>HG992331.1:157500-4957500 GCA_905220615.1 Tinea trinotella | reverse complement strand
TTCTTTTATTTTAAAGTGAATTTCAATTTGAAAGTGGTATATGAGAAAAAGACGTTTGGGAACCTCTGTAGTATACAATTCTTATTCTTTCTTACAGGTACTCCAACAAACTATGCCAGCTCCAATCTTCCATATGTTGCTGAAGAGGCTCCCAGAAGTGACTGATCGTCTTCAGGCACAACTCAAGAGTGCTGCCTCCACCAATAACACGATGCATGTTGAGGATGTGGAGTAAATGCACTTAAAAGATATATTTTAGAGATTGTGGACTGTGTAAGCAAACCTACATGTGACATTTGGCCGGCATAGTGACGGCGACTGAGGCAGCCGTGAACTAACTCGGTTTTTTCAGTCGTCGTCACTCTTGGACCTCCTCTTGCTTATCATCAGGCGGGTCGTGGTCAGATGTCTAGTCACAATAAAAAAAGTTCAGGCAAGCATAGGGGATGGGGTTGCAGGTGCAAGGTGCAGGTCTCATGGCCCAACTTGTCACCATGCCAAATCAACATGTGGAGGAGGCGTAGCGACAGCGACTGAAATGTATTTTTTCAGTCGTCGGAGCTCTTGGACCTCCCCTTGCTTACCATCAGGCGAGACGAGGTAAGATGTCGCGTCTGAATAAAAACATTTGATGTGGGATAACATTTTCTTCAGGTGCTATTTTTTTTTATTGTGACACCACATCTGATTTGCCTGATAGAGGGCAAGAGAAGGTCAAAAAGTGCCTTAGGCTGCCTAAGTCGCCTTCACTATTGTAGTAGAGCTTCTTGATTCGAGATGTCTCACAGAAATATTAAAAAAAAACATCAGGTGAAAGAACTGCTCGATGGGAGAAAGGGAACATTTCGACACGAACATATAGGCACCATGTTGCCTTATGCGTCAGACGTCGGGTTCGATCCTCAGTTGCAATGTATCATTGATATAAGTATGTTGGTCACACAGTTTCTATGATACAAGCATGTGTAGTAGCTTAATACATAGTTCACAATTTCTAAAAATAAATCTATAATCTTGTTTAAGTCTTACATTTCGTTTCTTTTTAATACCTCTATCCGCCTGATGTTAAGCTAGAGTGCGGTTCAAACTAGGGATGGCGATTCTTTCCTAAAAGATAGATTTTTAAATCGATTCGAATCGCAATCTATAGGATCGATTCACAAAAGATCGACTTCTCAAAAATAATTCCTTTCGTCAATTTTTTTTAAGATCCCTAATGTTCTCCAAATACATTTAAATAACTGTTAATAACTTTCTGGTTTATGAACAGAACAAAATAATTATGTTGCTTTTCTAGGTTGTATCGATTTAAATAATCGATTTTTTGATTTATCGATCTTAGATCGCCATCCCTAGTTCGGACTGGAAGACATGTGATAGCAACACTATCCACTGTGCTGGCCTGATGAGATGCTGGCATGTCTAGATCAGTCAATGAGTGGAGAGAACTGCTATCACAAAGAACTGCTAAGTCTCATATAAATACGAAGTGTAAGATTTTGTTACATAGCTCTTAGGGCTATAGCGTTTTTTTTAAACTGCCGGGGTTCAAAAAACTGCTTTATAATAAAGTTACTTACGGCTTTGTTGCTCAAGAGGTAAGGCAGATGTTTTGGAAATAATTGTAACGATCGTAGTGGGTAGTTCTAAAATCTATTTGTCGGTACTGATGTACTGGGCGATCAGTTTCAATACTACGCAAGATTATTTGTCTACTAACAGCTTAGTATAAAAAACTAACTTTATTGTTTTTTTGTTAATAACATTGCATTTTAATTTATGAAGAATCAAGATATATACATGCATATATACAAAAGCATACAATGTACAATTGTAGACTCCAAAGAAAGAATAAAATATAGTGGTACGATTTAAGGGTACATCTAACTAATAGCATTGCAAGATGTATAATGCGATTAAAATTAGAATAGGACGAGATCGGCGTCATTTTGTGACGTCTAACTCTACAACCAACTTCACTTTAGTATGGTGTCTTTTTCTTTGCGGAACGTCAGGAAAAAGACACCTTTGAATCAGTCAAGTGAAGTTAGTCAACAGTTCGTCTTATTCTTATTCTAATAGTATAGTATATTAAAACGTAATATCCATCACATAAAATATAGTAAATCGAGCTCTCATGTAATTTTAATGTGCCACTGTAAGCTCGGAACTATATCTTGCATCTCGCTTACTCTTGTCTTGTTCCAATAAAAAAATGAAACTAAATATGCGCATGGGCACAGCGCAATTTTTGGCTCGTTTTCTAGTTTATACCAAGGTAAAAAGCTAGTTCAGATAAGTGTATAACAGGTTTTATTTGCCATTTTGACATTAACGTCAAAATTTGACATCTTGTGAGCCAATGATATTTATTCTTACTTACGCCATCTTGTGGTGTCATTGATGCATTGTTTTTCGTGATAGAATTGGAAGCACGCGATTGGTTGTCCATCATTGAATTTCCATCAATCAGGTGCCTAAAAACGAACTGTTGGTACTAGTTTTTGATAAATGCTCAAGTATAAAGTAATACAGGCTTCCCACGTGAGTTAATTACAAAGAGCTGGAAGCACCTAGTCGGCATAGTGACGGCGACTGAGGCAACCGTAAAGTGGCAGGTTTTTACAGTCATCGGCGCTCGTATACCTCAACTTGGTTACTATCAAACAAATAGAGTTCGATTAGTCACGTTAAAATAATCGGGTTTTTATAGTGTTGTACCACCTTCGAGTCCTGTCAAAACCTATTTCAAACACCTCATAATTTTACGTTGAATAAAGGCGAAGGGAACGTGTTCACACAGCCACAGTTTTTTGTTCAAGACGATTGTCTTGTTACTTAATGTACAATTTTCTTTTATTATTTTAAGATATACGATAAATATTAAGAAATTATGTGTTTTTTTGTTTAAAAATCCATATGAGTATAAATATTTGTTTTTATTATGTTTTTTTTGAAGTCTAAATTGTCTATTGATAGTAAACTAGAAATTGGCGGGAAAATCCGCCATTATGTTTTGCTAATAGACAATTGTTAAGTAGGTATTATTTTTAGTTTAGTTTATGAATTTAGATTGTTGAAATTGAAAGTGAGTAATAAATAAATAAATACTAAAACGTGTTTAATTTATTCCCAATAGACTACTGAGAAAAAAAAATGCCGGTACCAATTTACGGCGACCGTGGCGTAGTGGTAGTGCAATGGTTACGAAAACCGAGAGCATGGGTCCAAAACCACTTGCCGGTACCAATGTATCATTGATATATTAACTTTGGTTGTCATGTTTCTATGATACAAGCACTTAAGTAGCTTTGTGTACAGGTAAATAAAAAATGTATCTTTGATAGTCCTGTTTTGAAGTACGTTTAGTACAATGTGGATTAGAGGTATTTGCTAGTGATGTGCAAAAATTGATTATTGCTCTGTCATGTACTAAGTATAAACAATAATTGACTCACCCCAGGTTTGGAGACAGCAAATGACCACCGTCCGCCTTTAAATAAAAGTATAGTATAAAGGAAATAGAACTGCGCGGATGTGGAATGGTCACGTAAACAGTTAAAAACCACTTTCCCGTGCTACAAAAATGCTATTTTGAATATCAGCGACCGGGGTGTAGTGTTAGAGCAATGGTCACGCAACCCGAAAGACCCGAGTTCTAAATCCACTCGCCGGTACCAATGTATCTTTGATATATATTTACTTTTGGTCGTCCTGTTTTTATAATACAAGCACGTTTAGTAGGTCAGTTTAAAAACGTAAAGAAACAATTGATCGCTCAGCGATTCGTATGCAAGCATTTGATAGTACCAGTAAATAAAACAAAAAAAAGTAAATTCATAATTTATTTAAAGTATAAATTAAAACAAGAAATATAATAATTTATTGATAAAACATAAAAAGAACAACTTTCACCTATATAACAAATATTCAACAGTTATGTTCCCAAATAAAATATGGTCCCAAGAATTTATTACATTATTCCCAGCATATGCTAATGCGCTAGAACCTGTGTCAAAGTAACACAACATGACGTCATTCAAGTGAGGTCCACTGTGTTAACCAAACCTTCCGGATTTTCGAGATTCTCCCGGTTAAAATATATTAAATTTTAAAATCTCATAATATAAAAAAATAAAATTTCATTGTTTTATTTTATTTTATTGTGACTCGACATATGACAGCACCCCTCTTGATGTTAAGCCGAAGTGTGGTCCACGAATGAATGTCACTGCTACAATTCAATAACTGTGAGTAGAAATCACATAGTGGCCGGCCTAGTTAGAACCGACAACTCACAGGCTGATCCCGAAACGTGACCAAATCACTTCACGGTCTGTCTTACTTGTTTTTTGTACCTCCTGGATTAATGAGGATTACATTAATGAGAACTGAGTTGGCAACCCCAAGTGATGGGCGAGTATTTATGTAATAATTTTGACAAAAGCTTCGACTGATCAAATTGTTGCATTGACACCCCGTCGTGTGACGTCACGATCATGATGCATTAACAACTGCCGAGAATAGTACCAAGTGTAAACCATAGATATAAAATAATACTAGTTTGGACACCCAAAAGGAAGATTTGTCGCACTATCGGGGGCCTACGGTCCTTCGAGAACTATAAAGTACATCATTTTGTATGGGGACTTGGGCTCAATTGTATTAACAGTTGCATATACATTTTAAAATAGTTTATTGTACGAAGATTACAAAGTAATTAGAAAATATCATTTATTATGCATAGTTTAGGTGTGCAAAATAATCAAAATATAATTATGACAGTTCAAAGCTATGGTGTGTCTCCGTGATTGACAGACGACACAAAATACATATCTTATTTTCCAAATAACTCAATTGCACAGCAATGAAAAGCAAAATTGTTATTAGTTTTATCAACACAAGTATCGAAACTACCATTTATGTATTTTTTCATCATTGGACATCACAAAAGTAGTACAAAGAAGCCCAAAATGAATGATGTCCTTTATTTTTCATTCGTCGACACGGTGAACTTCTCCTTACCATCACACAAGTCAAGATCAGACGTCGCATCTCGGAAAAAAATATTAATTTAAGTGTGGGAGAAACTAATTGGCCACCACCAGAAACCAGTATTTTTTTTTTATATTGTGACTCGACATATGACAGCACCCCGCTTGATGTTAAGCCAAAGTGTGGTCCATGAATGAATATCACTGCTACTACAATTTAATAACTGTGAGTAGTAATCACATCCACTATGCCGGCCTAGATGGAACCGGCAACTTACAAGCTGATCCCGAAACGTGACCAAATCACTTTACGGTCTGTATACTTGCAAGTGGTGGTACTACCCCGGATTGGCAGACTGGGTACCACTGCCTACCACTCTTAGTATCGTGTCATGAGCAGTTATTTATGCTGAAAATAATAGCTGAGTTCTATCTAAGAGTGGAGATGACTGCATTCAACCAGCCTAGCATAGGGCTGGTTAAAAACAAACCGTGAAGTAACTTAATCGCGTTCGGGATTAACTTGTAAGTTGACGGTTTCAACTAGGCCGGCATAGTGGGTGTAATCGCCTCCATTCATCCATGAACTGCGATCCAGCTTAATATTAAACATCAGTCGGAGTGCTATCAAATGTGTAGCCACGAATAAAAAATACGCAAAACGCCATCTCGATTAAAAAAAAAAACAAAGATCTTGAAACGCGATTGAGTGATTTGAAATTATTAATACCCAGCAGCAGCAGCAGACTAAGGCATTAACTGACTGCGTATCACGCTTTAAATAACGTAAGAAATAATGTAAGATTTTTCTATTCTGGCTCAATGATAGCACCCCCCCCCCCCCCTGATGTTAAGCTGGAGTATGATCACTGAATGAAGGCGACTGCTACTACAATTCAATAACTTTAGTAGCAATCACATCTATCACAGCCTAGTTGGAACCAGAAACTTTTTTATTTTATTGTGACTCGACATATGACAGCACCCCGCTTGATGTTAAGCCAAAGTGTGGTCCATGAATGAATGTCACTGCTACTACAATTCAATAACTGTGAGTAGCAATCACATCCACTATTCCGGCCTAGATGGAACCGGCAACTTACAAGCTGATCCCGAAATGTGACCAAATCACTTCACGGTCTGTATACTTATAAGTGGTGGTACTACTTACTACTACTATACCCTAGATCGGCAGACTGGGAAAATGACCACCCACTCCTCTGCCTACCACTTTTAAATAGCCTTACCTCGAGAAAATATGTCTTTTTTACCAAATATAAGCAATACCCAATATAACAAAGAGTACAAATTAATACTATGAAACTTATCTTGGCTCCTAACTTCAAAGTGTCACGATTTCTTAATAGACGCAGCAATCATATCTTGCGTCACTTTCATAACTTTTAAAGCACCTTGTTCAATTAAATTATTAGCTAATTCTATCCCAATACTTTCGCATTTAACTATTACATCCACAGGAACATTATAGTTCTTCGTCAAACCACAATGTAATCTTCTTAGTTCAGCTATTTCTTCTTCCGTCCGCAGATCAATACAACCAGACATTGAATCTAATCCGATATCAATTCCATTATTCTCAATATCTGTTTCAATGTTCCCAATATCAGTGTTCTCAGTTTTAGCCTTTTTCCTTTCCCCTTCTTCGACTGGACTTAATTTGTGCTTCGCAGTTTTTATTTGATCAAAGACGTGTTCTATTTTGTGGTATATTTTCGTCTTTCCATCAATACTCCATACTGAACCGGAGATTGTTAGTTTGTACTTTGATTCGAACGGCTTTAGTGTTGTTGCTACACCGACGGGGGCGCTGCAACCTCCACCTTAACAAAGATATTTTTAATTAATTGGCGTCATTATTCTATTATAGTACTGAGTTCCTAACGATACTGAACACCAGTCAAATCTCATGCAATAAAAGTTAATTTGATACAGAGCATGGCAAATTTTCTAGGATCTGCCTGATGCTGATAAGCTGGAGTGCAATCGATGAGTACAGGCGACTGCTGCCTGAATTGAACCTTCCGATTCCGAATCTGACTGACTACTGAACTGGGACGATCAGGTAGCTTGTGCCGATGCAGGGTAGAACCATAGTGATGTAGAAGAGGTCGGAGGAGTAGAGACTATGACCGCGGTTTAGAGACATTTATCTGTAGTACCTGTTAACTCCACTCGCAACATAGATAGGAGGTGGCTAGTATAAAACAAGTCTTATTGGAATCCCTATGCGCAATTTCAGGTTATCAATGCTTTTACTGAGGTTTTTGAAAATTTCGCAAGAATACTTATTATTTTATCCAAAGTTTTATTGTCAAATTTGGACTACTTGTACCTTAATCCTGTACCCTAAAAAGTGAAAGTAATAAATTGCACGAACGGCACAGGGTTACTGTCTAAAACCTAGAAACACAAAAAGGTCTTACCCAGTGTTTTCAGAAAACTTCTCTCAGCCAAAATCCTACAGTATGTTTCTGAATGATTAAATGGAGATAGCATCTTGAGTATTTTTCCATTATCAGCTCTACATTCTACTGCTAAAGCACCTTGCCCTATTGCGTAGAGCATTTCAGCACAGGTGAGCACCTGAAAGTATTGTATATTAGTATTGTTTTGCATACTGCAGGGCTAACACTTAGGGCCTATTACTACTCGACGGTCTTACGTGGTCCGTCTATACCGCGATGTCTCGCTAATGCTAGTAACGTAAATATTGAAAAAGCTTATCCGGGAATCGAACCTGGACTATTTCTATAGGTTAATAAATATACAGGCCCTATAGTTAGTAACTTAAATATTGTAGAAACTCAACCGGAAATGAAACAAAAGCAAGTTGTCGATCGGTTTATAAAAATACAGGTCCTAGTAAACACCCAGTTGCTAATCAGATAAAAAACGAAATGTATAAGATCGGACAGGTCGAAATAACAGCGACTTAATAAGCGTAGGCGTTTGACTAAGCTTCCTAATCATGTCAATTATACTTTAAAGTTTAATTAGGTTCAATTCTCATTCACTTTAATGCAAAATCTCTATCTATAACCATTATTCTATCTTACCTTAGAAACCCGATTCTCCCAACCCATCCGAAGTAATCCAGATTTGGCAAGCATCAAGGCTGCATATTCGCCCCCTGCATCCAATTTTCTAAGTCTTGTATTTAAGTTACCACGCACATCTTTAACTATAAGTTGAGGGTACGCGCCACGAATTTGGGCTGTACGACGGAGTGATGAGGTACCTGCGTAACGAATAATATATATTTGAGAAAATATACTTCTATGGAGGCGGCTCGGTCAACAGGGGAAGTATTCCTGCACAGTACATAATACTGTACAGCCCCTCCTAGCATGGCAATCCAAAAAACCAAGATAAATAGCTGCAAGGAATATTATAGTAACTCATTTGAAATAACGTGAGACTGGCACATCAAAATGTTAAAAAAAAATTAAAGCATTCAACGTTGTTTTGTGTAAAGTTTTACAGAACGTTTAAATAAATTTTTTGATGCACTGTTCTAGTAAGTGATTTTTAAATGAGTTGGAATGATATCTAAGGAAGATCCTTACAAGTTTTTATCTTGCTTCTTGAATCGCCGTGCTAGGGGGCAGGAGGGCAGGAGAATAAAAACGGCGATTAATTAATTTAATTTGCGAGAGAGAACTTGTACATACCTATGACGGATCCTTCTGGTAAAGTGGAAAGTGTGTGCTCCTTTAAATCATCACGTAACACCAGAGCATCCCTTGGGTCCTCGCTAAAAGAAAAATGAATTATAAATAATTTCAAAGATGATTAAGGCGACCGTGGTCAGGACTTTGGTTGTCCTGTTACTATGATACAAGCACTCTAGTAGCATACTATAGAAATGTATAATAAAAAAAAATAATAAAATAAATTTTGCGGCTTACTAACGCGTGTATTTTTGGTTTATGATTTTACAATGGACCATTAAAATAATATAAAAAAATGTAAATTAAATAACCAAAAATAAACGCGATCGTACGCCGCAAAATTTGTTTAATTTCTTAATCAATGTTCGCGTAAATCTAAGAAAATACTTATTTCAAAGATAGTGAGAGTTATTTTTATATATTGCGATGCGACTCGTCGACCTCCACCTGCCTTATGGTAAGCCAGAGAAGGTCTTAGAGTGCCGACGACTGAAAAAACCGAGTCTTCATGGTTGAATCCATCGCTTGAAGGATCCAAGGTTATAGGATGGAGAGAACACATAGGCTGGCAAAGCATTCCTCTTGTCGATAGTTCTACAAAGAAACGACGCACCGAACTTTTAGTTCGACTTTCGATACGGTCGACAGAATTTAATTGTAGCTAAAAAGACCCCGCCTGATTATAAAGAGTGGTAGGCAGTGGTACCCAGTCTGCCGATCCGGGGTAGTACCACCACTTACAAGTATACAGACCGTGAAGTGATTTGGTCACGTTTTGGGATCAGCTTGTAAGTTGCCGGTTCCATCTAGACCAACATAGTGGATGTGATTGCTACTCACAGTTATTGAATTGTAGTAGCAGTGACATTCAATCATGGACCAGACTTCGGGTTAACATCAAGCCGGGTGCTGTCATATGTCGAGTCACAATAAAAAATAAAAAAAGCACGAGTGCGGTCAAGTATCAGTCGCATTAACTATGCCGACCCAGTTGGACACGCAATTTTTTTAATAACGAAATAATTACTTATTTCCTAATTTATTTAAATTTGAAGACTTCCAATTAAATATTGTTTTGCACTTAAATAATTTGACCTTCAATTTAATAACTGAATAGAAATCAATTGTCTATAATCAGCAATTCCTTTACAAAGTTTATTCAACTTATTTATTTAAACTACAAATGTTTGTTAATAAAATAATACGTTACTCGTTCTTACATCAATGTATGGAAGTGAATGTTAGGTGTGGCAGAAGAAGCATGAGAGTAGAATTAATGCTGTAGAAATGCGGCCATTAAGGAGTGTATGCAGAGTGATGATAGCGGATAGAATGAGGACTAGCACAGTGAGCGATAGATGTGGTTTGAAAGAAGATGTAGTGACAAGGATTGACAAAGGAATGCTTCAATGGTTTGGACATATGGAAAGGATGAGTGAAAGTAGATTGACGAAAGCAATTTATAAATCTGATGTGGATGGATGCTTTAAACAAGGCAGGCCCAGGAGGGTGTTTTCCGATTAAATCGGAGACATCCTCAAGAAAGCTAGGTTGCCTAGTGCCCATGACCATAGAGCTTGTATGAAGAGAATTGTGGATGTAAAGGAAGCGATGGGGTTGTGTCATGACCGTGGCAAGTGGCGCTCCATTGTCTCTGCCTATCCTCGTGGGAAAAGGGCGTGATAATTTGATTGATTGTTAATAAAAAAGAGGCAGATGTTTTCTCCTGGTCTGGGTGTTTAAGACTGACGCCTAGTATTCCGCTCCGGGGTGTACCACCTCTTACAAGTACACAGACTTTATGAAATGATTCGAAAAGCGGAGAAAAACATCAAGCGGGATGCTGTCATGTGTCGTGTCACAATAAAAAAAAAGTAAACTCACCGTTCAAATACAGCACCAATAGCAAGTCCTTCAGGTAGCGAGGTAGGCAGATCCTTTAGCGAATGCACTACAAAGTCTACACTGTTATTTGCTAATGCGTCCTCCAGATCCTTCGTAAATAGTGACTTTTCCCCAATTTTAGGCAACGATACATTTAGTATACGATCACCTAAGGTTGACATTGATTCTACAAAAAAAAGAAAGGACATTATTAATTTTGTATCGGGACTTGGGCTTCATTGTATTAACAGTTGTATATGCATTTTATTATAGTTTAATGTACAAAGATTACAATGTTATTGGAATGTGTCCTTTATTTTGCATAGTTTAGGTGTGCAAAGTGATCAAACTTTAATTATGACAGTTTAAAGCAGAACTTTACGATACAAAATCCATATCTTATTTTCCAAATAACTCAGGAATTATAAGCAAGATTGTTATTAGTTTATTAAGTGTCGAAACTACCATTTATATATTTTTTCATCATTGGACATTACAAAAGTTTTTTAAATTATTTTTTTTCCCACGGGAGTAGGCAGAATCAATGGAGCGCCACTTGCCACGATCCTTACACAATTCCCTTGCTTTCTTCACATGCACAATTCTTTACAAACTACGGTTATGGGCACTAGGCAACCCAGCTCTTTGGAGGCTGTCTCTGATTTATATAAATCAATAAATCAATCAATCAAATTTTCAAGCCTTTTCCCACAGGCGTGAATTATTAATATTGTCATTATAATTAATATTGTATATTTTTTATACAGAGAGCTGTGCTTGGTATGTCTCTGCGCGATAAAATCCGGAACGAGGATATTCGCCAAAGAACCGGAGTTACCGACATAGCTCGAAGGATTTGCGAGCTGAAGTGGCAATGAGCTGGCCACATCGCTCGAAGAACCGACAACCGATGGGGATGAAATGTTCTAGAGTAGAGACCACGAATCGGAAGACGCAGCGTAGGTAGGCCTCCCACTAGGTGGACTGACGACATAGTGAAAGTCACAAATTACCGGTGGATGCAACTGGCATCTTGTCGTTCGAAATGGCGTTCTAAGGGGGAGGCCATGTTGGTGGACGCGTTCTGGCTGATGATGATGATGATATTTTTTATTGTTATAATATACGTGCCTTAGAACATTTTATTTTATCATTTGTACTATAAAAAACCGTACGGTATTAAAATAATACATAAAAACCATTACAATAAAGCGATAACGATAATCTCTTATCAAATTTGTAATCATATAAGAGGTAATGTGGGCAAATCAATCATCCCACGGCCTATTTGAAAATTAAAAATTAAACATTCTATATTTAAATACATATAGGTAGGTACTTTTTCAAAAGCTGTATCCGCGATGTAACTATAGAGCTAAAATGGAAATTATATGCCGGTTCCAACAAGGCCGGCATAGTGGACGCGACTGCTATTTGCGGTTTTTTAACTGACCGATATATGAGAGCACTCCGCCTGATGTAAAACTGAAGTGCGGTCCACGAATGGAGCAACTGCTACTACAGTTAAATAACTGCACGTAGCTGTCGCATCCACACGCAACCAAGTCACTTCATGATCTCTAGTAGTCGTCTCCATTCGTGGACCACACTCCATAGTTACATACATACAAATCAAGCTAAAAGAGTGTTAAAAACAATAGATTGACGACAGGCGTAGCGTATTTCGTTTGCACACCAGTCTGTTACGCGAAAGTCCCGAGTTTGATTTCAGGTCAGGGCAAATATTTGCTTCATTTCATTGTCATTAAAGACCATCATTCATTTTGTATGGGGACTTGGGCTTAATTGTATTAAAAGTTTAATATGCATTTTAAAATAGTTTAATGTATGAAGATTACAATGTAATTGGAATATACCCTTTATTTTGCATAGTTTAGGTGTGCAAAAGGATCAAACTATAATTATGACAGTTCAAAGCAGAACTGTTAATATGGCGTTGATTGAGAGATAATACAAAATAACTTACTTTCCAAATAACTTAATTGCACAGCAATTAAAACCAAAATTGTTATTAGTTTCATCAATACAAGTATCGAAACTACCATTTATATATTTTTTCATCATTGGACATTACAAAAGTAGTACATAGAAGCCCAAAATGAATAATGTGCTCGAATATTAATAATATTAGTCAATAAAATAAATAAAAGGAGGCATATATTTGGTCCGGGACTTAATGACAGCACCCCGCTTGATATTAAGCTGGAGTGTGATCCATGAATGGATGTCACTGCTACTACAATTCAATAACTGTGAGTAGCAATCACATCCACTATGTTAGCCTATTTTGAATCGGCACCTTACAAGCTGATCCAGAAACGAGACTAAATTACTTCACAGTCTGCATACTTGTAAGTGGTAGTAGTATGCTTTTAGAATAAGAATAGGACGGGCTGTTGACTAACTTCACTTGACTGATTCAAAAGTGAAGTTGGTTGCAGAGTTAGACGTCACAAAATGGCGCCGATTCAGTCCTATTCTTATTTTAATCGCATTATACTACCCCGGTCACTGGGCGACCCAGCTTTCAATATTTTCTTCACATGAGTCTTTAATTACTTACCAATCTTAAATTCTACATCAGGATTTAGCACCTTAAGACAGTCTATAACATGATTTGTTTGTATTAACGCCAACTGTGAAAACAATAGAATTATTTTTGGCAATGGTTTGACGACAGGCGTGGACGAACGGTTTGTTGCGCGTAAAGTCCCGGGTTCGATCCCCGGTCGGAGCTAATATTTGTTTCATAGCTTTTATTTGTAATATTTAATAGTATTAAATATTGCAAATATTTGTTAATAAAAAAAAAAGAGATGGATATTTGCTTTGGGTCTGGTTTTCAAAGAGTGGTAGGCAGTGGTACCCAGTCTGCCGATCCGGGGTAGTACCACCACTTACAAGTATACAGACCGTGAAGTGATTTGGTCACGTTTCGGGATCAGCTTGTAAGTTGCCGGTTCCATCTAGGCCGGCATAGTGGATGTGATTGCTACTCACAGTTATTGAATTGTAGTAGCAGTGACATTCATTCATGGACCTCACTTTGGCTTAACATCAAGCGGGGTGCTGTCATATGTCGAGTCACAATAAAAAAAAAAATATATATATAATAAGATGCTTAATGTATAATGCAATGCTTTAATAGCCCATGTGTTCGGGATCAGCTTGTAAATTGCTGGTTCCGTCTAGGCCAGCACAGAACCGTTGAAGAACGCACAAAGATACCGAAGAGGACTTCAAGTGCGGAAACGAGCCCGCTAAAGACTACAAGACTACTACAAGCCCATGTGTTCCCTCCATCCTATAACATTGAATCCTTCAAGCGATGAGTGAAAAAGTACCTATGGCCGGCATAGTGATGGCGACTGGGGCAACAGTGAGCTCGGTTTTTACAGCCGTTGGCACTCTTGGACCTCCTCCTCCTGCTTACCATCAAAAGAGTCAAGGTCAGATGTCAAGTCACAATAATAAAAACTCGAATGCTATTTTTTATTGTGACTTGACATCTGACTCCGACTTGGCTGATGGTGAGCAGGAGGAGGAGGACCAAGAGTGCTAATGACTTAAAACAACTTAGTTGATTGATTGATTGAAAGCGATCTCGAAATTTAATTCTGTTAAAATACCGTCTTTGAGGCTTATGAGGGCAATATAGTTTATTTGGCCTAAACAAGCAAAGTGATGTTCATTTATTGTAAATATTTTATATTTTCAGGAAGCGAGGGAGTTGTGTCAGGATTGTGGCAAGTGGCGCTCCATTGTGACTGCCTATCCTCATGGGAAAAAGGCGTGACAATTTGATTGATTGATTGATTCTTCAGTTGTACAGGAATTAATCTAACAAACATTTGTCTGTGACACTAGTCACCTCCATCATGGATGGCACTCCAGTTAACACTAGGTGGGGAGCTGTCATATGACAAGTTCAAGCCTTAACATTTTCCTGGAACCCAAGATGGACACAGACAGCCATATGAGATACTGGTTCAAATCTACTATGTAAAAATGTGTTTATACTTATTATTTTTGTATTAACATAGTATATAAGTTTTTTCTTAGTAACTAATCTGAATTATTAAATTTAAGGCTAGGCTTTATGTAACATAGTAATGTTACAAGTTGCAATAAAAAATTAGAAAGCTAAAATAGGTATTTAAATTCTAATTAGTATCAAATTGTTTTAGGAAAGTTAAGTTACAAAAACTAAGTGTAGAGAAAAACTTAAATATTAAATACATAGCAATTATATTCATTTATAATTTGCACAAGTTTTGTATTAGTTTTCCCGCCAAATCAATTATCTATGTACATAATTAATTTTATTGATATAAGGTCACAGAAATTGGTACAGGATACATGTCCTACAATTAAATAACTTAATATTTTGTTGTATATTACATAATTATTATATCTATTTATAAATGTAACAAACCCTTACCTCGCTTTTCCTTGAACCTACACGAATAACTTGTTTTTTATCGTTGTCCATGGTAAAATTCCAACTTGAAAAAGTTAGGTTATTGAAAAATTATATCACAGATATTTTCATTTAGACACTATAATTTTACTTAAAGATTAATTATAATTGTAAATTATTGTAGCCTTGTCACTAGCACTGTAATGCACAAAGCATTTATTTACTTTATTTGCTGTTATTTTATTTATTTTTGTTCTACGGACGTGACGACCGCACTCGAGCAGGCGCTGCCTGACCATAGACAAGACAAGACGATTACCATGTGTCATACAAACTTTCAAAAATAACTATAGACAATTTAATATAAAGTATTTTCATAAAACAAAATTAAAATCATTTTATTATATAACTTTTATTTATTTAAATAGGATGCATTCGTTTTTTTTAATTTAATATGTTTATGTTATGCTATGTTGCCTAGTGCCCATAACTACAGAGCCTGTATGAAGAGAATTATGGATGTGAAGGAAGCAAGGGAGTTGTGTAAGGATCGTGATAAGTGGCGCTACATTGGCTATCCCTGTGGGAAAAAGGCGTGACCATTTGATTGATAATTCTTTAGGCGATAGTAGCACTTCGCTCAAAACTATATCTTCAAGGAACATTATATTCAAGAGCTATGACTCGCATCTCCAAAATTAAGTACAGGTATAACAAAATTTTCAGCAAAATACGATATACTAATAATAAATGGCTAGTACAGCGATGACTACTAAGGCAACTGTAACGGTGTCTCAACAAAATAATCGAATTTTGGCATTAATTATAAACTTTAAAATGTTAAAGTTTTGTTGAGAGCAGGAAATAAAACACACCAATTAAAAACTTAAAATTTATTCAACTTATTTTCAAATCACTTACAATGTAATTTATCATGGACACACATACAATAATTAATATGAACTAAAATTAGGAGGAACATTTTAAAAGCTTTGTTAAAATAAACAATTTTGTTCGTCCTTTCTTACTACCGTAATTCTACAGCTGAGTATGCACTGTAGGAGCATTGATACTAAACAAAACGTTGAAGCGTTTGGGCCAATTGCAGGCAGTCGATAGTCAGTAACTCAGTCTCGTTTCGGGGTCAGCTTGGAAGTTGCCCGTTCCAATTAAGCCGGCACAGTGGATGCGACCTCTGCTTGCAGTAGCAGTCGCCTCCATTATTGGATAGCACTCCAGCTAAAGATAACGCCTTAAAAATAAAATAGACCCATCGGTTGAAAGACCTTTCAAAGGGAAGATAGGACAATAGACAATATTATCCAAAACTGAAGACATTTTAAAACAACTATACTGTTTTTTTTTTTTTAGCAGAAGTAGTAATCAAACTGGAAAATCACCATTTTCCATGCCCTTTATCTAACACTGCGTTCTCACTAGGCAAATTTAGTTGTACAATATTTATCGTTTAACAAAAAAAAAAAACAGAATATTGACTGTAGCGTTCTCACGGTTCAATAACTCAATATTATACTATCTGTCCATTTTAGCATTTTTCTCGTGGATGCGGACGCCATAAATACCATTTTATTTACGAACAAAATACTGGTGACTGAGGAATACAATCGCGCTGTTTGACTGACTGATTGGACTGATTATTCAATGCGAGTTGAACGAACAAGACGAGTCGTTCCCTGTCAGCTATTAATTGAATTAAAAAAATTGAAAGGTCTTTAATTTTTGTTGAACCGATATTTATTGCTTTAACTTGATTGAAGACGGTTTAAATTGCAAACGATTTCGCAGTTGATCAACTAAATTTGCCTCGTGTGAACGTCGTGCAAGGAAACTGTTTACTACTGTTTTACGAGTATTCGCTAAAGTACACACACAATGTAACAAATGCACAAGTTATACATTATTTTTTATCAAAAACTATTTATATGGAAACGGTAAATTCACTGACAAATAGCGGCTCTATGCAAAACTACCCTCTGCTTACCCAGCAGTAGGACTGCAACTTAAAAAAAGTTCTTCCACAGCAAACTATATACAAATTGGAAACTTTTTGAATGTACCGGGTATAAAACCCCTGTATAACCGGGCAACCCCTTTACTTTACCGTCTGAGAATGCTAACGACTGACAAAAACGTCTAAAATATAAAAGACTGAATGCTGTGAATGCTGACCGTACTAACCAACAACAGGCATCTGAGGAGACCAGAGACAATAGGCAATGGACTGAACAACAGCGTCACACTGTCTAGAAAGAGACAACGCTACTATGCGGCCGCCTTGATCAATAGACTATTTTTATATTATTTATTTTTCAAATTAGTGTATCTAAATATTTACAAAACAAGTTTTATTTTATTTTATTGTGACACGACATCAGACCTCGACCCGCCTGATGATAAGCAAGAGGAGGTCCTGACGACGACGACTGGAATAACAGATTCAGTTCCCGGCTGCCCCAGCCGCCGCCAGTATGCCGGCCTAAGGTAGATCTCTGCTGGAGTATGCATATCAGATATGGAGCCCTTATTTGTAAAAGATATAGATATGTTAGAGAGAGTTCAGAGACAAGCCATAAAGTCGCCAAGGGAGTTAAAAATAAATCATTTTTTTTATTGTGACTCGACATATGACAGCACCCCGCTTGATGTTAAGCCGAAGTGTGGTCCATGAATGAATGTCACTGCCACTACAATTCAATAACTGTGAGTAGCAATCACATCCACTATGCCGGCCTAGATGGAACGGGCAACTTACAAGCGGATCCCGAAACGTGACCAAATCACTTCACGGTCCGTATACTTGTAAGTGGTGGTACTACCCCGGATCAGCATACTGGGTACCACTGCCTACCACTCTTTGATAACCAGACCCGAAGCAAATAATGCAAATATCCATCTTGTTTTTAATATTTGCAATATTTAATGTTTTTAAATATTACAAATAAAACCTATTAAACAAATATTTGCTTCGACCGGGAATCGAACCCGGGACTTTACGCGCAACAAACCAATCGCTAAACCGTTCGTCCACGCCTGTCGTCAAATTCTACAGCTATATATATGCTATATCTAGCTGCTGGTCCATCTAATAACAATAAATTCATATAAATAAAATATGCATTCAACTATAAAATATAGATAAGACAACTACTTGCCGAACGATTGTTTTGTCTCTCACGCTTTACCGCCCTATTTACTTGATGCCTAGATAGGGAACGTTCAGTCCATTCTCTATGTCTATGGAGGAGACCGACGAAGGGCGTGTCTAATCAGTCTTGCCAGCCTAAAGATATTCTAGTGATAGAATTACTAGTGTTAAAATCTTTAGGCCTAAAGTGATTATCACAAGAATTACTTATTTTTAAGGCAATCAAATTTTTAAATAATTAATATTTAAAGTACTTATAAGATTAAAATTTCGACGAATTTGTACCTACATAAAATACAACTAGTTTTTTTTCTAACAAGCCTCCATTCCACCTTGGTACAGCTTATTTATTAAAATTGTGACACGACAAATGTCTGAAAGCATGAATGATAACCACTATACCGGCCCGAATGGCGCAATTAGATCAATGGTTACAAAGTTTAATAGTCTACAGTGCGCTCGCGAAGCAGAAAGATTTTGTACAATGCCCCATCACTACCTTTCTGTCGCTCGCAAATAAAAATATTGCAGTCGCGAATGCATTCCGCAGCGTAGGTAGGCCTCCTACTAGGTGAAATGACTACATAGTGAAAGTCACGAATAACCGGTAGATGAAACTGGCTTCTTATCGATCAGAATGGCATTCTAAAGGGGATGCCTATGTTCAGCAGTGGACGCCTTCTGGCTGATGCTGATGCATTCCGGCGCATACTTCCTGCGTGCAAGCGCGACGGCAATATTTTTATATGCGAGCGACAGAGAAAGGTAGCGATGCGCCATTATACAAAACTCTTTTTTTGTTCCTCGACCGCACTATTTATTATAGTACATACAATTTAATGGCAACATGAAAATCAGCGTTGAAATCGCCTCTTGTGTGAAAAGCATAGTGACGGCGACTGAGTCGGCCTTGAACTTAACAGTTTTTCAGTCGTAAATAAAAGTTTTTCGACATTCCCTTGGTTACCATCAGGCAAGTCAAGGTCAGATGTCGACTGACAATAAAAAGTATAAAAGTGTTTCTATGTTGATCTTCTAGCTTGAGTTCCTATTTTACACTATAAGGAACTTAAGCTAGAATAAAATACATTTTTTCTTTCCTAACTTTTGCGAACACATAAGTGGAATGGCAGCTTTATAATTTTATGACGTCAGTAACATTATTTAGTAAGTATATATTTTTACAACCTTAGTATTTTCTTAAATTTTACGCGAACATTGATTAATGAATTAAACAAATTTTATGCGGCTTACTATCGCGTTTATTTTGGTTTTGATTTTGCAATATTTTTTTATTATTCCGACGTTTCGAGAGCTTTGCAGCCATCGTGGTCACGGAGAGACTGAGGTGTAAAAAAAATGGAAAATCAAAACCAAAATAAACGCGATAGTAAGCCGCATAAAATTTGTTTAATTTTTACAACCTTTTTAAACATTACAAGTATACAGTCCGTGAAGTCATGACAGTAACTCGGTTATATGATCCCAGTAGATGCACTGCAGTATTGTAACCGCACTATTAGGATGCCTAAATTATTATTTGTGACGCGACATCTGACCTTGATTTGATGATAGTTAGCATTGTATAATGCAATTAGAATAAGAATAGGACGGGCTGTTGACTAACTTCACTTGACTGATTCAAAGGTGTCTTTTTATCGATGGTCCGCAAAGAAAAAGACACCATACTAAAGTGAAGTTGGCTGCAGAGTTAAACGTCACAAAATGGCGCCGACTGGGTCCTATTCTTATTTTAATCGCATTGTATTGCCTGATGATAGTTTTTTTTTGTTTTACATTACAATATTTTTTTTTGTTTTACATTACAATATACGGCGGGATTCATTATACCCTGTCCATTCGTTAAGTATCTTTTTGACAGTTCGAAATTAGTGACACCCTCTCACGTTATCGATTTGATTTGAAATAAGAATCGAGATTTCATCTAATGGCGCATTTATATTGTCAAATTAGTTCGAAATTTAAATAAAACCAGGGGGAGTTACCTCTTTAATCATGTCCGCGATTCATTTACCGTGCGTTTAAAATTATTTTTTACATATGATCGATTTATCTAACCACAGATTATCTGTTTTATAATCTATGGTTGTTTGTTATGCACAGGGTACTTCACTAAGTGGGCGTTAACCGTCAATAAAGTACGACAGTACGGTAGAAAATTATATCGAAAAAAAAATTGGCCAATTCATAGGCTTGAGCTGTCAAAGAAAAAAAAAACAAATGAACAGAGTATATTAGTTGACATTACGCTCTAGCACACACTACCAAGTTTAAACACACATTTAAAGCTGAACTCTGATTGGCTTAGGCAGTATAGAACACCAAGTTAAACGAAAATAAGTTTTTTTTGCACTACTATTGAGTTTATTTTGCTGGTTCGATTCCAGTCACAGACAACCATTGAGCGGCTTCTTTTTCTATTCAATATTCATCACTTATTTATAAAACTTGGTTTCCTACGCGGCATATTCTATATCTTGTTAAATACATACTTTTAAAATTGACCAATAAGAATGAAATATTTTATTAGGTGTGCTAGGGTTGGAAACGAGGTTTAAATCAATCGTAGCTTATTTAATAACTTATATTAACTCGATTTTAATTTTAATGTACATATTTTTTAACCACAGGGCCTGTATGAGGAGAATTGTGGATGTGAAGGAAGCAAGGGAGTTGTGTAAGGATCGTGGTAAGTGGCGCTCCATTGTCTCTGCCTATCCCTGTGGGAAAAAAGCGTGACAATTAGATTGATATTTTTTAAATTAATTTTCTTTAGAAAAGTCCCCGCTACCATAGACTATACCAGCGGCAAGCCAAGATGGCCGTTTTGACATTTGGTCGTTCATGAAGTTTTGTATAAATCACTGATTCCCAAAGTGGTCCAGGTGGACCCCCAACTCTACGTTGGCGTGACAAAAAAAATGGGGTTTACAATTCGAAAGGGGGGTCCAAAATTTTTTATCTCGTTTCGATAATGAAGAACTAAAATGATGGCTTGATTTCACCTATTAATGTAGGCAGATAATATTTTAAGAAGCTCAGCAGCTGTTACTTGTAAAACTTACATAGTCCATATTCAGTACGTGTCAAGACTTGCAAAGACAGTTTTTGTCGAGTTTTGAAAATATGGTAGAAATTTTGCTGCAGGGGGTCCACCGGAACCAGAAAAAATAAAAGGGGTCTATGAGAAAAAATTGAAAGGGGTCTATAAGAAAAAATTAAAAGGGGTCTATTAGAAAAAATTAAAAGGGGTCTATGAGAAAAGAGTTTGGGAATCTTTGCTATAAATTAATAATCACGTTTGAAGGAGCAAATAGCACAAGAATTACTTTACCTAACCAAGTTAATATAAGTTTTTTTTTAATAAACATACAATTGCATCTATATTTATTTCCTAACGCGTGGTCTTAACCTGCATGAACTTCTTGTCCTTACGGTTGTATTCGCCACTCTTGATGTATCCTTTGTTGTCAAATGTCTGGGTGTTGTTTTACCTAAAACAATAAAAAACAATGTATCAAACTGTGAAAGTCCTGGGTTCGATTCCCGGTCGGGAGTACGGATTCCGGATAAATATATTCAATATTGCAAATGTTTGTTAATTAAAAAAAGAGGCGGATATTTGTTTTGGGTCTGGTTATCGAAGAGTAATAGGTAGTGGAACCCAGTCTGCTCATCTGGGGTTGTAACACCACTTACAAGTATACAGACCGTGAAGTGATTTAGTCCCGATTCGGGTTCAGCTTGTAAATTGCCGTTCAAACTAGGCTAGGACAGCTACTTACAGTTATTCAATTGTAGTAGCAGTGACATCCAGTTTAACATCAAGCGGGGTGCTGTCATATGTCAAGTCACAATAAAAAAACACACACATTATCCATGTGTTCTCCCCATCCTATAGCCTTAGATTCTTCAGGTCTCTGGGCAGTGTAGTAACAAGTGGCCGTTCTCACCATAGCTCACCATCAGATAAGTTAGTCAGAATCCTACTACTTTAATTGGAGAAGACTCTTGTCAATCATCTCGTCATATTGACGCCGAGTCAGAAAGACACAAACAGAATCGCGGGGCTCTGGGACTTCCCTTTGTTTTTGTTTTTTTATTGTGACTCGACATATGACAGCATGTTAAGCTGAAGTGTGGTCCATGAATGAATGTCACTGCTACTACAATTCAATAACTGTGTGTAGCAATCACATCCACTATGCTGGCCTAGATGGAACCGGCCACTTACAAGCTGATCCCGAAACGTGACCAAATCACTTCACGGTCTGTATACTTGTAAGTGGTGGTACTACCCCGGATCGGCAGACTGGGTACCACTGCCTACCACTCTTTTACCGTCAGCAAAGTCACATAATGGGAATGGCCACAATAGATTGCTTATTTTATTGTGACTCGACATCTGACCTCCATCTGCATAATGGTAAGCATGATCGAGGTCCAAGAGTGCCCCAACATGTCTATTCTAAGTTACAAAAGTATCATAGAAACAGGACAACCAAAGTACATATATCAAAGATACATTGGTTACGGCAAGTGGTTTTTGAACTCGTGCTCTCGGTTTGAGTAACAATTGCACTACCACTACACCACGGTCGCCTTATATTCACAGTGTAAATACAATCATTTTGAATCCAATCAATCAATCAAAATGTCACGTCTTTTACCCACAGGGATAGGCAGAGACAATGGAGGGCCACTTGCCACGATCCTGACAACTACATCGCTTCCTTCACAATGACAATTCTCTTCATACAAGCTCTATGCAGCAAATTGCAGTGAATAAATAAACTCAAGTTAACTTACTTCTAGTTTTTACAATTTTAGCTTGACTCTTGGGCTTCTTATCTTGGATTTCCCCTACCTTTTTAACAACTCTTGAACTGGATTTTCTTGGCCATTTATCTAAAGTTAAAGGCGAAATGCAAACGGTAGCTTTTAAATTAAGTTTTTGCACTAAACTTTTTCTTAGAGCTGGCCCTTTTTTATTGTTTTTAGACCGAGTTGCCCGTGAAGGAATTTCATCCTTTACTTCTGATTTAACTTCTTTAATTTTCCGCGCCTCAATTAGTCTAGCAATACTCATCATAGCAGGAGTGTAACCTTCAATCCTATCTGTCATTTCTTCCTCCTTTTTAAGAGTTTTATTTTTAAATTTTGCTATGACTTCCTTCATTGCGTAGGTTGGATTAATATAATCTTTGTTTAATAGGGCACTCTCCTCATTTTGATCCGTAGGCTTATTTATACTATATTTGTATTCATCTTCGTCTTCAGAGTCTACGGTTACAGTTTTATCTTTGCGCAACAAGTCTTCTGGGTTGCCAGCTAAAATTTCAGCCCAAGTAAATTGTCGCGCTGAACCCATGAAATTGCCAAACTTTCCTATACTACTTCTATTAGATTTTTTGCCTTTACGCTTTTTTATATTGCGTTGATTTGATCTTAAATTCTTCGGAGATAGTTTCTTTCCATACAATTCTTGAGGGAGGAGATTTTTCTTTAAATTTGCAATCAATTCCGCATCTGATACGTAAAAGTTACGTATAGAACACGGCTTTCTTTGCCCATCACTAGAACAGTTCAAAGTTTGCTTCATAACTTCTAATCTTAAATTATTTTCTAATGAAGTCATGTTTTCTCTTTCAATCGCTTTAAGGTTCCAAATTCTCTTATGGACTTTCTTATTAATTTTTGCCAAATCAAAGTCTAAAGTAAGGTCTTTAACACTGTTTAAACTATTAATTGCATTGCGGAATAAACTCCTACAATATTCATAATCGGGCTGCTCTTTAAAATCCAAATCACGGACGTAAACCAAAAACGACTCAATGAACTCTGGATAATCATTTTTAAAACATGTTTTAAGCAATGTCTTTACATTAGTCATATATTTTTTCTTTAACGCATGAACTAAATCAGGTTCTTGAAGCAATTCAACAGTCTTCCAAGGTAATCTACCAGTCAACCAATCAATTATGTTAAAACCTAAGGTCTCAAGGTCTGATCTTCTAGAATGAGCTCCAACATGTGAGTCTCGAGAGCTATATTCCAAGGTACCATCATGGGCTTTCCGAGCATCCATATCATATTCCTTATGGTTGCCTTCGCTGTCAACAAATTTGGAAGCTAACCCATAATCCAGTAGATAAATTTGACCATTTGACTGAGAGTAAGTAGCTTCCTTATTATTATCTACAATACGGGTTGTATTTGCTTTCTTTTCACGTTTAGAATGATCTGAGTGGAAGCCTTCATCAGAGGAGTAGCTTATATTCTGCTGCTCATCTAGTAACACTTGGTAAGCATCGTCTGAGCAAACAGAACTAGTGAAATCTTCATAGTTAACATTATTAACTTGTCTAAGATTAAACTTCTGCCTTTTATGGTACACTTTACGTGGACGGCTACCTCTTTCTATATCATCTCCGTTTTTAAGGACAAAATCTTCATCTTTATAGTAATTTGAACCTCGGTTTCTAGATTTACCTCGTTTGTCAACTTTCTGATACTTTATGGGCTGTTCGAGAAACCGATTTCCATCAAAACCGAGCATCAAATTTGAGCTTTTTATATCCGAATGAGTATAACCTTGTCCATGTAGATATTCTAACACATCTAATATCTGTATTGCCAATACCAAAGTGTTTTTCAAGTCCAGAGTCCGGCATCGAGATATTATTTTTTGTAAATCTATGTCGTAGCGAGGTAAGACAAGGAAGCGGTATTTAGAATTCGTATTGGTATCTGTAAATGATCCGCTGGCAATGTAGACGGGCATTCCAAGTCGTTTTAGATTGTTTTGTATTCTCCATTCTTGTACTGGAATTTGAAGAAAAAAATTATGATGCAACATGTTACGACATACATGATGGTAAGTAAGGGTAGTTTTAAGAGCGCTAACGACTGAAATATCCAACTCAGTTAACAATTGTCTCAGTCGGCGTCACTATGCCGGCCAGTGGTGTTTACTAATAACAATAGTATAGTGAAAACCGATATTAGTGCTAATTAGTTATTTTTTTATTATTTATAGCCCAACAATCTAGTCAAGATCAAATCAAGAATGTTCTTAAAAAAACAGGCTGTGTCCATAACTTTCTTCTTTTATTTTATTATTGTGACTCGACATATGACAGCATCCCGCCTGACGTTAAGCTGGAGTTTGATCCATGAATGGAGGTGACTGCTTAGTAGAAATTCAATAACTGTAAGTAGCAGTCACAAAACTAATTCCGAAGTCACTTCACGGTCTGCTGTACCATTAACCTGAACCTTTAATCTGTTGCATCTCACCTTTAACAGCCTGCGCAGATCTGATAAGACAATGAATCTCAACAAACAGTGGTCCGCTTGTATGTGGTTCTATCTTGACCACATATCTGGCCGACTGCTTCGTTACTTCTTTGTCCACCTCATCAGACGCCAGGTAAATGCGACCAAAGCTTCCACGGCCTGAAAAAAAAAACATTTTATAGAGTCTTCACATCTAATCTCGACTTGCCTGATGATAAGCAAGAGTCGGCATTTGTGACTCGACGTATGACATCACCCGCCTGATAATTAAGCTGGGTGCGGGTGTCACTGATGTCACTGCTACCACAATTCAATAAATGTATGCCGGCCTAGTTGGAACTTACAAGCTGATCCCGAAACGCGACCAAACCACTTCACGGTCTGTATACTTGTAAGTGGTGGGTGGTACTACCCGGATCGGCAGACTGGGGGGAGTGATAGCTCTATGATAACCAGACCCGAAGCACCTATTCACCTCTTTTTTTATTATTAATATTTGCAATATTTAATATAATTATTAAAAGCTATGAAACAAATATTTGCTCCGACCGGGAATCGAACCCGGGACTTTACGCGCAACAAACCAATCGCTAACAGTCCGTCCACGACTGTCGTCAATCCCACGACCCTCCCACTACCACTACACCAATTGATTGGTAGGCAACTTTCGTTGTATTTACATATTTACAGTATATATTTTTAACAAGTAAAACTGAAAATGAAAAATCGACCCCTACAGGAAAGCCTGTAAAAAATCTTGCACTGTATTTAAAGTGACCAGACTGGTTTTGAATGCTGACCAAACATGCTAAACTAGTTTTCATTACGTATTGTTTACTACAACGACTACATTACATAGACATATTTTTATATAATAGAAACATTTTAAGATCGCTGTAGAAATGCGGTCATTAAGGAGTGCATGTGGAGTGATGAAAGCGGATAGAATGAGGAATAGCACAGTGAGCGATAGATGTGGTTTGAAAGAAGATGTAGTGACAAGGATTAATAAAGGAATGCTTTAATGGTTTGGACATATAGAAAGGATGAGTGAAAGTAGATTGACGAAAGCAATTTATAAATCTGATGTGGATGGATGCTTTAAACAAGGCAGGCCCAGGAGGGTGTTTTCCGATCAAATCGGAGACATCCTTATGTAGTTGGGTTGCCTAGTGCCCATAACCGTAGAGCTTGTATAAAGACAACTGTGGATGTGAGAGAAGCGAGGGAGTTGTATCAGGATCGTGGCACGTGGCGCTTCACTGTCTCTGCCTATCCCTGTAGGAAAAAGGCGTGACAATTTATTTGATTGTTTTTTTTTATAAATAGGAATAACTGGGCGCCACTTTCCACGATCCTGACTTACTTCCTTTAGCTTCCTCTGAATTATAGGAGAATTCCTTAAAAAATACCTTTGTAGCTAAACAATTTTAATTTTAGGTCTTAAATTAAAATTAAAATTGATAAAACAAGTTCAAAAGAATACTTTGTTTCATCCTAATCTAATATAGACAATTGGTTAGCAACTGATTCAGTTTATTACGCATAAAGTCCCGGGTTCTATTCCCGGTTGGAGCAAATATTTGTTTAATAGCCTTTATGCGTAATTAGATTCATTTTTTTATGATTTTAATACTAAAATAACAATGCCCTTTATGATAATGCTAAATATGATTAAATAATAGATTAATAGATATTTAATTTGTAGTTAATGATTTGTAATACTATGTAATTTTTTATTATTGTTGTGTGTGCATAATTTTTGAATTGCAAAAGTTGACAATGTATTTTCATGCCGAATCTAAGATTGCAATTTGTTTTGCACACCAATAAAATAAATAAATGACATTAAATAAAAAGCGGTGGATATTTATTTGCTCTGGGTTTGGTTATTAAACAGTGGTAGGCAGTGGTGCCCAGTCTGCTGTTCCACGTTAGTACAACACAGACCGTCAAGTGATTCAGTCACGTTGCAGTTTCAGCTTGTAGTGAATGTGACCTATAAATTATAATATCTCTGCCTATCCTATAGGATAACACCTGGAATTATGGGTAGACAGACAACTGGTTATCAAAGAGTGGTAAGCAGTGGTTCCCAATCTGCCGATCTGGGGTAGTACCACCACTTACAAGTATAAGGCTGTGAAGTGATTTAGTCGCGTTTCGGGATCAGCTTGTAAGTTGCCAGTTGCAACTAGGCTGGCATAGTGGATGTGACTGCTACTTACAGTTATTGAATTGTAGTAGCAGTGACATCCAGTCATGGACCACACTCCAGCTTAACATTAAGCGGGGTGCAGTTATATATCAAGTCACATTAAAAATTAAAAAAAAAAATCAGAGTAAGTATTGATATAAATGTGTCATGGTACATAATTTTCCTTTGTTTATCAAACTGAGATCATTCAACCAAGAAGCTAATTTACTATGAATCACTGCTAATTCACTAACTAAATATTTATGCATTCTTCGGATAGTTATTATGGCCGGCATAGTGAAGGTGACTGAGATATCAGTGAAATGTGTTTTCATCTTTTAATTATTGACAAAGGAATGCTTCAATGGTTTGAGTACAAGGAATGAATGAGTGAAAATAGATAGACGAAAGCAATTTATAAATCTCATGTGTATGGATGTATTAAACAAGGCAGGCCCAGGAGGGTGTTGTGTGAACAAATCGGAGACATCCTCAAGAAAGCTAGGTTGCCTAGTGCCCATAACCTTAGAGCTTGTATGAAGAGAATTGTGGGTGTAAAGGAAGCGAAGGAGTTATGTCCGGATCGTGGCAAGTGGCGCTCCATTGTCTCTGCCTCTCCCCATGGGAAAAAGGCGTGACAATTTGATTGATGTTTATTAAAATTTAATAAAAAACTAGCTACAAATGTGGACCTAATGCTACTAGGCATTCTTACTAGTCTACCTTAGAGACTAAATAGAGCATTTTTTGTGTCAGATAGGTGTAAAATAAAATAGAAGCATAATACTAAAACATTTTTTTTATTATTATTTATATTTTTATACTAAGACTTTCAAGTGGTTGTATCATAGAAACAGGACAACCAAAGTACATATATTAAAGATACATTGGTACAGGCAAGTGAATCTGTGTAACCATTGCACTGCCACTACACCACATCGTCTTAAATCATTGTTGTTAAAACATATAACTAAATCTTTGTACAACAATAATATGATACAAATATAAAAACAGATAAGAGAGAGATTAACGATGATGGTTGAAGTATAGCAGTGGAGAGCTAAAATTACAGAAAGTTGGAAGGAACACATTTCACAGACTTAAATCACTTGACAATTAAAATTTTCTTAGATTTAGTGTAAACATTGATTAATTATACAAATGTTAAATTGACATTTCATTTTTTTTTATCAGTCAGCTTAAAAAATGGTACAATCACTAACGAAAAATAAACCTATAATAACATATAAGAAATGCAATTTATAAATCTGATGTGGATGGATGCGTTAAACAAGGCAGGCCCAGGAGAGTGTTTTCCGACCAAATCGGAGACATCCTCAAAAAAGCTAGGTTGCCTAGTGCCCATAACCACAGAGCCTGTATGAAGAGAATTGTGGATGTGAAGGAAGCAAGGGAGCTGTGTAAGGATCGTGGTAAGTGGCGCTCCATTGTCTCTGCCTATCCCTGTGGGAAAAAGGCGTGACAATTTGATTGATTGATTGAAATGCAAGCTTTACAAATAATTTAAAATTGCAAATCCTGTCACCTGCAATTGCCAGCCAAAATCATAGCCATTAGTGACATTATCTTATTTAGGTTTAATGCTTTATATGTATTAGTAGTGTAATCGACAATTCGACGACAGGCGTGGACGGTTAAGCGATTGGTTTGTTGGCGTAAAGTCCCGGGTTCGATTCCCGGTCGGAGCAAATATTTGTTAATAAAAAAAAAGAGATGGATATTTGCTTTGGTTCTGGTTATCAAAGAGTGATGGGCAGTTGGTACCAGTCCGGCCACCACAAGTATACAGACCGTGAAGTGATTTGGTCACGTTTTGGGATCAATTACAAAAGTTGCCGGTTCCATTTAGGCCAGCATAGTGGATATGATCGCTGCTTACAGTTATTGAATTGTAGTAGCAGTGACATTCATTCATAGACCACATTGTGCTATTCCTTGTTCTATCCGCTATCATCACTCCACATACACTCCTTAACAGCCGCATTTCTACAGCGTTAATTCTACTCTCATGCTTCTTCTGCCACACTCAACATTCACTTCCATACATTTATGTAGGAACAAGTACTACATAAATAGAAATGTTTTATCTGGTTAAAATTTGTGATATGAAATATTTATAGTCTGCAGTTTGAGTTTTTATTTAATTTGTACAATAAAAAATTGTGTAATTGTGATGTGTAAAATATTCATGGACACTATTTTTTGCTGTATCTTCACAAAATAATAATATACTCTTTACAATTTAAAGGCAACCGTGGTGTAGTGGCAGTACAATGGTTACGCAAATGGAGAGCATGAGTTCAAGACCACTCACCAGTACCAATGTATCTTTGATATCAGTACTTTGGTTGTCCTGTTTCTATGATACAAGCACTTTAGTAGCTTAGTATAGTAGATATGTAAATAAATAAATGTTTTTTAGAGTATGTAAAAATGGTCTGCTAATGTGTGTGCTGAGTTTTGTTCTGTTTAGGACACAGATGCTATTTATTTTTTTGCAGTGTGTGTTTTATTTTTTATTGCAATCAAGTTCAGTGTTAGCAATATATTGCTGAGTCAATAATTGTAGTCTTGTATGCCTATAAATAAATTCTATACCTGTAAAACTTATAAATATATGTATTTATTACATAAAAAGGTAATAATTAAAACTTACCTATAGGCTTGCCTATCCGCCATTGTTTCTGCAAAATATCCGTGAATATAATTCCAGGGGTTAATGCTTCATCATCACAAAAACTTAAATCAACACTAGCCATATCTTCTACTTTAATTTTCTTCCGTGGAAGTCCAGAATCCGCCAAATTATCCGTACACCTTCGCGGCATTTTTTCACGTTTCAAACATTGAATTTATACTGCAAATACGGTTTAAATGTATTATAAGTACATGTAACTCTTGTTTAACAAATCAAATTAACTATAACGTGATAGAGAATGTGACTATAACACGATTTAAAATAAATTAAGAGATAATTGTTTTATGAACAATATTTATTAACTTTTCACTAAGAAATAGTAGTTAAACTCATTTAAAAAGGTATAGAATAAACTTTAAATAATACTCACGTGTTGTTTTTAGTAATTTATTGTGAAATAACTGCTGTTTTGGCATAAATCATCAATACATTCACAAAAAACTACAATTACAACTGACTGAAAACAGCTTCGCCATGTTGTAAAATGTTGGGCAAGGAACATTGTACTCAAGAGAAGAAGCTCGACTGCCATAGACAACACGTGGCAATTAGAGACGCCACGACGGAATCTCACTCGAACTAAAAATGGTGGCAATTTTAAAATGGCCTGGTTGATATTGCGTATTTGTAAACATATTAGGTCCACTTTCACATCCTAAATACGTATAATAATACAACAATGAATATTAGACGTATTTAAGATGTCGGTGAAAGTGAACCTTACTCAGTAGGAAATAATCTAATTAGATCAATAAAACGACTTTTTATAAAACATTATTTTTTTTATTTAATTCCAACTTACTTTTCAAGACAATAGTATCACTAAAAATATGTATGTTAATTACTAGTTAACATCATAATAAAATCACTATCTCAATAAAATAAAACATAATAAAGTCACTTCTTCAACACAATGGGTTTACATGGAATACAATAAAGTCACTATCCTAAGAACACTTTTTACACAATTAGGTATAACTTAATGCAAATAAAACAAAGTATTAATAATAAACTCGATGATTAGCGCAAAAAAAACAACATAATTGGTAAAAATCAGGTGCAAAATCAAAGAACACACTCAACAGCTTTTACTAACGTCGCCATTTTGTTTACAATCGCAGCATTCCGACACGATCTAAAAGTGCTTATGGTCTGCGCTCCGAATTCTAAAACTGACAAATTAAATTTAACATGCATAACAGGAGATAATTTTTTTAAAATTTAATTCATACTTTTAATCTATTTTTTACTAGTTTCAAAATGTTTAACGACAGTATTATATTGATGACGTTTGCGATGCCTAAACATTTGGTGCGAAGATCAAACCGGAAGAAACGTGCTCATCGCCATGACCTTGAACGAGAGTCGAGACCCGATGATGTTGGGAGAAAATCGATGCAAAGAAAGTTACGTCACAAAATGCCGCTGCGTTATTGGTTAAGAAATCAGTCCGTCTCGCTCTTTCTTTTTAAACATTCGATTCAAATATTATACAACGTTTCTTTTATTAGAGCTCTCGTTAATGAATTTGGTTGTAAGCCGGAAATGTATTATATTGAAGATTATTAAGTTTAGGCGGCTACACAAATAAACATATTTTTTATTACAAAATATTTTATTTTATAAAACTTTATTTATTTACTAAAATTCAATACAATTTATTTAAAATATTCATCAGTTTAAATACATTTTACAGTATTAGGAATATTAAATTTCATTGATACCAACGCTAAGAAAAAAAAATCTTTGACATTGACAGTATTGCTTTTAATTATTTGAGGCCAGTGGCTTTAGTGAGAGTGCCGAGTGTTCCTCCGATTACCTCTACCACCTCGCAGCCTCTCAGTTTTAGATTTAAATACGGAGGGTGAGGTCGCGTCGTTGCATGGCATAAAACTTACGTGCGCGATGTTTATTTTGTTTATCAACAAATTATATTTTTATCAGTGTTTGGTGTTATAAAATGTTCTACAAAGTGCTTATTATTAATGTTCTCCTAAATATGTAACATTTACATGCAATATGGATGGTGGAAATGCTGATTCAGACCATTCTATGACTTGGGAGGATTTTTTTGGTAAGTAAAAAAAAATTGCACGATTTTTGTTAAATCATTGTTACTGTTCACTATGAAATCAATTCTTTATTTGATATAAAAAAAATGAATATATTAAATTGCAAATCAAATTTAAATTAAGAAACGTAATATTAAAATAGTTTTAATTTAAATAGGCATAGAAAAAAAATATTTTTTATTATTTTTTTGTAAATGAAAATTGTATATTTAACTGTTTAGTTTTCTACAGGCGTAAAGTTAACGTTGTCCCAGTAACTGGTTTTTCCATACATTTCCCGGTAAGGCGCTGTACAATCAAGTCTTGTTATAAGTACTTGAAACGCCTTGAAATAGACGTAGGAAGCCACTTTATTAGTCAAGTAGGTGAATGCACTATCGAGTTGTATCGGGCACTTTTTATCGTAACCCTTTTTTAAGATTATTTAGTTAAATAATTAATGGTAGGCATTTTTTCTTTATACCTACTTTATTACCAAGACTTACGAAAACCTAAATTGACAAGACATGGCATTGGTTTGGCACATCGGTCTGTTACGCAAAAAGTCCCGGGTTCGATTCCCGGTTAGAGAAAAGATTTGTTCGATTTTTATTTTATTGTGACTACATAATGACAGCACCCCGCCCTAAGAGAAGCTGGAGTGCAGTCCATGAATGGAGGTGACTGCTACTAATTAAAATCGGCAACTTATAAGCTGATCCCGAAACGCGACTAAGTCAATTTATGGTCTCTATACTTGTAAGTAGCGGTACTACTTATTCCTAGGTTTAAACATACCGAATGATCGTCAAACACTTTTTAATTGACCTGTAATGGTTACAAAGACTCTTATAACCACAAAAATAGAAAAAACTAAAATTTACCTAAACTCTGTGCCAGTGAAATAGCTTGGCGAGTCCAGTAATTTCTTACTCCATTGCCACCGACTCACCTAGCGAGTCCACTGTGTATGCGGCACCCGAGTTAACTTCACGCAAATCGTAGTGGCAGTGAACGTGTCAACGCGACTAGACTTCACCTTGTAGTATACCTACTTGTAATGCTACAGCCACACTGTGCTCCTCGCGCTGCTCCACGTGCTGCCGTGAATATTGTCCTAACAGCCACACACTCCCCTACTCGCGTTCATCGCGTTGCTCCGATGGACGACAACATTGTAACTTTGACTCGCACTAAGAAACCGAAAAAAAATGGATCGCCGGGCATGACGAGCAGCAGGACGAATAACGCAGCCACACTATGTCTCTGCCCATTTCCCTCGCGACTCGTCGAGTGTGTGGCCGTAGGGTAAGTGGTGGTACTACCCCGGATCGGCAGACTGGGTACCACTATCTACCACTCTTCTAGATATAAGCCATGTTTTTGACGACAGGCGTGGACGAACGGTTTAGCGACTGGTTTGTTGCGCGTAAAGTCCCGGGTTCGATCCCCGGTCGGAGCAAATATTTGTTTCATAGCTTTTATTTGTAATATTTAATAATACTAAATATTGCAAATTTGATAATAAAAAAAATAAAGAGATGGATATTTGCTTCGGGTCTGGTTATCAGAGTGGTAGGCAGTGGTACTTAGTTTGCCGATCCGGGGTAGTACCACCACTTACAAGTATACAGACCGTGAAGTGATTTGGTCACGTTTCGGGATCAGCTTGTAAGTTGCCGGTTCCATCTAGGCCGGCATAATGGATGTGATTGCTACTCACAGTTATTGAATTGTAGTAGCAGTGACATTCATTCATGGACCACACTTTGGCTTAACATCAAGCGGGGTGCTTATGTCACAATAAAAAAATAAAAAAAAATGTTTCTCCATAGGCATAAAATGCAATTATATTAACATTGGTCATTCCCACGCCTCTTTATTCAGGGGGTTACAACCCCTAGATACGTGACAGAACCATAAATAAGACCTCTTGCTGTTTTGTTTAGTTTTGTTTCATTAAAGTGTAAGTAGTTTTAAAATGTAGTGTATGTGGAGTGACGATAGCGGATAGAATAAGGAATAGCACAGTGCGTGATAGATGTGGTTTAAAAGAAGATGTAGTGACAAGAATTGACAAAAGAATGCTACGATGGTTTGGGCACATGAAAAGGATGAGTGAAAGTAGATTGACGAAAGGAATTTATAAATCTGATGTGGATGGATGCGTTAAATGTAAGTTCTACTGTCGTGCATTATGATATCAGTGAGTCCGCATTTTGTCGACCGAATCGGCAGTCGAACTAAAAAGTTCAGTGCGTCTTTTCTTTGTAGAACAATCGACAAGTGGAATGCTTTGCCAGCCCATGTGTTCTCTCCCTCCTATAACCTTGAATCCTTCAAGGGATGCTCATCGATGTAAAGGTGCTTAGCCGGCATAGTGACGGCGACTAAAGCAGTTGTGAACTAACTCGGTTTTTTCAGTCGTCGTCACTCTTGGACCTCCTTGCTTATCATCAGGCGGGACGAGGTTAAATGTGTCACAATAAAAAAAAGTTAAGCGCACCTGTTGGTTAACCTGCACTCTTTAGTTTTACTTACCAACGTCTTTTTTATTATTTACATTTCTATATTAAGCTAATAAAGTGCTTGTATCATAGAAACAGGACAACCAAAGTACATATATCAAAGATACATTGGTATCGGTGGGTAGTCTCAACCTCGTGCTCTCGGTTTGTGTAACCATTGCACTGCTACTACACCACGGTCGCCTTAATAAGTCTCTTTATGAATCTCTTTCGTCAATATCCTTTCTTCCATCCTTTCGTTGTGCCCAAGCTACCATGAATTTTTTGACGACAGGCGTGGACGAACGGTTTAGCGACTGGTTTGTTGCGCTTAAAGTCCCGTGTTCGATCCCCGGTCGGAGCAAATATTTGTTAATAAAAAAAAGAGATGGATATTTGCTTCGGGTCTGGTTTTCATAGAGTGGTAGGCAAAGGTACCCAGTCTGCCGATCCGGGGTAGTACCACCACTTACAAGTATACAGACCGTGAAGTTGCCGGTTCCATCTAGGCCGGCATAGTGGATGTGATTGCTACTCACAGTTATTGAATTGTAGTAGCAGTGACATTCATTCATGGACCACACTTTGGCTTAACATCAAGCGGGGTGCTGTCATATGTCGAGTCACAATAAAAAAAATAAAAAAGAATTACTGATGAACATAAGTCGTGAATCTAATTATACCTGCTTATACTTGTAAGAGTGAATAACCTCTCTGTTTATTCAGATGTTAATGCAGATCCGTTCAAGTCTATTCACGGATGTTAATTTGTAAACTACAATTCACTTTGCATTTAGTAAATAAAAATGGGTGATTGGTGGTTGGATAGATGGGTATTTAGTAAATAAAGATAGGTCATTGGTGTTTAGATAGTTGGGTATTTAGTAAATAAAGATAGGTTTTTGGTAGCTTAGCTGCATAGATGGGTGTTTGGTAAATAAAGATAGGTTATTGGTAATGGCATAGATGGGTATTTAGTAAATAAAGAGGGGTGATTGGTGGTTGGATAGATGGATATTTAGTAAATAAAGATAGGTCATTGGTCGGTGGATAGATGGGTATTTAGTTAATAAAAATAGGTCATTGGTGTTTGGATAGTTGGGTATATATTAAAAATATGTGATCCGACTGGGAATCGAACCCGTGACTTTACGTATAACAAACTGGTGTGCTAACCAACACGCCACGCCTGTCGTCAAATATGCGCGTTATAACTCATTATGCGAAATTGCATTCTGCCAATGTTGCCCCATTAAAGAATTGGGCGTGATTAAAGAACAATCGATTGTCAGGAAAGTAAGTTTATTGTCTATGAATTAATTAATTGATAAAAGGTTTTATTAATTAATGGAATCAAATTGTCTATGGAAGGATCTTCGCTAATTATAACGCTATTGTAATTTAGGAGTGGGTTTTATTTAATAATCTAAGGTCTGTGTATTCTTTTCACTAAACCCTTTCATTTGATATCCATATCTAAAAGTGGTAGGCAGTGGTACCCAGTCTGCCGATCCGGGGTAGTACCACTTACAAGTATACAGACCGTAAAGTGATTCGGTCACGTTTCGGGATCAGCTTGTAAGTTGCCGGTTCTGACTAGGCCAACATTGTGGATGTGATTGCTAATTACAGTTTTTGAATTGTAGTAGCAATGACATTCATTCATGGACCACACTCCGGCCTAACACTTCGGGTGCTGTCAAATGTCGAGTCACAATAAAAAATATATATATAATTAGGTCGTCATAGTGGATGTGATTCTGTAAGTAGCAGCCACATCCATTCATAGACAGCTTTTTAATAAATTTAATAACTGTGAGTAGCAATCACATCCACTATGCCGGCCTAGATGGAACCGGCAACTCACAAGCTGATCCCGAAACGTGACCAAATCACTTCACGGTCTTCACGGTCTGTACGGTCGAAACTTGTAAGTGGTGGTACTACCCCGGATCGGCAGACTGGGTACCACTGTCTACCACACTTTGATAACTAGACCCGAAGCAAATATCCATCTCTCTTTTTTTTATTAACAAATATTTGCAATATTTAATATTATTAAATATTACAAATAAAAGCTATAAAACAAATATTTGTACGACCGGGGATCGAACCCGGGATTTTACGCTCAACTATTTAGCAACTGGTTGCTAAACCGTTCGTCCACGCCTGTCAGAACTCTAGTCTAACATCAAGCGGGGTGTTTTGATATGTCGAGTCACAATAAAAAAGTACAAAGATATAGTGGTAGGTAACAGACATACAAATATACATTTTATACACATGTTGTGTTTTATCTTTTACTTTTAACATGGGGTTCGTTTTATTACCCTGACGAATGATAACTTCAGGGTTGTCACCTGCACTGTGTTTTTGACACCTTTTTTTAAATCTTACGTTTTTTCTACAATAAATATTCATAACAGTGTTTTAATATAGGTATAGTCTAACGTCATTTTGTGGTACTAAATGATCTTAAAACATGTTTATTGCATGACTAAAGCTCTTTTTTTTATTTTTTTTTATTGTGACTCGACATATGACAGCACCCCGCTTGATGTTAAGCCAAAGTGTGGTCCATGAATGAATGTCACTGCTACTACAATTCAATAACTGTGAGTAGCAATCACATCCACTGTGCCGGCCTAGTCAGAACCGGCAACTTACAAGCTGATCCCGAAACGTGACCAAATCACTTCACGGTCTGTATACTTGCAAGTGGTGGTACTACCCCGGATCGGCAGACTGGGTACCACTGTCTACCACTCTTTGATAACCAGACCCGAAGCAAATATCCATCTCTCTTTTTTTTATTAACAAATATTTACAATAAAAGCTATGAATAAAAGCTATGAAACAAATATTTGTACGACCGGGGATCGAACCCGGGACTTTACGCTCAACTATTTAGCAACTGGTTGCTAAACCGTTCGTCCACGCCTGTCAGCACTCTAGTCTAACATCAAGCGGGGTGTTTTGATACGTCAGGTCACAATAAAAAAGTACAAAGATGTAGTGGTAGGTAACAGACATACAAATATACATTTCATACATATGTTGTGTTTTATCTTTTACTTTTAACATGGGGTTCGTTTTATTACCCTGACGAATGATAACTTCAGGGTTGTCACCTGCACTGTGTTTTTGACACCTTTTTTTAAATCTTACGTTTTTTCTACAATAAATATTCATAACAGTGTTTTAATATAGGTATAGTCTAACGTCATTTTGTGGTACTAAATGATCTTAAAACATGTTTATTGCATGACTAAAGCTCTTTTTTTTATTTTTTTTTATTGTGACTCGACATATGACAGCACCCCGCTTGATGTTAAGCCAAAGTGTGGTCCATGAATGAATGTCACTGCTACTACAATTCAATAACTGTGAGTAGCAATCACATCCACTGTGCCGGCCTAGTCAGAACCGGCAACTTACAAGCTGATCCCGAAACGTGACCAAATCACTTCACGGTCTGTATACTTGCAAGTGGTGGTACTACCCCGGATCGGCAGACTGGGTACCACTGCCTACCACTCTTTGATAACCAGACCCGAAGCAAATATCCATCTCTTTTTTTTTATTAACAAATATTTGCAATATTTAATATTATTAAATATTACAAATAAAAGCTATGAAACAAATATTTGCTCCGACCGGGGATAGAACCCGGGACTTTACGCGCAACAAACCAGTCGCTAAACCGTTCGTCCACGCCTGTCGTATATACCTATAATTATACAAAAAAAAAACAGACATAACCGTTAAACAATTTTAAAAAACCTTTTCCTTATACAAGTCACAGTTTTTTTATTATGTAGTAAATAATTATTTCGTCTTACAGCGCGTTGTTGTACTAAGCAACTAAAGTTGCCAGAAACTGCAACGAATATTTGGTTGATTAGTCATTTTGCGACTGTTTTGAAGAGTGGTTTTAATGACAGGCGTGGCGCTGTTGACTAACTTCACTTGACTGATTCAAAGGTGTCTTTTTCTTGACGTTCCGCAAAGAAAAAGACACCACTTCAAAGTGAAGTTGGTTGGATAAAATGACGCCGATTCCGTCCTATTCTTATTTTAATCGCATTACACAGTATACTATACAATAAAAAATAAGGAACTTGTATAAGGAACAAGTTTTTTATTTATTTCGTAACGGTTATGTCTGTTTTTTGTATAATTATAGGTATATAAGATATGTAGGTAGGTATCTATAACGAATATTACTTAGTTACATCGAAATAAAGTATTTTAAGGCGGCCGTGGCGGTCTAGTGACAGTCACAATAAAAATATATGTTGCCTTAAGACTTAAGTTGCCGATTGTGCCAACAGCCTTTGCACTACTGTTATTAAAGTAAATTATATTTAAAGTTGCTGAAACACGTTTTTTGAAAACAAGATCCACTTTTTTTATTATAATTTGTGATGCTGTTGAGAGTAGTTGCGCTAATTTTATTTATTGTGTGTCGACTTTTGGCCGGCTTTGTGACTGCGACTGAGGCAACCGTTGTATAGGTTTTTTCAGTCGTCGGCGCTACTAAACATATAAATCAAACATATGAATTATGAGTTCTGTGGTCGGCGCTATTGGATTTCTTTTGTTTAAGTCAGGGACATATGTCTAATACGGCGTTCTCGTGGATGCGGACGCCATTATTTACATTTTATTCTCAATTTATTTTACGAACAAACAAAAAACTGGTGACAGAGGAAGACAATACATACTCAATCGCGCTAATTAACTGACTGATTGGACTGATTATTCAATGCGAGTTTAACGAACAAGTTCAGACGAGTCGATTCGCTGTCAACTACAAATTGAATCAATGAAAGTTGAAAGGTCTCTAACTTTTGTTGAACCGATTTTATTGCTTTATCTTGATTGAAGCCTCGTGTGAACGCAGTGTAAGACACAATAAAAATCTTTTACAGCTTGTTGATAAGCTAAAGTGCGGTACATGAAAAGATGCGACTTCTACTAAAAAATTATAACTGCAAATTGTATACAATCGACAAAAAACGAGCCACAATTTTTTTTTTATTGTGTATTTATGACTCCAACTTATTACGGCAGCCATAGATAAATGTTAGCACATAGTAATTGCATTCACGATGCCGGCCTGGTTTCGCAATAATAAAATGCTGTGTTAATTTTTATTTTCTTCATACAAGCTCTACGGTTATGAGCACTAGACAACCAACCCAGCTTTCTTGAGGATGTCCCCGATTTGGACAATCGTGTCAGGATCGTGGCAAGTGGTCTCTTCCTATCTCCTTTGTCTCTTCGTATCCCTGTGGGGAAAAGGCGTGACAAGTTGATTGAATTTTTATTCACATATTTTTTCGATATAGGGTTCACTGTACAACCCTATTTTTTGAGTGAAGGTTTAGTTAGGGTGTAGGGATAGGTCGGGTATTTGCATTGCAACGTGGATCGATAGTTAAAACTACCCATTCGTTAGGTTTATTGTGGCTTGGCATATGACAGCACTCCGCCTGATGTTAAGCTGGAGAACGCTCCATCAAATGAGGAGACTGCTACTCAATAAACCTAATTGTCACGCCGTTTTCTCACAGAGATAGGCACTTGCCACGATCCTGACACAACTTCCTCGCTCCTCTCACATCCACGATTCTTTTCTTACAAGCTTTACTATTATGGGCACTAGGCAACCCAGCTTTCTAGGCAACTACTAGGCAAAGTTAAATAACCGCAAGTTCTATTCGCAACCACTATGCTGGCTAAGTTATTCAGTAGCTTTTTTTTAGTGTGACTCGACATAAGTAAGTAAGAGGTGGTACTACCCCGGATCGGCAGACTGGGTACCACTGCCTACCACTCTTTGATAACCAGACCCGAAGCAAATATCAATCTCTTTTTTTTATTAACAAATATTTAATGTTATTAAATATTTGTTAATAAAAGCTATGAAACAAATATTTGCTCCGACCGGGAATCGAACCCGGGACTTTACGCGCAACAAACCAATCGCTAAACCGTTCGTCCACGCCTGTCGTCAAAGCTGTTGCTCTGTAGCTTAGCGACACGAGTTCGTGTATTATTTTCTAATTGCAACCCGTCGTGTCGCGTTCGTCGCTCAAGTAGGACACCACCGACGATTTTTATTAAAATTAAAACCCTTAGACCTATTCTCAAATAATCCTACTATTATTATAAATGTGTATGTGAGTTTGTTTGTTACGTTTTCACGCAAAAACTGCTTAACCTATCATCATGAAACTTTGTACACATATTTTTGGAGGTACTAGAAGTATTATAGAATACTTAAAATTAAAAAAATATGTTTTTTACTATAGTTTCCAATGACTAAGACTATACTTTCAGCTGTTTGGATTTTTTCTATATTTAATTTTTATTTCCGTTTTTTATATGAGTTATCGAGTTATAAATACAAAAAAGGGATATACAGTCGAATTGAGAACCTCCTTCTTTTTTATGACTGTGTTATAAACATAATTTTACGCAGGTGAATCCGCGGGCACAGCTAGTTCATGCATAAATTACTATTTTGGCTGAAACCCAAATACTAAAATTGCTTAAATATTTTATGTATAGATTTTAAAGAGGTACGTCCCCCAGTCTAGACTTCGTCTGGTTACTGTACGCATGCGCTCTGAAGATCACATTGTTACTATTCAGCAGTATTCAAGACAATGAATTCTCATTTTAATATTGCGGATACTAACGCATCCTACAAAGGACATCATTCATAAGTAAAAAATGAAATTGTAATATTGAGTCGATTTATTGAATCGTGAGAACGCTGCAGTCAATATTCGCTTTCATTTTTTGTTAAACGATAAATATTGAACAACTAAATTCGCCTCGTGAGAACGCCATATAACTCAATTGCACAGCAATTAAAAGCAAAATTGTTATTAGTTTTATCAATGCAAGTATTCAAACTACCATTTATATTAATATTTCTTTAAGTTCGTCATTTCGCTTATGGGGCGTTCTCACGGGGCGATTTATGTTTTCTAAATTATTTATTGTTTAACAAAAAATCGGAAGTCAATTTTGACTGTAGCGTTCTCACGGTTCAATAATAATCGACTCAATATAACACGTGTCATTACACTGTTTGTCCATTTTAGGATTTTTCTCGTGGATGCGGACGCCATAATTTACATTTTATTCACATTTTATTAACAAACAAAAAACTGGTGACAGAGGAATGCAATATACAATACATAGGTACTCAATCGCGCTGATTGACTGACTGATTGGACTGATTATTCAATGCAAGTTGAACGAACAAGTTCAGACGAGTCGATTCGCTGTCATCTACTAATTGAATCAATGAAAGTTGAAAGGCCTTTAACTTTTGTTGAATAGATATTTATTGCTTCTACTTGATTGAAAGTCTGTTCAGACGGTTCAAATCGTGAACGATTTCGCAGTTATCAACTCAAATCGCGCCGTGAGGACGCGGTGTCATATTCCGTTTGCTTAGATTTCTATAAAAAAAAATATAACAATAATTAATATTTTCCATTATCTTTGTGAAGTAGATTATAAAACCTACGACACTGTTGCGTTTACAATAGTGTCGTGTCTTATGACGCGTGAAATATGGCAATTATTCGCTCCAGTAAACTTAATACATGTAACTATTCGTATATGGCGTTAACTTTATGTAATATTGTATTACATTTGTATGGTGACTCGACATGGCCTGATGTTAACCTGGAGTTCTGACCATGAATGGAGGCAACTGCTACTACAGTTCAATCGGCTGCAAGTAGCAGTCGCATATAGTATGTATATATTGTATTATATGTTTTCAAGGCCGTCTTAAGCATATTTAGCGCCGGGGTGCGAAAGTCAAGGCGCCGCTCGCGTGGTCTCGAAATTTAAAGCGGTCGGCATGCGCCCCCTAGGACTCTGCGCCCGGGTGCACCGCACCCCTTGAACCCCCGGGTATGTTTTATTGTGTATATGTATTAGTATTATATTTTTAGTATGTAGTATGTTTAGTGTATTCTGATTATTAAGTATATTAGAATTAGTAAGTGTGCTTCAGACTAAATGCTTCTATTATATTTTGCACCTACCTCATACAAAAAAGTGCGTTAAATTGTTCCTAAGGTAGGCTAGTAAGTCCATCTTTGAACCTAGTGTACAACAGATTTTAAAAAAATAGTGGTTGTGGTGGGGTGTTGTCATTTGTCGAGCCACGATAAAAATAAATATAAACTAGCGGACCCGACAGACGTCCGAAACTTACAAGCTGGTCCCGAACGCGACTAAGTCACTTCACGGTTTGTATACTTGTAAGTGGTGGTACAGTCAGCATCAGATATATATCTGAGCACGCAAAGTGATCAAAAGTATCTATACATTCAGACTGATCATAAATATCTACACACATTAGTTGTCATAATGATGTGAGCATTCAATGCGTCAAAAATATCTACACACGAAAATAGTCAAAAATATCTGTACCACTCATAATTGCTAATTTATTTATGTAAAGTTACTGTTTTAGGACGAGTCATGTTAAACGTCAGATTAAAATTTGTCAGTTGACAGCTGTGTTAAAAACGCGATACGCCATTTTGACCTGATTAATCGGTACCAATTTTTTAAACTCATACTGATTATTTTTTTAAATACTCGTCGAGTAAAGTATTTCTATATATATTTGTGAAACCGATTTAGATTTGTTTCACAGCTTTTATTTGTCTAATTTAATGATAAGATTAAGTAATACAAATATTTGTTAATAAAAAAAGAGGCGAAAAGTTTTTACTCAGGGTCTGGTTGTCAAAGAGTTGTAGGCAGTGGTGCGATGCGGGGTAGTACTACCACTTACAAGAAGAGACTTAGTCGCGTTTCGGGATCAATTTATAAGTTGCCAGTTCCAAATGTGTTATTTAACTGTATTAGCAGTCACCTATATTCATGGATCGCTCTCTAGCTTACATCAGGCATGGTTCTGTCATATGACGAGACCTAATAAAAAAATAATAAAAAATAAGCGGCCAAGTGCGAGTCGGACTCGCCCATGAAGGGTTCCGTAGCTACAAGTAACATAATATAAAAGTTCTTGTAGATCGTTGATTAATTTTTATATTTGAGTTGATTAAATGAAAGGTAAATTGCGGTTTTCGATTTATGACGTATTAAAAAATACTAGATCTCGTTCAAACCATTTTTCGGTAGAAGTTTGTATAGTAATGTACATCATATATTTTTTAGTTTTACCATTATCTTATTTTAGAAGTTACAGGGGGAAGGACACACATTTTACCACTTTGGAAGTGTCTCTTGCGCAAACTATTCAGTTTAGCAAAAAATGATATTAGAAACCTTAATATAATTTTTGAAGACTTATCCATAGATACCCCACACGTATGGATTTGATGAAAACATTTTTTTGAGTTTCAGTTCTAAGTATAGGGAACCGCCAAAATTTATTGTTTTTTTCTATTTTTGTGTGAAAATCCCAATGCGGTTCACAGAATACATCTATTTACGTTTCAACAGTATAGTTCTTATAGTTTCGGAATAAAGTGGTTGTGATTTACGGACGGACAGACAGACATACATGACGAATCTATAAAGGTTCTGTTTTTGCTACGGAACACTAAAACACCTTTACGCTAGCAACACTTAATAGCGGCCATTGCTGAGTTTTAATATAAAAAAAACTCAAAAGCTCATCGTATGTCATTGCGGAGAAAGTCCAAATATATTTTTGTATGATGAAAGTGGTATTTTACTCCACTCCATAAATGGTGCGGTACGGTTTTTAACATTGCATCACTGGTTCGTTAAAAGTTTTGTAATATGTATAGACCAATGAAATACGAAATCGTGAATTGGGTTGTTAATAATTTTATATTAAAACTACCATTTATATAAATATGATTTTATCATTAGAAATAACAAAAGTAGTACATAGAAACTCAAAATGAATGATGTCCTTTATGAGACAAATAACAATGAATTAGTTCTTATTTTAGCACAGATTCTATTCTTTCCAAATTCTTTGATAGGAATAAATATATGCACCAACCCAAAGAATGCACCAAACCAAACCAAAGAATGTTATTTGTCTCATTTATATTATGTTTATACCACGTGTGACTGAAAGAGGCAACTACTTGTACTTCAATTCTTTTCTTTCAAAGGTTGGCACTACTTTTTTGCTATTACAACCACTTGGTTGACTTTTAATACTGCTTAATTAAAAATCACGTGATTGTAAGAGTAGCGGCATATTAGTTCTGTCATCCTTTTTTGAAGTATTTTAATGTCATTTGTTATTGTGTCAAATTAGGTTGTCAAATAATCATCAAAACTAGTGACAACCTTCTAAATTACGAATGTAAAAATGTATATTCATCCCCTTCTGACTTCTTTTTAATGCTATAAGTGAAAATAGTATAAACGGTTATATTTTGTAGCTACTTTAGGGCTCCTTCTATTACTTAAGTCCAAATCCTTTGCCTTAAGCAACGCCACGTGAACCTATCTGCGTGCACATCCAAGAATCTGTGTCACCGTTCACTCGTAAATCAAGTTTACCATTTAACATAACTCGTGGAAAACAACCAGTCACTCGCGAATATTATTAGTATAACTTCGTAACTGGCTGGGATTACCGCTGGAGGTCAGTAACAGGACCTCCATTCATTTATTTATTCATATCACCAACAGAAAATACATAAATACAATAAAATAAGATAAATCAAATTAATTCAAACCAATCAATCAAATTGTCCCACAGGGACAGGCAGAGACAATGGAGCTCCACTTGCCACGATCCTGACACAACTCCCTCGCTTTCCTTATATCCACAATACTTTTTAAACAGGCTTTATGGTTAGGGACAACAGGCAACCCAGCTTTCTTGAGGATGTCTCCGATTTGGTCAACAATAAATAAACAAATTTTTATGTTCTTAGATTAATGAAGTTGCCGGTCTAACTATGCCGGCTGGTACTTACAATAGTGGATTTGACCGGTACTTACAAATAACTGGTACTTAACAAACCTGTAGGAGCAATTATCTGCATCAGGCAGGGTGCTGACATATGTCGAATCACAATAAAAAAAATAGCAGTCACCTCCATTCGTGGACAGAACTTCAGCTTAACATCAGACGGAAATCTCTCGTCAGGTCACAATTAAAAAAAATGTATCTTAGTTTTTTTTATTACTACGAGACAATATCAATAAAAATAAAACGAAACTATAACGGAAACGAAATAAATAAATAAATTTAAATGTTATTAGGTTTGTTTAACATAAAAATGCATTTAATTTATTTTCTGTTTGATTTTATTATAGGTCTTGGCGTAGGCGTACTAACTCGTTCTGCCTACGCACATTGTCACACTGACTTTACGGTTGCATTAACCAAGAAGTTACCAAGTTATGTTAACTTAATATACAGACAATGATATGATGAGCTAGATACGTTATGTACAACAGTTGTACCAAAAATTATAATTTACGAATTTGTAAAAATAAGTAAAAGAAATAAAGAAAAATGGGTTGCACCTCTCTTTAACTTCACATTTTACATTTACGTTTAACGGATATTTTATACAGAGCTAAAGGACATCATTCATTTTAGGTTTCTATGTACTACTTTTGTTATTTCTAATGATGAAAACTTATATAATATAAATGGTAGTTTCGATATCAAATTATTAACAATTCGATTCACGATTTCTTAATAGTAAACGTAATAGAATAAGTATAAAGTAAAACTAAATTCGTAAATTGAAACTTTTTAGTACAACCGGCTGTTAGTGTTCGCAAATGGCACGAGTTCGAACGGTTAACCACGACGAAGTAGGACGTATTTTTTAGTTTAGTTCTCCCATTTTTGGAAGGCAAAGGGAAACTGAGTCCATATAGCCTAAAATATTTCTTTTATGTCTGAATTCTAATCAGCGACTAATCAGCGAATAACAAACCAATAGGTAAACTGTTGATTGGTCGCTTGCGATAGCGACGCAGTTTTACTGCTTTTTCGTCGCCATTCGAGTATTAGGGGAATCGGGGCCCTGATAGTAAGCGCAGATGACTGAAAAATCCGTCGCATTTGTCGAGTCACAATAAAAGAATAATTCTGGATACGTCAATACAAGGACCAGGATAGTGGTCCACCACTATCGAAATAAACTACTGTACCTTTTCCTTATACTGTGTTATAGCTTGTCTAACTATAAATGACGCGCCCCGCCTCTTTATTGCATTCACACTTTATTAAATATTACAAACTATACTATTATACTTCATCAGCGCGCTCCTCCTTTTATGTCTAACCAGCAACTGAATGACCAATTACAATTGCATTTTCTGTGTGTTGCATCCATATTTTATATTTGCACGTGTGCTTAAATGCAGTGGAGGGACGCGTCATTTCGGCTTAGACAGACTCCAGCAAGAACTTATGTAAGTGGTAATTTTTCATGATAGAAATACCCGTTAGGCACATACGGTATTTGTATGGGTTATTTACACGGGTGTTTTGAAGTCTTCGTAAAAATTATGTATAGGATTTAAGTTATTCCGGCTAGTTAACTTGTAAGTTAACTAGCCGGAATAACTTACAATGTAACTTAAACTGGTACACTACACTACTAACGACTCTAGTGATACACCAGTCCGGTATTAGTCTTAATAAAAATAAAGAGATAGATATTTGCTTCGGCTCTGGTTATCTAAGAGTGGTAGGCAGTGGTACCCAGTCTGCCGATCCGGGGTAGTACCACCACTTACAAGTATACAGACCGTGAAGTGATTTGGTCACGTTTCGGGATCAGCTTGTAAGTTGCCGGTTCCATCTAGGCCGGCATAGTGGATGTGATTGCTACTCACAGTTATTGAATTGTAGTAGCAGTGACATTCATTCATGGACCACACTTTGGCTTAACATCAGGCGGGGTGCCTGATGTTAAAAAAAAAACCGAAAATGCAATTGTAATTGATCATTCAGTTGCTGGTTGGAAACAAAAGGATGAGCACGCTGATAAAGTATAGTAGTATGGTTAGTAATATTTGTATTCACACATTTAAATAAACTAATAAAGGGAGGGGCGCGTCATTTATAGTTAGACAAGCTATTCTCTATAAGTATACATCCCGACAGATAAAAAGAGTACTGGCATTAAAACGCAGTAACTTCTTTTGTTACCTACTTACATTTAGTTTTATGAATGTGTATAAGTTTTGTAATTTTTTGTCACGCTTTTTTCCCACAGGGATAGGATGAATCGCCACTTCCACGATCCTGACACAAATCCCTCGCTTCCTTCACATTCACAATTCTCTTCATACAAGCTCTATGGTTATGGGCACTAGGCAACCTAGCTTTTTTGAGGATGTCTTCGATTTGGTGGGCGAACACCCTCTCCTGGGCCTGCCTTGTTTAACGTATCCATTCACATGTGATTTGTATTTTTTTTTCTTCAATCTACTTTTACTCATCCTTTCCGTGTGCCCAAACCATCGAAGCATTTCCTTTGTCAATCCTTATAATAAAAATTCATATATTATTTCCAATTACTCATTAATAAACTTATTGTAAATACCTAGTGGTGTTTACATTCTGAACACGAACAGCTGCGGCTTTAGGTTATCTGAGATCATAGCTATTACTTAACTAGGTGTTTGTTAGGCAATAACAAAACAAAAGTACTGACTTACACGGCGTTCACACGAGGCGAATTTAGTTGATTAACTGCAAAATCGTTCGCGAAATGAAACGTCTGAACAGACTTTCAATCAAGTTGAAGCAATAAATATAGGTTAAACAAAAGATAATGACTTTCAACTTTTATTGATTAAATTAATAGTTGAAAGCGAATCGACTCGTCTAAAATTGTTCGTTCAACTCTCATTCAATAATCAGTCCAATCGGTCAGTCAATCAGCGCGATCGAGTACCTATATATTTCTCTGTCACCAGTTTTTTATGGCGTCCGCATCCACGAGAAAATTGCTAAAATAGACAGATAGTGTAATGACACGTGTAATATTGAGGCGATTATTATTGAATCGTGAGAACGCTACAGTCAATATTAGCTTATTATTTTTATTGAACGATAAAAATTTAACAACTAATTTCGCTTCGTGAGAACGCCGTATGAGTGAGTAGCCTCATGAGACTGTTGTGGAACAAATCCTTAGTCAAATAGGACCTCGATTCTTTTACACACAGCGAAATTAATTGTCAACGAACTTCGCCGACTGTGTCTCGGCGACTGTGGCAGCCGTGAACTGATGCGTTTTTTTAGTCGCCGGCACCCTTGGACTTCCATTATCTTCACTAGGTCAAAGTCAGATGTCGAGTCACAATGAAAAAAATATATACAGGTACTTTTAGTAGCTTAGTACAGAAATATAAAAATAATAGCATCTGCGAAATTGAGTGAAGGGCCTAACAAAAGGGCGAGTCCGTCGATCCCCATAATGTCTGAATCGATATGTCGTTCACCTTGACCGGGACGTGGGGAGTCAACCGTGAAATAAACCAATTAATGAGAATAAACGGGATTACTTACACACGGCGTAAAAATATCTCTTGTACGCCGACGATCAATTGCATCTTCGGCGTATGAGTTACAGGAAATGGTTTCTATTATGAATGCCGAATTAGAAAATAAAAGGTATGAAAGTGAATGTAAGTAAAACTAAAGTAATGGTTTTGGAGAGAGAGGATGAAATGACAGAATGGCTGTTCATAATGCGGTGCTTGTTTCTACATTAATGTATGGAAGTGAAGGTTTCTACATTAATGTATGAAAGTAAAGGTTGGGTTTGGCAGAAGAAGCATAAGAGTAGAATTGACACTGTAGAAATGCGGTCATTAAGGAGTGTATGTGGAGTGACGATAGCGGATAGAATAAGGGATAGCACAGTGGTTTAAAAGAAGATGTAGTGACAAGGATTGACAAAGGAATGCTTCGGTCGTTTTGGCACATGGAAAGGATGAGTGAATTTATAAATTTTATGTGGATGGATGCGTTGGGCAAGGCAGGCCCAGGAGGGTGTTATCCGACCAAATCGGAGACATCCTCAAGAAGGCTGGGTTGCCTAGTGCCCATAACCACAGACCCTGTATGAAAAGAATTGTGGATGTGAAGGAAGCAAGGGAGTTTGAGATTGACTTACACACGGGAGCAAAGTTATTGAATCAAATAATCAAATTGTCACGCCTTTACAGCAATGGCAGGCAGACAATGGAGTGCCACTTGCCACGATCCTGACGAAACTCCCTCGAAAGAATACTTACCCGGTTGTACAAAAAAAGTTTCAATTTACGAATTTAGTTTTACTTTATTCTATTACGTTTACTATTACGAAATAGTGAATTGGGTTGCTAATAATTTTATATCGAAACTACTATTTATATATGTTTTTATCATTAGAAATAACAAAAGTAGTACATAGAAACCCAAAATAAATGATGTCCTTTAGCTCTGTATAAAATATCAGTTAAACGTAAATGTAAAATGTGAAGATAAAGAGTGGTGCAACCCATTTTTCTTTTTTTCTTTTACTTATACGATACTTTTTACAAATTCGTAAATGATAATTTTTGGTACAACCGGGTATTAAAAGCAAAAGTATAATCTATTTTACTCATAAGAATATTCAATTTAAATAATGCAAAACACATTCTGTTATTTGCATTAAAAAAATCTATGCAGTTTGCGTACTGCATAATAATGCGTCCTTTGTTTATAATCTGTTTTTTTTTTTTTTTTTTTATTGTGACTCGACATATGACAGCACCCCGCTTGATGTTAAGCCGAAGTGTGGTCCATGAATGAATGTCACTGCTACTACAATTCAATAAGTGTGAGTAGCAATCACATCCACAATGCCGGCCTAGATGAAACCGGCAACTTACAAGCTGATCTCGAAACGTGACCAAATCACTTCACGGTGGTACTACCCCGGATCGGCAGACTGCCTAACACTCTTTGATAACCAGACCCGAAGCAAATATCCATCTCTTTTTGTTTATTAACAAATATTTGTGATATTTAATATTATTAAATATTACAAATAAAAGCTATGAAACAAATATTTGCTCCGACCGGGGATCGAACCCGGGACTTTACGCGCAACAAACCAATCGCTAAACTGTTCGTCCACGCCTGTCATCGATAAAATCTTTGGGGAAAAGGCGTGACAATTTGATTGATTGATTGATTGAAACTTGTAAATCTATATTTACTATAAGTAACAGTGGTGGTATTTCGACGGAAATATATCTTTAAGTTTACATACGCGGTGGTCTACCCGTTACTATTTATATTACAGGATGTGATTTAATAATAAAATAACATACTGGTGACCGTGGTCTGGTGGTAACGCAAAACCAAAGCTCTCATAGTGATTTATTCGCGTTTCGGGATCAGCTTGTAAGTTGCCGGTTCCAACTAGGCCGGCATAGTAAATGTAACTGTTACTTACAGATATTGAATTATATTGGCAGTGACATCCATTCATGGACCACACTCCAGCTTAATATCAAGCGGGGTGCTGTCGTATGTCGAGTCACAATAAAAAAAACCTAGAAACATGTCATATACCTATAAGTACAAAAGTACATATAGGTATATGACATTTTTTGAATTTTTTTATTTATACATTTCTATATTAAGCTACTAAAGTGCTTGTATCACAGAAACAGGACAAGCAAAGTACATATTATATATCAAAAATACATTGGTACCAGCAAGCTGTTGTAAACCGGGAGCTCTTGGTTTGCGTGACCATTGATTCATTGTTTTATTTTAAATACAATAATATTTTCATATTTAAAAGTGAAACGTATAACATTAAATATACCAAACACGTGCGCAAGCGCAGGATATAAGTGACGAGTTCTTTTATGTTTTGTTTTCTACACTAAAGCATACTTTTAAATAGTTGTATTATGTTATATATATATAGAGCCTGTATGAAGAGAATTGTGGATGTGAAGGAAGCAAGGGAGCTGTGTAGAGATCGTGGTAAGTGGCGCTCCATTGTCTCTGCCTATCCCGGTGGGAAGAAGGCGTGACAATTTGATTGATTGATTGATTGATATTGATATATTATATATCGATAAAATAACTCTTTAATGACCGCATTTTTACAGCGTTAATTCTACTCTCATGCTTCTTCTGTGAGACCCAACATTCACTTCCATACATTAATGTAGGAACAAGTACCCATAACAGTAGAGCTATGAAGAAGATTGTGGATGAGAGGGAAAGGGAGTTATGTCAGGATCGTGGCAAGTGGTTGACTCTGCCTATCCCTGTGGAAAAAAGTGTGACAATTTGATTGATTAATTGATAATAATTTTATTATGATTTTTTACGGCCACTGAAAAAACCGACACAATGTATTTCCCTAATTAAAAAAATATACAAAAGGCGTTTTAAGATCAGCTTGTAGGTTGCCGGTTCCAACTAGGAATGTGATTGCTACTCAAAGTTATTGAATTGTAGTAGCAGTGACATTCATTCATGGTACTTCATGGTAAACTTTGCCTTAACATCAAGCAGGGTGCTGTCAGATGTCGAGTCACAATAAAAACAAAATGAATAAAACAAATTTTATGCGGCTTACTATCGCGTTTGGTTTGGTTCTGATTTTACTATTTTATTATTACGACGTTTCGAGAGATTTGCAGCGATCGTGGTCACGTTAAATTCATTTATCAATGTTCGCGCGAAATCTAAGAAAATATTAACTATACTTTGGGCCGGACCGTGAGTTTAGGGGGCCCTGGGCTAATACTACTTAGGGGCCCACCTAATTACTCAAAGTATAAGAAAAAAATAAGTCAGTTCGAAGTGCCAACACCTGAACGTAGACTTGAATTAAATAGGTTTGAATAATCGCAGGATTTGCAACGCTGCAAACTTTACGATCTGTTTAATTTTATAAAATTATGGATTTTTTCGCATTATCGTCTATTTTTGACTTTTACTTGACTTCTCTGGGGGCCCCTTGAATCCAGGGGGCCCTGGGCTGAAGCCCAAAATCCATATGGTAGATCCGGCCCTGAGTATACTGTTTATACTTAATTCATTAATCGATCATTACCAATTACAAAATAGATATAATCGTTCCGTTATCGATCTAAAAAGCTTCTCGATGATTTTGTATGTTTAAGTCGAGATGTTGGGTGCGTGCGATATGTGCTTCAAGTTCAATGCACTACCGTTGCGTTTTGATAGTGATGTACCGAATCCTGCTACGGTGTGTAACTACCGTAGCGGGATTCGATATTTAAATCTGTTTTGACAATTATTATTTTTTGATGATCTGGCATGGTGCTTTAGGGATTTTAATCCCATGTTAAATAAAAAAGTATTTTTTATTAGTTTATATTTCATGTTTATGTTTCATTTTCGTGTCGTTTTACAAAGAAGTGTAGTTGCCGGTGTCAACAAGGCCGGCATAATGAGTTGACTACTACTTACAGTTATTAAATTTATGGATAAAATACTCCAGCTAAACTAGGTTTTTTTATATGTAACCTTTGTTGGTTGGTAACCTTTGCGTTGCTTACAATAAGGCAAGATTACGCGTATCTATGACAAAACTAAAAAGTCAAATTAGATTAATAAAGGGGGACGATGCAGAACACTGTTTATAATACCTATTTGGTAAAAAAATAAATTAATTTCTAAAAAAATATTTTTTTATGTTTTTAAATTTTTAAATGTAGAATATCGAAATCACTAAGTATTTTCTTAAATTTTGCGCGAACATTAATTAATGAATTAAACAAATTTTATGCGGCTTACTACTTATTTTGGTTTTTAAATAAACGCGATAGTAAGCCGCATAAAATTTGTTTAATTCATCGATCTCGACTCCGAAATAGATGCTACATCACTATTTCAAAAACACTTTCGGCTTTGTTTATATTATAGGAACGGGATGTTTTGTATATGTTTTTTTGAACTATATTTGGGGTGAGTATTTTTTTGTAATGTATTTTTTCAACCTTGACCATTGTTTACTATAGGGCACCACAGAGGTGGCGCTTTGGATTTTAATCAATCAATCAATCAATTTATCACGTCTCAATTCCCCGTAATTATAGTATTAAGGGGAATCCCCAACAATGGGACGCCTCTTAATGTAAGATAAAATCTATTATTAAAAATTGTAGCTCGTCATATGATAGCACCCTGTCAGTCGACTGCTACTACAGTTAAGTAACAGTTAGTAGCAGTCACATCCACTAGGCCGGCCTAGTTGAAACTGGCAAGTTGCCAGCTGGTCCTGAAACGCGAAAAGTCGCTTCACGGACTGTATTAACATTAAAAATGGTGATTGAATCCCGGATTGGCAATCTGGGCAAAGGTTGGCACTATTTTTTTTTAATTGTGGCAACCCGCCTGATGGTAAACAAGAAGAGATCCAAGAGTGCAGACGACTGCAAAAACCGAGTCTTTACGGCTACCCCAGTCGCCGCCACTATGCCGGCCAAAGGTGCTTGGCCATGGGTTGGTAAAGCATTCCACTTGTCGATTGTTCTACAAAGAAACGACTCACCGAACTTTTTAGTTCGACTGCTGATTCAGTCGACAGAGTGCGGTTACTTTCCTCGACTTGTGTGGGTATTACGGAAGTAAAAAGACGAGTTGCCAATTCGGGCATCACTTGTCTGCCTACCATACTTAAAAATTTAAAGTCCTAGTAGGTATATAAGTAGATAGTAAGTAGATCGATGAAAGGAATTTATAAATCTAATGTGAATGGATGCGTTACAGGAGGCAGTCCCAGGAGGGTGTTTCACGACCAAATCGGAAACTGTCTCAAGAAAGCTGGGTTGCCTAGTGCCCATAACTGTAGAGTTTGTATGTAGAAAATTGTGGATGTGAGGGAAGCGAGAAAGCGAGAAAGATCGTGGCAAGTGGCGCTTCATTGTCTGCCTAAACCTGTGGGAAAAGGGCTTGACAATTAATTGATCTGATATGCTTTTGTAACATTTTTAACTATAAGTAATTGTTAGAAGTAAAATGCAAATAATTTGTTAACTATTTATACTTTCAAAGAGAGCTCCTAGATAGCTGACGAATGAAAATAAAACCTCAGTTCACGCTTGCCTCAGTTACCGTCACTATGCCTGTCATATCTGTCTTCGACTTGTTAAATTAAAACTAAACTTAGTTTAAGGTCAGTTCGGCATGATTGTCAAAATATCGATTCTTATCTTCCTACCAGTCACCAATCCCTTCACTATAGATTTATATCGATAAAATAAATGTCAAAATTAGGTAATCACTATTGACATTTTATTATTCTTTGTTTACTTATTTATATTTAATGCGACCGTGGTGTAGTGGCAGTGCAAGGTTCACGCAAACCGAGCGAGAGCACAGGTTCAAAACCACTTGCCGGTACCAATGTATCTTTGGTTGTCCTGTTATTTATAAGTACTTTAGTAGCTTACTATGGAAATGTAAATAATAAAATACAATTTGTTTATTTATTGTGGCTCGACTCGACTCTGCCTGATTTGTGAATAGAAGTGACTACTAAAGTTGAATAACTGCTAGTATTCGCATTTACTATGCCGGCCTAGTTGGAACCGTCATCTTAAAATCTGATATAAAAGCGTGACAAGGTCACCTAATGGTTTGTGCACTTGAAACGTTTGTTTTGACCTGGGCAACTGTCTACCAACCAATTAATTAATTAATCAAATTCTCACGCCTTTTCCCCGGAGGGATAGGTACAGACAATGGAGCGCCACTTGCGAAGATCCTGACACAACTCCCTCGCTTCTCTCTCTTTATACAAGCTCTACGGTTATGAGCACTAGGCAACCCAGCTTTCTTGAGAAAGTCTCCGATTTGGTCGTGAAACACCTTCCTGGGTCTGTCTTGTTTAACGCATCCATCCACATCAAATTTATGAATTGCTTTCGTCAATCTACTTTCACTCATTCTTTCCATGTGCCCAAACCATCGAAGCATCCCTTTGTTGATCTTAATCCTTGTCACTACATCTTCTTTCAAACCACATCTATCGCGCACTGTGCTATTCCTCATTCTATCTGCTATCGTCACTCCACCACATACATATAGTGTAATGCAGAGTGTAAAAAAGTATGTCGACCAAATAGTTGTTTGAAATAGTGTAGATATATCTTTTGTGACGTCTTTGTTTTAGAATATTCTCCATTGTACTCACAGAAAAGAAGCGTATTTAGTACATTTACAAGGAAGTTTATTTATTTATTGTGGAATCCGAACGGAATTCTAAGCAAATAATGACACATTCATGGCCAATGACGACACATAGAACCAGTTTCCATAATAATTAATACCGTACTACGATATGACTCATCCGCCATATTTGATTTTGAAGTTCTCAGTGGTGCAAAACATGTGCGCGGGAACGCATGTTTGACGTTTCTTTTTTTAATTTTATTTTGTTTGCTTTGTTATTTGTGGCTTTATATCCCATACGGTCGTGTGTTATCCCTTGTGTGAATGTGTTTTGGTGGTGTATTTTATTTTAGTAAAATCAAATTATTGAATTGGTAAGTTCATATTGTTTTTAATTCGGGTCAAGGTTCGTCTTAGTGTCTATTAATTTATGTTTTATTATTATTAGAATTATTAATGGTAGAGTGGTAGGCAGTCGTGCCCAGTCTACTAATCCAGGGTAGTTAGTACCACCACTTACAAGTGTAGAGACCGTGAAGTGACTTTTTTTTTGTGACTCGACATATGACAGCACCCCGCTTGATGTTAAGCTGAAGTGTGGTCCATAAATGAATGTCACTGCTACTACAATTCAATAACTGTGAGCAGCAATCACATCCACTATGCGGGCCTAGATGGAACCGGCAACTTACAAGCTGATCCCGAAACGTGACCAAATCACTTCACGGTCTGTATACTTGTAAGTGGTGGTACTACCCCGGATCGGCAGACTGGGTACCACTGCCTACCACTCTTTGACTTAGTCGCTTATCAGTTTGTAAGTTGCCAGTTTTAACTAGACCGGTAAGTATGGCTATAGTAGATGTGACTATTGCTCGCAGTTATTTAACTGTAGTAGAAGTCGACTCCATCCATGGATCGCGCTCCAACTTAAAACCAGGAGAGGTAAATATGTCGAGTGACTATTAAAGAAAAGAAGGTAACGAATTAAAATGATGATAAGGCTTCTATTAATTTATTGTTTTTCCTAAAACTATAACGGGGAATGACGTATGAGGTTTTTTTTTATTGACACTTAATTTCTGACTTCGACTTTCTTAATGATAAGCAAGAGTAAGTCCAAGTCCTGTTGTCTCAGTCGTCGACAGTCAGTGACAGGGCTAACTAGGCCGGCGTAGTGGATGCGACTGAATATTGCAATAAGTTAACTTAACTGTAATACAGTAGCAGTACCCATTCATGAACCTCACTCCACCCCAATTTACTATCAGGCGGGGTGCTGTCATACGTCGATCTCCAGTGGCTGAAGATCGAACTATTCTACACATGACAAACCAGTTCTTTGCCACCCTAAATTAGTGAACTATGAAACAAATCTTTGCTCCGACCGGGAATCAATCCCGTGGATTGTATGCGTAACGCATGTGCAACAAGGAACTCCTTGTTCCTAGTTGGAACCGCCATCTTAAAATCTGATATAGAAGCGCGACTAGGTCACCCAATGGTTTGTGCACTTGAAACGTTTGTTTTGACCTGGGCAACTGTCTTCCTACCAATTAATTAATTAATCAAATTCTCACGCGGTTATAGCTGTTTAAAGGATCGCAAATCATCATAACATGTGGCAATGGGCAGTAAAGTTTGCGAATGTGCATTTCTTAACACGGCGTTCACACGAGGCGAATTTAGTTGATCAACTGCGAAATCGTTTGCGATTTGAACCGTCCGAACAGACTTTCAATCAAGTTGAAGCAATAAATATCCCGTCAACAAAGACCTTTCAAGTTTTATTGATTCAATTAATAGCTGACAGCAAATCAACTAATCTGAACTTGGTCGTTTACCGTCCATTGAATAATCAGTCCAATCAGTCAGTCAATCAGCGCGATTAAGTACCTATGCATTGTATATTGCATTCCTCTGTCACCAGTTTTTTGTTTGGTTGTAAAATAAGATGTAAATTATGGCATCCACGACAAAAATGCTAAAATGGACAGATAGTGTAATTCGCCCCGTGAGAACGCCGCATAACTGTCGGGACGTTCTATTCTATATTCATTCGACCATTATAAATTTTATTAATTTATTTACATTTCTATATTACTTAAGTGCTTGTATCATAGAAACAGGACAACCAAAGTACATAAATCAAAGATACATTGTTACCGGCAAGTGTTTTTTTATTTATTTTTATTGTGACACGACATTTGACCTCGTCCCGTCTGATGATAAGCAAGAAGAGATCCAAGAGTGATGACGTCTGAAACAACCAAGTTAGTTCATGGCTGCCGTCACTATGCCGGCCAAAGGTTTTAAACCCGTGCTCTCCACGCCATATTAAATCACAATAATAGCATTCTCATAAATCTGATGTTGCTTGCGTCACATGTCAAACAATGGCGGCCCGCGAGCAATTAAATAAGGAAGACTAGAGAAGCCCTACCTCAAATATTGCATAACTCCACATCACATAGAACTATCGATAAAATATAACAAACAACATTTTATTTGTTTATTTAAGAATTAACAGCCAATTTTACATTTTATGTAAATGTAATTACACAATTTAACAAGTATGGAGCCAAGAACAGTCTGTCAATGTTTACATTGTTTACACATCCACAATTATCTTCATACAAGCAAGCTACGCTTGTAGAGCGCACTAGGCAACTCTGCTTTCTTAAGGATGTCACCGAATTGATCGGAAATCAGACCTAGGAGGGCCTGCGGGGTTAGGTTGGCAAGTTGAAACGATTATCGTCTCTCGTCAGCCACACCTCCACCACCGCGAAAATCACCTAGGGCTATTCGCAAACCGCCCCACTCCCACATCTCTTCCCACAGGAAGACTCGAGGAAAGAGGCCTCGCCCACTAGAGGTCCCTCTCCCTCTCTCAGCCAACTAGTTTCCCCAGCATATCTTACATTCATTGACTCCAAAGTCGAGCTCTCACAAAAAAAAAGTCTCTCGTCAGCGATTGTCAAAATAATAAAAGCTAGGCTAAATCCAATAAAACAAGACTATTAATCGTTGTGACGAATATCGTCTGTGCGACGACACGTTTGATCATCATCATCAATAGTCTCATTTTGGTGGATTTAGCCTAGCTTTTATTATTTTGACGATGATCGACGAGAGACGATAATTGTTTTAACTTGCCCAACCTAACCCCGCTAGGTATGTCACGTTTAACGCATACATCTATCCATCAACACAAGTAATTATATAGTGACTTAGGTAGGTAGGTAATTGCAATGGTGACACATGAAACATATTATTATAACCAAAAAGTGTGTGTCCATACGCGATGAACTTTTAAATTGGGAGTTTTGGCGGGCAACTGCAAGTGACAGGACGCGCAATTTTGAATTATTTGAAAAGCTTGTGTTTTTCATAAATATTAATGTGTAATAATGGTGGAATTGTTATCCAGTAATAGTTTTTAAGTTGATCAAGTATAAACAAGTAATTTAAAGTTGTGAAACGTGTTTCTTCATGTTCCCTCCAAGACTTCTTCTGAAGTTTTAGTAAAGGCTTTCCGCCGCTTTACTAAAACGATCATCATCAACCTCATTCTCATCATCATCATTTGATGAATCACTGGCGTGGTTCATCTTCATCTTTACTTGACAATGTTTTAACATTGAACCATATATTTTTACTTTGACACTGGCAAGTTAAATACTAAAGCCATAAACAAGACGAAGAAGAAACTTTTAAATTATTACTGAATAACAATTTCACCATTTCCAATTTTACTATAGAGCATTGTGAATGTGATGGAAGCGAGGGAGTTCGTGGCAAGTGGCACTCTATTGTCTCTGCCTATCACTGTGGGGTAATGGCGCGATAATTTGATTTGATTGATTGAATTTTATCATTTCACCATAATTCTACATTAATATTCAGGAAACACAAGCTTTACAAATAATTTTAAAATCGCCTGACCTTGATGCAGTTGCTCGCCAAAACTCTTTTCTTCGTACAAATAATAAACTTATTCTATACAGCTTCTTCTAGCTAGTCTTCAGCAAAATATTTGTAACGTCTTCAGTGGATGAAGATAAAACACTTATTATTTTATTCCATTCATATTTAGGGAGTTGAAACCTAATTAGGTGTCGTTAATCCCATCATGACTTAATTAATAATAAAAAACAATGTACCATATTTTTAAAATTGTCATAAATGAATATAAAAGCTAAAGTTGACATATTAAAACATATTGCAATATTAACGACGACCAATAGTAAAAAATATCACACAAATATTACACATATTCACCTTATAACAAAAGAATGATAAAATAAGTGTGAAAAATGTGATGGGGAGTTGTCCGTTCTCATCATATATGTCCTGGATATAATTCAGAAAGGGAAACATTTAAATTGAAGCAAACCATTCAAAATTGCTTCAATGAAGATAATGTTTTAGGCTTTTTAAAATTTGTTCATATGAATGAAAAGGTATAATTTTCAAACTCTATAACTCCACTGTTTAAATCTCCACTGAAGCAAAATATCTACTGTAGTCGCAAAAGGACCTTTGTTGTTAGAGCGACTTTAAATAAATTAAAATAATAATAATAAAAAAACTAAAACATCTACATATTTAACAGAGATTTTAGAGAGTAAGATAATAAAGTAAATGACATTTGACATACAATCTAAATCGTGATTCACATTTGACTTGTTGTCAAATAAACATGATTTATATTTAATCGATAACTCACTTTGAAATTGTTGCGTCACATCACTAGTTTGTTTATCAGATATATCAGATAACAGTTTAGTTGTGCAATTTATAATACTTGCTTACGGGACGATTAAGAATGGTAGGCAGACCGTGAAGTGATTTAGTCGCGTTTCGGGATCAGCTTGTAAGTTGCCGGTTCCAACTAGGCCGGCATAGCGGATGTGACTGCTTCTCACAGTTATTGAATTGTAATAGCAGTGACATCCATTCATGGACCACACTTCGGCTTAACATCAAGCTGGGTGCTGTCATATATCAAGTCACAAGAAAAAAAACGATTCGCTTGGCTCATTGTTATTCACACTAGTCTCGGGTTCAATTCCCAGTCAGAGCAAAAATTTTTCACTTTATACTTGTAAGCGGACCACACTCCAGCTTAACATCATGTGTTAATTACATAAAGAATCTTGTAACTGTAAACGCAGTTGCTCGTAAAATAACAAAAACGATGACCGATAAAAGGTGGCACATAAAAATTCACCTTATCTCAATGGAATTAGGACTATATTTGCATAAAACTTTATTGTGTGACGAAGTTTATGATCTTCGACGATATCCTATTTTGAGGTACTTTTGACGATCAAATAACTAAACTTCTTGAAAAGTTAATAATTAAAAAAATATATGTGTAAAGAAGTGCTCAAAAATAAAACACTTAATCGAACAGAATTTACAAATACTTATACTTTAAAAAAATTATGCAACTTTATCACATAAATAGTTATTGATTTCCAAGTTCTCGGTTTTCTAAGCGACAACCATTAGAATTTTTTCGTAAATATGAATAGTCAATTACTAAATTGGACACTTAATCGGCTAGATATTTAATTTAGTATACGGGTTCTGAAATTTACCAAAATGTTGTTATAAAAGGTAAAAAATTCGTATCAAGATTGATGTGGTGCAAAACTGAACTTTATTTCGTTTTGTTCATAATGCAGAGAATACCTCGCCATAAGTCCGATAATAATTATAAGAAGAAATGTTTTTTTTTTATTGTGACTCGACATATGACAGCACCCCGCTTCATGTTAAGCCAAAGTGTGGTCCATGAATGAATGTCACTGCTAATACAATTCAATAACTGTGAGTAGCAATCACATTCACTATGCCGGCCTAGATGGAACCGGCAACTTACAAGCTGATCCGTGACCAAATCACTTCACGGGTACCACTGCCTACCACTCTTAAAATAATTTATTAGCATGGGCATAGACACTTTTTTATCTTCTGATTCTACCATGGATTTGGAAAGGTATTGACGAGAAGAAAGACACAAAAAACTCGTCAATTATAGCCTGTACCATAGACATAGAGAATGGACTGAACAATACCTAGCCTCACAAAAATATAGCAATATCCTCTAAAATTGTCCTCTATTGCCCGGTTCCTCTTAACTATCCGTCATCGGTAGAGTTTGTCTAAACCTAAATGACGCGCCTCTCCACTGATTTAAGCATGTGCGAATATAAAATATAGATGCAACACACCGAAAATGCAATTGTAATTCGTCATTCAGTTGCTGGTTGGACACAAAAGGAGGAGCACGTTGATAAAGTATAGTAATATATTTAGTAATATTTGTATTCACACATTTAAATAAACTAATAAAGTGGAGGGGCGCGTTATTTATAGATAGACAAGCTATAACAGTAACTATTCGTTTTTCACTTCATAATTTACTGACATTTGAAAAATAATATTATAAAACACCAGTTTCTCTTTTTCATACATTATGCTAGTAGTTGTCGGTAACTTGACTTACGGCGTGTTTTATAGGAATGGTTTTGACTTACGCCTGGTAGATAATTTAACTATTCGTATCAAAAATACATTATACAAAATATTAAGGTTATACGTATTAAATTTTCACGTCTCATAAATATATTTTCACCATCTTTTCATAATCTAATAAGCTACTAAACGTACTTGTATCATAGAAACTGGACGACCAAAGTGCATAATTTATCAAAGATACATTGGTACCGGCGCAAGTGATTTCGCAAGGGGGTTCTTTATTTATGAAACCACGGTAATTCTTTTTTTAATTTTTATTGTGACATGATAGCACCCCGCTTAATGTTAAGCTGGAGTGTGGTCCATGAATGGATGCCACTGCTACTACAATTCAATAACTGTAAGTAGCAATCACATCCTTTATGCCGGCCTAGTTGGAACCGGAAATTTACACGCTGATCCTGAAACGAGACCAAATCAATTCACGGTCTGTACTACCCCGGATCGGCAGACTGGGTACCACTGCCTACTCGTCGTTAAAAGTAAATTAAATTATCGCGCCTCAATAATAATAAGTATAAATTATACATAACTAACCATTATAATAATAAAAAAACTATATTTTCTCTAAAAGCGACAATATTATTTACAGCTTGCAATAAAACCAAAATTAACCTATACTCTAGGCGAGAGCATTCAAAACAAAACTGACATTTCACACGATCGCGCATCCCTTTCTAAAACCATATTCGGTAATGCCATAATCGTTAGTGTGATAAAGATGCATGTATAACCATAAGTTGCTGCCTGGATAAACTAGAATGGTGATCGGACGTATATGGTACGCTTTCGTGCATTTTATTTATTGACTATGATTTCTGATGTTTTGTGGGATATTTTAGTTAGACATTTTTATTTGTTCTAATAATTTATTGTTAGTATCTGTTCCTCGAGTTTTTATCCGCCTTTATAAACTGTGTCTCGTAACCAGAAGTGTAGCGTGCCCTGGCAGGACCCCGTATAAAAATTAAAAAGAAAACAAAATCAAAAATCATTTATTTGTCAAACATAGGTACATTAAGATTGGCAAATAAAATAAATTCTCTATGATGCGCCTAAAAAGGCATACAAATTAAAAATATAAAATAACTTATTCAATAATGTCAAATATTTTAAAATTTTATAGATAATGAATATAATATACACAGTCCTTGCCTTTTTTCAGGCAAACTGATTTATTGAATCATTTATAGCTGATGATGACTTTAGTTCTTCTCTAGTTTATTTTGGTGAACTTTTTATTAAACTTTGCTTACGCACATTTGGAGCCCTCGTGGCCCGGGGCCCCGTATAATTAACACGGCAGATACGGCGGTAGCTACGCCCCTGCTCGTAACGTACATGACTCAAAATTTAAATTTAACATTTTTCCAGTATAATTAGTAGCCTATATCCTATTTGAGACGTGTACCAAATTTTAGTTAGATCCCTTTAGCAGTTGTAGCTGGATTGAGTAACAAACATCCATCCAAACTTTCGCATTTATAATATTATCTTAGAGCAAAGAGAGAAATGTTATATTACATCAAAACAATTTACAACCAAGCATCCATGTGTATGAGTGTAGGAGTATACACTCATACATGTGGATACATATGGATACCTCAACAAATACATACTTACGAGTATAAAATACATAGATATGTAAATAAATACATACATACCTACACACTAACATTAAGTAGATACTTCCTATGTATTTTTATTATTAATTCATTGAGGTTTTTGGATTTGCCATTATTTATAAGTTTTTGTTTTATTACTTTAGTAAAGTCTAAATATAAGTTTTATATTTTTTTGTTATTTATTAGTTTTAGTACTTTTAGTTGTGTGTACCCATATTTGACGACAGGCGTGGACGAACGGTTTAGCGACTGGTTTGTTGCGCGTAAAGTCCCGGGTTCGATCCCCGGTCAGAGCAAATATTTGTTTCATAGCTTTTATTTGTAATATTTAATAGTATTAAATATTGCAAATATTTGTTAATAAAAAAAGAAAAAAAGAGATGGATATTTGCTTCGGGTCTGGTTATCAAAGAGTGGTAGGCAGTGGTACCCAGTCTGCCGATCCGGGGTAGTACCACCACTTACAAGTATACAGACCGTGAAGTGATTTGGTCACGTTTCGGGATCAGCTTGTAAGTTGCCGGTTCCATCTAGGCCGGCATAGTAGATGTGATTGCTACTCACAGTTATTGAATTGTAGTAGCAGTGACATTCATTCATGGACCACACTTTGGCTTAACATCAAGCGGGGTGCTGTCATATGTCGAGTCACAATAAAAAAATATTAAAAAATAAATGCCCCTGTTGTCCCTGTTATCTCACAGGCAACGTAGCTTACTTACCCCAGTCACAAGACTATAAGACTACGAGACTTCCACGATCCTGAGACAACTGTATTGCTTCCTTTTCAATAATAATTCTCTTCATTCATGCTTTTTGGTTATGGGCACTGCAGGGAAGCCTTTTTTTCGGAAAAGCCCCCTTTTTTGGGATTATTCCTTAGATTATTAAATTTATGGCCCCTCTATCTTATACGGCGCCAATATGGTTGAAATCATGCGCCGGCGCCGTTAGTCGCGACGTCTGCCTTAACCTAACACAGACTTATCTGTACTTTGCACTTGTACTAAATATACCGATATATTTATATCTAGATTAGTATGGTTACAAAACATCCTCGATTAAAACTCAGTCGCGTTTCCGGATTAGCCTGGAAGTTGCCGGAACTTAATTAGGTCGGTATTGTAGATGTTTGTACTAAATATACCTTTATACGCTCGAAGACTTGTGTAACATTTTAAAGAGTGGTAGGCAGTGGTACCTATATGCCGATCCGGGGTAGTACCACCACTTACAAGTATACAGACCGTGAAGTGATTTGGTCACGTTTGGGGATCAGCTTGTAAGTTGCCGGTTTCAACTAGGCCGGCGTAGTGGATGTGATTGCTACTCACAGTTATTGAATTGTAGTTGGCTTAACATCAAGCGGGGTGCTGTCACAGTCACAATAAAAAAAATGAGTATGGTTTAGAACCAAAAAGACTTAGTCGCGTTTCGTGATCAGTCTGAAAGTTGCAGAAAATCAGCTAATCCGGTATAGCGAATGGGACTGCTGCTTGCAGACAATTAAATTTAAATAGTAGTAGGCAGTGGTACCCAGTCTGCCGATCCGGGATAGTACCTCAACTTACAAGTATACAGACCGTGAAGTAATTTGGTCGCGTTTCGGGATCAGCTTGTAAGTTGCCGGTTTAACTAGGCCGGCATAGTGGATGTTTCATACAAGTTGAAACCGGCAACATATTGTAGAAGCTGCGGGGTTAGGTTGGCAAGTTAAAACGAGTATCGTCTCTCGTCGGAGATTGTCAAAATAATAAAAATCGAACCAATCCACCAAAATGAGACTATTGATGATAATGATAAAACGTGTCGTCGCACAGACAATATTCGTCACAACGATTAATTAAAGTCTCGTTTTATTGGACGAGAGACGATAATCGTTTTAACTTGCCCAACCTAACCCCGCTGATTCCAAAACGTGACCAAATATCACTTCACGCTCTGTTAACTTGTAAGTGGTGGTACTACCCCGGATCGGCAGACTGGGCACCACTGCCTACCACTCTTACATCGTTAGTATTCATAGTACGTCTTTGGAGTTGATTTAATTGATTATGTTGTTAAATAGGAATTTATCTTTCGTGACTTACACTCAAGACACCATTTTATTTAATTAGAGTATTTTTACATTAAAACACGCTTTGTACTACAAATGAATCGTAATGAGATTATAAAAGGCGACCGTGGTGTAGTGGCAGTGCAATGGTTACACAAACCGAGAGCACGGGTTCAAAACGACTCTCCGGTATCAATGTATCTTTGATATATGTACTTTGGTTGTCCTGTTTCTATGATACAAGCACTTTAGTAGCTTAGTATAAAAGTGTAAATAATAATATTAGAAAAATTTAAAAAAAGTAGGCAGTGGTAGCCGACCCGATGATCCGGGGTAGTACCACCACTTACAAGTATACATCCCGTGAAGTGATTTAGTCGCGTTTCGGGCTCAGCTTGTAACTTTCCGGTTTCAACTAGGCCGGCATAGTGGATGTTTTCTACTACTTAGGGTTATTGAAGTTCATGGACCGCACTCCAGCTTAAGATCAGGCGGGATGCTGTATGAGGAGATTTGTGGATGTGAGTGAAGCAAGGTAGTTATGTCAGGGTCGTGGCAAGTGGCGCTCCATTGTCTCTGCCTATCCCTGTGGAAAAAGGCGTGAAAATTTTTTGATTGACTGATTCAAGAAACAAAATCTTTACAAATAAATTAAAATTGCACAAAAGTTTAATTCATTAATCAATGTTCGCTCAAAATCTAAGAAAATACTATTGTCACAGTTGCCCGCAAAAAAAAACTGTTTTTTTTTTCTAAATGACATAAGGCTTGGCCTTAACCTAAACTGTAATAATGTTTTTCTTTAATTCGACGCAACAAACGTTACTTTTGTTCCGCCATCGTGGCCGTGAATTTATTCATTAAGGCTTCGATGTCAAGGACGTGATGACTTTATAATGAGCGGCTTTATAATTGTCAGACACACGCGGGCCATTGGTTAGCACACCAGTCCGTTACACGTAGGTTCGGGTTCGATTCCCCGTCGGCAAAGATTAGTTTCATAGATCGCTGCAAAGCTCTGGAAACATCGGAATAATAAAAAAATGTAAAAGCAAAACCAAAAAAGCGTCTTTTCTTAATAGAACAATCGACAAGTGGAATGCTTTGCCAGCCCATGTGTTCCCTCCATCCTATAACCTTGGATCCTTCAAGCGATGCGTGTAGAAGCACTTTTGGCCAGCAAGTAACGACCATGAACTGACTCGGTTTTTTTCAGTCGTCGTCACTCTTGGACCTCTTCTTGCTTATCATCAGGCGGGTCGTGGTGAAATGTCGTGTCACGACGATAGTAAACGAGATAGTAGGCCGCATAAAATGTGTTTAATTCATTAGTTTCTGTTGGGGCTGATTACGAGTGGATGTCGGACGTGGATAAAAAACACAGTTAATATATATAAATTAACTTATATTAAAAACACAACCATTCTAGTGTACATCGTTCAAACCAATTTTAGACAATGTCAGTTATCCTTCATATATGGATAACTATTATATGTGGCCATGTATATATTCACAATACCAACAGCCCCACTTGAATGTATATCTGGCCTCATAAATACATAACACAAATATAAAACATTATCTAACAACAAAATCATTTAACTAGTCCTAACTTATTAATAAAGAAATCTAACTTAACCCTTGGCATAGGTTTAGTAAACACATCTGACAACATTTGATCAGTATGCAAATAACTAACTTCAATAACTTTATTTTGAATATGTTGTCTCAGAAAATGATATCTAACATCAATGTGTTTACTTTTCTGACTAGTTAGCAAATTATTAGATAATTGTATCGCTCCCATATTATCACATAAAATCTTAGTGGGAGTCATTAACTTTTTATCAATTTCATTTATTAATTGCCTTAACCACAATACCTCTTGGGCTGTAAATGACAGTGCCATATATTCCGCTTCTGTCGTACTCAAAGCAATGGTTCTTTGTTTTTTACTATACCACGAAATTAACCCACCTTGTAATTTAAAACAACTACCGGTCACAGAAAGTCTGCCGTTAATTTCGTTAGCCCAATCCGCATCAGAGTAACATTCTAAATTACTGCTTTCACTACCTTTATACAGTAACATATATTTCTTCCTCTAAATCTCCATATAGATAAGCGGTAGTTACATCTAATTGATCAATGTACAAATTATGTCTAGCAGCAAATGAAAATAAATATCTCAATGAAGCATATTTTACAACAGGTGAATAGGTTTCCTGGTAATCTATACCAGCTTTCTGTGCACAACCTTTCACTACTAACCGAGCTTTAAAACGTATACTTTTATCTGGGTTCTCCTTTAATTTATACACCCATCTGGTATGTAATACCTTACGTCCAGGAATCATGTCAACAATCTCATATGTGTGATTTCGTATTAACGACTCATGTTCCTCATTCATAGCTCGCATCCAGTCATCTGAATATGGACTAGATAATGCCTCATCCGCTGTTTGCGGCTCATCTATTACGACTCTTACCTGCGAACCTTCCTTCATGGTATAGTACGTCATATAATCATAATACCGCTCAGGTTGTCTACGCACGCGCGTAGAGCGCCGCAGTTCTGTACCTTCTTGTACATCTTGTTCCGTTCGCATTACATCCTGAAATTCATTATTTACGCCACTATTTACATTTTGTACATCCATGTCACAATCATAAAATTCATTATCATGTTCCGAACTTACATTTATTTCTTCAGATACATTATTATTATTACTATTATCTCTCTGTACATTTATATTATTTACATCATCGTTTATGTGAAAAATCGGACAAAATACGTTTTTCACTTCGTTTGACGTATCTTTATTATTATTGTGAGTCACATTGACATCTTCGACATTGACATTTTCTTTTTCTAAGAAAATGACGTCTCTACTGACATATATTTTATCGTTGCTAGGATCGATAAACCGCCATCCTTTGACGCCCTTTTGATATCCTAGAAACACCAATTTCCTACTTTTCGGATCCCATTTCTGTCTTTGCTCTTTAGGTATATGAACCATCGCCAATGTTCCAAAAACTCGTAAATGCTGTAAATTAGGTTTCCTTTTATTCCACGCTTCATACGGAGTCTTTCCTTTTACAGCTTTAGTTGGACATCTGTTGTATAAGTAAATCGCAGTTGTCACTGCTTCAGCCCAATATCGCTTAGGTAAATTGGCATCGAACAACAGACTTCTGGCTTTCTCTATAATTGTTCTATTAAGCCTCTCCGCCACGCCATTTTGTTGTGGGGTATAGGGGACCGTCAGTTCATGTCTTATTCCAGATTTTTCTATAATATGTTTTAATCTTAAATTCACATATTCCTTTCCGTTATCCGACCGAATCTTTTTAATCTTTATACCTGTTTCATTCTCGACTAAATTCTTAAACTCTATAAACTTATCAGGTACTTCACTCTTCTGTTTTAAAAAGTAACCATATACCTTCCTGGTATAGTCATCCACAAATGTAAGTAGATATTTGCACCCTGATAGTGATTCTTCCTCCATCGGTCCACATAAGTCAGTATGTATGAGTTCTAACTTCTTATTTGTTTGTCTCATGCTACTCTTAAACGGTTTTCTAGCATCTTTAGCTTTTACACATATTTCACATACATTATCATTTCTTGTGAAATTGTCCATACCTGTCGACCATTCTTTTAAAATATTCATTGCCTTCCTGTTTAGGTGGCCGAGTCGACGATGCCATAGTTGCGACATATCAGGATTATTTAATAAATATGCCTTCTGCTGCATTATATGCATTTTATACACGCCATTCTCTTCTGACGCTTTACCAACTATTTTACCATTATTATTCCTAATAATGCCACCATTACGGTCAAAGGTTACGGTATGACCTTTCTTTACAATTTTGCTCACTGAAAGTAAATTAGCTGCTACATTTGGTACATATAAAACATCATGAGCAGTTATTTCTTCTTGAATACTATTTACATTAATTGTCAGTGGCACATCACCCACAGCAGTAGCTGTCAACTGATTATTATCAGCAGCGGTGATTTTCTGATCTGCATTCTTTACATTCTCCATGGCCTCTTTAACATTTGTCATGTGACTTGACGCACACGAATCCAAGTACCAATTATTTCGTTCTGGTCCTTGATTAGGCACATAATAACCAACGAATGCACTTCTCTCATTATTATTTATACGGCTATCATTATTTCGCCTTCTATTATTGTTATTAGTATTCTTCGTCTTATTTCTATAACAATCTTTCGCTACATGTCCTATTTTATTACATACTTAGCACCTTGGGCCTCTAGATCTATTCTTATTATTAGACATAATCAGAGCTGTATTATTAATATTCTCGGTATTTGTACTCACTTTAACATCTTGGAGTAATTTAACTTTAATAGCATCTCCCGTAATGGGAATACCGGAGCTCTCCAGACCCATAATCATCGGTTTGTATTCATCAGGCAATCCTGCCAGTAATAGTGTGCCTATCCATTCGTCATCAACGTTGAAACCAATGCTGTTCAACTTTTGAGCAGTTACCATAATTTCATTCACATAACTGTCAATACTGACATGACTTTGAAGCTGCGTTGTAACAAGCTTCCTCAGCAGCCCTACACGCCTCGTTAAACCTGAGTCTTCAAAGGCTCTTTCTAGTTTTGTCCACGCTTCCTTGGCACTAGCAGCGCTTTGGATATGTGAATAGTTGATCGGGTCTACTGATAATATTATAATAGATAGCACTCGTTTACTTGTTTTCTCATCGGAATCTTCATCACTGATCGCGCACCATACATCAATCATTTCGAGATATGCTTTCATCGCGAATTTCCAGTTGCTGTAGTTCTCCCTGCCCTTCAGCTTCTCAATTTGTGGAAGTGAAGTCTGATTTGCCATGATTGTCACTAGTTTTCACGTCCGCAAAATTTTATCGAAATTTATCGAAATATTTTATAATTTTACCATTCTGGGCCCATAACCCAATGTTGGGGCTGATTACGAGTGGATGTCGGACGTGGATAAAAAACACAGTTAATATATATAAATTAACTTATATTAAAAACACAACCATTCTAGTGTACATCGTTCAAACCAATTTTAGACAATGTCAGTTATCCTTCATATATGGATAACTATTATATGTGGCCATGTATATATTCACAATACCAACAGTTTCATAGATTTTATTAATTAGTTTTATTCTTATTCTTTGTATCACATTTTTGTATCACATCAAAGATACATTGGTACAGGCAAGTGGTTTTGAACCCGTGCTATCGGTTTGCGTAACCATTGCACTGTGCCAAAACACCACGGTTCCCTTAAAGATTTTTGTATAACTAAAATATCTTATTTGTTTTCGAGCGAATTTAGCACTTATTTCAAAGTAGTAAAGAGTGTAAATTCTTACAGCCGGTTGTACCAAAAATTATAATTTACGAATTTGTAAAAAGTATCGTATACGTAAAAGAAAAAAAGAAAAATGGGTTGCACCACTTTAACTTCACATTTTACATTTACGTTTAACGGATATTTAGTTTTATACAGAGCTAAAGGACATCATTCATTTTGGGTTTCTATGTACTACTTTTGTTATTTCTAATAATAAAAACATATACAACCCAATTCACAATTTCGTAATAGTAAACGTAATAGAATAAGTATAAAGTAAAACTAAATTCGTAAATTGAAACGTTTTTGGTACAACCGGCTGTTAGTGTAACATAGTACTAAAAAGTATGCGGTGTATGTATTGAATTTTGCGGTTAATTTACCGTAATCCTATATTCTTTAGTGTTTAGCAGAGACAACTAACCTCTATATGGTGTTCAGGTTCGGCTAGGGTTGCCAAATTATATTTTAAAAACTAGAATCAAATCAAAACTGTCACGCTTTCCTCACACAGAGATAGGCAAAGACGCCACCAGAATTTAAAGGTAGACCTGGACAATTGTAAATAAAATCTGGACGACCTATAGGAGCTGCCCCCCTAGTATGGCAATCCAAGAAGTATACAGAAGTATATTCCATGTATACAGACCGTAAAGTGATTTGGTCACGTTTCGGGATCAGCTTGTAAGTTGCCGGTTCCATCTAGGCCGGCATAGTGGATGTGATTGCTACTCACAGTTATTGAATTGTAGTAGCAGTGACATTCATTCATGGACCACACTTCGGCTTAACATCAAGCGGGGTGCTGTCATATGTCGAGTCACAATAAAAAACATTTTTTTGGGACATTTTGATGCGCTGTTTTGGTTAGTTATTTAAAATGAGTTACAATGATATTACTAGCAGATTGTTATCTTACTTCTTGGATTGTCGTGCTCCCTTGGCTGTTACAAATGATTACTGGATAACAATTGTTATCCAGTAATCATTTTTAAGTTGATCGAGTAAAGACAAGTGATTGAAAGCGGTTTAACGTGTCTCTTCGTGTTCCTTTTTCCACCGCTTTACTAAAACCATTACTATCATCTTCACCTTCATGTAATGGATGAAACACTGCAGTGTTTCATCTTCATCCATTGAAGACATTATGACTATGTTTTACGAAGGTAGAGTAGGCTGTATGGACTAAGTTTCCTTTGCCTTTCCTGAATCCCGACCTGATATTTGACATCTTCTTAACCAATTAGCGAATAATAAATCAATAGGTAAACTACGTTGATTGGTCACTTGCAACCGCGACTCAATTTAACTAATTTTTCGTCGGCATAACAATCAGGGCGCTCTATAAGAGCTGTATTTCAGTGTTGAAGGCAGTGCAATGGTGCAGTGGCAGTGCAATGGTTACGCAAACCGAGAGCACGAGTTCAAAACCACTTGCCGTACCTTTGATATTATGTACTTTGGTTTTCCTGTTTCTATGCTACAAGCACTTTAGTAGCACTGCAGTGTTTCATCTTCATCCATTGAAGACATTATGACTATGTTTTACGAAGGTAGAGTAGGCTGTATGGACTAAGTTTCCTTTGCCTTTCCTGAATCCCGACCTGATATTTGACATCTTCTTAACCAATTAGCGAATAATAAATCAATAGGTAAACTACGTTGATTGGTCACTTGCAACCGCGACTCAATTTAACTAATTTTTCGTCGGCATAACAATCAGGGCGCTCTATAAGAGCTGTATTTCAGTGTTGAAGGCAGTGCAATGGTGCAGTGGCAGTGCAATGGTTACGCAAACCGAGAGCACGAGTTCAAAACCACTTGCCGTACCTTTGATATTATGTACTTTGGTTTTCCTGTTTCTATGCTACAAGCACTTTAGTAGCTTAGTATAGAAATGTATAATTAAAAAAATGTACTAAGAAGTCCCCTCTTTGTTCAAGGATCAAATCTTCGTGTCGGACTGGCCCTTAAAATTAACAAAGACGATATTCGTTTAATATATTTTGTTGGAATACCTTATGTATGAGTCAGAAACCATATATCCATTTTATGCGACAATGATTCTTCATGACATGCGGAGGCCTAAAAGTAAAACACGGTCGGTCTACTACAAATAAATATTTAAAACCAGATACATTTATAACATTATTTATTTTGTATGGGGTCTTGGACTGAATTGTATTAACAGTTACATATACATTTTCAAATAGTTTAATGTACGAAAATTACAATGAAATTGCAACAAATCCTTTATTTTGCATAGTTTAGGTGTGCAAAATGTTCAAACTATAATTATGACAGTTCAAAGCAGAACTGTTAATATGGCGTGTCTTTGTGATTGACAGACGATACAAAATCCATATCTTATTATCCAAATAACTCAATTGCACAGCAATTGAAAGCAAATTGTTATTAGTTTTATCAATGCAAGTATCGAAATTGCCATTTATATATTTTTCATCATTGGGCAATACAAAAGTAGTACAAAAAAGCCCAAAATGTCCTTCTATGGCAACCATGGTATAGTGGTAGTGCAATAAATGAATGGAGGCGACAGCTAAATAGGGACCGGCAACTTTAAAATATTCCTGGCCTATAAAATTGAACTGGCATCTTATCGTTCGGAATGGCGTTCTAAGGGGGAGACCTATGTTCAATAGTGGACGCCTTCTGGCTGATGATAATGATGATGATGAACTTTAAAATTTATCTCGAAAGCGACTAAGTCACGGTCTGTATAACTACTTGCCTACCACTCTTAAATAGTAGATTCACTTCAGTTACATTTTTTTATTATGTCTCTTCATCTGACCTCGACCTGCTTGATGGCAAGCATGATTGAGGTCCAATAGTGCCGCCGACTGTAAAACCCGTCTCAGTTTACGGATGCCTCAGTCTCCACCACTATGCAGTTACCGAGTTTTTATTTATTGCAGCCCATATCCCTTGGAGCTATTTTGACTTGAAATTATTAAGAAAATTTAGCACGCTTCAATGCGGTTTTGACACGCGATGGTTATCGATTCATAAATCATCACGACTTTATAACTTACGTACGTGGGTAGGCAGGAATATTAGTATATAAGAGAGGTAGGCAGTCTGCTGATCCAGGGTTGTACAAGTGTACCTAGTGACCTAGTCACGTTCCGGGATCAGCTTGAATGTCAGCTATGATACAATTTTAATTACGTTTAGCAGCTAACAGCCGGTTGTACCATAAATTATAATTTACGAATTTGTAAAAAGTATCGTATAACTAAAAGAAAAATGGGTTGCACCACTCTTTAACTTCACATTTTACATTTACGTTTAACGGATATATTATACAGAGCTAAAGAACATCATTCATTTTGGGTTTCTATGTTCTACTTTTGTTATTTTTAATGATAAAAACATATATAAATGGTAGTTTCGATATAAAATTATTAACAACCCAATTCACGATTTCGTAATAGTTAACGTAATAGACTAAGTATAAAGTAAAACTAAATTCGTAAATTGAAACTTTTTACAACCGGCTGTTAGTATAGAAATTAAAAAAAAAAACAAATTTAAAGCATTTTACGCCCTATTATTACTACTAGAAGTCATTATCCAATTTAGAATGTTATTTTTTCACTCAAACCTCGTGTCTCATTAAAAACGACACCTCTCCTTTGGTTATATGCCAAAAATAGTTTTAAACAACAAACGAATTTCGGGAAGCTATTTGGCCGTTTAACTTTTATTTACATTTTCATATTAGGCTACTAAAGTGCTTGTATTATTGAAACAGGCCGACCAAAGTACATATGTCAAAGATACATTGGTACCGGTGGGTGGATTCGAACCCGTGCTCTCGGTTTGCGTAACCATTGCACTGCCACTACACCACGATCGCCTGTATTTAACTATACATCGGCATTTCATTATTCATATCAAATTGTCACGTCTTTTTCCCACAGTGATAGGCAGAGACGATGGCTGCAAAGCTCTCGAAACGTCGGAATAATAAATAAAAAAATTAAAATTAAAACCAAAATAAACGCGATAGTAAGCCGCATAAAATTTGTATAATTTATTAATCAATGTTTGCGCAAAATCTGAGAAAATACTATTCTGTAATACGAGTAAATCTATAAATAAATAAATAAATCTATAAATCTCGTATTTCCTTTTTTTTCTTCTAACATTTGTAATATTGCTGATCCGGGGCTGCAAGTGCGTATTGTTCCTCCGTATTGAAATGTAAAAAATATGCTATGAAACAGATTTTTCCTCCGACCAGCCCCCTAGCACGGCTATCCAAGAAGCAAGATAAAGACTAATTTTAAAATATTTTTATAGGTTGGCACATAAAAATGTTTTTAAAAAAAATATTAAAGTTTTCAGCGTTGTTTTGTGTAAAATTTTACAGAACGTTTAAATATATATTTTGATACACTGTTCTAGTAAGTTATTTAAAATAAGTTAGAATGATATTCTTTGCAAGTCTTTATCTTGCTTTTTGGATTGCCGAGCTAGGGGGGCAGGAATCAAACCCGGCAATAAAATATAACACAGAGGCGTATTAACCAATCGCGTTAAAGATACGTACAAAATGATGCTATTGTCCGTAAATACATTTAGAAAGCACTTGAAATTTTGTAATAGATAAAACTATTTAAAAATATCAATACATCGATATGTTACATGCTATGGTATACGGCCGGATGTCTTCCATTACGGCAGGTTAAAGTTCATTGAAACATCTTTTATGTGGGTTATTGAGTTATTATAAAGATACCTTTGTACTATATTTTATTAACCTACGGCCAGTATCGTGGAGACAAGTATAATTATTTTTAATCTCGAGGCATATGGATAGTTGGGTGTTGGGTGTGGCAGAAGAAGCATGAGAGTAGAGTTAACGCCGTAGAAATGCGGTCGTTAAGGAGTGTATGTAGAGTGACGATAGCGGATAGAATGAGGAATAGCACATTGCGCGATAGATGTGTTTAGAAAGAGGATGTAGTGACAAGGATTGATAAAGGAATGCTTTGATGGTTTGAACACATGGAAAGGATGAGTGAAAGTAGATTGACGAAAAGAATTTATAAATCTCATGTGAATGGATGCATTAAACAAGCCAGGTCAAGGAGGGTGTTTTCCCGACCAAATCTGAGACATCCTCAAGAAAGCTAGGTTGCCTAGTGCCATTGAGCTTGTATGAAGAGAATTTTGAATGTGAAGGAAGCGAGGGAGTCGTGTCAGGATCGTGGCAAGTGGCGTTCCATTGTCTTTGCCTATCCATGTCGGGGTTGACAATGACATTGATATAGATAGTTGACTTCCTGCCATCTTTCTCTGTAGAACAGTCGACCCATTTTGATCTCCTTTAAGCGATGCGCGAAGAATCACATTAGGCCGGCATAGTGACGGCATCATGCTTACCATTATTTAGGTACATTTATTTCATACTTACTGCATCCGTATTCGATACAATACACCCGCCATCCTAATGCACACATTTTTAAAATGTATTTCCTCTACAAAGTTTCCGCTCACAAAGTAACCGATTTAAAACACAAGGAAAAAGAAACAAATATACATACATACACATACAACATATGTACATCTTATATACGAGTACTAGCTGGGTAACCCGGCGTTGCCCGTGTCAAAATACATCGCACGCTTAATGGTTAAATAATCAGTTTTTCTCTTATGTATGTATTAATAATCCTTGTACCTACCATTAAACAAATGTTGTTGTATACATGTTTAGGTATAAAATTGATTAATTATTTAACTTATTAAAATAAATATAAATCAAATTCGAAAGTCTTATAATATGTATTTAAAAAATATTTTTTATTGCATGTTAAATTTATTTTGTTCTATCGTCAATAGTTTTTGCAGCGTACGCGATGTAAGGAATTTTAGTAGTATGTTTTACACCTTTGTAGTATTTGTTACATTATTCGAAATTTCGTACGTAACCCTAAACTTTTTGAAAATCCAATATAACCTATGTTACTCACGAAGAATGTAGCTTTGTAATGGTGAAAGAATTATTAGAATCGTCCCAGTAGTTTCTGAGCCTATTCATTACAAACAAACTTACAAATCTTTCCTTTTTATAATATTAGTGTAGAAGTACATACAAAACAAAAATGTAAACAAATTAAAAATGAATTAACTAAAATATATTCGTTATCATTTAACTCAGATAGCAGTACCATGTTAACTACGTTTTTAGCAGTGACATTCATTCATGGACTTAACATCAAGCGGGGTGCTGTCATATGTCGAGTCTCAATAAAAAAAACAAATACGGTCAGAGCCACTCATCATTAACGCCTCTAGAACATAACAGTATATTTAAAACCCGCTTATCGAAAGTACGCTGAAATTATTGTCCAGACTTTAAATATCTATATAAGTTTTCACTTATCTTATCATCATTAGCTGGAAGTCGTCCATTGCTAAACACAGGCCTCCTCCTTAGATCGCCACTTCAAACGACAAGATTCTAGTTACATCCACCGGTATTTTGTCATTCATAAAAGGGGGGGGGGGGGATGTTTTAACGCTATGCTATGCAGGCGGCTTGGAAGTTTTAGGAGATCCCGGGTCCAGTTCTACTTATCTAATAAAATTTTTTTTTGTTACAGGTAGTACAACAGATTTAGCACCGACACTAATAGGGATTTACGATTCACTTTTGGAGCCAAAAAACTCAGGCCCAGAAGCGAGTAGATTCGATTTAAATGCAAAAGATGCAAGGAACGACCCACCACTCGAAGAAACCACTCAAGAAAAACAACCCAAAATGAATGAGGACGCTGTTAAGGATCCACCGAAAACTATTAAAATATCTATGAACAAAAGTTCTTTATACACTATAAGAACTAAAGATGATATATCGAATGAAACTGCACAGAAGAGTAGCCTTTATAAACCTTTGAAAAGCTTTAAAAATGATAAAGTATCCGATATCAGTTCTACTCAAAACAACTTCGACTTATCACCTAATGTAAGGCGGATGATATCTAGCGCTACCGATACTACAACGGGTCTAAGATTTCAGAAAAGAACAACTACGATCAGATCGTCTGGTCGCCATAAATCTAACATACCGCTAGTAGGTGCTACTTCAAAAATATCTCAATCTGGAGTAGAAATTATACCATCAGTGGAAATCTACGATCAGCCTTGCGCTACTAAAACTAAACAGAATGATACACCAGTTGAAATACCTCCGAAAACATTTAAAGCTGATTTCAAATTGGGTTCTGATTATGACATACCGAAAAATAAGGCTATCTACGACGTACCAACACAAAATAAAACTGCATTTGAATCTTTATCTCTTCCATATATAGATCAATCAATAGAGCTATCAATAACGTGTAACGACAGGGAATTTGATACGAAATTGTCATCAAAAGAAAACTCACCCGATAAACCTAAAATACCAACGAATTTACCTACTAAAATCAGTTATAATTTTGATAAGGCGTCACCAGAAAAATCTAAAATACCAAACTTGGTTATTAAAAACGCAAATGGTTTAGAGAATGATAAAAAAATACAAGAAATTCCGATTAAAATTATCAATATGGCGCCGAATGGTACGAATAGTTTGAATAGAAATGATTTTAACAAGGATTATTCTGACAAGACCTGTAAATTGAATCCTGCGAGCGAGGTTACACGTCCACTTTCAATGAGTTCTATCGCATCTTCCAGTTCCACGTCAAGCAGTGGTGTTCACAACAAAGGTGGTGTAAACTCGGCATATTTGGCTTCAATTGAAAGTCTTGACGATCATAGTGACGATATCTCTTCAACCGTCGGAAGTAATAACTTTGTGAATAATAGTGGTATCAAGAATGACGATCGAGTACAAAATATAAGTAAGTTTATTGCTCTATTTGTTAGGTTTAAGGTGTAATTTAAATATAAAGGTGTAGGCCTCCCACTAGGTGGACTGACGAAATAGTGAAGGTCACGAATAACCGGTGGATGCAACTGGCATCTTGTCGTTCGGAATGGCATTCTAAGGGGGAGGCCTATGTTCAGCAGTGGACGCCTTCTGGCTGATGATAATGATGATGAAGGTGTAATTTCGATGTTAACCACAGACTGCAGACTGCACTACTGGTATAAGTCTGTATAGTGCGGCCGCAGACTACTCGGAATCAATCTCATACAGATTCATACAAAAAAGTAGTGCGGTCTGTGGTTCGTAGACAGCAGTTTGCGGTCGCCATCGGAATCACCCTTAAAATATATTATTTGTGCCTTATTGACGACAGGCGTGACGACAGTTTGTTACGTGTAAAGTCCTGGGTTCGACTCCCGGTCGGAGAAAATATTTGTTTCATTGGTTTTTGTTTTTATTAATTAATAATCATATTAAATATTGCAAATATATGTTAAGCTGGAGTGTGATCCATGAATGGAGGTCACTGCTACTACAATTCAATAACTGTGAGTAGCAGTCACATTCACTATGCCGGCTTATTTAAACCGACACCTTATAAGCTAATCCCGAAACGTGACCAAATTACTTCACGGTCTGTATACTTGTAAGTGGTGGTACTACCCCAGATCGGCAGACTGGGCACCACTGCCTACCACTCTTTGATAACCAGACCCGCAGCAAATATCCGCTTTGAAATTTATTTTCAAATATTGATTCTAATTATTAAATGTTACGAAAATAAGCTATGCAAAAAATTGCTCCTTCCGAGAATCGAACCCGAGGCGTTAGCGTAATATACTGGTGTGATAACCAATGCGCCACGCCTGTCCTTTATTTTTTTAAATTTTATTTTTTTCTTTCAGACTTTCCACCGAAAGATGAATTGTCTGGCCTATCTCAACTGGAGAGAGTTTGCGCCGAGATTGTTCAAACAGAAAACGTTTATGTGGAAGATTTAAGACAAGTCGTTGAGGTAAGAGATTTTTATTAATGTCATCATCATCATCATTATCATCATCATCATCATTATCATCATCATCATCAGCCGGAAGACGTCCACGGCCGAACATGAGCCTCCCCCTTAGAACGCCATTATGAACTACAAGATGCTAGTTGCCCCAGTAGAATGCTTTATAAGCCCATGTGTTCTCTCCATCCTATAGCCGTAAATCCTTCAAGCAATGCGTAAAGAAGTGTAATCGGGGATCGCCATTAACTCACCGCACGTTAAAAGGACGCTGTAAAACTATCCTTGGATAAAACTAGTCAAGTTTTGTCAAGTCTGACGACAGGTTGTTGACGAACGGTTTAGCGACTGGTTTGTTGCGCGTAAAGTCCCGAGTTCGATCTATTAAAATTACTATTAAATATTGCAATTTGTTAATAAAAAAAAAGGAGATGGATATTTGCTTCGGGTCTGGTTATCAAAGAGTGGTATGCAGTGGTACCCAGTCTGCCGATCCGGGGTAGTACCACCACTTACAAGTATACAGACCGTGAAGTGATTTGGTCACGTTTCGGGATCAGCTTGTAAGTTGCCGGTTCCATCTAGGCCGGCATAGTGGATGTGATTGCTACTCACAGTTATTGAATTATAGTAGCAGTGGCATTCATTCATGGACCACACTTGGGCTTAACATCAAGCGGGGTGCTGTCATATGTCGAGTCACAATAAAAAAAAACGTCCCGGGTTACTTTACTTTCTATTAATTAATCATATTGCCACGCCTTTTTCCAATAGGTATAAAAAGATACAATGGGACTCCACTTGACATGATTCTGACACAATACCTATAGTGCCCATAACCTTAGAGATTGTATGAGGAGAATTGTGGATGTGAGGAAAGCGAGGGAGTTGTATCAAGATCGTGGCAATCCCTGTGAGAAAAAGGCGTAACAGTTTCTTGGTTGATCTAATAAAACTTCAAATTACTCGTATCTAATTGATATACTAAAATAAACCACCATTTTGAAGTGACATTAAACTTATTTAATTTCAAAAGCGGATACATTATGAAATGTTTCAGTCTTCAGTCAGTTTCAGACACTTCCTTTAACTTTAATTAAAGCAACAGTAATCCGGCCTAATTTTCACACCTATTTTTATTACTGCTGCGCAACATATGTAATTGAAAACCGCTTGAAAATTAAAGATGGGAGGATCTTGAATGTTTTTGAACCGAGTTAGGTCGATTTAAAAATATGGATAACCCGATTCGCTAACTGAATTTATTAATTCGATTCAAACCGAGTTGACAATTCGGTCCGACAATCTAATTGCCTAATACACAGTATGGTTTGCTATAGAATTCCGGATGTCAAATGTCAATCAATCAAATTATCACGCCTATTCCCACAGGGATAGCCAGAGACAATGGAGCGCCACTTGCCACGATCCTAACACAACTCACTCGCTCATTGTAGATGTTAACCTTTTTTTTTTTTTTTTTTTTTTTTTTTTTTTTGCAGGAGAATCCCTTCGGATACCCCGCCACCAAAAGGGGAGTGACGGGGTTATGTGGTGCGCACTAAACTCCTGCGGCGACCATCTCGGCGCTTATACGAAGGGGGGCCCGGGAGTACCTGTAAGGCTTTCTACGGATCACCCCCTCCACGCCAGCTATTAAGCTCCGCCTACTTAAGAGAAGGAAAACCGCCTGTTTTCCTTCTCTTTTACGGCAGCGCTATGATCGCACTGCGCTGCCGTCCTCTCGGGGCCGTGTGTCCGGGTGTGCAGCGCCCCTACACGTACACACCCACGACCCCAAGGCACTCTAGCTACTCCACACAGTGCCCTCTGCTCTCAGAGGGACACGTGGAGCAGCGCCACACGTCAGACTTTTAGCCATCAGCCAACAAGAACCCCCTTAAGGGAAGTTATTGACTGATGCCCAGGATGCACCGGCCCATCTGCTTTCCGCATCACCGAAGCGATACGGTAAACAGACAGACACACGAGGAGGTAGTCTGACTTAGCACCCCTGTAGATGTTAACCGACCCAACTCGGTTTAACCCGGGTTGAAAAGTCGAGTCGTTACATCTCTACTGAAAGTGTGGAAGCAACTACGGCTAAAAAATTCTTATTGTGGTTCAACCATAGACACGTCATAGACAAAGCGTGAGATAGACAAAACAATCGTTCGGCCTTTATCGTGTAGTTCCCGGTCGGAGCAAATATTTGTTTCATAGCTTTTGTTTGTAATATTTAATATTACAAATATTAGTTAATAAATAAAACTATAGTTAAAAAGACTAAAAATACGCTTATATGACAAAGTGAAATCCTCGACCCGCCTGATGGTAAGCCAGAGTAGGTCCAAGAGTGACGATGACCGAGAAAACCGAGTCAGTTCGAGTATTTATTTTATGAAATTTTTAGATTGTCATCAGATTTTAATACGTGTACAAGTTTTCAAATTATTCAGACCTCTGGATGTGGTTCAAAATTAATAGATTCCGTTACATACATACAAGTCAAGCTAATAAAAGCGTGTTTAAAAAAAGAGGATATTTGCTTCGGGCCAGGTTACCCCAGTACCATCTATTACTCAGTACCGGGGTAGTACCACCACTTACAAGTATACAGACCGTAAAGTGATATGATCGCGTTTCGGGATCAGCTTGTAAGTTGTCGGTTTCAACTAGACCGGCATAGTGAATGTGATGGCTACTTACAGTTATTGAATTGTAGTAGCGGTGGCATTTATTCATGGACCGCGCTCCAGCTTAACATCAAGCAGGGTGTGGTCATATGACGAGTCACAATAACAAAAGTTAACCGTTTAAACACAGAACGAATAAAACATATTTATAAGTTGTATAAATTTTAATTTATGTGTTTAGAATGTCTTGCAATTCCTGGCGGGTCAATCTATTTTATAACCGTGAGGTCACTAGGACATTCGTTGCTAGGCAACCGCAGTTTTATCGCTAGTCACAACTTTAATAATTAAAATACTGCAAATACTCTTTTACGTTTTTACTTCTACCCAGTGCCCATAACCGTAGAGCTTGGAGAGTATTTCGGTTGTAAGAGAAGCGAGGAAGTTGTGTCAGGATCGTGGCAAGTGGCGCTTTATTGTCTCTGCCTATCCCTGTGGGAAAAAGGCTTGACAATTTAATTGATTGATTAACTTTTACCTAGTACTGTTTTCTTTTTATCTTTTTTTTATAAGCTCGACGTGTGACAGCACCCCGCTTGAAGTGATTTGATCGCGTTTCTGGATCAACTTGTAAGTTGCCGGTTCCAACTAGGCCGGCATATTGGATGTGATTGCTACTTACAGTTATTGAATTGTAGTAGCAGTGACATCCATTAATGGACCACACTCCAGCTTGACATCAGGCATATGTCAAGTCACAATAAAAAAAACGAGACTACTTGATGCCTAAGGCGTGGAGCTTGAGGAGATTTGTGGAGGAAATTGTGTCAGGATCGTGACAAGTGGCGCTTTATTGTCTCTGCCTGTCTCTGTGGGAAATAGACGTGACAATTCAATTGAGTGATTTACCTGGTACTGTTCTTTTTTATATATTTTTGACAGCATCCCTCCTGTTTTAAGCTGGAGTGTGGTCCATAAATGGAGTGACTGCTACTACGGTTACCTACTACAGGGCATCAAGTAGTATTTATCGGGCACTGGTTTGTTCTGCTGCCAAACTAAATAGCTCCGCAGTTCCGCAGTTGTAAAATTATTAATTCTCGACACGAATTGGAAAGGGGTGTACAGAGATAGTGTATCTTAGACCTAGTTAAGCTCTAGATTATGGAGTTAGAAAGTTAAGATGCCTGTTTAACTTACGGCTAATTAATAGTATCATTAGATGATGTCTAAGGGAAAGTGGCGTTCGCGGGGTTCGATTCCCGGTCGGAGCAAATAATTGTTTTATAGCTTTATTTGTAATATTTAATAGTAAAATTAAATTTACTAATATTTGTTAATTAAAAAAGAGGCACTGTATGACATATGACAGCACCTCGCTTCAGTGGCGTGCGGTGATATTTAACATAGGGTAGGCAGTATTATTACCAGATAGTTGGTAGTCTTTTATGTAAATGATGTTTGAATATTTGCCACCTCAAATTGATTGATTTTAAATTCTCAATATCAATTTTCGGATGCTCAAAGCGGCTTCGAGAAGACTGTGTTTTGTGCTAACAATATTAACAAATTGAATAATTTATTTATAAATTAACTCAACGCGCCTATCTAAAATAAACGATTGGTATGAATGCAACCAGTTAACCAATTAAACGATTCGTATAGCTTTGTATTAAATTTTCTATTTACCTTACAATATAGTTGAGTTAATTTTATATCGGGAATTGAACGCCCGCACTCCACGATAACTTTTTTTTCGTCGTATTTTAATTTAGAAAACGCAAAATTCTTTAATTTATTCAAGCAAACTACACTTACACAACTATCACACTCCATTTTACAAAAAAAAAAAGGAAATAAAAGCTATATTTATATATAATTAATTCAAAATTTAAAAGTATTTTCTTATCTAATTCACCGTTATCAATCGCTTGCACAAAACACTAAAATAATGGCGGATAGCGCTAATGAATTCATCAATACAATACCGTAACAATAGAATGACAAAAAATATTAGTAAGATCCGATCTCACTTTCGATCACACATGCATGATTTGTCTTTGTGTGTGTTTATACAAACACGATCGCGAATGTATTTGTGTGCTATGGGTGTGCTATTGGTGCAAGATGTGTGGGTGAAATCAAGATTTTTAAAATTAAGTCTATGTTTATGGCTTAAACATAGATGGCGCTAGTGCCTCGGCTGATTGATAATTGCAAATTAATTTCAACTAATATACATAGATGGCGCTAGAATATTTATTGTAAATTATTATTGAATTTATATGTTTAGTTATTTGACCGCGTGTTATTTAGTGACAAAATGAAAAATACATTTTGTGCATCATTTTCTAGGGTAGTCGGGGTCTATATGTCTATTTAGACCGCACGCCACTGCCTCGCTTGATGTTAAGCTGGAGTGTGGTCCATGAATTAATGTCACTGCTAATACAATTCAATAACTGTGAGTAGCAATCACATCCACTATGCCAGCCTAGATGGAACCGGCAACTTACAAGCTGATCCCGAAACGTGACCAAATCACTTCACGGTCTGTATACTTGTAAGTGATGGTACTACCCCGGATCGGCAGACTGGGTACCACTGCCTACCACTCTTAAAAATGATAGTATTTTCTTAGATTTTGCGCGAACATTGACTATTATATTAAACAAACTTTATGCGGCTTACTAACACGTTTATTTTGGTTTTGATTTTACAATTTTTCAATATTCCGACGTTTCGAGAGCTTTGCAGCCATCGTGGTCACAGAGAGACATCAGAATAATGAAACAATTTAAAATTAAAACCAAAATAACAAACGCGATAGTAAGCCGCATAAAATTTGTTTAATTCATCACTAGATGATGTCTAAGGTAAAGTTTATTTGGTAGTTTAGACGACAGGCGTAGTGGTGTGCTACCAGTCCGTTACGCGGGGTGTTTAGGTTCGATTCCCGGCCGGAACAAAAAAAAAGTCCTGTCATAAAAATGTGTTGTAACTATCTTTTTAAGAAGTAGGAAGTTCAAATGACAGTGAACAACATTTTGTGTTGAAATTTTTATTTATTAACTTTCTAATATCAAGTTTTTGTGGGCGTACTTTTTTATATATACTAGAATATATATCGACAGTATAACTAAAACATTCGGTGCGTCGTTTCTTTGTAGAACAATCGACTAGTGCAATGCTTTACCATTATGATCCTTGGATCATTCAAACAGTGTTAAACTGCGTCGCGGTCGTAAGTGACCAATCAACGTAGATTACCTATTGATTTGTTATTCGCTGATTGGTCACTTGCGACCGCGACGCAGTTTCACTGCTTTATCGTCGCCATAAAGTATTAAGATATATTGAGTGGTAGGCAGTGGTACCCAGTCTGCCGATCCGGGGTAGTACCACCACTTACAAGTATACAGACCGTGAATTGATTTGGTCACGTTTCGGGATCAGCTTGTAAGTTGCCGGTTCCAACTAGGCCGGCATAGTTGATGTGATTGCTACTCACAATTATTGAATTGTAGTAGCAGTGGTATTCATTCATAGACCACACTTCGGCTTAACATTAAGCGGGGTGCTGGCATATGTCTAGTCACAAAAAAAGTTAGTTCACGGCTGCCTCAGTCGCCGTCACTATGCCGGCCAAAAATATGAAAGAGATACATGCATAAAAATAGGTGTCTATTACTAAATATAAAATAAGGTTTTAAGCACGTGGGCTTGATTGATGAGATACGCTGAGTTGTAGTGTTGTATATAATTTAAATTGTAGATATCGATTATTTAATTGTGTTATTTCATTTCATAGTAGATTGATGAAAGGAATTTATAAATCTCATGTGAATGGATGCCTTAAACAACAAAACAAAACAACAAAAACAACAAAAAACAGGCCCAGGAGGGTTCGAGACATTCTCAAGAAAGCTAGGTTGCCTAGTGCCCATAACCATAGAGCTGGTATGAAGAAAATTGTGAATGTGAGTGAAGGAAGTGAGGGAGTTGTGTCAGGATCGTGGCAAGTGGCGCTCCATTGTCTCTGCCTATCCCTCTGGGAAAAAGGCGTGACAATTTGATTGATTGGTTATTTAATTTTATCGATATTAAATTAGTAATGAATATTAGATGTAAAAATTCTTGCGTTTTTATTGGTTAATTGAATTTAATACTAATAGTGAGAAAAGTTAATTGGCAGTGATCCTAACTAAAGTGGGGCTTTTTGGGATCATATTGTAAGTTGCCGGTTCCAATTAAGCACCCTGCCTAATGTTAAAGTTGGAGTGTAGTCCATGAATGGATGTCACTGCTACTACAATATCTGTAAGTAGCAGTCACAACCATTTTGCCGGCCTAGTTGGCAACCTACAAGCTGATCCCGAAACGTGACTAAATCACTTCACGGTCTATATTGTACCCCGGATCGGCACTCTGGGTACTACTGCCTACCACTCTTTGATTTTTTTATTTATAAACTCTTTATTGCACAAAAATAAGGTACATAGGCGAGCTTAATGCCTTAGGCATTATCTACCAGCTAACCTTTGTTGTGTAGTGCTGTGATTAACTGGGTGCAAACCATTTATTATAAAAATTTAATATTATTTTAATTGACATTGGTTATAAAAACATATATATATATATATATATATACATATATAAATATAAGCAATACATACATTAGGCAACATATACACAAATATACATAAGATTAAACACATGTATGAGATAATAAGGATGTTATAAGGTTTGTTTATTTAAAAAGTGATTGGTGAGTAGGTGTTTAAAGTTGTTGTTGATAGTTGATAACAATAAAATTAGTTCCATTATATTATCTTGAGAATAATTTTATCGTTATAATTCCAAATTTTATATGTTACATCACTAAAACTGTAGGCGTGAGTTCTTATCGCCGCGCACGCGTTTTAAGCACAATTATAATATGAATGTAGTTTTTATTAAGAAACCAAACGTACGGCTCTATTTTGGGACTATATTATTATTAAAATTAGGCCGGCATAGTGGATACGACTGCTACTTTAATGCTATAGCAAGCGCCTCCTTTCATGGACCGCACTTCAGTCTAACATCAGGCAATTTTCTGGCATAGCGGATGTGACTGCTACTTGTATGTATTTAACTGTAGTAGCAGTGGTCGCCTCCATTCATGGACTGCACTTCAGCTTAACATCAGGCTGGGTGTTGTTATGTCTTATCATCATCAGCCAGAAGAACGCCATTTCGAACGACAAGATGCCAGTTGCATCCACCGGTTACCTGTGACTTTCACTATGTCGTCAGTCCACCTAGTGGGAGGCCTACCTACGCTGCGTCTGCCGGTTCGTGGTCTCCACTCTAGAACCTTTCTTCCCCATCGGATGTCGGTTCTTCGAGCAATGTTATGTCTAGTCACAATAAATAAAAATATTTATAAATCAGAGACTACCGGGGACAACCCTGAGGATTGTTTCCAGATCATATCGTGATGCGTGAAGAAGCACCTTTGACCGGCATAGGGACGCCGACTGAGGCAGCCGTGCACAAACTCGCTTGTTTCAGTCGTCGTCACTCTTGGATCTTCTCTTGCTTATCATCAGGCGGGTCGAGGTCAAATATCGTGTCACAATAAAAATAATATCTAGGACAATTCTAAGAACCTTTTAAGGCGACCGTGGTGTAGTGGCAGTGCAATGGTTACGTAAACTGAGAGCCACGGGTTCGAGCCTTCGGGTGGCTATAAACGAAAATAAATGTAAAGAAATAATTGAAATTGACAAGATTTAGTGACAAGGATTGACAAAGAAAATCTTCGATGATTTGGGCACATGGAAAGGATGAAAGGATGATTATTCTTTATTTATTTTTTGAACATAAATCCACAGCATTATTACTAACAATTTTCATAACAGACTTAAAACTAAAAACATTGCCAATAATGGATTTTACTATTCTCAACTAATAACATAGACAAAATTTTGGTAGGTAGGTACATTGTTTTGCATATATTGCAACAGATAAAAATAATTCAACTAACAAAAGAAACTAAAACCAGATATAACAAAAAAAAAACAAATATCTGATATTTTCTTAGATTTTGCGCGAACATTGATTAATGAATTAAACAAATTTGTGCGGCTTACTATCGCGTTATTATTCCGACGTTTCGAAAGCTTTGCAGCCATCGAGTTTGCGGAGAGACTCAACAAATATCAGGATGGTTAAAAGATGTGCTTGGTCTTTGCCTATCCCTGTGGTAATTACTGCGTGACATTTTATTTTTATTATACATAATATAGCTATAAAACATGTATTTCAAATAAGAATTGAACATTACAGCTAAGGTATTGTGTGCGCACGCGCGTGTCGGCGCGTGGGCGTTGAAAACAAGTATACTTGACGCTTGAATGGGATACAAACACTTTGATAAAAAGTTATTTCATTATTAAAATAAAATGTAGTATGCAGTCAGCTAAATGGGAAAAGATGGGCATCTTTTCCCATTTAGCACTTTGGGTACGTGGCAAGTGGCAATCAGCCCCTCTAGCACGGCCATCCAAGAAGCAAGATAAAGACTTGCAAAGAATATAATTCCAACTCATTTTAAATAACTTACTAGAACAGTGTATCAAAAAAGATATTTAAACGTTCTGTACAACATTTTGATGAGCCGGCCTAATACGTCATTTAAAATGAGTTACAATAATATTCCTTGCAGTTCTTTATCTTGTTTCTTGGATTGCCGTGCTAGGGGGGCTGCAAGGAATATCATTGCAACTTAAATAACTTAAAAAATGAAAATGAACATCTATTCTTAGTGTGTTGCGCGGTCGCAATTTTAATTTTAAATCTTATTAATGGAGCTTAACTGTGAAAACGAAGCTTCTGGTGTGTTAACTAAAACATCGATGACTAAAACGCCACACTGGGCCCCGATTCTCTTATTATATTATACCGTCGAAAAATTAGTTAAAATTGCGTCGCAGTCGCAAGTGACCAATCAGCGTAGTTTACCTATTGATTTGTTATTCGCTGATTGGTTACGAAGATGTCAAATATCAGTTCAAGGCAATTTTACTGCTTTTTAATAAGAAATCGAGGCCCTGGTCGTCAATATTATGTCAGAATCGTCAAAAGTGACGCTCCATATCTTTGCCAACAGGATTTTTTTTATTTACATTTTATTTATTTATATATAAATCTCATGTGTATGGATGCGTTAAACATGGCAGGCCCAGGAGGGTGTTTGCCGACCAAATCGAAGACATCCTCAAGAAAGCTAGGTTGCCTAGTGCCGGGTTGAATGTGACAGAAGCGAGGGAGTTGTGTCAGTCAGGATCGTGGCAAGCGGCGCTCCATTGTCTCTGCCTATCCCTGTGGGAAAAAGCGTGCCAATTTGATTGATTGATTGATTTCTATATTAAGCTACTAAGTGCTTGTAGTATAGAAACAGGACAACCAAAGTCATATATCCAAGATACATTGGTCCCGGTGGTCTAGAACTCGTGATCTCCGGTTTGTGTAACTATTGCACTGCCACTATACCACGGACGCCTTAGTTAAGTCGTGAGGCTTTTTATTGATTGATTGATAATAAACAAATAATTGTTACAGGGCTACCAGCATGTGTGGCGGAAAGAGGTGGTGTTTTCAGAGGAAGAACTAGCTGATCTCTTTAATAATATAGAAGATATATATGTATTCAACAGGTAAAACATATTTGGTTGGGTAGAGGGTGTAGTGAGGGCAGTGAAGGGGAGTGTTAACATGTCGCAAAAATCTTTAAAACCTACATTTCTGTCACAAGTCCGGAACGCTGCCTTCACTCTTCCGCCTGCCACGCGATGGACCCGGCACCCGCACGGAGAATCCATGAATGTTAAGAAATTGTTTTATTTCATTTTTTAATTAGAAGATGCGTCTGCGACTACTATTTTTAGGAGCAGGTTTATAAAGGAGGCTTAAGTTGACGCGTCGGGGTGTCCGTTCAAGTATTTTTTATTCAGGCTCGATATATAACAGCTCCTGTCTATGTTAAGCTGGAGTGCGGTTAATAAATTAAGGTGACTGCTACTACAGTTAAATAACTGCAAGTGGCAGTCTCATCCACTATGCCGGCTTACTTGGAGTCTTACAAGCTGATCCCTAAACGCGTCTAAGTAACTTTACAGTTTGTATAATGCGATTAAAATAAGAATAGGACGGGATCGGCGTCATTTTGTGACGTCTAACTCTCCAACCAACTTCACTTTAGTATGGTGTCTTTTTCTTTGCGGACCGTCTAGAAAAAGACACCTTTGAATCAGTCAAGTGAAGTTAGTCAACAGCCCGTCCTATTCTTATTCTAAAAGCATAGTACATGTAAGTAGCGGTACTTCTTGGATCGGCACCACCTCTTTTACTATATTGCTGACTATCAGGCAAGTCAAGACCTGATGTTATAATTTAAAACATCAATGATTAAAAAAAACTTATAGTATGATTCCTGTCCTAAAACTTTGACACATTAATGCCTACAAAAAGTGCATTTTATTATAATAATTTGCCCCTAAATCTGCAATAAACCCCTAACCCCCCTAATAAAGATTAAGGGTTGCATTGTTATTTTAACCCTCAAAAAATGGGGTAAATAAAATAAATAAGATTATAAGAAATTGCAATAAATCACAACTAAACGTATAATTAATTTAATTAAACGAAGAGGTTTTTTGAGATTTATTGACGACACGCGCAGTACCAGTCTGCAACGCGTGCAACGGGTTCGATTCCCAATCGGAGCAAAGATTTGTTTTGTGGCTTTTATTTGTAATATTTAATAAGAAAGCTAGGTTGCCTAGTGCCCATAACCGTAGAGCTTGTATGAGGAGAATTGTGGATGTGAAGGAAGCAAGGGAGTTGTGTCAGAATCGTGGCAAGTGGCGCTTCATTGTCTCTGCCTATCCCGATGGGAAAAAGGCGTGACAATTTGATTGATTTATTAATAAGATAGTATGTTACAAATATTTTTTAATAAAAGAAGATGCAGATATTTTCTCTGGGTCTTTGTATTTAGGAGTTATTGGTTATTTGCTCAGTCTGCCGATCCGGGGTAGTACCACCACTTACAAGTATACAGACCGTGAAGTGATTTGGCTGATCCCGCTTGTAAGTTGGCCGGCACAGTCGACGGGAGTGCTACTACTCGTATTCATGAACCGAATTAGGCGAGGTGCTGTCATATGTCAAGTAACAATAAAAAAAACTTCTTTAATAACAGACCCAAAACTATTATTAACCTCTGTTTACCTCTCCATTCCCAGTAATTCCCGACTGGGAATGGAACCCGCGACTTAACGTTTAAAAATTGGTCATTGAATCCATAGAGAATGATATCTAAAACTTCACATCTTATCAGACATATCTAACTCTGCTTCACAAGGTCAAGTTTAGAGAAATACCGATTTTTTTCCACCCTCTAATTTCCTATACACAATCAACCATTCGCGTGATCCCATCCCCTATTAGGGTGAGGGTGTTAACGCTATACAAGGGTAAGAATAATGGAGGGTAGCTTTTGCTTTAATAAAAATTGTCCCTATATTGCAAGATTACCACAACCGTTTTGATCACATGACATCGTCTATAGAGAACATGCTGGACGTTCCATCGAGCTATTTTTTTTAAATAACTTTTTGAACCGCTAAGAAGTTTTGAATCATAATATATTAGGAGAATCAAGGCCCTAAACTCTGACTAAGCTATAGGTAGTAAGTGTTTTCCGACCAAATCGGAGACATCCTCAAGAAAGCTGGTATGCCTAGTGACTATAATTGTAGAGTTTATAAAGAGAATTGCGGATGTGAGGGAAGCAAGGGAGTTGTGTTAGGATCGTGGCAAGTGGCGCTCCAGTATCTCTGCATACGCCTATGGGAAAAAGACATGACAATTCGATTGAGAAATTGATTCTTTATTTATTTCTTTACTCGTGGACAAACTGCCTTATAACAAAAGTAACCCAAGTAGCGTCAGATTATTATAGCCCATAATATAAAGTCGGACTTTATGACTTTTTACTTCTTAAAGACTCAATGTAGACGATAAACTTCGTGTTTTTAAAACTACTCTTTATATCTTATATATATATATTTAAGAGAGTTAGGCAGTGGTACCCAGTCTGCCGATCCGGGGTAGTACCACCACTTACAATTGTACAGACCATGATTTGGTACAGAAGTGATTTGGTCACGTTTCGGGATCAGCTTGTAAGTTGCCGGTTCCAACTAGGCCGGCATAGTGGTGTGATTGCTGCTTACAGTTATTGAATTATAGTAGCAGTGACATTCAATCATGGACCACACTCCGGCTTAACATCAACCGGGGTGCTGTCATATGTCGAGTCACAATAAAAAATAAAATGTGGGTATAGATTTAAGAGTAGTAGGCAGCCAGATGGTGGTCATTTGCCCAGTCTGTCTATCCGGGGTAGTACCAACACAAGTATACAGGCCGTAAAGTGACTTAGTCGCGTTTCGGGATAGATTTTCTTAGTATAGAAATATAATAAAAACATCTGGAAGTATAATAGCAAATCAATCAATTAAATTGCCACGCCTTTTACCCACAGGGATAGGCAGAGATAACGGAGCGCCACTTGCCACGATCCTATGCTAACTCCCTCGCTTCCCTCTCATCTACAATTCTCTTCATACAAGCTCTACGGTTATGGCCACTAGGCAACCCAGCTTTCTTGAGGATGTCTCCGGTTCGATCGGAGAACACCCTTTTGGGTCTGCCTCGTTTAATGCATCCATATATAAATATGGATGCATTAAATTTTATAAATACATTTTATTTATAAATTTATAAATAACTTGCTGAACCGGCGAACTTCATAAAAGTCAATGAATGTTGTGTTACAGATTAGCCGAATCAAGAATTAAATTGATTTAAATCTTTGTTGTGAATTAAGTTTTTTTTTTATTGTGACTAGACATATAATCGTTTCTCTTTATAAATAATACAGCATAGGATTTTGAGCAATATATTTTTACTGATATGCCAAAATTGAAAATTTGTTTTCAATTCTCAACAGCTTGATACATTTTCCTTAGTTTACCCGAAATAAATTTCTGAACGCACGCAATTTTGTATGGAAAAATGTTATTTATTCTATTTTATTTATTGTTCACACAATATTGTTATAAATTATAGCCTATGTGTTATTCTGATGTATAAGCTATATTATTGTAAAGTTTAATTAAAATCCATTCAGTATTTTTTGCGTGAAAGAGTAACAAACATCCATCCATACTCACAAACTTTCGCGTTTATAATAATAAGCAAGGAAGTAAGGATTATTAATTATAAATTATTATTATAGATTTTCATCAATAATAAAAAAAATAATGACTCCCATTTCTTGTTCTTAGAGTCCACTGTATTTACACCATAACGCAGCAGGATATAAACACGTTAGCGTCGACTTCTTTACCCCAAACCACCCAACTACGGCTGTTAAAAACATAAGATTTTATCAATTAAGATCATATTACTACTTATCGTTCAACTTAAAACCACAGTACCAACCGTGGTGTAGGCACGCAAACTGAAAACCTCCGGTTCAAAACCTGCCGGTACCAATTTATCTTTGATATACGTACAATAGGGTATATGCATGTATTTTTTTTATGTGTTTAATTCACTTATTACATCGTTATAACATAATAAAAAATATAAATATTGTTGGAAAAGTTCTAATAATTTTTTAAAATTAATTCTAAAACTTCGATTAAATTTGACACATTTGAACGCCATCATCTAGCGCGGGATTTTGATGACGTCACACGTCACGACCAGTATTTGTTTACTACAAGTGTTACTGTTATTTATGTAGATTTTTAAGTTGTAATAGCTAAAGAACTATGGAGAAACCTAAAAAAACATTTTATAGATATTGCCTTGTACCAAAGTGCAAGAACTCTATTAGATAAAGTGTTTTTTTCCAGTTCCTAGAGATACGAAAACAATGATGTAAGGTTATGAGAAGACGTAAGGTATCTCCAATATCAAGTTTGTATTGTTGTGAAAATTACTTTAATGTATGTTATATTTGGATAGGTCTCCTAACTTGATTAACAAAATTCGTCCATCATTGATTGCCTAGAAATAGAGAAGCCATCTAATGCACTCCTCTAGTCACTTACATGGTCACAATACAAAAAATGTAACACCTTGAAGTACCTTATCTCATGTACACCACTGGTCAATTTTTTCTGATGGATATATAGTGCAAGGGCCACTGATGTTATAATAGTTCAAGACTGTGGTTACCTGGAGTGTTTGTCTCCAACATATACAATACAGCAGTGATGGCTGACAGAGGACTAAAAGACTTGTCACATTTGCTGGTAGCTAAGAAATGTACGACCACCTTCTGTTTTAAAGTCCTCCTCCAGCACTAAAGCAGAAGTGAATTAAGAATACATGTTGAACGAGATATAGATGAAGTAATAATAGTGGCTTGTGGTTTGATAAGTTTGCAGGATGTTTTAATAAAAAAGAAATAAAATTAACATTAGTTTTATTTTACATAAAATATTTCAGCCATTTTAATAACAAGAAATAATTTTCAAGAGATATTATTATTCTACCTTAGTCTTCAATCTTCACATTAAGCAGAAACAATAGTTTCTTCTGCTTCATTACAAATAGCACTGACAGTATAACATTTTCTATGAACATTATGCTCGGGTGTAATTCAACCTTTCACTACACATTATGTTTCCTCCCATCCTGTTTTACTTGCCATAGCCTACTGATGAGTCGCCTTAAGATTCTCGTTTAGATCTGTAATAAGCAATAAGTATTAATTACCTAAAAGTGTTAAGTAGTATATCTAAATCAGTTTTACATAAAATATATGTTTGTTTTTTAATTTTTTCAATATTCAAGTAAGTAACCATGATAAACATAGATGATTGTTAATAAAATTGCGTACAAATACTCATAAATTATTATAATACAGACAGTACAACACCAGCTTTAGTTCAAAGGTTATTTATAGGTTATGTTTTAAGTAAGTTCTGCTAAGTGCAGGCATGCATAATAACCTATGTCATTATTTATAATATATCATGTATTATAACAATTACCTTGCAGCTTTTACTTCTTTGATCTCAGCGGACGGAAATTCTCGATTTGATGCAAAATATGCTGTCATCATGAATGCATCTATTTTCGGTAGATTGTCTGATTGTGCTTTTACAAAATCATTGTCTTATATGATTATTAATGTCCCAGAATGCTAAAATTGCACTAGCTAAACATAAACACTGCATAAACACAAATAACAGCTATTTTTTCTCTTAAACACTACGCGCACAATATGAGCATCGACCTCGAACGTGTCATGTGACGTCACGTTTTATTCGGCCAATGGTGATGCGTTTCACTCATTTGAATTTCACTTGCTTATTTTTCACTTTTTCCTTAAGCTTTTATGCAATATATACAAAGAAAATTAAAATATAATTATTTTAGCATGATGTTAGTACAATAAAGAATCGGGGGGAAAATTTGCAGCAATATTTAAACCACATGCATATTCCCTATTGATCATTTTGTTTCTGTTATTTAGGTATACAAGCATGTTTAGCTTTTATACTAAGCTATAGTATAAAAATGTTTTAAAAAATCTAGTACATGTAAAAGAAACAGTAATTTAACAGTTCATTCCATTTATTCTATCAATCAATCAAATTGTCACGCTTCTTTCCCATATGGATAGGTGGAGACATTATATACCTGTATAGTATTGGTTTATGGGATGTTTTCTATCCATCCTATAAACAAGGATCCTTTATGATAAGCGTAAAAAAAGCGACTGAGGCAACTAAGTCGGTTTTGGGACGTCAAAAGTGCTCAAAATCAGGCAAATCAAGTTTAGATATTGGGTTACAACAAAAATATATATTGGCAGCGTCATTGGAATAATTAACTATACCCGCTTGATTTGCAAACTCGCAATAGGACTGTGTTTATGCTGTTAAATATTATTTGCGTAATATTGGCCTACAGCATCGCATACGAATCTCCTTGCAGCGCCATCTAGTTGCAGCTAGTGGCATCGCTATAAAGGCTTTCTTTCTACTGTTTCTTTCATATATTGTGGCCATAGTAATAAAGCGTTTGACAACGTTAACTATAGATATTAAATTTCATTGCGTATAAAATATAATATTTTAACTATAATTTTAAGTTGTAAATTATAAATGTATATTAGGATTACTATTCTACAAGTAGGCTTTAATGGCCGCTTTGACATTTGCTCGCTCATGAAGTTTTGTAATAGTTTACAACTACGTTCAAAGTAATAATCGCTGGACTTTATTATCAATAGGGATGTGCAATAATAAAATTTAAAAACCGATATTTTTAAAATTTGTATTAGCCGCATTATTATTGTCTTAGTACCTGCGTTATTTTGAACTCCCACATGGATAGACAAAGACAACGGAGCGCCACTTACCACGTTAATGACAAAACTGTCTCTGTTCTCCCCCTGCACTGCCCCTGCTTTTTAAATAGTGTACCCGATCAAAAGAATATTATTTAGGCATATTTCTTTCTGATTTCAGATCTCTTTGCGATGAACTGAACACTTGCAGACTCGAAGCTATCAGCATTGCTAAATGTTTCGTCGACCATAATACCGGTTTCACCGTTTACACTTCCTATTGTACTGGATACCCCAGAACTATGGAACGCCTTGCAGTTTTAGCTTCAAGCCCACATAGTGCTCGGGTGTTTAGGGAGAGGCAGGTAGCGTTGGGACATCCACTGCCTTTGGCGTCGTATTTATTGAAGCCCGTGCAGAGGATTTTGAAATATCATTTGCTTCTACAAGTAAGTTTTTTATTTTTTTGTGACTCGACATATGACAGCACCCCGCTTGATGTTAAGCCGAAGTGTGGTCCATGAATAAATGTCACTGCTACTACAATTCAATAACTGTGAGTAGCAATCACATCCACTATGCCTAGATGGAACCGGCAACTTACAAGCTGATTCCGAAACGTAACCAAATCACTTCACGGTCTGTATACTTGTAAGTGGCGGTACTACCCCTACCACTCTTTGATAACAAATAAATAAATAAATAAGATAATAAATAAATAAATAAATAAATAACCAGGCCCGAAGCAAATATCCATTTCTTTTTTATTAACAAATTTATAATATTTAATATTATTAACTTAGAGTTTCGTAATGGGAATCTCCGAAACTTTAGGATATAGAAATAAAAAGAAATATAAGAAACCGTCGTCAATCTCTCGTAGGCAAGTAATCTCGTAGAGTTCCTTCAAATTATTTTTATTGTATTTCTTGATGGTGAGCAAGAAAAGGTACTCTTATTAAATTGCGTAACCTTTAAAACTACGTTTGAAGTAATAACTGCAAGAAAAACGACTAACAAACCAATTTACGCTTTCAAACATTAATTTCACTTAAATGTGCATTTGATCACGTAAACTCTTTTAGAAAAAATATAATTTGTCATTACAGAATGTAGTAAAGTTGTGTACGTGCCGTGAAACCGAGTTTGCTTTATTGAAGATGACTGGCATAGCTCAACATATAGACGATATGAAGCGAAAACATGAACATTCTGTTAGAGTACAGGTATGTTGCAAGGGTCTATATTTGGTCCCATACTTTACTAATTTATGATTAGTAATGGTATTTCATTAGGTATGGGTATTGAAATATGATTAGTAAAATATGATTAGTAAAATAAAATATGGGTAAGAACACTTTTTATAATTAATATAATAGAAATTTGGTTAATCTGGAGCGGATACATGAGCAGGGCGATGTTGGTTCATCTATTGCTTTATATGCCTAATAGATGATTTTTATCGCGACACCAAAAATGACCTTGAAACGCCTGAAGGTAAGCAAGAGGAGGTCCAGGAGTGACGACGACTGAAAAAACCGACTCAGTTCACGGCTGCAAAAGGTGATTCTTCACGCATCGCTTGAGGGATCCAAGGTTAAAGGATGGAGAGAACACATGGGCTGGCAAAGAATACCACTTGTCGATTGTTATCGTAACTGGTTATAGTCCCTAATAATATTTTTTGTAGTGGATGGTACGATATACACGATAAAAAAATTAGACCGTTATTTTAGTAGCAGTCGCTATCATTCATGGATCGCACTCCAGCTTAACATCGAGCCACAATTAAAAATATATACAAGGATCACAAAAATCTTACTGGAACTAACTTGTAATGTTTCATACTGTTGTTTTCAGGAAATTCAATCCCTACTATACGGGTGGGTTGGTCCAGATTTAACCACATACGGCGAGCTGTGCGCTGAAGGGACATTTAGGTGTGTTATTTGTAGTTATTATTGTAGCCACAAAGATAGGCCACTTTCCACGATCCTGACACAACAATTAAAAATTGAAAAAAAAAAATAATTATATTTTCTTTTGACTTAACATATGACAGCACCCTGCTTGATGTAATTAATTAAATATTGTATTAAATATTGTAAATATTTGTTAATAAAAGAAAGAGGCAGATATTTGCTTCGGGTCTGGTTATCAAAGAGTTGTAGGCAGTGGTACCCAGCCTGCCGATCCGGGGTAGTACCACAACTTATAGTATACAGGCCGTAAAGTGAGTTAGTCGCGTTTCGGAATCAGCTTGTAAGTTGCCGGTTCCAACTATGTGTAAATGTGACTGCTACTTACAGTTATTGAATTGTAGTAGCAGTGACATCCATTCATGGACCACAATCCAGCTTAACATCAAGTGGGGTGCTGTCATATGTCGAGACACAATAATAATTAAAAAAAATGTGTTAACAGTCGCCTCCATTTATGGATCGAACTGCAGCTTAACATTAGTCGGTAACAATAACTAATACTCTGTAAAAAGTATTAACTTGTTTACAGAGTATTAGTTTACAGAGTATAGTATTAACATGTTTACAGAGTATTCATTTATAGAGTATAGTATTAACATGTTTACAGAGTATTAGTTTACAGAGTATAGTATTAACATGTTTACAGAGTATTAGTTTATAGAGTATAGTATTAACATGTTTACAGAGTATTCGGCGCGAAAGCGGTGCGGCACGTATTTCTGTTCGACAAAATGTTACTTATTACAAAAAACAGAGAGGATGGCATATTGGCTTACAAATCACATATCATGGTGAGTTTTTGTGAATTATTTATTAAAATTTCATTGTTAAACTAGCAGACAATTAGTGGTTATTTGCTTTAGTCTAGCAGACAGTTGGTAGTTATTTGCTTTAGTCTAGCAGACAGTTGGTAGTTATTTGCTTTAGTCTAGCAGACAGTTTGTAGTTATTTGCTTTAGTCTAGCAGACAGTTGGTAGTTATTTGCTTCAGTCTAGCAGACAGTTGGTGGTTATTTGCTTCAGTCTAGCAGACAGTTGGTGGTTATTTGCTTCAGTCTAGCAGACAGTTTGTAGTTATTTGCTTCAGTCTAGCAGACAGTTGGTAGTTATTTGCTTCAGTCTAGCAGACAGTTGGTGGTTATTTGCTTCAGTCTAGCAGACAGTTGGTGGTTATTTGCTTCAGTCTAGCAGACAGTTGGTGGTTATTTGCTTCAGTCTAGCAGACAGTTGGTGGTTATTTGCTTCAGTCTAGCAGACAGTTGGTGGTTATTTGCTTCAGTCTAGCAGACAGTTGGTAGTTATTTGCTTCAGTCTAGCAGACAGTTTGTAGTTATTTGCTTCAGTCTAGCAGACAGTTGGTGGTTATTTGCTTCAGTCTAGCAGACAGTTGGTGGTTATTTGCTTCAGTCTAGCAGACAGTTGGTGGTTATTTGCTTCAGTCTAGCAGACAGTTGGTAGTTATTTGCTTCAGTCTAGCAGACAGTTGGTGGTTATTTGCTTCAGTCTAGCAGACAGTTGGTGGTTATTTGCTTCAGTCTAGCAGACAGTTGGTGGTTATTTGCTTCAGTCTAGCAGACAGTTGGTAGTTATTTGCTTCAGTCTAGCAGACAGTTGGTGGTTATTTACTTCAGTCTAGCAGACAGTTGGTAGTTATTTGCTTTAGTCTAGCAGACAGTTGGTAGTTATTCCCTTTAGTCTAGCAGACAGTTGGTAGTTATTTGCTTTAGTCTAGCAGACAGTTGGTGGTTATTTGCTTCAGTCTAGCAGACAGTTGGTGGTTATTTGCTTCAGTCTAGCAGACAGTTGGTGGTTATTTGCTTCAGTCTAGCAGACAGTTGGTGGTTATTTGCTTCAGTCTAGCAGACAGTTGGTAGTTATTTGCTTCAGTCTAGCAGACAGTTGGTGGTTATTTGCTTCAGTCTAGCAGACAGTTGGTGGTTATTTGCTTCAGTCTAGCAAACAGTTGGTAGTTATTTGCTTCAGTCTAGCAGACAGTTGGTGGTTATTTGCTTTAGTCTAGCAGACAGTTGGTAGTTATTTGCTTCAGTCTAGCAGACAGTTGGTAGTTATTTGCTTCAGTCTAGCAGACAGTTGGTGGTTATTTGCTTCAGTCTAGCAGACAGTTGTTGGTTATTTGCTTCAGTCTAGCAGACAGTTAATGGTTGTTTGCTTCAGTCTAGCAGACAGTTGGTGGGTTTTTGTTAAGTCTCCCAATCCGGGGTAATACCACCTGCCGTTACCAATGTATCTTTAATATACGTACTTAACAGTTTCTATGATACAAGAACTTTGTTTCTTTGTTTTTAGTGTAACAACATGATGCTGGTAGAAGCAATATCTGGAGCACCACTAAGTTTCCACGTCATACCCTGGGATGCTCCTCGAGCCCAAGTAACACTACAGGCGACCTCACCGAGGCACAAACGGGAATGGACTCTGCTGCTGAAGAGGGCCATCTTGGAGAATTATAATGCGGTCATACCATCACACGCTAGACAACTAGTTATGGAGCTAGGGCAGAATAGGACTGATGGTAAGTTTTTTTTAATTTTATTGTTCTACGATAAATAATTATTGGATCCCTCAAGGGTTGACCAGGGATATGCAGAGACAATGGAGCGCCACTTGCCACTATCCTGACTTTATTCTCTTGCTTCCCTCACAACCACAATGATCTTTATACAAGCTCTATGGTTATGGGCACTAGGCAACCTAGCTTTTTTAAGGATGTCTGCGATTTGTTCGGAAAACACCCTCCTGGGTCTGCCTCGTTAAACGCAGGCACGCACATCATATTTATAAATTCCTTTCGTCGATCTACTTTCACTCATCTTTTTCATGTGCCTAAACTATCGAAGCATTCCTTTGACAATCTTTGTTTAATCTTGATGATAATGATTCCTCATGAAGTGCATTTTTACTTACAGATGATATTCTTGCTGAAAAATCACACAATTTGATAACGCAAGCATCAATGAGAAAACAGCTATCAGCACCAGAATATTTAGAGAAACGAAAACTGGAACGTGATCGCCGGAAATCTTTCGAAAACGGCGTCAGAGGACGATCGAAAAAGAACCGCAAACAAATAGCCGCTCGACCTGAAAAACAGTGTAACTGTACACAAATATCTGCTGAAAAGGGTGTAGATGTAACTTGTGAAAATTGCTACATAGATCTATGCTCGGATTGTGAATCAGAAATCATGAAATCTGAAAAAGTTGAGTGCATTTGCAAAAATGAACTAAAGTGTCCTGAATGCGATAAATACCTACATTACATAGACTCAGGTAGTGCTGAACAGTTAGAAAGGAAACAGTCCTGCAAATGTACAGACTTCAAATCTTCACAAGAAAGTGTGGGTAAGGAATTTCCCCTAAACAAGAACAGAGGGTACCATTCCTCAGACAATATAGTTGGTTATACTGAAGACAAGGTATTAAATGAAGCTAATAATTCCTGTTCAAACATTGGAATCAAAAAAACATGTTTAAAATGTTCTAAAATCAAAGAAAATATAGTTGTGAATGAATACAATACTACTTTAAGTACTAGGAAATCTAGACGTAGCGAATTTGATAAAAAAAATGATTTGCAAAGGTCTAAATCTAAAGATGACCCACAAAGATCCAAGCTTTCTAAAATAGGTACATGGAGGCGTAAATCTGAACCAGGTCTTCCACCGAACCAAACTATACCTAAAAGAAGTCTGGACAATGAGAATGATAAAACGGAACTACAAGGTACAGAAAAAATTGAGTTCGAATGCAGAAATTGTGGTTCTAATAAAATAACTAAGAAGGTTAAGAACGATCTTATACTATCTGACCCTGAGTTAGATAAAACTCGTTCTTTAAAAACGGGTGTTGAAATTAAAATGTATAACAGTAAAAATATACCAAAGAAAATATCGAAATTAAAAAAGAACAGAGCTAAATCTACGAGGCATACATTAGACACATCAGCTAGATTTTACGCCGATCTTTCAACTGATGTTTCAACTGAAAACATTTTACACATATCAGAATCAACTGATAGTCTTAATGTTATAGGAAAAAGTGATAAAACTAATTTGGTAATTAATTCTAAACCTATAAGCAAGGACGAAGATATTGATGAAGAAATGTACAAGAAACTAATAGAAAAAACAGATTCGTTTAAAAAGAATGAACTAGAAAAAGTAAAATATTTAAATAAACAAAATGTTATAAAAGAAGGCACTGAAGATGAGAGAGTGCAAGAAATTGAAGCAGAAGAGCCATTAGAACAGATAATATCACAACTTTTATTGCAAAATCGTGAATATCAGAAGTTATTGAAGAAACAGCAGTTAAGGAATACAGCACAAAGACGTCATCAAAGACTTTTGAAGTCCCACTCCAACCCAGAGCCAACAACTTCCAAACATAGCGATCAGACAAAAATAAAACCAAAATTCGGACGTCAAACGTCAGAAACTTTAGATCAAAAACTTTGCTTGGACAAAGTAATAACAACCTTAAGCCCACCGAACGAAGAGCGAGATTCGGACGATGATCATATTTACGAAACCTTAAGAATAGTTAATTCAACCCCGAAAGAAATTAATGAACCTGATTTGTCTTCTGATAAAGCTCCTAAACCTCCAGAATCTGATTATGTTTATTTATCTTTTGATCAATTAAATAAAATAAAAGATGACGAAAGTATTTATGATGTACCAGTTAAAAGAAATGAAAAAGTTCCTAACACTCAAACAGATTATTACGTTCCCATGGAAATTCAAGGTTTAAGGAAAAACAAACCAAGTTCGACAAACGAATACGACAGCCTAGTAGAAGTGAGACAAAAACAAGAGCCTGTGGTTCCCAGTGGTTACTTACCTATGAACCCAGAGAAGAGTCCAAATACACCAGAAATATGGCTAAGTCATCAGAAAGAACATTTTAATGTATCCAGAGACAGAAAATCAGGTTCATTACCAAGAAGTTTTCAAGTAGTTACTAGTAACAATGAAGACAATAATCTAAGCACTTTTAGAGCTAAGCCTGCAAACAAAACCTATTTAAATCGAGATGGTAAAGTTCTTAGTATTGATAGACCTTACACTATAGCATCAGATCAGAGTGAAATAAGTTTTGATGATGTGGAAAATTATATGAGCGATGGTGACATACTTAAACTAAACAAAAATACGTTAGCAACGAACGGCAATAATGTACAAAATATAAGTAAATCTACTTTGGAGTTGGAAGAAGAAATAGATCGATGTTACAAAACTAATTTTGAGAAAAATGTTGAAGTGAAGAGCGAAAACTTATTAACGATTTCACAAGCGAATTTAGCTTCGGTAACATCTTCGTGTGAAGCTTTGACGTCTGAAAAAGCAACAGAGAATGATTCAGACATAATACATCCTGAAAATAAGATTTATAAACCAACAAGTAATGTGTTATCACTCAAAAATGTTCTCAGTCGTTTTAAAAGTAAGAGTGGCAATAAAAGTGTAGAAAATGAAGTGTGCAATGGACCAAGTAGTCCAGATAGCACTAGCAGCGATATGAAATCACCAACGAGTGAAAAAAGACCTGCGCTAAACCCCAGAAGTTATTCCAAAAACTTATTACAACGATTTAGGAACATAATTGGAGATGAAACAGATGAAAAAACAAGCCCAGTGAAAAGTAAAATTAAAGTGGTAGTAACGTCAACCGATATAAATCCAGTTCAAACTACTGTAGTTACAGATCCTCTAAGCAAAAGTGTGTGTGTTGAAACGACAATATCCGAAAGCCAAAACGAGAAAAATAATTTAGAGGAACTTTCACATAGTTGCGACGAGATAAATAGACAGAAAGAAGTTTCTAGAAATTACGAAAGAAACCCTAGTATCGTATCTTCTACTAGCACTAAATCTAACACTAGTTCCTATCAGAGCTTAAATAAATTGCCAATTTACATGCAAGGAAGTAAGCAGTTAGGGTCAAGAATAGCACAGTCTGATTATGTAGATCCAACTACTTTATTGAGCGAAAAATCAAGCAATGTAAATGTTCTAATAAATAAGAATGCAGTCAGACCTGATAGTCTATTTTCCAATCTATCATTTGTAACTTCGTCCAGTGAGGGCACTTATCAAACACCAAGAGTTGATACAAAGCCAGTTGAAGAAGCAATGATTAACTCCTATGAAAATATTTATGAAAAATCGTTTGAGAAAATAGAACAAGTTACAGATGATGTATTTAGAGATTCTGCAGTTTATTCCGATCAAGATGATGAATTTAGGGAGAGAGTCAAAACAGACGTTCGAATAGAAAAAAATAGTTCATTTAGGAATACAGTTATAACTGTAACATCTAGTGTACAATCAGAGACAATGAAAACTAAATTAATTACAAACAAAATACAGATAGAAAAGGTTAAAGATACACAAATAAGTAAATCTAAAATAGCTCCCCCTGTGCCAGCTAAACCTAAAATTATCGACAAACCAATGAAACTTAATAAACCTTTGATAGATAAACCCGATACAACGATTGCGGATACAACAAAAACTGTAAAAAGAAACGCTAGTCTTAAACAAACATATCTAAAATCTGAAACTACACAATTAAAACCCAAAATAGATGTCAATATAGAAAAAGGTGATAGAACGAAAGTTAATGAACCAATTTCGAAACCTAACCCTGTCCAATTAAAAAGATTAGGTTTTGAACGAGCTAGCTTAGACTCGGCTACTCGAAAGCAGAAAACTATAGAATTAGAATCTAAAAGATCATCTGGGGAAATTCCTAGAAATGTATCGAAGACAGTATTAGAACGTCGCATGGAAATAGAGTCTAGAAACTTGAAGCCTGTAACAGCTAGAAAGCCTTCTCAAATAGCGAAACCTGTATCGATTACAAACAAGATGGCTACGTTTCAAAAAGGCGAGAAATCATCAAACAACATTCCGAAGACCAGTATTAGTGATGAAAATGATGAAAGTAAAGAAAGTTGGGTCAAGCAAGTTGTTAATAAATTTCAATAATGGATTTTTAACCCAACGAACAATTGTTAAAAATAAAATCACTTAGGCACGATCTTGGTTAATTGTCTTGTCACCTTAATTGTCCTCCAATCGTTAAAAACTGATTCTTTTAACTAAACGGAAATACCTAATCAATGTTTAGCCGATGTTTGATTCTAATGTACAGTACTATATACGACAGTTGTTAATGTGCTTAAATCATGACGTCACACGACGGGATGACTTCATAGTGATGTATAGCTTGTCTAATTATAAATGACGCGCCCCTCCACTTTATTAGTTTAATTAAATGTGTAAATACAAATATTACTAACTACACTATTTTACTTTATCAGCCTGCTCCTTCTTTTGTGTCCAACTAGCAACTAAATGACCAATTACAATCAATTGTATTTTCGGTGTGTTGCATTTATATTTTATGTTTTCTCGTGTGCGCAAATGCGGTGGAGAGGCGCGTCATTTCGGTTTAGACAAACTATAGCACTCTACTGACATTGGCTAATACCATCAGCAAAAAACAATCATCTCCGTCGAAGCATTACAAAATTATTTTGTCAATAAATACACGCCCATTATTATCACACAATACGATGAATTTGACTGTGGACCTCCTCAAATGACGTCATCGGATGACGTTACTTTTTGTCACTTTGACAACATTCGAGCGCATTAGAAGCTGTCGGGTATAATATATTTTTATATTAAAATTCATTGTAATTAATACATAGAAATTAAAATTGAAAATAAATGAGGTTAAAACAATTTATGTGTAGCCGTAGATCGGCCATACAAGACAATAAAAAAAAACTGTAGTTTTTTTTATTTTTAAAAATCTATTTTCAGTGATATATATTGCATTTAAAAATTACTTCATAAATTGTGTGCTTTATAAAATTTTGAGTTGTCAATCATTCGCCTTAATTATGACAGTTCATTTTATAATTCACACTGGGCTTTGATTTTGTGTTATTCATCCACTTATTTTTACGTATTAAAACTTAAGAAAATAACATTTATTCTTGTAGCACATGTATTAATCCTAATAATAATATTTTTGCTATTAGTATTGTAGTTTTTAATTAATTGTAAATAATAACATGTATATTTGAAATAATCAAACTCTTCGGGCTTTGATGTCTAGTGCCATAGACAATATATTTTGGCGGTAATTTACAACACGATATTTTTTAGAAAAAACACTTTTTAAAGTATATTTTATAGAGCACAAATATGTATTGGATTTGTATATAAAATAGATGTTTATTTTTATTTATAAAAAGTGCCATTTTTTATAGATATGTATTTAGCACATAGCCTTACCTTATTTTAATTTTAGGTTTTAATTATATTCTTCTTCATACTTGTATCACAAAATAAATACACATTTAAAAAAGCATTCGCTATAGTTCATAGATCACACTCCAGTTTAACACCAGGCGGTAAGAGTGGTAGGCAGTGGTAAACAGACCGTGAAGTGCATTTGGCCGCGTTTCGGGATCAGCTTGTAAGTTGCCGGTTCCAACTAGGCCGGCAGTAGATGTGATTGCTACTCACAGATATTGAATTGTAGTAGCAGTGGCATCCATTCATGGACCACACTCCAGCTTAACATCAAGCGGGGTGCTATCACATGTCGAGTCACAATAACAAAAAAAAAAAAGTATGCTGTCATACTATATAGAGTCATACTATATAGAGTTTTAAATAAACAAAAATATATTAAATATTATTTTCGTTTAGTTTTTAGTAGCAAATTAATAATGAAATTGGATCACACTATTGTTTTGCAATTGCAAATAATTAATAAAACTTTGCAATATTACTCACTTTTTCTTATACAATTTTTCTATTAGTTTTTCTTTTAATTTTTTTAAATTTATTTATATACATGTGTTTTGATTTCGTTGTTTAATTTTACTAACATTATTTAAGTTTGGTGTATTTAGTAAATAAAGAAGTATTTGTTTTTGGTAAATAAAACTAATTATTTTCGCATGAAATATACTTTAAATCTTGATAAATTACATTAAATTTCTATTAACACTACATATTCCAATTCAAAAAATCACTCAATAAAGCCAGTTGCAAGAAACGCAAGATCCTTCAAGCGATGCGTGAAGAAGCACCTTTGGCCGGCATAGTGACGGCGACTGAGGCAGCCATGAACTAACTCGGTATTTTCAGTCGTCACTTTTGGACCTTCTCTTGCTTATCATCAGGCGGGTCGAGTTCAGATGTCGTGTCACAATAAAAAAAACTAGTAGGAAACTTTATCATGATACTAATCTCAACGTTTAAAAACGTTTTAAAGTATCAAGGTATCAGATTCAGCGGTATTGATTTCACGCCACTGACTTGAGACGGCAAAGCGGTATTATGCAACATGTATTTAAGACCAATATCCTTTTCTTTTTTTTTCAAACATTCAGTAAAATTAATACAAAGAACTATTAATACTGCAGCCCCCCTAGCACGGCAATCCAAGAAGCAAGATTAACAACCGGTTGTACCAAAAATTATAATTTACGAATTTGTAAAAAGTATCGTATAAGTAAAAGAAAAATGGGTTGCACCAGTCTTTAACTTCACATTTACGTTTAACGGATATTTTATGCAGGGCTAAAGGACATCGTTCATTTTGGGTTTCTATGTACTACTTTTGTTATTTCTAATGATAAAAACATATATAAATGGTAGTTTCGATATAAAATTATTAACAACCCAATTAGGAATTTCGTAATAGTAAACGTAATAGAATAAGTATAAAGTAAAACTAAATTTGAAAATTGAAACCATTTTAGTAAAAAACCAACCGGCTGAAAGACTTGCAAAGAACATCATTGCAACTCGTGTTAAGTAACTTACAAGAACAGTGCAACAAGATGTCCAGAAAAGATATTTAAACGTTCTGTAAATCTTCACACAAAACAATGTTGAAAACTTCATTAAAGAAAAACTTGAGTGTCAAGGGACACCCGTATGGAACGAAGTTCCTTTCGATTAATTAGTGAAGGAATTGTAATATTTTTTTTAAGTTATTATTTTTTTAATTATTATTAACAAATATAATGTAATATAAAACAGACGGACAGACAGACATAACGAATCTATAAGGGTTTCTTTTTTTTACTACGGAACCCTAAAAAGTGTCGTTACAACTTTTGGTCTTAATTTTTACTGTCTTTATGATCCCCTTTCTCAACGAGCGATAAGGAACTTCGTTATTTAAAATGAGTTACAATAATATTCCATGCAGTTTTTTATCTTGCTTCTTGGATTGCCGTGCTAGAGGGTCTGGAGGTATCTCAGTAGTTCTAGAGGTATCCATTATACCGAAATACTAGATTTTATGACGTGTGTGTGGATGTTGAAACTGATACAAATCTCAGGTGAAACAATTCGGGTTAAGTACAGACCATCACATTCATTCGAATACTTAATTTGTGGAGACTGTTTAGTATAAGTTGATTTTATAAACATTTTGTAAACGCATAATAAAAACATTAAAAATTATATTTTGTTTTTTATTTATTTATTATTAATAATTATTATCGTCGTCGTTAGAGACATTTAGAGTCGTCGTTTAGAGTAGCGGAATTCGGATCTGAACTATGTCGACCGAATCGGCAGTCGAACTGAAAGGTCGGGTGCGTCATTTCTTTGTAGAACCATTGACAAGAGGAATGCTTTACCATCCCATGTGTTCTTTCCATCCTATAATCTTGGATCCTTCAAGCGATGCGGCATAGTGGCGTCGACCGAGGCAGCTGTGAATTATGACGAGTTTTTCAGTCGTCGGGACTCTTAGATCTTGATCATGCTTACCATCAGGCAGGTGAAGGTCAGGCAGATGTCGATGTCACGATATATAAAAAGGTGCCCAGTGTGCCGATCCGGGGCAGTACCACCACTAATTATAAGTGTGAACACCGTCCAGTGACTTAGTCACGTTTCGGGATCAACCTCGAAATTCCCGATTCCAACTAGGCCGGCATAGTGGATGTGAATGCTACTTGCAGTTATTTAACTGTGGTACCAGTCGCTTTTCGCTGGACGCTTCGGCTGAACATCGCGCGGCGATATTGTGAAGTTTTGCCTGTCTCTGTGGGAAAAAGGCGTGACAATTTGATTGATTGATTGCTACGATGGCGGCCGTAGCGCGACAATCAAATTGTTACTATTTACAGGGATAGACAATGGAGTGCTACGATCCTGACACAATTCCCTCGCTTCCCTCACATCCACAATCCTCTTCACTCCTCATACAAACTCTACTATGGGCACTAGACATCTTGAGGATGCCTCCGATTTCGCCGGAAGACACCTTCCTAGGTCTGCCTTGATTAACGCATCCATCCACATCATATTTATAAATTCCTTTCGTCAATCTACTTTCACTCATCCTTTCCATGTGCCCAAACCATCGAAGCATTCCTTTGTCAATCCTTGTCACTACATCTTCTTTCAAACTATTCTATCCGCTATTGTCACTTAATGTCAAAAATCTTTCTGGCAAACAAGAAAGGGTCCAAGAGTTCCGGCGACAGTAAACACCGAGTTTTCACGATTGCCTCACTATGCCCTCTACTATGCCGGCAAAAGGTTTACGCATCGCTTAAAGGACCCAAGGTTATAGGACGGAGACAACACATTGGCTAATAAAGCGTTCAACTTGTCGATTGTTTTACCTTGTTTGACCTTTAAGTTCGACTGCCGATTTGGTCGACAAAATGCAGATGCTTCACCGAACTGTTATTCATAATAATTTGCATAAAATTCAGCAAATAATATTTTCAATAAATTGTTTTTTATTCACGCAAATGTCAACAGTATTTGGAAACATACCAGACACCAATTGGTACTAGCAGATGCGTGATTTGATACTGTCTTTATTACAAGGCGACCGTGGTGTAGTGGCAGTGCAATGGTTACACAAACCGAGAGCACGAGTTCGAGACAATGTATCTTTGATATATGTACTTAGGTTGTCCTGTTTCTTTGATACAAGCACTTTAGTAGCTTAGTATAGAAATCTAAATAACAAATAGATAATATTTTTCTTCGTCTGATGTTAAGCTGGAGTGTGGTCCATGATTGGGGCGACTGCTACTACAGTTCAATAACAGAAAGTAGCAGACGCATCCACATTGCTTTTATTTACTTACACTTACTTACTTCAATCAATCAATCAAATTGTCACGCTTTTTCCCATGAGGATAGGCAGAGACAATGGAGCGCCACTTGTCACGATCCTGACACAAGTCCCTCGCTTCCCTCACATCCACAATTCTCTTCATACAAGCTCTAAGGTTATGGGCACTAGGCAACCTAGCATTCTTGAGGATGTCTCCGATTTGATCAGAAAACATCAAAAAGTCAAACAATTTGTTTACTTGGGAAGTATGTTTACAAGAGATGGATGTGATGAAGATTTTTTTTTTTTTTATTGTGACACGACATCTGACTTCGACTCGCCTGATGATAAGCAAGAGGAAGTCCAAGAGTGACGACGACTGGAATAACCGAGTCAGTTCCTGGCTGCCCCAGGCGTCGCCACTATGTCGGCCTAAGGTGCTTCTTCACGCATCGCTTGAAGGATCCAAGATTTAATAGACAACATAGGTATATGTCTAAATGCTTAAACCCCATAGTTGCCTATGCTTAAACCCAGCTATGTTGCCTATAGGCCGCCACCACACTATAAAAAAAATAGATAAAGGCTCAGTGGAAACAAAAAATACTGAATTTCGTTACAAAACTTTTTTTTTTCTTTGGGCGGAAAACGTTTGGGAAATCAACAATCAACCACAACGATTTAAGGGCCTTCACCACATGCTCTTACTATGGGCCGCCAAGTGACTGCTACTTACTGTAAGTAGCAGTCACCTCCATTCATGGAACACACTTTAGCTTAACATCAGGCAGGGTGCTGTCACATGTCGAGTCCTTTATTTAATAAGTATTTTCTTAGATTTTCCGCGAACATTGATTGATGAATTAGGCAAATTTTATGCGATTTGAAAACCAAAATAAACGCGATAGTAAGCCGCATAAAATGTGTTTAATTCATTAACAATTTATTTGTATTTTCTGAATAAAACGATATCGAAATTATTTGTATTCTTTCAGCGGTTATCATTTTTTCATGAATATCTGATAAAACTATTGATTTTTCATTGGTACCCGTCACCCGTGTGTTCGTGCTACGATTTTCCCTCCGAAAAGGATAAGTTTTGCATCACGCAAGACACTACCAGTCACATAGACTAGGAGCCTAAAGTAAATATCATTTATTTGTCAAACATAGGTTACAATTACCTTTTTTTTATTATGACTTGACATATGACAGCACCCCGCTTGATAACAGCCGAAGTGTGGTCCATGAATGGATCTCACTGCTACTACAATTCAATAACTGTGAGTAGCAATGAAATGAAATGGCCCCGTAGATGTTTTTTTATTGTGACACGACATCTGACCTCGACCCGCCTGATGATAAGTAAGAGGAGGTCCAAGAGTGACGACGACTGAGAAAACCGAGTTCGTTCACGGCTGCCACAGTCGCCGTCACTATGCCGGCCAAAGGTGCTTCTTCACGCATCGCTTGAAGGATCCAAGGTCATAGGATGGAGAAAACACATGGGCAGGCAAAGCATTCCACTTGTCGATTGATCTACAAAGAAAAGACGCACCGAACTTTTTAGTTCGACTGCCGATTCGGTCGATAAAATGCGGATGCTTCCCCCGACCTGTGCGTGTATTACGGGAGTGAAAAGACGAGGTAGGAACAAGGTTAAAGAGCTGCTCGGACGCAACTCCTAGCTTGTCTGGTGAAAGGCGAGAGAGTTGTGGAAGATGAAAGTCCAAGAGAGCCGACGACTAAAAAAAACGAATCAGTTCTCGACTGCCGTCACCATGCCGGCCATTTTGACCGCGGTGCACTCATATTTTTGTATGCAATGTTCATAAGTTATTACAATAATTTTATTTTTACTATACCGAAATTCAAAATACCACAGCTCCTGGTCTATAGTGTTCCAAAAGAAAAGTCTGAAATTTAGAGCGAGTGAGACTTATGCGTTTTCAACACGAGTGTGAATGAAACAAAATAAAGGAATAGGAAATTCTACTTTCAAATTTCATTTCTTAACCGCCATCGTCATACAAACGTCGCGTGTTTTGCGAATAAAAGTAATTATTTAAAATAGTGGCTGTAGCGAAATATAATAAAGACAGAATAAAAGATTTTATGTGACAATAATTTTGCAAACTCAGACCAAATCAATAAACAATTTGATGGTCTGTGTTTTTAATTAACTACAAAGTCAGAACTTTGTTATTTTTATATAAAATAATATTAATATAGGTGAATTGAATTTCTGAATTGCAAAATATTAACTGTTAACCATGCGTATTATTAAAGTGGTCTAGCGGTTATAAAATGTTCTCATAAACCAAGAGATTCCCGTTCAAAATTGCCGATACCAAACATATATTGGTTGCTAGTTTCTATAATACAAGGCACTTACAGTTGCTTAGTACAGTAATGTAAAGAAAATCATTTTTTGATACCTATCAATAAGGTACATTTTTTACTTGCCTGTACTCAATGAGACACCTAAATACTTTTTTAAAATATCCATCAATAACCCACTAAGTTATGATTGAGGGTTGATCGATCCACTAAAGCTCAATTTGCATAAAATCTTTTATTTTGTCAGTGGCTATTTCTTATTATAAACGTAACTTAGAAATCTTTATTTTAAGATTTAACAGATTTTTTTTCGGATTTTCAAACAAAAACTGGACCACGATTGTTCACAAAATTATTTGATTGTCATACATCAATAAGTGCATCTAGTTTTTCTGGGACCACTTCAGATTAATCCGGGAATAGTGTCAAATCGAAACTATACTAGCAGCACGCTATGGTGACCGTTTTGACGTTTTAACCGTTCATGAAGTTTCGTATAATTTAATAATTACGTTTGAAAGAGCAAATGGTGACAATAAAGAACAACAATTTGCTCTTTCAAACGTAATTATTAAATTATACGAAACTTTATGAACGGTTAAAACGTCAAAACGGCTATCATAGCGTGCCGCTAGTATAAGGGATCATCACTTAATGAATCATTAATGTCTAATAGTACAGCAGTTAGTAAAATAAACTAGACGCATTGTTGGTGAGAAACGGGTTAATCGACAAACAGTTAGCGCACACAAAATCTAAAACTACTTAATTTTGGAGTGTTTATTTTCTAACAAATTTTGGCCTATAAGTAGTACATCATTAATTTTATACTATAGGTAGTTCATCATTAATTTTTGACTATAGGTAGTTCATCATTAAATTTAGACTATAGGTAGTTCATCATAAACTTTGGACTATAGGTAGTTCATGATTAATTTTTGACTATAGGTAGTTCATCATTAATTTTGGACTATAGGTAGTTCATGATTAAATTTGGACTATAGATAGTTCATCATAAATTTTTGACTATAGGTAGTTCATCATTAATTTTTGACTATAGTTATCATAAATTTATATGATAACTATAGTTCATCTATAGTTCATCATAAATTTTTGTGCAAGAGATGTGGACAAGAAAACAGTCCAATAAAATTATAGTCATATTGTCCCGTTGTATACTTAACTCATTTTAAATATTTTCTAGAAATTTTCTATACGTTATACGTAGAAATACGTGGTTCAAAAAAGATGGGTTCCACTAGTTACTTATCCAAGTCCAAAGTTGGCGGTTATAGAGCTAAGAGTGGCTCAAGTGTAGGCAGTGATAAGGAGATCAATGGGAAACTCAAACGGGCTAAAATTAGGTAAGAGAAATTTTGATACCTATTTTAAAATTTTTCGTGACTAGACATTTGACCTCGACTCGCTTTTTGGTAAACAAGAAGAGGTCCAAGAGTCATCGGCAACGACCGCAAAAAACAAGATTTCATGACTGCCCCAGTCGCCGTCACTATGCCGGCCAAAAAAAGCTTGAAATTCCTTAAATAAATTTAAATTTGAATATATAAGTATATATATTTTATTGTAGTCATATGAAAATATGACACCACTCCTGATGTTAAGCTGGAGTGTGATCTAAGAATGGAGGCTACTGCTACTTGTAGTTAAATAACTATGAATAGCAGTCGCATCCATTATTTTATTTTATTTTTTTATTTTAATTTCTTTGAGGATAAATTATTTATTTATTTTTATTTCTTTAAGGATAACTTACAGCTAACTAGATATATATATAAGTAGATAAGTTGTATACAGTAAAAAAGGCCAATAACAAGTTACCACCGATAATTAGGTTTAAAAATAGCTTAATAATCTAACTACGATAAATAAATCTAAAAATAACTAACGACTAAGAGTGGGAACCCATAGCATATCTGCATGTAAGGAAGCGTTTTAATGACGCTGGCGTTGTAACGAAGGGATCAATGTCAGCACAAAAATCATTATAGTAATTGCAAGTTCTTATAAAAAATGCATTTTGCGTGTAATTGGTTCTGGCAAATGGTACGTGAAAAAACCTCTCAATTCTAGCAGAGCTCGGTACTCTGAGTCCTATGTACTTAAGCAACTCAAACAATCGACTTATGCTGTTCTAGTTTTAAGCAGTCCCATCTTCTTTCAAGCTGAACCCTAAACGTATTTCAAGTAAGTATTGAGTTACGTACGTACACTTGAAAATGGTGCGCCCAAATCTGCAGACTGGGCACGTGACTACCAACTGGTTGCCACCAATTCGATACTTTAAAACAATTAAATAACCTATTGATTATAAAGTGAAATTATATTTGCAACAATCGAGAGCTTTGCAGCCATCGTGATCACTGAGAGACGCTGCCCGCAAGCTCTCAAAAAGTCGGAGTAATAAAAAAATATATAAAATCAAATATTAATAAAAAAAACGCGATTGTTGGCCGCATAAAACTTGTTTAGTTATTAATCAATGTTCGCGCAAAATCTAAGAAAATTGGCATTTATTAGATTTTTAACAATAAATTTGGAAAATATGTAAAATATTATCAATTATCAATATAAAATATTATTCCTAATATTTAAATTAGGTATTAAATAATGTGTAGGTATTATATGATAAGATAAATGTATAATTTAATATCGATTTTATTAACAAATAAATTATTATTAATTTTTGGTATATTTTGGCATATTGTATAAATAGATTGACAAAAGGAATGTATAAATCTGATGTGGATGCATGCATGCATTAAAGAGAAGACCCAAGAGTGCCTTTTCCGATCAAATTGGAGACATCTTCAATAAAGCTGAGATGCCTCTTGTATGAAGAGAATTGTGATTGTGAGGGAAGCGAGGAAATTGTACAAATAAAAGCTATGAAACAAATATTTGCTCCGACCGGGAATCGAACCCGGGACTTTCCAAGTAACCGACTGGAATGCGCTATGAACGCCTAATGCAGTAAAAGCGGGGCGTAGCAACCGATCACTTGAAACTTATTAAATTGTTTATCATAACAACGGTTGTCATGGCAACCAATAAATCGATATAGTCACACAAAAAGTTCATTTATTCAAAAAATGTTGACGCAATGCGGCGTCTTATTTGTTCCGAAATATTTTTTTCTTCAAATTCAAATATAGAATGTTATTAGTTTAAATTAGTTGTTGACATTTAAATGGCGTTATTTATTTTTAAATTTAAATAAATTTCATTTTAATGGAATATAATGGAATACGCGTTCTATTTTCAAAATCATTACCTTTAAAGTTGTTTTAAATTAATTTTAAAGTGTTGAATATGAGTTATTATTACAATTATAGGCGTCCTGGTAAAATGAACGAGTATGGTCTAAAACGGATACCGGATTATACGGAATTGGCCTACAAAGAAGCCGTATCAAAATTAAGATATTTCCTATCCGGGAATTATGCACCTAGTGTAAGTATTATAATTATCTTATTTATCATAGCCGGCATAGTGGCGGCGGCTGGGGCAGCCGGGAACTGACTCGGTTATTCCAGTCGTCGTCACTCTTGGACCTCCCCTTGCTTATCATCAGGCGGGTAGAGGTCAGATGTCGTGTCACAATAAAAAAAATCAATCAATCAGATTGCCACGCTTTTTTCCACAGGGATAGGCAGAGACAATGGAGCGCCACTTGCCACGATCCTGACACTACTCCCTCGCTTCCCTCACATCCACAACTCTCCTCATACAAGCTCTATAGTTATGGACACTAGACAAGAGCGACTGTGGTGTAGTGGTAGTGCAATGGTCACGCAAACCGAAAGCACGGGTTCAAAACCACTTGCCGGTACCAATGTATCTTTGATATTACTTTAGTCGTCCTGTTACTTTGGCGGCAATAGTAGCCGCAACACCCACGCCGACCTAATTGGAACCGGCGACTTTCAAGCTGTTTCCAAAACGCGACTAAGTCACTTTACGGTCTGTATACTTGTAAGCGCTTGTACTACCCCGGATCGGCAGACTGGGTACCACTGCCTATCACTCAAAAATCTTCGTACATTAAACTATATTAAAATGTATATGCAACTGTTAATACAATTAAGCCCAAGTCCCCATACAAAATGAATAATGTCCTTTAATCTATTCACTTCCAGTTAAGAAGTTACGGAAGTCCAGCTTCTATAAAGAACCTTGATGAATCTGACGGTGACACAGCTGACAAAAAGTATGGCACCAGTTACGGTCAGCTAACCGAGTACAAAGCAAGACCAAGACTAACAACCAAGTATACTACTCTCTATGCTGATAGCTTGAAGAATTATAGTCAACCTAATTTGACTGGTAAGTATAGTTCCTACCGCCTAACCTCGTAAGCCCGTTCTTACCCCCTAAACTCGTGCCGTCCTTCTAACCTTGTTCCTTTCTCCAAACATTGTTCCTACCTCCTAACATTGTCCGTAACCTAGCTACAAACCTTGTTCCTACCCCCTAACATTGTTCCTAACCTAACTCCAAACCTTCTTCCTACCTCCTAACCTTGTTTTACGGCCTAAGCCTGTTTCTACCTCCTAGCCTTGTTTTCGATGATACTTAGGTGATACTGCCATAGGTCGGAGGAAGCGTCCGCTTTCTATCGACCGAACTGTTCGGCGTGTCGTTTCTTTGTAGAACAGCCGACTTAAGGAATATCTTACAATCCCATGTCTTACAATTCTCTGTATGCTATAATCAGGATATAGAAACAGGACGACAAAGAATACATATAATATATCGAAGCGGCTCCCGGTTTGCATGACAAATTTACTCCTCCCGACTTAACAACCACTTCACCATTGACAATTCTACTGTGATGCCTTATTCCTTACAGTGACACCGCCAGCTGCCCCTGCTGCAAATGATCTGTCAGGAGGCACTAATCCTGATGTCATAAACTTCATCCAAAAGCAGGAGGAGTATATTGAACAACTTGAAAGAGAGAGTCAGTACTGCAGGGTAAGATTGCTTAATAGTAAGATAGCCTTAGGAGTTGTAGGGAGTGGTACCCAGTCTGCCGGTCCGGGGTTGTACCACCACTTACAAGTATACAGACCGTAAAGTGATTTGGTCACGTTTCGGGATCAGCTTTTAAGTTGCCAGTTCCTAGACAAGCATAGTGGATGTAACTGCTACCTTTAGTTAATTACATGTAGTAGTAGTTGCATTCATTCTAGGACCTTACTCCAGCTTGACATCAATCAGTGTGCTGTCATATCGAGTCTCAATAAAGAAAAATGTAATCAAAATACAAACCAGAATTTATTAGTATTCAGTACCTAGGAATACTAGTATTTTCTTAGATTATGCGCGAACATTGATTATTGAATTAAACAAATTTGATGCGGATGGATCGGTAGACTGGGTACCACTGGGAGTAAACATTCATCTCTTTTTTACTAACAAATATTAATTTGTAATATTCAATCTTAAAACTTAATCAAACAAATTGTCACACGGATAGGCAAAGACAATGGTGCGTTATTTGCCACTATCCTGACACAACTTCTTCGCTTCCCTCGAATCCACAATTCATACAAGCTCTACGGTTATGGGCACTAGGCATTCTAGAGAATTTGGTTTTGGTCGGAGAACACCCTCCTGGGTCTGCCTTGTTTAACGCATTTATCCACATCAGGTTTATAAGTTTCTTTCGTCAATCTACTTTCACTCATCCTTACCATGTGCCCAAACCATCGAAGTATTTCTATGTCAATTTTTTTTTATTAAATAAAATCTATAAAACAAATCTTAGCTTCTACCGGGACTTGAACCCAGGACTTTACGCGTAACGGACTGGTGTGCTAACCAATGCCTCAGTCGCCGTCACTATGCCGGCCAAAAAAAATCCAAATCTATCATAAATTAGAATTTTATCGTCATTTTCCAGGACGAGTTAAACAACTTACTGGGTAAAGTCAAAGAGGTGATATCCGAAAATGAACATTTGCACGAGGCTCAGAAGAACAAGCTCATTTCCAGAATGTTTCACACTTACAACTATGCCGGCTCCGAAACTGATGATGTTGATGACCAGGGAGATAGCACTGGGTTGGACAGTGATTGTAAGGTAACAGAATTATGATAGTCTTGCCTTAATAATGAACATTATTTATAGTCCAAAGTTTGGGGCGAATTTAATACCTTTTGACGTTTTCTGCCAGAGAGTGTAGAGAAGAGAGGTTTGCTTGTAGAGGGGTGTAGGAGTGGTAGTTATTTGCCTAGTTAGTTATGCGCAAAGGTACAGGTTTAATTCCAAGCCGGAGTAAAGATTTCTTAGCTTTTATTTGTAACATTTAACAATTTGTTTAATATGACCGACATAGTGACGGCGACTGAGGTAGCTGTGAAAAAGTTCGGTTCTCTCAGTCGTCGTCACTCTTTGACCTCCTCTTGCTTATCATTAGGCGGATCGAGGTCAGATGTTGTGTCACAATAAAAAAAAGACAAATATTTGTGAAAATAAAGGTATAGTAAGGGAACGAGCTAAATGAACGCGCTAGGAATGTAGTTGTGACGTCATGGTCACGTGTCTATTATGAATAGTGAAGTAAAATGCAAAATGTCCATAACAATAAACACACACTTTCCTTAAAACGCAAATAGATTTGGTTATTAAAAATATTATTGTGTATTAAGTTGAAGTATAAACATTAGACAGCAACAATTTTTAATGAATTATATATTCATTTAATTTTGAGAATAGTGACTGCATGTCTTTTTTCTTTTTTACACATTTTAATCACGTTTCTAATAATGATCTAGCCTGACTACGGATGACGACTTTTTTAATTTAATTAACTCACAATTTTTTTAACAATCAAACAAAGAAAATATGGACACGTTTTTATTGATATTAAATGATATCGCCGAGCTTTGAGCGTCACTAAAAGCGGCCACTAAGATACGGGTGTTGGTCGTTTCACGCCCCACCGCACCCCAGCCCCCGAATTCATTTAACTCGTTCCCCAACTATAGGTAGCATCACTTTGCCTAATGCTAAGCTAGAGTCCGGTTCACGAATGGATGTCACTGCTACTACAGCTAAAAATCAGTACGTAGTGGTCACATCCACTATGACCGCCTAGTTCAAACCAGCTACTTACAAGCTGGTCCCGAAACTCGACTAAGGCAGTCTCGACAAGGGTCTGTATACTTGTAAGATGTCGAGTCACAATAGATAATAATAATAATAAATTTAATTAATTCAATTTTAATTTCCTCTAGGTGACACCAGCAAAAGCCAAAAGACAACCAACCAAGTCTCGAGGCAGCAAACTCGAAGGACCAAACATAGTCTTTGAATCACGCATCGCTGAGTTGGAGGCGCAACTTGCGCAATCAAAAATAGACCTTAAGAAGTTACAGGTAATAAAGAAACATGTTTATTTTTGTTATCGCAGAAGAATTCCTTCGGACCACCACTTAAGGGGAGTCACGGGGATATGTGGTGCGCACTAAACTCCTACGGCGACCATCTATCTGAGCGCGTATACAGTACACGTGGAATTACCCTGACCTTCTTCAGGTCCCTCGCCACGCTTGTGACCTCTCTTCCTGGAAAATCCTCTGTTTTTACGGCAGCGCTATGGTCGCACTTCGCCGCGTAGGGGTGACGCGTACTACTGCTCTCAGAAGGATACGTAAAGCAGCGACACATGACAGACTTTTAGCCATCAGCCAACAAGAACCCTCTCAAGGCAAGTTATTGACTGATGCCCAGGATGCACCAGCCTATCCGCTCGTCTTATCATCAAAGCTATACGGCAAACAGATAGACAGCATGTGTCTGGAGGTAGTCTGACATCGCACCCCAAACCTGAAAGGAAAGCACTCATGAAAGGAACCTATTTACTTTAGTTTGAGTCTATATTTGCTTACACTGTACGAAACTAACGGGTAGTTTATAAAAGATAACGGATAGTCCGCTGCTGCTTTAAGTCGCATATTACCGGACGTAATCCTTGCAAGCTACTAGCAAGGATGTCTTAAACCCGGGATGTCCTAAAACTCGACCAGTTTCAGGATAGGCAGGAGCGTCCTCTTAACGTGCGGTGAGTATACTGCGATCCCCAAGCCACCTGCCAAGCGTGGAGATTATGGCAAAACTTCTCCCCCTCCCATCTCCTTTGCGAACGACATAAACCGGCGGATGCAACTGGCATCTTGACGTTCTAAGGGAGGCCATTCTATGTTTAGCAATGGACGTCTTTCCGGCTGATGATGACGATGACTAGCAATAAACACGCTAAAAATTAATATAACATGAAATATTTGTCTGGTTCTAGGAGGAGAACAATGAGAACAAACGTAAACTCGCAAATGGACTGGTGGATTCAACTTGTCTCGATGGATTTAAGAGACAAATTGATAATTTGCAAAGGTAAAGGTTATTATTGGTATTTAACATATGACAGCACCCCGCCTGATGTTAAGCTAGAGTGCGGTCCATGAATAGAGGCTACAGGTACTTCAGTTAAATAATTGCAAGTAGCATTCACTGTGCCGGTTAGTTGAAATAAAAGAATTAAATGTGAAGATAAATCGTTACACTAGTGTGTTTTGGGTTATCTTTTTAATTCTTAATGGGAAATTCTAAACGGGGACGAGATAGAAGATTGTAAACGGGGACGACACAGCAGATTGTAAACGGGGACGACACAGAAAATTGTGAACGGGGACGACACAGAAGATTGTAAACGGGGACGACACAAAAAATTGTAAACGGGGACGACACAGAAGATTGTAAACGGGGACGACACAAAAAATTGTTCCTTGATCAGGATCGTAGAAAGTACCGTTGTCTGGAATTAAGGTGTGGTATTTGATTAATTGAAACAAACTCACTTCTTATGAATTAAACAAATTTTATGCGGCTTACTATTGCGTTTATTTTGGTTTAGATTTTACATTTTTTTATTATTCCGACGTTTCGAGAGCTTTGCAGCCATCGAGAGACGGAGAGACTGAGGTGTTGGAATGAGAAACGTCGGAATAATAAAAACATGTAAAATCTAAACTAAAATAAACGCAATAGTAAGCCGCATAAAATTTGTTTAAATTATTAATCAATCTTCGCGCAAAATCTAAGAAAATTCACTTCTTATTTTAGAGACAAAAATTCGTTGGAAGCTCAAGTTGCTAAATTGAAGATTTCATTGGAACAGAAGGATGGTGATTTGGACATGAAATATAAAAGAAGTGTAGATGGCATTGAACATCAGTTGCGTGATGAGAGGAATAATTTAGAAGCTGAAGTGCGTCGTTTAAAGGTGAGACTAGATAGAGTTGTAGGGTTGTAGTTTGGTGGTCTTTAGCCCAGTCTGCCAATCTGAAGTAGTATAGTTCGTGGCAGAGTAAAAGAGCTGCCTTTGGACCTGCGTAGTATAAATATAGGCCGATAGAAGCAAGTCTGCGGTAGAAGCAAGTCTGCACATCTATACAGTCGTATACAAAATTAATTATTAATATTTTATAGACATTCGTAAAACGGAAAGTAAGTAGATAACAAAACAAGCTCTCACTACCTACAAATGTACAGATAGTAAGGTTGCGCTTGTATGAATCGCGGATCAGTTTATTTGTTTTTTTATTGTGACTTGACATATGACAGCACCCCGCCTGATATTAAGCTGGAGTGCAGTCCATGAATGGAAGTAACTGCTACTACAGTTAGATAACTGTAAGCAACAGTCACATTTACTATGTCAGCCTAGTTAAAATCGGCAACTTACAAGCTGATCCCGAAACGCGACTAAATTACTTCATGGTCTATATACTTATAAGTAGTGGTACTACCCCAGATCGGCAGACTGGAAACCACTGGCTATCACACATTAAAATGGGTCATTCGAAGCTTTTAGCATCAGCTAATGAATCACCTAATGTAATAGTTTTACCATTAAGTAAAAAGTTATCATAAATTCCTTAGTCATTTCATATTTTATATTCGTGACCGGGTACTGCGGCGGGGGCGGTCTGCTTCTGTGTGCTATAATATAATAATGCTAAGCTCGAATCGAACCCGGGACTTAAGGTGTTACCCAATTCACCACGTCACCGTAGAGACTTAAAAGATTTCAATTTCCAATTCCTAGGAGGATCTTTCGAATGAACGCAGCAAGATCCGTGAGCTGTGTGGTGAAGGAGCTCGCCGTGCTATCCAGGAACGCAGTGCAGCTGAGCAACGGTACAACGCGCACTTCGATGAGCTATCACACGATTTGGCAGCTCAGTATGATTGTGTTGCTAAGTTGCAGGTAATGGAATGAGTAGTATAATTATGTGTGGTTCTAGAATTCCACTACATAGAAATGACCTGCCCGGGTATCACGGGCGTGAAAAGACGAGGTAGGAACAAGATTGGCAATAAAGAACGCATAAAGCCGCCATGTCCCTGCAAAGATGTAGAAGCTCCAGAGTTAATAGAGCCTCTAATACTGAAAACTAACGATTCTACGAAAATCAACAACAGACACTGTTTTTTGTCACAGTTGGATTTGGAGCGTCAACGTCGCGAGGAGAATGATTTGAAACGTGAACTTTCACTTAAAGCAGCGGCAGTTGAAGAGTTGAAGATGGAGTTAAAGAATAAATCATGTAAGATTTTATTAGATATGGAATAAATTAGAGATTTAGTCCTTTTTATTTTTTGAGATTAGTTTTTTTGAGACATGACATCTGACCTTAACCTTCCTAATGGTAAGCAAAGGGAGGTCAAAGAGCGCCAACGACTGAAAATACTAATGACAAAAAAATATAAAACTTTTTAAACTTTTCAAACTTTATTTTTCAAACCTCAATTTTTTTTATGTTTTAGCTACTTAACGTGATTGTATTATAGAAACAGGACGACCAAAGTACATTGGGAAAGATTTATTGGTACCGGCAAGTAGATTTAAAACAGGGGCTCTTGGTTTGCAAAACCATTTTATTACCACTAAAAATAATAGATGCACCTATTTAAAACCGTTATGTACTTGATATAGGTACAACAGTAGCGACGGTAAAAAATTGGTTCCGCAAACTATTACCAAGGCGATACCAATCTATCACATTTAATGTACTTTGACCATCTGGTAATTATAATTCAAACTTATAAAAATAGGAAATATCCTAAATGATGCACACTTTATTTAACTTGCTCTAAATCATGAATCCACAGCAAACCTCCAAGCAGATTTAGCTCAGGCGTATGCTGAAAAGGCATCGCTGGAAGAGGAACTCGCCAGTGCTCGCTTAGCTCTGGAACGTGTGCAGAGACAATCTAAGCATGAAGTTAATCGGCTTAATTCTGAGGTAAAATAATGCTTATTTCTTTTTGACATGTTATATGATGCCCATGGAACTCGGCCTGACAACTCAGGTAGAGTTTTATCTCAGAACGCTGGAAACATTTCCAGTTAGTCCAATACGTGACTTAGTCACTTCGCGATCTTCAAATCCGAAAGTGGTACGGATCAGCAGACTGGACAAAACTCCACCAAAAACCTGTCTAGATTTAATTAAATAGATTTATTTTACGACATATGACGACACCCCGCTTGATGTTAAGTTGGAGTGCGGTCCGACTGCTATTACTGACAAGCAATTGCAAGTAGCTAACTTCGTTAGAACCAGGAACTTTTAAACTGATCCCGAATGGCGACTAATTCACGTGACGGATTGTACACTTTAAAGTGTACCACCACTCCAATCGGCACTGCTCTAATCTAATCAGACTGGGCAAATGAGCTCTTCCTGGGCATAAACTGTCTTTTTAGACAACTTTCAATAGTTTGTTCATCATTTAACATGTCTGGTAAATATCTTGCTATTCTTTTATAGATACAATCACTCCGTCAACGTCTCGACAGAGCTGACGCTGATCTGGTACATTCACGTCGTGAAAATCTACGCCTCTCCGAACAGATTTCTACACTTGAGAAGGAGGTAAGTTTTTTAACCAATTTACCCGAGATAATTAATATCCATCTAATTTTATTGTCTCTGTGATCTAACGAGTAAATGGCAAGATAGACGATACGTTAGATTTGCTGACGTTTACGCTGGGTGTATATGTAGGATTAGCAAGATGAAGTGATTATAGGCTGGCCACATAGCTCGAAGAACCGATAACCGGTAGGGAAGAAAGGTTCTTGAGTGGAGAAGACCCAGCATTGGTAGGCCTCCCACAAGGTGGACTATCGACATAGTAAGAGTCACGAATATGTTCAATGAATGCATGTTTTTTTATTTTTCACACATTTTAATCACGTTTCTAATAATGATTCTAGCCTGACTACGGATGACGATTCTCTTTTATTCAATTAACTCACTAATTTTTCAATCATCAATCAAAGAAAATATGGACACGTTTTTATCGATAATAAATGACATCGCCGAGCTATGAGCGTCACTAAAAGCGGCCACTAAGATACGGGTGGTGGTCGTTTCACGCCCCACCGCACCTCAGCCCCCGAATTCATTTAACTCGTTCCCCAACTATAGATATATTTTACAAATGAAAATTCATGAGAATTGTCTATAATTCTTCCTTTCCCTTATTGTGAATATAAGGGAAAGGAAGAAGAGAGAATGTAGTGTAAGGTTTATTTCGAGTACTTATTTATTATTAAAGTAATTAAAGTAACTAAATGAAATTTTATTTCGACAGTTAAATATGAAGAATTTAACACCATTGTCACCGGAGAAGACTAAGAAAGAAAAGGAGCTCTCCTCAGTTTTGGAATCTATGGAGAATAAACATGGTACGTAATGAAAATTCTAAGTGCTAAAATACAATCAAATCAACCAATCAGTCAGTTAAATTGTTATGCCTTTTTCCCACAAGGATAGGCAGACACAATTACGCGCCACTTACCACGATCCTGACACAACTCCCTCGATTTCCTTACATCTACAATTCTCTTCATACAAGCTCTACGGTTATGGGCACTAGGCAATCTAACTTATTTAAGGATGTATCTGATTTGGTCGGAATACACCCTCCTGGGCCTGCCTCGTTTAACGCATCCATCCACATCATGTTTATAAATTACATTCGTTTAATCTTCCTTTACTCATCCTTTTCATGTGCCCAATCCATCGAATCTTTCCTTTGTCAATAGTTGTCACTACATCTTCTTTTAAACCACATGTATTCCGAACTGTGCTATTCCTCATCCTATCCCCTATCGTCACTCCACATACACTCCTTAATATTCTCACCGTACCTTAGTTACGCTTTAATAACGATCGATGGGTAAACTATTTGTGTTTTGAAATTCATAACTTATAATAATTAAGTATTGCTAATTAAAATGTATTTTCAAAACATTTATAATTTACCCTTTCAAAGAATCTAGTACAATAGCACCATGAAAGGGTTGTTATGAAATAGTTTATCCATCAGATTGTGTAACAACATTGGGTTTTTCGAAATTTGTGTGGTTTTATTTGAGAAATTGTAAAATGATCTCCTTTTGAATAAACCTAATCGATGTAATCTAATCGGCTGTGCTATTAAGAAGTGAGAAAGGATACTTTCGATGGTTTTAGTATACACATCTGGTGATTTAAAATATAGTCCCTAACCACTAACCGTGTTACAAAAAAGTCAAACGCGCTTTAGACAACATTAAACATGTTTTTCGGCGATTTACTACTAAAAAAGGTTATTTGACAAATTCAAAACAATTTTACTTTAAAACCCAAAATCAAATTGAAACTACTCAATAAAATCCCACAATTAAAATACAAACGAAAAACCCATATAATATGATAAAGCTGTTAAAATAAAGAACATTGGTTCCGCAGCCGAAACTGTTGCTGAGCTGGAGTCTATGATACATTCACAAAACACTCTGATGGAGAAACTGACTGGAGAATGTCGATTGCTAACTGACAAGCTCGACGATAACAACCGTAGGCATAAGTACGAAAATGTTTAAAATTATTTGCACATCATATTTGGAATGTTTCGAATTTATCTCAACAAGTAGGAAATAATTAAAAAAATAGAGATTCGACCAAAGTATAATAAATAGAGCCAACTATTACGTTGGCTCTACAGACTTGGTTTAAAACTTGGTTTAAAATAGACGTATTTTGGTCGTTGCTTGTAAATGTAATAATGACAAAAGGGATACATGACATTGTTGATACAAAGTAAGTGGGCTCACTCACTTTGCAAACTTCAAAACGACTGCTCGTATAGGCCAGTCCATACCTTTTATTTTGGTCCAAGGGATAAAGTCCATAATAAACAATCGCGCGTTGAATATCACAGAGATAGAGCTGACGAAACTAGGACTAAGAGTGGTAGGCAGACAGCAATTGGCTATTTTCCCACCACTTTTAAGTGTTCAGACCGTGAACTGACGTGAAGCTTGAAAGTTTTCCATTCCAGCAAGTCCGTAGTGGATTTGAATGCTCTTTGCAGTTATTCAATTGTGGTAGCAGTGACCTTTATTAAAATAGTTTAAATGTAGAGCCAACTATTACGTTGGCTCTACAGACTTGGTTTAAAATAGACGTATTTTGGTCGTTGCTTGTAAATGTAATAATGACAAAAGGGATACATGACATTGTTGATACAAAGTAAGTGGGCTCACTCACTTTGCAAACTTCGAAACGACTGCTCGTATAGGCCAGTCCATACCTTTTATTTTGGTCCAAGGGATAAAGTCCATAATAAACAATCAAATTGTCGCGCGTTAATACCACAGAGATAGAGCTGACGAAACTAGGACTAAGAGTGGTAGGCAGACAGCAATTGGCCATTTTACCACCACTTTTAAGTGTATAGACCGTGAAGTGACGTGAAGCTTGAAAGTTTTCCATTCCAGCAATTCCGTAGTGGATTTGAATGCTCTTTGTAGTTATTCAATTGTGGTAGCAGTGACCTTTATTCATAGACCGCACTCTAGCCTCATATCAGGCACTCTTTATACAAGCTCTACGGTTATGGGCACTGCAGCCCGGTTAAGAATATCCCTGATTTGTTCGAGAAACGATCATCTGGATCGTTATATCATAAATGACCAGAATGAAAAAAAAAACACTCCACGAAGTGGTTTGGTTAAACTATTGGAAATATACCTAGCAACAGAATAAATATTCAATACAATATATTCGTACAGCGTATGTTTAAATGCTGTCAGGGTCATAGAATACACGTATGTCTGAGGAACGTAAGCATCTTAATTTGATTTAAAATGGATAATAATGCATATAACTACACAATGTTTACTAAATAGGATAAATACGGAACATATAATAGAATAGAGGATAATGTGTGAACATACCCATCTTCCGTTCTATGGTCCATGCTTTCTCCACGCTTTGCTTTTTATTTGTTTACTGCTGAAATTATTTTACTTTTAAGTATTCCATAAACTACAAAACAAAGATATTATCTTTGTTTTGTAGGTTATGGAATACTAACCTCGGAATTATACGTAATTAGATTTTTGCATAAGATTTTTACAATGAATGAAACAAATAAAATATGTTCGCTTAACATCGATTTCCCACGCCCAAGACCTCTTCTACCTTATGAGATCTACTCTATTTCTTGTTTGAAAATTGATGCAAAAATACAGCTAATTACATTTTAACTTATGACTTTTTCTTCTTTTCTATCTAATTTTTACTAATTATAGTATAGGGAATTATATTTTATTGTCTCTATAACTGATATATAATCTAACGCATGATTTTCTTGCCTGTCAAAGAATGTTGTTTTTGCATGTTTACAAATTTTTAAATTCAAACAAAACTAACGTCGTATTGTGTTTTTATTGGTTGTTGTAGGCAGAGCGCAGAGTCGCAGCCGTACAGACGAACCAATCAGATCACAATGCGACGGTTCAAAACAGAGAGAGCGTCGGAAATCAACCAACCGCCGCTCAGGAAAAGAGTCCGGTTTGTCGAATAGCCAACCACCGATCGTGGTGGGACCGTTGACGACCAATCAGGATCTCACAGACGTGCAGCAGTACAATTTGCCACTGATGATTCAACAGCCCTTTTTACATGAGAAAAAGGAGCCGATCAAAGTTGACATTAGTGTTAAATTGGTGCCAAGATCAAAGAGAGATAAGAAGAGACGATCTGTACAAGTAGAAGAGGAAAATCAAGTTATAGGTAATACAATATGCATGGAAATAGTTAACGGTGATGTGAGTATTATCAAAGAAAGTGTAGAATGTCGCAAAGATGAAGGGAAATGTGTTGAGTTAGAACAAAATGCAGACACGATTAAAATCAATGAAGTTATACCTAATACAGAAGTCAATACGGAAGTAAACAATGATATAAACCAAAGTAATTTAGATTCGGACTCTATTGTGACAGAAGTAGATCAAAATATAAATAAAGCAGATAGCAAAATAGAATCACATAATTTAGTAGCACCTGATATGGCATCAGCAGATGCTGTAGTAGCAGATGACATGGTAGCAGACGACGTATTGACAAATGATTTAGTAGCAGATAACGCATTAGCAGTAACAGATAACATGATAACAGATGAAGGTATAGCAGATAACGTAGAAGACAAAAAACCAGAAGAAGAACCAATGGTAGCGGATGAACAAGAAAATGTAGATAGTCCCGAAAATACTAAAAGTGAAGAAGAACCTAATGTCTAAGACCCAGATAGTTAACGAATGATTAATGAAGTCTAAATTATTTTAACTAAGTCCTATATTAAATAAAGAAACAAGACTTTTCTTTGTATACGTAAAGTGTAATTGTAGTTTGAGCTTTTATTAAAAGATAGTCATATTAACAAAATGTTACAAATAACTCGCTGTTTGCCACAATTCTGCTAACAATACTGCTACAATTCTGTGTAAAAAATTAATATCTATTCTATTTTAGATTTTCTATGTAGGTATAATAATATTGTTTCAGCTAAATAATGCATAATCATATAGAATCAATTCATAGAATGTTGAAATTTAAATATAAACTGTAAAATACTAATCAAAACTCTAATTTTGATTTATTACAATAATGCTTGCTTTGTTGATTGTTGATTTTATTGTGGTCACTCAAATGGTTTTTTTGTAAGCCATAATTAAAGTAATTGTGGTATTTATTATAAAAATGTATTAATTATTAATTGCTGTTTTATTATTACGTTTATTGTAACTGTAATTTGTTTGAATTGTCTATTTAACAATTTATTCTGAACAATATTTAAAGTAGAGTGTTTATATGTTATTTGCTTTGTTAAATTTTGTTTTGGTTGATTGTTCATTTTATTGTGGTCACTTAAATGTGTTTAAGCCATAATTGAAGTAGTGTTATATTTATAATGTATTTTGCTGTTTTATAATAACGTTCACTGTAACGTTAATTTGTTTGAACTGTCTATTTAATTAAACAATTTTTCTAAGTGTTATTTAAAGTAGTGAAGAGTTTATATGTTATTTGCTTTGATACATTTTGTTTTCGTCTTTCACTCATTATATTGTTGTTTGTATAAATTATAATGTTAAAATAACATTCTTGGTGTGCAATAAAATAATTAATATAATAATATCTTCATTTTTATTTAAATTTTGATGAAGAATATTGTAAAACCTTGCATGTTTATCACTTTTTGAGTTAAACATAAATGTTGAGCTAATACAATGATAAAATGTGAATTCATTATTTATGAAGCTTGATTCGCCTGAATTTGTTAGGGAAATTGCAAATTCAAGTTTACTTTAAGAACCTAGTTATACCTATACATAAATATGCAAATGCCAATATGACTTATAAAACATTTTTGTTCAAACTTCATTATCCATTAATAACCACATCATTAAAACCACACACCCATCAATTTCAGAGCCGAAAGAACACACTTAATTTGCCGTAACACCGAACTCATGCGAAAACTCCGAAGCCTTTGGTGCTCACACAAAAAATATTGCACTTCCTACGCTAACCCACGAAGTTATAGCCCTATAAGTAGTTATCCATATAGCCGATCATCTTATAGTGAATTAGATAGAACCTACCCTCTATCTTATAGAAGATCTGTGTATAAACCACTTAATTCTAGCGTAGAAGAAAGAGAGATGGGAAATCTGAGTAGAAACCTAAGTTGTCTGTCTATTGATGGGTCAGATAACGAATCGGGAAAGGTTGGTGAAGAAAAAACTGTAATGCATGTCAAGCTTTCTAATTTTTATTGTTATGTTTTGTAGTTAGTCCATAGTTGTACCTTTTTAATTTGTTCTGTAAAACCAAAATCAAACATGAGAGGTAGTTCGTATTTACCTATCTTTACACGGGTTAATTATCGCCGTGACTGAGAGCTTTTTATTACACCCCGAAGCTGCATTTCATTTAAACAGTTGACTGATATCATAAGCTACTTGAAGTCGATCATGGTGATCCACTACGAGCGGCCTATAATCAGCTTTGGTGGTAATCAATCCGTGTAATTCCTCCTTAGTCTACTCAAGTTAGTAAAATATAAAGATATGACCATAGAGGTCATGGACTTGATTCCACTCATGGATAACGTCAAGGATAACTCCGAATATTAACGGACCAACTTGTTGACATTAGCCTGATAGTATCAACATAGGTCGGGAAAAGCATTCGTATTCTAACCGAATCGGAAATCAAACCAAAAGTTTCGACGCATCGTTTGTCAGCCGCTTGGACAACTTCTTGGCCAGGCACTTAGCTGAAGGTCCCCGAAGAGTCCATCGTCTCGACCCTTAACGGCGCTTTGTAACCTGCACCGAGTTTGGCGTATTTGCGCAGCTTGGGGTTGACTAAATCATAGATAAATTCTTTGTTTACATAATCCAAGTTACCTTTAAGTGTGTGAATATGCACTGTCTGTTTGTGTGCGTGTGTTCACGCGTGTGTGTGTGCTTGTTATCAGGGAAGAAATGGCCCATCTGCAACATAAAGTAGACAGCCTTGGAAGGTCGTTGCAGCAGCCTGATGCGTCACAACCTAGATATGAAGGTACGTTGCCTGCAACTGCTGCCCAGATAAGTAAATGTTCAGGGCTCCAGCAACTTTCAAACTGACCCCGAAACACTACTGACTCTACTGAGCCACTTAACGGTCTACATATTAGGCTCTTACATAGACCACACGAGCAGAGGGAGATAAAGAAATGTCTTTTCTATTCTTATTAAATATCTGCAATCTACTACATCTCATAAATACTAATTAAACATAATGATAGGTAATAAATTTAGTAGATTATTGATTAGAGTATAGTGACTATACTACAGTCAATAAGCCTAGTATGGTAACAACATATAGAGGACAGTCTGCCGTCCAGTATGTCTAAGTGGTGCTCGGGATCAAGGTTGCCGGATCCAACTAGGATGCAGTTGCTACTTGCAGTTGTTTATTTTACTGTACTAATAGTATTTAATCAATTTAAAAGATCGTACTCCAGCTTAACATTAGGTTGGATGCTGTCATAAGACGACCGTGGTATAGGGCTAATGCAATGGTTACGCAAGCCGAGAGTTTAGGTTAAAAACCACTTGCCAGTATCAATGTATCTTTGATATATGTACTTTAGTTGTTTGTTATGATACAAGCACTTTAGAAGCTTAGCACAGAAATGAAAATAAATAATAATAATAATAATGGATGCCAGACAGCCACAATAAATAAATAAATATTAAAAGCTTTGACCGCAAAAGAATGCGATGCAAAGGCGAATGTTGATATGGGTATTATTCATATTTTTAATTGAATTATTACAGCACCAACCACGCACGCAACCCCAGCCTATCGAAATGACAATGCCGCTGCCTACACCAGACCGAACGATACCAGAGATAACGCCACCAGAGACTCCAAAATCGGACAGCCTTCAATCAACAACATCCGAGGAAACGGCGACCACAGTGATCAAGCCTTAATTGAACCTAAAACCCAAGAAACATCTGACATTGAACCCCAATATCAGACGAATTCCGAATCAACACCAATTGAACCTGATATCCAAATTCAAGATAATCCTGAAACTACGCAGAACGAGGTTGAACAATATCAAGGTGATTATTCTGAACAAGCCTATGCTCAAGAAGATTATGATCAAAACTATACAGATGGTCAATATCAACAGCAATATGATCCTAATTTTCAATATACTGAAGGTTACGACCCTAATACACAAAATATGAATCCTAACGCGCAATTTAATGATCCCAATAACACTAACGCACAATATAATGATCCTAATAACACTACTGCGCAATATAATGATCCTAATAACACTACTGCGCAATATAATGATCCTAATAACACTACTGCACAATATAATGATCCTAATAACACTACTGCGCAATATAATGATCCCAATAACACTGCTGCACAATATAATGATCCTAATAACACTACTGCGCAATATAATGATCCTAATAACACTACTGCGCAATATAATGATCCCAACGCACAGTATAATGATCCCAATGATCCTGACGCACAATATAATTATAATACGGATTATCCGGATCAGAATTATGCACAAACGCCACAATATGAAACGGGTAATGAATATGAACAGCCGAAACAGGAATATGTTGAGAAACAAAGGAGTAATTCGCCGAAAGAAGATTTGCCGTATGCGCGAAGTTAGCATAAAAATAATTTTGATTAAACTTATGAATGGGGTCGACTGCTACTACAGTTACCTATCTGTAAGTAGCAGTCGTATCCACTACACCAGTCAAACGCCATTTCGTAGTACTTAATTGACTTAAATTAACATGTTTAATACTTATCTAAAGTGCGTTTAATTTTTTTGTGGTGACACGGTAGGGGTCTACGAAAAAAAATACACAGACTTCGTTTGATAATAAAACAACAGATATAGTCACTAAATAGTAGTTTTTAATAAATTATTTGTTGAATAAACTTTATATTTGTTTAAAGTTATTTGGTGATGTTGAATATTTGGATCCCTAGCACCATAGAAACCACAAAACTCATAAATACAACGTTTTATTCATATGAACTCATAAATACAACGTTTTTATTCCTATGAACTTATAAATACAACGTTTTTATTCATATGAACTTATAAATACAACTTTTTTTATTAATATGTTTTGTGATAAAAACGAATCGCTTAAGCTTCTAACACACCGCTGCGTTTTTACTTGCGTTCGGCGTTCTGCGTTCTTGCATGCGTTTTTGCGATCTACCTTTTTAGTACAAAATGTACTGGGACGGCTATGAAGTTACACACCGCTGCGATTAGAACGCAGCAAAACAAGTAGAACGCATGCGTTTTTGCGTTCTGCGGAATTCCGAGGTGAGGGGGGGTACCTTACTCTAAGTATTGGGACGCAGGGTTGCCAGACGCCGAATATTTTTTCTCGTACCAGAGTTGTCATTTATCTCGGACATTTAGTTTCTCAATCTTGTACTAGTAGGAGTTTTTTTTGTCTTTGGGCCAAAGCAATATTCAGTAACATATAAATGACTTTATGTTACAATACATAATGTTATATGCTAATCTAGAATATTTTTATTAAAATACTAGGAATAACGAAACTCATGAAATGTTGTTTTAACACCTAAAACCTTATAAAAAATTAACCTGCCGTTATTTTATATTTTTCGCCAAAAGTCCGGTATATACTGTACAGTATGGCCATGACGCAGTACTCTCTATAGCGAATTTTTTTTATTGTGTCGACATAGTACCCCGCTTGATGTTAAGCTGGAGTGTGGTCCATGAATGGATGCCACTGCTACTACAATTCAATAACCGTGAGTTGCGATTACATCCACTATGCCCGCCTAGTTGGAACCGGCAACTTAAAAGCTGATCCCGAAACGCGACTAAATCACTTTACGGTCTGTATACTTGTAAGTGGTGGTACTAGCCCGGATTGGGTACCACTACCTACCACTCTTTGATAACCAGACCCAAAGCTAATATTCACCTCTTTTTATTAACAAATATTTGATTTGCAATATTAATTATAAATATTAAATATTACAAATAAAAGCTATGAAACAAATATTTGCTCCGACCGGGAATCGAACCCATACTGGGTACGATCGATCCTAAACCCGTAAATTAACTTGCGTTTCTAAAGGAGAGCTGGGAATACCCTTAGGGGAATCCCACAGGGTTATATTCGACTATTCATTCGGACCAAAATGCTTCTATAATTCTATAACCCTTTATGGGTTTCGCTATTCCTAGTATTTCAATAAGTAAATTGAAGAAAATAAATTCATAAAATCCAATGATTATTCAGCACGGTAGCATAATATATAATATTATGAATTTAATGGCATTTATATGTTACTAATTAATGCTTTGGCCCAAAGACAACAGGACTTAATTCATTTTGGGCTTTTATGAACTACTTTTGTAATGTCCGATTATGAAAAAATATATAAATGGTAGTTTCGATACTTGTAGATAAAACTAATAACAATTTTGCTTTTAATTGCAGTGCAATTGAGCTATTTGTAAAATGAGATATGGATTTTCTATCATCTGTCAATCAACGCCACATTTGTTCTACTTTGTACTACTATCATAATTATAGTTTGATGATTTTGCACACCTAAACTATGCAAAATAAAGGATATATTCCAATTACATTGTAATCTCCGTACATGAAAATATTTTTAAATGTATATGCAACTGTTAACACAATTAAGCCCAAGTCCCCATACAAAATTAATGATGTCATTTGTCCTACTATTAGCACGAGATAAATGCCAACCATGGTACGAGAAAAAATATTCGGCATATGGCAACGCTGTCTCGAAACGCACGATCCAAACGCAGCGGTGTGCAAGGAATCGCAAACGCAAACGCAATCGCAAACGCAAGAACGCATGCATTCAGAACGCAAGTAAAAACGCAGCGGTGTGTTAGAAGCTTTATCGTCTGACAACTTATCAAAAGAAATTAGAAAATCTGTAGTTTGTATTATTTAAGGCATATATATTCCAAAGCTAGTATTATAGTATGGCGTATAAATTAGTAATAAAAATTGGATAGAAAAATTAGATCAGGAAATCGCATGTTAGGCTATAGACACCGGGTTCGATTCCCGATCGCAATGTTTTTTGTTGTGGCTCGACTTATGACAGCATTGGCCACTTACAAGCTGATCCCGAAACGCGACTAAGTCACTTCACGGGATGTATACTTTTTTTTTATTGTGACACGACATCTGACACCTTGACCCGCCTGATGTAAGACAAGAGGAGGTCCAAGAGTGACGACGACTGAAAAAACCGCAACGGTTCACAGCAGCCTAAGTCGCCGTAAGTTACGGCGTAACTATGCCGGCCAAGTTTTGTTTTATTAAGAAATATTTGTATTAATCATATTATTTAATATTAAAAATAAAAACTATGAAACAAATATTTTTGTCTATCCAATTTTTGTTACCAATTTATAGAATAATAAATTTATTTATTTATGTTTTTCGTTTTTAATATAATTGTTTATTGTTTTTTTAATTAATTTTATATTTCGTAATTAAAAAGAATTGTATAAAATGCTTTATTGTTAGACATAGTAGAGACACAATTGCTCAAAAATTCTAATAAAAAATACACATTTAATTTTGTTGTTTATTTTTATAAATCGATCAATCAAATTGTCACGCCTTTTCAGGGATACGAAGAGACAATAAAGCGCTACATGCCATGATCCTGACACGACTCCCTCGTTTCCCACACATCCACAATCTCTTCATACAAGCTATATGGTTATGGGCACTAGGCAACTTAGTTTTTTGAGGATGTCTCCGATTTCGTCGGCAAACACCATCCTGGGCCTGCCTTGTTTAACGAATCCATCCACATTAGAATTATAAATTCCTTTCGTCAAGCTACTTTTACGACCCTGATGGTATGCAAGAGAAGGTACGAGAGTGGCGACGATTGAAAAAAAAGGATTCAGTTCACTGCCCCCATCGCCGTCACTATGCCGGCCAAAGGTGCTTCTTTACGCATAGCTTGAAAGATCCAACGTTATGGGACGGAGAGAACCTATGGGCTGGTAAAGTATTCCACTTGTCGGTTGTTCTATAAAAAAACAACGCACTGAACTTTTTAGTTAGACTGACTCGGTCAACAGAATACAGATGCCTTCCCCGACCTGTGCGGGTATTACGGGAGTGAAAATACAAAGTAGGAACAAGGTTAAAGAGCTCCTCGGAACATTCTCCTTGGCATAGGCGATCAGTGGCGTAGCGCGGGAGTCAGCCGCCCGGGGCGGAAAAAAGATTTCAGGTTCAAAATTCAACGACTTTAGTTTTTTTTTAGTTTGCCGCCTCCTAAATGTGCCTCCTGGTGGGGCTACCCCCTCCACCCCCGCCACGCTACGCCACTGTAGGCGATAGAGGACGTACAAAGTTTACTATTTGGCTGTGAACAATTACACATTAATTGAATTGTTTGATTTCATAGTAATTAAAAAGCATTACTAATCAATTAAAATCCAATAATTGTAAATAAAATTGAATTATTGATTTTAGATTTATACATTTTGTTTTTCTTTATTAATTTAAACTGATTTTGTGATCATACAGCAATGGAGCTGCTGTTCGTCGTGTTTTCCGTTTTTCCCCTAACTTGGGCATATAATTTTGGTTCATTCGTAAGTGCTTTATTTTGTTATTATTAAAGAAAATCCACCCGACTGCTATTTATTATGATAAAAGACATTATTCATTTTGGGCTATTTATGTAATGCCCAATGACAAAAAATATATATAAATGGTAGTTTCGATATTTGTATTGATAAAACCAATAACAATTTTGCTTTTAATTGTTGTGCAATAAAGTTATTTGGAAAATAAGATATAGATTTTGTGTCGTATCTTAATCACAAGGACATATAATATTAACAGTTGTGATTTGAACTGTCATAATTATAGTTTGATGACACCTAAACTATGCAAAATAAAGGATATTTTCCAATTATAATCTTCGTACATTAAATTATTTTAAAATGTATATGCAACTGTTAATACAATTTAGCTCAAGTCCCCATACAAAATAAATGTAGTCCTTTGGCCGTTTCGATGACATGTAATATTAATTTTTTTAACCGTTGCGTGATAGTAGAATTAGCGATGCAGAAATGTAAGGTTAAGGAGTGTATGTGGAGTGATGATAGCAGATAGGATGAGAAATAGCACAGTGTGCGATCGACGTTGTTTAAAAGAAGATGTAGTCACAAAGGAATCTTCGATGGTTTGGGTACATGGAAAGTAGATTGACGAAAGAGATTTATAAATCTGATGTGGATGGATGCGTTTATCGAGGCAGATCTAGGAGGGTGTTCTTCGACCAAAGACATCCTTAAAAAGCTGGGTTGCCTAGAGCCTATAATCAGAACTTTTATGATGAGGTAATGGATGTGAGGTAAGCGAAGGAGTTGTGTCAGGATAGTGGCTATTGGCGCTCTATTATCTCTGCCTATCCCTGTGGGAAAAAGGCGTGACGATTTAATTTGATTATATTTTACTAATTAAAAATAATATTTTACAGAGTTCCGATTACATCGACTTCCATGAAGTAAGTTTATAAGCTAAAGTTAAGAGACATTTAAATAATTTTTAACCTAAAACCAGTAATAACGTGAAAATTGGTTAAACTTTTTTTAAATGCTTCTAAACATGCATGTAAATTTTTGGAGTAATTAAAATAATTAATATTGTGTTTTTCAATTCAACAGCTCTTTAATAAACGATGTGTAAGTATTTCTATCCTTTATTAAAAAAATATGGTATGTATGAAAATATTTTTTTGGGATATTTATTATTTTAGTTTAGAGTCGTACACGACCCTATAGTCCATTATTTTTGTTAACAAACGTCTATTGAGAATTTGCTCTACAATGCTTATACAGACCCAGTCCTACTTTTTAAAGATTACACATAATATTTAGTCCTAACAAAAATAACTTATATTTTATTGGGACACCACATTTGCCCTCGACCCGTCTGATGATAAGCAGGAAGAGGTCCAAGAGTAACGACAACTGAAAAAACCGAGTTAGTTTAAGGTGCTTCTACACGCATCGCTTGAAGGATCCAAGGTTATAAGATGGAGACATAATTATATTTTTTTATTTATAATCAAAGTTAATCCTCTAATGACTAAATTCAGTGTTAACCAGACGTTATTGTTATTAATAGGTATAGTTAAGTAACGCGTTTTTTATTAAATACATCTATAGTTTTTTTTATTTTATTTTTTTTATTTACATTTCTATACTAAAACTACTGAAGTTATTTTGACTATTCATATTTTTCTAAATTAAAATACTCATATTTTGTTATTAGTATTTATTTCTGTATAAAAGATAAGCATGTATCTTTTTTCTGTTTTTTTTTTTGTTTTCCATTAGTACTTTTTTTAAATATACATTTCATGGCTTGCAGTATGAATCAGGGAACGACGGGGTTGTACTGTAACACAGTGTCAATACGCAGACCTAGTATTCACCTTCAATTCACAGATTTATAATGTAAATTTGATGTTAATAAAGATTTGTTTATGTGCCAAATTTGAATCTCAAATAAAAGGATAAGTACGTATACGTATACGGATACGTATTTTGATATGTCCCTATTTTGACGAGAGTCGTGAATGCGGCTTCTTTAATAATAGCTATTGAATTAAACAAATTTTATGCGGCTTACTATCGCGTTTATTTTGGTTTAGATTTTACTTTTTTTTATTCCGACGTTTCGAGAGCTTTGCAGCCATCGGGGTCACGGAGAGACTGAGGTGTTGGTCGTCCTATTGGTTGATGCTGTTATTGTTTCCAAAACTACCCCGTTTGATGGTTTGATTGTTTTTCTGTTCCCGATTTATTCCCGGGTAGTTTTGGAAACAATAACAGCATCAACCAATAGGACGACCAACAACTCAGTCTCTCCGTGACTACGATGGCTGCGAAGCTCTCGAAACGTCGGATTAAAAAAAATTTAAAATCTAAACCAAAATGAACGCGGTAGTAAGCCGCATAAAATTTGTTTAATTCATTATTCAATGTTGATATATTTGGTTGAAATTATGATTTTAACTCAGAATTCAATGAATTCCAGTGAGAGATTAAGTTTATACCTCGAATTCCTATTTATGGACAGTTAATTTCATCTTTTAGGGCAGGTCAGTCGAACTCTTAACATGGTAATTATCGACCAAAGATTAATTTCATCTAATGATGTGTCAAAATATGTTTTGTTGTATTTTTTATTTACATTTCTATACTAAGCTACTAAAGTGCTTGTGTCATAGAAACAGGACAACCAAAGTACAATATATCAAAGATACATTGGTACCGGTGGGTGGTCTCGAACTTGTGCTCTCCGGTTTGTGTAACCATTGTACTGCCACTACACCACGGTCGCCTTAGATTTTGATTAAACTCTTAGTGTATTTTTTTTAAATTGTGGCCCGTCATATGACAGCACCCTGCCCAATGTTAAGCTGAAGTGCGGTCCATAAATGGAGGTGGATGCTACAACAACCAAATAACTGCAAGTAGCACTCGCATGCACTATGCTGGCCTAGTTCGAACCGGCAACTTTCAAGCTGATCCCGTAACATGACTAAGTCACTTGAGTTTGACTCTACCTAACCCAGTACTGTCCTATGTGTCGCGGTGCGAAAGAGAACGCTGCAAGAAGGCCTTGTTTGTCTTTCTCGACCACATAGGACTTTTAGAAAAGGTGTATAAGTCCAATGTCCATGCCTAATATGCCTAATACACTTTAAGACATTATAAAACGAGATACTTTTAAATAATTGTGCATGTGAGGAAAGCGAGGGAGTTGTGTCAGGATCGTAGCAAGTGGCGCTCCATGGTCTCTTCCTATCCTTATAGGAAAAAGTCGTGACAATCTGATTGATTGGTGTATTGACTTTCAAAGATCAATAAAATTGTAAATGTATCATCACACATTTTGAACTATACAAGGCCAACATACTATTTATTTCACTTTCGTCTATAACTAATGTATGTATCTAGTCGCGAGAGAGAAAGAGACAAATAGGGGGGCCTTCTTGCAGCGTTCTCTCTCGCACCGCGTCACACTAAATTGCTTTTAAACACCTAAAATGATACGATAAAAAAAAAGAATTTAGGCGGAAATTATGCATGTCGCAAAAGTTATGTTTAATATATTAATTTGGTTTTTAATAATGAATTCACAGGATGACCGTGATCCAAACTGTTCATCCCCAATGATGCCGTATCAGCAAAACCTACATCAACAACAGCTGCTACAGCCACAGCAACAGCTACAGCTACAGCCCCAACAACCGCTACCGCCACAGCAACAGCTACAACAACAGCTACAGCAACAGCCACAGCTACAGCCACATCTGCAGCAACAGCAACAGCTACAGCCACAGCTACAACAACAGCTACAGCAACAGCCACAGCTACAGCTACAGAATATTAACAAAATGCCAGCTACATACGCGTATCAGCCACCAAAGAACACCAATTATCCCCAAAATACAAATACTGTCCAATATCCCCCACTGTTTTCGTTACTCTATAACCAGGCAATAAAACAAAACATGCAGCCAATCCCGAAACCTTATTATGGGGACAAAAATCCTATTTATTTTGGAAATAATAAACCACTACCATCGTATAATTTGTATAATATCTATAGAAGTGGTGCTGATCAAGCAGATAAATCCGGTCAAACAGATCAAGATTCGATTAAAAGCGGTACGACGAGTAAACCGAAACCCAGCCCAGCTACCTAAATTCGTGTTTGTGTAACCCAGCCATCAAGCAACATTTGGTTAAAAATTTATAATTCTTAAAGAAATATTTGAATATAATAATAAAATGTTGTTTTTATAATTGTGTATTGTGTTCAACCTTGTTTTTATTTTTTTTGTCGTTAAGGAGTGTATGTGGAGTGATGATAGCGGATAGAATAAGGAATAGCACAGTGACCGAAAGATGTGGTTTGAAAGAAGATGTAGTGACAAAGGAATGTTTCGATAGTTTGGGCACATGGAAAGGATGAGTGAAAGTATATTGACGAAGCGAATTTATTAATCTCATGTGAATGTATGGTGTTTGCAGGAGGGTGTTTGCCGACCAAATCCGAGACATCCTCAAGAAAGCTAAGTTGCCTAGTGCTCAAAACCATGGAGCTTGTATGAAGAGAATTGTGAATCTGAAGGAAGTGAGGGAGTTGTGTCAGGATCGTAGAAAGTGGCGCTCTATTGTCTCTGCCTATCTCTGTAGGAAAAAGGCGTGACAATTCGATCCATTGATTGATACTCTACATTTTGCTTACTTCCTATTACTTACTATCAGGCAAGTCGATGTATCATAATAAATAAAAATTATAAGTATAAAAGTGATGGTGACTGGTTCTCATACAATTACTTTAAATCACACTTCTACTATTCTCTGTTCTGTGCTGCCGTTCTCAATAATTTTATTATATACTAAGCCTGCATCGCTGTTAAAAAAAACCATCTTTGTTGACAAACCGACATCTGTCATAACAAGTTGAATTTTGTAAACTAAACTTTTGACGAGATTCTGTTTAGTAAAAAGTTTTATATTAAATAATTAATTATTAGAAACACCTTACAGATTATTCTTTATAATTACATACAAATTTGTTTTATGTTAAAAATTTTGAGGTTATACTTACATTAGAAACTATAAAAATGGTTTGCGATAAATGCCAGAAGAAATTAGGCAAAGTTATTACACCTGATCCATGGAAAACTGGTGCCAGGAATACTGTTGAGTCTGGTGGTAGAAAAGTTGGTGAAAACAAAGCTCTAACAGCGGCAAAAGCTAGATTTAACCCATACACATCTAAATTTCAAGAATGCAAGTAAGTTTATGACTAGTTATATATTTCTACTATCTTGGATCTTTCAAGCGAAGCATAAAAATTCACCTTTGGTCGGCATAGTGGCGACGACTGTAGTATGAGACTGTTTTTTCAGTCGTCGGCGCTCTTAAGCCTAGTTCGGACTAGGTTAGTAATTTAGTAAAGTAGCGAGTAATTTAGTGGCTAAATGTGTGCGAACACCAAAAAAATAGTCGAGTAGTTTTAGTGAATGATTTAGTCGAGTCAATCCAATCTACTCTATTTTTATCGGGTGAGTAGCTGCCTCTACCATACGTCCGTGCCCACTGGTTCACCAGCTAAACAAGTCCGAACCTGTTGATTTAGTTTAGTTCATTAGTGCCGGCATAAATTATGCTGAATTTTAGACTGTATTTTCGTTAACAGAAAATGCACACAACTCTCGGACATTCTCAAACTATCTAAATATTTATCTCTTCTATTGATCCATTTTCGTACCTATAACTTCTTTCTCCTAATTACAAAAAATCCTCTTCCACCTCTTCTAAAATGGCCATTGTGATTAGCTTAACCAGTTTATTAACTTCGATGTGTTGCAGGCTGTTCATCTTGCAAAACACAACTCACTTGTGTACCTTATACTAAACCGAGTGCGAACGATTTCTGTTAGAAGCCACTAAATTACTTGCTACTATACAAAATTACTAGCCTAGTCCGAACTAGGCTTTAGACCCCTTTGCTTAAGCAAGTAGAGATCAGATATTGCGTCTTAATAAAAACAATAATGAGCTAAAAAAGCATTAATGATATGGATCATCATAATCAATCCTCAAGAAAGCTAGGTTGCCTAGTGCACATAACCATACAGCTTGTACGAAGAGAATTGTGAATGTAAAGGAAGCGAGGAAGTTGTGTCAGGATCGTGGCAAGTGGCGCTCCATTGTCTCTGCCTATCCCCGTGGGAAAAAGGCTTGTTTAACTTCACATGAGATTTATAATTTTTTTAAATTTAATTTGTTAATTGTTAACTGTTTCAGAATATGCAGAACGAAGGTACACCAAGTTGGTTCACATTATTGTCAAGCGTGTGCATATAAGAAGGGCATCTGTGCTATGTGCGGAAAGAAAATAATTGATACTAAGAACTATAGGCAAAGTTCCACCTGACATCGGAAAAGTTTAACTAGATTTATTGTTAGGTTAAGATTGAAGATTTTAGGCCGGCATCGTTGATGTGACAGGTAGTTACATTTTTTGGACTGTAACTGTTTTTTCCATTCATGGACCACAAATTGTGACGCCTGTCGTGGACAAACTGTTTAGCAATTGGTTAGTTGCGCGTAAAGTCCCAGGTTCGATTCCTGGCTTGAGCAAATATTTGTTTCATAGCTTTTATTTGTAATATTTAAATATTTTGCAATAAATATTTATTGCAAATATTTGTTAATAAAAAAAAGAGTTGGATATTTGCTTCAGGTCTGGTTATTAAAGAATGGTAGGCAGTGGTACCCAGTTTGCCGATCCGGGGTAGTACCACCACTTACAAGTATATAGACCTTGAAGTGATTTGGTCACGTTTCAGGATCAGCTTGTAAGTTGCCGGTTCCAACTAGGCCGGCATAGTGGATGTGATTGCTACTCAAAGTTATTGAATTGTAGTAGCAGTGACATTCATTGATGGACCACACTTCGGCTTAACATCAAGCGTGGTGCTGTTATATGTCGAGTTACAATAAAAAAATAAAATTTAAAGAGCGGTAGGCAGTGGTTGTTACCAGGGTAGTACCACCATTTACAAGTATACAGACCGTGAAGTGATTTGGTCACGTTTCAGGATCAGCTTGTAAGTTGCCGGTTTCAACTAGGCCAGTATAGTGGATGTAATTGCTACTTACAGTTATTGAATTGTAGTAGCAGTAGCATCTATTCATGGACCACACTCCAGCCTAATATCAAATGGGGTGTGGATATTGGAATAACATTAAGATGTGATTCCAATAGCATCCACAGACCGCAGCTGCGAACTGCAAGTAACACTATTAGATTCTAAGATATTATTTCCTTGCAAGGCGAGACAATGCGGTCTATCTTGAGACCGCACCTGGCTGTATAGCTATCCGATACCAGTCATGTCACTGACCGTGGAGTCCTCCGGTTGTCTTGTAATAGATTAAATAAAAACACAAAGTTAATATTTTATTTTATAATAAAATAATATAATACAATTTGTATTGGTAAATTGTGACTTTACATTAATAAAATATAATGTAAATTAAGTACATGATTATAGCCTGGTTATAACAAATTTAAGTCTCTATGATCCCTGTCATGAGCAGTTTTAAATTACACGGATAATACGAAACAAATGAGCAATTTAAATAAGTCGGATTATATTTTAGCCATATAAAGCGTTGTCGTTTAAAGTTTATGGCCCCACTCTTAGCCAATTAGTTCCCACAGCATACCTCATATTCATTGACTCCAAAGTCGGGCTTCACTCGACTTTGGAGTCAATTCTATTTCTCTTGGCTCACCCGCTTCACGAGGAGTCCACCACTTAATCGCGCTGATATGGAACAAAGCAATTCTTCTCCCAAAAAAAAAATGATTTTGGCACAGAAACTCGTAGAATGTAGACATTTAGAAGAGACTTAAATTTGATAAAACCTGGTTTTAAAAATATTTCATTAAATTTAAGTAGATACCTTATGAAATAATTTTATATTACAAAATATATAACTCTTAAATTATTTTAAGGCACAATTTATATTACGTTTATAACTAATATATATTTAACAAATATAATTGAGTTTTGTTTTATAACCTAATTGGAATGATGAAGTATAGGTTAAATATATCAAGTTGCTTTTGATTGACGTATGACTTTCACCAGCCACTTCGACGGCTTCCGACTGCCAACACAATTTTTGTATAGATGTAATTAGTCCCTAAAAAGTTGCTCAATCTGAATCGATTTTTATGTATTTTTTTGGAAGAGCCAAATGTTTTAAGCTCCTATTGGTATTGCTAGACCATCAAAAATGCATGTTTTTATCTGTCATATTTTTTTTTTATAAATATTTGGTGGAATATTTTAATATTATAATTTATATTGGTTATATTTAGCAACATTTGTAAATAAGTTTTATTTCTGCAAGAACAAGTCTTGTTAGGTTTACAAAAATCTCATCCGGGGAAACTGAGCCTTATGTTTTACTTTTTTAAAGAATTTTATTTATTCAAAAATAGTCTATATCCTTGGAAGACGTGATAAAATAACAATTTATAAAATATAATTATTTTGTTATTTAAAACAAAAAATAATGCAAATTCATTTAAGGAGTAAAACTTATATACAAAAAAATAGTCAATCTAACCCTTTTTCTTATTCTTACATTGTATATGGACGGATATATAAATACTTGTGTTTAATTGCTCCGAACTGTTTCTTTATTGTAAGTCGACTTGCCTGATATAGCAAGGGAGGCCCAAAGGTGCCAACGACTTAAAACAACCGAGTTTACGGTTACCTTAGTCGCCGTCACTCTATCGGCTAAAAACTCACAGCTAATATACCGTTTGTTTACTTTAAATGAAAGTGTAAAAGACTGCATTTGCAATCTAAACAAACTTCCGCAATCATACGCCAAAGAAACTGCCCCTTTTTTATTTAATATTAAATCTATTCATCTAAATTTTGACTTATATTTGACAATAATAACTAAATACAATAATAAATCGAATTCATACTGACATCATCGTCTTTAATCCTATTACAAGCTTATAACATAGACATAGGGAATAGACTGAGCAATAGACTCACAAAAGTGACCACTCACTAGAAAGAGACAACGCGACTGTGTGGCCACCTCGTTTGATAGACTATTTTGTAATTTATTTGATTTTTTAAATTTATTAATAAAATTAAAATCAATAAAAAACAATTGTTTAAAAAAATCATACAACTGTAACCTATAGAAGAGACAACTACTGGCCGCTCGATTGTTTTGTCTCTCTCATGCTTTGCTGCCCGATTTACTACATACCTAGATAGGGATCAATCCATTCTCTATCTCTATGGCTTATAATAGGGTAATAAAAACAAAAAGAATATTTTTTTTGTCACTTTAATTACCTCAACTTGCCTGATCTAAGGGTGCACGCGACTGGAACAACAGTTCACAGCTGCCTCAATCGCCAACAAGATGCTGTCTAGATAGATATGTTACAATTTACCACTTGGATTCTTAGAACTACTTTTTATAATTGAAGTCACAGAAATATTGCCAGAACTACCGCTCAATTTAGGCGGAGGTGAACGTGGAAGCGAAAAGTTCTTCTCAACCAAATTCTCTTGACTTAACGACTTAAAAACTGGTATCTTAGACAAGTTGTCTTTCCTAGGTTTTTCTGGCGTCTTTACAGGTATATTACTCGGCTTCGCTGAGATTGACGGCTTAGGTGACGTTGGCTCGCTCTTCTCAAAACTAGTTCTCATTTGATCAATCTGTGACTGCCGTTTGTTTTCTAAGTCTGTACTAGTCATAATAGTGCCTTTCGGAGATTCGTATGTCGCAGTTCTAAACTGTATTCTACTGTTTCTAGGTAAATCATAGTCGGAATGTCGCTTCTTTGGTTCCTCTGTACCTTCGTTAGATTTCTTTTCAACTTCTTCTTCGTATTGTTTCGCAGAATAATCTTTTTCGTTCGTTATAAAGTCATTGTTTACGTTTAATTCGTATTCTTCTTCCGTGGGTTTTCGTTGTCTACTCGAGATTTTATCTTTTTCAATTTTCTCTTTTAACAATTTCTCAGTTTTTGGCGTCATTACTTGTATCTCTGTTATGTGCTTGTCTGTACATGTATCTGTTATAGCTGCAGGATTGAGGGTATATCTAGTTTTTGTCACTTCAACTGTATCGTGACTCTCGTTCTGAATATCCTCTAGATCGTGTATTATCCTTATACCTAATTGAGATAGTTCCTCTGGTGTTTTATGTGCCATGAACGAAGGATCGTTCTTTATTTTATCCATTAGAGCCATCGCTTGTTCTTCGTCCAGCTGTGTGTTTAGTATTATTGTTTCCGTTTTGCTAAATGCAGGTTCATCTGTCATTACATGCATATTTGGATTTTGTCTCATTATCTCTCTTAAGACATTTTGATCTATATCCTTCTCTAATTCATCTTCCTCAAATTTTAATTGTTGCAACTCATCTGGGTTCTTTATTATACCAAAACTCATTTGTTCAACTTGCAACGGTACATCAGCTTTACTTGTAAAATATTTCGTTGAGTATTTCTCAATATTTTGTGTTATCACTTTGTTGCCGAACTCGTCTTCTGCTACGTTGACTGTTACTGTCTTTTGTACTGGTTCTTGGGACATAGTTATTGCCATATTTGGCGCTTCCATGTACAGAGTTCTATTGCCTTTATCAACATCTTCCTTTTCTTCGACGTGACGTTTTATGCCCTCTATAACGTCAGGAATGCGCCTTGAATTTGCATCACTTATTTCTATAGATTTTGTATATGTCTTGCTCAATTTTTCTGGTGATGTTTTTTCATTAGTCGATATTGTAACTACGTTGCTACCTTCTTCTTTTGGTGTTTGTTCAGTCCACTCCATAAAGCTATCATATAAAGGCTTATTATATTTTAAACTGTTCTGAGAACCAACTCTTATATTGCTCACAAATTCATCCTTTTGATCAGCTTTTAAATCAAAGTTAACTATATCTGGTTGGTTTATTGATTTAGTAGCTGTTGTTTGTATTGGTGCTTCACTTTCTTCCGGTTTATCAACATGAACATTTAAGATAGGGTTTTTAGCTAGTAATTTCTTCATCATATCAGATTTTGGTCGTTCAAGACTGTTTACGTAAGTATTGCGAGACACTTTCATGTCATCTGGTATATTTGTATCGAACGCAGAATTATCGACTTTATTTGGCGGACTGGTAGCTCTTGAATCCTGTGAACTGTCTAAAGAACTCATGTTACTGTTGTCTGATGTAGATTTAGCGAATTCGGATACTAGTTTTAAGTGCACTTTTAGATTTTCATCCATAATACGTCTAGCTAAATGATCAGAGGATTCATGGTCTTCTTCCTTTAAACTTTCTTTCTTTTGTACCTCAACTTCTTTATCTGATTCTATAGAGCTATTTGAGTCCTTCATAATAGCGTCTTCTAAATTACCGAATTCTGAGCCTTTTTTCAAACGATTTCTTTGGAATGTATTCAAACCTTCCATGGCTGATGTTTTGGCTATATTTAAACTCAATCTTGGCTCCTTATTCTTTACACCACGTTCGATGCTTACCATATCAGGTAAATCATCTTGTGTATTTGAATCGAAGAAGGTAGTTTCCACAACTGAATTTGCTTTTCGCTTCTTAGGAGAAATTGAGCTTTCATTTATATCTGCATCGTCAGCCGAAATATCTAAGCTTTGAGCCCTTTCTAAAGTACCCGTTGAAGGCTTAGTTTTTAACCTTAAGTCGAAACGTGATAGATCACCTAAAGATGCAGCCTTTCTTTCATTTTCATCTAAAATGGATGCCTCATCTGATGCTGAATTTACTGTTTCGTTTAAAGGTGAGCTGTGTATGGTTATATCACTGTTGTTAAGCTCTATAGTAGTAGAACCTTTATCACTTTTATCGCTATTGTTAAAGGAAACAACAGAATGCATGTCTAAGTTCGAAGACATATTTGATTTAGAATCTTCATAGTAGTTATTCAGAGAATCACTTTCTCGTTTAAAAGGCTTCGAAACTATATCGTCAATGTCGTCTTGGCTGAAATTTACTGTGTCTTCTAAGCGGCTCTTGCTTTTATTAACTTTAGGCGTCGATGTGTTGTACGAGGTTACTATTGTATCGTTGGACACAAAAGATGAATCGTGCAACAAACTTGAGTGTTTCAATTCATTCTTCAAGAAGTCTTTAACATTTTTTAGTTGTTCGAGAATACTATCATCGGTTTTATTTCGTTCTAATTCTGGAGGTGACGGAGCTTTTCCTTTAGCCTTTTTATTAGCAGATTTTAAGCCTTCTAGGTCACGTTTTTCGGATTCCTTTTGTTCCCTCTCTATAACCAAGTCAGTTAGGCTTTTCCTGTTGCTCTTAGCTGCGTTTGCGGCTTGTAACATGTGCTGAGGTAGCTCTTGTGGTATGCCATTCTCATCCCTCTTAATACCACTCGAATTTAAATCGCTTCTTGAAAACGAACTCATTGTTTCTGAAGTTTTACTAGTTTCTGCACTTGGTAGGCTTTCGTTTTGTTTGTTTCTGGCGTTAGGAATTGGTGGTGCCATCTTCTCTCGCCTCTTAGCGACGACTGGCTTGGGTTTTTGCTCTATTTCGTTCTCGTGGCGTATTTGAGCTGTTGGACGTGGTTTGTCGATCTCGTCTCTGGATGTTTCCAAAGATCCGTTTCCGTTCTCTATGTTTTTGTTTTTAAGTACGCCATCGTCGGGTACGTTTGGAGGAAGGACTCGTATGCCGAATTTCATGCCGCGTCTTGGGTCATCCTTCTTCTGGGTTTCAGATTGTTCGACTGGGTGCATTCCGTTAGCTGAAATATAGTTATTGAACATTAAAAGACAAATTAGGTACTAGATTTTTTAAATTAGAAATGTTTTCTGCTGATAGTTCCTGTTTCATTCATCCACTAAAATCTGATTTATAAATCTCATTCGCCAATCTCCTTTTATCCTTTCTTTAAATGTGCACAAACTAATGCAATGTAGCCAAGACTTACCTGGTGGTATAATCTGCGTATCACTTTCATATGACATTCTATGCTTTTGCTTTTCAGCCCTTGGAACCTCTGCTCCCATCCTATTTTTCTCGTTTTCCCTTTCTAGCGTTGACGTTGGGGCATCTTTCCTCTCTTTCTTATTACGTTCTAATGTCGTTGTAGTTATTATTTTCTCTGTTATTATTTTCTTTATGCCTTTACCTTTTGCTTCTAGTGTTGAGCCGTTGTATTGTGATGTGTTTGACGTGTTCGGCGATTTTGGAGGGTGGATTCTTCTTGCTTCTCGTTCCAGCTGTGGATTAGATAGTTTGTTTATTAGATTTTTTTATTATCAAGAGATTGATAAAGAAGAAAATATATAGGGATGAAAAAAACGAAAAAATATTGATTAATAAATTAGATATTCAAACACAGGGCCGACCGCGCAACTTTAATAGCAATGACAACAATGATATTCATTCACATTTGTCAAAAAGTTACGCGGTCGCTGTTACTGTCAAAAAGAACTTTTAATTATTCTGACAATGAGTCTCAATGAGCTTAAACTGTTAATGAAAATGAACATCGATTCTTAGTGTGTTGCGCGGTCGCAATTTTTATTTTGAAGCTCATTTATGGAGTTTAACTGTCAAAATGAAGCTCATTCTCATTCATCAGCTGAATTTAGGGCGGCGTAGTCGTCGTAGAATAAACAGTTTTTCCACTCATCGACTACTTGTATTCAATAATTTCTTGGTTTTGCGAAAACAATATCAATGTAAGACGACCGTGGTGTAGTGGCAGTGCAATGGTTACACAAACCGAGATCACGAGTTCGAAACCACCCACCGGTACCAATGTATCTTTGATATATGTACTTTGGTTGTCCTGTTTCTATAATACAAGCACTTTAGTAGCTTAGTATAGAAATGTAAATCAATAAAATGAAAAAAAAAATGCGGCTTCTTATCGCGTTTTCTTTGATAATTTTGTTCTGATATCTTAGAGTTTTGCAAGCATCGTGGTCGCGGGTAGTAAACAAAATAAACCCGATAGTAAGCTTACTCACTATCATGACTTGCCTGAAGGTAAGTAAAAGCGTTGACGACTGAAAAAATTGTTTCGGCTGACTCAGTCGCAGCCAATATGCCGGCCACAACTCCAATGAGTCTCTGATTAATATTCAAACTAAACTAATAAAAATAGGAATGTCGTAAAGCAACATGACTCGCCACGGAAAAATGACAACTATGCCTGTCCTAAACAATAACTAAACTAGGAATGTGTCGTGAAAACATCCTTTGGAGTTACGCCCTTTTGAATTTGAATCGTGAACACAATGAAGATATAAAATTCTAGATTCCTTCACGTAAATACTATTGTTACTGGAATTATTAATTTGATAATGTGTATATCTTTTTTTATTGTGACTCGACATATGACAGCACCCCGCTTGTAGTTAAGCTGGAGTGTGATCCATGAATGGATGCCACTGCTACTACAATTCAATAACTGTAGGTAGCAATCACATTCACTATGCCGGCCTAGTTGGAACTGACAACTTACAAGCTGATCCCGAAACGTGACCAAATCACTTCACGGTCTGTATACTTGTAAGTGGTGGTACTACCCCGGATCGGCAGACTTGGTACCACTGCCTACCACTCTTTGATAATCAGACTCGAAACAAATATCCGCCTCTTTTTTTATTACCAAATATTTGCAATATTTTCATTATAATTATTAAATATTACAAATAAAAGCTAATAAATAAATTATTGCTCTGACAGGGAATCGAACCCGGTACTTTACGCGCAACAAAACAATCGCTAGCTAACCGTTCAGCTATCTAAATATTGATAGAGAAATGTAGCTTTTATTTCTTATAGTTAAGGGGTCTTTTAGCATGGTCAATTTTTTATTATTGTATCTCGACATATGACAGCACTCGCGTGATGTTAGGATGGAGTGCGGTCCATAAACGGAGGCGACTACTACTACAGTTAAATAACTGCAACTAGCTGTCGCATCCACTACGCCGACTTAGTTAAAACCGGCAACCTACAAGCTGATCCCGAAACGTAACTAAGTCACTTTACGGTTTGTATTTTACAGTTGCCAAATCGCCGACACTATGCCAGTTAAAACTCTAAGGCCTCCAAAGATATGATTTGTTATTGTGACTCGACATATGACAGCACCCTGCCTGATGTTAAGCTGGAGTAAGTAAACGTTACATGCATACAATGTTTACAAGTAAAAGTTTCAAAACATTACTTTCTCATAGAAGTTTGTTAAGTAAATGCCTTTTGTAGGGTGTCCATGTTTTAATTTTTTTATTATTAAGGTTCCAAATAACAGCACGTATTTTGACGACATAACAAATCATTTCAGGACAACCAAAGTACATAATATCTAAGATACATTGGTACCGGTGGGTGGTCTCGAACTTGTTTGCTCTCCGGTTTGTGTAACCATTGCACTGCCACTACACCACGGTCCCCTACATCGCTATAATGTATTAAGTGAAGATAGGCGTGGCCGTAAAGTCCCGGCTTCAATTCCCGGCCGGAGCAAATATTTGTTAATAGAAAAAGAGGCGAGTATTTGCTTCGCGTCTGGTTATTAAAGAATGGTAGGTAGTGGTACAATAAAAATAAAAGTGAGTCAGGGCCCAGGTACTATGAGACAAGCACGTTTAGTAGCTTAGTAAAAATGTTGAAACATTCGTCCTCAATCAACCAATCAAATTGTCACGCCTTTTTCCCACGGGGATAGGCAGCGATCCTGACACAACTCCCTCGCTTCCTTCACATTCACAATTCTCTTCATGCAAGCTTTATGGTTATGGGCACTAGGCAACCTAGCTTTCTTGAGAATGTCTCCGATTTGGCGGGCAAACACCCTCCTGGGCCTGCATCCATTACTTTCACTCATCCTTTCCATGTGCCCAAACCATCGAAGCATTCCTTTGTCAATCCTTGTCACTACATCTTCTTTCAAACGACATCTATCGCGCAATGTGCTATTTCTTATTCTATCCGCTATCGTCATTCTATACTTGACGTTCTCTGATTGGTTAATTATAGGAACTTTCCCGCCATTTTCAATCAAAGATGGCGTCTCTACATAACACTTACTTTCGCTATAGGTCACAGACATAACTGTCTAATGTGTTAAGTCAAGCGAAACTTTTCACGTGATTGCGAAAAGATAAAAGTAAACGTTTAATAGGCATTCTTGCGACGACATATGACAGCACCCCGCCTGATGTTAAGCTAAAGTTTGGTGAATGGAGGCGACCGCTACTACAGTTAAATATTGTTTTTATTGTGGCTCGACATATGACAGCACCCAGAGGCGTTTCTAGCCCTTGTGACGCCCGTGTGCAACGCGGCCCTGGCGCCCTCTAGTGCGACACCTCAAATGCGACACTGTGGAGGTGTCGCATTAGAGGGCGCTCGGCGCCCCTTTAGACCCGGCGCCCGTGTGCGCCGCACATCTTGCAACATAGGTAAAGACGCCTCTGACAGCACCCCGCTTAGTGTTAAATTAAAGTGTGGTCCATGAATGAATGTCACTGCTAATACAATTCAATAACTGTGACTAGCAATCACATCCACTAAGCCAGCCTAGTTGGAACCGGCAACTTATAAGCTGATCCCGAAACGTGACCAAATCACTTCACGGTCTGTATACTTGTAAGTGGTGGTACTACCCCGGATCGGCAGACTGGGTACCACTGCCTACCACTCTTTGAAAACCTGACCCGAAGGAAACATCCGCATATTTTTTTTCATCCGCATTAAATATAAAAGCTATGAAACAAATATTTGCTCCGACCGGGATTTGAACCTGGACCTTTTAGCGTAACAAACTGGTATGCTAACCAATTGGCTACGTCTGACAGCCTTTTATTTGCTATTAAACAAATCTTTGTACTGACCGGGAATCGACTGGATGGAAAAAGGCACATGACAAAGCATTCCCATCCACCTGTCGATAAGGCGACCGTGGTGTAGTGGCAGTGAAATGGCTACGTAAGCCTAGAGGCACGGGTTCGAAACCACTCACCGGTACCAATGTATCTTTGATATATGTACTTTGGTTGTCCTGTTTCTATGATACAAGCACTTTAGTAGTTTAGTATAGAAATGTATAATAAAAAAATGTTCTACAAAGCCATGTAAATATCTTACCGTATTAACGTCACTGGTAGAGCTTGCTCTCTTCAGCAATGGATGTCTGGTCGTCCTGCCTTCCCCACTCGCCCGTCCACCTTCCATCACCTCCAATTCAACTGGATATGGTGAAGCTAATGATATTATACCGATCGCATCTTCAAGAGGCGTTCCGGTAAATTCTATTTTTATACTCTTTATCTTGTCGCCTGTAAAAAGTGGTTAAAGAAGATTAGGTTATGTCAAAACGCTGGGGTGCTAAGATGCGGAAAGCAGATGGGCCGGTGCATCCTGGGCATCAGTCAATAACTTCCCTTAAGGGGTTCTTGTTGGCTGATGACTAAAAGTCTGATGACTAACGTGTCCCTCTGAGTGCCGAGGACACTGTGTGGAGTAGCTAGTGTGCCTTGGGGTCGTGGTTGTGTACGTGTAGGGGTGCTGCACACCCGGACACACGATCCCGAGAGGACGGCAGCGCAGTGCGATCATATAGCTGCCGAAAAAGAGAAGGAAAACAGGCGGTTTTCCTTCTCTTAAGCAGGTGGAGCTTAATAGCTGGCGTGGTGGGGGTGATTCGTAGAAAGCCTTACAGGTACTCCCGGGCTTCCCTCCGTATACGCGTTGAGATGGTCGACGCACCACATAACCCCGTCACTCCCCTTTTAGTGGCGGGGTATCCGAAGGGATTCTCCTGCGATAAGTCACTTCACGGTCTGTCCACTTATAAGTGGTGGTATTAACCTGGTCGTCAGACTGATTACCAAATGCCTGCCTACCACTTTTGAACACCCAGACCCGGAGCAAATACCTGCCTCTTTTTCCTATAAAAAAATCTTTGCTCCAAACGGAAATCGAACCCAGTACTTTACGCATAGCGGACTAGTGTGGTAACCAAGGCGCTGCGCAACTCGTCAATTTTTCTAAATTATTTATGATAATCAATCAAATAGTATTTTTTTTATTTTTTTTTTATTGTGTCTCGACATATGATAGCACCCCGCTTGATGTTAAGCCAAAGTGTGGTCTATGAATGAATGTCACTGCTACTACAATTCAATAACTGTGAGTAGCAATCACATCCACTATGCCGGCCTAGATGGAACCGGCAACTTACAAGCTGATCCCGAAACGTGATCAAATCACTTCACGGTCTGTATACTTGTATAGTCACGCCTTTTTTCCACAGGGATAGGAAGACAACAGATCGTCACTTGCTACTTATAGTTATTTGATTGTAGTAGCAGTCACCTCCATTTATGGACCGCATTCCAGCTTAACATCAGGCGGGGTGCTGTCGAGCCACAACAAAAAATGGTATGCCGAACTTACCAGGTCTCAAGGCAGCTGCAGCAGCAGGTCCACTCTTCAATACTGAGTGCACTTGGACACCTTCCCTGGCGCCTCCACTGCATCTTAGCCCAAGACCAGTGAAGTCTCGAGCCCATAGCTTAACACGCCTTACTCTGCCACGCTGGGAAATGACAAGAGAACCAATTAATCAAACAATCAAAATCAAAAGGCGACCGTGGTGTGGTGGCAGTGCCGAGAGCATGGGTTAATAACCCCTGCCGGTACCAATGTATCATTGATTTTTTATTTATTGTGACACGACATTTGACCTTTACCCGCCTGATGATAAGCAAGATGATGCCAAGAGTGACGACGACTGCAAAAATCCGAGTTAGTTCCCGGCTACCTCAGCCGCCTTCATTATGCCGGTCTAAGGTGCTTCTTCACGCATCGCTTAAAGGATCCAAGGTCATAGGTTGGAGAGAACACACGGACTGGCAAAGCATTCCACTTGTCAATTGTTCTACAAAGAAAAGACGCACCGAACTTTTTAGTTCGACTGCCGATTGTCGATAGAATGCGGATGCTTTCCCCGACCTGTGCGGGTATTACGGGTGTGAAAGGACGAGGTAGGAACAAGGTTAAAGAGCTCTTCAGAACATACTCCGTGGAATAGGCGATAGAGGACGCACAGAGCCGCCATGTCGCTGCGTAGTTGCAGGGGCTCCAGAGTTCGCGTGACCTCACCATCAATTCGGACAGCTCGGCGCTGCAATGATATAGTTCGCGTCACGTAAGTTGGCAAGAGTCGCCAGATGCGCAGAAGTCGTTTTTTAGGTGTGTTTAGGAACGCGGGGCATGAGGTAACAAAGTACCGTGCGCGCAATTGGCTGGCCAGTCGATCATCGACTGCCGCGTGGAATCCACGCTCCGTTCGCTCTCCCGCGTACACTTGGGTGCACTGAAATTTGACCACTGGTTTTCGTATCATACTAATAGTTTTACTACATATTAGTCCCCCGCCGCGTCTGTCTGTTCGCGATAAACTCAAAAATCAATGAATTAAATGGTTTCGCCTTTTCCCCACAGGGATAGGCAGAGAAAATGGAGCGCCACCTGCCACGATCCTGACACAACTCCCTCGCTTCCGTCACATTCACAATTCTCTTCATACAAGCTCCATGGTTATGGGCACTAGGCAACCTAGCTTTCTTGAGGATGTCTCCGATTTGGTCGGAGAACATCCTCCTGGGTCTGTCTCGATTAACGCATCCATGCACATCAGATTTATAATTTTTTTCGTCAATCTACTTTTACCTAGACTACTATTATTATTTTTTATGAATCTAAAGAGACCCTTTTACATGCCAGTGTAAAGTCGACAAAACGCTCGCTACACCACCTTAAGCGATACAATGGTATGAACTACTCTCGCGCACGTAATACGCCCATTCTTGGCTGCTTCGACATTATCCTATTGAATGCGAGTATTTTTCTATAATCCATTTTTTTTGTTTTATGATCTGCAGGTAACAAACTTTTTCTATTGTTTTTTTTTGTTACCAAAATATTGGCATTAGAAGCAAGTTATTTTTTGTTTTGTCTATTAGTTGAAGGTAAAAGAGGCGTGGCTTATGCTCCTGTCAGGCGCAAGGGAATATTTTGTTAAATGATGTTGCACAGATTTGGTGTATAGTACATGCGCAAACGCATTCCCCCACTACGTTAAAATCTTGCCAACTTATGTGACGCGGACTATATATGTACTTTGGTTGTCCTGTTTGCATGATACATGTCTGTACACTTGTAAATGGTGGTACGGCAGATTGGGCAAATTGCTTACCACTTTGTTTAGGTATTATTTTTTAATCTCACGGATGCAACATTGTATTAAAGACTCTGACATCACTGTTAGTTAAAAGATTACATTTTAATGATGTCATAGTTAACTAATAATAGTTTTAACTCTCATACTTATGTTGTACAACATAGAGTTCATATTCGTGTGCTTTTCTTTAACCAAAAGTAGGTGCGCAATGCAATAATACGTGGGAAATTTTATAAATTGTTATGTTTGTTATCTTAAATTGTTAGAACCATAGACGTATAGAATGGACTGAACAATAACCTCACACAATTGACCACTCACTAAAAAGAGACAACGTGACTATGTGGCCATTAATAGACTGTTTTTGATTTTATTTGTTTTTTCTTAGATTTTTGCGAACATAGATTAATGAATTAAACAAATTTTATGAGGCTTACTATTGCGTTTAATTTTATATCAATGATTATACAATTTTAAATTTTCGGATTTCACGATGGCTGCAAAGTTTTCGAAATAAAAAATTGGAAAATTATTAACCAAAATAAACACGATAAAGCCGCATAAAATTAGTTTATTACATTTATTTGATTTTTTATGTCTATGGTTAGATCTACAAAACTTCATGAGCGGGTCAAAAGTCAAAAAGGTCTTCTTAGCGAACCTCTGGTATTACTTATTACCGATATTTGACGACAGGCGTGGACGAACGGTTTAGCGACTGGTTTGTTGAGCGTAAAGTCCCGGGTTCGATCCCCGGTCGGAGCAAATATTTGTTTCATAGCTTTTATTTGTAATATTTAATAATATTAAAAATTGCAAATAATTGTTAATAAAATAAAAAGAGATGGATATTTATTTCGGGTCTGGTTATCAAAGAGTGGTAGGCAGTGGTACCCAGTCTGACGATCCGGGGTAGTACCACCACTTACAGACCGTGAAGTGATTTGGTCACGTTTCGGGATCAGCTTGTAAGTTGCCGGTTCCATCTAGGCCGGCATACTGGATGTGATTGCTACTCACAATTATTGAATTGTAGTAGCAGTGGTATTCATTCATGGACCACACTTCGGCTTAACATCAAATGGGGTGCTGTCATATGTCGAGTCACATTAAAAAATAACTTCATTAACATCCCACAAAATTAAGTAGCTTTTAATCAAGCTCGCTGTGCCCACATACAGACTCCACAAAGTAAGTAATTCTTTCGCTGGCAACTGTATCCGTATGTATAATACGCTGCCAAGTAATGTGCCTGATCTTACAGTTAATAAATTTAAAAAAAATCATTAAACTTAAATTGTGCCAAAAGGCTTACTATAGCATTAGAGATTTCTTTGACGATAAGGCTGCTTGGCAGTGAATGAATTGCTAGTTCTCAAGATAAAAAAGATGTAATAGAATATAAGACAAAGTTGAAAAAAGCCGGACTGGCTTTTCTTAAGTGTTCTTCTCAGTCTGTGGCCTTTCCGAACACTCGGTAGAGTCTCCTCACTCTTTCATAAAGACGTTTCTAAGTGTTTGTAAAAACCAAATGAATAAATGACTTTGAATTTTGAATTAATGAATGTCACTAAAGATATACTTGTACATCTTAAAATATGCTGGATAATACCTATCTATAGGCTACAGTGAAAGTCACAGAATACCTAACATAGTTTCCGAGTAACGACATTGTTTACATTATTACTACCAAGTGGAAATTATAGTAGATATGTACAAATAGTATGCAATGATTACGTTCCTCTACTGAAGTATTTATCCTGTTATTTGAGTCTGAAGTGGAAGTAACTATAGGATTCATTCACGGTCGCAATTTCCTGCTGAACGCCACAATATTATCAGCATATACTCATACATTGATCAACGCTCTCCGTTCAAATCGACATCCAATTAGTTTTTCTGGACAAACGAGGAGATACGAGGGCGGTTCAATAAGTACCCGTGTTAGAAATGAAGACACGATTTTTTTCAAAAAAATGCTTTTTATTTTTCAACATAGTCCCCTTTTAGTAAGATACACTTCTCCCAACGTTCCGGCCATTTTTTTAACCCCTCCAAAAAATAGGATTTGTCGAACTCTCCGAAATACGCCTCTGTCCCGGCGATGACTTCCTCGTTTGAGCTAAATTTTTTTCCCGCGAGCCATTTTTTCATGTTAGGGAACAAGAAAAAGTCGCAGGGAGCCAGATCGGGTGAATACGGGGGGTGCGGCAGCGATTCATAACGCAATTCATGCAGTTTGGTCGCGACAACACCAGATGAATGTGCTGGTGCGTTATCGTGATGAAACAACACCTTTTTTTTCGCCAAATGTGGCCGTGTCTCCTTTAATTTTTTGTCGAAGCGGTCTAATAACTCACTGTAGTATAGTCCAGTGATCGTTCTTCCTTTTTCTAAAAAATCCATGAGGATGACGCCCTTCGCATCCCAAAAAATCGTCGCCATGACCTTACCGGCCGATGGGACGGTCTTCGCCTTCTTTGGTGCAGATTCACCGGGAGAAATCCATTGTTTTGATTGTTGTTTAGTTTCTGGTGTGTAATGATGAATCCAGGTTTCATCAACGGTGACAACTCGACGCAAAAAGTCCTTAGGATCTCGCTTAAATTGCCTTAAACACTGCTCTGAAGTTAACAGCCGCATCCGCTTGTTGTCCAGCGTGAGCAATCGCGGCACCCATCGGGCCGACAATTTTTTCATCTCCAACTTATCATGCAAAATATTAATTGCCGTTCCGGTCGACACACCTACGGCCTTAGCTACTTCGCGGACTTTCGTTCGTCGATCAGCGAGAATCATGTCGTGGACTTTTTCAATGATTTCCTCGGTAACCACGTCTGCCGGGCGTCCTGGTCGCTCCTCATCAAAAACGGATGTTCGCCCACGTTTAAATTCGTTAAACCAATATCTAACTGTGGTCATAGATGGCGACGTGTCTCCATAAACAGCATTTAACTTTGCTTTTATCTCCTCGCACTTTTTCCCATCCAAAAACATAAGCGAATTACCGAACGATACTGCTCTTTTTCCATCTTAACGAAAATCACGAAACACGTCTGACTCGAATGGCTGCCAAATCGAAACTAACCTATCAATCAGTCTGAATTTTATATTAGCGCCGTCTGATAGATGGCAGCACACGATGATAACACTAACTTCAATCAGGAACGCCCTCTGTCTTCAAACACGGGTACTTAATGAACCGCCCTCGTACGTATAAAAACTGTCCTCAAGATTTTTCCACGCTTCGCTTAAAGTATCTAATGCTACGGCCACACTATGCTCCTCGCGCTGCTCCTCTTGCTGCCGTGAATATTGCCCTAACAGCCACACACTCCCCTACTCGCGATGTTCATCGCGTTGCTCCGATGGACGACAACATTGTAACTTTGACTCGCACTAAAAAACCGACAAAAAATAGATCGCCGGGCATGACGAGCAGCAGGACGAATAACGCAGCCATACTATGTCTCTGCCCATTTCCCTCGCTATTTCTCTCGCCACTCGTCGAGTGTGTGGCCGTAGGGTTAGATTATAGGAGAGGGAAATCTACTGCCGGATTAGCATCATGTCTGGGGGGCATCACAAACAGACCAAACTAAAAATATATCCTAACACATGAAAGAACATTTTTATTGTATGTAACAACTCCACTTATCTTTTTCGTCCCATATGCGACTTGTGTGGACACATTAGCCCTGTCTCACACCCAGGCGAGGACGCGGGCAGTGCGGCGATTTCTGCTGAAAACCACAAGCTGCGCAAATACGCCAACCTCGGTAGTTTGCGGCGTGAGACGAGACGATAGGCCTTTAAGTATACATTAGCTGTATTTAGCTTAATGTATACTCAAAGGCCCTTGGGGACCTTCAGCCAAACGCCTGGCCGAGTAGTTGTCCAAGCGGCTGACGGAGAAGTCTAAAGACAAGAGGGCGGGCAATTATTTCTGCCAACGTATTAGCCTTGCTATACAAAGGGGAAATGTTGCCAGTCTCCTTGGTACTATCTCTGATGGGACGTCTTTAGGAGATATTCTTTATTTTTTGTCCTTCATACATATTCTAGGATATTTTTTTATTGACCAATACTAGATTACTTGTGGATAGGGGGGCCCACATGCGTGGATAGCTTAGGGCAGTGTTTCCCAACGTGAGGCAATTTCAAAATAGACTCAACACGACTTTAACCCTTTCGCTTTGGGTTATTGAAATGCAATGCTAGATATCGTTGACAAATTTAACAAAAAAAGGCATATTTCCAAAAACTGTAATCATTTATATTTCTCAAGAGAACAAAACAATTTTTAAAGGTTAAAAATTTTGTATGGGGGTATAAAAATTTTAGAAATGTTAAGGTTGGGTTGGGCCTAAAAAAGGTTGGAAAACACTGGCTTAGGGCATCAAGTAGTCTGAATCCGGAGAACACATGGACTGGTAAAGCATTCCACTTGTCGATTGTTCTACGAGGAAACTGAATATTGTAAGTAATCTTAACAAACCTGCAAATAAAGATCATCCTTGCTGACTGCGCCGTTCAGTTCGGGTTTTGTGAATTGTGCTTGCAATGAGTGATTTTTGCCCTGCATCGGTAAGGTGGGTGCTTCGTGCTGCCAACCCTTAGCTTCCTCCTGCCTGAAGCCAGGGTTGTCGAAGGCGAACTCATCTTTCACGTTCTCAGGATCCTTGGAAAATACCAAGTGTTTGCCTGGGGACAAACAGAATTATTGGTTAAGTAGGTTTAAAATATATATATTGGGACTTGACTTATTTCTCTTTTAGACATTTCTATACCAAACGTGATTGTAGGTAAAGACGAGCAAAATAAATATAATATAAAATAATATAATATAATATAATATAATATAATATAATATAATATAATATAATATAATATAATATAATATAATATAATATAATATAATATAATATAATATAATATAATATAATATAATATAATATAATATAAAATAATATAATATAATACATATAATAATTAACAAATAATAATAATTAAAAAATAAAATAATATAATAGAATATATAATTAACGATTACCATTTTTAAATGACTATTTAAAAATTAATTGAAGACAGGCGTGGCCGAACGGGGTTCCGGGTTTGATTCCCGGTCGGAGCAAAAATTTCTTAGCTTTTATTTGTAATAAAGCTTTTATTGTAATTATATGGAATATTACAAATATTTGTTAATAAAAAAAAATATGCGGATATTCGCTTCGGGTCTGGTTATCAAAGTGTGGTAGGCAGTGGTACCCAGTCTGCCGATCCGGGGTAGTACCACCACTTACAAGTATACAAATTACAGACCGTGAAATAATTTGGTCGCGTTTAGGGATCTTTTAAGTTGCCGGTTCCAACTAGGCCGGCATAGTGGATGTGATTGCTACTTAAAGTTATTAAATTGTAGTAGCAGTGATATCCATTCATGGAATGCACTCTAGGCTCCAGCCTAACATGAGCTGTTGTCACATGACGAGCCACTTAAAAAAATCACAAAAAGCTTTTAACTAACAAATAACATTAATAGTCATAACGAAACACAGAACTGAAACTAATAGACAGCGCATAGGAAAGCAGTTCCGGCGGAAGCCAACACACAATGCTATAGTAACGGCGACTGAGGCATCTGTATGTTTTTTACATGTCTATACTAAGCTACTAAACGTGCTTGTAGCATAGAAACTAAACGACTAAAGTGTATAATATTTATTATATATCAAAGATACATTGGTGCAGGAAAGTGGTTTTGACACTAGTCACGGTCACCTTAAGTTGAATCGGACTTTCAATCGGTGCTCCTCAATTTTAACATCAGCTAAGCAAAGCTCAGAATATGTCGAGTCACAATAAAAAGTGTAGTCGATTGAAAATACGCGGTGCGTTCGATTAAACTTCTGTCAAAGTGATCAACTTTATCGACTTCAGATTTAACTCATTTTCACTTCTTTAGCACGGCTGCTTAGACCAGGGCCGTCTTAAGCATATTCAGCGCCGGGGTGCGAAAGTCAAGGCTCCGCTCGCGCGGTCTCAGTGTAGTAGGTACATATCGGAGTTTATGGCGGTCGGCATGCGCCCCCTAGGACTCTGCGCCCGGGTGCACCGCACCCCTTGAACCCCCGGGTAAAGACGGCCCTGGCTTAGACGATACTTTTTTAAATTGTAACGCGACTCTGAGCACGACTCCCCGAGATCCCGAGATCCCCATTACTATAAAATAAAATACGTTTTCATTTGCTCATCGCCTGATTCTATTTTGGCCGGCATAGTGACGGCAACTCAAGTAGCCGTGAATTAAATCGATTTTTTCAGTCGTCGTCACTCTCGGACCTCCTCTTGCTGATCATCAGGCGGGTCGAGGTCAGATGTCGTGTCACAAGAAAAAAATGACTAAGGAACGGCGCATGATGAGGAGAAGGCCAAAATAAACTTGTCATCCGTCCATTTAATACGAAACATATTGAAGCGGTGTCTACGTGTATGTAGTCTACGCTCGAACTAATGACAGTGACCCGCGTCGCGTCGCATAAAATGGTAAATAATAAAAAAACGAGTTTTTCAAAATTTCTTATATCAATATTAAATAGTGAAAGTGTAAAGAAAGAAAGCTTTTACATATATTGTTGTAGAGAAGTGAAAAAAATTAGTATCTTTTGTTGTTTTTTATTATTACATATTAGGGCTTGATATATGACAGAACCTTTAACGGGACATTTATTTTATTATTTTATTTATTTGTCATTATACGATACTTTTTACAAATTCGTAAATTATAACTTTTGGTACTACCAGTTGATAGAGTTATACTTTGATGATGATGACGATGAAAACTTTTCAATAGTGACAGGGGAATACCCTTCACCCATTGTAGGAGTTATCTCGTGTGAATATAAGCTATATTTTTCACATAAGAAAAGAAAATGCTCCATTTAAAGTGACAGTGTTATTGTTTGGGAAAAATCAGGTCAATGAGTTGTATAAGTTTCTAAATTGTTCAACGATTTTCTAAACTCACGGAACTTATTGCTACAGGCTACAGAAGCCCTAAATACACTATAGTCGACAGTCGAACTACAAAGTTCGAGGCGTCTTTTCTTTATAGAACAATCGACAAGGGGTTTTTTTTATTGTTACTCGACATATGACAGCGCCCAGCTCGATGTTAAGTCTGAAGGGTGGTCCATAAATGAATGTCACTGCTACTACAATTCAATAACTGTAAGTAGCAACCACATCTACTATGCCCGCCTAGTTGGAACCGGCAACTCAAACTAATCCCGAAACGTGACTAAATCACTTCACGGTCTGTATATTTGTAAGTGATGGTACTATCCCGGATCGGCAGACTGTGTACCACTGCCTACCACTCTTTGCCTGCCCATGTGTTCTCCCTATCCTATAACCTTGGATCCTACAAGCGACGCGTGAAGAAGAACCTTTGGCCGGCATAGTTAGAGTGATTGGGCTAACTGTGAAAACACGGTTTTCACAGTCGTCGGCTCTCTTGTACCTCCTCTTCTAACCATTAGGCGGGTCGAGGTCAGATGTCAAGTCACAATAGAAAAAAAGCGTATCCCGTATCGTATCGTTCAAAAAATTGGGGTATTTGTTTGTATGAACATTAATTAGACTATGACTATGGAAGCATCCCCTCTAAATTTGTTATTTTATAAATAAAAAATCTTGTTCTGAATATTCCAGACGTCATAAAATTTGGTTCTAAATGACACCTTTGGCATTTGACGTATAAAAACTTGTTTTCATAGGTCAGAGGTTAGGAATTAATTGGTCGGAATTAGAAAATCCGCATGTTTAATATTTAAGCCTAAATACATAATTATATTTTATCCGTCGCATATGCATATTAAAATAGTTTGATGTACGAAGATTACAATGAATTTAAAATATATTCTTTATTTTGTATAGTTTAGGTGTGCAAAATGAACAAACTATAATTATGACAGTTCGAAGCAGAACTTTTTATATGGCGTGTCTTCGAGATTGACAGATGATACAAAATCCATATCTTATTATTCAAATAACTTAATTTCACAGTATTTCAAAGCAAAATTGTTATTAGTTTTATCAACACAAGTATCGAAACTACCATTTATATATTTTTTCATCATCGGACATTACAAAAGTAGTACATAAAAGCCCAAAATGAATGATGTCCTTTATAGAGCTTCTTAAATTAGTAAGGATAGCTCTGCAAAAATTGCGAATTTAGGAAATTCTTCGGGACTTAGTGCCGGGAGTTGGTTGATATTGGTTTTTCTAATATCACAAAGTGATTTACGTTCTTAAACAAGTCTGGTGCCATCTATCTGGCACCTGTAGAATTAAGAAGAAAGCATAGGACAACATAATGTATTATCGTAGACAAGTAGGCAATGGGGATGTAAACTACCAATTGTTCACGATAGAGGGCATCGTTGATTCTCTATATCTCGTTTTTTTTAAGAATTTATAAATCTCATGTGAATGAATGCGTTAAACGAGGCAGGCCAGGTGTTTGCCGGTCAAATCTGACACATCCTCAAGAAAACTGGGTTGCCTAGTAGACTTGGGTAGTTCCGGAACGAGTCACTAAAATGATATACTTCCGATCCTGGTACTACACCACTCACTCGTTCACCACAAATTCAAATGTGTCTCTAGTTCCTTTAGTTCCGAGTCATGCATCGCATATCCACTCACTCACCACTCCTATGATGGAACGAGATATAAACACATCGTACATTCGTACCTCGTTCGTTACTCGTACCTAGTATTTTCGCGTAATACCGTGAAAGTATATTTTATATACCCATTGCTCTCCGCGTGCACAAGAAAATATTTACACCGCGTGCATTACGAGTAATGGTAGGAAAGTATGTTGAAGAGAGCAGCAACTCGTCGTCTTTTTATAACGTATTTTTCTAACGAATATTTGCAGTTTTAAATTATGCGAATTGGTAATTGTGATTATAATTATTGTTTATTATAGTTTCTGTGTACATTCGTGAAGTGTATGATCTAAAATAATTCTATAGAAAGGATCTATAGAAAGGATATCTTGATTTTTCAGAACAACTGGAGCTTTTCTTTACCGAATGCGTTTCCTTGAGCTAAATGAACTAGTGAACTAGATGAGTGAACTAGTTCCGATGGAAAAAATATACATATCACTCCGTATCATTTGATGGAAGCGTTTTGCGCATGTATATTGCCTAGTGCCCATAACCATAGAGCTTGTATGAAGAGAATTGTGAATGTTAAGGAAGCGAGGGAGTTGTGTTAGGAACGTGGCAAGTGGCGCCCCATTGTCACTGCCTATCCCTGTGGAAAAAAGGCGTGACAATTTCATTGATTAAGATGTAAACTTTTTAGTAATATGAAATGAAAGTATTTTATACGTTCGAAAAAGTATATATACGTTCGAAAGATGACAAGGAATAATGTTTAAATATTTCAAAGTGATATCACTCTATTTACAACTGATTTACTCTTTATTACAACTGAAGGTCACATGTAAATTTATAGTAATAAGAAGGTATTTTTTATGTAAACATTTTACGAGCACCTTTATGGTTAAACCATAAATTTTGTTGTTAAATTGTAAGGCCAAGTTTAAAGATGGATCTTAGGATTTAAATTACACTGAGTTAAAAATTAGAATTAATTTAACAGCCGGATGTACCAAAACTTAAAATTTACGAATTTGTAAAAAGTATCGTATAAGTAAAAAAAATTGGGTTGCACCACTCTTTTACTTCACATTATACATTTACGTTTAACGGATATTTTATACAGAGCTATACATCATTCATTTTGGGTTTCTATGTACTACTTTTGTTATTTCTAATGATAAAAACATATAGTATAAAAGGTAGTTTCGATATAAAATTATTGACAACCCAATTCACGATTTCGTAATAGTAAAACGTAATAGAATAAGTATAAAGTAAAAGTAAATTCGTAAGTTGAAACTTTTTTGGTACAACCGACTGTATGAGTAGTAGGCAGTGGTGCTCAGTCAGTCTACTGATCCGGCATAGTACCACCACTTACAGTAAAATTAGCTTGGAGACGTTTTTGCATTTGTAGTAGAGCGCTTAAGAGCGCGTTTTCATTATTAACACACGTCACGAAAACACGTCATGTTCTTAGGTTTTAATTTGAAGCAAACAAAAGATAACCGGAAACTTTGAATGGAAAAGCGCGAAAATTGTTATTTCCAACTAGCCGGTACCTATGTTTCTATGATATATAATTAATTAGTCAAAATAAAAATCATTCATTTGTCAAACATAGGTTACATAAGGTAGGTAAAAATAAAGCCGCCATGTTGCGTCTAAAAGGTATACAAATAAAAATTAGTCGTTCTGTTTCTATGATAAAGGCACATTTAGTAGATTAGTATAGAAATGTAAAACAAACGTAAATCAGAACGTGTAACTAAAATATGACAAACAGAGAATTCAAAATGTCAACGTACGAATTGAATGGATGAATTATGAATGAATGTGGGTGTGTATGAAAGCCATACAAACACATTATTATGCATATCACTATCCATTATGCCGGTCCGGGAATGTGGATGACGTAATAAAGGCTTAGGTGAATGTTGTAAATATGCATTATTAAATCTTTATTTATTGTGGCTCGACACTCGAAAGAGTGGTAGGCAGTGGTGTAAAGAGTTGTAGGCAGTGGTATAAAGAGTGGTAGGCAGCTGTGTAAAGAGTGGTAGGCAGTGGTATAAAGAGTGGTAGACAGTGGTATAAAGAGTGGTAGGCAGCGGTGTAAAGAGTGGTAGGCAGTGGTATAAAGAGTGGTAGGCAGTGGTATAAAGAGTGGTAGGCAGTGGTACTCAGTCTTCCGATCCGGGGCAGTATCACCACTTACAAATATACAGACCGTGAAGTGATTTAGTCACTTCACTGCTACTTGTAAGTAGCAGTTACATCCACTATGCCGACCCAGTTGAAATCGGCAACTTACAAGCTAATCCCGAAACGCGATTAAATCATTTCACTGTATGTATACTTGTAAATGGTACTACCCCAGATTAGATTTTAGTTGCCGGTTTCAATAGGACCGGCATAGTGGATGTGAATGCTACTCACAGTTATTGAATTGTAGTAGCAGTGACATCCATTCATGGACCACACTCCAGCTTAACATTAAGTGGAGTGCTGTCATATGTCGAGTCACAATAAAAAAAAACTAATAAAAGAGAAAAAGTGAAATGAAAATAAAAGTGAAGTAATTGATTAACGTATGGAAGTTAAAGCAATTTGTAGGTCATACCTCATTACCTACACACGGTACTGTTATAGTTAATTTTACGGGCTGTGTTTTTATCGTGTTTTTCACTGGGTGTCGACCCAATCGGCGAATCGGCAGTCTTTTTTTTGTAGAACAATCGACAAGTGGAATGCTTTGCCAGCCTATGTGTTCTCTCTATCCTATAACCTTGGATCCTTAAAGCTATGAAACTTAAGCGACTAACTTCTACTCTTTTTTTATTTTTATTTTATTGTGATTCGACATCTGACCTCAACCTGCCTGTTGGTAATCATGATGAAGTCATCGGTCCAAGAGTGCCGATGACAAAAAAGCTGCCTCAGTCCTTTGGCCAGCCAAAGGTGATTGAAGGATCCTAGGCTATAGAATGAGAAGAAAACATGGGCATTCCACTTGTCGATTGTTCTACAAAGAAACGACGCACCGAACCTTTCAGTTCGACTGCCGATTCGATCGACAGAATGTGGATGCTTCGCCTGACCTGTGCGGGTATCTTAATTATTTTGCTGGTATTATTGGACAATGCCAGTAATGCGATGCGTGAAGAAGCATCTTAGGCCGGCATAATGGCGGCGGCTGGGGCAGCCGGGAACTGACTCGGTTATTCCAGTCGTCGTCACTCTTGGACCTCCTCTTGCTTATCATCAGGCGAGTCAAGGTCAGATGTCGTGTCACAATAAAAAAAATAAAAAAACGGTACTATGACGTTACAGTGCTACGGTACTATGACGTCATCATGTCGTGTGACGTCATATTTAAGTAGTTACCATTCATGGTTAGTAACAAGTTGGTATATTCGATTGGATTCCAAGTGGGTCACGCTTGACTTTCACAAGCAACTGGTATATTTATTCTTAATGATTTTTCATAAACGCACGATCATATATTACGTGATGTGTTTGAAACGTAACTTAGAATTTATATTTCACTAGCTGAACCGGCGAATTTCATTCCGCCTAACAGTCAATGGACGCCGTGTTACAGATTAGCCGAATTTAAGTTGTGAATCGAGAAAATTAATATAATCCTTTTTCTTTAATAATAATAATAATAATAATCTTTATTAAAATAAGTTATCCTATGTACACATTTGGCTCTGTACCGAAAGTAGTTGGGGAACTGTATCTTCGGTTACAGTCGAGTTTACAAAACATTATTATTGGACACTTTTTACATTTACTACAAAATATAAACCTAAAAGTTAGTACTATTGTTAGGGTGTTAGTATTAGGTGTAGTGTGTGTGTGTGTGTGTGTGTGTGTGTGTGTGTATGTGTGTGTGTGTGATCCTCTAGTTGTGTAAAATATACGATTCTTCATTTAGGTACATTCAATATTTCCTCTGTATCATTATAATTCAAATGTAATAACCACTTTTCTACAGTGGTTTTACATTGACCCTTATTTGTTTTTAAGATGTTTATTAATAATATGAGTACAACATATGTTTTTGAGTAATACTCTTTTACTGATATGTCAAAATTCAATCAAGTTGTCACGGTTGATCAGAATTAAGTTCAAGGCCGGTTTCATCTAGGCCGGCAGAGTGGATGTGGTTGCTACTCACAGTTATTGAATTGTAGTAGCAGTGACATTCATTCATGGACCACACTTCGGCTTAACATCAAGCGGGGTGCTGTCATATGTCGAGTCACAATAGAAAAAAAAATTAAAAAGTAGCTTGATATATTTTTATTAGTTTACACAAAATAAATTCCCGAACGCACCCATAAATTTTGTATGGGAAAATGTTTTTTTATAAAAAAATAATTATAAAAACATTTTCCAGTGGACCAAATTGTGAATCTAAACTATTCTCAAATCCCCTTGAACACACACAAAAACGTTCACATCAAAATCGGTCCAGTCGTTTAGGAGGAGTTCAGTCACATACACACGCACACAAGAAATATATATATAAAGATTTGACCGGCATACCTCAATGATATTTTAATAAGAAAAAACGTAGATACGTTATACGCGCTCCGATGCTAATAACCCCCCCTAGCACGGCAATCCAAGAAACAAGATAAAGAGCTGCAAGGAATATCATAGTATCTCATTTAAAATAACATAATAGGCCGGCACATCAAAATGTTCAAAAAATAATAAATAAGTGTTCAAGATTGTTTTGTGTGCAGTTTTACAAAATCTTAAATATATTTTTAGGATATTTTGATGCACTGTTCTGGTTAAGGCATTGATACTCTTTGCAGGTCGTTATCTTGCTTCTTGGATTGCCGTGCTAGGGGGGCTGAATTCAGTGTCACGATGCTGAGCAATATATAATTGTCTCTTTTTCGCTCTCAATAACTTTCATTCCTTCCTACTTCCACTTGTGTGAATGTATGAATTGATCGTTCAAATCTGCCTTCCACTTTATTATCAATTATAATTTGTAATGTGGTATTTAGGATATTTGGATATTAGGCACTGGGTTGCCTAGTGCCTATAACCGTAGAGCTTGTATGAAGAGAATTGTGGATGTAAGGGAAGCGAGGATCGTGGCAAGTGGCGCTCCATTGTCTCTGCCTATCCATGTAGGAAAAAGGCGTGACAATTTGATTGATTGATTTACTAAAATGTATTATGACTTAGACTATAAACCAAAGAATATAACCAAAGGACATCTTTTTTTTTATTGTGACACGACATCTGACCACATCATTCATTTTGGGCTTTTATGTACTACTTTTGTAATGTCCAATTATGAAAAAATATATAAATAGCAGTTTCGATACTTGTATTGATAAAATTAATAACAATTTTGCATTTAATTGCTGTGCAATTGAGTTATTTGTAAAATAAGATATGGATTTTGTATTATCTGTCAACCAACGCTATATTTGTTCTGCTTTAAACTGTCATAATTATAGTTTGATCATTTTGCACACCTAAACTATGCAAAATAAAGGATATATTCCAATTACATTGTAATCTACATATATCGAACTGTTTTAAAATGCATATTAAACTGTTAATACAATTAAGCCCAAGTCCCCATACAAATCAAATGATGTCCTGTAAAAAAACTTAGGTCCGACAGGGAATCGACCCCGGGACTGTTGAGTTTACAATAGTACCATGCCTGTAAAAACTATACGTGAGAACAAAACATCAAGTAAGTAATTCTACCTACAATAGTAAATTAAAACAAGTATCTATTTTTCAAGAGAATTTGCACGTGATCAAGTGGGTAACCTTGGCTCGCTAGAAGACACGTATTAAACAGTTAACTGAGATCATTCAATTATTTATTTTATATTATACCCGGCAGATAAAAAGAATACTAGCTTCGAAGCTTTTTTTTATTGTGACTCGACAATATGACAGCACCCCGCTTGATGTTAAGCTGAAGTGTGGTCAATGAATGAATGCCACTGCTACTACAATTCAATGTCAGTGAGTAGCAATCGCATCCACTAAGGCTAGTTGAAACCGGCAACATACAAGCTGATCCCGAAACGCGACCAAATCACTTCACGGTCTGTATACTTGTAAGTGGTGGTACTACCCCGGATCGGCAGACTTGGTACCACTGCCTACCACTCTTTGATAACCAGACCCGAAGCAAATATCCATCTCTTTTTTTGTTAACCAATATTTGCAATATTTAATATAATAATTAAATATTACAAATAAAAGCTATGAACAAATATTTGCTCCGACCGAGAATTGAACGCCATCTCCACATTATGCCACAAGCCATCTGTACTGTATCGACTACTCCACTGCTCAAATTCCAATGGAGGTCACAAGTTAACAAATCATTCTTCAATTGAAAAAAAACATCAAAACAAAATGACTAGCAAATATAAATAGCTATTTACAAGTATAAAAACTAATTAAGTAAACAGACTACAATATCAATAGACTTTTTAGAACACGACATTTGACCTCGCCCCGTCTGATAATAAGCAAGAGGAGATCCAAAAGTGCCGACGACTGAAACAACCTAGTTAGTTCACGGCTGCATCAGTCGCCGTCACTATGCCTGCCAATAAAATAGCTCCTTTAGCTGTAAAGGATCCTGACACAACTCTCCTCACATCCACAATTCTCTTCATACAAGTCCTACGGTTATGGGCACTAGACCACCCATCTTTCTTGAGGATGTCTCGGTTTAGGTCGGAAAACACCCTTTTGGGCCTGCATTGTTTAACGCATCAATCCTCATCAGATTTAGAAATTCATTTCGTCAATCTATTTTCACTCATCCATTCCATGTGCCTAAACCATTGAAGCATTCCTTTGTCAATCCTAAATATATACAATATTTATAGACAATTATAGTACAGGTTGATTAGTAATCAATCAATCAATCAAAAAACATTTGCCAAGTACATTTTATTTAAATGATTAGCTGTAATTAAATTTAACTTTCTCTCAGAGCCCATATTAAATTGGCTCTAAATTAAAGATAAATTAATATATTTTGTGATAATTAGGTCTCATTCGGCGTCTAGCAGAATACAGTCTATGTAACTAGATATGGAGTAAAAAACCGTTTTAAATTTAAGGCTAAGTTAATACAAGGTTATCTTAAATCTCAAGAACAACTTCCTTAAACATTTTTAAAATTAAATTAAATTGATATAGAGAATTTGTTTACGAGGAAATCTTATCAAAGAGTGGTAGGCAGTAGTACCCAGTCTGCCGATCCGGGGTAGTACCACCACTTTCAAGTATACAGACAGTGAAGTGACTTTGTGGCATAGTGGATAGGACTGCTACTTACAGTTATTAAATTGTAGTAGCAGTGACATCCAGCAACAGTGGGGTGCTGTCACAATGTCCAGTCACAATAAAAAAAAATCGTTAGAGTTATGTCCGGGTCGTAAAAAGTCTAATGTCTGCTTTATGAAAAAGGTTTAATTGGGGCTTAAATTATATATAAATGCTGATAAGTATGACCTTGAAGAGAAATAACAATTCATTTTAGTTTTTCTACAAATATTTGTACAGAGCTTAAAAACTACGTGTTTATACACAATGCTCGATTCGTCATCAAAACAAGTTTTTTCGTTTTTCCATTAAAAGAATCTAAATATATTTACAATAATATTAAAGATACACAAAAGGCATTCAAATTGGTCAACATGGAAAAACAAGCAATAAAAACTTCGCGAACCGTTCATATTGAATTCCGAAGCAGAATTCAAGACTTAGCTGTTCTATAAAGACCTCTCCTACATATAATATCGTATACAATCTATAATTAAAATTTTATATTTTCTATAAAAGTTTATGTCGTATTTTTTAATTTTACTTAAGATGATGTCTAAAATTTCCACCATTTAAATTCTAAAATTATTTAAAATTTATATGTTCCGTGGGTCAACTGATCTCAATCAATCAATCAAATTGTCACGCCTTTTTCCCACAGGGATAGGCAGTGACCATGGAGCGCCATTGCCACGATCCTGACACAACTCCCTCGCTTCCTTCACATTTACAATTCTCTTCATACAAGCTCTATGGTTATGGGCACTGGACAACCTAGATTTCTTGAGAATGTCTCCGATTTGGTCGGAAAACACCCTTATGGGGCCTGCCTTGTTTAACGTGGATACATTAACATGAGATTTATAAATTCCTTCCGTCAATCTACTTTCACTCATCCTTTCCATTCCTTTTAAATCATAAATTAATTAAAATTCCACAATTAATCGAACGGAATTGTTTTTACACTTTGGTTTTACGTATATTTATTTTTGCAATAAGTACAAAGGCGGACTTAATGCCGCTAGGCATTCTCACTAGCCTTTTTTGTATGAGGTAGGTGCAAAATAAAATATAAGCATTTAGTCTAAAGCATACTACTAATTCTATTATGCTTTAAAATAGTTGATCAGTACGTTCTTAGAATATGTCAAAGGTAAAATAAACATATGGAAAAATTATAGTTAACGAACCTGTATAGTGTTAATATATATAAACCTCAACTAGTGATTAAAATTAAATAGAAAATTTAAAACATGCACATAGAGAACTGCGACCGGAGATCAAACTTGTTCCCCCTGATAAAACGGATGGAACCTTGATAAAAATAGTAAATAAACTTAAAAAAGTGTCATTGTTTATTCTTAAAATGACATAAACAGTAAAAAATGTCCATGGAAGAGTGATTTTGTGACGGACAGTGTTACAAGTATCATTTACGATGTATTGAAATGTTTATTTATTTTATTAGTGATTTTTACTTGCATAGGTTGTCTTATGAGATCATAATTTCTACTATGAGTTTCATTGGGAAATACCTATTAAATCTATGGCTGGGGCCCTAATTTTTCACGGGTATTAAAACAAACCCAACTTAGATCATTTATTTAAAAAAACTGTGTTTTTAATTTCCATTGAGGCCGGGTCTTAATCAAAGCCTCTGAACGTTATCGATCTTTTTAATTCTGGATTTTGTAGTTAATGTTGGTTTAGCGCAGAGTATTTTATCTGAACCGGCATCAGAGATATGTGATAAATTTTGCAATATTATCTCTTCCCTTCAGCGGCGACTTTTTCCCAAATAGACTTAAGATGAATTTGATGTTATGTTTTAGGCTCTATAGATCTGACATGTCTTAATAGACAAAAGCTCCCAATAAATACAGATAAAAAAAACTGGATTTACAAATTAAATATATTATATAATGTGAAGAAGTGGTATGTACTATCAGAGTTTGACAGACTGTGTAAATAGCTACCAACTGTCTGTCAAGATTTATAGTAAAAAAAACTCATAATAGAATAACAGGTACGGTGTTCTACAAGGTCGTATGCTTGGCCCGCTGTTATTCATATTTTAATCTCTTATTTTAAATAACTTAACAGACCAGCTTATCGAGATATTCGAAAAATATTTATTCAACTTTTCAACATTTTTTTGTGCGAAGACTTTATAGAATGTTTAAATATTTTTTTTGGACATTTTGATGCTTTATTCTGGTAAGTTATTTAAAATGAAATGGAATGATGGGCCTTCTTAGGTTATCATGCTAGGCGTGCTGGGTATTAATTAAAACACATCATTCATTTTAGGGTATATATATTATATATACATATATGTATTAATAGTATATAGTAGTTGTGACACATGTATTGATAAAACTAACAACAATTTTGCTTTTAATTGCTGTGAAGTTAAGTTATTTAGAAATTAGATGGATTTTGTATTATTTTTTTTTTTTTTTATTGTGACACGACATCTGACTTCTTCTTTCTTCTTCTCGCAATCACGAAGAAACGCCATACTAACAGTTCTGCTTTGAACTGTCATAATTATAGTGATCATTTTGCACACCTAAACTATGCAAAATAAATAATATATTCCAATTGCATTGTAATCTTCATACATTATACTATTTTAAAATGTATATGCAACTGTTAATACAATTAAGCCCAAGTCCCCATACAAAATGAATGATGTCCTTTGTACAGCCCCCCTAGCACGGCAATCCAAGAAGCAAGATAAAGAACTGCAAGGAATATGATTGCAACTCATTATAAATAACTTTATAGGCCGGCACATCATAATGTTAAAAAAAAATTTAAAGTTTTCAACGTTGCTTTGGGTAAAGTATTAAAAACGTTTTTTTTTTCACGTTTCACGTTTTTGATTCACTGTTCTAGAAGTTATTTAAAATGAGTTGGAATGATGTTCTTTGCAAGTCTATATCTTGCTTCTTGGATTGCCGTGCTAGGGGGGCAGAAAACAAAATACTCGTAATATTGTTTAATATAATGCTATCTGACAGATTTATACTGTAATAGGTATTGATATGGCGGATGGGTCGATTGTTTGTGTTTTATTTTTATTTTTTTATTATGTCATAAGGTGATGGGTTGTTTGTGTGTTTATATGTGTATGTATGTTGGGTTTTGGTAATGTTGTGTTATTGTTTGATTTGTTTTTGTTATTGTTTTTTTTTATCTTCTTTCTTAACTATATAAGTGTTTCAGTTCTTTTTATTCGTGACAACTTCTAAGTGGCCCTGTTGTTATATATTTATTATTTCTATTTGACTTTCTAGCCGTAAGTTGTCCTGTTAATCTTTTTTTTAAATCTATATTTATTGGAAGCTTTTGTCTATTAAGACATGTCAGCTCCATAGAGCCTAAAACATAACATCAAATTCATCTTAAGTCTATTTGGGAGGAAGTCGCCGCTGAAGGGAACAAATAATATTGCAAAATTTATAACATATTTCTGATGCTGGTTCAGATAAAATACTCTGCGCTAAACCAACATTAACTACATTCAGTTTAAATTCCTTCACTAGCGCTTCCGTCCCCTTTTTGCTCTTAGAGCACTCCATCATCATATGTTGGACTTCATCTAGAACACCACGGCCTGTTAATGTTAAATAAATAAATAAATATCAATAGTTATCCTCATGTTTATCTCATACTACGTGCACAACCATTGTTTAAAGTCGTCAACGCGTTTGTATGATATCATTTCTCATAGCATACTTGTCTTTAGTGTCCAAGTTATTACGAAAGGTTAGACACGTTCCTAATAGTCCATAGAGGTTTTTATAAGCCTTTGTTTAATCATTGGAGGAATAGCAGTTCATTAAAATTCACAAAAAAGATATTTAAACGTTCTGTAAATCTATTGTTTTTTATTGTAACTCGACATATGACAGCACCCCGCTTGATGTTAAGCCGAAGTGTGGTCCATAAATGAATGTCACTGCTACTACAATTCAAACTGTGAGTAGCAATCACATCCACTATGCCGGCCTAGATTGAACCGGCAACTTACAAGCTGATCCCGAAACGTGACCAAATCACTTCACGGTCTGTATACTTGTAAGTGGTGGTACTACCCCGGATCGGCAGACTGGGTACCACTGCCTACCACTCTTCATACAAAACAACGTTGAAAACTTTTGGAAATATTTTTTTTAAACATTATGAAGTGCCGGCCTAATAAGTTTTTTAAAATAAGTTACAATAATAGTCCTTGCAGTTCTTTATCTTGCTTCTTGGATTGTCGTGCTAGGGGGGATGGAATTTTGAATTTTTTTTTATCGTGACTTGACATATGAGAGCACCCCGCCTGATGTTAAATTAGAGCGCAGTCTATGAATGAAGACTGATTCTACTATGCCGGCCTAGTTGGATTTACTAAATGACCTCGAAACGAGACTAAGTTACTTCTGGGTTTGTATTACTACGATCTGGGGTTGTACTCGCCAGGATTAAATTGTTTGGACGAATGGAAAGAACTGAAAACGCATTTAGCTATTTCTTACAGACCTTGGTCTCATGGGTGATTTCCCCAATACCGTATAAGCAAAAAATCCTGTTTAACTCGACATATAACATAACCCTGCCTGATGTTAAGCTGAAGTGCGGTCCATGTATGGAGGTTATTGCTACTTACAGTTTAGTAATTTTAAGTAGTGCGGAGCGTCTTTTCTTTGTAGAACAATCGACAAGTGGAATGCTTTGCCAGCCCATGTGTTCTCTCCCTCCTATAACCTTGGATCCTTTAAGCGATGCGTGAAGAAGCACCTTTGGCCGGCATAGTGACGGCGAAACTCGGATGTTTCAGTCGTCGTCACACTTGGATCTCCTCTTGCTTATCATCAGGCGGGTCGAGGTCAAATGTCGTCTCACAATAAAAAATTAAAAAAAAGTAGCAGTCACATCCATTGTACTGGCCTAGTTGGAACCGGCAACTTACAAACTGATCCCGAAACGCGACTAAGTCACTTCACAACCTGTTTACCCCTTGAGAGACGAGCGTAAATACATTAAAGGTTGTCAAGTAATTATGCAGGCATGCCTTTCGATTGTAATGGCGCCTTGACCCAATGCTATTGAATAAAAACTTCGACTCAATTTGACCTAGGTCATGCAATTTTAAATCTTATTATAAGGAAATAAAGTTTTATTTATCTTTTTTAATACTAAACCCATACTTTTCTTTCAATACTAATATTATAAAAAGGAAAGAATTGTAAGTTTGTTTGTAATGAATAGACTCAGAAACTACTAGGCCAATTTTAAAAATTCTTTCACCATTAGAAAGCTACATTCTTCGTGAGTAACATAGGCTATATTGGATTTTCAAAAAGTTTAGGGTTACGTACGAAATCTCGAATAATGTAACCTAAGGTGTAAAAAAATGACTTACATCGCGACTTTTGACTGCAAAAACTATTGACGATTTATAAAATAGTGTTCTATATAATAATAGTACTCATAATTACTCACAAAAAACTCTGCCATAGTATATGCCAAAAATGGTTTTATTAGATTAAGAATAGGACGGCTGTTGACTAACTTAACTTGACTGATTCAAAGGTGTTTTTTTCTTGACGGTCCGCAAAGAAATAGACACCATTCTAAAATGAAGTTGGTTGGAGAGTTAGATGTCACGAAATGGCGGCAATTCCGTCCTATTCTTATTTTAATCGCGTTATACCTACAACATGGTTTTGGTTTGTAGTAAATATTACCTTTAGCAATAATAATAATAACAAATTTAAGGTGAGGCACTTGAAAGGTGGCTAGTACCTATTTACGATAAGAGTGAGAAAATTAGCGTAAAAAACAAATATATACTTATTTATATAGCTATATATACCTACTTATACGTATAGTAAACATTGTTATTCTCTTAAGACTGCAAAATTATAATAGGTATTATTTCTTCATAAAATTCAGATTCTTAGATCGTATGTCGAAGACGGCATTGGTGGGGCTTACAATATTTGGTTGGGTCGAGGGGATAGTGAGGGCAGTGGAGGTGACATGTCGCAAAAAGCTTTGAAACCTACATTTCGGTCACAAGTCGGTACCAAAATGTAGGTTGCCTTCACTCATCCGCCTGCCACGCGGCAGACCCGGCACCCGCACGGAGAATCTATGGATGCTAAGAAATTATTTCATTCTGGTTTGTGTTCCATATATAAAGGCGGCTACTACAGTTAAATAACTTCAAGTAGCAGTCGCATCCACTATGACAGCCTAGTTGGAACCAGCAACATTCAAATGAGTCGCGTTACGGTCTGTACACTTGAGAGCGTACAGTTTGTCGCCTCGGCAAACTAAACACTTGAGTGTATTGACTATCGTAACACAGACTATGCGCTTAAAAGTATCACAGACTATGCGCTTAAAAGTATCACAGACTATGCACTTAAAAGTATCACAGACTATGCGCTTAAAAGTATCACAGACTATGCGCTTAAAAGTATCACAGACTATGCGCTTAAAAGTATCACAGACTATGCACTTAAAAGTATCACAGACTATGCGTTTAAAAGTATCACAGACTATGCGTTTAAAAGTGTCACAGACTATGCGTTTAAAAGTATCACAGACTATGCGTTTAAAAGTATCACAGACTATGCGTTTAAAAGTATCACAGACTATGCGTTTAAAAGTATCACAGACTATGCGTTTAAAAGTATCACAGACTATGCGTTTAAAAGTATCACAGACTATGCGTTTAAAAGTATCACAGACTATGCGCTTAAAAGTATCACAGACTATGCGTTTAAAAGTGTCACAGACTATGCGCTTAAAAGTATCACAGACTATGCGTTTAAAAGTGTCACAGACTATGCGCTTAAAAGTATCACAGACTATGCGTTTAAAAGTATCACAGACTATGCGTTTAAAAGTATCACAGACTATGCGTTTAAAAGTGTCACAGACTATGCGTTTAAAAGTATCACAGACTATGCGTTTAAAAGTATCACAGACTATGCGTTTAAAAGTATCACAGACTATGCGTTTAAAAGTATCACAGACTATGCGCTTAAAAGTATCACAGACTATGCGCTTAAAAGTATCACAGACTATGCGCTTAAAAGTATCACAGACTATGCACTTAAAAGTATCACAGACTATGCGTTTAAAAGTATCACAGACTATGCGTTTAAAAGTGTCACAGACTATGCGTTTAAAAGTATCACAGACTATGCGTTTAAAAGTATCACAGACTATGCGTTTAAAAGTATCACAGACTATGCGTTTAAAAGTATCACAGACTATGCGTTTAAAAGTATCACAGACTATGCGTTTAAAAGTATCACAGACTATGCGTTTAAAAGTATCACAGACTATGCGCTTAAAAGTATCACAGACTATGCGTTTAAAAGTGTCACAGACTATGCGCTTAAAAGTATCACAGACTATGCGTTTAAAAGTGTCACAGACTATGCGCTTAAAAGTATCACAGACTATGCGTTTAAAAGTATCACAGACTATGCGTTTAAAAGTATCACAGACTATGCGTTTAAAAGTGTCACAGACTATGCGTTTAAAAGTATCACAGACTATGCGTTTAAAAGTATCACAGACTATGCGTTTAAAAGTATCACAGACTATGCGTTTAAAAGTATCACAGACTATGCGCTTAAAAGTATCACAGACTATGCGTTTAAAAGTGTCACAGACTATGCACTTAAAAGTATCACAGACTATGCACTTAAAAGTATCACAGACTATGCACTTAAAAGTATCACAGACTATGCGCTTAAAAGTATCACAGACTATGCACTTAAAAGTATCACAGACTATGCACTTAAAAGTATCACAGCCTATGCACTTAAAAGTATCACAGACTATGCACTTAAAAGTATCACAGACTATGCGTTTAAAAGTATCACAGACTATGCACTTCGAAGTATCACAGACTATGCGTTTAAAAGTATCACAGACTATGCGTTTAAAAGTATCACAGACTATGCGTTTAAAAGTGTCACAGACTATGCACTTAAAAGTATCACAGACTATGCGTTTAAAAGTATCACAGACTATGCACTTAAAAGTATCACAGACTATGCACTTAAAAGTATCACAGACTATGCACTTAAAAGTATCACAGCCTATGCACTTAAAAGTATCACAGACTATGCACTTAAAAGTATCACAGACTATGCACTTAAAAGTATCACAGACTATGCACTTAAAAGTATCACAGACTATGCACTTAAAAGTATCACAAACTGTGCACTTCGAAGTATCACAGACTATGCGCTTAAAAGTATCACAGACTATGCACTTAAAAGTATCACAGACTATGCGTTTAAAAGTATCACAGACTATGCACTTCGAAGTATCACAGACTATGCGTTTAAAAGTATCACAGACTATGCGTTTAAAAGTATCACAGACTATGCGTTTAAAAGTGTCACAGACTATGCGCTTTAAAGTATCATAGACTATTTTATTTTAATTTAATTTATTATATTTTATTTGTTGAAATTTAATTGTGGGTAATTCAAATTGTATTGTTATAATATTATACTAACTATAGATTTAAATTAAATTTATAGTTAACATTTGAAGTAAATTATATATTTAAACACCTAAATGGGTAGTTATGGAGAAGCAATAACATAGATAGACTAATGTACACTAACCCATAACAGTAAATAAATAATTTGATTTGATTTGATTTGAAAATATGCGCTTAAAAGTATCACAGACTGTTTACTTTGTGTATGGACTATCGCAATACAGACAGTGCAATTAAAATTTAGAGGAAAGCGAGGTAGTTGTGCCAGGATCGTGGCAATGGCGCTCCATTGTCTCTGCCTATCCCTGTGGGAGAAAGGCGTGACAGTTTCATTGATTGATTGATAAACCGTGTGATCATTGCACTACCACTACACCACGTAGCGATCTAGTAGCGATTATTTTTTATATATTATGTTTCCTTTATTCTAGGAAGGTTAAAAGCATTATTGCTGTATAAAGATATTTATAAATAAAATATGCGGATTCGTTTGCTTTTTATTGACCATGCATATTTTTTTAATTTTGGTATTTCCTGTTCTTAATTAAAGGTCAATACTTTCCTAGTCTATATTGTAAAATTTTATTAAATTTTTATATTTTCTACTGTAAATGAATTTAAGGTCGTATTGTGCATTTTTTTAAATTAAGGACGATATTTTACCTCTACTGGCCTGATGGTAAACAAGGGGAAGTCCATGAGCGTAAATTAGTGGAAAAGTGCAAAGACCGTGGACAGCCGTGGACGAACGGTTAGCAATTGGTTTGTTGAGCGTATTGGTGTTGTCCCGGGTTCGATTTCCGGTCAGAGCAAATATTTGTTTTATAGCTTTTATTTGTAATATTTAATTATATTAAATATTAAAAATATTTGTTAATCATAAAAGAGGCGGATTTTTGGTTCGGGTCTGGTTATCAAAGAGTGGTAGGCAGTGGTACCCAGATCCGGGGAGTACCACTTACAAGTATACAGACCGTGAAGTGATTTAGTCGCGGTTCCCGGTTTCAACTATGCCGGCATTGTGGATGTGACTGCTATTTATTTATCTGTAAGTAGCTGTCCCCTCTATTCATGGACCGCACTCCAGTTGTATGTCGAGCCACAATAAGAAAAAAGGTATTGGTACTGTATAGTCGATATGTTTTAAGACGCGCGTCGATTCATAGATTTTAAATATCTACTTTAGGCATCAATATTAAGCTACTAAAGTGCTTGTATCATAGAAACAGGACGACTAAAGTACATAAATCAAGTACATATTGATACCGGCTAATGGTTTAGAACCTATGCTCTCGGTTTGCGTGATTATTGCACTACCACTGCACCACGGTTACCTTGACTAACTAATCTATAGTTTTCGATAGTTAGTTTGTGAAGCTAAGAATAAGGTGCGTTGACAAATATTTGCGCTGAGATGTTTGTTTTGTGTTATCAACTCCTCGCTTTATCACAAAGGTGTTGTTTCATAATTCATGTGACGGTTAAGGCTTCGCTATCATTAATTATTATTAAAGGACATCATTCATTTTATTTTCTTAGTTTGGCGCAAACATTTATTATTGAATTAAACAAATTTTATGCGGCTTACTATCGCGTTTATTTTGGTTTTGATATTAAAATTTTTTATTTATCTGTCGTTTCGAGAGCTTTGCAGCCATCGTGGTCACGGAGATTGTAAAAACAAAACCAAAAAATAAAATATGTTTAATTCAATCATTCATTTTGTATGGGGACTTGGGCTTAATTGTATTAACAGTTGCATTTACATTTTAAAATAGTTTAATATACGAAGATTACAATGTAATTGAAAAATATCCTTTATTTTGCATAGTTTAGGTGTGCAAAATGATCAAACTATAATTATGACAGTTCAAATCAGAACTGTTAATATGGCGTGTCTTTGTGATTGACCGACGATACAAAATCTATATCGTATTCTCCAAATAACTCAATTGCACAGCACTTAAAAGCAAAATTGTTATTAGTTTAATCAACACAAGTATCAAAACTACCATTTATATATTTTTTCCATCATTGGACATTACAAAAGTAGTACATAAAAGCCCAAAATGAATTATGTCCTTTATATGACAATGAAATTATTATTCCCGTAATACAAGTCGGGGCATCCGCATTCTGTCGACCAAATCAGCAGACGAAATAAAAATTTAATATTAAGTCTAAATTCATAAAAATATGTTATTTTTTGACAGAAATTTAATGATTTAAAGTTTGTTTTTTAAAATATGGAAAGTAATGCATATTTTACCCTATATCATGCAAAAAGATACGCTATATGTTATTACATAGCACCTAAGATTTTGTAAGACGATAAGACGAAAATTTTAACATATCACTTTATATTTTCACAATTTTTACCTAATATAGAAAGTAAGGCATATTTTACCCTGTATCATGCCAAATCATGCAAAAAGATGCGCTATATAACATGGAACCTAAGATTTTATAAGACGATAAGACGAAAATCTTAGCAAGTTACTATCCTCTATATTTTCACAATTTTTACCTAATATGGATAGTAAGGCAAATTTTAACCCTGTATAGCCGAACAATCATTAAAAAAGATGCTCTATATTACATGGCATCTAAGATTTTGTAAGACGGTAAGACGAAAATCTTAGCATGTCACTATCCTCTATATTTTCACAATTTTTAACTAATATTTTTATTACTTCTTATCATTTATCAACGACCAAGTTTTATGACCGACAAGTTTATAGGTTATCGCAAACTCAGGTACTTGTATTTTTATTTGTCTTAAGTAAATACTTACGCACGTGGTAACTTTCTGTTTTACGAGTACTATTGTTTAGAATAAACTCGAATAAAATGTCGCTGTTAATCGATTTCGACGAATTTGTTTAAATCGACGACTTTTTTTATTTGTGGCTCGATAGCATCTCGCCTGATGGTAGGCTAGACTTAGAGTGTGGTCAATAAATAGATACTGCAGTAGCAGTCGCATCAACTATGCTGGCTTTTGAGAGTTAGGTTATAGGATAATTTTTTTCATACTTCTCCTAGATGAAACGAAACAGCATTACAGGTATGTTGAAAAGAAATTATCGACGAAGTGAACCGCGTTTGTCAAATGGCCTTAATTTTTTAGAGCCTATTTCGTGATTCCGATTTGACACGGTATTAAAATTTCAGGTCTTAATATTAATTAAAATTAAAACACGAGTTAACTGAATTAAATGACTGTTTTTTCCGATAAAACGGATGGACTGATTTTAAGGAACAAGCTTAACTCGGCTAATTTTAATATAGTTATGGCCATCAAACCATCTATTTTGGTGCCTTGGCTGAAATTTGTCCTGTGGAAAATGGCTCATTTCACTTGTACGATTTGTAACCAATACAATCATAAAAATAAGGCGACCGTGGTGTAGTGGCATATCAATGGTTACGCAAACCGAAGAGCACGAGTTCGAGACCACCCACCGGTACCAATGTATCTTTGATATAAGTACCTTGGTTGTCCTGTTTCTATGAAACAAGCACTTTAGTAGCTTACTATAGAAATTTATTTTTTAAAAAACTAGTAAATTATCTTTCTTTTTCTTAATTTTTCTGAAATACGATTATTTTTCGGATAATTCTATCTATAGTTTGATAGCTTCAAACTTGTTATACGTTTAAGATTCGTGGTATTCGTTGTATGTGTGTCTGTGTGTGTGTGTGTGTGAGGTGGGTGCGTGCAGGCACCGGCCGAGCAACATTCCAAATATGACCCACATTAACTCAGATCACCCTCTCAACCTTAATCTATAGTCAGATTTTTATTTGTTCACAGAATCGCGAACCTAGCAGTCTCATACTCCATCTTAACATCAGATAGGGTACTGTCAGTGGCGTAGCGTGGGAGTCAGCTGCCCCCTTATTTAGGAATATCAACCATAGATGTAACAAAAATATAAATTTCAGGTTCAAATTTTAACGATTTATTTTAGTTTTTTTTTAATTTTGCCGGCCCCTCCGCCCCCGCCACGCTACGCCACTGGGTACTGTGTAAAGTCACATTAAAATTAAAACAAAATAAAACTTTTTATTTTTACTTCGCCTGATGTTAAGCTGGAGTGCGGTCCATAAATGGAGGTGACTGCTACTACAGTTAAATAAATGTAAGTTGCAGTCACACCCACTAGGCCGGTCTAGTTGGGACCGTAAACTTAAACAAGCTTATCCCGAAACGCGATCAAGTCACTTCATGGTAACACTTGGAAGTGGTGGTACTACCCCGATGGGCAGGCTGGGCAAATGATCACTTACTGTTGGTCTACCACTTTTAAACGCCCAGACATGTTTTATATCTATTTTAAGCTACCCAAGTGCTTGCATCAATATTATAGAGGACGACCAAGGTACATTATTTTATCAAAGATACATTGGTACCGCCAAGTGATTTCTATTGAATTAAACAAATTAAAGGCGACCGTGGTGTAGTGGCAGTGCAATAGCTACGTAAGCTGAGTGGCACGGGTTCGAAACCACTCACCGGTACCAATGTATCTTTGATATATGTACTTTGGTTGTCCTGTTTCTATGATACAAGCACTTTAGTAGCTTAGTATATAAATGTAAAAATATGTCCAGGCAACATAAAAAAATACGGCTGCCTCAGTCGCCGTCACTATGCCGGCTTTCTGGCTATAACTTTTCTCTAAAGCAGTCACTTCTATAGATATGGTACCTATCCAGTATGCTTAAAGCGAATTGACTGTTTTGACACTCTTGAGTACTGCATTCCAAGGGCCTTGAGCGACCTACTTAACAAAACCTAGGTTTCACTGCTTGTCTTTATCGGAAAAGAAATATCGAATAAGATATGACGTGGCGTAGTGGTTTCCACACCAGTCCGTCACGCGGAAAGTCCCGGGTTCGATTCCCGGTCGGAGCAAATATTCGATTTATAGCTTTCATTTAATCCAATTATTAAAATTTTAAATATTATGTTATAAAAAAAGTGATGTCATTAATTACTCCCAGTCTGCCGATCCGGTGTAGTACACAAGTACAAGTATGAGGTGACTTTTTCGGGGTCAAATTGTATGTTCCTGGTTTTTAACTAGACCAGCATATTGGATGTGACTGCTACTTACAGTTATTGAATTGTACTAGCACTCACCTCTATACACGGACCGTACTCCAGCTTAACATCAGGCGTAAATCCACAATAAAAAAAACAACAACACGACCAAGGCCAAACCCGAGAAAACGTGTAGTGTAATGAGCCCTTAAGAGCCTTGTGTAGAGCTTGTGTAGTATGACGTCACGGAAGGCAGGATAATGGGCGAAGGGACGTGCCCAAAGTGCCATCCGCGAATAATCATACATGTTTTTTTTTATAAATAATTATTCAATTTAATTATAAACATCACAAATAAATGCTATTAAAGAAATCTTTGCTCCGACCGGTAATCGAACCCGGAATTATACGCGCAACAAACCAATCGCTAAACCGTTCATCCACGCCTGTCGTATAATTGCGTTTTTTACTGTAATAGCAGTAGTCTCTATTTATGGATTGCACTCCATCCTAACATTAAGCGGAGTGTGAAGTTAGGCCATAATTTAAAAAATATACGACCAATACTCAATCCGGAGAAGCGCCCGAAAAATCGTGTAGTATAATGAGCCCTTAAGAACCTGCGCTTGGGTAGTATGACGTCACGGAAGGCAGGATAATGGGGGATGGGACCTGCCCAAAGTGCATTCCACGAATAATAACACATGTTTTTTTTTTCTTAAATGACATTGAACTCGAGTTTAGGGTTTTGGGGTTTTGTTATTGTTATTTTTGAAAGTGTTATTTGTTTTTTTATGTTTGTAACAGGATATTCTTGTTGAAACTTATTCAACTTTGCCGGCATAGTGGTAGGCAGTGATACCTAGTCTGCCGATCCGGGATAATATCACAACTTACAAGTATACAGACCGTAAAGTGACTTAGTCAAGTTTTGGGATCAGCTTGTAAGTTTCCGGTTTCAACTATGCCGGCATTGTTATGTAACTGTAGTAGCAGTCGCTTCCATTCATGGACCGCATCCAGCTTAACATCAGAAAAAGCTAAGCGTGAAAAAGCACCCATAGCCGGCATAGTGACAGCGACTGAAGTTAATATAAAGGACATCATTTATTTTGGGCTTTTATGCACTACTTTTGTGATGTCCAATGATGAAAAAATATATAAATGGTAGTTTCGATACTTGTGTTGATAAAACTAATAACAATATTGCTTTTAATTGCTGTGCAATTGAGTTATTTGGAAAATAAGATATGGATTTTGCATCGATTGTCAATTACAAAGACACGCCATATTAACAGCTCTGATTTAAACTGTCATAATTATAGTTTGATCATTTTGCACACCTAAACTATGCAAAATAAAGGATATATTCCAATTACATTGTAATCTTCGTACATTAAACTATTTTAAAATGCATATTAAACTGTTAATACAATTAAGCCCAAGTCCCCATACAAAATGAATGATGTCCTTTGAGTTGTTCTTTCAGTCGGCAGCAATTTGAATTTTATGTGTTGTGATACGAAAAAAATATAAAATAGGATTAGTTTCTTCTTTATTGATACGCGACACCTGACTAGCTTGCCTGGTGGTAAGCAAGGAGAGGTCCTTGCTTAACATAATAGAGTGCTGACTATGAATTAGAAAATGTTGAAAGCAAAAGCGTGATTTATAATATCGAAATTGCATAATTATTACCAAAGATCTTAGCACAATTAAAATTAAAAACTAAACGTGCGAAATTCACACGCAAAAACAAATGTGACAGTTATTTTTTTAAATTTGCTTTTGAGGCTATGACTTAGCGATTATAGGTCACGCGAAATTGCAATACAATTAATTGTCTTTAATTACAACTTTAATTGATTTTCTGAAGCAATTAAGAATTTATCACTAATTACTTTAACTTTAATGGCGTCAATCAACCAATCAAATTGTTACGCCTTTTTCCTACAGGGATAGGCAGAGACAATGAAGCGCCACTTGCCACGATACTACCACAACTTCCTCGCTTTCCTCACATCCACGATTCTCTTAATTTAAGCTCTACTACACTAGGCAACCGTGGGAAGAGTGGTAGGCAGTAGTGCTCAGTCTGCCGAGTCTAGAGGCTACTGCCCCGAGTCGGCAGACTGGGCAAATAACCATTAACTGTCTGGCTACCATTCGTAAAGACAATTTTATTTTTCATTTCTATACTAAGCTACTAAAGTATTTGTATCATAGAATCAGGACGACCAAAGTACAAATATTAAAGATACATTGGTACCGGCAAGTAGTTTTAAACTCGTGTTCTCAGATTGCGTCGCCTATATACTAGTCTATCGACCGTGATATATACTTTTTTAAATTTAAATATAATGCCAAAATCGCAAAAAAAAGTAGTGATGTACCGACCACAAAACAAAAAAAAAGATCTATTGGGAACATCACTACATCTCGAATCGATGTCAACGTGTTGCCTTTTTTGATGAAATTAACGTTGAAAAAAGTCCCCTCACATTACTTTATAAGGAAGTCGGTTTCTCTATTGCAGTCCGGTAATCGGTAAACCGGTATTTTTAATACCGTTACCAATCTTGTTAGTATAGATAGAACGTAATATTTGGATTTATTAAAGTATACATACAGTGTCCTTAACCGGGCCATGCGCACATACAACACAAAATACTCCCATATTGACCTCATGAACACGACAATGCAATGTCTACAATCTCAGGTTTTATTAACCCAAAGTGCAAAAACAATCAATAAGTATTGATTATTGTATTGTTTGTTAGTTTTATTTATTTTTTCGAAAATTTGTTGTTGTTACTACAGTTGATTTAAAACACAGTCACACACACACACATACACACACACACACCCACACACATACAAACACATACATTGATTGACACACAACTTACTGTTATTTATAAAATTTGTAAAATTTAACTGTTAAATTCTGTAATTGGCTATATCCTTGGTTCATAAAATTGTTGTATAAAATTGTTAAAAGCTGTAGAATTTACAAATAAATAAATAAATAAACAAATAAATAAATAAATAAATAAATAAATACTTTAAAAAATCGACATGTGTGGCGGATCGTTTAGCACACTGACGCGTAAGGTCCTGGGTTCGATTCCCTGTCGTATCAAAGATTTGTTTCATAACTTTTATTTGTAATATTTAACAATTAAATTAAAAATTGCAAATAAAGAGACGGATAAGGCGACCGTGGTGTAGTGGCAGTGTAATGGTTACACGAATCGAGAGCATGAGTTCGAAAACACCCACCGGTACCAATGTATCTTTGATATATGGTTGTCCTGTTTCTATGATACAAGCACTTTAGTAGCTTAGTATAGAAATGTATAAAAATAAAAATTTGCTCCCCCATCTGCAGGTTGTCTACAGGTATTAAAAGAGAGGTGGTGGCAAGTCTGCCGATCCGAGGCAGTACAGTTAAATACAAATGTATAACCGTGAAGTGTCTTAGTCGCGTTTCGGGAAAAGTTCTTAAGTTGCCGATCCCAACTAGGCCAGCATAGTGGACATGGCGGCTGCTTGCTGATATTTCACTGTAGTAGCAGCATTGATTGACTGCACGCCCTACGACGTTTTCTTCCCTTGATGAGCGATTTTATCGGTTATTTTCTAGTCTAGATAAGAAACTCTTAAGAAATAACTCGATCTAATTTGTTAAAGAAATTGAGAAATAACAGCTATATTACAACATTTGTTTAACAGGAATAGATTAAAAAAAAACGTTGAGGTACGGTCAGCAAATAAAATGTTTTTTAGTTGTTTCTCCCATTTTGACGACAGGCGTGGAAGCACGGTTAGCGATTGGTTAGTTGCCCGTAAAGTCCCGGGTTCGATTCCTGGTAGGAGCAAATATTTGCAATATTTAATAATTATATAAAAATTGCAACAATTTGGTAATTTAAAAAAAAACAGGTGGATATTTGCTTTAGGTTGGTTATCAAAGAGTGGTAGGCAGGGTACCACAGTCTGCCGATCCGGGGTAGTACCACCGTGAAGTGATTTGGTCGCGTTTCGGGATCAGCTTGTAAGTTGCCGGTTCCAACTAGGCCGGCATAGTGTTTGTAACTGCTACTTACAGTTATTGAATTGTAGTAGCAGAGTATGGACTACACTCCAGCTTAACATCAAGTCACAAAAAAAAAACTGGGAAGGTAAAGGAATACAGCCAAGTTTTTAGTAGAATAGTTATGTCTTCAGTGGATGTGGGGTAAAGATGAAGAACACTCTATTGTTTCATCTATTACATGTGGGTAAAGACACGAAGAAACACGTTTCACTCGATGTATTTATAAACGATTACTGAATAACAATTCCACTATTATTTCACATTAATATTCAAGAAACACAAGTTTTATAAATAAATTAAAATTGCACGATCTGTCCTCGCAGGTGCCGCCCGAAACTCCTTTTAGTTTGTTTTATATTTTTATTTTTTTATTGTGACACAGCATTTGACCTCGACCCACCTGATGATAAACAAGAGGAGGTCCTAAAGTGACGACGACTGAAAAAACCGAGTTAGTTCCTGGTTGCCACAGTCGCCGTCATTATGCCGACCAAAGGTGCTTCTTTACGCATCGCTTGAAGGATCCAAGGTTATACGAGGGAGCAGGGCCGTCGTCGCGTGGTCTCAGTGTAGTAGGTACCTATCGAAATTTATGGCGGTCGGCATGCGCCCCCTAGGACTCTGCGCCCGGGTGCACCGCACCTCTTGAACCCCCGGATAAAGACGGCACTGCGAGGGAGAGAACATATGGGCTATCTACTAATGGCTTGGTATTTAATTTGCCAGGGGCCAAAGAAAGCTTTTGGGAACATAGAAATGAGCTTACGTGGGATGCCTTTGACGGGATATTATGGGCGGGCAATGGAGAGAGCTATGCTTGGTGTGTCTTTGCGCGATAGAATCCGGAACGAAGATTTTCGCCAAAAAACCGGAGTTACCGACATCGCTCGAAGGATTTGCGAGCTAAAGTGGCAATGGGGTGACCACATCGTTCGAAGAACCGACAACCGATGGGGAAGGAAGGTTCTAGAGATACGTACCGAAAGACCACGAACCGGAAGACGTAGGTAGCGTAGGTAGGCTGACGACATAGTGGACTGACGACATAGTGAAAGTTACGAATAACCGGTGGATTGAACTGGCATCTTGTCGTTCGAAATGGCGTTCTAAGGGGGAGGCCTATGTTCAGCAGTGGACGCGTTCTGGCTGATGATGATGATGATGAAAAACGCTTGTATTCTACATATAGGACGACCAAGGTACATCCTGATCAAAGATATAGGAAGGTAATAGCAGGTAATTTTGAACAGGAGCTCTCGGTTTCCGTGACCATTGCACTACCAATGTATCATTCTGTTTCTATGATACTTTTAGTAGCTGTACCATAAAAACAGTAATGTAATAAATACTTCAATAAAATTATTTACAAAAATAATAATAATCACACTTTGGCTTAACATCAAGCGGGGTGCTGTCATATGTCGAGTCACATTAAAAAAAATAACATAGAGAGGTAATAATAGGTAACTAATAGCATTTGTAATAAGCAGTTAAATACTTATTACTTGTTTTATGATTCAATCATAAAAATATGTAAGCTATTTATTTAATTCATCAAGGCGACCGTGGTGTAGTGGCAGTGCAATGGTTACGCAAGCCAAATCGTACCACAAAAAAACCACTCACCGGTACCAATGTGTCTTTGATATAATGTACTTTGGTTGTCTTGTTTCTATGATACAAGCACTTTAGTAGCATAGTATAGAAATGTGTAAAGAATAAATTTAAAAAAAATGCGGACCGTACTCGTGACTACCCGATGAAGCTATATGAATTATTGTTTAGCTTGTCTAACTATAAATGACGCGCCCCTCCACGTGTGAATACAAATATTACTAACTATACTATTATACTTATATTAACGTGCTTTTATTACAATTACAATTGCATTTTCGGTGTGTTGCATTTATATTTTACGTTCGCACGTGTGCTTAAATGTAGTGGTGGGGCGCGTCATTACGGCTTAGACTGACTCATATTATTGTAATAGTATTTATTTAGGAATTTCAATCATAGGTACAATAAAAATATGAATTTCAGGTTCAAATTTTACCGATTTATTTTAGATTTATTTTTAATTTTGCCGCCCCTTAAATGTGCCGCCCGTGGCGGGCAGCCCCCTCCGCCCCCGCCACGCTACGCCACTGAGACCTCTAGAAGTGAGTGAAAATTAATTTGTAAGATTCCGTTACAGTTACATACATACAAGTTAGGCTAATAAAAGCGTGTTAAAAAAACAAAGAAGCCAATCCTAAACAACACTATATTTTCATTTACATTTCTATACTAAGCTACTAAAGTGCTTGTATCAAGAAACAGGACAACCAAAGTACATATATCAAAGATACATTGGTACCGGTTTCGAACTCGTGCACTCGGTTTGTGTAACCATTGCACTGCCACTACACACGGTCGCCATTGTATAAAATAAAGCCCCCAGATTTATGATAAAATAAAAAAAAAACACGTAAGATAATTCTATTTGTGAACGTGGGCGACGAAGATGATGCCATCAACAAATTGTATTTTGGGGTCGGAGGCTTAATAATTATACTTATTATACTCGTAGGAAGGTAGGTAGGTTTTCTGTGAGCTTCATTTTTTGTTACTATAGTGCAGTGTTTCCCAACGTGGAGCCCACGCCCCACAGGGGGGCAATTTGATAGTTAAGGGGGGCAATTCAAAAATGGACAACTTTAACCCTTTCGCTTTGGGTTATTTAAATACAATCGGTGACAAAGGACATCATTCATTTTGTATGGCGATTTGGGCTTAATTGTATTAATAGTTTAATATGCATTTTAAAATAGTTTGATGTACAAAGATTACAATATAATTGGAATTTATCCTTTATTTTGTATAGTTTGGGTGTGCAAAATGATCAAACTATAATTATGACAGTTCAAAGCAGAACAAATGTGGCGTTGATTGACAGATAATACTAAATCCATATCTTATTTTCCAAATAACTCAATTGCACAGCAATTAAAATCAAAATTGTTAATAATTTTATGAATACAAGTAACAAAACTACTATTTATATAATTTTTTATCATTGGACATTACAAAAGTAGTACATAAAAGCCCAAAATGACTGATGTCCGTTAACAAAAAAGGCAAATTCTTAAAAAAATGCTGTAATCATTTATATTTCTTAAGGGAACAAAACATTTTTTCTACATAAAAATTATATATGGGGGCATAATATTTTTAGAAATGTTAAGGTGTTAAGGTTGGGAAACACTGCTATAGGGGCTTGTTAGATGACAGTAGTACCCCGTCATATGTCTTCGACGATATCCTATTTTGAGTTACTTTCGACGATCAAATACTTCTTGAAACGTTATTAACTTAAAAATATATAAGTGTAAAGAATAAATGCTAAAAAAACACTTATTCAAACAGAATTTACAAATCTAAGGCGACCGTGGTGTAGTGGCAGTGCAATGGTTACACAAACCGGAGAGCATGAGTTCGAGACCACCCACCGGTACCAATGTATCTTTGATATATGTACTTTGGTTGTCCTGTTTCTATGATACAAGCACTTTAGTAGCTTAGTATAGAAATGTAAATAAAAAATACAACAAATACAACAACAAAATACATACTTTATATTGTTTAAAAAAAAATTATGCGACTTTATCACAAAAATAGTTTTTGTTTTCCAAGTTCTCGATTTTTTCGGAATTTTTAGAAGCAAGGGATCATGGCAAGTGACGCTCCACTGTCTCTGCCTATCCCTGTTGCAATTTGATTTCATATAGCCTATAAAGGACGCATATAGCCGCCTGTTGAATGTTATGCATTTTTGATATGATTGATACTCTTATGTTATAGTTATTGCCTGTTTAAAACTTCATGTTTTAATAACATAGGTACTGTAGTACTTACATCAAGTAGAAAGTATCATATATACTTTTATTATGGTATCAAATTCGATACCCAGACGTTTTTATTATGAATTAAGTTGTTTTATTTTTAATTTGATATTATGGTTACATCTTTATAACTTATATTTGATATAGTTATGTACTTTGGTCGTACCGTTTAATCGGAGTGCCCATAACCTTAGAGCTTGTATGAAAAGAATTGTGGCAGTGAAGGAAGCGAGGGAGTTGTGTCAGGATCGTGGTAAGTGGCGCTCCATTGTCTCTGCCTATCCCCATGGGAAAGAGGCGTGACAATTTCATTGATTGATTGATTGTCGTGATTGATGTGTGATTATTTTTTTTAATGGTTACTTTACCTGATATTAAACTTTTTTTTAATGTGACACGACATTTGACCGCCTGATGATAAGCAAGAGGAGATCCAAGAGTGACGACGACTGAACCAACCGAGTTAGTTTACGGCTGCCTTAGTCGCCGTCACTATGCTGGCTGAAGTGCGGTCCATTAATCAAGGCGACTACTACTATAGTTACATAACTGCTAATAGCAGTCGTATACATTATGCCAGCCTAATTAGAACGCGAGTAGATCACCTTACAATTAGAGACGACACTTGACTCCGGTTCGATTCCCGGTCAGAGCTAATATTAGATTTCATAGCACTTATTTGTAATATTATTTAATAATTGGATTAGATATTACAAAAGTATGCAGATATTTGCTCCGGGTCTTTTAAGAGTCGGATCGATAGACAGGCAAATGAACTACCATTATCCAGTCTTCCGATTCAGATCCTGGGTAGTACCACCCCCCTTACAAGTGTACAGATTCATTACAAATCAAACATTATCAATATTGTAAAAAATATTTTTAAATACCTTTCTTCTTCTTTAAGTATAGTTTTCTCAAATAATAAGCAGCGGCAACTAATAGAAGTGCACCTAAAAATGCACCAATAGCTGCCCCAGCAACACTACCGGCTGTAAAGCAGCCATCTTCTTGGCCTCGCACGAATGGCAAACAAAAACACAACAAAATTATTAAATAACACATTTTTACATTACTATGGCACAATTATTAACAATTTCCAAGTCAAAGCACGATCACATTACGTTTCTTTGCACAATCAAATTTATTTACGCGCTCTTTTTTACTTCTTTCACGTGGCAGCGGACGCGACCGAACCTCGCGACGGCGCGTGAGTTTATGAATATTGCCGTAAGTTTGATTGCAAACGTGAATAGTGACGAAAGTTCAATACTCAACTTTACAAAAATAAGTAAATATCTTGTAAATTTATTAAGAAAGTATTTCGGAAAATGAGTATTTATAATAATTATGTTTTTATTTTATTATCGTAACTATAAAAAACTACTAAACATGCTTTGTATCATTTAAACTTTACTCTAAAACCCATTTAAAGTGACCAAAGTACATACACATATTTACATACACAAGTACATATTTATATCAAGGATTTTTTATTGTACTTTTATTCACTACCACTAGACCACGGTTGCATTACTGATAAAATCCTTTTTAATAATTAGGTAACTAAGGCTTTCTGAAATCGTGTGATTGTGTAAAATATTTTACTATGGCAGTACCCCATTTGACGTTAGGCTGGAGAGTGCAATGCGTTAATAAAAGTCTTACCTACTACAATCAAATAACTGTTAATGAGTAGCAGTTGCATCCACTATGCCGGCCTAGTAGTCCGCCCACAACTTTAACATTTTCGGGACGTATTTGTAGGGAACTTAAGGGAGTGAAATGGGCGATTTAACATCATTCAGTATAAAAAGGTGATTAATTCGATTAACAATACGCTAAGAGTTTGATCCAAGTTTAATTTATGGATCGTGTGTATTTACTTTATTTTCTATATTTATTTGGTATTTTTAATATGTACAACCTACAATTGACGAGTTTCTTGTGGCATTCTTCTCGTCATATGCCTTTACGAAGCCATGATGGAAGTGCATGCTGAGAACATGCCCATTCAATGTTCTCAGCATGCACATGCTTATCGTCAAGTTTTCATTTCATTTCAAGTTATGTTATACTTACTGGCTCGTAAAATAAATCGTATTCGGCGTGTACTTAATCGATTTACAACGTATCTTTGATATATGTACTTTGGTTGTCCTGTTTCTATGATACAAGTACTTTAGAAGCTTAGTATAGAAATGTGTAATAAAATATAAAATGTAGAAATTGAAAAGTTATTTTTTCACTTATACTCTTATTCATTGGAGAGGTTATGTTGCAAAGAGATAGGTCGTGATTGTTTTGTAGGACGACGCTGATTGGTTGGCCGGTTACGTCGTAATACGTGAGTTGAGAACTTGTTTGGTCAACCATTGGTGTGCGTTTTGATGGCGAGACCTATGCTAGCTAAAACCGACAACTGATCCTGCTGATCAGTTGATCCTGCTGATCAGTTGATCAAGCTGATCCAAACCACTTTAAAGTCTGTACACTTAAAAGTGGTGATAGTACGCCAGATCGGCAGTAATGACCATTTAGTGCAGTGTTTCCTAACGTGGGGCCCAAGCCCCACAGGGGGGCAATTTGATAGTTAAGGAGGGCAATTTAAAAATGGACTTTACTCGACTTTAACCCTTTCAATCAATCAATCAATCAAATTGTCACGCCTTTTTCCCACAGGGATAGGCAGAGACAATGGAGCGCCACTTACCACGATCCTTACACAGCTCCCTTGCTTCCTTCACATCCACAATTCTCTTCATACAGGCTCTGTGGTTATGGGCACTAGGCAACCTAGCTTTTTTGAGGATGTCTCCGATTTGGTCGGAAAACACTCTCCTGGGCCTGCCTTGTTTAACGCATCCATCCACATCAGATTTATAAATTCCTTTCGTCAATCTACTTTCACTCATCCTTTCCATGTGCCCAAACCGTCGAAGCATTCCTTTGTCAATCCTTGTCACTACATCTTCTTTCAAACCACATCTATCACGCAGTGTGCTAACCTTTCGCTTTGGGTTATTTAAATGCAATGCTAGATATCGGTGACAAATTTAACAGAACAGGCAAATTCATGAAAAAATGCTGTAATCATTTATATTTTCTAAGGGAACAAAACAATTTCTAAAAGATAAAAATTATGTATGGGGGGGGCATAAAAAAATTAGAAATTAGAAAGGTGGGGCATGGCCTAAAAATGGTTGGGAGTTTATTTGCAATTTATCATTGCTCTATTCATGGACCGCACTCCAGCTTAACATCAGGCGGAACGTTGTAATATGACGTGGCACAATAATAATAACATTGTTACGTATATTGATAGCGCGTTTTAAGAGCATTATACACGAATTAATAGAACGTGGTATTTAATCTTCATTGGAATTAATCTGTGAAACGTGGTTATTTTAATACATTATTAATTATAATTAAATACTAATTATCATTAATATTATAATAATTGTATACCTGTACTTATAAAATTACATCTATTATAGGAATTATATACAGTTATAATGTATGAGTAATTTATAAACAAGAAATCCTTTCTTTCGGATAACTACTTAAAATCCATAATTTTTTGTACAGACTTAACTAAGATGTATCTTGATCCAGTGTTTTATAAAATGACTGTCCAATCTTCTTAAATCCTGGTTAGGACGCTGTTGGTACTACCAAGCCCATGAATTACCGGCATCTACAATTTTGCAACAACTAAGGCAACCGTAAACTAACTCGTTTTTTTTTTCAGTTGCCGTTGCCAGCACTCTTGGATCTCTTCTTGCTTACAATCAGGCAGGTGGAAGTCAGATATCGAATCAAAATAAAAAGGTTGAATCCAGCACGCTGAACTTATAAGCATGGCGGCACACCTTTCCAAAGTAAGGCATTTAATCAAGGCAGACAGGCGTACTATAAAAACGTGGCAGTCCTAATTATTAGAACTCATTAGGCATGTGTCGGATATTATCAAAACGAATCTAAAATCCGATTCCAGTCACAAATCGGTTTGTATCGATTTCCGAAACTAATAAATCGGATTTTAAAAAACTATAAAAAACGGACTAGCTATGTAGCCGAACCAAAACACAAACCGCACAAAAACGTTAAAAAACTAAAAACTGATAGAGAAATTCGCTTTGTTTCTGTCTAACCCAGCACACCTTAGCGAAGTAAAAAGGATGGGGCGAATTTTAACGGTTTTGGATTTCGGTTTGGATATTTTACGATCGCATATAGAAACATAGAATTACTCGCGAAGTAATGAGATCTATTTTAGATTACATTTTTTACGCTATTAGTTTTTTTTTAACGCTTTACAACGCATTTTATCCTTACTTTACTCTTATGCCTATGTAATTAGAGACCATATTTGCGTACATTATTGCAATCACTTGATACTTGGATTTGTTTATGTTCGAAGTTATGATGAGTGAAAGAAATGTATTAGGTGTTTTGTTTCGTTGCAAGTTATAGGCAGTTTGACCTTGGTGACACATGCGTGCACATCGTTTACGTAAATTAGTTATTTATTTTATGTTTTGGTAATAATTTAAATAGGTAATTTCTCTAGTACTAGACTTTGTAAATTTATATTATAATTAAAAAATAGATATGACATATTAGTGTTGTGTTTTTATTGTGTATATAATTTTAAATTGTAATTGTAAACAAAGAGATAGATATTTGCTTCGGGTTTAGTTATCAAAGGGTGGTAGGCAGTGTTACCCAGTCTGCCGATCCTGGGTAGTACCACAACTTACAAGTATACAGACCGTGAAGTGATTTGGTCGCGTTATAGGATAAGCTTGTAAGTTGCCGGTTCCAACTAGGCCGAAATAGTGAATGGGACTGTTACAGTTATTGAATTGTATTAGCAGGGGCATCCATTCATGGACCACACTCCAGCTTAACATCAAGCGGGGTGCTGACATATGACATGATTCATAATAAAAAAACATATTTAAATTTAACTTGGTCTTTAAAATATTTAGTTTGAACCATCGTTTTAAGTTTTTTTGTTTTTTTTTCTTCGAAATGTCACGAAAACCTTGTGAGGTATGGATTCATTTTCAGAAAATAGTATCAACAGATTTTAAAAAATGTTAATAAAATTTATGAAGATAATTTATATTTTCTTATTGTGACTCGACATATGACAGCGCCCTGCCTGATGTTGAGCTAAAGTGCGATCCATGAGGGCACATCCACAATGCCAGTCTATTTGAAACTGGCAACTTACAAGCTTAAGCCGAAGCTGACGCCACCAAGTCACCTTACAGTTTACCTACCACTCTAAAAATGTATAAATTATAATATGAAATATGGATTATAAATTATTATAGGTACAATTTTAGTATTCATTGTATGAGTATATACTTACCAAATAAAACAGTAGTTTTGAATATATATGTTATTAAGAAATAGAATATTAAAAAAATTAAATAGATAATATTAAATCATTGTACCGTACGTACGTACTTTACTTTTTAAATTAATTAATTTCCTTATCTGTGGTATGGTAAGGCGCTACTAAACTAAAATCGGATTTTAAAATCGATTTCAAAATCTAAAATCGGATATATATCGGTTTGCGAAAAAAAATGTAAACGCCCATGCTTAGAACTCATACATAGAGTATCGTACAAATCGTTTTTGTATATAGGTATAACTTAGCATGTGAGTATGGGGTTGAGCTGAAAAACAACGGCGAATAGTGTGCCAACCTCTTGGGGCATTGTTCGACAAAAGCTGAGCCTAATTTTTTGCCACATCACTTTCTTAATTTATGTATTCACGAAATCAATAACTATGTAAATGTGATGTGACAAATAAAATAATTTCATTTCATTACTTCTTTATGAGAAAGTAAAGTAATAATAACAGATTTGCACGAAATTTGAAAACACAATTTCTAAAGGCGTGTACGGAACTACGGACAGTGCGTTTCTGAGTTACGCGTAGTCGGAATACGTGGTGTACGGTGTAATACACTAATACAATACAAATAAGCGTACAACACCCGCCGTACGGACCAGAGCGACCGTTTTTCAAAAGTTTACACGTCATTGTAGGTATGGATTCAAAAAAATTCAAAATTCAAAGTCATTTATTTATTTGGTTTTTACAAACACTTAGAAACGTCATTAAGAAAGAGTGAGGGGACTCTACCGAGTGTTCGGAAAGGCTACAGACTGAGAAGAACACTCAAGAAACTCCAGTCCGGCTTTTTTCAACTTTGTCTTATATTACATCTTTTTTATCTTGGGAACTAGCAATTCATTCACTGCCAAGCAGCCTTGTTGTCAAAGAAATCTCTAATGCTATAGTAAGCCTTTTGGCACAATTTATGTTTAATGATTTTTTTGAATTTATTACCTGTAAGATCAGACACATTACTTGGCAGCGTATTATACATACGGATACAGTTGCCAGCGAAAGAATTACTTATTTTGTGGAGCCTATATGTGGGTACATCGAGTTTATCTTTGTATCTTATATTAAAATTATGACGATCACTGTTTTTGTGAAAATTATTAATGTTCTTACGAGTGTATAACAAATTCTCATATATAATATATTGAGACTAGACAGTCATTATATTGATTTTTTTAAATATTTCACTTAATGACTCCCGGGATCTCAAACCGTAAATAGCACGGACAGCTCTCTTTTGGAAAACGAAAATACATTCAATGTCAGCAGCATTACCCCACAGTAGTAGGCCGTAGGATATAATACTGTGGAAATAGCTAAAGTAAACTAAGCGCGCGGTTTTAATATCAGTTAATTGACGATCCGTTAACTGCATATGCAGCTGAACTAAGTCTGCCCGACAATTTCTTAAAATGAGGTCCCCACTGAAGTTTAGAGTCCAAGTGGACATGGTGTTCCAGAGTACGTGTAACCGACCATGCTTACAAATGTATGCAGTCTGTGCAGTCAGCTTCAGACTGCTGATTCAGACTGCTGACTGCGACTGCATAGCCCACTACTGGTTTGTATGAATCTGTGTGGTGCGGTTGCCTTGCACGTAATCAATCTTATACAGATTCATACAAACCAGTAATGCGGTCTGCAGTCGCCATCAGCACCTGCACTGCACCTTAATTTTCTTAGTCTATGCAGTTGTTCTATGGGAATGGAAGTATGAAAATATTATTTTATTTGAAGACGCGAGCTATTATCGTTTTTTTCCATTTCTATACTAAGCTACTTTTAGTAAAAATATCATAGATACCGGACGACCTTTGTACATATACAAAAATAAATTGGTGCCGTCGAGTGGGTTTTTAAACCTGACGCTCTAGGTTTAGGAGGCCATCTTGATTTTTTTTATCTTTGCTGCACTAGTCAGTGGAAAAATATTAAATTTGTAAATAATAGTCCCACTAACATGACGCACATTTTTACAGGTGTAGTTTTGCATTGACGAAGAGACCGCCAGGTATAACTCACACATATTTGAAAAACACGCACACACTCACATATAAAAATATATATGTGATTTCTCTCTAACGACATACCAAAGATACTGGAATGTTAATTCGTTATGCAATTATAATACGTATGCAATGTAATCTTAAGAGTAATTTTCTTTATTGTCGTTTAAGTTGCTTTTAAGTTATTTTGAAGGTATATGTTTACAATCGTCGAAGCTTATTATTATGATATTTGAAATCCGGATTTTTTTTTATTAGTTTATGTCGGTTTATCCTTAGATAATTAATAAAATCATTTAGGGCTTTAATAACTTTTTTCTATATTATAATAAGGAACTTAGGTAATCGACAAATTTTATGTTAAAATATCGGCGATTAACGTATAAACGGTATAATGTACCAAATAACATGTTCAACTATGTTTATCCCAATAATATAATGGAGCCGTGAACTTTTTTTTGAAACTGTCGCATGTAGCGTAACTATCACAGACTATTGTACTCTTGAGCATCTTGAGTACAATGTTCCTTGAGACCACAGATAACTATTATACTAGCTTGAGACTACATTATATAGTGAAAACTATTGAATTAAATTTGTCACGCCATCTAGTAGCAAATAATTGAACAAAACAGCAAAAATTACAATGAATTATAAATAATATAATCATTTATTTTGCTGTTTTTATTGCTGTCTAATAATGTAGATTTATTATTTAAAATTATATTTAATTTCATTTTTATCTCCGGGCAATTATTTTGACAGTTCTACGCATGCATTACGCTTTTGGCAAGAGTTCCGAAAAATTTAGTCGGCATTTTCGAGAATTGAGTGATTTTATTCGCCGATTTGCTTGTGATTTTGTTATAATTCAGATATTTAATCAACATTAAATATGGAGAACGAAGTTTTGGAAGCTTTAAACGACATCGGGTAATTGTTTTCTGTTCTTATTAGCTATAATTACAACCAAACTTTTTTACAACTTTTATAATTATTTGAATTTCTCTCGATATTTTTATTAAATAAAAACAAAATATATATTTTTATATTTACACGAATGAATAAAGCTTATTTTGTTTAAAATTTTAATTGTTTTTAAAATATATTATATTTTAATTGGCTAGTTGAAAACAGATGCTCATGTTATTAGGTCACCTCCAAGTTTATTTATGTTTTTTTTGAATAAAAAATTATAAATATTACCTATATATTTAAAATACAAATTTTATTTTTTGTAATATTATGCATATTTTTATTTAGTGACGTCGACTGAGGCAACCGTAAGTTAAATCGACTTTTTCAGTCGTCGGTTCTCGTGTACTTCCTCTTGCTTAAAAAAGTTCTAATCTATTGCTCCTCCATGCATGTTGACTCAATATATATAATTCATGAATAAAATTAAAATTTTTGGGATTGGGTTTGTTACTAAAATTCCAATTAGTAAAATAAAATTCATAAAATAGGAATACATATTTAAAAATATGTTGCAATGTCTGTGACAAATATTGTAACATTAGGTACATGTTACCTATCTATCTATATTCCGATTATCAAAAATAATAACCTTAAACAAATAACTCTTTTCTTGTCTTACTTTTTATTATGACTTGATATATTATGGAATTAAGCTGGAATGTAGTGCTACTATCAATCAATCAAATTGTCACGCCTTTTTCCCACAGGGTGAGGCAGAGACAATAGAGCGCCACTTGCCACAATCCTGACACAACTCCCTCCCTTCCTTCACATCCACAATTCTCTTTATACAAGCTCTATGGTTATGAGCACTAGCCAACCTAGCTTTCTTGAGGATGTCTCCAATTTGGTCGAAAAAAACTGGGCCTGTTTAACGTATCCATTCACATGACATTTATAAATTCTTTTCAGTTGATCTACTTTCAGTGCTACTACAGTTACCCTTAAAAAGATAACCATATTTTATAGACAATTCAAAGTTTTAGTAAGAGTATAGGAGGGTGTTTTCCGACCAAATTGGAGATATCTGGGTATAATTGTGGATATGAGGAAAGTGAGGGAGTTAAGTCAGAATTGTGGCAAGTGGAACCGAACTGCAAGAGAATTATTACAATTTTTCAAAGCCAAATACATTGATTTGTATAGGTTATCTTTCTAGGGTCTGATAACTGGAAGTAGCACTTTATAATAAACTTTCTTGATAATACCTAAATGAGGCATGGTTGATCTCACACGCAGTCACAAGATGTTTCATTCTCTTTGTTATTATTACATTGTATAAGAATAAAGAATAGCATAGTGTGCGATAGATGTGGTTTGAAAGAGGATGTAGTGACAAGGATTGACAAAGTAATGCTTCGATGGTTTGGGCACATGGAAAGGATGAGTGAAAGTAGATTAACGAAATCTAATTTAAACGGATGTGTTAAACATGGCAGGCTCAGGAAGGTGTTTTCCTGACCAAATCGGAGACATCCTTAAGAAAGCTAGGTTGCCTGCTGCCCATAACCATAGAGCTTGTATGAAGAAAATTGTGAATGTGAAGTTAGGGAGGGAGTTGTGTCAGGATCGTGGCAAGTGGCGCTCTATTGTCTCTGCCTTGCCCTGTGGGAGGAAAGCATTTTTTGGCCGGCATAGTGACGGCGACTGGGGCAGCCGTGGACAAACCCGGTTTTCTCAGTCGTCGTCACTCTTGGACATCCTCTTGCTTATCATCAGGCGGGACGAGGTCAGATGTCGTGTCACAATAAAAAAAAAAAAGCATGACATTTTGATTTGATTTTTTTATTTGTATTTTAATAAAATAAAATAACTAGTATTAAAAACAATAATATAAATTATATACTCTTAAATTTTCAGTTACAATGGCCCTCTCACTGATACTTTAGCATTTTCTAAAGTCATTGAAAGTGGTGTAAAGTCTCAAGCATACACAAAACTAATCCATATATTAGCCGAGGACATCAAAAAGCTATGTAACCTGGAAGAATCCATAAATATAATGAATATTGGCGAATGGAGTACTTTCCTTCTGGAATTAAGTTCGTTTCTGAAGGAACTGGGGTGCCCCTATCAGAATCTAATTACAGGTAAAGATGAGATGAACTTGAATTAATCAGTTGACCCTACTCCGTTTAGGTCTCAACTTGGTTTAAGCCAGGTTAAAAAGTCGAGTCGTCCATCAATCAATCAAATTGTCACGCCCTTTTCCCACAGGGATAAGCAGAGACAATGAAGCGCCACTTACCACTATCCTTACACAACTCCCTTGCTTCCTTCACATCCACAATTCTCTTCATACAGGCTCTGTGGTTATGGGCACTAGGCAACCTAGCTTTCTTTAGAATGTCTCCGATTTGGTCGGAAAACACCCTCTTGGGCCTGCCTTGTTTAACGCATCCATTCACAAGTCGAGTCGTTACATCTCTAATTACAGGTACCTAATGTTTTTGACGCTTCATCTTTAGAGACCTGTGTGTCTCTGAAAACTAATGTTTGTGATGATAATTAAAGCAAATAGTTGTAGTTATTTGCGGGCTTGTTTCCGCACTTGAAGTCCTCTTCGGTTTCTTTGTACGTTCTTCAACGGTTCTCCTTCAGTGGAGCAACCCGATCTCCTCTAGGAAGGCCAGGAGACCCTTCTCGTTCCTGCAGACCTCCGGAAGCGTCCTTGCATTACCAAGGAACTTCTGTCTTGCTTCGGCTACTCCTGTACTCCTGCAACTCAAGAGCACATGTGCAGCTGTCTCCTCCTCATTCAGGCATTCCCTACAGAGGGGGCTGTTTGATGTGTTGAGGTTGTACAGGTGCTTATTAAAACTGCAATGCCCCGTTGTTATAACACCCACCATAGTGCGGAGCTTGGCTCTGCTAAGGTCCAGCAGTCGTCCAGTCAAGCGTCTGTCAATATGAGGAAGAGCTTCCTTGCTTCGTCAATATGAAGAAGCAAATGGTTTTGTCAGTTGTCAGTGCTCTTGAACCTTCTCTTCCCATTAGGCAAGTAGAAAAAAGATGTTCTCAGAACATGACAAATATATAATTTTTTTCCAGGACATATGTCATCGAGATTACGTTCAAAAGAGGATAAACTACTACTTATAGAATATTTGATATCGGAATTGATGGCTGCAAGAATGGTTAAAGTTGACAATCCGGTGACAAACATATGTGATAAAAAGGTAAGGTTTTTTTTCTTCTGGCCCAACATAGTACAGCATCTAGCCTGATATTAAGTTGGAGTATAGTATGAGTATAGCGACCTTAATGAAAAATATACTTTAGCTGTGGTAGTGCAATAATTGCACAAACCAAGAGCCGAAGGTTCAAAACCAGTGCCAGTACCAATATTTCATGTTTCCATATCCCGTGTATATGGAATGCCAATAATTTTATTTTTTCATGTAATCTATTCATTTTTATAACTTGCCATCAAACAATTTTTAGTTGCCATTTTTTTATCATTTTATATTTCTATACATACTAAGCTTTTAAAGTGCTTGTGTCATAGAAACAGGACAACCAAAGTATATATATCAATGATACATTGGTACCGGTGGGTGGTTTCGAACTCATGCTCTCGGTTTGTGTAAGTGTGTATTTGGATGAAGATGTGTTTCTTTAGTCTGAAGCTTCCGAAAATACTTATGTGTTTTGGTCATTCTTTTTCTATAATATAAGCACTTTAAGTAGCTTAGTATAGAAATGTAGAAGGCCTAATAAATAAATAGAAATGTAAAAATCAATATATTAATTTGATTTTCAGGGTGAATCTGAAACAGCAAGAGATCTGAAAAGTATTTTAATGATGCTGAAATTTAATAAACCACCAGAAGATATTACTGTCGATTTTTTATTTAAAAGTATTGATCAAAGACTAATGAAAAACTTTCAAGAACAAGGTATTTTAAAAATGTATAGTTTTCTATTATGTATCTATAATGGTACATTATACGCGAATGCTCCCGGTGAAGAAGCGCCTTAAGATGTTTTTCTTAATTTTTTTTATTGTGACTCGACATAAGACAACACCCCGCTTGATGTTAAGCCGAAGTGTGGTCCATGAATGAATGTCACTGCTAATACAATTCAATAACTGTAAGTAGCAATCACATCCACTATGCCGGCCTAGATGGAACCGGCAACTTACAAGCTGATCCCGAAATGTGACCAAATCACTTCACTGTCTGTATACTTGTAAGTGGTGGTGCTACCCCAGATCGGCAGACTTATATTAAATATTACAAATAAAAGCTATGAAACAAATATTTGCTCCGACCGGGGATTGAAACCAGGACTTTACGCGCAACAAACCAATCGCTAAACCGTTTGTCCACGCCTGTCGTCAACTTGCAACTCACAAAAAAGTTAATAAAAATTCCTTGTTGCAGGCAAAGTAAAATGGACGGGTAAACCATTATACAATAAACCATTGTCCACCCAGCAATGGAATGACGTGGAGAAAACATTTAATAATATGAAAAATGAATATAGAGTGCGAAGAGAGACATTGATCACACGCTTGGATTGCACCGTACAGAGTTTTGAGGTATATGATGATGGAGTGCTCTAAGAGCAAGAAGGGGGGGGGGGGGGGGGGGAAGCGCTGGTGAAGGAATTTAAACTGAATGTAGTTAATGTTGGTTTAGCGCAGAGTATTTTATCTAAACCGGCATCAGAGATATGTTATAAATTTTGCAATATTATTTCTTCCCTTCAGCGGCGTCTTCCTCCCAAATAGACTTAAGATGAATTTGATGTTATGTTTTAGGCTCTATGGAGCTGACATGTCTTAATAGACAAAAGCTCCCAATAAATATAGATAAAAAAAAAGAGTTTTGAGGTTATCTTTCATTTTTTTTATTAAGCCTCGACATATGACAGGACATTATTATTTGTATGTGGAGTGACGATAGCAGATAGAATAAGGAATAGCACATTGCATGATAGATGTGGTTTAAAAGAAGATGTAGTGACAAGGATTGACAAAGAAATGCTTCAATGGTTTGGGCACTTGGAAAGGATGTATGAAAGTAGATTGACGAAAGAAATTTATAAGTCTGATGTGGATGGATGGGTTAAACGAGGCAGGCCCAGGAGGGTGTTTTCCGACAAAATTGGAGACATGCTCAAGTAGTAGGGTTGCCTAGTGCCCATAACCACAGAGCCTGTATAAAGAGAATTGTGGATGTGAAGGAAGCGAGGGAGTTGTGTAAGGATCTCTGCCTATCCCTGTGGGGAAAAGGCTTGACAATTTGATTGATTGATTGATATGACAGGATTATATTAGCTGTTACTAATCCGTTACGCGGGTGTCCTGGGTTCAATTCCCGGTCGGAGCAAATATTTGTTTCATAGCTCTTATTTGTAATATTTAATTGTAAGAATTAATATTTCTAGTTTTTATTAACAAAATACAGAGGCAGACATTTGCTCCAGGTCTGGTTGTCGAAGAGTGGTACCCAGTCTGCTGACCCGGGATAGTAACACCACTAACAAGTATACAGACCGTGAAGTGACTTAGTCACGTTTGGGGATCAGTTTGTAAGTTTCTGGTTTCAACTAGGCCGGCATAGTGGATGTGACTACTACTTAAAGCTATTGAACTGTAGTACAGTCACCCCTATTCCAGTCACCGCACTACAGCTTAAAGTCTGGCGGGGTGCTGTCATATGTCGAGTCACAAAACAAAAACAACTTATTTATTTCCCATATAGACCTTTTGACCCTTGCGCATAGTATAGGGCGACGGCTATACAGTTATAACTGCAAGTAGCAGTCGCGTGACGATACAAAATCCATATCTTACTTTCCAAATAACTCAATTGCACAGCAATTAAAAGCAAAATTATTATTAGTTTTATCAATACAAGTATAGAAACTACCATTTATATATTTTTTCATCATTGGACATTACAAAAGTAGTACGTAAAAGCCCAAAATAAATTATGTCCTTTATCATTAACATTACTTTCAGTGGTCTGATCGTCTTAAAGACAAGAAGGAGCAAATTCAAGTAGCGTATCGGCCAATACGTGACCTGATGCAAGTGGATCCCAAAGTAGAAATATCAGATTTCTTGGCTGCCAGAACGTCACTGTTACATATAGAAAAGTCATCAAGTGTCAGCGTGAGAGCAAATACTATGTGTGACGTTAATAAAGTCATCATTGGAAAGGTAAGAACGTCACTTTTACATATAGAAAAGTCATCAAGTGTCAGCGTGAGAGCAAATACAATGTGTGACGTTAATAAAGTCATCATTGGAAAGGTAAGAACTTTACTTTTACATATAGAAAAGTCATCAAGTGTCAGCGTGAGAGCAAATACTATGTGTGACGTTAATAAAGTCATCATTGGAAAGGTAAGAACTTTACTTTTACATATAGAAAAGTCATCAAGTGTCATCGTGAGAGCAAATACTATGTGTGACGTTAATAAAGTCATCATTGGAAAGGTAAGAACTTTACTTTTACATATAGAAAAGTCATCAAGTGTCAGCGTGAGAGCAAATACTATGTGTGACGTTAATAAAGTCATCATTGGAAAGGTAAGAACGTCACTTTTACATATTCACTTTTTATTTACATTTCTATAATAAGCTACTAAAGTGCTTGTATCATAGAAACAGGACAACCAAAGTACATATATCAAAGATAAATTGGTACCGGTGCAAGTAAGTGGTCTCGAACTCGTGCTCTTCGGTTTGCGTAACCATTACACTGCCACTACACCACGGTCGCCAACACCCCACTTGATGTTAAGCTAGAGCGCGGTCGAGGCTGGTTACGACTCTATAAATAATTTGTAGAACAATCGACAAGTGGAATGCTTTACCAGTCCATGTGTTCTCTCCATTTTATAACCATAGATTTTTATAGAGATGCATAAAGAAGCACCTTTGGCCGGCATCGTGACGGCGACTGAGGCAGCCGTAACCCAGCTCGTTTTTTTTCAGTTGTCACTCTTGGACCTCCTCTTGCTTATCATCAGGTGGGTCGAGGTCACAATAATAAAAAAAAGTCCAAAGTCCAAAAAATAGTTTCAAAGAGTGTTAGGCAGTGGTACCCAGTCTGCCGATCCGGGGTAGTACCACCACTTACAAGTATACAGACCGTGAAGTGATTTGGTCACGTTTCGGGATCAGCTTGTAAGTTGCCGGTTCCATCTAGGCTGGCATAGTGGATGTGATTGCTGCTCACAGTTATTGAATTGTAGTAGCAGTGACATTCATTCATGGACCACACTTTGGCTTAACATCAAGCGGGGTGCTGTCATATGTCGAGTCACAATAAAAAAAAAATGTTTTTGTTGCAGGTCCCAGACCGTGGTGGTCGTGCGAACGAACAGCAACCTCCTCCACCAGAGATGCCTTCTTGGCAACAGAGGAGTCAGGTACTAAGCTATTAGAATAAAAATAGGACGGGCTGTTGACTAACATCACTTGACTGATTCATATCCGCATGGAAAAAGACACCATACCAAAGTGAAGTTGGTTGGAGAGTTAGACGGCACAAAATGGCGCCGATTCCGTCCTATTCTTATTTTAATCGCATTATATATGCATTAGTTTTACATGCTTCGAAGGTTTGGGCACATGGAAAGCATGAGCGAAAGTAGATTGATAAAAAGAATTTATAAATCTGATGTGAATGGATGCGTTAAACAAGGCAGGCCCAGGAGACAACCAAATCGGAGACATCCTCAATAAAGCTAGAGAAGATGTTAACCGTTTCGCCACTCCTTTTTCCTACAGGGATAGGCAGAGACAATGGAGCGCCACTTGCCACGATCCTGACAACTCCCTCGCTTCCCTCACATCCCCAATTCTCTTTATGCAGGCTCTATGGTTAAGCAAAGTTAATGTGACAAAGGACATCATTAATTTTGTATGGGGACTTGGGCCTAATTGTATTAACAGTTGCATATACATTTTAAAATAGTATAATGTATGAAGATTACAATGCAATTAGAATATATCCTTTATTTTGCATAGTTTAGGTGTGCAAAATGATCTAACTATAATTATGACAGTTCAAAGCAGAACTTTTAATATGGCGTGGCTTTGTGATTGACAGACGATACAAAATCCATATCTTATTTTCCAAATAACTCAATCGCACAGCAATTAAAAGCAAAATTGTTATTAGTTTTATCAACACAAGTATCGAAACTACCATTTATATATTTTTTCATCATTGGACATTACAAAAGTAGTACATAAAAGCCCAAAATTAATGATGTGGAATGTTTGCCAGCCCATGTGTTCTCTCCATCCTATGACCTTGGATCCTGTAAGCGTTGCGTGAAGAAGCATCTTAGGCCGGCATAATGACGGCGACTGAGGCAGCCGGGAACTAACTGTTTTTTTTTTCAGTCGTCGTCACTCTTGGACCTCCTCTTGCTTATCATCAGGCGGGTCGAGATCATTTGTCGTGTCGTGTCAAATGTTCTTTTAGTGATTGTGAAGGTTGTTTTCTAAGTTTTATTATATCTTCTAGGGTGGCGGTGGAAGAGGAAGAGGTGGTCCCTCGGGTGGTGGATCTGGTGGACATAGAGGTGGCCATGGTGGTAGAGTGCAAGGAGGATACAATTCTGGTGATAATAAGTATGTAAGAGTTTTTATAATTGCTTGAAATTATGCCAACAGACGTGGCGCATTAGTTAAGACGCCAGTTTGTTACGCGTAAGGTCCCGGGTTCGATTCATGGTCGGAGCTATTTGCTCCGACCATGAATTTGTTTAATTTTTTTTATTGTGACTCGACATATGATAGCACCCCCTTTGATGTTAAGCTGTAGTGTCCCGAAATGCGACCAAATCACTTCACGGTCTGTATACTTGTAAGTGGTGGTACTACCCCTGGATCGGCAGACTGGGTACCACTGCCTACCACTCTTTGACAACAAATATCCGCTTCTTTTTATTATTTTTTTATAATAAAATTAATCAAATTACAAATAAAATCTATAAAACAAATATTTGCTCCGACTGGAAATTGAACCCGGGACTTCCGCGTAAAGGACTGTTGTGCACCACAACGCCACGCCTCTTGAGAAAAGCTTTTATTTGTAATATTTTTTTAGACAACACCAAAACAGCCGCGGATACCAAACCTACGAGGTACCTCCAGGCGGATACAACCCTCAGAGTAGTGGATACAGCAACAATCAAAATAGTGGATACAGAAACCCTCAAAATAGTGGATACAGCAACAATCAAAATAGTGGATACAGCAACCCTCAGAATAGTGGATACAACAACCCTCAAAATACTGGATACAGCAATCCTCAAAATAGTGGATATAGCACTCAAAGCCAAGGATATGATGCTATGGGAAGTTATGGAGAAAAAAGTGGTTATAGCACAAATAGTGGACACCATGATGGATATAGTCAGAATAATGGGGGATACCAACAAAGTTCTGGTGGTTATAATAATTCTGGTATATATTTTATTTATTTATTTCCTTTTAGTTTGTAGCGACCGCTACATGCTACCGCTAGATGGCGTTGCATGTGTCCAATATCTCGCATACGATTTATCGACAAAGTAATCAATATGTATGCGTTTCAACGAGAAGACGTCACCGGCTAAGTTGACCCCCGAAAGCAACACCCGTACAGCTGGGAGTACTCCTTTACTTTTCTAACATAGTGGAATGATGCTCCGCTAAAAGTTTGTTGCGCGTAAAGTCCCGGTTCGATTCCCGGTCGGAACAAATATTTGTTTCATAGCTTTTATTTGTAATATTTAATATATAGAACCCAGCTTGATGTTAAGCTGGAGTGTGGTCCATGAATGGATGTCACTGCTACTACAATTCAATATCTGTAAGTAGCAGTCACATCCACTATGCCGGCCTAGTTGGAACCGGCAACTTACAAGCTAATCCCGAAACGTGACCAAATCACTTCACGGTCTGTATACTTGTAAGTGGTGGTACTACCCCGGATCGGCAGACTGGGTACCACAATAAATGATAATTTCTCCATTATTTATAGGCTATAACAAAGAATTTCGCAATTCTAACCGGGGCAGAGGGTATTCCCGGGGTGGATACCAGAATGAACATGACGATAGAGCGAACGACAGACGTGGCAGAAGCAGCTACCAGCGTGGTGGAAGACGATAATTATAACAATACTCGTTAGGGATAAAACGGATAGTACAGTGCGGTCTAAGCTGAACGCTGCGTTTGTATGAGTGCTCATACTGTAAGGGAACAAAGAATTTGTAAAGAATAGAATCTGTGCTAAAATAAGTACTAAATTCATTGTTATTTGTTTCATTTATACTATGTTTATACCACTTGTGACTGAAAGAGACAACTACTTGTACTTCATTTCCTTTATTTCAAAGGTTGGCACTACTTTTTTGCAAATACAACCACTTGTAATTGTGGTTGATTTTTAATACTGCTGAATTAAAAGTCACGTGGTAGTAAGAGTAGCGGCATAATTGTTTCGTCATCCTTTTTTGAAGTATTTTAATGTCATTTGTTAAATTAGGTTGGTAAAAGATCATCAAAACTAGTGACAACCTTCTAAATTACGAATGTAAAAATGTATATTCATCCCCTTCTGACTTCTTTTTAATGCCATAAGTAAAAAAAGTATAAACAGTTGTATTTTGTTGTAACCGCTACTCTTACTTACATTTAATTAGGCAGTATTAAAAGTTAACCACAATTACAAGGTTGTAATTTCAGAAAAGTAGTGACAACCTTTGAAAGAAAGGAATTGAAATACAAGAAGTTGTCTCTTTCAGTCACACATGGTATAAATGAGATAAATAACACTGAAATAGTTCTTATTTTAGCACAGATTCTATTCTTTCCATATTCTTAGGGTTATACAGCTTTCTGACACTGTTAGTTGTTAGAGAATGCCTAATAGGCATTAAACTCGCCTATGTACCTATTTTTAAGTTTTTTTTGGTCCATTAAAGGATTTAAATAATATAAATACTCATGGTGATCATTTACACAGATGCAGATTTCAGCTTAAACCTCGCGGAAGGTACTATCCGGTATTCGGCTATTAAGATTTTTTTAATGAAAGATTGTAACATTTATTTGGCATACAATTATTGTATTAATAATTATTTAATTGATAAAGTGAACGCGCAGTCTCACTTACCAATTTTCCATGAATTTAGCAAGACGCTAGAAGAAATTTTGAATAAAATCTTTGGCCGGCATAGTGACGGCGTCTGAGGTAACCGTGAACTAAGTCGTATTATTCAGTCGTTTGCAATCTTGGGCTTTCTCTTGCTTACCATTAGGCGGGTCGCGGTCAGATGTCGAGTCATATATTTTTTTTCATTTCTATACTAAGCTACTAAAGTGCTTGTATCATAGAAACAGGACAACCAAAGTACATATATCAAAGATACATTGGTACCGGTGGGTGGTTTCGAACCCGTGCTCTCGGTTTGTGTAACCATTGCACTGCCACTACCCCACGGTCGATTTTAAAAATAGAAACACAATTTACACAGTAAACGTTTCATTGTTTCGGCTCGGTCGATTCGATCGACGCTTACCAGAGACCATCAGATATTTCTTTGACTTTTTGACGTTACGTGTTCAATGACCCTGATAAATGAATCGCTCAAGTTAAAATCGTAAAGAAGACTAATTTATTTGACAAAAAATGGAATAATAAACAAAAGAATGAATGATGTTTGAATTTTTTTTATTGTGACACGACATCTGACCTTGACCCGCCTGATAAGCAAGATGAGGCCCAAGAGTGACGACGACTGAAAAAACCGTATTGTTCACGGCTGCCAAAAATTCTTTTTTTTAATGAAAATCATTACTTTTGTAATGAAAAAAGTGCGAACTACAAAAAGGTCGGCACATATTAGACTCTTTCGGCGCGGACAAGTGGTTGTTCACTTTTACAGACTAATGTATTAATTTTTACAAATAAAAAACACCGTTAGTGTCTTGGCCGGCATCGTGAATACGAATGCCACCTACAGTTATTAATTTCTACTATTACTAATCGCTTCCATTTATGGACCGAAGTCCAGCTTAACATATACTATACATAATGGGTTTTATTATGTAAAATATACAAAGGACATGATTTATTTTGTATGGGGACTTGGGCTTAATTGTATTAACAGTTGCATTTTCATTTTAAAATAGTTTGATGTACGAAGATTACTATGTAATTAGATATCCTTTATTTTGCATAGTTTAGGTGTGCAAAATGATCAAACTATAATTAAGACAGTTCAAAGTAGAACTGTTAATATGGCGTGTCTTTGTGATTGATAGACGTTACAAAATCTATATTTTATTTTCCAAATAACTCATTTGCACAGCAATTAGAAGCAAAACTATTATTAGTTTTATCAACACAAGTATCGAAACTACCATTTATATATTTTTATCATTGGACATTACAAAAGTAGTACATAAAAGCCCAAAATGAATGGTGTCCTTTGTGCACTTGTATTTCAGACTTTCTTCCGGGAGAATCCCGGGAGGGTTGGCAACTCTAGTACTGGTATTGTCCAAATCATTAAAACAACTGTTAAATACGTTAAACGACGGGACGCATTCATAGTAGTCTGTCTAATACGGCGTTCACACGAGGCGAATTTAGTTGATCAACTCCAAAATCGTTCGCGATCGACCTTAAATCAAGTTGAAGCAATAAATAATGGTTCAATAAAAGTTAGACCTTTAAATTTTTATTGTTTCAATCAATAGCTGAAATCGAATCGTCTTGTCGAAAAGTATGTATTGTATTCCTCTGTCACCAGTTTTTTTTGTTTATAAAATAAAATATAAACTACCACGAGAAAAATGCTAAAATAGACAGATAGTCTAATATTGAGTCGATTATTATTGAACCGTGAAAACGCTAGTCAATATTCGTTTTAATTTTTTTTGTTGAACGATGAATATTGAACAACTAAATTCGCTTCGTAAGAACGCCGTATAAGCCGAAATGACGCGCCCCTCTACTCATTTACGCACACGAGTAAATATAAAATATGGATGCAACACACCGCAAATGCAATTGTAATTTGGTCATTCTATTGCTGGTTAGACACAAAAGGAGGAGCACGTTAATAAAGTATAGTTAGTAATATTTGTATTCACACATTTAAATAAACTAATAAAGTGGAGGGGCGCGTCATTTATAGTTAGACAAGCTATAGTGGCGCAGCACCGTTTTGTTACTTAGACAATGTTTTAGCGCATGATTTACTGTTTGGGATAGTGTATTTGATTTAGGGTTTGAAAAATAAAAGAAGCCATGCTTAATAGAAAAAATATATTATATTATTACTAAATAGTATATTGTTTTATTATTTTATATAAACCATATCCTACAGACCGTGAAGTGATTTAGTCGCGTTTCGGGATTAGTGGATGTAACTACTAGTTACTGTCTCTGCCTATCCCAGTGGGAAAGAGGCGTGACAATTTGATTGATTGATTGAATTACTAGTTACAGTTATTGAACTGTAGTAGCAGTCACCTCCATTCATAGACCAGACCACCCTCCAGATTAAGCGGGTGCTGTCATATGGCGAGTCACAATTAAATTTTTATTTTATTGTGACACGACATCTGACCTCGACCTGCCTGATGATAAGCAAGAGGAGGTTCAAGAGTGACTCATTCACCGTCACTATGCCGGCCGTTAAATTGTCGTTAGGCCAAATTATTATAACTAGAAACTTGTAAGAGAATTGTTTCTTATAAATCAGCACTGCTCCATTTGTAAGCTTCTTCTTGCAATGCTTTTCTTTTGCTTTGCTGTTCAAAATATTTCTTTTCGTATCCATTTGACCTGACCACGCCATCCCATCTGTACCCTGGTCTTATGTTGAAGCGATTCGGTGGGAAGTTGCCCTTGTAGAGGGGACGTTCTGAAATTAATTTATTTACTTTTATACTTATGGGCCGTTCATTAATCACGTGAGGCTTGCAAGGGGGGGGGGGGGAATCACATGTATTCATTTTCAAACGCGCGATTACATTTCTTCTGAGTCGGTCTCTTGGTAGTCTTAAACCTCACCATGTATCACCAAAGGGGAGGGAGGGTTAAAAAAAGATCATGTAATTAATGGACGGCCCCTTATTTGAGCTTGTATGCAGAGGATTGTAAATGTGAGGGAAGCAAGGGAAATTGTGTCAGCATCGTGGCTCTGCTTATCCCTGTGGAAAAAGGCGTCACAATCTAGACTAGGGCTGGCATAGTGGACCCGACAATCACTTGGATCCATAGCTTTTATTTATAATATTAAATATTGCAAATATTTGTTAATAAAAATAAAAAGAGGCTGAAATTTGCTTTGGGTCTGCTTATCAAAGAGTGGTTCTCAGTCTGCCGATCCGGGCTAGTATCACCACTTACAAGTATACAGACCGTGAAGTGATTTAGTCGCGTTTCGGGATCAGCTTGTAAGTTGCCGGTTCCAACTAGGCCGGCATAGTGGATGTGACTGCTACTTACAGTTATTGAGTTGTAGAAGCACTGACATCTATTGATGCACCGCACTCCAGGTTAACATCAAGCGGGGTGCTGTCATATGTCGAGTCACAATAAAAAGAAACAAGGAGAGATCCAAAAGCGATGACGGCTAAAATATTTTTTAATTTGATTGATAAATAGCATTTATTTACCTGGTCCCAATAGCCCCTGTTCTCTCTTTCTCTCTCTTATGTAGTCCAACATAGGGTCTCCCATTCTCTCCTCCATTCTCAGATTCGACTCCAGATCCTTGTCATCCTTAAACCTCGCCAACGGTTTACTTGCTTCATGGAGATAGTCCTTCAGCCTTTCCTCTTGAGCTTCAGTTTGTTTTATACTGGAAAATTATCATTATCATTAATTTTACTCCTTAATTCAGACAGGGATAGGAAGAGACAATGGAGTGTAACTTTCCAGGATCCTGACACAACTCTCTTGCTTCCTTCACATCCACAATTCTCTTCATACAGACTCTATTTTAATAAATACTATGGGAATTAAAACTACGAGATTTTTGAATAGTGGCTGGAGTGTGGTCCATAAATAGAGATGACAGATACTACAGTTAAATAACTGCACTTTCAAGTTGATTCCGAAACGCGACTAAGTCACTTTACGGTCTTTATACTAATTATAAGTGTTGGTACGACCCCAGAGCGGCAGACTGGGTACTACTCCCTACCACTCTTTGATAACCACACCCAGAGCAAATATTCGCCTCTTTATTTTTTTTTGTTAATATTCAATCTAATTATTTAATATTACAAAAAAAGCTACGTAACAAATATTTGCTTTAACCAGGAATCGAACCCGATCTTTTATACATAACGAACTGGTAGCACACCAATGGGCAAGCTTGTTGTCATTAATGTTGTGGTTTAATATTCTTCAAGTTCTCAAATAAGTTTCATTATTGTGTCTCGACATATGACAGCACCTTGCCTGATGTTAGCCTGAAGTGTGATCCATGAATGCAGGTGACTGCTACTACAGTAAATAACTGCGAGTAGCAGTCGCATCCACTATCATCGATTCTAACACACTTTATTTTTGTATTATGTTTAATTGTGACATGACATATGACAGCACACCGCTTGATGTTAAGCTGGAGTGTGGTGTGTACCACTGCTTACCACTCTTTGATAACAAGACCCGAAGCAAATATCTAACTTTTTTTTATTAACAAATATTAGCAATATTAATTATAATTATTACAAATAAAAGCTATGAAACAAATATTTGCTTCGACCGGGAATCAAACCCAGGACTTTACGCTCAAAAAACCAATCGCTAACCGTTCGTACAGCCTGTCAAGTCACTCACCCTTTATTCCATTTCTTATATTTTTCCTCAAGATCCTTCTGTTTTTTAGCTTTCTCTTTTTTCTTTTCTCTATCTTCAGACGTGTCTCTTTTTCCTGAAATTCAAATAGATTTTTCAAATAGGTTATAAAGTTTCCTCTGTCGTTGTCACTCTTGGATCTCCTCTTGCTTATCATCAGGCGGGACGAGGTCAGATGTGTCACATAAAAAAAAGTCCCAGGTTCAATAATCAGTGTCAGATGAAAGATTTGTTTCATAGTGTTTACTTGTAATATCTATCAAATTATTGATTTGTAAATAAAAAAAGATGCAAATATTTGCTCTAGGTCTGGTTGAAGAAATCTAAGAGTGGTAGGCAGTGGTGCCCAGTCTACAGAACTGGGGTAGTATCACTACTCAGAAGTACACAGACCATACTAAGTCACTATCGGGATCAGCATGTAAGTTTCCGGTTCCAACCAAGTTGGCATAGTAGAGTTGCTACTTGCATTATTTAACTGTAGTTGCAGTCGCCTCTATTTATTGACTTCACATTTAAAGCAACCTTAGAACTTGTATGAAGAGAATTGTGGATGTGAAGGAAGCGAGGGAGTTGTGTCAGGATTGTGGCAAGTGGTGCTCTTTTATCTGACTATCCTCATGAGTAAAAGGCATGACAGATTGATTAATTTTGACATTTATTAAATAAATACCATACCCTTTCTATAAACAACTTTAGCATTTCTCCCGGAGGCTTCGTCAGACATTTTCTTGAATATTTCGTCCTCTTTCCGTCGGAAGGATTCATTTTCTAACAATAATTGCTTTGCATTCTGTAAACCCGCTGCTTTTCCTTCTAAAGTCTTCTTCATTTTATCACTTGAGTCTGTTCCTGACCGAGGTGGACTCACATTATCCTAAAATATAGATTTTTTTAATTTAAAAAAATATGTACTATGATAAACTATAATTTCTTTGTATAACCAAGGAAAAATCGTCCAGAGCACATCAACTTGTTTCTCTAAAGTCCTGGGTGCGATTCCCGGTCAGAGCAAATACTTCTTTTATAATTTGTAACATTTAATAATTACTTTAATTATTACAATTTATTTAATCAAATAAAAAAAATTATGATATAGACATTTGCTCTGGGTCTGATTATCAAAAAATGGTAGGCAGTGGAGCCGAGCCTGCGAACTGGGGTAGTATCACCACATACAAGTATATACAATGTAGTAGTTGTAGTTATTAGCGGGCTCGTTTCCGCACTTGAAGTCCTCTTCGGTTTCTTTGTACGTTCTTCAACGGCTCCCCCTCAGTGGAGCCACCCGATCTCCTCCAGGAAGGCCAGGAGACCCTTCTCGTTCCTGCAGACCTCCGGAAGCGTCCTTGCATTGCCAAGGAACTTTTGTCTTGCTTCTGCTACTGTTGTGCTCCTGCAACTCAAGAGCACATGTGCAGCTGTCTCCTCTTCATTCAGGCATCCCCTACAGAGGGGGCTGTCCGATATGTTGAGGTTGTACAGGTGCTTATTAAAACCGCAATGCCCCGTTATGACACCCACCATGGTGCGGAGCTTGGCTCTGCTTAGGTCCAGCAGTCGTCCAGTCAAGCGTCTGTCAATATGAGGGAGAGCTTCCCTGGACTGCCTGCATTCCATTGTATGTAGCCATGCATTCTCGTGCAGGTTACCTGTTCTTTGGCGCAGCCAGCTGCGAAGGAATTGGAGTGGTAGGGGCATAAAAGGTCCCGGTCCTATTGGTTGGCAGGACGATCCCCTCCTGGCCAGCTCATCTGCCGCGTCGTTGCCCAGCGATCCGCTATGACCTTTGATCCATTGGAGAGTGATCTGGTTCGACGTGCATACGTCCTCCAATGCCAGGTGGCATTCATAGAGCAGAGCTGAGTTTTTGCAGTTGCTTTCCAGACCCAAAAGCACCGCTTTGCTATCAGAGAGGATCTTGATCTTTTGGTTGGCAATCCTCCTCCTTGCTATTGCATGAGCCGCTTGCAGAATACCAACACATTCTGCCTGAAAAACGGAGTTGTTTACGTCGAGCGATGTTGAGATATTTATGTTTAGATCCCACGAGAAGGTTCCTGCCCCTGTTCCCGCACCGGTCTTGGATCCATCGGTGTAGATTCTTAGTTCCTCGGTGCCAGAGTGGTCCCTTTCTTCCTCGCTTAGTTGTATTTTATAGTTCTTTTCAAATACATATTTTTTCGGGATTCTGTCGACAATCGATGCTAGGAGCGGTTGTTCCTTAATTGCATCGTTGAGAATTGTTGTGTGTGTGGCTCGGCAGTCCAATTTCCATAGATTCAAAGTTAGGAGTCTCGTCGCCGTCTGCGTTGCCTCCATCTGCACATGTAGGTGTAGGGGCAATATGCCCAGAATGACTTCCAGCGCCTTTGTGGGTGTTGTGAGCATGCAGCCCGTGATGGCTGTGCACGCCATACGCTGGAACTGTTGCAGCCTGTCTTGAACGGTCTTCAACCTGGTTCTAGGCCACCAAGTCGGCGCGCCGTAGGTGACAAACGGTCTAATAATGGAGGTATACATCCACTTCATGATTTTGGGTTTTATTCCCCATTTTTTACCCAGTAGTCTGCGACATTGCCATAGTGTTAAGGTAGCACTGTCGAGCTTGTTTGATAAGTGTTTGCCCCAATTCAGCTTGCTATCCAAGGTGACGCCTAGATATTTCACCTCTGTTGCCAATTGGATTTCTGTGTCAAACAGTTTTGGTAGTTTGAACCTTCCCACATTCCTTTTTCTCGTGAATAGTACCAGTTCAGTCTTATTAGGATTCACAGACAGGCCGGATTCGGTGCACCAGTGCTGCACGGTCTTCAGTGCATGTTGCATCACGTCGAAGACAACACTGGTTACCTTTCCGCTGACCAAAATAGCTAGATCATCTGCGTATCCTACTGTGTAGTAATCTTTGTCGTTTAATTTTGTTATTAGGTCATTGGCTACTATATTCCACAGCAGGGGAGACAGGACCCCGCCCTGAGGGCAGCCTTTTGCTGCGATTCCTCTTTCTTCGCCGTTGACGTCGAGTTGAATCGCCCTTTGTCTCAGCATGCTACTTATCCATCTACGTGTTGTCTCATCAATACCATGCTTGTGCAGTGCCTTTTCGATGCTATCAAAGCTTGTCTTATCAAAGGCTCCTTCTATGTCTATGAAGGCCCCTAAGCATACTGCTGTGTCTTCAATGGCCAATTCTATCTTGCTCACGACGCTATGTAGCGCCGTTTCAGTGGATTTGCCAGTGGTGTATGCGTGCTGTTGAGGGTGAAGTGGCACCCTAACCAGTGCGTTGTCTCTTATGTGTCGGTCGCATAGCCTTTCCATTGTTTTCAACATGAACGAGCTGAGGCTTATGGGCCTGTATGATTTGGCGTTTGTATAGTCACTTTTACCAACCTTTGGGATGAACACAATTTTTACCTCTCTCCAGGCTTTAGGTGTGTAGTGTTGTGCTAGGCATGCCCGCATGATTGAGGTTATGGACGGTATTATCACGTCCGCCCCCCATTTTAGGAGTGCAGGAAATATATTATCAGGTCCCGGTGCTTTGAATTTTTGGAAGCTGTTTATTGCCCACTTTACTCTATCCGGGGATATCACTTTGTGGGCGATGTCCCAGTCTTCAGCGGTTGGTAGAGTAGGCGGGGTTTCTTCCCATTCCCTTGAAGTCGTTATTTGACAGTCGGGAAAGTGTGTTTGCAGAAGTACTTCCCTAATATCGGAGTCCGTTCTTGTAAAGGTTCCATCCTGTTTGCGAAGGGATCCCACGCTGTGCCTGCCTTCGTTGGATAGTATCTTTTTGACCCTGCACGCCTCGTTTGTAGAGTCTATTTTAGTGCAGAATTGTTGCCACGCTTCCCTCTTCCTGAAGCGGATGCGCTTTTTGTAAAGGAGTTGGACGTCTTTATAATGGTCCCAGTCTTCATCTCTCCTCGTGTTTTTAGCTCTGTTAAATAGTTTTCTCACTTTACGCCTCAGCCTTTCCAGTTCAGGTCCCCACCAGTTGGACTTGGCTTCCAAATCCTTGGTAACCTTAGTGAGGGGGCAGGCAGCATGATAGCTTTCAGTAAGTGTGTTAGTTAGGTGTTGTACCTGTTTTTCAATTAGGTCCCTATTGTTTGGGGGTTCCTGCATTTCAGTATCTGCGAGTTCTTGCTTTAGGGTTTTTACGAACAACTCGCAGTTGGTTTTACGCGGGTTGCGTCTGGGTGAAGGTGTCTGTGTATCTACCTTTATATTATAGCGGATCCAGCGATGATCTGAGCATGATGCTTCATTTGAGACATTCCAGTCTGCTATCAGTTTCTCAGCTCCTTCCGTTGCCACTGTTATGTCTATTATGGTTCTACACCTTTTGGTTACAAATGTGGGTTCCGAACCTGTGTTTATCAGATGCAGCTTGGTGGTAAGAAGGTAGTTAAACAATTCTTCGCCGCGACTGTTGGCTTTTTCCATTCCCCATATGGGATGATGAGCGTTAGTGTCTGAAGATATTATCAGCTCTTGTTTATTGACCTCACAATATTGGACGAGGTCTCCGAGGTCCTTGGGCGGTACGATGTCATCTGCTGGCATATATGCGGATGCGATGACAATTTCGTTTGTTTCGAAGTGTCCACTTGATTTTATCCTGACTGTAGTCAGGTCCCTGGAACAGAACTCAGTTAGTGTTGTTGATATTAGGTTCCTGGGTATGTAAATACAAGTGCGTGGGGATTCGGATTTGGTGTGAATTAACCTACCTCCAATGTTGTTGAGGCCACAAATATGTCCTTTCCTGATCCATGGTTCTTGGATTAGGGCCACGGTTTTGTTATTTTCCTCCAGCGTTCTCCGTAGCATTGCCGTGGCCGTCAAGCTGTGCTGGAGGTTGCACTGAATAACGTGCAGCGCCATTTCAGTTGCCTGCTACTCCTCTGCAAGGAGCATCGCCTCCATCTCCTCGGATACGTCCCTACCGGATGGTGGGGATGGGACCCTTTGGACTGTGTCCGTTGGTTCCTCCGAGTTGTTGGAGGGCTGGGTGGTAGCTGGTGTAGGCGGTGCAGGCTGTGGCGGGACCTCTTCCTTCTTCTCCGTCTGTGGACAAGAGGTCTCGGCCTCCGTCCGACCAGGCTGTGTCTGTGTTTGTGCAGTCACAACCCGACCGGTCGCAGGCGCGTCTTTCTCTGGGATGGGCGGTACATCATATAGGCGACCACCCTTCCCAAAGAAGCGAACGTAGACTGTTCCTACGTTGTAGTTGAGTCCCCTTCCCTGCTGTAGCAATACCGGGATTATATTGTCCGGTATCCCTACAACAAGGAAGCGATTGTCTCCCTGGTTAATGCAGTCGTACAATGACCAGGTGTTGATTTTTAGGGCAGGGTTCTCATTTTGGAAATCCAGCTGATGTAGGATTTTCCTGCCCTCGACGTTGCGCGTGGTCTTATGGATCAGGATTCCGGCCCGGGTTTTGCGGACCAGATCTTCCTGAAGCAGCGCGACGATCGTTGTGTCGGGGATGGGGGATGGTATCCTCCCGATTATGCCCTGAAGCCAGGTCAGGGTGGACATCTCCAAGACCCGAGATTTGACGACACCCTCACTATAGTAAGGTCTGCCCCCAAATTTCGGGCGTAAGCTGGACCCGGCATCCATCAATTTCTCGATTTCTTCCTCGACCAGCTCCTCGAAGTCTGTTTTCACCACCATGGCCTGAGCTTCTGTCAAGTCACGTTGCGGTGATGTGGTGAGGGCTATGCCAATTGATTTTATCATACTGGCATAGGTCCCTTCCTGTGTGGGGGGTGGTCTTGCCCTTTTGGGTTTCACCCTGGGTGAGGAGGAGTCATTTAGCCTGACTCTCTTCGTTGGACCCGCAGTTTGGCTTTTAGTCGGGTCGCAGGCGCGTAGTCTGTCCCGCCGTCGCTTACTCAGTTTCTTCCTACGCGGGCGCGCTTGGTCGGTGCTGTTCGCACCCGCGGCCTTTTGCACACCACCAGAAGGCGGTCCTGTCTGGGTTGCCCCTTTCGAACCGCCCCCGGCGTCATGCGAGGTCGCAGGCAATGCCCCAGCAGCGCATTGACTGCTGGGGCTTGAAGTCACACCAGACACTTGGGTCCGCGAAGGAGGAGCGCCTTCCGGGATTAATACCCCGGATGTGGGCACGACAGATTGCGCGGCCTGACTGGTGGAGATAATTGGGCCTTTCGGCCCCGTCTTTTTTGTGCTTTGCACGTGTGCTTGGGCAACCGAACCCGAGGGTCCAGCTATTGCTGTGGTCTTCTTCTTTTTTATGTATTTTTCCATAAATGTTTTCATTTCTTTCGTCCATCTCGCTCCCCACCCTCCACGGAGCCCGCAACGTTGGGGATGTTAGCAACTAACACCAGGGCTACGAGATGGATATAGGACTCCAGAGTGAGTTGCACACGAGACTAGACAGCACACGTTACCACGTGACGTGCACTGCCGCCTGCGAGCCCCATCACCCCAGACCCCTAGCCTGGAGCCGATATGATTGCGTGTCCCGCAGCTGATAGTCCTAAGCCGTCAGCTCCGTGGCACGCAACCAATGATCGCAGTCCGACTAAACTACGACCTCCCGTTTAGCTGAAATTAGGGCCAAAGTGGCGTGTTGTAGGCAGGATCTGCCTACTCAACCACCAGGATCCCCTCTTCCATCCGTACGGGTCTCCGCGCTCGACAAACACGCAGGCGGCCGTTCTACCCCCTCCAATAGCTTGTGGTATTGTGAAGGCCACAGGGACACGGACCGCATCATCCCTGTAGTTTTCCTGTATGGTTAGCTGCAGATCTCTGGTGGCGGCATAGTGTGTGCGGTTCTTCAGAGCACTGCATTTCCAGGGGGACGACCCGGCGCGCGCTCTGTTGCACGCCGAGTTCGGCGAGGACTGTCCCACTAATGGATTAGCACTAGTGCGGCAGCCATCCCCGACGAGGACGTCCATACAGGGTTGAGTGCGCACTGAGGCCCGTCTTCGCACGTCTCGGACCCCAGCGCAGGCGAGTCACCCAACAAACCCCCGACCCGAACCCCGAAGTATATACAATACAAAACATTGAGTGACTTAGTCATGTTTTAGGAACAGCATGTAAGTTGCTGGTTTCAACTAGGCCGGCATAGTAAAGTGACTGCTACTAGCAGTTATTTAACTGTAGTAGCAGTCATCTCCATTCATGGACTGCACTCTAGCTTTAAACCAGGCAGATGATGTCATAAAACGAGTCACAATAAAAAAAAGGAGTTATCTAATGCAAGACGCATCTATGGATAAAATATGAAGATGATAATAATATAAGCAAGTAAAGTATCTTGATCTGGCTCGCGAGGTTGTTGACAAGTGGGAGATGCAGGGAGGGAGCAGGGAGGACAATGGGGATGCAGCAATCATTGTGCCAATAGTCGTGACTGCCAATGGCTTAATAGCCAAGAGCTTCGATGAACACCTAAAGAGGCTCTCGTTAGGTAGCTGGATCAAGCGTTTGATTCAGAAAGCGGTACTCCTGGACACGGTGCGTATTGTTAGGAGGTTCCTTTCTCAGGAGCCCTGACCACCGGTGGCTTGGACCCTGTTCCCGATGCCAGTGGACAACTATTTTTTATATTTTTAAATTATTTTAATTTTAAAAATATAAAAAATAAATAAAGAGAATAATAATTTTACTAAACAAACCTCTTGTCCAAGCCCTTTCCATTTTGTACTGTATTTATAGTCTTCTAAATATTTTAATTCCTCCGATCTCTCATCGATTACACCAACAATCTGTGGTCCATCTTCACCCTGACCCATGATATCCATCTCCTGCTCATCCAAGGACTTCATTTTTGTTATTCCAACATCGTCATCAATAATTTTAAAACTAAAAAATATAAAAATAATTATGTACAGCACTGAAATGTATGAAACACTTTTTTATACATTTTGAATGAGGCAACCGTGAGACAGTTGTTTCAGTCGTTACCGTCAAAATAAATAACAAAGATAATATCTAATATCTGAAGAAGCTATTTTAACGCATCTCTTCATGTTCCCATTCGAGACTCCCTTGAAAGAGTTTTAGTAAAGTTTTTCCACCGCTTTACTAAAACCATCATCTTTACCCTCATGTAATGGATAAAACACAGAAGTGTTTTATCTTCATCCACTGAAGACATTTTGACTATATTACGGAAGACTAGGCTGTATGGACGAAGTTACCTTTGCCTTCTCAGAATGGGAGAATTGAACTGAATAAGAAGAATGGGGTGCTGTCATATGTCGAGACACAATAACAAAAGTGAATAATAAATTGCAATACAAAAAAGCGCGAAATAGAATAAAGTATACATACCCATTGCCTTTGATTTTCCTTTTCTTCTTATCTGATCTCTTTTTTTTATCGGCCCCACCAGATAAGTATTTTTGTAAATAAGCTTTCTGATCGATTACATTTGCCATTTTATTAGGTTAACACGTTAAACTAAATAGAAACTCGAGAAAAACAAACCTCACTAGCTCATTAAATAGAAAATAAATGACAGGTGACAGGACAGCAAGAATCGCGGACGACAGATTTTTTTTTCGGTACAATTAAAGGCAAAGGACAACATAGTCTTCGGTAAAGTAATTATTATGTTTTAGGCTGGCACAGTAGATGTAACTGCTACTTACAATTATTTAACTGTAGTAACCGTTACCTCCATTCATGGGCCACACTCCAGCGTAAGATCAGACGAGGTGCTAACATATTTATTTATTTATTTAAGACTTAACAGCTGATTTTACATTCCATATATAAATTACACAATTTAAACATTCGTGAAGCCAAAAACAGTATAATTGTTTACATAGTCTTTTATATTAAATACAAGGTAATTAGCATAAATATGCAATAATGACATGTGCAATTTACGAGTATTATAAATAACAATAATGTGTGTGCATACGTGTTTGTGTGTATGTGTGTGCGTGTAAGTTCCTCCTATTTCACATTTAATACATTTTAATAATTTACGCTTAAATATATGTTTTTTATCTATCTGAAATATATCGATATCAGTTCCCGTGCGTATTCCGTGTTACCCGAAGTGGTCGGGTCGCAAAGGTTAAAGACCGCTTGTGAAAACGTATATTAAGCACTCTTAACCCAATCTTTTCCAGTAACTGTGGATAGTCTACTCTACATAGTTTTGACAATGCCATGTAGTATAATGCGATTAAAATATGAATACGACGGAATCGGCGCTATTTTGTGACGTCTAACTCTCCAATCAAATTCACTTTAGTTTGGTGTCTTTTTCTTTACGGACCGTCAAGAAAATTACACCATTGAATCAGTCAAGTGAAGTTAGTCAACAGCCCGTCCTATTCTTATTAAAATAGTATAGTAACATGACATCGGACACATCGCGTCTTTCTTGTAGACTTAAGCAGTCTGAGTAATAAGTCTGACTCAATATCACTACGAATGCGGTGTGTTCTGTATTTGAGCGCGTTAATGAATTTACGATGTATCATTTCATTTTTTTTAATAATTAGAATATCATAATGAGGCGACCACACGGGTGAGGCGAATTCCAAGATATGTCGAGTCACAATAAAATAAATAATAAAAAATTCAATTTCCTGGCACAACTCCCTCGCTTCCTTCACATTCACAATTCTCTTCATACAAGGGAGTTGTGTCAGGATAGTGGCAAGTGGCGATCCCTGTGGGAAAAAGGCGTGAAAATTTGATTGATTGATTAAAAATTCAATTTGATTGCACAACAATTTATTACATATCCATTTAAGAAACAGCTTTATTTAACTAAAATGACAATAACTACAGAATTACTGTGGTGTTCATTAACGTAATCGTCATCGGCCTCATTCGAATCCCAATGAACACCATTTTCAATTGTATCAACATCAAAATCTATAATTCTCTTCTTTCCTTTATCCAAACGCATTTCATCATCATCATCTTCACAACTCTGAAAATAATAAAGTGATCTTTGACTTTCACGATACAGGCTTGACCTAGGTTAAAATATATTCAAACAATAAACACAAAACGAATGAATTTTAATATTTTCATAGATTTTGCGCAAACATTGAATAATAAATGAAACAAATTTTATGCGAATGAATTATAATAAATTAAAGTAACTAAATAAATAATATATCAATCAAATTGTCACGCCTTTTTTTGGTTTGAAAGAAGATGCCGTGACAAGGATTGACAAAGGAATGCTTCGATGGTTTGGGCACATGGAAAGGATTAGTGAAAGTAGAAAGGTATTTATAAATTTGATGTGGATGGATGCGTTAAACAACGCAGGCCCAGGAGAGTGTTTTCCGACCAAATCGGAGACATCCTCAAGAAAGCCAGGGTGCCTAGTGCCCATAACCACAGAGCCTGTATGAAGAAAGAGAACTGTATGAACATTTATTATGGAAGTGACTGCTACTACAATTCATTAACTGTAAGTAGCAGTCACATCCACTATACCGTCTGATGTCACTATACCGTCAACTAAGTTGAAACCGGCTTTACGCGAGCTGATCCCGCAACGTGACTAAGTCACTTTACTTGTATACTTACTTATGGTACCATAACCATCATCAACTTCACGTCTTAATTCCCACAGGGATAGGCAGAGACGATGGAGAAAATAAATAAATACAAACTTACGCCACAATTTTTATCATTTCCAACTGACACAATCCGCTTGATATAGTTGCTTTGTTGTTCCTGTAAATTAAAACATTTTTTTAAAATGATATTTTAATACTAAACGTGTTGGTATCATAGAAACAAGTACAGACGACAGGCGTGACTCATTGGTTAGAACCGGCAACTTACAAGTTGATCCCGAAACGCAACTTAGTCACAGTCTGTATATATTTGTAAGTAGTGATATTACCGCAATTCGGCAGACTAGGCACCTTACCTATCACTCATAAACAACCAGACCCAGAGCTTCTTTTTTTACTACAACTAAACAATGTTTTGCTCCGACTGGAATCGAATCGTGTAGCGGACCGGTGTGTTACAAAACGCCTTAAAAAATTAAAATACAAAAACCTTCAAGCTATGCGAGAAGAAGCACCATTAGCCGGCTTTTTTTATTGTGACACGATATCTGACCTCGACCCGCCTGATGATAAGCAAGCGAAGCTCCAAGAGTGACGACGTCTGAAAAAACCAAGTTTGTTCACGGCTGCCTCAGTAGCCGTCACTATGCCGACCAAAAACATGAAATATTGACAGTGACTAAGGCAACCGTGAACTAACTCAGTTATTTCAGTCGTCGTCACTCTTTGACCTCCCTTGCTTACCATCAGGCAGTTCAAGATCAGATGTCAAGACACAATATAAAAAATATGGCGCTCGGGTTTACATTGATTTCTCCGATTTGGTCGGAAAACACCCTTCTGGGCCTAGCTCGTTTAATGTGGATCTACATCAGATTTACAAATTCCTTTCGTCAATCTACTTTCACTTAATTTTAAAAGAATTGCTTTCGGGTAATTGATTGATTTAAATTATTTTAAATACCATACCGCGGGTTTGATCACTTGATAGTTTTTGCCGCCAGCGTTGTTAACAATTTGCTCCAATAATTTCATAGTTTCAGGTTCTATATCACCCTGAAAAGAGTACAAGTAGTATTATAACCAGAAAATCATTTCATGAAGAGAATTGTGTATGCGAGGGAGTTGTGTCAGGATTGTGGCTAGTGGAACTAAATAACAATGGTAGTTGTTGTAAAAGGGCATTGTCACCTTATATAACTAAATAACAATGTTATGGTAGTTACTGTAAAAGAGTATTGCCACATTATGTAGCTAAATAACAATGTTATGGTAATTGTTGTAAAAGGGCATTGTCACCTTATATAACTAAATAACAATGTTATGGTAGGTTCAGTAAAAAAGCTTGTAATAAATGTATAAGTACTTACGAAACTTTGTTGTTTATTAGAGACTTTTTTGTTACGCACTGGAGAATGACGTTTACCAAACTGTGAAAAAGTAATTATACTTTTAACAAAATATAGAAGATGTATAAGGCAACCGAGAGCACGGGTTCATAACCACTTGCCGGTACCAATGCATCTTTGGTTATCCTGTGTCTATGATGCAAGTTCTTTAGTCGTTTAGTATATAAATGTAAGTGACTTGTACATAGAAATGTGTAGACGGTAAAGTGATTTAGTCGCTTTTGGGATCAGCTGTCCGTAGTTAGGCCGGCGCGTCAACTATAAGACAACTTAGGCGACCGTGGTGTAGTGGCAGTGCAATGGTTACGCAAGCCGATAGCACGAGTTTAAATCCACTCACCCGTACCAATATATTCTTTGATATATGTACTTTGGTTGTCCTGTTTCTACGATTCAAAGAATTTTAAAAAATATATTATAAAAAAATTAACTAGGCCGTAGTGGATTTGACTCCCTACTAACAGTTACTAAATTGTAGTAGCAGTGACTGTCATTCATGGACCACACTCCTGCTGTCATATGTCGAGTCACTAGGAAGAAAACGCTTCGCTGAACCTTTTAGTTCGACTGCCGATTAAGTCGACAGACGTAGTCCTATGAGGTTTTAAATTAAAGTAGAAATAGATTTTGTGTTAACTAATTATTTATAAGACAAATTTACTTACACGAAACTTGGGGCTTAAGAAGCGACGATTCTGGTTCTGCATTGAAGAAATAGTTAGTAAGTTCCATACAGCTTGCATAAAGTTAAGGCGACCGTGGTGTAGTGGTAGTGTAATGGTCGCGGAAACCAAGAATCCGGGTTCAAGAGCCGGGATACTTGCCGGTACCAATGTATCTTTGATATATTCGTATATACTTTAGTTGTCCTGTTTCTATGATACAAGCATTTTAGTAGCTTGGTATAGCACCGAAAATAAAGCACTTAACCACAGTCGCATTACGTATTCATATTCATTTAATTGTGGAAGAAAGGGAAGAGAAAATGTTTTTTAATCTTTTTTTACTATTGGATATCTAACCTTGACTTGCCCGATATCAAGAGCACCAACGACTGAAAAACAGACACAATTTGTGGCTTTCTCAGTCGCCGTTACCATCTTGGTCAAATCGTTCCATGAATCGCTCTAAGAATCCAGAGTTATAGACTGGGGAAATAAAAATAAAATGTTTAAATCAATCTATTATAAAGTTTTACAAATAAATCTTTGCCTTAACCGGAAACCTTAATAGGCATCTTTAAAAACTGTCTGCCTACCCTCAGAAAAAAATAAAGATTAAAACTTTTTTTTATTTTATTATTGTGACACGACATCTGACCTCGACCCGCCTGATGATAAGCAAGAGGAGATTCAAAGAGTGACGACGAGTAAAAAAACCTAGTTAGTTTACGGCTGCCCCAGTCGCCGTCACTATGCCGGCCAAAGGTGCTTCTTCACGCATCGAAAGATTTATTTGAAAGAAAGATATAATTCTGCTTTTCTGTTTTTTCTGACGGCTAACAGAGAACCATGCCAGCTTACGTGGGCTTCTAGAATTCTAGAAATGTAAATTTACTTACATTATCTTCAACTTGGTTTTGATTTTGATTGGATTCTTCTCCATTTACCTGTGAACAAATCAAACAAAACCGAATTAACCGAATTATTGACAATAATCAATCAATCAATCAAATTGTCAAGCCTTTTTTCCCACAGGGATAGGCAGAGACAATGGAGCGCCATTTGCCACGATCTTGACACAACTCCCTTACTTCCTTCACATTCACAATTCTCTTCATACAAGCTCTATGGTTATGGGCACTAGGCAACTTAGCTGTCTTGACGACATGCGTGGACGAACGGTTTAGCGACTGGTTTGTTGCGCGTAAAGTCCCGGGTTCGATCCCCGGTCGGAGCAAATATTTGTTTCATAGCTTTTATTTGTAATATTTAATAATATTAAATATTGCAAATAATTGTTAATAAAAAAAAAGAGATGGATTTTTCTTTCGGGTCTGGTTATTGGTTATCAAAGAGTGGTACCCAGTCTGCCGATCCGGGGTAGTACCACCACTTACAAGTATACAGACCGTGAAGTGATTATTTGGTCACGTTTCGGGATCAGCTTGTAAGTTGCCGGTTCCATCTAGGCCGGCATAGTGGAAGTAATTGCTACTCACAGTTATTGAATTGTAGTAGCAGTGACATTCATTCATGGACCACACTTTGGCTTAACATCAAGCGGGGTGCTGTCATATGTCGAGTCACAATAAATAAATTAAAAAAAATGATTTTTTAACACGTTTTTATAAGCTTGTCTTGTATGCAACTATGTAACGGAATCTACAAAAAATATTTTTACCCAACAATGACAATACAATAATTTAATAAATTATTTGGCCGGCATAGTGACGGTGACTGAGGCAACCGTGATTATTCGCTTATTAGTATACATTGTCATATACTTAAGCGTTTCTTTTAAGTTCTTTTAAAGTTTAAACTATAGTTTTATTTTTTATTTATAGGTATTTTTTTTTGTTTATATTTGAGTAATAATATTAATAAGTTATCGTTCGTAGAACCGATGGGGAAGAAAGGTTCTAGAGTGGAGACCACGAAGCGGAAGACGCAGCGTAGGTAGGCCTCCCGCTAGCTGGACTGACAACATAGTGAAAGTCACAAATAACCGGTGGATGCAACTGGCATCTTGTCATTCGAAATGGCGTCCTAAGGGGGAGGCCTATGTTCAGCAGTGGACGCCTTTCTGGCAGATGATGATGATAATTAATAAATTACTAATAAATGTTTAGAAACTAAAAAAATAAATAAATAAAACTCACATAAACGGAAATAATCGCGAGAATCCATATCAGATATGTCCACTCCATTACAAATATGTCAATGAATAAATATGAAAGATTAATTTCTTTTTTATACAAATCAACGAGTGTGTATAAAATTGCTTTTAATTGCGTTAAATTTGTAATTAATTGATTTTTAAATGAAATAATTAAATTAAATTATATTGTCACGTCTTTTCCTTACAGGGATAGGCAGAATAGAGCTCCACTTGCCACGATCATGACACTTGCCCCCGCTTCCTTCACATTCACAATTATCTTCATACAAGCTCTACGGTTATGGGCACTTGGCAACCCAGCTTTCTTGAGGATGTCTCCAATTTGGTCGGACAGGGTCCAACAGGGTCTGCCTTGTTTAACGCATCCATCCACATCAGATTTATAAATTCCTTTCATTAATCTACTTTGGCTCTTCAATCTATTCATGGACAGTTGTCTGAAAGAGTTGCGTGAAAGGAAGTATGGTTTAAGAATGAATGACTTGGTGATCAAATGTCTCTTGTACGCCGACGATCAAGTTATCCTTGCATCTTCGGCGTATGAGTTACAGGACATGGTTACTATAATGAATGCGGAATTAGAAAAGAAAGGTATGAAAGTGAATGTAAGTAAAACAAAAGTAATGGTTTTGGAGAGAGAGGATGAAATGACAGAATGTGAGATAACGATAGACGGAAAGAAAGTGGAACAAGTCAAACAATTTGTTTACTTGGGAAGTATGTTTACTAGGGATGGAAAGTGTGATGAAGATATTGAGAGAAGAGTGCAAAAGGGTAACGTAGTGAACGGTGCCATCCATGGTATAATGAACAGCCAAATAATGTCCCAAAAGTCACGGATGGCTGTTCATATTGCGGTGCTTGTTCCTACATTAATGTATGGGAGAGAAGGTTGGGTATGGCAGAAGAAGCATGAGAGTAGAATTAACGCTGTAGAAATGCGGTCGTTAAGGAGTGTATGTGGAGTGTAGATAGCGGATAGAATAAGGAATAGCACACTGCGTGATAGATGTGGTTTGAAAGAAGATGTAGTGACAAGGATTGACAAAGGAATGCTTCGATGGTTTGGGCACATGGAAAGGATGAGTGAAAGTAGATTGACGAAAGGAATTTATAAATCTGATGTGGATGGATGCGTTAAACAAGGCAGGCCCAGGAGAGTGTTTTCCGACCAAATCGGAGACATCCTCAAAAAAGCTAGGTTGCCTAGTGCCCATAACCACAGAGCCTGTATGAAGAGAATTGTGGATGTGAAGGAAGCAAGGGAGCTGTGTAAGGATCGTGGTAAGTGGCGCTCCATTGTCTCTGCCTATCCCTGTGGGAAAAAGGCGTGACAATTTAAAATTCAATTAAATCTACTTTCACTCATCCTTCTTATTATTTTTAAATGAGATGGAATTTATTAGACTTTTAAATTTCAGATTGAAAGATTTTTATATTAAGTCGCGACATTTTTTAAGGCGACTGTGGTGTAGTGGTAGTGCTATGGTTACACAAACCGAGTGCACGAGTTCGAAACCACCCACCTGTACCAATGTATCTTTGATATATGTACTTTGGTTGTCCTGTTTCTATGATACAAGCACTTTAGTAGCTTAGTATAGAAATGTATAAATATCTATATCTATACATCTAAATAAAATTGGAGTGTCTGTTTGAAATAACCGTTTTTTACTACATGTATATGAATATATATACGGTACATACACCAAAATAACATTTTTTAAAATTTTTGTCTGTCTGTCTGTTTGTTCCGGCTAATCTCTGAAATGGCTGGACCGATTTTGACGGGACTTTTATTGGCAGGTAGCTGATGTAATAAGAAGTAACTTAGGCTACGTTTATTTTTGAAAAAATATTTTATTACAAATAAAAGCTATGAAACAAATATTTGCTCCGACCGAGAATCGAACTCGGGACTTTACGCGCAAAAAATCAATGCTAACCTTTCGTCCATCTGGGTTGATATGATATTAAAAACCAGGAGTACCTGGTTTCAGTCAAATATCCCGTCTAAAGAAAATAAAAACCGACCAGTAGCCATTGAGTGTATATCATATATCTTTATGCCCATAGCTTTTTTATTCATTTTATTAGCATTTTTATTTATTTTATTAGCATTTTTAATTATTTTATTAGCATTTTTAATTATTTTATTAGCATTTTTAATTATTTTATTAGCATTTTTATTATTTTATTAGCATTTTTAATTATTTTATTAGCATTTTTAATTATTTTTGATTAGCATTTTTATTTATTTATTAGCATTTTTAATTATTTTATTAGCATTTTTAATTATTTTATTAGCATTTTTATTTATTTATTAGCATTTTTAATTATTTTATTAGCATTTTTAATTATTTTATTAGCATTTTTAATTATTTTATTAGCATTTTTATTTATTTTATTAGCATTTTTAATTATATTATTAGCATTTTTATTTATTTATTAGCATTTTTAATGATTTTATTAGCATTTTTATTTATTTTATTAGCATTTTTAATTATTTTATTAGCATTTTTAATTATTTTATTAGCATTTTAATTGTTTTATGTAATATGTGGACCTTCATTAGCTTGGTCCTGCTAAAAATTATGCTGATATCAGACGGTTCATATTTCGTTTATATTCGTTAGTACTACCCCGGATACCACTGCCTGCCAATCTTTCTCAAACAGACCCGGAGCAATATCCGACCGGGAATCGAACCCGAGACTTTACGCGTAACAAACTGGTGTGTTAATCAATTTGGAATTTAATCACAAATTGAAGTAATAAGCACGATTTTACTCGATGACATATTGAAAAAAGAGCAGATGAAGTATGAATGTTTTTTTTGTGTCATTCCAACTTTGTCGTGTGAACATGAAATGAAAGAAAAATGAACGAGAGTGAACGTTCATTAGAGTGAACGTTCATTAGAGTGAACCGTCTGATATCACCTTTATTTAATAGTGTACGGTGAAGAAGCTTAACCACCTTCTCAAGAATCGGATCTTAATACAACTGGGAAGTAATCATGGAATTGCAAAATTAAAAAAATATATATATTTGAAAATATCATCTTTAATATGGCGATGCTTTTCTGGGCAGGACGGCATCTGCCGGGTCTGCTAGTTGTCTGATAATGTATTCTAGTTAGTATATTAAAATGCATTTTCGTTTATTACAGTGTATTTATTTTAATTATTATTCACCCAATCTTGCTGTTGGACCTGTTCATCATCATCAGCCAGAAGGCGCACGCTGAACATAGGCCTCCCCCTTAGAACGCCATTCCGAATGACAAGATGTCAGTTGCATCCACCGGTTATTTGTGACTTTCACTTTAATTAATTGTGAATAGTCGGAGGCCTACCTACGCTACGTCTTCTGTTTCGTGGTCTCCACTTCAGAACCTTTCTTTTCAATCAGTTGTCGGCCGAGCGATTGACCTGTTAACTAGCAAATAATATCTAGTGGTATAATGCTAGCCTTTGATAGAGCTCAAGTTAATCAATTAGTTAATCAAGTAAACCACTTGCCACGATCCTGACACAACTCCCTCGTTTCCCTCACACACTCATCTTTATACATGGCTTTTCGTTTATGGCCACTAGGTAATTATTCCCATTCCCTCTCACCACACCTCTTTCGTCTCTAAATCTTTTTCTGCAAATCTATGGAATGAACTACCTCAAAATATTAGACAAGCTCCTAATTGTGCAATATTCAAGAGTTTTTATTTCCACATATTTCATGACATGAATAGTTTTTTTTTAAGTGTATTATTGTGTTATAAATATATATAACTTCAGACGACAGGCGTGGACGAACGGTTTAGCGATTGGTTTGTTGCGCCTATAGTCCCGGGTTCGATTCCTGGTCGGAGCAAATATTTCTTTCATAGCTTTTATTTGTGATATTTAATAATATTAAATATGACAAATATTTGTTAATTAAAAAAAAAGAGATGGATATTTGCTTCGGGTCTGGTTATCAAAGAGTGGTAGGCAGTGGTACCCAGTCTGTCGATCCAGGGTAGTACCACCACTTACAAGTATACAGACGGTGAAGTGATTTGGTCACGTTTCGGGATCAGCTTGTAATGCTTGTAAGTTGCCGGTTTCAACTAGGCCGGCATAGTGGATGTGATTGCTACTCACAGTTATTGAATTGTATTAGTAGTGACATTCATTCATGGACCACACTTCGGCTTAACATCAAGCGGGGTGCTGTCAATTGTCGAGTCACAATAAAAAAAAAACTTATTTATGTACTTATGTGTATTAATATGTAATTATTAAGTATTATAATTATGTATTTGTTGTTTTATTCTTACAAATTGTCATCATTATATTCCACTTCAATCAATCAAATTATCACGCCTTTTTCCCACAGGGTAGGCAGAGACAAACTTGCACCTACTTACCATTAATACTGTCTTAATGTCCTGAAGGTTTGATTGTCAGAGAATGTCTAACGGCATTAAATCCGCCTTTGTACATAGTGCAATTAAGTTTTAAATTATTAAAATAAATAAAAGGATGTCTCCGATTTGGTCGGAAACACCCTCCTGGGTCTATAATAAAGTTGTAAATAAAATACAATATGATTTTATAAAATTTTATTCATCGTCGATTCCATTTCATCAAGCACCTTAGACCGATATGACGACAACAACTTGATTGTGCTCGTGGGCATCACTCTCACTTGAATCCCAATAATGGACATCATCATGGTAATCATCGGAATGACTGATTGTGTTCATTCCTTTTTCTACACGCACTCCTTCACCGCAACTCTGAAAGGATTAAAAAATATATATATTGTAATCTATTTTAATGCCTGTAGCAAAGGACATCATTCATTTTGGGCTTTTATGTACTACTTTTGTAATGTCCAATGATGAAAAATATATAAATGATACTTGTATTGATAAAACTAATAACCATTTTGCTTTTAATTGCTGTGCAATTGAGTTATTTGGAAAATAAGATATGAATTTTGTATTATCTGTCAACCAACGCCATATTTGTTCTGCTTTGAACTGTCATAATTATAGTTTGATCATTTTGCACACCTAAACTATGCATAATAAAGGATTCCAATTATATTGTATTCTTTGTAAATCAAACTATTTTAAAATATGCAAATGTTAATACAATTAGGCCCAAGTCCCCTAACAAAATGAATTATGTCCTTTAAAGAAACGCGACAAGACGGCGCAGCTAATTCGAGTTAAAAAATGGAACCAAAGGTGTTGCCAGATCAATAGTTATCGTTATGATATTATGTCGATAAGGATAAACTATCGTAATAAAATAGTTCCAGTATCTTTAATAAATAAAACTAAATATTGCCACAGTTTTTAGCTTATGTGATGTGAAAAGAACCAATGTGAAAATGAAATAAAATGGTTTATTTATTTATTTATACTGGCAATACTGGCAGAAGTTATAAACAATTGGGTCTATTATAATCTTTAAAAAAAAAGTAACTTACGCCACAGTCTCTATCAGTAGCAAGAGCTATAATCCTCTGAATTAATTTGCTATGTGGTTCCTGGAAATTGAAATAATTAAAAATAAACTTTTGAACAGTAGTAAAGTGAGGAATACAGTTGTGAATGATATATTTTATATTTATCGATTCTGACATAGGTTTAATTAAATTAAAAATAAACGCGATAGTAAGCCGCATAAAATTTGTTTAATTCATTCATTAATGTTCGCGCAAAATCTAATAAAATACCAGATTTATGATGTAAAATTTAAAGTTAATAAAGATTTTTTATTTTATTTTTTAAATTAGACCGGCATATTGAACGCAACTTCTACTCACAGTAATTTAACTGTAGTAGCAGTCGTGTCCATTTATGGATTGCACTCCAGCTTAACTTAAGCCAAGATGTGATACTCACTAAATTTTGTTTATCGCCTAAGACTTTGACGTTACGTTGGGCTCCAGGATGGCGTTTACTTATCTGTCAAAAATAAACTACAATATATCATGTGAAATATCAATCAATCAATCAAATTGTCACGTCTTTTTTCCACATGGATAGACAGAGACAATGGAGCACCAATTGCCACGATCCTGACACAACTCCATCGCTTCCTTCAGATTTATAATTCTCTTTATAGAAGCTCTACGGTTATGGGAAGTAGGCAACCCAGCTTTCCTGAGGACGTCTTCGATGTTTTTTTTATTGTGACTCGACATATGACAGCACCCCCCTTGATGTTAAGCCAAAGTGTGGTCCATGAATGAATGTCACTGCTACTACAATTTAATAACTGTATAGTAGCAATCACATCCACTATGCCGGCCTAGATGGAACCGTCAACTTACAAGCTGATCCCGAAACGTGACCAAATCACTTCACGGTCTGTATACTTGTAAGTGGTGGTACTACCCCGGATCGGCAGACTGGGTACCACTGCCTACCACTCTTTAAACCTACCACTGTGGTCGGGTCCTGAGCCTGTCTTGTTTAACGTATCCATTCACATGAGATTTATAAATTCTCTTCGTTGATCTATTTTCACTCATCCTTTCCATGTGCCCAAACCATCGAAGCATTCCTTTGTCAATCCTTTGTCAGTGTTTTCCTTTGAAGGCGGACCGTGGGGCAAACTTCCCACGGTCTGCCTATTTCTGCAGTGTTTTTTTTTAAAGTTTTTTGTATAATATAATACTTACCCGAAACTTAGGGCTTAAGGATCGACGATTTTGATTCTGGTCCTGTAATATGGATTGTATTAAGTAGGTTTAATTTTTTTTTACTATAAAGGTGTACAGATAGCTAAAAAAGCTGAAAAGGTTCTATATTCTGACCCGACATATATGACAGTACCCCGCTTGATGTTAGGCTGAAAGGCGGACCATGGATAGAGGTAACTCCTACTTACAGTTCAATAACTGTGGGTAGCAGTTACATCCATTATGCCGGCCTAGTTAAAACCGGCAACTTACAAGCTGTTCGCGAAACGTGACTAAGCCACTTTACTACAAATGCCTACCACTTTCCACGATCCTGTCACAACTCTCTTGCTTCCTTTACATCTACAATTCTCTTCATACTTGGTTATAGGGACTCCTGCTCATTTTTTAAAGATATAACTTAACTGTTGGCCTGTTAAAAAAAGTCAGAGTTGCTCTGTGGGCAATGGAGAGAGCTATGCTTGAAGTATCTTTGCCCGATAGAATCCGGAACGAGGATAGTCGCCGAAGAAACAGAGTTACGGCAATAGGCTGGCCACATCGCTCGAAGAACCAACAACCGATGTGGAAGAAAGATTCATGAATGGAGACTACGAACCGAAAGACGCAGCGTAGGTAGGCCTCCCACTAGGTGGACTGACCACATAGTAAAAGTCACAAATAACCGGTGGATGCAACTGGCATCCACCGTACAGCAGTGGACGTCTTTTGGCAGATGATGACAAAATATAACTTACATTATTTTCAAATTGGTTTTGATTTGGATTGTTTTCTTCTCCATTTACCTGTGAACAAATTAAAATTGATTTATTTAATTTTTTTCTGGCCAACATAACGACGGCGACTGAAGCAACTGATATTACCTATGACCTTGGATCCTTTAAGCAATGCGTGAGGAAGCACCTCAGGCCAGCATATTGACGGCGACTGAGGCAGCCGGGAACTGACTCGGTATTTTCAGTCGTTGCCACTCTTGGACCTCCTCTTGCTTATCATCAGGCGGATCGAGGTCTAATGTCGTGTCACAATAAAAATAATGGGACTCTTAATCCTTCAAGACATGCGTGAAGATGCTGGTAAAACATTCCACTTGTCGATTGTTCTACAAAGAAACGACGCACCGAACCTTTTGGTTCGACTGCCGATTCGGTCGACTGCATATGGATGCTTTCCCCGACCTGTGCGGGTATTACGGGTGTGAAAAAACGAGGTAGGAACAAGGTTAAAGAGCTCCTCGGAACTCGGGTCCTTCAAACGGTTTTGTCTCTCGTCTGTGCTCTTGGGTTTCTTATTGTATAGCAGTGCCGGATTAAGCCAGCGCGGGGTCTGTAGCAAATTCAGTCAGGGGGCCCTTGGTTTCCTATAGGTTTTCAAGTTTAGGATAATAAATAAAACATAAATGTTACAAATAAAATTTGTATCAAATCTGGATTTAATATGGGCAATTTTAGAGATAACACTTTCAATATCGACTTAAATTTTCAAGTGGAAGTGAAGCATAGCCTAAGCGCTTCGCGTTTAAGGCATGCAAGATATTTTACGCTCCTATCTAAATTAATAATTTTTATTACGGTCAGACAGACTTATAAGCGCGGGGCCCCCAAATGCGAACAGGCGTGGACGAATAGTTTGTTGCGCGTAAAGTCCCGGGTTCGATTTCCGGTCGGAGCAAATATTTGTAATATTTAATAATATTAAATATTGCAAATATTTGTTAATAAAAAAAAGAGATGGTTATTTGCTTCGGGTATGGTTATCAAAGAGTGGTAGGCAGTGGTACCCAGTCTGCCGATCCGGGGTAGTACCACCACTTACAAGTATACAGACCGTGAAGTGATTTGGTCACGTTTCGGGATCAGCTTGTAAGTTGCCAGTTCCAACTAGGCCGGCATAGTGGATGTGATTGCTACTCACAGTTATTGAATTGTAGTAGCAGTGACATTCATTCATGGACCACACTTCGGCTTAACATCAAGTCACAATAAAAAATAAAAAACCTATACGTTAAGTAAAAAACTTACATAAACGGAAATAATTGCCAGAATTAAAAATAACAAATACAGCTTCATATTTATTCCTTTATTGAATAAATACAAAAAAGTAAATATTTTCAAATTTATATAAATTAATGGAGACCTGTATAAAATCGTTATTAATTAATTTCTCTTGTAGTTTTTAATTGCATGAAAATTTCAATTAAATATTTTTTATCAATCAAATTATCACGCCTATTTCCCACAGGGATAGGCACAGGGATAGATACAACGGAGCGCCACTTACCACGATCCTGACACAACTTATTCGCTTCCACAATTCTTGTTTTTATTTTTTATTGTGACACGTTATTTGACTTCGACTCGCCTGATGATCACCAAGTCAGTTCCCAGCCGCCGCCACTATGCCGGCCTAAGGTGCTTCTTCACGCATCGCTTGAAGGATCCAAGGTCATAGGATGGAGAGAACACATGGGCTGGCAAAGCATTCCATTTGTCAATTGTTCTACAAAGAAAAGACGCACCGAACTTTTTAGTTCGACTGCCGATTCGGTTGATAAAATGTGGCTGCTTTCCGCGACCTGTGCGGGTATTACGGGTGTGGAAGGACGAGGCAAGTAACAGTAACAAGCTGATCCCGAAACGTGACCAAATCACTTCACGGTCTGCATACTTGTAAGTGGTGGTACTACCCCGGATCGGCAGACTGGGTAACAGAATCATCTTTACAGTCAGAATCATCCCCATTTTATTCTTTTAATCACATGATTTATAGATGAAATTAATCCTCTTTAAAAAAAGGGAGACCCAGGAGGGATTATTCCGACCAAATCGGAGACATCCTCAAGAAAGCTAGAGTGCCTAGTGCCCATAATAGAGCTTGTATGAAAATAATTTTAGATGTGAGGGAAGCGGGGGAGTTGTGTCAGGATCGTAGCAGATGGCGTTCCATTGTCTCTGCCTATCCCTAAGGGATAAAGGCGTGACAATGTGATTTTAAGTTTATGTTTTTTAATTTGTTATTTTTAGCAAAGAAAAAGTAATTAAAGTATTATATATTTAAAATATACATTAGTACTAAAATTTAATCTAAGGTATAAAAGCCTTTATTAGTGATCGCCTTCATTCCCAAATCGATAACGAGTGCAAAACAAGTCCTCCTAACTTCACGCAGTCAAGTAAAAATATATCAATCACGATCAATCATGACTGAAGCAATCTGAAGTTCAAAGGAACGTGTAACGTCTATCACAGAGCAGATGACGTCACCTCGCCACGATCGAACATCGTTGCGTAGCAACAGTTAGCTCCGGAATCCTTGCATAGAGTAACGTAAAATTGTAGAGTGTTTATTACCTAAAACCTAAGAATTTGGAAAGAATAGAATCTGTGCTAAAATAAGAACTTATTCATTGTTATTTGTCTCATTTATAGTATGTTTATACCACGTGTGACTGAAAGAGACAACTACTTGTACTTCAATTCCTTTATTTCAAAAGTTGGCACTACTTTTTTTTCAATTACAACCAATTGTAATTGTACTGCTCAATTAAAAGTCACGTGGTAGTAAGAGTAGCGGCATAATTGTTCCGTGATTCTTCTTTGAAGTATTTTATTGTCATTTGGTATTCTGACAAATTAGGTTGTCAAATGATCATCAAAACTAGTGATAACCTTCTAAATTACTAATGTAAAAATGTATATTCATCCCATTCTAACTCATTTTTAATGCCATAAGTGAAAATAGTATAAACGGTTGTATTTTGTAGCTATTTTAGGCCTCCTTCTATGTTTCAAGTCCAAATTTTTTGACCTATAACAGCACCTCCATATTGTGAACGAATATTTTATTTTTAATTCAGAATCATCATCATTAATTTTGGGCCTTAATTTCCACAGGGATAGACAGAGATAATACAGCGCACTTTTTACGATCCAGACACTCCCTTGCTTCCTTCATATGCAGTTTTTTTCAGACATTTTACAATAAAGGTGCGATTCCAATAGCGACTGCAGACTGCAGTAGTCTGCGGACTGCATACGGGGACAGCTACACAGTTGTACAGTCGTTTTAAAACTTTGCATGATAAAGGATGTCAGACACTGATTTTGTTACTTTAATTAGAAAAGGAGGAGGACGATGATATATTTATGTTATTACATGTAGTATGAGGAATGGAAAATTTTAGCTGATCCTATATTTAAATGCAGATCACACGAAGGAAGTTATTCAATACTATTCAAAAAGCATTTGATCAACAATGAAGAAAAGTTTAGAGACTATTATAGTTTAAATAAAAAACAAATTGATTTTATACTCAGTATTTTTTTTGTGTCAACGCTCTGCGATCAGCGACAGGACTGGTGGCTGCAGACTAGTGTTGCCTTGCACAGAATCTATCTCATACAAACCAGTAGAGTACTCCGCAGTCGCCAACGGAATCGCATCTTTAACCATGCAAATCAATGATCTGTCAAATAGTATTTTCTTAGATTTTGCGCGAACATTGAATAATGAATTAAACAAATTTTATGCGGCTTACTACGCGTTTTTTTTGGATTTAATTTTTTTAATTTTTATTATTTAGTCGTTTCGAGAGCTTCGCAGCCATCGTGGTCACGGAATGACTGAGGTGTTCGTCGTCCTACTGGTTGATGCTGTTATTGTTTCCAAAAATACCCCGTTTGATGTTTAGATATTGTTTTTCTGTTGCCGGTTTAATTCAATTTTTTGCAAAAACAACTGACGTCAGAATAATAAGAAATTATAAGATTAAAGCCGCAAAAAAATTGTTTAATTCATTGATCTGTCAAATGTAAAATAAAAAAGGTGTCTCTATTGTTACCCTACCCTATGTCCCAGCCAGACATCACGTCGCCGATGCGTAAATTCATTCCCCAGCCACCCTCTACCAAGCAACACACACTTTACTATCAGTAAAAATATATCAGTAAAGATAACTATCTTTTTTTTTATTGTGACATGACATCTATTCTCGACCCGTCTGATGATGAGTAAGAGGAGGTTTAAGAGTGCCGCCATATGAAAAAAAAGGTCTTAGTTGCCGTCACTATGCCGGCCAAAGTAATATTAGTAAATGTAGATATTAGATAATGTGTATGTACCTAGGTCGTCCTGTTACTATGATACAAGCATTCTCAGCGATGTTTTTTTAAATTGTGACTCGACATATGACAGCACCCCGCCTGAGTTGGAGTGGAGTGTGGTCTATGAATAGAGGTGTCTGAGTTGGAGTTGGAGTGTGGTCTATGAATAGAGGTGTCTGCTACTACAGTTAAATAACTTTAATCAGCAGTCACGTTCACTATGCCGGCCAAGTTGAAACCGGCAAGTTACAAGCTGATCCTAAAACGCGACTAAGTCCCTTCATGGTCTGTATACTTATAAGTGGTGGTACTACTTAAAGCTGGGCATCACTGCGGTTTGAGTAAATATTCGCAAATATTAAATTGATCAAATATTACAAATAAAAGCTATAAAACAAATATTTGCTCCGATCGGGAATCGAACTCATGACTTTCCGCGTAACGGACTGGTGTCTAACCAATTTAAGGCGACCGTGGTGTAGTGGCAGTGCAATGGTTATACAAACCGAGCGCACTAATTCGAAAGCACCCACCGGTACCAATGTATCTTTGATATATGAACTTTGGTTGTCCTGTTTCTATGATACAAGCACTTTAGTAGCTTAGTATAGAAATGTAAATAATAAATGTTACAAAAAATGCTACAAAACAAATATTTGCTACGATCGGGAATCGAACTCGAGACTTTCTACGTAACGGATGGCGGACTAACCTATACGCCACGCCTGTCGCCGATGTAAGAAAATATTGATTTAATTGTGCTCGCAAAAGGTTGTATGTGTTTATCAGACTCCTTTATTGTTAAACGTCTGGTACCTCTTGGGGCTGTGCCAAACTTTCAGGAGCTTTTTCATAATAATTATCATACTAATATTTGTAGTATATACCAACTAACTGTGAATTTGTTAAACTTCTATCTAAAACAAATTTTATGCGGCTTACTATCGCGTTTATTTTGGTTTTAATTTTACATTTTTTTATTATTCCGACGTTTCGAGAGCTTTGCAGACATCGTGGTCACGGAGAAAGTAACGACGGCGGCAAAACGCGATAGTAAGCAGGCATAAATTTGTTTTTATTCAATAATTAATGTTCGCTAAAAATGTAAGAAAATATATGACTGCTGTACCCACGGTTTCACCCGCGTAAAATTAGGTTTATAACGCAGTCATAAAAAGGAGGAGGTTCTCAATTCGACTGTATATCCTTTTTTGTATTTATAACTCGATAACTCATATAAAAATGACAGACGGAAATAAAAATAAATATAAAAAAAACAGCTGAAACTATAGTCAATTGGAAAGTATAGTAAATTTATTTCTTTATTACAAGTATCCTATGTTACTTTTAGTACCTCCAAAAATATGTGTACAAAGTTTCATGATGATCGGTTAAGTAGTTGTTGTGTGAAAACGTAACAAACAAACTCACATTCACATTTATAATAATTGTAGGATTAGATTGCTTTTTTTATTGTGACTCGATATATGACAGCACCCCGCTTGAGCCGAAGTGTGGTCCATGAATGAATGTCACTGCTACTAGAATTCAATAACTGTGAGTAGCAATCACAACCACTATGCCGGCCTAGTAAGAACCGGCAACTTACAAGCTGATCTCGAAACGGTCACGATCTGTATACTTGTAAGTGGTGGTACTACCCCGGAACGGCAGACTGGGTACCACTGCCTACCACTCTTGTCTGCGGATATAATATATATTATTAATTTTATTTGGCATATTTGGTACAGTCTATAAAGCGATCCTTATTCATCAACGCATCTGTCATACGGAACCTAGCTTAGTACGACTTCGCCGGTCGAAGGGAGAGGGCGTGTTCAACCCCCTATCTATAAACGCGAGTTATCACACAAAACATTTTATAATTTAGATAAAAAAACACTAATAAAGAATATATGAAAATTTAGATTCAATTTTATAGATTTATAGATTCAATAAACTTGTCTGTGCGTCTGTCTGTCTATTTTTTTTTGTATCCCCTAAGGAGCGAGCCGGGCCGCAAAATTTGCCAATTTAATATCGATTTGTGTGAGTATTTTTGCTTATGTTTTTCTCTTATATTTTTTTATTGTGACCCTGCCCGATGTTAAGCTAGAGTGCGGTCCATGAAGATAAGCGACTGCTACTACAAGTGAATAATTGCGAGTTGCTTTCGCATTCACTATGCCGTCCTAGTTGGAACCGGAAACTTTCAAGGTGATCTCGAAACGCAACTAATTCACTTCACGGTCTGTACACTTGAAAGAGGTGGTTGTCTGGTTATTACTCTCATTTACCATTATTCTATTGTTTTGTTATTTATCACAATAATTTAGATAATCAATCAATCAATCAAATTGTCACTTTTTTCCACGGCGATAGGCAGAGACAATGGAGCGCCACTTGCCACGATCCTGACACAACTCCCTCGCTTTCATCACATTCACAATTCTCCTCATATAAGCTCTACGGTTATGGGCACTAGGCAAGATAAGATTCAATTAAATACACCATTAGAATAGAATTAAAGAAAGTTTTTTGTGATGTGGATGGATGATTTAATCGAGGCAGACCCAGGTGGCTAAGGAATTTTCCGACCAAATCGGAGACATCCTTAAGAAAACTGGGTTGCCTAGTGCCCATAACCACAGCACTTGTATAAAAATCATCCTAGATGTGAAGGAAGCGAGGAAGTTGTGTCAGGATCGTGACAAAAGGAGCTCCATTATCTTCCATCTGACTTTGACCCGACTGATAGTAAGGATGACGGGTCCTAGAGTGCTGACGACTTAAAGTTCAAGGCTTTAGTTCAAGGCTGCCTCAATCTCCGTCACTATGCCGGCCAAAAATCGCTTAAAGGATCCCAGGTTATAGGATGGGGGAACACATGGGCTGGCAAAGCATTACACTTGGCGATTGTTTTACAAAGATTAGATTGACTGACGATATTGTCAACAGATTGTGTCAAATGTAAGTCTATTTGAAGAGAATCGCGTCTGTGAAGGAAGCTAGAGAGTTTTTTCAGGATCAGGCGCTCCACTGTCTCTGCCTATCCCTGTGCAAATTAAAGCGTGAAGCTGATAATGATGGTATTATACTTCCATTTTCGTATATATATTTCTAACATGAAAACTTGTTAAAATCGATGTGTTAAAAGCTTTAGATTGGCCGTCTGTGGTCCAGGACTAAGTGGTTTTTTATTGTGCCACATCTGACTGCGTCCCGCCTGATGATAAGCAAGAGGAGGTCCAAGAGTGACGACGACTGAAAGCACCGGTTGTCTCAGTTACCATCACTATGCCGATCAAAGAAGGCTGGTGCTGTTAAAATATTAATATTGTTAATGAATTAAACAAATTTTATGCGGCTTACTATCGCGTTTATTTTGGTTTAGATTTTACATTTTTTTATTATTCCGACCAAAAAACTCCGACGATATAAAACACCAAGGTAGTGGAAAGTCTGCAGTTTGTGAGCATCAACAGGACGGCGCCAACCACTACATTCGTTTCGACAAACCGAAGATCCTCGCAAAGTCGACTGATACCCAGGATGGTACGCGAGGCTATTGAGATTAAAAAACATTGTAATTTCAATAGAGAAGGTGGTTGGCTCCGATTTCATCAAAAAAATACACCCTCCTACGGTGTCATCTGGTTTGGCAGTTTGCTGGACTTGGGACTTGAGTTTATGTATTATGGGGTCCCAGGTATTAGATAATCGCCAACCACCTTCTCTATTGAAATTAGGATGTTTTTTAATCTCAATAGCCTCGCGTACCATCCTGGGTATCAGTCGACTTTGCGAGGATCTTCGGTTAGATGTGCGCGATAGATGTGGGTTGAAAGAAGATGTAGTGACAAGGATTGACAAAGGAATGCTTCGATGGTTTGGGCACATGGAAAGGATAGGTGAAAGCAGATTGACGCAAGAAATTTAAAAATATATGTGGATGGATGCGTTAAACGAGGGTCAGCCTCCCCAAAAAAGTTAGGTTGCATAGGATCGTAGCAAGTGGCGCTCCATTGTCACTGCCTATCTCTGTGGGAGGGAGACGTGACAAATTGATTTCATTTGATAAATGAAAAGCTCTCCTGAAAGTGCCTACAAAAGATTGTAACATTTTTTCATGAATCACAGACTTTGATTCCTTTGTTCAATCACAACTCTTTTCAGGATTTCATGAATACTACGGTTGTAATTAATACGTTTGTATGTAAAATAAAAGTTGAAGTTTTGTTATATAGACTATACTTTGACGACGGGCGTGGAGTATTGGTTAGTACATTATCATCGGCCAGAAGGCGTCCACTGCTGAACATAGGTCTTTCCCTTAGAACGCCATTTTTAACAAGATGCTAGTTGCATCCACCGGTTATTCGTGACTTTTACTATGTCGTCAGGCCACCTAGTGGGAGGCCTACCTACGCTGCGTCTTTGGGCTCGTGGTCTCCACTCTAGAACCTCTGTTCTCCATCGGTTGTCGGTTGTTTGAGCGAGCGACTGGTTAACATACCAGTTTTAAAAAATGTAAACTACTAAATTTCATAAAACAGACAAAAAGTAAATACGTCAAACTCCAGTTACCTATTTAATCAACTCATGTGCTGCCATATGTCGAGTCACAATAAAAAAATATTAATCATGATTCGCAATTAATTTCATTGTAATTATTACATTGTAACCTACATACATTTTATTATGCCGAGTCGCGCAGAAATGGCTCCTAAAATAAAACAAAAGAGTAACAACAACAATGTTCACGTCAAACAGTTGATAAGTATTCAATGGCAAACATAAAACAGGAAGGAGTGCCCGAAATTCATGCATTCTCTATCAATATAACGAGTTTTAAACATCATTTGTTAAACCTCTCACTCATATCCTACTACTATTATAAATGTTAATGTGAGTTTGTTTGTTACGTTTTCACGCAACAACTACTTAACTGATCTTCATGAAACTTTGTACAAATATTTTTAGAGGTACTAGAAGTTACATAGGATACTTTTTTTTACTATAGTTTCCAATTGACTATAGTTTCAGCTGTTTGGAATTTTTCTATATTTATTTTTATTTCCGTCTGTCATTTTTATATGAGTTATCGAGTTATAAATACAAAAAAGGGATATACAGTCGAATTGAGAACTCCTCCTTATTTATGACCTAATTTTACGCGATTGAAACGATGTGCTAGTGCTTCAAAAATATGTGTACAAAGTTTCATGATGATCCGTTGAGTAGTTGTTGCGTGAAAATCTAACAAACAAACTCACATTTACATTTATAATAATAATGGAATATGCATATACATAGTGACAGAAGAAAATAACAATAAAGATAAATTCCAAACAGGTGAAAGGATAGTCGACAGAAAGTATTGTTTGTAGTCTCCATAGTATAGCCAATTGGATGGAAAATTAGATAGAGAAAAAACCACGCGTGTACATCGTTCGTCTGCGACCGTGTAACTGCTTGAATTTTCCTATCCAATTTTCATTACTATTTTTATATTTTTATCAATTATTTACCCATACTACGTAACACCGTATGGAAAGCAAATTCACACAGATCAGGAACGTATCATCGTCATCAGCCAGAAGGCGACGACGGCTGAACATAGCCACTTGCATCCACCGGTCATTCGTGACTTTCACTAACGTATGTCGTCAGTCCACCTAGTGGAAGGCCTAGTGGAACGAATAGCTGATTTATTTTATATTTTAGCGGAGCATTATTCCACTAGTTAGAAAAGCAAAGGAGTACTCCCAGCTGTACGGGTGTTGTGTTGTGTACAGGGCTCAATTTAGCCGGCGATGTCGCATCGTCGGAGCGCATATATATTGATTACTTTGTCGGTAAATCGTTTGCGAGATATTGGACGCGCAATGCAACGCCATCTAGCATGTAGCGGTCGCTACAATATATTACCAAATACATATTTGTAATAAGTAATGTTATTAAAAAATACAACAAATAAATGCCATTAAATAAATCTTTCCTCTGACCGGAAATCAAACCTGGTTCCCGATTTGATCGTTGTTAAAACAGAAAATAAAGTTGTCCGTAGAAACAGCAAATAATTTATGCCGGTGATGGCGTGTGGAGAGATTTGGTTACTCGCACGTATAAAATCCCTTTTTTAACTTGTGATCCGTGATACGAATATAAATAAGATTGGTGTTCAATTTCTGATTCTTTACACACATACACACACTTTCACTGACGCACAGGCTTATCAATTAATCAATCAAATTCTCACGCCTTTCTCCCACAGGAATAGGCTTCCTTCACATTCACAATTCTCTTCATACAAGCTCTATGGTTATGTTAGGCTAAAATGCGATCCACAGGTAGTTAAAATACCTGCAGCAGTCATGTCTGCTCTACCAGCCCCGTTAGACTCGATGATCCTTAAACAAACCCAAATATACTTTAAGTTTGTTTTAGGTTTTTACACCTGAAAATGACGGACAATTAGGTAGTCTACACTTTCAGAGTAGTCTGATAGTGTGTCGACAGACAGCAAATGACAATTATCTGTTTTAAGCACCTAGAACAATCAAAACTTTAAATTGTAATAACCTCAACAGACTTCAGACCCGGATCTGTTACTTTATTTTATCGATCAATCCAATTTTCTCGCCTTTTTCCTACAGTGAAAGGCAGTGACAGTGACAATGGAGCGCCACTTGCCACGATCCTGACACAAATCCTTAGCGTCCCTCATATGTCCCTCACTATTCTTTTCATAACTATTGTAATGGCTGAAATATACAATATCTTGGCCTATAGAAATTGTCACATAAAAAAGTATTGTACGTCATTTCTTTTTCTCTCTGAATATATCAACTACGAAAGCACGACGCATTTTATTTCGATCCAATGAATATTTCAATTAATACATAACAAATAGTGGCGACGAGGATGGCGGAAGATAAAATTACTGAACACCTTGCAATTCTTCAAGCGTTGCAAGCACAATCGCAAGTATTAACTCAATTGTTGAAAAAATTTAGTAATGGCGACGACCACGTGTCCGGTAATGAAAAGTTATCAATCCAGTTTGAGACCTTTTCTGAAGAAAAAGAATCTTTTAAATCATATCGGGAGCGTCTTGAAAACTATTTTTCATTAAAAGACATAAAGGACAACGCTAATAACGAAACAATCAAAGCAAAAATACTAATCAACGCACTTGGTGCGAAATATTACGAATTATTGTCAAGCCTAACTGCGCCAGAATTACCAGCAAACAAAACATACAGTAAAATAATTAAATTATTAGAGAAACATTTGTGCCCATTATCAAACGTCCATACAGAAAGACACAAATTTCTATCAAGAATACAAAATCAAAATGAAACAGTGAACCAGTATGTGGCTGTTTTAAAAAACTTATCTAAAACTTGTAAATGGTCGTGCGAAGGCTGCAATCAAACTATAAATTCAATTTTACAAGCACAATTCATTCGAGGGTTACACGACACGGATATTAGAGAGCAGATTCTACAACAAGGTGATGGCATTGATTTAGAAAAAGCTATAGAAATTTCTCTTGCTATAGAACCGGCAAAGAAATAAAATAAAATATATAATACACAACATACAGAAGACATCCAAATAAATAAAATTAGAAAATATGCCAGGAAGACTAACGCAAGACAATTTCAAAATAAAAACAAAATTATTAGTCAAAATACAAGAAAGGGAAAACAGAATATTCTGGAAAAATATAAATTAGATAATAAATGCTTACATTGTGGTAAAGACAATCATCATTCAAAGAATTGCCGTTCAAAGAAATATCTATCTTGCAAAATCTGTGGAAAACAGGGACATATATCCAGTGTATGCCTTTCAAGTAAGTTTAAGAAGGTATTACTAGTACAAAATATAGAAGAAAATTCTGCTGACAGTGAAATATATGAAATTAAACACATAAAGAATAAAATTAACAAACCATTCATTGCTACAATTAATATTTTTGGAAAAAATCAAGATTTTGAAGTTGACACTGGAAGCCAGATGACTATTATATCTCAAACAGATTTTAACAAAATTAATAACTACATAAAACTTAAAACTACAAATATTCAATTTAGAACATATACTCAAGAGCATTTCAAGCCAATTGGATTTATTTCTGCGCCGATTGTATACAAAAATATCAAAACAAATGGAGATTTATACATTGTTCAAAGGAATTTAACACCTATACTAGGGAGAGATTGGATCAAGTTATTAAAGATTGAATTACACGACATAACTACAACAGATAATAATAAAGATGTATACAGCATAAAAAACATTAACACAAAAACAAAGAATATTTTAGACCAGTATGCTGATGTTTTCGAACAAAAAAATTGGACTGATACCTAACTATGAATGCAGTTTATTATTGAAGGAAAATTCAAAACCAATATTTATTAAACCCAGACCAGTTCCTTATTCTATTTACAATAAAACTAAAGAAGAAATTGACTTATTGGTATCACAAGACATTTTGGAAAAAAACTGAATTTTCAGAATGGGGTACGCCATTAGTAATAGTACCTAAACAAGATAACTCAGTAAGAATTTGTGCAGACTACAAAGTTTCGCTAAACCCTCAATTACATGACACAAGATATCCAATTCCCAGAATCGAGGATATTTTCAATAAGATACAAAATGGCAAATATTATTGTGTATTAGATTTGTACAAAGCCTATTTACATCTACAGTTGGATCCAGAGAGCCAGAAACTAGCAACCATATCAACCCCATGGGGAACATACTTAGTAAAGAGATTATTCATGGGTATTAAGACAGCGCCAAACTTATTTCACAAGGTAATTGATCAAATTATTAATAAATTAGATGGTACAATTGCTTATTTTGATGACATATTAATTCAAGGTGACACTCTTGACCAGTGTACACACAGACTCATAATTTGTCTTGAACAATTAAGAAAATATAAATTACATGTAAACATAAAGAAATGTAAATTTTTTGCAACATCTATTAAATACCTTGGACACCAGATTAGTGAGAAAGGATTGGAAAAATGCAATGATAAGATACAAGCAATATTGCAAGCACCAAAGCCTAGCAATGTTGATGAAGTGAGATCTTTTCTGAGCCTAGCACTATATTATTCAAAATTTATACCAAATGCTTCAAGTATTCTATATCCACTAAATAATCTTCTGAAGAAAAATAAAGTATTCAAATGGGATGAAAATTGTGAAAACTCTTTCAGGAAAATTCAATCTGTCATTGCGAGCAATAATATTCTAATACCTTACGACACAAAATTACCTCTGATTCTAGCAACAGATGCCAGTCCTTATGGACTTGGAGCAGTCTTATCTCATATAAAGAATGGAAGAGAGCAACCGATAAGCTTTGCATCCAGATCATTAACTAATAGTGAGACGTCTTATAGTCAATTGGACCGAGAAGCAACAGCAGTTTACTGGGCATTTAGGAGATTCTATCATTATTTATTTGGAAGAAAATTTACACTAGTAATCGACAACAAACCCCTGGAAAGAATATTTCACCCTAACAAATCGATGCCAGTGATGTCAGCTCATAGACTGATAAGGTATGCTCAATTTATTAGCGGATTTGATTATGATATCAAACATAGACCTTCTAAAGTACATGCAAATGTTGATTATTTGTCCAGAAATCCAATGTTAATTAATTCAAAATTAATTAATTATATTGAAGAGTCTTATTATGTGAATGAAATAACATTATCTACAATGACACCAATAACAGCTGATATTATTCGAAGTAAAACAAACAGCGATCCAGATTTAAGTATATTGAAAAGTAAATTATTGAATGGTAAAATTAAAAATCCAGAATTAACTGTGCATGCAGGAATAATTATGAGAGGAACAAGAGTATACATACCAAGTTCTTTACGTCCAGCAATATTAAAAGAATTACATTCAACTCATGTCGGAATAGTCAAGATGAAAAGTATAGCTCGATCATTATGTTATTGGCCAGGTATAGACACGGAAATTGAATACGTTGTTAAAGCTTGTCTAAGTTGTGCTGAAGTTAAGAAAAATCCAGCAAAAGCACCATTACACAATTGGCAAGAACCTGAAGAACCGTGGCAGAGGATACATGCTGATTATGCCGGACCATTTAAGAATAATTATTTCTTCATAATGATTGATGCAAAATCTAAATGGATTGAAATTTTTATGTCAGAAAAAGCACCTACTTCGAAAAGTACTCTCCAATATCTCGATGAAAGTTTTTCAAGAAATGGTTATCCATATTTAATTGTGACTGATAACTAACGCTACAATATTTAAATCTATAGAATTTTCAAATTACTGTAAAACTAATGGTATAGAGCAAAGATTTTCACCACCAAATTATCCTGCTACAAATGGACTTGCAGAACGTGCAGTACAAACTTTCAAACAGAAACTTAAAGCCATGACTAATGAACCGGGTACACTTCAAAGCAAATTAAATGCATTTCTATTAAAATATAGAACAACACCATTAAACAATGGCAAAACACCAGCAGAACTACACCTTAACAGGCAACTCAGAACGCGCTTACACTTAATCAAACCATATATAGAGAAGAAGAGACAGAATATTGATTTAAAAGTAAGAGATTTACAACTTGGAGAGAGAGTGCAAGCAAGAAATTATACAGGATCAACATTATGGAAATTTGGCAAGATTATCAAACGAATTGGAAATTTACATTATTTAGTTGAACTCGATCATGGATACATCATTAAGAGACACATAAATCAATTAAGAACAACGGAAGTTGATATTACACCTCAGGAAAAGAGAGCTATATGGGAAATTCCAAATAATATGACAAATACCCCAGATTTACTAGATAATAGTACTAGAGCAGATGAGATTATTAATACTAGACCGGAGGAGAATATAACTACGAGTACAGTGCCAAATGAGATTACCAGACCAGAGAATACAACTACACCGGAGAATGTTGAGATGCAAGTGGAACTACCACCACTAAGAAGATCACAAAGGATTAGACGACCTGTAGAACGTTTAAACCTTTAATTACTTAATTTTAGAATTAGTTTATATTAATTATCTAGGTTTCAATAAGAAGTAGTTACTTAATTGTTAATACTTAGTTAAAATTAGTCAAGTGTAAATAATTATTTTTAGTTTTGTTCAATATTGTAAATTAGTTAAATTTTCAAGTTTCAATTATGTGTGGGAGATTGTAATGGCTGAAATATACAATATCTTGGCCTATAGAAATTGTCACATAAAAAAGTATTGTACGTCATTTCTTTTTCTCTCTGAATATATCAACTACGAAAGCACGACGCATTTTATTTCGATCCAATGAATATTTCAATTAATACATAACAACTATAAATCAATAAATGCTATTAAACATATTGTTACTTTAACCAGGAACCGAACACAGTACTTACCGAATTATTTAGGATTCTTTTTAATTGCAGAGGGACAACTAAATGACTTTACCTCTAAACCGTTATAAGTAGGGAATACCTACCTCTTCTGCGTGGGTAGTAACATATTGTCGCACCCATAGTTTGAGCTTAGACACGTTTAATTTAGTAAAACAATAAAAGATACTCATTTTAACTCGTAAACTTTGATAAATTAAGTTATAGGTAATTCTTGAAAAAAAGTAAACCAATTCGAATGTTACCTAAATGTAACGTACCACTGCCTACCACTCTTTGATAACCAGACCGGATATTTCCAATATTTAATATAATTATTATATATTATAAATAAAAGCTATGAAACAAATATTTGCTCTGACCGGGAATCGAACCCGGGACTTTACGCGCAACAAACCAATCGCTAATCGTTCGTCCACGCCTTTCGTCACGACAAGTGGTTTGCAACCCGTGCTCTCGGTTTGCGTAACCATTACACTGCCACTACACAACGGTTGCCTTATAGGATGGTACAGCATTCCACTTGTCTACTGTTCTACAAAAAACCGACGCACCGAACCTTTTAGTTCGACTGCCATACGGATGCTTTTCTTGATCTGCGCGGGTATTACGAGTGTGAAAAGATGAGGTAGACACGGATAAAGAGCTCCTCGGAACATTCTTCGTGATATAGGCGATGGAGGACGCACAAACCTAAAGAGTGGTAGGCAGTAGTACCCAGTCTGCCGATCCAGGGTAGTACAGCTTAGTACACCACTTACAAGTATACAGATTTTAAAGTGATTTAGTCGTATTCGGGATCAGCTTGTAATTTGCCGGTTCTAACTAGGCCGACATAGTAGATGTGATTGCTACACACAGTTATTGAATTGTAGTAGTAGTGGCATCCATTCATGGACCACACTCCAGCTTAACATCAAGCGGGGTGCTGTCATATGTCGAGTCACAATAAAAAAAAACTAGTAACCTTTTATCGAATTAGGTTATAGGGTATCTAAGGCTAGTGCCTTGATTACTCAATTTATATAACTAATGGCCTAGACGCTTTGATGCGAACCACTTCAAATTGAGACACCTTTTACAAATTAAACATAAATTCTATATGGATTCATTCCCGTTTAAAAGCTTCGTCTTTTACGTGACGAATTACTCATACTTTCATGGTTCTTCATCAGGTACTCCATTCAGGTCTTTTATCTAGTAAAGTTATGTGATGGGTTCATCATCATCATCAGCTAGAAGACGTCCACTGCTAAACATAGGCCTTCCCTTTAGAACGCAATTCCGAACGACAAGATGCCAGTTGCATCCACCCCAATTATTTGTGACTTTCAATATGTCGTCAGTCCACCTAGTGGGAGGCCTACATACATGGTCTCTACTCAAGAACCTTTCTACCCAATCGGTTGTCGGTTCTTCGAGCAATGTAACTTACATCGCTCATCGAGTTACAGGTTACAAATGAAAAGATTTACCAGCCCATGAGTTCTCTCCATCCTATAACCTTGGATCCTTCAAGCGATGCGTAAAGAAGCACCTTTGGTCGTCATAGTGACGGTGACCGAGTCAGATCGAGTCGGTTTTTTCAATAAATATTTGTTAGTATTTATTTTTCGGTCGTTATTTGTCAGTACCTATTTTTCAGTCGTGATTTGTCAGTTGTTTTTTCTCAGTAGTTATTTCTCAGCCGTAATTTTCAGTAGTTATTTTCCAGTCGTTATTTGTTGGTAGTTATTTTTGTAGTTATTTATTAGTCGTTATTTTTCCGTAGTTATTTGTCAGGCGTTATTTCTTAGCCGTTATTTTTCAGTAGTAATTTTTCAGCCGTTATTTGTTAGTAGTTATTTTTTGTTGTTATTTGTTAGTCGTTATTTGTCAGTAGTTATTTTTTGTTGTTATTTGTTAGTCGTTATTTGTCAGTAGTTATTTGTCGAAATTAACTTGAAAATACTGTTATTCAAATAGTCTGTAGATTCGTAAGTCTGTCGGTTACATCGGAAGTGTACCTTTTATTTCCCGTGTGCTATGAATCGGAAATAACAAAAGCAACAGGTAATTAGAAAATAACAAAACAAACCTTTCTAATATAAACATCACGTAGGTTCTCTTTGTTATTTTATTTTATTGTAACATGACAACACCCGCCTGATGTTAAGCTGGAGTGCGGTCCATGACTAGAGGTGACTGATAGTACAGCTTAATAACTGCAAGTGTCAGCTGCATTTACTATGCCGGTCTAAATGTAACCCGTATTTACAAGCTGATATTATAACGCGAGTAAGTCACTTTATGGTTTGTATACTTGTCGTTTGTATACTAAGTCGTTGTACTATCCCGGAACAGCAGACTGGGTACCACTGCCTACCACTCTTTGACCCAAAGCAAACATCCGCCTCGTGTTTTATTAACTAATATTTGTAATATTCAATCTTATTATTAAATAATACCAATAAAAGCTATGAAACAAATATTAGCTCCGACCGGGAATCGAATTCGAGACTTTACGCGTAACAAACTGGTGATTTTTATTTTATATTGTGACTCGACATATGACAGCACCCCGCTTGATGTTAAGCCAAAGTGTTGTCCATGAATGAATGTCACTGCTACTACAATTCAATAACTATGAGTAGCAATCACATCCACTATGCCGGCCTAGATGGAACCGGCAACTTACAAGCTGATCCCGAAACGTGACCAAATCACTTCACGGTCTGTATACTTGTAAGTGGTGGTACTACCCCGGATCGGCAGACTGGGTACCACTGCCTACCACTCTTTGATAACCAGACCCGAAGCAAATATCCATCTCTTTTTTTTATTAACAAATATTTGCAATATTTAATACTATTAAATATTACAAATAAAAGCTATGAAACAAATATTTGCTCCGACCGGGGATCGAACCCGGGACATTACGCGCAACAAACCAGTCGCTAAACCGATGCGCCACGCCTGTCGTCAAAATCGATTGTCAGGATCGTAAAAAGTTGGGCTCCTTTCTCTCTACCTATCCCTAACTAAGCAAAGGTGTGACACTTTGATTGCTATATAAACAATCAATCAATAGAACAAATCGTCGCGCCTTTGCCGACAGGGATAGGCAGAGACAATGAAGCACCACTTGCCACGATCCTATCACAACTCCCTCGCTTTCCTCACACGCAGAATTATTTCCTACAAGCTCTGCAACTCTTCATACAAGCTCTTGAGGATGTTTCTGATTTGATCGGAAACACCCTCCACGGTCTACCTTGTTTAACGCATCCATCCACATCAGACTTATAAATTCCTTTCGTCAATCTACATTCACTCATCCTTTCCATGTGCCTAAACCATCGAAGTATTTCTTTCTTAATCCTTGTCACTACATCTTCTTTCAAATATTTTCTATATAATCAAGTACTAGTTTTTCTAGACACCCGAGTACAAACTAGACAGACATTATCGATTTGATATTCAAGTATTTTGTGAAGAAAAACTAAGAAATCACAGGCGTGTAAATTCGTTACGTGTAAAGTCCCGGGTTCGATTTCCGGTTGAAGCAAAGATGTTTCATAGCTTTGATTTGTCATATTTAATAAAAAAAAATATTGTGACACTACATCTGATCTTGACCCGCCTGTAATAAGCAAGAGGAGGTCCAAGAGTGACGACGACTGAAACAACGAGTTTGTTCACGCCTGCCTCAGTCGCCGTCACTATGCCGGTCAAAGAGTAGCAAAGAGTAGCCAATGGATCCAGTCTGCCGATCAGACCGTGAAGTGACTTAGTCGCGTTTCGGGATCAGCTCGTAAATTGGCAATTCCACCCAGGCCGGCATAGTGAATGCTACTGAAACTTGCAGTTATTTAGCTGTAGTAGCAGTTGCCTCCATTCATAAAAAATAATTAGGCAGACATATGTCGCGACACTGTGTCGCGTCTCGTACGTTAAGCAATAACCTTAATTTAACTACATTATACATTGCGGTTTTATCATCTTACGTTTTATTAACCATTATTATCGTCTAGTCTAGGCCGGCATAGTAAGTGCGACTTATAGTCAAGGCGTCCGTGGTGTAGTGGCAGTGCAATGGTTACGCAAACCGAAGAACACGAGTTCGAGACCACCCACCGGTACCAATGTATCTTTGGTATATGTACCTTGGTTGTCATGTTTCTATGATACAAGCACTTTTAGTAGCTTAGTATAGAAATGTAAAAAAAGAGTTCTTTAACTGTAGTAGCAGTCTCCGTCTTTCATGGACCGCACTCCAGCTTAACATCAGGCGGGGTGCTGTCATATGTCAAGCCACAATAATAATAAAAAAAAAACAAAAATAAAAAGATATGTCTCCTTTGATTATTATAAACTCCTGAACCAGGTTAGGTCACAAGGGAAATTTAACCCGGATAGAAAATAAAAATAACTTTTTTATAGGAACTTTTTAAATATTCATTATTTTATAATCAGTTTTTTAATGATTAAATTCATTAAAAACAAATTTTATGCGGCTTACTATCGCGTTTATTTTGGTTTTGATTTTACATTTTTTTATTATTCCGACGTTTCGAGAGCTTCGCAGCCATCGTGGTCACGGAGAGACTGAGGTGTTGGTCGTCCTATTGGTTGAACGTCGGAATAATAAAAAAAATATGCAAAATCTAAACCAAAATAAACGCGATAGTAAGCCGCATAAAGTTTGTTTAATTCATTTATCAATTTTCGCGCAAAATCTAAGAAAATATAATATATTTTTTATAATGTTTGTCATATTCCAATGCTAGTATTAATACAAATATATATGCATTAGTGAATAGAGAATGATATTTGAACGTAGATATGTTCAAATCAAATCAAATCAAATCATTTATTTACTGTTATGGGTTATTAGTCTTATTATCTATGTTATTGCTTCTCCATAACTACCCAACTACACAACATGTTAACTATAAATTTAATTTAAATCTTATGTTAGTATAATATTATAACAATACAATTTGAATTACGCACAATTAAATTTCAACAAATAAAATAAAATAAATTCTTTATATTAAAATAAAATATTTTAATAATTATTAATATTAATTCCTAATCATAAAATGTCAGTAAAATTAAATTAAATAAGTCAAATAAACGTTTCGTCAAAGTACACGTCCATACTAATAGGTCCACCGATTAACTTTTTTTTTTGAAAATGCTAAAAAAATCTTTTTTTATTTGAAATGTACCATCCTTCCGGTTAATGATGGAAAATAATTTCATTCAAATGGCTGCCTCGGATGGCCATGCAGTAGCCTACACGATCGGTCCAATTTTAAAGTACATTGTCGATTGTGTGCAGCTGTATTTAACCAATGGCTTCACGAATATTGTCCTTTAAGGCATCAATTGTCTCTGGCTTGTTAGCGTAACACTTATCTTTGACGGCACCCCACAAATAATAATCCAACGGTGTCAAATCGCAGCTCCGAGGTGGCCAAACGACATCAGCTCTGCGGCTGATAATGCGATTTTAAAAAACACGGCGCAAAACATCAAGTGTAGCGTCGGCTGTGTGGCACATAGCGCCGTCCTGTTAAAACCAAATGTTGCCAATATCCTCCTCTTCAATTTCTGTGAACAAAAATTCGTTCATCATGGCCTGATATCGATCGCTATTGACTGTAACGGCCACTCCTTGCTCATTTTCGAAGAAAAATGGCCCAATTATGCCTCTGGACCAAAATCCGCACCAAACTGTGACTCGTTTTGGGTGCACCGGCTTTTCAATGAATGCGTGCGGGTTTTCTGTGCCCCAAATGTGACAATTCTGCTGGTTTACATACCCGCCAAGATCGAAATGAACTTCATCTGAAAAGATGATTATTTTGGCAAAATTCGCATCTTCTGCAAGTCAATCGCAGGCCCACTTAGCGAAGCAAAAATGCATTGGATGGTCAGTTGGCTTCAACTCCTGAATCAATTGGACTTTGTACGGCGTCATACCAAGGTCTTCACGCAAAATTCGTCTCAATGATGTCTGCGAAATGTCCAATTGTTGAGAACGACGGTGAACTGATGTTGATGTTGTTTTACGCACACTTTCGGCCACAGCAGCAATATTCTCGGGTGTACGCACTGTTTTTGGCTTTTCACGCGTTGGTTTATCGATGAGGATGCCAGTTTCTTTCACTTTTTTCACAAGGTAACGAACATACGGAGCTGACGGTGCTTCTTTTCTTCCAAAATCCGTACGCAATTTTCGCACACATTCTGCAACATTATCATGATTTTCAAAGTAATGTCGCAATATTTCCCAGCGTTGTTCAAGCGTATACACAACCATATTCGTTCAGCGGAAGGATAAAACTAATTATCTGTCAAATCAGTAATGAGCTAAGTGTTGCCATTCAGGAAATAAGCACTAGTTGAAAAAAAAAAAACGTTAGATGGCGGACCTTATATAACATGCTTTATTAAGCAATATGGCAAACAGTTCTCGTTTAAATGTGCCCACTTCCTGCTCTTTAAGGCAATCTGGCAATTTGTTAAAAAAAATTGCAGCCATATTATATATAGAATTTGAGTAAAACGCTGTTTTAACAGGCATGTTTGTTATGCGCGCTCCGAACAAGGCACATTGGGATTTACATAGCGAGGCTAATATGGCAGAAATAAATGCCAGCCTTCCTGTCCTCAGACTTCTCCGTCAGTCGCTTGGACAAAAACTTGATCACGCGCCCAAGCGGCGCAAACTCGTAACCTGTACCGAGGTTGGCGTATTAGCAGAGCTTGAGGTTTTCAGCAGAAACCACCGCACTTCCCGCGCTTAACGAGGTCGCTTGGATGTGAGATGGGGCATCCCATACCAGAGGGTGGTAGGCAGTGGTATCCAGTCTGCCGATCCGGGGTAGTACCACCACTTACAAGTGTACAGACCGTGAAGTGATTTGGTCACGTTTCGGGATCAGCTTGTAAGTTGCCGGTTCCATCTAGGCCGGCATAGTGAATGTGATTGCTACTTACAATTATTGGATTGTAAGTAGCAGTGACATTCATTCATGGACCACACTTCGGCTTAACATCAAGCGGGGAGCTGTCATATGTCGAGTCACAATAAAAAATAAAAAAAAGACCTGTCAAGTTTCCACTCTCCACTCAAGTCTGTTGCCGTCGCTCCGCCCAATTCTAGAGGGTTCTAAAATTGCGGCTATTCCAACAGCGACAAAAGCTCTTCGGGTATATCGTTGAGAGCCGGATGACGGTGAATGCGGCTGGCACTTTTAGCACAAGAAAGCCCGTGGTGTCTGAGATGTTCCAATGTTTCTTCACACCGACACTTGTTTGGATGTATTTGTAGACTAGTGGAAACGACTAAAAGGCTTTGTACCGAAACCGACATTAATTCTAAATAAAGAGGCGTATATATTTTACTTTAATAGTACACAAAGTAAATTTATTCATAATTTAATTAACTTAATATAAAATAGAATAGTACAATGACGCCATTTCTGTCAAATGTCCGACCTATCCCTGTTTTTTGGACGATAAATTAGCCGTATCAATTTAGGGGTCCGTTTGTAAAGAGCTATTATAGTTTTTCGCGTGATTTTCTGCCATTAAATAGACAATCATATTCACTGTCTATATAAATAGTTTATAAGCTACAATTCACACAATAAATAGTATATTTTTACGATAGGCGTGGCGCTTTGGTTAGCACATCAGTTCGTTACGCGTAAAGTCCCGGGCTCGATTCCCAGTCGGAGCTATTAATAATTAATAAATATGTAATATTTATAATTATTTTTTTATTATACATTTCTACACTAAGCTACTAAAGTGCTACAGGACAACCAAAGTACATATATCAAAGATACATTGGTACCGGTGAGTGGTTTCGAACCCGTGCCAATCGGCTTGTGTAACCATTGCAATGCCACTACACCACGGTCGCCATATATTTAATAATCATTAGATTGAATATTGCCTATATTTGTTCATAAAAAAGAAGCCGAATTTTTGCTTCGGGTTTGGTTGTCAAAGAGTACCACAAGTATTTATTTATTTAAAACTTTATGCAAAAAATAAAACATCAAATTGTCACGCCTTTTTCCCACAGGGATAGGCAGAGACAAGAGAGCGCCCCTTGCCACATTCACAATTTGTTTCATACAAGCTCTATGGTTATGGGCACTAGGCAACCTAGCTTTCTTGAGGATGTCTCCGATTTGGTCGGCAAACAACCTCCTGGACCTGCTTTGTTTAACGTATCCATTCATTCATTATGCACTAGGTACAAAGGCGAACTTAATGCCGCCAGGCATTCTTACCAGTCTACCTTAAGAACAATTTAAAGAATACAGACCGTGAAGTGACTTAGTCGCGTTCCGGGAACAACTTGTAAGTGACCCGTTCTATCTAAGCTGGCATAGTGTATTTGACTGCTAATTACAGCTTTTTGGACAGAAAGCTACGTTGCCTAGTGCCCATAACCATTAAGCTTGTATGAAGAGAATTGTGAATGTGAAGGAAGCGAGGGAGTTGTGTCAGGATCATGGCAAGTGGCGCTTCATTGTCTCTGCCTATCCCTGTGGGAAAAAGGCGTGGCAATTTGATTGATTAATTAATTGCCACATCACCTTCATCCATGGATCGCAACCAGTTTAACATCAGGCTAAAAGAAATCGTTATAAAGGCGACTGTGGTGAAGTGTCAGTGCAATGGTTACGCAAACCAAGAGCATGGGTTCAAAACCACTTGCCGGTACCAATGTTTCTGTGATATGTACTTTGGTTGTCCCGTTTCTATGTTCTAAGCACTTTAGTAGCTTACTATAGAAATGTTATTAATAAAAAAAGTATATTTTAGAAATAACTCAAGTACTTACTATAATTATCAGTTTAGCAAAGACTTGAGGGTCGGACGTACTATCTATTAATAGGACAAACAAGCTCCCAAGTGGTTGGACCTTTTTAACTAATGTAGGTTAAACTATTAACTTAAACAAAGGGATTATAATTTATAGGACAGGACATTTTGATGGACAGGACAGGACACTTGGGAACGGATAGTATTTTTAGAGTCTAATAGGACTGTTTTTGACTTTTGTTTTTACTTCTAATACTTCTTTGTACTTTTTTAGCGATACATTCTTAAAAGCTGAGTTGCCTAGTGCCCATAATTTTAGAGCTTCTTCTTGTTTTTTTTTGACTAAAGTAAATGTATATAGTGTAATTTGGTTGTCCTTTTTTAATGATACAAGCACGTTTAGAAACTTCGTTTGGAAATGTAAAAAAAAACATTATAGGGTCCTTTCTACCTACAAGTGGTTTTAAACCGGGAATTCTTTTTTCTTATTGTGACACTACCGCCTGATGATAAACAAAAGGAGTCAGGTCACGGCTGTCTCAGTCGCCGTCACTATGCCGGCCTAAGGTGCTTCTTCACGCATCACTTAAAGGATCCAAGGTTATAGGATGGAGAGAACACATGAGCTGGCAAAGATTCCACTTGTCGATTGTTCTACAATGAAAAGACGCACCGAGCTTTTTAGTTCGACTGCCGATTCGGTCGACAAAATGCGGATACTTCCCCTGACCAAAATCAATTCTTGGTTTGCGGAACTATTTATCTATTATGTCTTTAAACCACAGTAGAAATATTTGGTATAACATTATCGCACCCGCCGTACTATCCAGACCTCGCCCCGTCCGACTATCACCTTTTCGCATCGATGGGACACTCCCTTGCAGATCAGTGCTTCGCTAATTTTGAAGAAGTCGAAAAATGGCTCGTCGAATGGTTTGCCTCGAAAGAGAAAAAGTTGTTTTGGGATGGTATCCATAATTTGCCTGAGAGATAGGCGAAATGTATAGAAACCAATGGTCAATACTTTGAATAAAAAAAATTCGAGATTCCTCTGAATCTTTATCGAAAAAACCGGCAAATTTCAACTAACACCCCTGGTAGTCTTTACCTGTCAGCCTTGTAGATGTATCTTTGTTTCATTCAAGTTATCGATCAAACAATATGGTTTCCATTGGTGATCAGCTTTAGTGATTAGGTATCTAATTATAATGACTCGCTATTACCTAGGGGCGGATCTACTTAAGGACTTTTTGGGCTACAGCCCAGGGCCCCGTGGATATATTTAAATTAATAAATTTATTATTTATAAATAAATCTATATTAATTTTATGTCCTTATAATAGAAAAAAAAAAATTTAAAAAAAATAAATAAAAATATATTTTTTTTTTATTCATAGGGAATTTTTCAGTTTTGGGGTTTCGACATTTTCAATATTTTCATTTTCCCATTTAAAACAATAGACGATACCTGTTTCAAAGTAAATAAATATCCTATCATAAACATAAAATGTAAAAACCAAGTCGGTTATTTAGTTAGTGGAACCATCTGTCCGACAACTTTAATTGAAAATGTTTGAAATGTGAAAGTGCCGACGACTACGAAAACCGTGTCTTCACGGCTGCCCCAGCCACCGTCACTATGAGGGCCAAAGGTGCTTCTTCACTTGAAACGTATAATAAAACCGATGTTACTTCACATTAACTTAACATTTTAAAATACAACTTAACTACTATAATTCCAACTAGACATAATTTTGTTTAAGAGTGCCGGCGACTGAAAAAAAAACTGTCAATATGCCGACAAAAGATTGATTAATTGTCTTATCTCTATCTTATTTGTTTCAGGTACAATGTTATAGATAGTTGCCAAAGAAAAAACAAATATAACTGACCAGTTTTTGGAAATATTTACCTAATAGTATTTAAAATAAAGTTCATTTTTGATAAAATGGGTTGTAATACTAGCTCCGAAGCCAAATCAAAGGAGGATGTCAAGGAAAATGTACATGTAAATCATACAGGTAAGCCTTTGATCATATTCTTATCTGCTATATTAGGTTGTCTATCGTTCCGTGTGAAGCGGGACGTCCCTTTTTAGACAAAATACGTCCACTGTTGAACATAGGCCTCCCCTTTTAGAACGCCATTTTAAACGACAAGATGCCAATTGCATCCACCGCTTATTTATGACTTTCATTATGTCGTCAGTCCACCTAGTGGGAGGCTTACCTACGCTGCGTCTTCGAGTTCGTGGTCTCCACTCTAGAACCTTTCTTCTCTATCAGTTGTCGGTTTTTCGAGCGATGTGCCCAGCTTATTGCCACTTTAGCTTGCAAATCCAACGAGCTATTTCGGTAACTCTGGTTCTTCGGCGAATTCCGGATTCTGTCGCGCAGAGATATTCCATGCATAGCTAGCTCTCTACATTGCCCGCTGAGCGACTCTGAACTTTTCCAACAGGCAAACAGTTAGGGGCCACGTCTCAGTGCTATATGTCATCACTGGCAACACACACTGGTTGATGTTCTGGGTGTTCTGGTTGATGTTCTGATTGATGTTCTGGTGATGTTTGACGAGAAGATATGAGGCATTTTTCTGAACGCCGCCCAATTGGAATTGAATTCTTCGAGTGACCTGTTTGTCGAAGTTGGACCTACCTAACTGGACAGATAAAGAAATGTCCTGTCCTGACAAATAATGCATCCCGCAATTTTTTTTGGCCTACTGGGTACCACCCACTGCCTGTCATTCTCTCTGTTTATGTATTCCCGTAGGAATTCAAGCGAAACTATTTGATTGTCAAATAAACAAACTTGTAGTATTTTCTTAGATTTTGCACGAACATTTATTAATTAATTGCGGCTTACTATCGCGTTTACTTTGGTATGTGAGCATTGTTGATGACGGCGCCAACCACTACATCCGTTTCGACAAACTGAAGATCCTCGCAGAAGAAAGTCGACTGATACCCAGGATGGTACGCGAGCCCATTGAAATAAAAAAAACATCCTAATTTCAATAGAGAAGGTGGTTGGCGATTATCTAACCTGCGACCCCATAATACACAAACTCAAGTCCTGAGTCCAGCAAACTGCCAAACCAGACCGTTAGTTATTTTTGCTAAAAATTGAATAAAACCGGGAACAATAAAACAAAATCAAAACATGAAATGGGGTAGTTTTGGAAAAATTGACAGCATCGACCAGTAGGACGACCCAACTCAGTCTCTTCGTGATCACGATGGCTGCAAAGCTCTCAAAACGCTGGAATAATAAAAAAGGTAAAATCAATAACCCAAAATAAACGTAAAAGTGAGCCGCATAAATTTTGTTTGATTTATTAAACAAACTGTTGCTTTGGTTTAGGCAATTTTGTAGGCTTAACTTGAACCCAGGTATAAATTATAAAATAATAAATTAAAATACGCTTCCTCAACACTTCAGAAGAGAATTTCGATTTATTATTTTAGTACAAAATCAAAACAAAAGGAAATTATAAATAGCAACTCTAAAAACCTTTATTTATTCAGTATTATGAGCGTCTACATACCAGGCGTACTTTCAGCACGTATATGCGGTTTGACGACAGGCATGGAGTAGTTCCGGGTTCGATTTCAGAGCAAACATTTGTTTCATAGCTTTTATTTGTGATGTTTAATCTAATCAATAAAATAACAAATATTAGTTTAAATATAAGGTGGATATTTGCTTCGGTTCTAGTTATAAAAAAAATGGTAGGCAGCGGTCCCCAGTCCGCCGATCCGGGGTAGTACCACCACTACCTTAGCTTGTAAGCTTGTAAGTTGCCAGTTCCAACTAGGCCGGCATAGTGGATGTGATTGCTACTTACAGAAATTGAATAGTAGTAGCAGTGACATCCATTCATGGACCACACTCCAGCCTAACATCAAGCGGGGGGCTGTCATATGTCGAGTCACAATAAAAAAAATTGTAAAATGAAAATAAACACGATGGTAAACCGGATAAAATTTGTTTAATTCAATAATCAATGTTCGCTCAAAATCTAAGAAATACTACAAAAACAAAAAGCTTTGTTCCTCAGTGAGCGGCTGAATATGAGATCATACACGTGTAAAGATCTTACAGGTAAACAATCAATCAATAAAATCATCTCAATGACTTAACTTTATACACAGCGACATCTAGTGGGAGGCGCAGTAAGCGTTTACAGCTTTTCAGTTACGTGAATTCAGTAATTCAAACACGGCATTTAGTTTCTGAAAATTTCATAGATGGCGCTCTTTGGAATTTGTTAGCCTATAAGGGTGTGTTTGTATTAATTTTTTTTCTTTTAATTATAAATTTCTATACTAAGCTACTGGCATCATAGAAACAGCACAACCAAAGTACATATATCAAAGATACATTGGTACCGGTAGGTGGTTTCGAACTCGTGCTCTCGGTTTGTGTAACCATTGCACTGCCACTACACCACGGTCGTCCTAATTGTTAAAGGCTTTCAATTATTTCTCTGTCATTAACTTTGGCTTTTAATTTGTCTGAATTAAATTAATAATCTACAGAAGTAGACTGTAGTGTAGATATCTATAGATGTAAATTTCAGTCCATTTTTTTGAAATATTTATCAATCCAATTGTCACACAGGGATCCAATTGGTATTTTTTTTGTATAGGCAGAGACTAATTTAACATTTAATAGTTACTGTTTGTTTTTTGTACTGTCCAAACACAGCTTTATTAAGTTACTAGCTGTGCCCGCGGTTTCACGCGCGTAAATTTAGGTAGGATTTACGCTACACTATTCTGGCTATAATGGCTTACACATAAGATATAGATATGTACTGTCGCGGGCTTTTTTGTAGGTCTATTTAAGTTAAACATTTTTATCATACATTACATATGTGTAACTCTATCGGTTTTGGCAGCGCACGCCAGAATAGCTTGCAGATGGTAAATTTTTATCCTACTTACTTGACACTTATCGTCATATTTTGGACAATTCACACAATATCTTCATGAATTGTAGCCTATGTGTTATTCTGATGTATAAGCTATATTATTGTAAAGTTTTATTAAAATCCATTCAGTAGTTTTTGCTTGAAAGAGTAACAAACATCCATCCATCTATCCATCCATACTCACAAACTTTCGCGTTTATAATATAAGTAAGGAAATAAGGATGAGCTTTATGTAAAAATTCAGCTTTTCCAAATTTTTCCAATTGCAATTAAATGTCCTTACTAATTTCACAATAATTATTATAATTACTTTTAATTATTAATTATTTTAATACTTTTAATATTTCCAATAGCAATTAAATGTCCTTACTAATTTCACAATAATTATTTTAATTAAATATATTATTTTCTTAGATTTTGCGCGAACATTGATTAATGAATTAAACACATTATATGCGAGTCTCTCCGTGACCACGATGGCTGCAAAGACCTCGAAACGTCGGAATAAAAAAAAATGTAATTTCAAAACCAAAAGAAACGCGATAGTAAGCCGCATAAAATTTGTTTTATTCATAAATATATTACGAGTATTATGAATTATTTACTTAATGTAGTTACTTTTGACATTTATTCATTCAAGTATACGGACAGTAGACTTAAACTCGGGACTTTACGTGTAACGGACTGGCGTGCTAGCCATGCGTGTCGTTAAATTTATAGAATAGTTTCGACTGTACTTCGAAGTTATGCCGACGCTATCTCTGTATTAAACTTGGTATGAATCACGAATCAATTTCCAAGACAATGTTTAGCATACATATGGATATTGATTAAACCCGCATAACACAATATCAAACAAACCTATCAACTACCATGTACAAGTATATTTAGATGTCTATCTACACGTATACCGTGAATTCCTAAACTTTCGAGGCTACGGACCTCTTACCCTACGTACCCTATGGTATGGTACCTTTTCTTTTATGGAAAGTTATTATAGTTACTCATAACCCGGGAAGATCGATTGGAGGATGATAATTAAAAAAAAACATGGGAACATTGGATATTTGGTCCAGGTTTGGTTGTTAAAGAGTGGTACCCAGTCTGCCGATCCGAAGTAGTATCGACACTTACAAGTATACATACCGTAAAGTGTCGAAGTCGCGTTTCAGGATTAGCTTGTAAGTTGCCGGTTCCAAGTAGGCCGGCATAGTGGATGTGACTGTTGCTACAGATGTTTAAAGTCCTTACTACAGTTATTCAAGAAAACGTCCTATGTCGAGAAGTTTACGACTAATAGCTGATGATGATGATCTGTCTGGCTCTAAACTACTATGAGACTACGTGTACTTAAATAGTGGTAGGCAGTGGTATCCAGTCTGCCGATCCGGGGTAGTACCACCACTTACAAGTATACAGACCGAGAAGTGATTTGGTCACGTTTCGGTATCAGCTTGTAAGTTTTCGGTTTCATCTGGGTCGGCATAGTGGATGTGATTGCCACTCACAGTTATTGAATTGTAGTAGCAGTGACATTCATTTATGGACCACCCTTCGGCTTAACATCAAGCGGGGTGCTGTCATATGACGATTCACAATAAAAAAAACTTTCTTTTGATATATGGCCACTTAGAAGTATCTAACCATAAAACATGAATTTCAAAAAAATATAAAACCCCCGTTCCTTCCCACCTTTATACCTCTCCCACCTTTCCAAACTTGGCTTGCCGAAGTAACGCATGTTAAAATGCCTAAATTCGTCTCGAGTGAGACGATAGTTATATAGGTAATGATCCTGAGGTCACGAAAACGCTATAGACAATGCAGTTTCGCAGAGAGATGGCTTTATGCGTCCTTTGTCGCCCCGTCTTTTTTACTCCCGTGATACCCGCACTAGTCGGGAAAGCAGCCGCATTCTGTCGTCCTAATCGGCAAAAAGGACATCATTCATTTTGAATGGGCACTTGGACTTTATAGTATTAACAGTTGCAAATACATTTTGAAATAGTTTATGGTATGAATATTAAAATGTAATTAAAATTTATCCTTTAATTTGCATAGTTTAGGTGTGCATAATGATCAAACTATAATTATGATAGTTCAAAGCAGAACAAATATGGAGTTGATTGACAGATGTTACAAAATACATATCTTATATTTCCAAATAACTCAATTGCACAGTAATTAAAAGCAAAATTGTTATTATGTTAATCAATATAAGTATCGAAACTACCATTTATGTATTTTTTCATCATTGAATATTACAAAAGTGGTACATTAAAGCCCAAAATTAATGATGTCCTTCACGTGTCATTTCTTTGTAAAACAATCGACAAGTGGAATGCTTCACCAGTTTATGCTTTAAGCATAGCGTATAAGAGCAGTTTTGGCCAACATAGCGACGGGGGCTGAGGCAACCGTAAGGTCTTCTGTGTCAGTCTTCAGCGTTCCTGGACGTCTCATTATTTATATTTTTTACATTTTTATGTATCTATAGATTAGCTGGCAGATAATTCCCCAGGTATTAAGATCGCCTTTGTTTTCATACTTATTTTAAAGTTTTGAACAATATAGATTTTAAATTAAAATGAATTTATACACACTTTTTATTTGCTTTGGCTGGCATTGTGTCGGCGACTAGGCAGCCGTGAACTAAGTCGGTTTTTTCAGTCGTCGTCACCTCCTTTTACTTATCATCAGGCTGGTCAAGGTCTTAGAATAAGTTCTTTTACTTCACACCTACCCTGCATTAGTAAAACTTTCTTTAGTTAATTTCTTACAATATAACTTAATATAGGTATGGTTTATGTGTTGTGATCATATAAAATAGCAAACGGCATATAAGGGGTGTTATATTGGGTTAAAAACATCCCTTATTAGATACGATACTTTGTTTATTTAATGTTGCCTCGCTCGTAACTAATGTTATCACATTTAAAAACACACTATCTCTTTTATTTAATCGTCATCCCCTTTAACACGGCAATCCAAGAAGCAAGATAAAAACTTACAAGGAATTTCATTGCAACTCATTTTAAATAACTTACCAGAATAGTGAATCAAAATGCCCAAAAAAGATATTTAAAGGTTCTGTAAAACTTCACACAAAACAACGTTAAAAACATTAGAAAATATTTGTTTTTTTAAATTATGATGTGCCGGCCTATTACGTTGTTTAAAATGAGTTATAATAATAGTCCTTGCAGTTCTTTATCTTGCTTCTTGGATTGCCGTGCTAGCGGGGCTGATCAAATATATTTTTCACACCTTAATGAAAAGCGACTTTTTACTCTATTTTGCAGGAAGAGAATGTGGCACTTTTCTCCCATTAAATAGGGCGTAAATTCGAACGTATCATCAAGTTCTGAAAAAAGATACATGTAGAATTTTCTGAGATTCTGCGCCAATATTGTATATGAAAGATTTTTGCAGATTACTGTCGCATTTTTTAAAAACTATTTAAATCTAAAGTTTTGAAAGCTTTGCAGCCATCAAGGCTATAGGAACTCATTAGATTAAATAAATTCTAAAACCTTTTATTACATAATTTATCTATAATTTATAAACAAAATAAAATTGTATAGAAAACTAAGGTGCCCAAAACCATAGAACTTGTATGAAGAGAATAGTGAATATGAAGGAAGCGAGGGAGTTGTGATCAGGAATTAGAAGCTGGTCGTATTACTGTGAAAATGAAGCAGGGTATTCACCGAGTTACACAGCACCTGTGTAACTTCTTCTAGTCTATCTTTTACTTATTTTTTTAAATCACAATGTAACCAGGTAAGTTGAGGTGATACTGATTGTAAGCGAAGGGACGTCCAACAGCGTCGACGACTTAAAAAGCGGGCTTAGTTTACGGTTGACTCAGTGGCCGTGTCTAAATAGTTCTAGATATAACAATACCAGCAATGTGATTTATTCATCCAAATTTTATTAGGGGCCCAAATAATGTAGTAAAATACGCTAGAAGTCGATCAATTACATGTAGACTTATTAACTATTAAATTTTTCTATTGTAAAATACTCATCTTTTTGTTATTTGCATTTATTACTGTATAAAAGAAAAGCATATTTTTTTCTTTCCTGTTTTGTTATGTTTTCTTTTGTTTGTAATTATAATATACATTTCATAGCTTGCTGTATGAGTCAGGGGAAGACAGGGTTGTCCTGTAAAACAGACTTAGTACAGGGACCTTCAATTCACAGATTTATACTGTAAAATTTGATGTAAATAAAGAATTATTATTTTATTTTAATTCTACAACTTCTTTGACGTCGGAAAGGCTCCGTCGCCGAAAAGCCACGAGAAACTCAACATGATCATCAGTCGATAAAAATCAAACTCACGCAACTTATTTACTTCTTATGTACATTAATTAGAAATAAAATAAATTATTTGAAAACAAACGAGATATTTAATATTATCAAAATATTTATGTTTTAACTTGAAAGGAAGTTGACAATGTACTTACTATCTATATATTATATTAAATATTAAAAATAAACCGGAGATGGGGGCCCCTAGTAAAACTTGCAAACTTGCAATGTTCTGAAAGTGTGTTTCAAAATCTTACAGCACCCTCTTACCTCGCATAGTCGATCCGTCGGCGGTAGAGTGTGGACGTCCCCGAGTCGACCCCATACAGCATTTCAGTGTTATTTTATTCATCCAGCTTAATTAATTTAACTTCCCGAACGAAACCCGTGGACGTTTCCGAACGTGTGCAATTTGAATTTCGAATTTTCTCCAATCAGCGCCTTTTTTGGTGAGTGAGTACTTTTGTTTTAATTTAAAATGTTGGCTTCGATTTACGGATTATTTTTTTAATTTACGACTTATATGGCTTGGATTTTATTGTTTTTTTTTTAATTTATGATGTGGTTGACATTTAAATGGCTTAGTTGTATGAAGAGGGAGGTAATTAGGTTAGAACTAATTGGTTAGGGGACTTCACTTTACTTTGTATTATCCTTTTACTTAAGTTCAGCCTTCGTATGGTCTTTAATAAAGGTTGTATTGATTGACATATTGTTCAGCAATTTGTAATGTTATAAATGATTTCCATATGTTAAATTGACTCGCTTCCCTCACTTATATATACAATATACATATATACGATAGTAAGGTTCTATAGTCCGGTGCGTCTTTTCTTCAAGTGAAATGCTTTGCCAGCCCATGTGTTCTCTTTATCCAATGACCTTGGGTCCTTTAAGCGATGCGCGAAGAAGCACCTTTGGCCGGCATAATGACGGCGACTGAGGCAGCAGTAACTAATTCGTTTTTTTCAGTCGTCGTCACTCTTGGACCTCCTCTTGCTTATCATCAGGCGGGTCGATGTCAGATGTCGTGTCACAATAAAACAAATATATATGTATAGAATATGGTGTGCTATAAAAAGCGAATTGACTATTAGTTTAGATTGATACAATCAATCAATCAATCAATCAATCAAAGTGTCATACCCCTATTCCCGAGCCTCTTTCCGCGATTCTGACATAATTCTTTCGGTTTATTATCCTCATACAAGTTTTCTAGTTACAAAAACAAATCATTAGAGTTTCTTTTATATATATATTTCTATACTAAGCTACTAAAGTGCTTGTATCATAGAAACAAGACAACCAAAGTACGTATATCAAAGATACATTGGTACCGATGAGTGGTTTTGAACCCGAGCCATTCGGCTCACGTAGCCATTTCACTGCCACTACACCACGGTCGCCTTTAAAGTACATATACACTTTGTATGTACCTTGGTCGTTTTGTTTCTATGCAATAAGCTCTTTAGTATAAAGTATATATTAGAGACGTGCTAAAATATGCTGTTCAAATCAAATAAATAGCTTAAGCTGTCAACGCTGAAAACCAGAAGGTTTAAGGATATTGCCTACCGTCTTTACTATTGACATTTTCAAAACCCTCGTCCAATTATTACTTGTATACTGAAACTAAGGACTGAAAGGTGCTGAAAGGGATATTTTGGACATGTTAGTAAAGTTTTTTCATAATAAATTTTAACAAAGAATTTGGCTCTTTATCTACCACATTTTTTACCAAAGAAATTTAAAACCGTAAAGATTGTATGAAGAGAGTTGTGAATGTGAGGGAAGCGAGAGAGTTGTGTCAGGATCGTGGAAATATAGTAGTCAAATCAATCAATCAATTAATCAATTATTCAGTCATCGCTACTCTTGGACTCTCCATCAGGCTGGGTGTGATCCATGAATAAAAGTGTAAATAACTGTAAGTAGCAATTACATCCACTATGCCGACCTAGTTGTAACCGACAACTATCAAACGGATCCCGAAACGCGACTAAGTCACTTAATGATCTGTAATACATTTTACGATCTGCGGTAAGTCAACCAATCAATTAAATTGTCACGCCTTTTTCTCAAAGGGATAGGCAGAGACAAAGGAGCGATGTAAGTCTTGTAATAATATCAATCAATCGTATTATCACGCCTTTTTCCCACAGGGATAGGCAGAGACAATGGAGCGCTACTTACCACAATCCTTACACAGCTCCCTTGCTTCCTTCACATCCACAATTCTTTTCATACAGGCTCTGTGGTTATGGGCACTAGGCAACCTAGCTTTCTTGAGGATGTCTCCGATTTGGTCGGAAGACACTCCTCGTACTGGGTCTGCCTTGTTTAACGCATCCATTCACATCAGATTTATTTATATACTCGGAAGTTTAAATTTACAGTTAGTAGAAAACCTTACATATAATGAAAATAGTTGCTTGCAATTTAGTGCGGGGAATTTCCCAGCAAATATGGAGGAATCATTCCAAAGGAATTTCCGCTCTGATTTCAGACTTAGCAAATATGTATGACACCATTCGGGTGATCTAAAATGGATACCTGCTTTTGGGAAATAAACTTTATCATTGTCAAATATTAATTCTTAATTTAATTACTCTTTATTTTCTTAATATATATAAGTCGTCTATACGTGTGTTTGTCACGTTCCTTCTAAAACGGGTTCCTGGGGGACCCGACAGGTGGCGCTGCTGTCGGTATGTCAAATTTATCGTACATAAAAAAATTTACCGCGTAAAATACATATACAATTACGTATACTACTAAAATATTAGAATTAAAAAGTAGAATTAACGCTGTATAAATGCGGTCATTAAGGAGTGTATGTGGAGTAAATATAGCGATAAAATAAGTAATAGCACAGTGCGCGATAAATGTGGTTTGAAAGAGGATGTAGCGGCAAGGATTGACAAAGAAATGCTTCGATGGTTTGGGCACATGGAAAGGATGAGTGAAAGTAGATTGACGAAAGGAATTTATAAATCTGATGTGAATGGATGCGTTAAACAAGGCCAGGAGGGTATTTTTCGACCAAAAGGTTTTCGAGGATGTATTTCTCTGACATCCTCAAGAAAGCTGGGTTTCCTAGTGCCTATTACCACAGAGCCTGTATGAAGAGAATTGTGAATGTGAAGGAAGTAAGGGAGATGTGTAATGATCGTGGCAAGCGGCGATACATAATTTGATTTGATTGATTTAATTTGACCAAAACAAAATTGTAGGTTACCAGCTATACTTCCACTATAGAAGATTTGGACAAAATAAAGAATTAGATAATGTAGACATAGAGACTATAGTGAACAGCGAGATATTAAAAAATTATGACTTAACTTATGGTTAGAAGTAATAATGGAATTGCAATTAAAAAAATAATGTTATATTTATATGATATTTAATCAGCCGCTAATTTTTCAGGCAGGACCACGACTGCCGGGTCTGCTAGTTTTATATAATATACTTCATAATATGTATATCTAAGGCAACAGTAGTCTAGTGGTAGTAAAAAAGTCACGAAAAACATAAGTCCCGGGTTCAAAACCACTTGCTGGTACTAATGTATCATTGATATGTATTATTATTTATGTACTTTGATCGTCGTGTTTCTAAGATACAAGCACTTTTATTAGCTTGTATATAACTGTAAAAAGAATTAAGACGAACCTAAAATCACTAAAGTAGAAACTGTCCATTTTAGAACTGCGGAATTAATGTTCACAGTGTAATCCAAATAATTCCTGCCTTAAATATTCACGGACGTAGTTTTAGTTATTTGAAATATTTCAGACATATTTACGACTATGTAACACGTCTAAGGGTAGACAGTTTTGTAGTCACTGTATTATGTATTGACGACAGGCGTGGACGAACGGTCAGCGATTGGTTTGTTGCGCGTAAAGTCCCGGGTTCCATTCCCGGTAAATATTTTTTATTAAAAAAGAGGTGGATATTTGCTTCGGGTCTGGTTATCAAAGAGTGGTAGGCAGTGGTACCCAGTCTGCCGACCCGGGGTAGTACCACCACTTACAAGTATATACAGACCGTGAAGTGTTTTGGTCACGTTTCGGGATCAGCTTGTAAGTTGCCGGTTCCATCTAGCAGTGACATTCATTCATGGACCACACTTCGGCTTAACATCAAGCGGGGTGCTGTCATATGTCGAGTCACATTAAAAAAAAAAAAGTTTATTATAGGAACCAGACTTAGTTGTCACATTTTCCAAAGGGATAGGCAGAGACAATAGAGCGCCACCTGCCACAATCCTGACACAATTACCTCGCTTTCCTCACACCCACAATTCTCTATTAGAATCAGAAATCCGCTCACATCCATTCTTTATTCAAAAGACTTTATATATTTTTCGTACAAAACATGCAAAAGAATAATTAAGGCTTTATGTAATAGCCATTTTTTGTTTCGATTGCGAATATTAGGCGCCATAACATTACTTTTAAGTGGATTCGCTAAATGCGAATATTTTTTTATATATTTTGTATTGTGACTCGACATATGACAACACTTCACCTGATTTTAAACTGCAGTGCGGTCCATTAATTGGTTGTCACTGCTACTACTATTAAATAACTGTAAGAAGCAGCCACATTCACTATGCCTGCCTAGTTAGAGCCGGATCCCGAAACGCAACTAAATCAGTTTACGGACTGTACTTGTAAGTGGTGGTGCTCAGCACTGCCTACCACTCTTTGACAACCAGATACGGAGTAAATATCTCCCTCTTTTTTAATAACAAATATATTAACACTGAAACAAATATTTGTTTCGACCGGAAATCGAACCCAGAACTTTACGCGTAACGAACTGGTATGCTTCTCAATTCATAATGCCCGTTATCTATATCTTCTATACTAATATAATAAAGCGGAAGAGTTTGTTTGTTTGTTTGTTTGTTTAAACGCGGTAATCTCAGGAACTACTGGTTCGAATTGAAACCAGGTTCTGGTTCTGATACTGGTTCTTTTTGTGTTGGATAGATCAATTATCGAGGAAGGCTTTAGGCTATAAAACATTACGTTGCGACTTATAGAAGCGAAGAAACAGTCGAAAATGTGGAAAAAACGGGGAATTCGTCTTTGAGGGTTTCCGTTGCGTGCGCTGCGAAAACCGTTCGAGATACCCAAAAAATATGTATGAAAGAATTATTCCTCTTTAAATTATCTAAAAAAATGTCCGCGACCGTATATGTCTATCTTTTAAGATTAACTCACAATAACCGTTTTTATGATAGTCAAATTTGGTCTAAATTAATGCATTATTACAAATTATTTGTTAGAATTGTATTAACATAATATTATTATTCTTTATCGAAATAAATGTGTTATTAATTAAGAGTATTGAACTGTGAACAAAATTGTCATTGACATCACCTAATTTCAATAAACATCTTATAAGATAATACAATTTTAAAATAACTCTGAAACAAAATTCACACGCGACGCATGTTGAGCGCTAACCGGCGGGCGAGGAGAGGCGATGCTTGCGGGCGAGGCGGAGGGGGGTGTAGCTCTACGAGGTATAGTCTGTCTAAGCCGAAATGACGCGCCCCTCCAGTGCATTTACGCATACGAGCAAATATAAAATATGGATAAAACACACCGAAAATGCAGTAATTGGTTATTCAGTTGCTGGTTAGACACAAAGGAGGAACGAACGTGATAAAGTTTAATATTATAGTTAGTAATATTTGCATTCACACATTTAAATAAACTTATAAAGTGGTAGGGGCGCGTCATTTATAGACAGACAAGCATACTAAGCGGTCGGCTCCCTACTGATCGGTTGAATGCAGCGTTAATTTGTTTTTACGATATAATATCATCGTGCAAAATCCTTTTTTATACAATTTCATTTTGTAGTAGTTTTCTCTAATTAACGTAATTTAATCGTCTAAAATAAGTCGCGGGTAACAGCTATAGGTAATTTATAATAAAGCTGAGCAGGTAGGTAAACAAAAAATTAATATGATTCCCAAAATAACTATTCCACGCGGACGCAGTCGCGGGCACAGCTAGTATAATATAATGCCTTGAAATCAGTACTACCCCAGGAGGGTCCCGATTACCTTAATACAAAATTGCGTTAATATGGATATTTAACATCTTCGTAACCAATCAGCGAATAACAAATCAATATGTAAACTACGTTGATTGGTCACCTGCGACCGCGACGCAATTTTACTAATATTTGACATCTTCGTAACCAATCAGCGAATAACAAATAAATAGGTAAACTACGTTGATTGGTCACTTGCGACCGCGACGCAATTTCACTGATATTTGACATCTTCGTAACCAACCAGCGAATAACAAATCAATATGTAAACTACGTTGATTGGCCACTTGCGACCGCGATGCAATTTAACTGCTTTTTCGACGGCATAATGTATGAAGAGAATCTAGGCCCTGGTCGATAGATTGGGCAAATGACCTCCAACTGTCTGTCACCATTGTTACCTAAAAATTGATGTAACTTAAATATTTTTCAAAGACAAATTATGTCTCTTTTCGAAACATAGTATTATTTGACTCTTTGTTATGGAAAAAACATGTCAAATTATTAACAAACTATTATTCTTGACAATGGATTAACAATGGACATTAAAAAGAAAGGTTATTACAAAACATGTAAATTGTACATTTCCATGTTTTGTAATAACCTTTAAAATGAATAAATAATTTTATATAATTACGTTTGATTTTAAACACTAGCAGTCTTACTACAAAAACATTAAATACAGTTTTTTAAATGATAAATTGATCCTAGTATTTTCTTAGATTTTGCGCGAACATTGATTAATGAATTAAACATATTTTATGCAGCTTACTATCGCGTTTATTTTGGTTTTAATTTTACATTTTTATTATTATTCCGACGTTTCGAGAGCTTTGCAGCCATCGATATAATTAAGAGTGGTAGGCAGTGGTACCCAGTCTTTGCCGATCCGGGGTAGTAACACAACTTGCAAGTATACAGACTGTAAAGTTATTTGGTCGCGTTTCGGGATCAGCTTGTACATCGCCGGTTTCAACTAGGCCGGCATAGTGGATGTGATTGCTACTCACAGTTATTGAATCGTAGTAGCAGTGGCATTCATGCAGAAGGGTGTTTTCCGATCAAATCGGAGACATCCTCAAGAAAGCTAGGTTGCCTAGTGCCTTAGAGCTTGTATGAGGAGAATTGTGGATGTGAGGGAAGCGATGGAGTTGTGTCAGGCTCGTGGCAAGTGGCGCTCCATTGTCTCTGCCTATCCCCGTGGGGAAAAGGCGTGACAATTTAATTGATTGATTGGAAGTGCGGCGATTTCTGCTGAGAACCTCAAGCTGCGCAAATACGCTAACCTCGGTACTGGTTACGAATTTGCGCCGTTTGGGGTCGAGACGATGGGCCCTTGGGGACCTTCAGCTAAGCGCTTGGCCAAGAGTTGTCCAGGCGGCTGACGGAGAAGTCTGGAGACAGGAAGGCTGGGAGTTATTTCTGCCAACGTATTAGCCTAGCTATACAAAGGGGAAATGTTGCCAGTCTCCTTGGGACTATCTCTGATGCGACGTCATTGGATGATATTTTTTATTTATAGTTTAATTAATTAATTATATTTAATATACGTTTAATTTTATCATAATAATAAATGTTATTTAAGTCTTTAATAAATGCATAATAAATTGATTGATTGAATTTGAACAGTGGGTTTCTGTAAAACATTAGGTACTTGTTTATAAAATTTTATAAATATAAAACCTTCGAAGTTTCATCCTTTTTATGTCCAACAATGTTGATATACTTTTTATTAAAAAAGAACTTTATTTTTGTACTAGCAAATTTCCTACACGATCGTTCGACCGCCCGCTGAAACTTTTTTCCAACCTCATTTCCGTTTGTTCCGCCAAAGCCTAAAATAATTATTTATTTAAGCTTTTATTTTCGTACGGTTGAAATAGTTGTCCAGTTTTGTTCTAATTTATTTATTTAGGCAAGGATGCATTGAATAAAAGAAATCGTTTTTTGTTCTTTTTATTTTATTTTTAAAGAGTGGTCAGCAGTGGTGGCTAGTCCGCCGATCCAGGGCGTACACCACTTACAAGATTACAGACCGTGAAGTGACTTAGTCGCGTTTAGGGATCAGCTTGTAAGTTGCGGTTCCAACTAGACCGAAAAAGTGGATGTGACACTAATGATTTGCAATGATATTCTTATCAGGTCTTTATCTTGCTTCAATGTACAATGTACAATCGCGTTGCAGAATCGGCTTGAAACTAAAATTTCAATCCGTTGTTTCTTCTCTACTAGTGTCAACTAGTCAACTAGTGAAATGTTTTACCAGCCCATTTGTTCTTCTCATTCTAAACTACATTTGACTAATTGTCGGTACCAGTCGCATTCAATATGTGAAGGCGGCCGTGGTGTAGTGGCAGTGTAATGGTTATGCAAACCGAGAGCACGGGTTGGAACCCATTCACCGGTACCTATGTATCTTTGATTACCCTGTTACTATTACTTTGGTTGTCCTGTTTCTATTATACAAGCACTTTAGTAGCTTAATATAGAAATGTATAAAAAAATAAAATATGCCAGCCCAATTACGACTTTTAAGCTGATCTCAATTCACATTTGGGGTCAGCTTGTTTGTACAGAGTCATTTTCAGGTCTGTACAACTGTAATTGGTACTACCCTGGGTCAGCAGACTGGGGAAAACCACCACTATATGCCCACCACTCTAAAACATAAATTATCAAATCGTCACCCTTTTCCTCACAAGGATAGGCAGAGATAATAGAGCGCCATTTGCCACGATCCTGACACAACTTTCGCTTCCAGTACATCCACAATTCTGTTTATACAAGCTCTACGGTTATCGGCACTAGGCAACCCAGCTTCCCTGAGAAAGTCTCCGATTTGGTCAGAACAAAACTCATAAATCACAATAATACCCTATTTTTCTCCAGAACATTCTGTAGGTCTATTTTTAAAGAGTGGTAGGCAGTGGTACCCAGTCTGCCGATCCGGGGTAGTACGTCCACTTACAAGTATACAGACCGTGAAGTGATTTGGTCACGTTTCGGAATCATCTTGTAAGTTGCCGGTTCCATCTAGGCCGACATAGTGGATGTGATTGCTACTCACAGTAATTGAATTGTAGTAGCAGTGACATTCATTCATGGACCACAAAAAAAAGCTTCATTTTGGAATTAACAAATAATAAAAGATTATTTAATTATTAAAAATACCAAAGTTTATTTTCGTTTCATGAGGCGAAGGTGCTTCTTTGAAGTTACTTTGAGGAAATTAAATACATTAAATTCTTGAGACTGCTACTCGGATATCAACGTGTAATTAAAAATTGATTCTTTAAGAAGATTTCCCCTCGAAATTAATAATTTGGTTAACTTATTATATTCGTTAAGAAGTTATAATTTGACGTTTATTTGGGAAGTTTGACGATTTAATAAGTTTTAATTTTGACGATAGGTGCGGCGTATTGTTTAGCACAACCAGTCAGTTACGCGTAAATCACGGGTTCGAATCCTGGTCGGAGCAAAAATTAGATTCATTTCTTTTATTTTAGATACTTAATAAATAAATTTTACAAGCATTTATTATTAAAAAATAGGCAGATATTTGCTTCGGGTCTGGTTGTCAAAGTGTGGTAGGCAGCGATGCTGTCTGCCTTTCATTTTTTTTATTGTGACTCGACATATGACAGCACCCCGCTTGATGTTAAGCTGGAGTGTGGTCCATAAATGGATGTCACTGCAACTACAATTCAATAACTGTGAGTAGCAGTCACATCCACTATGCCGGCCGAGTTGGAACCGGGAACTTACAAGCTAATCCTGAAACGCGACCAAATCAAGTTACGATCTGTATACTTGTAAATGGTGGTACTACTCTGGATCGGCAGACTGGGTACCACTGCCTACCACTCTTTTTTTTAACTAAAAATTTGTGCGCCACGCATGTCGTGAATTTCGACCGGCAATCGAACCCGGTAGTTCACTCATAACCTATACGTCTTCGATTAATTTCAAAATATTCCATTAAAAATGAATTGAAAAGCTCAAAATTTTGTTCGTAAACAACCCTCGCTCCATAAAAGGGGCCTTATGGAAAAGTTTAGGCTTTCACGTGAATGGATTGATGTCTATTAAACTTAAAAGGTCATATGTCAAAAATTGTAATTAATGTTCCCGAAGTTAGTAATAGATGTGTTAAGTAAAAAGTGTTTAGGACCTTTCGGTTTTCGATCACTTAATAAGAGTTGGAACAATCACAAGTTATTTTATTTGAACAAAAATATCAAGTCATTTTTAACTATATAAAATAGTTAAGCTGGAGTGTGGTCCATGAATGGATGTCACTGCTACCACAATTCAATAACTGTAAGCAGCAATTATATCCACTATGCCAGCCTAGTTAGAAATTACACTGATCCTTACAAGCTGCTTCCGAAACGCGATCAAATCACTTCTCGGTCTGTATACTTGTAAGTGGTGGTACTACCCCGGATCAGCAGACTAGGTACCACTGCCTACCACTCTTTGATAATCAGACCCGAGGCCAATATCCACCTCTTTTTTTTAATATTATATTTAATATAGTTAATAAATATTAGATACAAATAAAAGCTATGAAACAAATATTTGTTCCGACTGGGAATCGAAACCGGAACATTACACGCAGCAAACCAATCGCTAACCGTTTGTCCACGCCTGTCGACACAATTGATTGATTGATTGATTGAATCTCTATTTTAATACTACAATACCACAGTTGCCTTACATTTATACAGAGTTATAAATAAAGGTTTCTAAGTATAATATTATCGATTGGATTCAAATCCATGTCACTGAAAATCAGGTCGGTGTTTATTTGAACAGTTTGACGAATAAATTGTAGTTGAAAGGAGTTTGTGTACCTTCTGTGTCGAATTGTAACTTTTGCAGGATTGCTAATTATGTGAATTGAACACAATTTATGAGGCTTACTATCGCGTTTATTTTGGTTTACATTTTACATTGTTTTATTATTCCGATAGTAAGCCGCATAAAATTTGTTTAGTTCATTAATCAATGTTTGCGCAAAATCCAAGTAAATACTAATTACGTGAAGTTATTATTGAAATAGGTATGATATTATAAACTTAAAGTTAAAAGCAATAAAATTAAATTTAAAATGTCTATTATAATTTTATCGCCACTTGGCGCTTCATTGTCTCTGTCTAGTCTGTGGGAAAAAGGCGTCACAATTTGATTGATTGATAGATTGTTTTTTTTTGCGATTTGACATGTATATTAACAGCACCCCGCTTGATGTTAAACTGGAATGCAGTGTGACTGCTATTACCATTTAATAACTAAAAGTAGCAGTTGCAATTGGAACCGGCAACTTACAAGCTTATCTCGAAACGTGACTAAGTCACTTCACAGTCTGTATACTTGTAAGTGGTGGTACTACCCCGGATCGGCAGACTGGGCACCACTGCCTACTTCTATTTGACAACCTGATCAAATAGAAGTGAGGCGATCGTGGTGTAGTGGCAGTTCAATGGTTAAGCAAACCGAGAGCACGCGTTCGAGACCACCCAACGGTACCAATGTATCTTTGATATATAATATGTACTTTGATTATCCTATTTCTATGATACAAGTGCTTAAGTAGCTTAGTATAGATATGTAAATAAATAATAATAATAAAAATATTACAAATAAAAGCTATGAAACAATAATTTGCCTTGACCGGGAATCCAACACGGAACTTTACGCACAAAGGACTGGTGGGCTAACCAATAAGCTACGCCTGTGGTCATTGATGTAATTACTGGTTCTTTGAAGGATCAAAAGTCACCTATTAGTCACCCACTACTGGATATAGGCGGAAATGCGTTTTCCAATACGTTGTCTCCATTCCAGAACCTCTATTCCATTCGGCCTCAACCATCGATGTGCCTGAACGTATTTTTTAAATTATACATTCCTATACTAAGCTACTAAAGTGCTTGTATCATAGAAACAGGTCAACCAAAGTAAGTATTAAAGATACATTGGTACCAGATAGTGGTTTCGAACCATTGCACTGCGACTACACCACGGTCGCCTTAATGTTCGTATATCAACACAATTATTTAAAAAAAATGTAATTCTAAAATAAAAGTTATTTTTTAATAAAAAAAATAAACCTAATTCGCAGACACAAGCTGCCCCTAAAGTTACGTCTTGCACAAGACGTGAATCCCTACCCGGATACACATGTAAAAGTAAATAAATGGGTCACGAAGGCTTCGTATAAATTCTTTAAATATTATCCGGCTCTGGTCACGAATAATTTATTCCGGACGAAAATATAATGTCTCTTGTACCCTTGAGAAATTATTGCTCGTATTTATTACATGTTTTTATATCTTATTTGTACATATATAAATATTATACGAGTATAATAATTAATAACTAGCTGCGTAACACGGCGTTACCTGTGTCAAAATACATCGCACGCTTAATGGTTGAATAATCAATTTTTCTCTTTTTCTTATTTTGACACGACATCTGATCTCGACCTGCCTGATGATAAGCAAGGGGAGGTCCAAGAGTGACGACGACTGGAATAACAATGTATACATAATCTTTGTACCTACCATTAAATGTATGTTGTTGTATATAGTGTATATACACATACATAATCAGCCTTAATTTTAGGCATATACATACCATGGCATATTTTTTTGTGAGTAATCATGAGTACTATTAATATATAGAACACTATTTAATATATCGTCAATAGTTTTCGCAGCGTACGAGATGTAAGGAATTATATAAGTATTTTTACACCTTGGGCTACATTATTCGAGATTTCGTACGGAACCCTAAACTTTTTGAAAATCCAATAAAGCCTTTGTTGCTCAAAAACAACGTAGCTTTCTAATGGTGTAAGTATTTTTAAAATCGGCTCACTAGTTTCTGTGCCTATTCATTACAAACAAACTTACAAATCTTTCCTCTTTATAATATTAGTATGGATATATAAATAATAAATAATGTTGGTGATAAGGCCGCCATTTGTGTATTGTATCTACTTGTCTATATATTTTTTAAGCTTATAATTTTCACAATAAATAAATTATAAATAAAATAAATAAATAAAAGTTTATCTATCTATTTTGATTTATTTTTATTGTGGCTTAACATATGACAGCACCCCGCCTGATGTTAAGCTGAAGTGCGGTACATGATAGGTGTGGACGAACGGTTAGCGATTGGTTTGTTGCGCGTAAAGTGCAAGTTCGATTCCCGGTCGGAGCAAATCTTTGTTTCATAGCTTTTATTTGTAATATTTAATATTTATGTTAAATATTGCAAATATTTGTTAATTAAAAAAGAAACGGATATTTTCAGCTGGTCTGACCACTTACAAGTATACAGACGTTAAAGTGATTTGGTCGCGTTTCGGGATCAGCTTGTAAATGGCCGGTTCCAACTAGGCCAGCATGGTAGATGTGATTGCTACTTACAGTTATTAAATTGTAGTGGCAGTGACATCCATTCATGGACCAAACTCTACTTTAAAATCAAGCGGGGTGCTGTCATATGTCGAGTCACAATTTAAAAAAAAATATATTAATTGAGTCGACTGCTACTTAAGTTAGATAATAATAGCATTCGCCTTCACTAGCCGGTCTAATTTGAACTGGCAACTTTGATTTCCATTTACCAGTTTACTGATCTGGAGTAGTACCACCACTTTTAAGTGTACAAACCGTGCTGCGACTCAGCCTCGCTTCGGCATCAGGCTGGAAGATGCCGGTTCTAATTAGGTCAGTGTTGTCTTGCAGTTATTTAACTGTAGTTGTAGTCGGAGACCCAATCACGCCAGAACGTAACGTCATATGACGAAACTAAAAACAAATTTTTGTTGTTGTGACACGACATATGACAGCACGCCGCTTAATGTTAAACCGAAGTGTGGTCCATGAATGAATGTCACTGCTACTACAATTCAATAACTGTGAGTAGCAATCACATCCACTATGCCGGCCTAGATGGAACCGGCAACTTACAAGCTGATCCCGAAACGTGACCAAATCACTTCACGGTCTGTATACTTGTAAGTGGTGGTACTACCCCGGATAGGCAGAAAATAATTTTCAATTTTCTGAAATAAAATTTTATTGAAACTGACGGTTGCACGAAAAAGCAATCATGTATTATGAATTAAAAATCTAAACACTGAAACTATGTTTAAATATAGGTCATTTCAGACATTGAATGAAAATTGACTGAAAATGGAAAAATTCAAAGCACTTTTACCGTTGTTGCATTTTCTTTGTAGGGTTGTCACATTAATACTCATATTACCTATTACTATAAAAAATAATAGTTAAAATAATATTTTCATACGTGCATTCGGGTTAATCGCGGAGATCGAACCTGGTTTAATTTCAATGGAGTTGTGTCAGGATCGTGGCAAGTGGCATTCCATTGTCTCTGCCTATCCCAGTGGGATAAAGGCGTCACAATTTGATTGATTGATATGTCGGAAAATTTTCTATTTTATGTAAAAAATATAACATTTTCCAAACATTTTTGACAACCCTGAAAAAGGCGGCCCCACATTTGATGATAAATTTTGATAAAACTTGGACATTGATTCTCTATAAATAGAAATGATCGAAAAGTCATTTTTGTTAAATTACAGTCAAATTAGCTTGGAGACGTTTTTGCATTTGTAGTAGTTGTGCGCCTAAGAGCGCGTTTCCATTATGTCGTGGCAATAGATAAAGATGTTACGATCTCCATCATTGTGTTTAGTTTTATCCTTATTCCCTGTGGCATTCTGATTTACATTTTTACTATAAATTTCAGGGTAGAGACGCAACTTTAGATATAATATCGGAACGAACTACATTATAATTAACTGAAATGTTTCATCTGATGAAAGCGAGGATGACTGTGTAATGTCTGCGGTTGATGAAATGTCAGAATAAGACGTTTGATTCACTACCTTCAAAAATAGAAAATTTTCAAAATAAAAAAGGAAAATTTGTTAATTAATAAAGTTGTTTATTTATTTATATGCTGACTGTACAAACGCAAAAAACGTCTTCAAGCTAAAACTAAACATAATGATAGGAGATTGTAACATCTTTATCTACCACCACGACATAATGGAAACGCGCTCTTAGCCGTGTGTACTACACAAACTACGACTACAAATGCAATAACGTCCCCAAGCTAATTTAACTGTACATATACTTTTAGGTTTCTAATACAATCGAGGACACTTTGATGACAGGCGTGGCTCATTAGTTACCACACCAGTTCGTTACGCGTAAAGTCCAAGGATCTATTCCCGTTCGGAGCCAAGAGTTATTACATAGTTTAATTAGTAATATTTTATGATTAGAATCAATATTATAAATATTTGTAAATAAAAAAAGATGCGGATTATTGCTCCGGGTCTAATTGTTAAAAACCGGTAGGCAGTGGTGCCCTGTCTGCCGATCCAGGGTAGTACCACCACTTACAAGTATACATGAAGTGAAGTAATTTGAGCTTGTTAGTTGCCGGTTGAGTCACAATAAAAATAAATTTTCCACTCAAATTAAATCATAGTTAAGTGGAATCAAAATGTTACTTTGATAATGTTATAAAGTCATAGTAAAGTAAGTTAATAATAACCTATACGGTCCAATGATCATAAACTCATTCGGCTGGAAAGTCCGGCCATTTTTATACCCCTATATAAGCGTTGTAGTTTACAAATAAAAGGACTGCAGTCTATGTTTGTATACTCGTGTTGGCTTTACTTTTAAAGTTGTTTTTAAAGAGAATTGTGAATGTGAGGGAAGCGAAGTAGTTGTATCAGGATTGTGGTGAGTGGCACTCCATCATCTCTGCCTTACCCTGTCGAAAAAGGCGTGACAATTTGATTGATTGATTGATTTTTTAATCATAGGGTATTTTTTCTCTGTCAAAGTGCTAATACAGAAACACCATGTATAAGACAGAAATCACTATTGTAAAGTCTCCATAATTACTTTAGTATGTGGGTAGTTGCATATAAACACGTAAAACATCAATTTTCATCATGAAAATGAACGGTTCATGTAGGTAATATTAAATATTCATTGTGGAGCCTCTGACCTAATTAAAAAGGCTGCGGGCGACATTTGTACATGTTGGGTTTGACTTAGTTTTCTTTCGTCACTGTCTACTTTGGTCACATTTTCGTGCAAATGTAGCCTGTCTATTAATAGGTAGGTTAAAAGGTTTTGTTTTATCATGCCAAAATACTTACTACTATACAAAAAATATTTAAATCAATCAAATTGTCACGCCTTTTTCCCACGGGAATAGGAAGATACAATGGAGCGCAACTTACCACGATCCTTACACTGCTCCCTTGCTTCCTTCACATCAACAATTCTCTTCATACAGGCTCTGTGGTTATGGGCACTAGGCAACCTAGCTTTCTTGAGGATGTCTCCGATTTGGTCGGAAAACATTCTCATGGGCCTGCCTTGTGTAACGCATCCATCCACATCACATTTATAAAATCCTTTCGTCAATCTACTTTCACTCATCCTTTCCATGTGCCCAAACCATCGAAGCATTCCTTTGTCAATCCTTATCACTACATCTTCTTTCAAACCACATCTATCACGCAGTATTTAAAACAGTGTTTAAATATTTGTTTACAGTATTTTCTTAGATTTTGCGCGAACAATGATTATTAAATTAAACAAATTTTATGCGGCTTACTATTGAAAATTATGAAAGAATGATCTACTATTTCGATTACTAATTTAACCTGAATAAAGTATTTTAATTAGTAGAATATGGTGCGGTGCATTTAAACCTATATTTATTTTAGAAATAACTATGTCCGATATTTATTTATTATATTGATATGGTCTCTATAAATATTGTTAGATAATTAATTATGTAACAATTGCAATTAAAGTTGTTGGACTTGAGGTTCTATAGACACTAAAATAACCAACTTGGTTTAACATAAGATCTCACCAATTTTTGTGGCGGACGATCTACGTTGCGTGACATCCCATTTTTTATATTTTATGTTTCTGATGTAATAGAATTTATTCAAACTTCGTTTGAAAACTGAACTATGTTACGCTAAAAATGTAAACGCGCTTTAGGCAGGCATTAAAAAAATTGAATTAAAAAGTTTTAATTCAATTGAGTATCAAAAAAACGGCGTTTGACTGTATACAAATATTGAATTAAACAAATTGAAGCGGCTTACTATCACGTTTATTTACGCGATAGTAATCGAAATAATTGATTATGGTGCCGTGCAATCGCTAAGTCATAATTATTTGCAATTATGTGCAAACGGAACCGTGACAGGATCGTAGATCTCGACAACAGCACCACGTCACAACGGCTCTAAAACTATCGCATAACCTTCGTGCAATTTTGAGCAATAAAATGGTAAAGTTTTATCGAAAGGGAATAAATGGTATCGCAGTGCATAAAATACAAACAAATATTGATTTATTTTATATTATAGTGATACTTTTTATAGCTTGTCTAACTATAAATGACGCGCCCCTCCACTTTATTAGTTTATTTAAATGTTTGAATACAAATATTACTAATTATACTTCATGAGCGTGGTCCTCCTTTTGTGTCCAACTAGCAACTGAATGACCAATTACAATTGCATTTTCGGTGTGTTGCATCCATATTTTATATTCGTACGTGTGTTTAAATGCAGTGGAGGGGCGCGTCACTTCGGCTTAGACAGACTCTACCTGCCTATTTGTTCTTCATATCCTATAATCTTGGATCCTTTAAGTGAAGCGTGAAGGAGCGCAGCCCGCGACTGAGGCATGTGACGTATTTGAACTGTGACCAAATTAGAATAAGACAAAAATGAATATTTAACACATATAAATAAACTTGTGAACAAAGCTATAATTGTGGAAAGCAATAAAACCGTTTTAAAAACCGTTTAATATACAGATTTATGTTTGGGTATTGTGTTTTTAATTTTTTAAACAGGGTTTTAATTTTAATACAAGGCTTAGTACACAAGTGAGGGAGTTGTGCAAGGATCGTGGCGATTGGCGCTCCTTTATCTCTACCTATTCCTGCGGGAAAATGGCGTGATAATTTGATTGATTGATTGCCTAGTATAGGTTGGTAGGCAGTCAGTGAGTGGTCACATGGGCGGATGAAGTATCCCACTTACCGATTGGGGACGCGACTTGACCAGAATGTGGTCGGTTTACAAAGTCTTTTATCAAGGTAGATGAAAAGAGTGGTAGGCAGTGGTGCCCAGTCTACCGATTTAGGGTAGCCAACACTCACAAGTAAACATACCGTGAAATTAGTCGCGTTTCAGGATCGGCTTGTAAGTTACCGGTTCCAACTAGGCCGGCATAGTGGATGTAACTGCTACTTCAGTTATTTAACTATAGTAGCAGTTATCTTTATTCTTGGACCGCACTCCAGCTTAAAATCATGCAGGGTGCTGCCATATGTCGAGTCACGATAAAAAAGTATAAAGATTTGCTTGGAATCTTTTCTCCGACTGGAAATCGAATCTGGGACTTAAACGTGTTGTCTCTTTTTGTGTTTGTAGTATATTTGTACCGCCCATAATTTCTCATCATCCCAAAGGTTAGTTGTTAGAGAATGCCTAATAGGCATTAAACTTGCCTATGTACGTATTTTGAAGTTTATTTTGGTGCAATTAAGGATTGATAATGGAAAGGATGAGTGAAAGTAGATTGAGGAAAGGAATCTATAAATCTGATGTGGATGGAGGCGTTTAACAAGGCAGGCCCAGAAAAGTGTTTAACGACCAAATCAGAGACATCCTCAAGAAAGCTAGGTTGCCTAGTGCCCATAACTACAGAGCCTGTATGAAGAGAATTGTAAATGTGAAGGAAGCAAGGGTATTGTGTAAGGATCGTGGTGGGTGGCGCTCCATTGTCTCTGCCTATCCCCGTGGGAAAAAGGCGTGACAATTTGATTGATTGATTGAATAAAGGATTTAAATAAAATAAATCCAACATTTGTGAGATAAAAAGGTACACGAATCAAGGTAAGCAATATTGATGTGGATAAAAAATAAGCGGCAATCTCACTGAATACCTTAATAAATCTGGGCAACGAAGGACGCCCTCCTTGTAAACGAATTTCGCTTGTCATCCGACGTTTTTGTAAATTATCTTTCACCTTTTTGATCAAAGTATTGTTGTATTACTTGTTTGTCTGTTTAATTTTTGACCAGCGTTTTTATAGCAATTTCTAGATTGACGAAAATAATTAATAAATCTCATGTGAATGGATGCGTTAAACAAGGCAGGCCCATGAGGGTTTTTCTCGATCAAATCGGAGACATCCTCAAGAAAGCTAGGTTGCCTAGTACCCATAATCATAGAGCTTGTGTGAAGAGAATCGTGAATATGAAGGAATCGAGGCAGTTGTGTCAGGATCGTGGTAAGTGGCGCTCCATTGTCTCTGCCTATCCCCGTGGGAAAAAGGCGTGACAATTTGATTTAATTTTGAAAGCAATTTTCAAAACGATTGGTTGTCGATCAACAAAACGCAATTTCTTTTTATAATAATACATAAAACAATATCACATTGACATTAACTCGATCGACTCTCAGCGTATTTTTAATCAACTTTGTTACGTCACAAGTGTACAGACTGTTCGGTAACTTAGTCGCGTTTTGGGATTCACTTAATAGTTGTCGGTTCAAACTAAGCCGGCATAGTAAATGCAAATGCTACTTGCAATTACTAGACAGTCTTAACACTAGACTGCACGATAATTATTCATTCAAATACCAGCCCTTTTCCCAAAAAGATAGGCAGAGACAACCCCAAAAAGGTCAAAAAGTAACTAGAAAAGGGAGCACTATATAAATACTAGCCCTTGTCCCACAGGGATAGGTAGAGACAACCCCAAAAAGGTCAAAAAGTAACTAGAAAAGCGAGCACTATATAAAATATGTAATGGACGACGCTTCATGAAAAGGCATATAATTCTTCAGGTTATTAATTTTGTTTAAAAGAGAGCCTGTGATCAATATTTTTGTATATTAATAGATTTTGTTAACCCCCGACTCAAAAAGAGGGGTGTTATTAGTTATAAGTGTGACTTGTCTGTGTATCTGTGTATCTGTGACTCTGTGTATCTGTGTGTCTGTATGTGGCATGTAGCTCCTAAATGAATGGACCGATTACGATGCGGTTTTTTTCGTTTGAAAGCTGACGTGATCGAGATGGTTCTTAGCTACAATTGATAAAGATCTGATCAGGGGTTTCAAGGTCTTCAGCTCGTTTTGTTAACTGCGGTAGCGATATTAGACGCATAATCGGTATTTACTTCACTTTTAAACATATCTGTGACTTAACATTTGAAATAAAAACATATACAAATACATGTGTGTTTTAACTGGTACCACTGAGCTACTCTGATGATGGAACTCGAAGGTAGGAGACGAAATTCTGAATGAGTTTAAACTTAATAGGTTTACTAAGCTGGTGATATGACTAAAGTGGTTTCAGGCGTTTCGAGGGTTTCTTTAAACTTTTAATTTTGTTTTTATTATTTAGATTACATTTATAGGAAGTTTTGTGCTGTTTCTTTATTTATTTTTAATGTGACTCGACATATGTTAAGCCAAAGTGTGGTCCATGAATGGATGTCACTGCTACCACTAAGCCTTTAACCCACAGGGATAGGCAGAGACAATGGAGCGCCACTTGCCATGATCCTGACATGAATCCCTCGCTTCCCTCAAATCCACAATTCTCTTCATACAATTCTCTACGGTTATGGGCACTAGGCAACCCAGTTTTCTTGAGGATGTCGGCCGATCCAGGTAGTACCACCACTAGCAAATAGACAAACCATAAATTAACTTAGTCGCGTTTCGGGATCAGCTTGTAAGTTGCCAGATTCAACAAGGCCGACATAGTGGATGTTACTACTACTTACAGTTATTAGACTATAGTAGCAGACCATTTATGGACCACACTCTAACTAACATCAGGCGGGGTGCTGTCATATGTCGAGTCACAATAAATAAAAATAGTATACTTAAAATAGTAAAATAGCGGCTTACTATCGCGTTTATTTTGGACCACAATGGCTGCAAAGCTTTCGAAACGTCGGTATAATAAAACAAAATAAAATTGTAAAATCAAAACCAAAATTAACGCGATAGTAAGCCGCATAAAATTTGTTTAATTCATAAGTATATTTATATCTATATATATAAATGTATATCAGTATGACGTCACATCCTCACCTGACCCCACCCCCTCTTAATTCTACCTTAAACAATATTCCCTCCACCCTCTTCACTAAAAACAAGAGAGAGGCCTGAAATATTCCAAACAAGTATTTTCAACTTAGTTCCTTACTTTGTCATGAAACTTTAATAAACGGTCATTTATTTATTATTGTGACTCAACTTCTTCTTCATAATAAAAAAAAGTTTTTCAGGATCCGCATTCTATCGACCAAATCGGCAGTCGAACTAAAAACTCTCTCCATCCTATAACCTTGAATCCTTTAAGCGATGCGTAAAGAAGCATCTTCGACTGACATAGTGACGGCGACTAAGGCAGCCGTGAACAAACTCGGTTTTTTCAGTCGTCGTCACTCTTAAACCTCCTCTTGCTTATCATCAGGTGAGTCAAGGTCAAAACAAGTGTCACAATAAAAAACGTCTTTTGATTAATATATTTATTTATTATGTTTTATTGTGACACAACTTCTTCTTTATAATAAAAAACAGCTTTTTCAGGATTATTTACAGAATAATGTTTTTCGTAGTCCGTAGCACGTAGCAAGCGTCGTAGCAGTTTGTCGTAGCGCACATTTATGAAACTGAAACTTATTCCCGTAGCTAATATTGTATTCCCACAGAACTACCACAAACTATTGTATGTAAATTTTGTATATATTGTAACATTGTTTCTTGGTATAAAACTTTTGTAATGTTTACTGCTCACGATCTGAGTGATTACCGCGACTTGGAAGTGTAGGGTTTGATTCCCTGTTGAAACGAAAATATAAGAAAATTATTTAAGATATTTTCTTAAATTTTGCGCGAACATTGATTTATGCGGCTTACTATAGCGTTTATTTTGGTTTTGATTTTACATTTTTTTATTATTTCAACGTTTCAAGAGCTTTGCAGCCATCGTGGTCACGGAGAGACTGAGGTCCTATTGGTTGATGCTGTTATTATTTCCAAAAATACCCCGTTTTATGTTTTTTTTTGGTTTCCGGTTTAATTTAAAATAAACGCGATGGTAAGCCGCATAAATTTTGTTTAGTTAGTTGTTAAGACTCAACATCTAACATTGACTTACCTGATAATTGGTTAGCAAGTGGAAGCCAAAAGCGCCGGCGACTGAGAAAAACCGTTTTATTTTACGGTTGCCTCAGTCGCTGTCACTATGTCAAAAATACGGCATAGTGATAAAATTAGTCTATTAATTAATCAATCAAATTGTCCCGCTTTTTCCATAGGCAGAAACAATGGAGCACTTTTGACTGACTTCTTTCATTTTATATTGTGACACGACATTTGACCTAGACCCGCCTGATGATAAGCAAAGGTAGGTCCAAGGATGCCTTAGTCGCCGTCACTATGTCGGCGAAAGGTGCTTCTTCACGAATCCAAGAATGGAGAGAACACATGAGCTGGCAAAACATTCCACTTGGTTATAGACACTAGGCAGCTTTGTTGAGGATGTCAACGATTTGGTCGGAAAACACCCTCCTGGGACTGTCTCGTTTAACTCATCCATTCACATGAAATTTATTAATTCCTTTCGTCAATCTACTTCCACTCACCCTTTCCATGTGCCCAAACCATCTTCTTTTTTATTATTATACATTTCTATACTAAGCTAATAAAGTGCTTGTTTTATAAAAACGGGACACCCAAAGTACGCACATCAAAGATACATTGGTCGGTGGTTTAGAACCCGTGCTCTTGCTTTGCGTAACCATTGCACTGCCACTACACCACGGTCGCCCTTCTTTGTCAATCCTTAACAGATCAATATAACCTTGAATATAACCTACGTATTCAAATTGTTATAAATAACAAATGGAAGCCATTTTGGGAACTGTTATTTGAAATATTCATAAATATGAAATATGTATAAAAAAATCGATAATTCATATATACGATAGTTTCAGTTCGTATAATAAATATCGGTGTTTATTTAATAGTGATGTGGATGGATACGTTTGACAAGGCAGGCCCAGGAGGGTGTTTTCCGACCTAATCGGTGACATCCTCAAGAACGCTAGGCCACCCAGCTTTCTTGATATAAACTTTATAGTACTTTCATAATTAGGTTAAATATAAATACCCTTTATATTGGGTAGGTTTATTTTATGAACAATCAATTATTCAATTAAACTAGGTTGCCTAGTGCCCATAACCATAGAGACGATATGAAGAGAATTGTAAATGTGAAGAAAGCGAAGGAGATGTGTCAGGATCCAGGCAATTATTATTCAATAAAATTGTCACGCCTTTTTCCCACAGGGATAAGCAGTGACAATGGAGCTCCACTGGCCATATGATGGAGAATACGGACCGTACAAGTTAATGAACCCCAAAGTGACTTATAAGTTTTCGGTTTAGGAACCGTCAACTTATAAGCTAATGCCGAAACACGACTAAGTCGTCTAACAGTCTGTAACTTGTAATTGGTGGTACTACCCCGGATCGGCAGACTGGGCACCACTGCCTATTACCATTTGACAACCAGACCCGGAGCAAATATCCGTCTTTATTTTTTTTAACAAATATTTGTAATATTTAATGTAATTATTAACCCATAACGACGCAAGATTTGTTTTTTTTATTTTTTATTATAGAAATAGGTGAGAAGCGGTATATAAATTAGGGGAAAAAAATAAAAAAAATTATACGTAAGAGTGACGCTGCAGACGTGCAAAATGGTGTCAAACAAAGTGAAAAACTACGAAGTATGAAAAGATTTATAACAATTATTATTCTTATTAAATAATAAAGCTACGCCACACTTTTTACATTCTTTTTGGGCTGTTCCAGTACACAATAAAAAGATGTTGAATTCGCACGCAAACTGCACAAATAGGTCTTTAACGGGTTTCTCAGTTCGAGTAGCAATAAAATAAAAGTAATGCAATCTAGCACTTTGGGTAACTATGTAGTTCGATAGAGAGCTTTGTTGTGAATATGCATTACTGCGTTATAAGGAGTTTATTCGTTTGAAGTACTATGAGAGTTCCAATAGTATAATGAAGAACTGCAACACAGCGCCGTAAAGGGTTAAATATTACAAATTAAAGCTATGAAACAAATCATTGCTCCGACTGGAAATCGAACCTGGGATGCGTATGGGCTACTCATATGCTAACAAATGAGCAGCGCCTGTCGTCAATTATGAAATATTTTTTTAATGTATAATGATACTAACCTAATCTAATGAGGTTAAAATAAAATACGCTCTATATTGAACAAATTATGGTATTTAATAAATTAAACAAATTTTATGCGGCTTACTATCGCGTTTATTTTCAGTCTCTCCGTGACCAAGATGGTTGCAAAGCTCTCAAAACATCGGAATAATAAAAAAATGTAAAATCAAAACCAAAATAAACGCGATCAATGTTCGCGCTAGTTCTAGGAAAATACTAAATATAGAATTTTATGAACAAACGTTAAAATTTAATAAACAAACTACTTGATTAAATAATGGAATATTATTAAAAGTCATTTATCAATAGATATTTATTTATAGACAATAATTTTCCACGAACTTCAGGCGGGGTGCTGTCATATGTCGAGACACAACAACGAAAATTATTATACCATAACTTATGTTTTAACAGTTGAAGGGTGTTTTGTCGACAAAGACAATCGGAGACATCCTCAAGAAAGCTGGGTTGCCTAGTGCCCATAACCGTAGAGCTTGTATGAAGGAGAATTATAGATGTAAGGAAATTGAGGGAGTTGTGTCAGGATCGTGGCAAGTGGCGCGTATATTTATGATACATAAAATATATTCAGAATAAAAGCATAAAAAATGAAAACAAAGGATTGCTTTGATTAATAACGATTCAAAGGGTTGAATTCTATTTTACCCTTACAAGCGTAAATATCTCAATTCAACACTCACAATTGTGGAAAACCGTCGTTTATCCTTTAAGAGCGCGTTCGAGGCTATGGACCGTAGGTATATGTATGAACAATAGTTTTTGACAACAATAGTTTATTTAATAGTCTTCACATATTTTTACAGTTTTGGTTCCGTAAATTAGGCGCAAGGTTTAGGTATTTAAATACGTTACAAAAAAATATGCCGTATTTTTAATAAAACATGACGTTAAATTTTAATCAGAAGAGAGGCTCATCAATTAGAAGGGCCTCTCATTGCCAGAAAAAATATTAAATTTCTTAATAATAAATTATTATGCAGTTTTAACTTATATTGCAATAGATTAATTCCTAAAGCGTTTTGGTGCACCATTTATGTACTCGAGTAGCCTGACTAGGTAATTCCAAAATAAAGCAGCTGAAACCAGAATATTTATTGTCATTTTTTAATTATTTATTTTTAAACTAAGCTACCAAAGTTACAAAAGCAAAAGCTACCATCATAGAAACAGGACGACCAAAGTACATATTGTATATCAGAGATACATTAGTACCGGTAAGTGGTTTCGAACCCGTGCTCTCTGTTTGCATGACCATTTCACTGCCACTACACCAGTCTCAAAACTTATGTTAGTGCTGTTAATTGTAACCTTACATTTGTTATTTGTGACTAAGGTTACAAATAACAAATATCCAAAGAACATCATTTATTTTGGGCTTTTATGTACTACTTTTGTAACGTCCAATGATGAAAAAATATATAAATGGTAGTTTTGATATTTGCATTATTAAAACTAATAACAATTTTGCTTTTAATTGCTGTGCAATTGAGTTGTTTGGAAAATAAGATATGGATTTTGTATCGTCTGTCAATCAACGCCATATTTGTTCAGCTTTGAACTGTCATAATTATAGTTTGATCATTTAGCACACCTAAACTATGCAAAATAAAGGATATATTCCAAATACGTTGTAATCTTCTTAAATCGAACTATTTTAAAATGCTATTTAAACTTTCATTACAATTCCAATTCCCAAGTCCCCATACAAAATGAATGATGTCCTTTGATGTCCATTGCAAACGAAAACTTGTAGCCTGCACAACAAAACATACCGGCATACTGAGGCAATCATAATCTGAGTCTTTTATTAAAGACGTCACTCTCGGGTCTCACCATCGATCGGGTCTTACCATCGAAGTCTCATGACAGGTCACAATAAAATAATAGGACGCAACTTTCACTCGGCAGGCACAAACAGCTAGGAGACATGCGCGCTCTATAATATATATTGTGTTATGTGGTGTCCAACGAAAATCAGGTTGAGTGACCGACCCGCAGAACCCTAATTTATCATTTTATAAATATCATATTTCCATGTAAAAGATACTTTATGTTCGTTGAAATAATAACTTAGCTAATTAATATAGAGAGGAGTAATATGACCAAAAGGTTCAGCCGACCGTCTTTTGTCGCGCAATCGACAAATGTAATGCTTTACCAGCCCATATGTTCTCCTATTCCTATAACCTTCATCCAGAATACTCGTTAAATCAATCAGTTATGGGATCAAAGCAGCCCAGGCTGACAATGGGAAAAAAGCAGCTCAGGCTGACAATGTAAGAGGCTGACACCTTCACTGTGTCAGGTAAGCGGCTATTTCAGTCGTCGGCGCTTCTGGACTTTTTGTTTTTTACCATCAGGCATGCGAGGTTAGGTGTCGTGTCTTAAAAAAAGTGACTCATCACGTATCTTTGTAATACAATGCTTCATTTTGACATCTGAATGAAACTGAAACACGGTAGTCGGTTAGACCAAAATCTCTCTGAGTAATTCCTGGATATTTCCATATCCATATCTAAGTTTATTTGGTTGGTTGGTGGTAATTTGCCTAGTCTGCTAATCCAGAGCATTCTTTCTCATGCTCTCATGATCAGGATAGGTGGATATTTCTCAGGTTTGGTTATGTTGGATGATCATTCATGGGTCACCATGGACTTAGGCATGTTTTGGATCAACTTATAAGTCGCCGGTTCATACTAGGCAAATTTACAGTTATTGTAGTAGCAGTCACCTTCATTCATGAACCGTATTTTAGCTCAACGTCAGGCGGGATGCTGTCATATGTCAAGTCATAATAAAACAAACTTCACAGGCGCAAGGTGTTGTTGAATGTTGAATTCATGTGCGGGCTCGTTTCCAAACTTGAGTGATAACTTCGTCTGACTTTTCGGTTCTTTGTGTGTTCTTCAACGTTCTCCTTCAGTGGAGCCACCCGATCTCCTCCAGGAAGGCCAGGAGACCCTTCTCGTTCCTGCAGACCTCCGGAAGCGTCCTCGCGTTGTCAAGGAACTTTTGTCTCGCTTCGGCTACACTACTGCAACATAAAAGCACATGCGCAGCTGTCTCCTCCTCATTCAGGCAGCCCCTACAACGAGTGTTGTTATAAGTCGAGGCACGAAATAGAAAAAAATACTGTGCAAGTTTTCCGAACTTTGATTGTAAATATATTTAGAATTACCTACCTACCACCTACCACCATGTCCAATGCTTATCTCTTCATATTTCCAAGGACACCTAGATTCACCATCTACGTACTTAGGCCTGAAAGGAATATAAAGTCCACGGAAGGATGGACGGACAGACTGATTTAAAAGCAAAAAAACTGTCATACTCATATTTCTTTACGCCATCTTAAGCTTAATTTGTGAAATATAAAGCTTAACTTAAGGCTGTCACTTCATAGAAGAAACAAAGGAATATAGTTTCCATCCACGGATGGACGGACAGACTGATTTAAAAGCAAAAAACTGTCATATTTCTTTGCGCAATCTTAAGCCTAATTTGTAAAATATAAAGCTTAACTTAAGGCTGTCACTTCATACGAAAAACAAAGGAATATAGTTTCCATCCACGGATGGACGGACAGACTGATTTAAAAACAAAAAACTGTCGTATTTCTTTGCGCAATCTTAAGCCTAATTTGTAAAATATAAAGCTTAACTTAAGGCTGTCACTTCATAGTAGAAACAAAGGAAGAGTAGTTCAGCGAAAACACAAAGGCGACAAACAAAGGCTTGCGAGTGAATTTTGTTGCGACAACAGAATTAGTGTCGGCACCTGTCACTGAAAATTTCACTCAGCTTTCCTATTAAATTATTTCTTGTAGCTCTAATTTTAATTTATTTAAATGATTTTTTAAAGTAATTTAGGTTATTTGATTTAAATTTATCAAATCTAATAATAAGAGTGGTAGGCAGTGATACACAGTCTGCCGATCCGGGGTAGTACCACCACTTGCAAGTATACAGACCGTGAAGTGATTTCGTCGCGTTTTGGCAACTTACAACTGGCAGCTTGTAAGTTGCCAGTTCCAACTAGGCCATCATAGTGGATGTGACTGCTTCTCACAGATATTGAATCGTAGTAGCAGTGACATTCATTCATGGCCACACTCCAGCTTAACATCAAGCTGGGTGCTGTCATTTGTCGAGTCACAATAAAAAAATAGATATATCGGTATAGACATCGCTAATAAAAAAGTCGTAAGTAACCCTCAGAGCATATCAAATTAAACCTATTCTTAATTAGAATAGAGTATAAAGTAGCAAGATAGATCTAGCATAAGATATCACAACACTATTCTACAACTTAAGTGTTATTGAACACCCACTAGAGTAAACTTCAATATCGCGTATGTTACAACAGGTAAGCTGGAGAATATCTTTTAGGCTCGAAGGAATAGAGGTGCATTTTCTTTGTATATTTTATTTTAAATTGGATCCGACTATATGGAGATAGTGTTTCCGCTGACGTTACAGGTATGCTTTTATGTGAAGAGTTAATGTAAGGTGGTTTTAAATTTGATGCAGCTATATATGTGAGGCTGGAGTGCGGTCCATGAATGAAAGTGACATAACTGTTAGTACCAGTCACATCTACTATGCTGGCTCAGTTGAAACTAGCAACTTATTAGCTGATATATCGGTATAGTAAAGAGTGGTAGACAGTGGTCTGCCGATCCGCGGTAGTACCACCACTTACAATTATACAGACCGTGAAGTGATTTGGTCACATTTCGGAATCAGCTTATAAGATGCCGGTTCCGACTAGGCTGGCATAGTGGATTGAATTGTAGTAGTAGTGATATCCATTCATGGACCACACTCCGGCTTAACATCGAGCTGTCATATGTCGAAGTTACAATAAAAAAAAATAAAAAAAAACTTATAAATACGTATAAATAAAACCATACCTATACCTTGAAGATAAGTATAAGAAATGGCAAGGACTAACATTTCGGAATAAGCTCGCCTAACTCATTATTAATGCAAATACAATTACGTCGAGGGTTAGATCGCTCCAATAAATTATTTATGTAATGCAATTTACTTACTTTGGTGGATGCAGATTTCTTATGTGCGGTTTATAAATCAACTTTAAAGGTGCTTTCCGAATGCGACTGCAGACTGCAGACTGCAGACTGCAGCTGTTAAATACGCGGACAACTACACAGTTTTGCAGTCGTTAAATTAAAAAACTTTGTGTGATAAAAGATGTCAGACATTAATCTTTTGTTACTTTTATTAGAAGAGGAGAAGGATGACGATTTATTTATGTTTTTTCCACAGGGATAGGCAAAGACAATAGAGCGCCACTCGCCACGATCCTGACACAACTCCCTCGGTTCCTTCACATTCACAATTCTCTTAAAACAAGCTCTATGGTTATGGGTACTACGCAACCTAGCTTTCTTGAGGATGTCTCCGATTTGGTCTGCCTCGTTTAACGCATCCGTTCACATGAAATTTATAAATTCTGTTCGTCAATCTACTTTCCATGTTTCTCATCCGGTTCATGTACCCAAACCATCGAAGCATTCCTTCATCAATCCTTGTCACTACATCCTCTTTCAAACCACATCTATCGCATTCTACAAGGAATAGAAAATCAGCTAATCCTATATTAAAATGCAAATCAAACGAAGGAAGGTATTTAATACTTATTAAAAAAGTCAACAATGAAGAAAAGTATATCTCTTGTATGTCGTTTAAAGAGACTATTGCTTGTATCCAAGAAACAGGACGACCAAAGTACTATATATTTCAAAAATACATTGATAACGGCACGTGGTTTTGAACCTGTGTTCTCGGTTTGCGTGACCATTGCACTACCACTATACAACAGTCGCCTTAATACTTAGTATATATAGTATATAAGTAGGTACAAAGTATATAAGTAATTAAAGTTTACACAGAACTTGCAAACAATAGTTGTCGCTGATCCTTTCTCTTATCAATCTAGCGAAACTTCGTTTTTGTTCAGGACTTTACAACAAAGTTAGAAACCAAAGCTTACAGTAAAATTCTAAGAATACTATTTTAAAAGTAATTTATACCAAAGAATTTGGAAAGAATAGAATCTGTGCTAAAATAAGAACTAATTCATTGTTATTTGTCTCATTTATATTATGTTTATACCCCGTGTGACTAAAAGAGACAACTACTTGTACTTCAATTCTTTTATTTCAAAGGTTGTCACTACTTTTTTGCAAATACAACCACTTGTAATTGTGGTTGACTTTTAATACTACTTGAATCAAAGTCACGTGGTAGTAAGAGTGGCGGCATAATTGTTCTGTCATCTTTTTTTGAGGTATTTTATGTTATTTGTTATTCTGTCAAATTAGGTTGTCAAATGATCATCAAAACTAGTGACATGTAAAGATGTATATTCATCCCCTTCTGACTTCTTTTTAATGCCATATGTGAAAATAGTATAAACGGTTGTATTTTGGAGCTATTTTAGGGCTCCTTCTGTGTCTTAAGTCCAAATTCTTTGATTCATACCAGTGGCACGATATGATTCTTTCTTCTTGTTTATGGATTTAGTATTTAACTTGCCAGTGTCACAGTAAAAATATATGGTTCAATGTTAAAACATTGTCAAGTAAATATGTATCGTTCAATGTTAAAACATTGTCAAGTAAAATATATGGTTCAATGTTAAAACATTGTCAAGTAAATATGTATGGTTCAATGTTAAAACATTGTCAAGTAAAAATGTATGGTTCAATGTTAAAACATTGTCAAGTAAATATGTATGGTTCAATGTTAAAACATTGTCAAGTAAATGTTCAATATATGGTTCAATGTTAAAACATTGTCAAGTAAAAATATATTTTTATTTTTATTTAATTTAAAAACTTAATGCACAATAGTACAAAGGCGGACTTAATGCCAAAGGCATTCTCTACCAGTCAAACCTTTAGGATGTTGATCCGACAATGTAGATAAAAGGTAGGGTGCAAAATAAAATATAAAAATAGGTAACCAATTACATTATGAGAAATATATAAATTATTCATATATACATAAATATATTTATAGATATATAGATACACAAATAACATGTATAATACATACATACTATAATACAATATAATATAATACAATACAATATAACATAAACAGTATTATCATTGGGTAATAAAATTAAATACACTTAAATTTATATGTGTAATATATTTAAAATTAATTAGTTTGCTGAAGGAAGTATGAATACACCAACTTTTTGAAGATGTGCCTATTTGGTGCTTCTCTAATATGGAGAGGCAGGTTGTTCCACAAGTCAGCGGCGGTTATAGAGTAGGAGTTAGAAATAAAATTGGAGTGATGCGTAGGTATAGCAAGGGTAAGATTATTTTGGGAGCGAAGTGGTTTATCATGAAAGGAACTTAGATAGGAGAATTTACATTTAAGATAGTTAGGAGTAGCAGGTTCTTTAAGAATGGAGTATAGGTAAGTGAGGACGTGTAGGTTTCTCCGATGACGGATAGGCAACCATTTCAGTCTTTTTCTGAACTCGGATATGTGGTCAAATTTGCGCAAACCAAAAATGAATCGAATGCCATTATTAAGCAGACGATCCATCCTGTTTAGCAAATCTTCACTTAGATTTGTACAGCAGACATCACCATAGTCAAGGATAGGGATAATTAAGGATTGAATAAGGGTGATCTTAGCTTTTAAAGGTAAAAAGTTTTTTAATTTATTAAGAGAATGAAAGGAAGCAAAAACCTTGCGAGCTACGTTCGAGATTTGAGTATCCCAACGAAGGAATTTGTCGTAATATAAGCCCAGATTTTTCACCACGCTACAGAACTTAATGGGGACGCCGTCATATCTAACAGTGTCAAGAACATTCATGTCAATCTTTGACAGTAAACGGGAACTCTCTATTATAATTGATTGACACTTAGCCGGATTAACAACGATCCCGAACCGAGCCGACCATAATTTAATGTTTATGAGATCATCGTTTAAGCGAGATATCGCATCGTTAAGAGAGCTAACGTTGGTCTGCACATAGAGCTGCAGGTCGTCCGCATACATATGGTAATTCGAATGGAGAGAGGATGTGATGCCATTAATGAACAAAGAGAATAGAATTGGTGAGAGGATACCACCCTGTGGAACCCCAGTGCCCAAGTAGGACCAGTCTGAAATTAGTTCGTCCACACGGACCTGCTGTTGTCTTCCATGCAAGTAATGGTAAAACCAATCTAAAGCCTCTGAGGAAAAGCCAATACCATGTAAGATAGCAAGCAGCAGATCGGGATCAACAGTATTGAACGCATTGGTAAAGTCAATAAGTACCAAAATAGTGACCTTACCATCCTCCATCCCCTGTCTGATATCCTCAGTGACCTTAAGCAGCGCTGTAGTCGTGCTATGACCACGGCGAAAACCTGATTGGAGAGGGTTAAGGAGGTTATTATAATGAAGGAAGCTGAAAAGCTGTTTATGTACAATGCATTCCAACACTTTAGATAGGAAAGGTAATATGGAAATCGGACGAAAGTGTGTAGGAAGTGAAGGAGCGGAAACCTTCGGGAGTGGGGTTATGAACGCTTTACGCCATTGTGTGGGGAATTGAGTGTTAGTAAGTGAGAAGTTAATGATATGCGTGATAATTGGCAACAAAGGATCAATAATGCATATGATCATAGTACGACTGATTAGATCACAGCCTACTGCTTTTGACGTGATGGAATTAATGGATTTAAGTACTACATCCTCAGAGACTTCGGTGAAAGCGAATGGTTCCAATACTCGATGTGTCATAGATTCCGATATCTCCTGTATAGTAAGTCTCTTAACATCATTATCAAGAACAGAAGATGATAAAAAATGCTGATTTAGTTGATCAGGAGTAACATCACCAAGACAGATCTGATTTTGCATCCTCCCAAGGCCCATTGAATTAAAAAAACGCCATAACTGTTTCGAGTTCTTTGTCTGTATATTTTCACAAAAGAAACGGCGCTTAGAATTTCTACAGATCTGATTACATCGATTCCTAGCAACTCTATAAGCAGACCAACAGTCATCAGTACGCAAGTGACGATATTTACGGTAAGCGGCATTACGCTTACTCATTGCTGCGCGCACATTCTCAGTGATCCATGGCGCAGGAGCGCGTTTGATCTTTGTAAGGCGTAACGGAGCATGTTTATCGAAGAGCTGCAGTACCTTATGATTAAAAATTGTAATTTTATCATCAATATGGCCGGCCTGCAGCAAATCATTCCAATCAATAACCTCTGCGTCATGGATCAACTGGACCGAATCAACACTGCGCAGATGTCGCATCTTGATCAGAGGAGGTCGAAATTTCGGGGGCCTTACTTTGTATGCAACATAAACAAGATCATGATGAGAAAAAGGCGCCACAAGCAGCCCATGATTGGTTACCAGATCTGGGCGAGAAGTAAAGAGTAGGTCAAGAAGGGAGTCTGAACTACCTAGGTGATAGGTAGGACCAGTGGGAATACAAGTAAGGTTGACAGAGGAAATCAAATTTAAAAGTTTAGAAGCACGTGACTTGTGAACATGCTCATCATTAAGAAGACACGTATTAAAATCGCCCATAATAATATGATGCGTATATATGGTTCAATGTTAAAACATTGTCAAGTAAATATGTATCGTTCAATGTTAAAACATTGTCAAGTAAATGTGTATGGTTCAATGTTAAAACATTGTCAAGTAAATATGTATGGTTCAATGTTAAAACATTGTCAAGTAAATATGTATGGTTCAATGTTAAAACATTGTCAAGTAAAAATGTATGGTTCAATGTTAAAACATTGTCAAGTAAATATGTATGGTTCAATGTTAAAACATTGTCAAGTAAAAATGTATGGTTCAATGTTAAAACATTGTCAAGTAAATATGTATGGTTCAATGTTAAAACATTGTCAAGTAAAAATATATGGTTCAATGTTCAAACATTGTCAAGTAAATATGCATGGTTCAATGTTAAAACATTGTCAAGTAAATATGAAGATGAACCACGCGAGTGATTTATCACAAGATGACGATAATAGTGAGGTTGATGATCATCGTTTTAGTAAAGCGGCGGAAAGCTAAAGCTTCCTAAAACTTGGGAAGGAGTCTTTGAGGGAACACGAAGTAACACTTTTCACAGCTTTAAATTACTTGTTTATACTCGATCAAAAATGATTACTGGATAACAATTCCACCATTATTACACATTAATATTTATTAAAAACACTAGCTTTTCAAATAATTCAAAGTTGCGCCTCCTGTCACTTGCAGTTGCCCGCCAAAACTACCCACGCTATGATGGCTGTTTTGACGTTTGCATCGTTTATAAAGTTTCGTATAAATTGATAATAATAAAAATATGTGCATTATTGTCACTATATAAGGAACAACAATTGTTCCTTTAAACGTAATTATAAAGGACATCATTTATTCTGTATGGGGACTTGGGCTTAATTGTATAAACAGTTGCATGTGCATTTTAAATAAGTTTAATGTACGAAGATTACAATGTAATTGGAATTTATCCTTTATTTTGCATAGTTAAGGTGTGTAAAATGATCAAACTATAATTATGACAGTCCAAAGCGTAACTGTTTCTATGATACGAGCACTTTAGTAGCTTAGTATAAAAAAATTTAAAAAATCTTAACATCTTTCTTAACAAATGTCCCCGATTCAATTTAGATACAGTCTTCTGGGTTGTCCTTGTTATATCTTTTCACTCTTTTTTGATTTAAAAACCTCTATCGTCAATCAATCAAATTGTCACGCCGTTTCCCCACAGGGATAGGCAGAGACAATGAAGCGCCACTTACCACGATCCTGACATAACTCCCCCGCTACCCTCACATCTATAATTCTTTTCATACAAGCTTCATGGACACTAGGCAACCTAGTTTTGTTGATGCTGTCTTCGATTTGGTCGGAAAACACCTTCTTCTGCCTCTTTTAAGATTTAAACATTACTTTCGTGAATCTTCTGTAATCAAAAGTTATTTTTATGTATTATTTGCACATTAATATTCCAGTTATTTTGCCTACCTATTGAAATTCAGAAAGCCGTGAAGATAATCCTGTAAGCATTTTGTTGCGTAATCCTCTCCTTTGTATTGTAAAATGTTGCCCAAGTGAAAGTTTTGTATAACAATAAGGTTTTGTAACTTTTAGCAAGAAATATTGAAGTATTTTTCATGCGTTTTGCGGTTCGGTCAAAGTGATTGCTACCCACATCTTCTCATGAGCGTATTTTTAAGCTGGAATGAGGTCTATGAATGGAGGTGACTGCAATTACTTCTGATAAATAACTGCAAGTAGCAGTCAAATCCACTATGCCGGCCTAGTTGGAACCGGAAACTTACAAGCTGATCACCAAACGCGACTAAGTCACTTGACGGTGTATGTACCAAAAAATATAATATTACAAGTAAATATTTTACTGAAAAAATCATATTCACAAATAAATCAAAACAACAGTATTTCACAATATTTCAGGTCTATTCGAACAGCATATGGTGAAAAAAGTCATAGACCACAAAACAAGTAGACACCACTACTTTAGGTAGTACTCGTATGAAATACATAAATCGTTATAATCATGTTTTTTGAGCGAATGGCATGTATGTGAATAACACTGACGACTGACGCCGTCACTATAATTTTTTTTAAAAAGAGGTGGATATTTGCTTCGGGTCTGGTTATCAAAGAGTGGTAGGCAGTGGTACCCAGTCTGCCGATCCGGGGATCCCGGGTTCGATTCCAGGTCAGAGCAAATACTTTTTCATAGATGTTTACAAATGTTTGTTATTAAAAAAGAGGCGGATATGTGCTTCGGGTCCGGTTGTCAAATAGAAAGTCGCGTTTGGGGATCAGCTTGAAATGTGGCGGAATTCAAATAGGACAGCATAGTGTTTGGTACTGGTGCTTGCAAACACTTCTCCCTTCTTATCACGGGCTTTATTATCAAATGTTAGAATAAATATTTTTTTTTATATGAATTCTCGAATTTTTTTAGATTTTGCGCGAACATTGAATAATGAATTAAACAAATTTTTATGCGGCTTACTATCGCGTTTATTTTGGTTTTGATTTTACATTTTTTATTATTCTGACGTTTTAAGAGCTTTGCAGCCATCGTGGTGACGGAGAGACTGAATTCTACAGAAATTCGCCAGCTTTGGTATATGTTGTAAAGTCTATTAGCTAGCTAGTCTAGTTGGTATTTAGTCCACATAGGAATTTATCGCGTCGTATATTTTTTCCAATACGTCACCTGCATTCTATCACATGAGTGCTGAAAAAACCCTAAATGCTTGAAACAACTCGCATGAATTATTTGTAAAATTTTACAAATAATATTACTTTATTTAGAATCTTTATTGCACTGTATATACAGACAAGTGTGTACGTATACTTGTAAGTGGTGGTACTACCCCGGATCGGCATACTGGGCACCACTGCCTACTACTTTTAGGCAATCAGGCCCGGAGGTAGTATTCGCCTCTTTTTTAATAACAAATACTTCCAATATTTAATTTAAAGATTAAATATTACAAATAAAAACTTTAATACAAATAGAAACTGGCAACTACCTGAAATCAAACTCGGAACTTTACGCGTAACGGAACGGCCTTTATGCAGACAAAAAAGCAGTGAATATGCGTCGCGGTTGCAAGTGACTAATCAACGTGGTTTACATATTGAGTTGTTGTTCGCTGATTGGTTACGTAGATGTCAAATATTAGTGTAAGTTCTTCATTTCGCTGTCGTGTATTAAGAGAATCGAGGTCCTGGTGTGTTAACGCGTAGTAGAAATGCGTTATTGCAAATTCAAGTCAAGTGTGTATATAGGCGTTGCTAATACCTTAGGCTTTATCATTATCAACCAGATAACCTAACCTTCCAAGAGATAGTCCGAGTAACAAATCTAATAATCCCCAGAAATCGTGCTAAAGAAATTAGGAATCTTAACAACTTAACGCTAAGACGACGATCGGTTATGAAAGCAATCCTTACTTAATAGTATATTATAAACGCCAAAGTTTGTGAGTATGTGTGGATGGATGGATGTTTGTTACTCTTTCACGCAAATACTATTAAATGGATTTTATTGAAACTTTACAATAATATAGCTTATACATCAGAATAATATATAGGCTATAATTTATAAACATATTGTGTAAATAAAAAATTAAATAAAAGAAAAAAACATTTGCGCTCAGATTTTTTTATTTATTTTGTGTAAACTAAGGAACATAATATCAAGCTACCTGTTGTTGAGATTAAAAAACAAATTGTCAATTTTGTCATATATCAACACAACCAAAGTACATATATCAAAGGTACATTGGTGCCGGTGGGTGGTTTCGAACTCGTGCTCTCGGTTTGTGTAACCATTGCACTGCCACTACACCAGAGTTGCCTTTTATTACTTCCCTATCTTATAAATTACTTCTGACTCTATAAAAATCTGGTCAATTAGACCGTCTAAGATAGTTAGGTGCTTCTGCGTCCAGTGTTAATCCTTAGGGTATTAGTGACCCATTTCTTCGACAAATAAATGAGAAAATTGAACGTGAAGCTTGGTTTACAGAAGATAGAAGGAGATAGCTATGTTCTTATCTCTCTGTCTACTAATATATCTGTTTTAAATTTATATGACAGGGTATTTTATTGGATTTGTGATTTATTGGGGTTTTCTAGGTTGGAGTTTTCTAGTTGATTATCTTGTATTATATATTAACAACAAAAATTTATAAATCTGATGTGGATGGATGCGTTAAACGAGGCAGACCCAGTGTTTTCCAACCATCGATGTTTCCAACCAAATCGGAGATATCCTCAAGAAAACAGGGTCGCCCAGTGCCAATAACCGTAGAGATTGTAAGAAGAGAATTGTGGATGTGAGGGAAGCGAGGGAGTTGTGTCAGGGTGTGGCAAGTGGCGCTCCATTGTCACTGCTTATCCCTGTGGGAAAAAGACGTATGAATAATTGGCGATAGTATGTATGTAAATAATTTGAGACGACCGTAGTGTAGTGGTATTGCAATAGTTACGCAAACCGAGAGCACGGGTTCAAAATCACTTGCCGGTACCAATGTATTTTTAATATGTGTACTTTTTAGTATTCTTGTTTCTATGATACAAGCACATTTAGTAGTTTAGTATAGTAATGTTAATTAATAAATAAATATCTATTTTATTATTCAAATTCACAATTATCAAATTTTTCTCCGTCTTTCTACACTAGAAAATCATCTGATACATCTCTCAGTTCAGCGAAGGCTTGTAATATTAATAATTTGTATGACTAAGCACATTTATACCAATGTTTGAGAACCATCGTGAGTGTAATAATGCTTATCGGGAACACGTCACGCACATTTAAGGACCTACCCTCATAACCCCACGTGTCAGGCGCCTTCTTAGACCGGGCGCAGTGTATCTCACATGATTATTGTTAAAAAATATCTATTGAGATTCGACATTTGACAGCACCCCGCCTGATGTTAAGCTGTACGGTGGATGCGACTGCTACTACAGTTGGGAAAAAGGTTTCTTCGCATTTTATATAAAAAATCAACTTTTTTTTCAGTTTACATTTTTTTTATTATGACACGACATTTGATGATTTGACACTTCGACCCGCTTGATGATAAGCAGGAGGAGGTCCAAGAGTGACGACGACTGAAAAGACCGGATAGTACACGGCTGCCTCAGTCGCCGTCACTATGCCGGCCAAAGGTGCTTCTTCACGCAACGCTTGAAGAATCCAAGGTCATAGGATGGAGAGACAAAGCATTCCATTTGTCAATTGTTCTACAAAGAAAAGATGCAACGAACTTTTAAGTTCGACTGTCGATTCGGTCGATAGATTGCGGATGCTTTAACCGACTTGTGCGGGTATTACAGTATATACAATATTATCGGTGCATGTACTCGTACTACGCTGGCTTAGTTGAAGCCAGCAACTTTTAGAATGATTCCGAAACGTGACTAAGTTGTTTTACAATCTGTACACTTGAAAGTGATAGTACTACAACGGTTCGAGAAGATGAGAATATGCTCAAAAACGCATTAGGATTTAAGTATTCTAATTAATTCTAAATAAAACAATCTGGTTCAAAAGGTTTATTTATTAATTCACTAGTGGCACCTCTTGTTTTTAACAAGCTTTCATTTGCTTGACTTGTATGTGTGTAAGTATGTACCGGAATCTTACCAATTAATTTTCACCCACTTCTAGAGTCTGAATAATTGGAAAATTTGTATTAAAAACATCGGTTTTTACTACAATAATTTCAATAAATATTTAGCGGAGCATTATTCCGCATGTTAGAAAAGGAAAGGCGATCTCCTGCTGTACGCTAGTTGCGTACAGGGCTCAACTTAGCCGGTGACGTCTCCTCGTTGGAGCGTATATTTATACTGATTACTTTGTCGGTAAATCGTTTGAGAGATATTGGACATATGCAACGCCATCTAGTGGTACCATGTAGCGGTCGCTACAAATATATATTTTGGCCGGCATAGTGACGGCGACTGAGGGAAGCCGTCTCGGTTATTTCAGTCGACGGCATTCTTGGACCATCCTCTTGCTTACCATCAGGCGCATCGAGGTCAGATGTCGAGTTACAATAAAAAAGAAGTACACTGTATCTTTTTAGTTTACATTGTCTTTAAGCGTGTTTTTAGTGTTATAGTATAGTTTTATTACTGTGACGCGACATGTGACAGTGCCCTGTCTGATGATAAGCTAGAGTGCCGTCCACGAATGGAGGTGACTCTTACTTAGTTAAATAATTGTAAGTAGCAGTCACGTCTACTATTGTCGGAACCGGCAACATACAAGCTGATCCCGAAACCCGACCAAGTCACTTTACGGTCTGTATACTTTTAAGTAATGGTAGTAGAACCCCTGGATCGGCAGACTGGGCACCACTGCTTACCACTCTTTAATACTGATACAACACTCTCCGTTTAAGAACAATAATTTCTTTAAATGAATTTTTTATCCTTTTGTTTCAGAATCGTCTAAGGGCGACTCGAAATCTTCTAAGCCATCTGAAGAGCAGGCAGCTACAAAGATCCAAGCAGTGTTCAGAGGTCACCAGACCAGAAAATCAATGAGCATGAAAGCATCTCAGAAACAACCGGAGCCGGAGCCATCAAAGGCCGAGCTCGAAGCGGAATTCCGGGCTGATGACAAAGGTAAGTTCTTTTAGCTATAAAAAAAGGTTTTTTGTATTTGAAGTTGAGTTTTTCAAATGTAAGAAGACTTATAAATCTAATGTGAATGGATGTGTTAAATTAAGTAGACCCAGGAAGGTGTATACCGACCCTCGCTTCCCTCACATCCACAATTCTCTTCATACAGGTGTGGTTGTTATGAGCACTAGGCAACCCAGCTTTCTTAAGGATGTCTCCGATTTGGTCGGAAAAAAAACTGGCCTGCCTTTTGCCTTTTCCAGGAAAACTGTTTTTCTCCATACTGTTACTTTATAAGCCTTCTATTGGCTCTGCAAATACTTATTTATAGCTGTAAGTAAGTATTAATCTTTATTTGCCAACTTATAATAAATAATATAATATATTTAAAAATATGATTTATCACGCATTCCTAAACCCAATAACAAATATCTGGGCACATCACAAAATATACTTCTTTAACAAAACGGCCTTGGAGCGATTTTTCCTTGTTATTTCTTACACGTTTTTCTCCCAATAAATAGATAATGTCAGAATAAAGTCCCCGGATAAAAAGTTTGTTATTTTACCTATAAATAACATGAACTTTTTTTTTTTTTTTTTTTTATCGTGACTCGACATATGACAGCACCCCGCTTGATGTTAAGCCGAAGTGTGGTCCATGAATGAATGTCACTGCTAATACAATTCAATAACTGTGAGTAGCAATCACATTCACTATGCCGGCCTAGATGGAACCGGCAACTTACAAGGTGATACCGAAACGTTACCAAATCACTTCACGGTCTGTATACTTGTAAGTGGTGGTACTACCCCGGATCGGCAGACTGGGTACCACTGCCAGTTTTACCACTTTTAGTTACCATTTATGCTTCATTTATTGTTATTTTATTGGAATACAAAATGGCTACCTCGTCAATGGCAAAATCGTCATAGTACGTAAGGCGACCGTAGTTCAGTGGCAGTGCAATAGTCAGGCAAACCGAGAGTACAGGTTTAAAACCACTTGCCGGTACCAATGTATCTTTGGTATATTAGTACTTTGGTCGAGCTGTTTCTATGATACAAGTAGCTCAATATAGATATGTAGAAAATATAAGCATTTAATGAATATTAGGTACTCCAGTTCTTCTATTCGATATTAGCCCAAGTTAAAGCTATTATCCTACATTTTATAAACAGCTTGAGTTTAAGCATGACAGTGAAAGCCAGTTATTACTACCTCTTTTAAATGTACAGACCGTGAAGTGACTCAGTCGCGTTTCTGTATTAGCTTGCAGTTACCGGCTTCAAATAGGATTTGTAAATAGATCGTCTTTTTAATTATAGTAGCAATTTCTTTTATTAATGGACGGCACTTCAGAAAAACATCAAGCAGAGTGCTGTCATGTGTCGTGTCACAATTTTAAAAAAACCTTCTTTCTTACTTTCTTTACATCGAGGTCACCTGTCACCCGTCAATAAATAAAAAACCTTTGACAAGTGTTTGCTTTGACAAAGAATATATATATAGTAATAATAAAAACAGCAAACTTTTACAAAGTACTGAAAAGCTGAAGGAATAAGTTGCTGAAGTTATTTTTGCTGAAAATAAAATGTCAAGTATGTCTTACTCCCTGAAAACATTCTTTCAAGCGTTAAGGGAAATTTCTTTTCATCGCGTACGCTTCTGTAAGTGTGCTTCAGTGATTCCTTCAGGCGTTAGATCGAACGGAATTAATACCTATTTTCAGATTATATTCATGTTATATTTTTCCTGATATTTTATCTCAATTTCAGCGTTGCCTATTAGTTAGCACACCATTTCGTTGCGCGTAAAAATAGATTTATTGACAAATATTTGTTAGTAAAAATAGATTTATTGACAAATATTTGTTAGTAAAAATAGATTTATTGACAAATATTTGTTAGTAAAAATAGATTTATCGACAAATAATTGTTAGTAAAAATAGATTTATTGACAAATATTTGTTAGTAAAAATAGATTTATTGACAAATATTTGTTAGTAAAAATAGATTTATTGACAAATATTTGTTAGTAAAAATAGATTTATTGACAAATATTTGTTAGTAAAAATAGATTTATTGACAAATATTTATTAGTAAAAATAGATTTATTGACAAATATTTGTTAGTAAAAATAGATTTATTGACAAATATTTGTTAGTAAAAATAGATTTATTGACAAATATTTGTTAGTAAAAATAGATTTATTGACAAATATTTGTTAGTAAAAATAGATTTATTGACAAATATTTGTTAGTAAAAATAGATTTACTGACAAATATTTGTTAGTAAAAATAGATTTATTGACAAATATTTGTTAGTAAAAATAGATTTATTGACAAATATTTGTTAGTAAAAATAGATTTATTGACAAATATTTGTTAGTAAAAATAGATTTATTGACAAATATTTGTTAGTAAAAATAGATTTATTGACAAATATTTGTTAGTAAAAATAGATTTATTGATATACGAGTATTTATATTTTCTTAGATTTTGCGCGAACATTGATTAATAATTTAAACAAATTTTATGCGGCCTACTATCGCGTTTTATTATGGTATTATGGTTTTATTATTTTATTTTATTATTCCGAACACAAACTCAGGTCCCAAGTCCAGCAAACTGCCAAACCAGATGACACCGTTACCTATTTTTGCAAAAAAAATAATTAAACCAGGAACAGAAAAACAAAATCAAGACATCAAACGGGGTAGTTATGGAAACAATAACAGCATCAATCAATAGGACGACCATCATTTCAGGCTTTCCGTGACCATGATGGCTGCAAAGCTTTCGAAACGTCTGAATAATAAAATAAAATTGTAAAATCATAACCAAAATTGTTTAAATATTTGTTAGTAAAAAAAAGAGGCAAATATTTGCTCCGGGTCTAGTTATCAAAGAGTGGTAGGCAGCCGATCCGAGGTAGTACCAGCACTTACCAGTATACTCGTACAGACCGTAAAGTGACTAGGCCGGCATAGTGGATGCGCCTGCCACTTGCTCAACACACTTGCTCACACTCCAGCTTATCATTAGGCGGAATACTGTCCTACAACCATAGAGATATATATGTGATAACATATAATATCTCTATGCCTACAACGTCTTCTTTCTCATTCGCACTCGCCTCTGTCTCGCTCTGGCGTGTGTGGTTTAGTAAACTTATGGAGATATAAGAAGAGTTGCAGAGAGAAGCAAGCCATGGAATGTGCAGCAGTGCGAGAAAGAACGCTGCAAGAAGGTCCCCCTATATTTGTCTCTCTCGCAACACCCTGGCGCGGCGTAGTAGTTAGTAGACACTTAAAGACAGAGAAAGAAATATGGTATCTTAGGCTTGTTTTGTTAAAGACGTTGTAACTGGTTGGAACTATCTTACAAGCTAATTCCGAAACGCGAATAAATTGTATCGATTTCACTTCTACTGTATCTCTCTGTTCTGTGGGACACTACTACCTACCACTTATTATCGACCAGACCCGAAACAAATATCCGCTGAGTTTCTATTTTTATTAACAAATATTTATAATATTTAATCTAGCTATTAAATATTACGAACAAAACCAATGAAACAAATATTTTCTCCGACCGGGAATTGAACCCGGGACTTTACCTATATCGAACTGGTTTGATAATGCTATCATAATGCGCCACGCCTATCATCAAAACGTTTTTTTTTTAATTTTATATTTCTATAATAAGCTACTAAAGTGCTTGTATCATAGAAACAGGACAACCAATGTACATATATCAAAGATACATTGATACCGGTGGGTGGTCTCAAATTCGTGCTCTCGGTTTGCGTAACCAACTACACCTCGATCACCTATTTAGTTATTGTTATTGTCTCTTTATTCGATCATCTAATCCTGAAACGCGACTAAGTCACCTCTATTGGTTTGTAGGTTTTATCTGAAGCAGTACCATTTGAAGAGTTGCCAACAGGAAAAATGATGTTACTCCCTTTATTTGTGAGGCGTCTGAAAGTCTGTCCGAAGTAGGCGCCAGGGAGTAGCGTACGGGAATATTCTGATAAGCGATTAGGTTTCGACATTATAGAAAACCGTTATGCGTAATCGCCGGGTTCTGGTTGGAGATAAAAATGGTTTTATAGGTTTTATTTGTAATATTTAATAATAGGATGAAATATCAAATCCTACTGTCTTTTTCCTACAGGGATAGGCAGAGACTTTGGAGTGCCACTTGCCAAATAAGTTGAATTAAATATTACTAATAATTAGTTAATGAAAAAATCAAATCAATCAAATTGTCACGCCACCCTCCCACAGGGATAGGCAGAGACAACGGAGCGCCACATGCCACGATCCCGACACAACTCCCCCGCTTCCTTCACATTCACAATTCTCCTCATACAAGCACTATTAAGAAAAGCGGATATTTGCTTCGGGTCTGGTTGTCAAAGAGAAGTTGGCAGTATTTCCCAGTGTGCATTCGGGGTAGTACCACCAAACAAGTAAACAGACCGTGAAGTGACTTAATCGCGTTTCGGAATCAGTCATAAAGATGTCGATTCCAATTAAGCCGGCATAGTGAATGCGACTGCTACACACAGGTATTAAACTTTAATTGCAGTCACCTACATCAAAGCGCAGCACTCGAGCATCATTAGGGGCGCTATGTCATATGACGAGCCATCATACGAAATGAAAGACGACCGTGGTGTAGTGGCAGTGCAATGGTTACGCAAACCGAGAGCGCGGGTTCAAAACTACTCACCTGTGCCAATGTATCTTTGATAAATGGACTTTGGTTGTCCTGTTTCTTTGATACAAGCACTTTAGTAGCTTAGTATGGAAATGTAAAAAAACATATTATATCATTATTTATGGAAAGAAAAAGTGAAAGTAGATTGACGAAAGGAATTTATAAAACTGATGTGAATGGATGCTTTAAATGAGGCAGAACCAGGAGGGTGGTCTCCGGCCAAATTTGAGACATCTTCAAAAAAGCTGGGCTTCTTAGTGAAGCTTGTATGAAGAGAATGGTTGATCTGCGGGTAGCGATAGAGTTGTGCCAGGATCGTGGTAAGTGGTGCTCCATTGTTACTGCCTATTTCTATGGGGAAATGGGATAGGCGGGATAAAATAGGAATAGGATTATTTATTGTTTATGAAAAATAATAAGCCAGAAATAAGCCAGGTCTAGGTGGTTTTATTTCTGCACAGACTGCCGGTTCAGGATAGTAGATATAATTGTTAGTTGTCCAATATACAGAACGTGAAGTGACTTAGTCACGTTTTGAAATCAGTTTATAAGTTGCCGGTTCCAGCTAGGCCGGTATAGTGGACGGCCTACTTTAACTGTAAGTAGCAGTTACCTCAGTTCATGTACCGCACTCCAGTTTAACATCAGGCAGGATCTTACCTAGCCATAATTTAAAAAAAAACAAAATTAAAATTTAAAGAAACCCCTGAACGCCTGAAACCACTTTAGTCATATCACCAGCCTTATAGTAAGAAACAATCCCTTTAATATCCCTATGGATATTAAAGGGATTCAAACTCACAGATATGTTTAAAAGTAAAGTAAATACGATTATGCGTCTAAGATCGCTACCGTAGCTAATAAAACGAGCTGATGACCTAGAAACCCCTGATTAGATCTTCATCAATTGTAGTTAAGAATCTTCCCGATCATGTCAGCTTTTAAAGGAAAAAAATCGCATTGCAATCGGTCCATTCGTTTAGGACACACAGATACACAGATACACAGACACACAGATACACAGACACGTAAAAAGAGTAATATCATCATTATTTCGTTACATAATCAAGAATAGAATCCTTTTGGTTGTGATCTTATTTGACAAAAATTATAACTTTCATCGTTGTTTGTGTTAAGTTTGTTTTTGCCTTGATTTTTCCTCAAGTATCCCTTTATGTAACCTTGCTTCTATAACTTTTATAACGCTTGTAACTCTAACCTTGACATGCATTCCTAATAATATTCTATACTAGGGTTTGACGACAGAAGTGGCATTGGTCATTGGAAGTGGCTCATTGGTCATTGGAAGTGGCTCATTGGTCATTGGAAGTGGCTCATTGGTCATTGGAAGTGGCTCATTGGTCAGCACACTAGTTTGATTCCCGGTCGGAGCAATTAATCAATCAATAAAATCAATTAAACGCCTTCTTACCACAGGTATAGGCAGAGACAATGGAGCGCCACTTGCCACGATCCTGACACAACTCCCTCGCTTCCTTTACATTCACAATTCTCTTCATAAAAGCTATATGGTTATGGGCACTAGGCAACCTATGGATGTATTCTTGAGGATGTCTCCAATTTGGTCGGCAAATTGGCACCCTCCTGAGCCTGCCTTGTTTAACGCGTCCATTCACATGAGATTTATAAATCAATGATTTGTTTTATAGCTTTTATTTGTATTTTATCATATTTAGATTAAATATTACAATATTTCTTAGTAAAAAAAGAGGCGGATATTTACTTCCAGTCTGTTTATCAAAAAGTGGTAGGCAGTGGTACCCAGTCTGCCGATCCGGAATAGTACTACCATTTACTAATATAGAGACCGTGAATTGACTTGTGGTCACGTTTCAGAATCAACTTAAAGGTTGCCGTTTTTAGGTAGGCCAGCATGTGGATGCGAATACTACTTTACAGCATTTAAATTAACTGATAGATTAAAGTTTCGAAGTTTTTTTCGATTTGTATTCGATTACCCGCCCATTGCTAATACCGTATACCTATTCAAAACCTATTCCAAATAAGATTTCAAGTAGTTTGAAATAACAATTAGTGACTAGAAACTCGAGCGACCTCGAGCGACTTGCAGCATTTTGCTGAACCAATTCCCTATTTATATTGTGACTCGACATAATGACAGCACCTTACAAGCTGGTCCCGAAACGCGACTAAGTCACTTCACGGTCTGTTTACTTGTAAGTGGTGGTACTATCCCAGATCGACAGACTGGACATCACTGCCTACTACTATTTAAAATTATTATTTCTCGGTCGTTTCTTTTTCGAAATAGATTATTATTAAACTATTTATTTGTCCCAGTGCTGGGCAAAGGCCTCCCTCTCTTTTTCCATGACTCATGACATTTGGCGATCCATCCACGATCTATCTCATCCCGCCATTTCCGTTTGGGTCTGCCGCAATGTCTTCTGCAATCTGGAGTCAACTCAATAGTGGACTTGGCCCATAATGCATCGGACATGCGACTAAGATAACCTGCCCAGTTACAAAAAAATATATTCCGTAGTATAACTTAGTTTTCATTGTTCTGTGAAAGAAAATGAAAACTTTAAATGAATCTGTATAGCTACTTGTTGTATACAATGTGGGTGAGTACCTACGTTCGTCGTGAAAACCGCACTCGTGTTCTCCGGAGTAAAGTTCAACAACTTCAACCGTTGCTCCTACTTAACAAGACTCTCGAAATTACTCAAAACTCATACTAACTAGGTATACTAGGTATATCTCTTTTAACATTCTATACTGAACGAGCTTCGATGGGTTGGGCACATGGAAAGGATGAGTGAAAGTGGCAGTAGTGACCGTGGTGTAGTGGCAGTGCAATGGTTACACAAACCGAAACCACGAGTTCGAAACCATCCACCGGTACCAATTTATCTTTAATATACTTTGGTTGTCCTGTTTCTATGATACAAGCAAGCACGTTAGTAGCTTAGTATAGAAATGTAGTATAGTATTAGTATAGTAAATAAAAGTAGATTGACGAAAAGAATTTATTAATTATTATTAAGGCCCAGAAGGGTATTTGTCGACCAAATCGGAGACATCCTCAAGAAAGCTAAGTTGCCTAGTGCCCAAAACCATAAGGCTTGTATGAAGAGAATTGTGAATGTGAATAAGGATCGTACCAAGTAGCGTTCTATTGTCTCTGCCTATCCCTGTGGGAAAATGGCATGACAATTTGATTGATTGATTGATTGGACGTGCCTGTATTATAGAAAGGGGATGACCAAAGTATATACTCTTATCAAATAGTTTTTAGCCGCGGTTTATGTGACCATTTTCCAAATACTACACCGCGTTCGCTTTGTTGTTCACACGACATATAACAACGCCCTGCTGATGTTAAGCCAGACTGATGTTAAACCGTGAAGTGACTTAGTCGCGTTTTGGGATCAGGTTGTAAGTTGCTGGTTCCAACTAGGATTACTGAATGTGACTGCTACTTACAGTTATTTAACTATAGTAGCAGATACCCCCATTCATGGACCGTACTCCAGCTTAACATCAGGCAGGATGCTGTCATATGTCGAGTCACAATTTAAAAAAAACCTAAAACAATCCTTAGAAAATGGAAAGTCTACAGACAATAGCAAATAAGTGAGATGAAAATTGAAATTGTCTGCTTACTTATTTAATACTTCCGTCTTCCTTCCATGTTTTTAAGGCGTTTATAAACTATGGGTAAGATTTTGGTTATTCATTTAATGTTTTAACATACACAACCATAAAAAAACTATAACCTACAATGTTACAAACAAATAAAACTAAAAAGAAAACTAAAAAACACGCATACATGACAATGTGTTCTAAAATGTTTATTGTGACTCGACAACTGATCTCGATTGATTACCTGTTGGTAATCAAGAGGAGATCCAAGAATGCCGACAACTGAAAAAATCGAGTTGGTTCACGGCTGCCTCAGTCGCCGTCACTATGCCGGCAAAATAATTATATTTAATGAAATTATTTTAATGTCATCGGTTTTTAATACGTGTAGAAAATTTTCAACATATTCAGACTTCTAGAAGTGGGTGAAATTTATTTTGAAAGATTCCGTTACATAGTTACATACAAGTCAAACTAATAAAAGCGTGTTAAAAATAGACCTTTTTACTACAAAAAAACATACATTAAACAAATTTTATGCGGCTCTCTATCGCGTTTTTTCTTGGTAAATGATTTTACAATTTTTTATTCCAACGTTTCGAAAGCTTTGCGACCATCAACTAACTGCTAAACTTGCTTTAATCAGGCCGGCATAGTAGCAGTTATCACTTTCACTATCCGCTTTTTAACTTAACATCAGCTGGGATACTGTTATACTCATATGTCGAGTGACAATAAAAAAAGGCAGTGACCAACGTTCTTAGACTCCGTAAATAACCGTCCCCGAATCCGTTATAATAGTTTTGGGTAATTTCGTATAGGGGCGGAGACTAAATAAAACATGCTTTTACAGGCTTTTACTCCCTAAATTGCTTAAAAATCTAATATCCATAACCGAAACTATCGGATATTTCGAAAAAAATACTTATCCGAAACCGTATCTGAAACCGGTATAATATTATTCCTATACCCGTATCCATATCCACAACATCCCCAATGTGAACCAGCCCTTATTTAGTAAGAACATTCTCGAATATAATTCACAGATCCCAAGAGATACTTCCACACAATAAAGTATATTTGACGGCGCCATTCTTATTCGCTGTGTGCAATCCATTGTGCTCAACAAAATTTAATTTTTAAGAATACATTTGATTCACCCAATTGTCCACATTGTGGTCATGTTGAAGATGTCATGCATATTTTGTGGGATTGTGACTTGTGTCGGTCTGAGCGCACTAGTTTAATTAGTCATCTTAATATTAATTTACCTAATGTAGGCGTCTTAAATGGCATTCCGGCTGAACCAACTTCTGATTCCGCTAGAATGTTATTTGATTACGTAAATGTATATATTAAACATAGAATAGGTTAGATTTATTATTACATTACTATAGATATAAGTTGCCAGTATTATGTTTAGTGTGGATATAATGAGGCCGACATATTCAGATTTAATGAAAAAGGCCTCGACAAAAATTTTGAAAAAAAAAAAGAATACATTTTTACTTTATCGGTTAAAGCACTTTTATCCTTGACATGTATATATTGAGGCTACTAAAGTGCTTGTATTATAGAAACAGGACGACTAAAGTACATATATCAAAGATACAACGAGTTTAAGACATAAGATGCAAAGATTTAAGGCGACCGAGGTGTAGTGGCAGTGCAATGGTTACGCAAACCGAGAGCACGTGTTCAAAACCACTCACCGGCACCAATGTACCTTTGATATATGTACTTTGGTTGTCCTGTTTCTATGATAAAAGCACGTTTAGTAGCTTAGTATAGGGGACAACCTAAAAATGCAGGGTTCTTCTGTGCCCATAACCATAGAGTGTGCATTGGTACCGGCAAGGGTTTTTGAACCCGTGCTCTCGGTTTGCGTAACCATCGCGCTACCACTACACCACGGTTGCTTTAATTATTGTTATTTATCATCATTCCCCACAGAGATAGGCAGAGACAATGGAGCGCCACCTGCCACAACTCTCTACGTCGTTTTATATACGTGGCATTATTGTTACATTTTACGTTTATTTATTGAGGACAACTCAGAAGAGAAAGAACTCACTTTTACAAACTAATTTATTCTCTATTCTCTACCTTAATAGAGTTATGAAAGGAATTTCTTTGTTAAAAGTATTAAGATGCCATTATAAGATTATATATATTATATAGCATTATATATAATGCAAACTGGAACGTTGCCAGGAGCACTTTGCGTTCTGGCTTGTTTAAATCCTTAGACTGCATCCTGCATAAATTTGTTTAGAAAAGGAATTTTAGCTGCTTAAGTGAAACTTTGGCAATTATTTGGCAATTGGTTGACTCCGTGACCACGATGGCTGCAAAGCTCTCGAAACGTCGGAATAATAAAAAATTGTAAAATCAAAACCAAAATACACGCGATAGTAAGCCGCATGAAATTTGTTTAATTTAATTATTCCTTTTTATTTCATTATAATTGTCATTTTTTATTGGTCTGTATACTTGTAAGTAGTGCTATCAACCCGGATCTTACCAATCTCCAGATCCGAAGCAAATACGAGTATTTACCTCTTTTTTTGCTTTATGATTTCTGCTTTTCTGCACAGTTCTGCTTTGATCATTTTGCACACCTAAAATATGCAAAATAAAGGATTCATTCTAATTACATTGTACATTAAACAATTTTAGAATGTACATTTTTTTTATTGTGTCTCGACATATGACAGCACCCTGCTTGATGTTAAGCCGAAGTGTGGTCCATGAATGAATGTCACTGCTAATACAATTCAATAACTGTGAGTAGCAATCACATCCACTATGCCGGGCTAGATGGAACCGGCCACTTACAAGCTGATCCCCAAACGTGACCAAATCACTTCACGGTCTGTATACTTGTAAGTGGTGGTACTACCCCGGATCGGCAGGCTGGGTACCACTACCTACCAATCTTTGATAACCAGACCGCAAATATCCATCTCTTTTTTTTTATTAACAAATATTTGCAATATTTAATATTATTAAATATTACAAATAAAAGCTATGAAACAAATATTTGCTCCGACCGGGGACTTTACGCGCAACAAACCAATCGCTAAACCGTTCGTCCACGCCTGTCGTCAATACAATTAAGCCCAAGTCCCCATACAAATTGAATGTCCTTTGTATATTCCAATTTCACAATTATACAATATAAAGTTTCGTTATTAGAAGCTATTATAGTAAGTGCATGCTATAGATTAAAGTTAAGGATAACTCAGTTAGGAGTTTAACCTTCCTTTGAAACTGAAGTCTCAGTAGTTTACAATGTTGTAAGACAGGTTAATAGCTCTTTATAGCTGCAGATAAAGCCAGGGGAATTTACTTTAAATATAAAAGTAAATATTTAAAGCCAGACACTATAAACAAGACATTATTCCAACTAATGTATACCGTATTTTTCCTTAATTGGCAGAAGTTGTAAACAAACATGAATTTACCCTTTCTCAGGGAAACTGTTAGCCACAGTTTTATTCTATAGAATAAACATACATTATTTACAGACCCAGGAGGGTATTTGCCGACTAAATCGAAGACATCCTCAAGTAATCTGGATTGCCTAGTGCCCATAACCGTAGATCTTGTATGTCTTGATCTTGTGTCAGGATCGTGGAAAGTGGCGCTCCATTGTCTCTGTCTACCCCTGTGGAAAAATGCGTGACAATTTGATTAATTCATTTAATTTATTAACAAAATCACACACTATTGTCATTATTATTAATACATTAATTACTTATAATAATAAATGATTCATAGGTAGATATTTTTAGATCGTATTGTTGATTCGCATAATTTGCCAATATGTACATATTTTAAAAACATGAATTGTGTAATATATTCTCCATTCTAACCAGGAGAATGTTCCGAGGAGCTCTTTAACCTTGTTCCTACCTCGTCTTTTCACACCCGTAATAAACGCACTGGTCGGGGGAAGCATCCGCATTCTGTCGACCTCTTTTCTTTGTAAAACAATCGACAAGTGGAATGCTTTGCATAGTGATGGCAACTGCGGCAGCCGTGAACTGACTCGGTTGTTTCAATCGTCGTAACTCTTGGATCTCCTCTTGCTTATCATCAGACAGCTCGAGGTTAAAAGTCGTGTCACAATAAAAAAAAATGTCCGGCACATTGACAGCAACTGAGGCAATCCAGACGAGCAAATCACATCAATAAAAACATATAGTCATCGATAAAGCCATAAAAGCAATCCAATTAAGTTTACGTGACTACAGATTTCATAAGATAGGTTAATAAATTATTTCCTTCAACACAATGGCCCGCCCTGTATATGCCCGCATGTAATCCGTGGAACACCATATATCTTGTCTAATCGATTACGTGCCTCTATGAATTATAACCTGTCGATGCCAAGGACTTTGCTTCATGATGGTGCGATTCCGATGGCGACTGCAGACCGCACTACTGCTTTGTATGAATCTGTATGAGTGAAGTGTATGTGGACACACACATATACAGTCAAATTAGCTTGGGGACGAGGTTTTTGTAGTAGTGCGCCTAAAATCAATTAACACACGTTACGACATGTCATGTTCTTAGGTTTTAATTGAAGCAAACGGAAGATAACCGGAAACTTTTAATTATCTATTTGATTAAAAATTCCAGAATATCGTGCACAAAACCAACCAATTAATTATAGACGAAACATATTTACATACGTCACATAACCTCTCAAAATCTTGGAATCCATCTGAAAGCACTTCAGGTTTAAAACGACATATATCGAAGGGCAATCGGACAAAATATTTAAGAAAAAAATAAGAAAAAATATAACAGTTGTTTATTTATTTATATGCTGACTGTACACTACTACAAACGCAAAACGTCTCCAAGCTAAAACTAAACTTATACATGTATTATATGTATATGTACTTGTACAGTCAGCATCAGATATATGTGAGCACGCAATGTGATCAAAAATATCTATACAATCAGTTAGTCAAAAATATCTACACACTCACTTGTCAAAAATATGTCAACAGACAATTCAGTAAATTTGTTTTCAAATATTACATTTTATATGAGTGTGTAGATATTTTTGACTATTTGCGAGTGTAGATATTTTTGACGCATTGAATGCTCACATTAATATGACAACTAATGGTGTGTCTATTATCTACAGATATTTTATGACCAATCTGAATGTATAGATACTTTTGATCAGATTGCGTGCTCAGATATATCTGATGCTGACTGTACTATGCATACACTACAGTAAGATTGATTCCGTGCAAGGCGACACTGTGGTCGTGCCATACCTATTTTTACAAACTAGTAGTGCGGTTTGCGGTCGCCATCGAAATTACTTTGATGATGCGGGACGATAAGTGTAAACGACACGTTAGTTAACGATTTTTTGTATTAATTAAAGTAGCGCCGATCCGGGGTAGTACCAGCACTTGTACAGGCTATAGTACAGTATACACTTATAGTACAGTATACAGACTGTGATTACAGTGAAGTTTTATTTTATTGTGACTTGACATATACTCGTATAAAAATAAACTGAATACTTATACGATAAAATGTGCTGTTGGTGCATCTATTTTTGTATAAATAAATAAACAACTTGTTTATTTACACAATTTCGATAACAATTAGCGGGTATCCATTAAATGAGAATGTAACATGAAGCGTACACCGTCAGCTAATTATCACTTTGCTGGCGAAATGAGAATAATTGATGGCCGTGCGAATTATTGATGCGGAATACATCAAGCTAATTACAGCAGTTTTGCAACTGTAATTAGGTATTTAAGGGTGAATATCGCATATAGCACAAAACAGTAGTTGGCAGACAGTTGACGACAGGCCTGGGTTTGTTAACACTAGTTTGTTACGCGTAAGGTCCCGGGTTTGATTTCCGGTCGTAGCAAATATTTGTTTCATATACTATAATATATATAATAATTATATTAAATATTGCAAAGATTTGTAAATAAAAAAGAAGTTGGATATTTGCTCCGGGTCTGGTCATCATAGACGGATAGGCAGTGGTGCCCAATCTGCCGATCGGATGAAGAGGAAGCGAAAAGGTGGTGTTAGGAACGTGAAAAACGGATCGTCGGATATGATATCTAAAGCTGTTTCTGCCATCTCTTTTCAAGAAGAAGGCGTGATTTTTATTTTATTTGTATTATCTTGAAACCACATATCTACACTTTTAATTAACCTAACAAAACGCTTTAAAATTATCGCGTACGAACCAGTAGAACCCGTATAACAGTTTTAAGGAAAATTATGTAAATTTATGAAACGGTCGGCTCTCCTTGAACTTAATTTGACAAGCATCGAAGGTCGCCGCACCCTTTCCAGGTGTATTTCAGACACATGCACAGATAACAGGATTATAGACTCCGCTTTAGACTTATGTTAAAGTAATGGCGGTCGTCGCTACATGTAACTACAAGATGGCGTTGCAAAAAGAGATTGTCTACTAATGCAGGCGACCGTGGTGTAGTGGCAGTGCAATGGTTACACAAACCGAGAGCACGAGTTCGAAATCACCCACCGGTACCAATGTATCTTTGATATTTGTACTTTGGTTGTCCTGTTTCTATGATACAAGCAAGCACTTTAGTAGCTTAGTATAGAAATGTATTTTTTTATTGGCCTTGTGCATCCAATATCAAGCTGTATTTCGCCAAAGTATTTGAATATCGACGCGAGACCACTAAGGAAAGTGGACAGCCTTGCATGCGACATGCGCGCAGCGGAGATACTTCATTACGCACAGAATATTACAATATCCATGCCCTTTTTGATGTAATTAGACAAACTCACACGCGTGTACGCGTGTCCATCTAGTGACAAAGATACAAAAGATCGTTGCCACATACAACAACTAGATGGCGCTACATGCGCAGGCATGTCAGCTCATGCGACAGTACAACAACCAATGGCGTTGAGCCCCCAATATCTCGCAAACGATATTTCGACAGATTATTAGTATATATAAAGGAATCGACGCGAGATCACTATGGCCGAGTTGGAGGCCCCACGTGCGTTATGCGTGTGGCGAGGAGATTTTCCTTATTATATCACTACAACCGCATACATTTGACTGCATACGCGCGTCAAATGTATGCGTCATGAATGTAAATTCATGAAAATTCGTATGAATACGAGCTTCTACGCGCCGAAAATATACGTCTGGTATGTAACTGCACTAAGATTACAAATGTAATATCTGTTGTTTTATAGTCTATGCTTCTATGTGAAGGTCAAGGCCATTATTTCAAACACCATGAAACCTTATGGGTATTTTTCAGTTATTATTCTTTTTAAAAGAGACAATGAAAATATTCCCAGGCTCGAAGGTCAACTAGGGCTTTTGATAAATAACTTATCTATTTACAATGGCTAACAATGGAAAAGGTCATAATGATAATTTTTCAACTTTTATTATATGGAAAAAATACTTTCTCAATGCTATAAAATAACAATTAATAACAAAATAACAACAATAACAAATAACAATTTATATTGTTATTTGTTATAATAATATCCAATCTAATTATTAAATACTACAAATAAAAGCTACGAAACATGTATTTGTCCGATGTGGAATCGAACCCGGGATTCCACATCGCGTGACGAACTGGTGGGATAACCAATGTGCCAAGCGTGTCGTCACCTACGGCTTTATATAAATCAATTGTAAGCCTTTTCCACAGGAATAGGCAGACCCAGGAAAGTTTTTCCGACCAAATCGGAGACATCCTCAAGAAAGCTGGGTTGCCTAGTGCCCATTATAGTAAAGCTTGTATGAAAAGAAATGTGGTTTTAATTAAGTGGATGTGAATGCCACTTCTAGTTATTGAAATGTAGTAGCAGTGACATCTATTCATGGACCGCACTCCAGCCCAACATCAAGTGGGGTGCTGTTATATGTCGAATAAAAAAAAACATCTGCCATGTTTTTATCATTTATTTTCACTGAGACACGACTCTCTCGCATCTCTCGCATTCACGAAATAAATAATTTAGTTCCAAATCTGCACAAAGTAATTATTCAGAGATAGAAGTGGGCACTTCCAAAATTAACTCACTCAAATATAGTCGTCATGACCTAAATGCATTTTAAGCATTCAACTCCGTAGTTTTTTATTTGATAATTTACAATTCAAACAATAATTTATTTCATTAATAACCATACGAGTACAATATTTACAAAAATTGTACAAGGATAATTGTACAAAATTTGTCGGAAAAATCCGATGTGGATGCGTTATAGTGACCGCACACTATCAATATTATTTATAGTATTTTCTTAGATTTCGCGCGAACATTGAATAATAAATTAAACAAATTTTATGCGGCTAACTATCGCGTTTATGTTGGTATTGATTTTACAATTTTGGTTTGGTACTCCGTGACCACGATGGCTGCAAAGCTCTTGAAACGTCGGAATAATAAAAAATGTAAAATCAAAACCAAAATAAACGCGATAGTAAGCCGCATAAAATTTGTTTAATTCATTACTATTATTGACATATACAATAGTATTAAACGTTTGCGGGGTTTTTAATATTATTAATGAAATCCTGATTGCGTCAATATATTGCATTAATATCGGGGGCAGGCAGGGGTATTAATAACATCTCATTCGAGCGGGAAGCTTTATATTGGCAGCGCGTTATTTTATGCATGTTTAAATGGAATATATTAAAATCAACACTATGAATGAATGTGAACTTATAATACACATACAGTTCATTAAATAATAGGAAAGCTTTCTGAGCTATGGATCACTTTTATTAAACCGTATAAAAATAAAGCGGAAAGATGTGAAAATAAGCTGATGCTCTAAAAACTATTTTTGGCGTGAGGTTTAAAAAAAAATCTAAATCTTTCCAAATCCATCGAATATACCAATTTTTGACTTACTATCTATAAATATTTTCTACAAATTATTATTTATTATTTCTATTCATTCAAAATGTCATAATTCAGGTAGAGAATCGCGACTAGGTATATTCTCGTACTAAAGTATTGTCAATATTATTCTTTAGTGTGCGGTCGTTTTTATCGTATTGACAATATCACTAACCTCTCAATATTATTGTCAATATAGGTGTGCGGTGTACCTTAAACAAGGAAGATCCAGAAGTATTTAATTCGCCAGACGGTGTATGCCGTAAACGCTGACTGTTAAACGCAATAAACGGGTATTTTTCACATTCAAATTCTCAAAACGCTGGCTTGCCTAGTGCCCATAACCGTAGAGCTTATACAAAGAGAATTTTGAATGTAAGGGAAGGGAGGGGTTTATGGCAGGATAAAGGCGTGACAATTTGATTTCAAAATACTTATTTCCAACGACAGGCGTGGTGGGTCACTTCCATTCATGGACCGCAATCCAGCTTAACTTACTTTAGGTGGGGTACTGAGATATGTCGAGTCACATAAAGAAAACTACGTGCCTATTCATTAAATAAATTAATGAACACACACACATAAATATATGGTTACGTTTAGTTTTTTTATAGGTATTTTTTTTAAGATTTACCTTGTAGTGTATATCCGACAAGCCCCAAATAGATCACTATTCAAAAAGATGGTCTTCACACATTTCCTAAATAGCTCCCAACAACTGTAAATAGTATGTATATTTATGTGTTAGTATTTATTGTATTATATGTATTGGTATTATATTTTTGGTATGTAGTATGTTTAGTGTATTATAAAGTATATTATTTTTTTTATTTCTTTTTTATTTTCACCTACCTCATACAAAAAGTGCGTTAAATTGTTTCTAAGGTAGGCTAGTAAGAATGCCTAGCGGCATTAAGTCCGCCTTTGTACATTGTGCATAAAGTTTTAAATAAATAAAAATAAAATAAATAAATACATAGTTAAATATAAAAATTATTGATTAATCCTATTATTAGTAGTATTTTTATTTATAGTAGTAAATGTATAAATTGTACTGTTGGATTGTCTAAATGGAAATAAATAAATAATTCATAACAACTCTTACAAATGACCCCGTATTATCAGCATATCTATCCAACAATCACCCTTAATGTATGGCCCTAATGTGACCCCCAATAAAGGTCTAATTGTATCTAAACGTGAAGGAAACTTTGACCTACTTACTTAAGGTCATACCCATCTATCAACATATCAATCGACACAAGGTTCACTCAAGGCAAATCAAAGTTACCCCTGCTAAATATAGGGTCGTAAACTTAATAGTACATAAACGCTGGTATTTAGACCTCTTTTTGTGTGTTTACATGCAACTTGACGACAGGGCGACGGTTAGCGATTGGTTTGTTGCGCGTAAAGTCCCGGGTTCGATTCTTGGTTGGATCAAATATTTGTTTCATAGCTTTTATTTGTAATATTTATTAATTATATTAACTATTGAAAATATTTGTTAATAAAAAAAGACGTGGATATTTGCTTCGGGTCTGGATATCAAAGAGTGGTATCTAGTCTGCCGATCCGGGGAAGTACCACCACTACTTACAAGTATACAGACCGTAAAGTAATTTTGTCACGTTTCGGAATTAGCTTTGCGGCAGACGCAGCGTAGGTAGGCCTCCCACAAGGTGGCCTGACGACATAGTGAAAGGCACAAATAACCAGTGGATGCAACTAGAATCTTGTTGTTTTGGATGGAGGCATATATTTAGCAGTGGACGTCTTCCGGCTAATGTTGATGATGATGAAGTAGTCCAAGAGCGCCGACTACTGAAAAAACCGACTCCGTTCTCGCTGTCACCATGCCGGTATAGTGAATGTGACTGCTACTTGCGGTACCTCCATTCATGGACTAACATCAGGCGGGGTGCTGTTAGATGTCGAGTTCAAATTTAAAAAAAGTTATATTATATTATATTATATTATATTATATTATATTATATTATATTATAATTTATTATATTATATTATATTATATTATATTATATTATATTATATTATATTATATTATATTATATTATATTATATTATATTATATTATATTATATTATATTATATTATATTATATTATATTATATTATATTATATTATATTATATTATATTATATTATATTATATTATATTATATTATATTATATTATATTATATTATATTATATTATAGTATATTATATTATATTATATTATATTATATTATATTCCTTCTAAGACTGGGCAGCCGTAAACTAACTCAGGTTTTTTCAGTCGTCGACACAGGCGGGTCGAGGTCAGATGTCGAGTCACAATAAAAAAAACACCCTGAAAAACTCTATTAAAAAATCAATCTCTTCAATATTTAACATAGTTTGGTATCTCTTATGATAGTTCATTACGTACTCAACAAAGCGGAACTCCGCCCGCCCACCGCGGAGGTAGGCGGGCGGGAACATAATTAAATTGAACAAATTGTTTTTGCCGCCCTAACGAGAATTGCCTGTTGTTTTTTTAATGTCGATTGTGGGTTATGCATTTTTATGAGTAAATATTGAACAAGATTAATTTTATTTACTTTTACGCTTCTATAGTCCATAGCTATACCATGGTGTAGTGGCAAGGACAGTGGTAAGGTGGCCATGGTTGTGCAATGTATCTTTGATATATGTACTTTGGTTGTCCTGTTTCTATGATACAAGCACTTTGGTAGCTTAGTATAGAAATGTAAATAAAATAAAAAAATACCAGAAGTAGTAAGCAGTGGTATCGAGTCAGCCAATCGGAGGTAGTTTCACCACTTACAACTATACAGACTGTTAAGTGACTTAGTCGCGTTTCGGGATCAGATTGTAAGTTGCCAGTTCCAACTAGGCCGGCATAGTAAATACGACTGCTACTTACAATTATTGAATTGTAGCAGTGACATCCATTCATGGACCACACACTCCAGCTTAACATCAAGCTGAGTACTGTCATATATCGAGTAAAAAAAATAGGTTTAGTAAGCAGTAGTGACGAGACTGACAATCGGAGGTAGTTTCACCACTTACAACTATACAGACTATGAAGTGACATAGTCGCGTTTCGGGATCAGCTTGTAAGTTGTTCAGTCATTTAAAACGCTATAGTAAGCCGCATAAATTTGTTAAATTTAATAAAAAAATAATCTGCAGAGCTATTTAAGACGGTTTTTCCACCTCATTCTATTGTATTATAAATCTTTTTGAAATACAAAGCTTTCTATCTAATTCCATTTGAACTCAATTTGCCAACACAATCGCGAATTTTCACCATATCTAGGTTTATAGGTGAAAAGAACATTGTAATAGATTAGGAAAAATATAGGGGCTATTCCAGCACATTTTACAAGTAATAACAGAGTTTTCGTTCTTTCACCTTGAATGGATTTTTTCCTATTTGTACCACAAGGTTCGTTCTTCGTGTTAAAAGTATTTTTGTTGTTCGTCCCCGACAATATAATTATTCGTCCATAGTTCTCAACGCATTATTATATGATTTATGGTCTCTATACAAAAATTATCAATAAAATTAAGTAACAAAATAAGTAAAATTTAAGGCGACCGCGATGTAGTGGGTACTCAAACCGAGAGCACGGGCTTAAAATCACTAGCAATGTATCTTTGGTTGTCCTGTTTCTATGATACAAGCACTTAGTAGCTTAGTATAGAAATGTAAAAAAAAATGGTCAGTGCTGATATTAAATACAAATTATTTTGAATTACTATTGTACTACTAGAGATGAAAATAAAAAAATAAACACTTATTATTCGGTTAGCTGCGGCCGTTGACAAATCTGCGCGCATTATTTTTGTTTCTTTCCAATTGTTATTACTAATGTATTATATAGTTTTATAAAGAGTGGTGGGCAGTGGTACCCAGTCTGCCGATCCGGGGTAGTACCACCACTTACAAGTATACAGACCGTGAAGTGATTTGGTCACGTTTCGGGATCAGCTTGTAAGTTGCCGGTTTCATCTAGGCCGGCATAGTGGATGTGATTGCTACTCACAGTTAATGAATTGTATTAGCAGTGACATTCATTCATGGACCACACTTTGGCTTAACATCAAGCGGGGTGCTGTCATATGTCGAGTCACAATAAAAAATAAATTAAAAAAAGTAATAATAAAAAATATATATTGTCTGATTTATTGATGTTTTAACTTCTTTATATCGTATTTAAATATATTGAATATTTACAAGCAAGTGGATAAAATCTTGTTTGGGATCGTTTGAATATGTTTTTATATAAATTTTATACAGCTTACCGCCGAACACATCTTAATAAGTAACTCATAAGTATTATAAATATTTGACAGATTTTTATTAGGAACAAACAACACTTTTTAATTTTGTTCCCTGTCCGGGAATGAACTAGTGGGTACAAAGTGAAATAAACCCAGAAAAAGGGCGTTTATATGAACCATTCGTCTTACTTAGTAAAAACCTGACACTCCTCGTGGAATACTTTTTATTTTACCTCGTGAATAGGTGTTCGACATGAGTTTTTTGAAGTACCTGTGTTGCACTTCGTAATATGCAGCTCTTCCGGTATGATTTTCGGCCGTAGTAGAAATATCTTTTTTTAGGATTTTTTTTATTTTTTTAAATTTATATTTCTATACTAAGCTACAAAAGTGCTTGTATAATAGTAATAGGACAACCAAAGTACACATATCAAAGATACATTGGTACCGGTGGGTGGTCTCGAACTCATGCTCTCGGCGTGTGTAACCATTGCATTGCCACTACACCACGGTTTTTCGACTACTGACGTCGACTTGCCTGATTGTAGGAGGTTGAAGAGGGCGGCGACTGAAAAACCGCTTACTCAGTTATAAGGCTGCCTCAGTCGCCGGCATAGTGCGGTCAAAGAAATTAAAGTCAATATTTATCACATCCACAATTCTCTTCATACAAACTATATCGTTATGAGGACCCCTGTTTTTTAAGAATAATACCAAGTAATTACGGTAATAAATATTCATTCTATGGACGGAGGGACGGACGGACAAATGGAATAATTGTTCTCTCAATGAAAGCTCAAAATAAAATTTAAACAAAACGTAGAAATGCTATTTTGTTTCTTAAAAACTATAAAGTAATCCTTTTAAAGGCTTTCACGCGAAATGACATTAAGAGCACAGTCACTTCCAATGACTCTATCATGAAAAGAACTTAGCTTTTCATGAAAATGCATGGAATAATAAACCGTAGGGTATAGAACTCGGCAGAAAAATAGAGCGCTGGCATTTAGTATTATTATTATGTACCTTTTTTTGTTACCTACATTAATTTCGTTTTGCCATCATACAGACCATATCTAGCACAGTCTGTATACTCGTACAAGTATTGTGAAGTGATTTGGTCACGTTTCAGGATAAGCTTGTAGGTTGCCGGTTCTAGACCGACATATTTTTTTTTATTTTTTTTTATTGTGACTTGACATATGACAGCACCCCGCTTGATGTTAAGCCAAAGTGTGGTCCATGAATAAATGTCACTGCTACTACAATTCAATAACTGTGAGTAGCAATCACATCCACTATGCCGGCCTAGATGGAACCGGCAACTTACAAGCTGATCCCGAAACGTGACCAAATCACTTCACGGTCTGTATACTTGTAAGTGGTGGTACTACCCCGGATCGGCAGACTGGGTACCACTGCCTACCACTCTTTGATAACCAGACCCGAAGCAAATATCCATCTCTTTTTTTTTATTAACAAATATTTGCAATATTTAATATTATTAAATATTACAAATAAAAGCTATGAAACAAATATTTGCTCCGACCGGGGATCGAACCCGGGACTTTACGCGCAACAAACCAGTCGCTAAACCGTTCGTCCACGCCTGTCGTCAAAACTCCGACGTTAAAAACCGACTGTCCTGCAGTCGGATGTGACTGCTACTTACACTTTAATAACTGTAAGTAGCAGTTACCTCTATTCATGAACCACACTACAGCTTAACATCAGGCGGGTTGCTGTTATATGTCGAGTCAAAGAAAATAATTAAAAAAAAACTTGTTGTGGTCCTTTAGAACGTTTGGTTTTCACGCAACGTCCCAAAAATAATTATATCAATATTTATCAAAATTGGTTCATTGTGAATGTAAAGGATGCGAGGGAGTTGTGTCAGGATCGTGGCAAGTCGCGCTCCATTGTCTCTGTACAACTCCCACCACCATTACAACCACTATTATTTTCATACAAGCTCTACGGTTATGGGCACTAGGTAACCTGGCTTACTTGAGGATGTCTCCGATTTGGTCAGAAAACACCCTCCTGGGCCTGCCTTTATTAACGCATCCATTCACATGAGATTTATAAATTCTTATATTAACACGTTAAACAAGGCAGGCCCAGGAGAGTGTTTTCCGACCAAATCGGAGACATCCTCAAGAAAGCCAGGTTACCTAGTGCCCATAACCATAGAGCCTGTATGAAGAGAAGTGTGGATGTGAAGGAAGCAAGGGAGTTGTGTGAGAAAGAGGCGTGACAATTTGATTGATTGATTGATAACAGAGGTGATTTTTATTATAGATAGTAAAATATTTTATTATCTACAATAGAAATACATAATAGAGGTACTTTTAGAAATTGGCGCGTGTTTTCTTTCTGTATTTCGTCCGCAAATGTAACTTTTATGCGATAAGAAAGATTAATTTGTTAGGTTGTGAGTGATTACTATCACGGCATTTGTCTCTTTAAGGGTAGACGTGGAAATTGTATAAATTAAATAAATACGCACGTTGAATTACGGTTGATTTTTGATTTTGATTTGAAAATTTTCATTGTAACTGGGTCTCTATTGTCTCTGCCCATCCCTGTGGGGATTGAATCGTGACAATGTATTTTTTGTGATTCGACATATGATAGCACCTCACCTGATGATAAACTGGAGCGCGGTCCATGAATGAATGAATGAGTGACTGCTACTACATTGACATTAACTGCAAGTATGGAGTAGCATCCAGTATTCCGGCAACTTATAAGCTACCCTGAAACGCAATTAAGTAACTCGACGGTCTGTATACTTGTAAGTGGCTGTACTACCTCGGATCGGTAGACAGGGCACCACTGCCTCCTCTTTAATAACCAGACCCTGAGCAAATATCAGGTGAACTATGAATAAAAGCTTATGATAATTATTTCTTTGCTTCGACCGGGAATCGCACCCGGAACTTTACGCGTAACGGACTGGTGTCATTAACCTACCCTTTTATAAACAATGCAGTATGTTTAAAGGTACTTGATGTAGGTACTAATCGTATGTTAGAAAAACATTAAAAGGCAGAACATGTCTAAGAAAAGATATTGTATTATCTTAAAAGGTACTTGAACAGGATCGTTACACAACCTTTTCTTTGTGTATCTAATGTTCGAAGCTCTCAGATAAAATTACAGGAACATTTTCTTGTTATATCTTGGAAACTTGATGTGGAAAATGAGTCAGGATCGTAGAAACTGCTGGCCGACCGCGTAACTCAATGACAATGATAATTGTCAAGTTTTGACAATTGAATTCCATTAATGAGCTTCTAAATCTAAGAATATGGAAAGAACGACATTTTGACGACAGGCGTGGACGAACGGTTTAGCGATTGGTTTGTTGCGCGTAAAGTACCGGGTTCGATTCCCGGTCGGAGCAAATATTTGTTTCATAGCTTTTATTTGTAATATTTAATTAAATTAGATTATCCAAATATTATGCAAAAAAAGAGGTAGATATTTGCTTCGGGTCTGGTTATAAAAGAGTGGTAGGCAGTGGTACCCAGTCTGCCGATCCAGGGTAGTACCACCACTTACAAGTATACAGACCGTGAATTGATTTGGTCACGTTTCGGGATCAGCTTGTAATTTGCCGGTTCCATCTAGGCCGGCATAGTGGATGTGATTGCTACTCACAGTTATTGAATTGTAGTAGCAGTGACATTTATTCATGGATCACACTTCGGCTTAACATCAAGCGGGGTGCTGTCATATGTCAAGTAACAATAAAAAAAAATATGCCACTGTGTGACTGAAAGAGACAACTACTTGTACTTCAATTCATTTCTTTCAAAGGTTGGTACTACTTTTTGCAAATATAACCACTTGGTTGATTTTTAATACTGCCTAATTAAAAGTCACGTGGTAGTAAGGATAGCGGCATAATTGTTCCGTCATCCTTTTTCAAGAATTTAATGTCATTTGTTATTCTGTCAAAAGGTTGTCAAATGATCATCAATACAAGTGACAAACTTCTAAATTACGGATGTAAAAATGTATATTCATCCCCTTCTGACTTCTATTTAATGCCATAAGTGAAAATAGTATAAACGGTTGTATTTTGTAGCTATTTTAGTGCTCCTTCTTTATCTTAAGTCCAAATTCTTTGTTCTAAATTAAAATTGCGCCACGCAACACACTAAGAATCGTTGTTCATTTTCATTGACAGTTTCAGCTCATTGAAACTTATTGTCTGAATGAATAAAAGCGTTTTTTGACACTAACAGCGACCTCGTAACTTTATGACAGATGAGAATGAAGTTATTTGTCATTGCCATTAAAGATGCGCGGTCGGCCCTCTGGTTGTCAAGACTGGTAGAGGTAGACTTCCGATCAGGGGATGCACCACGACTTTCAAGTGTAACCCTAAAGTGATTTAGTCGCGTTTTTACATCAGCTTGGAAAGTTTTTGGTTCAAGCATGTTGTGCCACTGTTATTTATCTCTAGTACCAGCCTTTACTCAAGGGCCGCACTTCAGCGTAACATCAGGAAGGTTGCTGGTTTACGTCGAGCCACAAAAAAAATTCAATCAATCAATCAAATGTCACGCCTTTTTTGCACAGGAATAGGCAGAGACAATGGAGCGCCACTTGCTACGATCCTGACACAACTCGCTTCCTTCAAAATTTTCTTCATACAAGCTTTTTGGTTATGGGCACTAGGCAACCTAAATAAAGAGAAAAAAGAAATTACTATCAAACGAGTATATAAAGATCATCTTTTGGAAGAAGCACCGCGAAGATTTTTTATTTAAGTAATAAAATAAATTTCAAAAATAAAATTTTCTCTCCCGAAATAAATTTAATTTCTAATAAGGAAAGTTTTTAAACTTTTTATTACAAATAAGTTTTATATTCATAAAGGCACCCATACACTATTTATTCAATCAATCAATCAAAATGTCACGCCTTTTTCCAACAGGGATAGGCAGAGAGAATGGAACGCCACTTACCACGATCTTGACACAACTCCCCCGCTTCCATCACATCCACAATTCTCTTATACAAGCACTACACTATTTAAGAATCATCTTGATCGTCCTAATTCTCTCAGGGAAAGGCAGAGACAACGGAGCGCCACTTTCTTTTCGATTCTCTTCATACAGACTCTATGGTTATAGGTACAAGGAGAGTGGTAGGCTGCCCTTCCATGAATACAATACTATATAATAGCGGTTATATTATATTAGAAGCACCTTAGGCTGGCATAATGACGGCGACTGAGGCAGCCGGGAACTAACTCGGTTTTTTCAGTCGTCTCGGACCTCCTCTTGCTTAGGCGGATCGAGGTCAAAAGTCGTGTCACAATAAAATAAAATAAAAATATTTACAAATCACTCAAAATACACCTGAAGCTTTCTATTTAATCTTTCACACCTGTATTTCCTCGTGGAAACACTTGCCACGATTCTGACACGTCTCACTCGCTTCCTACACACCCCAAAGTCAGCAGGGAAATCAAATTTTAAAAATGTTTCTCTGAATTTATGTTGCCGTGTTATGCTTTTTTTTATTTACATTTCTATACTAAGCTACTAAAGTGCTTGTATCATAGAAATAGGACAACCAAAGTACATATATCAAAGATACATTGGTACCGGTGGGTGGTGATCTCCGGCTTGTGTAACCAGTGTACTGCCACTACACCACGGTCGCCTTTTAAAGTGGTAGGTAGACAGTTGGCTATCGTTTACTCTGTCTAACGATCCGGGGAAGTCCCTATCACTACTTGCAAGTGTACAGACCGAAAAGTGACTTAATCGCGTTTCAGAATTTAAAAGTTGCCGGTTCCAACTAGGCCGGCTTAGTGGATGGGACTGCTACTTGCAGTTATTTATTTGTACTAGTATTTGCCTACATTCTATCTAAACATTTGGGGGAGCGTTGTCTACTATTTATCGCGTTTATAAAAACCACACATTTCGTTTCTCTAACAACCTTATAACCTTGGATCCATCAAGCGATGCGTGAAGAATCACCTTTAGCTGGCATAGTGACGGCGGTTGAGGCAGCTGTGAATTAAGTCGGTTGTTTTAGTCGTTGTTAATCTTGGATCTCCTCTTGATTATCATCAAGCGGGTCGGGGTTGAGGTCAAATGTCATGTCACTATAAAAAAAACTTACAATTCCTCCTCATCACACTGCGTTCCTTTCCAGTTAATTTTGCTTTTGCTGGAGACAGCTCCAGGTTGTGGAATGATCTTCCTCAACATATTCACAAAGCTCCTAACAGAATTATCTTTAAAAAACTACTTTCGTTTCATATTGCTACTAAAAAGTCAGCATGTTATGTAGATATTTATGTATTTATGCATGTGTATATTTATTTATTATTTATGTAGTTATATATATTTTAAGTGTGTATATATTGTATATTTATAAATCTGATGTAAATGGATGCGTTAAACAAGCACGCCCAGGAAGGTGTTTTTCGACAAAATCGGTGACGTCCTCAAGAGACGGCTCCATTGTCTCTGCCTATCCCTGTGGCAAAAAAGCGAAACAATTTGATTGATTGAATAGGCAGAGACAATGGAGCGCCGCTTGCTACGATCCTGACACAACTCCCTCGCTTATTTCACATTCACAATTCTTACAAGCTCTACGGTTATGGGCACTAGGCAACCTAGCTTTCTTGAGGATGTCTCCGATTTGGTCGGCGAACACCCTCCTGCCTATTCTTGCGGGAAAAAGACGTGAATATTTGATTTATTGATTGATATATGTTTATATTTATATGTGTGTGTGTGTTTATCTATTTGTCTCTTGTCTCTAAATGAACTTCTTCCTTCTGCTCACATTTTGGAATTGCTTCTATTGTTCCAAAGGTTGGCTAGTAGAGAATGCTAACTAGCATTAAGTTCGCCTGCGTGCACCATAGTGCGGCAAGTTATAAATATATGAATAAATAAACATTTCGGTACAGTGGGGGAGCGTCGCCCCCTCTCACCGCTGGGTTGAAAACCACAGCCTTAATGATAAACATAGGAATTAAAGTAAATGTTCGCGTTCACATTTAGTTTAGTTTGTACAAAGCTTTACAATGGCGGACTGCATTTTTAAATTACAAACTTCACTATGAGACGCCCCTGCTATAGTACGTTTTTATGACAATGCTCCTGTGGCAGAGATTGGGTTGGTCCCTGTTATTATTGTACTATTTGTCCCCTGGAAATAGGACCCCTGTAAATTGACGACGTGACGCATTGATTAGCACATCAGTCAGTTATGCGTAAAGTCCTGGGTTCGATTCTAGTTTTTTTTTTATTGTGACACGATATATGACTTCGACCCGCTGTAAGAGGAGGTGACGACGACTGAAAAAACCGCGTCAGTTTACGGTTGCCTCAGTCGCCGTCACTATGACGGTCAAAGAAAATAAATCATATAAGAAAAGTATTTTTTTAACAAGATTAGTCGAGCAAAGAAATGTTTCATAACTTTTTTTTACATTTCTATACCAAGCTACTAAAGTGATTGTATCATAGAAACGGGACAACCAAAGTACATATATATCAAAGATACATTGGTACCGGTGGGTGGTCTCGAACTCGTGCTCTCCGGTTTGTGTAACCATTACACTGCCACTACACAACGGTCGTCTTTTAATTTAGAATAAATATTACAAATATTTGTTAGTAGCCCCCATTCATGGATCGCACTCCAGTTTAACATCAGGCAGGGTGATGTCATATGTCTAAGTAGACTCAAAAAAGAGTATAGATTCTAAAAAAATACTTTTCTCATACGATTTACGAGTAATTTTTCGTAGTAACATAGGAAGTAACCTACTAAATTTTAGTAATTGTACAAAGTTTGTTGAAACTCCCCAGTTGTTAGTAAATTAAAAGTTCATTTTTACAGCGGGCTGAAATTTAACCGTCTTTTGGGAGTTGTGTCAGGATCGTGGCAAATGGCGGTCCAAAAGACGTGATATTTTATTTTTTTATTATACATTTGTATACTAAGCTACTAAAGTGCTTGTATCATAGAAACAGGACAACCAAAGTACATTATATCAAAGATACATTGGTAATTCATTGAATATTAGAGTTGCTGTTTCAACTCTAGTTTAATTTTTTATATCCTAACTTAAGGTAATAATTATAAAAATAGGTCGTTAATTATCAATCAATCAAATTGTCACGCCTTTTTCCCACAGGGATAGGCAGAGACAATGGAGCGCCACTTGCCACGATCCTTACACAACTCCCTTGCTTTCTTCACATCCACAATTCTCTTCATACAGGCTTTGTAGTTATGGGCGCTAGGCAACCTAGCTTTCTTGAGGATGTCTCCGATTTGGTCGGCAAACACCCTCCTGGGCCTGCCTTGTTTAACGCATTCATCCACAACAGATTTATAAATTTATTTTGTCAATCTACTTTTACTCATCCTTTCCATGTGCCCAAACCATCGAAGCATTCCTTTGTCAATCCTTGTCACTACATCTTCGTTAATTATTTATACTTTTGTATAAAATACAAATGGTTGGTCCTGGTCGCTTAAATATTTTTAGGCCGGCACAATGGATGTGACTACTACTTACGGTTATTTCACTGTAGTAGCAGTGACCTCCATTAATTTACCGCACTCCAGATAAACATTTAAAACATTAAAAACATTTACCACAAGAACCACGGTCACATTTGTAATTGTATTTTTTTACATTTCTATACTACGCTACTAAAGTGCTTGTATCATAGAAACAGGATAACCAAAGTACATAAATCAAAGATACATTAGTACCAATGGGTGATCTCGAACTCGTGTTCTCGGTTTGCGTAACCATTGCATTGCCACTACACCACGGTCGCCCTTAATTGTATAAGCCCTGTCTCTGAATCAAAGCTTTGATAAATATCCTAAGCAACCATAATCCGCCTAAATCGGAATGCTAAGTACACTTAGGGGCGACTTAAGTTTTCGACTAACTTTCAGATTAATTCGGGTAATAATGCCTTTGGAATCCGCTTTTCCGTTTGTGGGTTCGAAGTTGAATATCTACAATAAAACTGAGATTCGTATAATAATAAATTAATTTGATGTTTTTTAAACAAATCGAAGACATCCTCAAGAAAGCTTGGTTGGCTAGTGCCCATAACCATAGAGCTTGTATGAAGAGAATTGTGAATGTGAGGAAGCCGAGGAAGTTGTGTTAGGATCGTGGTAACAGGCGATTCTTTATCTCTGCCTATCCCTGTGAGAAAAACGCATGACGATTTGATTGATTGATTGATTAAAATTGATATTTTTTTACTGCGACTCGCCTGGTGTTATTAATCTGGAGTGCGGTCTAGAATGAAAGTGACTTCTAGTACAATTCAATAACTGTAAGTAGCCAACTAGTTGGACTACAACTTACAAGATAATCCCGAGACGCGACTAAGTCACTTTACGGTCTTATATACTTTTTGATGTGGTACTACCCTGAATCGGCGGACTGGGCACCACTACCACCTTAACTTGCCTGATAGAAAGCAAGAGATGACTTAAAAAATAAGTCAGATGACGGTTGCCTCAGTCTCCGTCACTATGCCGGCCAAAGGTACGGTACGCATCACTTGAAGGATCCAAGAGAATAGGATGGGGAGAACTCCTGGGAGCTGCTAAAGCTTTCCACTTGTCGATTGTTTAAAAAAAAAACGACATACATATACTGGTACCGGCAAGTGGTTTTGAACCCGTGGTCTCGGTTTGCGTAACAATAGCACTACCACTACACCGCGGTCGTCTTAACTGTTTGTTTATTTGGGATTCGAACCGGGAAAATCTTAAGGTCGTTCCGCGGACCACTGTTCTGCCCTAGATAAGAATTCACCTTGAATCGCCCCGTACATATTCCGCCATGGTACGCCTTACGAATATAATATTATAGGGGACAACTTCTAATGACAATTTTTTACTCACATAAATGTTACATAAAAAGGTCATGTAGATTGGTAAGTCAAAGAAGATTGTCGAAGGAAATTTCTAAATCTGATTTGGTTGGATGCGTTAAACGAGGCAGACCCAGGAGGGTGTTTTCCAGCCAAATCGGAGACATTCTCAAGAAAGCTAGGTTGATTAGTGCCCATAACCGTAGAGAAGATGAAGAGAATTGTGGCAAGTGGCGCTCCATTATCTCTGCCTATCCCTGTGGGAAAAGGCGTGGAAATTTAATTGATTGATTGATTAAATGTTGCGTTGGTTTTGGTATTGTAAGGATAGATGAAAGAAGAAAACGAGTTATAAACAAGAATATAGGAGACGACACAGAATATACAGACAGTGAAGCGACTTAGTCGCGTTTCGGGAATAGCTTGTAAGTTGCCGGTTTTAACTAGGCCGGCGTCCAATTGCAGTAAACTACTCGCACTCGCCTAACACTCACCTCCATTCATGGACCGCACTCCAGCGTAACATCAGGCGGGGTGCTGCCATATGTCGAGCCACAATTGTAAACATAGATTACTACACTTTTCATAACCACAGAGCTGGAAAAGAGAGATGGATATTTGCTTCGGGTCTGATTATTAAAGAGTGGTAGGCAGTAGTACCCAATCTGCCGATCCGGGGTAGTTCCACCACTTACAAGTATACAGACCGTAAAGTGATTTGGTTGCGTTTCAGGATCAGCTTGTAAGTTGCCGGTTCCATCTAGGCCGGCATAGTGGGTGTGATTGCTACTCACAGTTATTGAATTGTAGTAGCAGTGACATCCATTCATGGACCAGCATAACATCAAGCGGGGTGCTGGCATATGTCGAGTCACAAAAATAAATAAATAAAGCTGGAATGTGTAAAAAGCTAGAGAATTGTGTAAGAATCGTAGCGCGTTTTTTGGGGCTATTAAAACGTGACAATGAGATTTGATTTAAACGTGCATTAAATTTTTGACAAAATATATTTAAAATATGGATTACACGAAAATTAAATTAAATGAAATGAGGTTTATGGCTTAATGTCTTGAAATCTGTGTAGCCGTCATGGCAACAGATATTTTTCCATTAAATATCTGTAAAATCCTAGTAAAAACTATATGTGTCGCTAAAATAAACGCGCCTTAGACAGGCATTAAACAAGTATTAATGAAATTTTTGTACTACGAAATTACGTTCGACTGTATACAAATATTATAAACGCGCTTTAGGCAGGCATTAAACAAGTTTAAAAAAAATACAACAAAATAACGTTTGACTGTATAGAAATATTTAAACACTGGTTTTAAAGATTTCTTTTGTAGTAAGGCCGTAAAATTTGTTTAATATTTATTAAACGTATAAAAATTCAAAATTCATAAAATATTCTTTTATTAAATGAAGACAAAAATAAGTTTTATCATTCATATAAATTTTGTAACCTGTTTTTATAGCAAGGGTTAAAAGTTACCTGAAAATTTCAATGTACCGTCCGCAAAAAAAATAGGTATATTTTTTATAATTGATTTCTTTTGCGAATATACGAATACTTGTATTTTTCAATTATGATAATGGTAGAATTGATCAATCAATCAAATTGTCACGCCTTTTTCCCACAGGGATAGGCAGAGACAATGGAGCGCCACTTGCCACGATCCTGACACAACTCCCTCGCTTCCTTCACATTTACAATTCAATTGATCATTCAAACCAGCAATTTACCAGATCAAATCCACGTCGATTTTTTGAACTTCCTTTGACTTACCATCAAAAAAGTCTAGGTCAGATGTTAAAAATAAACAAAATAAAATTCAACAAAGAAGAATTCTCTTCTATGTTTTTCTATGTTCTTTTTTATTGACTATGAGAAATGACCTATGTCCGCATTTAACTTGGTGTTAAATGCGGACATAAAGTAGAATACAACAAATTTTATATTTAATTCTTTACTTTTGACATTTTAATAACTTTTGTTACTGACTGTACCTTTACTGTGGGCAGTTTTAATTTATAACCCTCAAAGGGGTCATTTGGACCCAAATCAACTTCAATATATGCCTATTAAATGGATGGACGGACACGCTCCCAAAGGAACCTATTAACTTATACATTTTGCGTTTAAGCGATGTATTTTAATTTCGCAGATAACTTCATAGTTTAAATGTTAAAAATTCGAGCTAACTTTTGTTTCAAACATGTATCTACTATTAATGTAAGAAAGTGAATATTAGGTGTGACAGAAGATCAGGCTTCTAATCTAATTTGAGAATTAACGCTGTAGAGGGTTAAAGAGCTCCTCAGAACATTCTCCGTGGTATAGTCGATAGAGGACGCACAAAGCAGCCATGTCTTTGCGTAGTTGCAGGGGCTCCAGAGTCCGCGTGACCTCTGAATCACCTATAATACGGACAGATCAGCGCTGCAATGAATCCAGGGCATTGAGAAAATAGTCACAAGGAGACTGGCTATATTTCCTTTTTGTATATCAAGGCTAATATGTTGGCAGAAATAATTGTCAGCCTTCCTGTCTCCAGACTTCTCCGTCAGCCGCTTGGCCAACTCCTTGGCCACTAAGGACTTAAGTTGATTATTATAGAAATGTAAAGTGCTTATTTTGTTGTTAACTCGAATAAATAAAATAAAATATAAATAAATACATGAAAGAAAGCATCATCAGCTGTCCCCAACAACAATGTTATTGTAAGATATATTATATATGTAACAGGCGTAACGTCGCCCGCATATAACCGTTTTATTCATGAAATGAACAAACAATCGTTATCATAATAACAAAAACAAATTATAAAAATTGATTACATTATACTATTATATGTAAAGAATATTTTTGGCCGGTATAGTGACGGCGACAGGGGCAGCTGTGAACTAAAACGGATTTCCCAGTCGTCGGCTCTCCTAGATTTCCTCTTACTACGACACAGCGTGGACAGGCGTGGCCAAACGGTTAGCCATTGGTTTGTTGCGCGTAGTCCCGGGTTCGAATTCTGGTCGGAGCAAATATTTGTTTCATAGCTTTTATTTTGTAATATTTAATAATTATAATAAATATTACAAATATTTGTTAATAAAAAAAAAGGTGGAGATTTGCTTCGGGTCTGGTTATCAAAGAATGGTAGGCAGTCGTACCCAGTCTGCCGATCCAGGGTAGTATTACCATTTACAAGTAATCAGCTTGTAATTTTATTGTATTGTAATAAATATTACAAATAAAAGCTATGAAACAAATATTTGCTCGGACCGGGAATCGAACCCGGGACTTTACGCGCAACAAACCAATCGCTAACCGTTAGGCCACGCCCGTCTTTCACGGGCAGAACAATTCATTCCACTTGTCGATTGTTCTTCAAAAAAACGACGCACCGAAACTTTTAGTTTGACTGCTTCGCTCGACTCGTATGATTTAATTAAAAACTTTAATAATTAAATTATACTCATATTTTTTAAAATTTAATTCCTATTTCAAAACCTTTTGTAAATGAAAAACTTTTCGGAATAAAGAAGCCTTTGTAAGGAAACTTCTAAAATATAAAAAGTGCTGGAGGCGATTTCTCGTACGTATGTTAAGTGTAGATTAAAACGTGTGGAGCCTGATTGCAGAGGGGAGGAGGCTTTTGTGATAAAAGCTGCAAACATTTCATTTATTCAAAGTTTCAAATGCTTTAGGAATGACAAAACGTATGAGATTTTTATATCTTTAACCTCAAGTTGCGCAAAAAGGTTGGCGACCTTGGTACAGATTACGAACTTGCGCCGCTTAAGGTAGACGATGGGCCCTTGGGGCTTAAGCTAAGCGCCTGGCCAAGAAGTTGTCCAAGCGGCTGACGGAGAAGTCTGGAGACAGGAAGGCTGGCAATTATTATTGCCAACGTATTAGCCTTGGGACTAACTCTGATATGACGTCACTAGATGTTTTTTTAAATTTATAGTTTAATTATAGTTAATATACCTTTAATTTTATCTGTTTAATGAATGAAGATTTATATTTTTATTTACTTGTACTTATATTTTCTCTGTCAGTGTGTTTGTCACTGAACTCCTCCTAAACGTTAGACCAAATTTTTAAACCTGTGCTCTCGGTTTGCGTAGCCATTACACTACCACGTCGCCTTAGGTGTAAGAATTTTGTTACTGAATAAATATTTCTTTATTGAAATCCTTTATTGCACCAAAATAAACTTAAAAATAGGTACATATGCGAGTTTAATGCCTATTAGGCATTCTCTAACAACTAACCTTTGGGATGATTAGAAATTATGAGCATGGTGGAAATATACTTCAAACTACAATTACATAAACTACATACAAGTATATATATAGGTAAAAATAAACATACACAATTATATTTTGTGCCAAATAATTTAACAGGAACTAGATTTTTATATCTTCAAGTAGTTTTGAACCCGAGTTCTCAGTTTGTGTAGCCATTAAACTACCACTACACCACGGTCGCCTTAGGTGTAAGAAAATTTGTTACTGAATTAAGAAACGATATGATTTGATATACAGCATTTCGCCATAGCACAACATTACGTTAAATTACAAAGGAGTGCAATTTGTGTATATAAAGTTTCAATTAATTGAATATTTCATTTGGAATCCCATTTAAAATACTGTTTGCCCATTGATTTTATTACAAATTGTATAAATCCCACTTTTATTGCTTTTTCAGGAAATTTACAGCCTTTCAGAGTTACTTAATACTACTATTTCGTATTGTATTGTCAAATAAAATAAATATCGGTAATAAAAACGTCTCTGTTTATTTATTAATTTGGTTTATAGTACAGCTTTTAAATATACAAGGCGACCGCGGTGTAGTGGCAGTGCAATGGCTACGTAAGCCGAGTGGCACGGGTTCGGAACCACTCACCGGTACCAATGTATCTTTGATACATATACTTTGGTTGTCCTGTTTCTATGATACAAGCACTTTAGTAGCTTAGTATAGAAATGTATAATAAAAGAAAATAAAATAATAATAATTAAATACGTACCAAGTTGATATATTAAAGAATTATTAGTAACGGCAAGTGGTTTTGAACCCGTGCTCACGGTTTGCGTGACCATTGCACTTCCACTACACCACGACTGCCTTTAATATTATTATAATAAAAATCATCATTGTCATCAGCCAAAAGGCGTCCACTGCTGCTGATGATGATGTAGACCTCCTTGCCGTGTCTGGCAACTAGCGACTCCTTAGTCAGTACTATGATGCGCTCTAATGTGACTCGCAAAACCAATTTTAGTTTTAAATGTTGGGTTGCAGGGTACACAAAAGAGTTGTCCATTAGCGTTATTTGTATTGCTGAACATAGGCAGTAGAACGCTATTCCGAACGACAAGATGCCACTTGCATCCACCGGTTACCCGTGACTTTCACTGTGTCGTTAATCCACCAAGTGGGAGGCCTACCTACGCTGTGTTTTCTGGTTCGTGGTCTCCTCTCTAAAACCTTTCTTCCCTATCGGTTGTCGGTTCTTCGAGCGATGTAATAGATTTATCATATTATTTTCAGACCTGTGTCATGCAGCTACTAAGATCCAGGCTTCGTTCCGTGGTCACCAGGCCAGGAAGCAGACCAAGGATACTAAGGATAAAGAACAACAGGATCAGGTTGGTACCTTTTCGTTAGCTCCACATATAACAAAGTTTACTTGCATTTTTGATAGTGCTTTGGTCGCTTAGTGTCTATGATACAATTACGTTTATTTTCTTATCGTAAATAAAAGCTTAGTTATTTTTAGTCTATTCAAGAAGGAACACGTATCATATTAAAAGGTTATAATATGTATAAACGTAGTTTACATGCTAATAGACACCGCTTCATTGTGGGAAGTAACACAAAAGATGTATGTTAGGGAAATATACTGTATAATCCACACACAAACACAAATACAAACGTTTTTTGACGTGCGTGTGTCATCTAACGTCTCATAAACGGCTTGACCGATTTGGATAAAATTGTGGGTGTATGTTTCAATGGATAGTTTAAAAATAGAATTACGCTAGTCGGTAGCGCTGCTATCGGTATGTCACTAAAGGATATCATTTATTTTGTATGGGAGCTTGGGCTTCATTGTATTAACAGTTTAATGTACGAAGATTACAATGTAATTGGAATGTATCCTTTTTTTGCATGGTTTAGGTGTGCCAATTGATCAAACTATAATTATGACAGTTTAGAGCAGTACTTTTAACATGGGATGTCTGTGATTGACAGACGATACAAAATAACTCAATTGCACAGCAATTTAAAGCAAATTTGTTGTTTGTTTTAATAAAACTACCATTCATATATTTTTTCATCATTGAACATTACAAAAGTAGTACATAAAAGCTTAAAATGAATGATGTTCTTTAAAATATATTAATTATTTATAGTCGCGCTGCTTTCGGGCGGGAGTCGCTAGTTAATAATGCGATTAAAAAAAGAATATAACGGAATCGGCGCCATTTTGTGACGTCTAACTCTGCAACCAACTTCACTTTAGTATGGTGTCTTTTTCTTTGCGGGCCGTCAAGAAAAGACACCTTTGAATCAGTCAAGTGAAGATAGTCAACAGCCCGTCCTATTCTTATTTTAATAGCATAATACGAGTATTTATACATAACACGGGTGTCTATTAGATATTTTGTCTGCATATAAAAGGTCTACTACGTGTATTTCATCCTTTATACGTGCACAAAGAACGAGGTTTACTTAGGGCCCTCTCTTTACATTCGGTGACATATTTTTCAGCGCTCCTGTTTATTCGGGAGGGTTAAACAAAGCCTTTAAATTTGTTGATGATTTACGCACAGTACCATTGTAATTATGAGTTTAGATTTATATTATGTTTTTGATGGCAGGCGTGGCCAATTGGTTGGTGTGCTACCAGTTTATTACGCGTAAAGTATCAGGTTCGATTCCTGGTCGTAGCACATTTTTGTTTCATAGCTATTTTGTAATATGTACTACCATATTTATAAAACCGGGAACAGAAAAACAAAATCAAACCATCAAACGGGGTAGTTTTGGAAACAATAACAGCATCGACGACTGGGACGACCAACACCTCAGTCTCTCCGTGACCACGATGGTTGCAAAGCTCTCGAAACGTCGGAATAGTAAAATAAAATTGTAAAATCAAAACCAAAATAAACGCGATAGTTTGCTGCATAAAATTTGTTTAATTTATTATTGTTCACGCAAAATCTAAGAAAATAATAGTGACTTAGTCGCGTTTCGGGATTAGCTTGTAATTTGCCGGTTCCAGTCAGGCATAGTGGATGTGACTACCACTTACAGTTATTTAATTGTCACTTCACGGTAATTAATGTGTATTCTTTTGTCTATTACAGGAGGACATTGACAACATTGATCTCACCGACCCTGACCTGAACAAGGCAGCCACCAAGATCCAGGCCTCGTTCCGCGGCCATAAAGTCCGCAAAGATGTTCCCAACTAAGTAGCGGTTTCAAAACGTTACTTCGCAAAAATAGATTTAATCCCTTCATTATTCTTTAAGCTTAACATTTGAGACCGCTCCTTTATCTTATATAGACGTTTCGTTCTCAATATTAGTCAATTATAAATTTTATCTAGTCTATTTTTTCATTTATTTTTTAATTTTATTACGAATGGATATTCATATCTTTATGTTACGATTAGGTTTGGTTGCGCACTGATATTTCATAACTGAATAATTACTTTACATATTTTTTTATAACGCGTTGCCAATTCACCGACGAACACCTGCCGCCCATGGAGGCGGGCACAGAACCTTTAATAGGTTTTAATTTAATAACATTACATAATCTACCTATCCCCACCATTTTCTCACAAGTATAGGCAGAGACAAAGAGGACGTTGAGAACCCTTCTCTTGCGCACTCTTTTCTATTTGCCACGATCCTGACAAAACTCCGTCGCTTCACTTACATATAGAATTTTCTTCATACAAGCTCTATGGTTATGGGCACTAAGCAACCCAGCTTTCTTGTGAATGTCTTCGATTTGGTCGAAGAACACCCTCCTGAGAACAACCTAACTAATAATTTTTATGCCTAAAAGTAATTTGTTATTTTTAGAATGAGAATTTTCCAATACTTTTAAACTGGCGTTTAACAGTTTTAACTAAATGCCCCATTCTATAAACTTATAGTGAGCGTCAAAAAGTACCTTTGACTGACATAGCAAGAGTTTCTGAGGCAACTGTAATCTGCACTAGTTGTTTTACTTGTCGCCCCGCTCTGGGAATTCCCCTTGCTTTAGATCGAGGTAAAATGTCGCGTATCAGTAAAATATGTACAAATTCATAGTAATCAAAGTTTCGCCGTTCGTAGAGGTGTCAGGCAATATTTAGTGCATCTGTACATTATGAAATGCTGAAATACTTTACTTTTTGTTTTTTGATATCGGTGTAACGCAACCCTTATTTGAATAAAATACAATACATTCCTATAACTACATTCCTTCAATACTATATAATATAGATTTTCTTATATGAATTTGTTTCTTTTTAAGAAACTACTTTGGTGAGCCGTCATAGTGGATGAGACTGCTATTTGCAGGCATTTATCAATGACAGTAATCACCTCCGCTTGTGGATAACACTCCAGCACTTTACCTTCGTTAATAGATTAATAGAAAGAATGTAATAGACCCTAGGCTCGCAGCTGAAGATCGAAAAGGGCGCGCGACTTTTAATGTCAGATAAATACGCGTAACTAATGTCAATTTGACGTATGTTTTTGACAAATTTCGATATATTTTCGGTCGTCATTCTGACCAGCATGCTGCAGCTATTGAAAGCAATTAAGTCAACCGTAAAGTGAGTTGTTTTTTCAGTCGTCGGCGCTTTATTACCAACAGGCAAGTCGACGTTGGATTAAATAAAGACTCTTAAATGCATTATACAACTACTTTCTTTTATTTTATTTTTTATTTTTACTTTATTTTTAATTAAAAAGTACCTACTTATAATAATAAATTAAGAATAAAATTAGTATTTAATTGAGAAACCTCCCGTCTCCTAAAATGGCTTACAGAATTATGTTAATTCATGTTTGATTCTCGCTTTTAATTAGTAATTTTAATTAAATTTAAATTACACTATTATATTTATTAATAAACCTAATTGCAATAATTAAATAGGATTTTTATTAAATATTTGATGACATATGGCACTGAGACGTGGCCTTTAAATGTTGGCCTGTTGGAAAAGCTCAGAGTCGCTCAGCGGGCAATAGAAAGAGCTATGTTTGGTGTTTCTTCGGTCGATAGAATCCGGAACGAGGATATTCGCCAAAGAACCAAAGTTACCGACATAGCCCGTAGTATTTTCAAGCTGAAGTGGCAATGGGCTGGCCACATCGCTCGAAGAACCGACAACCGATGGGGAAGAAAGGTTCTATAGTGGAGACGCAGCGTAGGTAGGCCTCCTACTAGGTGGACTGACAATATAGTGAAAGTCACAGGTAACCGGTGGATGCAACTGGCATCTTGTCGTTCGGAATGGCGTTCTAAGAGGGAGGCCTATGTTCAGCAGTGGACGCCTTCTGGCTGATGATGATGAATGCCTAATAATAATATAAATATTGTATTTTTTTATTGTGACACGACATCTGTCCACGACCCGCCTGATGATAAGCAAGAGGAGGTCCAAGAGTGACGACTGAAAAAACCGAGTTAGTTCACAGCTGCCCCAGTCGCCGTCACTATGCCGGCCAAAGGTGCTTCCTCACGCATCGCTTTAAGGACCCAAGGTTATAGGAAGGAGAGAACTCATTGTTTTGAGTTTTGGCGGAAAACTGCAAGTGACAGGTCGTGCAATTTTCAATTATTTGTAAAGCTTGTGTTTCTTGAATATTAATGTGTAATAATGGTGGAATTGTTATCCAGTAACCATTTAAAAGTTCATCGATTATATACAAGTGATTGAAAGCTGTGTGTAACGTGTCTCTTCGTGTTCCCCTTCAATACATCGTCGAAAGAGTTTTAGTAAAGTTTTTCCACCGCTTTACTAAAACCATCATCTTGACCCGCAAAGATGTTAGGCCGGCATAGTGGCGGCGGCTGGGACAGCCGGGAACTGACTCGGTTGTCCCAGTCGTCGTCACTCTTGGACCTCCTCTTGCTTATCATCAGGCGGGTCGAGGTCAGATGTCGTGTCACAATAAAAAAAAAAAACCCTTATGTGAAGTGTTTTTATCTCCATCCACTGTAGATATTATAACTATTTTACGGAAGACTAGACTGTATGGACAAAGTTTCCATTGCCTTCCCAGAACTGAAGAATGAAGAAGAATAAATATTGTTTATTTCTTTCACAGGTACTTAAAATATTGTTTTTTCGTTATTTCTTTAAGGCGACCGTGGCCTAGTTTTTTTATTTTATTGAGACTCGAGATATGACAGCACTCCGCCTAAGGTAACAGCTATTACAGTTAAATAACTCCGTTATTAACTAAATAACTAAATAAGCTGTTACATCCACTATGTCGGCCTAGTTGGAATCGGCAAGATACAAGCTGATCCCGCGACTTAGTCACTTCACGGTTTTTATAGGTTCAAGTGATAGGAGAGGGGCAGATTAGCTTGCCTTGGGACAAAAGCTTGTGTCCAGCGCAAGAGCTGGATATTTATCCAGCTCTTGTGCTGTAGTACTATCCCGGATCAGTAGACTGGGCATCGCTGCCTACCAATCTTTGACAACCAGACCTGGATCAAATATTTGCCTCAATTTTTATACACAAATACATATTTGTAAATTTTATCTAATATTATAAATAAAAGCTATTGAACAAATATTCGCTCTGACCGGGAATCGAACCCGGGACTTGACGCGTAACCGTAACGCAACGCTATAATCATTTAATTATTTTCATAGATGCTTGTATCATAGAAACTAAACCAAAGTACATATATCTATCAAGGACACGTTGATACTGGCAAGCGACTGTGAATCTACTGCTTGTACTAGGTTCGCGTAACCATTGCATTACCACTGTACCAAGGTCGCCTTCTACATAGTGTGCTATTGTATATTTTTGTGGCTCTACATATGACAACACTCCGCCTGATGGTAAACTGGAGGTGACTGATAGTTAAACTACACTTAGCAGCAATTGCATCCGCCATGTTAGAAACGGCAACTTTCACTACCCCGGACAGGCAGACTGGGCAAATAGCAACAGTAGGTTGCTATTTGCCTCCATTCTGCCTACCATTCTAAAAAACCGTAATGGATTTTCCTTTTTTTTTAAATTGAATAAACTCTTGCACAATTTTATAGCATCAAAAGTACATTTTTTATAGTAAATAATACATAATAAAATAAAATGTTATTTGTATTATTATTTTAGTAAAATAAAAATGTATTACTTTGTTATTTTATTATGTTTCTCAATATTTTCTTTAAACGAAGCTGAGGTAAGTTTTATGTAGACAGATAATTAAAGCTAGGTTGCCTAGTAGCCATAATCAAAGAGCCTGTATGAAGAGAATTGTAGATGTGCTTCCTGCAAGGGAGTTATGTACGCCTTTTCCAATATACAAGGATAGGCAGAGACAATGAAGCGCCACTGGCCACGATCCTGACACTCCCTCGCTTCCTTCACATTCACAATTCTCTTCATACAACCTCAATGAGATCCTCAAGAAAAGCTAGGTTGTCTAGTGCCTATAACCATAGAGCTTGTATGAAGAGAATTGTGAATGTGGAGGAAGGGAGCGAGTTGTGTCAAGATCATGGCGGGTGGCGCTACTTTGTCTCTGCCTATCCCTGTGGGAAAGAAGCGTGATTGATTGATAGTTCACATTTTTTTTTATTATACATTTCTAAACTAAGTTACTAAAGTGCTTGTATCATAGAATCAGGACAACCAAAGTACGTATATCAAAGATACATTGGTACCGGTGGGTGGTTTCGAGCCTGTGCCATTCGGCTTACGTAGCCATTGCACTGCCACTACACCACGGTCGCCTCTAATGTGGCGTGTAGTTTTTATAACTATAGTTTTATTTATTTATTATTTAGACATCACATGTAAAAAAACGTGATACATCTGGAAGTCTTGATATAGAAACGAATGATGCCCAACCAATACATGCAGAAGTAAAAGGAGAAACTGTCGAAGTAGAAAAGGTTAAGTATCGTATTATATTATTTAATCTACATACTGTAAGGGAACGAGCTAAATAAACGCGCTAGGAATGCAGTTGTGACGTCATGATCACGTGTCTATTATGAATGCAAAATGTCGATAACGATAAACACACACTTTCCTCAAAACGCAAATAGATTTAGTTATCAAAAATTATAAATGTGTATTAAATTGAAGTATAAACATCAGACAGCAACAATTTTAATGAATTATATATTAATTTAATTTTGAGAATAGTGTGCATGTGATTTTTTCTTTTTTACACTATTTAATCAAGTTTTTAATAATGATTCTAGCCTGATTACGTATGACGACTCTCTTTTATTCAATTTACTCACTAATTATGCAATAAACAAACAAAGAAAATATAGACACGTTTTATCGATATTAAATGACATCGCCGAGCTATGAGCGTTACTAATAGCGGCCACTATGATACGGGTGGGGGTTTTTTGACGCCCCACCGCACCTCAGCCCCCGAATCTATTTAACTCGTTCCCCATCTATATATAAACTGGAATGTTTGTATGTATGTCCTTTATAAAATCGTAAACTATGCATTTGATCATGTGATGATCTTCAGCAAAGTTTTGTGCATGAGTCTACGAAGGTTCCTGAGTTGTTACGACCAATCTTCAACAGATGGCGCCACTTTCATTCCAATGAATTTCATATATTGCTGTGAAAGTTGAATTGAAACGAAAGCAGTAAACGAAATCGTATGAAATTTCAACATGGCGCCCGTGGTTACTATTTCTGTCGAATAACTTGGTAGATCTATAATCGTAGTGAACGGTGCTATCCATAGTAAAATGAACAGCCAAATAATGTCCCAAAAGTCACGGCTGTTCATAATGCGGTGCTTGTTCCTACATTAATGTATGGAAGTGAATGTTGGGTGTGGTAGAAGAAGCATGAGAGTAGAAATGCGGTCGTTAAGGAGTGTGTGTGGAGTGACGATAGCGGATAGAATAAGAAATAGCACAATGCGCTATAGATGTGGTTTGAAAGAGGATGTAGTGACAAGGATTGACAAAGGAATGCTTCGATGGTTTGGGCACATGGAAAGGATGAGTGAAAGTAGATTGACGAAAAGAATTTATAAATCTCATGTAAATGGATAAGTTAAACAAGGCAAACCCAGGAGGGTGTCTGCCGACCATAACGGAGACAACCTCAAGAAAGCTAGGTTGTCTAGTGCTCATAACCATAGTTGTATGAGCACTAAGAGAATTGAGTTGAAGAGAATTGTGAATGTGAAGGAAGTGAGGGAGTTGTGTCAGAATCGTGGCAAGTGGTGCTCCATTGTCACTGTCTATCCCTGTGCGAAAAAGGCGTGACAATTTGATTGATTTATTGGTCTGTAATCTTTTCACGTTCTAATTTCATAACATATTTTCTAGCCTTGTCCAGTACAAAAAGTTATAGACATTAACAGATATTCTGGATTTCAGGTACTATTTTTTACTTTATTAGTATATTAGTGATAAAATCAAGGAATTTATAAATCTGATGTGGATGGATGCGTTATACGAGGCAGACCCATTAGGGTGTTTTCGGAGTCATCTCCATTTAGGCACTAACTAGGTTGCCTAGTATCTAAAACTGTAGAGCGTCTATGAAGAGGATTGAGTTGTGACTTCTCAAAGAGTGGTAGGCAGTGGTGCCCAGTCTACTGATCCGGGGTAGTACCACCACTTATAAGTGGTATAAGTAGTACCACCACTTATAAGTGATTTGGTCGCGTTTCGGGATCAGCTTGTAAGTTGCCGGTCCCAACTAAGCCGGCATCGTGGATGTCATTGCTACTTACAGTTATTGATTTGCAGTAGCAGTGACATCCATTCATGGACCACACTCCAGCTTAACATCAAGCGAGATGCTGACATATGTCGATTCACAATATAAAAATATAAAAAAGGATTGTGGCAAGTGTCAATTTTCCCCCCAGGGCCTCGATTCTCTTGATTCATTATGGCGTCGAAAAAGCATTGAAATTGCCTTGCACTAATACTTGACATCTTCGTAACCAATCAGCGAATAACAAATCAATAAGTGAACTACGTTGATTGGTCACTTGTGACCGCGACGCAATTCACTGGTTTTCATTGCCGCTATGCTATGCCACTAATAGTCAGAGTAGTCATACATCAACTGACAGACATTAAGTAGGTTTTTCTCAAAGAATTTGAACTTAAGAAACAGGAGAAGCCCTAAAATAGCAACAAAATACAACCGTTTATACTATTTTCACTTATGGCATTAAAAAGATTCAGAAGGGGATGAATGTACATTTTTACATTCGTAATTTAGAAGGTTGACACTAGTTTTGATGATCATTTAACAACCTAATTTGTCAGAATAACAAATGACTTCAAAAAGGATGACGGAACAATTATGCCGCTACTCTTACTACCACGTGATTTTTAATTAAGCAGTATTAAAATTCAACCACAATTACAAGTTGTATTTGCATTTGCAAAAAAGTAGTGCCAAACTTTAAAAGAAAGAAACTGAAGTACAAGTATTTGTCTCATTCAGTCACACGTGGTATAAACATAATATAAATGAGACAAATAACAATGAATTAGTTCTTATTTTAGCACAGATTCTATTCTTTTCAAATTCTTAGGTTTTTCTATCCAATTTTTATTTCTAATTTCTATAGTTTTACTATAATAAGAATGTTTATTAAAGAAATAATTTAATTTGAAGGTAAAAGAACCGCCAGTTGTACTTGAAAAAGTCACAAGAAGAGCTCTACGTGATGAAAATAATCACATATATGTAATAAGAAAAGTAAATCGCATAACCACAATAATTGTTTTGGCCATAACGACTATACTGGATATGTATCCAGATATATTAGATGTACAAACTTATTTTAGTAATTTCCTTAATTACTTTATGTAAAATAAAATTTTAAAGTAATAAATAATTTTATTTATTTACATTTCTATACTAAGCTACTAAAAGTGTTTCTTGTATTATATATTTGTACATTATATCAAAGATACATTGTTACCTGCAAGCTGCAAGTGGTTTTAAACCGGATACTCGGTTTGCGTGATCATTTCTCTAAAACTACCGATTTAATTCTTTTTATTATGTATTTTTAGTCATAGACCATAGTTTCTGTGTTGTTGTGTAATAAAGAGTAAAAACAATCAATCAATCATTCTAATCGTCACGCCTTTTTCCCACGGGCATAGGCAGAGACAATGGAGCGCCATTTGCCACGATCCTGACACAACTCCCTCGCTTCCTTCACATTCACAATTCTCTTCATACAAGCTCTATGGTTGTGGGCACTAGGCAACCTAGATTTCTTGAGGATGTCTCCGATTTGGTCGACGAACACCCTCCTGGGACTGCCTTGTTTAACGTATCCATTCACATAGGATTTATAAATTCCTTTCGTCAATCTACTTTCACTCATCCTTTCCATGTGCCTAAACCATCAATAGATGCAATTTAGACTGGCGCAATGCTAACTGCTACATTCAGTTATTTAGCTGTAGTAGCAGTCGCCTCTTTTCATCGACCACGTTTATTCATTGCTGGTGCTGTCATAAGTCGAGCCCCAATAACAACACGGCAATATGAGACCCAGCAGTTGAAAGAACTGCACGATGAAAAGATAGGACATAGGAATTTCGACGTTAGTACATAAGCGCTGTATAGCTTGTGGTCAGAGGATATATTTCAATTACATTGTAATCCTCGTACTTTAAACTATTTTAAAATGTATATGCAACTGTTAATACAATTAGGCCCATACAATGGTTCGCCTATGGTCGGCATAATGACGTGGCAATCGTAAAATATGTCTGTTTTATTAGTAGTCTCTCGCCACATCACTCGAAGAACCAATAACTAATGGGGAAGAAAAGTTCTTGAGTGGAGTCCACAAACCGGAAGACATAGCGTAGGTCGGCCTTCCACTAGGTGAACTGACTACATAGTGAGAGTCCCGAATCACGCTACTAATAAAACAACCGAAGAACCGATAACCAATGGGAAAGAAATGTTCCTGAGTGGAGTCCACAAACCGACGCAGCGTAAGTAGGCTTCCTACTAGGTGGACTGATGACATAGTGAATAACCCGTGAATGCAACTGGCATCTTGTCTTTCGGAATGGCGTTTTAAGAGGGAGGCCCCATATTAAAGGAATGATGTCCATTACTGTCTTTGTCGACGTCAAATGATTTTAAAAAATCGAGGCCCAGACTAGGCGTTGTATGTTGAGCCCAAATAAAAATATATATAATTGAAATGTATATTTAAATATTCTTTATTTCAAGTACTCCACAATATACAGGAAAACTTCCGTAATCGCTGATATCACTACAATAACGCAAGAAATGAGTCTACTAATTCTTTTAAAGTCAAAACGATTCATTTCATCTCTTAATTCACGTTTTTGTATTTTCAACGGCATTATTGCGTTCCATGGACTCCCCTGCGAAAGTAAAATTAATTATTAATCCATTCTAATATTAGAAATGCGAAAGTATTATTAAAATTTAAAAATTTCTTAGGCCGGCATAGTGGCGGCGGCTGGGGCAGCCGGGAACTGACTCGGTCATTCCAGTCGTCGTCACTCTTGAACCTCCTCTTGCTTATCATCAGGCGGGTCGACGTGAAATGTCGTGTCACAATAAAAAAAAACAGTTTGTATGTATGGGTAGATGCTAAACGAATCTGGCTGAAATAACTTCAATAATTTGTAAGTAGCAGTTACATCCACTATGCCGGCCTAGTTATAACCGGCAACTTACAAGCTAATTCCGAAACGCGATTTATTACAAATTACTTCACGCTCTGTATACTTGTAATAGGTGGTACTACCCCGAATCGGCATACTAGGAACCACTACCACAGAGTTTGCAGAAGCAGAAAGTTAAAATCGGTAACTTGGGCATAGAGCTATGAAATAATAAAAAGTTCATACATACTTGGTAAACTGGATCCAACTCTTGCGGTAGAAGGGATAATTGGAAATTTTCAGTTTTTCCGAGAGATTTCTGAAAAATAAACAAAGCTTTTAGAATAAACTTACACACCGTTAATTAAAAAGCTAGGTTGCCTAGTGCCCATAACCGTAGAGCTTGTATGAAGAGAATCGTGGATGTGAAGGAAGCAAGGGAGTTGTGTCAGGATCGTGGCAAGTGGCGCTCCATTGTCTCTGTCTATCCCCGTGGGAACCATGCGTGGCAATTTGATTGGTTAATTAAAATACTTACCCCATTATGACCGTCAGCAAAACAAATATGTAGAAAGGTAAATAATAAAATAAATTTCAACATGACTCCTTGTATAATTCAATGAAATAATATTAAAAAAAAGTAATATATATAAAAAAACAATAAAAATAACATAAATATTTAATAATTTCAATATATTGAAATTATATTTTGATAGCAAATAAAAACAAAGATCCTAATACACGCTTTTCGTAATAGTGGCTTATCGTATTTGGCCGGCATAGTGACAGCGACTGGGACAGACGGTCTTTTCAGTCGCCTGCACTTTTGAACCTCTATTATGCTTACTATCAGGTCAGTCGAGGTCAATTGTCGAGCCACAATAAATAAGACGATCCCAACTATGTCAAATAAAGGCGACCGTGGTGTAGTGGCAGTGCAATGGTTACACAAACCGAGAGCACGGGTTCGAGACCACCCACCGGTACCAATGTATCTTTGATATATGCACTTTAGTTGTCCAACATAGGCCTCCCCCTTAGAACGCCATTCCAAACGACAAGATGCCAGTTGCATCCACCGGTTACTCGTGACTTTCACTATGTCGTCATTCCACCTAGTGGGAGGTCTCTACGCTGTATCTTCCGGTTCGTGGTCTCCACTCTAGAACCTTTCTTCCCCATCGGATGTCGGTTCTTCGAGCGATGTGACCAGCCCATTGCCACTTCAGCTTGAGAATCCTACGGGCTATGTCGGTATCTTTGGTTCTTTGGCGCAGGCCCCCGCTACCATAATATGCAAAGTGTGCAATGCACACAGGCGCCATCCTTTAGAAGCGCCAAAACCAAGGGCCCAAAAGAAGTTTACAAAAAAACAATACATATAATAAAATCGTAACCGGTCGATGACTGTACATAGAAGATATATGAGAATAACCTTTATAGGGGGTCTTTAAAATGTGTGTAAACAAGAATTTATTATTATTTCATTTTGATATTTTAGTCTACAAATAAATATGACTTTACATTAAACTCTAATATATATATATATATTGATTTAAAAAAATAACTAAAATACATTATTAAAAGGAGTCCCTTTAGGCAAGGTTCCGAAGATACTGGCAGCGTTCCCCCTTTGAATAGCTAGACTAATTCTTTGTCCGAGGTAGCTGCCAACTCTTCGGTCTCCTGTGATGTCGACTAACCTTTTTGATATTTCTTTAAAAAGCCTAAGTCCTAGGACCCCACGGACCAAGGGTCTCGACACCGAATGGGACAAAATCATACTCGGAGCCTAGACCCCTGTATTTGCACGCTTTAGCTTTTTCATATAGCTTAGCTTATATATATGTAAATAAATGATTATTCTTTAAATATACATTAACAATAAATATGACTTTTAAAGTTCAGTTCTTTGCTTTATTTCAAGCACCTACCCACCATCAAATAAAAGATAATTCAAAATGCATTAAGGGGCGCCAAAATCCTTCTTTGCACACAGGCGCCAGTAGCCCTGCTTTGGCGAATATCCTCGTTCCGGATTCTATCGCGCAAAGAAACACCAAGCATAGCTAGCTCTCTCTATTGCCCGCTGAGCGACTAAGCTTTTCCAACCGGCCAATTGCGTACACTAAAACTTTTGTTTATAACGTATTCACCTCATTTTACTTAATATTATTGTTCGCCTCCATTCAAGTAGCGCTCTCGGCCTAATAATTTCGCCGGTCGCGGTCTTCTTAAATTCAATTCTATTTATTCCATTCTAGGTACAATTAGAGATGTAATGACTCGTCTTTTCAACCCGGCTTAAACCGAGTTGAAACCTAAACCGAATTAGGTCGGTTAACATGTACAATAAACCGGTGTGAACAATTATATTACTTAAGTATATATAATTTTAGTTCAAACACGAAAACTTATTTAGTCATCTTTTACATCCAAAATTTGTTTACCAATTGTTTGTTTGTTTTGGCAATACAAATTGCCAAAACATGCAAACCATGTTTAGGCAATTTAGATTGGAAACCGGACCGAATTGTCAACTCGGTTTGAATCGAATTCATCGATTGCGAATCGAGTTATCCATATTTTTAAATAGACCTAACTCAGGGCAAAAAATTCGAGATCATTCTAGTACATTGTTTTCATACCTACTACATATCATACACAAAATTATTAGTTTTGCACTTGAATGAATAATCATAAGAGTCATAGATTTATTGGCCATAATTCACGGAGAAAAGACAACCGTATAGCAAAACGAATTGATAACGCATTTGGTAATATAAAGTATTTCTATATAAGTAGTGGAATACCATTGAAATTTACGCTTGTTGGCTTCAAACATTCGAGATGCATTTGTTTGGACTGCTGGTACTGCTGGTCGGGCTTCTAAGTTATCAGGTATTTCTACTTTTATATATTTATTAGGAAAGGTAGGTAGACCGTTGGAGGTAATTTGTCTAGTATGCCGATCCGGGGTAGTACCACCACTTTCGTGTGTACAAACCGTAGAGTGACTTAGTAGTGTTATGAAGGCGACTTTGGTGTAGTGGTAGTGCAATGGTCAGGTGAAAGTGAGCACGGGTTCACAACCGAAACCAATGTGTCTTTGATATACGTGCTTTGGTCGTTCCGTTTCTATTTTTTTTATTTATACATTTTTATATTAAGCTACTAAACTGCTTGTATTATAGAAACAGGACAACCAAAGTAGTTAATATATCAAAGAATACATTGGTACCGGTGAGTGGATTTGAACCCGTAGACTCGGCTTGCGTAACCATTGCACTGCCACTGCACCACGGTCGCCTTATACAGTAACGCGATACCAAGGCCCCAATTTTTTTTAATATATTCAAGCGCCGAAAAAGTAGTGAAATTGCGTCGTTTTCACGCTCAAGGTTTCGAGTCCATTTCGTCGATTTGGAGATAGTATACCTCTGACGTAATCGTTTTGGATATGAAGAATCAATCTTGCTGTTATATTGAGGTGAAAAATTGCTCCGGGTCTGGTTATCAAAGAGTGGTAGACAATGGTACCCAGTAGTATCACCACTTACAAGTGTACAGACCATGAAGTGATTTAGTCGCGTTCCGGGATCAGCCTGTAAGATTCCTTAAAGGATCCAATGAGGCCGGCGCAGTAGATGTCACTGCTACTTACTGTTATAAAACTGTAAGTAGCAGTCACCCCCATCAAAGAACCGCACCCCAGCTTAACATCAGGCGGGAAGGTGTCATATGTCGCGACACAATTTAAAAAATAGTTTGATTATTATTGTCTTTTTATGTACCTGTATTTTGTTTTGTGCATAAAAGAAATTTGTTCTTTATGCACAAACATTTTGTATGGGGCTAGAAATATTTGCAATCACACATTTAAATAAACTAATAAGTGGAGGGGCGCGTCACATAGAGTTATATAGACAATATAACATATATAGATATATACAATATAGACAATATATAGATATATAACAATATTGATATTATAGACAAGCTATATCTTCGTAATTTAGAAACGATACAAAATCCACATCTTATTTTCTAAATAACTTAATTGCACAAAAATTAAATGCAAAATTATTATTTGTTTTATCAATACAAAAATCGAAACTACCATTTACATATTTTTTATCATTAGGCATTACAAAAGTAGTACAAAAATAGCCCAAAAAAAATTATGTTCTTTCCTTATTCTTCAGGTGAATGCTGATCAAGACACGCGCAGGGACTATGTAGGCAGTTACGTGGAACTAGCACAACCAGTACCACAGACCGTGAACCAGGAAGTCCTCCTACACGATCTGAAACTCCAAAATTCAAAACCAGGAACAAGGAGAAACCAACAATCCGACAGAAATCAAGACAATTCAAATTAAAATGTAATTTCTACGTTTAATAATGCTTTGATTAACTGATAATATAGTCTCCGGTCTACTTGGTTGCGTTTCGGGGTCAGATCAGCGAGAAAAGTATAGCCACATTTAGTGGTTATTGGCAGAATGCTGATCCAAGGTAGTGCCACTTATATGTGTCGCGTTTCGGAATCAGCTTGTAAGCTTCCTTAAGGGATCCAACAAGGCCAGCATAGTGGATGTAACTGCTACTTATAGTTATTTAATCAAATAAAAAAAATCCACGCCTTATTCCCACAGGGTTAGTCAGAGACAATGGAGCGCCACTTACCACGATCCTTACACAACTCCCTTGCTTCCTTCACATCCAAAATTCTCTTCATACAGGCTCTGTGATTATGGGCACTAGGCACCTAGCTTTCTTGAGGATATCTCCGATTTGGTCGGAAAACACTGTCCTGGGCCTGCCTTGTTTAACGCATCCATCCACATCAGACTTATAAATTCCTTTCGTCAATCTACTTTCACTCATCCTTTCCATGTGCCCAAACCATCAAAGCATTCCTTTGTCAATCCTTGTCACTACATCTGTTTCTATCTACAGTTATTTAAGTGTATTAGAAATAGCTTTAATTAATGATCCGCACTTCAGCTTAACATCAGGCAGGGTGCTGATATCAAACCTTGTCACGCCTCTTTTTTTTAGTCATTACAATGTAATAAAAAGTGTTTTTGACCATTGCAGACTTACCTCGCTACCAGAAGAACAACGAAGCTGGAATAGATATGCCTTCGGTTATTTGGTATATACCACGTCGCCATTTTATCGGTTATTTGGAAATTGGAATTAGTTAAAAACCTATGGTATACTTTTTTTGTGTATAACAATAAAAATAATTCAAAATTAGCAATGTAAATACAGTATGCGTAGTAATGTCTATAGTTTTAGGATTGTCAAGTACACTATTTGACAATATCCTTTAACAGATTCTTTCGTTACAAAGTTATAATTGCTGATTTAAAAATTGGTAAATTTAAAATTATTGACTTATACTAGCGGCCATTTTGACGTTTAACCCGCTCATGAAGTTTTGTATAAATTACTAATTAAGTTTAAAGCAACATTTGTTGTTTTTTATAGTGACAATAAAAAACAGCGATTTTCTCCTTTAAACTTAATTAGTAATTTATACGAAACTTCATTATTGGTGTAAACGTCAAAACGGCTAGTATAGTTAATCTAAAGTGTCACCTCTATTCCTTTAGGGATAGGCAGCATTAATAGCAGAGATAAAGCGTCACTTTTTACGATCCTAACTTGCTTGCTTCTTAATCTTTGTAGTTTATTAAACGTTATTAAGATTTTTTTCTGATTTGAATAATTGAAGAAAAATAATAATGACAAAGGCTATGAAAATGTTTTGTTTTAAATATAAGGGGTTGTTTATTAGTATTGTGTAAATTATAACTTGTTTTTTTGATCTCACTGCTAATTCTAATCGTTCTTTCAAAATTAGACTCCGTGTAAATGTTTTCAATTTGAATTTCATATCGTTCAGTGACAATTTTCAAAGTAAAAAAAGAATGATTTATACACAAAAATAGTTCATTTGTGTATAACAGATACAGATTTAATTAAATCTCTTTTCTTAAATTTCTGTGAATAAAATTTTATTTGAAAATCTAACCCCATTTTATTATCTCAAGGAATGTTAATAATTAGGAGCATTAATAATTAATACTTATTTTTATTTTTACGTCATAATGGCCAGCATAGTGTCGGAGACTGAGACAACTGTAAGTTGAACTGTTTTTACAGTCGTAAGCGCTCTTGGGCTACTTACTTACCATCAGGCAAGTCAAGGTTATGCCTCGAAAAATACAAGTCGTTCCAGAAACCATAGATCTGTAGATTTTTTTTAAAAGTATCACTTGAAGTATGTTACAGTTTTGACACCTTGTATTAATTTTAAAAAGTTAAGTTTTTATAATGTTAAATAAAGCGTATGTTTTAATTTAGATAATAATTGTTTTTATTTATTTTTCTTTGCTCTTTCCTCTCATTTATACTAAGGAAAACAATACTAGCGCCTAACTAAGTAGGTTCCTGTGGTAGTGAAGTGGTAGCCCACCCCAACCTCTCCACTATTAAAATATATATACCTACTCTTCAAAACAGATGTTACTTATTTACGCCTTTTTCTCACAGGGATAGGCAGAGACAATGGAGCACCACTTACCACGATCCTTACACAACTCCCTTGCTTCCTTCACATCCACAATTCTCCTCATACAGGCTCTGTGGTTATGGGCACTAGGCAACCCAGCTTTCTTGAGGATGTCTATCAACTATCAAATTGTTTTTTATTGTATCAAAGTAAAATTCAAATAAAATTTAAGTAAAATTCAAATAAAATTTAAGTAATATACAAATAAAATGTAAGTAAAATTTAAATAAAATTTAAGTAAAATTCATTGTATCGAAGAACTTTTTTGATTTGTTCACGTTTCGGGATCAGCTTGTATGTTGCCGGTTCCATCTAGGCCGGCATAGTGGATGTGATTGCTACTTACAGTTAATAAATTGTAGTGGCAGTGACATCAATTCATGGACCACACTCCAGCTTAAGATCAAGCAGGGTGCAGTCACATGTCGAGTCACAATAAAAAAATAAAAAAGTCGTCGAATATAGTTTACGGTTGTATTAATAGCCGTCGTTATGTTTAAAAGATCCAAGATTATAGGACGGGGAGAGAACACATAGGAAAACATGTAGACTGCGGGGTTAGGTTGGGCAAGTTAAAACGATAATCGTCTCTCGTCGACGATTGTCAAAATAATAAAAGCTAGGCTAAAACCACCAACATGATGATAATGATCAAACGTGTCGTCGCACAGACGATATTCGTCACAACGATTAATAGACTCGTTTTAGTAGAATTAGCCTAGCTAGTATTTTCTTAAATTTTGCGCGAATATTGATTATTGAATTAAACAAATTTTATGCGGCTTACTATCGCGTTTATTTTGGTTTAGATTTTACAATTTTTATTATTCCGACGTTTCGAGAGCTTTGCAGCCATCAGTCTCTCCGTGACCACGATGGCTGCAAAGCACTCGAAACGTCTGAATAATAAAAATAGTAAAATCAAAACCAAAATAAACGCGATAGTAAGCCGCATAAAATTTGTTTAATTCAATTCAGCCTAGCTTTTATTATTTTGACAATCACCGACGAGAGACGATAATCGTTTTAACTTGCCCAACCTAACCCCACTGGGGGCGAAATAAAAACAAATCGTAATCCAAGACCAAATATCTATTTATTATCAACTTCTAATAAATGATGCATAAGTACAATTTACACGGATACTAGTTACATAACCGTGTATAATTTTTAATTAGCATAATAGGTAGTGCGTTCCAAGACACGCTTTGAGCGATTTGAACTAATTTGATTTGGCAACCATTTGGAATTAAATTGCATGATTTATGACCGCAAAGCAAGCTCTTCCATTGGCGTAACTAAGGTGTGGCAGGTAGGGCACGTGCCCTGGGCTCTATTCAAAGGGGCGCATAATAAAATTAAAATTAATAATCAAGTAATTAAGGGAAAATCAGTCTCAGAAAATCAATCAGTTGGAAAATCGCTACCAATGTATATTGAAAGGATGCTTAACATCGCGAGCGGATGGTGCCCACTGTTAAAACGATACAATATAATGCGATTAAAATAAGAATAGGACGGGATCGGCGCCAATTTGTGACGTCTAACTCTTAAACCTACTTCACTTTAGTGTAGTGTCTTTTTCTTTGCGGACTATCGAGAAAAAGACACTTTTGAATCAGTCAAGAGAAGTCAACAGCCCGTCCTATTCTTATTTTATTAGTATAGTACTACTGTTTGCGCGTGAAGCACCACTTTATCAGTTTTTTCTTGAATTCACCCAGATAAGTGTAAAGAACGTTGGAAGCTTGGTTGAAGAAATTCTTAATTATTTATTACTGTTTTATTAAGTGTATATTATGTTTATTTATCATTTAAGTTGCTTGCGCAGGGTCGAAACCTCGATGCTTGCCCTGCGGGGTTAGGTTGGCAAGTTAAAACGACGAAAAATTTTCGTCTCTCGTCGGTGATTGTCAAAATAATAAAAACTAGGCTAAATCCAATAAAACGAGACTATTAATCGTTGTGACGAATATCGTCTGTGCGACGACACGTTTATCATTATCATCAATAGCCTCATTTTGGTGGATATATCCTTGCTTTTTTTAATTTGCCAATCGTCGACGAGAAACGATAATCGTTTTAACTTGCCCAACCTAACCCCGCTGGGCGAAATGCAATTAGTACGCCAAGGAGCTGTGCTTTACAACTTGTGCTAGCTAACTTCAAAGTGCTTTACAATTTTTATTGATCTGCGTAAATTCGTTTATACATAAATGCCTAACGGAAAAGACAAAATCGACTTAAAACCCCACCTGAAAAAAGCCCATAACCGTAGTTTGTACAAAGAGAATTGCGGGTGTTAGGGAAGCGAGGGAGTTGTGTCAGGATCATGACAAGTGGCCTGCGTGACAATTTGATTGAGAGATTGATTGATCCCTCCTCGTAGTGAATTAAACTTGTAAATGATATCTGAAAAGTGGATGTTTTCAAAATATTTACGCTGTTGTTTTCGCTTATCTAGTCCTAACGAGATAATCAAAAGTAACGCTTCTTCGTCCTTTTATTATGGTACTGTCTATTAGTTCTTTGCAAATAACTTTTTTTTTAATTGTGACCCGACATATGACAATACCCCGCCTGATAGTAAGCTGGAGTGCAGTTCAGGAATAGAGGCAAATGCTTCTACAGTTTAGTAAATGCAGGAAGCAGACATATCCACCATGCCGACTAAAAACAAAATGGACTTTTAACGCTTGAAGAGAAAAATGAGTATAACCCGTTTGAGTATAAACTCACAGTCGGTTGTACCAAAAATTATAATTTACGAATTTAAAAAATGAGTAAAAGAGTAAAGTATGAGTAAAAGAAAAATGGGTTACACCACTCTTTAACTTCACATTTTACATTTACGTTTAACGGATATTTTATACAGAGCTAAAGGACATCATTCATTTTGAGTTTCTATGTACTACTTTTGTTATTAGTAATGATAAAAACATTATAAATGGTAGTTTCGATATAAAATTATTAACAAGCCAATTCACGATTTCGTAATAGTAAACGTAATAGAATAAGTATAAAGTAAAACTAAATTCGTAATTGAAACTTTTCTCGTACAACCGGCTACCTAATTTTGAATTTCAAATGTCTAGGAACGCACTGAAAACAATTTGACAGTAATATAAGTTTTAATTGTACGGATATCCGTACGGATTGTAGGGTGATTCGTTGGTCAGCCAGCGACGTTTGGGAGGAAACAATTTTTCATAATTAACTTTATGCTGCAAGTCAGATGCCTTGGGTATCATTTTGTCTGCATCCTGTTCGCGCCTGGAGTTATAGAGACCCAGTGGTATGTAATCGTATGGTACCTGTACAAATTAAAGGTTATGACTCAACATATGACACATCCCACCTGATGTTAAGCTGGAGTGCGGTCCATATTATTTTTTATATTATACATTCCTATACTAAGCTACTAAAGTGCTGGTATCATAGAAAAAGGACAACCAAAGCACATATATCAAAGATACATTGGTACCGGTGAGTGGTTTTGAACCCGTGCTCTTCCGTTTGCGTAATCATTGCACTGCCACTACACCACGGTCGCCTTAAATTATAATGAATTGTTATCATTATAGTTTGGTCCATAAATGGAGGTGACTGCTACTAAAGTTTAATAACTACAAGTAGCAGTAACATGCCGGCCCAACATAAAGTGATTTAGCGCGCGACTAAATCACTTCACGGTCTGTATACTTGTAAGTGGTGGTACTACCCCGGATCGGCACATTGGGCTTCACTGCCTACCACTCTTAGAAAACCAAATCCGGAGCAAATATCAGCCTCTTTTTTTAATAACAATTATTTGTATTATTTACTCTAAACTATTAAATATTGCAAATAAAAGCTGTGAAACAAATATTATTTGCAATCAAAATTTAAAAAATAAAACATCGACGACAGGCGTGGACGAACGGTTTAGCGACTGGTTTGTTGCGCGTAAAGTCCCGGGTTTGATTCCCGGTCGGAGCAATTATTTGTTTTATAGCTTTTATTTATAATATTAAATATTGCAAATATTTGTTAATAAAAAAAAAGATATGGATATTTGCTTCGGGTCTGGTTATCAAAGAGTGGTAGGCAGTGGTACCCAGTCTGCCGAACCGGGGTAGTACAAGTATACAGACCGTGAAGTGATTTGGTCACGTTTCGGGATCAGCTTGTAAGTTGCCGGTTCCATCTAGGCCGGCATAGTAGATGTGATTGCTACTCACAGTTATTGAATTGTAGTGGCGGTGACATTCATTCGTGGACCACACTTTGGCTTAACATCAAGCGGGGTGCTGTCCTATATCGAGTCACAATAAAAAAATGGTTCCAACAGGGAATCGAACCCGGGAATTTACGCGTAACGGCGTGGCATAGATAGATGGTATCAGCTATCTACCTGTTTCATTTGTCCACGTTTGGACATCAAATTATGGTTTGGTAATGACTTGGCTAGTTTTCGTTCAGCCTTAACAGCACCCCCCTGAAGTTTGTTGATTTTCGCTTTGAGCAATGATTGTGCTGAGCAACAAGGTTCTGCCTAAAATACATACAGGGTGTAATAAGACAGATAGCAAAACAAAAACGTTTTATTCATTTATTATTTGTGCAGAGCACTAGTTATGCAAATCGAGAGCACGGGTACAAAACCACTACACCGGCTAAGTTGGAGCCAGCAAAAAAGGTCATAATGAATCTCAAATCTATTTAGATGTTGTTCCTGAATATTTACGTTTTATACTTTTTTATATTTTGAATGTCTTTTGAAATAACAAAGTTGTCAAATAAATATCTTTGCAATAGGATGTGATTCCGCTTATTATTCATTTTTAACACAGTATTTCGTTACCAGTACCAGCTCAAATACAGTCCTTGTTTATTTTTAATAAATGTATTTAATTAAAATGAAAATTACCTGTGCTTCTATAATATGAATTACAATAAAAAATAATACAAAACACAATTTAATAAACATTTTGCAGCAATAGAGAACTGCGCAGAATTAAGAAATCAAATTAAATAAATTGAAATATAATTCAATAAGTTTAAAATCATTTCGCGCTTGAAATAATACTTTAATTTTATAATCGTTTTTATTTATTTTTAATTATTTACGTTTACTATGTTTGGAGGTAAGAGTGGTAGGCAGACAAATTGTGGTTTACCTAGTCTGCCGAAGGTAGCCCCACCACATTCAAGCGCACAGACCGAAAAGTGACTTAGTCTCGTTTTGGAAATAGCTTGTGAGTTGCCGCTATTAATACCTACATTCATGGACCTCACCTCTAATCATGGACGGCCATTTTATTTTATTGTGACTCGACATCACCCCGCTTGATGTTAAGCCGAAGTGTGGTCCATGAATGAATGTCACTGCTACTACAATTCAATAACTGTGAGTAGCAATCACATCTACTATGCCGACCTAGATGGAACCGGCAACTTACAAGTTGTTCCCGAAACGTGACCAAATCACTTCACGGTCTGTATACTTGTAAGTGGTGGTACTACCCCAGATCGGCAGACTTGGGTACCACTGCCTACCACTCTTTGATAACCAGACCCGAAGCAAATAGCCATCTCTTTTTTTTTATTAACAAATATTTGCAATATTTAATATTAAATATTACAAATAAAAGCTATGAAACAAATATTTGCTCCGACCGGGGATAAACCCGCAACAAACCAATCGCTAAACCGTTCGTCCACGCCTGTCGTCAAAAGGCGGTTTTTTCCCCAAGGCCGTTCCTCCAACGTTTTATCCCACAATAGCTTTAATTTCGACAAGCGATTTCAAAGCACAAGCAAGCATCGACGTCCATATTGCACAAGTGCAGAAACCAGAGACATAGAGAAGACTATATAGAATCCAAAATGGTTGCAGGGTGTTCCGCAGGGTAGGAGGGAGGCACATAGATGCCGTCTCCTCAGAGTGGAATGCTTTGCACACATGGGTTCTCACCATCCTACAACATTAAATCCTTCAAGCTATACGTAAAGAAGCATAATGACGGCGTCTGGGGCAGCCGTGAACTGAATGACTTTTCAATCTTCGTCACCCTAAGACCTCCTCTTCTTTATCACCAGGCGGGTCGAGGTCAGATGACGAGTAAATAAATAAAATGGTTCGCACTATATCCAATTCGCAGTGGAAAAACGTCCGTCTAAAAAGCCGGATCCGTTCTTTTTCTCGTAAATGTCTAATTGTCAACAGTCTCATATAAATTGTATAATACTGTCACTGGCAAATCCGTCTGTTTAGACCAGAGGTTCCCAAACTTAAACCCCTTTCAAAATTTTGCCATTTCCGGTGGACCCCCTGCAGGTTTATTTCAACCATATCCCCAAAACTCGACATAAACTGTCTTTGCAAGTCTCGACACGTTGTACTAAATATGGAATGTGCAAGTTTTTACAAGTAACAGTCGGTGAGCTTCTTTAAATATTAATCTGCCTACATTGACGGGTGAAGTCAAGCCAACATTTTTGTTCTTCACTATCAAAACCAGATATATTATTACAAATTGTGAATCCCCATTTTTTAAATTATCGTGGACCCCGTCGAGTCTCCTGTAGACGAAAAGCCGAGAAAGCTGACGGTTCGTCCAAGTGGGAACGGGGCCTAGGTTACGTTAAAAATCAAACAACAACTAAAATATAATAATTCTTTAATCAGATCTTATAAATTGGAGATTATATAAATTTAAATACACGAAAATAAAAAAAACATTAATGCCAAAAATAAATATATTGCAACTTAAAATAATTTAAAATGCGTTCAAATAGAGAGATTAATTAAATGTCATTTGTATCTTTAAAAAAACATATATAATTAATTAAATTTAAACGAAAAAAAAATACAATATATCATTCCAGCAGTTACTAATACGCTAGAACCCAATTAAAGTAACAAAAAGTGACGTCTTCCCGATTTTTTTTAAAACAATACTACTATACTAAGATTGCCTGTATCAAAGAAACAGGACTACCAAAGTACATATACCAAAATCCAAATATACATCGGTACCGGCAAGTGGTTTTGAACCGGAAACTCTTTGTTAGCGTGACCATTTCACTACCACTACACCACGGTTCGCTGATGGTATTGCCCAATGCCAGTACATCGTTACGTCACTATGAACGCATCCCGTCGTGTGACGTAACTATCCAAGCGCTTTATCAACTGTCGGGGACAGTAAAATTAAAACAAAATATTCATACATATGACAATAAGTCTGATTGCAGACGAGAGAATGTCAACTGAACGTATAGTTGCACTAAAAGTCGTCTTATAACACGCGGAAATTTGAACGTTGTCATTTTAGTATTTTCTTAGATCTTGCGTGGTTTTTGATCGTGGTCACGGTGCCTCTCGAAACATCGAAATAATAATAAAAAATGTAAAATCAAAACGAAAATAAACGCGACAGTAAGCCGCATAAAATTTGTTTATTTATTTAATGTAAATTTTTTACAATTAAGAAAAATATAAATTACATTTTTTTAAATATCATTGTTGATCCTATGGTTCGGAGCGTTTACCATCATGAAACAGCATATTTTAATATTAATTAGGGCGACTAAATGGCATCTGCGTCTTTTTGATACAGCCAAAATATTATTTTAACTGACTGTACATACAAAAATGGGTATTTTGTGACGCGATACCCATGTTAAAAGTCCGCTACAAAAGTCCGCACAACCCAAACTACAACAGTAATGTTCAAATGATAATCATTCGTCTGCAGTCAGCCTAAGACCGATTCTTTTACAAGGAGACGCTACAAATAGTCGCTCAGCAACTTATGTCGCCTCATAAAAGGGACGGCTAATAAAATAACATAAATCGCACAGTAAACTTAATTTGGTGGTTTATAATTTGTGAGAAATAATCTTTAATTTCATAGTGAAAATTAAGAATAATACAATCCAAATAATTAAGAAATATAGAAAGCTACTAAACTAAAAGACATGTATCAAAGAAACCAATTAATGAAGATATAAAAACCTATAAATCTTTACTCTCATGTGAACAAAGTAAGCAGGTTATAAATACGTTCTAAGTTACCCAAAAAATTACCAAAGCTGTCATAAAACGTATTGCAATTTAAACGAAGATATGCAAATGCATAATACTATGCAAACCAATTAAGAATAGGACGCCATCTTGTTCATTTCCTCACTTATTGTCTTAAACTCTTGATCGCATAATTAAATATAAATTGGTCACTTTTTTCTTCGTATTACAATCAATAATATTTATTTGTATTGTTTTTTTTTTTGCTGGTACAGCCAGTTTTTTGTCAGTGTCATGTGAGTTGACAGCAAGTCCGATCCTATTCATAGTTGGCTCCATAGTACAGAGCGACAAAGATCATGAACGTGGCCAAAAGCGGAACTAACGCCGCCATCTTGTAAAACGTCATTATTTGACATATTATTTCCATATTAGCAAGACCAATATGGGAAGTGGTATCGGAGAAGCCGTATTACATAAAGTTTGGAAAACATGTCTATTTTTTATTTTATTTACATTTCTATACTAAGCTACTTAAGTGATTGGATCATAGAAACAGCACAACCAAAGTACATATACCAAGGATAAATTGGTACTGGTGGGTGGTCTCGAACTCGTGCTCTAGGTTTGTGTAACCATTGCACTGCCACTACACCACGGTCACTTCCAGTTTGCAACACTGTTAACCACATTCATTTAGTATAGATCCTTGTCGCATTCATCATCATCAGCCAGACGACGTCGACTGCTGAACATAGGCCTCCCCTTAGAACGCAATTCCGAAGACAAGATGTCAGGTACATCCACCGGTTATTTGTGAATTTTACTATGTCGTCAGTCCACCTAGCGTAGCCTACCTACGCTGCGTCTTCCGGCTCGTGGTCTCTACTCCCACTTCGCCATCCCCGCGCATTAATCATTCTTAATTTTCACTACCAAATTAAAAACAAATGGAATGGTGGCTCGGTGGAAAATAATACTGGTTTAAATTAAAGAAGAGCTTAATAAAAACTTAATAAGCAAAAACATTAAGATAATAAATTACAAGAATAAGTACATTTATTAAAAAATATATATACAATGCTATTAAACCAAGAACAAGCTATTCGCGTTTGACGGAATAAACTTAAAAATAGATATTAGGCATTTTCCATAACCAATCGAGGATTATAACAAACAGACGCGACTAATGTCGTCCTAGAAAAACGATTAGCAGCGCCACCTACCGGGCCCAATTGTGAATCTAAACCATCCAGTGACCCATTTAAATGCCAAAGAGAATCAAGTATCATTTTGAATTGTCTGAAAATACATCGTTATAGATCGTTGAATTACAAAACCAGTTTACTATCTTCAAGTAAATGGTCAATCTTTTCTTTTGAGTCTGTTGTGTAGCCCTAGCACGGCAGTGAATCTGATGACATTTTTTTTACTAAATTAAGCTGTCTATCGTTCTTGTATCTTAGAAACAGGACGACCAACGTATTATGTATTACAGATACATTTGTACAGGCATGTGATTTTGAAGCGGGATCTCTTGGTTTGCGAGGCTATTATTCTACATAAATTTCTATAACCATTTATCACTAAAAATGAAGTCCTTGGTTTAACAGAACCGTACAAACAATTTGCCCTCCCTACAAGGGTAATAAGCTTGAGTATACAACATTTAAAAGCTTACACATAAAAATATATAGAATTAAAATTTGTGACAAAAATTGTGACGCGACATCTGACCTCGACTTGCCTGATGGCAAGCAAGTTGAGGTCAAAAAGCTCCGACGACTGAAAAAACGACTTAGTTTACAGTTGCTTCAGTCGCCGTCACTATGCCTGCTTGATATAGACATAATATATAAAATCTATACATAAATATATCCTGTATTGTTTTTATTAATAGAAATATAATATAGGAAAGGCGACCAATTCGGATTGTCATTATTTAAACAGACTTATAATAAAAAATTGTTATGAATACAATTTGGTCGGATTATATTTAGGTTGAATTATAAATGTGAAATCTCTTTAAATCACTTTTTGCATTATACATAACTATAATTATTTATTGTGACTCGACATATGACAGCACCCCGCCTGATGTTAAGCTGGAGTGCGGTTCGTGAATAGAGGTGACTGATACTTCTATTCATTAACTATAAAAAGCAGTCACATCCACTATGCCGGCCTAGTTGGAAGCAGAAACATACGCTTTCCCTTACATATAATCCTGGAGGCGGCAAGCGTGGTTTACCAAGACAGGAAAGTGAACGCGACTGTCGCCTCAGATCATTTAAGCGGTTTCGTTTTTTTTTGTAAATCGACTTCTGACATGACTGGCCTGAAAAACTTAGTGTGTTTGTTCGATTGCCTCAGTCGACATCACCATGCCGTCGCCAAAGTAATGCAGTCTCAGAAACGACAGAAAAGAAGATTAAAGAGATTTCAAATTTAAAATATAACAGTATTTAAGCGTAAACTGTGCGATTTAGCCACTCGTCCAATGAAAACGTTGCATGGGCACCTCCAGATGACCTCCCTTGGAAAGTGTCTGTAAAAATTAAAAAAAGAGCCAATTACAACTTTGAAAAAACCTGCATTTCGCACCAAATATGTTGATTTAAAGAAAATATATGAATTTAAAAAATACATCAAGTAATTTCTGAGTTTCTGAAGTTCTTGTATCATAGACACTGATTAAGCAAATCAGTTATATCAAAGATACATGAGTACCAATGTGAGATGGTTTTGAATTGGTTAACGAGACCAATTCTTTATCATGGTCACTACTAGACGAATTTATTCATATTTATATATATATATATATGTTTTTATTTGAGATTTCTATACTAAGCTAAGTGCTTGTATCATAGAAACAGGTCAACCATGTACATATTGTATCAAAGATACATTGGTACCGGTGGGTGGTCTCGAGCTCGTGCTCTCGGTTTGTGTAACCACGGTCGCCTATTCTTTATTAATTCACTCTATATTCAAGTAGTGTAACTATAAGTATAGCCAGAACCACTAGAACCTTTAAATATGAATATTTTTTTATTTTTCATATATTTCCTTTAATAATCAACAAAGCATTGGTTAGTGAAGACAATTTAGCAGACATTTGTATATTTAATCAATCAATCAATCAATTGATTGATTGATTAAATATAGAATCAATCAATTGATTGATTCTATATTTAAAATAGTAATTAACAAATAAAAATAACTGTAAATTGTCTTTGTGTTCACAAAGTGATATTGGGTGCTTTAAAAGTTAATTGCGAACGATTTTTCTTATAGAATAATAAAATTAAAATAAACAAATAATAAAAAAAACACTAATATAGTTAATATCGTCGCAAATAACTTAACTTAAACAATGGGTACAATTTAGGATTTATTGTAGTAAAATTTAAAGAAAAACTAAAATATACGACCTGCCGATTTAGCTCCAAATAAAAAAAAACAATATCATTAATTTTAAATAACAAATTATAATCCTAAACAGCCCATTCCTTAAAAAACTAACGACCAAAATTTAAAATGATATTTAATTTTACAATATTTCTGGGTCAAAGAAAACATAATTACATGCTTCTTTTGACATTACAAACTTAATGTTGCCAGTGAATAATATATAATTTAAATTTATTAATACAATTTAAATAATATTTAAATGTTGGTAGTTAAACCTCAGTGTTACCATACACAATAATTTAATACTTGTTTTTAATGTAATTCTTGCTAGAATTATAATCCAAGTTGAATTTCCATTCAGGGTTGCCACTGCATTTCCCGCTCCAGATTTTCCATTGGTTCGTTGTTAGCTGTTATTTTGTTCAAAGAACACAATTTAAAAAAAAATCACGCTCATTACCCCTGTGACTAAATAGGACCTCTATTTACCACAACAATCAATCAATCAAATCTCACGCCCTTTTCGTGAGGACAGGGACAGGCAGAGACAATGGAGCGCCACTTGCCACGATCCTGATACAACTACCTCGCTTCCTTCACATTCACAATTATCTTCATACAAGCTCTATGGTATCAAACAACACATACACAACTATCTCACTTACTTTACATCATTTTTTTTATTAACCCCGCCTGATGTAAAGCTGGAGTGAGGTCCATGAATAGGTGTCATTGCTACTAAAATTTAATAACTGTAAGTAGCAGTCACCTCCACTATGACGGCCTAGTTGGAACCGGCAACTTACAAGCTGATACCAACTAAGTTACGTTACGGTCTGTATACTTGTAAGTGGTGGTACTACCCCGGATCGGCAGACTGGGTCCCTCTGACTACCATTCTTAATTCCTTTCATAAAAACTACAGGGAGCATAAATAGTTTTCTAAGTATCATCGTCAATATTCGTTTGCGCAGATCAGCGTCGATTAAAACCGAACGTGAATGAAAACAACCAACTGCCGACTTTTCACGATCCTGACACAACACTTTCCCCACACCCACTACTCTCTTTATACAGACTCTATGGTTATGTGCACTGCAGACTCCTGCATTTTTATTAAAGTCTCCAAATTAATACGAGAGGCACGCTATAATAGCGGTTTTGACGTTTGCATCGTTCATGAAGTTTCGTTTAAATTAATAGTTACGTTTGAAGAAGCAAATTGTTGTCCTTTATGGTTCCTTCAAACGTTATTATAAATTTATACAAAATTTCATGAACGGTCAAACGTCAATACGACCATCATAGCGTACCGCTGGTGTAATGTCCCAAAATCAATCAACGGAACAATCCTAAAAATCTACCATTTGGTAATTAGGCCTGATGTTAAGCTGAAGTGCAAACATAAAATAGAGGCAACAGCTGCCACAGATAAAAATCTGTAAGCTGCAGTCGCATCCACTATGCCGTCCTGGTTGCATTTAAGCGACTGAGTTCCAATATTTATACCACGGGTAATACGTGGTCGCACAGTCTTATGACCACATTTTTAGGCCTACAAAATATGTTTTTTTTTGTGTTTAAACTCACCAATCATAGTCTTCAATCTAACGGAGCACATAATAAAATCGTCAAACGCAATGTAACCGTCATGGGAACCGTATCTGTAAGAAAAAAATTATTTGAAGTGAAAACTTCTTTAGCTCTGTTGTGCACTTTTTGTCATGGGTAAAAATTGTTAAACTCGCGTCAGCACAGGTGACCTGATCGAAAATTCGTAAGACGGAGGGACGGCGCGGCGTAGGAGAAAGTAACCCCCTCTCTTTCTACCGCGTGGCGAAAATGTATGCCTGCGCCTGCTGTTTCTGAATATTTCTGAAGTGTTAAATTTTCATGTTCATTGTCATGTTTGTGTACGATAGCGCAATAAATGAATATTGTATTTTACCACATAAATGATAGTACTTTTATACTGATAATTAAAGCAATTCGTGCAAAATTATTCCCTAACCATTATAAAATATCAAAAATGCACGTTTTTATTCATGTTTCCACTTCTGCCGGCACTCCCGAAGTGTTTTTATAGATAACTATACCATTGGCACGCTATGATTTTTTCTTTCTTCTTGATTTATGGCTTTAGTATTTAACTTGCCAGTGTCAAAGTAAAAATATATGGTTCAATGTTAAAACATTGTCAAGTAAAGATGAAGATGAACCACGCGAGTGATTCATCAAATGATGATGATGGTAGTGAGGTTGATGATGATCGTTTTAGTAAAGCGGCGGAAAGCCTTTACTAAAACTTCAGAAGGAGTCTTGGAGGGAACATGAAGAAACACGTTTCACAACTTTAAATTACTTGTTTATACTTGATCAACTTAAAAATGATTACTGGATAACAATTCCACCATTATTACACATTAATATTTATAAAAAACACAAGCTTTTCAAATAATTCAAAATTGCGCGTCCTGTCACTTGCAGTTGCCCGCCAAAACTCCGCACGCTATGATGGCAGTCTTGACGTTTGACCGTTAATAAAGTTTTGTATAAATTAATAATTACGTTTAAAGGAGCAAATTGCTGTTCTTTATTGTCACTATAAAGAAAGAACGATTGTTCCGTCAAACGGTCAAACGTCAAAGCTACCAAGCGCAATTATATCAGATGTTTATTTAGTCAACATTTAGGAGTCTGTCTAGTCTTCTGGGTCCTCAACTAAGAAGACGCAGAAGACTAGACGGAGTGCGGCTAGGGTTGCCAACTGAGTTGTCATTAACCTGGGAGGTAAAAAAAATTAAAATAAAAGATATGTTATTTTTAAAATTGTATTGTAAAATTGACTTTATTTAAAATTGTACTTTTTTGATTGCCTTTGAATTACAAACAATACAATCATAAAATTGTTTACATCAGTAATCATTGAATTTCTTAATGGATTAAACATTTATTTGCGGCTTACTATCGCGTTTATTTTGGTTTTGATTTTACATGTTTTTTTTTAATATTCCGACGTTTCGCGAGCCTTGCAGCCATCGTGGTCAAGGAGAGACTGATGGACTGGTGGATCGACCGGTGATGGAGACGATGGCTGCAAAGCTCTTAAAACGTCGGAATAATAAAAAAAAACAAAACAAAATAAACGCGATAGTAAGCCGTAAAAAATTTGTTTAATTCATTAATCAACGTTCACGCAAAATCTAAGAAAATACTATTGATTTTTTATTTAGACTACGTGTATTTCAGACTTTCTTACAGGGGAAATCCCGGAATTCCGGCAGGGTTGGCAACCCTAAGTGCGGCCCTTATGACCTAAATAGCTTTCAAAACCACTCACCTCTGAGCGAGTATATTCAAAGTGTGCGCATTAACTGTATAGCCAGCCGAGTGGAGTGCATCACGGAGATGGTAAGCGGGGATACCACCACGACCCTCAGTGTCATAAAGACGGTACACAGCCTGCGAACAGATTTTCATTAAAACTTAGTATGGTGAACAATCAATCAATCAAAATGACAAAATAATACGTTTTAACTGCACAGGAATCTGCTACCCCTGCTTTGTAAAGAAGGTCTCCGATTTAACCCAGGAACAATCTTTTATTTATTATTATTTTTGTTTATTAAAATTATAAAAAAAACTTACCCTCCATTGACGTAAATCGATCCACAAAGACTTGAATTCCTCGAACCCAAGACCACCAGACTGATCCTTATCAAGCATAGCGACCATGCTACGGCACACATCTTTAGAGAAACCTTGGCCTTTTAATTCTATAAAATTTAAAAAAACAACTGTCAAAAATAATTCTAAATTAATGGGAAATGGAGGTGACATGTGTTCTGAATTTAAAATTATAACTATTTTTTCTTTTTAAAATGCCCATTTTTATATGTGTATCCTAAAAATAAGTTATTAAAATCATAAGTTTTATCTTTATGCAGCAGAAACTCGTATTTAAATAAAAACTGTTAAAATAGTGGCCGTAATATTGGATAATGAAAAATTTTCATTCAGTTTTAAAAATCATCGTCAATGGCTTTAGAAGCTTAGGAATAAACAATAAAGTATAGTTTTTTTTTCGATTTTGCGTGAATCTTGATTAATGGATTAAACAAATTTTACGCTGCTTACTATCGCGTTTACTATTTTGGTTTTGAAATTACATTTTTTTATTATTCCGACGTTTTGAGAGCTTTGCAGCCATCGTTGTCTCGGAACGAAATAATAAGAAATATCAATATCAAAACCAAATTAAACGCGATAGTAGGCCGCATATAATTTGTATAATTTATTAAAAAATGAATACATTTATAATTGCAATAATTTGGCGAAAACGACAACCAACTAGCTACCTACCACTCTTAAGCCTAATAGCATTATACTTTGTACTTGATTTAATTCATTAATTATTTAGATCGTATTTTTTTTAAGTAGCAATCCTAACAATAAAAAAAACGAATGTCATATGTCTAAATTGACAGAAACTCTATTGGAGTTTTGGCGGGCAACTGCAAGTGACAGGACGCAAAATTTTGAATTATTTGAAAAGCTTGTGTTTTTCATAAATATTAATGTGTAATAATGGTGGAATTGTTATCCAGTAATCATTTTTAAGTTGATCGAGTATAGACAAGTAATTTAAAGCTGTGAACCGTGTTTCTTCGTGTTCCCTCCAAGACTCCTTTCTAATCATCATCAACATCACTATCATCGTCATCTTGTGATGAATCACTCGCGTGTTTCATCTTCATATTTACTTCATAAGTTTTAACATTGAACCATACATATTTACTTTGACACTGGCAAGTTAAATACTACAATTATGACAAGAAAAAAGAAAAAGAAAGAAACTCTATCTTTTTTTTAAAGATGGTCGCTTATTTAATAACTTAATTAATTGTGGTAACTATACGATATCAAACAATAAGTTAAACATTAGAAGCTATATTCCATCTGATGGGAACAAATTTAATCGACAATAAGATATGATTTGACGTTCGGGATCGACAGCAATAATAGATATGCTGTTCGCCGGAAATTAAATGCCATAAATTTACTTGTCTATCGTCGCTTGCACCCCGCCTGATGTCAGACTAGAGTGTGGTCTATGAATAGAAGTGACTGCTACTACAGTGAAATAACTGCGAGTAGCAGTCGCATCTACTATAGAACCGTTAACGTTTAAGCTTTTTCCAAAACGCGACTAAATCATTTCACGGTCTGTATAGCTTGTCTAACTATAAATGACGCGCCCCTCCACTTTATTAGTTTATTTAAATGTGTGAATACAAATATTACTAACTGCATATTACTATACTTCATCAGCGTGCTCCTCCTTTTGTGTCTAACCAGCAAGTGAATGACTAATTAAAATTGCATTTTCGGTGTGTTTTATCCATATTTTATATTTGCTCGTGTGCGCGCTATTTCGGCTTAGACAGACTCAGCTTGTATTTGAATAAGACAGGATTTAGCAAGAGTCAAATGGAGAGGTCAACTTTATTGTAATGAATTTAAAGTTCAAAATTCCGTGTACCTATTTTAGGAGTAATATTAAAACAATTCTGCTAAGACTTTGATGGTTGACAAATTGTTTACTTATCGGCAAAACTTATAATTTTAATACGTAAAGTCTAAAATATATACATCTCTCTCAAACACTATGGTGTGAAAAGGATAGCTATATTTAACTCCATAACCTTAAACATGCTTAAGCGTGATTGGTGGAATTTACATAATGAATTCCATTTTCAAATTCAACCAATCATACGTGTTAGTGGCAACATAAAGCTTGTAGTACACAAAAGTATATTTTAAAAATATACTTTTCTGCCGAATCCTGAAAAAAAAACTGAAACAAAGTCATAAAAAGGGACATTTTAAAAAGCATGTCCAAACCTCCATTTCAAATATTTAAAATTAAAGAAAAAATACAAAAATGATCTGAAAGAAAATTGTTGATTAAAAATCATGAAAAGGATGAGTGAAAGTAGATTGACGAAAGGAATTTATTACTCTCATGTGGATGGATGCGTTTAATAAGGCAGACCCAGGAGGGAGTTTTCCGAACAAATCGGAGACAGCCTCAAGAAAGCTGGGTTGCCTAGTGCCTAAAACCGTAAAACTTGTATTAAGAGAATTGTGGATGTAGGGGGAGCGAGGGAGTTGTGTCAGGATCGTGGCAAGTGGAGCTTAATTTTTTCTGCCTATCCCTGCGGGAAATAGGCTCCTTGAGTGCGATCCATGAAAGTAATTAACACAAGGTGACCGTGGTGTAGTAGTACAATGGTCACGAAAAGTATTTCCGGTTGTACAATGTATCTTTGATATATTGTATGTACTTTGGTCGTCCTGTTTCCATGATACAAGCACTTTAGTAAGTTAATATAGAAATGCAAATAACTTGATAAATTGACAGATAAAAAAGAAGTAGTCGCATCCAAGATCTCACTTAAATAACTCTTAAAATTATACCTCCAACTGGTTGCGGCTGATTAAGATGAACTTCCTCCTGCTGGACCTGATTTAGATCCACGCCCACCTCCTTGCAAATGGGCTGGCATAGTGCACAGAGTAGCTGCTCTAAGCAACCCTGCTCTTGGGGGGGACTTGCCATGTTCCCCCCACCACGGTCGACATATTGCCCCCCTCCGCCTTTATTGCCCATCGCCATTTCTGTTCCCCAAATTTTAGGAGTTAGTCTTTACGGGCTTTACCGTTTTGATTATGGATTTTAATGGGTTGTTAGGACATTTTATTGAATGGATATTTATTGGTGATTTTTGAACGCAACGCAGAGGTTTAAAGTCTTTTTTCTTTTTCTTTTTTCTTGTTTATGGCTTTAGTATTTAACTTGCCAGTGTCAAAGTAAAAATATATGGTTCAATGTTAATACATTGTCAAGTAAAGATGAAGATGAACCACGCGAGTGATTCATCAAATGATGATGATGATAGTGAGGTTGATGATGATCGTTTTAGTAAAGCGGCGGAAAGCCTTTACTAAAACTTCAGAAGGAGTCTTGGAGGGAACATGAAGAAACACGTTTCACAACTTTAAATTACTTGTTTATACTTGATCAACTTAAAAATGATTACTGGATAACAATTCCACCATTATTACACATTAATATTTATGAAAAACACAAGCTTTTCAAATAATTCAAAATCGCGCGTCCTGTCAGTTGCAGTTGCCCGCCAAAACTCGAGGTTTAAAGTCGGACAATTTGACAACATGACTGACAGTTACAAATATTGTTTACAAATAACTAATTGACCATACAAATTATTGACAAATAATGCCCGGTTCCTATTATAAACTATCCGTCATCGGTAACATCAACCATTCGTTGACGTTCACAATTCACTGACGTTTGCAAAATAATAATAAAAAATACTCTTTTTCATAGTTTCTTAGTTCTCTTTTAGAAGTTGTAGGTAACTTAACTTACGAGGGGTATTTTATAATAACGGTTTTGACCTACGGCTGGTAGATAATTTAACTGTTCGTATTAAAAACGATCCGTTTGACAAATATAGGAACTGGGCGTTAGCAGATAAAACGTTGGCAATTTATCAGACAAAACTTTGACAACTTTGTGCCGACCTTTTTCTAGTTCACACATGGTATAATTCATTTTTATTAAAAAAAAAATATGTCATTTTCAAATATCATTTATTCTTTTGTTTTTATATTCCATTTTTATGTCAAATAAAACAGTCTTCTTTACGATTTCAACTTCAGCGTTTCATTTTAATGCGTCGTTGACCACGTAGCGTCAAAACTTAACAGACAAAACTATTTATTGACATTAATTCAAAACGCTTTAAAATCACTTTTGCCCTTCAATGTTTCGTGTGAAACCTCTACGTTGCGTTGTATTAAAATGGTCTTTTTTTATATCGAATTGGAGGTGTTATGTTTTATAAAATAAACATACTAATTAAACAAAATTAAATCTAATTCTAAATCTTATTCAATAAATAAGCGGTAGTGCATTGTTCACGCAAACCGAGAGCATGGGTAAAAACCACTTGCCGGCACCAATGTATCTATGATGTATGTATTTTGGTTGTTCTGTTTCTATGATACAAAAACTTTAGTAGAAATGAAATAAAAACAATTTGAAGTTTCACAAGAATACTCACACTTTTCACGTAAAAAGCCAGTAAGCGTAACAGTTAAAACAAAAAAAAACAAAGCTGCAATTTACATGAACACAGTAAGCGACAATTCGTTTAAAATAAAAACAAAAATGGGCATTTTAAATAAAATTTAAAAACGACTTTTAAAATTAAATTAAGCCTGACGGCATGACTGTTGGGCCGTGGAAACTTGGCAGGTCTTTGGTGTGGGATGTGACTTGTGTAGACGACACATTAGCCCCATCTCACATCAAAGAGACCTTGTAAAATGCGGTGATATCTGCGGAGAACCTCAAGCAGCACAAATACGCTAACCAAACCGACCGTTTGGGGTCGAGACGATATGCCCTTAGAGACATTCAGGTAAGCGTCTGGCCAAGGAGTTGTCCAAGCGGCTGACGGAGAAGTCAATTATAAGAGAAGGCTGGCAATTATTTCTGCCAACGTATTAGCCTATACAAAGGGAAAGTGTTGCCAGTCTCCTCTGATACGACGTCATTAGATGATATTTTTTATTTATAGTTTAATATACATTAAAGCTTAATTGAAATTGTACTTTAATATAAAATACTAAAAAAATAGTAACAAAACTTTTAGAATAAAAAATTAGCCAACAGTAAAGTGTCATTTTTCTACAATATTTTTTTTTTGCAAGACATGACCGCAGACCGCCTGACTTAAGCTAGAATGAGAACCATGAATGTCACAGCTGTCACAGATAGTTTCCAACAAATTTTTGCTTTGACCGGGAATCGAACCCGTTTAACCAACAATCAAATAAAGTTTTTAGTACGTTACAATAAAAATTTAATAAACGCTTTAAAAATAAGTAGTAGCTACCCTAAATCTTATTATAGGTCCGGTAATAATCTCGAATAATGAATGAGTCAAGCTAATCTTGTAAGCAAATCTTTTACTTATTGAAGCTTATAAAAAAGTCACAAATGTCTACTTTTTGTGATTTGTTTTTATAATGCGATTAAAATAAGAAAAGGACGAAATCGGCGCCATTTTGTGACGTCTAACTTTCCAACCAACTTCACTTTAGTATTGTCTTTTTCTTTGCGAACCGTTAAGAAAAAAACACTTTGGAATTAGTCAAGTGAAGTTAGTCAACAGCCCGTCCTATTATTATTTTTATAGAATAATAATATTATCGCTCGACATATTAAGATAATCTGCCATGAAGTGTAATAAATAATGTTTGAGGTTATATTTGTATCACTTAAGCAAAAAAGGGGATTCACCTCGGAATAAGAGATAAGCTGAAAACTAGTATACAGTTTCGGAGACTAGTATACACAGACCCATTCAAAGACCACACGTCAGCTTAACATCAAACGGTATGTTGTCAACATCAAGAATTTATTATTATTGTGGCACTACATATGTAGAGCTTGTATGAAGAGAATTGTGGATGTGACGGAAGCGAGTGAGTTGTGTCAAGATCGTGGCAAGTGGCGCTCCATTGTCTTGACTACTTCTGTGAGGCGTGACAATTTGATTATTTTAAAGGAAATTACCCACAAATATTTAGTTTTAATATTTTTATAATAGATTATAACATCATTACATCGAGAAATTAAATTGCTTGATTTTTTGATGTAAGGCGACCGTAGTACTACCCAAGGTCGCCTTACATCGTCGCCCTAACAGTGCAATGGTTAAACAAACCGAGAGCACGAGTTCGATACCAACCACGGGTACCAATGTATCTTTGATATATGTACCTTGGTTGTCCTTTTTCTATGATACAAGTACTTTAGTAAATTAGTTTAGAAATGTAAATTTAAAAATGATGATGACCTTAAATAACTTAAGATGCACACACGCGATTTCAGGAGACTTTTAAAATGCAAAATGAAAGGTTTAACGTGTACAACATTCCAGCGGACCGACCTCGTAACTCATAATTGGCTTAATATTGACAGTTGAACACAATCAATCAATCAAATTGTCACGCCTCTTTCTCACAGGGATATGCAAATACAATGGAGCGCCACTTGCCACGATCCTGACACAACTCCCTCGCTTCCTTCACATTCACAATTCTCTTCATACAAGCTCTATGGTTATGGGCACTGGGCAACCTAGCTTTCTTAAGGATGTCTCCAATTTGGTCGACGAACACCTACCTGGGCCTGCCTTGATTAGCGTATCCATTCGCATGAGATTTTAAACTCCATAAATGAGTATTTTCTTAGATGTTGCGCGAACATTGATTAATGAATTAAACAAATTTTATGCGGCTTACTATCGCGTTTATTTTGGTTTTGATTTTACATTTTTTTTTATTATTCCGACGTTTCGAGCAGCCATCGTGGTCACGGAGAGTAGTAAGCCGCATAAAATTTGTTTAATCCATAAATGAGCTTCAAAATTAAATTTTCGTTTTCGTTAAAAATTCAAGCTCATTGGAACTCATTGTCCAAAAAAATAAAAATTGTTTTTGACACTAACAGTGACCGGATAACTTTTTGACAAATGGGAATGAATTTCATTATCATTACCATGAAGTTGCGCGGTCGATCCCCAGCTTACTGTCTCTTATACCGAGGTAAACCCCCTGGACCATTTGACTGCTAACATATGACTTTTATCTTGGACTAGAAATCTGTCAGAATTGAAATGAAAATACCTTCTCTCATAGCATAGTCGAGTATTTCTTTCAACTCCTGCCAGTCAACTTCGCCGTCAGCTCCTGCTAATCTATTGAAGAATTCACGAACTGGATCTGCTGGTTCAGGGGATGGGACTGCGTCTTTCACCTGAAGATATAAAACTAGTTAAAATATTTGTTTATTTTTTAAATTATTTTTTGGCATTTTTTTAAATTGTAATTTCTTTATCTTTTCTATTTTATTGTGGCTAGAGGCGACGGCGACTGAGGCTCTGTAAACTAAGTCGTTTTTTTCAGCCATCGGTTTTTTTAAATGAAGATTCGACCGTGAATGATTCAGTGGCGTTTTATGATCAATTTAAAAGTTGCCGGTTCGAACTAGGCTGGCATAGTGGATACTATTGCTATATATCAGCAGTTGCCTTTATTCATTGACCGCACTCCAGCTTAACATCAGGCGGGGTGCTGTCATATGTCGAGTCACAATAAAGATAAAAAAAACTATAAAGAAATGTTAGGCAGACAGTTGGTAGTCATTAGCCGGGTAGAACCACCACTTACAAGTATATAGTGAAGTGACTCAGTCGCGTTTCGGGATCATCTTAAAATTACGCTAATCCAAAAGTAGGAATCAGCATGGTGAATGCCACTGGTAATTGCAGTTGATTAGCAGTCGCGTCCATTCATGGACCACACTCCAGCTTAACATCAGGCGGGGCGCTGTCATATGTCAAGCCGAAGTAATAACAAAATGAAATGGAACCTACCCTATCATCAACATCACCCATGCCGATATCTTCATCATTTTCACTGAAATGGAAAATACAAAGTGTTAGGATATGTTAAGTAACGACACTGTAACTATGGGGCCGACCGCGCAACTTCAATGGGAATAACAATGAAATTCATTCCTATTGGTCAAAAAGTTACATTATGGCGTCAAAAAAAACAGTTACGTTTCGTCGCACTGATACTTGACATCTTCGTAACCAATCAGCGAATGACAAATCAATAGGTGAACTACGTTTAGGGCCGTCTTTACCCGGGGGTTCAAGGGGTGCAGTGCACCCGGGCGCAGAGTCCTAGGGGGCGCATGCCGACCGCCATACATTTCGATAGGTACCTACTACACCGAGACCACGCGAGCGGAGCCTTAACTTTCGCACCCCGGCGCTGAATATGCTTAAGACGGCCCTGACTACGTTGATTGGCCACTTGCGACCGCGTCGAAATTTAACTGCTTTTTCGTCGCCATATGTATTAAGGCAATCGGGCAATAGTTGATCTAGAATTCTAGAGTATGGACTGCATTCCAAGTATGATTGTTCCAGTGCAAAGCGACCGTGGAGTAGTGGTAGTGCAATGGTTACGCAAACCGAGAGCGCGGGTTTAAAACCACTTGTCTGTACCAATGTATCTTTGATATATGTAATTTGGTTGTCCTCTTTTTTCTGTGTGGTTGGTTGCTGACTGGTTTTGTTATGTATATTTTTTTTTTATTTATATTTCCTTTAATATTCCTTGGTTCCTCATGGCGCATCATCAGATAGTCCAGGTCTTTAATTTAATAACAGTCCAGCTAAAGGCTTATAGTTTGACACACCCATGTATACGCATACATGGGTGTGTCAAAATCATACATGGGTGTAATTATGCGTCTAATATCTTTCCGCAGCTAACAAAATGATCTGATGACCTTCAAACCCCTGATCAGATCCACATCAATTGTAGCTAAGAACCATGTCGATCACGTCAGCTTTTAAACGAAAAAAACCGCATCGTAATCGGTCCATTCGTTTAGGAGCTACGATGCCACAGACAGACACACAGATACACAGACAAGTCAAACTTATAACACCCCTCTTTTTGAGTCAGGGGTTAAAAATGGTACAAATATACATAACACTTACGCCATATTGTTGTCCTTCTCAGAGAAAACGCGCAACATAAAGTTGCCTTCCTCGTTTGGCTCAAAAGTGGACGGCACAATCACATATTTACCAGGTGGCAGTTTGAAACTGAAATATAGAAAATTAAATCCAATAATCAATTAATCGACGACAGACGTTGCTGATTGGTTAACACAACAGTTTGTTACGCGTAAAGTCCCGGCTTCGATTCCTGGTCGGAGAAAATATTTGTTTTGTAGCTTTTAGTTGTAATGTTTGTTAATAAAAAAAGTGGCGGATATTTGCTTCGAGTCTGGTTGTTAAGGAGTGGTAGGCAGTGGTGCCCAGTCTACCGATCCGGAGTAGTAATACCACTTAGAAGTATACAGACCGTGAAGTGATTTGGTCGCGTTTCGGGATCAGCTTGTAAGTTGTCGGTTCCAACTAGGCCGACATAGTGGATGTGATTGCTACTTACAGTTATTAAATTGTAGTAGCAGTGACATTTATTCATGGACCTCACTGTAGCTAACAAAAGGCAGGGTGTTGACATATTTACAGTAACAATTTAAAAAAAACATTCAAATTGTCATGCTTTTTTCTCACAGGATCTTGGCTAGTTTTTTTTTTATTGTGACTCGACATATGACAGCACCCCGCTTGATGTAAAGCCGAAGTGTGGTCCATGAATGAATGTTAGTCACTGCTACTACAATTCAATAACTGTGAGTAGCAATCACATCCACTATGCCGGCCTAGATGGAACCAGCAACTTACAAGCTGATCCCGAAACGTGACTAAATCACTTCACGGTCTGTATACTTGTAAGTGGTGGTACTACTCCGGATTGACAGACTGGGTACCACTGCCTAACACTCTTTGATAACCAGACCCGAAGCAAATATCCATCTCTTTTTTATTTATTAACAAATATTTGCTCCGACCGGGGATCGAACCCGGGACTTTACGCGCAACAAACCAATCGCTAAACCGTTCGTCCACGCCTGTCGTCCAAGTGGCGCTTTATTGTCTATTACAATTGATTGATAACGCGACCGTAGTGTAGTGGTAGAGCAACGTAACTTTGATATATGTACTTTCGTTGTCCTGTTTCTATGATACAAAAACATTTTAAATGTAAAAAAAACTTACCGAGCACTAACTTCGCGTAAATTAATGAACGCCTGAGAGCGACCAACCGAGGCGTTGTATTTGAAGAAGTTCAAGTCCAATGGAGTGGGCACGTGACCGTAGTCAGGAAGACGGTAGATAGCAAAACCAATCGTCAAGCAATCCACACCTTCGTGACGTTTGGAACGACGATCCTTCTGCATGAGAGCTACTATGATCTACAAAGAGACATTATTATGATTTTTTATTTTATTGTGACACGACATCTGACCTCGACTCGCCTGATGATAAGCAAGAGGAGGTCCAAGAGTGACGACGACTGGAATAACCGAGTCAGTTCCCGGCTGCCCCAGCAGCCGCCACTATGCCAGCCTAAGAAATGATTGATTTTATGAGTGATTTTAAGAGTGAAGAGAATTGTAGATGTGAAGGAAGCAAGAGAGTTGTGTAAGGATCGTGGCAAGTGGCGCTCCATTGTCTCTGCCTATCCCTGTGGGAAAAAAGCGTGACGATTTGATTGATTGATAGGCAGTGGTGCCTATCAGTTTGCTGATCCGAGGTAGTACAGACCGTATAGACCGTAAAATGACCTAGTCGCATTTAGTGATCAGCTCAAAGTTTTACCTAGCGACCGTGGTGTAGTGGCAATGCAATGGTTACACAAACCGAGAGCACCAGTTCGAGACCACCCAACGGTACCAATGTATCTTTGATACGTGTACTTTAGTTGTCCTGTTTCTATGATACAAGGACTTTAGTAGCTTAGTATAGAAATAAAAAAATACTTAGCCAGCATAGCGGATGTGAAGGAAACCAATTTATTTTTGACAAACCGCATTTCAGCTTAACATCCCGCGTGGTGCTGACATATGTCGAGTCACAATAAGAACTATTTTTTTAAATTACTAACCGTACACTTGTCTTCATTATCGCCGTCATCGACGTCTCTTAACTCAACGGTGTACTGTGGATTCCTCCAAAATGAGTCCAAGTAGTTTCTGCAACCGCCAGCAGTTACTCCTGAAAGTATGATATGGATACAAGGGCGAGTGGTAGGCAGTGGTACCCAGTCTGCCGTTCCTGGGTAGTACCACTACTTACAAGTATACAGACCGTGAAGTGATTTGGTCACGTTTCGGGGTCAGCTTGTAAGTTGCCGGTTTCAATTAGGCCGGCAAAGTGGATATGTTTGTTACTCGCAGTTATTATTGTAGTAGACATCTATTCATGGACCACTACAGCTTAACATCAAGCGGGGCGCTGTCATATGTCGAGTCACAATAAAAAAAAACCATACTAACCTCGTACCCATTCTGCATGAAAAACGGAGACATCCCATTTCTTATTGCAGCCTTCCTCACCAGCCTCCAAAGAACCAAGTGTCAAGTGGCAGATTTCAATTCTTACAACAACAAATAAGATATATATTTTTTTATATTTTATACCTTGACCCGCTTAGTGATTAGCGAAAGGAGCTCAAAGAGTGACGACGACTGTAAATCCAAGTCTTTACGGTTGCCCCAGTCGCCATCACTATGCCGGCCAACGGTGCTCCACGCATCGCTTAAAGTAAATTTAATTATTATCAACATGATCAATTCCACGTCTTAATTCCCTCAGGGATAGACAGAGACAACGGAGCGCAACTATCCACGATCCCGACTTAATCGGCAATTCAACTGAAAGGTTCGGTACATCGTTTTTTTGTAGAACAATCGACAAGAGGAATGCTTTACCAGTCCATGTGTTCTCTTCATCCTACAACCTTGGATTCTTCAAGCGATGCGTGAAAAAGCACTTTTGGCCGGCACAGTGACGGCGACTGGGACAGCAGTGAACTGACTAGGTTTTTCTCAGTCGTCGGCACTCTTGGGCCTCCTCTTGCTTATCGTCAGGGTTTTGTCATATGTCGAGTCACAATAGATAACTCACCTAGAGAAATGATCTACAACATCCTTGTAAGACATCCAAAACTCTCCATCATGATCAAATGTTAGGCCCAACTCTTCCTTCTCAGATTCCGGGATAAACCTCCATTCAGGTGATCTTAATAATAAAAAAAGTTAGCATACTTAATATGAATACATGTAATGTCGGGGAACGAGCTAAATAAATGAGGTAGGAGTACAGTTGTGACGTCATGGTCACGTGTCTATTATGAATAGTGAAGTAACATGCAAAATGTTGATAACGATAAACACACACTTTCCTCCAAAAGCAAATAGATTTAGTTATTAAAAATGTGTTAAATTTACTTTAATTACATTAGACAATAACAATTTTTAATGAATTATGTATTAATTTAATTTTGTGAATAGTGACTGCATGTTTTTTTTTTATTTTTCACACATTTTAATCACGTTTTTAATAATGATTCTAGCCTGACTACGGATGACGACTCACTAATTTTTCAGTAACTAAACAAAGAAAATATGGACTTTTTCTTTGTAGATCAATCGACAAGTGGAATGCTTTGCCTGCCCATGTGTTCTCTCCATCCTATGACCTTGGATCCTTCAAGCGATGCGTGAAGAAGCATCTTAGGCCGGCATAGTGGCGGCGGCTGGGACAGCCGGGAACTGACTCGGTTGTCCCAGTCGTCGTCACTCTTGGACCTCCTCTTGCTTATCATCAGGCGGGTCGAGGTCAGATGTCGTGTCACAATAAAAAATAAAAAAAAGAATCACCACTTACAAGTATACAAACCGTGAAGTGACTTAGTCGTGATTCGGGATCAGCTTGTAAGTTGCCGGCTTCAACTAGGCCAGCACAGTGGATGTGACGCCTATCCAGTTACTTAACTGTAGTAGCTATTTATGGACCGTACTGCAGCTTAACATAAGGCAGGGTGCTGTCGTATGTCGAGTCACAATATAAAAAAAACATACTTGTCACTCCAAGCTCCATTCCACTCAGCTTCATTCCCCCATGGATTCCTCAATCGCAGCAGAGGTATTTTCCCTGACCTCCCTGGTGTTTCAATGTCCACGTACTTAACCCGGGTTATGGAGTACGCGTGACCACGGATCAGACCAGCTGGGGTCTCCGCCTCAAGGACATGAGGATCCGGCTGAAATATAATGAGATATTTTATTGTTATTATGAAACAGGAAGTTTTTTTTAATGAAAAGCGAGATCTGACCTCTACTCGGTTTATGGTAGGAGCGATAGGAGAAATGCTTCGATGGTTTGGGCACATGGAAAGGACGAGTGAAAGTATAATAGATTGAGAAAAAGAATTTATTAATCTCATGTGAATGGATGCGTTAAACAAGGCAGACCCAAGAGGGTGTTTTCCGACCAAATCGGAGGCATCCTCAAGAAAGCTAGGTTGCCTAGTGCCCATAACCATAGAGCTTGTATGAACAGAAATGTGAATGTGAAGGAAGCGAGGGAGTTATGTCAGGATCGTGGCAAGTGGCGCTCCATCGTCTCTGCCTATCCTGTGGGAAAAAGGCGTGACAATTGGATTTTTTGTTTCAATGGGAGGCCCAAGAGCGACAACGACTTTTGTTTTTTATCAGTATAGGATAAAAAAACTCCCTTGCTTACCATCGGCAGGTCGAGGTCAGATGTAGAGGTAAGATTTAATAAAATAAAAAAAACCTCATTCGATTTTCGTAATGATAAGGAACAAATGTCGTCGGCACTCTTGGACTTCCCCTTGCCCTCCATCAGGCATATCAATATCAGATGCCGCGTCTGCTCCCCTAGCATGGCAATCCAAGAAGCATGATAAAGAACTGCAAGGAATATTATTGTATCTCATTTTAAATAACGTATTAGGCCGGCATATCGAAATTTTTTAATCAACGTTTAAATAAATTTTTTGATACACTGTTCTAGTAAGTTATTTAAAATAAGTTGGAATGATATTCTTTAAAAGAGTTTATCTTGCTTCTTGGATTGCTGAACCAAGAAGCAACTTGGGGGCTGAACAAAAAACAACCCTTCCCAACCTACCTCAATACTGCAAGCGATCATAGAGTTCCTCTCGTATGACTTTAGTAATATCGTATAGAAGTTGGGCGGCAATTCGCTTATGTCATACATTTCTGTCACGCCGCCAGTGAAGTCCTCCATGGCTTCGCATGTGGAGCCACCTTTCAAAGCCTCATAGGATCCGTGCAACCTGAAATATAATAATGATAATTATGCGGAGCATTATTCCCAAAGAATTTGTACTTAGGACATAGAAGGAGCTCTAAAATAGCTACAAAATACAAGCGTTTATACTATTTTCACTTATGGCATTAAAAAGAAGTCAGAAGGGGATGAATATGCATTCGTAATTTAGAAGGTTGTCACTAGTTTTGATGATCATTTGACAACATAATTTATTAATTAACTTGACAGCCTAGTTGGAACCGGCAACTCACAAACGTGACCAAATCACTTCACGGTCTGTATACGTATTCATTTACCCCAGGAGGGTGTTTTAAGACCAAATCGGAGATATCCTCAAGAAAGTAATTCAAAATCTCTTGCGGGTACCAATGTATCTTTGATATATGTACTTTGGTCGTCCTGTTCACTTTAGAAGCTTAGTATTGAAATGTATTTAAAAAAATAGTGTACTCACTTTGCGTAAGCTTTCTCAAGTAAAGCACTCCAAAACTCATTCTTCTCCGGCGAGTGTAAGAATACCAATTTACCACGATAGGTCGGAAGGCGGTCATCAATAACAACATCCACCCATTGGCCGTATTGCCAAAAACTGTGAACAATAACAAATAATAAAAAAACTGAAGAGAAGGTGGCGATTATCTAACACCTGGGACCCCATAATTCACAAACTTAAGTCCCAAGTCCAGCAAACTGGACTTGAACACGTGCAGTGCACAGTGCAAGCGGCTGCTAGCTGCCTAGGACGCCTGAGCTGGTCCCGAAACGCAATCAAGTCACTCTACGGTCTGTACACTTGGTGGTACTACCCGGATCAGCAGACTGGCAGACTGCCAATGCCTACCACTCTGAGAAATCGGTGACTGTAGCTAAAATAATTGACATGTAATATGACAACTTATTGCATGTAACCTTGGATCCTTCATGCGACGCATGAAGAAGCACCTTTGGCCGGCATAGTGACAGCGACTGAGGCAACCGTGAATTGTCTCGAATTTATTAGTCGTTGGCACTCTTGGTCCTCCCCTTGGTTGCCATCAGGCAAGTCGAGGTCAGATGTAGTGACAATAAGAAAAAATAAGCAGCGAGTAATTTTCATTGTACTAATACTAACCAAAAATGGAAGACACCTGCATAGTCCTCATCAAAACTCTGGTCATCAGGAACTACCTTGTAAAACATACTGAAAAAAAAGAAATATAAAATTAAAAAATAAGAAATCAATCAATCAAATGGTCACGCCTATGCAGCGCCACTTGCCACAATTCTAACACAACTCCCTCACATCCACAATTATCATACTCCTATTACAAGCTCTACGGTTATGGGCTCTAGGTAACCCAGCTTTCTTGAGAATGTCTTTGATTTGGTCAGAAATTAGGTGTTGTCATATGTGGAGTCAAAAATATCGGCACACGTTTGATCGAGTTTCGAATGCATGTGAGGTTGCTTGATTTTTCTTTGAATCAATTTAAATCCAAATCCATTGCTAAATACATAATTTTTTTTCATAGTGTTTAGCTTCTCGTGGAGTTTACTCCAGTATAGACTTGGTAGGCATAGTGACAGAGACTGAAGCAACATGTTTTTTTTAACAGGCAAGTCAAGTCGAGTTTAGATTGACGACTGGCGTGGACGAACGGTTTAGCTATTGGTTTGTTGAGCTTAAAGTCCCGAGTTCGATCCCCGGTCGGAGCAAATATTTGTTTCAAGGCTTTTATTTGTAATATTTAATAATATTAAAATTAAATATTGCATATATTTGTTAATAATAAAAAAGAGATGGATATTTGCTTCGGGTCTGGTTATTAAAGAGTGGTAGGCAGTGGAACCCAGTCTGCCGATCCGGGGTAGTACCACCACTTACAGGTATACAGACCGTGAAGTGATTTGGTCACGTCTCGGGATCAGCTTGTAAGTTGCCGGTTCCATCTAGGCCGGCATAGTGGATGTGATTGCTACTCACAGTTATTGAATTGTAGTAGCAGTGGCATTCATTCATGGACCACACTTCGACTTAACATCAAGCGGGGTGCTGTCATATGTCGAGTCACAATAAAAAAAAAAGATGTCGGGTGACATAAAATATTATAATAAAGAAAATGAAGATACATACTCCTGCATACTGGGCACGGCAAGATTGGCAACTGCTGCAAGTAGCCAGCAATCGCCAAGCTCTCCCTGCTGCACATCGAAACGACTGAAGCCTTCCACGAACATCCTTGGATCGTCGCATAGTTCCTATAAAGCCAAAATACAAAATTTACCATTTTTTTACCTTGATGTAAAGCTGACGAAAAAAACATATAAATCTGACGTAAATGGCTTCGTTAATCTAGGCATTCCCAGGAGGGTGTTCTCCGAACAAATCGGAGACATCAGTAAGAAAGCTGAGTGGCCTGGTGCCCATAACCATAGAACTTGTATGAAGAGAATTATGGATGTAAAGGAAACGAGAGATTTGATTCACGACCGTGGCAAAGGTCGCCCCATTGTCTTTGTCTATCCCTGTGGGAGAAAGGCATGACAATTTGATTGATTGATTTTAGGTTCGAGTGCGGTCCATAAACTGAGGCGACTGATACTACGACTAAATACCTGGAAGTTTCTGGATTATAGCTTGTAAGTTGCCAGTTTCATAGTGGATTTAACTACTACTTATTGAATTGTAGTAGTAGTCACATCCATTCATGGACCGCACTCCAGCTTAGCATAAGGCGTGTCTTATGTCGAGTCACAATTTAAAAAAAGCTAGGTCGAGTACAAAAAGCTAGGTCACGTAAAAAGCAAAATTCAGACTTACCCCAGGCCTAAGCCAGGTAATAGGCCGATCCAAGCGTTCATTATAGTACAGACTCCTATCGTTCGCCGGGAACTCGGGATCTTCAAACAAGCGACCCTCGCTCAAACAGCGCGACTTGATATCCTTGAAGTCCTGGTACGTAGCCGGCTGATATGCGGTGGAGTACGCGCGTGTTTCTCCGAGCTGTGGAAAGAATTAGAATTAATGAACGTAAATATAAACATCTCTTTGGATACCACGAACCGGAAGACGCAGCGTAGGTAGGCCTCCCACTAGGTGGACTGACGACATAGGGAAAGTCACAGGTAACCAGTGGATGCAACTGGCATCTTGTCGTTCGGAATGGCGTTCTAAGGGGGAGGCCTATGTACAGCAGTGGACGCCTTCTGGCTGGTGATGATGATAATGATGATGAAATTATAAACATAAGGTTGGCTGGCAATAAAACCAGTTAGTAATAAGGAGAGGTTAGAACGGGAAAACTGTCAAACCAATAACATATTTCAGAAAAAAAAGCAGATGAACAGTACAATAAAGGCGCAAGAATATTGAAGGCAGAAATGACACCAGAGTCTCGATTCTTTGGCTTAAATACATTATGCCAACGAAAAGGCAGTGACTGCGCCGCGGTCGTAAATATCCAATCAACGAAGTTTGCATATTGATTTGTTATACGCTGATTGGTTACGAAAATGTCAAATATTAGTGCAAGAGAATCAAGGCCCTGGACTGATCTTCACCAATATATCTAACATAGCAAGGACTATTTTAATTACAACCAGCTTTCTCCATCCAAAGTGTAGTTGGTAAAGCGATCGGTGAAATATCCAAAGTAATCAACACAAAATAGAGTTCTTATAGAGTGTCTGATATTATTGGTAAATGAGAAACAAAACAAACGAGGAATGTCCAAAACTGCCTTTTGGAAAAATCTGTAAACTAAGTCACTTTATCGAAGCTTCATAATATTAAAAGAAACAGGCAAAAAGATCTAGTAGATAACCAAAAAGTAGGGATAGCTTTGGCGTTTTTAAATACGATCGAATTGAGGATGGAATAGTAATATTAATCGTTTAATCAGACCAATACAAGCAGCTCCAATCTTCCAAAGCCCTGTGTCAGGAAGCTGACTCTACCAATAAAATCGATTATCTGTATTGATATGGCAAGTAGTCAAGGACTGGATATACATGATTATTACATGCCAAGTATCGATACGAACATTTTGTGGATCGTTCCAGCACAGCAAATGACAGACAGTCTAGAAATCTTAGAGCCTTTGTTAGATGGTTTGGCAAAAATTCTAAATTTTGATACTCTATTTTTCGCTCCTGTCATTTAGGGATTTACTTTTAATAAACATTTGCTAGCATACTCATTTATAGTGAAAAGTCTATCAGCACTATAATGTGTTTTACTTCGAATTCATCATGAACCTTAAAAGGTTGATTTTTTTTATTAATACTAACAACTACTTATTGCTGATTAATATCAATACCCACCCAATACAATCTTTCACCAGTAGTCATATACATGTCACTACCTTTATAATTTTGAGGCAACTCATTGCTCTCTTTACTACTAGCAACAGATATAAGTTTAAGACGTTTGTTTTTTTCCACGCATTCTTTTAATTCATCTTTAAGAGGCGCGACTTTAGAATCTCTATTTCCTATATCAGTTTCGACGTTATGCACTGTCTTTTGTTTACAATCTTCAATAAATATATTTTTTTCCGCGATATTAGTAGCCCAAAAAGGTTTGTATGAGCTATTCTCTCGGACTTTTGGTTGTGAGTACGTAAAATCAGCTACTTTGACTGGTTTTAGATCTTCAAGAACTCTTGAGAAGAATCCGGTTGGTTCTTTAGTTTCCTCTACATTTTTCTGTTTATGTCTGCTTATTCTACCAGACTTTGGGGATATGATGGAGACCGTTTTACGTTTCCAATTGTTTAATACGGTGTTAATATCTACTGTCGAGTAAAATGTGTTTATTTTTCCTACATCCTCTTTCTTCCATTGTACAAATAACTCTTCGGTTATTTCTTTAGGCATGTTGATACTGTTTTTTATTACATTAACAATTTAGTTATTTAGTAGTTTTTTATCATTGTTTGGGTTTAGTTTTATAATTTTCACTAATATCCGTATGTCACATTTTAAATACAGTTAAATATCTGTTATTATTTCTCTTGTTAAACTACGTTTACGCTATTATACATTATAATAATTAAGAAATAGTTATTATTATCATTATTTAGTAATTTAGTTCGTTTGGGCATTTATAAATTGTTTTAGGCAGAGACAATGAAGCGCTACTTGCAACGATCCTGACACAACTCCCCTGCTTGCTTCACATCCAAAATTCTCTTCATAACTCTATGGTTTTGGGCACTAGGTAACCCAGCTTTCTTTAGGATATCTCCGAATCGGTCGAAAAATGGGTGTCTTGTTTCGCATCCATCCACATCAGATTAATAAATTTCCCGTTCTTGCCTATCCCTTATCCCTGTGGGGAAAAGGCGTGACAATTTGATTGATAAATTGTTTTATTTTAACAATTTGGTGTTCATACAATTGTCCTTGAGCATGTAATGTCCTATAATGCATTCTCTTCCATTCCACGACAATAAATAAATGTTTTATTTACGTAGGTGCAACTTTTAAAAGACATGTCTACTATCTATGCACTCTTATTCACATACAAATACTGTTTATAATTAGATACTAAATTAAAATTTAAGCAAGATTTGTAGTATTTTTCTAAATTGCAATCAATCAATCAAAATGTCACGCCTCTTTCCCACAGGGATAAACAAAGACAATGGAGCACCACGTGCCACGGTCCTGACACAACTCACTCGCTGTCCTCACAATCACAATTCTCGCGCTCCATCCTGTGGGAAAAAGGCGTGACAATTTGATTGATTGATAATTATAATTTAAAAATTATAATTTAAATAATAACATTAAACCTATTAAGTATAATTTAGTCATGACATGTAGACATGAGACTGAAATACTAAAATATTCAAAATCGATTGACCCTGACACTGAACAAGCGCTGAAAATTATGTTTCAGTTCTTTCAATTACTATATTTATAACCATTGTAATATCAAATTAAAGGACATCATTCATTTTGTATGGGGACTTGTACTTAATTGTATTAACAGTTGCATATACATTTTAAAATAGTTTCATGTACAAAGATTACAATGTAATGTACAATGTAATGCGAAAAATGATGAAACTATAATTATGACAGTTGAAAGCAGAACTGTTAATATGGCGTGTCTTTGTGATTGACAGACGACACAAAATCCATATCTTATTTTGCAAATAACTCAATTGTACAGTAATTAAAAGCAAAATTGTTATTAGTTCTATCAATATAAGTATCAAAACTACCATTTATATATTTTTTCATCATTGGACATTACTAAAGTACCAAAATAAATTATGTCCTTTAATTTGATATTACAATGGATATAATAGTAAAATGACGACATATTACTGTGGTTTGAAAGAAGATGCAGTGACAAGGATTGACAAAAGAATGCTTCGATGGTTTGGGCACATGGAAAGGATGAGTGAAAGTAGATTGACGAAATCCATGATGTGGATGGATGCGTTAAACAAGGCAGACCCAGAAGAGTGTTTTCGGACCAAATCGGAGACATCCTCAAGAAAGCTAGGTTGCCTAGTGCCCATAACCACAGAGCTTGTATGAAGAGAATTGTGGATGTGAAGGAAGCAGGGGAGCTGTGTAAGGATCGTGGTAAGTGGCGCTTCATTGTCTCTGCCTATCCCTGTGGGAAAAAGGCGTGACAACTTGATTTGATTTTGCGACGACATATGACAGCACCCATCCTAATGACATCTGGGAATGCGATCCATAAACAGTTGCGACCGCTACTACAATGAAATACAGTCGCATCCACTATGTCCAACTAGCTGGAACCGGCAAAATTTGGTAAATAAAACGAAATTGCAACTAATAATTTATACAAAAATAGAATAATTCAATTTACCTACATATTATTTTTGAAACCACAATACAACAATTATTAAAAACCACAATCAATTTAATCGGGTACTATTAATTTTTACTCTATATATATTTTAATCAATCAATCAAATTATCACGCCTTTTATCTACAGGGATAGACACGTGTCACGCTCCTGACACAACTCCCTCACTACCCTCACATCCACGAGCTCTTCTTTTCATAGTAGCTCTAGCTCTACGATTATCGGCACGATATATAGCAAGCCAGCTTTCTTGAGGATGTCTCTGATTTGGTCGAAATTTCTTTCAATCACTTTAACACATAACCAGACTAAACAGTTCTAACTAGAGAGAGGCTAAAGATAAACTAATAAGGATAAATAAAGCGATATATAAGGATAAACATAACGGATATAAACATATTTTTACAATGTCACCGATTTGTTTCAGCAAACCATATTTCAGGTCCTTATTTTCTCCTTCTACTCACTTTACTTTTAATTCTCTTACGTCAATCTCCTTTTATCCATCCCAACACAACATACCATTCCAAAATTCAACTTTAGCAAGAGGAAGTCCAAGAGTGACGACGACTGAGAAAACCGAGTTTGTTCACGGCTGCCTCAGTCGCCGTCACTATGCCGGCCAAAGGTGCTTCTTCACGCATCGCTTGAAGGATCCAAGGTCATAGAACGGAGAACACATGGGCAGGCAAAGCATTCCACTTGTCGATTAATCTACAAAGAAGACGCACCGAAATTTATGGTAGAAAGAAACCTCATAATTATTTTTAAAAAACGAACTAAACTACAAAAATATTGATTCCTAATCCACAAATTATTAATAAATATTAAATAAATATATTTATTAATTCACATGTAACACGTCCGTTATTATTTTACAGCAAACATAACTAAAATTGATAACGCGTCCTTTGTCAGTATCGTGAACGGAAAGCACAAAAGTGCGATTAAATACATAATACACTATCACCACTACAAGCTAACAATAATTTATAGGGTGTAAATAAATATAAAGTAATGACGTCATATACGCTTTCAATTTTTATTGGGGTTTGTTAAAAATTATAGATAAGTTATAGATAGCACCCTGACAGATGTTAAGGTGCGGTCCATTAATGGAAGCAAATGCTACCTACGTACAGTTAATAACAGTTAGTCTGGGTCGGCAGACAATAATATACAGGTTGTAAAGAAACATAGAGTACATATAATACATATAGAGTACATATACAGGCGATATTTTTTTTATTCAAGTCTTACGCTTGTTGCATAGTGCGTAAAATTGTCGCAGTTGAACAATGAGGGCCGTGATTTTTTTCTGATAAATTTTGAAGAAGTAGAGTGAAGAATGTAGTTATGCGTGATAAATATTCTTTCTTATTATGACCCGACATATGACTGAACCCAGCTTGATTTTAAGCTGGAGTGTGGTACATGAATGTATGTCCCTGCTACTACAATTCAATAACTGTAAGTAGCAGTCACATCTATTATGCCGGCCTAGTTGGAGCCGGCAACTTACAAGCTAATCCCGAAACGTGACTAAATCACTTCACGGTCTGTATACTTGTAAATGGTGGTACTACCACGGATCGGAAGTCTAGGCACCAAGGCCTACCATTCTTTGATAGACAGACCCGAAGGAAATATTATATATCTTTTTTATTAACAAATATTTGCAATATATAATATAATTATTAAATATTACAAATAAAACCTATGAAACAAATATGCTCCGACCAGGAATCAAGCTCGGAACTTTACGCGCAACAAACCAATCGCTGATCAATCGGCCACGCCTGTCGCCATCAAATGTGATCTGAAAGACTACCACTACACCACGGTCACCCTGATTTAATTGAATAACTGAGGTATTTATAACTTAGTACATTAATCGTTGAATGTAACTACTAATCGTTCTAACAAACATGATGGTGACCTAAAAAAATTAATAGCTTCTATCTTTAAGTGGAAAACAAGTATAAATCTAATGATATAAATAAATAGCACCCATGAGGGGGTAGCCTGTTGAGTGCGTGACGTGTGGGGTGGTAATAGTGACCGCATACGAACGAACGACAAAGCGTGTACGTTTGACAAAAAAAAAACGTTGTACACTATAAACCCAGTCTTTGTTTAACACTTTAATTTATTTTCTATCCAGATCCTCTAAATCTTTTATTCGATTTTCGTTATTAGTTCATCAAGTTAGTATCAGTGGCGAAACTACAGGATGGTAGGACGGTAATATGCTACAAGCCCACACCCAATAATATAAGTCATACTGTATACGAGCATAGGATTTACTTTGAAAAATATACGTTTTTTTATTGTGAATGCCGACGACTAAAGAAACCGAGTCACTGTGCCGGCCAGTTTTGTTGAAATTGAGGAAGAGCCCTGTCCCTAACAGGTAAACAGCAGTCACATCCACTATGCCGGCTTAGTTGGAATTAATTTACATTTTTTTTATTATAATTATAACACGACATTTCACCTCGACCCGCCTGATGAAAAAACCGAGTTAGTTCACCGCTGCACCAGTCGCCGTCACTATGCCGGCCGAAGGTGCTTCTTCACGCATCGCTTGAAGGATCCAAGGTTATAGGATGGAGCAAACACATGAGCTGGCAAACTTACAAGCTAATCCCGAAACGCGCCCAAGTCACTTCACGGTCTGTATACTTGTGAGTGGTGGTACTACCCTGGATCGGTAGACTGGGTACCACTGCCTACCACTATAAATACTAATCATGTTAAAACATTTTATAAGTAGAAAAATCAAACACTCATATCCCATTAGCAGTCTAGACAAGCAAACGATAGCTCTCTGTGCTAACCACTCTCCCAGACTACAAAGAGTATTTTTTTCTATTGTGATTCGACATATGACAGCACCCTGCCTGCCTGATAGTACTTTCTTAGATTTTGCGCGAACATTGATTAATGAATTAAACAAATTTTATGCAGCTTACTATCGCGTTTATTTTGGTTTAGATTTTACATTTTTTTAAATATTTATTAAAAATACCTGACACTGGCTCTCTCGAGCCACCACTCGATGTTTTATGCTTTACGTGGCGTCAAATCTGTGTCAAGACGTCACGTAATGTTTGGTGCGCTTGCACCGAACATGCTGCCGGCCTGAGATGAAGGAAGGGACAGATGATTTAATGTAAAATGATACAAGTTGGTGATACAATGGTACTTAAAATTAACACTTACTAATTTAAAGAATACATGCTAATTGCTAATTCTATAATATCACTTAGGGCTAACACATATCTAAATTATCAATCAAATTTTCTTGATTATTATGTTGGGTTATGATGCTTTGTTTTATGCATCTTTTTTCTTGATCTGTTGTATATGTTTGTTTCTCTGGTATGTTGTTAAGTGTTGATAGCCACGATGGTCCTTGCCACCACAAAGAATTATCCAATAATTGAGAAGCGTAAACTCCTCTGCTTGCTGAGTCAGCGGGGTTTTCGTTCGACTTGACGTAATGCCAATGACACGTTGGTAGATTCGTTGTTATGTTTTTCACTCGGTTGGCCACAAACGGCCTCCACCGACTAGGTTCACCATTGAGCCATCCTAAGACGACCATCGAGTCTGTCCATCCGTATACTTCTATTTTATGCTGACTTAAGCATTGTATAATTTTGTGGGTTAATTTAGACAATAAGTATGCGCCACTTAACTCTAACCTGGGAAGAGTTATGACCTTTTTGTGTGGTACAAGTTTTGTTTTTGCGGCTACTAGGATGACACTCTCGCTATGTTTTATACGAGCGTACACGACGCACGCATACGCCAACATAGATGACGTCATAGAACTACATGGATTCTGTGACGCATCAACAAAGGCGTATGCGTGCGTCGTGTACGCTCGTATAAAACATAGCGAGAGTGTCATCCTAGTAGCCGCAAAAACAAAACTTGTACCACACAAAAAGGTCATAACTCTTCCCAGGTTAGAGTTAAGTGGCGCATACTTATTGTCTAAATTAACCCACAAAATTATACAATGCTTAAGTCAGCATAAAATAGAAGTATACGGATGGACAGACTCGATGGTCGTCTTAGGATGGCTCAATGGTGAACCTAGTCGGTGGAGGCCGTTTGTGGCCAACCGAGTGAAAAACATAACAACGAATCTACCAACGTGTCATTGGCATTACGTCAAGTCGAACGAAAACCCCGCTGACTCAGCAAGCAGAGGAGTTTACGCTTCTCAATTATTGGATAATTCTTTGTGGTGGCAAGGACCATCGTGGCTATCAACACTTAACAACATACCAGAGAAACAAACATATACAACAGATCAAGAAAAAAGATGCATAAAACAAAGCATCATAACCCAACATAATAATCAAGAAAATTTGATTGATAACTTGCTAGCTAAATATAGTTCATTTAATAAAATAATACATATATTGGCATACGTCATAAGAGCATTGACACCTAAACATCAACGTAAGCAGTTACCTTGCTATATTACAATTAATGAAATACGAAAAGCTAAATCAACAATTATTAAACACGTTCAACATATAGAATTTGTAACAGACATTGAACATTTACGTAAACAGGGTACCGTGGGACGAAAAAGTAACTTGTTGAATTTGAATCCATTTTTAGATAAAGAAGGCATCCTGCGTGTAGATGGGAGATTAAACAATACTACTCTTACGGAAGATATGAAAGATCCAAAAATAATTCCGAAAAACTGTCGACTAAGCTCTTTACTGATAGATCAAGCCCACAAGCTAACCTATCATGGAGGCCTACGAGTAACTCAAGCTACAAAAAGACAAATTCGAATTCAACTAACTCAGCAAAATGAAATAAATCAAAATTGTGAATTATCAGAAAAGAAGAAAAGGGAGAAATTAGCAAGAAAACCAAGGTCAACATTCAGTATGGTAACTATGGCCGTACTGTTTTTCATGACTTTAATAACAAATTCCCTCGCAAACTATAACATAACAGAACTAAATAACGACAAGTCTTTATATTTCGATCCGATATCTAAAATGCAACTTATACGCGATAAATGGACACTAGTCGTTTATTTTAACATGTCACCTTATTGGGAAGGGTCAGTTACATTTAACAAATTATCAGATTACTTATACAAAACAAGCGACGGAATCGAAAATAAAAACAATATGTGTCACATGATCATATCGCAATTACGTCATGAGTATGCAGAGCTACAATACTACGACCACCTGTTACTTACGCAGCATTTTAGCGAGCCAGCCAGACAGCGTCGTAGACGTGGACTCATTAATGGTGTCGGGTATATCGCTAACAATTTATTCGGCGTATTGGATGAACGATTCGCGGAAAAGTATACGCAAGACATTAATACAATTAGATCTGATCAAGCGCATCTGGGAACCTTATTAAAAAATCAAACATCAATTATTGAGGCACAATATAATTTATTAAAAAGAACAGAAACTATGATAAATCACCAACATAAACTTATCAACAAACAAATCACAAACTTAAATCGATCTACGATCCAACTACAGAAGGAAGTAGATACCATATTGCTGATGCAGGAATTTACACTGGCAGCAATAACAGCAAACAATTTATTACAAAACCTTAGAAGAACTCAGGAAACATTATTAGACACAATTACGGATATATACCAAGGAAAATTTAACCTGCACTTATTAACACCGACACAATTAAAGGAAGAACTTATACGTATCTCGAGTCACTTATCAGAAGATATTACATTACCTATTCATAATATTGATACCGAAATATACCAAATATATAAGTTACTTCGAATTAAAGCAAGGATGACAAAGCAGTACCTAATATTCGAAGTAGTGTTACCACTCATAAGTCGAGATGACTACAAACTTTACCATTTAATCCCCATACTCCGACCTATCAACAACCCCACGAATAACGCCATTAACATGTTTAACATAGTGCCCAGAGCAGAATACGTAGCAATTAATATCAAAAAGGATTCCTATTTAACATTCACTCAACACGATCTTGCCTCATGTACGAGCCAAACAGAAACACTCATGTGTCCAACACAAACCCCAATCTATCAAAGGCTATTTCAAGATAACAACTTCTGTGATCTAAATCCTATAACGGAAAACTGCAAAATTCAACAAAGTATTTGTACAAATAACATAATTCCGCTATATCAGTCTTCCCAATATCTTTATTACGGCTGTAATGAATATTCAGTTACAGTAATATGCGGGGAGATGATAACGCAACAAAGACTTAACACCACTGCAGTGATCATGTTAGATAATAATTGTATGATAAAAACAAAGGACTTATACTATCTATCCCACCAAAATTATCATAGCAATATGCAAATTAATGCAGACGTACCCAAGATACCTCAAATAGACCAACTAAACAACATTATTAACATCAACGTGCCTTTGAATTTAACCCAAAGTATTGGAATAAACGATACTGAAATGGTGGAAATACAGCAACAGTTAAATAATATGGAACAACAAATTAAACAAGCCAAACATGATGATTTTCATTTGTCCAGGATGAATTCCCATGACATACATCATTACACGATAAATTACACACTAATAATTATCGTGGTGGTAATACTAATTGTGTTTGGAATTCAATGGCATCGTCGGCGGAGAAGGCGAGCTCGTGTTAATGCAGACATTGAGCTTCAGCCTCGCAGCAGCAGCAACAGCAGCGGTGTAGTGAAAACAGTGAGTGCGCGTAAACAATCAAAGGTTAACCAAAATCCTAGTGTTAGTGCGGGAATTAAGGCTGACCGTATTCGGCCAAGTGTCTGTAGTGATTTACGAGCAAAACAAAACAAATCGTGCTCCCCAATAACTAGAAAATATTATTTAGATAATTTAGATATGTGTTAGCCCTAAGTGATATTATAGAATTAGCAATTAGCATGTATTCTTTAAATTAGTAAGTGTTAATTTTAAGTACCATTGTATCACCAACTTGTATCATTTTACATTAAATCATCTGTCCCTTCCTTCATCTCAGGCCGGCAGCATGTTCGGTGCAAGCGCACCAAACATTACGTGACGTCTTGACACAGATTTGACGCCACGTAAAGCATAAAACATCGAGTGGTGGCTCGAGAGAGCCAGTGCGATTTTAGACTAACAAGAGTCCGTGACCACTCAATCAGTGCGATTTTAGACTAACAAGAGTCCGCGTCCACTCAAACCGTGAGTTCCTAGACTAACAAGTGTCTAGGGCCACTCAATCAGTAAAATCCTAGACAAACAAGTGTCCGGGTTATAGCAGAGCATCCTCCCCTAACAATAACATTTAACAGTATCATTTAGCATAGAACATTTAGCATAGTGTATCAAGAGAAATGTGTGAAATAAACTATAAAACAAATATAGTGGTATTCCTACTCTCTCACCCACACACCTGCCTACCTAGAACACTCCCAGCCCCAACAGTCATCTGGTTTGACAGTTTGCTGGACTTGGGACTTAAGTTTGTGTATTATGGGGTCCCAGGTGTTCGATAATCGCCAACCACCTTCTCATAAAATTTGTTTAATTCATTACCCTGCCTGATGTTAAGATGGAGTGCGATCCATTAATAAAGATAACTGCTATTTATAGTCAATTAACTGTAAGGAGCAGTCATATCCTCTATGTCGGCCTAGTTGAAAACGGCAAATTACAAGCTGAAGCTGAAGCTGATCCCGAAACGCGACTAAGTCATTTTACGGTCTGTATACTTGTAAGTGCTTGTACTACCCCGGATCGGCAGACTGGACACCACTGCCTACCTTTTTTTTAACCAGAACAAGAGAAAATATCCGCCTCAAAGTCTTAATTAAAAATATTTCTAATATACAATTTACTTATCAAATTAAGGCAATAAAACTAAATCTTTGCTCCGACCAGGAATCGAACCTGGGACTTACGCGTAACGGACTAACGTGTTAACCAAAACGCCACACGTGTCATCAGCATTGGAATGTAGCAAAACATTATTTCAGTGTTTTCCGACCAAATCCGAGACATCTTCAAGAAAGCTGGGTTGCCTAGTGCCCATAACCGTAGAGCTTGTAAAATATGAGGAGAATTGTGGATGTGAGGGAAGCGAGAGAGTTGTGACAAGTGGCGCTTTATTATCTCTGCCTATGCCTGCAGAGATTAGCATCTTTAGGTATATCTCTGCCTATCTTTGTGGGAAAAAGGCGTGACAATTTGATTGATTGAGGGGTATCTCTAAAAGGCGTGGACGCACGGTTTAGCGATTGGTTTGTTGCGCGTAAAGTTCCGGGTTCGAATTCCGGTCGTAGCAAATATTTGTTTCATAGCTTTTATTTATAATTTTTAATAACATTTAACAAATATTGCAATAATTTGTTAATAAAAAAAAGATGGATATTTGCTTCGGGTCTGGTTATCAAAGAGTGGTAGGCAGTGGTACCCGGGATCAGCTTGTAAGTTGCCGGTTCCATCTAGGCCGGCATAGTGGATGTGATTGCTACTCACAGTTATTGAATTGTAGTACCAGTGACATTTATTCATGGACCACACTTCGGCTTAACATTAAGCGAGGTGCTGTCATATGTAGTCACAATAAAAATACAAAAAAGTCATAAGTCGTATTTTCATCTTCAAAGTAATCCGACACTTCAATTAAATAATTGCTTGCATCCAAGCCAGGCCAAAGAGCCAAGGCCGGATTAATATGCCGTTTATTCTACTTTTGTTATGTTATACTCTGCAATAATCCTTTTTAGGGTTCCGTAGTAAAATATAGATTCGTCGTGTCTGTCTGTCTGTCCGTCCGTATGTCACAGCCACATTTTTTCCAAAACTATAAGAGCTATACTGTTGAAACTTGGTAAATAGATGTATTTTGTAAACCGCATTAAGATTTTCACACATAAATTTATAAAAATAAAAAAATTTGGGGGTTTCCCATACTTAGAACTGAAACTCAATTTTTTTTATCAAACCCATTCGTGTGGGTTATCTATAGATAGGTCTTCAAAAATGATATTGAGGCTTCTAATATATTTTTTTCTAAACTAAATAGTTTGCGCGAGAGACACTTCCAAAGTGGCAAAAAGATGTTCCCTCCCCCCCCCCCCCCTTTAACTTTTATCCGTAATGATAAAACTTAAAAAATATATGATGGTTCGAATGAGATCTAGCAAGTAGTTTTTTTAATACGTCATAAATCGAAAACCGCAATTTACCTTTCATTCAATCAACTCAAATATAAAAATCGATCAACGAACTACAAAAACTTATATGTTATGTTACTTGCTGCTACGGAACCCTTAATTGGCGAGTCCCACTTGCACTTGCCCGCTTTTTTTAACACGCTTTTATAAGGTTGACTTGTAATGTAACGGATTCTTTCAAATTAATTTTCACCCACTTCTAGAAGTCTGAATAATTTAAAAAATTGCACACATATTAAAAACCTATGATAATTCAATTATTTTATTAAATATTTTTTTGCCCGGCATAGTGACAGCGACTGATGCAACCGTGTAGTGACTTTAGTTGATCAACTGCTAAATCGTTCGCAAAATGTCCGAACAGACTTTCGATCAAGTTGAGGCAATAAATATCGGTTCAACGTTAAATAACGATCAGCTTTTATCGATTCGATTGCGCGATATAAATTGTACAACTAAAATCGCCTCACGAGAACGCCGTATCAGCATTGCCTAGATTCATCACTCTACATTCTAAATAGTTTAATCAAGCCCAGTATCATCAGAGCGAGATGACGTTTTTACCTCGTCATTCGCAAAGTAATTTAATGATTCACAGATAACTATGCGTTACTCAGAGTCAGATTTAATTATAAGCTAATAACGCACCTTTATTTCCTTTATGCTAATTTAATGTTTGCTCAAGATTATCAAGACGATAGTGGGACTTTTAACAAAATAAAAAAGCGATTTTATTGCGACTCGACACGTGACCGCAACCCGACTGATGTTATTTTTTATATCAATTAAATTGCCACGCCTTTTTCACACAAGGATAGGTAGAGAGAATGGAGCGCCACTTGTCACGATCCTGATATAAGTACCACGCTTCTCTCACGTCCATTCTCTTCATACAAGCTCTATGGTTATGGGCACTAGGCACCCCAGCTTTCTTGAGGATGTCTCCGTCTTAATAAATTGAGGATATACAATATCATTGTCAAAAATAGACTTAACGGAATCAATATTAAAGATCTCTATGGCGTTTATTTTTGGTTATTGATTTTACATTTTGTATTATTCCGACGTTTTGACGCCGAAATAATAATAATCAAATATAAACGCGATAGTAAGCCGCATAAAATATGTTTAATTCAATAATCAATGTTAGCGCAAAATCTTAAATATTCTTATCCACTAGCTCCATGTTATTTTGAATTCCCTGGCATAGAGACGACTGAGGCAACAGTAAACTGAGTCAGCTTATTCAGTCGCCGGTGCTCTTGGATCTCCCCTGGCACAGGTAAAACGAGGGCACCGTTCGCTTCACAATTATATATTTAAAAAAAAACAAGAGGCCAAATTACAGCCTTGAAGGCAGGTAATATTTCGTCATTAAGGTAAATACACTGAGTGGGTGAGTTCCCATCATCAATGGCTGCTATTACATCCCACGCAATGATTAACAATATCATATTGAGTGATAATCAATATGGATTGGCAAAATAAAGTATTTTTTTATTGTGATTCTACACATGACAACACCCCTGATTAGTGTTAGAGTGGAGGCGACTGCTACTACACAGTGGCGTAGGGGCGGAGGGGGCGGCCCGCCCCGGGCGGCACATTTAGGGGGCGGCAAAATTTAAAAAAACTATAATAAATCGTTAAAATTTGTACCTAAAATTCACATTTTTGTTGTACCTATGATTGAAACTCCTAAATAAGGGGGCGGCAATTTTTTTTCCGCCCCGGTTGGCTGACTTCCACGCTACGCCACTGCTACTACAGTTAAATAACTGCACATGATGCCGGCCTAGTTGAAACAAGTAACTTACAAGATGATCCCAAAATGCGACTAATTCGCTTCACGCCCTGTATACCAGTAAGTGGTGGTACTATTCCGGATTGGCAGACTGAGCACCACTCTTTGCTAACCAGACTTGTTACCACCGAGAATGTTCCGAGGAGCTTGTTCCTACCTCGTTTTTTCACACCCGTAATACCCGCATTGGGCGGGGGAAGCATCTACATCAAATCGGCAGTAGAACTAAAAATTAGGCATGTCTCGGTACTTTGAAGAAAAGTTAGAAAAAGTGCTCCCAACTACCCCTTGCTTACCACCATCAGGCAAGTAAAGGTCAGTTATCGAATCTCAATAAAGAAAACACCTACTCTTTCTTACATAGTAGCTTGCTAGATTCTAGTTCAGTGTTTCCCAACGTGGGGCCCACGCTGTGGGGATTTGATAGTTAAGGGGGGCAATTTAAAAATGGACTCGACACGACTTTAACCTTTACGCTTATTTAAATGCAATGCTAGATATCGGTAATAAATTTAACAAAAAAGGCTAATGCTGTAATCATTTATAATTTATATTTTTAAAGGAACAAAACAATTTTAAAAGTTTAAAAAGTATGTATGGGTATGTATAGTTAGGGAACGAGTTAAATGAATTCGGGGGCTGAGGTGCGGTGGGGCGTGAAACGACCACTACCCGCTTAGTGGTCTTATCTAATAGTAGTAGTAGTAGTATAGTAGTAGTTATCTTAGTGGCCGCTTTTAGTTTCTTTGTTTCATTATTAAAAAAATTGTGAGTTAATTGAATTAAAGAGAGTCGTCATCCGTAGTCAGGCTAGTAACGTGATTAAAATGTGTGAAAAAGAAAAAAAAACATGCAGACACTATTCTCAAAATTTAATTAATACATAATTCATTAAAAATTGTTGCTGTCTAATGTTTGTACTTCAATTTAATACACATTTATAATGTTTAATAACTAAATCTATTTGCGTTTTAAGGAAAGTGTGTGTTTATTGTTATCGACATTTTGCATTTTACTTCACTATTCATAATAGACACGTGACCATGACGTCACAACTACATTCCTACTGTGTTCATTTAGCTCATTCCCTTACTATAGATGAAAAGTTTAGAAAGGTTCTAACGTACTATTCTAGTTGCGTTATTTAGAATTTTAGACTATACGTGACTAGAAAGTATGGAGCTACAATATAATATTTAAAAAAATAAAGTTATATATCAGAGGTAGCTTGTCATTCAATGGCTAATTAATCAGTCATAACTTATAAGACGGCAACTGATGTAGATTGAGATAATAATAAACTTATTGCGTCATTTAATTTTATAATTTTTGTTTTATACATTCTTATTTCCTTAAACGCATTTGGTGCCAAAATTAAAAACTAACTGTCAAAATTTACTTTAAAGCAAAAGGAGTTTTGGCGGCTAAATGCAAGTGACAAGTCGGGCAATTTTAATTTTTGATTAAAATTGTTCGTTGTCCAAACTTTGGTTGTCCTGTTTCTATGATACAAGCGCTTTAGTAACTTAATATAGAAATGTAAATAAAAAATTATTTTATTTATTTACATTATTTATTACTTACATTATTCTTTTATTTACATTTCTATACTAAGCTACTAAAGTGCTTGTATCATAGAAACAGGACAACTAAAGTATTAAAGATACATTGGTACTGGCAAGTGGTTTTGAACCCCTGTTCTCGGTTTGCGTAACCATTATACTGGCACTACACCACGGTTGCCTTGGTTAAGTCCAGTTGGTTCCATGAATCCTAGGGGTATATATATATATAAGAACAAAACAACAAGTAATCCATACCCGCTTATAGTGTTCAATGCTTGGAAGTACACGTTTATGTTCTGCTTGTTTCTTCTGGAAGACCTCGTTAACAATATTCCCAATCGCTTGAGCTCCATATTGTAGCAGAGCTTGCCCTCCCTGATTTAACAACTGTTTTCCGGCGTTGGATAAAAGCGAGCCGAAATCGGCCCCGCCACCGCTATTCTGATAGGCCATCTCTTTTTAAACTGCCGTTACGACATTTCGGCGCAGACTGATACGAAAAAGGTTTCAATTAAAATTTTGTTTTATTATTATAGTTATTTATGTTAATCATGTGTGTTTGTGTGTATGTTTTGAATTATTCAATTATTTTAAATATTTACTAATAAATCTATCAAAACAATGGTAGGACAAGAATAGAATAAAACAAACTGGATAAAAAGAATTAAAACAAACAATAATAATTGTATAACCTATCAATTAATAGTCTATTTTAGTGAATTAATTTTAGTTAAATATAGCTCTGAATCGAATTTAAAACTATCTAAAATTAACTCCACCAACTCAACTAAATCTACCATAGTCAAGAGTTATGGGAAGGAGTGATGAAGATATATATATATATATTACATTTCTATACTAAGCTGCTAACGTGCATGTATCATAAAAACAGGACAACCAAAGTACATATATCAAAGATACATTGGTACCAGTAGATGGTTTCGAACTTGTGCTCTCAGTTTGTGTAACCATTGCACTGCCACTACACCACGGTCGCCTTAAAGTAATAATAACTACATTATTATTTACAGAACACAAAAACAAAACGAAATATTGAAAATAAACAACTACCTATTAAATTATAATACATGCTTTAAAAACACACACAGACTAAATAATGACTCTTCAAATTGTACCACATTAACTTAAGCTACACAACACAGGGAAGCCTAGTGCAATACTAATGTGAGAACGAGTATGGAGGTCACTAATTAGGATAAAGAGAACAATGCATGTTTTATTCATGTGACATCATACTATGGTTGTATTGCAATAAAAGCAAATTTAAGGCCACCATGGCGTAGTGGCCAATCAAACCAAGAGCTCCTGGATCAAAACCACTAGCTGGTACTAGTCAATCATGATCAGCTTGTAAGTTGCCTGTTCCAACTAGGCCGGCATAGTGGATGTGATTGCTACTCACAGTTATTGTAGAGTGGAGTGTGGTCCATTCTTAACATCAAGCAGGGTGCAAAGAAGCATTAAATGTCGAATCACAATAAAAATAAAAACCAATCAATCTAATTGTCACGCCTTTTTCCCATAATGTAGCGCCACTTGCCATGATTCTAACAGAACTCCCTCGCTTCCCTTACATCCACAATTCTTTTTATACAAGCTCTATTATTGTGGACACTAGGACATTATTCCTATGTTTATTTAGGCTTTAATATTATGTGGTTCTAATTTTCCTATTATTTATTTACATTTACTTTTTTTTATTGTGACACGACATCTGACCTCGTTCCGCCTGATGATAAGCAAGAGGAGGTCCAAGAGTGATGACGACTGAGAAAACAGGGTTTGTTCACGGCTGCCTCAGTCGCCGTCACTATGCCGGCCAGAGGAAACTTTTTCCTTGTAAATTCATTACTAATATATTAATAACAATATTTTACTAATATTAGGCAATTATTACCTAAATAATATTCCAAAGAAAATAATCTATAAAACATTATATTTTTTATTGTGACTCGACATCTGACCTGGACCCGCCTGATGGTATGCAAGAAGAGGCCCAAGAGTGCCAATACTTTTAGAAATTAAAATCAAGCCATAAATTGCATTATATTGCTAAAATACCTATGTATATCTCACACAGAATTTAAATTTAACAAGCAATTAATTCAAAGTTATTTTTGAATCTACAAAATGAAAGAGAAGAAAATCCTAACAAATTAGGCCGTTTGAAAGATATTTATAAAACTAACAAAATGTTTTTTAAAATTACAGGAAATCTAAGAGAAACATTCGGGGATAATTAACATGATAAATATCTAACATTTAGGTGCAAAACAAATGAGGTCATAGATGAAAAAACTAGTTAAATTGCTGGAGATCTCGCAACCAAACTTCTATAGTACATTTTCGAACAAAAAACTTACTTTATTTGTAATACAAATTTTTCGCACACAAACACACACATGTAAATATACATAAACTATAATTTAAAAAGCAAAATCTTAATTAGAAACCTTTTAAACTATTTATAATTTGAAAAAATCACAGCGCACACCGACTTCCCGCAAATCCGACAATTTCTATGACAGCTGCAGCGCGACTAAATTCAAATCACGTTGTAAGTTTACAAGTTTTCCCATGACAATGACTTACAGAATTTACACGTATAATAATCTAAGAGTTGTTGCCAGATTACAGATGACGTAATTTCTAAACGGAGATACATCGATTAAAATATTTTAACTTCATTTTTTACATTGATAAGTAGGATAATAATTAGGTATACAAATATATTTAAATATATTGCATGAATTTATAGAATATTTGTAAATGACCGAATGAACTTGAAATTTAAAACTAAATATAGGCCAAGGTCATATACACTTTCCCGCTACACGCATGTATCATCATAGTAATTATTATGTACCTTGAGTTATACACCAATGAGCCATCGCCCCCGTCCTAGAGCAGTGGCTGCACCGACATCACGGTGCGCTCACATTCCGGCTGACACAGGTCCTGTCGGGACATGGTTGTTTCGGCAGATACCTGTGTCGGCTGGGTAAGGAGGAAAGTGCCAAGTGCCACCACTGCTCCGACTGCCCTGATGACTCGGCGCAGCATACCCTGGAGGACTGCTCTGCCTGCGCTACAGAGAGGGAGACGCTCCGCAGCGTGGTAGGGGCGAATTTGTCCCTGCCGTCGTCGCTGCCATGGTGGACAGCAGAGAGGCGTGGGCGGCGGTGGTCTCCTTTTGCGAGCACGTTATGCTTATAAAGGAGACCACTGAACGCATAAAAGAGAGGGCGGACCCAAGAAGACGAGGGGTCCGCCGACGCGGTGGCAGAGTGGCTGCCGTGTCCCACCCGTAGCCCACATATCATTCCGTGGGCTACGATGCCCTGGGGTGGTGGGGTGTGTACGCGTAGGGGCGCTGCACACCCAGCCAACACGGCCCCGAGAGGACGGCAGCGCAGGGTGACCATAGCGCTGCCGTAAAAAGAGAAGGGTGGAGGGGGATCCGTAGAAGGCCCTCCGGGTATTTCCGGACCCCCTCCGTGTTTGCCGCTGAGATGGTCACCGCAGGAGTTTAGTGTGCACCACATAACCCCGTCACTCCCCTTAAGTGGCGAGGTATCCAAAAGGATTCTCCTGCGATAACAAAAAAAAATACACTACCCAAAAATATGGACTTAGGAATATAATTTTCATATTCTTAGCACACAACCTTGTCCTGCGATGTCAAGCGACATCTCCTGGGACATTGCCCGAAACATAAGTTCATGTGAAGGGATAGTTTTTTTTACATGTCTAATGACCTTGAATTGCATGATGGTAAGGAAGGGAAGTACGAAGAGTACTGACGACTAATAAAATCTGACTCAGTTTATTTGCCTCAGTCGCTGTCACAATGTCGCCAGAGGTTTAAAACCGCCTATCCGGTGTCAGGATCAGTATCAATATGTATCTTGTAAAAACATTCACTGTGTACTGTGTAGTACATAACATATAGGACCAAGAAGTTTTATTTACATTTTTATTAGGCTACTAAAATGCTTGTATCATAGAAACAGGACGACCAAAGCACATATATCAAAGATACATCGCTACCTGCAAGTGGTTTTAAATCCGTGCTCTCGGTTTGCGTGACCATTGCACTGCCACTACACCACGGTCGCCTAGACATTAAAAAACCTGATATTTATATAATTATATACAAAAAAAATTAAACCGATGCTAACTATAAAAAAACAAGTTTGTACAAAGGACAGTCGAATTGTTACCAAAAATGGTAGCAGCTATACCTGGTTGTGCAAAGCCATGACCCTCTTTAACAACTTGGCTTCCGATAACATTAAGAAAACAATAACAAATTGTAATAGGCTGCAAAATATTCAAAACGAACGCATTGAAATAAATCAAATATAAAGGTCTGTTAGGTCGAGATAGCATCCTCATTCTGTCGACCGAATCGGCAGTCGAACTAAAAGGTTCGGTGCGTCGTTTCTTTGTAGAACAATCTACAACTGGACCAAGTTAACCAGCCCATGTGTTCTTTCCATCCTATAACCTTGGATCATTCAAGCGATGCGTGAAGAAGCACTTTGGCTGGTATAGTGACGGTGACTGAAGCAACAACGAAGACTCTGTTTTTACTGACTTTGGCACTCTTGAACCTCCTTTTACTTACCATCAGGTGGGTCGAGGTCAGATGTCGTGTCACAATAAAAATATAAAAAAGACGGATTAGCGGTTTTTGGCTTCGTCGCGTCGGTCATTTTTTATTTTCAACGGCAAATATTTTTTAACGTATATTATTTACAAAGCAGAAAAATATGCCTATTGGCGAATATCCAAACGTGCATGCCAATAAACATAACAGTGATGGACAGATATCACTAAAGTTTGTTTATCGGTTGTATATTTTACAACCGAATGTTTGGGTTTGCTTTTATCTGTTCTCCGCATAAAATTAGATCCTAGAACCTGTACTAGACTTATAAATAAGTAGACAATAATTGAAACTATTTAGTTTTAAATGTCTCCTAGAAGAATTGTGGATGTGAAGGAAGCGAGGGAATTGTGTCAGGATCGTGGCTGGCAAGTGGCGCTCCGTTGTCTCTGCCTATCCCCGTGGGAATTAGGCGTGACAATCTGAATCTTCTAGAATTTTATTTAAAGAGTGTATGTAAATGAAAAATATGAAAATAAATATGTTTAAATAACGTAAATATAGTATTTTCTTAGATTTTGCGCGAACATTGATTAATGAATTAAACAAATTTTATCGTCGTATACTTATCTCTCTCCGTGACTACGATGGCTGAAAAGCTCTCGAAACGTCAGACAGAATAATAATAAAATGTAAAATCAAAATCAAAATAAACGCGACAGTAAGCCGCATAAAAAATGTTTTATTCATTATATCTATTATGTCAATGCTTTAAGGCGACCATGTTTAAATAGTTCCCATTCCACGGTCTAGCAAACCGCAAAACTGGTGACGCGGCGGTTATCGCTGCGTTTCATGCACTGCCTCTCCGCGATCGGTGAATTGCAGGAAACTAACTTATACTTATTTACTTACTAGCTTAAACTTAGCTTATATTGTACATCCACAAGCGCTTATCTGTAAACGCTGCTTCAAGTATCGCAAGACGCGATGCGTCTCCGTATATGAAAGAAGTTTGGTCTATTCGGTCCTACGCTTCCCTCACATCCAGAATTCTCCTTACGAGCTCTTCGTTTATAGGCACTAGGCAACCCAGCTTTCTTGAGAATGTCTCCGATTCGTTCAGAAACATACTCTTGTGTCGGTCTCGTTTAACGCATTCATACACATCAGATTTATAAATTTATTTCGTCAACCCACTTTCTTTCATCCTTTCCATGTGCCCAAACCATAGTAGCATTCCTTTGTCAGTCCTTGTCACTACATCTTCATTCAAACCACATCTATTAATAAGACATATCAAATCAAATCAAATTGTCACGCCACTTTCCTACAGGGATAGGCAAAGACAATAGAGCGTCACTTGCCACGATCCTTACACAACTCCCTTGCCTCCTTCACATTCTACTTGGCAACCTAGCTTTAGACTTATACCTTATCATAAAATGAAAACCAAAGTTATCATACAACTTAAACTCAGTATTTTTTCCTTAATAAACAAAAACGTATTTATAGTAAACAAAAGTCCAATGACTCAGACGAAGTGGGCGTCCTAACTCTAAATAGGGCGCTGGAACGCATTCGAATTTCCCAGATCGAGTTTAATAGTAACAATATTTACAGGAAAACTTGAGTTTTGATCATAGAGATATATGTATAACTCGGTCGCTGTGATTAACCGTGGTTTAGAAATAGTGCAATGTATCTTTGATATAATAACTTAGTATAGAAATATGTATATAAAATAAATTAAAATATTTGTTTTATTCAGACTCGAATTCTGACGTCTACATGCTTGGTGGTAAGCAAGGGAAGGTCCAAGAGTGCTGCACCGCCACTATGCCGGTCAAAAGTTCTTTTTATTGCCTCGCTATAACACGGCGTTCTTACGGGGCGATTTGAGTTGATCAACTGCGAAATTGTTCGCGATTTGACCCGTCTGAACAGACTTTCAACCAAGTTGAAGCAATAAAAATTGATTCAACAAAAGTTAAAGACCTTTCTACTTTTATTGATTCAACTAATAGCTAACAGCGAATCGACTCGTCTGAACCTATTCGTTCAACTTGCATTGAATAATCATATCAGTCAATATTATGAGTCAATAAGCGCGATTGAGTACCTAAGTATTGTATATTGCATTCCTCTGTCATCAGTTTTTTGTTTGTTTGTAAAATAAAATGTAAATTATGGCGTCCGCATCCACGAGAAAAATGCTAAAATGAACAGATAGTGTAATAACACGTGTAATATTGAGTCAATTATTATTGAATCGTGAGAACGCTACCGTCAAATTTTTGTTAAACGATAATTCGAATCGTTTCCTAATCCACAATAAAAGGTAATGAAGTTTAAAAATCATTCGGTTATTATTTAAAAATACATTAGTGTTCGAATTTACAATTTTTCAACAAAGTTTTGTGCATCTTTCTGTCTATAATATTTATCGGTGTTATCTATGTTTATATTAAATACATGTTTTTGATAATTTGAACAAATTAATATCAGCTGTTAAAATAATTTTGTTATTATAATAGATACCTATCGCCATTTTATGTGCGTAATTCCCCTAATAAAATTGATAATAGATACCGGCGCTAAACAAATTTGAATAAATTTATTACGGGCGTGTATGAAGAAATTGTGAAAAGGTGGAAATGTCACTGCCTTTTTCCCGCAGGAATAGGCAGACAATGAAGCACTACTTCCTACGATCCTGACACAACTCTCTCGCTCTGGTTATGGGCACTAGGCAACCCAGCTTTTTTGAGGATGTCTCCGATGTTTTTTGAGGATCCACATTTTCACAATTCCTTCATACAAGCTCATAATGAATCAATCAAGGCGACCGTGGTGTAGTGGCAGTGCAGTGGTTACACAAACCAAGAGTACGAGTTCGAAAACACACACCGATATCAAATTGATTGATTGTAGCAATCTCCTCCATTAATCCTCCAATCCAGCTTAACATCAGATAGGGTGATGTTATCGGGCCACAATATAATAAAACGTTTTTTTTTATTTTGACTCGACATAGGACAGAACCCCGCTTGATGTTAAGCCGAAGTGTGGTCCATGAATAAATGTCACTGCTACTACAATTCAATAACTGTGAGTAGCAATCACATCCACTATGCCGTTGGAACCGGCAACTTACAAGCTGATAAGTACAAGTAAGTGATGGTACTACCCCGGATCGGCAGACTGGGTACCACTGCCTACCACTCTTTGATAACAAGACCCGAAACAAATATCCATCTCTTTTTTTTATTAACAAATATTTGCAATATTTAATATAGTTATTAAATATTACAAAGAATTTGCTCCGACCGGGAATCGAACCCGGGACTTTACGCGCAACAAACCAATCGCTAAACCGTTCGTCCACGCCTGTTGTTTATATTAAGGTAGCTCCACTTACCACCATAGTAACATTAAGAGCCGAACACGACTCCTCGACGACTTCAGCCACATGTCCGCTTTCATATTCTTCTGCAGGCAAACTCGGATACAGCGGCTTATAGTAGTTAGGCGTATCATCCTCTATAGGCAACTTAGGGTACAAACCACCTCCACTGTTACCTTTGTACCCTTCATCACCTCTTTCACCCTTGATGAAGCCACAGACGGCACTAGCTGTGGTCGCCGGTCGATGCCATCCGTAGCCGTTCGCGTGAAAGTTTTTTGGGTAGTAATTCATTTTGCAATCTCGAATTAAAGTTGCTTATTTATAGCGGACACGTCTGAAACAAAGATTTGAATTTATGTTTCTTGTTAGTCATCGGAGTCGAATGCTAAGTCATTTATAGCAGGAAAGAATTCAGCTTATCATTTTTTTTATTATACATTTCTATACTAACAGCCAGTTGAACCAAAAATTGTATTTTACGGATTCATAACATACACTCTCTCATGTATGTTGTGTGTGTCGTGTATGTTGTCTGAAAACACACACACAACATACATGAGAGAGTGTTGCAACCCATTTTTTATGTTGTCTTCTTATTCGTAACTTTTTACGAATTCGTAAATTTCAATTTTTGGTACAACCGGCTGTAAGCTACTAAATTGCTTGTATCATATTAAATTATTTAAATCCTTTATTGCACCAAAATAAACTTAAAAATAGGTACATAGGCGAGTTAAATGCTTATTAAGCATTCTCTAACAACTAACCTTTGGGATGATGAGAAATTATGGCCAGGGTGCAAATATACTACAAACTACAATTAGATAAACTACATACATGTATCACAGACGAAACCGGACAGCTAAAATACACATCAAAGATACATTGGTACCGGTGGATGGTCTCGAACTCGTGCTTTCGGTTTGTGTAACCATTGCACTGCCACTACACCACGGTCATCTTAATATGGCGGCAATATTACCCTTTTTAAATATGGTTTTATATTCTCTAGGACTTATACTGGCTTGCTATCAGGCAAGCCAGTAAAAGTACTTGCCGGTACCAATGTATCTGAGGTATAAGTACTTTTCCTGTTTCTATGGTACAAGCACTTTAGTAAAAAAAACAACAAATTGAGAGAGTTGTATCAGGATGGTAGAAAGTGTAGACACAAGAAAGTTTCGTTGTGTCTACCTATCCCTATAAAAGTTGAGACGTATATTGTTGATAAAAAAACTGAATTGATAAAAATTACTCTCCACTCCAGTTATACAACGCATCCGGTCAGTAATTGAGTCTTTGGCTTTTAGAGTTTCGTAAACAGATGGTTCTTCAGAAAAGCTATACATATGGTCGGGTTTAAAATAAACATACGCGTTTAATTGACTATAGAATATGATGGTGTATAATATGAACTAAACTAGTACAAATGGTGTTGAAATTTACAGATAACATGTTTGAATCTGTGAGTTAAAATTATTTACGTACATTACTAAATCTTATGTCTCTTTTATGTTTTAAATAATATTTTATGGTCTTATTATCGTTATATTTTGGACAATTCACACAATATGTTTATAAATTAGAGCCTATTCTGAGGTATGAGCTATATTATTGTAAAGTTTCAATAAAATCTATTCATTCGTTTTTGCGGGAAAGAGTAACAAACATCCTTCCACACAAACATACTTACAAACTTTTGCATCTATAATACATATAAGTAAGGATTAATTTTAAATTATATTTTTTCATATCTATACGAAGCTAATTTACTATCAAATCAATCAAATCAAATTATAACGCCTTTTTTCTACAGGGATAGGCAGACACAATGGAGCGCCACTTGCCATCCTGACACAACTCCCTTGCTTCTCTTACATCCACAATTTTATTCATACAGGCTCTGTGGTTATAATTTATATTTTTTTACTCGACATGTGACCTTGACCAGCCTAATGGGAAGTAAGAAGAGGTCCAAGAGTGCCGACTACTACAAAACCAAGTCTTCACGGCTGCTCCAGTCGCCGTTATTATGCCAGCCAAAGGTGCTTCTTCATGCATCGCTTGAAGGATCCAAGGTTAAAGGATGGAGAGAATGCATGGGCTGGTAAAGTGCTTGTATCATAGAAACAGGACAACCAAAGTACATACTACACCACGGTCGTTCTAATTGGTATATACATACAAAATATACATGTATATGTACATAATATTAAATCAGAGACATCCTCAAAAAAGCTGAGTTGCCTAGTGCCTGTTTATGAGCACAAGGCCCATAATACTGTAGGAAAAAGGGTTGAATCAATTTGATTGTTTCATTTGATAATAATAATTTGGATTTATTTATCTTATCTTTGAATTTACGTTAAATAAATATGTCCTCGAAAATCGCACATTAACAATGTGATATCATATTTCATGAAGGTGTAAATTGTTTGTTTAATTTGTCACCGAAATGCATTTTTTTTATTGTGACACGACATCTGACCTCGACTCGCCTGATGACAAGCAAGAGGAGGTCCAAGAGTGACGACGACTGGAATAACCAAGTCAGTTCCCGGCTTCCCCAGCCGCCGCCACTATGCCGGCCTAAGGTGCTTCTTCACGCATCGCATGCACGTAATATTGTTATTGTGAAGTTTTGAATTTAAAAATAAACGGAAACAGGATGTAGTTTAGTAGGAAATAGTTTTACAATTTCACATTAGATTTATAATTTATGAATCTGATGTAAATGGATACGTTAAACAAGGCAGGCCTCGGAGGGTGTCTTCCGACCAAATCGAAGTAATTCTTAAAAAAGCTAGGTTGCCTAGTGCCCATAACCATGAACTTGTATGAAGAGAATTGTGAACGTGAACGAAGTTGTGTTGTGTCAGAATCGTGGCAAGTGGCGCTCCGTTGTCTCTGCCTATCCCTGTGGGGAGAAGGCGTGACAATTTTATAGTTTTACAATTCCTTATTTAAATTAGCCTTATTTTTAAGGGTGGTAGAAAGCAGTAGTGCCTTGTCTGCCGATCTGGGTCGTGATCGGGTCGTGACTTGGTCGCGTTTGGGGATCAGCTTGTAAGTTGCCGGTTCCAAATAGGGTGGCCTAGTTAGATAAATAGATACACCTTCATTCATGGACCGGACTCCAGCTTGACACCAGGCAGGGTGCTGTTACAATTCAATAACTGTAAGTAGCAGTGACATCCACCATGCCGGCCTAGTATCCAGGTATTTGCGCGTAACGAACTGACGTCACGCCTGTCGCCTAAACGGGACTAAACAGAAGATTCAAAGAAGAGGGTATAGTAGAGTACAGCAATAAAACAATGTAACGAAGTTTCAAATTACAAAGGGTACCTTAATTTGTAGGCATCGATGTTTGTAGGTAATTAAAACCGCACCCCACACTGTCCCGACGACCAAACTGATGTCATTTTATGATCAAATGTACCCACTGAAGTACATTTAATTAAAAAGGACCTTCGACAATGCATGCTCCACAGGAGTGGCTTGGACTCGCCCTTAGAACCGCACCTTGTAATTTTGTTTCTACTATCTATTCTATTATTTCATTTTAATTTGGCTACTATACATTTTTTTTTATTGTGACTACATATGATGACAGTACCCCGCTTGATGTTAAGGTGGAGTGTGGTTCATGAATGGATGCCACTGCTGCTACAATTTAATAACTGTGAGTAGCAATCACATCAATAATGCCGGCTTAGTTGGAACCGGCCACTTACGAGTTGATTCCGAAACGCGACCTAATCACTTCACGGTCTGTATACTTGTAAGTGGTGGTACTACCCCGAATCGGCAGATATAGTTCGGCAGATCGGAAAAATAGTTCCAGATAGTTTTTTCTTGTTTTTTTCCGAATACTCTTAAGTCTTAAGGACATTGAAAGCTTAGGTAAAGAATATCTTAAACAAGATTTAAGATGCTTATTAGGTGTACGTATAATTAATTATCTTATATAAGATTTAATGTGCTTATTATGTATATGTTATGTATATGTTTATTTTACATTTAGGTAACCTACGAAGGGGCGCAACCTCGAGCTTGCCCTAGGTGCCGTATCCGACCGACTCACGGAACCGCAGTCGACATTCACGAGGCTTCACGATACAACTCTCTGAACTATTTCACGGAAGGAAATGATTGTCTAATAGGGTTCGAGTATTTTTCTATAGAACCAAAACCACCGACCGCACGAAGAAAGTGATACTCATGGATAGAGGATACTTATCAAACCAAACTAATTGTCGCGCCTGTTTTCCACAGGGAAAGGCAGACAATTGAGCGCCACTAGACACGATCCTGATAGAACTCCCTAGCTTCCCTCACATCCATAAAACTTGATGTACAATTGGCGGTCTTATCACTAAAAAGCGATCTCTTCCAGACAATCAACGGTAAGGTGGTGAAATAGATTTGGGTGAAATCATAAGAATAAAAACGTGAAAATCATGCGTATTAAGGAAAACGTAACTACAAAAGAAACAAATCGTGCAACCTTGAGTATTATTTTTAGGATTATAGATTAATTAGTGATTATGAAGATCGCGCTTTTATGTACATACGAGTACTTGTTTTTGAGCGAATATAAAAAAAATACATGGTATACATTTTCCCCTCTTCATACACCGAGCGCCAAAAAGAGTCTTTACAAATTGATTGTCTTTCAATACCTGTTTAAAGCACTTTTTTGTGGTAACATGGTAAGTTAAGAGTAAAAGAGTGGTAGGCATCCGGGGTAGTACCACCATATACAAGTATACAGACCGTGAAGTGATTTGGTCACGTTTCGGGATCAGCTTGTAAGTTGGCGGTTCCATCTAGGCCGGCATAGTGGATGTGATTGCTACTCACAGTTATTGAATTGTAGTAGCAGTAACATTCATTCATGGACCACACTTCGGCTTAACATCAAGCGGGGTGCTGTCATATGTCGAGTCACAATAAAAAATAAAATTAAAAAAGTCTATAAAATCTTGAAGATGTGTATGCTCACTTTTCTCCATTGCGACTTTTCTCTATTTGACCTCGACTTGCCTGATGGAAGTCCAAGAGTGCCACCAACGAATGTAAAACGCGACCCAGTTCACGGTGCCTCAGTCACCGTCACCAAACAATCAGAGTTGTGTAAATATGGCAAAAGGAAAATGAAATCGTAATGAAACTGTAAAATTCCAAAACAATATTGACCGTGAAGTGAATCAGTCACATTTTGGAATCAGCATGAAAATTGCAGTTATTTTACTGTAGTAGCAGTTGCCTTTATTCAAGGACTGCAGTCCACCTTAACATCAGACGGAATGCTGTCATAAATACGTTTTTTTATATTATTTTAATTATATTTTTATACTAAGCTACTTAAGTGCTTGTATCGTAGAAATAGGACAACCAAAGTACATATAGAAAAGATACATTGGTACCGGCGAGTGGTTTTGAACCCGTGCTCTCGGTTTTCGTAACCGTTGCCCTGCCACTACACCTCAAATGTCGAGCCAAAATAATAGTCATTCGAACTAAATATAAGAGAAGTCAATGACCTACAAAATAATACACTAATAAAAGAATCTTATAATAATATTTAAAATTACTCGCAAGCCAAACATTCATGACGCACCGTCTAAAAACAAATTTAACAAGGTGAAAATTCTAATTATTTCAGGTACCTACTTGTACTCGTCATTAGGTAAAATTTTCTTCAAACGAAAATTCTAACTATTAATTAAATTTATTTAATTAATATTTATTATAATATATTATAATACCTACGTAATAACTCTATTCTGCTAATACTAAAAACCTTAGTAACAATAAAAAATATATTTTATTTTTTTTAAACTAAAATACTTTAAACTTAAAAGAAGTCCCTTTAGGCAAGGTTCCGAAGATACTGGCAACGTTCCCTCTTTGAATAGCTAGACTAATTCTTTGTCCGAGGTAGCTGCCAACTCTTCGGTCTCCTGTGATGTTGACTAACCTATTTGCTATTTCCTAAAAAAAGCCTTATAGCGCTAGGACCCCACGGACCAAGGGTCTCGACACCGAATGGGACAAAATCATACTCGAAGCCTAGACCCCTGTATTTGCATTGTATTTAATTAATTGTTTAAACGAATACTACTTTTTTTACTTTATGAACAAACCGAATACAGAATACACCTCACTATTGTTGAAGTGTCATAGGATCGTTCTTAAAAAATCAGACTATAATGCATAACTTCTATAAACATGCGACTGTGGTGTAGTGGCAGTGCAATGGTTACGCAAACCGAGAGCACGGGTTAAAAACCACTTGCCGGTACCAATGTATCTTTCATATGTACTTTGGTTGTCCTGTTTCTTTGATACAAGCACTTTAGTAGCTTAGTATAGAAATAGACAAAAAAATAACTAAGCTTAGATTAATGATTGGTTTCCGCCGGCGTTACGACTTGATTGGTCTGCCGTGAAATCGGTATCCTATCATTTTAGCAAGTTAAGTAACGCCGTTTGAGGTACCTAACCGTAAGATAAGACAATTATTTTCAGTCATCGGCACTCTTGAACCGCTTCTTTCTTACCATCAGGGAACCATACATTTACTTACCATACATCAGCGTGTTAGATTTTTGTCTTTATAATAAAAATAAACCATAATATGGTATTCGGGATACAAGAAACTTAAAAATCTTCAAAATATATATTTTTTTAAATTGTGACTCGAATTGATGTTATGCTGGAGTGTGGTCCATGAATGGATGTCACTGCTACTACTATTTAATAACTGTGAGTAGCAATCACATGCACTATGCCGGTCTAGTTGGAACCGGCAACTTACAAACTGATCTTGAAACGCGACCAAATCATTTCACAGTCTGTATACTTGTAAGTGGTGGTACTACCCCGGATCGGAATACTAGGTACCACTGCCTACCACTCTTTGATAACCAGACACGAACAAATATCCACCTATTTTTTTATTACAAAAATATTTAATATTTATATAAATAATATAATTATTTAATATTACAAATAAAAGCTATGAAACAAATATTTGCTCCGACCGGGAATCGAACCCGGGACTTTACGCGCAACAAACCAATTGCTAACCGTTCGTCCACGCCTGTCGCCAACAGTATGACATTGATTACTTTTATATTGATAATTTTTATATATGTATATTATTATTATTTTGTACGGTTCTACTAATTCCTACCAGTCGAGAATTTACCATTAAATATTAAAATTAGGCCATTTTCAAAATTATTTATTACCACGAATGGCTATTGGGAATAAATGCGTGTTGGTATGTAATATTAGTCATGTTACCGAAGTACCTATACAGAATATATTATTTTTTACATTATATATTAAAAATGATAAAATAATCATTAAGATATGATAAAAATTAATGATAAAATGAATATAGCGAAGTAAAGAGACCATTGCCTCTACCTTAGAAAACAAAAAGAAAGAGCGGGAACGTTTTTTTTTCTTTTTAAAAGCAATAGTTATGGTAAATTAAGATAAACTAATTATTTTTGAATAGATTAAAATAATTAAAACAACATTGTTAGAATATAATTCTTTGAATATATTAAATAAGTATTATTAATACCTAATTATAAATTATAAATTCTACACTGAGTACTAGGTATTTAATTACCAAACATCACTTCTAATTAGAAAATCGTTTATCTTAAGTGATAACAAGATGAAAATAAACAGCAGTTTAAGTATTTGTAAAAAAAACTATGATTTTATCATTAATTCAGGGTCAATTAATTATCCGCTATTATAAAGCACATTAATTTAAAAGAAAAGCGGTATCATTATTCTCAAACACCAGTTTGATTTCGATCACTTAATTTACGATTAATATACGTAAAATCTGCAGAAAAACTCACCTAACAAAGGCGATCGCACTGATTCACTGAGTAAATTGAAAGGTTGGGATTGAATGGAAATAAAACTTCAAGGTTAAAAATCTCTTTATTATCCCTTTATTAAAGTATACATATAAACTCGTAACGTCCGGGCCCTTATTAAGTGAATTAATTGTGCGTAGCTTACCTATTTTAAGCGAAAAATTTGATAGTTACCTATATACCTTTCTTTCTTTTTTTTAAAGAAAGTAGTAATGATTTATTACTGTGGCAATAATATTGACTGAATGATTATTGCCGGTCAATTCATTCGTTCTTTATTTGACACTTCGAGCGAATTGACAGCCGGGATTTTTGTTGTGGTTAGAGCACGTGTGTATTTTTTGTTAAAAGTTTATTTAGTTTAAATATTAATTTAAGATGAAAGTGTTATCAGAAGAACGTACAAGGCTATTATTTGAAAAATTAACTAAATAGTAAGTGGTCGCATATTTATATAATAAAAGAACTATCTTTTTAGTATCCAGCGATATTTAATTTGCTCCTTGATTAAGGGTTATAAACATGCTTTATGTATATTATGACTTAACTTTATTGTAGAAAATAACTACAATTTTTTATTGGAACTCTAGTTATTATGATGTTAAGCCAGAGGGCGATACATAAATGGCGGTATTAGCAACTAATCACATCAATCAAATTGTTCCAAAAAAATTGACAATTATAACGTGTAATAAATATACAATAACAAAATATTAAAAAAACAGATTGTTTGAGCACAAAAAATAGTTTTTTTTATTATTTCTTTACTAACTAAGCTACTAAAGTGCTTGTATCATAGAAACAGGACAACCGAAGTACATAATATTTTTTTATATTGTATCAAAGATACATTGGTACCAGTGGGTGGTTTCGAACTTGTGATCTTGGTTTGCGTACCCATTGCACTGCCACTACACCACCATCGCCATAAATAATAATAAAAAGTTTGTAATCACACAGACAGACAGCAAAGAAACATTTACTAATTTTAAAACATTTTTTACAGCATAGGAGTAAATGTAAAACTATTAATAGATAGACCAGATGGCACATATTGCTTCAGAGAAAAAAAAGATAGAGTGTACTATATATCAGAAAAACTACTGCAGTTAGCACATACTGTACAGCCAGACCGCCTTATATCCGCTGGGACATGCTTCGGAAAATTCACAAAAACAAACAAATTCCGACTTCATATTACTGCACTAACATATATTGCACCTTATGCTCCACATAAAATTTGGGTGAAGCCATCTTCTGAACAGCAGTTCTTATATGGACATCATGTTATTAAAAGTGGTATGTATGGTTTGCTCACTTATGGCCTAGGGGCCACTTCGTTCACACAAGAGGCGTGAAGTTCAGGGTCTGATTTTCAAAGAGTGGCAGGCAGTGGTGCCCATTCTGCTGATTTGGTGTAGTACCACTACCTACAAGATTTAAACAGACTGTTTTTGGGAAATTATGTTTCGAGATCTGCTTCGGAAATCGAGATTTCCATTTACAACTAGGATGTGACTGATTTGGATGGGTAGTGAGGGCAGTGGAGGTGAGTGCAAAAAGCTTCGAAACCTAAATTTTCGTCAAGTCTGGAATGCTGCCTGCCTTGCGATGGACACGGAACCCTCAAATTGTTTTATACAGTTGATGGATTGTAGTAGCATTCACCTCTATTTATGGACTGCACTTCTGCTTAACATCAGGAAGGGTGATGTCAACTGTCAAGTCACAATAAAAACTATTATGCTGAACCCCCAATCAACTTTTTTCCATTCCTCAGACTCCCAACTAGTAGAGGCAACTGCTACTTGAAATTACTATTTATTTGTAGTAGCACTTGCCTCTATTCATTGACTGCTCTATAGCTTAATAATGGGTGTATGCGTAAGAACCACCTTTGGCCGGCATAGTGACGGCGACTGAGGCCATGAACTGACTTGTTTTTTTTCATTCATAGTCACTCTTGGACCTCCTCTTGCTTATCATAAGGCAGGTCAAAATCAGATGTCGAGTCACAAAATATATTCTATTATTTCTATACTTGTATTATAGAAACGACCAAAGTACATATATTAATGATACATTGTTACCAGTGATTGGTTTTGAATCCGTGCTCTCAGCTTGCGTTACCATTGCACTGCCAGTACACCACAGTTGCCTAAAAAACTAACAAATTCATTCATTTTTTTTGCAGGTCTTGGTAGAATAACAGAAAACACACCCAAGCATCAAGGTGTGGTTATTTACTCCATGTCTGATGTTCCACTTGGTTTTGGAGTAGCAGCAAGAGCGACAACAGAATGTAGACATGCTGACCCTTTAGCGACGATTGCATTCCACCAGGCTGATATAGGAGAATATATAAGATCAGAAGATACTTTGACATAAAATAAATTGTACAAAATTAATGTTTGTTTATTTGAACACAAGTTTTTTTTGTTGTTGTGTATGTGATACCTTTTTTTTGTTGATTGACGACAGGCGTAGTCGAACGGATAGCGATTTGTTGCGCGTAAAGTCCTGGGTTCGATTCCTGGTCGGAGCAAATATTTTTTATATATGTAATTGTCATAGTTTTTATAATCATTTCGAATATTTGCAATAAAAAAAAAGAGGCAGATATTTGCTTCAGGTCTGGTTGTCCAAGAGTCATACCATTATGATACTCTTGAGTATAATGCCGGCAGAATAAAGTGCGCTGACTCATGAGCTGCGCAGTATATATGTCACCAAATTAGAAGGGCTCAGACCAACTGCGGTGGGAGCAAGTCAGCCTATCTATACACTCGTGCGCCTAATTAATAATATTTTAAATTTTATACACATTCGTAAAATGAAAAGCCAGCGCCTTCTTTTTTCTGCGGGACTTATATAACGTCACCTAAAGATTAAACTATGTTCATACTGTATTCACATAGTCACGACCACTTCTTAAAAATACTATTTACAAACAAATTAATTTTATAAAACAATTAATACATTTTGTATTCTATACACAAAGTTTTATTTAAAATAATCAAGTTATATTCTTTCATAAGTTAACTTCACATTGCCTTGACATGTCAGTCTAGAACATACCCAATTCTAATGTCATCGAAGTTGAACGTTTTACTGATATATTTTCAAAAATAATGATTTGTTTTATTATTTAAATCCTATATAACATAATAAATGTAATATAAAATGAAAGATATCTGTGTTACATGTTTGGCCACCGGACGGAGTTTAAGAACTTTATCTGAGTCAGGAATCTTTGGTAAATTAAAATATTTATTGGTGCAAACAGTGAGTGTTTACAAAATATCCTCAATGTTTATATTTGTCTAGGAGGCAAAGGTTATGAAACTCCTGGATGCTCTTTGAAGCATATGTGTCACAGTATAATTTTAAAGACCGTTAGTTTATAATCTATCTACTGATTTTGTAAACTGTCGATAAATTGTGAACTGTTCATACTACTTACAATTTTCAATAGTTTATAATCTATCCCTATTGTGAACGAATTACGGAGCACATATAAATTACTTGTCACAGCTATAAATTACTTGTTTATACTTGATCAAATTAAAAAATGATTACTGGATAATAATTCCACCATTATTGCACATTAAAATATATGAAAAACACAAATAATTCAAAATTGCACGTCCTGTTGCCCGCCAAAACTCTATGTGCATCCTATGAAATGTTTCAAAACTTAGATTTAGTACATTACTACTTTCATTAACATGTAGTTATGTCATTAAATTCACACCCTAAGTCCACCAGGGATAGAAAGACTTTTTATTTCATTATTTATTTATTTACATTTCTATATTAAGCTACTAAAGTGTTTGTTTCATAGATATAGGACAACCAAAGTACATAATAATATATCAAAGATACATTGGCACTGGCAACTGGTTTTGAAGCTGTGCTCCCTGTTTGCATAACCATTGCACTGCCTCTACACCATGGTCAGTCTCTTTATGCATGCTCTTTGGCTGTATTTAATATATGTCTTTACAGGGATACACAAAAATAACTGTAGCTGATAAAGTATGTTGGGAATGTACTGCACAACTAAACAATGTAAAAACATTCCAGAATAAAGCATTAGTCAGTTTACAAAGACTAGAAGAATATTGTGATAAAATTGAGGTAAATACAAATATTTTATCGATTGAATCTGCAGTCGAACTAAAAAGTTCAATGCGTCTTTTCTTTGTGGAACAATTGACAAGTGGAATGCATTCCCAGCTCATGTGTTCTCTCCCTCCTATAATCTTGGATCCTTCAAGCGATGCGTGAAGAAGCACCTTTGGCCAGCATAGTGATGGCTACTGAGGCAGCCGTGAACTAACTCTTTTTTTTTCAGTTGTCGTCACTTTTGGACCTTCTCTTGCTTATCATCAGGCGCACACACTCCCTACACAACTCCTCCTAACACGATCCTAACACAACTCCCTTGCTTCCTTTATATCCCCAACTTGGCACTACTTTTTTTGCAAATATAACCAGTTGTAATTGTGGTTGACTTTCATTACTGCTTAATTAAAAGTCACGTGGTAGTAAAAGTAGCAGCATAATTGTTTCGTCATCCTTTTTTGAAGTATTTTAATGTCATTTGTTATTCTCTCAAATTAGGTTGTCAAATGATCATCAAAACTAGTGACAACCTTCTAAATTACGAATGTAAAAATGTATATTCATCCCCTTTGACTTCTTTTTAATGCCATAAGTGAAAATAGTATAAACGGTTGTATTTTGTAGCTATTTTAGGGCTCCTTCTATGTCTTAAGTCCAAATTCTTTAAATCATAAGATAGTGCTAATTTACTTCCTTTTACAGATCTATAATAGGTGCCTAAGCGAGTCTCAAAGCACATTAAGTGTGATAACATTACACAGTTTAAACATAACTGATTTAAATGATAATGATCAAGAAACTTATAAGAATATAAGCGAGAAAATAAATCAAGATGTTTACTCTACCAAAGCGCCTATCAAACTTGAGGAAGATAGGGATTTTATTGAGGTAATTTTTCTATTCTTTTCTTTAGTTTAGTTCCACTCTGGGAAGGCAAAGGAAACAAGGCGACCGTGGTGTAGTGGCAGTGCAATGGCTACGTAAGCCGAGTGGCACTGGTTCGAAACCACTCACCGGTACCAATGTATCTTTGATATAAGTACTTTGGTTGTCTTGTTTCTATAATACAAGCACTTTAGTGGCTTAGTATAGAAATGTAAAATAAAAAACAAACTATATATTAAATAGTTATTATATCTTCAGTGGTTGTGAAGCGTGACAATTTGATTGATTGATTGATTGATTGGATAAATGATAAAGATCAAACCAATCTGCATGCCTGTCGTCAGTTGTTAATGTGACTTAGTCGCGTTTCGGGATGAGTTTGTAATTTTCCAGTTCTAGCTAAACTGGCATGGTGGATGTTACTACTACTATATTTATTGAACTGTAGTAGCAGTCGACTCCATTCAGGTACTACATGAATGCTGTGGTATGTCGATATCGATGAAGTTCGGTGCGTCTTCTTTGTAGAACAATCGACAAGTGGAATGCTTTGCCAGCCCATGTGTTCTCTCCATCCTATGACCTTGGATCCTTCAAGCGATGCGTGAAAAAGCACCTTTGGCCGGCATAGTGACGGCGACTGAGGCAGGTGAATGTACTCGGTTTTTTTCAGTTGTCGACACTTTTGGACTTCCTCTTGCTTATCATCAGGCGTCGAGGTCAGATGTCATGTCACAATAAAAAAAAATACCGGTTTCAGGATATAAATTTGTTTCTTCAACAATTTATTCCAGAATGATCCAGGGACTTCTGCCAAGTGTGAACCTTCATGGGATGTAGAATTAGAATCACAATTCTTGGACGAGGAGTATGAATGTGGGAACAGTAATAATGACTTAAATACAAATAAAAATAAGAATGCAGTGGAAAGAGTACACTGTGAAGATAATCTGCACAAACAGGTAAGATCAATCAATCAATAAACATTATTTTTATTATCATTTTACTGCTACATGAATGGAGGCGACTGATACAGCATAAACAATTGCAAGTAACAGTCGCATCTACTATTTTATTTATTTTTTATTGTGACTTAACATATGACAGCGCCCCGCCTGATGTTAAGTTGGAGTGCGGTCCATGAATGGAGGTCACTGCTACTACAGTTAAATCACTGTAAATAGTAGTCACATCCACTAGCCGGCCTAGTTGAACCCGGCAAGTTACAAGCTGATCCCGAAACGCGACGTAATCACTTCATATTGTAAGTGGTGGTACTACCCCAGATCGGCAGACTGGGTACCACTGCCTACCATTCTTAGACAAGGAACCGGAACAAATCTGCATCTTTATTCATTACAAATATTACAATTGAGAGTAATGAAACAGATATTTGCTCCGGCCGGGAAACGAACCTGGGACTTGTGTGCTAAACTGCCACGCCTGTACCTGAAAGTGGTTTTGAGCCCATGCTCTCGGTTTGCGTGACCATTGCTCTACCACTACGTCGCCTTAATATGTCGAGTCACAATAAAAAATCATTTATTTTTATTTATAGGTAAAACACTTCTTTACTAAAGAACAAGATACATCTACAAATGAAAACAATGATATCAATTATGATAACTTGGTATCAATGAAGCCAATTAAAATAGAACCAACATGGCGACCAATGTCTAATGAAGAAATACTCTCATGTGAGTAAAGAAATACCTCAAGAATACCTTTAGAAACACCTTAGGCCGAGATCAGGTACGGTATCGGAGATCTGCCTCAGTGATTTGTATCAGATACTGTATCTGAGATCTGTTTCAGAGATTTGTAACAGATACGGTATCAGAGATCTGCCTCAGTGATTTGTATCAGATACGGTACCTGATATCTGCCTAAGAGATTTGTATCAGATACTGTATCTAAGATCTGTCGCAGAGATTTGTATCCTGATTCAAAATCTTGATTTTCGGTATAATGGATACCTCTAACACGTCTGATATAGTTTTAGAAGTATTAATAGCTCTTGGTGTAACTTTTACTGCCTGTTTAAAAAATGCGACCAACCATACACTGAAGCAACCGTACACTAAAACGGTTATTTAAGTCTTTGGCGCTCTTTGACCTCACCTTACTTACCATCAGTCAAGTCGTGATCAAAATAAAAAAGGTATATTTGAAAATATTGTTACAGGCAAGAAAAAGACCCACGAACAAGTAAATATAAAATCCATATTCGAGAAAAACGAAAAATTATCAACTTTGGAAGCTCATACAAGTATAAAGAAATTACCACCTAAGAAAACAGACTTTAAAACTCCATTCCAAAACAACAAAGTTAATATAGAAATAAATGAAAAATTAACGTTTATATGTGACATATGCAAAAGATAGAATTAGCAAAACATATTAGAAAACATGAAAAATATATTAATTCAAAATTTCCTTCCCATATAGGTGAACTTAGTTCAAAAGCAGAAGTCCAGACTGATACAAGTAAATCACGATTAAAATGTCATTATTGCGAATATAAGGCAGCACAAATAACCCACCTAATAAAACACATTCGTACACACACAGGTGAAAAACCATACAATAGCCAAATATGTGAATATAAAACGACACGCAAAAGTTCATTCAAATCACACATGCGTATGCATACAGGCGAAAAACCATTTACATGTCATTTATGTAAATATAAGGCAAAACAAAAAGTTAACTTAATAATACACATTCGTACACATACGGGTGAAAAACCATTTCAATGTTATTTATGTGGTTATAAAGCTGCACAAAGAGTCAACTTAGTAAACCATATACGTACACACACAGGTGAAAAACCATACAATTGTCAAATGTGTGAATATAAGTCAACACGTGAGAGCTTATTAAAAATACACATTCGTACACATACAGGGGAAAGACCATATAAATGTCACTTATGTGAATATAAGGCAAAACAAAAAACAAACCTAACAAATCATATTCGTACACAGCACTAAAAAACTCATTCAAACGTAATGAAACAATGCAATTAGAAAAACAACATCGAAAACAACGAAATCTCATCGTAGCCGACACCATCAGCGACTTTAGGGAATCTTTCCTAACATCAGGGAAATTTCACACTGACAGGCTGATTTTCGACCACTAAAAGCACCCAGGGCCATTCGCAAATCGCCCCGTTCCAAAATTTCTTCCCACAAGAAGACTCGAGGGAAGAGGCCTCGCCCACCAGAGATCCCTCTTCCTTCCTTAGCCAAGCAGCATACTTAACTATGACTCCAAAGACGGGTGAAGCCCTAAAGAGTCAATTCTACTTCTCATGGATCAACCTCTTCGCCGGGCTTCATGATTCATCACTTAATCGCTCTAAAATGCCTAATTGGAATACAGCAGCTCTTCTCAAAAAAAGCGGTAGTCAGTTCTAATTTGGACGCGATGCAAATGGGAGTTCATATAAGGATAACTTGCGCTTGACTTTAAAAGTGCTTACGATTGGGATATTTGGATTGTGCGAATAAATCGCTCTTCTGCGAAATTAGCATTTGATTGTATCTTTTTAGAACAATTATTAAACAAAAAAAATAATAGGATATACACATTATGGCTTTTAACCATCATCTAACAAATGGCTCACAACAATAGCATCCGCCGACACAAAACAGAACGAGCTGGAAACACTGTTATTTATTTTACAATAAGCAAATAGTGTTGAGGGAAATCACATATTATAGAAATAAAATAAGCACGTTTTGTTATTTTGCTTTTAAATATAAACTCAGATAATTAAGGCTTTTAAACTTTTTAGCTTACACCTGGTAGTTCGTTACTATTTTTTCAGAGACAATGGAGCGCCACCCACTTCCTTCACAACCTTCACATCCATCCTTTTCTTCCCATTTATTCATCTCTTCATACAATATCTACCGTTATGGGCACTAGGCAACGCAGCTTTCTTGAGGATTTCTCCGATTTGGCACCACATAAGATATTACTATATAATAAGTTATTTTATTCGGCACAGTGGACGCGACTGCTACTGCCGTTATTTAAATGCATTAGCAGTCACCTCAGTTTATGGACCGCACACCTACTTAACATCACCCTTAATAAAAAATATATTTAAGTAAAAACTGTTGTATAATTTATTTATGAATGAAAATTGAGACTTCTGGCAATTACATGCGCAATATATATGTCACCGTATAATTGTAAATACCGTTAGTTTATAATCTATCCCGCCAGTTTGTAAACTGTCGATAAATTGTAAACTGTATGGACTACTTACAATATAATGTATTAATTTACGATAGTTCATAATCTATCCATAATAGATTATGATGCATAGATTTGGATATATAGTTACATATAGTTTGACATGGATATTATTATAAACTAGTACGTTATATTGTTAGCAGATATGGTACAGTTTACAAACTCGCGAGATAGATTATAAACTAACGGTATTTACAATTATACGGTGACATCTACATAAATTATGTACATATTTCAAAGAATCTTAGCCTTCCAAGGTCAGCCATAAGTACATTTGTAAATCGTATGTCGAAGGCGGCATTGGTGGGGTAGAGGGGATGGTAATGGCAGTGAAGGTGAATATTGACATATCGCACATTTTGGTGTGTCTTTTCTTTGTAGAAAAATCGACAAGTGGAATGCTTTGCCAGCCCACTTGTTCTCTCCGTCCTATGACCTTGGATCCTTCAAGCGAAGCGAGAAGAAGCTTTGGCCGGCATAATGACGGCGACTGAGGCAACCGTGAACTACTCGGTTTATTTAGTCGTCACTCTTGGAGCTCCTCTTGCTTATCATCAGGCGGGTCTAGGTCAAATGTCGTGTCACAATAAAATAAAAATCGGTCGCAAGTCCGCAACGCTGCCTTCATTCTCCCGCCTGCCACTCGATGGACCCGGCCGGAGAATCCATGGATGCTAAGAAATTGTTTCATTTTTTATGAAAGTTGTAACTTATTCTGTTTCTTCAGCTAAACAAACTATTCCTTGGAGGTGTATTCCAATTAGAGACATTTCAAATAGTGGTGTAATAAATAATTTAATACAACATTTGTTACTTTGAATTACACGTGAACCCTTTTAAAATAAATACAGGGCCGTTACCTGACCTTACCTCGGGGACTTTTCATTATGGCTTTCGCAAATTGAATTTCAGCATTTTCTTTAATATTTATTCTCTATTTATAATGTAGGACCTATATACATATATAAAAAAACTACAGTAATTCAAAACTAGTACTAATTTATTCAATCAATTAAATTGTCACGCTTTTCCCCACAGGGATAGGTAAAGACAATGGAAGCCCACTTGCCACGATCCTGACAAAACTCCCTCGCTTACCTCACATCTACAATTAACGACAAGCATGGACGAACAGTTTAGCGATTGGTTTGTTGCACGTTTAGTCCCGGGTTCGATTCCCGGTCGGAGCAAATATTTGTTTCATAGCTTTTATTTGTAATATTTAATTACATTAAATATTGAAAATATTTGTTATTAAAAAAAAATGGATATTTGCTTCGGGTCTGGTTATTAAAGAGTGGTAGGCAGTGGTACCCAGTCTGCCGACCCGAGGTAGTACCACCTCTTACAAATATACATATCGTGATTTGGTTACGTTTCGGGATCAGCTTGTAAGTTGCCGGTTCCATCTAGGCCGGCATAGTGGATGTAATTGCTACTCACAGTTATTGAATTGTAGTAGCAGTGACATTCATTCATGGACCACACTTTGGCTTAACAACAAGCGGGGTGCTGTGGTGGAGTCACAATAAAAAAAATAGAAATATTACTTCATACAACTTTTTTTTATTGTAACTTGACATTTGATCTCGTCTTGTCGTATAGTAAGCAAGGCCGCCTTAGTTGTCTCTACTATGCCTTCCCGGTGTACATGTTGCGTTTTGCGATAAGCTTAAAAGTTATCCAATTAGGCCGTGGAAGTTCTGGGTGCTACCTAGCCAAAGAATTTAAATATATATGTGAAGTAGACCGGACAAGACCTCAAAATGTTTGCGCCTAAAAGCGAGACCAATTGGCTTAGATTAGAATGTATGACAGAGCGTTGGAAAGAATAGAATCTGTGACTAAGAACTAATTCATTGTTATTTGTGACTGAAATAACAATGAATGACGTGTGACTGAAAGAGACAACTACTTGTCAGTGCCGGATTAAGCCAGCGCGGGGCCTGTAGCAAATTCTGTCAAGGGGCCCTTGGTTTGCTTTAGGTTCTCAAGTTTAGGATATTAAATAAAACAATACTGTTACAAATAAACTTTTCTGGATTTAATATGGGCAAATTTAGAGATTACACTTTCAATATCATCATAAATTTTCAAGTAGAAGTGAAGCATAGCGTTTAAGGCATGCAAAATATTTTAGGATCCTATCTAAATTAATATTATTTTATTACGTTTTTTATTATCATCAGACAGGAGTTGGAACGCGGGACCCGTAGCATTTGCTAAACTTGCTACGTGGCTAATTTGGCACTGCTACTAGTACTTCAATTCCTTTATTTCTAAGGTTGGCACTACTTTTTTGCAAATACAACCACATGTAATTGTGGATGACCTGCTTAATTAAAAGTCACGTGGTTGTAAGAGTAGCGGCATAATTGTTCCGTCATCCTTTTTTTAAGTATTTTAATGTCATTTGTTAATTTGTCAAATTTGGTTGTCAAATGATCATTAAAACTAGTGACAACCTTCTAAATTACGAATGTAAAAATGAATATTCATCTCATTCTGACTTCTTTTTAATGCCATAAGTGGAAATAGTATAAACGCCTTGTATATTATAACCATTTTAGGGCTCATTCTGTTTCTTAAATCCAAATTCTTTGGTGCGTTGCTCCTTTTATTTACGCTGTAAATTAATGTGACAAAGATTTTGTATGAAAATTGCCAACATGCCCGCTCTATTCTTTTTAATCTCTTTGTACCTACCCCTCTTAATAATGAAGTATGAATGTACAACTATTCACATAACACACGTAAACACACAAAGTAAGTCAACAAACGTGATCATCCCTAAGTAGGTTCTATTTTGTTTACATTTTATAGTTTCGCATCTTTACTAAGGTACTAGCACGGAAATTTGGACGACAGGCGTGGGTGAACGGTTAGCGATTGGTTTGTATTGTCCGATTGGATTGGAACCCGCGTAAAGTCCCGGGTTCGATTCCTGGTCGGAGCAAATATTTGTTTCATACCTTTTATCTATAATATTTATTAACTATATTCAATATTGCAAATGTAGCATTAGTTAATAAAAAAAGAGGCGGATATTTGCTTCAAGTCTGGTTATCAAAGAGTAGTAGGCAGTGGTACCAAGTCTGCCGATCCGGGGTAGTACCACAACCTACAATTATACAGACTGTGAAGTGATTTGGTCGCGTTTCGGGATCAGCTTGGTTTGCGTAACCAGTGCTATGGTTACACAAACCGAGAGCACGGATACAAAACCACTTACCGGTACCAATGTGCCTTTGATATATGTACTTTGGTTGTCCTGTTTCTATGATAAGCACTTTGGTAGCTTAGTATGGAAATGTAAAAAAATAAGATAAAGATCATAAAAAGCTCCTTAGAAAGAGAACGCATGTAGTATCACCATTTACATGTATACAGACCGTGAAGTGACGTAGTCGGGTTTCGGGATCAACTTTTAAGTTGCCTGTTTCAACTAGGCCGGCATAGTAAATGTCACTGCTACTTACCATTTGATTAGTAGCAGTCACCTCCATTCATAGACCGTACCCCAGCTTAACATCAGGAGGGGTGCTGTTATATTTTGTGTGTTTTTATTTTTTTTATTGTGACACGACATCTGACCTCGTCCCGTCTGATGATTAGCAAGAGGAGGTCCAAGAGTGACTGAGAAAACCGAGTTTGTTCACGGCTGCCCCAGCCGCCATCACTAGGCGTGCCAAAGGTGCTTCTTCACGCAACGCTAGAAGGATCCAAGATCATAGGATGGAGAGAACACACGGGCAGGCAAAGCATTCCACTTGTCGATTGATCTACAAAGAAAAGACGCACCGAAGTTTTAGTTCGACTGCCGATAGATCGATAGAATGCGGGTGCTTTCCCCGACCTGTGCGGGTATTACGGGAGTGAAAAGACGAGGTAGGAACAAGCTCCTCGGAACATTCCGTGTAGTCACAATATTAAAAAACCTCAACTGTACATAAGTAAACTTTCATTCGAAGCTTCATATATTCGAAGGTTTAAAGTTATTAGGATAATCTTGCAAGAGGTAGTTCGTCAGAGATTTTAAGTGAACCCCCGAAACGCCTGGAACCACTTTGGTCATATCATCAGCTTTATAGTAATAAACAACATTAGTCATGGCTCAATAGTTATATCCCTTTAATATCCCTTGGATCCTTATGGTGCATCATCAGATAACTACTCTAGGTCTTCAATTTGATATTGGCCCAGCTAATGGCTCATAGAGAGTAACAATTTTAGTTAAAGCACTATGATATTATCTGTTATTGATTTGCTGATCTGAGAGGATTCATGATCAGATACTCCCGATCTTCAATTTGATAACGGCCCAGCTAAAGGCTTAGTTAAAGCACTACAGTTCTATCTCTTTTTTTTGCTGATCAATTGATATCAATTTGCTGATCTGAGAGGATTCATAATGGTGCATCATCAGATTGCCCGGTCTTCAATTTGATGACGGTCCAGCTAAATGCTCTTAGTGAGTAACAATTTTAGTTAAAGCACTATAGTTCTATCTCTTGTTGATTTGCTGATCTGAGAGGATTCATGATGGTGCCTCATCAGATACTCTCGGTCTTTAATTTGATAACGGTCCAGCTAATGGCTCATAGTGAGTAACAATTTTAGTTAAAGCACTATAGGTCCATTTCTTGTTGATTTGCTGATCTGAAAGGATCCATGATCAGATTTTTTAGATCCGGAATGTTTTATTTTATCGCACTAACTTTTCTACACTTAGTTTCCTACCTTCAAGACAAATCTAATAAGTCCAAACTTAGTATACCAAAAAAAGTTTGAACACATCCAGGATTTCGTCTCCTACCTTCGAGTTCCATCAATAGAGTAGCTCAGTGGTACCAGTTAAAACACACATGTATTTGTATACGTTTTTATTTCAAATGTTAAGTCACAGATTTGTTTAAAAGTAAATACCTATAAGGCTGGGAATACAAGTCCGATTTTCCTCTCCGATAGTCCGATCCGATTGTCTGATCAGACAATCGGAAAGCACTCGTGCCATACATTTGTATGAATACTTAATACACGTCAGATCCGATAGTCGTATCGGATGTCAGAATCGGAAACAACGCCAAGGCGCTTACGATTTTATGGCCGATCCGATTGTCTGAAGGTGCAGTTTTCATACAGAATATAGAAACAAAATAGACGTCCGATTCCTACTTCCGATTTGTAAATAATTTGCTCAGCAATATCGGACGTGTATTCCCAGCCTTATGCGTATTTAGGACGACAACCCTTGTACGTCGCTATGCGACGAAGATTGTTATTTTATGTCAAATAAATATGCCATTGTTAAAACACGTAAAAAATGTTATAATTTTTCCCCTAAAATATTCAATCAAGGTAATCGATCTAAACTGCAAACCAACCTCGCCATATGAATATTTTAAGGGAAAAATTATAACATTTTTTACGTGTTTTAACAATGGCATATTTATTTGACATAAAATAACAATCTTCGTCGCATAGCGACGTACAAGGGTTGTCGTTCTAAACAGCGCGTCTAAGATCGCTACCGCAGCTAACAAATCGAGCTGATGACCTTGAAACCGCTGATCAGATCTTCATCAATTGTAGCTAAGAACCATCTCGATCACGTCAGCTTTCAAATGAAACAAACCGCATCGTAATCGGTCCATTCCTTTAGGAGCTACGATGCCACAGACAGACACACAGATACACAGAGCCACAGATACACAGATACACAGACAAGTCAAACTTATAACACCCCTCTTTTTGGGTCGGGGGTTAAAAAAGATTAAAATTGAGATGTAATAAGGATTGAGAACGGTTTGAGTTGCGTTGATTTGGGTACAATAAAAGAAGTTATGAAAAAATAATAAAATTGAGATATAATAAGGATTGAGAACGGTTTGAGTTGCGTTGATTTGGGATCAATAAAAGAATGGATGAATAAAGATTAAAATTGAGATGAGGATAGAGAATGGTTTGAGTTGCGTTGATTTGGATAGATGAAAAAGAATAGATGAATAAAGATTTAAATCGAGATGAGGATCGAGAATGGTTTGAGTTGCGTTGATTTGGACAGATGAAAAAAAATCGGCCAAGTGCGAGTCGGACTCGCCCATTAAGGGTTCCGTAGCAGCAAGTAACATAATATTAAGACTTTGATCGATGTTTTAATAATAGTGTATTTTTTTAAATTAATAAAAAATATATATTGATAAGTAAACATTATAATTAGGTACCTAAATGATAGGATTTAGATCTAACTACGAGCTCGTATATGCGAGCCCATATAGGATTGTGATAGCTAAACAAGCTAATATAAATTTCAGTTTGACAAGATAAAGTTTTATTCTAATATGAGTAGGTGCAGTATTCCCAAATTAATAATGCGCATGCAGATCTTCGTAATCGAAAACATTCTTCCGACGCTCGGAAATACGACCGTTGTCGAACAGTGACGAATTGTGAAAAAATTTGACGTAAACGAAAACAGTGAAAAAATTTTTATGCGCATTAATCGTAAGAGCCCTAAACAATGCACTTGCATTTTGCACCTTGTTCGAAATAAATAGGAGTCAATATTATGTGTACACAATCGAAAACATTCTTCCGACGCTCGGAAATACGACCGTTGTCGAAAAGTGACGAAGATTTCTATGCGCATTATCACTTTGGGAGACCTGTATGTATTTTATGTATTTAGATGTGAGGAAATGAACAGAACATCTTAAAACTTATTAGGTTGACGTTTTATAGTAAGTATTTACCTATTTCTAAGCAGTAATTGAGTTTAAAAGAATAATTTCGATGTAAGTAATCAAAATAATTTTTATTCAACTAAAACATTATCAAATCGTAAACGTACAATACTTTGCATTCGCAAATGTATCGAAAAATTAACTCCGTGCGCACGAGCTTCAACAACGTCGGCCCTTGCTCTATATGGTCTCTACCTGCCCGCTTGGGTATAGTCGGCAACCTGCCCCCCGCGCGCTTCGCACCCCTATTTGAGAAGCCTGGCCCCGCGCTAATTATAATAATTATTTACTTAGGCACCTATTATAGATTTATCATTAGAAAATAATGGCTCACGGTTAAGGCATAAGGTTTATGTTTATGAAATTAAATGATTTATTATTATTTTTATATTTGAGTTGATTGAATGAAAGGTATATTGCGGTTTACGATTTATGACGTATTAAAAAAAAACTACTTACTAGATCTCGTTCAAACTAATTTTCGGAGGAAGTTTACATGGTAATGTACATCATATATTTTTTTTAGTTTTATCATTCTCTTATTTTAGAAGTTACAGGGGAGGGGACCAACTTTTTACCACTTTGGAAGTGTTTCTCGCGCAAACTATTCAGTTTAGATTAAAATGATATTAGAAACGTCAATATCAATTTTTAAGACCTATCTATAGATACCCCACACGAATGCGTTAAATGAAAAAAAAATTAGAGTTTTAGTTCTAAGTATGGGGACCACCAAAATTTATTGTTTTTTTTTATATTTTTGTGTCAAAATCCTAATGCGGTTCATAGGATACATCTATTTACCAAGTTTCAATAGTATAGCTCTTATAGTTTCGGAAAAAAATGGCTGTGACATACGGACGGACAGACAGACAGACAGACATGACGAATCTATAAGGGTTCCGTTTTTTACTACGGAACCCTAAAAAGAATAAAATTGAGATAAAAATTGAGAATGGTTTGAGTTGCGTTGATTTGGACACATGAAAAGAATGGATGAAAAAAAGAATACAATTAAGATAAGGATTGAGAATGGTTTGAGTAGCGTTGATTTAAGTACATTGAAAGGATGGATAAAAGGAGATTGACGAACGAGATCAGAGTTGAGTAGAACAATAAAATAGGGATAACCCATTCGGTTATTCTTATTTTATACTAAATCAAATCGGGGGTTTACAATAGAGCTTGTATGTAGTGTGCATTGTGGATGGCATAGATAGATAGATATAGATGTATTTGTTGTTATTTTCTAGATTTGCCGCGGGCGCTTTAATGTATTCCTGTTCAATTTTTCACCTGTCGCATATAAATCTAACATGAATAAGAGAAATAAGTCCTAGGTTATATTCGACGAACGTTTGATTGGATTTCGTAGAAAGACTAGGGACTATTTTTGTAAATAATATTTCCAATTATACTGTGTTTTTTCTTACTTAACATAAGTAGTAAACAAAACATACATGAAAATCACCATTTCTCATACACTTTATCTAATAAAACTGTTTACTACTATTACATTTATAATGTAAAAAATGCACAAGTTATTAAAATCATACACATATTTACATGATTTTTATCAGAAACCATTTATATAGAAACAGTAAATTCACACACCCCGCTTGATGTTAGGCCGAACTGTGGTCCATGAATGATCTGCCGATCAGGGGTAGTACCACCACTTACAAGTATACAGACCATGAAGAAACTTAGTCGCGTTTCGGGATTAGCTTGTAAGTTGCCGGCTCCAACTAGGGTAGCATAGTGTATGCGACTGCTATTCGCAGTTGTTTAACTGTAGTAGCAGTCGTCTCTATTCATGGACCGTACTCTAGCTTCACACCAGGCGGGCTGCTGTCTCATACGTCGAACCACAATAATAATAAAAATGCCTTAAAATTACCAACCAAATTGTCACGCCTTTTTCCTACAGGGATAGGCAGAGACAATAAAGCGTCACTTACCACGATCCTTACACAACTCTTTTAATTCCTTCACATTAAAATTAACTTACAGAAATTCAATTTCATCTTAAATATAAAAAAAATACAATTTTTTTTATCACTCCATCATCCACTTATTAAATAAAGAAGGAATATTCTTTTTAAGGCACTCCCTCGAAAATGATAAGTATGCGCTAATCAAAAAGGACTTTTCTTTTTTCTTTCTTTCTTCTTGTTTATGGCTTTAGTATTTAACTTGCCAGTGTCAAAGTAAAAATAATGATTCAATGTTAAAACATTGTCAAGTAAATATGAAGATGAACCACGCGAGTGATTCATCAAATAATGACGATGATAGGGATGTTATTGAGGATCGTTTTAGTAAAGCGGCGGAAAGCCTTTACTAAAACTTCGGAAGGAGTCTTGGAGGGCCATCGTGGTCTTTTCGAGACCATGATGGCTGCAAATCAAACGTCGGAATAATAAAATAAAATTGTAAAATCAAAACCAAAATAAACGCGATAGTAAGCCGCATAAAATTTGTTTAATTCAAAAGAATATTGTTTTGTTTTCGTTTTTGCGCGAACATTAATTTATCAACAAAGGACATCATTCATTTTGTATGGGGATTAAAGTCCCCATAGTATAGTTTATGTACTAAGATTACAATGTAATTGGAATATATCCTTTATTTTGAATAGTTTAGGTGTACAAAATGATCAAACTATAATTATGACAGTTCAAAGCAGAACTGGCTGCGAATCGAATCAATGTTCGCGTAAAATCTAAGAACATTTTCTTTTGATTTTTATATTTACAAAAACTTTTTAATTTTCCAAATACCATCTTCTCCCGTATTAGGTATCCTACATCAAATTGTATTACCCGTATCACGTGTTCACTACTCTGGAAGTAGTTAGATGTCACGAACCGATATTTTTTATATAACCTAAATCTAAGAAGCACCTATGTCATATTAGAGTATAGTCTGTCTAAGCCGAAATGGCCCCTCCACTGCATTTGCGCACACAAGAAAACATAAAATATGAATGCAACACACCAAAATGAGGTTAGGCACAAAATGAGGAGCACGCTGATAAAGTTTAATAGTATAGTTAGTAATATTTGCATTCACACTCATAATAGGCATGTGACCATGACGTCACAACTGCATTCTCATCGCGTTTATTTAGCACGTTCCCTTACTATATACGTACAAGGATATTTTAAGAAAAGATGTAGATATGTACTACGCTCTCCGAACGAGGCACGTTAAAACTATGCTAAGAAGCAAACCTGAGTTCGCGAACTCAGTGTCGCGAACTCTTTTTCGCTCTCAATTATGTAACTAAATTAGACACCCGTCATACCATTCCGTCCTACTTCCTCTTGTGTGTATGCCCAGTCGTGGTTAATCGTTTAAATTCTTGGCATTTGCTAACACTAAAAGCCGGTTGTACCAAAAAAGTTTCAATTTACGAATTTAGTTTTACTTTATACTTATTCGATTACGTTTACTATAACGAAATGCTTAATTGGGTTGTTAATAATTTTATATCGAAACTACCATTTAAATATGTTTTTATCATTAGAAATAACAAAAGTAGTACATAGAAACCCAAAATGAATGATGTCCTTTAGCTTTGTATAAAATATCCGTTAAACGTAAATATAAAATGTCAAGTTAAAGAATGGTGCAACCCATTTTTTTTCTTTTACTTATACGATACTTTTTTACAAATTCGTAAATTATAATTTTTGGTGCAGACGGCTGTTAAACTAGTGTAGGTTCTATCTACCTTACGTATCTAGCTTATTTTACTTAATATCATTGCCTACATACATACCCGTCAATCACATACATACCCTCCTTTGTGCTTCGCCGTAGTCGGGTAAAAATCCGCCCTAGTTTTCGTAGAACGAGTTGTAGACAGATTTGAGAGGAGTGGTAGTGGTCAGAAACCACATTAACCATAAATATGCTAATGAAATGACAACCCGTTATCCGCACTTGAGATCCGAATTGGTTTCATAAAGAGCACTTATTCAAGATTTAATTTCAATATTATAATATTAAGTATAACTACCGCCGGTAATAAAGAACGTTGACATTTGCACTGCGCAGAATAAGGATAGGCAGATAAGAAGAGCTACCACTTCTACCACTCTTTGACAACCAGACCCAGAGCAAATATCCGCTTTCTTCAATCAATAGTTTTCTTAGGCCGGCATAGTGGCGGCGGCTGGGGCAGCCGGGAACTGACTCGGTTATTCCAGTCGTCGTCACTCTTGGACCTCCTCTTGCTTATCATCAGGCGAGTCGAGGTCAAATGTCGTGTCACAATAAAAAAAAATCAATCAATTAAATTGTCACGCCTTTTTCACACAGGAATAGGCAGAGGCAATAGAGCGCCACTTGACACGATCCTGACACAACTCCCTTGCTTCCTTCTCATTTAAGATTCTTTTCATACAAGCTCTACAGTAATGGACACTAGGCAACCTAGCTTTCTTGAGGAAGTTTCCGATTTGGTCGGCAAACACCCTCCTAGGCCTGCCTCGTTTAACGCATCCAATCACATGAGATTTAAAAATTCTTTTCGTCAATCTATAATACTTTTACTCATCCTTTCCAAGTGCCGAAACCATCGAAGCATTCCTTTATCAATCCGCTTCCTTTTTGTTATTTAAATATTAAAATATACACGTACAAAAACTATGAATTACATATTTGCACCAACCAGAAATTGAACTTTACTTAACGAACTAGTCTGATAGCCAATATGTTCCCCATAGTCGCCCAGCGCTTTAAATCTTCCGACCGTTATACTGCGCAATAGTCTACCGATCATTATACCATATTTGCTCCCGGAATCGAACCCGGGACTTTACACGTAACGGACTGGTGTGCTTACCAATGCGCCACGCCTGTCGTCAAGCACACCTAAAGCAATAACTATAAGGTGACCCATAAAGAATATATGACCAGTATGGAGCGCCCGGCAGATATGAAGATATACTCGTAAAACAGTGAAATTGATAGTTATAGAAAGAATTTAAAAATCCTTTTTCCCACAGGGATAGGCAGAGGCCACTTGCCACGATCCTGACACAACTTTCTCGCTTCCCCCACGTCCACAATTCTCTTCATACAATCTTTACGGTTATGGGCACTAGGCAAGCTTTCTTGAGGATGTCTTCTATTTAATCGGAAAACACCGTCCTGGCGAGGCAACGTTTAACGCATCCTTCCACATCATATTTATAAATTCCTTTTGTGAATCTACTTTCACTCGTCCTTTCCATGTGCCCAAACCATCAAAGCATTCCTTTGTCAATCCTTGTCACTACATCTATCTAACCACATCTATCGCGCATTGACAAAAATACAAGCAAATAAAAGGTGTGCTTTTATAAAATGGTAGTTTTTCTTCTATTCATTTCAAACTATTTTATTCACCACTTAATGGTAAATCCTGAATTGTAAAACTTCCACAATGGTAGTTTGAACGACCGGATAAAGCTTCACCCTTATGTACGGATATGCAACTTTGTAACCGGTTATCCGGGTCGTAACATCAAACGCCCTAAGCGCGTCTTACTACATTGTATATATGAATACATACAACGTACGGTGCGTCGTTTTTATATAGAACAATCGACAAGTGGAATGCATACCAGGCCATCTGTTTTCTCTATCTTATAACCTTGGATTCTTCAAGCGAGGCGTGAAGAAGCACCTTTGGCTGGCATAGTGTCGGCGACTGGGGCAACCGTAAAGACACGATTTTTGTAGTCATCGGCACTCTTGGACCTCCTCTTGCTTATCATAAGGCGAGTCGAGGTCAGATGTCGAGTCACAATATATTCATATAAAATGGTGTTCGAGCCGGAATCAAATTATAGTAGGTGGACATTTACCTTGGAATGCTGTGCTATCTGGGCGCTAGCGTATGGCATAGACACCTGACTGGACCACGATGGATTCCTCACAAAGGGTGGCAGACGTCTCATGAAGCGGTAAGTGCATTGCTTTATTTCGCGTCTGGCTTGAGCGTCTGTTTTTCAACCTTCAGCAAATTATACAGTCCACGGAAATTAATAAGAATACGGCAGGTCCGCAGAACAATGTCATTTTAGTAAATTTAGTAAAAACAAATGTAAATAATATCAGATCTTGTGTAGGTACTGATGATCTTCATTCCAACCACATCTATCGCGCACTGTGTTGATTATTCTATCCGCTATCGTCAATCCACATACACTCCAATATATTATAAATATAATATTATAAGCAGAAACCCAAACAGAGGAGGGTAGTTTCCACTACAGAGCCGCTACATAAAGCCACGTCGACCCGCACGCAGCCCACTTTTCCCTCGGCGCCCCGTGTGTTAGGACGTTACTGCTGGTGTAGGTCACGTGAGGCATATTGTGATTTGTTAAGTGTTCTATAGCTAGCAAGTTGCAATCACCACGTGTCGGTATTCATTGTCAGTTTTAGGCGTAATTCAATAATTGATTTGATGTGTAACTTTGAATTGTAATAAATAACTGTTTTAGTTTGTACTTGTATCTTTTTTTAACTATTCCTACTTAGGATGCTAACATCAGAAGTGGGATCGGAACTCGTTTTTGCTCACAGAGTAATTTTGTTTCAGTAATAACTGTTAAAAGATTTGAATTGTTATTTTACGTGGTGGTTATACTTTTAGCTGTCTTTCTTGCATTTATTTTGTGTACTGGTTTTTATTGTGTACCTACCTACAAGTGCCGTGTTTTCTTGTAGCATGCGGAGTAGCTCTCGCGGCCGAGCGCGGCTTCGATCGCCAAGTGGCTCGTGCGTGCGTCCGTCTCTCGACCGTGACCGTAGATATCGCCGTGATCGTGCCCGTAATCGCAGCAGGTCTAGTTCAAGTGCTAGTCTCGCGTATAGATCTTCTCGTAGCAAGACACGGAGTTATTCGCGACAACGTCACCGTCGCTCTCGTGGTCCATCGCGACACCGTATGGGTTCTCGTCGCCGTTACTCGCGTAGTTTATCCCGAAAATCGCGTAGTATAACGCGCAAGGTAGGCCCCCGCGTACGCAATGCTAGTGTCAGCGAAATTAGGACTCCTAGTCCTTCGTCGTTTACAGTCACGCCATGCAGAGATATTATCGGGAACACATCGCGACCGTTACCTACTTCAAACTCGCGCAGTTCGAAAAATGGCCATCAGCCATATGGATTAAGATCGACTGAATCAGCGGCCCGCCGCTCTGAAGCATCTTCTCTTGCGCAGGCTCTTATAGATGCTATGAAGACTGTTCAGCCCGTTAGGTCCCAAAATTATTTTGTGTCTAGTTTTGATCCCTCAATAAATAGTATCGAGGCTTGGTGCGAGGAGGTAGATCGTGCTAGGGACGCGAACGGTTGGAGCGACCACGAATGCTTATCGCGAGTGGCATTATGTTTGAAAGGTGATGCCAAGGTATGGCTAGGTGAATGGGTCACGAACGACCGGACCTGGTCCAACTTTAAACAAGAGCTTAAGCCGCTTTGCTCTAGTAAATTAGATTTTGCAAATGTTTTATTTGACGCTATGAATACCACCTCTGACAGTTACCAAACGTATGCTGAATATGCGCGTCGTACATTATTACGCTTAAGATTAATCCGAGGCATCAGTGATGAGCTGCGGACGCTGATTGTCATACGTGGTATTGAAGGTCCGCAAGTTCGCGCAGCAGCGGCTAATGCAAGTCTAACCCCTGACAACTTAGTTACGTTTTTGTCCATATACACCAAACCTAGTCGCAACAAATCATATGTTTCATCTACTGTACAGAGTCGGGAGAGACCTTTTCAACCATCCAATCGTAAGCCAGAGATTGACTGTTATGTATGCGGCCAACGAGGGCACATAGGTCGTAATTGCTCAAAAAAGTTAATCACTAATGCGGGTATTTCACAAAATTCACAAAACACCTCGGTACAGCCAAATGTAGGTAGTCCGTGCTTATTCTGTAAAAAGTTAGGACATAACGAGACTAAATGCTTCGCTAAAGCACGGTCAGAAGGTCGAAATTAGCGTCACAATGTTAACCTCTGCTCAGACTTATCGGATTCTCCACTACGATTGACCAACCCAGGTGTAGTGTCCTAAAGGGTTTATGTGACAAAGAAATAACTACCACCTCTTATGTAACTGTCTCACTCGAATTTAGTCATCTAACTATCAAAGTAGATTTAGTCGTTGTGCCCTTAGCTTGCATGAATGCGCCCATTATAATTGGCACCGACGTACTCAATCGAGACGGCGTCATGTACATCCGTACAAAGAAGAACCAATACCTTACACGATCAGACGACACGATAAGTCATACCGTCAGCACTAGACAATTAGGCGATTTGCCCAATATAGAAACACCCCTAGTAGGTAAAGTCATTAGTGGTGGTCAGGTACGGCCGAGCTCTCGTAAAATAGAGGCTCTCGTGAATACCCCACCCGAGGATGTACGCCAAGTGCGCCAGTTTCTTGGTCTCACCGGATACTTCAAGGGGTATGCTATATCAAGGGGTATGCAACAAAGACTGCACCTATCTCGCAGCTTACTAGGAATGGCATCGAATTTCGTTGGACCGCGGAACATGAGGCTATTTGCCAAGATTTAATTAAGCTGTTAACCAGTGAACCCGTTCTAACCATATTCAAACCCGCGCTCCCAACGGAAGTTCACACCGACGCCAGAAGTGCAGGCTACGGTGCTGTCTTGCTGCAAACGCATCCTGATGGGAAGAAACAAGCTGTGGCTAAACAAGCTTCAGTAAGGTGACTCAAGGAGCTGAAGGCGCTAGTACGCGACATAGCGCTTACAAATACGTCACCCAACCGAGAAGCACACCGCGAGCTCTCTAGAAGCAGAGTCCGGCAGCTCCTCACCGATAACCAACATCGGCAAGATGAGAGAGTAAATAAAAATAGGCACCCACCACATATTTATAACTTGCACGATCATGTTTTTGTTCTAAAGTTTTCCCAGGCAACTGGCAAGCTAGACTCTGGCGTGCGTGGCCCCTACCAGGTGGTCAAAGTTCTACCGAGTGGCCGGTATGAACTGAAGCTGTTGGGGAACAACTATGGCAAGACAACGCAGGCTGCAGCACAACACATGGTGCCGTGGCGAGGCGAGTGGTGCCCTGATACGTGTGCTGCATTCTTTGAAAGGGAGCATACTGATTCATCTTAACTATCATGCTAACGGGATGCTGTTCGTTCTTGCTTATTCTTATGTAACTGCTGAACCCTAGCTTCACATATGTACTAATGAGAGCTATGCTTGATCGAATGGCGCCTCGGTGCTTGAAGTGAGATGAATCTGCGTTGGCGTTTGTTGTCAAGTCGCACAAAGCGTTGGCATTGGTTGTCAAGTCGCACAAAGCGTTGGCATTTGTTGTCAAGTCGCACAAAGCGTTGGCATTGGTTGTCAAGTCGCCGACATGTGTGTTGTGTGTGACCCACACGATGCGCATGGCCCGTAGCGTTAGTCGCTAGTCGGGAGGGGTGTGTTGGTCGCATCCATGTTATAGGTGCAGAACCATCGTTCACCCGGAGCAGTGCTGAGGCCATCACTAGAAGATATGTGAAGAGAAGAAAAGGCCTAGTGTGTTATTAGAATGTAGACGTCTACGATAGGTGGTGATGAATGTAAGAGTTTTGGAACGTGTTGACAAGTGACGAATAAATTAAGTGAATGATATGCGAAAGGTTTGAAAGTAGAGTGCGTATTTATATAGTAGGGTAGGCATAACACTTTGCTTTCTCAGATGATGACCAAAATGAGCCTGATGGTGAGCTCCAACCTGGTCCTTCATCAGCGGGCCCAGCCACGCCCCTGTCAGATTCCGAAGAAGAAGCAATCACCTCCGGTGCTGGTGACACCATCAACAGCCAGGCTGCAGTCAGGGTCGAGGACGCCCCAGCGTCAGGAGAGGCCGTATAAGCAGAAACCCAAACAGAGGAGGGTAGTTTCCACTACAGAGCCGCTACATAAAGCCACGTCGACCCGCACGCAGCCCACTTTTCCCTCGGCGCCCCGTGTGTTAGGACGTTACTGCTGGTGTAGGTCACGTGAGGCATATTGTGATTTGTTAAGTGTTCTATAGCTAGCAAGTTGCAATCACCACGTGTCGGTATTCATTGTCAGTTTTAGGCGTAATTCAATAATTGATTTGATGTGTAACTTTGAATTGTAATAAATAACTGTTTTAGTTTGTACTTGTATCTTTTTTTAACTATTCCTACTTAGGATGCTAACAATATAATTATTTTTATTATATTGTATGCTGTAGAATTTACAAATATAAATGAATATTTATTATTGAGTATTTTAAATATTAATTGAATGTACAATAAACAGTTCATTGGTTCCGTGGGAAATTTGATTAATCATTTGAATAGCAAATAATACTGTCACGGATTCAAATGTTGGATTAATTTGAATTTAGTTTCAACCCGATTAGGTTATGAATACATTTAATTACACAGATATTTCTTAGATTTTGCGCGAACATGGATATATGAAGATTTATGAGGCTTAATTACTATCGCATTTATTTTTGGTTTATGTTTGTGCAGTTTTTAACGATTTACAATTGTAAATGATTGTATAATTGAGTCTATCCGTAACCACGATAGCTGCAAAAGTCTCAAAACGTTGGATTGTTTTTTTGATAGTAAGCGGCATAAAATAAGCGGCATAAGAGTGGTAGAGGCAGTGGTGTCTACCGATCCACCATTTTATTTGTGTCGAGAGATCGCAGTGTCTTGAGTCATGGAAAAAGAGCGAGAACGACACGCATCATCCCCAGTACTAGACTTGGGTAGTTCCGGAACGAGTCACTAAAATGATATACTTCCGATCCTGGTACTACACAACTCAATCGTTCACTGCAAATTCAAATGTGTCTCTAGTTCCTTTAGTTCCGAGTCATGCATCGCATATCCACTCACTCACCACTCCTATGATGGAACGAGATATAAACACATCGTACATTCGTACGGAATCGTACCTCGTTCGTTACTCGTACCTAGTATTTTCGCGTAATACCGTGAAAGTATATTTTATATATCCATTGCTCTCCGCGTGCACAAGAAAATATTTACACCGCGTGCATTACGAGTAATGGCAGGAAAGTATGTTGAAGAGAGCAGCAACTCGTCGTCTTTTTAACCGACTTCAAAAAAGGAGGGGGTTCTCAATTCGACCAGTATGTTTTTTTTTTTTATGTTTGTTACCTCAAAACTTTTGACTGCTTAAACCGATTTTAATGATTCTTTTTTTATTTGATAGTTGATGCCCCCGTTTGGTCCCATTTTAATTTGGTCCAGTTCTGATAATGGCATCCATGAGAAAATCATATAAGTCCTAAATTTTCAACATTCTAATTTATGTTTGTTGGCGGATAACTTCGTTGTTTATGAACCGATTTTGATAATTCTTTTTTTGTTGAAAAGAAGATATTTCAAAGGTGGTCCCATGATAAAGAAATCAGGGTTTAACCGACTTCAAAAAAGGAGAAGGTTTCTAAAATGACTGTACATATCTTTTTTATGTTTGTTCGCGGATAACTTCGTTGTTTATGAACCGATTTTGATGATAAGGGAATCAAAGTTTAACCGACTTCAAAAAAAGAGGAAGTTTCTCAATTCAGCCGTTTATATTCGTTGTTAATGAACCGATTTTGATTATTCTTTTTTTGTTGGAAAGAAGATATTTCAAAGGTGGTCCCATGAAAATCAGGGTTTGATGATGGCAGACCAGAGAAATCGAGGGGATCTTCATCGTAGGGGCGACTAGTGCGTTTGTTAAGTTTTTTTTATTATGTCTAATCGTTTCCGTCTGTCATTTACCGTCTGAAATAACCGTCTTCTCTTCATTCGAGAAGCATCTTTGCTCGGTCTAACCATCACTTAAAATAGTAAAATAAAATAATTTATAAAGTAATTATTTAATCATTTCTATTTAACTAAATGAAAATACGTGTTACTTTGTGCGAAGAAAATTTATTTTTTGCTTTTTAGTTTACTATTTGAAGTCGGTTTTTTTTGTTAGAAAATATTTTATTATAACGTATTTTTCTAACGAATATTTGCAGTTTTAAATTATGCGAATTGGTAATTGTGATTATAATTATTGTTTATTATAGTTTCTGTATACATTTGTGAAGTGTATGATCTAAAATAATTCTATAGAAAGGATATCTTGATTTTTCAGAACAACTGGAGCTTTTCTTTACCGAATGAACTAACCGAATGCGCTTCCTTGAACTAAATGAACTAGTGAACTAGATGAGTGAACTAGTTCCGATGGAAAAAATATACATATCACTCCGTATCATTTGATGGAAGCGTTTTGCCCATGTATACCCTGTACTAACCTACCAGTCCTGGGTTCGATTCCAAGTCCGAGTTTATACGAGAGCACTGGTTCTAAACCACTTACCTGTACCAATGTATCTTTGATATTTATATATTGGTCATGTTTCTCTCGAGGAAAGAGGCCTTGCCTACCAGAGGTCCCTCTTTCTCCCTTAGCCAACTAGCTCCCCCCAGCATACCTTACATTCATTGACTCCAAAGTCGGTCTTCACTCGACTTTTGAGTCAATTCTATTTCTCATTGATCACCCGCTTTACGGGGTCCACCACTAAATCGCGCTGAAATGTCCAATTAAAATACAGGAATTCCTCTTATAAAAAAGGTAATCTTTCTATGATTGATATCTTGTATATATCTTCTAAATTTGTCATCTTTCTATGATTCTATGACAGCACTTTGATAGCTTAAAATAAATAATTAATAATGTCGGGCCACAATAAAAAAAAAACGAAATCTGTATTTAGTTACTAAGTGTATAGCCAACCTAAATATACTTTATTGACAATGCTTAGCTGTAATAGATAAATTAGAATTCTGGTTTGGTTTAATGGTTATCCGATTTCAGTGCCATATTCAGTTTTGTAATTTAAGTCTTGTACCGTTGTATTAGGGTCTTAATACACTTAAACGCCTTAGCCACCAGACCAACTACCAACTTACTGAACAACTAATTTTAGCTGTTTTAGAGAGTGATAGGCAGCACTATGCCGGCCAAAGGTGCTTCTTCACGCATCGCTTGAATCGCATCCTGTTTATCTCAAAAACCGATTTCAATTCCTCTGTAACTCCCATCAGCTTTCTCATCGTTCATCCCAAAATAATTAACTAAAAATTCCAACTCATTTTTCCTCTTACGGAAATCATTCATTACATCTCTCATTCTTCCTCTGCTTACGGCGAATCTTTTACAGTCTCTGCAGCTCACCAGTGGAACAAGCTTCCCCTGACTATCATACAAGCTCCAACTATCAACAACTTTAAACACCTATTTACTTAAATAAACAAAGCTTATAACATCCTTATTACCTCATACATGTGTTTAATTTTATGTATATTTGTTATATGTATATATATTGTGTATTTTATCACAAATTAACATCTACAAACTGACGCTGAACTCTAGCAACGTTCTTAAACCAATAAATATAAATAAAATCCTGCGTTGTTAACAAGTCAAAGTTTAATTAATATTGAAATTAATCTTGGCGCCATCTTGGAATTGATTATCATTTGTTACGCAAATTACTCTGTCATAACAATATTTGAATATTTAACTTGGATAAACACGACTGTTTTACTAAAAGAGTAGGGTATAAAGAGTGCAATTAACATTAACAATCAAATTAATAAAAATATAAAAAATTTATAAGTTACTAGCTAGCAGGCACGACAGACGTTTTCAGGCAAGAAGGAAATTAAACTCGATAACAGCGCCAGCGGATCCTCATCTGAATTGTAAACCATCAAGAAACTCACTTAAAACATCAATCAATAATTTCTATACTAAGCTACTAAAATGCTTGTATCATAGAAACAGGACAACCAAAGTACATATATCAAAGATACATTGGTACCGGTGAGGGGTCTCAAACTCGTGCTCTCGGTTTGGGTAACCATTGCACTGCCACTACACCACGGTCGCCTGGTCACGCCTTTGCTCCCTCGGTTCTCTCAAATCCACGTTTCTCTCCATACAAGCTCTACGGTTATGGCCCTAGGATTGTCTTATTGTCTCCGATTGCATTAAGAAATATTCTTCTGGTCATCCCTGTTTAATCGTTTTCTAACTTCGTTTTTATTATTCAGATGCGACATACGACTTAATTTATAGTAAGCAAGGGGAGGTCGACTGAGGCAAACGTCCATTTCATCCATTTTATTTCTATTCCATTTCCATTCCGTTTACATTCTATTAAATTAATTTCCATATCCATTTCATTTTTTTTCCATTTACATTTTATTAATTTAATTCCATATCCATTTCTTTTCTACTCCATTTCCATACCATTCCATTTACATTCTATTAATTTAATTCCACATACATTTCATTTCTTTTCTTTTTCCATTTAATTTATCGGACCAAAAAAAACAAGATAAATTCAGTTGTCCAAAACAATTTATTATCGATACACTCAGGGTTTCTGGATCAATATCAAAGATATATTGGTACCGGCAAGTGGTTTTGAACCGGGAGTTCTCAGTTTGAGTGACCATTGGACCTCTAGACCACTGCCGCCTTAATAATCAAAGGAAGTAGGCAATTAGCATTTATAAAGTGAGTGCAGAATAATTTGAAGACATAAATTACTTTCATTTACTTCGGAGGGAAACTTTGGATCGTCTTCATTAAAAGTTTGCGCATTTTTTTAAACTCTTATTTTAATTCGAAGAACAAATAATGATTTTTATGTTCGTATTTTTTTTAAGTATAAACCATTATAACTGCGGGCCCATCGCGTAAGGCTACGTCCGCACAGGCAGGAGTCTTGCTAAGCGTCTAGAGCCTAGAGTTTCCCATTCTGGCTACTAGCTAGGATACACGCTGGTCGCACTGGAGGTGTTTACGTGGTGGGTTGCTGATGCAATGTGACGAAAACCAACATGTTTGTTCACTTCGATGCACGCTAAGCGACTAGCTATGCGCCAAGCGCGCAGTGCGGCCAGCCACGAACATTCTAGGACGTTCGTTTTACTAAGCTACTCGCTAGGTGACTCGCTAGGCTCTATGCGCTTAGCAAGCGTCCTGCCTGTGCGGACGTAGCCTAACTCAATGATTATGGGTTTCGTTTTGACAGTTAAACTCAAAGAATTTGGACTTAAAAAACAGAAAGAGCCCTAAAATAGCTACAAAATACAACCGTTTATACTATTTTCACTTATGGCAATAAAAAGAAGTCAGAAGGGGATGAATATACATTTTTACATTCGTAATTTAGAAGGTTGTCACTAGTTTTAATGATCATTTGACAACCTAATTTGACACAATAACAAATGACAATAAAATACTTCTAAAAAGGATGACGGAACAATTGTGCCGCTACTCTTACTACCACGTGACTTTTAATTAAGCAGTATTAAAAGTCAAACACAATTACAAGTGGTTGCATTTGCAAAAAAAGTAGTGCCAACCTTTGAAATGAAGTACAAGTAGTTGTCTCTTTCAGTCACACGTGATATAAACATAATATAAATGAGACAAATAACAATGAATTAGTTCTTATTTTAGCACAGATTTATTCTTTCCAAATTCTTTGGTTAAACTCCATTAATTTTAATTTTAAAAAGCGTTAAAATTAAAATTGCGACCGCGCAACATTCTAGGACGTTTTCTAATAAGTGATGACAATTGTCACGTTCTAATTAACACAGGGATAGACAGAGACAATTAAATAAACTATATATTTGTTTTAAGTAGTATAAATATTTGTTTATGGTAGGCAGACATCCTCAAGAAAGCTGGGTTGCCTAGTACCCATAATCTTAGAGCTTGTATGAAGAGAATAGCGGATGTAAAGGAAGCGAGGGAGTTGTGTCAGGATCGTGGCAAGTGACGCTCCATTGTCTCTGCCTATCCCCATGGGAAAAAGGCGTAACAATTCGATTGATTGATTGACTTTTTTACTCATTTTCATACTAAGCTACTAAAGTGCTTGTATGAGTGAAACATGACAACCAAAGATTTGCGTAACCATTGCACTGCCGCCTAAACGGTCGCCTAAATCAAGATTGACGAATTAAGTTACTAAATAATCCAATTGTTCACAAGTTTTATTGACAAACAATGTAAATAAATTACAAGTTTAAATTGATTTACTGATATCCGTATTTTAGTTGTTGCCAACTTAAGAATAATTTATGCGATAAAGTTTGGAGAACTGAAGATTTTAACTGCTTAAATTTTAGATTATTCCCGTTAAAATTTATTTTAATCTATTTTCACACAAATATAACCAGCTTCGGAAATATTCGAATTCGCCGAATAATATAGAAAATAAATATAATAAATGTTAGATTTTTAATATAGCCCGACACGCAGGCTAGACAAGCTATGACAGCATCCCGCCTGATGTTAAGCTGGATTGCGATCCATTAATGGAGGGTTAAGACAAAGAAGAATAACTTTTGATTTTCTTCTTAACACGAAATAAACGCGAACAACAGCGTAGACTTTTGAAAGAACATATACATAGTAATTTCTTAGATTTTGCGCGAACATTGATTAATGAATTAAACAAATTTTATGCGGCTTACTATTGCGTTTATTATCCAAGTTCAGCAAACGGCCAACGTAGATGACACTGTCAGTTTGCAAAAAAATGAATTAAACCGGGAACAACAAAACAAAATCAAAAAATCGAACGGGGTAGTTTTGGAAACAATAACAGCATCAACCAATAGGACGACCAACACCTCAGTCTCTCCGTGACCATGATGGCTGCAAAGCTTTCGAAACGTCAGAATAATAAAAATCAAAATAAATGCGATAGTAAGCAGCATATATTTAAAAAAAATTGAGAACATTACATCATCATCATCAGCCAAAAGGCGTCCACTGCTGAACATAGGCCTCCCACTTAGAACGTCAATTCGAACGACAAGATGCCAGTTGCATCCACTGGTTATTCGCGACTTTCACTATGTCGTCAGTCCACTTAGTGGCAGGACTAAGTGGACTGCGTCTGCCGGTTTGTGATCTTCACTTTAAAGCCTTCCCCATCGGTTGTCAGTTCTTCGAGCGATGTGGCCTGCCCATTGCCACTTCAGCTTGCAAATCCTACGAGCTATGTTGATAACTCTGGTTCTTTGGCGAATGTCCTCGTTCGGTATTCTGTCGCGCAGAGATACTCCGAGTATATCATATACAACAAAGGTATTATAATTTTTGGCACTGAACTCGCACCAGGGAGCGTAGTTACTATCCCGGCCAGGTTTTTGACCCTTCATGTCTGCCTTAAAAGGAACGTATTAGTGACCATGCAGTTAAATTAATTGGTAAAATCATCACGTATCCAATTATTCCCAAAGTTTGAAAGTGGCTTATAATGTATATTGCTGAACTTCTTAATGGAAAGAATTTCATCTCAATATTGGGAAGGGTGGGAAAATACTTTTAAAAACAATGTTAACTTTAACTGCTAGTAGTAGAGTCGCCTCTATTCATGGACAGCTCTCCAGCCTAACTTCGTGCAAGTTGATGTCATATGTCATGTCATAAATGTCGTTAAGAGTAGGCAGTGGTACCCAGTCTGCCGACCCTGGGTAGTACCACCACTTACAAGTATACAGACCGTGAAGTGATTTGGTCGCATTTCGGGATCAGCTTGTAGGATGCCGGTTTCAACTAGGCCGGCATAGTGAATGTGACTGCTACTTAGAGTTATTGAATCGCAGTAGCTATGACATCCATTCATAGACCACACTCCAGCTTAACATCAAGCGGGGAGCTTTTAAATGTCGAGTCACAATAAAAAAAAATTATAAAACCTTGACCTGATATAAAACGATATAAAATTGTATTTTTATGCATCTCAGAACAAGCTACACTATATTTCAAAAAGAGAACACTTCGAACACGCTCACTGGGGGTGGCGATCGGGTGACAAATTAAACAGGGGCCGCTCTATGACCTATGGTGACGCTATAAAACAAATAAAAATAAAAATTTATTCGCCCAATCAGTTGGGCAATTATATGCCTAATCAATTGTTAGTAATACACACAATCTCAATGCCCTGGATTCATTGCAGCGCCGAGCTGTCCGAATCATAGGAGATGTAGAGGTTACGCGAACTCTGGAGCCTCTGCAATTACGCAGAGACATGGCGGCTCTGTGCGTCCTCTATCGCCTATACCACGGAGAATGTTCCGAGGAGCTCTTTAACCTTGTTCCTATCTCGTCTTTTCACACCCGTAACACCCGCACTGGTCGGGGGAAGCATTCACATTTTGTCGACAGAATCGGTAGTCGAACTAAAAAGTTCGGTGCATCTTTTCTTTGTAGAACGGTCGACAAGTGGAATGCTTTGCCAGCCCATGTGTTCTCTCCCTCCTGTAACCTTGGATCCTTCAAGCGATGCGTGAAGAAGCACCTTTGGCCGGCATAGTGACGGCGGCTGAGACAGCCGTGAACAAACTCGGTTGTCTCAATCGTCTGCACTTCTGGATCTCCTCTTGCTTATCATCAGGCGGGTCGATGTCAAATGTCGAGTCACAATAAAAAAAAAAAAACAATTATAAACTAAATTAGTATACAAAAGAGAAAATAAAAGAGTTATAACTATATTTATTCTACGAGTATTATTAATGCAGTAGACTTTCTAACTTCTGGGTTCATCAGGCCCGTTGTCCAGTGCCGTCGCAACTTAATATCCGGCATCGCAACAAGCACCTTGAGTATACTGTTGGAACTACCCAGCATTATATTTCTGATAGAAAATATTTTTCTGCGCATCACATCATGGAAGCTATAATGCTCCATTTAGCTTAATAAAGGCATATTATACGAGTACATGGCCAGTAGCATTATATCCGAATCCGGGGTAGCTCACCGATAACAAGTACCTTGTATACAGACTGTCAAGTGACTTAGTCGCGTTTTGGGGTCAGCTTATATATAGCTGGTCCTAACTAAGCTGGCATAATGGATGTGACTGCTACTGACAGTTTTTTACTGTAGCAGCAGTCACCTCTATTCATGGACCACACTCCAGCTTAACATCAGACGGGACGCTGTCATATGTCGAATCGTAGAGAAAATAAAGCATTAGAGCTGGCAAAGCTGAGAGGCGAGCGTGGTGTAGTGGTCACGCAAACCGAGAGCACGGGTTCAAGAAACCGCTCACCGGTACCAATATATATTTGATATATGTAATGTACTTTGGTCATCTTGTTTCTATGATACAAGCACTTTAGTGGCTTAGTAAAGACATGTTAAGACATTCCTCTTGTCAATCGACAAGTGGAATGCTTTGCCAGCCCATGTGTTCTCTCCTTCCTATAACCTTGGATCCTTTAAGCGATGCGTGAAGAAGCACGTTTGGCCGGCATAGGACGGCGGCTGGGGCAGCCGTGAACTTACTCTGTTTTTTCAGCCGTCATCACTCTTGGACCTCCTCTTGCTTATCATCAGGCGGGTCGTGGTCAGATGTCGTGACACAAATAAAAAAAACATTTTGGGCTTATATTGTTCCACTTTTGTAATGCCCAATGTAGAAAAAATATATAAATGGTAGTTTCGATACTTGTATTGATAAAACTAATAACAATTTTGCCTTTAATTTCTGTGCAATTAAATTATTTGAAAAATAAAATATGGATTATTGTATTGTTGCCCAGTCACGAAGACACGCCACATTAACAGTACTACTTTGAACTATCATAATTATAGTTTGATCATTTTGCACACCTAAACTATGCAAAATAAAGGATATATTTCAATTACATTCTGGCACAATAAACTACATATTTCAAAATGTATATGCAACTGTTAGTAAAATTTAGCCTAAGTCCCATAAATGAAGGAATGTCCTTTAAAACCTAACTTAAGGTGTTATGAACGCCACCGTAATCGCAATACGATCGTGAGGCACACCCAAGCAATAACATAGTTGACAATATTGTCTGCCATAATTCCCAAGCAACGCAATCAAAAGTGACGCCACGCAGACGTTGTGATGCTTTTAATAACAAACAACAACATTATATTACTTATAAATACAAGTATATAGACCGTGAAGTGATTTGGTCGCGTTTCGGGATCAGCTTGTAAGTTGCCGGGTCTAACTAGGCCGGCATATTGGATGTGACTGCTACTCACAGTTATTGTATTGTAGTAAAAGTGACATCCATTCATGGACCACACTTCACTTCGGCTTAACATCAGGCGGGGTGAGTTATAAAAGTCCACAAGAAACCACCCTTTGAACTCCTATTTATTTTATTGTGACACGATATCTGGCCTCGACCCGCCTGATGATAATGATGATTTTCATGCACTTTTTTAATACGGCGTTTAAAATTTATTCATTCAATTGAATTTTCACGCGTTTTTTTCTACAGGAATAGGCAGAAACAATGTAGCGCCACTTGCCACGATCCTGACAAAATTCCCTCGCTTCCCATTTGATATTTAGAATGATTATATTTTTTTATTGGACACATCCTCAAGAAAGCTAGCTTGCCTAGTGCCCATAACCATGGAGCTTGTATTAAGAGAATTGTGAATGTGAGGGAAGCGAGGGAGTTGTGTCAGGATCGTGACAAGTGGCGCTCCTTTGTCTCTGCCTATCCCTGTGGGAAAAAGGCGTGACATTTGATTGATTTTTCTTAATTATTAGTAAGCGTTCGCATATAACCTTATTAATACTGAGATATTATGAACGATTTGATAACCGTTGGCGTTTTGTCGACCAAATCAAAGACATCCTCGAGAAAGCTAGGTTGCCTAGTACTTATAACTGAGGAGCTTGTATTTATTTATTAATTTACGAGGGAGTTGTGTCAGGATCGTGACAAGTGGCGCTTCATTGTCTTTGCCTAACCCTGTGGGAAAAAGGCGTCAACAATTTGGTTTGATTTTTTAATGGTTTCTCACTGCGGACCTCACAGATCTTTTGGAATAAATAAGATATAAATAAAATAACAAAAGATATATAATTTTATATTTATTTAATATACATTTTTGATTCAATTCGCCATGGTACTTAAAATAACATTACATACATATACATTAATATATATATATACTGTTCCACTATAAAACAATTTATTACAAAAAGCAAATTTGGAAAAATACAACGTAGGTAGGTATATATTATATAATATAATAGATTTTTATTAATACAAATCTCAGTTAAACTATAATCAACTATTGCGCACGCAAGACGTTTGACACACTGAAAACATTGAAAACCCTGAAAACACCACACCTCGTCATTTTGTTGAGTTAGTGGTTTTTACTTTCATATGTTACTGAACGAAAACTGTAACCAATATTCTTATTGAATTTTAATATATTTTTATTTAAGAAAAGTCCAATTTATATGTTTTGTATTTATAAATTATATATTTATATTTTATATTAACATAGTATGTTAACACTTGTATTGTTATAATTGCATGCACACAATAGGCAATCACAGCATATAGATATAATATTACAATAATGTAATAAATTATAGTTATTATACACTTACAAAGTTACAGTTACTATTACAAAAACAAAATAATATTAATAACAAAAACTTGTTAATCATCATCATCATCCAGGAGACGTCCATTGCTGAACATAGTCCCCCTTAGAACGCCATTCCAAACGACAAGATGCAAGTTGCATCCACATATCTTGTCGTTCATCATGGGAGGGGGGAAGTTGTCACAATCCCCAGCGCTTGGCAGGCGGGTTGGAGATCGCAGTATACTCACCGCACGTTGATAGGACGCTGCAGCCCATCCTGCGGTGAGACTAGTCAAGTTTTAGGACATTCCGGGCCTTGCTATTGAAACATATCTAGACATGTTCATATGACAGAACACTACCTGATGTTAAACTGGAGTGGAGTGCTGGACCACTGACGTCTTATCTGATCGTCAATTTAAGCCGACTGGGAAATTACTACCGTCTTTCTATTAATCCTAAATACTAAATACACTGTCATATGAACATTATTATTAAAATAAATACGGTCCTATAAAAAATGGGTTACAAAACTACCTTAATATTTAATATATTATTTTTAATATTTTAAAATTAAAATAATAAAACTATTTTACAATATACTATATATTTATTAAATTATTTTAGATACTTTTCCAAAAATGTGGGCTCATCATCATTTTTGCGGCCGTAAAATTAGTAAATATTTTTGATACAAGAAAATAATTTAGTAATGATACGGTCATAAGAAAAGTATCATAAAGGATGAATACTTAATAATCACGCCTACATTTCACTTAGGATAAACGGTTATTATAGACAAAACTATACAATCATATTTACACTACTATGGAAGATAAAGGATATTTTGTTTCGCAACCTTAGTACGGCTGGAGTGAACGCGGGTCTAAGTGCGAAATTTATGATTTTTTAACAATTTTTTTTTCAATCTTTTCTCTAATCTAAATATACATTTATAATATAATACACTTTATTTATTATATTATATATAAAATATAAACACACACTAAGCCGACAATAAAATCGATATGTACAGTTAGTAAAAAATCAACAATAAAAAGTAAAACATTTATGAAATTTGTTTCTTTATTTACACTAAATAATGATATTTAGCCACCGATTAAAATGCAGAATTTAATTCTGTTATACAAAACCTAACTAACAAAAGACTAAGTTATAGGTAACTTGATAATTTTATAATTAAAACGTTTTTGACACTACGTCTTATTTAATTAGAATAAAACGGGATTTGAACCAAAATGAAATGTACCTCTCAGCTCATACAATGATGTTACATACTATAGATACTCTATCATATTTTTTATTTATTTTTAAAATCAATACAAACAAGTAAGTAATAAATTATATTTAAAAAAAAACTATTGTGTTTATTTTGATTAATTTAATACAATGGCGATTCAAAGGCTTGGCAGCCATTGTGGTCAGGAAGACACATTTTATAAATAAATAAAAAAAAACACCTATAAAACAATTAGGCACATATTCCATTGGCTATCGTTAGACACCAGTGGCGTAGCGTGAAGGGGGCGGCAAAATTAAAAAAAAAACAACTAAAATAAATCGTTAAAATTTGAACCTGAAATTCATATTTTTGTTGTACCTATGATTGAAATTCCTAAATAAGGACGATTCTGTCCAATTCTTGTTTTAATCGCATATATATGAGCTAAAAACCAAATGTATTTACAAAACAACGTAAACAACTGTTGTACATGTACTTTCTTCGTTCAGAATTAGGATATCGACTCGAAACTTATAGTATTAAAAAATGAATATACACGTCTAAATTATAAACTACAAAACAGTTTCGTTGGTACACGTCCTAGGGCCATTAACCAGCGAATATCTACTCGAACCGCCATTCTTTCTCGTTGTTACCGCACCCCTTATAAACAGTTCTTTAAACGTCTCCCTGAATTGCCTCGACATACCACAATAAATAGCAAAATTAATAGGATATGATACTATTATGAAAAAATTCGTCACAAGTATCAAAATATTCGCTATATGATAATCGAGTATCTCAACAATAGTACTCGATATAATATGTAGTATTGTCACAACAGCTACGGGGATTTCAACTAGAAGAAAAACAGTTACAACTACAATAAGCATTAGGGTTGTACAATTTGAATCTCTAAGTCGTTTACATTCAGATTTTCTGTTTTCCTTAAATAATTTTTGCCTATTAATTTGTGCCTTCTTCATAGCCCTAAATAGTAGGACGTTGAGTACGACCAGAGACGTGCAAGGGATCAAATGAACGAAGAGTACTCGGAAACCGAAGTAGCTGATGAAGTACGCGTCCACTGATAAGGATATCACCCATGGTGACATTTGTATCTGTGAACAGAGAAAATTTAATTAGAAAAACTGTTTAGTGATTTATTCAATATATTTATTTAATGTTGCTTTGATTTCTTAATTCGTCGTTTCTTCGTATAACAATTATCAAGTAGAATTCTTTACCAGCCCATGTGTGTCTTATAGCTTTGGATCTTCCGAGGATCCAAAGCTATCCTCCAAAACTAAGCTAAGAGTAAAAAAACACTTTTGTCTAGCATAGTACCGGCGACTAAGACAGTTGTAAACGGAGTCAGTTTCCACAGGTTGTCGGCGCGGTTGTACTTTCCACTTCAAGATCAGGTTCGGCGTCACAACAAAATGATATGTGACCAAAATAAACTAAAACAAAACGACTATTAATTTAACTGTAGTAACAGTTACCTCCATTCATGGACCGCACTCTAGCTTAACATTAGGCTAGAGAGTAGAGTTAATGGCGTACTTTTTTTTTATTGTGACTCGACACGTGGTACCCTGTCTGCTGATCCGGGGTAGTGCCACCACTTACAAGCATATAGACCGTGAAGTGATTTGGTCACGTTTCGGGATCAGCTTGTAAGTTGCCGGTTCCATCTAGGCCGGCATAGTGGATGTGATTGCTACTCACAGTTGAATTGAATTATAGTAGCAGTGTCATTCATTCATGGACCACACTTCAGCTTAACATTAAGCGGGGTGCTGTCATATGTCGAGTTACAATAAAAAAAAATGTTTTTTCTTGTGCGCAAATGCGGTGGAGGGGCGCGTCATTTTGACTTAGACATGAATGCCAGCGCTCTTTTTATCTGCCGGTTTCTATACAAGGCATAATCTTACCCGGCAGACTTCTTCGAAGTGTCCCCGCCATACAGTCAAGTGTGGCACATATTGGCGATCGAAGAAACGTGGCAATTGATGTAGAAACGCAGCAATGCCGATGTAAATGAGACACTTTATTACACGTGGCATTGTGCACCTGTAAAATAATGAATATTATTCAGAGTATTATTAACGCTAGATTGTAAATTAAAGAAGGGTAGGTATTTTTATGATGGGGGGGCAATTGAAATTGATAGATTCCGCTCAAAATCGATTTTTTAAATTATTGCACGCCAAAATCGAAATAGATCTATTTGACATAGTGCATATGCCATTTATTTTGAATTATTAAAAAATATATATCTATATTTATTATTTAATTATTATTCATATTAAAAAAAATTTAGACCTAGGATAACGAAAAACATAGAAGGCTCTTTCACTCTTTGAAAAACCTTATTCATATAATAAAATATTTTTGCAATCGCATTTATTATTTTTTTCTGTCATGATCGTGAATTAAGGCGTGAATTTGTTAAAATCAATCAATTTGTCACGCCTTATTTCCTACGGGGACAGAGTCAATAGATCGCCACTTGCTACGATCCTGACACAACTCCCTCGCTTCCCTCACATCCACAATTCTCTTCACACAAGCTTTACGATTGTGTGACATTAGGCAACCCAGCTTTCTTAAGGATGTCTCCGATTTGGTCAGAAAACACCCTCCCGTGTCTGGAAGTGAAGTTGACAATACATACATAAAAATCGAGAATTTCGCACTTATATATTACTTCAATGTAGGCGTAGAAATATGAACTTTATATGAAACTTTTCAACTATCCAAAGAGGCATAACATATATGACATAACACGGAGGCATCAGTGGAAAATAAATTCTGTTTATTTTTATAAAAGCGCAAAACTTCGCAATGAAAGTTGCTCTCAAGAGCGTTTAGGATACGCGAGATACAAATAGGGTTATCACTTCCTTTAATCGGTGAAATGAAATAATATGGTACGGACAGCTGGTAGTCATTTGTCCAGTCTGCCGATCTGGAGTAGTATCACCATCGCGTTGCAGAGGATGCCTGTTTCAAATAGGTAGGCAGGCATACGAAGTGAATAGAAAGATAGGTAGTAGATAGATAAATTGGTAGAAGATACTGTAAGTAGCAGTTACATTCACTCTGTCGGTCTAGTTGGAACAGAAAACTTAGAGGCTGATCTCGAAAACGTGACTTCTCGGTCTGCATTCTATAAAGTGGTGGTACTACCGCGGAACGGCAGACTGTGCACGACTTTTTGACAACCAAACCCGGAGCAAATATAAGTTTCTTTTTTTTACTAACCAATATTTGTCATATTTAATTCAATTATTATCTAAATATGAAATATTATATTACAAATAAAAGCTATGAAACTATTTTTTGCTCCGACCAGGAACAGTACCCGGGACTTTGCCCGTAATGGATTTTCACCATACATTTTAGAAGTGGTAACCCTACGCGTAAAACCTATATTCTAATGTTTATGTACAGCAATTGTCAACTTTATTTAACAGCATTTAAGGTGCTTTTTGTTTAAATACTTTGGATACGTATGTACGTTTATCATTATATAGTGGGGCACTAGTTTTAGATGATGATTTATAAATGTCCATAGGTAAAAGTATTTTATAATGGATAAAAGTTAGCGGAAAGAAAATTTTATTTAAAAATAGTCATGCTATAAGAGCCAAGCCTGTATCGGCCGGCATAGTGACTGCGGATTGTGACAAGGATTGACAAAGGAGTGTTTTGATGGTTTGAGCACATGAAAAGGATGAGTGGAAGTAGATGACAAAAGAAATTTGTAAATCTGATGTGGATGGATGCGTTAATCGAGGCAGGCCCGCGATTGTGTTCTCCGATGAAATCGGAGACATCCTTAAGAAATCTAGTGCCCATAACTGTATAGGTTGCATGCAGGGCCGTCTTTACCCGGGGGTTCAAGGGGTGCGGTGCACCCGGGCGCAGAGTCCTAGGGGGCGCATGCCGACCGCCATAAATTTCGATAGGTACCTACTACACTGAGTCCACGCGAGCGGAGCCTTGACTTTCGCACCCCGGCGCTGAACATGCTTAAGACGGCCCTGGTTGCATGAATAGAATTATGATTTGTTTTTAGTCGTCGCTCTTGAACTTTCCCTTGCTTACAAAGGGCAAGTAGAGTCTAAATAATAATAATGTCAATCAATCAGTTAATCAAGCCTTTATCCCACAGAAATAGCCAGAAACAGACACAAAGAAGCGTCACTTGCTACTATCCTAACACAACTCCCTCGCTTTCCTCACATCTACAATTCTCTTTATACAAGATCTACGGTTATGGGCATCAGGCAACCCAGCTTTCTTGATGTCTCCGATTTAAATATACTATATATATGCAAATACCCCCTGTATCTAGGCTCCGAATGTGATTTTGTCCCATTCGGTGTAGAGACCCTTGGTCCGTGGGGTCCTAGCGCTATAGGGCTTTTTAAGGAAATAGCAAAAAGGTTAGTCGACATCACAGAAGACCGAAGAGTTGGCAGCTACTTCGGATAAAGTATAAGTCTAGCTATTCAAAGGGGGAACGCTGCCAGTATTTTCGGAACCTTGCCTAAAGGGACTCCTTTTAATAATATATTTTTAACCGACTTCAAAAAAGGAAGAGCTTCTCAATTCGACCGTATATATGTTTTAGTTATTATATTATATTTTTTAAGGTTTTTAATTTTAGGTTCATTGTTCTAAAATATTTGTATTGGTAACTTGTTAATAAAAATCCTTTTATGTTTATTATATTCATACCACAGAGCCTGTAAGAAGAGAATTGTGGATGTGAAGGAAGCAAGAGAGTTGGGTAGGGATCGTGGTAAGTGGTGCTTCATTGTCTCTGCCTATCCCTGTGGAAAAAAGGCGTGACAATTTGATTGATTGATTGATATATTCATAATATGCCATAAATTTCTTTAGTATATAATATATGAATATCTTACCAAGTTCTTGCAACAGGCGCATGGCACACGTAAATGTATCTTTGTACAGCCAGAGCTAACGTTAACCAAATGCTGGCAGTGTGAAACATTGCTGGTATCACCTGAAATTAAAAAAAACATTGGTTTAAATAGGTTAGTCCGAAGGAATTTATAAATCTGATGTGGATAGATACGTTAAACAAGGTATTGCGAAGCATTATTCCACATGTTAATGTAGGAGGGAAAAGGAAAGGAGTACTCCCAACTGTACGCGCGTTGCGAACAGGGCTCAACTAGCCGGGTGACGTCTCTTTGTTGGACCGCATATATATACCAACACTTTGTCGATAAACCGTTTGCGAGATATTGGACATATGCAACGCCATCTATCTATCTGCGCAAACACCATCTTTGGAACGTCGCCAAACGTTTCCAACAAAATCGGAAACAACCTCAAGAAAGCTGGGTTGCCTAGTGCCTATTACCGTAGAGGTTGTATGTACTAAGAGAATTGCGGATGTGAGGGGGGCGACGGAATTGTGTCAGGATCGTAGCAAGTGACGCTCCTTTGTCTCTGCCTATTCCTGTGGGAAAAGGGCGTGACAATTTGATTGATTCATCGATTGTTTTACATTTCTATTATAAGCTATCAAAAGTTCTTGTTTTTTAGAAAGAGGACGACTGAAGTAAATTGGGACCTGCAAGTGGTTATGAATCAGGGGCTCCAGGGACTCGATCCTTTTAAAACATTTGGCGTCGAAAAAGCAGTTAGATCGCGTCAAATAAATCATACTTGACCTATTAAATCATAAATGAATTATGAACCAAATAAATAAATTATTAAACAAATCATACTCGAATTATACAAATCAAGTAGTTTGTTTTGAAACCTAACATCTTATACCCAACTTGGAGATGTGTTCAAAGAATTTCTTTTTAGATATGTTATTGACTTAGTCGGTTGAAAATTCGCTGAAACTGTTTTTTCACGATTTAAAGTCGCGTGTACACGATGCACTAATAAAATAAAATAAAAACGAATTTTTATTTATTAATGAGATTCTAACTATGCGATGCATGAAGAAGAAGAACTTTTGGCACAACGACTGGGGCACTCGTCGGCACTCTTGGACCTCTTCTGGCTTGTCATCAGGCGGGTCAAGGTCAGATGTCACAATAAAAAAAAATGTACAGTGTTGAATGTTGAATGTTGCAAAGGACGTGGTCTGCCGATCCGGGGTAGTACCACCACTTACAAGTATAAAGACCGTGAAGTGACATTTCGGAATTAGCTTGTAAGTTTTTCGTTCCAACTACAGGCATAGTGGATGCAACTGCTACTTAAGTTATTAATCAGACGGGGTTCTGTCATATGACGAGCCATAACAAAAATATAAAATTAGGTGGTGTACATATGCACCACCTATTTTTTTTATTATTATCTTATTATTTATTATTTATTATTATGTTATTATTTTTATTATAAATTAATATATATGTTTATACATTATAATAATTTATTTATTTCACATTTCAAACTAATTTTATCTTTTCTTTCTCTTCATGCACTGTAGAAACGACCGGATATATCTCCCAAAGGTTAACTGGTAGAAAATGCCTTAAGGCATTAAGTTCGCCTTTTGTAAACTTTTGTAGTTATTTATGTGCAATGAAGAATTCTATTATTATTATTCTACTTATTTTTCATTTTTCTTATTTATTATATTCATCAGATACAGGGTAGGCATGTGTCGGATATATCAAAACGAATCTAAAATCCGATTCCAGTCACAAATCGATTTGTATCGATTTCCAAAACTAATAAATCGGATTTAAAAAAAAACTATAAAAAACGAACTAGCGATGTAGCCGAACCAAAACACAAACCGCACAAAAACGTTAAAAATTAAAAACTAATATAGAAATTCGCTTTGTTTCTGTCTAACCCAGCATACCTTAGCGGAGTAAAAAGGATGGGGCGAATTTTAACGGTTTTGGATTTCGGTTTGGATATTTTACGATCGCACATAGAAACATAGAATTACTCGCGAAGTAATAAGATCTATTTTAGATTACATTTGTTACGCTATTAGTTTTTTGAACGCTGTGCAACGCATTTTATCCTTACTTTACTCCTATGCCTATGTAATTAGAGAGCATATTTGCGTACATGATTGCAATTACTGGATACTTGGATTTGTTTATGTTTGGAGTGAGTTCTGATGAGTGAAAGACATGTATTAGGTGTTTTGTTTCGTTGCAAGTTATAGGCAGTTTGACCTTGGTGACACATGCGTGCACTTCGTTTACGTAAATTAGTTATTTTATGTTTTGGTAACAATTTAAATAGGTAATTTCTCGAGTAGAAGACTTTGTAAATTTATATTATAACTAAAAAATAGATAGGACATATTAGTGTTGTGTTTTTATTGTGTATATAATTGTAAAAAAAGAGATAGATATTTGCTTCGGGTCTGTTTATAAAAGAGTGGTAGGCAGTGGTACCCAGTCTGCCGATCCGGGATAGTACCACCACTTGCAAGTATACAGACCGTGAAGTGATTTGGTCGCGTTTCGGGATCAGCTTGTAAGTTGCCGGTTTGAACTAGGCCGGCATAGTGAATGTGACTGTTACAGTTATTGAATTGTAGTAGCAGGGGCATCCATTCATGGACCACACTCCAGCTTAACATCAAGCGTGAAGCTGTCATATGTCGAATTACAATTAAAAAAATACATATTTAAATTTAACTTAGACTTTAAAGTATTTAGTTTGAGCCATCGTTTTAAGTTTTTTTGTTTTTTCATCGAAATGTCATGAAAGGAATCCATGCCTTGTGAGGTATGGATTCATTTTCAGAAAAATGTAAATAAAATTTATTAAGATAATTAATATTTTTTTATTGTGACTCGACATATGACAGCGCCCTGCCGTTAACATACAAGCTAAATCTGAAGCTGACGCCACCAGGTCACCTTACAGTCTGCCTACCACTCTAAAAAATGCATAAATTATATTATGAAATAAGGATTATAAATTATTATAGGTACAATTTTAGTATACATTGTATGAGTATATACTTACTAGATAAAAAACATTAGTTTTGAAAATATATGTTATTAAGAAATAGAATATTATAAAAATAAAATCGATAATATTAAATCATTGTACCGTACGTACATACTTTACTTTTTAAATTAATCAATTTCCTTATCTATGGGCACATCGAAATAAAATCGATTCGATTAAGTTTGTTGTTTGCTAATAAAACCAAATCTATAGTATAGTAAGGCGCTACTAAACAGAAATCGGATTTCTAAAATCGGATTTTGAAATCGATTTCAAAATGGAAAATCGGATATATATCGGTTTGCGAAAAAATACGAAAACGCCCATGCTTAATACAGGGTCCAAGCCAGCGGTGGTCAGCCACCCTAACAATACGCGCCGTGTCCAGGAGCACCGCTTTTTGAATCAAACGCTTGATCCAACTACCCAACGAGAGCCTCTTTAGGTGTTCGTCGAGGCTCTTGGCTATTAACCCATTGGCAGTCACGACTATTGGCACAATGACTGCTGTATCCACTTTCCACATGACAACCTCGCGAGCCAGATCTCATCTTAAATTATCTTTCTCAGCTTTCATGAGGTTCTAGTCATGAGGGACCGCTATATTTTTATTTTTTAATATACATTTCTTTACAAAGCTACTAAAGTGCTTGTATCATAAACCCAGAACAACCAAAGTATATATCAAATATACATACCGACAAGTGGTTTTAAATACGTGCTCTCGGTTTGCTGTCATGTACAATCATTGTGCGACGCTCTAGTCTATCTATCACCACTATTTTAGGCTTATTATATTATAATATATTATATATAATTTACATTTCTATACTAAGCTACTAAAGTGCTTGTATCGTAGAAACAGGACAATCAAAGTACTTATATCAAAGATACATTGGTACCGGTGGGTGGTCTCGAACTCGTACTCTCGGTTAGTGTAACCATTGCACTGCCACTACACCACGGTCGCCTTTTTGGCCTTATTATTATTAGTGTAAATCTACCATAAATGTAGTGCCTTCCGAAAATATCTTTCCTCTTGAACGATTACAGAGGCAATCGCAACATGCATTCGAGGTATTTTTCCATACTCGGTGAGCTTGGAGCTTGGAAAATGTCTTTGCCTTTGAAACACTTATTGTATTTTTATATTTTTATTTATTATATTTGTACGAGTATAAACATATTATTTTAAAAGCTTGAATGAAGGGAGAAATAGACGAAAGAAAAAAAACTATACTTAAAAAAAAAACACGTTTATATTTGAATTTGAATTGAAAAGGGAGAGTGTGCCTTTATTGTGACCTCGACATCTGACCTCGAGCCGCCTGTTAGTGAACAGGAAGAGGTCCAAGAATGGCGACGACTAAAAAAACAGAGTTGATTTACGGTTGCCTCAGTCGCCGTCACTATCACTTTAAAGAGTGGTAGGCAGTGGTACCCAGTCTGCCGATCCGGGGTAGTACCACCACTTACAAGTATACAGACCATGAAGTGATTTGGTCACGTTTCGGGATCAGCTTGTAAGTTGCCGGTTCCAACTAGGCCGGCATAGTAGATGTGATTGCTACTCACAGTTATTGAATTGTAGTAGCAGTGACATTCATTCATGGACCACACTTCGGCTTAACATCAATAGGGGTGCTGTCATATGTCGAGTCACAATAAAAAAAAAACAAAAATAACTATGCCGGCCAAAAAAATTATTTATTAAAATTATTGTATTGTCATCGGTTTTTAATACCGATGACATTAGAAATGGTCTATCATCAGACCTCTAGAAATGGGTGAGAATATAATCGAAAGATTCCATTACGTACTCGTTTTTTTTTTATTTTTTTATTGTGACACGACATCTGACCTCGTCCCGCCTGATGATAAGCAAGAGGAGGTCCAAGAGTGACGACGACTGAGAAAACCGGGGTTGTTCACGGCTGCCCCAGTCGCCGTCACTATGCCGGCCAAAGTAATAATCGTAGTAATAACAGTAGTAATCGTACAGCTAAAAATCAAGAGAGTTGTGTCAGAATCATGTTTATCTGTATATCTCTGTAGGAATGAAGGCGCGATAATTTGATCAATTGATTATAATAACAAAAAAAATGTATTGTGACTCGACATATGACAACTCCTTGTTTAATGTTAAGCTTTAGTGCGGTCCATAAATGAAGGCGACTGCTACTACAGTTAAATAAGTTGGAAGCTGATCTTGAAACGCGACTAGGTCACTTCACGGTCTGTACTATCCACTTACAAGTGTATGTCATCACAAAAGAAAAAAAAGTAACAAAAAAGAAAAGAGTTGGGAAAAGTATCGATAAATAATTCAATTTCTCACTACTCTGCCCACTCTTAGGGGGATAAAGACGTGATGATATTATAAAAGTTATAGCCCTACGTTTATTGTTTAACGCATCAAAGTCTGGGGAAAATATGAAAACTTCTTTATTGTGTTAACTAAAGTTATATTGTCTGAAAGAAACATTACACTACTGCATTCCGTATAATTTAGTTAACAAGATAGGGTGAGGGTACTAGTTGTTGACTAGATTAATTTTTTGATACTTTCTATGGTTTTGTTAGAACCTTGTTTATGAAATAAAAGACTACCTATTGTGATTTAGGAGTATTATCGCATTTATTTTGATTATTTTGGGTGACTGTAGTGTATTGGTAGTAGATAAAAAATATATATAATAAACTACCAAAAGAAGTTATTTTTTATAGTTGTTTCCAAATAGTTAAGTACCAAAAAGTTAAGTACTGTAACCTTTGACGGATAGTTTATTATAGAAACCGGGCATTGTATAATATAAGAGTATTGTGTACTTTGGTCGTCTTATTTCTATGATAATTAGGCGTCTGTTAATATAGAAATGTAAATAAAAGTACTAGGAAGTGGTTTTAACCGGATGCACTTAGTTTGCGTCTACTAAACCACAGCGCCTTAACAAAACTATAATGATATTTTATTTTTATCAATTTATTTTATGTCATTCTACAAATAATAATTTCCAATAAAAAGCCGTTAACGGTAAAATTTTTATAGAATTCATTTTTAGTGTTAAATTTTTATTAACAGCTTAGAACAGCCAGTAAGGCATACGTTTACCCTAATAGTTTTACGAAACACGTATCTAAAGTAAGCGAGCCGTAGAGTCATGAAACAGAGCAAGTACTACTAAGTTTTCACAGTTTGTTCATTGTTACGTATGTTAGTTGACATCTGAAGAATTTTAAACGCGACTTGGTGTGTGTGTGTGTATGTGTGTGTATGTGGGTTGGTTCTTTGAAATTAGAATTAAGCTTAAGCTTTATAAATCTCATGTGAATGGATGCGTTAAACAAGGCAGGCCCAGGAGGGTGTTTGCCGACCAAATCGGAGACATCCTCAAGAAAGCTAGGTTACCTAGGGCCCATAACCATAGAGCTTGTGTGATGAGAATTGTGAATGTGAAGGAATCGAGAGTGTTGTGTCAGGATCATGGCAAGTGGCGCTTCATTGTCTCTGCCTATTCCTGTGGGAAAGAGACGTGACAATTTGATTAATTGATTGAAATACAAAGTATTCTATGAACAACGTTTAGACAAATTGTAAAAACTTATGAAGACTGACAGCTTTTATTTATTTAAAACTAGATACCAAGGCGGACTTAATGCCGTCAGGTATACTTACTAGTCTACCTTAAGGACAATTTAAAGCATTTTTGTATCGAGGTAGGTGCAAAATAAAATAGAAACATTTTCCCACGAAGATAGCCAGAGACAATGGAGCGCCACTTGCTACAATCCTGACACAACTCCCTCGCTTTCATCATCTATTATTATCGTTTGACGATACTTCAATTGTGTAAATGTATTGAAGATTTTCGGCCCTTTAACTTTTTATATAATCCTGGATCCTTCAGAAACAATGTGAACAGGCAATGTGAACATGTCGCTGAAGGCCATCGCCTTTAACACTATGTTGGTTGGTGTTTGACGCCGAGATAGGACCACTACTATCAGACTGACTAGAAAAAAGACTAACCGACCACTACTAACTTTGATACACAAAACAGAATATAGAGAACGACAATAAAAATAAAACGTATTTGGCCCTATTACTGAAAAGAGATTTTTCCAGGAAACCAACCTTGAGGTAGTGAAAACAAACATAAACTTTTATTAAACATATACAATGTATATGTGGTTTGAAAGAAGATGTAGTGACAAGGATTGATAAATAAATGTTTTGATGGTTAAGGCATATGGAAATAATGAGTGAAAGAAGTTGGAGAAAGGAATTTATAAATCTGATGTGGGTGGATACGTTAAATAAGGCATGCTCAGGAGGGTGTTCACCGACCAAATCGGAGACATCCTTAAGAAAGCTGGGTTGCCTAGTGCTCATAATCACAGAGCCTCTATGAAGAGAATTGTGGACGTGAAGGAAGCAAGAGAGTTGTGTAAGGATCGTGGGATAAAGGCGTGACAATTTGATTGATTGATTAATAAACATATAAAATCTTACACACTCACCTCATTCATGTAATTCCAAGCTTGGCATGCGCTGACAGGACTTAGTGGCTTGTAATGGTTGCCGAATGTGTACATGTAAAATAGCCAAGGCGCTGGGAATAGCATCGTGAACATATCGCAGAGGGCCATCGCCATTAACACTATGTTCGTCGGTGTTCGCATGTGGCGCCGGGATAGGACCACTACTATCAAAGTGTTCGCTACAGTTGTAGTCGCCAGGAGGAATGGTGCTATGTATCTGTGAACAAGTACGATAAGTTAAAAGGTGACCGTGGTGTAGTGGTAGTAAATAGGCAGGCAAACCAACTGTTGACAACAGGCGTGGACGAACGGTTTAGCGATTGGTTTGTTGCGCGTAAAGTCCCGGGTTTGATTCCCGGTCGGAGCAAATATTTGTTTCATAGCTTTTATTTGTAATATTTAATAACATTAAATATTGCAAATATTTGTTAATAAAAAAAGAGATTATCAATGAGTGGTAGACAGTGGTACCCAGTCTGCCGATCCGGGGTAGTACCACCACTTACAAGTATACAGACCGTGAAGTGATTTGGTCACGTTTCGGGATCAGCTTGTAAGTTGCCGGTTCCATCTAGGCCGGCATAGTGGATGTGACTGCTACTCACAGTTATTGAATTGTAGTAGCAGTGACATTCATTCATGGACCACACTTCGGCTTAATATCAAGCGGGATGCTGTCAGATGTCGTGTCACAATAAAATAAAACTAAATAAGTTTCATATCTATTTGCCGGTACCAATGTATTATAGATACAGGCGACCAAAGTAAACATTACTTTGGTCGTCCTCTGTCTATGATACGAGCACATTAAGAAAAAAATGTATTTTTAAAATAATAAAACATAATTTATTCAACTAATTAGATCGGAATAATCGCGCTTTTGATTATTCTGACTGAGGTAACAATGACTTAACTCGCTTTTTAGTCGTCGGCAATCTTGGGCCTCCTCATGCTAACTTTAATATGTGGCAGGTCAAGGCCAGATGTCGTGTCATAATAATAAAAAAAAATTAACTAAAATATCTGACCTTGACTTGCCTGATGGTAAGCAAAGTAAAATTCTACGAGCGCCGACGTGGTCAAATTATAAACAAAATTAAAAAATTGTTAACAAAAAAGAGGTTACAAACGGTGAATTTAGTAGCCGAATTTAGAATTTCGGGATTAGCTTTTAAGTTGCCAGTTCCAACTAGGCCGGCATAGTGGATGTGACTGCTATTTACAGTTATTGAATAGTAGCAGCATTCCAGCTTAACATCAGGCGGGGTGCTGTCACATGTCGAGTCACAATAAAAAAAATTTACATAATACCATTTTTATAAGCTCGTAAAGTTGTTTGTTTCAAAGTTTACTTAATTAGAAGCTAAAAGCTCGCTCGGTATGTGCTTCTATTTTTAAAAGAAATATTTCTTCACAGAAATTTTGGCTTATTTAGTAAAAATTAAGCGTTTTGTATCCTAGACTAAACTTTACACGTGTATTTTTAATTTCAATCAGAACAATTCGAATAGTCACGCCTTTTACCACAGAGTTAGGCAGATACAATGTTGTGCAACTTTGACATTACTCCCTTCCCTTACATCCACAATTCCCTTCATACAAGCTTTCTTAAGGTTGTCTCAGATTTTATCTTTATATAACGTTTATTTTGATTTTATACGAGTATATTGCGTATTAATATACATATTGGTATGTATACAATTTGTATATATGTTTTTTTTTAGGTTGCCTAGTGCCCATAACCGTAGAGCTTGTAAGAAGAGAATCGTGAATGTGAAGGAAGTGAGAGATTTGTGTCAGGATCGTGACAAGTGGCGCTCCATTGTCTCTGCCTAAACCTGAGGGGAAAAGGCGTGACAATTTGATTAATTGATTGTTATTTTTTTATTTAGACTACATATCATACGACTGATGTTAAACTGGGGTATTGTCCATGAATGGAGGTGACTACTAGTACATTTACGAAGCACCGATATCTTTGGCCGGCATAGAGACGGCGATTGAAGCTAACTTAGAATGAAACGGTTGTATCCTTCGCTCTTAGACCTTCTCTTGGTTACCATCTGGCAAGCAAGTGGTGGTAAATAGTGGTAGGCAGTGGTGCCCAGTCTGCCGATCATCACTTACAGAAATATACAGATCGTGAAGTCGCGTTTCGGTAGCAGCTTGCCGGTTGCAAGTAGGCTTTGCAGTATTTTAACTGTAATTGAGGTCGCCTCCATTCATAGACCCTACTCCAGCCTTACATCAAGCCGCTATAAATAAAGTCGTAGGTGTTTTTAGACCTTCTCAGGCGAGTTGAGGATTTTTTATTATGTCGAGACACAATCCTTCTAGATTGTGTCTCGTTCTTAGGGCGGAGGCCTATGTTTTTTATTATTTTTTTTATTGTGACTCGACATATGACATCACCCCGCTTGATGTTAAGCCGAAGTGTGGTCCATGAATGAATGTCACTGCTACTACAATTCAATAACTGTGAGTAGCAATCACATCCACTATGCAGGCCTAGATGGAACCGGCAACTTGCAAGCTGATCTCGAAACGTGACCAAATCACGGTCTGTATACTTGTAAGTGGTGGTACTACCCCGGATCGGCAGACTGGGTACCACTGCCTACCATTCTTTGATAACCAGACCCAAAGCAAATTTCCATCGCTTTTTTGTTTTTTTAACAAATATTTGCAATATTTAATATTAATAAATATTACAAATAAAAGCTATGAAACAAATATTTGCTTCGACCGGGGATCGAACCCGGAACTTTATGCGCAACAAACCGATCGCTAAACCGTTCGTCCACGCCTGTCGTCAAAATTTATTTCGTTGTTTATTCGTTTATTCGTCGTTATTAAGTCGTTTATTTATTTCAACCCTTTATTGCACCAAAATAAACCTAAAAATAGGTACAAAGGCGAGTTTAATGCCTATTAGGCATTCTCTAACAACTAACCTTTGGGATAATTAGAAATTATTGCCAGGGTGCAAATATACTACAAACTACAATACATTTTTTTACACTTCATCCAAGAATCACAAGTATAGTCTATCTAAGCGGAAATGACGCGCCCCTCCACCGCATTTGCGCACACGAGAAAACATAAAATATGAATACAACACACTGGAAATGCAATTGTAATTGGTCATTTAGTTGCTGGTTAGACACAAAAGGAGGAGCACGTTAATAAAGTATAGTAATATTTGTATTGACACATTTAAATAAACTAATAAAGTGGAGGGGCGCGTCATTTATAGTTAGATAAGCTATATATATATATACATAAGATATGTAGGTTCGAATAAACATACATAAATAACAGTGGCGTAGCGTAGGAAAAAAAATTGCCGCAGCCTTATTTAGGAATTTCAATTATAGGTACAACAAAAATATGATTTTCAGGTTCAAATTTTAACGATTTATTCTAGTTTTTTAAATTTTGATGCCCCCTAAATGTGCCGCCCGGGGCAGGCCGCCCCCGCCACGCTACGCCACTGATAAATATATTATATAATTATATTTTGTGCCAAATTATTTAATATGAACTAGATACCGTGAGCTCCTGTTTATCAAGAAACATTTAGGTAACTAATCGTTTAAAGACATTGACAGACGGTGCACGTCTAATATCAAGCGGTAGCTTGTTCCACTGGCGGGCTGCAGACACAGAAAAGAATGTGTCCTTCAGCCTGTAAGCCTCACCATCTAGTTTAAAGATACCAAATATACCAAAATTAAGTGCCGAATTTGTGATAATTAGTGCCAAAAAATTAAAATTTGTGCCACTGTATCTTCGGAGATATACATAGGTGTTGGTGAGGCTTCTGGAATGAACCTCACCCTGTAAGTCTCACCATCAGATCTCATCAACGGTATGAACTATCGACACAATTCTAATTCATTTATCTTGTTCTAAATTTTTGCCACCCGCCACACCAATTTTGAAGAATATTGCGTTTAAGATTCCCAAGATACAGGGGTTCCTTAGTGAGGCTTGTGGAATGAACCTCACCCTGTAAGCCTCACCATCATATCTCATCTACGGTATGAACTATCGACACAATTCTAATTCATATATCTTGTGCTAAATTTTTGCCACCCGCCACACCAAATTTCAAGAACATTGATACCGTATTTTCGGAGATATTAAACGTTAAACTCCTACATACATTTAGCGTTTGTACTAAATGCATGGATGTTAAAAGATAGGCCCTGCTTTGGTAAAAAAAGTAATCTAAAACGTAAAAAACAATTAGTTTTATCGACAGTCGTTCGTGAGTCAAGGTCGCTCGTCTTGTCACTAATAAAAATGCCTTCCCGTGTTATAAAATCATGTAAAAATTATCCTATAAAACACCAAAAAAGAAGTAAAATTACATTATATGTATAAGTATCACTATTTTCAATAATATATCCGTTTTTAGAAATAATACGATTTATTTAATGACCTTGAATAGGCTCACTGTTCATATGGAGTTGAGATGAAAAAAGTTATGGAGTGGCTTTTAATTTTTTTTATAAATATAATATAATTTCTTGATTATATAATACTTATGTTTTAATTATAGCTCGTTTTTAGGGTCCCGTAGTAAAAAACTGAACCCTTATAGATTTGTCATGTCTGTCCCTATGTCACAGCCACTTTTTTCTGAAACTATAAGAACTATATTGTTGAAACTTGGTAAATAGATATATTCTGTGAACCGTATTAAGATTTTCATACAAAAATAGAAAAAAAAAACAATACATTTTGGGGGTTCCCCATACTTTAAACTGAAACTCGAATTTTTTTTCAACAAACCCATACGTGCATTGTTTTCAAAAATGATATTGAGGTTTCTTATATTATTTTTTGATAAACTGAATTATTTGCGCGAAAGACACTTTCAAAGTGGTTAACTGTGAGTCCCCCCTGTAACTTCTAAAATAAGAGTAAACCGCAATTTACCTTTCATTCAAACATTTTTTTATTAAAGACTCGTAAAGCCGACTTCGTGTTATATCACTCTTTCATCAAAATCATTGGGGCAGATAGATAGACAAACATTCTAAAATGTTGTTTTATGCTTTAATATTACTAAATGAAAAATTCTACTTAAATACCGGTATTAATTATAAAATCTTACATTTTTTTAGTTTAAATTTGTTTAAATAGTCTTTAGTGTAGGTTTCCTCGAGAAGAAATTAGAAAAATGAAGATTTCTCTCGATTCCCTCATCAGATCCTGACTTGGGGACTTTGTACACTTTGAGAGTATACCTTTGCAAACAAATAAAGAATTTTCGAAATCAATCCATAATTGACGGCGAAATCAGGACGGCGAACATAGGAAATTAAAGGTTTTCCTTGATTTTTATGGGATCCTTTCATCAGATTCAGATTTGGTCACAATGGAATCGCCCCGAAGGTATACCATTGCAAAAAAAAAGTTTAAATCGATTCATAATTGACGGAGAAATCGGGAAATATATATTAAAAATTGGTAATGCAGTCCTCAATTAAATACGCATTATTAGGGATAACTCAAAAAGCACAAGCTTCCAAATAAAAAAAAAACATCTAAATTGGTCACTCAGAAAAAAGTTATTAGGTAACACACTTTTTGTGAAGTCGGTTAAAAGAGAAACCATCGATTAAAGTATACACCTAAAAATAGCCAAAATAAATATGATTTTATTTGCTTAACAAATTTGTAATTAACTTAAAGTAATGTAAATATTACAAAAAAAACTTTTAATTTTAAATATTGTTTAAAAAATATCCCCTGACGACTCCATTCCCTTTTCTTGTTCTAATTACTATTGTGACTATTTTTGAATTTTTATGCTCCAATCAGGAGCGGCGTGTGTGTTGATTGGTGCATTATGCGCCTCAATGACCTTGATTTGATACACGTGTCGTAGAAATCGCAGTGGTGCGCCAGGAACATTTTTATAGAGCGCATTGTATGAAATGGGCCTATCTATAAACATCGATGTACAGAGAACTGTTTAGCGATAGGTTTGTTGCGCGTAAAGTCCCGGGTTCAATTTCCGGTCGGAGCAAATATTTGTTTCATAGCTTTTATTTGTAATATTTAATAATTATAGTAAATATTACAAATATTTGTTAATAAAAAAAAAGAGATGGATATTTTCTTCGGGTCTGGTTATCTAAGAGTGGTAGGTACCCAGTACCCAGTGGTGCCGATCCGGGGTAGTACCACCACTTACAAGTATACAAACCGTGAAGTGATTCGGTCACGTTTCGGGATCAGCTTGTAAGTTGCCAGTTCCAACTAGGCCGGCATAGTGGATGTGATTGCTACTCACAGTTATTGAATTGTAGTAGCAGTGACATTCATTCATGAACCACACTTCGGCTTAAATCAAGCGAGGTGCTGTCATATGTCGAGTCACAATAAAAAAAATAAAAAAACAGGATTTTACTACTTTTGACATTTTTTTGACAGACATATGACCTATCTATTTTTTTATTATAATATAAATTTACACAGTCTAGAACCCGAGAATTACCTAGGACCAAAATAACATAAAATAACTAATTTACGTTGATCCGAAACGCATGCATGTGTCACCAAGGTCAAACTGCATACATGCCACGAAACAAAACACCTTTAATAATAATACATTTCTTTCACTCATCAGAACTTTAAACATAAAAAAATCCAAGTACTATCAAGTAATTGCAATCATGTACGCAAATATGGTCTCTAATTACATAGGCATAAGAGTAAAGTAAGGATAAAATGCGTTGCACAGAATTCAAAAGAACTTATAGCATAGCATATGTAATCTAAAATAGATCTTATTACTTAGCGAGTAATTCTATGTTTCTATGTGCGAACGGCAGGACAACCAAAATACAACGGCAAGTCCCTGTATCAGAATTCTGTTCATACAGGGACGGATTATATTATTTTTATTTAATTAGGTTTAATAACTAACATTAAAAATGAAAACATTATTTAAATACTTTTTTTATTGTGAGATACACTGACCTCGACCCGCCTGATGATAAGCAAGAAGAGGTCCAATAGTGACGACGAATGAAAAAAAAAACGAATTAGTTCCCGGCCGCCCCAGCCGCCTTTACTATGCCGGCCTAAGGTGCTTCTTCACGCATCGCTTGAAGGATCCAAGGTCATAGGATGGAGAGAACACACGGGCTGGCAAAGCATTCCACTTGTCAATTGTTCTACAAAGAAAAGACGCACCGAACTTTTTAGTTCGACTGCCGATTCGGTCGACAAAATGCGGATGCTTTCCCCGACCTGTGCGGGTATTACGGGTGTAGAAGGACGAGGTAGGAACAAGGTTAAAGAGCTCTTCGGAACATTCTCTGCGTAGTTGCAGGGGCTCCAGAGTTTGCGTGACCTCTGCATCACCTATAATTCGAACAGCTTGGCGCCGGAATAAATCCAGGGCATTGAGAAGATACTTGTCAGAGCCGTCCCAGAGGTGCGAACTGTACTCCGCGCAAGAGCGAATCTGAGCCTTGTATAATATGAGGCGAAGTTCTAGCGCGAAGAACCGCCGCACCTTGTTCAGGATGCCAAGTTCGCGGGTGGTCTTAATGGCCCGCTCGATGTGGTCCCTGTGATTCAAGTCGCAGCGAAGAGACATTCCAAGAATGTCTAGTCTGTTTATTGCACAGTATAATAAAACACATGTACATAGGTACATGTTGCAAAGAGAAGGAAGGGGAGTAAACGGGGATTTTTTCGTCGAGAACGCGCATACTCGAGAACGCATACTTGTCTACGTTGAACTGAACCAGGTTCTTGTCGCCCCAGTGGGTAATACGATCAAGAACCCCGTTCAGTCCCGGTACAACAGACTCTCTAATATCGGCTTTCTCCTGTTTGCCGGCTACGGGGAGGCAGTGTAGCGTCCATGCACCATGCTGTCGTCTGCATAGCAATGAATGCCGGATCCAAGGTCCAGCATGTCATTGATATGCAGAAGGAACAAAGTCGGCAAAAGCACGAAGCCCTGGGGGACGCCGGCATTCACCGACATTCTGCGCAATGCGCTTCCATCCACAACGACGCGAATGGAGCGGTCACGCAGGAAGTCGGCTATCCAACCCCGCAGACGGTCAGGTAAACCGTATGCCTCGAGCTTGGATAAAGGGCCGTTGTGCCAGACTCTTTGGAGATGTCGAAACTAACAGCAAGGGCTTCTCCATTACCATCAAACGTATCTGGGGTGAAGACGTGCGTGGTGTACGCCAGAAGGTCACTAGTTGACCGTTTCAGCCTGAAGCCATATTGACGGTCATTGATTAGCTGGCGACACATTGGCCGGTTGCACATTGGCCCCCCTCCAAGCCCGAGGCACACAGTCCGACGAGTACGAGAGCCGGTATAGCCTCGTCAAGGCGGGAGTCAATTCCGCTGCACACGTTTTAAGGACAAGCGCTGGGATACCACTGGACCACTGGACTTCCGGATATCAAGCGATCGTAGCTCTATGCGGACATCGCGTTGTCTGATACGAATCTCAGGCATCGTCAATACGCGAATCTTTGGAAAAGACTTCGGCCCGTGGAACAGCCTTTGCCGTATGCGCCAGTGAGCCATCAGGCTGTCTCAGCGGTGGCAGCACTGAACGACATTCTTAGATTCTACAGTCTTGGCAAGACTCCAAAAGCTGCGACTACCCGTTGGAAACGCGCTGTGCCTCCGCTCTTTTAAACACCTTTCTGCAAGGTGGCACGATAATAGGCTGCTTTCAACTCGTCCACGCGAGGGTCTTGATTTTTAGGACATGAAAATGAGGTTAAGTAAGCTAGGTTGCCTAGTGTCCATAACCATAGAGCTTGTATGACGAGAATTGTGGATGTGAAGGAAGCGAGGGAGTTGTGTTAAAATCGTGGTAAGTGGCGCCTATCCCTGTGGAAAAAAGGCGTGACAACTTGATTGATTTATTTTTATTAATCAATCAAGCGACTGCGACTCTACATATGCCATCACCCTAATGTTAAGCTGGAGCATGGTCCAGGAATGGAGGTGACTGCTACTACATTTAAATAACTGTAAGTAGCAGTCACATCCACTATGCCAGCCTAGTTGAAACGGGCAAATTACAAGCTGATCCCGAAACGTGACTAAGTCACTTTACTGTCTGCATACTTGTAGTTACAAGTACCACTCAAGATGATCAGACTGGGCACCACTGCTTACCACTCTCTGACAACCAGACCCGCAGCAAACATCCGCGCCCTTTTTATTAACAAATATTTGTTATATTTAATTTAATTATTAAATATTACAAATAAAAGCTATGAAACAAATATTTGCTACAAATATCTGCTAGAGAATCGAACCCGGGACTTTCCGGGTAACGGTCAGCCTAATACTAACCAATCTTAGATAATTTAACAGTTAAATTATCTAAGTAACTAATAACCCTCGGCAGTGGACAAATTGTATTACGTAATTTTTTTTTGATGGAATTTCTACCTGCGCTCCGACCCTTTTAGGCTATCTCTTTCTATGCCATTGTTTCCGTATTGCTGTCGCATACATACTCGTTACGACGCGGTAATGAAAATTATTATTAAAATCTCGTTATGAAAATTAACACATTTTACTAGTGAAGTGTATCAATAAGCTGATATGTAAACTATTCAGCTTTTTGTGTAAAATTAAAGATGATTTCTAGAAACTACAAGACATTGATTATTTTTATCCACTATTTAAAACACATTTTTTTTATTGTGACTCGACTTATGGTATCACCCCGCTTAATGTTAAGCCGAAGTGTGGTCCATGAATGAATGGACTGCTACTACAATTCAATATTCAATGCCGGCCTAGATGGAACCGGCAACTTACAAGCTGATCCTGAAACGTGACCAAATCACTTCACGGTCTGTATACTTGTAAGTGGTGGTACTACCCCGGATCGGCACTGCCTACCACTCTTTGATAACCAGACCCGAAGCAAATATCAATCTCTTTTTTTTTTATTAACAAATATTTGCAATATTGAATATTATTAAATATTACTAATAAAAGCTATGAAACAAATATTTGCTCCGACCGTGGATCGAACCCGGGACTTTACGCGCAACAAACCAATCGCTAAACCGTTCGTCCACGCCTGTCTTCACATGAGGCATAGTATGTATTATTCAGCTAATTCGGCCAGTAATAACTATTTTAATACTATTATTTAACATGATACCACTACCTTTTATTTATAAACTAGTTGTGTCCGCGGTTTCACATGCGTAAAGTTTGGTTTATAACACAGTCATAAAAAAAGAGGAGGTTTTCAACTCGACTTTTTTGTATTTATAACTCGATAACTCATATAAAAATGACAGACGGAAATAAAAATAAATATATATTCCAAACAGTTAAAACTATAGTCAATTGGAAACTATAGTAAAAGATATTTTATTTTAATTAAAAGTAACCGCGGCCTTATTATGTATCATTAGCAGATATTTTGCAGACAGCGACAATCGCGCAGCTGTCGCGCAATCGATTGCTAATCGCTTTAAAAATTCGTATTATGTATGGCTATTGCTGGGCAATCGTCTGCTAGTTGTCAAATGCACTTTTTAGCTCTAACACTAGCGCCACTAGCAATTGATTAGCAACAGGTGAAACTAATACAGAAATGTCAAGTGTTTTGTTTATTATGGTGTTCGTTGAAACTTAAGCGTTTATTTAATAAAAAATGAGAGAAATCGTTTATTAAGTGGCTTTCAAAATTCAAAAGGCGTATGAAACAAAATACAACATTCAAAATACAGTCATTCGTTTGTAACTATCGATGTTGTAACAGACAAAGGATGTAAGTATTTAAAGATATTTATATTTTTGTTTTATAGATTACTATGTTCTTATGAGAATCTGTTGTAATACTATTTAAAACTAATTGTCACTGTTTTTAGTTTACAATGGAGCACCGTGTGTCGCAACTGCAGCTCGAAGAACTTCTCGATTACTTGGCTACTCATCCAGCACTAACCAAGCGTGTTGGTCTTGGTGCAAGGTCCAAAGAAAATACTCCAGACAATTCAAATGTGGTGAGAATGCTGCCTGGAGTACAATGTGGTAACAATCATTCAAAAAGTTATATTGACACAAGATTCATTAGAAAAATAAATCAAAATAATCATATTGTCACGCCTTTTCCCACAGGGATAGGCAGAGACAATGAAGCGCCACTTGCCACAACTCCCTCGCTTCCTTCACATTCACAATTCTCATCATACAACCATCATATGGTTAGAAGAATAGTGTCTATATAAAACTGTATAACAAGACAAAGCAATCTAATCCTGGATTTTTTTACATTTTAGATACTGGTAGTCCTGCAAAATACTCTAGACCCAAACTAAAGAGATTACTTTGTTTAGATGAGTCTACTATGAAGAGTAAAACAAGTTAGTATTTCATTTATTTTAGTTTAAGATTGTGCTGCCCCACACATTCAAAATGTGGGATTATTTATTTATTTATATTAAGACACGCCAACAGTGATACATGTATAACTCTTATATACTAATAAATATTATAAAGAATAGCAGACTTACACTACCACCATTTATAGGCGTGTACAACATTCAATAAAAAAAAAACAAAAATAATATATTCTAAACATAAAAACTAAAAAAACAGTGCTTCTATTACTTAAAACCAAAATTAAATCTGAACTAAAAAACTATAATCAGTTGAATAAAATATTATTTATCAATAAAATAGTTAAAAACAGTTTTCTTAAATATATTAATTTTGGACCTGAAAACATCTATGTCAGAATTTACTTTAATTATCAAAAATGTAAAGCCCCAGACAGTTCTATTAATTACCTGTCGGTCTAAACTTTGGTCCAGTTGTAGGGCAAATCACTCTGCCACAATATCAATTCAAAACATTTTTTATGGCAATTATTTAATAAAACAGTGATTAAAATCTACTTTATCCTTACTACTTGTATATATGTTATAGGTAATCAGTCAAAAGTGGGCCACACCTAGGTTATGGACATGGAAGAAAGGTGGATTGCAGCTAAGGAGAAATTGGCCAATGCAGCAATGATCATGGCGGAAGCTGCCGATATAAATGCTTATATGCATAAAATAATGATCAAGTTGATAGATAATTTAAATAAATAATTTAGTTTTTGAGTTATATGTTTGTGTTATATTACTTTTATTTTTTCATAATGCAACCTTTTGCATAATGCATTTAATATCATCTAAATTGTATTGAAGAAAGAAATTGGAACAAGTAAAACAATTTATTTACTTGAGAAGTATGTTTACAAGGGATGGGAAGTGAGATGAAGAGTGCATTGAGAGAGGAGTGCAAAAGAGTAACAATGCCATCCATAGATAGTATAATGAACAGCCAAATAATGTCCCAAAAGTCACGGATGGCTGTTCATAATACGGTGCTTGTTCCCACATTAATGTATGGAAGCGAATGTTGGGTGTGGCAGAAAAAGCATGAGAGTAGAATTAACGCTGTAGAAATGCAGTCGTTAAGGAGTGTATCTGGAGTGACGATAGCAGATAGAATAAGGATTAGCAGAGTGCACGATAGGTGTGGTTTGAATTAGGATGTAGTGACAAGGATCGACGATGGAATGCTTCGATGGTTTAGGTACATGGAAAGGATGAGTGTAAGTGGATTGACGAAAGGAATTTATAAATCTCATGAGAACGGATCCGTTAAACAAGGCAGGTCCAGAAGGGCGTTCGCCGACCAAACCGGAGACATCCTTAAGAAAGTTAGGTTGCCTAGTGCCCATAACCATAGCTTATATGAAGAGAATCGTGAACGTGAAGGAAGCGAGGGAGGTGTCAGTTTCGTGGCAAGTGGCGTTCCATTGCCTCTGCCTATCCCTGTGGGAGAAAGGCGTGACAATTTGATTGATTTAAAAAATATATACAATAAAACGACATATAAACAATTATGATTTAATATACCTTTACATAATTCCAATAAATAATATTTAAATTAATCTGCCATTTACATAGAGATTGTGTTAACAATTTATTTTTGTTAAAATTGAGTTGTTCCAGCTTACATGATGCAAGTCTTTTAAATGTTGATGCAGAGGCATGAAATATATAGATTTCATTAAAGAATGTGTGGACAAAACAATGCTAACAAAGTTTTATGACAATAATAAAGAAAAATAAACATAAAACACTTAAATATGTCATATATTTATATATTCCTTCACAAAGTTGGACAATAATTGGCCTCTGTTGCCTGCCATCTTCAAGCTCTTGATTTTCCTCATAATAAGGTTGTCTGGGTACCCAAATGTCTGCTTCTCTTTGAGCATCGTCCACTGCAAATTCAGGCACTGGGAGCTTGTGCCTGTTGGCAATGTTGTGCAGCACAGCGCACACATTTATAATCTTTGCCACAACATGGTGAATATAATGCAGCACTCTATGTGACAGCAAACACTGCCAATGGGATTTTAGCACCTCTATTCACCGCTCAACAGTGTTTCTTGCTCTGCAATAAACATCTTAAAGTTCTTCTGCACTTCTCGGGTCAGCATGAATTATCGGTGTCAGAAGCCACGGCCTCAATGGGTCCCCAGAATCTCCTGAAAATAATTGTAAATAATAGATTATTATTAGGCGTGAAAAGGCGCGGTGCGGGTTAATAGGATGAGCGGGATATAATTTAAGTGGACTGCTTTCTTAGGAATTAAAGAAAGGATTATGCGCACTTACTTGATTTCGCTTCTGTGAATCTCAACCTCGACGAAGAGCCACGGATCACTGGTCACAAAGTTCATGCACACAACCTTATAAGTTTAATAAATTATTTATTTTAGTATAATTATGCGGTTTTATTAATTTTATTCTCAGATTAACTGGGCGGCGCGGTTTAATTAAATTTGTGTTTTTATTCACAATTACATTTCTTCATTTTTCATAAACTTCAAAACTTCCGACAAAAAACTCTTCTGTTTTTTGTCGAGGCGAGATAGCTATATTTCAGCGCGCATAGGAAAAGGATGGAAAGGAATGTTTTTAAATAAAATGACAGCGAAATGATTTATTTTTTAATTTATGCTATGGCGTAAACAAGGCGGTACAACTATACTGTGGTAATTAGTAATGTTTATATAATTATACATTACTAATTATGACCTGTGGATGAAAAATTTGACAAATGGATTCCTATGCATTAGATTCTACAGTAGTTCAAAGTAACCTGATATTACACACTGAGAAACCAGCACTTTCACCATTTTGATGGAGCTGCTGCATATGACTATTAATTTCTGATTTTTTTCCAAATGTGAGCATCATGAGTAGCATTTATTACTTTGAACCATGTAATACTTAAATTTAGTACAAGATTTGCATTGAATATTATTATTATTAGTCTTTTTGCAATATGTATAGATAAAATAAGTAACTTACTTTGCATTCTACATACACTCTTGTTCTCCTGCATGATTGAGGCAATAGTGGCGCAAGTTCAGTGCACAATTTAGCGAATTCTTTTGTCAATCTGTAGTGGTCACTGAAGTTAGTAAGCTCCATAGATCTGGCGTTGTTTCTCAAGCTGCGTCGTAAACTTCTATGCTGATTTCAATGCCTCCATAATCAGAAAAGCAGGAGCCGTAGCGAAAGACTTGGTACTCTAAAAAAACGTTACGAGACGTCATATATGATCGAAGTACACTTGTTAACAATTTCATATCATTTATCAAAACATTACTCACTTTATATGTTGTCGAAAAGAGTTATATTAAACCTTTATACGATATCAATCTACGTAAACAACAAGGGCATGGGTTGTTGCTATTTGACAGATCAAATTGCTTAGTGTCTGCTGTCGCGTTGCTGTCGCAACTCATACATAATACCAATTTTGACGTATAACAAGAGCGTTGATGCAGTTTTAGTTCCCTGATCGCACAGCAGAGGGATCACAATCGATTGTCGCCTGTCGTGTTGCTATTGCTGATATGTAATACGAAAATGATGTTTGACAGCAACTATTGTGCAATTCACGCCTGTCGCGTTGCTTCTGCAAGATACATAATAAGCCCGCCGATGTTACTTCTTGTACCTCCAAAAATAAAAAACGTAATAAACAAACTCACATTCACATTTATAACAATAGTAGCATATGCATATAGTAACAGAAGGAAATAATAATAAAGAAAAAATTCAAACAGCTGAATGTATAGTCTATGAAAAGTATAGTGTATAGTCTCCATAGTACAGTAGATTGGATTAGATGTTGACGTAACAGTCGGTAATACAGTGCGATGGTATTATAGTACTCAGGGTTTGAACCAACGCCTTGCATCTATTTTTATAATAGGAAAAAAAATTGACAAAACTTTTTTATTTTCGTAAAAAAAATGTATACTATGTTACTTCTGATTCCTTTAAGAATATGTGTACAAAGTTGCATGATGATCGGTTGAGCAGTTTTTGCGTGAAAGCGTACCAAACAAACGGTCATTCACATTTATAATAATAGTAGGATAATAATAATAATATTATAATATAATAATTTGTTTTCAATTCTTAACAGCTTGAACCCAAATAAATTTCTGAACGCACGCAATTTTGTATGTGAAAATGATTTTCTTTTATTTTATTTATTATAAAAGTATTTTTCTAAAATAAAAGTAGCCTAAGTTACTCCTTATTACATCAGCTACCTGTCAATAAAAGTCCCGTCAAAATCGGTCCGGCCATTCCAGAGATTAGCCGGAACAAACAGACAGACAGACAGACAAAAATTGTAAAAAATGACATTTTGGTGTATGTACCGTATATATATTCATATACATGTATTAAAAAACGGTTATTTCAATATTACAAACAGACACTCCAATTTTATTATATGTATAGATGTATAATTCCAAACAATCTATAAGAAAGTAGAACCTTAGGAGTATAGTAACCTCACTATGTCGCCCATGAGGCCGATACCAGGACCAGGACCAGGACCACACAGATAAGTGGCATAAATCGTAAAGTTTTTGCAAGTTTGCACTCCCTAAATGCATTGAAAAACTTTTTACCATTGAGTGCAAAAATCACACTAGCCCATAGTTTGCTTCTCCCCTTGATTGACTACGGTGACATTTGTTGCGTGAACGTGACAGAAGCTCAGCTGGATAAGTTGGATCGTATCCTTAATTCCTGTATTAGGTTCATTTTTTCTCTTCGAAAGTACGACCACATTTCTGAACATCGCAAGAAACTAAAATGGCTTGACATTCGCTCCCGACGGAACCTCAGAACAGTGTGTCTTCTTTTTACTGTTCTTAATGAACCTAATACCCCTTCATATCAGAAAGAACAATTTTCCTTCCTTTCCTCATTCCATGACAGAACCCTAAGGTCATCGGAAAACTCCCTTCTCTCCACTCCTGTTCATCGCACTAACTTTGTATCAAAATCCTTTTCAGTTGTTGCAACCTCTCTTTGGAACAATCTACCTGTCTCAATTAGGCAAGCACCGAACAGATATGTTTTTAAAAAACTGGTTTATGCACACCTTTATAAAACGTAACGGTTGTATTTTACTTTATTGTAATATTATGTTATATTATATTATATTATATTATATTATATTATATTATATTATATTATATTATATTATATTATATTATATTATATTATATTATATTATATTATATTATATTATATTATATTATATTATATTATATTATATTATATTATATTATATTATATTATATTATATTGTATTGTATTGTTTTATATTGTATTGAATTGTGTTATATTGTACTATATTGTGTTATATTAAGTTATCAGTTCTACATCTAATACTCCCATTTAACTTTTCGACTGTCCCGAAGGTTAACTGGTAGATAATGTCTAGCGGCATTAAGTTCGCCTTTACACAAATTGTAATAAAGTTTTTAAATAAATAAAATAAATAAAAAATATAAGTGTAAGGGAGAAAGCAATATGTGCTTCACAGTATACCGTTAAAGGTGTGATTTCGCTGGCAACTGCAGACGTTTTGTGTGAGATTGATTCCGTGCAAGGCGACACTAGTCTGCAGCCGCCGCGTCAATATTGTTTCCAAACATCATATTTATAATCTATGACTTAGCAAATGCTGATTGTCGCAATAGTGTCGCCTTGCACGGAATCAATCTCATACAAACAAGTAGTGCAGTCTGCGGTCTGCAGTCGCCAGCGGAATCACACCTTAATGCTATATATCAGAAGCATTAAGGTACTTACGGATAGGCATTTTGTAAGTAAATATAAATACATAATTATTATTTGTTTTACAGTTTTTTTTGTTGTTACAATTAATAAAGGATAATGTTTAAAACGTACATTTTTTTAATTTGTGTTTGTAATTTATTATTAAAATAATAAGTACGAGTATGTACTACCTACCTATTTTTCTCTTTTCCATTCAAACGTAGACCTTAAAATTGACAAAATGCACATTTATTCGCAAATCAATTTACATAAAATAAAAACGGTAATATGAAATTTATCGCTCGACTTGCGTACATATTCGTATCTACTCTGAAATACATCATTTGATACGCCTCTATAAAATAATTTCTTCATTTAATAAAATTAATAAAAATTCATTCAACTTTCATAAATAGTAATTTTACTTTTTAAATTTTTATTGTGACTTGACATAATCAGCACCTTACTTGATGTTAAGCTGGAGTGCGGTCCATGAATGTATGTCACTGCTACTACAATTCAATAAATGTGAGTAGTAGTAATATCCAGTATGCCAGCCTAGATGGAACCGGCAACTTAAAACAATCAATTTTTTACTATTTTTACTAACGTTTCTCTGTAAAGTCGACAAAACGCTCGCTGCACCACCTTAAGGGATACAATGGTATAAACTACTCTCGCGCACGTAATACGCCCATTCTTGGCTGCTTCGACGTTAGCGACGTTATTGAAGACGAGTATTTTTCTATAATCCATTTTATTGTTTTATGATCTGCAGGTAACAAACCTTTTCTATTGGCATTAGCAAAAATATTGGCATTAGAAGCAAGTTATTTTTTGTTTTGTCTATTATAGACGGAGAGCCAACGCCCAAAAAACTGTTTGAATTTACTAAAGCTATTTTTTTTATAGTTCATTAGAATGGTTGCGTACACAAACATACTGCGGTCAGTCAAGCGAACCTTCTCAGTTTCATTAAGGTGACTCAGATGCGCTATCAAAGGTGTCGTACCTGCGGGGTAATAAAATGAATTTACTAAGGCTGAAAATTGTTATACCACTTTTATATTGCATATAATATAAATAAAAGTTGTAATGGTCAGTCAGCAGAATATGGGGACAGAGCTGGTCAGTCAGCCGCAATGTATGTGCAAAAAATAAATAATGTGCAATTCATTTACTACACTTCAAATTTTTTTTAGGAGTATTAAATATTATTTTAAACATAAAAAAAATAGTCAGTCATCTATTTAACGGGACAAGGTCCGCCAGTCAGCAAAAATAGAAATAAAAATTTCGCGCGCGCGCTCGGCGTTGGAAGCGATTTGAACAGGTAAGAGCGCAGGTATATTCGCACGCAAGAGGTCGAATGTATACACAATAGATCGGGGTCATTGTAACTCTAGTATAAGGATAGATAGACCTTTGTCTTATATAACGTAAAAATATAACGGCTTTTCTGCTTAATAGCATCAGTAATAGTTCAACTGTAGTAAGTGAATCATCTGTTTCTCAAAATGAACAAAGTTTGTGTACTCTGCCTCAAGAAGCATTAGCCATTAATACTGTTCAATAAGCCATTAATATTGATCAAGTATACCGCCAAGTCAATCAGAATTGTTGCAACAATTTCTAAGAGCTGCTTACATAGCAAATATTCTCACATTCACATTTATAATAATAGTAGGATACGCATATAGTGACGGAAAGAAATAACAATAAAGAAAAATTCCAAACAGCTGAAAGTATAGTCTATGGAAGGTATAGTGTATAGTCTTCATAGTATAGTTAATTGGATTAGATGTTGACGTGACTGTCGGTAATATAGTGCGATGGTATTATAGTATAGCTTGTCTAACTTTAAATGACGCGCCCCTCCACTTTATTAGTTTATTTAAATGTGTGGATACACATATTACTAACTATATTACTATACTTTATCATCGTGATCCTCCTTTTGTTTCTAACCAGCAACTGAATGACCAATTACAATTGCATTTTCGGTGTGATGCATCCATATTTTATAGTCGCAGGTGTGCTTAAATGCAGTGGAGGAGCGCGTCATTTCGGGCTGGACAGACTCTACTCTATAATACTATCGCACCTATTAAAAATGAATAAACTAAAATAAAAATGAAGTATCTTTTTGTACGTGTAACTCCTAACCAAAAAAAACACCTGCCAATATCTAACCTCGGGCCTATATTACTTTAAGTACAATGCGTTTTTAACAAATCGCTTGAAAACTCGCAAAAGGGACACAACCGTCAATTACTTTTGCCCTCACGCGACTGCCCGCGGGTTGCGCACTCAATGATGACCGACTTCTTCCCTCACTTCACCCGCAGTAGGATTTACGCGACACTATTTTGGCTATAATGGCTTACACGTAAGATATAGATATATACTGTCGCGGGCTTTTTTATTGGTCTATTTAAGATGCACATATTCATCATACATTACATATGTGTAACTCCAGCGTTTTTGGCAGCGCACGCCAGAATAGCTCGCAGATGGTAGATTTTTATTCTACTTACTTGACACTTATCGTCATATTTTGGACAATTCACACAATATCTTCATTAATTGTAGCCTATGTGTTATTCTGATGTATAAGCTATATTATTGTAAAGTTTCATTAAAATCCATTCAGTAGTTTTGGCGTGAAAGAGTAACAAACATCCATCCATCCATCCATTCATCAATTTATCCATCCATACTCACAAACTTTTGCGTTTATAATATAAGTAAGGATAATTGCATCAGTTATTTTAATTTTTCAGATTCTCGATCAGAAACTCAATCGGAAACAACCGACATTGACGTTTCCGATAACGATGAAATCAATGAATTTGACGAGTCGGAGGAAGAATTCGATAATTAATGTTTCATTACTAATATTAATAATATTATTGAATTATAATTAATATTTTTTTTGTTCAATCTAGTCTGTTAAAGGCAATAAATAACGATTATAATAAAAAAAGAAGCAAGCCGTTATCTGCGATGCCGAGCGCGCGCACGAAATTATTTATTTCTATTTTTGCTGACTGGCGGGCCTTGTCCGGTTAAAAAGATGACTGACTATATTTTTCATGGTTAAAATAATATTTAATACTCCTAAAAAAAATTGAAGTGTAGTAAATGAATTGCATATTATTTATTTTTTGCACATACATTGCGGCTGACTGACCAGCTCTGTCCCCATATTCTGCTGACTGACCATTACAACTTTTATTTATATGCAATATAAAAGTTGTATAACAATTTTCAGCCTTAGTGAATTCATTTTATTACCCCGCAGGTACGACACCTTTGATAGCGCACCTGAGTCACCTGTTCTCAGGTTCGCTTGACTGACCGCAGTATGTTTGTGTACGCAAGCATTCTAATGAACTATAAAAAAATTAGCCTTAGTAAATTCAAACAGTTTTTAGGGCGCTGGCTCTTGGACCAGTTTAGTTGAAGGTAAAGGAGGCGTGGCTTATGCTCCTGTCAGGCGCAAAGGAATATTTTGCTAAATGATGTTGCACAGATTTGGTCTATGGTACATGACTGTACAAACTCTAAATGTATGTAGAAGTTTAACATTTAATATCTCCAAAAATACAGTGTCAATGTTCTTGAAATTTGGTGTGGCGGGTGGCAATAATTTAGCACAAGATATATGAATTAGAATTGTGTCGATAGTTCATACCGTTGATGAGATCTGATGGTGAGGCTTACAGGCTGAAGTTCATTCCACAAGCCTCACTAAGGTACCCCTGTATCTTGGAGATCTTAAACTCAATGTTCTTGAAATTTGGTGTGACGGGTGGCAAAAATTTAGCACAAGATATATGAATTAGAATTATGTCGATAGTTCATACCGTTGATGAGATCTGATGGTGAGACTTCTGGGGTGAGCTTCATTCTGCAAGCCTCACCAACACCTATGTATATCTCCGAAGATACAGTGGCACAAATTTTATCTTTTTGGCACTAATTATCACCAATTCGGCACTTAATTTTGGTATATTTGGTATCTTTAAATTAGATGGTGAGGCTTACAGGCTGAAGGACACGAAAAGAATCTGAATATCTGCTTGAGGAGTGGGAAGGAATTTTGAACTGGTTATTGAAAGAAGAACGAAGAAGGAGACTATGTTTAGCTGTGGATGTCTTCTGAATGATGATATCAAAATAAAAAATTCTCCAACTTACCCATACATAGGTTCGGCATAACCAATAGGAAACTCGCACGTGACATTCAGATAGACGTGCGAGTGATTAGATCCACAATAGTCATCAGCAGTAAAATTGGAATACTCCGGAAACGAAGTAGCGTTGTCAAATAAACTATAGTTATTCTTCTGCGTAGATAATCCTTCTAGAACATCGTTGGTTCCGTAGATTGCTATGTCGTCAGTCTGGAGTCCGGATTTGAAGTTTATACCACTAGTATGGTTATGGGAGAGCGTCATTGTTTAACGGTTGTTATCTATAGTTAAACATGGTTTAGGAAGTGTTTGGAAAGGGTTGATTGATTGGTGGTACTTTCTTCACATTGTCTTGTATATAAAAATCTGTGGACAAAGAGAAATTGTTATTAGTTATTTTAAAAAGATTTCTAGATAAAAGATCTAAATTTTGTAATGTTTTTAAATTATTGTCGTTTGACATATGACAACAATCCGCCTGATGTTAAGCTGGAGTGCGGTCCATGAATAGAGGCGACTGCAACTACAGTTAAATAACTGCAAGTGGCACGAGTTTGAACGATCAATCACAATTGTGTATGCCTTACAAAAGTGGGAGTAGGACGTAATGATAGTTATTGAGAGCGAAAAAGAGACAAATTATGTTGCTTTGCACTGCCTCGTTCAAAGCTTGTATAACATATCTACGTATTTTCTTATAATTGATGGCGACGCTAAAGCAGCAGAATAGCGTCGCGGTCGCAAGTGACCAATCCACGTAGTTTACCTATTGATTTGTTATTCGCTGATTGGTTACGAAGATGTCAAATATCAGCTTAACGCTATTGTCGTCAAATGTATCGAGGCCCTGACATATCCAGGTTACATGTCGTTACAATAAAAAATATCCTACTATTATTATAAATGTGAATGTGAGTTTGTATGTTACGTTTTCACACAACAACTACGTAACCGATCATCATGAAACTTTGTACACATATATTTGGAAGTACTAGAAGTAACTTACTAGAACTAATATAACATATGTATATATTTTAATTAAAAATATATACATATGTATTATACTATAATTTTCAATTGACTATAGTTTTAGCTGTTTAAAATTTTTCTATATTTATTTTTGTCTGTCATGAGTTATTAATCAATTATCAAATTGTTACGCCTTTTTTCCACAGGGATAGGCAGAGACAATGGAGCGCCACTTACCACGATCCTTACATAACTCTCTTGCTTCCTTCACATCCACAATTCTCTTCATACAGACTCTGTCATGAGTTATCGAGTTATAAATACAAAAAAGAGGATATACAGTCGAATTGAGAACCTCCTTCTTTTTTATGACTGTGTTATAAACCTAATTTTACGCGGGTGAAACCGCAGGCACATGTTTAGGCATATATATAATACTCTAAAACGTTTGGTAGGAAATTGTGTAATTTCGTCAAAAGCTGCATTGAGTAGCAACATTTCATTTTGAGCGGGAAAAATTTAATTCGCGCCAAAACGAGGCACAGACTTTATGTGAAAAATAAAAAGAGAAAGAGGGATGCCATTTTGTTTTATTTTGACTTTTTGTCTCGTCGAAATGAAATGAGAAAAGGTGTGCATTTAAATAACAATGCTACGAAATATTTTTTGTTGTATTTTTGTTTCATTAAAAGAAAAGATATAAGGTACGTGAAATGTTTTTTTATATGGAATTACTTTTTCTTTTATTAAATTAAATAATGTTTAGGATTTTGATTAAAGTTTTAAAGAATGGTTGCATTTATTATTATTATTTTTCATTATACATTTCTATACTAAGCTACTAAAGTGATTGTATCATAGAAACAAGACAACCAAAGTACATATATCAAAGATACATTGGTACCAGTGAGTGGTTTCGAACCCGTGCCACTCGGCTTACGTAGCCATTGCACTGCCACTAGACTACGGTCGCCTAAAAGCGGTTAAATAAAAAAAAAAAAAATTGTGGTTTGATATACGACCGCACTCTGCCTGATGTTAAGCTGAAGTGCGGTCCATGAGTGCAGGCGACTGCTATAACATTTGAATTATTGGAACCGGCAAGTTTCAAGCTGATCTCGAAACGCGACTTAGTCGCTAAAACTTTATAGTCTGTACATTTGAGAGCAGGGCCGTCTTAAGCATATTCAGCGCCGGGGTGCGAAAGTCAAGGCTCCGCTCGCGTGGTCTCAGTGTAGTAGGTACCTATCGAAGTTTATGGCGGTCGGCATGCGCTCCCTAGGACTATGCGCCCGGGTGCACCGCACCCCTTGAACCCCTGTTTGAGAGTGGTGTTACTACAGGTGGGGTGCTGTCATATGTCGAGTCCCAATAATAATAAAAAGATCGTTAATTGACTTAGTCGCGTTTCGGGATCAGCTTGTAAGTTGCAACCAGGCAGGCTTAGTGGGTGCGGCTGCTAATTGCAGTTATTTACATCTATTCATGGAGTGCACTCCAGTTTAACATTAGGCGGGGAGCTATCACATGTCGAGTCACAATAAAAAAATATTGTTGACATTTGTAACATCAAAATTCAACGACGAATTTGCAGAAAAACAATTCCAAATGAGAAATTAATGCTCTACGTTGATATAGACAAGCCCTTTAATCTTTTTACGGCGTGGCACCCAAAATGGCCGACAGAATAAAAGTTAAAGCCTCCTAAATTAAAAAGGATCAGAGAAAAAGGATTATTATTTAATAATAATGCATAGGTCGGAGGATCCACATTTTTTCGACCGTGGTGTAGTGGCAGTGCAATGGTTACACGGACGCGCCCCTCCACTGCATTTACGCACACGAGCAAATATAAAATATTGACACACCGAAAATGCCATTGTAATTGGTCTTTTAGTAGGTGGTGAGGCACAAAAGGAGGAGCACGCTGATAAAGTAAATATAGTTAGTAATATTTGTATTCACATATTTAAATAAACTAATAAATTGGAGAGGCGCGTCATTTATAGTTAGACAAGCTATACCAATGTATATTTAATATATGTACTTTGGTTGTCCTGTTTCTATGATACAAGCAATTTAGTAGCCTAGTATAGTAATGAATTTAAAAAAAATCGGCCGTTACTCATTAAATTTTTTTCGCGGTCTATGAATTAACTACTACTAAATTAAATACCTATAAGTAGAAGTAACATCCACTATACCACGGATCGGCAGACTGAACACCACTGCCTCCCACTGGAGCAAATATCCACTTCTCGTTTCTTGTTTTTACATCCATTTAAAACAAGATTGTTTTAAAGCTCTCGAAACGACAGTATAAATAAAATTTGTAAAATCAATAACCAAAATTAAGAGTGGTAGGCAGTGGTACCCAGTCTGCTGATCCGAGGTAATACCACCACTTACAAGTATACAGACCGTGAAGTGATTTGGTCACGTTTCAGGATTAGCTTGTAAGTTACCGGTTCCAACTAGGCCGGCATAGTGGATGTGATTGCTACTTACAGTTATTGGATTGTATTAGCAGTGACATTCATTCATGGACCACACTTCGGCTTAACATCAAGCGGGGTGCTGTCAAATGTCGAGTCACAATAAAAAAAATAAAAAAAAAATTAAACGCGCTGCACAAAATTTCTTTAATTAATTTCTTTTAATGCTGTGCGACGATGAATAAAAAAAAGTTTTTTGTCTTTCCTCTAGAGTAGAGTTTAGTTGTAACTAACAAGAAACGTATTACACAAACAACGACAATACGTAAAAACAAACAGCAAAAAAACAAGTTGTTTTTTTGCTGACCGTACCCTTGTTCACGTATTCAGGTGAGCATATTTATTATTCAATTAATAGTTGACTCTAATTGGAGTGTTTCGGCCATGTTTTGGAATCAACAAATTCTATTACCACTGCCAACTGTACGTGACAAGTGAGGGTGGATTTGTTTGTCTGGCCGTACATATTGGGACCTATAGGAAGTCGTATTTACCTATTACAAACTTTGTTTGTGCATTGTGTAAAGTTCTGTTGCGTGCGTAGGTTGAAGAGTGCTACTACGCCAGCCAGGGCGTTTTTTAAATTATTATTGTGACTCGACATATGACAGGACCCTGCCTGATGATGAGCTGGAGTGCGTCCAAGAATAGAGGTAACTGCTACTACAAATCAATAGCTCTAAATAGAAGTTACATCGACTATGTCGGCCTAGTTGGAACCGGCAGTCTAGTCACGGTCAGTTGAGTCAGTCCACGGTCTGTACATTCGGTGGTACTACTCCGGATCGGCAGACTGGGCACCACTGCCTACCATTCTTAGACAATCTTAGGCAAATGTCCGTTTTAATATTATTACCAAATACTTGTAATACTTGTAATACTTGTATTACTTGTAATACTTGTAATTCAACATATTTAATATTTACAGCCAGTTGTACCAAAAATTATAATTTAAAAATTTGTAAATAGTAAAAGAAATAAAAGAAAAATGGGTTGCACCACTATTTAACTTCACATTTTACATTTACGTTTAACGGATATTTTATACAAAGCTAAAGGACATCATTCATTTTGGGTTTCTATGTACTACTTTTGTTATTTCTAATGATAAAAACATATATAAATGGTAGTTTCGATATAAAATTATTAACAACCCAATTCACGATTTCGTAATAGTAAACATAATAGAATAAGTATAAAGTAAAACTAAATTCGTTAATTGATTTTTTTTTAGTACAACCGTCTGTTAGTATTTAATGTTTACAAGTAAAAGCTATGAAACATATCTTTGCTCCGACCGGGAATCGAACTTCCTAGATTTTTTTTTATTGTGACACGACATTTGTTCTCGACCTGCCTGATGATAAGCAAGAGAAGATCCAAGAGTGACGACAACTGAAACAATCGAGTTAGTTCACGGCTGCCTCAGTCGCCGTCACTATGCCGGCCAATTTTAGATTTACGCGTAACAGACTGGTGTGCTAAGCTACGCGTGTCGTTAAAAGCTTCTAGTTTCTCTGCCTATTCCATTTAGTCCTCGTGTAAGTCATAAGGTTAAAGTAAAGGTATATCAGGAATCGAATGTAGGCCTCTCAAACAAACAACGATAAAGTTTATGGCATGTTTACTCTGTCATTGTCGGACGTGGGTTAGAAACTTCGACCTCAAGAATTTTCTACCGCCATGCCGACCCTTTGAACTGTAGTTCGCATTGAGTGGAATTTCAATTATCGTAAACTTTGTACAATAAAAATCCTTCCATGGCTTTTAGATTCTAATTTCGTGTATTTAAAGTTAATGTCTGCCTGAGTGGTAGGCAGAGTTGGTGGTTATTTAAACAATAAGTGCTAAAGATTTGTATATATCATTCAATCAAATTGTCACGCCATTTTCCCACAGTGATAGGCAGAGACCACGGAGCACCACTTGCGACGATTCTGACACAACTCCCTCGCTTCCTTCACATTCACAACCTACTAGGCACTAGGCAACCTAGCCTTCTTGAGGATGTCTCCGATTTAGTCGGCGAACATCCTCCTGGGCCTGCCTTGTTTAACGTATCCATTCACATGAGATTTATAAATTCCTTTCGTCAATCTACTTTCACTCATCCTTTCCATGTGCCCAAACCATCGAAGCATTCCTTTGTCAATTCTTTGTCACTACATCTTCTTTGAAACCACATCTATCACGCAGTGTGCTATTCCTTATTCTATCCGCTATCGTCACTCCACAAATACTCCTTAACGACCGCATTTCTACAGCGTTATATACCTAATACAAAAACTAAATCAGAAAGAAAGCAACATTTTTCATAAAATTGAATTTACGGTATGCGTGACCATTTTTGTGCCAATACACGGGCGCTTTAAATGATCGAAGGTTTGGATGGGGTACATTTTTTTTTATTGTGACACGACATCTGCCGGCCAAAGGTGCTTCTCCACGCATCGCTTGAAGGATCCAAGGTCATAGGATGGAGAGAACACATGGGCAGGCAAAGCATTCCACTTGTCGATCTACAAAGAAAAGACGCACCGAACTTTTTAGTTCGACTGCCGATTCGGTCGATAAAATGCGGATGCTTTCTCCGACCTGTGCCGGTATTACGGGACTGAAAAGATGATGTAGGAACAAGGTTAAAGAGCTCCTCGGAACATTCTGGTACATGTGTGTATTTACATTAATTGTAATGACAATTAGTATAAACTATACAACCTCTGCTTTAACTACATACTTCTACTTTAACTATACAGTGCAGCGTCGACTAACAGTTGGAAGATTGCGGTTTAGTCCTCGCTCTTTGGAACTTTGAATTCTATTTAATATGTACTATTTGATTATTTAATGAATGAGCGAAATTAGGACAGGGACATGGGTTCGAGTCCAGTTTGCGATGTACTAAAGAGGGACGGATTAAAACTGATTTATAGAATCTCCGCATGACAATTATTCAAATAATTAATTGTTTTAAGTTTACATCATTCATCATCAGCCAGAAGACGTCCACTGCTGAACATAGACCTTCCCCTTAGAACGCCATTCCGAACGACAAGATGCCTGTTGCACCCACCGTTTACTCGTGACTATCAGCCGGTTGTACCAAATAATACAATTTATGAATTTGTAAAAAGTATCATTTTTTTTTATTGTGACTCGACATATGACAGCACCCCGCTTGATGTTAAGCCAAAGTGTGGTCCATGAATGAATGTCACTGCTACTACAATTCAATAACTGTGAGTAGCAATCACATCCACTATGCCGGCCTAGATGGAACCGTCAACTTACAAGCTGATCCCGAAACGTGACCAAATCACTTCACGGTCTGTATACTTGCAAGTGGTGGTACTACCCCGGATCGGCAGACTGGGTACCACTGCCTACCACTCTTTGATAACCAGACCCGAAGCAAATATCCATCTCTTTTTTTTATTAACAAATATTTGCAATATTTAATATTATTAAATATTACAAATAAAAGCTATGAAACAAATATTTGCTCCGACCGGGGATCGAACCCGGAACTTTACGCGCAACAAAACAGTCGCTAAACCGGTCGTCCACGCCTGTCGTCATCATATAAGTAAAAGAAAAACCACAAAGGCACGCCTAATTAACAGATCTGCTTTGAACTGTCATAATTATAGTTTGATCATTTTGCACACCTAAACTATGCAAAATAAAAATATATTTCAATTGCATTGTAATCTGTATACATCAAACTATTTTAAAATGTATATGCAACTGTTAATACAATTAAGCCCAAGCCCCCATACAAAATGAATGATGTGCTTTCTTTCTTTCCTTGTATTATAATAAATTATCTAAGTCTTCATTCCTACGTATTAAGCTATTTTTCATACTTAAACAACCTTTAGGCTTATGTCGTATAAAGTTGATATTTTAGGGTAACACATGAAGGGAGTGATTGATGTCTCCCGAGTGACATTGAATTACACGCAGGCACAACACTGTGAATGAGGTAAAAAGGGATAAGGTGTTTACTCGTGGAAAACTACTTTATTTTTATTAAACTTATAAATACATTTTAGGGGATTATATACCTTATTTGTATGTATATGCGACCGTGGTGTAGTGGCAGTGCGATGGTTACACAAACCGAGAGCACGAGTTCGAGACCACCCACCGGTACCAATGTATCTTTGATATATGTACTTTGGTTGTCCTGTTTCTATGATACAAGCACTTTAGTAGCTTAGTATAGAAATGTAAATAAAAAAATTCGAACAAAAACAATATTTTTCACATGACAGCTAAGTTTGCTTTATGTTAAGTTGGAGTTCGGTCCTTGAATGGAGATTACTACTACTAGAGTTGAATAAATGTAAGTAGCAGTCACATTCACTATGCCGGCCTTGTTGGAATTTTGTTTTGAGTATTTCAATGTAGTGGTTTTTTTATTCAAATGTCTAACGTAGTACGAAAGTAACGTAGTAAAAGTACGAACAATAATAAAATAAATGATTGCTTTAAAGAAAAGTAAAAGAAAACGAAGTTTTAAAAGCAATTGAATTACTTGAGAAGAAATTGAGCATGTTCCTGTGAAAGTTTTACACAAATCGAATTGAATGTCTATTGATGAATGGATACGAATCAATATATTTTAAATATATAGGTACCAATGTATCTTTGATATATGTACTTTGGTTGTCCTGTTACTATGATATAATGCACTTTAGCAGCTCAGTATAGAAATGTATACCTAATAATAATAAAAATAATATCTATACTAATATTATAAAGAGGAAACATTTGTAAGTTTGTTTGTAATGAATAGGCTCAGAAATTACTGGGCCGATTTTAAAAATTCCTACACTATTAGAAAGCTACATTCTTCGTGAGTAACATAGGCTATATTGCATTTTCAAAAAGTTTAGGGTACCGTATGAAATCTCGAATAATGTAATCAAATTATCACGTTTTTTCCCACAGAGACAGGCAGAGACAATAACAATAATATGTAATACTAGCTGCGTATATATATATATATATGCAGTGTTGTATATAGTGTATATACACTATATACAACAACATACGTTAATGGTAGGTATAAAGATTTTACAGACACAATAGAAAATCGTTCAGTGTATTTTGACCCGGGCAACGCTGGGTTACTTAGCTAGTATATAAATATATACAAGGCATTCCCAGGACCCTCCTGCCGACTAAATCAGAGACATCCTCAAGAAAGCTAGGTTGGCCAGCGCCCATAACCATAGAGCTTGTATAAAGAGAATTGTGAATGTGAAGGAAGCGAGGGAGTTGTGTCGGAATCGTGGCAAGTGGCGCTCCATTCTCTCTGCCTATCTCTGTGGGAAAAAGGCGCCACGATTTGATTGTTATGTTCATATAGTTGGTAACACTTATAAAATGAAAAATCATTAACATCAACATCACGCCTGAATTCCTACAGGGATAGGCAGAGGCAAGGAAGCGCCACTTTCCACTAACTAGTAGTATAGATTTTGGCAACAAGCGATTTGGTTACGCGTTAAGTTCGGTTGGGTTCGATTCCTGGTCGAGTCAAATATCTGTTTCATAACTTATATTTGAAATTTAATTGAATATTACAAATATTACAAAAAGGTGAATGTAATGTCAAGTAATAATATAAATTATATAAAAAATCAATATAAATTATTTCTCGCTTTAATTCCCACAGGGGTAGGTAGAGATAACAAAGCGATCTTTCCACGATCTAGTAAAAATAGTGGATGCAAAACTCTAAATTTTATGCTTCTGAATATATTTATTATTATTATTAGTCTTTTTTCATGACTCACGACATTTGGCGATCTCTCGCCACGAACTATTGTAGGAGTCCATCTCATCTCGCCATCTCCGTTTGGGCCTGCCGCGATATCTTCTGCAATCTGGAGTCCACTCAGTAGTGGACTCCAGATGCATTATGGACTTTGCCCATAATGCATGTGACAGAGAAGACCTGCCCAGTCCCAATGTATAATTTTTTGGGACTGGGCAGATTTTCTTTGAGCAAATTCCTCTCTCGAGCTGTTTTAGATATCATATATTTTAAAGAGTGGTAGGCAGTGGTACCCAGTCTGCCGATCCGGGGTAGTACCACCACTTACAAGTATACAGACCGTGAAGTGATTTGGTCACGTTTCGGGATCAGCTTGTAAGTTGCCGGTTCCATCTAGGCCTGCATAGTGGATGTGATTGCTACTCACAGTTATTAAATTGTAGTAGCAGTGACATTCATTCATGGACCACACTTTGGCTTAACATCAAGCGGGGTGCTGTCATATGTCGAGGCACAATAAAAAAAAAAAAAATTTTTTTGAAAGCGTCTACTCGGTATAGGTACCAAAGTCGCCCCCACCATGCCGTCCAGAGGTTTTGTAAATTAATCAAAATAGTATAATAACCATATAAAATGAATAAAAACCATACAATTTCTTGACTTTTACATTAGCTAAAATATTTAAATGTAGTGAAACTATTTTGAAATGTAAATTTGAAGTCCCACTGCGGACTTACTGAATTAATAACTCCATATAAATTCTGAAGATACACTGAAAAGTGTACCAAGTCCAATTAAAGTAGGTTAATTGATTTAGGTTTTTAACACCCGACTCAAAAAGAGGGGTGTTATAAGTCAAGCGTGTCTCTGTGTCTGTGTGTCTGTCTGTGGCATCGTAGCTCCTAAACGAATGGACCGATTACGATGTAGTATTCTTTTTTTTGAAAGCTGACGTGATCGAGATGGTTGTTAGCTACAATTGATGAGGATCTGGTCAGAGGTTTGAAGGTCATCAGATCATTTTGTTAGCTGCGGAAAGATATTAGACGCATAATCAGTATTTACTTTACTTTTAAACATATCTGTGACCTAACATTTGACACACCCATGTATACGCATAAATGGGTGTTTCAACTGGTATACCATTGAGCTACTCAGATGATCGAGCTCGAGGAGATGAGCAAAACAACAAGAGATAGAACTATAGTGCTTTAACTAAAATGTTTACTCACTTTGAGCCTTAACCTGGGCTGTTATCAAATTGAGATCCTGGAGTATCTGATGAAGCACCATCATGGGTCCTCTTAGATCAGCAAATCAACAAGAGATAGAACTATAGTGCTTTAACTAAAATGTTTACTCACTTTGAGCCTTAACCTGGGCTGTCATCAAATTGAGATCCTGGAGTATCTGATGAAGCACCATCATGGGTCCTCTTAGATCAGCAAATCAACAAGAGATAGAACTATAGTGCTTTAACTAACATGTTTACTCACTTTGAGCCTTAACCTGGGCTGTCATCAAATTGAGGACCTGGAGTATCTGATGAAGCACCATCATGGGTCCTCTTAGATTAGCAAATCAACAAGAGATAGAACTATAGTGCTTTAACTAACATGTTTACTCACTTTGAGCCTTAACCTGGGCTGTCATCAAATTGAGGACCTGGAGTATCTGATGAAGCACCATCATGGGTCCTCTTAGATCAGCAAATCAACAAGAGATAGAACTATAGTGCGTTAACTAAAATGTTTACTCACTTTGAGCCTTAACCTGGGCTGTCATCAAATTGAGGACCTGGAGTATCTGATGAAGCACCATCATGGGTCCTCTTAGATCAGCAAATCAACAAGAGATAGAACTATAGTGCTTTAACTAAAATGTTTACTCACTTTGAGCCTTAAGTTGTCATCAAATTGAGGACTTGGAGTATCTGATGATACACCATCATGGGTCCTCTTAGATCAGCAAATCAACAAGAGATTGAACTATAGTGCTTTAACGATGATGGCGAGATGAGATGGACTCCTACAATAGTTCGTGGCAAGAGATCGCCAAATGTCGTGAGTCATGGAAAAAAGACTAATAATAATAATTACTCTTAACCTTGCATTACTTTTCAATGGAGCCATTTTCCTCTATAACGCAGAGTAGATATCTTATTTTCCACAGAGATTTCCCGCGGGTGTTTTTGATATAAAGACCTCGCTGTATTTCCCCATTATCAGGCGAATATTATTATTATATTCAATAATAATAATTAATGGGATTGAGAAGGGTACGTTGCGCTGGTTTGGGCATATTGAAAGGATGTATGAAATACAATTTATTAATTTATTAGTAGGTATATATACTATTATACCTACTAATAAATAAGTAGAGGTAGTAAAATTGTAACACAAACAGAAAGCACGGGTTCAAACCCACTTGCCGGTACCAATGTATCTTTGATATATGTACTTTGGTCGTCCTGTTTCTATGATAATTAATAATTACGTTTGAAAGAGCAAATTGCTGTTGGGTGTGGATTATTAAATTGTACAATATCAAACTTTTCTATATTTTTTTTGTGGGAGGCGTGACAATTCGATTGATTGATTGATTGAAACTTTATGAACGATGCAAACGTCAAAACGGTCATTATAGCGTGCCGCTGGAATAATCATTAATTACTTTGACATTAATTCCCACTTTGATTCTAATGACATCTAGTGAAGTATTTTTGAACTAACTGAAAATAACTAAACTTTGAAATTTGTAATATAAGTAACTTATTGTTTAAAATTAAGATTATATTCGACACAGTACCAAAATTTTATTTAAATCTTTGAAACTTTTAACTGTGTAACACTTAAGCTCTACTCTGAACTCAGGAACATGCTTGTCTCTGATCATAGAGCACAAACCATTAGACTTCGCTCTGGGAAATTGTACGAAAGAAGTTCCTTCAGAGTAGGCTGAGAGCGAAAAGAGAGTAGTAGTTGGTAGTCATTTGTTCATATGTAATAAGCGCTGTAATATGTAAAAGCTCTATAACTTGTGAAAAGAAAAGATTTTTATGAATAAAACACGTCATCTAGGCAATGGGAGTTCCAAGAATGCAGTCGACTTAACAACAAGTCGCAAAAAAGATATTTAAATTAGCTTTTTATTACAAATAAATCAAATCATCACGGGTATTTTGCACAGCGCCTTCGCCACGATTCTGACATAACTCCCTCGCTTCCTTCACATCCACAGTTTTCTTCATATAAGCTTCACGGCATCTAGGCATCTACTAGGCATCCCAGATTTCTTGAAGATGTCTCTGATTCGGTCCAAAAATACCCTGGGTCGTTTATCCATTCACTTATAAATTCCTTTCGTCATTCTTTTCAATCATACGTCAATCATTTCAATGATAATTTCCATATGTTCATCGAAGCAATCCTTTGTCAATTCTTGTCAGTACATATTATCTTTTAAACCACATCTATCGCGCACTATTTCTTATTCTATCCGCTATCTACATACAGATTTTTAGATTTTGCGCGACCACGATTTCTCATCGTGACCACAATGGCTGAAAAGCTCTCGAAACATCGGAATGAACAATCATAAAATTTAGTTTAATTCATAAGCTTTATTTGTTTTTCTTATTTTATGTCGCTTCTACACCCTCAAACGAGGGCACTCGCTGTTCCTCGCCTGAGACTAGTGACCATTCACACTCTCTCGCTAGAGCACTCGCTGTCTCGCTGTAATCTAGCGGATATAAAGTCTGTGTAAAGCGGATATAAAACTTTTGTTTTTGTTTGAGAAGTGTATTAAAATAACGTTTTTCAGCCTGAAATGTTAGGAATATAATTTTTTTTGTGACTCGACATATGACAGCACCCTGCTTGATGTTAACCTGGAGTGTGGTTTATAAATGGATGTCACTGCCACTACAATTCAATAACTGTAAGTAGCAATCACATACACTATGCCGGCCTAGTTGAAACCGTACCAGATTAGCTTTATAGCAAGTGTAGCAAATGCTACAGGCCCCGCGAATTTGAGGGCCCCGCGCTCCAACGCCTGTCTGCCCGTAATAAAAAATATTAATTAGGATAGGAGCGTAAAATATCTTGCATGCCTTAAACGCGAAGCGCTTAGGCTATGCTTCACTTCCACTTGAAAATTTAAGTCAATATTGAAAGTGTTATCTCTAAAATTGCCCATATTAAATCCAAAAAAGTTAATTTGTAACTTTGTTTGTTTTATTATATACCCTGAACTTGAGAACCTAAAGCAAACCAAGGGCCCTTGATAGAATTTGCTACAGGCCCCGCGCTGGCTTAATTCGACACTAACGGTCTGAATACTTGTAATGTGAATCCAAATCATTTTTATTTACATTTTTATACTAAACTACTAAAGTGCCTGAATCATTGTAAACGGACGATCAAAGATACATTGGTACCGGTCGTCGTCGTCGTTGTCGTCTTGCTTATCATCTAGCGGGACGAGGACAGATGTCGTGTCACAATAAAAAAAATACCATCTGGGCGCTGGGCCGGGGCGCTCTCGTTTACAGGTTTTACTTTGAACCGATAATACCAATAATAACAAAAATAAAAGATACGGTACGAACACAATACGTGTGGAACTGGCAAACTACGTCTAACTGACGCACTTAAATCCAAAGCACGGCCTACTGCCATTAGAGCATACCCACTCTCATGCATCTGACTCGCTCGCGTCCCACTGTGATAAAATTTTCTATCTCTTTCGTTAAAGGTCATCATTCATTTTGGGCTTTTAATTCGGTATTTGGGTTTCGATACTTGTATTGATAAAACTAATAACAATTTTGCTAATAACTGTGCAACTGAATTATTTGGAAAATAGGTTAAAGGTTTTGTATCGTCTCTCAATCACGAAGACACTCCATATTAATAGTACTGCTTTGAACTGTCATAATTATAGTTTGATCAATTTGCACACCTAAACTATGCAAAATAAAGGATATATTCCAATTGCATTGTAATGTTTGTACATTAAACTATTTTAAAATGTATTTTCAACTGTTAATACAATTAAGTCCCCATACAAAATGAATGATGTCCTTTCTCGTTAACGAAATCGGAGATGCAACTGTGTCTGTGACTTTGATTGTAGTGTACTTTGTACGAGTATGTAGTGAACAATAAAGCGCATGCCGTATCTACTCCTTTTGTTTTTATCTAAGGCGCGATGTAGTTATTAAGACCGCGTTACTATACCGCGACGTTATGTTTGCCCGATAAAAGACCAGTATTTCCAACAATCCCCTCGAGAATCGCTGTTCAAAGGGCCACGGGGGAAATTAAGGCTCCATTGTGACTGCGTGAATTAACTTTAAAAATTAAATTCAAAATTGAGGCCTGACGTATAAAAGCACGTCAGTTGGACTGCGGTCTAAGAGTGGAGGCGACTGCTACTATATGCCGTCCTAGTTGGAAACGGCCACTTATAAATTGATTCCGAAACTTGATTGAATCACTTCACGGTTTATACACTTGTAAGTGGTGGTACTACTCCGGATCGGCAGACTGCCTACCACTCTTGAATGAAGCGCCACTTGCAATGATCCAAATTTTACACTATAAATGTAAGTAGTTCTAAGTAAGTATAGTAACTAATACCAAACGACAAAACAATTTAAAAACACCAAAGTTTGTTTTCCAAGAAAAATATGGCAGAAGTTTGCGCGAGAAAATATTATACTTCTTAGTAGTAAAATACATTTTATGTGGAGAGGAGTGGGGTGTGACAAAATTCAACATATTATATGAGAGAAATGTTTCATGTATCACAAAGGGGTTATTCTTGAATTCAACATGAGAATACATCACAGATTATCAAAAGAGTGGGATGTCGGAAGAATGTACCCCAGCTCCCGATCTCCAGCGTTCGTGATGACGGAGGCCACCGTGGGGTTTTAGCCGGTACGAGTCCGGCAAAATCCTGGTTACTACCCCGAGAAACCAGGAGTATCCATAAGGATTTCCCCACGAAAAAAAAGGCTGTGGAGTGGTGTTTGCCGGCCAAATTGGAGACATCCCAAAGAAAGCTAGGTTGCTTAGTGCCCATAACCATAGAGCTTGTATGAAGAAAATTGTGAATGTGAAGGAAGCGAGAGATCTGTGTCAGGATCGAGGCAAGTGGCGCTTCACTGTCTCTGCCTATCGCTGTGAGATTGGTTGATTGAATTGGTAGGCTGTGAGGAGTAAAAAAGGCGTATGTCGTTTTTTCTTTTAATTGTGACTTTACATATAACAGCACTCCGCTTGATGTTAATCTGGAGTGTGGTCCATGAATGGATGTCACTGCTACTACAATTCAATGACTGTAAGTAGCAATCCCAACCACTATGCTGGCCTAGTCGAAACTGTATGTCGTTTTCTTATTTCGACTCGGCATATGACAGCACTCCGCTTGATGTTATTCTGGAGTGCGGTCCATAAATGGATGTCACTGCTACTACAATTTAATAACTAGCAATTTAATTGTAGCAATCACATCCACTATGCCGGCCTAGTTGGAACCGGCAACTTACAAGCTGATCCCGAAACGTGACTAAAACTTCACGGTCTGTATACTAAGTGGTGGTACTAAACCAGATCGCAACTGAGCAAATGACTGTCTGTCCTCTTTAATAACCAGACCTAAAGGTTTATTTTCAATTTGCCTTTTTATTTACTAACACATATTTGTACATATTATTATTATTAAATATAACAAATAATTGCCTAAAAAAACTTTGTTATGACCGGGAATCGAACCCGTGATTTACGCGTAATGGACTGGTGTCTTAACGAATGGGTTGTCATTACACTAGGAGACAGACTTAGGCAAGAATTATGCCCTTAAAAGGGAAAGGGTAAAATGCCACCTTTAAATGTATGAACCGCTTTTCCGCTACTTTTCACCGACACAACTTTTTCTTTATATATTTTTCATAAAAAAAATATATTATACGTTTTATATTATTATAAAAAAAGCTAGGTTGCCTAGTGCCCATAACCACAGAGCCTGTATGAAGAGAATCGTGGATGTGAAGGAAGCAAGGGAGTTGTGTAAGGATCGTGGTAAGTGGCGCTCCATTATTTCTGCCTATCCCTGTGGGATAAAGGCGTGACAATTTGATTGATTGATTGATATTATTATACATGGTTTTGAATTAAACAAATTTTATGCGGCTTACTATCGCGTTTATTTTGGTTTTGATTGTACAATTTTTTATTATTATAGTAAGCCGCATAAAATTTGTTTAATTCATTAATCAATGTTCGCGCAAAATCTAAGAAAATACTATACATGGTTTTGTTTATTGAAAAATATTGCGAGGTGTTAAGGGAATTCGGAGACATCCTCAAGAAAGCTGGGTTGCCTAGTGCCCATAATCGAAAAGCATGAATGAAAAGAATTGTGGTTGTGAGGAAAGCTAGGGAGTTGTGTCAGGATCGTGGCAAGTTGCCCTGCCTATTCCTGTTTAAAAAAAGGCGTGTCAATTTGATTGATTAACTGTTTAGGTATTGAAACTGTGTAGTCAGGGGCACTATGACCTTTGGCCGGCATAGAGACAGCGACTGAGGCAGCCGTGAACTGACTCGGTGCGGTAGACTGGACACCATTGTCTACTGTTAAAGATACTATTGAAATTACTATTGAGAATCATTGCGACGTCATAACGTGTAGTAATAATAGAATCGCAATAGCTTGGCGGCTTTTTTATTTTATTGTGACACGACATTTGACCTCGACCCGCCTGATGATAAGCAAGAGGAGACCCAGGAGTGGCGACCACTAAAACAACCGAGTTAGTTCATGGCTGCCTCAGTTACCGTCACTATGCCGGTTAAAGGTGCGTCTTCACGCATCGCTTGAAGTATCCAAGTATATAGGTTGGAGAGAACACATGGGCTGGCAAAGCATTCCAATTGTCGATTGTTCTATAAAGAAGATGCACCGAACTATTTAGTTCGACTGCCGATTTGGTCGACAATATTCGGATGCTTTCCCGACCTGTACGGGTATTACAGGTGTGAAAAGACGAGTGAAAAGCTCCTCGGATCTTTCTCGTGGTATAGGCGATAGAGGACACACAAAGCCGCCATGTCTCTGCGTAGTCTTCTATAATTCGGACAGCTCAGCGCTGCAATGAACAACATGCCTAAAGTGCGGCCTGACTGCTAATACAGAAACAGCTATTAAATATTTTAGGAAAGTGAGCATACAAGTATAACAAAAATTCTGTGACGTAAAATATTTAAAATAAATTGAACGCAAAAATACGAGATTTTTTTACATAATAAGGATAATATTAAAAAATGTATGTTTTAAATAATGTTGAATAAATACGAATATGTTAAAAGATCAAAGAGCTTCATGTTTTAAAATTAAACAACATTATTATTTTATGAAATATATCTACATTAAAAATTAGTACCTACGGATAGATTATATTTTACGACTTAGAATGTAACCAGAAGAATAATAGGTAAGAAGGTTTAATTGTGATTCGACATCTGACCTGATGGTAACAGCGACTAAAAAAACGACTAGCTATACACCCGCGACCTTTTTTACATTTCTTTACTAAGCTACTAAAGTGCTTGTATCATATAATACAACCAAATTACTTATATCAAAGATACATTGGCACCGGCAAAAAGTTTTAAACCCGTGCTCCCGGTTTGCGTAACCGTTGCACTACCACTACACCACGGTCACCTTACAGTATTTCTAAGAGAATGAGAGTGGGAGAATAGAGAGCATAGGTTTTTTCGGTATATCCACAAATGATACTGTTTCAATAGCCGAAATTTCGAGATAAATACAATTGCCTAATAAAGTGTTAAAACCAAATATTTCTATATATTTCTCGAAGAAGACTTCTTGCGAGTTAAAAGAGTGTTTTAAGGCGAGTAATCTGCGTTATGAACAAAACGTGTTTTAGGCGAAATAAGGTTTAGATTTGCACATCTACTTTTGAGCGTGTGATGTTTATCGTACGAATAATTTACATTTTATAACTACATTTTGTTAGGTTTCAGAAAACCGTGTACTAAATTAAATATCTAGACGATTAAGTGTCCAATTTATTGGACTATTTATATTTACTAAAAAATCTAATGGTAAAAATTATCGCTTAAAAAACCGCGACCATGGAAATCGAAAACTATTTTTCTGATAAAGTTGCATAATGTTTTTCTTAAACAATATAAAGTATTTGTGAATTCCGTTCTACGTGTTTTTTAAGTATTTTTTCTCTACACATATATTTTTTAGAGTAATAACATTTTAAGAAGTATAGTTATTTGAGCGTCAGAAGTATCTCAAAATAGAATATCGTCGAAGATCCCTGCCTTAAGCAAAGGTCTCGTACATATTATATGGGCAACTTGTTTGAGGGGTTGAAGGCAACCAATTTGCAAATGTCTAGATTAAATGAAGCCAAATTTGTTTGGTTTACAATAGTTATGTTCTTTCGCATTTTTACGCTGAGCTAGTTCTTTGATTTATTATGTTATCTACCTACGAATTTGCTTATAAAAAGAGGCTGAATAAAATATACAACTTTATTCCAAGCAAAATGTCTACGTATTATATTTTTGGTATGAAACATTTTTTTATTGTGACTCGACATATGACAGCACCCCGCTCGATGTTAAGCCAAAGTGTGGTCCATGAATGAATGTCACTGCTAATACAATTCAATAACTGTGAATAGCAATCACATTCACTATGCCGGCCTAGATGGAACCGGCAACTTACAAGCTGATCCCGAAACGTGACCAAATCACTTCACGGTCTGTATACTTGTAAGTGGTGGTACTACCCCGGATCGGCTGACTGGGTACCACTGCCTACCACTCTTAGAAAATTTCTTATCACCCATAGATTATCCGTGAAGAATAGAGGCAGGCCGAAACGTTAGTTTAAAAGTTTTTGCGACATGTCAACACTCACCTCTACTGCCCTCACTTTCTTCTCTACCCAACCAAATATTGCAGGACACAGAAGGATATATTCCGATCAAATCGTAGACGCTCTTAAGAAAGTTGGGTGCCAATAAGCTTCTATGAAGAGAATTGTGGATGTAAGGGAAGCGAGGGAGTTGTAACAAGATCGTGGCAAGTGGCGCTTCATTGTCTATTCCTTTCGCTGTGGAAAATCAGGCGTGATATTTGATCGATCGATTGATTGATGTATCAAGAAAATTGTGAAAGAGGATTCTTTGTATCAGCGCTCCTACTTTTAGGCGTGACATTTGATTAAACAAATCTTATTATTAATGGTAAAACTTATCGTGACTTAACCGTGATTTCTGTCTTATACAAAAATAAATTCTTGAATTAAACAAATTTTATGCGGCTTAATATCGCGTTTTGCCTTTATTTTATTATTCCGACGTTTAGAGAGCTTTGCAGCCATCGTGGTCACAGAGAGACAAAATAAATGCGATAGTAAGCGGCATAGAATTTGTTTATTTCATTAATTAATTTGTTTAATTAATCAATGTTCGCGCAAAATCTAAGGAAGTACTTTCTTATTTTTTGTCTTTTACAAAGTGAGTTGCCTCAATTCATTCTCATCCCTATTTTTGTGTCGCAGACTATGATTTAAGTGTATTCTTATGAACATCTATTTATTTTAATAAAGAATGAGCAGTGGCTGGAGTTTCAGGAGAAAGCCATTAGATAAAGAAATAAATATAACTGTACCTTTCTAAATTCCTAGTGATAGAGTGAGATAAATATATTTTTATTGTTTTTTTTTAATATTATGTTTGTATAAATATAATTGTGAAAGTAAAAAGAGTCAAGTCAGTCAGTATCATCAAATGCCGTTTGAACAGACTAATCCCTATTTTGATTTCATAGGAATCGAAGAGTTATAGCAGAATCGTAATTTATTTTTAAAATTAGGACTTTCGACTGGCCTAAAGATAAGCAAGAAGTCCAAGAGGGCCGACGACTAAAATACACCCATTCTGTTTACGGTTCCCTCGTTCGTTTTCACTATACCGGCCTAAGAAAGAAAGGAGTGTCTTACTTGTTTCTGTTAGTGCCAATAGTAGAGTCATAATAAAGTTATATTTTATATAACCATAGAGCTTGTATGAAGAGAATTGTGGACGTGAGGAAAGCGAGGGAGTTGTGTCAGAATAGTGGCAAGTGGTGTTCCATTGTCTCTGCCTACCGCTTTGAAAAAAAAGCGTGACAATTTGATTGATTGTTTGATTTACTATATTCATATGCTTTTATATCTATGTCGCCGTCCACAGTCGCCGAACCACTTAATCATACGACTAAAATAATGTAAGTTTCAAAATAATAATAATATCATAAAGATTGGTGTAGAGGTTTTTAAAAATATATTTTACCTTAGAGCAGACCTACAAGTGTGCGTAAACAAGTATGAACTGTAAGCAATTAGTGTGCCAAGTTGTTCATACTGTCATAGAGGTGGTATAGACGATGAAATTGCAGACTTCTCGGGACCTCAACATCACTTATTATTCACTAGTTCGGCGCTATAATGAATCCAGGACATCGAAAAGATATTTGGCAGAGCATTTCTATTTTAATTCCATCTAAATAAGTAGCATTTGTTCCTATAATGCTAATGTTGAGTAATAATTGTAAATTAGAGAGGAACTGTCTACCTCACACAAGCAACTAGCTTAAGAGGGTAGTTATTAACATTTATATAAGAAAGTTTAACTTACTGTGAAAATTAAATAAATAAATAATAATAGATATATCTATTGGATAAACTGTTTTAACAGCTCTTTATAGATCTGCTCTTAATTTTACAATTTCACCAACTAAAATTACATCGTCATGTCCTAACGAGGCCATGATTACAATTTAAAACATTCCAAAGTTTTTATCCCTTTTTAACCCCGTCAATGACAGAATGCTAATCTAATGTAAATTTAACCTAATGTAAAATCTAAAAAAAATAAGGTGACCGTGGTGTAGTGGCAGTGCAATGGTTACGCAAACGGAAGAGGACGAAACCACTCACCGGTACCAATGTATCTTTGATATATGTACTTTGGTTGTCCTGTTTCTATGATACAAGAACTTTAGTAGCTTAGTATAGAAATGTATAATAAAAAATCAATGTGTAAATAATTTTAAAAGCTAATTATTTGCGTCTTGTTTTCTTTAGCGTAATCCGCGGCTGCAAAAGTACAATTATATATAAATAATCAGTCAAATTGACACGCCTTTTTTCCACAGGGATAGGCAAAGACAATGGAGCGCCACTTGCAACGATCTTGATACAACTCCTCGCTTCCCGCAATTCTCTTCATACAAGCTCTATGATTATGAGCACTAGACAACCCAGATTTCTTGAGGATGTCTCCGATTTGGGGTCTTCCTCGTTTAACGCATCTATCACCATCAAATTTATAAATTCCTTTCATCAATCTACTTTCACGTTTAACGCATCTATCCACATCAAATTTATAAATTCCTTTCATCAATCTACTTTCTCGTATCTACTATAGTATATTTTTAACAAAAGATTTATTCAATTAAATTTTAGGCTAACTAGTAACAAATTTAAATACTCGTAAAAGCCTATAGGAAAAGTTACTTATAACTTTTACCTTTCTTAATTTGCTTTTTTTTAAGCAAAAGGTTTTATTTCTGTTCATTTTGCGTACAAATGTTTAGTTAATAAAGTTTTCTTTTAAAGATAAATTAAGGTTTTTGTTAAATGTTCGGTCTAAATTAAATTTATTATATATTTTTTTGTTTTACCTAAAGATCGACTGTACGTTACAATAAAAAGATATTTATTTATTTATTTATTTATTTAAAAACTTAATGCACAATAGTACAAAGGCGGACTTAATGCCAAAGGCATTCTCTACCAGTCAAACCTTTAGGATGTTGATCCGACAATGTAGATAAGAGGTAGGGTGCAAAATAAAATATAAAAATAGGTAACCAATTACATTATGAGAAATATATAAATTATTCATATATACATAAATATATTCATAGATATATAGATACACAAATAACATGTATAACACATACATAATATAATACAATACAATATAAACAGTATTATCATTGGGTAATAAAATTAAATACACTTAAATTTATATGTGTTATATATTTAAAATTAATTAGTTTGCTGAAGGAAGTATGAATACACCAACTTTTTGAAGATGTGCCTATTTAAGTAGTTGTATGCAGATGAGGCTACATACCGTTGCGTTTCAGGATCAGCTAGCCGGTCCCACATAGGCCGGCATAGTGTATTTACCTATAGTTACAGTATTCATGAACAGCTCTCCAGCTTTTTCCGTGGTGTGACGTTTTTATCCTATTGGTCATCGACATGTGACAGTATCCCACCTGTTATCAGGCTCGACTGCCTTTAATGAATGGAAGCTTATCCTGACTAAAACATTTAACGCTCTGTACACTCGTAAGTGGTGGTTTAGTGATACTGTCTACCAGATTTTTTTATACATCTCTATACTAAGCTACTAAAGTGCTCGTATCATAGAAACAGGACAACCAAAGTACATAATTATATCAAAGATACATTGGTACCGGTGAGTTTCGAACCCATGCCACTCGGCTTACGTAGTCATTGCACTGCCTCTACACCACGGTCGCCTTATTAGGTCGACCGATTATAAAAAAACCATCAAAACTTTTTAAAACCGACAAAGCTTTATTAATTATTAAAAGCGTAAAATGTGAAAATGAACAACATATTTATCCTAAACCTCTAATAAAGTTACCGCGCGATATACTTAAGTACACTTTTAGGGTTATTCTCAATTCGACAGATTCGCATCTCGGGACTATCGGACTAGTGGACTAGATCCACAACTGGAATGCTTCGCCAGCCCATGTGTTCTCTCCATCCTATAACTTCGGATCCTTCAAGCGTTTTATTCAGTCATTGGTACTCTTGGACCTCCTCTTGCTTATGCTTACCATGCAGACGACAGTACGGTGCATGGACGCTACACTTTCCACAGCCGGAAAACAGGAGATAGCCGATATGAGAGAATTTGTTGTAGCGATGCGTGAAGCACTTTTGGCCGGCATAGTAACGGCGAATGTGGCAGCCGTAAACTAACTCGGTTTTTCAGTCGTCGACAGTCTTGGACCTCCTCATGCTTATCATCAGGTGGGTCGAGGCCAAATGTCATGTCACAATAAAAACAGATCGACGTCAGGCGTCGAGTGGATACAACTGATATTCTACGGCAAGCTTTTACATTTAGTGCCAATGCAAATATACGTATATTTGCCCTTATATAGAAACTGGGTGACTAAAGTACATATGATATCCAAGATACTTTTTATCGGTAAGTGGTTTTAAAACGGGTATTCTTAGTTTGCGTGATCATTACACCACTACAACTATATTAGTCGACAGATGAGTCGATTGATAATAAGTCGAAAATTATAATAGAACTAATAACAAATTAAGTGACAAGCCCTCAATCGAGTATCAATTCCTAATTGATATTTCCTAAATTGACAATTCCTAAATTGACAATGGTGTCAATTCTCTTGGCACACGATTATCCTAAAATCCTTCTAAAAATAATTTAGACCTGTCAAAGGACTTTCGCTATTCTGGTTGTCCCATATTAGTCTTAATTTAGAGCTGTCAAAGCTTTGACAGGCTTAAATGTCAGTTTAGTTACTTAACTTAATATTTTAGGCAGTTTTCCTATTCTGTTGTACCAATTATAGGTGTAAAATTAGAAACGTCAAACTAAATTTGTTTAAGATTAGACGACACCATTTTAGGTCCCGCTTAACCTAAAAATTTTAATTCTTAATAAGAAATATGAGTAATTATGTGGTTAATGCTCTAACTGAATATGCCGAAAGGTAAAATAAGGTGATTTATGTATTTTTATTTATAGTAGCTCGCCATACGACATCATTCAATGTGATATTAAACTGGAGTGCGATCTATGGATGGGGGCGACTGCAACTACTTTTAAATAACTGAAAGTGGCAGTCGAATCCACTATGCCAGCCTAGTTGAAACCGGCAACTTGAATTATTTCGATTTTCAAGTTTATCTGAAGAAGTCTGGGAGGGAACATAAAAAAACACGTATCACAGCATTAGATTACTTGTCATTATACTGTATAACATTTACTTAATAACAATTTTATCATCATTATACAATTATATTCATGAAACACAAGTATTACAAATAATTAAAATCTGTCTCCTGTAATTACCGCCAAAACTCATCTATCCAACAAGATGCGTTCGGAAATTAATTGTGTTACTATTACAAAAGTACAAAGTTTTTTCTATTTTTATTAACGTGAAATCAAGTTTTTATTTACTCAAACCATTACAACATTCTATATGGTACATTATTACTTATTTATTAACATTAATTATATGACTTTCTTATTACTTCATATTATTTTTCAAAAATATAAATTTTACGTTGGCAATAATTTAGGCGTGTCATCCTAAAATATAGACATTTCTTATGTTTAATTCATTTTCGACAACAGAATTGCGATTTCTCTAAAAAAAACTTAAAATTGACAAGCTTAAAATTTAGGATAAGTTAGTGAATGTGCCAAGAGAATCGACACCAATGCCTCTTAACAGCAGCTACTTACTAATTAATTTATATAGTTAAATAATTTGGTAATTAAATTTATATATTGCTGTAATAATATGACGTTCAGAAGTGCCGGATTCAGCCTACTTGAATAAATTGAATCATTTTAATTTTTTGCACGTTTTGTGACGTAATAGGACTGTCAGATTTTGACGAATCGCGAATCCGGCGATTACGAACCGATTCAGTTTTGTTATGAAAGCTTCTGGAAGCGTGAAACTTTTCCTGAAAGGGTTTATTAAAAAAGTTTTCATCAGTTATTTTGTAGTCTATATCTATTCATTTTTAGATCTTGGTTAATGTTAATAAAATTCTAATCGGATTATTTTAAAAAGGTTAAATTTTTAACTTTTTTTTACATGTCAATACTAAGTGGTTGTATCATAGAAACAGGACAACCAAAGTACATATATCAAATATACATTGGTACCGGCAAATGGTTTTGAAACCGCGCTCTCGATTTGCGTAGCTATTGCACTACCATGGTCGCCTTCAATTTATCAAATTTTTTAATCGACATATGACAGCACCCTACCTAATGTTAAGCCTACCTTTGAGTTCCATCATCAGTGTAGCTTAGTGGTACCAGTTAAAACACCCATGTATGTGTATACATTTGTGATTCAAATGTTAGATCACATATATGTTTAAAAGTAAAGTCAATTCCGATTATGCGTCTAACATCGCTACCGCAGCTAACAAAACGAGCTAATGACCTTGAAACCCCTGACTAGATCTTCATCAATTATAGCTAAGAACCATCTCGATTATGTCAGCATTCAAACAAAAAAAAAACGCATCGTAATCGGTGCATTCGTTTAGGAACTACGATGCCACAGACAGGACACACAGATACACAGACACGTCAAACTTATTACACCCCTCCTACGTGTGGGAGGTTTCTTACATCTTGATTTGAGCTATAGACAATATATTATCAGGCAGGACTTATGATCAATGTCTTACAGCCGGTTGTACCAAAAATTATAATTTATGAATTTGTAAAAAGTATCGTATAAGTAAAATAAAAAAAGTTTCACCACTCTTTAACTTCACATTTTGCATTTACGTTTAACGGATATTTTATACAGATCTAAAGGCCATTATTCATTTTGGGTTACTATGTACTACTTTTGTTATTTCTATTAATAAAAACTTATATAAATGGTAGTTTCGATATAAAATTATTAACAACCCAATTCATGATTTCGTAATAGTAAACGTAATAGTATAAGTATAAAGTAAAACTAAATTCGTAAATTGAAACATATTTGGTACAGTCAGCATCAGATATATCTGAGCATGCAAAGTGATCAAAAGTATCTATACATTCAGACTGATCATAAATATCTACACACATTAGTTGTCATAATGATGTGAGCATCCAATGCGTCATAAATATCTATACACTCAAATAGTCAAAAATATCTACACACTCATAAAATATGTAATATTTTAAAACAAATTTACTGAATTGTCTGTTGACATATTTTTGACAAGTGAGTGTGTAGATATTTTTGACTAACTGATTGTATAGATATTTTTGACGCATTGAATGCTCACATCATTATGACAACTAATGTGTGTAGATATTTATGATCAGTCTGAATGTATAGATACTTTTGATCACTTTGCGTGCTCAGATATATCTGATGCTGACTGTACAACCGGCTGTTACTATTCATTGCCCACAGTATTATCTTAATTATTATACTACATAATTGCAGTGTATAATATTATTTAAGTTCTATATTTGAATTGCAAACCATTGAGCATTAGCTGTAAATAATTTCTATATCGCGTGACTATAGCTAATTGCTGCTGCCTACACTCCATTGTGCAAAGGAAGCGTTATACTAAATATATTTTCTTTTTCATAATAAACTACCTTATTCTATAATAGTTAGATTATTTTCAGAATGCAAAACTTATTTAAATATAATAGTTCAGCATAACTGTAAAGATTGTATATGGTGTATTTCGATCAATCAATCAACCAAATTGTCACATCTTTATTCCACAGAGATAAGCAAATAGCAAAGAGTTTGTTGCGCGTATAGTCTCGGGTTCGATTCCCGGTTGGAGCAAATATTTGTTTCATAGCTTTTATTTGTAATATTTAATAATTATATTAAATATTTGTTAATAATAAAAAAGAGGTGGATTTCTGCTTCAGGTCTGGTTATCAAAAAGGCAGTGGTACCCAGCCGATCCGGGGTAGTACCACCAATTACTACCCCGTAAGGGATTAGCTTGTAAGTTGCCGGTACCAACTAGGCTGGCATAGTGAATGTGTTTGCTACTTACAGATATTGAATTGTAGCAGCAGTGACATTCATTCATGGACCACACTTCGGCTTAACATCAAGCAGGGTGTTGTCATATGTCGAGTGACAATAAAAAATTAAAATAAATAAATTATAATTAATGTCATAAATTAAAACAAGAAAATTTAATTAAAATAACTTTATCAAATTAATTATCAGGGAATTAAATATAATAACTATATTTGACTGGCAACATTAAGGGCTTAGTGCGGACCATTCATAAATCCTCATTTCCCCCGTCACATCCGAAATTTATTAAAATTAATGTTTCTTCATTTATTTATAATTATTATTTTTATTATACATTTAATTTATTAAGATTTAAAACATACATAATATTAAATATGTTTTCCGATGACATCCTTAAGTAAGCTAGGTTGCCTGGTGCCCATAACCTTAGAGCTTGTATGAAGAGAATTGTGAATGTAAAGGAAGCGAGTGAGTTGTGTCAGAATGGTAGAGTGGTACTACCACTTTAAAGAGTGGTAGGCAGTGGTACCCAGTCTGCCGATCCGGGGTAGTACCACCACTTACAAGTATACAGACCGTGAAGTGATTTGGTCACGTTTCGGGATCAGCTTGTAAGTTGCCGGTTCCATCTAGGCCGGCATAGTGGATGTGATTGCTACTCACAGTTATTGAATTGTAGTAGCAGTGGCATTCATTCATGGACCACACTTTGGCTTAACATCAAGCGGGGTGCTGTCATATGTTGAGTCACAATAAAAAAAATATAAAAAAAATCGTGGCAAGTGGGGCTCTACTGTCTCTGCTTATCCCCATGGGAAAAGGCGGGAAAATTTGATTGATATTAAATGTTATGTATCTTTCAATATATTGAAGAACACGTATTCAAGAGTGGTAGTTCCGGTGATTGCTACTTACAGTTATTGAATTGTAGTGGCGGTTACATCTATTCATGGCCCACACTCCAGCTTAAAATAAAGAGGGGTGCTGTCATATGTCGAGTCACAGTATAAAAAATGTAAAATAAAACTAGCGGATGCGACTGGGCACTACTGCCTACCAGGCCCGAAGTAAATACCTCTTTTTTAATAACAAAATATGCAACATCAAATTCAATCATTTAAATATTACAAATTAAAGCTACTAAGCAAATCTTTGCTCCGATCGGGAATCGAACTCGGGACTGTATGCGTAACGAACTGTGTGCTAACCCATGTGCTACGCCTTTCGTCTAAAAAATAGTAACATTGACAACAATGGTGTCCGTGGGGAGTGGCAGTGCAGTGGCACGGGTTCGAAACCACTTAGCGGTACCAATGTATCTTTGATATATGTACTTTGATTGTCCTGTTGCTATGCTACAAGCACTTTAGTAGCTTAGTAGGGAAATGTATTTTTTAAATTTTTTATTGTGACTCGATATATGACAGCACCCGCTCGATGTTAAGCCGAAGTGTGATCCATGAAAGAATGTCACTGCTACTACTATTCAATAACTGTGAGTAGCAATCACATCCAGTATGCCGGCCTTACAAGCTGATTCCGAAACTTGACCAAATCACTTTACGGTCTGTATACTTGTAAGTGGTGGTACTACCCCGGATCGGCAGACTGGGTACCACTGCCTACCACTTTTTATAACAAAAAAAAATTTAAAATTATAAATGAATGCAAAAGTTGATTGCATTAATTAAATTCTCATCTTAAATCAGTTCATTGGCTGTTATTTCAATGAAATATAAACTCAGTTTAGTACCAATAGCATGATTAAACTTTATATGGGATAGTAAAACGGGTGGTTCATTGCTTAACTAATCATAATGGTTTTGTAATGAATTTAAATTATACACTATTCACAAATTATATCAAAATAAGTTATTTTTTATTTTTACTCTAAGCTACCGAACGTGGTTGTATCATAGAAACTAAACGACTATGTGCTAGTACAGTTAAATAATTGCAGTAGCAATCGTACTATGCCGGAAACTTTACTATGCCGGAAACTTTCAAGTTAATCCCGAAACGTAACCACCACTCTATTATTATTTACAAATATTTGTAATATTATTTTCTTTTTAATAAATATTTATACAAATAAAAGCTATAAAACAAATCTTTACTCTGGCCGGGAATTGTACCCGGGCCTTTGCGCGTACGTCTTTTCCGCGATCAGGCATAAGACCCGGCGAAAAGCTTTGCAATTTTTTTTAAAATAAAATGTGGTGCAAGCTATGATACCATGACATGTAATCGCTTACCACTATGTCAGGGGCAGAGCGCCAAGAGGAAGAAGGCTATCAAATCAATCACTTAAATTGTCACGACTTAACAAAGACAACTTAACTTAAACAGAGACAATAGAGCGCCAGTTGCCACGATCCTGACACAACTCCCTCGCTTCCTTCACCACATCCATAATTCTCCTCATACAAGCTCTACGGTTAAAGGCACTAGGCAACCCAGCTTTCTTGAGGATGTCTTCAATTTGATCGGAAAACACCCTCCTGGGCCTGCGCATAACGCATCCATCCACATCATGTTTATAAATTGCTTTCATCAATCTACTTTCGCTCATCCTTTCTATATGCCCAAACCATTGCAGCATCCCTTTGATCCATTTCCCTTTGGAAGAAGGCTATGTCCGCTCTTATAAATTTTTTTTCATTTATAAACAACATACATACTTGTATATAATCAAAGTTTAAATCGAATTGAAAGAACAACCTAATTTTGACTTTCATAGATACTCAACTCTGTCATACAACCTAATGGGGCATCGATTTTAAGGTTATACTGTCTAGACGGGTTTACGAGAGAATACTTAGATGCTGGATAGTTTTGAAAAAATCCACTCCAACACTTGTTGGTTACTTAGAATCCTTTGTTCTGAATTTAAATGTTATTTTTTTTACATTTCTATCATAAGTTATTAAACATGCTTGTATAATAAAAACAGGACGACCAAAGTACTGAGGACGATACAAAGATACATTGGTAGAGTCAGTCTAAACCGAAATGACGCGCCCATTCACTGCATTTAAGCACACGTGCGAATGTAAAATATGAATGCAATACACCGAAAATACAATTGTAATTGACCATTCAGTTGCTGGTTAGACACAAAAGGAGGAGCACGTTAATAAGGTATAGTAGTATAGTTAGTAATATTTGTATTCACACATTTAAATAAACTAATAAAGTTGAGGGGCGCCTCATTTATAATTAGACAAGCTATAATTGACCTGTCAGATAAAAAGAGTGCTGACTTTTGAGCTGTGAAGTATAAGGATCGGCAGTAGCTTTAGATGACTACGGCGGGAGAGAGTCCGTTCTATACAGTCGTTCACATATTTTTTTAAACATTTTAAATTTTATACACATGAGTAAAACGATAAGTAAGTATAGATGGGGAACAAGTTAAATAGATTCGGGGGCTGAGGTGCGGTGGGGCGTCAAAAAACCCACACCCGTATCATAGTGGCCGCTATTAGTGACGCTCACATTTTTATCATTTAATATCGATAAAAACGTGTCCATATTTTCCTTGTTTAATTATTAAATAATTAGTGAGTTAATTGAATAAAAGAGAGTCGTCATCCGTAGTCAGGCTAGAATCATTATTAAAAACGTGATTAAAATGTGTGAAAATAAAAAAAAAACATGTAGTCACTATTCTCAAAATTAAACGTAATTCAATAAAAATTGTTGCTGTTTAATGTTTATACTTCAATTTAATACACATTTTTAATTTTTAATAACTCAGTTTATTTGCGTTTTAAGAAAGTGTGTGTTTATCGTTATCAACATTTTGCATGTTACTTCACTATTCATAATAGACACGTGACCATGACGTTACAACTGCATTCCTACCGCGTTTATTTAGCTCGTTCCCTGACAGTAGGTAACACAATAAGTTACTGCGCATCGCTCTTTTTATCTGCCGGGATCAATACCAGTGGTTTGCGTGAAAATTGCACCTACAACTTTACAAAATAATTTACAGGTATTTGCAGTCAATGTGTTTCATTTCTTTTCTACTGAAGGACGACTTATTGAGAAAATAAAAACCTTGACTTGTCCCGCTTGATATTAAGCTGGAGCGCAGTCTATAAATAGGGGCGAGTGCTAGTGCAGTTAAATAACCGCAACAGTTGCATCCACTATGCCACTAAGCTGATCCCAAAACGAGAATTTTTTTATATATTTCTTAATAAAAAAGATAGGCAAATATTTGCTTGAGGTCTGGATGTTTTTTATTTTACATTTCTATACTAAGCTACTAAAATGCTTGTATCATAGAAACAGGACAACCAAAATACATACATACCAAAGACACATTGGAACCGGTGGGTGGTCTCGAACTCGTACTTTTGGTTTGCGTAACCATTGCACTGCCACCACGGTTTAGGAGTGTTCAGACAGTTAGTAGTGCCACTGCTTTCAAAGGCATATCGTAAAATGACTTCGTCGTGTTTCGGGATCGGTTTGAAATTGCCATGCGAATGCCACTTGCAGTTATTTACCTGTAGTAGCAGTCACTTCCATCTAAGAACCGCACTCCAGCTAAATAACAGGCGGGGAGTTGTCGTATGACGAGCCACAATAAAAATAATAATCACGTTTGATCTAAATGGGTCATTTTGAAGTTGAAGTTTATAATCAAAACAGAAAATCTAGTTCTCAATAAATATCAAAGTTTATCTTCCTCAAAAGAGTTATGTTTCATGTGTATCTATCCTTTTCTAACTCATACAAAATATTGTTGCTATCTCATTTTGTTAGGGTTGGTTATTCAAACCTTACTTTGGTTTATTAAACAATACTGAGTAAAAAGGATATAAGAATAAGGAATAGCACATTGCGTGCGTGATAGATGTGGTTTGAAAGAAGATGTAGTGACAAGGATTGACAAAGGAATCCTTCAATGGTTTGGGCACATGGAAATGATGAGTGAAAGTAGATTGACGAAAGGAATTTATAAATCTGATGTGGATAGATGCGTTAAACAAGGCAGGCCCAGGAGAGTGTTTTCCGACCAAATCGGAGACATCCTTAAGAAAGCTAGGTTGCCTAGTGCCCATAACCACAGGGCCTGTATGAGGAGAATTGTGGATGTGAAGGAAGCAAGGGAGTTGTGTAAGGATCGTGGTAAGTGGCGCTCCATTGTCTCTGCCTATCCCTGTGGGAAAAAGGCGTGACAATTTGATTGATTGATTGATACTAAGTAAAAATAGTCAGAATAAAAGGCGTGACAATTTGATTGATTTGATTAATTATAGCTGTTATCGAAGAATATGTTTTTTTTTATTGTGACACGACATTTAACCTCGACCCGACTGATGATAATCAAGAGGAGATCCAAAAATGCCGACGACTGAAACAACCGAGTTAGTACACGGCTGTCTCAGCCGCCGTCACTATGCCGGCCAAAGGTGCTTCTTCATGCATCGCTTGAAGGATCCAAGGTCATATGAGGGAGAGAACACATGGGCTGGCAAAGCATTCCATTTATATATACATATCAACTATGTATGTATATAATTATTATCATTATCATCATCTGTTAGCCATTAGTCGTCTACTGACTGATAAACTTTATAAGACTCCCCCAGCGATCTTTTTTTTATTATTGAATCTCGACATCAAACGTCGACTTGACTCATGGTAAATAAGGAGTAGTCTAAGAGCGCCGAGACGTCTAAAAAACGATACATCTTACGGTTGCCTTAGTTCCCGTCAGAAATGAGTTTTGGCGGGAAACTGCAAGTGAACTGCAATATGACTTAATTTCTCATCGATTTAGGTCTATATTGATATACCCTGCCTTTAGTCCAGTGAGGGCACTAGTGACCGTTTTACATAATCAAAGAGTTAAGCCTGAATTTATTAATTTTGATGGAAAAAGCCTGATATTGTCATTGTCTTGGGATTGATAAGTCCTTTGAAGTGGAAATTTACTTTTTTGGGAATTCCATTTGCATAAAAAATTGTTACAGAATCTTTAGTTAAGTTCTGGTAAGGAAAATTGTCGGGATTTATGTCCAGTTCTTTATTTATTAAAAATGTTATTGCGCTATTGTATAAAGGCGAACTTATAGACGTTAGACATTCTCTGCCATAGTGAAGGCCGGCATAGTGAATGGGACTGCTACTTTTGCCTTCATACACGGCTGCACTTCAGCTTAACACAAGGGGTTTGTACTTATATACATTGTTATAACTAAGTTCCATTAGGGCGTCGTTTAGCGTGAGACATTTACAGAAAAAAAACCTTATTAATGAACTAGCTATCACAACTGCACTTCAACGTCTAAGATTAATTGTGGGAACAACTGAATTTTGTTAGAAAAACTATTATTTATGATGCCAAGATAACATCTATACTTATATATATATAAAGAGGAAATATTTGTAAGTTTGTTTGTAATGAATAGACTCAGAAACTACTGGGCCGATTTTAAAAATTCTTTCACCATTAGAAAGCTACACTCTTCGTGAGTAATATAGGCTATATTGGATTTTCAAAAAGTTTTTATAAAATTTGATTTGGACACGACTTCCAATAATTTTGATAAGATAATTGATGAATTAATTTTATATACACTATATACAACAACACACGTTAATGGTAGGTATAAAGATTTTACATACATAATGGAAAATCTGATTATCTACCCATAATACGTGCAATGTATTTTGACCCGGGCAACGCCGGGTTAGGCAGCTAGTATTACATGAAAACATAAATTACAGTAATCAAAAAATAAAATAAAGCGTAGGTAAAGCAAACCTAGAACTCAATCAATCAATCAATCAAACTGTGACGCCTTTTTCCCACAGGAATAGGCAGAGTCAATGGAGCGCCACTTGCAACAATCCTAACACAACTCACTAGTTCCTTCACATCGACAATTCTCTTCATACAAGCTCTACGGTTATGGGCACTAGGCATACCAGCTTTCTTGTGGATGGCTCTGATTTGGTGGGACAACATTAACCCAGATCTACCTCGTTTAACGCATCAATCCAGATTAGATTTATAAACTTCTTTCGTCAATTTACTTTCATTCATCCTTTTGATGTGCTCAAACCGTCGAAGCAATTAATTTTCTTTTATAAAATCCAGTAAATCCAAGTTAGAGTTTCTTCTATATTTTTAATCTACAACGTATTTAATGGCTAAGCTCCATTTCCGTAAAGATTTTCCTCAGTAAGCTTTTATATAAATCAACTATTGTTCAGAATGAAATAAGTTTTCGTTATAATATTCTTTGATGAGGAAAGTTTCTTTAATAACACACCTTGCGATTTAGTTCTCTTTTCTTTTTTAAAAACAGAAACATCTATTGCTACTTTTATACTTAATATTAAAAAAAAAAGTTATACCAAATCGGAAACATCCCCAAGAAAGCTAGGTTGCCTAGTGCCCATAACTATAGAGCTTGTATGAAGAGAATTGGGAATGTAAAGAAAGCGAGGGTGTTGTGTCAGGATCGTGTAGTAGCTGTTGCCTTAATTTCTGGACCGCACTTCAGCTTAACATCAGACGATCTGTTATATGTCGATCCACAATAAAAAAACAATCAATTAATCAAAAATAGGCAGAGACAATGGAGCGCCACTAGCCACAATCCTGACACAACTCCCTCGCTTCCTTCACATTCACAATTCTTTTCATACAAGCTCTAAAATTGTGGGGACTTGGCAATAAAAAAATAAAAAATAAATATTTTACTATTATTATTTATCACAGTATTATAACAATTACAAGTTCTCGTATTACATTTAAGTGGCTTCGAAAATAAAAGAAATATATACCTTTAATATTTCTACATAGAAATAAATCTAGATGCGACAGAACAAGTAATAAACCTCCAGGACAAAGACAACCTTTCATAACAAAACAAAAAAAACTTTCTGAACTTTTAGTACAAAATCGTCTTGTTTACTCACAGACTATATACCGATAAAGTAAAAAAAATATGTTTAAAAACTTGAGAGGTATCAAGGGACACCCGGGTGGAACTTTCCTTTCGATTAATTAGTGAAGAATTGGTAATAAATTTTCAATTTTTTTAAGTTGTAATATTTTTTATATATTATTAACAAATATAATGTAATATAAACTTAATCAGTAGGCTCAATTTTAGTAATAATTGGCTTGTGGTAACTGGAGTAGGAAACATATGTTTGAGATTTTATTTTATTTAAATGTCTTATATATAAATGTCTTAATATTAAAATTTTGTATACCCGGTAGGGTAGAGCACGGCTGTGCAAAATATTGTTATAGACATCTTTTTATTTACCCGTTGTTTAATAAATAAATGATTTTGATTTTGACATTAAATTAAAGGAAGCAATAAAACAATAATTCTGAATAAAATAAGAAATATTCAGCAAAGAAATATTTCATTAAGTCTTAAATTCTAGTCGTATTACTCCGGATCTACAGACTGGACAAATTAATTAACTGTCTGCCAAACACAATTAAACAGAAATATTACGCGGAGTCTAACGGTTATGTAATCTGTATGTTTACTCGATGATTAGAAAATATCCGACGTATTTCATTAAAAGTTCATGAAAAGTAACAGCGAGTTTCATGGGCCAAATTGTGGTATTTATACCTGATGCAATAACACTATTTTCTGAGATTTTGTCGTCTATAGCTGGTTGTTTTATTATCCGATTATCTTGTTTTCAATTGTGACATGACATCTGACGTCGACTTGCCTAATAGTTAGCAAGGAGTTTTGGCGGGCAACTGCAACTGACAGGACGCGCAATTTTGAATTATTTGAAAAGCTTGTGGTTTTCATAAATATTAATGTGTAATAATGGTGGAATTGTTATCCAGTAATAATTTTTAAGTTGATCAAGTATAAACAAGTAATTTAAAGTTGTGAAACGTGTTTCTTCATGTTCCCTCCAAGACTTCTTCTGAAGTTTTAGTAAAGGCTTTCCGCCGCTTTACTAAAACGATCATCATCAACCTCATTCTCATCATCATCATTTGATGAATCACTCGCGTGGTTCATCTTCATCTTTACTTGACAATGTTTTAACATTGAACCATATATTTTTACTTTGACACTGGCAAGTGAAATACTAAAGCCATAAACAAGAAGAAAGATAGTTAGCAAGAGGAGGACTAAGAGTGCTAGCGATTGAAAAAGGCGATTCCCTTCACGGTTGGGTCGCCATCGCTATCCAAAGAAATCTTTTTTTTTAATTGTGACTCGACATATGACAGCACCCCGCTTGATGTTAAGCCGAAGTGTGGTCCATGAATAAATGTCACTGCTACTACAATTCAATAACTGTGAGTAGCAATCACATCCACTATGCCGGCCTAGTTGGAACCGGCAACTTACAAGCTGATCCCGAAACGTGACCAAATCACTTCACGGTCTGTATACTTGTAAGTGGTGGTAATACCCCGGATCGGTAGACTGGGTACCAATGCCTACCACTCTTTGATAACCAGAATGGAAGCAAATATCCACCCCTTTTTTATTAACAAATATTTGCAATATTTAATATAATTATTAAATATTACAAATAAAATCTATGAAACAAATATTTGCTCCGACCGGAAATCGAACCCGGGACTTTACGCGCAACAAACCAATCGCTAGACCGTTCGTCCACGCCTGTCGTCATGTCCCAAATATCCCACCGAATATTGCAAATATTGTATACGAGCTCAAATTCTGAAAGTACCCTAAAAAGCAATTAATCTCAGCATTGTAACTGGAAAAACATTTCGTTCCTTTATAGGCTGCTGGGTGAAAATATACTTTATGCTGAAAATCATAAAGATGGTTTTCGAAATAATATAAATGTACGAATTTATTATTCGTCCCTTATTTTTAAAGGACATTTTTTTATTTAAAAAAGTTACTTTTTGGTATTATTGTTTGAATAAGACGACCGTGGCGTAGTGGTAGTACAATGGTTAGACAAACCGAGAGCACGGGTTCTAAACCGTGCTCTCGGCCGGCATAGTGGCTATACTAACAGCATATATATATATATATCAGCATTGAAGTATGCCTAAAAATATTAAATTATAAATATTCATATCAAAAAATCAAATATAATCAATCAATCAAAGTGACGCCTTTTCCCCACAAGGATACGTAGAGACAATGGAGCGCAACTTACCGCGATCCTGACACAACTCCGTCGCTTACCTCACATCCTATTATTAAATTATATTAATGCATCGTGTAAAGGTTTCCTAATTCATAAAATTTGTAAATATCTTCGTTAGCAGATAAAACGAGAAAGCTGATTATAAGAATAAGTTTAAATAACTTGTTTTTTCAAAGGGGGTTGAGAATACTTAATAAAAGTTTTATATTAATATTTTTTTAAATAACCTAAACTTTTTTTGCCGAACAATCGACGACCAGCCAATTTTTATTTTTATTATTTATTATTGTGACACGACATCTGACCTCGACTCGCCTGATGATAAGCAAGAGGAGGTCCAAGAGTGACGACGACTGAAAAAACGAGTTATTTCCCGGCTATCCCAGTCGCCGTCACTATGCCGGCCTAAGGTGCTTCTTTAGTTAGGCAACTTTCAAGCTAATCCCGAAACGCGATCAAATCACTTCACCGTTTGTAACTTACTTCTAATTAGTCGTATAATTGTAAAACTTTTTATTTATATACAAACTAAACTTGAGAGTATATTTTTTAATTAAAAACATGCAAACATGGCGTCTCTCGCACAAAAATTTTGTTAGAGGCGAACGTTGACAGCGGACTGACAATCTCATTAAATCTCTATAAAATACAATATTTATTTATACTAAAAATGAGAAAATATTACTTTGAGGTATTTACGAGTATGTAAGTCGCGTGTTCGATTCCCGGTCGGAGCAAAGAGTCGTTTCATAGTATAAACGTCAGTTTCCTCTCAGTATAATGTGAAGTCAGCAATTAGAAATAACAGCATCTCACGGCATACTTTTATATTACAGGTTATGATTTGGTTGTATTAATCAAACAACTGGATTTACTATGCTTGTAAGTTGATGGTTCCAACTAGGCCGGCATAGTGGATGTGATTGCTACTTACAGTTATTGATTTGTAGTAGCAGTGATATCCGTTTACAGACCACACTCCAGCCTAACATTAAGCGGGGTGCTGTCATAATATGACGAGAAAGATAAAAAAAAAAATTAAATGCTTTTGCATACTAAATCTGTACTTATTATGATTTGGCGCTGTGGTCCGTCCGTCCACTATTTTATTCCTTACATTTCTAAGTTAAGCCGTTCTAAAGATTTTGGGACATTTATTTTGAGTTGCGACATCTGATGTCGACACACATGATAGTAAGAAAGGCCTCGTCTAAAAGCCTCGACGACCGAAAACCGTTCAGTGTACGTCTGACTCAGTCGCCGTCACTACCCCGGCCAAAGTTGTTTATTCAATTCGCTTAGAGGATCCTAGGTTATAGGATGGGAAGAGCATACATTTGAATCCTGTGTAGATGCCTTAATTAGACTGGAAACGCAAATATTTCTTCAGGACGTGTTTAAAACCTAAATAATAACTGAAATGAAACAATAAATACTCGTAAATTAACTTAATAAGTAGGTTAAATATATAATAATGGCAAATTTTTACTTTTTAATTGAATTTATTCTGTTCAAGCTAAATTTACCTTTATTTTTCACAAGGTAAGGTAACTTTTAGCGTCTCTTGTATTAACCTTCCTTTATTACCGTCGATTAGACTAGATGTCAGACAGAAGAATATATTTTTACTGGCGCTTTTTTTTATTAAAAACATAACAGAATTTAATCTAACAATTACTCGATTTTTATTAGTACCTACTAACTAATAAAAATCGTTTACTAATACTACTATCGTTTATTAACTCCTTTTTTTATTTAATTGTGACTCGACATATGACAGCTCCCCGCTTGATGTGAAACTGGATTGTGTTCCATGAATGGATGTCACTGCTACTACAATTCAATAACTGAAATCTAATCTACTGTAATCTACTATGCCGGCCTAGTTAAAACTGGCAACTTACAGGCAGATCCCAAAACGCTACCAAATCACTTCATGGTCTGTATACTTTTAAGTGGTGGTATCATCAGACTGGGTACCACTGCCTACCACTCTTTGATAACCAGGCCCGAAATAAATATTCGTCTATTTTTGATAGGCCTTCCTGTCTTACAATACTTATGAGACCTCATAATACCTTGGATTCATTGCAGAGCCGAGCTGTCCGAGTAATAGAGAATCTGGCATAAGGACCTGCTTCCAAAACTCGACGCAGACAGTTCCTTGGTTCCGCACGCGTATAGTGGATGGTTCTTATTTATTTATTGTGATTTGACATCTGACCTAACTCACCAGTAAGCAAGAAGAGGTCTAGGAGTGCCGACGACTGCGGTAGGTGCAAGTCCGGGCATCTATTTAGTCGTGCTCATAATTGATTAAATTCAAAAAAAATATACTATATTAAAACGAAAAAAACGAAAAAATATATATATTTACATTCATTTTATTCTCACGTTCAGCAAGGGAAATAAAGTTCCACTCCGACAGAGCCTCGCATGCCGGAGCTAGGTTGCTAAATGTCCATAAAAGCTAGGTTGCCTAGTGGTGCCCACAACCATAGAGCTTGTATGAAGAGAATTGTGAATGTGAAGGAAGCGAAGGAGTTGTGTCAGGATCTTGGCAATTGGCGCTCCATTGTTTCTGCCTATCCTTGTGGGAAAAAGGCGTGACAATTTTATTAGATAAAACGAAAAGTAAGTAGGTAACAAAACCATTCTAAAATCATAGTAGTTAGAATCATTTCGGAATGTAAAAGGCCTTTTTACATTTCTATTTAAAAAATAGGTCAGATTATGCATTAGGCGAAACCCAATTAACAAATATGTAAACCGCATAACTTACGCAATTTTGAATGACACAATTTTCAGCACATTAAGGCAAGGCTGGAAACCGCATTGACCTTTACAAGAGCACTCCTTCTTAATATTTTAATCCCGAGCCACTTTACTTAACAAAAAGCACTTGTCTTCAATACAATGGTCTTCACTTTGGGGTCAAGATTAGGCCCCTAAGTACTATTAATAATTTCAGGGAGGATTTACTTCGTCAAAAATGTCCTCATTTTCTTTATTGTGACCTGCTATTAGGTATTTATAAATCTCATGTAAATGGATACGTTTAACAAGGCAGGCCCAAGAGGGTGTTTACTGACCAAGTTGGAGCCATTCTCGAGAAAGCTAGGTTGCCTAGTGCCCATAACTGTAGAACTTGTATGAAGAGAATTGTGAATGTGAGGAAGTTGTGACAGGATCGTGGCATGTGGCGCTCCATTGTCTCTGCTTATCCCTGTGAGAATAAGGCGTGATTGTTTGATTGATATATCGTCATACATACAAATACATATATACAATGAAGCGCCACTTGCCACGATCCTGACACAACTTCCTCGCTTGCCTCACATCCACAATTCTCATCAAACAAGCTCTACGGTTATGGGCACTAGGAAGCCTAGCTTTTTTGAAGATGTCTTCGGATTGGTTGTTTAACGCATCCATCCACATCAGCACCTATCTTCAAAGATAAAGAACTGCAAGGAATATTATTGTAACTCATTTTAAATAACGTAATAAGCACAATCAAAATGTTTAAAAAATATTTATTTAAGTATTCAACGTTGTTTTGTGTAAAGTTTTACAGAATGTTTAAATATCTTTTTTGATATAGAGTTCTAGTAAGTAATTTAAAATAAGTTGGAATGATAGATATTCTTTGCAAGTCTTTATCTTGCTTCTTGGATTGCCGTTATAGCGGAGCATTATTCCACTAGTTAGAAAAGTAAAGGAGTACTCCCAGCTGTACGGGTGTTGCGTACAGGGCTCAACTTAGCCGGTGACGTCGCAACGTCAGAGCGCATATATATATTGATTACTTTGTCGGTAAATCGTTTGCGAGATATTGGACGCGCAATGCAACGCCATTTAACGGTAGTATGTAGGGGTCGCTACACCGTGCTAGGAGGCAAATGAACAATATATCACATGATATAATGTATATAACTGTGTAATATGAGCTTTACAACTTTGTGAAAAAATTGGCAACCGCAATAGTTAAAATTCCTTTTTTTTAAACTACCCTCAAACGGCACGTATTTGGCGTAATGCCCGCAACTGTATTCCCCAAAGTTGTATATGAGAGCAAGTAATTTTGTAGTTGGAAAGCAGCCTAATAACATTTTACTTTGATTTCCTTCGCAACTTTTCATATTTCACAGTTAGCAGTGGATTTTAACTACTTTCTTTGAACACCATATTCTGTTAATTGAGTCGTCGTTCAGCTAATTAAAGTAAATATGAATCTACCTTTTCCTCTATAATAATTGCATTTATTGATGATTTAATTGCATTTAAAAATTGATGTAGTGACTAGGATTGACAAAGGGATGCTTCGATGGTTTGGGTACATGGAAAGGATGAGTGAAAGTAGATTGAGGAAAGCAAATTATAAATCTGATGGGGATGGATGCATTAAACAAGTCTTGCGTTAAACAAGAGAGTGTTTTCCGATAAAATCGGTGACATCCTCAAGAAAGCTAGGTTGCTTAGTGCCCGTAAGCTTAGAGCTAGTATGAAGAAAATTGTAAATGTGAACGAAGCGAGGGAGTTGTGTCCCCATGGGAAAAGGCGAAACAATTTATTTTTATTGTGACACGACATCTGACCTCGTCCCGCCTGATGATAAGCAAGAGGAGGTCCAAGAGTGACGACGACTGAGAAAACCCATTGATAATGGCATTTTTTTATCTAGTTTCATTGTAATTTTTTATCTAGTAGCATTGTTTTTAGTGTATTCCTCTAATAATCCCTGAAGTAGACAGTTTTGTTGGGCAACTGCAAGGACCAGGGCGCGTTATTTTAAATTATTTAAAATGCTTGGATTTCTTGAATATTATTGTATAATATTGGTGGAATTGTTATCCAGTAATTATTTTTAATTAGATCGAGTATAGACAAAGAAAACGTGTTTCTACGTGTTCCCTCCAAGGCTCCCTCCGAAATTTAACTACAAGCATTCCGCCGCTTTACTAAGACGATTGTCGATCATCATCACCTTACTATCATCCTCATCTTGTATTGATACAATCGTGTGTTTTATCTTCATACTTATCTTTTACTTGATAATGTTTATCTTATACATAAATATTCCTTTTGACACTAGCAAGTTAAATACTAAGCCATAATAAATACATTGAATTTACTAATAAATATTGAATTTTTTCACCAAGATATACTGCATTATAAGAAATATTGCCTTTATTTTTACTGAGAGGTGTTGAATTTTTTCACTAAGAAGTGTTGCATTTGCATCTGATCTATAATATTTGACATGAAAGTAAACAAAGTAGTAGGTTTCTAGTCATTTTTTTTTATTTTGTTCTTAATCTTTATAGAAACTTATTGATTTTGTAACTTGATAGATTTTTTAAGATTTGTACCTAAAAAAATATTTATTTATTTTGCATTTGCCTTCCAGATCTTTCGCATTATCGGATAACTAATTAAAAATACTTATAAAATAAATATATAGCTTTTAATTACAGTTATTAGATAAAAATTAGTTACAGATGATACTTATGAAAATAAGTATCATCCGGGGGGAGGGGCGGGGGGGTGGGGGGGCGTTTGCCACCTCTGCGTATGACTTGCTTAGCGTATGATTGTTGACGCTGGGTGCGCAGTCTTGGGCTTTCTGAAATTCTTCTCTGATCGCTTTCCTGATTGTTAGGGTGATGTCTTCACTTTTATTTTCTTTTTGTTCGTTGGGTTTATTCTCTGGGCTTGGTGAAGGCAGGTTTTTGGTTATTTCGATTATGGCTTGCGATAATTCCTTTATGCGTGTTTTGGACTCTCTGGTAACGCTGTTGGCTTTAGACAAGTATTGTATAATTAGTTTGGCGTTTTCTCGTATCACTGTTGCCGGTGGTTTGGGGGTGTTCTCTTTGCGTGCAGCAGTAAGTGGAGTAGCGGATGCACCCTGCGAGGTCATGGTAGTACTCCTCCTTACGATCGTGTGACCGCTTCCCTCCCGATTATGTTCTGGTGGTATATGTGTAGGTGCTGGGTGTTGTTTATGAGTACTTCCCTGCGCTGTGTATATGTTGTGTATTGAATGAACTTAGGGTTTGTTGCTGCACCTCACACGCTGCACTACACCACACTTGCGATGTTGAACACTTTTATCACTGTTTTCTTTATGCACACTCTTGTAGGGGCGCAGGCGAACAGCCGTTAACCCTCCCTATGAACCTCCTTATGAAAGCGGATCAAACGGACGAAGCGGACGAGGCGGACGAGCGGACGAGGCGGACGAGGCGGACGAGCGGACGAGGCGGACGAGGCGGAAGAGCGGACGAGGCGGACGAGACGGACGAGGCGGACGAGACGGACGAGACGGACGAGGCGGACGAGGCGGACGAGGCGGACGAGGCGGACGAGGCGGACGAGGCGGACGAAGCTTCGCATAAGCAGTCAGGATACCTCCTCCTCTCTGCCCAGTCGTGGACGCGGATGAAGATGTTTCTTTCTTGGTTAGGATGGTTCTTCTTCCTTCAGGCGTGCACTAGGATGAGGGCACACGGATGCGGACGAGGGTGTTACTTTTTCACTCAGTAGTGAATACCATGTTGTTGATCGGATGCGGACGTGTTCCAATGCACGGACGCGCAGGCGCGCCAGCCGGCGCACGGACGTGCGCCCATTCGGGCGACGCGCAGAAGACTGAAGTGATCGGTGTCTCCAAAGCCCTTACCCCGAAGACGGACGACGCGGACGAGCGGACGAGCGGACGAGCGGACGAGGCGGACGAGGCGGACGAGGCGGACGAGGCGGACGAGGCGGGCGAAGCGGACGAAGCGGACGAGCGGACGAAGCGGGCGAAGCGGACGAGCGGACGAGCGGACGAGGCGGACGAAGCAGACTAAGGCCCGCACACTCCGCCAAGATGACTCCTCTTCTTTTCCAAGCCGCTGACGCGGACGATGGCCCTTGGGTGGTGACGAGGTTGTGTTGCTCGGACGTGCTGGCTCCCGCGCCCGGACGCGCCTCTAGAGGAAGGGCTCGGATGCGGACGAGGGCGCGTGGACGCGGACGTGTGGACGCGGACGCGTGGAGTATTTATTTCTACCTTTTTTTTTATTTTTTATTGTGACTCGACATATGACAGCACCCCGCTGGATGTTAAGCCAAAGTGTGGTCCATGAATGAATGTCACTGCTGCTACAATTCAATAACTGTGAGTAGCAATTATAAACTATAAGATAGTTAAAGAAACTCATACCTTTGATCATAAAAGTTATATAAAGGAACATTTCGCAGTGATGATTTTTACGTGCCGAACTTTAATAAAATAGTAAAATTTTCATAGGTTATTTTTACTCGATTGAATTTTTATTATCTCATACAGCATCAGTGCGTTTTATGCCGCCATATTAAACGTGATATGCTTTGATAGCGCATTATAAAAACTACAGGCGAGGAGCATTCGTTAGCACACTAGTTTGTTACGTGTAAAATCCTGAGTTCGATTCCTGGTTGAATTTTTATTGTATTTTGTAATATTTAATAATTTGATTAAATATTACAAATATTTGTTAATAATAAAAGTGGACAATTGCTCCGGGTCTGGTTATGTGGTGGTGCCAAGTCTGCCGATCTATGGTAGTACCACCCTTATAGGTAAAAAAACCGTGAATTAGTGACTATCCTTCATCAATGGACAAGATAACCCACATCTACATTAGGTAGAGGAACAATCGTTGGAATTGGAGTGTGATGATTATGATGATCACTATCTAGTTCACCTTAAGGGTTAAGGTATTTACCCTTAAGGTGTACCCTTATTTTGAAATAAATCATTTTCTTAACATCCATGGATCCTCCATGCTTGTGCCAGGTCTATTGCGTCGCGGGCGGCAGAGTAAAGGCAGCGTTCCGGACTTATAAACGAAACGTAGCTTTGAAAGCTTTTTGTGACATGTCAACAATCACCTCCACTGCCTCACTATCCCCTCTACCCAAACAAATATTGTAAGACCCCACCAATGCCGCCTTCGACATACTATCTAAAAATGCACCTAAGTCTGACCTTGGGAGGCCAGGATTCTTTAAAAGATGATGCAGGGTTTGAGCTGTTGGTTGTATTATAAAAGCAATACGTCCGAATTATAGATTCCGGTAGATACAAACAGCGCAGGCATTGAAGCTGCGTACTCGTAGTAACTTGTATTGTTGCCTACTCACTTTTCGTAGACACATTGGCACCATCCCACGTCCAAGCGACCTCGTTAAGCGCGGGAAATGCGGCGATTTCTGCTGAGAACCTCAAGCTGCGCAAATACGCTAACCTCGGTACTGGTTACGAATTTGCGCCGTTTGGGGTCGAGACGATGGGCCCTTGGGGACCTTCAGCTAAGCGCCTGGCCAAGGAGTTGTCCAGGTGGCTGACGGAGAAGTCTCCTTGGGACTATCTCTGATGCGACGTCATTGGATGATATTTTTTATTTATAGTTTACTTAATTAATTATATTTCATATACGTTTATTAAATGTGTATAAAATTTAAAATATCATTATATATATAATATTATTAGTATGTTCACGACTGTATTGCAGTCGTCCAGCGGTTTCCTTATCTGTCGATCCTTTTACTGCGCAGCCCACAAGTCCAGCGCTCTTTTTATCTAGCGGAAACTATACTTGTAACGATTGTCCGAATTTTTTCCTATTCCAAAATATTTTTGAGACATGTTTTTCTCTATTTGTGGGTCATTTATTTGCTAATATTTTTTCAATCTAATTATCATTACTAATTTATAAAGTATACTTAAAGAAATTCAAAGTACACAGTACAAAATTAAAACCTAATTAATTTGCTAAAAGCTGTCCTCTGCCTCGTAACACTTGGTACAATTTTATTATTTTATTAATGTGAACAGAGCCTTCTGGGACTTTATTAATGGCTTCAAAGTCCTAAGTAAAGGTTGAACGAAGCTAAGATATCACTGAAAACCTTTCTTATTCATTACAACGATAATTTAAAAGCCTTTGTCGTTATAAAGTTACTTTAAAGTCTAAAGTTTGAGGTTTGCAAATGGGATATCAATTTATTGTTATTGAAAAGTTATAAAAGCTGTATTTTCTATATTTGGATAACAACTCTTTGATCAAGAAGCTCTTCTTGTTTCTGTGTACTTAAAAGTTTTTTTGTGAGGCTTCTTTAAGAAGCCTTACAATTTTTTTATACATATACGAATGTAAATATAAGGTTTTTTTTAAATTGTAACTCGAGATATGACAGCACCCGCCCGATGTTAAGCTGAAGCGCATCCACTATGCCGGCCTAGTTGAAACCGGCAACTCACAAGTGATCCCGAAACGCGACCAGGTTACTTCACTTGCCTGCCAGTCTTTGACAACCAAACCCGCAGCAAATAACTGCCTCTTTTTTAAACAAATATTTGTAAATTTAATCGAATTATTAAATATTACAAAATACAATAATAAATTAATAAATATTACAGATAAAAGCTATGAAACAAATATTAGATCTGACTAGGAATCGAACCCGGGACACCTGCATAATGGACTAGTACCACTACGCCACGCCTGTCACGCCTTTTTTTCCACAGGGATAGGCAGAGACAATGAAGCTCAATTTGTCACGATCCGACTAAACTACCTCGCCTCCCTCACATCCACAATCCTCTTCATATGAGCTCTACGGTTATGGACACTAGGCAACCCAGATTTCTAGAAGATGTGTCCAAGCTAATAACAATAAGTTAAAAGAATTGTGGATATGAGGGAAGCGAGCGAGCTGTATCCGTATACAGTAAGTAGCGCTCTATTGTCTCTGCTTATCTCTGTGGGAAAAAGGCGTGACAATTTGATTGGTTGATTGATTGATACACTGCCTGCGATAATAACGTTACAAGTCTATTATCGGTCTATTTCACAGGTGAGTAAACAATTCATCCATTACTCGGAACGGAGTTGAACTCGAAAAAAAGAAACTTAGCCAAAAGTTTGACGTTAAATTGATTAATTGGTTACTAGGCGACATAAATTCAAACAAGTATAACCTTTGATGGATATTGATACATTAGAGAGATAAATATAAATAGCACTAATAACTCAAATAACTATATTATCGTATTTTCTCTTAATACTATAACTTAAAGCAATATATATATATATATATATATATATTGTAAGTCGACAGCACCCCGTTTGATGTTAAGCTGAAGTGTGGTCCATGATTGGATGCCACTGCTACTACAATTTAATAACTGTGAGTAGCAATCCAATCCACTATACCGGCCTAGGTGAAACCGGCAACTTACAAGCTGATTCCGAAACTCAATTAAATCACTTTACGGTCTTTATACTTTAAGTGGTGGTACTACCCTGGATCGGCAGACTGGGTACCACTGCCTACCACTCTTTGATAACCAGACCCGAAGCAAATATGCACTTCTTTTTTTTTAATTAACAAATATTTGCAATATTTAATATATTTAATGAATATTACAGATAAAAGCTGTAAAACAAATATTTGCTCCGACCAGGAATTGAACCCGGGACTTTACACGCAACAAACCAATCGCTAACCGTTCGTCCATGACTGTCGTCAAAATATCCTTCATATCTCAACGATGCAATGCAACTGGTATCTTGTCGTTCGAAATGGCGTTCTAAGGGGGTGGCCTATATTCAGCAGTGGACGCTCTCTGGCTAATGATTTATTTTATTTTGTTTATTTTTTGTTTGTTACATTTCTATACTAAGCTTAGTAGCTTTAGTAAGTGCTTGTATCATAGAAACAGGACAACCAAAGTACATATATCAAAGATACATTAGTACCGGTGGGTTTGCGTAACCATTGCACTGCCACTACACCACGGTTGCCTTGCTATGATGATAGAAACGCATAAAAATAGCGCAGTATACGTTTTCACAAATACCAATGAAAATTATGCTATCAATATTTTGAAAGTGACAAATATGAAACGCAATATTTCATTGCAATACAGCGTGAATTTTTCAACAACATTCCGTAATGATTTATGTATTTTTCCTGGCGCAACTTTTGACATTGATATGTTGAGTTAAATTGAGTCTTCTTAATTGGCTATTGTTATTTGAGAGGACACTTCGAATGATCATTATTGACGGATAATTGTAATTCTTCATGTTTGATACATTGAGGCGACACGCGTGGGGTAGTGGGGTCCGTTACGCTGAAGTCCTGAGTTCGATTCCCGGTCGGAGCAAATATTTGATTTATAGCTTTTATTTGTACAATTTAATATCTTGACAAAGGACAACATTAATTTGGGCTTTAATGTACTACTTTTGTAATGTTCAATGATGAAAAAAATATATAAATGATACTTGTATCGATAAAACTAATAATAATTTTGCGTCTAATTGCTGTACAATTGAGTTATATGGAAAATAAGATATGGTTTTGTATCAATCAGGAAGACACGCCATATTTCAGAGTCCTGCTTTGTACTGTCATAATTATAGTTTGATTATTTTGCACACTTAAACTATGCATAATAAAGTATAAATTCCAATTACCATTGTAATCTTTGTACATTAAACTATTTTAAAATGCATATTAAATTGTTAATACAATTAAACCCAAGTCCCCATATAAAATGAATGATGTCCTTTATAATTGTTTGTTGATAAATAAATAATAAAAAAAAATTGAACAATATAAAATTTATATTGAAAAAAGATATTACTTAAAAAAGTTATAAAAAACTGTGACCAGAATTGTTTTTTACAAAAAGTTTTAAAATTGAGCTTTTCGCCGAAAGCTGGTAGCGGCGACGAAATCGATCAGAAAACAATAAAACAAACTCCAAGAGGTCACAATAAAATTGAAATGAGTTTCAGCGTTTCAGGTGAACTGAAAGAAAAGGGTTCAATGTAAGTTTTATGTGTTCACGAAAAAAGGAGTTTCTTTCAGCTGAAAAAGATCTTTTTAGCTCTTAATTAAAATTAAGGCTTTTTATATCACAACTTTATATGCCGGTTAAAACGATAATCTTTTTTTATTGTAACTCGACATTTGACCTCGAGATGCATAGAACAAAAGAGAGCAGGTGAAGCACTAAATCGAAAATTTCAATATAAATGATTCCAGTACAGTAGCCGCCATATTTTTTTTAATTTTTTGTTTTGACACGACATTTGACTTCGCCTGATGAGGTCCAAAAGTAACGACGACTAAGAAAACCGAGTTTATTCACGGCTGCCTCAGTCACCGTCACTATGCCGGCCAAAGAAACGTGACGAATATGAGGCAGTCGTAAACCCGCTTGATATTAAACTGAAGTGCGGAATTCAATAACTGTAAGTAGCAGTCACACCTACTATGCCGGCCTAGTTGAAACCGGTAATTGAAAAGATAAATGACAAGAGGCACAATAAGAAAATCGTGTTTTTGTACTAACTTGGTCTTCTTAAAATAGGCGAGAAAAAATTACGCGCTCTATAGATATATACCTATACATGTTGTAAGGATTTAATCTTTTTCCCTTTAAGGCTTTATGCCAGTCGCAAATCTTGGTACCTCCTTTATTCAGGAGCTAATCACTCAGTTCCACTTACGTCGTAAAATTCCTTCTCCCTGCCAACCATTATCTTGGAAAATATTTTATTGTTACAGGCCCGACACTTCAATATTCTCTAAGGATTGCATCGTCTACAGAACGCCGGATTGCTAGGGGATCTAGTGACGACAACTGTAATAATAAACTGAGATGAAACTTTAAGTTGTCATCGCTCTTAAACCTCCCCATCAGGCAAGTCAACTAAAAAAATAGTTTATTTTTATTTGTGGTATTACAGTTCAGTATTCCGGAGTGTCCTAAAACTCGACTAGTCCCACCGGAGGATGGGAAGTAGCGTCCTCTTAACGTGAGGTAAGTATACTGTGACCTCTAAAGCAAGCCCCTTTATGAACGACAAAGGGTCCGGTCGATGAAACTGTCATCTTGTCGTTCGAAATGGCGTTCCTAAGGGGGAAGCCTATCTTCAGCAGTAGACGTCTTTCGGCTGATTTTCTAGCAATTTTTTTTGGTACTTGCATTTGACGTGACGTGTCAACGACTGACCAAGTTACATTTTTACACTAATTGGATTAAAAAATATATTTGTGGCGATGGAAAGTCAGTGGTCTATTAGCATTCTTGTAGCCGACACTCATTACTTATTTTTATTATTTGTATAATAATGAATTAAACAAATTTTATGCGGCTGACTATCGCGTTTATTTCGGTTTTGATTTAACATTTTTTATTATTCCGACGTTTCGAGAGCATTGCAGCCATCGTGGTCAAGGAGAGACTAAACGCGATAGTAAGCCGCATAAAATTTGTTTAATTCATTATTCAATGTTCGCGCAAAAAAATCTATGAAAATACTATTGTATGTTTTTGTTTAGTACTTAATAATCAAAACGTCTTTTAGTATAGTTAGATCATTACGAAACAGATTATAGTTTTCTTAATAGCACTATGAATTATATTTCATGCCGACCAGACGGTTTTATCACCAGTGAGTAAATCATATAGACAGACCTCTAACTATTTGTAACAGCATATACCTACTGTGCTACTGATAAATACATATTACTTGCAGACATTTATCTGAGAAACAGAAAGGATAGCTATACAGTTATCTTCATGTTTTTGTGCACAGATCGTAACTAAGTTCCAACTAGGCCGGCATAGTGAATGCGAATGCTACTTGCAGTTATTTAACTGTAGTGACACTCGCTTCTATTTATGGATAGCATTAAACCGTCACGCCACATTAAAAAAACTATCATACTTACCATTTACTATAGCTATTATTTACGAGTATTTCATCAGTCCGTTCTCACACGTTTACGTACCTATAGGTCATACCAATATTAGCCATATTTATTTAATAACCAAAACCGCAAAGAACAAAATATGTATTAATTGTAATATAGAGATGAGCGTACCTCATTTATTACTAAAATGTACATTATTTCAAAGTGAAAGGAACAGATTTAAGCTACCGGATAGTACACGTGAGTGCTTGAATTGGAATAATTTCTCTACCACATTAGGTTTTTTAAAGTTTATTATTTTTTATAACAAAATTTGAATTGGTAAATGTATTATAATGTAGTCGCAAATGACCACGCTGTTAATAAGCTACATTAAATAAATATAATAAATAAAAATCTTTATTTATTATACTTTTATAAAACCTATAATTATAAAACCTATTATAAAACCTAGTATTCTCACATTATAAAATCTAATTCACTGTGTTTACAGCTAAAGTGATGGTACTACAGGGAGTCAGTATACTAGGCTTACAAACAGAAACTGTCTGCCTTCGACTATTTAATTAAAATTTAAGTGCGCTATGACTCACCGGCCCCACAGATATAAAATATAGCACTTTATAAGACGTCACCTGCGTCACATAAAAGTGCTATAGAACCGTTTGAGATATTATTAAATAAAAATATCTTTAAGTTTACTGTTTCTTATTATAAAAGATATATTATATTTTTTAATATTTTGACCAGCTTTCTTAAGCATGTCTTCGATTTGATCGGAAAATACCCTCCTGGGCCTGCCCTGTTAAACGCATCCATCCACATCAGATTATAAATTGCTTTCGACAATCTTATGGGTTGCCTATTGCCCATAACCGTAGAGCTTGTATAAGGAGAATTGTGGATGTGAAGGAAGCGAGGGAGTTGTGTCAGGATCGTAGCAAGGGGCGCTCAATTGTCTCATACACACTTATACGAATAAAAAATATACAGAAGATTAAAATTAAAATAAACACAAATGAACACAACAAATTAAATGGCTGTAAATTATTTTTTTGCATATTTTGTTAAAATTTTGCAAAATAGCTCGTATTTTCTGTACTACATGAAAATTTTGATAATTATAATTTTGTGTATAATAAAATGTAACTATATTTAAATTTTAAACAGTGGTAGGCAGTGGTACCCAGCCTGCCGATCCGGGGTAGTACTACCACTACCCCGGATCAGACCATACAGATTGTACAAGTATACAGACCGTGAAGTGATTTAATCGCGTTTCGGGATCAGCTTGTAAGTTGCCGGCTTCAACTAAGCTGGCATAGTGGACGTGACTGCTACTAACAGTTATTAAAATTGTAATAGCAGTGACATCCATTCATGGACTACACTCGAGCTTAACATCAAGCGGGGTGCTGCAATATTAATACATATTTCTATTTTTTTATTTGTTAACATTTCTATACCAAGCTGCTAGAGTGGTTGTATCATAGAAACAGGACAACCAAAGTACATAAATATTACAAAGATACATTGGTACCGGCGGGTGGTTTTGAACTCTTGCTCTCGGTTTCTGTAACCATTGCACTGCCACTACACCACGGTCGCCTTATTGTCGAGTCACAATAAAATACGTAACGTATAATACATAGATACATATATACTATAATAATATAGACAGGAATATCATTACACTTTTTTTGACAGCGGTGACCAGTCTGCCGATCCGGGGTAGTACCACCACTTACACGTATACAGACCGATATTGGTTTAGTCGCGTTTCGGTATCAGCTTGTAAGTTGCCGTTTCAACTAGGCCGGAATAGCGGATGTGACCACTACTTACAGCTATTGAACTGAAGTAGCAGTCGCTTCCATTCATGGACCGCACTCCAGCTGAACATCAGGCTGGTGCTGTCATATGTCGAATTACAATAAGAAAAGTCAACTATAAAATTGAATTATAAAGAAACAAACTAAAATGTTGTTTACAAAAACCCTTGCATAATTTAAAAGCGGTCTCTCGCAGTGACGTCACAAAAGAGCATAAAATTAATTACATGTACTGTTTTGACGCCATTAAACGTGAAATATAAAAGACGGTAGCCATTTTGTTTCTGCCAATTAAACTCTGAACGAGCGATTCAAAAATTTTATCGCGTAAAAGCGTTGAATATACATACCTACATACACATAACTACTTTGATAGAAAGTGATTTGACGACAGGCGTGGCGCAACCAATAAAGGCGAATGTGATATAGTGGCAGTGCAACCACCCAACGGTACCAATGTATCTTTGTTATGTGTACTATGGTTGTCCTGTTTCTATGATACAAGCACTTTAGTATCTTAGTATAGAAATGTAAATAAAAAAATTAAAAAAAGTTACTCACACGTAAAGTCAATCAATCAAATTGTCACGCCTCTTTCCCACAGGGATAGGCAGAGACAATGGAGCGCCACTTGCACGATCCTGACGCAACTCCCTAGCTTCCTTCACATTCACAATTCTCTTTATACAAGCTCTATGGTAATGGGCACTAGGCAACGTAAAGTCCCAGGTTCGATTTCAGGTTGGAGAAAATATTTGTTTCTTAGCTTTTTTATGTAATAAATAAGTAGATTAAATGAACAAATATTAAATAATAAAAAAGAGGTAGATCTTTGCTCCGGGTCTGGTTATCAAAGAGTGGTACGCAGTGGTGCCCAGTCTACCGACAATACGGGGTAGTTCCACCACTTAATCGGGGATCAGTTTTATTTTACTGTAGTAGCAGTCACAATAAAAAAAAGATATTTATTTATTTATTTAAGATTTATAGGACAACTTACGGCTAGAAAGTCAAATTTAACTAACAAATATATAATAACAGGGCCACTTAGAAGTTGTCACAAATAAAAAAATTAAAAATTAAACACTTATATAGTTAAAAAGGAAGATAAAAAAAAAAAAACAATAACAGAAATAAACCAAACAGTAACACAACATAAACATACAAACAGCCCAACACCTCATAACAAAAAATAAAAAAGTAAAAATTAAAAAATCGACCCATCCGCCACATCAATACCTGTTACAGTATAAATCTGTCAGATAGCGTCGCGCCATCGAAGGCTTGGTACAGAAAATGTCCAAGTTAGTGCAAAATTTATTAAAATAGTCGCAACTCCTCCACATATAGCTATTACGCTTGTAATTGGTGTATGTAAATGGTAGGTTCAACACTGCGGTACTCCTGGTTCTGAGGTTGTTGGTTCGCAGACCAATTCTACCCAGGAGCTCCGGAGAGTCGACCCCACCATTTACTATCTTAAGTAGAAATGTGAAATGATAACAATAAAAAATATCATTATATCTTTGACTAACAAAAGGAATTTATTAATCTGTCTCGTTTAACGCATCCATTTTTTAAAATTACAATATTGAATATTAATAAATATTACAAATAAAAGCTATGAAACAAATATTTGCTCCGACTGAAGTCCGGAATCAAGTCGTGAAGTCCCGGGAATCAAACCCGGGACTTCACGCGCAACAAACAAATCGTTGGACAATCGGCCACGCCTGTCGTCAAATAAATGTCTTCTTAATAATAAGAGAGTTGTGTCAGGATCGTGGCAAGTGGCGCTCCATTGTCTCTGTGGGAAAATGGCGTAACAATATGATTGATTGATTGATAATAAATGAAAAAAAAAATGATATTTCTTGAACCGGAAAACCATCCTATAGGGATATTTTTATTAGACATCTATTCAGTACAGTAAACTAGAGACTAAGTTTATTAGTGGGCTAAGAGAGTGACGCCCGAAGCATTCGTAAGTAATAAGGCAGCCTCTAGTTGGGAATTGGAACAAATTGCCTGAAAGCCTACACAACAGTGTAAGCTATAAGCTATAGTTTGAATTTATAAATATTAATAGTAAATATTTATTTATTTATTAAAAGGTACACTTACAGCATAACATATACATTAATGGTAACTTAATTTTATTATAATTTAAAATGGGTACATATGTCTGCCAATTACAAGTATACACAATATTTGTGAAAATTGTGATCAAGAAAAAAAAAATTAAACAAAACAAAACAAAACTAAAACCAAACATGAATCCTTTAAACATGATTAACGAAAAATATTAAAAAGACTATTAAAAAAATATAGTTATATTTAGATATAGAATATAGTTAGTTTATAATTTATCTTGCGAGTATATTTTTTTTAATTATTTTTTATTATACATTTTTATTCTAAGCTACTAAAGGACAGGACAACCAAAGTACACATATCAAAGATACATTGGTACCGGTGAGTGGTTTCGAACCCGTGGCGGCTTACGTAGTCTTTGCACTGCCACTACACCACGGTCGCCTGTACCATACGACTTAGAATATAATTAATATACATATTAATTTTCAATAGTTTATAATCTATCCATGATAGATTATAAGTAATATAATACTGCGATCAAGAAGTAAGGTGAATTTGTTTATAAAATGTAAATTGTTGAATTAAACAAATTTTATGCGGCTTACTATCGCGTTTATTTTGGTTTTGATTTTACGCGATAGTAAACCGCATAAAATTTGTTTAATTCAATCATCAATATTCGCACAAAATCTAAGAAAATACTATATAAATTGTTTTTTATTCTTCCAAATCAATTTCATCCCCTTCAAAATAATCGCCGTCCGATAAAACGCATTTTCAACGCTTTTTCCAGTCCTCGAAACATTCGGAATAGTCTTTTTTCGGTATAGTTAGCTTTATAGGTATAGTTTTATCTCCTCAATCGTGTCAAAACGGCGTTTGCCGTTGGCATTGGCCTTTTGAGTTTGCTGAATAGCCAGAAGTCGCACGAAGCCAAATCAGGCGAATACGGTGGTTGTGGAACTATATGAAACCTTTTGACAAACAGACGCTTGAAAAATGTTATAAACAGTCCTACCAACCTAGGTAGGACTGTTTATATTACCTGCCTTCCTAATACCCGGGAGTTTTAAATGACAATTTCACCTAACTTTTTATTCACAGTAGTAGGTATATATATAGAATAGATTTAGATAGATCGTATAATTACGATCTTTTTAATAATTTATAAATATAAAAAATATAAAATATTTAACTTACAGTTTTTCTTTTAGTACTGCTTTCAAGAGATCTGTAACAAATTAAGCATTCTTTTTAAATTAATCATGTCAATATCAAGCTACAATTTCCTTATTTCAAAGATACTAGGCGATCAAAGTAATTAATTATACTATATACATTAAAAATATATAATTAATTCTACCTAAATAAATTATTAATTTGATTAAAAGCACAGAGCGAGACGTATACCTCAGATGAACTGGCGAGCTACTAAAGATTCCACGACAAAATTATTATTTATTAAGTATTCAATTTTATTTACATTTCTACACTAAGCTATTAAAGTGCTTATTTTACATATATTTTTGAGAAACAGATAAAATTAAAAGTAATAATTTACTATAATTAAACTAAAAATAAAAAATATCATCTAATGACGTCTCCTCAGAGATAGTCCCAAGGAGACTGGCAACATTTCCCTTTTGTATAGCAAGGCTAATACGTTGGCAGAAATAATTGCCAGCCTTCCTGTTCTCCGGTCAGCCGCTTGGAAAACTCCTTAAGTGCTTGTATCACAGAGACAGGACAACCAAAGTACATTTATCAAAGATACATTGGTACCGGCAAGTGGTTTTAACCCCGTGCTCTCGGTTTGCGTGAACCTAAGACATTACACAGTCATCTTCGACTTCATCAGATGGATCATTTAAGCGTAATATTTATGATAAATATTTTTATAGTAAAAATGCAAATCAGAATGCCACTAAGAGTAGATTTTTTATACATCTCTATACTAAGCTACTAAAGTGCTTGTATCATAGAAACAGGACAACCAAAGTACATATATCAAAGATACATTGGTACCGATGGGTGGTTTCGAACTCGTGCTCCTGGTTTGTGTAACCATTGCACAGCCATCACACCACGGTCGCTTTAAAACTAAACATAATGAAAAGATATCGTAACATCTTTATCTACCGCCACGACATAATGGAAACAAGCGCCTAAGACTACTACAAATGCAAAAACGTCTCCAAGCTGTTTTGACTGTAGTTTATTCTTCTTCTAGTGGTTTACAACCCTAATAGTTTATTCAGTGAATAAATTCGAAAAGCAGGCCTCCATTCAAGAAAGGTTGCGCCCACAGACACCGCAAACAAAAGAACGCACAATCCCGAAGGATTCTGCGGAGAGATTAGCCTGTCCAATTAAAAAAAATTCGAGATAAATTTTTCATCAAAAAAGTTCAGTGTTTATTAAGGAAAATTTAGGAAATTCCTTTGATAAAATTCAGTAAAGGTTTTTTTTTATTGTAACTCGACATGCGACAGCACCTCGCCTAATGTTAAGCTGAAGTGTGGTCCATGATTGGAGGTCACTGCAAGTACAATTTAATAACTGTAAGTAGCAGTCACATCCACTATGCCGGCCTAGTTGGAACCGGCAACTTACAAGTTGATCCCGAAACATGATTAAGTCACTCTATGGCATCTAAATTTACTTCTAAGTGATTATACGGATTGGTAGACTGGGTACTACTGCCTAGCACTCTTGATACAATTCATCCACATTTTTTAAAACTTTTTTTTTAACTTTTTTGTCTGCGTCGTTTATAAATTAATAAAGCATAATATTATAAATAAATTAAGTTATCACATAAGTACAAGATGAAATTATTTCCCCTACCTAAAGAATAAATCCAAAAGACAATTAAATAAACAATTAGGTAATCTAAACAGAAAAGCTAAAGGTAAAAACAACGTTGAGCATCCCATACTAATTTACCACACAAGTAGAGCCCGCATACTAGCATGTTGTACGTCAAACAATCTGTTGTTTAAAAGGTACACTTCCTATTTCAGCGACAACTACGTGGAACGTGGACGTGGAACATTTGTTGATGGATCGTCGTGATAGGCAGTGGTTATTTAAAAGATTGGGGGTTAATATTTGGTATATTGGTTGCCTAAACAGTATATTGGCAGATCCTGCTTCTGAGCAAGCCAAAATGTCATACAAATTTGTGGCGGTGTACCTTAAGGAGAAAGCAAATGTGGCATGATGCTTTGGGGACCCTAACCCCAAAACATCATAGGTTTATTAAGTTTTTTTTGTTTGTTGTATTTTATTTTCGTGGTTCTTATGTTTTTTTATTACTAGCCTTATCTACATTGTATCTGTATGAGCTTGTACTTGTTAAAAGACTAGGTTTAGTTTATAATGGGAATGGCATCGCCATTTTATGTGAGTATTTCCTCTAATAAAATTGATGAAAAATAAACTTTTTGCGTAATTTGAAATGGATTATTGTAAACTCTAAACACTGTGAAATGGATAATTGTGGTTTATTGTAAAAACTAATCGAATTGTCACGCTTTTTTCCAACAGGGATAGGCAATGACGATGGATCTATGACACTGACGCAACTTACTCGCATCCACATGTTTCTTCATACAAGCTCTATGGTTATTGGCACTAGGCAACCTAGATTTCTTGAGGATGTTTGTATCTCCGATTTGGTCGGAAAACACCCTCCTGGGTCTGCCTCATTTATAAATTCCTTACGTATAAATTATAAAATGGACCCATCTTCCTGTTTAAACTCAGAAGCATTCACATTTTGTCGACAGAATCGGTAGTCGGACCAAAAAATTTTGTGCATCTTTTCTCTGTAGAACAATCGACAAGTGGAATGCTTTGCCAGCCCATGTGTTCTCTCCCTCCTATAACCTTGGATCCTTCAAGCGATGCGTGAAGAAGCACCTTTGGCCGGCATAGTGACGGCGGCTGAGACAGCCGTGTACTAATTCGGTTGTTTCAGTCGTCGGCACTTTTGGATCTCCTCTTGCTTATCATCAGACAGGTCGATGTCAAATGTCGTGTCAGAATAAAAAAAAAAGATAATATTAATATTATGTATACTCGTTATGTATGTATCAGGGATGTTACGGAGCTTCGACTCCGGTTCCGTTAAGTCGGAACTTCCGATTATTATAACACCTTCGGTTCCGACTTCGGCTCCGACACTTTTAAATCGAAGGTTTTAATCGGAGGTCTAAGCATAACATAGCGGCGGCGGCAGCCTGTGTCGACTGTTAGGAACAGGTCTTTTTAATTCACCACTTCTGATCCTGCCTCCGACTCCGATTCCGACTCCGATAAAGCAAATTTAAAATCTCCGACTCCTCCTTCGGTTCCGATAAAATTACCTCCGTTACATCCCTGGTATGTATGTATTATGTATATTCGTATGGTCTGTAAAAATATTTCAAAAATAAAAAAGTATATTGTTTTTATTGTGACTACATTTAATCTCGACTTGCTTGATGGTAAGCAAAGGGAAATCCAAGGGCGCCGTCGACTGACAAAACCGTTTTATCTTATTGTTTCCTCAGTCGCCGTCACTACAGATGTGACACAGTTGTTAAAATACCAGTCCGTTATACGGAAGTCTCGGGTTTGATTCCCGGCTGGAGCAAATATTATTTATAGCTTTTATTTATACTTTATAATAAAATATTAGTTAGTAAAAGAAGAGGCATAGTGGATGTAACAGCTACCTGAAGTTATTAAACTGTAGTAGCAGTTACCACCTTTCATGGACCGCACTCAACAAGCGTGTGCTGTCATATGTCGAGTCACAATAAAAAAAACTATGCCGGCCAATATAATTTATACTGTCGCTCTGTTCGGAATTCCACCCACTCTTGGTGGCATAAAACGCGGCAATTTACGGAGAGCTCTCCACAGGGACTAGTCGTGTTAACGAACTGCGGATAATGAAGAAAGGATTAAGTTACATTCGAGCAATGTGGAAATCTAGTTTTGCATTTGAATCACGTTTTAGATGACTTTTGCCTCTACTTGTAATATAGATATATAATATATATGTATATAGATAGAGTGATGACACGCGTGCCGCATCCACGTCCGTTACGCGTAAAATCCCGGTTTTGATTTCAAGGGCCGACCGCACAACTTCAATGGAAATGACGATGAAATTCATTCCCATTTGTCAAAAAGTTACGCGGTCGCTGTTAGTGTCAAAAATAACTTTTATTCATTCAGACAATGAGTTTCAATTAGCTTGAACTGTTAATGAAAAAGAACATTGATTCTTAGTGTGTTGCGCGGTCGCAATTTTAACTTTGAAGCTCATTAATGTCAAAACGAAGCTAATTCTCATTGAGTTACGCGGTCGGCCCGAAAGTCAGAGCATAGACTTGTTTCATAGCTTTGTAATATTAATTTAATAATTAGAATAATATTACAAATATTTGTTATTAAGAGTGGTTAATAGTCTATCGATTACAAGTATTTAGACCGTGAAGTGACATGGTCGCGTTTCGGGATTAGTTTGTAAGTTGCCAACTATGCCTGCATTGTAGATGTGACTACTTAGGGTTAATTGACTGTGAGTAGCAGATACCTCCATGGACCGCTCTCCCGATTAACATCAGGCAGTGTGCTGTCATATGTCGAGTCACAATCGTAACATAAATAATATCTGTAGTTGCATTCGCCTTCATTCATGGACTGCACACCAGTTTTAAAATAAATAAAATAAACCATTTTACCTATAAGATAATATTTTTAGATGAAAAAACAGGTTGCAAAAAGAAAAAATTACCTACGACTTATCCCTAACATTAATTATGTCGTATTTTCTTAGATTTTGCGCGAACATTGATTAATAAATTAAACAAATTTTATGCGGCTTACTATCGCGTTTATTTTGGTTTTGGTCAAACGGGGTAGTTTTGGAAACAATAACAGCATCAACCAATAGGACGACCAACACCTCAGTCTCTCCGTGACCACGATGGCTGCAAAGCTTTCGAAACGTCGGAATAATAAAAAAATGTAAAATCAAAACCAAAATAAACGCGATAGTAAGCCGCATAAAATTTGTTGAATTCATTGATTATGTCACTACGGCACAAATCTATAGACAAAATCTTAATATTTGTTTCATAGCTTTTATTTGTAATATTTAATAATTATATTATATTAAATATTGCAAATATTTGTTAATATTTTTATTTATTATATTTTATTTATTATTTATTTTATATTGCTATACTAAGCTACTAAAGAGCTTGTATCATAGAAACAGGACAACCAAAGTACATAGCAAAGGTGCATTGGTACCGGTGAGTGGTTTCGAATCCGTGCCTGAATATATATTTAAAAAAAATCTATGTAATTAAAACTCGACATCTAAACTCGACTAACGTGATAGTAAGCGCTGACGACTGAAAAAACTGGATTAGTTCACTGTTGCCTAAGTCACCGGCACTATGCTGAGTCAATTTTTCAGTCTGCAACACTCTTGGACCTTCCCTTGCTTACTACCTAGTTGAGATCAGTTGTTGAGTCACAAGAAATATATTTGTTCGCGTTTTTGTTATCCAAAGTATAGTCCGAAATATAGACGTGATTTTGAGGTTCGCAATGAATAATTCAGAGTGAGCTCTTGGATTATATGCATGAATAATGAGGTTGAAAGGCCTACCTCGTGTAAGGATTTTACCTCTCATTCAATACAACCTATTCGTAAACCGAAAGAGTAAGAGTTAATATATTTAGAACATACTCCTATTATAACAAAAAAAAAACATAAAAACAAATCACACCTTTTTTATTTTTATTTCTGTTGAGATCCTAAAGCTGAGCAAATACGCTAACCTTGGTACTGGTTATGAATTTGCGCCGTTTAGGGTCGAGACGATAGGCCCTTGGAGTCCTTCAGCTAAGGGCCTGGCCAAGGAGTTGTCCAAGCGGCTGACGGAGAAGTCTGGAGACAGGAAGGCTAGCAATTATTTCTGCCAACGCATTAGCCTTGCTATTACAAAGCGGAAATGTTACCAGTCTTCTTGGGACTATCTCTGTTGCGACGTAATTAGATGATATTTTTTATTTATAGTTCAATTATAGTTAATATACTTTAAATTTTATCTGTTTCTTAATAAAGAATATTGTCAATCAAATTGTCACGCCCTTTCCCCACGGGGATAAGCAGAGACAAAGGAGCGCCACTTGTCACGATCCTGACACAAGTCCCTCGCTTCCCTCACATCCACAATTCTCCTTATACAAGCTCTACGTTATGGGGACTAGGCAACCTAACTTTCTTGAGGATGTCTCCGAATTGGTCGTCAAACATCAAATTTATAAACTCCTTTCATCAATCTACTTTCACTCATCCTTTCCATGTGCCCAAACTATTGAAGCATTCCTTATTAAATGATTATTTTTGACGTAGTAATAACTTGGGTTTTAAGCTTTGATTATTAGAAGCTTTGGTTTCCACGTTTTAAATCTTTAAAAGCTCTTCAAAGATGCGCGTAGCGGACTGTGGGCCGACCGCGTAACTCAATGACAATGAGAATGAGCTTCGTTTTGATAGATGAACTCCATTAATGAACTTCAAAATTTTAATTGCGACCACGCAACACACTAATAATCGATGTTCATTTTCATTAACAGTTTAAGCTCATTGAAACTCATTGTCCGAATGAATAAAAGTTGTTTTTGACACTAACAGCGACCGCGTAACTTTTTGACCAATGGGAATGTATTCATTTTCATTCCCATTGAAGTTCCGCGGTCGGCCTCCAATATAAAATTGGTGTGCTAATCAGTACGCCACTCCTGTCTTCAAAGGCGAGTATATATACAATAAATACCATAAATATATGTCACTAGAATATAAAATTGAGTTATGATCATGACATCTACTCAAAGTAACGTCTTCAAATTAAGTAACTGATAGCAAGAACGGCATAAAATCTGTACGTGGTTGTGGTGGGACCAAGTATATTGATATAGTTTATAACTAAAAAGTTCGGTGCGTCTTTTCTTTGTAGAACAATTGACAAGTGGAATGCTTTGCCAGCACATGTGTTCTCTCCATCCTTTGACCTTGGATCCTTCAAGCGATGCGCTTATCTAGCCGGGGTCTGACTCGTTTATTCCAGTCGTCGTCACTCTTGGACCTCCTCTTGCTTAGGGATAGATTCCCATTGGGATAAGCACAGACATTTTTTTTGTAATATTTAATAATACAAATATTTGTTAATAGAAAAAGAGGCGGATATTTGCTCCGGGTTTGGTTGTTTAAAAGTAACATGTAAAAGAATATAACAGTATGTTCCTTAGTAAGGTTTTGCTTTTAATGCATCGAGACTATCTTTGATGATACATAGTTTCATAGATATATAGTTAGAATACATAGGTTGCTTTATATTTGTATAGAAAATCAGGGCTTAGATTCCCCTCATATATTTGGCTTTAAAAAGGCAGTAAAATTGCGTTGCACTGATATTTTACATCTTTGTAACCAATCAGCGAATAAAAAATAATTTGGTAAACTACGTTGATTGGTGACTTGCGATCGCGGTGCAATTTCACTGATTTTTCGACGTCACCAGTCCTCATAACAACCAAACATACATGGCACCGGCAAGTGATTTTGAACCCAGGGCTCTCGGTTGGTGTGACTAGTGACAACAGTGTTTTATTTTATAATTTATTATAGTATGTCTATAATTAATTAATTTTAATAAATAGTCCCGCTTCAACTGCGTTCATAATAAAATTGAGAGTAACGTACTTCGTTAGGCTTCAATTCAATTTGCGTTGTGACACTGTTGGATGTTACTCCCCGTCGTGTCTTAACATTGCCACACTATTATGAACCTTATAAACAGATAACATAGCCCTTATTAAAAAAATAACGATGAATTTAAAAAAACTGATGGATATTGGGTCCAACAATCAGAAATTCAAAACATACAATTTTAATTTTTGTGTCTCGACATATGACGACATCGCCTTTGATATTAGACTTTTTTTTTATTTTTTATTGTGACACGGCATCTGACCTCGACCCGCCTGATGATAAGCAAGAGGAGGAGCCGCCGCCACTATGCCGGCCTAAGGTGCTTCTTCACGCATCGCTTGAAGGATCCAAGGTGAATGGACCAGACTGAATGGAGGCGAATGCTAGCACAGTTAAATAACTGCAACCGGTAACTTACAAGCTAGTTCTAACATCGGCAGACTAGACAATCAGACCAGGAGCTTTAATTTAATTATTATTTATTACAAATTAAAGTAATGAAAAAAATATTTTCTCCATCTGGGAGTCGAACCTGGGACTTTGCGCGTGACGAACTGGTGTTCTAAGCAAGGCGCTACGCTTGTCGCCAAAACCGAAAGCACAGGTTTAAAACCACTTGCCGGTACTAATGTATCTTTGACATAATTAAGTTCTTTGGTCGGGCTATTTCTATAAAACAGGCACATTTACTAGCTTAGTAAACGACCGACCATCGGATCTACGAGTTATCCGAATCTAGGTTTCCCACTAGTCCTAGTTTTAGAGTGAAGACCACGAACCGGAAGACGCAGCATAGGTAGGCCTCCCAGTGACTAGATGGACTGATCTAGATAGATAGATGCAAAGAAGGAGGGCTATGTTCAGCAGTGGACACCTTCTGGCTGGTTATGATGATGATTACTTGTCTGAAAAATTTCTTCAGTCTAATTTAAGAAGTGGGCTGATGGCAGTTTTGTATTACTCATAGTTTTAATACACAATAATAAAATTCTTGGTCAGGCTTCAATTCAATGAATAGTGATACCCCGCTGTGAAACCATATTGCTTGGCTGTTCTAAATGTTAAGCCATACATCCACTACTTCACTTTTTTTTAAAATTATATTTCTGTACTAACCTACTCAAAGGACTGTCATAGAAACAGCAAGCCGACTGCGTATCTCAATGACTCCATTAATGAGTTAAACAAATTTTATGCGGCTTACTATCGCAGTCTCTCCGTGGCCACGATGGCTGCAAAACTCTCAAAACGTCGGATTAATAAAGAATTGTAAAATCAAAACCAAAATAAAAGCGATAGTAAGCCGCACAAAATTTGTTTAATTCATTAATCAATGTTCGCGCAAAATCTAAGAAAATACTATGTATTAATGAACAAATTGAATGAATTAAACAAATTTTATGCGGCTGACTATCGCATTTATTAGGGTTTTGATTTTAATTTGTTTTTATTATTCCGACGTTTCGAGAGCTTTGCAGCCATCGGAGAGATTCAACGTATTAAAGACAGATCCCCAGTGTGTGTTGGGCCTTATGGAAGGAAGATGACGTAATGTAACCAATTAAATGGGTCAATTCGTCACGTGATCGTCACGTGATATTTACAGTTATTGTATTTGTTATGTGTATTACCAGTCCGTAATTTTATTATGTATTTGTTTAGTAATATAAATGTTAGTTTAATTTATAAAATTGAATATCGATGACTAATAAAAAAAACTCTAGTTTGTTAGCTACATTTATTTATACCTACCATTTTTCAGTGCCTATCCGGGGTACCACCACTTACGAGTAAAAGTGTACAGACCGTAAAGTTACTTAGTTGCGTTTTGGGATCAACTTGTAAGTAACCGGTTTTAATTAGTGGATGCGACTGCAACTGCAGTTGTTTTACTGTAGTAGCAGTTGCCTTTATTCATGAACCGCACTCCAGTTTAACATTAGACAGGGGGAAAACATAAAAAAGTAGCAGTCGCATCTACTATGCCAGCCTAGTTGAAATTAGCAACTTACAAGCTCGTACGGAAATTACTAAATCACATTACACATTTTATTTTTAACAACTAACGAACTTGCGTTTAAAATGCCCTGAAAAGAGAAAACAACTTTGAAGCGGTGTTAATATGCTTGAAAATGACATAAAAAATAACTTGTGTATTTACAAACCTTTTTTCTTAAAAGTTTTACTAACAAGCAAAAATTTCTTATAAAAATAAGGTAAGGGAACTCTTTATGGACACTGAAAAAATGAGATGAGTGAAATTGGAGTTTGAGCACGGACGGGATGTCATTAATTCCATATACTAGAGGCCGCGCACTGGTTTGGAATGCCACATGTGTTGACACACTCTGTCAGTCACATGTGACATCCAGCCATAAGAAACCTGGGGCCGCTGCAGAATCAGCCGCACGCCTTAAGCGCAACAAGTACGCGGAGATCATCATCAATCACCATTTCATTCCATTTGCAGTTGAAACGATGGGCCCGTGGTCCGAGGAGGCTCTTGTGTTCTCCCGCGAGCTTGGCGAGAAACTCTACTTGGCGACGGGTGACCCTTTGAGTAGAGAATATCTCGTTCAAAGGGTCAGCCTCGCTGTTCAACGGGGGAACGCAGCGAGTGTCCTCGGCACACTACGCCCATCGAATAGTCGTAATTTTATTTATTAATTTTTAGTTTTTAATTAGTTTTTAACTGTTTTTGTGATTTGTTAATTCTGTCAAATAAAACATATATTTCATAGTTTGAGCAGAATTAGGTTTTAGTAGGTAATTGAAGTTTCTTTAGAGTCTTGTAAAGGAGTGATTATACAGCAACATTTAAACATGTACAAAGAGTTTTAGCGTACAGTTGCAATTGACAGGTCATGCAATTTTAGACAAGTTTTACAAAAATTATTTTGTAAAACTTGTGTTTTATTGATATTATTTATGTGCAATAATGATGATTTTCTTCAATTATTGAATTCAGGAAACGACAGGCGTGGACGAACGGTATAACGACTGGTTTGTTGCGCGTAAAGTCCCGGGTTCGATCCCCGGTCGGAGCAAATATTTGTTTCATAGCTTTTATTTGTAATATTTAATAGTATTAAATATTGCAAATATTTGTTAATAAAAAAAAAGAGATGGATATTTGCTTCGGGTCTGGTTATCAAAGAGTGGTAGGCAGTGGTACCCAGTCTGCCGATCCGGGGTAGTACCACCACTTACAAGTATACAGACCGTGAAAAGATTTGGTCACGTTTTGATGTTGTTTTATAATAAAATGTTTATTTATAATAAAGGCGTGACGACAGGCGTGGACGAACGGTTTAGCGACTGGTTTGTTGCGCGTAAAGTCCCGGGTTCGATCCCCGGTCGGAGTAAATATTTGTTTCATAGCTTTTATTTGTAATATTTAATAGTATTAAATATTACAAATATTTGTTAATAAAAAAAAGAGATGGATATTTGCTTCGGGTCTGGTTATCAAAGAGTGGTAGGCAGTGGTACCCAGTCTGCCGATCCGGGGTAGTACCACCACTTACAAGTATACAGACCGTGAAGTGATTTGGTCACGTTTCGGGATCAGCTTGTAAGTTGCCGGTTCCATCTAGGCCGGCATAGTGGATGTGATTGCTACTCACAGTTATTGAATTGTAGTAGCAGTGACATTAATTCATGGACCACACTTTGGCTTAACATCAAGACTAGACATATGTCGAGTCACAATAAAAAATAAAAAAAATATGTAAAAAGAATGAAAATAGCTGCTCCACTGTCTCTGCCTATCCCTGTGGGAATAAAGAAGTGTCAAGATTATTTTTATTTAATTTCGCGTTCATTTTTACCAATGTCTATTAGTGGTACAATTACCTTTTTTCTAAGTAAAAAAAGTAGAGAAAATATTTGCCTTGATTTTGGAATAAAGTTTTCCGAAAAGAACTCCCTACAGAGCGAACTTGATCAAATATTGAAAAAACGATCTTCATGAGAAAAGAAAGAAACGGAAATCTCATCCGGGAAAAAAATTATATCACGAAAGTCAACAGGGACATTTCTTTTTCAATTTTCTACTTGAAATTGTATTTATTCTGGGTTCTTATTTGAGATTTATTACAATTATTAGGATAAGGACTTGTTTAAACTAGGAGGGTGTATTCCGACCGAATCGGAGACATCCTCAAGAAAGCTGCGTTGCCTAGTGCCCATAACAATAAGGCTTGTATAAAGAGAAATATGAATGTGAAGGAAGCGAGGGAGTTGTGTCAGGATCGTGGCAAGTGGCGCTCCATTGGTTCTGCCTATTCCTGTGGGAAAAAGGCGTGACTATTTGATTGATTTTTGATATTATGGTGATGATTATTTTTTTATTATGGATCGATAAATGACAGCTCCCGCCTAACGTTAAGCTGGAGTAGAGTCCACAAATAAAGGCGAATACTAAAATGACTACAGTACGAGTAGTAGCCGCTTCTAATATGCCGGCCTAGTTGGGACGAGCAACTTACGAGTACAAGCTGATCGCTTCACAGTCTCTACACTTAAAATTTCAATACAGATGATTACTTTAACCAATATTCATAATGGTTGCATCTGCAAATTGAATACACAATAGCACTCACCAGAATTCACGTTACTGAGGAAAAATAAAATTTGAATATAACTAAACCAACGTAAGTATCGTTCTAGTTTCACCCTAAAACATTTATTGTTAGTTCTACTTGGCATTTGAGGGAGGACTATGAGCAGTGGCAGAATAAAAAGAGCTTCTAATAGTCCTACAAGCATTCTATCATAATAGTCCTAGCGGACCCGTCAGACGTCGTCCTACCCGGAAAGCAGCACCACATTAAGGCTGCCTGTCTATTGAAGCGGAGCGAGCTTGCGGAGCTGAGAAACGGAGAAATATTAACCAATAGGATTGCAGTGGACAGGGATTTGCGAGCTAGTTTAAAAATTCATACAATCCTATTTTGTTTACTTTTAATTAATTTTGCGATTTTATAATCGTAAAGCTTGTTTAAAAAGAGAGACTGTGGATTGTGGAAGTTAGGGAAGAGACGGAGTTATGTCAGGACCGTGGAAAGTGGCCTAGATCGTGCCGGCATCCACTATGTCGGCCTAGTTGACACCGGCAACTTATCAACTGATCCCGCAACGCGACCAGCCACTATAAAGTATATTTTTGACAATTACCTACGAGTATTTGTATTATTTTTTGTGGACGTCATTATTTATCATATCTTAGTTTATTAACACTATTTTATTAATTATTATACTTTTCTATACTAAGCTACTGAAGTGCAGGACAATCAAAGATACATTGGTACTGGTGGGTGGTTCGAGCCCGTGCTCTCGGCTTGCGTAACCATTTCACTGCCACTGTACCACGGTCGCCTTTATAATTATAATTGTTAAATTGCTAGTTGTACCCCTTTTTCTGTGGGAATGTTAAAAATAAGGAGGAACAATAGAAGACGAAGTTATAGGCCCAAATTGGAATAAACCCAAGACAATATTCAAAGTTGTATATACTGTAAAATTTTATATAAAATTGTTTTGTTAGATTCTATATTTTTAGTTACACTCTTACATCAAACGGTGTTTATAACTAGTAAAAATAATAATTATAATTTGTGTTTGTTTAGTGCAATGTATAAAAAACATCTACGTCAATCTATAATAAGATTTTATTACTGACATCAAAATTCCCTAATTATCCTCAAGGACCGCTACTGTAATCAGGGCCAGATTTGAAGGTCTTGAGGCCCTGGGGCTACGGAGAAGAGGTGGTCCCTGCATATTTTCCGAATAAGGAAACAATTTTTTCCTGACAAGTCTTCCAATGATTTCAATCAAATCAAATTGTTAGCCCTTTTTCCGCAGGGATAGGCAGAGACAATTGAGCGCCACTTGCCACGATCCTGACACAACTCTCTCGCTTCCTTCATATTTACGAATCTTTTCACACAAGCTCTACAGTTATGGGCACTAGGCAACCTAGCTTTCTTGAGGATGTCTCCATCACCATAACAATAAACATATAAACGTGCTCGATTTTTTATTGTGACGCGACATTTGACCTCGACCCGCTGATGATAAGCAAGAGGAGGTCCAAGAGTGACGACGACTGAAAAAAACGAGTCAGTTCACGGCTGCGTCAATCGCCGCCATATGAACTGGGTGACCAAAGTACATATATCAAAAATATATTGGTATCGGCGAGACCATTACCGCCTAAAATCCAGATTTAACTAACTTTTAATATATTAAAAGTCGCCCTAACTAAGTTTTCTAGTGCCCATAACCATAGAGCTTGTATGAAGAGAATTGTGAATGTGAAGGAAGCGAGGGAGTTGTGTCAGGATCGTGGCAAGTGGCGCTCCATTGACTTGATTGCACTAACTAATAGTACCAATGATATTAATGAACTATCAGCGTGGCGCATTAAATAATATACTTAGTCCGCTTCGCTTAATTCCTGGGTTCAATTCCCAGTCGGAGAAAATATTTGTTTCATATTATTTACTTATTTTATTAGATCTACCAAAAATTATAATTTACGAATTTGTAAAAAGTATCGTATAAGTAAAAGAAAAAAGGGAAAATGGGTTGCACCACTCTTTAACTTCACATTTTACATTTACGTTTAACTGATATTTTATACAGAGCTAAAGGACATCATTCATTTTGGGTTTCTATGTACTACTTGTGTAATTTCTAATGATAAAAACATATTTAAATAGTAGTTTCGATACTTATATTGATAAAATTATTAACAACCCAATTTACGATTTCGTAATAGAAAACGTAATAGAAGTAAAACTAAATTCGTAAATTGAAACTTTTTTGGTACAACCGCCTGTAAGGGTTCCAAACGTAAAGGATCATGTCATATCATGTTATGTCATGTAACTACATCATAACACAAATTGTAATGTACGAGAATATTCCAAAACGTTTAGTGGCATGTAAATGGATGTATGCCCTTTGACTGATAAACATCTTGTTTGAGTCAAAGGTAAATGCTAAACCTTAAGAAGTAATTGCTCGATTGGCTATTCAAAGTTATTTTGGGCCTTTATTATGAATTATTACGAGTTATTATGAGTTAAAGAATCACAATCGGCGAGGACAATTGGTTTGTTGCGCGTAATGTCCCGGGTTCGAATTCCGGTCGGAGCAAATATTTGTTTCATAGGTTTTATTTGTAATATTTATAATTATATTTAATCGGAGCGTGTTATCGACATTTTGCATTTTACTTCACTATTCATGATAGACACGTGACCACGACGTCACAACTACATTCCTAGCGCGTTCATTTAGCTCATTCCCTTGCTATACGAGTATAACAACACCCAGCCTGATGTTGAGCTGAACTGTAAGTAGTAGTCGCATTCACCGGTCGCCAGCCTAGTTGCAACTGACAACTTGCGAGCTGATCCCGAAATACACCTAAGTCACTTCACGGTCTATCACTCTTTGATAACCATTGAAGTAGCCCACCGCGCAACTTCAATGGCAATGAAATTCATTCCCACTTGAAAAAAGTTACTTTTATTCATTCGGACAATGATTTTTGTTGACCTTGAACTGTTAATGAAAATGAACATAAATTCTTCACAACCGTGCCAAAAATTATATTAAACGAATTTTTAAAAATTATCCTATATGTAAAAAAGAAAAATTGGTTGCACCACTCTTTAACTTCACATTTTACATTTACGTTTAACGGATATTTTACGTTTAAGGACATCATTCATTTTGGGTTTCTATGTACTACTTGTGTTATTTCTAATGATAAAAACATATATAAATGGTAGTTTTGATATAAAATTATTAACAACCCAATTCACGATTTCGTAATAGAATAAGTATAAAGTAACACTAAACTTGTAAATTGAAACTTTTTTGGTACAACCAGTTGTAAGTGTGTTGCGCGGTCGCAATTTTAATTTAAAGCTCATTAATGGAGTTCAACTGTCAAAACGCAGACCCATTATGAATATCCGAACTTTTTTAAAAATTAGTCTCATCTCAGAAAATCACAAAATAAACCTCAACTCTAAAATTCAAAACTTTTAAAACTCAGCTCTCAGCATCATCTTTTAAAGAATCTTGGCCTCCCAAGGTCAGCCGTTAGCACATTTTTAGATCGTATGTCGAAGGCGGCATTGGTGGGGTCTTACAATATTTGGTTCAATAGAGAGGATAGTGAGGGCAGGAAATGTGAGTGTTGACATGTCGTAAAAAGCTTTGAAACCTACATTTCGGTCACAAGTTCGGAACGCTGCCTTCACTCTCTCGCCTGCCACCGCACGGAAAATCCATGGATGCTAAGAAGTTGTTTCATTTCATTCAAGACAACAACAAGTTAGACATTGTAGTTGCAAAACCATGGTAGAGGCACCACCTAGTTAGCTGAGGTAGCCAATTGCATACAAAGGACTTTGATTAAACCTACCACAGTACTTGTTTGTGTACAAGTATTCCCATTGAAGGTAGGTAGTGAGTTCATCGATTTTTGTATTTAGTACAGAACCTTTTCTTTTGAAGTTTTGGCGGGCAACTGCAAGTGACAGGACGCGCAATTTTGAATTATTTGAAAAGCTTGTGTTTTTCATAAATATTCATGTGTAATAACGGTGGAATTGTTATCCAGTAATATATTTTTTTATTGTTATCAGTATTGTATATACTATTGTTATCAATAGTATATTTTTAAGTTGATCGAGTATAATTTATAAATATAATAATTTATAAATCTTATGTAAATGGATTCGTTAAACGAGGCTCAGGAGGGTGTTTGCCGACCAAATCGGAGATATTCTCAAGAAAGCTAGGTTGCCTAGTGCCCATAAACATAGAGCTTGTATGAAGAGAATTGTGAATGTGAAGGAAGCGAGGGAGTTGTGTCAGGATCGCGGCAGGTGGCGCTCCATTGTCTCTGCCTATTTCTGTGGGAAAAAGGCGTGACAATTTGATTGATTGATTGATCTTCCTGGGAATATTCAAATTCTTTCACTGTATCCGCATCTCACTAGTAGAACTATATCAGGACCCAGAGTTTCTTAATACATTATGGCGACGGAAAATCAGTGAAATGAAGCCGCGGTTGCAAGTGACCTATCATTGTAGTTTACCTATGATTTTAACGTGACAAAGTCGACGGTCTTTATAGTTGTAGTGGTGGTACCTTCCCGGATCAGCAGACTAGGCATCACTGCCTAATATTAGAATTATAGAATACTAGCTGTGCCCGCGGTTTCATCCGCGTAAAATTAGGTTTATAACACAGGAGGTTCTCAATTCACTGTATATCTTTTTATTTTTGTATTTAGAAATCGATAGCTCATATAAAAATGACAGACGGAAATAAAAATAAATATAGAAAAATTCCAAACATTTCAGATGTTTATATAGTATAGTATATTTTAGTATAGTCAATTGGAAACTATAGTAAAAAATAATATTAAAAAAAATTAAAAGTGTCCGTTATTTCTAGTACCTCCGAATAGTATCTCATAATGATTGGTTAAGTAGTTGTTGCGTAAAAAAGTAACAAACAAACTCACATTCACATTTATAATAATAATATTTCTATTATATGTATTTATAATAAAGTATAGTTTATTTCGTGTATAGAATTCTCTTTTTAGGCACAATTCAATAGTTTTATATATATACCTATTTATATTGTATATTATAATATATTACCTTGAGAATGATAATAGATGAATTGTGAAAAAGGATTCCTTGACAAGGGTAGTGTGAAAGTCACATTTTTACAGGGTTTTTCTTGTACCCGTGATTTCAATAGAGAAACCTGATATGTAGATATAACAAAGTGCGTAAAACTCTATTTTCTAGTTATTATTTTTATTTATCGACACATATGACAACACCGCTTGTTGTTTAATCAACACTGGATACTTTCATTTGGCATCGACCTGCGTGGTAAAGAACCAAGAGTGCCGATGACTAGAAATATCGCAGTTCACGGCTGCCACAGTGAGGTAATTTATAGGATTGCTTTATTGAAATATTTATTTCGAGAAAAAGTGTAAAGGAAAGTAGAAATTATCGATTTAATTTTTCGTTATCGCCAAGAATATATCGATTTTAGTCCTTAGTATTCTGTACCAATGAGTAAAACCGACAAATTCTTTAGACTACTTACATACCTTCATTGGAAATCCTGAAACTTGAATGCATCATAAGTGTACATACCGTGACTAAATTGAAAGGCCAGCATCGTCAATGCGACATCTATTTGCAGTTGTTTAACTGTAGTAGCAAAATGTATTGACAGTTGCATATACATTTTAAAATAATTTGATATACGAAGATCATAATGAAATTGGAAAATATCCTTTATTTTTCATAGTTTAGGTGTGCAAAATGATCAGACTATTGTTATGACAGTTCAAAGCAAAACTTTTTATATGGCATGTCTTTATGATTGACAGACGATACAAAATCTATACCTTATTTTTCAAATAACTTAATTGCACTGCAATTAAAAGCGAAATGGTTATCACTTTTATCAATACAAGTATCAAAACTACCATCTATATATTTTTTCATCATTGGACATTACAAAAGTAGTACAAAGAAGCCCAAAATGAATGATGTCCTTTGTTAATACTAGTTCTTACAGTTCCTTCTTCGTCGCACGCGCTCTAATTATTTCATCTCCAAGCACAAAACACAATACTTGATAATATAGACATGTCACAGTGGTGTCCAGATTGCCGATTTGGGGTACCACTTACAATACAAAGACCGTAAAGCGACTTAGTCGCGTTCTCAGCGTAGTTGTTGCAATTGCTAACACCAGGCGGGGTGTTATCTTTTGTCAAGTCACAATAATAAAAAAAATCATTTTCTATTTATTGTCCGATAAAAAGTAACGTATTTTACTATTATTTATTATTTTTAAAGAGTGGTAGGCAGTGGTACCCAGTCTGCCGATCCGGGGCAGTACCACCACTTACAAGTATACAGACCGTGAAGTGATTTGGTCACGTTTCGGGACCAGCTTGTAAGTTGCCGGTTCCATCTAGGCCGGCATAGTGGATGTGATTGCTACTCACAGTTATTGAATTGTACTAGCAGTGACATTCATTCATGGACCACACTTTGGCTTAACATCAAGCGGGGTGCTGTCATATGTCGAGTCACAATAAAAAAAATATATTCTGATTTTTCCTGTATACGAAGCTTAAAAAAAGTATCTCATATTTCACTATGTGTCAACCGTACTTTGTGTCAATTTTTTCAGTCGACGGCGCTCTTGGTCCTCGCCTTGCTTACCATTAGGTCTTCACTTTTTCGGCCAAAGATGCTTTTTCACGGTTCACTTATAGGATCCAGTCCAGTCCCATAAGATGGGGAGAAATCATGGGCGGGTAAACATGGCTAATTCAAATCCAGACACGTATATAAAAATGTGTTTGTATAATAAATTCTTATATATAGGAATGAATCGTAAAAGTTTTATCTGCCGACCTAGAGAAACTAATCACGCGGCTATATCGTATTTGATATGAGTTTCATGTACCTATATCATAACTTTTTACGCCTACAATATTACGTGTTACTTTTGTTAGTAAGACGTCAAATATATATTTTATTTATTTACATATACAGGATGTCCCAATAACGATTACGAAAATAAAGTGGGGATTGTTTCCGATCCTAAAAACGACTGCATTTAAATATTTTTTTGGCCAAAGGACATCATTGATTTTGTATGGGGACTTGGGCTAAATTGTATTTACATGTTTACATTTATATTTTTAAAATACTTTTATGTGCGAAGATAACAATGTCATTGGAAAATATCCATTATTTTGCATAGTTTAGGTGTGCAACATGACTAATGGGGATGACAGTTCGAAGCAGAACTGGTAATATGGCGTGTCTTCGTGATTGAGAGACGATAAAAAAATATATCTTATTTTCCAAATACCGCAATTACCCAGCAAATAAAAGCAAAATAAGTATCAAAATCTATCATCTATTTTTTTAATATTATAGGGCATTACAAAAGTGTACTACTTTTGAATTATGTCCTTTTACCGTGTTATATTAAGCACAGTGCTGTCATTTACTCAACGGTTATAATATGATTAGGATAGTTTGTTGTTTATCGATATCGATATTTTGCATGTTACTTCACTATTCATAATAGACACGTGACCATGACGTCATAACTGCATTCCTACCGCGTTTATTTAGATCGTTCCACGACAGTATAATAGTATGGTTAGAAATATTTTGCTGTTGACTAGTGACACAAACAACTTTTATTCATTAGGATAATGAGTTTAAATAAGCTTGAACTGTTAATGAAAATGAATATCGATTCTTAGTGTGTTAAAACAAAAGCCCATTCTCATTCAGTTACCCGACCAGCCCGCAGCTTGTAAGTTGGATGCGTCTGCTACTTGCAGCCGGCAAGTAGTGACGGCGAGTGAGGCGACCGTAAACTGACTCGTTTTTATCAGTCGTCGCCACTCTTGGACCTCCTCTTGCTACATATAATACATACATGTATTTAATTTAACAAAACTTTGTGAAAAACGAATAAACTATTAAATTGAATACGAGTAGTGAAATAATGAACGGTGCCATCCATAGTATAATGAACAGCCAAATAATCTCCCAAGTCACGGATGGCTGTTCATAATGCGGTGCTGGTTCCTACCAGCACCGCATTATGAACTGTATGTTCCATCCATATTAATGTATGGAAGTGAATGTTGGGTCTACCCTATCCCTGTAGAAAAAAGGCGCGACAATAAAAAAAGTAGTATAAGCTCTTGCTTCTTAGTAGACGCAACAAGAAAAATAAATATTATCAATAAAAATAAATGATGTAATAATGTAGATAACTCAATAAAACTTTTATTCTGGTAATTTCTTTTGGAAAAAGTTTTTAATTAAAAAATATATTATGGAGTTTTTGGGCAGCTGTTCAGGTATAAGATGTATAATCCATCTGGATAATTGGATTCGCGACTAGACTTCGAAACGTCTCGTTCCCAAAATAACACAATTATAATAATCACGATAGTACGGTGCACTTAAAAGTACTCGTATACAGATCGTGATGTGATTCAAACGAGATTGGTTCAAAGTATGCCGGCTACTTGCGACTGCTACTGTAGTTATTTACCTGAGTTATCAGATAGCCCTCTTTGTAAAGGCTGCCTAAATGAGAGAAAAAAGCTGCACATGTGCTCTTGAGTTGCTTGCAGTAGCGTAGCCGAAGCGAGACAGAAGTTCCTTGGCAACGCGAGGACGCTTCCGGAGGTCTGTAGGAACAAGAAGGATCTTCTGGCATTCTTAAAGGAGATCGGGTGACTCCATTGAGAGTAAACTGCACAAACGAACTGCCTATTCCTTTTCCCATAGGCTTAGGCAGAGACAACGGAGCGCCAATTGCCATGATCCTGACACAACTCCCTCGCTTCCTTCGCATTTACAATTCTCTTCATACAAGCTCTGTGGTTATGGGCACTAGGCAACCAAGCTTGCTTGAGGATGTCTCTGATTTGGTCGGAAAACACCCTCCTGAGCCTGCCTTGTTTAACGTATCCATTTACATGAGATTTATAAATTACTAGCTGACCCGGCGAACTTCATACTGCCTAAAAGTCAATGTACGAGTCAACTCGTATGTACAGATTAGCCGAACTTAACTTGGGTGAATCAAAAATTTAAAACAATTTAAATATTTGTTGTAAATTGTTTTTTTTTTAATTGTGAATCGACATATAATCGTTTCTCTTTATAAATAATACAACATAGGTTTTTGAGGAATATATTTTTACTGATATGCCAAAATTGATAATTTGTTTTCACTTCCTCAAAAGCTTGATATATTTTCCTTAGTTTAGCCAAAATAAATTTCTGAACGTATGCAATTTTTTATGGGAAAATGTTTTTTTATTTTATTTAACATCAACACAATATGTTTATAAGTTATAGCCTATGTGTTATTCTAATGTATAAGCTATATTATTGTACAGTTTTATTAAAATTCATTCAGTAGTTTTTGCGTGAAAGAGTAACAAACATCCATCCATACTCACAAACTTTCGCGTTTATAATATAAGTAACGATAAGGATTTTCGTCAATACCACTGTTTAATATACTTTTGTTTTGTTGATCATTGTATAATCTAAATGAAATTATTCTGTTGTAATTAATATTTTGTTTACGAATCAAATCAATCATTGTTTTCGCCCCAATAAGTTTTTGTTTGGCAAAATATTTGTTCACAAGTATTTCCTACAATATCTTTAATTAAATTACGCCTTATTTCTTTGAGATAGGCAGTCACTATGGAACCAAGGATTGGTAGGTAGATTTTTTTTTAATATTGAAAGGGTGTGCACAGAGTCAGTATGAAGAGAATTTTGGATGTGAAGGAAGCAAGGGAGTTATGTAAGGATCGTGGTAAGTGGCGCTCCATTGTCTCTGCCTATCCCTGTGGGAAAAAAGCGTAACAATTTGATTGATTCATTGATTGTGCAAAAATTGTGTATATAAAAGAATCTATTTGATTTATATTTATTAACCTAATTTTCATGTCATTTCAGGTTTGCCAAAACTCAGCCAGGCCGGCATAGTGGATGCACTCCAGCATAGCATCAGGGATGGTGTTGTTATATTATGTGAACATAGTAAAGTTTTATTTTAAATTAAAACTTAGATATTTATTAAATTTACTCATATTTACTTAGAAATATCTGTCAGTCAGTCAGATTGTCACGCCTCTTTCCCACGGGGATAGGCAGAGACAACGGAGCTCCACTTGCCACGATCCTGACACAACTCCCTCGCTTCGTTCACATCAACAATTCTCCTCATACAAGCTCTACGGTAAATTCTCTTAGAAATATAACATACAATATTCATTTTTAATGTATATATCGAATAAATTTATATTTTTCATATTTTCAGGCTGTAAAGGAAAAACGGTGAATGTAAATTATGTAGTAGGTTGTATTTTTTCATAACAAAGAAGGGGTTTGAATTTATTATGAAAACGTTTTAGCCTTATTTCTATTTAATGCTTTATTTGAAGCACGAAATAATAAACATGATATACCGTAACGACAGACGTGGAGCATTGGTTAGCGTACTAGTTTGTTACGTCCCGGGTCTAAAAGTGCTTTTATCATATTATAGAAACAGGATGACCAAAGTACATACATATATCAATGATACATAGCCCCACAAGAGCGCCCACGACTGAAAAAAATCGATTCAGCTTACGGTTGTCTCAGTCGCCGTCACTACACCGGTCACCTTACATTTTTTTATTGTGACTCGACAATAAGGTGGAGTGTGGTACATGAATGGATGTCACTGCTACTACAATTTAATAACTGTGAGTTATTATAACAAGCTGCTCCCGAAACGTGATTAAATTACTTTACAGTCTGTATACTTGCAAGTGTATTGCGACCGCGCCACACACTAAAAATCCATGTTCAATCAATCAATTAAATTGTCATGCCTTTTTCCCACAGGGATAGGCAGAGACAATGGAGCGCCACTTACAACGATCCTTACATAACTTCCTTGCTTCCTTCACATCCACAATTATCTTCATACAGGCTCTGTGGTTATGGGCACTAGGCAACCCAGATTTCTTGAGGATGTCTCCGATTTGGTCGGAAAACACCCTCCTGGGCCTGCCTTGTTTAACGCATCCGTCCACATCAGATTTATAAATTCCTTTCGTCGATCTACTTTCACTCATCCTTTCTATGTGCCTAAACCATCGAAGCATTCCTATGTCAATCCTTGTCACTACATCTTCTTTCAAACCACATCTATCCCGCAATTTGCTATTCCTTATTTCATCCGCTATCGTCACTCCACATACAACTCCTTAAATCTATGTTCATTTTCATTAATAGTTCAAGCTCATTGGAACTCATTGTCCAAAGAAATAAAAGTTGTTTTTGACACTAACAGCGACCGCGTAACTTTTTAACAAATGGGAATGAATTTCATTGTTATTACCAGTGAAGTTGCGCGGTCGGCCCCCAGCTCCGTTTCTCTTAATAAAAAACATTGGACAATGGCGTAAAAAAAATGGAATTACGCTGATTTTTGACATCTTCGTAACCAATCAGCGAAAAACAATTCATTTGGTAAACTACTATGATTGGTCGGTCACTTGCGAATGCGGTGCAATGTCATTGATTTTTCGCTGTCATATTGTTTGAGAAAAAATCGGGCCCCTGAATAAATGTCATACTATCTTTGAAAAGGCTACCTATCCCAAAACCATACCAGGATTTAAGTATTGATAGATAGCATCGGAACACCGTCCGTAGTATCTCATAATCCCATTTTCTTTGTTTTTTTTTACCATTTTTTTGTGAGAAAAAAGATATTGACGTTTAGTGTGATTTACGATGTATAAATCCACTCGTTTGTAAAGGGGATGCTATTGGGCTCTTATCTTTATAGTACCGATGTAATCGTTGAGCAGTTTTAGACGGAGTTTTGGGGTTTGACCGGCATAGAGTGGTACCCAGTCTCCTGATTCGGGGTACTTTACGGTCTGTATACTTACAAGTATACAGACCGTAAAGTAATTTGGTCGCGTTACGGGATCAGCTTGTAAGTTGCCGGTTCCAACTAGGCCGGCATAGTGGTTGTGATTGCTACACACAGTAATTGAATTGTAGTAGCAGTGATGGCCATTCATGTATCATACTCCATCTTAACATCAAGCAGGGTGCTGTCATATGTCGAGTCACAATAAAAAAATAATAGTGCCGATGACTGAGGCAACCGACTCAAATGTATTTTTCAGTTGGCGATAAAATTATATTTAAGTGGGACCTTTTTTAAAATGTGACTCGACATGTGACAGCATTCCGTCTGATGTTAAGCTGGAGTGCGGTCCATTAATGGTGTTGACTGCTACGACATTTTCGTAACAGTCACATCCACTATGCCGGTCTAGTTAGAATAATAATAATAATAAATAATAATAATAATAAAATCTTTATTTTCAGAATCATTTTATAACAAAATATAGGTGAGCGATGATAACTGCACTAGTTAAAACTGTGTCGCAGCTATCAACACGTACAGAGTTACATATTATATACATTTTGTTGTAATTATAATAACACAAATTATATTTATATGATAAAATATTAAAAAGTGATAATTAGTGGTTTGTGTGTGTGTGTGTGTGTGTGTGTGTGAGTGAGTGTGTGTATACATACTCTAATTTATTTTAAATAATTATTTATTTATTCCACTTTATCATTCTATTATTGTAAAGAGGTTATCTGTTTCTTGGTATGTTTGAGATTGCAGCCAATTTTTTACTATTTGCTTACATCTCGTAGTGGTAAGTGGATATATGTTTAATGTTTTGTTTATACTATTATATAATTTATTACTTAAGTGTTGGTAGCATCTGTTCATTATTTTTCTTTTAAAGGATAACGTTTTGCATATCCTTTCTCTAAGTCTCTTACTCGTATCGAATGTGCTATCGTAGGGGAGATCAGCGTGTTTGCGTATTATCACGTGTAACACATAAAGTTGCCTTACAGTTAGGACACTAGTCTCGTGGTATAAGACATCAGAAGTAAATTTGAAAGGTTTTTTCTCCATGACTTTTAAAACGGCTCTTTGTGCTCTCTCTACTCTCAGCATGAACGTTTTGTATGTACCACCCCAGAAGGTGATGCAATAGCTTAAAATTGATTGAGCTAGCGCATAATAGACTATTTTCAGGGTGTTAATGTCTAGTGAATTTCTGAGTCTTATGAAGATCACGATTAGCTTTCTTGTGCGTGAAATCAATGTTTCCAAGTGCTTGCTCCAGCTAAGTGTATTGTCTAGAATTACTCCGAGGTATTTAATGCTCGATGTTTGTGTTAAGGTGAGGCAGTTGCAGTGAGCTTTGTCTTTGAGGATATTAAATTGATCGCATTTATGTGCCTTGACCTGGTAGTCGTTTATTCCTGGTTGAGTTTTGGTTGTTATGGTGTAGGTATGGTATATATTTAGTTTTCTCAACGTTGAGGGTTAGAAGGTTAGATGACAGCCAGGAAATTACAGTTTGAATTGCCATTTCTGGCTATTATTAAGCTACATTGATTGGTCACTCACGAGGCAATTCACTGCTTTTTTGGCGGCATAATGTTTTAAGGGAATCGAGGCCCTGGACGTATGTCAGGACGTTTCATTGTTCTACTCCCAAAAAAATAAATAATTAGATAAAATTAAAACTTACTTTTAGGTTCTACTTTTTCAATGAGGAGGCTTGCGATAAATCTGAAAAAAAAAAACAACATTTCTTGTATTTTTTTAAATTTGCCGCGAACCACAACCAGCCTTCCACACTCTTAAGCTAGGCGCTTTGTGGATCACGTTTTTTACTTTTAATCGTATTATTATGATTTTGGTGCCCCCTTAAAATGCCCCCAGTCCCCTCCCCCCTACCCGGCCCTAGATCCGGGCCTGGATAGAAGACAACCTTAAGAGATTAAACTAACAGAACTAATTGAGGAAATTAAATTAAATCAAACTACCCTCTAACTAAAAGTTAGAAATGAAGCTATAAATTGAAATGGGTTGAAATAATGCGATTACGTCAACTAATTTAATAATTTTTATTTCTTTATTTACATTACAATATTAAGCTACTACAGTAGGCGACCGTGGTGTAGTGGCAGTGCAATGGTTACTCAAACTGAAGAACACCAGTTCGAGATCACCCACCGGTACCAATGTATCTTTGATATATGTACTTTGGTTGTCCTGTTTCTATGATACAAACACTTTAGTTGCTTAGTATGGAAATGTAATAAAAAAATATATAAATATATAGATTGGCCCGGTACATTGGTCAAATGGTTTTGAACCCGTGCTCTTGGTTTGCGTGCACCAAATGGACTAACCAAAGATTAATAATTATATTAAAATATTGCCAATATTTGTTAATAAAAAAAGAGGCGGATATTTGTTTTCGGTCTGGTTATCAAACAGTTGTAGGTAGAAAAACCCAGTCTGCCGATCCGGGGTAGTACCACCACTTACAAGTATACGAGTACAGACTGGAAGTGATTCGGTCGCGTTTCGGGATCAGCTTGTAAATTGCCGGTTCCAACTAGGCAGGCATAGTGGATGTGATTGCTACTTACAGTTATTGAATTGTAGTAGCAGTGACATCCATTCATGGACCACACTCCAGCTTGACATCAAGCGGGATGCTGTCATATGTCGAGTCTCAATGACTTGATATATTTACGTGGGATTGGCCATGACGGCTTTACGCAGTTCCTTGAGCCCAATAATAATAAAAACTGCTATAATAGAAGTAGTTTCGCTCATAGAACAAACAATTTTGCATCATATTTTATTTTACGGTTTATATTCGTTGTAACCTTCACGTTTATAAGTAATTTCATTTAAAAGTAAACATAGTAAAAACCGCATTTAGAATATTTTGTAATACGTTTTTATTATTTGAACGATTTTAATGCTGCATACTATATATTTTGGTACGAGTATTTATATAGACCGTGTATATATAGCATTAAAATACGCCGTTTCTGTCAGTCTGCCGGTGAACAATTTATTTATTTACGTTTTTTTACATTTCTAACCTAAGCTATTAAAGTACCTATATCATAGAATTGATAAACAAAGAGATGCTTCTATGTGGCGTTGCCTGTCCCTCTGTGAAGGTGTGACAATTTGATTGTACAAGTACGTGTCTTATCGCGTTTCGGGATCAGCATAAAAGTTGCCGGTTCCAAGGCCAGCATAGAGGATGCGACTGCTAATTACAGGTATTTAACTGTAGTAGCAGTTACCTCTATGCAATGACCGTAGTCCAGTTTAACCCTAGACAGTGTTCTGTCACATGTCAAGCCACAATAGAAAAAATAATGTAAGTCATATATACCAAAAAAACCTCTGACATGTGAATACAAAGTACTCTTCAGCCCAAAGTAAATATTAGTATTCAATTTGTGGTGTTTTCTTTGTATCGTATTACGTTCGGAAAGAAAGGTGGGGGGAGCAAGTCAAATATAGGTGAAATACCACAGTTTTCAACTATAACACGCTTTATATTCATGACTGGGAACCACTGCCTACTCTTTGGCAACCAGGAGACCGACCGCGCAATTTCAATGGAAATGAAAATGAATTCCCATTTGTCAAAAAGCTACGCGGTAGCTGTTATTCTCTAAAATAATTTTATTCATTCGGACAATAAGCGGTATGAAAGAATTGTGGATGGAGAGTTGTGGGAAAAGGGTGTGACAATTTGACTTTGACAATAAGTATGAACTGTTAATGAAAATGAATATCGATTCTCAGTGTGTTGCGCGGTCCCAATTTTAATTTTGTAGCTCATTAATGGAGTTTAACTGTCGAGAAATTCATTCGTAATCTAGGCAGTGCAGTATTTTGAATGTTAGGACCAACTGAATACCACGATATTATAGCCTCTCAAATCTTGTAAAAATGTTGTAACATATATTCAAATTTTATTTTACATTTCTATACTAAGCTACTAAAGTGCTTGCATCATAGTAGTAGGACGACCAAATTACATATATATCAAAGGCGACCGTGGTGTATTGGCAGTGCAATGCCTACGTAACCCGAGTGACACGGGTTCGAACTCACTCACCGGTACCAATGTTACTTTGATATATGTACTTTGATTGTTCTGTTTCTATGATACAAGCACTTTAGTAGCTTAGTATAGAAATATAAAATAAAAATACATTTGAACCGGATAATGGTTTTTGAACCTGTGCTCTCGGTTTGCATGACCATTGCACTACCACTACACCACGATCGCCTTAAATATTTTGTCCATTATTGGACTGCAAACGACATAGCCTAGAGTTGTGGAATACTGTACTAAATCTAGTCTATACTAGACGGGATTTTATACAAAAATGCCGGAACAATCAAACGCTCTGTCAGATCTCGCAACAAAAGAGACGCAAAATTGAAGTTATTTTTAACGTGAATTTATGGATGTTGATGAAACTGGAATTGTTATAGAAATATAGGGTGGCCAAACAGTAGACGAAAACATCCAAAATTAAGATAAAGTACGTCTAGTACCAATTAAAAAGCCATACTTCTCAGTTCAGCGATTCAAAAGATATAGATATTTTCGCTTGCCGTATTTTTTGGATTATTTATTTGTTTATTCTCTTCTTTATAATAAGACAAACAGTTGGTAGTCATTTTCCTAGTCAGCCATAAAGTGATTCAATCGCGTTTTGGGATCAGATTAGAAATTGCGACCGCTACTTACAGCTATTTAACTGTGGTAGCAGTTGCCTGCAGTAATAGATTGCAATCTAGTTTAACATAACATCGGAGCTTTTTAATAAATTAATAATGGCCTGTATTTTGTTGATAAACATTTTCATCATCATCATCATCAGCCAGAAGGCGTCCACTGCTGAACATAGGCCTCCCCCTTAGAACGCCATTCCGAACGACAAGATGCCAGTTGCATCCACCTGTAACCTGTGACTTTCACTATGTCGTCAGTCCACCTAGTGGGAGGCCTACCTACGATGCGTCTTCCGGTTCGTGGTCTCCACTCTAGAACCTTTCTTCCCCATCGGTAGTCGGTTCTTCGAGCGATTTGGCCAGCCCATCACTTTTAATGAATGAACAGCCAAACATTTTATTGAATGAATAAATAATAAAAATATATAAAAAATGCTATTACAAAATGTGTGTTATCGTCTACCGCTTTGACACCCTGTATAATCTTTTCAGGGGAATATAACAATTGAGTTTTTACAATAATATGACATTTAGAATTAATTGTTTTCTTTTGTATTAAATGTATATTTCTTGAATATTTTTTGCTATTATATTTCTATAGTAAGCTACTAAACGTGCTTGTGCTTGTAGGTATCATAGAAACAGAATGACCAAAGTATATATGCAGCATACTTGTAAGTATGTCCGTATACTAGTAAGCAAGTATGCTTACAAGTATACGGACCGTGAAGTGATTTGGTCACGTTTCGGGATCAGCTTGTAAGTTGCCGGTTCCATCTATGCCGGCATAGTGGATGTGATTGCTACTCACAGTTATTGAATTGTAGTAGCAGTGACATTCATACATGGACCACACTTCGGCTTATCATCAAGCGGGGTGCTACCATATGTCGAGTCACATGACAGCACCCTGCTTGATAATAAAAATAAAAAATAAAAATAAATGTAAAATGTCGCGACTCATTGAATTAAAAAATATATAAATCTAAACTCGCACATATTAGCATTTTAAAAGGGCAATGGCCAATCAAACAATAACAGCAATGACCCTTGAAAAGGAAATCTTGCATGAAAACTCAACATTCTTTTGATCGTTGCAAACATAGCCTATATACCTACAACTCACCCTTACTACTAGTAACCTAATTTTTTAAATATGATTAAAAAATAGAAATAACAGCACCCCGTCCAATGTTAAGCTGGAGTGCGGTCCATGAATGAACGCGACTGCTACTAAATTCAATAACAATTAGCAGTCACCCTACTATGTTGGCGTAGTTGAAACCGGAAACTTATGAAACGTGACTTTGTCATTTCAAGGTCTGTATACTTGTAAGTGTACTACCCCGGATCGGGCTGGGCAAATAACCATCGACTGTCTGCCTATCACTCTTAAACAACCATCGGGCCGACCGCTCAACTTCAATGGGAATGACAAAGAAATTTATTCCCATCTGTCAAAAAGTTACGCGGTCGCTGTTAGTGTCAAAGCAACTAATATTTATTTGGACAATAAGTTAAACTGTTAATGAAAATAAACACTGGTTCTCTAGGTCCGGTGTTTGTCCTCCAGTGTTAGCTCATTAACGGAGTTGAACTGTCAAAAGAAAGCCCATTGTCACTGTCAGTGAGTTACGAGGTCGGCCCGCAAACCCTGAGCAAGTATCTGCAATTTTTTTTATTAACAATTATTTATAGTATACATTAAGGAGTATATGTGGAGTGACGATAGCGGATAGAATAAGGAATAGCACAGTGCGCGATAGATGTGGTTTGAAAGAAGATGTAGTGACAAGGATTGACAAAGGAATGCTTCGAAGGGTGGGCACATGGAAAGGATGTGTGATAGTTAATTAACGGAAGGAATTTTTAAATCTGATGTGGATTGATGAGTTAATCGAAGCAGACCCAGGAGGATGTTTTTGACCAAATTGGTTGGGTTGCCTTAAGCCCATAACCGTAGGGCTTGTATGAAGAGAATTGTGGATGTGAGGGAAACGAGGAAGTGTCAGGATCGTGGCAAGTGGAGCGTCTATAGTAACAATATAGTATACAGTCTCTCAGTGACCACATTGGCTGCAAACGTCGGAATAATAATAAAAAAATGTAAAATTAAAAACCAAAATAGTAAGCCGCATAAAATTTGTTTAATTCAATAATCAATGTTCGCGCGTAATTTAAGAAAATACTGTGTACAATTTATTTTGAATATAACAAACAAATGTTATTAAACAAATGTTTGCTCCAATCGGGACTTTACACGTACTATGCGTTACCAAATGCGCCGCGGCGTCTATACGTACATAGTCTGTGCTTACGAATAACTGAATAAATTTGCCCTGTGATAAAAGCAAGGAATTGCCTTATTGATTGTCATTGTATGTTTGTAATGGGCCCTCTTAGGGAATTTCCTAACGTTTTTATTAGGCCTATTTTTATAGTACGTAATAAAATATTAAGTGTTACAATTTTATAGGGGTTTTTATTTATTTAAAAACCATATGTGATATCCACCTGGGACCCGATTCTCTTTATATACTTATAACACCGACTAAAAATCAGTGAAATTGCGTCGCGGTCGCAAGTGACCAATCAACGTAGTTTACCTATTGATTTGTTATTCGGCGATTGGTTACGAAGATGTCACATATCAATTCGATGCAATTGACTGCTGTTATGACGTCATAAGGTATTAAGAAAGCTAGGTTGCCTAGTGCCCATAACCATAGAGCTTGTATGAAGAGAATTGTGAATGTGAAGGAAGCAAGGGAGTTGTGACAGATTCGTGGCAGGTGGCGCTCCATTGTCTCTGTGGAAAAACGCGTGAAAATTTGATTGATTAAAGGATCCAAGGTTATAGGTTAGGGAGAACACATGAGATGGTAAAATTGTTAAAGCATTCCAAAGAATCAGTTACTCGGGTAAATTAATTTTATTACACCGAAAATAGTTTTAATGCTCCGGATATAAACATGTTGAAAATAGTCGCGAAATGTTTACGTGAAAATTTCTTAGTAAAGTTACATTAATCACTGCTTGCTTTTAATACTAGCTTTGTAATTTTCCTGCTTAACAAATTACGAATTCAAAGGACATCATTCATTTTGGGCTTTTATGTACTACTTTTGTAATGTGCAATGATGAAAAAATATATAAATGGTAGTTTTTATAATTATGTTGATAAAAATAATAACTATTTTGCTTTTAATTGCTATGCAATTAAGTTATTTGGAAAATAAGATATGGATTTTGTATTATCTGTTAATCAACGCCATATTTGTTCTGCTTTGAACTGTTAAAATTTAGGTTGGATCATTTTACAGACCTAAACTACAATTACATTGTAACTAACTGTTAATACAATAATTGTATTAATTATTATTAATTATAAGGCCCATACAAAATGAATGATGTCCTTTGTTTGGAATTATTCTCCATAGATTCAATAACCATATTCATATTGGTTCCAGAGCTAATGTTTTTTTTTTCTTTAGATACAATTAGGATTCTCTGTTTTTTTTTAATTGTGACTCGACATATGACAGCCTGCTATGCTATGGATGGCACCGTCCACTACGTAACCCTTTTGCACACTTGTCTCAATATCTTCATCAAACTTTCCATCCCTTGTAAAGACACTTAAGAAAATAGTTTCTTGATAAAATAAAAAATAGGGAATTATATATAATTAGTATTAGCCCAAGGCCACTTGTAAGTGCTGGTACTACTACTCCGGCAGTAGTGCTCAGTATCAGCAGACTGAGCACTACTGCCTGTCCGTCTTCTTTTATTATTAAATATTTGTAATAATCTTTAGAGCTTTAAAACCAATATTTGCTCTGATCAGAAATAGAACCCGAGACTTCGCCCGTAATATTTAGTCGACTTTAATTTCGACAAAATACATGAAAGCAAAATCTAGTTCAGTGTATACTCGTATGACTTCAGTTAAAAATAGACAAAAAGGAGGAAATAAATTATATGCAAGAAGCTTTCAAAAAATTTCACTATTTCAAAGAACTTCTGTAAAGGTGAAATTGTGAAAAATAAAATGCATAGGTTTTGTGCCCGTTGTCCTATTTATTTCGTCCCATAGGTGGACAAACAAAAACCTAAGAGTAGTAGGCAGAGGTGCCCAGTCTGCCGTTCCGGGTTAGTAACACCACTTACAAGTGAAGATGAAGTGACTTAATCGCGTTTTGGAATCAGCTTACAGTTACCGGTTCTAACTGAGACGGAATTGTGTATGCGACTGCTACTTGCAGTTGTTTAACTGTAGTAGCAGTCGTCTTCATTTATGGACCGCTCTCCTGCCCAACACAAGGCGGGGTGCGTCATATGTTAAGGCACAATAAAAAGAAAACTTTAGCGTTAAAAGAATCATTTTCAATATTATTTAATGCGTAGGTAGACATTTGGTAGTCATTTATGCACTCTGTCAATCCAGGGTGAAGAGGTCCAGGAAGTAACTTAGTTGCTTTTCGACATCAGTTTTAATTAATTTATTTTTTATTTATATTTCATTATACATTTTTATACTAAGCTACTAAAGTGCTTGTATCATAGAAACAGGACAACTAAAGTACATATATCATAGATATATTGGTACCGGTGAATGGTTTCGCACCCGTGTCATTCGGCTTTACGTAGCCATTGCACTGCCACAACACCACGGTCGCCTTGTTAATTAATCCGCCATAGGCATGCAACTGCTACTTGCAATCTAAATTACTAAAGGATTCATTTTGGGCTATTTTTGTTGACTATCATTGACTATTTTGTAATGCCGAATGTTTAAAAAATATATAAATTGTAGTTTCGATACTTGTATTGATGAAACTAATAACAATTTTGCTTTTATTTTCTGTGAAATTGAGTTATTAGGGAAACAAAATATGGATTTTGTATCCTCTCTCAATCACGAAGACACGCTATATGAACAGTTTTGATTTGAACTATCATAATTAAGTATAGTTTGACCATTTGCAGACTAAACTATGCAAAATAAAGGATATTACTCGTACATTTAACTATTTTAAAATGTATTTGCAACTATTAATATAATTTCCCATACAAAATAAATGATGTCCATTCATAAAATTGGGATTAAAGAATCGTTCGTATATTGCCTCGTTTGATGACGAGGCTAGCACAAAATACAATAAATATTCGTCGGCTAAAAATTGTATTTTTAACTTTACAATTTGGAGCGAAGGTGGACCACAGGCATTAGTCCTCATTGTCCACTTGTGGACAATGGGAACTAAACGAATGCATGTAGCATCTCTAAATACCGGCAGAAAGGAATAAAACGTACCTATGTAAAAAGTGTCTCTTGCAATAGAGTTAATAAATTTACGACCGGACATTAATATTTATATTTGAGGCAATAAAAAATATTATCTTTATTGACTGCAATAATTTTTTAATGGTTTAAAATATTTTAATTCAATATTTTTAGGTCTATAATAAAATATCTTAATCGTTTCTGACTTTAATATAGTTCTTTTAAATAGCACTATTAAATTGTTACGATGTTATAACGCCTTAGATTGAGGCATGATCTAAGGCGTTATAACATCTGGTATCTGACGCATTTATGGGTCGGTTGTTTGGTCACCTTGCTATAAGGTCCATTCGGACAGATTAGAATCTGTTCAAAGGAGATGTCTCAAAACTGTCTCCTTCCGTCATGGCTATGGCAGGTCACTATACTCATATGAGAGGAGACTTGAAGTTTTTAAGGTAACACCATTATATATACGACGCAAGCAGCAAGACTTAATATATCTCCATAAAATCACCCATGCGATATTGGATTCACCTACTCTGTTGGGTCTGCTTAATTTCACCACTAGACGAAACCCGCGACAACACAATAGAACATTCCAAATAAAAGTATATAAAAATAACACTTCATACTTTAATCCTATGGTTCGCATGTGTCGACTCTATAATGAAATTAGCGAGAAAAACGATGAATTGGATATATTTAATTCGGATCAAAGATTGTTAAAGAGACAGATTGTTGACATCCTCAGCTCCGCCCCTAATTGACGCGCACAATATTGTGTAAGATTATTTTGGTATTTTTTGAAATGAACAATAACATTATTATTTTGATTTATTAATTTAATTTAGCTTTTTAACATTATTATTATTATTTTAATTATTGTTTACCATTGTATTTTATTGACATTTTATGCTATGCTTTTAATTATTTATGTTTAATCTGTTGTGTATGATACTTTTTGGGCTATAGTCCAGCAATGTAACCTATTTTGTACTAAATGTTTAACTTAACCAAGATTATAGCCTGTTGTATCTACCTATTAATTTAAATAAAATAAATTTGTAAACTGAGTCGGCTTTTTCAGTCACACTATGAAAATACTAAATCTAAAAATACATACATTTACGATTATTCATTTTAAATTCATAAATTGCTATGCCTTAATTCTCGATGGTATTATATAAGCAGAGAGAACGGAGTGCCTATTTCCACGATCCTAACATAAAATTTAATGTATTTGAAAAATAAATATGAATTAATTATGTTTATTTTATTTCAATCTTAGTGAGAAATATCTAATACCTGGACTAAAATAAGTAAAAAATTAAGTTAGACACTGCCTAGGCTTCAAAACCACTTGCCGTTACTAATGTACTTTGGTCGTCCTGTTTCTATGATACAAACACGTTTAGTTAAAAATTAATAAAAATACCTACCGATCCCTGTTCTAGAACTAGGTTAACTATCACATTAATACATTTAAACTAATAGAATTTTGATAATTTCATTCTTTTTTTTTTATCAAATTTCTTGGCAACTACCGTGGCACATTGGTCAGCACACTAGATCGTTACGCGTAAATCCCGGGTTCGATCCTGGTCAGGAAAAATATTTATTTCATAGCTATTAAATAAATATTTAATACCAATCAATCAATCAAATTGTCACGCTCTTTTCCCACAGGGATAGGCAGAGACAATGGAGCGTCACTTGCCACGGTCCTGGCACAACTCCCTCGCTTCCTTTACATCCACGATTATTTTAATATAAGATTTATGGTATTTTATATACGTTGTTATAATATTTGTTAATAAAAATTAAGAGGAGCTCCAGGTCTGGTTGTCAGTATAAAAGCGGTAGGCAGTATCTGCTGATTCAGGGTAGTACCACTGCTGGTTTTAATCAAGCCGGCATTGTGGATGCGACTCCTACTTAAAGTAATTGGACTGTAGTAGCAGTAGCCTTGATAAATGGACCGCACTCCAGTTTAACATAAGGCGGGATGGTCTCATTTGTCGAGCCAAAACAAAAAAGTGGTACGTAATGACCTACTCTAGACTATCACTTAACTCTATGTCCTTGTAGGAATGGGTAGAGTTTCCTTTGTACGAGAGGTTGTCATGACAACGCTGTAGTACCTCTTAGTTCCGCTTGTAAAAGGACTTGTGAGGTGTATTTCCTTCAGTGCTATTGAGACCATTAATTAATGATGCTCCTAGGTAATGGCAGACTAAAAGGAAGTCTTAATGAACATTGAAAGAGTTTCATTGAGGTCAAATATAATAGGTAAAGTGTAGTTATTTATTTACAATTTATTTCATTCGTATAAAAACTATGAATAACTTTTAATTATAATTTAATTATAAGGATAGGCGAGTAATAAATTATAAGTATAAGAAGTGTATGTGGAGTAACGATAGCGGATAGAATGAGGAATAGCAGTGCGCGATAGATGTGGTTTGAAAGAAGATGTAGTGACAAGGATTGACAAAGGAATTCTTTGATGGTTTGGGCACAAGGAAAGGATGAGTGAAAGAAGATCGACGAAAGGAATTTAATAATCTGATGTGGATGGATGCGTTAAACGAGGCAGGCCCAGGAGGGTGTTTTCCGATCAAATCGGAGACATCATCAAGAAAGCTAGGTGCCTAGTGTCCATAACCGTAGATGACGACAGGCGTGGATGAACGGTCTAAACCGCCTTGTTGCGCGATTGGTTTGTTGCGCGAAAAGTCCCGGGTTCGATTCCCGGTCGGAGCAAATATTTGTTTCATAGCTTTTATTTGTAATATTTAATAAGGTTAATATTTGTTATAAAAAAAAGAGATAGATATTTGCTTCGGGTCTGGTTATCAAAGAGTGGTAGGTAGTGGTACCCAGTCTGCCGATCCGGGGTAGTACCACCACTTACAAGTATACAGACCGTGAAGTGATTTGGTCACGTTTCGGGATCAGCTTGTGAGTTGCCGGTTCCATCTAGGCCGGCATAGTGAATGTGATTGCTACTCACAGTTATTAAATTGTAGTAGCAGTGGCATTTATTCATGGACCACACTTCGGCTTAACATCAAGCGAGGTGCTGTCAAATGACGAGTCACAATAAAAATCTTGTATAAAGAGAATTGTGGACCCAGCCATTGAATGCTATTAAATATTTTTTATTCCGACTGGAAATCAAACTAGGGACTTCTGTAGCGAATTTGTCTTAACTACGCTGGTTGGACAGGTGGCTAAATATTAATACAAGTAATTAAAGATATGCTATTCTGTCCATTTACCACTTTTATACAAAACATATATAACATTAAAAGTGGCATGCACTGGTATCCAGTCTGCCGATCCGGGGTAGTATAGATGTTCGCGCCTGAATTCATTTATATTTAGATTAAAGTAAATACGCATTTATCGATATCCTTTAAATACGCATCCGCAAAGTAATCATTTTAAAGTGTATCCCGCGAGCGCCACTAGATGGCGCCTGTTGTATATTTTGTGCCGCACAGATGTCAAAATCCAAGATGTCTGAGAGACGTTCTTGCACCGCAAAACAGTGAGTACCTTTTCCATTTTCTCCCATTGACAAATGCATTGTGCCTATGTGTAATTAATTCAAATTCGTCTTAATCAACCAATCAATACAGTCCACGAAAGTACCGCACAATAGATGTAGACTACTCTTGTCACGTAAGTTGGCAAGAGTAGTCAGATGCGTAGAAGTCGTTTTTTAGAAGTGTTTAGGTACGAATGGGACGCGGGACATGAGGTAACAAAGTTCCGTGCGAGCGATTAGCTGGCCAGTCGATCATCGACTTCCGCGTGGCATCCACGCTCCGTTCGCTTCCGCGTGCACTTGGGTGCACTGAAATTTGACCACTGTTTTTCGTATCATACTAATAGTTATACTACATATTAGTCCCCCGCCGCGTCTGTCTGTTCGCGATAAACTCAAAAATCAATCAATTAAATTGTCCTGCTTTTTCCCCACAGGGATAGGCAGAGAAAATGTAGCGCCACCTGCCACGATCCTGACACAACTCCCTCGCTTCCTTCACTAGTGCCTAGTGCCCAAAACCTAATCGTTATGGGCACTAGGCAACCTAGCTTTCTTGAGGTTGTCTCCGATTTGGTCGGAGAACACCCTCCTGGGTCTACCTCGATTAACGCATCCATATACATCAGATTTATAAATTTCTTTCATCAAACTCTTTCACTTAAACTACTATATTATTATTTTTTATAAATCTAAAGAGACTCTTGTTCCCCCACTACGTTAAAATCTTGCCAACTTAAGTGTCTCGTACTATACCACCACTTACAAGTATACAGACCGTGAAGTGATTTGGTCGCGTTTCGGGATCAGCTTGTAGGTTGCCGGTTTCAACAAGACCGACATAGTGGATGTAACTAGATTACAGGTATTGAATTGTATTAGCAGTGACCTCTATTCATGGACCGCACTCCAGATTAACATCAGGCGGGGTGTTGTCATATGACGAATCACATTAAAAAACATATTACATAACCCTGCCCACCCTATATTAAAACAAAAGGGTCTAAAATGGGTTCGTAACTTAAACCAAAACCCTATATCATTTCTTGATGAAACCATAAACCACAAATTAATTGGTAAATTAAATAAAATACCTTTTACTTCATAAAATATCGCGTTACACATACGTGACTCTTCACAGCAATTTGACAATAGGCGTGGCGCGTTAGTGCGTTACGCATAAAGTCCCAGGTTCGATTTCCTGTCAAAAAGTTTCATTAAACATTACAAATATTTGTTAGTAAAAAAAGAGGAGAATATTAGTGCCGCGTCTGGTTGTCAAAGAATGGTAGGCAGTGGTACTAAGTCTGCCGATCCAGGGTAGTACCACCACTTATAAGTACACAGACTGTAAAGTGACCTATTTTTTTAATTCACCCCAGGAGTTAAAAACAATTACTAAACTTAAACGTATATTAAATATAATTAATTAATTAAACTATAAATAAAAAATATCATCCAATGACGTCGCATCAGAGATAGTCCCAAGGAGACTGGCAACATTTCCCCTTTGTATAGCAAGGCTAATACGTTGGCAGAAATAATTGCCAGCCTTCCTGTTTCCAGACTTCTCCGTCAGCCGCCTGGACAACTCCTTGGCCAGGCGCTTAGCTGAAGGTCCCCAAGGGCCCATCGTCTCGACCCCAAACGGCGCAAATTCGTAACCAGTACCGAGGTTAGCGTATTTGCGCAGCTTGAGGTTCTCAGCAGAAATCGCCGCACTTCCCGCGCTTAACGAGGTCGCTTGGATGTGGGATTGTGCCAATGTGTCTACACAAGTCGCATTTTTTAAATTTATTTTTTATTGTGACACGACAATTTTTATCCTTTCATTTGCCTTTAATAATAATAATACTTTTTTTTATTGTGACCCGACATATGACAGTACCCCACCTGATGTTAAGCTGGAGTGTAGTCCATAAATGGAGGTGACCGCTAGTACAATTAGCAGTAAGTAGCAGTCGCCTTCCCTATGCCGGCCTAGTTGAAACCGGCAACTTACAAGCTGTTCCCGTCACTTTATGGTCTGTATACTTATAAGTGGTGGTCCTACCCAGGATCGGCAGACTGGGCACCACTGCCTACCATTTCTAAAAGGAAATAATATATAGTAATAATATAATATTGTAACTTTCAATATTAAGGATTGATCTATCTTGGAAACGATATCTTTCACGCCATGACGAAACGATTAGGGTGGCCACACATTGTATACATTTTTTACCTACTTTTTTTGAATTAATCAATCCACAGGGATAGGCAGAGACAATGGAGCGCCACATGCCATGATCCTGACACAACTCCCTCGTTTCCTTCACATTGACAATTCTCTTCATACAAGCTATATGGCTCTATGGTTCCACGTCCCAAAATCGCCTAAAATGCTGTTGTGTGCTATGAAATTCTGCAGAAACTACATGAACAAAGCTTTTAAAACTCAATGAATATCATATCATCAAGTATTGTTATTTTCATGTATATTTTACAAATTCAATCAATCAATCAATCAATCAAAATGTCATGCCTTTTTCCCACAGGGATAAGCAGAGACAATGGAGCGCCACTTACCACAAATTCATTCATTATTTCTTAAATCATAGTATTAGACAATATCGAGAGCAACAAGAAATACGCCGACCCGCGAGTACGATAGAGAGGCATAATATTATTGATGTCTATGACAATAATGTAACCATAGAGTAAAACGGAACATATGAATTTTCGTTGTTGCTATCTTAAGCAGCGATAAGCTAAAAATATACATGTATTTTATAGTAAGTAGATAATTAATCCCCTTTTCAGCTTTTTTAGGGATAGGTTAAAAAAAAAATATGGGTACTTTAATTTTAAACTTTAATTCTGCAAAGTTTGAAGCGACTACGCAATAAAATTTTCATTCAAACTTTTACCCCCTCTTTCACCCACTTTAGGTTTTATTTTTGGGACAAAAGGTAGCCTATGTCCGTCTTAAAAGTCCAATTTATCTCTATACCAATATTCATCAAAATTGGTTCAGCGGTTTAGGCGTGAAAACGTATCAAACCAATAAATGAACTGACGAACTATTTTTAAAATATTTCACATTAATATTTATAGATACTAATTCTACATATCGATACCTTAATTCGCAATCCGGCTAACTCCATTTTAGTGAATTTTACAGGAGACACTAAAAACATATTTATATCTAAACTATGAGGAATCTAGAAAAAATGAAAATCCCGTTGGTAGATAATAAGTAAATACACATTTTTTTTATTAATAGACAGATAAACATTTTTATTATTCTTATTAAATGACCCGATTTAGGAGTTGGCCGGATTTTTAAATTCAAAATACGAATGAAGAGGGAGTTGTATGTTTTTATAGGGAAAAATAAAACTGTGCAATTTAATGAAAATAATAATATATTTTACTTAAATTTTATTCAATTCTCATGAGGTAAGTTTTTATTGTTGGTTTCATAATCTATGGGCATGTTTTGAGTTGTTGAAGATCCAAATATTTATTTTATAGCAGTAACTTAAGAATGTCGTCTTTGCGTAAGCAATTAATTCTTCTAAAAAGACAATATTAAAATTGCACACACCTTTGGCCTTTGAATCTTTTTTTATTTTGCCTGGTCTTATGGAATTATAAAATTTGATATCTTTGAAACTTCTTTATATCTTTCTTCCATGTACCATCAATTTTATTTTTGCCGCAGTATTCTTTTCCTCTCTTTCCATTTTTTATTTTTTCACTTGACTATTTCTCCTTATTTACTTCACATCGTTATTTCCGTTAAGTTAATACTCATATGATTTACTATCAGAGCTACTATAATCAACTAAACGCACCGGCAAAATTAGAGGAACATTGGTAAAAAGGTCCATATCTTGAATTCAAGTGGGTCGAGCGACGTGTAATTATTTTTTATAGTTTCCGACGCATTTAAGAAATAAAATATTGAACGAGCAAATTATTTTTTTTTTTAAATTGAAATCCTACCCCTATAATTGTTTGTAGTGCAATGTAAGTTTAGCTCATTTTATCGTTTGATTTTGGAAAGAACACATCGTTTTAATACAAAATGAGTGACTTGCCAGCAACTACACTCGCCAGGGCTGTAACCATGATCACACCTACCGTTCGGTCAGTCAGGCCTTAGGTGTATCGGTTTCTGTGGTCCATCGCGATGTTCAACGTTACAGGCAGACTGGATCTTACGTTCGCAGACGAGGACAAGGCAGACATCGGGCGAAAACGATAAAGTATGACCGTTTAATAAGAGACGAACCTTAAGAAATCGCCGTCAAACAGCTGTGCAGACCCGAAATCTGTTGGAGGAGGTCCGAGATGTGCGTGTAAGTGAACGTACAGTGAGAAGAAGACTTAAAGAAATTGACTTAAACTCACGGGTGCCAGCAAAAGCACCGAAACTGGAGGCAGGACATCGGAGAGCCAGATTATTATTTACACGTAACACCAAAATTGGACAAGTGAGTGGAGTCGAGTTTTATTCAGTGAAAAGACTCGATTTTGTGTAAACTTTGTTGATGGGCGAGAAAGAATGTGGAGATTTCGCAGAGAACGTTATAACCCAACAAATTTTACGGAAACAGTGGCTTATGGTGGAGGCTCCGTCATGGTTCGGGGTGGCATATGTTTGGGAGCCCGCACAGAGCTTGTGATCGTTGACGGTGGTTCTTTAACAGTACAGAGATGCATAACAGACATTTTAGAACCCCATGGTTTGCCTTTTGTCAAAATTTTTTTTTTGCCTTTTGGCAAAATTTCATTTTTATGCACGATAATGCGCGGCCATATACCGCAAACATCGTACAAAATTAACTTAATAATGTTGGTATTGCCCAGATGGATTGGCCAGCGCGATCCCCGGGTATGAACCTGATAGAGCATGTGTGGGACATCATTGGAAGAAGGGTACGAGCTAAAACTCCAGCTCCAAGAAATGTCCAGGAGCTTAAGTTTGCGCTACTGGAGGAGTGGGATATCCCACAAGAAATGATTAACAATCAAATTGGAGTATGGGAAGGCGCATCCAGGCTCTTATAAGAGCCAGAGAAGGCAGTACACGCTATTAACTTTGCATTTCTTTTATAAATGTTAATAATTTTACTTCAACTCTTGTTACTCATATTTCAAAGATTTTGTTTATTTATACTTTTTGCTGTTTTTGTTTTATGTCACAAGTTTTTATAACCTAATTTTGTGTTATTTTAGCTTCTCATATATAAATAATTAAATAAATGTGCTAAAAGTACATAGGCAATAAATTATTTTCAAAAATATTGAAAATTTTGTTATGTTCCTCTAATTTTGCCGGTGTGTGTAGTTTAATTCTAAAATGAAGTAAAGACATCTGGTTAAAAATCTGTTGGGGAAAAGAGCTCTTGAGGCATGTTGCTATCTAATGTTAAGGAATTGTTTGATATGCAATTATCTAAAACATGTGTTTGGATGCAGTCACTGTTAGTTATGTCCAAATGAGTTATAGCTTGATTGTGGCTCAATAAACTTGGAGAATATGAGGTGTTCATTTCAGTTTCAGATATTTTTTCCAATACAATATTCTCAACTATTTCATAGTCAGATATCAACATTGTGTTAGTACATGAAGTAGAAGGGATAGAACATAAATCATTACCTCTAGTAGAATGTAAACTAATACTTTGTTGTTCATTTGTGAAACATACATGATTATGCTAAATAACAGTCTGTTGCTCGAGGAAGCTGTATTTATGCTGGCTGTAAAGTTAAGCTGTCATGCGGCAAATTATCGTAAGATCTTGTCACATCAGGAACCTAAAAATCAGCCTTCTCAGTATTGTTGGCAAGTTGTATGCAAAAGAATTGATTGAAAGGGTGATGCATGAAACAGATGATGAAATTTAGGATGCGCAAGCGGGATTTCAAAAAGGGATGGGATGTATTGATCAAATCTTCTCTTTAAGATGCGTCAGCGAAAAATGTTGGCAAAATACCATAAGGTGTTTTGTGCTTTTGTTGACCTTGAGAAGGTCTATGGTAGAGTGAACAGGAATGAATTGTGGCGGCAGCTGTCCGGGTTTGGGTTAAGGGAGCGTTTGGTCCGTGCACTGAAATCTCTCTATGAGGATTCCAGTGCATGTGTTCAAATTAATGAGGCGCTATCTGACTGGTTTGGCATCTCTAAAAGTGTAAGACACCTTTAGGGTTGCCAATGGTTGTGTAGCGTCACCAAGAAAGTGGAACGAGTCAAACAATTTGTTTAATTGGGAAGTATGTTTACTAGGGATGAAAAGTGTGATAAAGATATTGAGAGAAGATGCAAAAGGGTAACGTAGTGAACGGTGCCATCCATAGTATAAGGAACAGCCAAATAATGTCCCAAAAGTCACGGATGGCTGTTCATAATGCGGTGCTTGTTCCTACATTAATGTAAGGAAGTTAAGGTTGGGTATGGCAGAAGAAGCATGAGAGTAGAATTAACGCTGTAGAAATGCGGTCATTAAGGAGTGTATGTGGAGTGACGTTAGCGGATAGAATAAGGAATAGCACAGTGCGCGATAGATGTGGTTTAAAAGAAGATCTAGTGACAAGGATTGACAAAGGAATGCTTCGATGGCTTGAGCACATGGAAAGGATGAGTGAAAGTAGATCGACAAAAAGAATTTATAAACCTAATGTGGGTGGATGCGTTAAACAAGGTCAAGAAATCTGGGTTGCCTAGTGCCCATAACCATAGCCTATATGACGAGAATTGGGGATACGAAAGAAGCAAGAATCGTGTAAGGATCGAGGCTTGTGGCGCTCCATTGTCTCTGCTGATTTTTGATTAAATATCACTGTATGCACACGTGTAATACGCCAAACAAAATTGATTTGTTGGAGTTAGCCGTCATAATCGTGGACTTTATGTATTGCTTGGAGTTGTTCGGTTTTCTTGTGGTGATTTATTCAAGAAGTTTAAAGTGTAGAGAGTTATTATTTATTTTAAAATGTGCGAAATATGTCAGTCTTAAATCCTGCATCAAAAACTAAAATTCGGTAAAAATGGAGTTAGCCGGTTTGCGAATTAAGGTATCGATATATGGTATTAGGTTCTGAAACTTTTTTTATTGTGACTTAAAATCTGACCTCATCCCGTTGATGGTAAGAAAGAAGAGGTCCAAGAGTGCCAGATTCTGGGACTTTTATAATTATCCCACAAAGTATTATAAACTATGGCTACACTAAAATAAACATCAATAACTTTTTCTATTTCGCTCCGGACCGATGTGTAAAATATACCCCATCTCTGAAGTTGGTTAACAACTAGCTATTCGAAATTATTACCTAACACGGTTACAATACGGTCTATTTTTCAGTTAAATTTAATTGTAGTTAAGGCTCTTTGAGTGAGAAAAATAATAGTGTAAGAGAGACCCAATTAAGCCTTTTCCATTGAGATTTTTATTGTACAGAACTATAGCTATTGTACAATCTGTACAATTACGATTTGAAGAGTGGTAGGCAGTGGTTCCCGTCTGTCTGCCGACGGAGGACACCACTTACAAGTATACAGACCGTGAAGTAACTAAGTCGCGTTTCGGAATCAACTTGTAAGTTGTCGGTTCCAACTAGGCATAGTGGATATGACTGCTGCATACCTGTAGATGGTGGTACTACCGCGGATGGGCAGACCGGATATTTTTTATTACCTATTACTTACAGGCCAAGAAGGGTGTTTTCCGACCAAATCGGAGACATCCTCAAGAAAGCTGGGTTGCCTAGTGCCCATAACCACAGAGCCTGTATGAAGAGAATTGTGATTGTGAAGGAAGCAAGGGAGTTGTGTAAGGATCGTGGCAAGTAGCGCTCCATTGTCTCTGCCTATCTCTGTGGGGAAAAGGCGTGACAATTTGATTGACGTAGACTGTATAGACGGCACAAAGGAACATTGAACGAATTACGCAAACTATAAAAAGCAATTTAATAAAATATTTGGACATGAGAATGTATACAGAAGTAGATTTTATTACATGCACATGTTTACATAAGATTTTATTCGTTTTTCTGTCAGATATTTACTTTTCTTAAGTACGCTCTACACTCGCGGCACATAACCCTCGAAACGTTAGTGTAAAAGTTTTTTTTTGTTACTGTGCCCTTTTGAGTGCCCTGCTTGACTCCTAATATAGTTAAGTAGTAGTCACATTCACTATGCCGGCCTAGTTGAAATTGACAATGTACAAGCTGATCCTGAAACACGATAGAGTCAATTACGGTTACGGTCCGTATACTTGTAAGTAGTTTTACTACCCCGGATCGGCAAACTGGGCACCACTGCCTACCACTCTTTGACAACCAACCCCCTTAACTGAATCAAATCGTCATCCCCTTTTCCCGCAGAGATAGGCAGAGACAATGGCGCGTCACTTGCCACGATCCTGACTTCCTTCCTTTACATTCACAATTCTCTTTATACAAGCCATACGGTTATGGGCACTAGGCATTATTTGTAATATTGATTCTAATTATTAAATATTACGTTTGTTTGAATGGGCTGCCGTAACACAGTGAAAACTAGTACGGAGTCTTATAATTACCTTCAATGTGTGTTTTATTTATTTATTTGTGTTTTATTTGAATATTATGTAAAGGATTGTATTAATTGATGTAAATAAAAATAAATTATTATAATTATTATTACTAATAAAAACCAAAAATGAAACAAATATTTACCACTACCGAAGATTACGTGCCTTCGCGAACGCTTGTCCTGCTTAATTTCAAAAGATTCGATACTAAAACATGGCGCGCGAACGCTAACGTATCTACTAGTACACTCGCAACTTTGCAGCAGTAGCAGACAAGTATTTTTTTTTCATTTATTTACATTTATATACTAAGCTACAAAAGTGCAACAGTCAAGAACCAAAGCACATATATCCAAGATACATTGGTACCGGCAAGTGGTTTGAAGCTCTCGGTTTGCGTAAACATTGCACTGCCACTACACCGGTCGGCGGTTCGGTCGGGTTTGAGGTCGTGAACAAGACTGCGAAGTGTGAAGGGGCAGCTTAAACGTTATAAGTTCACCGCGTATAGTGCCGTAAATTCACAGCAATCACATCGATACGAATGTTTTTTTTTTTTTTTATTGTGACTCGACATATGACAGCACCCCGCTTGATGTTAAGCCAAAGTGTGGTCCATGAATGAATGTCACTGCTACTACAATTCAATAACTGTGAGTAGCAATCACATCCACTATGCCGGCCTAGATGGAACCGGCAACTTACAAGCTGATCCCGAAACGTGACCAAATCACTTCACGGTCTGTATACTTGTAAGTGGTGGTACTACCCCGGATCGGCAGACTGGGTACCACTGCCTACCACTCTTTGATAACCAGACCCGAACAAATATCCATCTCTTTTTTTTTATTAACAAATATTTGCAATATTTAATTCTATTAAATATTACAAATAAAAGCTATGAAACAAATATTTGCTCCGACCGGGGATCGAACCCGGGACTTTACGCGCAACAAACCAGTCGCTAAACCGTTCGTCCACGCCTGTCGTCGAGGGTAGTGTAGAGCCCGCTTTACTTTTCAAAGTTGTTTACTGAATTACATAATAACTACAATAATAGTTTTTATATGTTATTTTAAATGCAGGAATATTATTTAGTAGGTGTGCCCCGTAGGTTTCTGGTGATCGCTAACAAAGTCATGGTCCATCAGCAGGTCTTCAATTTGATATCATCAGCTTTAAGCTCAAAGTAAAAATTAGGTAAAATATTTTTTTTGGGGCATCTCCGTTCCACTCATTTTCGATTTATCTTTTGTTAATCTACTTTAATCCCAACATACGAGTACATTATTTTATCTTTGTCACTACGTGTTCTTACAAATTACATTAATCAAGCACTGTATTTTTCACTTCATCCACAATCGTTACTCTACAGGCACTCCGTAATGACCAAATTTTCACAGGAGTAATTTTTATTCAAGCTTCGTCTTTTGTCTTTCTTTCTATTCATTTTCTTCTATTTTTCCTTTATTTCTTACTTTACTTTTATTAATGTAGGATCTTTATTTCTTACTTTACTTTTATTTTCCTTTAAAACAAATGAAATACAAATATATATACTAGCTGTGCCCGTGGTTTCGCCCGCGTAAAATTAGGTTTATAACACAGTCATAAAAAAGGAGGAGGTTCTTAATAAAATGACAGACGGAAATGAAAATAAATATAGAAAAATTCCAAACAGCTGATATTTTTAAAATTAAAAGTATCCTATGTTACTTCTAGTACCTCCAAATATATGTGTACAAAGTTTCATGATGATCCGTTAATTAGTTGTTGCGTGAAAACGTAACAAATAAACTCACATTCACATTTATAATAATAGTAGGATAAAAAAATTCTTTTTTGGGTTTAATTTTTTATGAAAATAAACCAAAAAAAGTTAATAAAACATTTTCTGATAAGACCATCGCCATTATGATTTATTTAATTAACGAAAAAAGCTATCAGACCCTTTTTTATTTTCCTTTTAACTTTCAAAGTTCACACGTAAAAGCTTTTAAAAATAGAGAGCTTTTCCTTTTAATAATAATACAAAAACGAAACCTTTTTATCAAAATGTATTATAGTTTCGTCGCCTATTAAAATTAATAATAAAAATATATATTTAATAATCATATTGAATATTACAAATATTGTTAATATAAATACATCAATCAATTAAATTGTCACGCGTTTTTGCCACAGGGATAGGCAGAGACAATGGAGCGCCGCTTGCCACGATCCTGACACAACGCCCTCGCTTCCTTCACATTCACAATTCTCTTCATACTAGTACAAGCTCTATGGTTTTGGGCAACTTAGCTCCGATTACATATTTGTAATATTCAATATGAATATTCATATTGAATATTACAAATATTTGTTAATAAAAATACATATTTATATACCAATCAATCAATCAAATTGTCACGCCTTTTTCCCACAGGGATAGACAGAGACAATGGAGCGCCACTTACCACGATCCTTACACAGCTCCCTTGCTTCCTTCACATCCACAATATTACAAATATTTGTTAATAAAAAGTATTGTTGTGAAAGTAGATAAACGAAAGTAATTTATCAATCTAATGTGGATGGATGCGTTAATCGAGACAGACCCACAAGTTCCCCGACAAAATCGGTGACATCCTTAAGAAAGCTGGGTTGCCTAGTGCCCATGACTTTAAAGCTTTATTAAGAGAATTGTGGATGTAATGAGTTGTGTCAGCTTCGTGGCAAGTGGCGCTCTATTATCTCTGCCTATCCATGTGGGACAAAGGCGTGACTTGAATGAAATTGATTATTAATAAAAAAGTCGGATATTTGCTCCGGGTCTCATTGCCCAGTCTGCCAGACCCAATATTCACCAAGGAATACAGACGCGATTTAGTCACTAGGCCGGCATAGTATGTAGTAGCAGTCACCTTTATATATGGATCGTACACCAGCTTAACATCAGGAGGACGGCTGTGAAATGTAGAACCACAATAAAAAACACTGATCCAGAAACGCAATTGGGTCGCTTCAGTACACCAATAAACATAAATAGACACAATGTTTACTGATATAGTACTAATTTATGTTGGCAAAAATAAACGAGAACCCATTGTTATCCGCGTTCACAAAAACAAATGAATCCAATGCTCCTACCACGAGACTAACGAAGCTGGTGTGTTTTTAGTGCAATTTTAAACTTTAGAGAGGTTGCAATAGGATACAGTTTGCTATAACAACTTGTTCTATTCTAAGGGTAATACAAGTATACAGACCGTGAAGTGATTTGATCGCGTTTTGGGATCAGCTTGTAAGTTGCCGGTTGTAACTAGGCCGGTATAGTGGATGTAACTGCTACTTAGAGTTATTAAATTGTAGAAGCAGTGGCATCCATTCATGGACCACCCAGCTTAACATCAAGCGGGGTGCTGTCATATGTCGGTCACAATAAAAAAGGGGCCGTCCATTAATCACGTGATCTTTTTTAAGAATTTTTAGGCGCTCTTTTTAACTGCCGGGATCTTCAAACTGTTTATGTTGGTTTGTAAAATCTATCTATATGAAAAAAAAAATACGTATAAAGCGAGTTACTCCGAAAAAGCTTTAAAAATGTTTTTAATAAAACAAAATTACCATTGAAATTTATCAATAAATTAAATTATCACGCCTTTTTCCTACAGGTATAAGCAGAGACAATAGAGCGCCTCTTATCACGATTCTTACACAACTCACTTGCTTCTTTCACATCCACAAACACTCCTCATCCAAAAACATCGGAAAACACCCTCCTGGGCCTGCCTTGTTTAACGCATCCATCCACATCAGATTTATAAATTCCTTTTGTTAATCTTCTTTCACTCATCCTTTCCATGTGCCCAAACCATCGAAATTTATTTGATATTTATAACTAGGAAAATATACCTAATTTTAGGAGACATAAGGATCATTATCGAATTCATAAGAATCCGAATTAATACAAACTGTTTTTAGATCTTTCTTTAAGGAAACGTTACCGTTGACTATAGTAACTCATAATAAAAGGTTAGTTCTGATATCTACTTTTGTACGGAAATGTCGAATCGACATTATTGATTTTCATCCGAATGTGTTCTATAAAAAGCACTCATTCGGATTAATTTAGATTAAAATTTGCTTGCGTGTTAGTTAAGTAATTATTAATGCTGTGTTAAAATAACTTATTCAATCAAATTGTCACGCTTTTTTCCCACAGGGATAGGCAGGGACGATTCCTCGTTTCCCTCACATCCACAATAAAATTCTTGGTTAAAATAACTATAGAAACTTTGACATTCGACCTCGACTTGCCTTATAGTAAGCAATGATAGGCCCAAGAATGCCAGCAACTGAAAAAATCGCCTCAGTCGTCGTCACTATCCCAGTCAAAGGTGCTTTTTACACATCGCTTAAATGACGGGGAGAACACATGGGCTGGTAAAGCGTTCCACTACGCGCCGATACCTTTCAGTTTTACTGCCGATTCGGTCGACAGAATGCGGATGCTTTACCCGACTTGTCACGGGTGTGAAAAAAAGGGTAGGAACAAGGTTAACATCGCTCGAAGAACCGAAAACCGATGGGAAAGAAAGGATCTTGAGTGGAGAGCACGAACCGGAAGACGTAGCGTAGGTAGGCCTCCCGCTAGGTGGACTGACGACATAGTGAAAATCACAAATAACCGGTAGATGCAACTAACATCTTGTCGTTCAGTGAACGTATTCTAGCTGATAATAATGATATAGTAGTATAAGTTCAGAGCAATATTGATAGTGTAGCGAACGCTACATGCTACCGCTAGATGGCGTTGCATGTGTCCAATATCTCGCATACGATTTACCGACAAAGTAATCAATATGTATGCGCTTCAACGAGAAGACGTCACCGGCTAAGTTGAGCCGTGTACGCAACACGCGTACAGTTGGGAGTACTCCTTTCCTTTTCTAACATGCGGAATAATTTTCCGCTAAAATAGATATCTATATACCAATAATAGTTTAACTGAATTATCGCATCGGTAACTATTCGCTACACGTTCACATACTGACAATGCGAAACCAACCAGTAACGTTTCTAATTAATGATATCGTTGTATTTGTAATTAACATACGGCAACCGATGTCATGATTATTCGCTTAATTGAACTGTAATTAAATTAATTATTAAATTCATACCTTTATGATCCAAATATAAAGTTAGTTTTACATTTTCCGTAGTTATACAGTTATCACCTTTGAAAAGTGACTAACGAGAAGTATGTTAAATTATATTAATCAGAGTCGATTCCCGGTTACAATTAGGCGACCGTGGTGTAGTGGCAGTGCAATGGCTACGAGTGGCACGGATTCGAAACCTCACACCGGTACTAATGTATCTTTGATATATGTACTTTGGTTGTCCTGTTTCTATGATACAAGCATTTTAGTGGCTTAGTATAGATATGTATAATAAAAATTTTACAAACATACTAACTGATTCCCGGTCAAAGCAAATATTTCTTTTATAGCTTTTATTTGTAATAATTAATATTAAGTTACATATTACAAATAATTGTTAATGAAAAATATGGCTGATATTTGCTACGGGACTGGTTTTCGAAGAGTGGTAGGCAGTGGTGCCCAGTCTGCCGATCCAGGGTAATACCACTACTTAGTATACAGAACGTGAAGTGATTTTGTAAGATGTTTACTAGGCCGGCATAGTGGATGTGACTACTACTTACAGTTATTGAACTGTAGCAGAAATCTCCATTCATGGACCACGCTCCAGATTTATATTAGGCAGGGTGTAATCATTAGTCGAGTCACAATAAAAAAAGGGGTCTATCTTTTCTATCTATCCACGTAGGAATGTAGGCGTGAAAGTTAAAATTGTTAAAAGTTAACAGTTAACACGTTTTTCGAGTAACAGTGTTAGACAGAAGTATTTTACAAGCATTTTTAATTCCTGACTCTCACATACTTTTTCAGGACATTTTTCAGTGAAATATATTTACAGATTATATATTTTTAGACAACAATATAAATGTCCTATTAAAAAGTTAAAATATGTTTGTAAATATTGTACATTTAACTGAAAATTTGATACACAAGGACCAAGACCGTAAAGAGAATCAGTCGCATTTCCGGTCGCCAAGTGGCTACCGTAGGTAACCGGAAACAGAGTGGCCGGGGCTCTTTAATTATTGCATAGGCGTTACTATTCTCAGTCCCCATAATACACAAACTCAAGTCCTGAATCCAGCAAACTGCCAAACTACATGACACTGATATTTTTGCAAAAAATTGAATTAAACCGGGAACAGAAAAACAAAATCAAAACATCAAACTTGAACATCAAATTGACCCGCTTGGATCACCCGCTTCACGGGGGGTCCACCACTTAATCGCGCTGTAATGACCACGAGACCTATCTCATTTCACTTAAAATCATTGTTTCGAGTTGTCTTAGTTGCCGGTGAAAATTTGTGCGGGTAGTTCTCTAAAATAATTGAAGCGGCGTCTTGTGATAGGTAGTCTGCAAAAATCCGGGATGAATGTGGACGTACGTTGAGTTGTTTGATTGTAGTGTCAAAAGAGGGATTTTTATGATGGATTTTTTATTTACGACTTTTGATATTGCTTTTAATATTTGTGTGAAATATTTTCCAGCTTCCATTCTACAAGTGATGAATATTCACTGAGCCATGCCCAACGTACATTATTATCTTTCAAATATAATATACACTAAATATTTTAGTGTATATTATATATAAATGCTGATAAATAAGTGTACAGATTGTGAGGTGACCTAGTCGCGTTTTGGGATCAGCAGGCCGACCGCGTGAGAATAGGCTTTGTTTAAAATGAATAATTAAAAAAAAAAAAAAATAATTATATCAATCAATCTAATTGTCACGCCTTTTTCCCACACGAATAGGCAGAGACGATGGAGCGCCACTTGCCACGATTCTGATACAACTTCCTTGCTTTCATTACATACATACACACACACATATAATTGGGTCACGTTTCGGGATCAGCTTGTAAGTTGCCGGTTCCATCTAGGCCGGCATAGTGGATGTGATTGCTACTCACAGTTATTGAATTGTAGTAGCAGTGACATTCATTAATGGACCACACTTCGGCTTAACATCGAGCGGGGTGCTGTCATATGTCGAGTCACAATAAAAAAAAAGTTTAGAACATATTTAATTATACGTTTCAAGTACAGTATAGAGAGTGTACTCACTTCGAAATAAGTTTCAAGTAGATTCGACCGCGATCCATCATGGGTTGTGACTAGCAAATGGGTTCGAAGCCGATGCTTCCCTCTTAGAGTATAAATATGTAGAGAGTGCATAAAATCTTACATGTCATTGTCATCCAAAGGACATCATTCATTTCTGGTAACTTTTGTAATGCCCAATGATAAAAAAATATATAAACAGTAGTTTTTATAAATGTATTTATAAACTAATAACAATTTTGTTGTTGATTGCTGTGCAATTAAGTTATTTGGAAAATAAGATATGGATTTTATATTGTTTCTCAATTATGAAGACATGCCATATTTACAGTTTTGCCTTAAACTCTCATATTTATAGTTTGATCATTTTGTATACCTAAACTATGTAAAATAAAGGATGTTTTCCAATTACATTGTAATCTTGGTTCATTTAACTAATTTAAAATCTGTTAATACAATTAAGCCCAAGTCCACATACAAACGTCTTTTTATAATATTGACATACGATGCTTAGTTATCAACATGAAAGGACAGCAACACCACCAGGGAAACAAAGATGCAAACGTTAAACCCTGGTCTTCTCCATCTTCCTGTATGGTTTGGATGGATACTGGAAGCAGCGGATTGACGAGGAAAGGACGCATATTATTGGTCTTTAAATGGCAGTTACTGTTAGTTAATAATAAACGACTGCAGTTAAATAATAAGCAGTCGCTTTCACTATGCCGGCCTACTTAAAACCGGCAACTTTCAAATTGATCCCGAAACATCCAAAACAGTATGTTTTATTGTCCCACATAAAAACCAAAAGGCCAACCGCGTAACTCAATGGGCTTCGTTTTGACAATTGAACTCCATTAATGAGCTTCAAAATTAAAATTGCGACCGCGCAACACACTAAGAATCGATGTTCATTTTCATTAACAGTTCAAGCTCATTGAGACTCATTGTCCGAATGAATAAAAGTTGTTTTTGACACTAACAGCGACCGCGTAACTTTTTAACAAATGGAAATGAATTTTATTGTCATTTCCATTGAAGCAGCGCGGTCGACCTCCTTGTATTATGAATTGTATTGCTACCTCTATTTGATATTTACTCTAAGTTTTCCCCTAAATTGGCGCGATTATCGGCGATTTAGGTCATTCGTTGTTACTTACAACTTTGTCCAATTATTGGATTGTTCTCACAAAAGGGAAATCGAACTGACTATTAGTTTACTTTAGTTACATTATATCCTTTGTTACATAGTAATAAGTACATACTCAGTGTTTTTCTTTATTGTGACACGACAGCTTACATGGAATTGCCTGATGGTGAGAAAGTGATAATCAAATAGCGGTTTACGGTTGCCCCAATCGCCATAACTATAATAATTAGTAAACATGGCGAAGAAATGTGATTTTGATTTAGCGATTTTATTATATTAAAAAAAAAAGGGCTGATACAATTTACAGCTACAATTTAAGCTACTAAAGTGCTTGTATCATAAAAACAGGATAGCCAAAGTACATATATCAAAGATACATTGGTACCGGTGAGTGGTTAAGAACCCGTGCCACTCGGTTTACGTAGCCATTGCGCTCCCACTACACCACGGTCGCCTTGTCGATTTGTTTCATAACATTTGTTATTGTGGCTCTATAACTAACTGACAGTATAAATCACGTAACGCGACTAAGTCGCTTCACGGTCCGTACACTTGTTAGTAGTGGTACTAACCCGGATCGGCAGGATGAGCACTGCCTACCACTCTTTGACAACAAGACCCGGAGCAAATCATCGCCACTTTTTTTATTAACAACTATTTGTAAATTAAATCAAAAGCTTTAAATGAAAATACAAATACAAGCTTTAAAACAAATATTTGCTCCGACGGGATCATAACGCTACGCATTATTAAAGTTTTAACTACTTGAAGATATTACTTACTATTTTAATTTTATTTAGAAAAGTTTTTATTTTCTTAGATTATGCGCGAACATTGATTAATGAATTTTATGCGGCTTACTATCGCGTTTATTTTGGTTTAGCTTTTACAATTTTTTATTATTCCGACGTTTCGAGAGCTTTGCAGCCATCGTGGTCACGGGGCTACTGAGGTGTTGGTCGTCCTATTGGTTAATGCTGTTATTGTTTTCAAAACTACCCCGTTTAATATTTTGTTTTTCTGTTCCCGGTTTATTTCAAATGTTTGCCAAACCAAAATAAACGCGATAGTAAGCCGCATAAAATTTGTTTAATTCATTAAAGTTTTTATTATTTTAAAGGTTCTTAAAGACATTTCATAAATTATTCTTAATTAATTTTCTTCCTAAAGCTCTTGTCGTGCAAACAAATTTAAGACTACCCTCCTTACTAACGTTCATTTCATTATTTCTGCTTTAATACGACTATTAGGTTTTGATAATATTTATTTTAGAGAGCCTATATTCTACAACCTAACTTTATTGTTTTGACGACGTGGACGAACGGTTTAGCGATTGGTTTGTTGCGCATAAAGTCCCGGGTTCGATTCAAATATTTGTTTCATAGCTTTTATTTGTAATATTTAATAACATTAAATATTGCAAATATTTGTTAATAAAAAAAGAGATGGATATTTGCTTCGGGTCTGGTTATAAAAAAGTGTTAGGCACTGGTACCGGGCCGATCCGGGGTAGTACCACCACTTACAAGTATACAGACCGTGAAGTGATTTGGTCACGTTTAATACGTGCACTCTATCGTCAATTATTTTTTCATTTGTTAATTTGTTACGCACACGACACGTTCATAGGTTATAGAATTCTGATCCTGCCTCCTACTCCGATAAAGCAAAATTAAAAACTCCGACTCCGCCTTCGGTTCCGATAAAACTACCTCCGTTACATCCCTGCTCCAAACAACTTAAGTAGGTACTGAGCAAATTTTAAACTCTAGTTTAGGATTCGATTAGGGGGAACTTTAGGGAATATTTAAAGGCCCCCAGAACCGGAGGCCCGGGCGTCGGCCTGCCTGATGGTAAGCATGATGGAGGGCCAGAAGTGCCGACGACTGAATCAACCGAGTCAGGTCATAGCTGCCACAGTCGCTGTCGCTATGCTGGCCAAAAATAAATTTAAGGTTACAGGAAGGTTATACGAGTATACAACGTGTTTACCACACATTATAAATTGTTCACCAAATCTAAATTTAATTCAATCTATATTAAGATAGAAACGTTATTGATTTTCGCATAATTCTATGACTTTATTCATTCACGACTGAGCAGAACGAATGAAATGACACGTGTTATCTAAAAGAGGCCATTTTCTTTTATATAAATGAAATAACTCGCGACAAAAATATAAAGTTATGACCTTTTATTTTCCAAAACAATGATCATGTACACAGAAGATAGGCTTATTGCCACGTTTAATGGGTACAATAGTATAGTATTTTTTATTTATTGTAACGGAGGGAAGCGCTGGTGAAGCAATTTAAACTGAGTGTAGTTAATGTTGGTTTAGCGCAGAGTATTTTATCTGAACCGGCATCAGAGATATGTTATAAATTTTGCAATATTATTTCTTCCCTTCAGCGGCGACTTCCTCCCAAATAGACTTAAGATGAATTTGATGTTATGTTTTAGGCTCTATGGAGCTGACATGTCTTAATAGACAAAAGCTCCCAATAAATATAGATTTAAAAAAAAATTGTAACACTACCTTGTCCCACCTGATGATAAGCAAGAGGAGGTCCAAGAGTGACGACGACTGAGTTAGTCCACGGCTGCCCCATTCGCCGTCGCTATTCCGGCCAAAGGTGCTTCTTCACGCATCGCTTGAAGAATCCAAGGTCATAGGATGGAGAGAACACATGGGCTGGCAATTTTCACTTGTCGATTGTTCTACAAAGAAAAGACGCACCGAGCTTTTTAGTTAGACTGCCGATTCGGACGACAAAATTATAGTATAGTTTTCTATTTTAATTTAAGGGGGCTAATTCAACTATTCTACTACTTCTAATTCTTCTAATTCTACTACTAATTATGCCTTCCACTATACCTTACTTCTATTATCTCAAAGGTTGGCTGGTAGAGATTACATTAAGTCTGCATACGTGCAACATAGTACAAGCAGTATAAATAAATAAGTCAATAATATTCGAAATATGCAAAAAGAATACCTACAAATATTCGTCATCTTTATCTTTACGTCAATATCTTTTATAATAAATTGTAATAAAAACCTTCACTAAGCTTACAATGTGTCTAAACATAGGACATATGTATTAAAGTACATTATAATAGTAATAAAATTCTGCCAAGCGCTAAGGTCACCTTTTACGATTGACAGTAAAAAATAGTAAATACGCAATTCAATATTAATCGCCTTTACATCTACCAAAAAAAAAGTTATAGGTAAAGGTACCTAGTGACGACAGGCGTAGCCTAACGGTTAGAGATCGGTTTGGTGCGCGTAAAGTCCCGGGTTCGATTCCCGGTCGGAGCAAATATTTGTTTCGTAGCTTTTTTTGTAATATTTAATAATTATATTTAATATGGCATATATTTGTTAAAAAAAAAGAGGCGGATATTTATTTCGGGTCTGGTTATCAAAGAAAGGTAGGCATTGTTACCACCATTGTATCTTTGATTTATGTTTTTTTATTATTTATATTTTTTTTTCAAGAAAACATAATATTTATTAATATAACAATAATTACAATAAAATAAATATGTACGACAGCTGCAGATACCTTTGTCAAGTTAATACTAATAACAATATTGCGTGAACTGCTGTGAGATAGCATTGTCATTTTTAATAATACTGAAAAATATGTAAATGTCGAATCTGAGTATACATAATCTTAGTATACTGAACTGTACATAATGCACAAACTGCAAAAATTAGCTGCATGTTGTCTACTTACTGTAAATTAACAAATATAATGTACTTTGGTTATCCTGTTTCTATGTTACAATCACTTTAATAGCTTAGTATATAGAAACGTAAAAAAACAATACATACATGTTACATGTTAACGCATGTAAACAACATGTTCAAACCACATCTATCACGCACTGTGCTATTCCTTATTCTATCCGCTATTTTCACTCCACATACAGTCCTTAATGGGCAATATAATATCCAATATATTAACAATATAACATATAATATCCGAGATGGCAGTAATATATCATTTGTATATCATGTTTTATTTTTAATGACTTTCCATGTATTTCTATGTCTGTCTGATTTTAAGCGATACAAGTATTTAATACTCGTATATTCTTTAAGCATCAAAATTTGAAGCGAAGCCTCGCCGGATGCCAGAAAACACAAAATATTGTTTTTTAATAAATGAAATTAAAGAACAAAGCCATAAATAATTTCTCATTAAATTGCAATTTTGGCCAAAATACATTTTCTTATTTGTTTTCCTAAAAGGTTTTCCTTTAATTTGATTTTCAACACAGATAACGTTTTCACTAGACGCTGCATTACTTTTCCCCGACACAACAATTCATTGAGCTTGATAATATACATAGAGAGATATATTTAAAATTGGTAGGCAGTGGTACCCAGTCTGCCGATCCGGGGTAGTACCACCACTTACAAGTATACAGACCGTGAAGTGATTTGGTCACGTTTCGGGATCAGCTTGTAAGTTGCCGGTTCCATCTAGGCCGGCATAGTGGATGTGATTGCTACTCACAGTTATTGAATTGTAGTAGCAGTGACATTTATTCATGGACCACACTTTTGCTTAACTTCAAGCGGGGTGCTGTCATATGTCGAGTCACAATTAAAAAAAAAATTACACAAGAGACGCTGCGGTAAACAAAATTTGCAAGCTGAGAAATCTCCTCCACCGGCTTGCCGTCGACAAATATTCCATCACAGAGTATATAAAACGAAAGGTAATGTGTATTATACAATGAATTGGCTATGTGCACGACTGTAGCGCCAACTGGCATGCGTGAAAATTGGGATTTTTAAAATAATGACATACAGTTATTTTAATTATTCAAGCGATGCGTAAAGAAGCACCTTTGGCCAGCTTAGGGCAGCCGCACTCTTGGACGTCTTCTTGCTTACCATCAGATGTCGAGTCACAAAAAAAAAGATATATCTTTTGAAGCGGTGTCTAATGATATATGGTATTTTTACGTAGGTTGTAGAGTCGTCATTAATTATTGTACATTAATAATATCATGGAAGCCATAGTAATAAATATAATATGTTTTTATTAATTCAAAATATAATTTGATGCTTTGTAAATATCATATTACTTTTAGGAAGATTTAGTGAAACGAAATGACAAAGTAATGGTTTGGGCACATGGAAAGGATGAGTGAAAGTAGATTGATGAAAGGAATTTATAAATCTGATGTGGATGGATGCGTTTGTAGCGACCGCTACATGCTACCGCTAGATGGCATTGCATGTGTCCAATATCTCGCATACGATTTACCAACAAAGTAATCAATATATATGCGACGTCACCGGCTAAGTTGAGCCCTGTACGCAACACCCGTACAGCTGGGAGTACTCCTTTACTTTTTTAACATAGTGGAATAAAACTCCGCTAAACGTTAAACGAGGCAGACCCAGGATTTTTTTTTTATTCTGACTCGACAACTGACTTCTAACCGCCTGGTGTTAAGCAAGAGGAGGTCCAAGAGTGACGACGACCTAAAACATCGAGTTAGTTCACGGCTGCCCCAGTCGCCGTTACTTTGCCGGCCAAAGACAATGGTGTTCTCCAGCCAAATTGAAGACATTCTTGTAAGCTGGGAAAATAGTAGAGCTTTGATGAAGAAATCCCAGCTACTAAAGTGCTTGTATCATAGAAACAGAACAACCAATGTACATATATCAAAGATATATGTACATTGGTTCCGGTGAGTGGTTTCAAACTCGTGCTTTCGGCTTGTGTGACCATTGCACTGCCACTACACCACGTCACCTTAATTCCTTTTGTTCATCTGCTTTCACTCATTCTTTCGTTGGCAATCCTTGTCGCTACATCTTTCAAACCATATCTATCGCGCACTGTGCTATTCCTCATTTTATCCATTATCGTCACTCCTTAATGAGCAAGAAATTTAACTAAACAACATATTATACAAAATAGCGGAACAATAAAAACGCTAGTGTTTTTATAATTATTGTGAAACGACATCTGACCTCGACCCGCCTTATGATAAGCAAGAGGTCCAAGAGTGTCGAAGACTCAGTCGCCGTCACAATGCCGGCCAAAGGTGCTTCTTTACGCATCGCTTGAAGGATCCAAGATCATAGGATGAAGAGAACACATGGGCTGGCAAAGCATTCCACTACAAAGAAAAGACGCACGGAACTTTTTAGTTCGACTGCCGATTCGGTCGACCGAATGCGACATATCTAGTGTCTTTATAAACCTATAGTTGTCGTGAAATAAAAGACGTAACACGATGTTATTTATTATACAAACAAATAACTATTACAATATTATATCAAAACACAACAATTTTAAAAAGATGATGTCGGCGTAGGTACGACATCTCCGTCAATCCTTTTCAGAGATGGAATTCGTTCCCAATTTAAAAAAACTGAATATTAAAAACTAAATATTAAAAACTATTTTTAGAAAATGGGCAGCAATGAATAATTTGGATACAATAAATGCCTCAAAAATATTAAAAATAGTACGGGCTTTCACGTGTCAACAATGTCAAAATTTACATAAACAATAATATAAATATCTAACGACACGCAAAAACCCGTTTAAAGAATGAATATGGAATAAAGGTATTTACAAAATAAAATACACTTATAAACAAGTAAAAACGAGTCATGTAGCATCGTGTTTAGTACACGACGCTACATAGTACCTTGTGTTATGTTATCAATCAATCAAATTGTCACGCCTTTTTCCCACAGGGATAGGCACAGACAATGGGGCGCCACTTGCCACGATCCTGACACAACTTCCTGCTTCCCTCACATCCACAATTCGCTTCATACAAGCTCTACGGTTATGGGCGCTAGGTAGCCCTTGTATTTTATGTATGTAAATAATGGAACCAATACACCTAATAATATAATATTTTCTTAGATTTTACGCGAACATTGATTAATAAAATAACAAATTTTATGCGGCTTGCACGATGGCTGCAAAGTCACGTCGGAATAACAAAAACATAGAAAATCTAAACCAAAATAAACGCGATAGTAAGCTGCAAAAAAAAAATGTTTAATTCCTATTAATGTATTTATTATAGTAGGATTTGAATGATCTTATTAGTATCACCATGAGTTAACACCCGCTAATACTCTTCTATGACATTTGACATTTAAAGGTTTTGTTTCACTACTATGCAAATATTCTAAGCTATTTAAGCCTTTATTGTGGTAATCTAAACGTGGTTGGCAGTTGGCGGTTAACCTCAAAATCAAAATATTTACTGAAAATTGACCTTCCTATTTTACATTGTTGAATTGTAGTAGCAGTAACCTTAATTCATAGACCGCACTCTAGCTTAACACCAGGCGGGGTGCTGTCATATGTCATATGTCGTAGAGTGGTAGGCAGTGGTACCCAGTCTGCCGATCCGGGGTAGTACCACCACTTACAAGTATACAGACCGTGAAGTGATTTGGTCACGTTTCGGGATCAGCTTGTAAGTTGCCGGTTCCATCTAGGCCGGCATAGTTGATGTGATTGCTGCTCACAGTTATCGAATTGTAGTAGCAGTGACATTCATTCATGGACCACACTTTGGTTTAACATCAAGCGAGGTGCTGTCATATGTCGAGTCACAATAAAAAAAATAGTCACAATAGAAATATAAAAAAAAACAAATTTGACCATATATACAATGTTATATCTATTTCGCAAAGATATAAGTGTAATATTAAGAACTAATCAGTGGTAACGAATTTTTTGCCTCGCCCACCAGAGGTCACTCTTTTTCCCTTAGCCAACTAGTTCCCCTAGCATACCTTACATTCATTGACTCCAAAGTCAGGCTTCACTCGACTTTGAAGTCAATTCTATTTCTCATGGATCACACTGTTCTCGGGGGATCCACCACTCAATCGCGCTGATATTTTTGGGAGTCGCCATTCTGATAAATAGAATATAGCAAAAAACTTCTCACAAAAAAATGTATTTTTTTTATTGTGGCTCGACATATGACAGCACCCCATCCGATGATAAGCTGGAATGCGATGAATGAATCCTCCATTCACTGTAAATAGTCACTGTAACTACAATTTAACTGTAAGTAGCAGTCTGATCTACTATGCCGACCTAGTTAATACCGGCAACTTACAAGCTGATCCCGATCCGTAATGCGACTAAGTAACTCTACGGTCTGTGTACTTGTAAGTGCTGGTACTACCAACTCGGACTAGCAGACCAGCCCCCCTAGCACGGCAATCCAAGAAGCAAGATAAATACCTCCAAGGAATACTATTGTAACTCATGTTAAATAACTCTTCAGAACAGTGCATCAAAATGTCCAAAAAATATATTTAAATGTTCTGTAAAACTTCACACAAAACAACGTTGAAAACCTCAATAAATAATTTTTTCACATTTTGATGTGCCGACCTATTAAATTATTTAAAATTATTTACAATAATATTCCTTGCAGTTCTCTATCTTGCTTCTTGGATTCCCGTGCTAGAGGGGCTGATGCAAATACGAACATTATAAAAGGTAAAAGTATGAATTACTCGTATAATGATCGACTCGTATTTACTTTTTTACATCCTTTGTGTGTGTTTTTTATTGTCGAGTTTTATCATGTTTTTTTCTCGCCAAAGAAAGCTTTGTAATCTAAACAGCTTAATATATTTTGACGTCTTAAGAGTCTTAAAATAAGTTGAACGAAAAGAATCTCGATAAAAAAAAACATCAAATTGTCACGCCTTTTTCCCATGGGAATAGGCGTAGACAATAGAGCGCCACTTGGCACTCGCTTCCTTCACATCCACAATTTTCTTCAAACGAGCTCTAAGGTTATAGGCACTAGGCAACCTAGCTTTCTTAAGAATGTCAAAAAAACAAAGCAATTGTCGAATTTACTTTTTTAAATGTTTTTTATGAATCTCCAAATTGTGACACGTGTGGTGTTCTAGATGACGTCCAACATATGATGATGGAGTGCTCTAAGAGCATGAAGGGGAGGGAAGCGCTGGTGAAGGAATTTAAACTGAATGTAATTAATGTTGGTTTAGCGCAGAGTATTTTATCTGAACAGGTATCAGAGATATGTTATAAATTTTGCAATATTATTTCTTACCTTCAGCGGCGACTTCCTCCCACTTAAGATGAATTTGATGTTATGTTTTAGGCTCTATGGAGCTGACATGTCATAATAGACAAAAGCTCCCAATAAATATAGATTAAAAAAAAAGTTTATTATTATTATTTACATTTATAGGCTACTTAAGTGAAATCATAGAGACAGGACAAAAAAAGTACTTACATATATATATTGGTCTGGCAACTGGTTTTGAACCCGTCTCTCAGTTTGCGTAACCATTGCACTACCACTACACAACGGTCGCCTCAAAGTATACTTATCTTCTGAATGTAAAAGGAGTTCACAATCTAGTTTAAATAATTAACTCTTTTGTAATAAAAACTTAAACTAATAAAAAAACTACTGCGTTAAAATATCTCCTGAAAAACTAAAAACGAGCTCTGTAATCTATAGAATGTTGGAATTTTCGAGCGGTGTGCCCGTTTGAAAATTCTAAGCTAATAGTTTAAAGGTTTTTAAATAAAAATATTTAAAGACTCTAAATATTAAAAGGCTTTAAATATTTAAGAAGAAATATTTTGTAATTTTAGAATTAAAGTGTTGGTTTGTCTCTGCCCATGCCTGTGGGAAAATGGCGTGACAATTTGATTGATTGATTGAGAATTAAATAAGCAGCCCAACTAAATCGGAGACCTCCTAAAGGGCCGATGATCGTACAACCTGTATGAAAATAATTGAGGCGAGGGAGTTGTGTCAGAATCGTAGCAAGTAGCGCTTTATTGTCTGTGTCTATCTATGTAGATAAAAATGCGTGACAATTTGATTAATTGAAAAATAAGTCCAGTCCAACAGCACCAACGACTGAAAAATCAATTCTGTTTGTCTCAGTCATTGTCACTATGTCAGATAAAAAGTGTAGAAGATTACAATGGAGCGTGGACTTTATTCAGTAAACCATATTCTTGGTAATGTTGTCAGTTGAGATTTGGGGGGGAGGTATGAGGAATGGTGGGGAGCGGTGCACTAATGTAATTTTCAACTTGTACGAATTTAGAGGCGAAATTAATGTAAATATATTCCACTCACAGATATGTCTGGGCATATCATTAAGGAATAAAGCATAGATTGAAATAAATATCTTGTTTTTCGCTAAATCAAGTCAATACTCGTATTTCTGGCTGTTTTTACGGATATTTTTTTATTGTGGCGGTTTTTTTTAAATATGATTGCGGTTAGCTGGCGCCGCCTAATGTCAGGCGGGGTGCTCTCAGATGTTAAGTCCCAATAAAAATAAAGATTAAAACGGGAACAACCCTGAAGAATGTCCCTGAATCTTGTATTCAACTACCTATCTTTGTGGTTGTGTTTTATGAACACTTTAAAGTAAAGGAAATTAAAACAAGTTAAGGCGACCGTGGTGTAGTGGCAGTACAATGGTTACGCAAACCGAGAGCACGGTTTCAAAACCATTTGCCAGTACCAATGTATATTTGATATATTTACCTTTAGCTAAGCTCCTGGCCAAGGAGCCAAGGAAGCCTGGAGAAAGGAAGGCTGGCAATTATTTCTGCCAACGTATTAGCCTTGCTATACAAAGGGGAAATGTTGCCAGTCTTTTTGGGACTACCTTTGATGCCTTAGATCAAAGGTAGTCCCAAGAAGCCTATGCCAATGCCTTACCTTTGACGTCATTAGATGATATTTTTTAATTTATAGTTTAATTATAGTTAATATACTTTCAATTTACAATCAATCGATAAATCAAATTGTCACGCCTTTTCCCCAGAGGGATAGGCAGAGACAATGGAGTGCCACTGGCCACGATCCTGACACAACTCCCTCGCTTCCTTTACATTCCTGTAGTTTTAATTTTATATGTCGTATGAAGTTTTGTCTTCTAATGATTATGTACATAACTGTACTTTAGTTGTCCTATGTCTATGATACAAGCACTCTTTATTTATATTTCTATAGCTTTTTTTATTTTTTTTTATTGTGACTCGACATATGACAGCACCCCGCTTGATGTAAAGCCGAAGTGTGGTCCATGAATGAATGTCACTGCTACTACAATTCAATAACTGTAAGTAGGAATCACATCCACTATGCCGGCCTGGATGAAACCGGCAACTTACAAGCTGATCCCGGAACGTGACCAAATCACTTCACGGTCTGTATACTTGTAAGTGGTGGTACTACCCCGGATCGGCAGACTGGGTACCACTGCCTACCACTCTTTGATAACCAGACCCGAAGCAAAATCCATCTCTTTTTTTATTAACAAATATTTGTAATATTTAATATTATTAAATATTACAAATAAAAGCTATGAAACAAATATTTGCTCGCGCAACAAACCAACCGCTAAACCGTTCGTCCACGCCTGTCGTCAAGCTTAGCATAACAAAGTAAATAAACAATTCAGTAGAAGCAATTCGTTGTTCATACATACGTATAATATTTATATATATAAAATTTATAAAGATCCACCCAGCTAATAGTACAGTTTCTATAATCTCGTCTCTCTGCCCCCCCTTAACCGCAAATCAACCCCCCCGAAATCTACTTGAACACAATTCATAAATTTGGTATTATAAAGGGCTTAATATTATGCTGGATTAGGTAAGCCCTTCGACGCGTATTATGTTGTACCTATTTGACCTATTATTTAGACCTATTTTTACAGAGTAGAATTAACGCTGTAGAAATGTGGTCATGGGGAGTGTTTAGGGTTGCCAACCATACTTTATAATAACGTATCTTACGTTATTTTTGGTAATTATTTTTATACATTTGCAATCACAATAAAGTATGTAAAAATACTTTATTGTGATTGCGTAAAAAACGAATTGCTTATTTAAGTATATCAAGGACATCATTCATTTTGTATGGAGACTTGGGCTTAAATGTATAAACAGTTGCATATACAAATTAATTAGATGTACGAAGATTACAATGTAGTTGGAAAATATTCTTTATTTTGCATAGTTTAGGTGTGCAAAATCTGCGAACTATAATTATGACAGTTCAAAGCAGAACAAATGTAGTGTTGATTGACAGATGATACCAAATCTATATCTTATTTTCCAAATAGCTCAATTGCACAGCAATTAAAAGCAAAATTGTTATTAGTTTTGTCTATACAAGTATTGAAACCACTATTTATATATTTTTTCATTATCGGACATTACAAAAGTAGTAAGCCTATAACATATAAAGCCTATAACATATAACATATAATGAATGATGTCCTTTAAATGATGATTGTTAAACAAGCTTTGAAATATTTAAAAATAGCAAAATGCAAATGCTAAAAGCACACAAAATACGTTTTTAGGGCATTAAATTTGAAAAATACTTTTTATTTTCTTCCAAATACTTTATTTTATCCCAAATACTTTATAGTCCGGTCAAATTAGACCAAATAATAAGAGTGAAGCTACATAAATTCCCACCAAGCTGAAAATCGGTAAGATTGTTTAAAATACAATGAAAAATAAAATTTGAAAGTTCCCCATTATTCCCCTGTAAGGAAAATTTTTTATTCAAGGTCAAAGGTCAAAATAATGAGTTTTTCGCGATTTTCAGCAAAACGGTAAGTTTTATCATAAAAATAACTAAGACAAATTTGTAGATCATAAAATTATCTACAAAAAATGTACCAATACTGTTTTTCTACGAGCCACCGTTTTTGAGATATATCGATTCAAAAAGTTGTAATCTTCATAACATACATGGGTACGCCACGTATATATATCTCTACAGTTGTAATATATGTTAAAATATTTTTCTATTGGTCATTGTAACTTACACTAATAATATAAAATATTCATAAGTTATAACGGCATTCGCTTTCTTCTATCTATGTACGGAGCTCCTAAAAAACTACCTGCTTAGATAAGTATAGATACGCATGTTTCGTTAAAAACACCAAAAGTAAAAAACAAGTACAATAAGCTTGTCTTCCTCCAACCTCAGTTGCTGCTCATCAACATCTTTTTCGGGTATATTACCAAGTTCAAGTGGTTCAAGTATCAGCTGAACCCTACAGACTGGGGTTGGAAGTTGGTCAATAATTCATTAGAACCAGTGCAAACTTTTCTTCCAACTGCTAAACACAATTTTTTGCAACTGCAAAAAGGGATGCAGTGCTAAATGTGGTTGCAAAAAAGTCGGACTGTTTTGTTCTCTGGCATGTCACAATGTCAAGGCCAGTCGTGCTCTAATATCGAATCACCAACAGTAGGATCCATTTGATTCCAACGAGGACACATCGCTATTAACGCAGTTTACATGTACTCAGGATGAAGATGAAGAACAAGAACAAGAAGAAGATGAACAAGATGAACAAGAACAAGAAAATCAAGAAGAAAAATTCGAAAGTTACGACTCGGACAATTAAATTTCACTACTTTTTTCAACTTAAATTGATTTTGTTTTTCAATCTCTGCTAATATCCATTATTTTGCATTAGTTTCAAATTAAACAGGATCACAACTGACCTGTGGAATAGGCCTACCGGGAAAACCACGTTAAAAAATTGCGCTAAATACAATACCTCATAGGTGGCGTGGAAACGTGTGCATATTATGACGATTACAACTTTTACAACTTTTTGAATCGTTATATCTCAAAAACGGTGGCTCGTAAGAAAAAAAGTATTGACATATTTTTTGTAGATAATTTTATGATCTACAATTTTGTCTGAGTTATTTTTATGATAAAACTTACCGTTTTGCTGAAAATCGCGAAAAACTCATTATTTTGACCTTTGACCTTGAATAAAAAAATTTCCTCACAGGGGAATGATGGGGAACTTTCAAATTTTATTTTTCATTGTATTTTAAACAATCTTGCCGATTTTCAGCTTGGTGGGAATTTATGTACCTTCGAATGTCTAAATTGACCGGACTATTATTTTTATCCTATTCAAACAATTGTATACGTTTTTTTTGTCAAAAAAGTTAGCAACCCTAGGAGTGTGGAGTAACGATAGCGGATAGAATACGCAATAGCACAGTGCATGATAGATGTGGTTTAAATGAAGATGTAGTGACAAGGATTGACAAAAGGATGCTTCGATGGTTTGGGCACATGGAAAGGATAAGTGAAAGTAGATTGACGACAAAAATTTATAAATCTCATGTGAATGGATGCGTTATACGAGGCAGGCCCAGAAGGGTGTTTGCCGACCAAATCGGAGACATCCTTAAGAAAGCTAGGTTGCCTAGTGCCCATAACCTTATGCTTGTATAAGGAGAATTGTGAATGTGAAGGAAGCGAGGGAGTTGTGTCAGGATCGTGGCAAGTGGCGCTCTATTGTCTCTGTCAGCCCTGTGGGAAAAAGGCGTGACAATTTGACTTTTTTTACATTTCTATACTTAATCGATCAATCAAATTGTCACGACTTCTTTTTACAAAGATAGGCAGAGACAATGGATCGCCATTTGCCACAACTCTCTTCATACAAGCTCTACGGTTATGGGCACTAGGCAACCACCCAGCCTTCTTAAGAATTTCTAAAAGCGATTCTATCATTGAAACAGTAGGTGGCGCTGCAATCAGTTCTTTTTTCCATTCAGGCAGGACAATGTCTATCAGGCCTGCTAGTTATTTTATATATATTTTAATTTCAGTTTTTTATCGTACGTTTTTTTAAATTACAGGTCAAAATATATCTAAGAATAGGTACGACAATATTAAGCCGTATTCGTCCCGAGTGTTCGAGTCTAGATGACCCAAATACACCAACAAAAGGCCTAGTATTATACCCTATGACATTCCCCTTTAATCTTTTACATAAAAATGAACTCTAAAAACACAGATTTCCATATATTTGCATCTTTTTTGAAATAACAATAAGCCGCTATAAAAAATAGAACGTAACGTAGTGTGATATTAAACTATTGTTAGTTTTATAATCAAAAATCAAATTAAATTGTTTATGCTTTCTTTCCACAGGTTTTTTTATTATTGTGACTCGACATATGACAGCACTCCGCTTGATGTTAAGCCGTAGCGTGGTCCATGAATGAATGTCATTGCTACTACAATTCAATAACTGTGAGTAGCAATCACATCCACTATGCCGGCCTGGATGGAACCGGCAACTTACAAGCTGATCCCGAAACGTGACCAAATCACTTCACGGTCTGTATACTTGTAAGTGGTGGTACTACCCCGGATCGGCAGACTGGGTAACCACTGCTTACCACTCTTTGATATATGACATATATCAAAGAGACATAAGACATATGACAAAACTGGAACCGTTAAGCTGGAGTGCGGCAGACTTGTCTAACTATAAATTACGCGCCCCTCCACTTTATTAGTTTGTTTAAATGTGTGAATGTAAATATGTATTATTAACTATACTACTATACTTTATCGGCGTTCTCCTCCTTTTGTGTCCAACCAGCAACTGAATGACCAATTACAATTGCATTTTCGGTGTATTGCATCCATAATTTATATTTGCTTGTTTGCGTACACGCAGTAAAGAGGCGCGTGTTTTGGGCTTAGACAGACTATAGTAGCAGGTTAATAACTGTAGGTAAGTAGCAGTCACATTCATTATGCCGGCCTAAGTTAAATGAGAAAAGATAAAATTTCATTTTATAAAGTAATTTTCTATTTTATGCTAATGCATTAACAAGAAACACCTGTCTTTCAGCTGAAAAATTAAAGTTGACTGAAACTCAAGTTAACGATGCAAAAGTAGGATTTACGATGGTCGCCACTTAGAGTATATCGTCGTTGTACGGTTTTAAAATAACAATAAAATCACATAAATAGCTTTTTTATTTCCTTTTTTAAAGATACCTTAGCGAGTGTTCCTTCCTTTTTACCAAAAGGTTGCCTAGAAGTGATTGCTGTTTAGTTTTAGGGTCGCATTTACCACCACTTACAGACCGTGAAGTGATTTAGTCGCGTTTCAGGATCAGCTTGTAAGTTGCCGGTTCCAACTGGGCTGACATAGTGGATGAGACTGCAACCATTCATGGACCACACTCCAGCTTAACATCAAGCGGGGTGCTGTCATATGTCGAGTTACAATAAAAAAAAAAACTTTATTAGATCAAATTGTCACGCCTCTTTCCCACGGGGATAGGCAATGAGGGCAGGAGACAACAGAGCCCCACTTGCCACGATCCTGACACAACTCCCTCGCTTCCTTCACATCCACACTTCTATTAGGCAAACATATAATTATTCAATACATAAAATATAACATAAAAGTAGAACACAAATCAGAAAAGTTTCCAAATAATTATAGTACACACAAAGAGATAGCAATTTATCACACAAAAAAAAATTAATATATTATGAAAAAAAACTAAAAAATTACAAAATAAAATCAATTTTCTATTACTTAATAAGCTATAAATGGAAGGAAAAGAACAAATGTTAAAGTCACTTCATTCATTTATAAATTCAATCTGAATTGTTTCCCGTACCTGCTTCTTTACTTGTACCCGTATCTTTCTATCTGACAAAACCAAAACTAAATATTTAACTTACTTTCAACTGGCAGGCTCAGGAGGTTTTTTTCCAACCAAATCAAAGACATCCGATTGGTTGGAAAAAACAAGAAAGCTGGGTTGCCTAGTGCCCATAACCGTAGAGCTTGTATGAAGAGAATTGTGGGTGTAAGGAAAGCGAGGGAGTTGTGTCAGGATCGTGGCAAGTGGCGCTCAATCGTCTTTGCCTCTGCCTTTGTGAAAAAGGCGTGAAATTTTGATTAATTTGATTAATTGATAAAAGAGATATGAATAGAGGATATATAGTAGTATATTTATATATATTTGTATATTTCTTTAATCACGAGTAACCTTTTCCTCTTACTTTTTGACTTGCTTCTATTATCCCAAAGGTTGGCAGTAGAGAAAGATAACCAACAGTATGTCCGCCTATATTCACCATAGTACGTTCAATTACTAAATAACTAGTAATACTTATAACGCATTATTTATTTATTTTTTATTGTGACTCGACATATGACAGCACCCCGCTTGATGTTAAGCCAAAGTGTGGTCCATGAATGAATGTCACTGCTAATACAATTCAATAACTGTGAGTAGCAATCACATCCACTATGCCGGCCTAGATGGAACCGGCAACTTACAAACTGATCCCGAAACGTGACCAAATCACTTTATAGTCTGGATACTTGTAAGTGGTGATACTACTCCGGATCAGCAGACTGGGTACCACTCTGCCTACCACTCTTTGATAATATAAACATATTTAAAAACATTCACAATAATTTCATTAATCTACAAAAAATATTCGAGAAGAAATTTCAACGAGGCCTTTTGCATTTCGACAGGTAGCTCATTCCAATATCTAGCTAGCTACCTATCTTTCAAGTGAATCTGTGAAGTGATTCAGTCACGTTTCGGTATAAGATTGAAAGTTGCTTGTTTCATCTAGACAAGCACAGTAAATGTCATTACTATTTAACTGTGGTAGCAGTCGCCTTCATTCATGGATCACTCCAGCTCCAGGTGCTAGCTGTCAAATGTCAAGTTACTATAAAAAACCGACCTATCAATCATTCGATATATCATAAAAATACGTACACAAAATATTATGTTTATTGAGAGAAAGGAAAATGACTAAAGTAGCAATTTCCACTTTGTGAGCAAGCTGGTTTTATGATCACAATTTACGGTTATCGTAAAAACATTTTACTTCCCTAAAAGCCTACTTCGATATTTTACTTCAGGCTTTACAAATTACTATAAACCTATTTCATAAATATACTTGTAAGCAATGATATTTTAAGACAAGACGTAGATATGTTATCGACGATAGGGACGTAAATTGGGTTCGATTTCCGGTCGGCACATTTTTTTTTTTACATTTCTATACTAAGCTACTAAAATGCTTGTAAATGTATCATAGTAACAGGACAACCAAAATACATATATCAAAGATACATTGGTACCGGTGGATAGTCCGAAGCTCGTGCTCTCGGTCTGCATAACCCTTGCACTGCCACTACACCACGGTCGGCTTTCATAGGTTTTATTTGTAATATTAAAAAATTAGCCCCATCATACATCTAAGCGACCCCGTCTTTCCGTGACGATGGCTACAAAGCTCTCGAAACATCGGAATAATAAAAAAAATGGATCAAAACCAAAATAAACGCGATAGTAAGCTGCATAAAATTTGTATAGTTAATTAACCAAATATTGTAAGGTTAAGGCAATAAACCAAACAAATAACAAATGTTTCGCCCTAATCAAAGTTAAGATAACTATTTAGTAAAAAGAAACTCAAAAACATTGATCTAATTTTTGTTATTAAAATTGATTTTAAGCCCAAATTAGCTTATGCTATTACTTTTCGTAGTGTATTCCATAGTTTGTTTTCGGATAAATTGAAATTAATTTGTTATAACTTCTCATTTTATATCATAAATTAGTGACGGCGACTTAGGAAACCGTGAATTTAATCGGTTTTATCAGTCGTTGGGACTCTTGAATCTATCTTGCCTAATATCAGACAAGTTGTGGTCAGATGTCAAAGGAAAGACATTTTGTTTGCAAAGTCTGTTAAATATAAATACTATATGTATTAAAAATTTAACATATTTTTAATATAATATAATATAATATAATATAATATAATATAATATAATATAATATAATATAATATAATATAATATAATATAATATAATATAATATAATATAATATAATATAATATAATATAATATAATATAATATAATATAACATAATATAATATAATATAATATCAAAGTTACAAACCAATCACTAACCGTAATTAATGAAATAAACCTTTAACAGGTAAAGTTATTTTATTCTGCTAACCCAAATTTAGTTATGTAAACATAAAGAAAGTACTTACACTACACGCCCTTAGTAGGGTCAACAGCAAAGCGCTCGAGTTTGTAGTGCTGAAGAATAACTGAAAAAAAGTAAGATTAAATTTGAATTATTTGGATAAATATTTATTACAAGTAAAGAAAGCTAGGTTGCCTAATGCCCATAACCACAGAGCCTGTATGAAGAGAATTGTGAATGTGAAGGAAGCAAGGGAGTTGTGTAAGGAGCGTGGTAAGTGGCGATCCATTGTCTCTGCCTATCCCCATGGGAAAAAAAAGGCGTGACAATTTGATTGATTGAATGAACTATGAATTAATTCACATCCACAATTATGAAGAGAATTGTGGATGTGAAGGAAGCAAGGGAGTTGTGTAAGGAGCGTGGTAAGTGGCGCTCCATTGTCTCTGCCAATCCCTGTGGGATAAAGACGAGACAATTTGATTAATTGATATATAGGCCGTAAAATTATTTTTTGCTTTTCGGAATAACCTTGTAAGGTGGAGGATCAAAAGAGTGGTAGACAGTGGCACCCATTCTGCCAATTCGGGGTAGTACCATACTTACAAGTATACAGACCGTGAAGTGATTTAGTCGCGTTTCGGGATCAGCTTGTAAGTTTCCGGTTCCAACTAGGCCGGCATAGTAGATGTGAATGCTACTCACGTTATTGAATTGTAGTGGCAGTGACATCCATCCCTGGACCACACTCCAGTTTAACATCAAGCGGGGTGCTGTCATATGTCAAGTCACAATAAAAAATACGGTGGCACGGTCTATCCCTGTGGGAAAACAACGTGACAATTTAACTTGATTGATTGATTAAGGAGTCTTAGAATGAACATAAAGAAACACGATTCACAGCATCAAATTACTCGTCTATACTCGATCAACTTAAAAATGATTACTGGATAACAATTCCACCAGTATTACACATTAATATTTATGAAAAACACAAGCTTTTCATATAATGAAAAAATGTGCATCCTGTCACTTGTAGTTGTCCGCCTAAGTTCTCCTTCGTTATTTTGCTGTGGCTCGATATATGATCGCACTCCGCCTTAAGTGCGGTCCATGAGTGACTTGTAAGTGGTGATACTACCCCGGATCGGCAGACCACTGCCTATCACTCTTTAATCCCTTTAGCTGACCAAATTTCATTATTAATTTATACAAAAATATTTAGGTAAGTTGTAGCGCAATTTGTAAAAAAAAAGGTATCGAAATCCGTCAACTTGAAACCTTTTTGTGTGTCCTACATATCTGAGAATACTATTCCAAAATTCAATGCCAAGTTAATCCTTATTGCTTATTGAATAAGATTGATATTGATATCAGGAAATGTGGTTTCGTTTTTTCTGGTACGTGTATGGAATTAGAGTATCATCGAAAATGTTAGTAATAAATTTCGGGACCTTTTCCATAGAAATATTTCGACCGAATGAAGATTGGGTGCGGTGAACGACTGAGTGAATGATATTTTACTTTCGACACCCTCCTTAATTTTTTTTTATTTACATTTCTATACTAAGCTACTTAAGTATCATAGAAACAGGTAACCAAAGTACATATATATTAAAGATACATTGGTACCGGTGGGTGGTCTCGAACTCGTGCTCTCCGGTTTGTGTAACCATTGCACTGCCACTACACTATGGTCGCCTAAAGTATTAAAGAGAAATGTCTAGAACTCCATTATTTTTCACCATTCCAAAGGTTTTCTTTTATTGTGACCCGACATATGACAGCACCCCGCTTGATGTTAAGCCGAAGTGTGGTCCATAAATGAATGTCACTGCTAATACAATTCAATAACTGTGAGCAGCAATCACATCAACTATACCGACCTAGTTGGAGCCGGCAACTTACAAGCTGATCCTGAAACGTGACTAAATCACTTAACGGTCTGTATACTTGTAAAATGCCTAACAGGCCTATGTACCTAGTTTAAAGTTATTTTTAGTTATTAAAAGGATTTTAATAATACAATCTAGAATAAATGCAAACGAATACCTAAAGTAAAACATTAGGAACAAAGAAAATTTTGAAAAGTAATACCAGATACAATAACTCGTATATTTATTACGCAACAAAAACCTTTTTAATTTAATTAAAACATGCTAATTTCTAATTATACTGAAAATAAACAGCCCGAATGTCAGTTAGGTATCAAAAAGTCTGACGTTGGTATAATTTGTTACCTTCAAAACATCATAAATTCTGTTTAATTAATTAACAATTATTGAATTCCTATTTTATCAAATCAAATTATAACATCTGATGTGGATAGATGCGTTAAACAAGGCAGGCCCAGTCATCCGATCAAATAGGAGACATCTTCAAGAAAGCTAGGTTACCTATTGCCCATAACCACAGAGCCTGTATGAAGAGAATTGTGGATGTGAGGGAAGCGAGGGAGTTGTATTAAGATCGTGGCAAGTGGCGCTCCATTGTCCCTGCCTATCCCCATGGGAAAAAGGCGTAACAATTTGATTGATTGAATGACCAATAAATTATTCATTCATGAACCACACCAGCTTAAAATAAAGCGGGGTGCTGTCAAATGTCGAGTTACAATAAAAAAAGAAACAATATGACAAATAAAAGCTATGAAACAAATATTTGCTTCGACCAAGACTTTATACGTGATGAACAATTATACAAACTATTTTTACGATTCTTGACAATTCTTTTTACCGTTTCCTGACACCTAATCGGCGTCGAACCTTCGTTATGCTATTCGAGAAGTTATCTAACAAATACAATTTAAAACCAAATCAAATGGAATCATTTGAATCAGTTAATTCTATCCGACTAGTATCATAGACATAGGACGACCAAAGTACATTATATCAAAATTATATTGGTATCGGTTTTACTCCGGCCCTCACGTTTTGCGCGACAATGTCACTACCTCTACACCACGGTCGCCTTTAGACCGGCATAGTGCACCACCACCAACATCACCTAAACCACCACAACTACTATTCCCACTACAACCAAAACCACCAACACCATTCACCAAAACCTCCATCACCACTAAAACCATTATCACCGCCCACGACCACCAAAACCACTATCACCACCAAAACCATTCTGTACCATGACCACCACTACTAGCAAAACCACTAACACTATCACCAAAACCACCATCATCACCACAACCACCATATCTACTGAAAATTTACAGCGTCCTAATAATGTTTTACATGACTGTATCACTTTATGTTATTTACGCATGAAGTTATCCTTGCAATTTCTCAACTTCAGTGAACGTGGAATAACTCTAAAACTTGTTCTCCGTTAAACATGATTATCTGCAGCCAAACACGGCTAATTGCATAATTAATGAAACACTAAACTAAGCGTTGAATTCTCGTGTTTACAAATGTCCTTAGCTGTGTTTAAATAAACGATATAAATGTTACCATTTACACTGGACTTAGTCACTGTTTAGTTTGGGTAACGATTCGTCACATTTCTCTTTATAACTTTAAAAAATTTTTGCATGTTTTAAGTACTTCTCCTTGCGTTGTTTCTTTACTGTTGGGTTTACTAGGAAACCCACTTGGGTTCACTGGGTTCCCATGGGACACTAGCTTGTGCAGTACCGTCTTTCTGGGCACCGTTCCCCGTAGTCGCCAAACTCACGGGGGCCCCGAAAGATCGCTATATTCAAAAAGTTTATTTTTATCATTTTCTCTACGGAATAAATGACCTCTTGAGAATAAAATCATAACAGAAAAATTTTCGTAATAGTAAAATTTTCTCTATAAAGGCGTGATTCCGAGGGCGACCGCAGATTAGGACTGCATTCATAAGCTGGTTTTTATGAATCTGTATGAGATTGATTCCTTGCAAGACAACACTGCAGTCAGCGACCGCATCGTACAAATTCATACAAACCAGTAGTGCAGTCTGCAGTCGTGCTGTTTGCGACCTTTTCATCTGGTGTAGGTGATATACCTAGTCCTACCTTTTTACTTAATTATAATAGTTTGGTCACATCTGTTTGTATTTAATGCAAAACGATTGTTTACATGTATTTTATTGGGACTGGGCAGGTCATCTCTGTCGCATATCTGATGCATTATGGGCCAAGTTTACTACTGATTGAACTCCAGATTGCAAAAGACATCGCGGTTGGCCCAAAAGGAGATGGCGAGATGAGATGGACTCCTAAAATAGCTCATGGCGAGTGATCGCTAAATGTCGTGAGTCATGGAAAAAAGAGAGGGAGGCCTTTGCCCAGCAGTGGGACAAATAAAAAGGCTAATAATAATAAATTATTATTTAATTGGGACGAAACGAGACTGGAGAAAGAGTACCTAAGCATTTACATTTTACCTTGTTTGTTATCTTTTTATATTTATTTACTTAACTTCGCCCTATGACTTTGTAAAGTTAATAAAATTGTTTAAAATTCCCAAAACAAAAGGTCTCGCGTTACTAATTTTAAATGTTTAAATGTAAAATTAAAGTTATTCGACGACAGGCATTGGTTAACATACCCGGGTTCGGTCCCCAGTCGGAGCAAATATTTGTTTCATAGCTTTTATTTGTAATATTTAGCATAATAATTAAATTAAATATGGTAGTCTACTATCTTTTTTTTTGTTTTCTTTACATTTCTATACTAAGCGACAAAATGCTTGTATCATAGAAACAGGACAACCAAAGTACAGCTCTCGGTTTGTGTAACCATTGCACTGCCACTACACCACGGTCGCCTTAATCGGTGGTAGTTTGCCACCACTTACAAATGCATAACCGTGAAGTGACTAAGTCGCCTTTCCGGATCAGTTTATAAGTTGCCGGTTTCAACTAGGTCGTTATAGTGGATGTGTGCTATTTACAGTTATTTAACTGCAGTAGCAGTCGCCTCCATTCATGGACCACACTCCAGCCTAACAACAAGCGAGGTCTGGTAAATGTGTCAGAATAAAGAACAAGTAATTGCATTTATTATTTCCTAAGTCCTTGGTACTACTTCGATAGGAAAAGCTCGTACAGCTCAAGTGTTGGAACTTCGCCAAAAATGTAGAGTATTGTTCAATACAACTTATATCGTATATTGGGAACAATTTTGGAATTATATTTGAAATATATTGTTATTGAATTAAGCAAATTTTATGCGGCTTACTATCGCGTATATTTTGGTTTTTATTTTACAAAAACTTTACTGAAAGATTTTACTGAGAACCCAGGTGGCATTCTGGTCGCCTTCCAGCAGATCACTATGAAGATCGCTGGGAGAGAGAAACAAGGGAAGCGAGGTCTAAGAGCGCTCAAGACCATATCAGTTTATGGTTGTCTCACTATGGTTGTCTTAGTTTATGGTTGTCTCACTTATTGTTGTCTGAGTTTATGGTTGTCTCACTTATTGTTGTCTGAGTTTATGGTTGTCTCGAGCAGAAAAACAACATATATATGTACATGTCGTTTTTACATTTCTATATTAGGCTACCAAAGTGCTTGTATCATAGAAACAGGACGACCAAATACATATATATCAAAGAATACCAACATGGTTAAAAACAAGTCATTTTGCGTGACCATTGCATAACCATTACTACACCACAGTTGCCTTGTACATACAAACATACAATGTATAATAAATATAATTCAAAAGACACTTTTGCACAACAGAACTACAATGTACTTTATCAGTTTGTCGTTAGGCTACTACTCCTAGTTTGATTGTGACGTTTGTTAACTTTGGTGTACACTTCACGATAACATTAAAGGAATAGTTATTGTTATTGATTTTTTTTAAATTTACATTTCTATATTAAGCTACCAAAGTGCTTGTATCATAGAAACAGGACAACCAAAGTACATATATCAAAGATACATTGGTACCGGTGGGTGGTCTCGAACTCGTGCTCTCGGTTTGTGTAACCATTGCACTGCCACTACACCACGGTCGCCTTAAACAATAATTTCATAAACAATACATCGCTTAAATACTGAATGAATTATTATGCAATATAAGATTTTGCGTCTTACTGTCGTGTTTACTTAATTATTTTAATACGTGTAAGAGTGGTAGGCAAACAGTTGGTGGTTGTTTGTCTATTCAGCCGACGCAATTGTACAGACTGTGAAGCGGATTAGTGTTTCGGTGTCAGCTTCTAAGTTGCCGGTTCCTAATACATGTTTAGTACATTGTTTACAAACAATCCTAAAATTAATATAAATGCGAATGTGAGTTTGTTTGTTACGTTTTCACGCAACAACTACTTAACCGATCATCATGAAAATTTGTACACATATTTTTGGAGTTACTAAAAGTAACATGAGATACTTTTGATTAAAAAAATAATACTATAGTTTCCAATTGACTATAGTTGCAGCTGTTTGGAATTTTTCTCTATTTATCATTATTTCCGTCTGTCATTTTGTATAAGTTATCAAGTTATAAATACAGTCGAATAACCTCCTGCTTTTTGTGACTGTGTTATAAACCTAATTATAACACAGCTAGTAAGTAAAATAATAAAAAATCTGCAATTATTTTATAAGCTCAGTAACATTTCGGAACACCAGGAGCGCTTTAAAAACCACATTTAACACTTAAGCATTTCTATTAAATCCCAACAGTTGGAAACAACTGTAACAACATAATAAAACAACTACAAGTTGTTTTAATTAGCAATTAGGGAATTTAAATCATTCTGTTATTCCCTCCACAGTTTTATTGTTTCTTTTATTATTATATTAACGCCCCGCCTGATGTTAGGCTGGAGTAAGGTCCATGAAATGATGAAACTTGTAACTTTTAATCCGATCTTGAATTAGTCACTTTACGGCCTGTAAACTTTCAAGTGGTTGCACTTCCCTGATTGGCAGACTAGGAAAATGAGCACTAATTGTCGACCCATACTGTGACAATTCTTTTACAAAGTTTACAAACCCGTAAGTTACTTAGTCGCGTTTCGGAAATAGTTTAAAATTTGCGAGTTCCAACTAGGCTTGCATAGTGAACTACTGCTACTTTTTTATTGTGACTCGACATATACAGCACTCTGATTTCTAGCTGGAGTGTGGTCCATGAATGGATGTCACCGCTACTACGATTCAATAACTGCAAGTAGCAGTCACATCCACTATGCCAGCCTAGTTGAAACCGGCAACTTACAAGCTGATCCCGAAACGCGACTAAATCACTTCACGGTATGTATACTTGTAAGTGGTGGTACAAACCCGGTTCGACAGGCTGGTTACTACTGCCTACCACTCTTAACTTGCAGTTATTTAACTGTGGCATTAGTCACCTCTATTAATGGACTGTTCTCCAGCCTTAGATTTGGCGGCGTGTTGTCATATGTCCAATCACAATAAAATACACAAACCATGCAATTCGTTTGTTCCCCTAACGTGACTTTAAAGTGTAATTCTATCTACAAGAGAAACTGTCGGCTATATAAAGTTAGCTCAAATGGCCACTAGAAATTCACAGTTAAGTTTAACTGTTTTGTTATGTTCTTATCTATTATCTTTTGGGGAATTAAACCACATTGTATTATGTGAAATCACTTTGAATTTAATATTCTTTATTTTATTGTGAGTCGTCATGTAAAACACTCCGCTTGATGTTAAGCCGGAGTGCGGTCTTTGACGCTACGTGGTCAAGGACGTGAAAATTGAAACGCTTAAGATGAAATCGAGAAGAAGACTGTTGTGTTTTGTTTTGACATAAATAGAATATAAAATAGAATTGAAAATGACAATGCTTTTTTAATGAAAATGAATTTTATAACAATTTTAGTGCGACACAGGTCCATGATTAGAGGTGACTGCTACTACAGTTAAATAACAGAAGCAAATAGCACTTCCACTGTGCCGACTCAGTTTACGGCTACCGGCATAGGTAGCCGTACTATGCCGGATTAATGTACTATTAAAAGCCGACCGTGGTGTAGTGGCAGTACAATGGTACAAACCGAGGGCACAGGTTTTTTTTTTATTTTATTTAATTCTACCTAGACTTTTTCCTCTGATTTACATGTTATTCAGAGTCTTTTATAATACTACAATTTTGTTTTACTTAATTGTCTTGTATCACAGGTTTATATCACAGGGCACAGGTTTGAAACCACTTACCGGTACCAATGTATCTTTGATATATGTACTTTGGTTGTTCTGTTTCTATGGTACAAGAACTTTAATAGCTTAGTATAGAAATGTAAATAAATAATATATATAATTCTAGTTTAGCTTGAAGGGTATAGTATGGAGAGAACACATGGGCTGTTTTTATCGATTTATTTATTTATTTATTCTGCGATTTTGTAAGAATGCGGTACTTCCCCAGTCTGGTTATTACTGGAGCTATAAGACTACGAAGCAAAAGATGAAAGAGGTCGTTAGAACATATTAAAACCTAATAATAACTATAATAACATATATATATATCTACGTAGTTATAAATTTAGGTAATTTGTCAGTCTACCGCGTCAGTATCTTCACCACAAATGTTCGCTACAACGGTTACAGAGCACAGTTAGGTAATAAAGTCTTCGTATTAAACGGCAGTAACACGAATATATGTATATATGCGAATATCCTACTATTATTATAAACTAGCTGTTCCCCGCGTTTATAAACTGTAACGTAATAAACTGTAATGTACTCAACATGACAGGAAAGGGGTCTTCATGGTCCATCATCAGGTACTCCTGGTTTTTATTATCATATCAACCCAGATGGACGAACGGTTAGCGATTGGTTTGTTGTGCGGAAAGTCCTAAGTTCGATTCTCGGTCGGAGCAAATATTTGTTTAATAACTTTAATTTGTAATAAAAGATTTTTTCTAAAATAAACGTAGCCTAAGTTACTCCTTATTACATCAACTACCTGCCAATAAAAGTCCCGTCAAAATCGGTCCAGCCATTTCAGAGATTAGCCGGAACAAACAGACAAAAAATGTTATTTTGGTGTATGTACCGTATATATATACATATAGTAAAAAACGGTTATTTAAATATTACAAACGGACACTCCAATTTTATTTATATGTATTGATGTGAATGTGAGTTTGTTTGTTACGTTTTCACGCAACAACTACTAACCGATCATCATGAAACTTTGTACACATATTTTTGGAGGTACTAGAAGTAACATAGGATACCTTTAATATAGTTTCAGCTGTTTTTCCGTCTGTCATTTTTACATGAGTTATTGAGTTGTAAATACACAAAAATCAATCAATCAATCAATCAAATTGTCACGCCTTTTTCCCACAGGGATAGGCAGAGACAATGGAGCGCCACTTACCACGATCCTTACACAGCTCCCTTGCTTCCTTCACATTCACAATTTTCTTCATACAGGCTCTGTGGTTATGGGCACTAGGCAACCTAGCTTTTTTGAGGATGTCTCCGATTTGGTCGGAAAACACTCTCCTGGGCCTGCCTTGTTTAACGCATCCATCCACATCAGATTTATAAATTCCTTTCGTCAATCTACTTTCACTCATCCTTTCCATGTGCCCAAACCATCGAAGCATTCCTTTGTCAATCCTTGTCACTACATCTTCTTTCAAACCACATCTATCACGCAGTGTGCTATTCCTTATTCTATCCGCTATCGTCACTCCACATACACTCCTTAACGACCGCATTTCTACAGCGTTAATTCTACTCTCATGCTTCTTCTGCCATACCCAACCTTCACTCCCATACATTAATGTAGGAACAAGCACCGCATTATGAACAGCCATCCGTGACTTTTGGGACAAAAAATCGGATATAAAGTCGAATTGAGAACCTCCTCCTTTTTATGAGTGTGCTACAAACCTTAATTATACGCGGGTAAAACAGCTAGTTGTATAATATATCCGTTTTCTAAGTAACTTATTTTTATGTAGGATTTAGGGTTACGTAACACTTTTTTGTTGTAGTGACGAGAAAACTGGACTGTAACTTGCCTATCAAACCACGCTATGATAGCCGCTTTGACGTTTGACCCGCTCATGAAGTTTTGTATAAATTAATAATTACATTTGAAAGAGCAAATTGTTGTTCTTTATTTTCTTTATCATCTCTTTGCAGCGAAAGAAATGCTTTGAGCGATGACATTTTTTTACATTTTATGTTTTTAATCGGATTTGATCTTTCTATTGGTCCCTAAGGTTAACGCTGGTTAATGCGGCTGTCATAAAATGTCTAGCAGCATTAAATTCGTATACAAATAAATTATACTTTGTGCATGGTGTATAAAGTTTTCAAGTTTTAAAATAAAATTGAATGAATAATTGAGAGTATTTCGGACCATACTCCGTTGTACGACCGATAGACTCATAAATCTGCCATAATTGCAAAATTGCAAGATTAGTTGTACTAAAAATAACTATGAATAAACTTTGAACAATAATTAGGTATAAATGCAAATTGATCTTTTAAATCTAAGACATAGGAGCTATAATCATCGTTAAAAGTATATTTATTCATACGTCATACACGATATATTATATGTATCTATTCACACATGGTTTGAAAGAAGATGTAGTGACAAGGATTGACAAAGGAATGCTTCAATAGTTTTGGCACATGGAAAGGATAAGTGAAAGTAGATTGACGAATGTGGATGGACGCGTTAAACAAGGCAGGCCCATTAGGGTGTTTTTCGACCAAATCGGAGACATCCTCAAGATAGCTAGGTTGCCCATAACAACAGAGACTGTATGAAGAGAATTGTGGATGTAAAGGAAGCAAGGGAGTTGTGTAAGGATCGTGGTAAGTGGCGTTGTCTCTGCCTAACCCTGTGGGGAAAAGGCGTGACAATTTGATTGATTGATTGTTTGACAAAGTTAATAAACCTACGTATGGTGAATTTGTTATTGAATTCTCTCTACTAATAGTTTATCCAAACAATGTAGGCACCAACCGGACATCTTAGATGTAATTAATCAAAGGATTCACATGTTAGATTTATATGTTTGCTTACATTTAGAACTGTAAAGCTTGCATATATATAGCATACATAAAGCTGGGTTGCCTAGTGCCCATAGCCATAGAGCTTGTATAAGATATGTGGATATGAGAGATTCAAGGGAGTTGTGTCAGGATCGTGGCAAGTGGCACCTATTGTCTCTGCCTTCTACTGTGGAATAAAGGCGTGAAAATTTGATTGATTGATTGAGTTTTGTATTTTGGTAACGTTAGGAGTGGCAGGCAGACAATTGGTGGTCATTTTCCCAGTCTGCAGATCTGATTTAGTACCATTTTCAAGTAGAGCGTGAAGTGTTTACTTTTTAAAGCCAAGTTTTTTTTTCACATTTCTATACTAAAGTGCTTGTATCATAGAAACAGGACAACCAAAGTACATTAATCAAAGAGTGGCGCTCTGTTCTCTCTGCCTATCACTGTGGAAAATGCGTGACAATTTAAAATATTTCATAATATATTACGTAATCTCAATCTGCTCAATCTATCAAATTGTCATGCCTCAGTCCTTCTTCCCACGATCCTGCCACAATTTCTTGCTTCCTTCATATTCACAATCCTCATTATACAAGCTATAGTAGCTGTCCAGGGTTGAGGGCACTGCGATCCCTGTTTATATTTTTTAAATATTCAGAATTGATAACAAAATAGCTACTTATTCTTTTGGGTCTACCGCATCATGTCCTTCCGCTTATATCTGATTTATAACTCTCTTTCAACCCATCCATCCTCTAATGCATTTGACCTAGTTTTTATTACATTTTGTCTTCCATTTATACTTTTACGTAAAAAAGTATCCACCTATACAAACTTGTTTTATTATTATGATTATTTAAATTTTGTTATGCTGGCGCGGCTTGTGAAGCGGCTGAAAAAGCTAAAGCGTGCAAATACAGGCGTCTAGGCTCCGAGTATGATTTTGTCCCATTCGGTGTCGAGACCCTTGGTCCGTGGGGTCCTAGCGCTAAAAGGATTTTTAAGGAAATAGCAAAAAGATTAGTCGACATCACAGGAGACCGAAGAGTTGGCAGACAGACAAAGAATTAGTCTAGCTATTCAAAGGGGGAACGCTGCCAGTATCATCGGAACCTTGCCTAAAGGGACTCCTTTTAATAATGTATTTTAGTTAATTTTTTATCTATTTTTTTTATTACTAAGGTTTTTATAAATAAAAATCTCATATTATATTTTTTATATTTTATAACAACTTGACATATGACAGAACCCCGGCTGATAATAATGGATGTCCGTGAATGGAAGTGATTGCTACTACAGTTAAAGCAAAAAGCAGTCACATCCACGTTGCTGGCCAGTTTAAGCTTATCCCAAAACGCAACTTTCTTTTACTTCACAATCTGTTGGTAAGATTTGGTAAGATGGTAAACAAGAAGTGGTGGATTTCTTCTTGCTTACCATCAGGCGGGTCGAGGTCAGATATCACAATAAAAAAAAACACAATAAAAAGGTATAAAAGGTAAGGTATAAAGGTAGGTCCCCTGTTTATAGAGTTTGAACATGCGAACATAGTAAAGCAAATCCACGGTTATAAAACTCAATTTAAAAAACTAGGTTAATCCAAACTCCTCAAACTTGTACATCCTTAGCAATAAACTTAAGTTGAATTTATCTTGGAGGCATGATTAAAGTAATTTGATAAAGTAATTTTCAGTAAATTTTCAGTAAATCTCTCTTATTTAGTCTAACTGGGAGTAGGTTTGTAGGTTGGCAGGCCAAATCGGAGACATGCTCATGAAAGCTAGGTTGCCTAGAATTATGTATGTGAGAGAAACAAAATAGTTGTGTTAGGATCGTGCCAAGTAGCGCTCCAATTTGATTGATTGATTGAATTTTGTATTTCGCTATTGTTAAGTTAGGAGTGGTAGACAGTTGGTGGTAATTTGCCCAGTCTGCCCAGTCTGCCGATCTGGTGTAGTACCACCATTTTCAAGTGTATAGACCGTGAAGTGTATACGTTTCAGAGCCAATTTCTTTATCCACATTTCTATACTAAAATGCTTGTATCATAGAAACAGAATAACAAAGTACATATATCAAAGATACATTGGTACCGGTAAGTGGTTTCGATCCCGTGCTCTTGGCTTGCGTGACCATTGCACTACTACTACACCACGGTCGCCTTGCCGTCATAGTAAATTCATGGACTGAAATCCAGCTGAACATTAAGGTTGTGTGCTGTCGTATGTCGAGCCACTATAAAAGAAAAAATCTTTTAATATTTTTAATAACAAAATAATTAACCTACTTCTTGACAATAATTAAAGTGGGTTAAAGCCCCAAAGGGGGGCTATTTGATAGTTTAGGGGGAAAATTTAAAAATGGACTCGACACGACTTTAACCCTTTCGCTTTGGGTTATTTAAATGCAATGCAATATGAAGACGCATGGTCACGAACAACGGATTGCAGACAGTCCAGAGAAGCTATCCCTCATATTGACAGACGCTTGACTGGACGACTGCTAGACCTTAGCAGAGCCAAGCTCCGCACTTTGGTAGGTGTTATAACGGGGCATTGTGGTTTTAATAAGCACCTGTACAACCTCAACATATCAGACAGCCCACTTTGTAGGGGATGTCTGAATGAGAAGGAGACAGCTGCACATGTGCTCTTGAGTTGCAGGAGCACAGCAGTAGCAGAGGCAAGACAAAAAAACGCGAAGACGCTTCCAGAGGTCTTCAGGAACGAGAAGGGTCTCCTGGCCTTCCTGAAGGAGATCGGGTGGCTCCGCTGAAGGAGAACCGTTTAAGAACGCACAAAGAATCCGAAGAGGACATCAAGTGCGGAAACGAGCCCGCTAATAACTACAACTACAATGCAATGCTAGATATCGATGACAAATTTAACAAAAAGGCAAATTCATAAAAAAATGATATAATCATTTATATTTCTTTAGAAAACAAAACAAATTTTAAAGGTTTAATAATTATGTATGGGGGGCATAAAAAATTTAGAAATGTTCAGGTAGACCTTTTATGCGGCTTACTATCGCGTTTTTTTTTTTGGTTATTGATTTTACATTTATTTAATTTTCCGACGTTATAGTCTCTCCGTAACCACGATGGCTGCAAAGCTCTCGAAACGTCGGAATATTTAAAAATGTAAATTTATTAACCAAAATAAACGCGATAGTAAGCCGGACAAAATTTGTTTAATTCATTATTCAATGTTCGGCTAAATTTAAGAAAATACTATAATACTTATGAACCGCACTCCGGTTCATAAGTATTACAGGCGGGGCTGTCATATTTCAATATGTCGAGCCTTAATAATAAAAAAACACTACAGTATAACTCCTATAACACAGGTTCAATAATGATGGAGTCGAATTTCACGGCGGAATAATTGTAGTCGTCTTCGTATTACGTTTTGTCTCCAATTACTTTAATTTGCCAAATCGATTTTGGGTTCATAAAAGAGAATGTGGTGACAAAGGTTGATAAAGCAATGCTTTGATAGTTTGGGCACATGGAACCCGGTGTAGTGGCAGTGCAATGGTTACGCAAGCCGAGAGCACGGGTTCGAAACCACCCACCGGTACCGATGTATCTTTGATATATTTACTTGGGTTGTCCTGTTTCTATATGCACTTTAGTAGCTTAGTATAAAAAAGTGTAATAAAAAAAATTAAAAGGATGAGTGAAAGTAGATTGACTAAAGGAATTTATATATCTGATGTGGATGCGTTAAACAAGGCAGACCCAAAAGAGTGTTATCCGACCAAATCGGAGAAATCCTCAAATAAGCTGGGCTGCCTAGTGCCCACAATCGTAGAGCTTATATGAAAAGAATGGAGGATGTGACGGAAGCGAAGGAGTTGTGTCTGGATGTTGACAAGTGGCGCTCCATTGTCTATCCCTGACAATTTGATTAATTGATGGAAAATTAAAACACAATTAGGCTACCGTGGTGTAGTGGCAGTGCAATGGTTTCACAAACCGAGAGCACGAGTTAGAAACCACCCACCGGTACCAATGTATCTTTGATATATGTACTTTGGTTATCCTATTTCTACACAATATGAACACTTTAGTAACTTAGTAGAGAACTGTAAAAAAAATTTTGATTGTAAATATTATATTAGTTTTCTTAGATTTTGTGCGAACATTGATTAATGAATTAAACAATAACGCGAATATAATAATAAACGCGATGGTAAGCCGCATAAAATTTGTTTAATTCATTATATTTTATTATATTAAATATTTAATATAATATAATATTATATTATTATATATTATTTTTAGAGCTAGTTACTAGATTAATTTTAATGTACTTTTTTCATATTTAATTTATGTTGGGATATGCAGTCACATCCACTATGTCGGCCTATCTGGAATGAACTATCTGAAGAATAATAAAGACAATATCTATAAAATATTATAGTCTAGAAATTCAACGAATATTCGATCTCTTTGTTCTCCAGTAACAAAGAGAAAAATATAGATAAAAATTTACAGCAGAAAATTCAAAGAAAAACATAATAACCGTAAAACTAATGTAAACAGTATTTAATGAAGCGAAATATCATTAAATTAATATGTAAGCGGTATAAAGGCACGTATGTACTGTCAGGGATATAAGTGGTTGCTCACTTTGGTTCTATGAAGGTTTTTTATTGTAACTCGACATATGACAGCACCTCGCTTGATGTTAAGCTGGAGTGTGGTCCATGAATCACTTCACGGTCTGTATACTTGTAAGTGGTGGTACTACCCCGGATCGATAGACTGGATACTATTACCTACCACTCTTTGATAACCAGTTTTTTTTTTTATTAATAAATATTTGCTCCGATCAGGAATCGAACCCGGGACTTTACGTGCAACAAACCAATCGCTAACCGTTCGTCTACGTCTGTCGCCAAAATAATAGGTAATTGTGAAGTAATTTGCTTAAAGTTGCGTTTGCGCATTGATAAAACACCAGTCTGCTACGCGTAAAGTTCCGGGTTTGATTACAGGACGGCACCATTTTCGTGACTTAATTCTTCTCAGTATAAATTACTATATGAAAGTATAAAATTGCTAATTTTCTTTAAAGCCACATTATTTATATGTCCATTATCTTTACAAATAAGATTCGGAAAATCTTTTTCCTTCATTATTTTACTTTTTACTCCTCGCACAAGACAGGGGAAGTAAAATGATTCTACCATCGAATCGGCAGTCAAACTAAGCGACAATCGATCGAACAATTAACGAATGGAATACTTTACTAGTCCACCTGTTCTCCCCATCCTATAATCTTGGATTCCAGAAAGCGTCTGAGGTAACCGTAATCAGATTCGTTTATTTTTAGTCTTTGGTGCTCTTGGTCTTCCCCTTTCCTACCATCAGGCAATTTAATTCTTTAAAAGTTAACTTATATTTTTTTTTGTTTATTTGCTTAGTCGATAAAGTCTCTAATAGTACACATGGTTATTATGTGAAAGACATTACCACCAGAAGTACATCGATGTTCAAACATTAAAGAAAGACATTTTGAATTTGTTTTAAACACGACTTGAATTCAAACGTAACAGAAAGACTTTATTTTTTATTTTTTTCCATGAACTTACGTGGTAGCTTGTATAATACGAGTATTGTATAATACGGGTGGCTCGTACCATACCCATAGAGATTCTATGAAGAGATTTGTGGATGTGAGGTAATAATAGTAGGTTCGTAGAGCATCTGAATAGCTGACCAAATCATGCAAAAAATATACTATATTGCATGGTGTTTGTTTTACTTTGTCTATCTTCTATATACAAATACGAGTACATATCGAAAGTCTTGGGTTCTTTTATGGAAACACAACGCGTCCTGCTGTCCGTAGAGCAGCGCGGCTATCATCAGAGCTTCCTAGCACCCGTAGCGACCCCCGCGGCGTCAAACGCTCAAATACAAACGCACGACATAGAAGCGTGTGCAATAAAGTATGACGTCAAAGTTTTACAAGATAATTATAAATTGAAAAGAAGTTGAACTACTATGACAGACATGGTGAGCGATTGGTTTGTTGCGCTTAAAGTCCCGGGTTCGATTTCCGGTCGGAGCAAATATTTGTTTCATAGCTTTTATTTGTAATATTTAATTATTAGATTAAATATTTCGAATATTTGGATGTGATTGCTACTTACAGTTATTGAATTGTAGTAGCAGTGATATCCATTCATGGACCAACACTCGAGCTTGACATCAGGCGTAGGGTGATGCCATGTAGAGTCACAATAAGAAAAATGGTACAGCGTAAATTATATAAATTAATTATAATTTACTAAAAATATCCTCTAGAGTCTAGAGACATCCCATTAGAGATAGTTTTAAGAAGACTGGCAACATTTCCCCTTTTTATAGGCTAATACGTTGGCAGAAATAATTGCCAGCCTTCCTGTCTTCAGTGTTCTTGTTTATATTTATACGTGTCACGTTTCAGATCGCGTTTCACGCTGCCGCCTGTCGCAGCGCAGCACGCACCGCTTCTCCGTGAATGAGGCCTTATAATAACTTGACAGACGTGAAGCAAAGTTAATAAGATTTCTCGAAGGAATTTCTTATTAGTATAATGATTAATATATTTTCTTTCCGTAATGGATAAGGGTACAGATATTAACCTTATTAATAGTATTATTATTACATTATTCTAATATTTACACTTCGTAGAAAAAAAGGGTAACATATTTCCACAGCGTCATCAACAGCCGGAAAACGTTCACTACTGAACATAGGCCTCCCCCTTAGAACGCCATTCCGAATGACAAGATGCCAGTTGCATCAACCGGTATTTTGTCGTTCATAATAAGGGGAAGGTTGAAATAATCCCCGCGCAGGCGGCTTAGGGATCGCAGTGTAACCACCAGGCGTCAAGAGGATGCTGCTGCCCATCCTCCGGTGAGACTAGTCGAGTTTTGGGACAGTTCGATTCCCGGTCGGAGCAAACATTTGTCTCATAGCTTTTATTTGTAATAATTTAAATAAATTTACAAATATTTGTTAATAAAAAAAGAGGCAGATATTTACTCCGGGTCTGGTTGTCAAAGAGTGGTAGGTAGTGGTACCCAGTCTGCTAATCCAGGGTAGCACCACCACTTACAAGTATATAGACTGTGAAGCGACTTGCATTTTGAGATCAGCTTGTATGTTGCCGGTTCGAACTAGGCCGGCATAGTAAATGTGACTGCTACTTACTTAGTAACTGTAGTGGCACTCACCTTCATCCATAGACCGCACTCCAGCCTAACATCAGGGGGGTGCTGTTATATGTCGAGTTACGATAAAAAATAGAACAAAAAAGCGCCTACGACTGAAAAGCAGTTTACTGTTGCCTCAGTCGCCGTCACTATGCCATCCAAAGCTGCTTATACAATTACCATTACTGAAGTACATAAATCCAGTAATACGGTTACATGATACAATAGAAAAGAATTTGAGCTAACGTAGTATAATTTTGTAGGGTACTCAATTTCTACCCCTTTCAGTCAACTTCAAAAATATTGAGTCAATATTACTATAGAGTGCGCAATAGATGTGCTTTGAAAAAGATTTTTTCATTGTGACACGACATTTGACTTTGATCCGCCTGATGATAATCAAGAGGAGATCCAAGAGTGACGACGACTGAAACAACTGAGTTAGTTACGGCTGCCTCAGTCGCCGTCACCATGCCGGCTTCTTTACGCATCGCTTGAAGGATCCTAGGTTTAAGAGGGAGAGAACTGGCAAAGTATTTCACTTGTCGATTGTTCTACGAACAAAAGACGCACCGAACTTTTTAGTTTTCCGATTCGGTCGACAAAATGCAGATGCTTCCCCCGACATGTGCGGATATTACGGGTGTGAAAAGACGAGGTAGGAACAAGGTTAAAGAGCTCCTCGGTGTATGTAGTAACAAGGATTGACATTCCTTTGCTTCGATGGTTTGGGCATATGGAAAGGATGAGTGAAAGTAGATTGACGAAAATAATTTATAAATTTGTTGTAGATGGATGCGTTAAAAAAGGCAGACCCAGGAGGGTCTTTCCCGACCAAATAGGATACATACTCAGGAAAGCTGGGTTGCCTAATGCCCATAACCGTAGAGCTTCTATGAAAAGAAGTGTGGATGTGAGGGAAGCGAGGGACTTGTCTCAGCATCGTGGCAAGTGGCGCTCCATTGTCTCTGCCTATCCCAGTAGGCTTGACGATTGATGGATTGAGTGCTCATTACTCTACGCCAGTTATAGAGAATTGTGTCAGGATCGTGAAAAGTTTCACGATCCTTTGTTTTTCACTTGTTTTGGCTCGACATATAACAGCATTCAGCCTGGTGTTAAGCTAGATCCTTTCCAAGAATAGAGACGACTGATACTACAGTAAAATAACAGCAGGTAGTAGTCGTATTTACTGTGCCGCGGTCGCTTGTCGCTTGAAGGTCTGTACACTTCAATGTGGTGATGTTATTCCCTGTGGGATTTAAGGTATAACAAATGAATAATAATGATTACATAGGTATATTAAATTGAAACGTCACGATCTAAGAAATGCAGTTGCCCGCAAAAAGAAATAAAGAAGGTAGGTGAAGTGCTGTCACTGCACTGGTCACAAAAACCGAGAGCTAGTTCAAAACCGTCACCTATGTTTTTGTCTACCTGTTTCTATGATACTAGCACATTTAGTTGCTTAGTATAGAAACGTTTTTAAATTTTTGCAACTGTTCACACTATGTTTCACGTGCTCTAATAAAATACTATAGGGGGTGTCACCTAATATTGAGATGAATCAACGAATATTTTAATATATAAAATAAAGACACCCGTTGTAATTTTACCCTGACGGAACTGGGTTGCTATGTTTTTTGATGATTAATTATATCTATCTGTTTACATCACACCTTTATTGTACCTTTTTTATATTTTTATAATTATTTTTTATTATAATCGGTTAAGTGTTGTCATATGACGATTAAGTTAAGCTGAAGCGCGGTCCATCAATGGAAGCGACTGCTACTACAGTTCAATAACTGTAAGTAGCAGCCATACATCGATGCTAACAACTTACAAGCTGAAGCTAAACGCGACTAGGTCACTTTATGGAAAAAGATAATGTCTTTATGTCTTGATAAGGCATCTCGCTTCTTATGAGAATCGGAGCAAATATCATTTTTTGAATATTATTGTTAATTTAAAAAGCTTTTATTTAACTTGCAATGTTTGTATGTACGTGCAAATCTTGAAATTGATTTTTAAAACAATTATGCTTAATCGATTGAGATAAAAAATAAATTATAAAGGTACTAATACAGTTCAACAACTGTAAGTAGCAGTTAAATTCACTATACCGGTCTACTTCGCCCGACAACTTACAAGCAGATTCCAAAACGCGACCAAGCCACCTCACGGTCTGTATACTTAATAGTGGTGGTACTACCCCGGATCGGCAGACTGGGTACCACTGCCTACCACTCTGATAACCAGACCCGAAACAAATATCCGCCACTTCTTTTTAATATAAACAAATATTTGTGATATTTAGTCTAATATTTACTTAGATTTTGCGCGAACATTGATTAATGAATCAAACAAATTTTATGCAGCTTACTATCGACTTACTCGAAACGTCGGAATAATAAAATAACATTGTTAAATGAAAACCAAAATAAACGCGATAGTAGGCCGCATAAAATTTGTTAAATTCATATTAAATCTAATTATTAATATTTAATTCGACCGGGAATCAAACCTATAAGAGTGCTAACCAATTCTCTATGCACATCGTCAATATTTCTTGTCGAAAATATTCCATATAAAAGAGGCTTTCAGATAAAATAATCTGGCCAAAGTAAAAGCGGTTGAATAACCTTTTTAACCCTCATTTTATCGTACGATGGAGACTAATATATTTTGGTAGCGTACTTTTACGACCTAACTGTTCTAGGGTTAAGCTTGACCTAATACAAAGAGTTTCAGCTGACTAAAAAGATATATACTCATTTTATATGAAGTCTAGATTTTTACAGGTCTTTTTAAGACAATATTTTCTACACCAGGTCCTTTTTTTAATTGTGACATAAATATGAAAACACGCCCGATGTTAAGCTGTAGTGTGGTCCATGAATAAATGCCACTGCTACTACAATTCAATAACTGTAAATAGCAATTACATCCACTATGCCGGCCTAGTTGGAACCGGCAACTTACAAAGTGATCCCGAAACGCGAACAAATCACTTTAAGTTTTTTATAATACTTGTAATCCACCTCTTTTATTATTATCAAATATTCGCAATATTTAATATATTATTTTGGTTTTGATTTTACAATTTTATTTTATTATTCCGACGTTTCGAGAGCTTTGCAGCCATCGTGGTCACAGAGACGAAAATAAACGCGACAGTAAGCCGCATAAAATTTGTTTAATTCATAAATACCGTCAGTTTATATTGTACCTCGCGAGTTTGTAAACTGATGATAAATTGTGAACGGTACCATACAGCTTACAAACTAACGTACTAGTTTATATCCATGTGATGATAATATATTTTCTCGTGAATCTATCTGTAACTATATATCTATATATATTATAATCTATTATGGATAGATTATAAACTATCGTAAATTAATACGTTATATTGCAAGTAGTAAGGTTCAGTTTACAAACTCGCAAGATATATTATAAACAAGATTATAATTATACAGTGACATATATTATATAATATATGATGACTATTTGGTACAAATGTCACAGCTGAAGTAAATTGCTGCATTAAAACTAGATATACATTAACAATTTTACGGCACATTAAATTCAAACATACCCGTAACATCTTATCTGTGACTCTATCTCGAATTTCCATTGTTAAAAATTTTCTTCATACTACTGTTACTGTAACGACTTTAGCGTAAGGCGCCATGTCACCATTAGTACACCATTTCGTTACAGGTAAAGTCCTGGGTTCGATTCCCGGTCGAAGCAAAGATTTGTAACAGAGATTTTATTTGTAATATTTAATAATAAGATTGAATATTGCAAACGATGCAGAAATTCGCTCCGGGTCTGGTTGTCAAAGAGTGGTAGGCAGTGGTGCCCAGTCTATCAATCCAATATAGTACCACTACTTTTTTTATATTGACTCGACATTTGACCTTAACCTGCTTGTTAGTAAGCATGATGGAGGTCCAAGAGTGCCAAAGACTAAAAAAGACGCTTCAATTCACGGCTCACTCAGTCAGTCGCCGTCACTATGCCGTCTTCTTCACGCATCGCTTGAAGGGTCCAAAGATGGAAAAAACACATAGGCTGGCAAAGCATTCCACTTGTCGATTGTTCTACCCAGCCGCCTTTCGGGATGAGCTTGTAAGTTGCCATTTCCAAAAAGGCCTGCATGGTGCGTCTGCTTCTTGTACTTAATTAACTGTGGTAGCTTTACTTTCAATAATGGGCCATACTTCGTACTCCAGTTTAACATCAGGAGTAATATAATAGACACAGAGATTTGAATAAGGTTGAAAATGATCAACTCACAGAAGAGAACATAAGAAAACGATTAATGGAATAGACAAGACTACAGTTAGAAACAGGGTCAGTAAAGGCAGTCTCATTCACTATGTCGTCCTATTGATGATTTGTCGAAATAAAGGGAATTAATTAATGAAATTTCTAACCAATATATCCTAATTACATACAATATTGACCATAGTTTTATAGAGTATACATTATAATTATTCTTAGAAAATCAAACTGAAAATCAAAACTAACTACAGTAGTTAGGATGAATAGTTCCTTACTAGGGAAAGAAAACCTTTATTTGGAATGAAATAAAAATAAATGGTGACATTTTTGGTTGAATCAGGAAAACCAGTAGTTAAGATTTGAATTGTAGATTTTATGTTTTTGGTGGCATAACCTTAAGAGATATCTTTACCTTTCTAGAATATTTTAGCTTAGATACGTACACATTTCTAACATTAATTTAGAAAACAACCGCGTGAATTTCGGATCAAAGATTGTTAAAGAGACAGATTGTTGACATCCTCAGCTCCGCCCCTAATTGACGCGCACAATATTGTGTAAGATTATTTTGGTATTTTTTGAAATGAACAATAACATTATTATTTTGATTTATTAATTTAATTTAGCTTTTTAACATTATTATTATTATTTTAATTATTATTTACCATTGTATTTTATTGACATTTTATGCTATGCTTTTAATTAATTTATGTTTAATCTGTTGTGTATGATACTTTTTGGGCTATAGTCCAGCAATGTAACCTATTTTGTACTAAATGTTTAACTTAACCAAGATTATAGCCTGTTGTATCTACCTATTAATTTAAATTAAATAAATAAATAAATAAATTTCCTTTTTTATATTTTGATTTGACATATAGTTGAATTACTGTAAATAGCAGTCACATTCACTGTGCCAACCTAGTTGGATCTGCCAATCAGCTTGTAGAATCCGAAACGCGACATAGTCATTCACGGTCTGTATACTTGTAATAGTGGTAAATCGGCAGACTGGCCACTACGGCCTAATACTCTTTGTCACCCCAGAGAAAAAGTCTGCCTCTTTTTTTATTAACAAATATTTGTAAATTATTATTTTCTTAAATTTTGCGCGAAGATTGATTAATGAATTAAACACATTTTATGCGGCGTACTATCGCGTTTATTTTAGTTTTGATTTTACAATTTTATTTTATTATTCCGACGTTTTGAGAGCTTTGCAGACATCGTGGTGACGGAGAGACTTACGACTTAGTCGTATTTCAGGATTAGCTTAAAATTTATAAATTTCAGCGAGGCAAGCAGTGTATAGAAGAATATATGGGTAAGTATTTGTGTACAAAGATATGCAAAAAATAGTACTGTGTTCACTTAGTCGTTTCTTACCCATTTGAGGCTTAAAGGGTAAAAAAGACGAAAAATAGAACCTTTTTATAACAAAGATAATTTTTCATTCGTAATACTCTCTCTTCCGTTTACAGTAACACGAAACTCTACAAAATGGACGACAAAAAAGGCTATTTGTCTTTAAAAATACGTTGAAATTCTCGTGGAATTAACCTATTTTATTTATTGAAAAAGATAAACAATACAAGTATATATATGTATATATATATATATATATATATATATATATATGTACGTCATTTTGTGACTTACTATTTGACTTAACATTTGAAACATAAACGTTTTTAAATACATGTGTGTTTTAACTGGTACCACTGAGCTACTCTGATGATGGAAATCGAAGGTAGGAAACGAAATCCTGGATGGGTTTAACCTTAATGGGTTTACTAAGTTTGGACTCATTCTACTCACTGATCTCAACTTACCTGATGGCTAAAAATCTGACTGAATTTTACCGTTGACCGTTTACGATGGACTGTTTAAAAGGAAGGAATTAATTTTAATGTTAATGTTAATAATAATGTTACGAGATTTCACGAGGTAAATCCATGGTAATGATTGTCACGCAACTTTTAAAATGGCGCCAAAATGTAAAAAGACAAATGTCAGTTAAATTTTACAGCCAATTAGTTCCATTTTCAAATGTAATTATTACTTTTTAAATATTGTTAATGGAAGTGGCCAGTTCCGGATACATAAATAGAGTCCTCGTTTGTTATTTTTTATTGTGATTCGACATATGACAGCACCTAAACTCTAGTTTAACATGAGGGGGGGCCTCATGTTAAACTAGAGTGCGATCCATAAATGGATGTAACTGCTAACATAACATAGGGTATATGTTAGTTAGCGGTTACATTTATTCATGGACAGCACTTTAGTTTAACATGAGGCGGGGTGCTATTGTGGAATATGTCATATGTCGAATCACAATAAAAAATAACAAACGAGGACTCTATTTATGTATCCGGAACTGACCTTATATATATATATATATATATATATATATATATATATATATATATATATATATATATATATATATATATATATATATATATATATTCTTTATATATAATATATATATAAAGAAAATATATTTTTAGAATTATTGAACATGGAAGTAAGTTTACATTTTTTCACGTCATTAAAGATGATGCCTGGATATTATTATGTATGGTTTATATTTCCTTGAAAGCCTCCTCGATTTCCCTTTTCCTTGAAAGGGAGAAAATATATAAAGTTTCCATAAGTTACCCGCCTAAGTAATGTATATTGGGCATTATTCAATGACTTTCTTTTCAAGCGGAAAGCTAAAGCGGCAACGTTTCAGATAATTGTTCCTCGTTAAAATTAGTAAAAAATTAATATTAATTAAACCAGTTTTATGCGGCTTACTATCGCGTATATTTTTGTTACATTATTGTAAAAAAAATATACCGAGCGACGTTTCGAGTGGTTGCGTCTCCGTGACCACGATAGCTGTAAAGCTCTCGAAACGTCGAAAAAAAAAACCAATCAATAACCAAAAATAAACACAATACCTGATACCCAGGATGGTACCCGAGGCTATTGAGATTAAAAAAAACATCCTAATTTCAATAGAGAAGGTGGTTGGCGATTATCTAACACCTGGGACCCCATAATACACAAACTCAAGTCCCAAGTCCAGCAAACCGCCAAACCAAATGACACCGTCAGTTATTATTGCAAAAAATTGAAATGAACCGGTAACAGAAAAAAAAATCAAAACATCAAACGTTCACTGTCAACCAATCAATCAAATTTACACGTCTTTTTCCTACATAGGCAGAGACAATGGAGCGCCACTTGCCACGGTCCTGACACAACTCCTTCACATCTACAATTCTCTTCATACAAGCTCTATGGTTATGGGCACTAGGCAACATATAATCGTGGTAATAACTTAGGTCAAAGGCCTTGTCGTTCTGTTTATGGTATGCAATAAGATATGACTAGACTTTATAAGGGAATATAAATTATCACTATATTTATTAGTATCGCATTGAATCAAGTACATGTTTGCGTAATTTTTTTATTGTGACACGACCTTTGATCTCGACCCGCCTGATGATAAGCAAGAAGAGATCCAAGAGTGACGACGACTGAAACAACCAATAACTTGGCTGCCTCAATCGCCGTCACTATGCCAGCCAAAAGTGCTTCTACACGCGTCGCTTGAAGGATCCAAGGTTATAGGATGGAGAGAACACATGGGCTGGCAAAGCATTCCACTTGTCGATTGTTCTACAAAGAAAAGACGTATCAAACTTTTTAGTTCGACTAATAACTATGTTTTAGAATTCTACTACTATAGGTAGATTCTATAATCAATTTCCATTTCTATACTAAACTACTAAAGTGCTTATATCATAAAAACAGGACAACCAAAGTACATATATCAAAGATACATTGGCAAGTGGTTTTTGAACCCGTGCTCATGGTTTGCGTAACCATTGCACTGCCGCTACAACACGGTCGCCTTGATCGATCAATTAATTAAATTGTCACACCTTTTTCCCACAAGCAAAGGAGACAATAGAGCGCCACTTGCCGTAATCCTGACATAATAAACGCTTCCCTCACATCCACAATTCTCCTCATTTTTCATTTCGCTCTACGGCTTGAATTGCGGATATTTTTTTTTTTTATTGTGACACGACATTTGACCTCGTCCCGCCTGATGATAAGCAAGAGGAGATCCAAGAGTGACGACGACTGAAACATCCGAGTTAGTTCACGGCTGCCTCAGTCGCCGTCACTATGCCGGCCAAAGGTGCTTCTTCACGCATCGCTTGAAGGATCCAAGGTTATAGGAGGGAGAAAACACGTGGGCTGGCAAAGCATTCCACTCGTCGATTCTTCTACAAAGAAAAGACGCACCGAACTTTTTATATGAGGGAGTTCATATACGTGGCAAGTGGCGCTCCATTGCCTCTGCCTATCCTTGTGGAAAAAGGCGTGACAATTTGATTGATTGATTGATAAATTCCTGCTTTTATTATTAGAGGAAAGTAACCAAAAGTGGGCTAGTGCTTTAATATGGGCTAGTAACAATTCTCAAGAACAAATAATTGAAAGACGCAACAAACGGCTAACTTCTGTCGCATTCATCCCCCCTAACACCGTAATCACTCTATAGTTTTTCCACAGTTTGGCGCAAGGTGCCATTAAGGTGAGGCGTAACAAAATCACCGCTGCCGAAAAATTTTGTAAGGTATGTAATAAGATATTGTTTTTGTTATGATAATTAGAGCTAAATAGTGTGAAGATATATTTTACTTGTAGGATATGAGTTGGGGTTTACGTTTTTCCGTTTATTAGTTGTTTGTGATGTATGACTTATAAAGTACAAGTTCAAGTTTATTTCTATTAAGAATTTTAAATATGGGCTATGGCTATGGTCCTAAATATGGGCTAGCCCATATTTAGGTACTAGTACTGAGGTGGCTAGGCATTTGTTTCTAGCAGTGTGTTTTTTTCTTTTTCAGGATGGCTCCAACAAAATCAGAAGAACCCAGGAAAAATTGAGATAAAGAACAAATGATTAAGCGGCTGAAAAGCCTATATGAAAGTTCAAACTGGTGAAATTGCAGCTAACGGATATCGCGTTACAGGGCTTTGGCCCTTAAATAAGACCATATTTAGCGATGTAGATTTTATTGCACCTGAACAAAATGCTGTCAAAGATGGATGCACAGATATTACCCCAACAAAATCATCATTTAACTATGAGAAGTCATTAGATAGCAATCTTAGATCGCCCCTTTCAACTTTAACTTCAATTACCTACTCTCCTCTATATATAGGTATTTTAATAAAAATCAGAGCGATCATTCATAATACTGTCATTGAGTATTATAGTATTATGTCTCTCTCCTTAATTCAAAATGGCGCCTGTATTAAGTCCAAAGAATTTGGAAAGAATAGAATCTGTGCTAAAACAAGAACTAATGCATTGTTATTTGTCTCATTTATATTATGTTTATACCACGTGTGACTGAAAGAGACAACATCTTGTACTTCAATTCCTTTATTTCAATTCAATTCCTACTTTTTTGCAAATACAACCACTTGTAATTGTGGTTGACTTTTAATACTGCCCAATTAAAAGTCACGTGGTAGTAAGAGTAGCGGCATAATTGTTCCGTCATCCTCATGTCATTTGTTATTCTGTCAAATTAGGTTGTCAAATGATCATCAAAACTAGTGACAACCTTCTAAATTACGATTTTGTCGCTATTGTAGGGCTCCTTCTGTATCTTAATTCAAAATGGCGCCTGCATTAAGTCTTTTTCTTAAGGGTGTGGCTGTACAAATTGAAAGGCATTCGTCAAATGGTAAATCTACCTATTCATTCATAATCAAGATCTCGTTAAGGTCGATTGACAAGGGGTGACACTTCCAATAATAGAAATACGTGTCTACTTTCATAAGGCGACCGTGTTGTAGTGTTAGTGCAATGGATTGGTTACGCAAACCGAGAGCACGGGTTCAAAATATGTGTACCAATTACCAATGTATCTTTAATATGTGTACTTTGGTCGTCTTGTTTCTATTATACAAGCACTTTAGTAGCTTAGTGTAGAAATGTAAAAAAATAAAAAAATATATATATAATAACATTTATACATATTTAAGCGACCGTGGTGTAGTGGCAATGGTTACGCAAACCGAGAGCACGGGTTTAAAACCACTTGCCAGTTCTAATGTATCTTTGATATATGTACTTTGGTCGTCCTGATTTTATGATTTGATGATTTTTTTTTTCGTTCGTTTCGGTCACGTTTCGGGATCAGCTTGTAAGTTGCCGGTTCCATCTAGGCCGGCATAGTGGATGTGATTGCTACTCACAGTTATTGAATTGTAGTAGCAGTGATATTCATTCATGGACCACACTTTGGCTTAACATCAAGCGGGGTGCTGTCATATGTCGAGTCACAATAAAAAAATTAAAAAAAATGAAAACTTAAGCAGCTTAGTATAGGAATATGAACAAAAATAAAATAAAAAATAAGATACGTTTTAAATGTTTTAGTGTTCGCAAATGGCACGAGTTAAAACAAGTGGAAGTAGGACGGAATGATAGTTAATGAAAAGAAACAAATATATGTTGCTCTGCATCGCGATACTGAGTTCTGGTTTGCTTATTAGCATAGTTTTAACGCCTATAACATATCTAGGTCTTTTCTAAATATCATTGATCAATAAAATCCTATGAAATATGAGAATTGTCGAATTGTTGCGCTATTTTAGCAGTCATTTATTCATTTGCCCGGGTCTAATAAAATGACTCATTCGCGTTTTGAGATCAGCTTCAAAGTTGCTGGTTCCAACTAGACCAGTAGAGTGGATACGGCTAATACCAACAGTTCTTAAAATGTAGTAGCAGTCACCTTTATATTCTAAGCACACCAGATTAACAGTGTCTAAAGCTTGTCTTTCTATCTTTCTAAGAATTCAGGTGTGGGAACAGGCTGGGTTCTGTCACACGTCGAGCCACAATAAATCAATCAAATTGTCACGCCTTTTTTTCACAGGGATAGGCAGAGACAATGCAGCGCCACTTGCCACGATCCTGACACAACTCCATCGTTTACAATATTCTATTAATACAAGCTCTGTGGTTATGGGCACTAGGCAACCTAGCTTTCTTGAGGATGTCTCCGATTTGGTCGGAAAACACCCTACTGCGGGGTTAGGTTGGGCAAGTTAAAACGATTATCGTCTTCCGTCGACGATTGGCAAAATAATAAAAGTTAGGCTAAATCCACCAAATTGAGACTATTGATGATAATGATAAAACGTGTCGTCGCACAGACGATATTCGTCACAACGATTAAGTGTCTCGTTTTATTGGATTTAGGCTAGTTTTTATTATTTTGACAATTACCGACGAGAGACGATAATCGTTTTAACTTGCCAACCTAACCCCGCTGGGCCTGCCTTGTTTAACTTATCCATTCACATGAGATTTATTAATAAAAAAGCATCAAAATCATATAAATAAAATAATATTTTACTAAAGCTCAAAGAGGTAAAAGCTTATCTCTGTGAAGGTTAAACAAAATCCACAAACGACTCGCGTTAAAAGGGAGGATAGACAATATTCAATACAGCCTAAAATCACATCACATAAATCTATTTTGATTATTTTGTTTATATTATATCTTGTGTATAAAAATAATCCTTAATCAAAACCAAAAACCGTGTAGGTATTTCGCAACGATTTCTCTATGATGATTTCGGAACGGCATATCACGGGAAGAAATCTTTGTTTATATTTTATTGTGACTCGACATATAACAGCACCCCGCTTGATGTTAAACTGGAGTGTGGTCCATGAATAGATGTCACTGCTACTACAATTCAATACCTGTAAGTAGCACTCGCATCCACTATGTCGGCCTAGTTGAAACCGGCAACTTACAAGCTGATCCCGAATCGTGACCAAATCACTTCACGGTCTGTATACTTGTAAGTGGTAGTACTACCCCGGATCGGCAGATTGGGTACCACTACCTACCACTCTTTGATAACCAGACCCGAAGCAAATATCCATCTCTTTTTTTATTAACAAATATTTGCAATACTTCATGCGATTAAATATTACAAATAAAAGCTAGGAAACAAATATTTGCTCCGACCGGGAATCGAACCCGGGACTTTACCCGCAACCAATCAATCGCTAAACCGTTCGTCCACGCCTGTCGTCATATTGAATGGATGTCACTGCTAATACAATTCAATAACTGTAAGTAGCACTCCCATCCACTATGCCGGCCTAGTTGAAACCGGCAACTTACAACCTAATCCTGAAACGCGACTAAATCACTTCACGGTCTGTATTTTTCGTGTTATTGAACTAAATTTACCTGAAGTTTCCATTTTGTGCCCGGGATTTTTTTCAGGGAACCATGACGACATTTATCGCCTCTTTCCTCACTGAACATTTTATATTTCCGGGAATCCGTTATATGAATAGGGTTGATAGGAATTTATCACTCAATTTTTTTGGGGCAAAAATTGTCTTTTTTTCGGGTAAGGAATGTTGCTTTTTACCTATTAGATTAGATTTTTATTACTAAAAATATCAAATACTCACTCCTTCTTCCCACAGGGATAAGCAGAGACAATGAAGCGCTACTTGCCACGATCCTGACACAACTCCCTCGCTTTCTTCACATCCACAATTCTCCTCGTACAAGCTCTACGGTTATAGGCACTAGACAACCTAGCTTTCTTGAGGATGTCTCCCATTTGATCGGAAAACACCCTCCTGGACCTGCCTTGTTTAACGCATCCATCCATATGAGATTTATCAATTGCTTTCGTCAATTTACTTTTACTCATCCTTTCTATATGCCCAAACCATCGAAGCATAGATAATAATAATAATCTACTTAAAAACCTAAAAACTTTTGAGTTAAACAAATTTTATGCGGCTTACTATCGCGTTTATTTTGGTTTCGATTTTACAATTTTGGATGGATGTCCCAGGTGTTAGAATACATACTAATAAAAAACTATAATACAATTTTATAACACAAACATTATAATACAAAACATTTATTTTTGCAAAAATTCGAAATAAACCGGTAACAGAAAAAAGAAAAACAAAATCAAAAACGGGGTAGTTTTGGAAACAATAACAGCATCAACGACGACCAACACCTCAGTCTCTCCGTGACCACGATGGCTGCAAAGCTCTTAAAACGTCGGAAAAAAATAAAAAAAATGTAAAATTATAACCAAAATAAACGCGATAGTAAGCCGCATAAAATTTGTTTAATTCAATAATCAATGTTAGCGCAAAATCTAAGAAAATACCTGAAAGCTTTTAGAACAAAAAATATTAGTTTTAAGATAAAGTTCACTACAACTTAAATTATTGCATAGCGTGCTTAGTTGCCTTTAGAAAATTATCTGTCTATCTCGGTACTGTGTTAAAAGTCGTATATATACAACGTGAAAAGCTATTTCGTGAAAAGCTTTATCTTGAACCGCTTTAAAACGTTGCTTTCTTAAAGTAGACCTATATAGTCCATTTCAATGTAAATTTTAAAGAACGTAAATATTGAAAATATATATTTTATTAACACGACAGTTCGTGTCATATCTATTCAAAAAATATGTTACTTTGTAATAATATGGCGGTTTTTTTATAGACAAGTAGGTCTGGGGGAAGCGAGGGAGTTGTGCCAGGATCGTAGCAAGTAGCGCTATATTGTCTCTTCCTATTCCTGTGGTGATATTCGATTTTGGATCTTTGAAAACCCAGATTCTTCATAGTTTAATTATTTTCACTTAGTTTTCTCCTTAACTACAAAAAGTGATTGTATCATAGAAACAGGACGACCGAAGTACAAATATCAAAGATACATTGTGGTTACTTACCTGGAAGTGGTCACGTCCTGTAGGAGGGAGTGGTCACGTGACAATTTGATTGATCTGATAGATAAGATAACTACATTGAGCCTACTGCTACTATAGTCAAATAACTGTACGCAGCAGTCGCATCCACTATGCCGGCCTAGTTGGATATATCTACATTTTGTGTAATTTATATTAATTTAAAGTATAATTTTAGGCAAAGAGGTGTTAAGGTAGCGAATTTAGTGAAATATTTAATCAAAGTAAGTCAGTAGAGTGTTTTCTATGAATAATTAAGATACCTTTTCAATAGTGACGTTTGAGTTAGGAAAGCTTAATGATGAGGACCATTTAACCTGTTATTATATCTTATAAGAATTATCTTTCTAAAATACATCGTCAAAGGTGACCGTGGCGTAGTAGGAGTGAAATGATCAGGCAAACCGAGGTTTATAACCACTTCCAGAGTGGTAGGCAGTGGTACCCAGTCTGCCGATCCGGGGTAGTATCACCACTTACAAGTACACAGACCGTAAAGTGATTTGGTCACGTTTCGGGATCAGTTTGTAAGTTGCCGGTTTTAATAGCCAAGAGTTATTGGTATATATATCTATATTATTATTGCTCTGACATATGACTACTATGTACTACTATGAATGGAGGCAACTGCTGCTACAGTTAGACAAGCAAACAGGAGCCACATCCACTATGCCTGCCTAGTTCGAACTGACGCAACAACTGTTAATATGATCATATACACTCATATACAACTTTTTATCTCCTAAAAGTTTCTTTTACTACTTGTACATAAGTAAATTCGGTTTCCCGCCAATTCCTAACACGATATTAGGTCCGTAATACTATAAAAGGGGTCATTGTGACCTTTTACGACTAACGCACGTGGTTTCAAATGACCGTTTAAATGGATGGTATAGTGAGGTTCACCGTTTAAGAACAAGTATCTTACGTTTCTATTCAACTTGAATAAGAAGCGAGTAGAGTTTAAAGAACTGAACATCGCTCGAAGAACCGTTAACTGATGGGGAAGAAAAGGTTGAGTGAAGACTAGAGGGTTAAGACGTAAACCGAGTTGAGACGTAAACCTAGTTGAGACGTAAACCGAGTTGAGACGTAAACTGAGTTGGGTCGGTTAATATCTAGAATAAACCGGTTTGAACTATTATATACTTAAGTATATAAGTATAGTTAGCTTATATACTTTAGATTGTCGGACCGAATTGTCAACTCGGTTTGTAAACCGGTTTGAATTGAATTCAATAATTCGGTTTGCAAATCGGGTTATTCATATTTTTATATTGATTTAACTCGGTTCGAAAAAATTCGAGATCGTTCCATCTTTAGTGGAGACCACTTACCGGAAGACGCAGCGTAACTAACGACATAGTGAAAGTCACAAATATGCGGTGGATGCAACTGGCATCTTGTCGTTACAAATGGCGTTCTAAGGGGAAGGCCTTTGTTCAGCAGTGGACGCCTTTTAGCTAATGATGATGGGAGTTTCAAGTAGTATTTCTTTGTTACAAAGATGAAAACGCAGAGAGTGGTAGGCAATGGTGCCAAGTCTGCTGAACCAGGGTAATATATACAACCAACCAACAAGTATACAGATTGTTAAGTGAGTGCTTTACCAATAAAACCTTTTTTTTTATTGTGACACGACATTTGACCTTGACCCGCCTGATGATAAGCAAGAAGAGATCCAAAAGTGCTGACGACTCAAACTACCAAGATAGTTCATGGCTGCCTCAGTCGCAGCCACTATGCCGGCCAAAGGTGCTTCTTCATGCATCTAAAGTCATAAAGATGGAGAGTTCTCTTGGCTATTCACATGGGCTAGCAAAGAAATAATCAATAAATTATAATGGAAACCAAAACCAACTCAAAAACGAAACGATTCTGATAAAAACGAAGAATAAAAGTAAAAAAAATATCAAGTATAGTATATTCAAACTACACCATGAAAATGAGTTTTTATTTAATGTTCTACTTTTGGTCAGTTACTACATATGGTTGAATTTTATATGCCTGTTGATGACATTGTAAGGTTCCGTAGGTTGTAGAGTGAATTCCTTTTTATGACAACAAAAGTTAAGCGTCCGTAGAAACCCGAAAACATTGAATAAGGATAGAAAGCGGCCGTGTGGTCTAAGGGTAGTGAAATGAAATGGCCTTGCAAACCAAGAGTCCATTTACCAGTACCAATGTGTAATTTGTTCGACAAGTTTCTATGATACAAGTACGTGTATCATAAAACTTAGCTTTTTGAAAATAGTAGACAGGCAGTTGGTGGTCATTAGCTAAGCTGCCGACCCTGGGTAATATACTTTCAATTGTACATGTTTAATAGTAGATAACGACAAGATAAACAACTACAGTACAAACCGAGGTCTAGTAGTATATACTCGTAAATGGTCTAGGAAACCAAGAGTTCCCGGTTCAATAAACCAATTGGCTGTACCAATATATTTTAAAGAGTGGTAGGCAGTGGTACCCAGTCTGCCGATACGGGGTAGTACCACCACTTACAAGTACATAGTGAAGTCTGTATACGGTCGCGTTTTGACATCCATTCATGGACCACATTCCAGCTTAACATCAAGCGGGGTGCTGTAACATTTCGAGTCACAATAAAAAAAATCTCTGATATATGTACTTTGGTCGTCCAGGGTTAATGATACAAGAATATTTATTTGGCAAGCGGCGCTCCATTGTCTCTGCCTATCCCTGTGGGAAAAAGGCGTGAACAAATATCAATCAATCAATTTAATTGATTGATTGATATTTATTTGCTTAATATAGAAATGTAAAAAAAAAAAGTGATGAGATAACGCAGTGTTGCGAGTTGTGAAAAAAATGAGACAGGCCTTTGCCTGACGGTAGGATAGTTAAATTGGCTAATTATAATATTCTAAGAGTGATAGGCAGTGATGCCCAGTCTGCCGAACCGGTGTAGTACCATTACTTACAAGTATACAGACCGTAAAGTGACTTAGTCGCGTTTAGGAATTAGCTTGTAAGTTACCGGTTCCGACTAGGCCGGTATTAGGTGCCGGTATTGAACTGTAGTAGCAGTCACCTGCAGGGCAGGGTGCTGATTATATGTCATATGTCGAGTCACAATAAAAAAAAACTATAATATGGCATTATGCTCGCTTAAATAAATGTAAAATGAGTAGTTTGTGTCAAAATCCAAATATACAAACCTTTATTAAAATTATACAATAATTTTAATAACAAATTAGTCCTTGTGTCTTTACGGTTAAGAATCAAATTAAGTTTTTGTAGTTTCTGCTTATAGAACCAGCTGTACTTTATCAGTAATCTTTAATCTAAAGATAAGACATATTTGGAGGTAAAAGTGACGTCATTTTCATCTTAAACCTTATCAGTAATAATGCCTTAATAGGTTGTTTTATAGGTAATTTGTTTCATATTAGAAAATATTGCGAAATATTTCTATTATATTGTTATGAAAAAATATTATGAAATTCTATTAACATTAGTTATATTATTTCTATGTAAGTTATAGAAACATATTTTTATAGGTTTGTAATTTCATGGTAATTTTAATAACTGTATGATATATAACTTGTAATAGATAGTTTGTATTTAAATATAGTACCTAAAATACACAAAATCTGTGGACCATTTACCTAAAATACTACAAAATTTATCAACCATTTAACTTAAATACCACAAAAACTATTAACCATTTGCCTAAAAAACATAAAATCTATCAACCATTTACCTAAAATACCACAAAAACTATTAACCAATTGCCTAAAAAACATAAAATCTATCAACCATTTACCTAAAATACCTTTAAATCTATCAACCATTTACCAAAAACACATCAAAATCTATCAACCATTTACCTAAAATACCATAAAAACTATAAACGATTTGCCTAAAAAAACAATTTACCAAAAACACATCAAAATTTATCAACCATTTACCTGAAATACCATAAAAACTATTAACCATTTGCCTAAAACAACATAAAATCTATCAACCATTTACCTAAAATACCACAAAAACTATTAACCGTTTGCCTAAAAAACATAAAATCTATCAACCATTTACCTAAAATACCTCAAAATCTATCAACCATTTACCTAAAATACCATAAAAAACTATTAACCATTTGCCTAAAATACCATAAAAACTATTAACCATTTGCCTAAAAAAACATAAAATCTATTAACCATTTACCTAAAATACCTCAAAATCTATTAACTATTTACCAAAAAACATCAAAATCTATCAACCATTTACCTAAAATACCTCAAAATCTATTAACCATTTACCAAGACACATCAAAATCTATCAACCATTTACCTAAAATACCACAAAAACTATTAACCGTTTGCCTAAAAAACATAAAATCTATCAACCATTTACCTAAAATACCACAAAAACTATTAACCGTTTGCCTAAAAAACATAAAATCTATCAACCATTTACCTAAAATACCATAAAAACTATTACCATTTGCCTAAAAAAAAAACTATCAACCATTTACCTGAAATACCATAAAAACTATTAACCATTTTCCTAAAAAAACATAAAATCTATTAACCATTTACCTAAAATAACATCAAAATCTATCAACCATTTACCTAAAATAACATAAAAACTATAAACCATTTGCCTAAAAAAACAATTTACCAAAAACACATCAAAATCTATCAACCATTTACCTGAAATACCATAAAAACTATTAACCATTTGCCTAAAAAAACATAAAATCTATCAACCATTTACCTAAAATACCTCAAAATCTATCAACCATTTACCTGAAATACCGCAAAAAATTCGACCCTTTGTAACCTTTTTTTGTATTACTATGAACTGATAGCCTCCAACGCCTGAAAGCACATATTCTCTTTGTCAGCCCTAAAATAAAAAGGTCATTTATAAATTAGTTATGAAAAATGGTTAGAAATAAACCCGTTTTGCGCCTTAAATGATGGACACCGGGTTCAAACCCCGGTCGGGACACGCATGAAAAAATGGTTTTAAACCGGGCATTTTTGGGTTTGCGTGACCATTGCACTACTTTTATATCTACACCACGGTCACCATGATACAAGCACATTTTGTACTAGTTAAATACTGGTAATATTTGATAATATTACTAGTATTAAATATTAACATTATTATCATTCAAAATTTTTGTCGAGGCCTTTTTCATTAAATATGAATATGTCGGCCTAATTATATCCACACTAAACATAATACTGGCAACAGTATTAAATATTAAAATGGTCATTTCTTTAAACAAAATTATTATCTTATGAAATTCTCCAGATTCACATTGACATTGTTGTAAATTGTAAACAAAAAACATTTGTTGTAAGTAAAACAATAAACGAAAACATGTTGTTAAATATGTTCATTTAATCGTCCAACCATAGAATATTTAAAGTTCTCGTATGACAAAACAGAGAACAACGAATCGTAGCATCTGCATTACCATTGTTTTGCCATGTGACGCTGTGTATAAGGTTACCAAGCTTCAAGATTTATTGAGACATGTTTACATTTTTGTCCGATTAAAAACTACGTCTATTATATTTTAAAAGAACTATGGTTCTACGGGTATATTACGAGTATATTTCGAGGTTTAGGATAAATAACGGCCGGCTTTGTGGTTCAATTTAACTTTTTTCTTTGTTACTTTTGTTTATCAGTACGCAGTGTAACTGTAACATACATGTTACTATGTAGATATTACAAGCTTTATAAATTAGTCAAAAAAATTACATAAAAAAACATATTCACGCATGCAAATCGGGCAATCGTGTCTCTCTTCGTCGCGAAAAGGCTACAAATATGGCACAAAATGGGCTCTAAAAAGGCCAACGTTGGCGAAGTTTGCTAATGAACACTCGTGACTCCGCCGATTGTGGTGTGCTAAGGGAACGCCGCAGGCCCTATAAGCCGGTAAACCGTAAAAAAAATTGGTGGCACTCAACAATCCTTATAAAAAGCCCTCTGCTCTCATTTCTCGCATTGTTGTAAATTGTAAACGAAAAACAAATTGTTTTAAAACAATAAACGAAATATTTTTTAAAAGAGTGGTAGGCTGTGGTGCTTAGTCTGCCGATCCGGGGTAGTATACACACCGTGAAGTGACATAGTCACGTTTCGGGATCAACTTTTAAGCTGCCGGTTTCAACAAGGCCTGCATAGTGGATTACTTACAGTTAATTAAATTGTACCTCCGTTCATGGACCGCATTAAAATCAGCTTAAAATCAGGCGAGGTGCTATTTTATTCACCGTTTAAGAACAAGTATCTTACGTTTCTATTCAACTTGAATAAGAAGCGAGTAGAGATTAAAGAACTGAACATCGCTCGAAGAATCGATAACTGATGGGGAAGAAAAGGTTGAGTGAAGACTAGAGGGTTAAGACGTAAACCGAGTTGAGACGTAAACCTAGTTGAGACGTAAACCGAGTTGAGACGTAAACTGAGTTGGGTCGGTTAATATCAACAATAAACCGGTTTGAACTATTATATACTTAAGTATATAAGTATAGTTAGCTTATATACTTTAGATTGTCGGACCAAATTGTCAACTCGGTTTGTAAACCGGTTTGAATTGAATTCAATAATTCGGTTTGCAAATCGGGTTATTCATATTTTTATATCGATCTAACTCGGTTCGAAAAAATTCGAGATCGTCCCATCTTTAGTGGAGACCACTTACCGGAAGACGCAGCGTAACTAACGACATAGTGAAAGTCACAAATACGCGGTGGATGCAACTGGCATCATGCCGTTCGAAATGGCGTTCTAAGGAGGAGGCCTTTGTTCAGCAGTGGACGTCTTCTAGCTAATGATGATGAGAGTTTCAAGTAGTATTTCTTTGTCACAAAGATGAAAACGCAGAGAGTGGTAGGCAATGGTGCCAAGTCTGCTGAACCAGGGTAATATATACAACCAACCAACAAGTATACAGATTGTTAAGTGAGTGCTTTACCAATAAAACCTTTTTTTTTATTGTGACACGACATTTGACCTCGACCCGCCTGATGATAAGCAAGAAGAGATCCAAAAGTGCTGACGACTCAAACTACTAAGTTAGTTCATGGCTGCCTCAGTCGCAGCCACTATGCCGGCCAAAGGTGCTTCTTCATGCATCTAAAGTCATAAAGATGGAGAGAACACATGGGCTAGCAAAGAAATAATCAATAAATTATAATGGAAACCAAAACCAACTCAAAAACGAAACGATTCTGATAAAAACGAAGAATAAAAGTAAAAAAATATCAAGTATAGTTATTCAAACTACACCATGGAAATGAGTTTTTATTTAATGTTCTACTTTTGGTCAGTTACTACATATGGTTGAATTTTATATGCCTGTTGATGACATTGTAAGGTTCCGTAGGTTGTAGAGTGAATTCCTTTTTATGACAACAAAAGTTAAGCGTCCGTAGAAACCCGAAAACATTGAATAAGGATAGAAAGCGGCCGTGTGGTCTAAGGGTAGTGAAATGAAATGGCCTTGCAAACCAAGTGTCCATTTACCAGTACCAATGTGTAATTTGTTCGACAAGTTTCTATGATACAAGCATGTGTATCATAAAACTTAGCTTTTTTAAAATGGTAGACAGGCAGTTGGTGGTCATTAGCTAAGCTGCCGACCCTGGGTAATATACTTTCAATTGTACATGTTTAATAGTAGATAGCGACAAGATAGACAAATACAGTACAGACCGAGTTCTAGTAGTATATAAATGGTCTAGGAAACCAAGAGTTCCTGGTTCAATAAACCAATTGGCTTTACCAATATATTTTAAAGAGTGGTATGCAGTGGTACCCAGTCTGCCGATACGGGTTAGTACCACCACTTACAAGTACCTATACATACCGTGAAGTCTGTATACGGTCGCGTTTCGACATCCATTCATGGACCACATTCCAGCTTAACATCAAGCGGGGTGCTGTAACATGTCAAGTCACAATAAAAAAAAATCTCTGATATATGTACTTTGGTCGTCCAGTGTTTATGATACAAGAATATTTATTCGGCAAGTGGCGCTCCATTGTCTCTGCCTATCCCTGTGGGAAAAAGGCGTGAACAAATATCAATCAATCAATTTTATTTGCTTAATATAGAAATGTAAAAAAAACAAAAGTGATGAGATAACGCAGTGTTGCGAGTTGTGAAAAAAATGAGACAGGCCTTTGCCTGACGGTAGGATAGTTAAATTGGCTAATTATAATATTCTAAGAGTGGTAGGCAGTGATGCCCAGTGGTGGTACCGGGGTAGTACCACCATTTACAAGTATACATTCCGTGAAGTGACTTGGTCGCGTTTAGGAATTAGCTTGTAAGTTACCGTTTCGGCCGGTATTAGGTGCAGTTATTGAACTGTAGTAGCAGTCACCTCCATTCATGGACCATACTCCAGCAGGGCAAGGTGCTGATTATATGACATATGTCGAGTCATAATAAAAAAAACTATAATGATTGCACGCTTAAATAAATGTAAAATAAGTAGTTTGTGTCAAAATCTAAGTATACAAACCTCTATTAAAATTATACAATAATTTAAATAACAAATTAGTCCTTGTGTCTTTACGGTTAAGAATCAAATTAAGATTTTGTAGTGTCTGCTAATAGAACCAGCTGTACTTTATCAGTAATCTTTAATCTAAAGATAAGACATATTTGGAGGTAAAAGTGACGTCATTTTCATCTTAAACCTTATCAGTAATAATGCCTTAATAGGTTGTTTTATAGGTAATTTGTTTCATATTAGAAAATATTGCGAAATCTTTCTATTATATTGTTATGAAAAAATATTATGAAATTCTATTAACATTAGTTATATTATTTCTATGTAAGTTATAGAAACATATTTTTATAGGTTTGTAATTTCATGGGGATCATAAATAGAATCTTTTTAATAACTGTATGATATATAACTAGTATTAGATAGTTTGTATTCAAATATAGTACCTAAAATACACAAAATCTGTGGACCATTTACCTAAAATACCACAAAATTTATCAACCATTTAACCTAAATACCATAAAAACAATTAACCATTTGCCTAAAAAAAACATAAAATCTATCAACCATTTACCTAAAATACCACAAAAACTATTAACCATTTGCCTAAAAAACATAAAATCTATCAACCATTTACCTAAAATACCTTAAAATCTATCAACCATTTACCAAAACACATCAAAATCTATCAACCATTTACCTAAAATACCATAAAAACTATAAACCATTTGCCTAAAAAAACAATTTACCAAAAACACATCAAAATCTATCAACCATTAACCTGAAATACCATAAAAACTATTAACCATTTGCCTAAAAAAACATAAAATCTATCAACCATTTACCAAAAATACCTCAAAATCTATCAACCATTTACCTGAAATACCGCAAAAAATTCGACCCTTTGTAACCTTTTTTTGTATTACTATGAACTGATAGCCTTCAACGCCTGAAAGCACATTCTCTCTTTGTCTGCCTTAAAATAAAAAGGTCATTTATAAATTAGTTATGAAAAATGGTTAGAAATAAACCCGTTTTGCGCCTTAAATGATGGACACCGGGTTCAAACCCCGGTCGGGACACGCATGAAAAAATGGTTTTAAACCGGGCATTTTTGGGTTTGCGTGACCATTGCACTACTTTTATATCTACACCACGGTCACCATGATACAAGCACATTTTGTACTAGTTAAATACTGGTAATATTTGATAATATTACTAGTTTTATATATTAATATTATTATTATTATTCAAAAATTTTTGTCGAGGCCTTTTTCATTAAATATAAATATGTCGGCCTAATTATATCCACACTAAACATAATACTGGCAACAGTATTAAATATTAAAATAGTCATTTCTTTAAACAAAATTATTATCTTATGAAATTCTCCAGATTCACATTGACATTGTTGTAAATTGTAAACAAAAAACATTTGTTGTAAGTAAAACAATAAACGAAAACATGTTGTTAAATATGTTCATTTAATCGTCCAACCATAGAATATTTAAAGTTCTCGTATGACAAAACAGAGAACAACGAATCGTAGCATCTGCATTACCATTGTTTTGCCATGTGACGATGTGTATAGGGTTACCAAGCTTCAAGATTTATTGAGACATGTTTACATTTTTGTCCGATTAAAAACTCCGTCTATTATATTTTAAAAGAATTATGGTTCTACGAGTATATTACGAGTATATTTCGAGGTTTAGGATAAATAACGGCCGGCTTTGTGGTTCAATTTAACTTTTTTCTGTATTACTTTTGTTTATCAGTACGCAGTTTGACTGTAACATACATGTCACTATGTAAATATTAGAAGCTTTATAAATTAGTCAAAAAAATTACATAAAAAACATATTCACGCATGCACATCGGGCAACCGTGTCTTTCTTCGTCGCGAAAGGGCTACAAATATGGCACAAAATGGGCTCTGTTGCGGCTTGGTACATCCCTATCCAATAATCGACATTACCTTGACCCATTTCTCATCACTAGTCCTGCACCCGCAACTTGTTTTTGCATCGACCAGTAAAAAGAGTAAAAAGGTGCAAGTTTAACAGTGAACAAGAGCGGTCGTCATTCGAATGTGACGTCCCAATAGTCATCATCGCGTAGCCTTCAGACAAACAAAACGTCGTCGCGCGCCGTGTTGTTAAGAAACCCGGAAGCCGCGATCTTGGAGGTTCACGCGGCACTCAATGTACCTCGCATAGTTGCCAAATTAGCAACATTAATGAACAATTGTGAAAACTAACATCTCCCGCGTATCAAACAGTCCGCTCTGCAGAGTGTTAATCCTGCCGTGCTCGGTAAGTCCCTTCCTTTTATCATTCTGTAGCATTCACCTTCACCCAGCGGGTTTCGAAGCTCTCTGCCGGCCAGGGACCGAACTCGGCCTGACGTCGAGGGTGGATGAATGCGTCAACAATAGTTTTACTTGGCGTGACATCAAACATACAGTCCATTGCCTCTATCTCCCATCTCCCACCGAATGGTGTGTGTCCGAAAAGGAGCACCATCTCAGCCTTCTGCTCGAATACGCACCAGGCTCTAAAAAGGCCAACGTTGGCGAAGTTTGCTAATGAATACTCGTGACTCCGCCGATTTTGACGTGCTAAGGGAACGCCGCAGGCCCTATAAGCCGGTAAATTTCCGTAAAAAATATTGGTGGCACTCAAGAATCCTTATAAAAAGCCCTCTGCTCTCATTTCTCGCATTGTTGTAAATTGTAAACGAAAAACAAATTGTTTTAAAACAATAAACGAAATACTTTTTAAAAGAGTGGTAGGCTGTGGTGCCTAGTCTGCCGATCCGGGGTAGTATACACACCGTGAAGTGACATAGTCACGTTTCGGGATCAACTTTTAAGCTGCCGGTTTCAACAAGGCCTGCATAGTGGATTACTTACCATAGTGGACCGCATTAAAATCAGCTTAAAATCAGGCGAGGTGCTATCATATTATGTCGAGTCACAAAAAAAAGCCCTTTGGTCTCCCAATTTCTATGATACAAGCATGTTTCGTAGCTTAGTATTTATTTGCGATATTTAATAGATATAATTTATCACCGGACAATGTCCGATTTTTTTAGTACAAGTGGTTACCCTATTCATGACTGAATGAGGCAAGCCATTGTGTGCAGGGCATGCTTTAGACTTGTATTTTCTGTGCTCATCTTTATTACCCTCCCAAGTATTAAAATCACACTGATTAAGACAATACTGGGAAAGTGGAGGGGGGGGGGGGGGGGGGATGGTAAATGTTACACTAATGAAAAATTAATATAGTTGGCATGGCATTTAACTAATGTTCAGCTAATGGGGCGTTCTCACGGAGCGATTTTAGTTGAACAACTGCGAAATCGTTCGTGATTTGAACCGTCTGAACAGACTTTCAATCAAGTTAAAGCAATAAATATCTATTCAACAAAAGTTAAAGACCTTTCGACTCTTGTTGATTCATTTGATAGCTGACAGCGACATCGACTCGTCTGAACTTGTTCGTTCAACTTGCATTGAATAATTAGTCCAATCAGTCAGTCAATCAGCGCGATTGAGTACCTATGTACCGTATATTGCATTCCTCTATCAACAGTATTTTGTTTGTTTGTAAAATAAAATGTGAATTGTGGCGTCCGCATCCACGAGAAAAATGCTAAAATGGGCAGATAGTGTAATAACACGTGTTATATTGAGTCGATTATTATTGAACCGTGAGAACGCTCCAGTCAATATTTACTTTCGATTTTTTGTTAAACGATAAATATCGATCAACTAAAATCGCCCCGTAAGGACGCCCCACAAGTTCGTTTTCACACCAAGCGTATTTTCGGTGCATATAGGCCCGTTTAGCTGGAGTGTGGTCCATGAATTGGAATTGGAACCGGCAATTTATGAATACAAGCTAATACCGAAACGCTCCTAAGTCACTGTACATAATCTACACCTAAAAGTGGTGCTAATACCCCAGATCAGCAGACTGGGAAAATTACCTGCCACTCTTAATATCAAATCAAATTGTCACGCCTTTTTCCCACAGGGGTAGGCAGAGACAATGCATCGCCAATTGCCACGATCCTGACCCAACTCCCTCGTTTCCTTCACATCCACAATTTTCTTAATACAAACTCTATGGTTATGGGCAACCTAGCTCCTGGGCCTGTCTTAAAAACAAGCTAAAAATCCATATTTAACTTTCACCTAAACAATTTAAAACATGACTAAGACAAGGCATTGTTTATACCAAAAATCGCGTCCTACAATAAACACTGCATTCCTATATTGTATTCTATCAACATCGTGATATCATCAACCAAAAAAAAGTTAAAAATATAAGTATAATAGTGTAGTCCATACAAAAATAGACGCCGCTAATCCGCAATTTTATAACACAGATTATAACGGATAATATCAATAGACAAGCAATAAATATATTAAGATAGTTATCATTTCTATAAGCTCTATGTTATAAATTACCAAAATAAAATACCGGTGATGACACATGGATGGATTTGATGTGGATGGATGCGTTAAACAAGGCAGGCCCAGGAGGGTGTTTTCCGACCAAATCGGAGACATCTTCAAGAAAGCTCGGTTGCCTAGTAGCCATAACTGTAGAGCTTGTATAAAGAGAATTGTGAATTTGAAGGAAGCGAGGGAGTTGTGTCAGGATCGTGGCAAGTGGCGCTTCATTATCTCTGCCTATCCCTGTGGGAAAAAGGCGTGACAATTTGATTGATTGATTAACTGTTATATTACATATATGGGAAGTTTTTTTAAAGAATGGTAGGCAGTGGTGCCCAGTCTGCCGATCTGCCCCCCTAGCACGGCAATCCAAGTAGCAAGATTGTAAAATATCATTCCAACTCATTTTAAATAACTTACTAGAACATTGTATCAAAAAAGATATTTAAACGTTCTGTAAAACTTTACACAAAACATATAGTTAAATACATAAATAATTTTTTTTTAAACATTTTGATGTGCCGTCTTAATATATTATTTAATATATATTATAATATTATTCCTTGCAGTTCTTTATCTTGCTTCTTGGATTGCCGTGCTAGGGGGGCTGGGGTAATACCACTACTTACTAGTATACAGACCATGAAGTATTCAAAGCGTATCAGGATTTAGGCAACCTAGCTTTATAGCTTTCTTGAGAATGTCTGCGATTTGAATATATAACACATTAATTTTATTTACAGAACCTTTACGAAAAAAAACACGATTCAACACAATTATGTTTACAAAAACTCATTAAACGACATTTACGTGGAAAACGAACAAATATCAAATTTGTTCGCTGAAAGTCACATCAAAAGTGTTTTCGCATTAAATAAACGCTTTTTACACCACATGTTTATTTTACAAAGTAACATTTTGAAATTTGATAAGCTTCTGAAAGGGGTTGAAAGGGCTTGAAAGGGGGAGATCATCCCCCCCATTTAATGACGGCTTTTAAGCCGCTCTCCTACCTGATCAACACGACACATGACAAGATTAGTGAATGTACATTTTGTACATTCTCATCCTCGTTTTTCATTGTGACCCGACATATGACAGCACCCCGCCTGATGTTGAACTGGAGTGTGGTCCATTAATGGATGTAACTGCTATCAAAGGTAAATAAATGTAAGTAGCAGTCACATCCAATATGTCGCCCTAATTAGAACTGGCAATTTACAAGCTGATCCCGAAACGCGACACGGTCTATTTACTTGTAAGTGGTGATACCACCCTGGATCGGACTGGGCACAACTGCCTACCACTCTCTAATAACCAGACCCGCAATATACGCCTTTTTTATTAACAAGTAAAAGCTAGGAAACAAATATTCGCTTCGACCGGGAATTAAGCCTGAAACTTTACGCGTAACAAACTTGTGTATTGACCAATTCGCTACACCTGTCGTCTATATTATTTAAGTAAATAAATATATGCAATATATTTTACTAAATATTAACTTTATTTGACAGAATTAACAAATCACAAAAAAACTAATTAAAAACTAAAAATTAATAAATAAAATTACGACTATTCGATGGGCGTAGTGTGCCGAGGACACTCGCTGCGTTCCCCCGTTGAACAGCGAGGCTGACCCTTTGAACGAGATATTCTCTACTCAAAGGGTCGCCCGTCGCCAAGTAGAGTTTCTCGCCAAGCTCGCGGGAGAACACAAGAGCATCCTCGGACCACGGGCCTATCGTTTCAACTGCAAATGGAATAAAATGGTGATTGATGATGATCTCCGCGTACTTGTTGCGCTTAAGGCGTGCGGCTGATTCTGCAGCGGCCCCAGGTTTCTTATGGCTGGATGTCACATGTGACTGGCAGAGTGTGTCAACACATGTGGCATCCCAAACCAGTGCGCGGCCTCTAGTATATGGAATTAATGACATCCCGTCCGGACGCCTACCATCATTTCTAACTATCCCCGATGGTTCTAGGATGCAGGGGATGTTAGCAGTTGTAAGCGCCCTTGACAGGATGTCATTAATAGCATGATGTCTTGAGATTCTGCCGGCACTTTTTTGGCAGCATAAGGCATGGCGACCTAGTTCGTCTGCATTGTCACCGCAAAAACAAATATGTTGACCGGAGACCTTGCAGCCCAGTCTTAAGGCTGCAGCAATGCGGAGTGTGCTGGCGTCTAGCAGCGTGCCTGTATAGGGAGAAGGTATAGCACGTAGCCAGGCACCAGCCTCACTCACACAAGATGCTCGTAGACGAGCCTCTTCCGTTATTGACAACCTAGGTAATGAATTATATATTTTTATTGTAATGGGACGGTCCCAATCCTTTTGTGATGTTTTTAAAGAAGGTGATACAGGTGGTAGGTCTTCTGATGATAGAGTTTTCCACAAGGCAAGAGCTTCTTCTTCTCGGTGGAATTTATCAATGTTACAGGATGTCTTTGATAAAATTGTGGTACAGAGAGATTTTGTAGAATTAATGGAGCAGAGATAAGCAGGGACAGTAAGGTCGGAAATTTTTCTAATTCCTAAGCCGGCGAATTTAACTGGAAGAGATGCTTGGGTAAATTGAACGCAAGTGAGGCTTATATATAAGATTGTTTCAAGCGTTATTTTTAAATGATTGTCTATATCTGATAGTATCTCTGAATCCCAACATGGTGTGGTGCGTAAACTGTAAATGAACTTAGGGGCAGCGAGGCAATTCTTTAAAAGGTAAAAAGCAATATGTGAGTCAATGTCTTTCAATCTACGTGTGGCTAATTTGAGCTTATCAAATTTTTCGTTTAGTGCTGTAGGAATTCCGGAGTCGGTGAGATACGTTCCGAGTAAGGTCATGTTATTGCTATTTAAGACACGAATCCCGGGGGCAACGGATTGAAAAGATTTAATAACGTTGTCTCTAGGTTCGGAGAGAAAAAATAACTATATTATATATTATATAATATTATAATATTATATAATATATATTATATACAAACCCAACTTTATGCGTCATATCTTTTCGTCTAACATTCCGCAGTGCCTGAAGACAAGGGTCTTCGACCAATGTGTGTTGCCAGTGATGACATATGGCACTGAGACGTGGCCCTTAAATGTTGGCCTATTGGAAAGGCTCAGAGTCGCTCAGCTAGCAATGGAGAGAGCTATGCTCAGTGTTTTTTTGCGCGATAGAATCCGGAATGTGGCAATGGGCTGGCCACATCGCTCGAAGAACAGATAACCGATGGGGAAGAAAGGTTCTAGAGTGGAGACCACGAACCGGAAGACGCAGTGTAGGTAGGCCTCCCACTAGGTGGACTGACGACATAGTGAAAGTCGCGGGAAACCGGTGGATGCACTGGCATCTTGTCGTTCGGAATGGCGTTCTAAGGGGGAGGCCTATGTTCAGCAGTGGACGCCTTCTGGCTGATGATGATGATGATGAAACCCAACTTTGCAGTTAATTGATTGATTGATATACACCAAAAACAAAAACAACCTTAAATACATATATTATTAAAGATAACAGACCGAAAAACAAAATAGATAATTCATTTAATATAAAAATCAATGTTAACAATGTCAAGCTTGTGTGAGCAATATTATCTCTGTCTACCTTATCAAAGAAACAACCGTGACGATGTAACAAAATATTTTACGCCTTGATTCACACAGGGATAGGCAGAGACATCAGAAACATTGGAACGCTACTTTTCATGACCCTGACAGAACTCTTTCGCTTCCATAAACATAACTCTCTTACATGTATACAGACTGTGAAGTGATTTAGTCGCGTTTTGGGATTAGCTTGTAAGTTGCCGGTTCTAACTAAGTGGATGTGACTGCTACTTACAGTTTTTGAATTGTAGTGACAGCGACATGCATTCATAGAACGCACTACAGTTTAACATCAGGCAGGGTGCTGCAAAGACTATGTGCACTGGGGACCCCTGCCTTTTCAAGAAAGTCCAAAAAATCAGATCAAAATCAAATTGTTACGTTTTTTTCCAACAGGGATACACGGAGACAATGGAGCACCACTTGCCACGATCCTGACACAACTCCCTTGCTTCCCCCACATCTAAAATTCTCACAGCGATTTGGTCGGAAAACACCCTTCGACTGCTAATTTGGTCAACAGAAGGCGGATTCTTCCCCCGACCTGTGCGGATACTACGGGTGTGAAAAGACAAGGTAGGAATAAGGCAACCGCAAACAATTATTTTCCTCGACAGCGCTCCTTGCTTAACACCAGACAAATTAGGGCAGGGATCTTCGACGATATCCTATTTTGAGGTACTTTTGAACTATGGTTCTTGAAATGTTATGAACTCAAAAAAAAAATATGTGTAAAGAAGTAATGTTCAAAAAAATGTGACTCGACATATGACAGCACCCTGCTTGATGTTAAGCTGAAGTGTGGTTCATGGATGAATGCCACTGCTACTACAATTCTATAACTGTAAGTAGCAATCACATCCACTATGCCGGCCTAGATAGAACCGGCAACTTACAAACTGATCTTAAAACGTGACCAAATTACTTCACGGTCTGTATACCTGTAAGTGGTGGTACTACCCCGGATCGGCAGACTGGGTACCACTGCCTACCACTCCTAAATTGTAAAGTAACCTAATATGTTTATTAAATATTTAAATAAATAAATGTCAGAATACAAAAATCCCGTCTGGAACCCGAGCGTGACATTTGAATATATTAATCACAGGTTAGGACTGAAATATTCAACAGGGAAATATAAAACCCCTTTTATCATGTGTTACTTTCGTATCCCTTTTTATTTATTTTTAATTGTGACTCGACATATGACAGCCACCCGCCTGGTGAAGTGCAGTCTACGAATGGATGTGACAAGCTGATCTCGAAACGCAACTAAATCACTTCACGGTCTGTATACTTGTAAATGGTTGTCCCAATAGACGATATTTTTTTTTTTATTGTGACACGACATTTGACTTCGACTCGCCTGATGATAAGCAAGAGGAAGTCCAAGAGTGACGACTGGAATAACCGAATCAGTTCCCGGCTGCCCCAGCCGCCGCTACTATGCCGGCCTAAGGTGCTTCTTCACGCATCGCTTGAAGGATCCAAGGTCATAGGATGGAGAGAACACATGGGCTGGCAAAGCATTCCACTTGTCAATTGTTCTACAAAGAAAAGACGCACCGAACTTTTTAGTTCGACTGCCGATTCGGTCGATAAAATGTGGATTTTTAATTTTAATGATTTTAAGAAGAGACCATATAACTATGCTAATAAGCAAACCTGAACTCAGTGTCGCGATGCAGAGCAACATATATTTGTCTCTTTTTTTCTCTTAATAACTATCATTCCGTCCTACTTCCACTTGTATATATGCTGAGTCATGGTTGATCATACCATTTGCAAACCTTAAACTCGTGTAGATGACGTATCTACTCATTTAGTATCATTGAGAAAAGTAATGTTAATTATTTTTTTATTTACCTTTCTTTACTAAGCTACTAAAGTGCTTGTATCATAGAAACAGGTCAACCAAAGTACACATATCAAAGATACATTGATTCCGGCAAGTGATCTTGAACTCGTGCTCTGGGTTTGCGTAGCTATTGCACTGCCACTAAACCTCGGTCGCCTTTAATTTTTTTTTTGTGACTCGACATATGACCTCGTCTCTGGTGGTAAGAAAGAGGAGGCCCAAGTGTGTCGAAGACTGCAAAAACCGACTCATCACGGTTCCAACAGTTGCCGTCACTATACCGGCTAAAGGTGCTTTATCACTCCTCACTTGACGGATCCAAGGTTATAGCAATGCGTGCTAGCAATACCTTTCGCTAGTCGCCGCGGTGTTGCATCTATACCGATACAAGGTTTTATCTAAGAATATGGAAAGAAAAGAAGCTGTGCTAAAATGAGAATTAATTCAGTGTTATTTATCTCATTTATACTATGGTTATACCACGTGTGACTGAAAGAGACAACTACTTGTACTTCAATTTCTTTCTTTCAAAGGTTGTCACTACTTCTTGCAATTACAACCAATTGGGTGACTTTTAAATCTGCCTAATTAAAAGTCACGTGGTAAGAAGAGTAGGGGTATAATTGTTCCGTCATACTTTTTTTAAAATTTAATGTCATGTGTTATTCTGTCAAATTAGGTTGTCAAATGATCATTAAAACTAGTGACAACCTTTTAAATTACGAATGTAAAAATGTATATTCATCCCCTTCTGACTTTTTTTTAATGTCATAAGTGAAAATAGTATAAACGGTTGTATTTTGTAACTATTTTAGGGCTCCTTCTATTTCCAAGTCCAAATTCTTTGGGTTGTCACTAGTTTTGAGGATCATTTGACAACCTAATTTGACGCAATAACAAATGACATTAAAATACTTTTAAAAAGCATGACGTAGCAATTATGCCGCTACTCTTACTACCACATGACTTTTTATTAAGCAGTATTAAAAGTCAACCAAGTAGTTGTAACTGCAAAAAGTAGTGCCAATCTTTGAAATAAAGGTATTGAAGTACAAGTAGTTGTCTCTTTCAGTCACACGTGGTATAACCATAGTATAAATGAGATAAATAATACTGAATTATGTCTTATTTTAGCACAGCTTCTATTCTTTCTATATTCTTAGGTTTACCACCTCCAATATATAAAAAAAACTTGTCAAAATATAATATACTTATCGTAGTGATAATTATTATTAATGTCAATAGAAAAATCTTGTTAGAACATCCTATATAACGAGGTATATATACATAAAAAGCCTATTTTATTGCCTAGTATATTGTTGACATTTAAAATTATATAAATTCTAAATGTTTTTTTATTGACAGTAATACTTGTATTGTAAAATTGAAGGTCGTCAACACTTTTGTTCTAATCAACTTCGCGTATTCCTTTTTCCACTGAAAGAGAGAAATAGTACATGTATATGAAAGGAGTTTTTTTTATTTTATTTTATTGTGACTCGACATATGACAGCACCCCGCTTGATGTTAAGCCGAAGTGTGGTCCATGAATGAATGTCACTGCTACTACAATTCAATAACTGTGAGTAGCAATCACATCCACTATGCCGGCCTAGATGGAACCGGCAACTTACAAGCTGATTCCAAAACGTGACTAAATCACTTCACGGTCTGTATACTTGTAAGTGGTGGTACAACCCCGGATCGGCAGACTGGGTACCACTGCCTACCACTCTTTGAAAAGAGTGTATGTGGAGTGACGATAGCAGATATAATAAGGAATAGCACACTGCGTGATAGATGTGGTTTGAAAGAAGATGTAGTGACAAGGATTGACAAAGGAATGCTTCGATGGTTTGGGCACATGGAAAGGATGAGTGAAAGTAGATTGACGAAAAGAATTTATAAATCTGATGTGGATAGATGCGTTACACAAGGCAGACCCAGGAGGGTATTTTACGACCAAATCGTCCCCGATTGTCTCCATCTTCAAGAAAGCCAGGTTGCCTAGTGCCCATAACCACAGAGCCTGTATGAAGAGAATTGTGTATGTGAAGGAAGTAAGGGAGTTATGTAAGGATCGTGATAAGTGGCGCTCCATTGTCTCTGCCTATCCCTGTGGGAAAAAGGCGTGACAATTTGATTGATTGAGAGAGAAATATTTAAGCAGAGATAATGGAGTGACACTTGCCACGATCCTAACACAACTCCCTCGCTTCCCTCACATCCACAATTATGTTTATACAAGCTTCACTATTTTGGACACTAGGCAACCCATCTTTCTTGAAGATGGAGACAATCGGGGACGATTTGGTCGTAAAATACCCTCCTGGGTCTGCCTTGTGTAACGCATCTATCCACATCAGATTTATAAATTCTTTTCGTCAATCTACTTTCACTCATCCTTTTTAATTGGTAGTAACTACTTAGCTAAAAGCGGTTTTTTATCAGAATAGCCAGTCTAATGTTATAAAACAAATTGTGAATAGATTTTAACCATGTGTTCTCATTATCGTTTTAGACATCTTAGAACATCTTAGAATCCCCGGCTTTGATTAAATGGTGGTCCAAGTAGCCCCTTAACCGTAATAAATCAACGGACCAAACGTGACAACACGATTACAGATGTGTTGTTCCGACATATACATTCATAACAAGTGAAAATAGATCTTATTTTACGTCTGTTTAAAGCACATAATTAAGGACTACTATGGTCAGATGGTCAATGATAACTCGATTATACTCGTATTTATGACTTTTTGCTACGGACAGAGATCTGAACTGGCAACTATGTTAAAATAAAATGAAATATATATTTGCTTAATATAGGTTACAAGGATCCAGGGTTGAATCTGTGTTGAAGGATCCAGGGTTGAATATGGGTTGTAGGATCCAGGGTTGAATATGGTTTGAAGAATCCAGGGTTGAATATGGGTTCTAGGATCCAGGGTTGAATATGTTTTGAAGAATCCAGGGTTCATTATGGGTTGAAGGATCCAAGGTTGAATATGGGTTGAAGGAGCCAGGATTGAATGTGGGTTGAAGAATCCACAATTGAATTCAAGGATCCGGGGCTCAATATAGGTTACAAAGATCTAGGGTTTAAAATGGTTTGAAGGATTCAAGGTTAAATATGGGTTCAAGGATCCAGGGTTGAATATGGGTTCCAGGATCCTTGAAATATGGGTTCAAGGATCCATGGTTAAATATGGGTTAAAGGATCCTGGGTTAAATATGAGTTCAGGGTTCCTGGGCTCAATATGAGTTACAAGGATCTAAGGTTTAAAATTGTTTGAAGGATCCAGGGTTGAATATGGGTTGAAGGGTCTAGGGTTATTAGATAGAGTAAAAGTATGAATGTTACGACATTGACTGTATTTGCACCTATGACCTACGTAAATGTAAGACACACCAGTTTTTTTACGAGTAAGGTCCCGGGTTCGATTCCCGGTCGTTTTTGTTTTTTGTTTTCATAAATTTTATTTGTGATATTTAATAATTCGATTAATTATTTTATAATATATTTGTTAATACAAAAGAGGCGAACATTTGCTCCGGAGCTGTACCCGAAACGTGACTAAGTCACTTCACGGTTTATATACTTGTAAGTGGTGGTACTACCCAGGATCAAGAGAGTGGGTACCACTGCCTACCTTACTACTTCTATTTTGCTATGAATGTTCTTAGTGCTAAAACTTCATTTTAAAGTGTTTTTATGTTTACTTTCATTTTAATTAATTAGTCATTAATTTCAAATCGAACGAGCGCAATATAATTAATTTATAGACTATATTTAAACTCGCCTGAAAAACATGCTTACAAAAATCTATCAGTATTTTATATTTTATTTATCATTTGTTTAATACTGATTTCCTTATAACCATTCTTAGTAGGGGAATTACCTAAAAGCTTTTTCTATTTATGGTAATAATAGATTTTATTATTGTGTCTCGACATATGACAGCACCCCGCTTAATGTTAAGCTGGAGTGTGGTCCATGAATAAATGTCACTGCTACTACAATTCAATAACTGTGAGTAACATTCACATCCACTATGCCGGCCTAGATGGAACCGGCAACATACAAGCTGATACTGAAACGCGATCAAATCACTTTACGGTCTGTATACTTGTAAATGGTGGTACAACCCCGGATCGGCAGACTGGGCACCACTGCCTACCACTCATTGACAACCAAGCCCGGAGAAAATATCCGCCTCTTTTTTTTTAAATATTAACCAGTATTTATAAATTTAATCAAATTAATAAATATTACAAATAAAAGCTATGAAACAATTATTTGCTCTGACCTGGAATCGTACGCCTGTTGCCTCTGCCTATCTCTGTAATGCATTGAAGTGTAATAATTTAATTGATAGACAATAATAAAATAAATAAGTTACAAATTCTCTACTTATTCTCATTTTCATTGATTTAAAAAAAGTAATTAATTTTAGGTTTTTCTATAAAGAGATTACACGTTGTCATTTGCAGATACAAGCTACAACATAAACAATAAGGTATCTGTGTTCTAGTATTAGTAAAATAATCACGCAAGCCCCCAATTTAAAACCACTTGACGGTATCAATGTATAAATGTCGCCCAGTTTCTATGATATTGTGTATAGCGGACGTCTACTATACCGGCCTAGTTAAAACCGGTATCTTTTTACCTTGGTCATGAAACGTGACTGAATCGCTTCGCAGTCTGTTTAAAGTGGAATGCTAACCCAAATCGACAGACTGGGTAAATAACAGCTGTATGTCTACTCTTGAACTACTTATAAGTCAATCAAATTGTCACGCCACAAGGATAGACAGAGACAATGGAGCGCCACTTGCCACGATCCTGACACAACTCCCTCGCTTCATTCACATTCACAATTTTCGTCAAACAAGCTCGATGCTATGGGTACAACCTTTCTTTCTTGAGGATGTCTCCGATTTGGTCGGCGAACACACTTATGGGCCTGCCTTGTTTAACTTTATTAACGTTTACTGTTATAAATATTTTAAAGGCATTTAAAAGACTTACTTTAAGTTTATTTTTATTTTGATTAGTCATCATAGTTATAGAACACAAGAGTATAAGGATCTAGTAAAAATAATAATTTGTAAACTTACAAGTAAAAATTTCAGCAAACTCGAACTTCTAAGAAATGTCTTCACAAAATTTCAAACTAAATATAAAATAGCAAACAAAAACTCTAATATATGAAAGAAAAAACACAATATTTTTTTACGAAAAACACTAATAATAATAACACAATATTTTAGTAAGAAAACACTTTATAAAGAGCACTTATTTACTGATACAATTTTATTCGTAGCGTATTTCCAAGGCGACGGGATGCACGACCGCTCGCTCTAGCTTACCGGCACCAACTGAAAACTGTATTCTGATTTCATCTCGATAAAATACATCTATAAACACAGATCGTCACCCCGCCCTGTTGAAGATTGGGGAAAATTTCCTACAAATTGTGGCCTATTTTTTTTATTAAATAATCAATTTAATAATGTATTCCTTTATTGTAAATTAGGGCTTTATTGAGGCTTCATGTGTGACAGCACTCCGCTTGACGTTAGTGACTGCTACTACAGTTAAATTACTGTTAATAGCAATCACATCCACTATGCCGGACTACTGGTAACTTACAAGTTGAACCTGAAACACGACTAAGTTACTTCACGGTCTGTATACTTGTAGTATCTGCTTCTTCTTTTATATACCCCGGAGGGTGTTTTCCGATCAAATCGGAGACATTCTCAAAAAAACTGGGTTGCCTAATACATAGCTTGTATGAAAATAATTTTGGATGTCAGGAAAGCGAGGGCGTTGTGTCAGAATCGTGGCAAGTAGCGCTCCATTGTCTCTGCCTATCCCTGTAGAAAAAGGCGTGACAATATAATCAATTGATATTTAATCAAATTATTAAACTGACTGTTGTAATGATCAATATGTTTTTTACTATTTAAAAATCATATTTAAATTACAAAAGATAAAAGGAAAAATAGGAGGGTTGATACGTTGTAAAGAGTCTTACTGTATTTTAGTACTGAAGTCTAGACTTGAGGTTAATTTCCTGGCGAAGGAAATAAGAACATGATTGTTTGAATTTCATGCTTTGTTGAGCTGAAACTGAAAGTGTGAACTCAACTTGAAGCGACTGTACAATCACCCTAAGCTGATTCAGTTATTTTATATACTGGGATGACTTTTTGATAACTGCAATTGTTCGATGATCTTTTTAATTATTTTTTTTACATTTCTATACCAAGCTACTAAAGTGCTTGTATCATAAAAACAGGACAACCAAAGTACATATACATTGGTACCGGTGGGTGGTCTCGAATTTGCGTAACCATTGCACTGCCACTACACCACGGTCACATCATTAATAGTTCAAGCTCATTGAAACTTAACGTCCGAATGATTAAAACTTTTTTTTGAAGCTAAACAGCGACCGCGTAACTTTTTGACACTAACAGCGACCGCGTAACTTTTTGACAAATGGGAATGAATTGCATTGTCATTCCCATTGAATTGCCACAGGGATTGGCAGAGACAATGGAGCGCCACTTGATCCTTACACAACTCCCTCGCTTCCTTTACATCCACAATTAAAAACTAATAAGATATATTTTATATTACAATTAAAACTATAAAACAAATCTTTGCTTAGAAACCCCTGCTGGATGTATGTCTATCCAATTTCTTTGTTGTTAGTCAGTCGTGGCGACAGGTGTGGCGCATTGGTTAGCACACCAGTATGTTACGCGTCCCGAGTTCGGTTCCCGGTTGGAGCCAAGATTTGTTTCATAATTTTTATTTGTGATGTTTATTAATTACAAATATTTCCTAATAAAAAGAAGACGATGTTTGCTTCGGGTCTGATTGTCAAATAGTGGTAACTAAGATGACTAATAAAACTGACTTACTTTACTCAGTCTCAGACTCAGTCGTCGTCACTATATCACCGAAAGTTATCACTACTATTTATTTCTAACATTACTGATGTTTTTAGTATTTTCTTAGATTTTGCGCGAACATTGATTAATGAATTAAACAAATTTTATGCGGCTTACTATCGCGTTTGTTTTGGTTTTGATGTTACAATTTTTTATTAACGATAGTAAGCCTCATATAATTTGTTTTTGTCATTAAATTTGTTTTTGTTTTATATACTGGCTGCGGCAACCGTATAATGAATGTTTTTTCAGTCGCCGATACTCTTGGAGCTTCCCTTGCATACCATCAGTCGAGGTTAAATGTCGCATCTTAGTATAAACAAACTTTAAAAATGTGAAATAAAAGGCATTTTCTTTCAAGGAATGAACAGTATTGGTTCGAAGGCAACAAAGAATTTTTATTAGGTTATTTTATGTTCGACGTGATTTCTTTGCCACAGAGATTTAAAAATTATCAATCAATCAATCAAATTTTCTTTTGGTGTCTTTTACCCATGGGGATAGGCAATAGAGCGCTACTTGCCACGATCCTGATACAACTCCGTCGCTTCCTTCACATCCTCAGTTTTTTAATTTTTATTTTATTTACATTTCTATACTAAGCTACTAAAGTGCTTGTATCATAGAAACAGGACAACCAAAGTTCATATATCAAAGATACATTGGTACCGGTGGGTGGTCTCGAACTCGTGCTCTCGGTTTGCGTAACCATTGCACTGCCACTACACCACGGTCGCCTCTTGCTTGTCGAGGTAAAATGTCGTCACAATAAAAAAATAGAATAGTTATATTGACTCGACATTAAGTTGAAACGAACACGATGAGTCCATAATACGATGAGTATTGGAATTATTTCTGACAACAGGCGTGGACAAACGGTTTAGCGATTGATTTTTTGCGCCCAAAGTCCCGGGTTCGATCCCCGGTCGAAGCAAATATTTGTTTCATAGCTTTTATTTGTAATATTTAATAATATTAAATATTGCAAATATTTGTTAATAAAAAAAAGAGATGGACATTTGCTTCGGGTCTGGTTATCAAAGAGTGGTAGGCAGTGGTACCCAGTCTGCCGATCCGGGGTAGTACCACCACTTACAAGTATACAGACCGTAAAGATTTGGTCACGTTTCGGGATCAGCTTGTAAGTTGCCGGTTCCATCTAGGCCTGCATAGTGGATGTGATTGCTACTCACAGTTATTGAATTGTAGTAGCAGTGACATTCATTCATGGACCACACTTCGGCTTAACATCAAGAGAGGTGCTGTCATATGTTGAGTCACAATAAAATAAAATAAAATTTGGTCACAGTTATGGCAAAATGGAATAAATGTCGAAAGAAAATAACCCTTGTGCACGTATTCAATAATAATACTTGGAAATAGCCAGTATTATTTATTGACCTACATTGTTATTGTTATTACCTACTTTTACTATTATAATTATATTATTATATATTTTGACGACAGGCGTAGTCGAACGTAAAGTCCCGGGTTCGATTCCCGGTTAGAGCAAATTGTTGTTTTATAGCTTTTATTTGTAATTATTAATAATTATATTAAATAATGCAAATATTTGTTAATTAAAAAAAAGAGGCGAATATTTGCTTCGGGTATAGTTATCAAAGAGTGGTAGGCAGTGGTACCCAGTCTGCCGATCCGGGGTTATACCATCACTTGACCGTGAAGAGGTTTAGTCGTGTTTCAAGATCAACTTGTAAGTTGCCATTTCCAACTAGGCCGGCATAGTAGATGTGATTGTTACTTAAAGTTATTGAATTTTAGTAGCAATTGTAGCCATCCATTCATAGACCGCACTCTTGCCTAACATCAGGCGGGGTGCTGTCATATGTCGAGTCACAATAATAACCCAATTCTCCACCATATGCAATTATCACCGAAAGTATACAGACCGTGAAGTGATTTGGTCACGTTTCAGGATCGAGTCACAATAAAAAAAAAACTAAAAGGTTCCTTGCGTCATTTCCTTTTACATGTGAAATGCTGCACCAGACCATATGTTCTCCCACATAACCTTGGATTTTTCAAACGGTGCGTGAAGAAGCACCTTTGGCTGGCGTAGTGACGGCGACTGGGGCAACCGTAAACTTACTCAGTTTTTTCAGTCGTGAGCACTCTTGAACCTTCTCTTGTTTACTGTCAGGCGTGTCGGGATCAGATGACGATTTACAATTAAAAAAAAACTCTGCCTACTCTTATCTAATAAGACGACCGTGGTGTAGTGGCAATGCAATGGCTACGTAAGCCGAGTGGCACGGGTTCGAAACCACCCAACGGTACCAATGTATTTTTGATATATGTACTCTGGTTGGCCTGTTTTTATGATACAAGCACTTTAGTAGCTTAGTATAGAAATTAATAATAAAAAAATAATAAAAAATCAGCCGTAAGTGATGGCACACGACTGAAAATTGTTATTAAGGTTACGGTTACTTCAGTCGAGTCACTAGTCGCCAGGGGAGTCCAAGGTTATAGGATGGGGAGAACACATGGGCTGGCAATCCACTTGTCGATTGTTCGGCAAAGAAACGTCACGAAGACTGACGATTCTGTTTGGTTCGACTACTTAAAATAGAATATAGTATTTTGTTACATTAAGACAAGACTTATTATTTTTTTATTGTGACTCGACATATGACAGCACCCCGCTTGATGTTAAGCCTAAGTGTGGTCCAAGAATGAATGTCACTGCTACTACAATTCAATAACTGTGAGTAGCAATCACATCCACTATGCCGGCATAGATGGAACCGGCAACTTACAAGCTGATCCCGAAAGGTGGCCAAATCACTTCACGGTCTGTAAACTTGTAAGTACTTGCCTTATGGTAAGCAATAGAAAGGTTCAAGGGCACTGAAAACAGAAAAAAACGTTTCAGTTTAAAGTTGCCACTATTCCACCCAAAAACATAACAATACGTCGTTGAAATTACATTGTATTCACATTTCACATTGTAAGTAATACTAAATTATAACAAAGTCTGCTGTCTAACTTCAAAATACAGTAATATTTTTAATTATATCAACCTGGGTCCCGATTCTCTTAACTCATGACAGCGATATAACATGGCGACCTAAGAATATGGAAAGAATAGAATGTATGCTAAAAAAACAACTAATTCAGTGTAATTTATCTTATTTATACTAAGTTTGTACCTCGTGTGACTGAAAGAGACAACTACTTGTACTTCAATTCCTTTCTTTCAAAGGTTGGCACTACTTTTCTGCAATTTCAACCACTTGTAATTGTGGTTGACTTTTAATACTGCCTAATTAAAAGTCACGTGGTAGTAAGAGTAGCGGCATAATTGTTCCGTCATCCTTTTTTTGAAGTATTTTAATGTCATTTGTTATTCTGTCAAATTAGGTTGTCAAATGATCATCAAAACTAGTGACAAACTTCTTAATTACGAATGAAAAAATGTATATTCATCCCCTTCTGACTTCTTTTTAATGCCATAATTGTAGCTATTTTACGGCTCCTTCTATATCTTAAGTTTGGACTTAAGAATTTGGTTCTTTGCATCATGCCGACGAAAAAGCAGTAAAATATTCGCAAGTGACCAATTAACATAGTTAACCTTTTGATTTGTTGTTCACTGATTGGTTACGAAAATGTACTGATATTTGACATCTTCAGTGATCAGTGCCTTTTTGTCAGTGTATTTATTGAAGAAAATCGGCGCTGAAACCGATTAAATATAATATTATATATTTTGTTCTAGATCAAAGAGGACTTCACTACGTCCTTCCTAATTCTATATTAAACATTGCTTACTATCGTGTCTCATATTATTGCCGCCAGCTATCAATGCTGTCAAAACGTACACAGCAAAATAAACTCTGCAATAATTTATTGTTTCATAGCCTTACTATATTTTAACATCAGACACCAGTGTACTTAGGCTACGTAATTATGTGAGTTTTAATTGGTTTTATGTTCGTAACATCAACTCATCTAAACACCAACGCCTAGGTAATATGAGTTCATGTGTAATTTTTGATATAATAAGCTATTTAACATTCAAAACTTTACCCCAACGCGCAAAGATAATTTAGTATACTCAAAAAGGTAATATTACCTACGCAGTAAAATTAATAATTAATTTAATTAAAAATTAAAAAAAAAACAAAAAACCATTACGTACAATGTAATAAATATTTGGCAGAGATATACGACAGGCCTTGACGACAGGCTTAGCGACTGGTTTGTTGCGCATAAAGTCCCGGGTTCGATCCCCGGTCGGAGCAAATATTTGTTTCATAGCTTTTGTTTGTAATATTTAATAATATTTAATATTGCAAATATTTGTTAATAAAAAAAAGATATGGATATTTGCTTCGGATCTGGTTATCAAAGAGTGGTAGGCAGTGGTACCCAGTCTGCCGATCCGGGGTAGTACCACCACTTACAAGTATACAGACCGTGAAGTGATTTGGTCACGTTTCGGGATCAGCTTGTAAGTTGCCGGTTCCATCTAGGCCAGCATAGTGGATGTGATCGCTACTCACAGTTATTGAATTGTATTAGCAGTGACATTCATTCATGGACCACACTTTGGCTTAACATCAAGCGGGGTGCTGTCATATGTCGAGTCACAATAAAAAATAAAATAAAAAAATAATAATAAAAAGAATCGAACCCGGGACGTTGTATCAGACTGGTGTGTATACAAATGTGCGGTACGTGTCTGCATTTTGTATTCACTACAGATTTTTAATTACATTATAAAATGAAACTGAAAACGGGGCTGAATAGGCAATATGTACTTAGTGCTTGGCCTAACTGCTTTTTTATAATTATTATTCTAGAATACACTTCGTTGTAAATACTAATTGCTTTTGTTCTCTATGTAAATTTAATACATAACAATTAAAATGAAAGTCCTAATAGCCCATCGCTATCAAGACTGTATTAGGTCTTTACCTATGAAATTGCCGTTCTGCAGTATCTGTACTGGCTATTTAAAATAAATAAATATATATATATATATATATTATTAGGTTTATAACACAGTCATAACAAAGGAGGAGGTTCTCAATTCGACTGTATATATGTATTTAGAACTCGATAACTCATATAAAAATGACAGACGGAATAGATATAGAAAAATTCCAAACAGCTGAACCTATAGTCAATTGGAAACTATAGTAAAAAATATTTTTTTTAATTAAAAGTATCCCATGTTACTTTTAGTACCTCCAAAAATATATATACAAAGTTTCGTGATGATCGGTTAAGTAGTTGTTGCGTGAAAACGTAACAAACAAACTCACATATTCATATTTATAATAATAGTAGGATTATATAAACTAATAAGTAGATATCTAAGTATATAAAATATCTTTTGCAATTAATTTCAAGGATAGTGTCGTGCCCTTTGGAACTGTATTGAACTTCGGCGACCTATCCGTATCTATCTGATCGCAGTGGTATAAGTTCTTGCTCAAACTATATTAACTAATTCACGAACGATATTGAGGATAGGGCGGGTTTAATTAAGAAAAAAGAGAGAGTATTACCGACTAGACATTACGACGACAGGCGTGGAAAATTAGTTAGCACACTAGTCTGTTAGGCGTAGTCTTGGGTTCAATTCCCTTGTTGGAAAGAATATTTGTTTCATAGCTTTTATTTGTAATATTTATTCTAATTATTAAAATTACAAATATTACTTAATAAATAAAAATTTGCTCCAGGTCCAGAGTGGTAGGCAGTGGTGCCCAATTTACCGATCTGGGGTAGTACCACCACTAACAAGTATACAGACCGTGAAGTGACTTAGTTGCGTTTCGGAATAAGTTTGAAAGTTGTCGGTTCCAACTAAGCCGGCATAGTGCATGTGACTGTTACTTACAGTTAATTGACTGTGGTAGCAATCACCTCCATTCATGGACCGTACTCCAGCTTAACATTGGGCGGGGGGCTGTCATATGTCGAGTCACAATGAAAAAAAACATACTCGTATTATCATATTTTTTGTTATTTTATTTACATTTCTATACTTAGCTACTAAAGTGCTTGTATCATAGAAACAGGTCTCGAACCCGTGCTCTCGGTTTTCGTAACCATTGCACTGCCACTACACCACGGTCGCCATAATGTTTCTAATAATACAGTGTGAAAGCATAAAACCACAATAACACACAAGTAAGTATCTTCGCATAATAAACGCTCGAGTCATTTATAAACAAAATTCATTATCATCTCGCCTGAATCAAAGTTTAAAATTAATTTCCTGAACACACAATAGGCTTTGACATGAAAACTTGTCACATAATTTTCCAAAATACCTACTTATGTGTATAACACAAGCTAATCTGAACTTAAGATCGAGACAAGTTTTAAATGTCATGTAGATTTGAATAAGCGGCGCGACAAGTAGATTCTCAGTAATATTTTGTTTCTTTGTAGAAGAATATCGATTAGGAACGGTAATATTTTGTTTCTTTGTAGAAGAATCGACAAGTAGGAACAGTTTTTTTTTTGTAAAGCAACTGACAAGTAAGAACAGTTGTTCGCGCATTTCAAATATGGCGCCGCGCTGACATTTTCAAATTGCGCGCCACATGAAAAGCGTCATCAGTGACGATTGGACAACGCGGTGCAGCGCCCCCACCGGTAAAACACGGCGCCTGCGATGCGCGTGGCCGGGCATCTGACAGACTTTGAACGGGAGCCATCGACAACACCCGCCTTATAAAAATAAATTTAATTTAAATTCAATTTAAAAATAGCATGTAAAATAACGCATTAAAAGCCTCATCAAGAACAAAACAAGGGTTTGATTTCCACGAAACACCAGCGCCACTTTCGCATCAACATATTTTGGTCCAATCGAGCTCAGATTTTCGTCGCATCGAAATCGTGGAAAAAGAAGAAGAGGACATTTGAGGACATCAGATCAGGCAGGCAGCGATCAGGCCAGTATTATTCCTATCACTCCTTATACCATTGATTTGCGTTAACGCCGTGCTCTTTAAAAACTTTCAGCTTACCTTCATACCCTCAACATTTTGTCATCGCGTCCAGCGTCCACGTGGTACTTGCATTGCTAGGAAATGAACCCGGACGGCGAATTGAAGGTACAGGTGGAATCCAATATGAGTAAATCTCCAAAAAAAAGGTCAGTAGACAGTGAAATTGTAGATTTGCGAAAACAAAGAGGCGCAGTCAAGACTAGATTGACATTTTTTGAAAATTTCCTAATTAAATACGAACAATCAATTTTAACAATAACCAATAAGCAGAAGATAGAATTAAAAATTCGGTACGATAACACGTCAAAAATATTAAAAGATTTTTACGTAATTCAGGATAAATTAGACAGTATTTCGGAAACAATCGATAGCAATGAAAGGGAAGTTTTTGAATGTCAATATTACAGAATAATGGCCACAGCTCAATCGTTACTTGATGATCAATCTCATTATAATAATTCGCATAATAAATCGCAGCACGTGAAATTGCCAGATATAAAGCTACCTACATTTGATGGTCTATATGATCAGTGGTTGGAATATAAAAATACATTCTCCACCATGATCCATGAGCGTTCAGATTTAAACAATATTCAAAAATTTCATTATTTAAAATCGTCATTGTCGGGTAGTGCTTTACAAGTCATTCAAGCATTAGAGTTTACTACAGATAATTATACAGTGGCGTGGGAATTACTCGGTAGAAGGTTCGATAATAAACGTATATTAATAAATAATCATGTAAAATATTTGTTTACCCTCAATACAATAAATAAAATAAATTCATCTCAAATACACAAATTAATAGATAACGTCTTACGCAACTTACGCGCATTAAAAACCCTTGGTGAACCCACAGACAGTTGGGATACGCTCATTATTTATTTTATCGTTTCAAAATTAGATTCATCGTTGGAGTATGAGTGGGAACAATATAAAAGTTTAATACCGAGTACCTCACAAAACAATATTACGCTTGATACCCTCTTAACGTTTTTAAAAGAAAGGGCAGATATGTTAGACATGGTGAAAAACAAAAGTATTGCCGAACACAGAAAACCTGCGGAACACAAACAACCCACGCACCCGAGCAATAATATTTCACATCATAATCACTGCTATGTCGCACAGCCCATAAATACACACTTAAAAGGCAATTCTCACGCTCGCAAATGTCCCATGTGCAATCATAGTCATGGCATTTATTCCTGTTTAAAGTTTCATAATCTCATTATTAAAGAACGCATTAAATTTGTTCGCGAAAACAAATTATGTTTCAACTGTCTTCGTTCAGGACATACAGTCACTAAGTGCATTTTTGGCTCGTGCAAAAAATGCAACTCTAAACACAACACATTATTGCACGAAGACAGCGAAACCGATGACAGCAACGAACAAACATTGTCAAGTCAAAGCCAGACGCTTCATGCTGGAATAGCGTCGCCGCCAGCTCAAACACAACTAAAGGCAACGAGCGACGTGTTGCTCTCAACAGCGCTTGTTGATGTATACAATACAAAGACGCGTAAATACGTACGTGCGCGCGCGCTTCTTGACAATGGAAGTCAACGGTCATTCATCACAGCCTCATTATGCAAACAAATAAACGCTTTAACGATACAGTCCACTCACATCATAAATGGAATAGACAGTACAGTAACGCAATGCACGAAAGCTTGCGATATCCAAATAAAATCTCTTTATGGTACTTATTCCACTCACCTTAATTGTTTAATACTGCCGAGTATTACAACAACATTAGCTCATTATACGCCTTATTTACAGTGTGTTCGTACACAAATCCCTGCAAACATTAAACTTGCAGATCCAGATTTCGACACTCAGGTCGAAATCGATCTCTTAATAGGAGCAGATTTGTTCTGGGGCCTATTAAGCGAAGGTAAATTAAAACTCATTAACGGACCTCATTTAATCAACACCTTATTAGGTTGGATTATATCCGGTCCAATTATAGACAACAAATATCTACATAACAATGAAATTCAATGCAATCTTTCATGTATACTGGCTCAACAGTTACAACAGTTTGGGAAGGCTGAGGAAAGACCTTCAAAACCTTTTAAACCTAAAGATACTACCATACGCACAAAGTGTGGTAGGATTGTAGAAAAGATCCCAATAAAGAAATTTCCTCAACAATTCGGAGAAATTGACTCTTCAGCCCAAAGACATATTTACGCTTTAGAAAATAAATTGCAACTTTCATCGCCTTATTATACATCACCTTATTACTCATCGCCTTATTATACATCACCTTATTATACATCACCTTATTATATATCACCTGATTAGATATCACCTTATTATTACGACTTTATATTATTAGGACACATGTCTTCAGTCAATACATGTAATAAATCGCATTAATTTTTCTGTAAAAAAGAAAAAAAAATCGTTGGTGAAGAACATCATAAATCATAAAATATAATTATTAAAATCTTCTCATTAAAATCTCCTCATCTCCTAAGTAAAAATTATTTGCCTTAATCTAATATTGAAAAACATTAAATCAAAAATTTTTACGGTGACAGCACTGATACATCAGTGAAATTGTTGACTTTAGGTGATAATATTGAATGTAAGACATTAGGAATAGTTTGGTCAGCGGATGATGATCATCTTTATTTCACAACTAGCATCGAACCACCCAGTCATATTACAAAACGTACTATGCTTTCTATTATTTCGCAAATATACGACCTCCTTAGGTTTGTTTACTAACACCAGCTGAGATAACATCAAAAGATTAATTCAAAAATTATGGCTGGCAAACTTAGGTGGGACACGCCAAATCTAGATAATCATTTAATAAATTCATATTTAGAAAGAATTTAGTACGTAACACTGGTTCATTATCACTTCAAGAGGTTAATGATGCAAAAAATGCTTTAATAAAAATATCACATTATACAAAATAATCTCATTAAATTTCATAAGTAATATTAGTCTTAATTTATTCATTGACAAAAATGATATAATTAGAGTAAGCCGTAGGTTAGCAAATTCGCATTAATTTAGTTATAGTAAAACACACCTTATATTACTTTGTTTGAAAAACGCGTTATTTATAGTTAGACAAGCTTTACTACATTATTATTTTCTTATGATCACAGTTGACTACTGCGGACCACTGCTCATACTAAACCGGAAGGGCAGGGGAGCAAAATTAGAAAAATGTTATGTTTGTCTGTGTGTATGTTATGCGACTCGCGCGATACACATTGAATTAGTTACAAGTCTTACTACAGAATCATATTTACTCGCTTTAAAAGGATTTATTTCACAGCGTGGAATAATATCTGATAATGGTAGAAATTTCGTGGGTGCAATCGGAGAATTCTAACAATTTCTTCAAAATAATCTCATTATATTCTTGATTGCGCCTCAACGGATTCCATCGCCTTCAAATTCATACCACCTTATTCGCCTCATTTTGGTGGCTTATGGGAAGCAGGGGTCAATTCATGCAAGTATCACCTTAGACGCATAGTGGGTAACGCACACTTAACATACGAGGAACTCAGCACGGCATTGACGCAAATCGAAGCCGTCCTGAATTCCCGTCCCTTAGCACCTATGTCCACAGATCCAAACGACCTACTGCCCCTGACACCAGCTCACTTCCTTATTGGTCGATCGCTGCTCGCGCCACCCTGCCAGGACTACGCCGATGCCACAACACATCGTCTGTCACGATACGACAGAATCGAGCAGATGCGTCAGCACTTTTGGCGGAGATGGTCAATGGAATACATAGCTGAGCTGCAAGCCAGAAGCAAGTGGAAGGAAGCTACAACTATCAATATCAAATTTAACGATTTAGTAATAATTAAAGAAGATAATATGCCTCCTCTCAAATGGAGACTAGGCAGGATTGTTGACTTATTCACAGGAAAGGACGGAGTCACACGTGTCGCTTCCATCAAGACTGCAACAGGCATTATACGACGTGCATGCACCAAACTCTGTCTACTACCAGCACAGTCGGCCGTCGTTGCTACACAAGACTCTTCAGAAGACGGGCAACACGTGCATGAAGCTCTGAGTTCTACGCTCTCACATTAGCGTGGGAACACTACTTATATAGCATAACTAATCACATCTCATTATATTATCATCAGATTTTGGAACCTGGTGATTCCAAGGCCGGGGGCATGTTCGCGCATTTCAAATATGGCGCCGCGCTGACATTTTCAAATTGCGCGCCACATGAAAAGCGTCATCAGTGACGATTGGACAACGCGGTGCAGCGCCCCCACCGGTAAAACACGGCGCCTGCGATGCGCGTGGCCGGGCATCTGACAGACTTTGAACGGGAGCCATCGACAACACCCGCCTTATAAAAATAAATTTAATTTAAATTCAATTTAAAAATAGCATGTAAAATAACGCATTAAAAGCCTCATCAAGAACAAAACAAGGGTTTGATTTCCACGAAACACCAGCGCCACTTTCGCATCAACAACAGTAATATATCGTTTCTTTATAGAACAATTGACTAGTAGTAGCTGTTTTTTAGGTTTTGTTTTTGTAGAAAAATCGACTAATAAGAACAGTAATATTTTGTTTCTTTGTAAAACAGTTGACATTTAGAAACAGTAATATTTCGTTTCTTTGTAAAACAATTGACAATTAGGAACAGTCAACTTTCGTTTCTTTGTACAACAATTGATAATTAGGAACAGTAATTGACAAGTAGGAGAAGTAATATTTCGTCTCTTTGTAGAACTAATTCTATTTTCTATCTATCACCGATGTTTTTTGATTTTTATTTATTTAAATCGGAGACATCCTCAAAAAAGCTAGGTTGCCTAGTGCCCATAACCACAGAGCCTGTATGAAGAGAATTGTGGATGTGAAGGAAGCAAGGGAGCTATGTAAGGATCGTGGTAAGTGGCGCTCCATTGTCTCTGCCTATCCCTGTGGGAAAAAGGCGTGACAATTTGATTTGATTTGATATTTATTTAATAGACCGAAAAACAATCCTCTGGATAGTCCCCTTATTATCCTTCTCTTTCGTCTCTTTCGTTAATCACAAATCCATGTGTTCTCTCCATCCTATTACCTTGGATCCTTCAAGCGATGCGTGAAGAAGTACCTTTGGCCGGCATAGTGACGGCGACTGAGGCAGCTGTGAATAAACTCGTTTTTTTTTTTAGTTGTCGTCACTTTTGGACCTCCTCTTGCTTATCAACAGGCGGGTCGAGGTCAGATGTCGTGTCACAATAAAAAAATCGCTTATCGCTAATCTTATGGTATAGCATAAGTTTAATACAGTGTTAGTAGTAGTAGGTGTGCAAGTTGGAATTAGTTTTAAACAGTTTCATAGCCCAATATTGTGAGTTTATATACATGTATACATGTGTATGAGATGGTGACCTGGAGGTTACAGAAGGTCCCGAATATTCTAGATTTAGAAAGTTTCGGTACGCTGTTTCTTTGTAGAATAATCGACAAGTGGAACGCTTCACCAGCCTATGTGTTTTTCCCATCCTATCTTTAAACTTTCAAGCGAAGGCTTAAAAAGCATAATAATGACGACAGGCGTGGACGAACGGGATCCGGAAATCAAACCCGGGACTATACGCGCAACAAACTAGCGTTTAATTTGTTGCGCTAACCTCTCATACACCTCGCAACTTATCTTTAAAAGGAATGATGAAATGTTCACGCGGAAAACAAAAAGTGCTAAAGATCTGTATATACCTAGAACAAAAACTAAAACAGGAAGAAAGCAAATAGCTATTGAAGGGGCACAGTTATATAATGGCTTGCCAGAGCAAGTAAAATGTATTAAATGTTTAAATCAATTTAAATTCACAGTAAAAAAACTCCTAATGGAAACCTAACTAATTAACTAATTACTTAATAATTTGTCACTGTATTAATACTAACACAAAACCTAACAATACTCATATAAGCGAATATTGTACTATGTTCTTTTGAGTTAATAAAGTTTCTATAAACCTAACCCTAAGTTCATGTTAACCCCGAACTGACAAATAGTAAAATAATCTCTAAAGCTCTAATATAAGGTACAAAATAGTTTAAACAAAACGAGCATTCAATTATATGGCGTTAGAAATCGTCAGTTTTAACTGTCGTTTAATGGCAAAAGCGATTAGGCATAGTGACTGAAGACTAGTGAATAGTAGTAATCCAAGCTTAATGATTGGACCATGACCAAGCCTTTTGCCAAAATAACACGAAAAGAAGGTGATAGTCACTGTTTGGTTTATTCTTTGGCGAATATCCTCGTTCCGGATTCTATCGCGCAGACATACCAAGCACAGCTTTCTCCATTGCCTCCTGAACGACTCTGAGCTTCTCCAACAGGCCAACATTTAAGGGCCACGTCTCAGTGCCATATGTTATCACTGGCAACACACACTGGTTGAGACTTTTGTCTTCAGGCCAGGTTGTTTGACGAGAAGATAAAACGCAATTTCTCTATCGCCGCATGCTTGTTGGATTACTCGAGCGACCTCTTCGTCGAAGTTGGACCTTAGCGCGTTTAAACTATGTTTTTTTATATTTTTATTGTGACACGACATCTGACCTCGACTCGCCTGATGATAAACAAGAGGAGGTCCAAGAGTGACGACGATTGGAATAACCGAGTCAGTTCCCGGCTGCCCCAGCCGCCGCCACTATACCGGCCTAAGATTCAGTCTATTTAGCTTTATAAATATTAGTACTAATCATTCCTTTGTTTTGTCATAGCAGGGTCATATAGTCGAACATGAAGGCTGTTTTAAGCCGGAAATTAAAGCTACTGAGTGGAATTCACTAATATTACGATGAATGACAAACTATTGTATATGAATGGGGTACAAAGGACAGTCGTAGGCAGACAGCTAGTGGTCATTTGCCCAGTCTGCCGATCCGGGGTAGTACCAGTGCCGGATTAAACACATAGCCAGAGTAGCAACTGCTACGGGCCGCGCGAATTTAAGAGCCCCGTGCTCCAAAACCTGTCTAACCCTAATAAAAAAAATTGGATAGTGGCGTAAAATATCTTGCATGCCTTAAACGCGAAGCGCTTCCCTTCCACTTGAAAATTTAAGTCGATATTGAAAGTGTTAACTCTAAAGGCCATCATTCATTTTGGGCTTTTATGTACTACTTTTGTAATGTCCAATGATGAAAAAATATATAAATGGTAGTTGCGATACTATGTACTAATTGGCATTGATGAAATTAATAACAATTTTGCTTTTAATTGCTGTGCAATCAAGTTATTTGGAAAATAAGACATTGATTTTGTATTATCTGTCAATCAACGCCATATTTGTTCAGCTTTGAACTGTCATAAGTACAGTTTGATCATTTTGCACACCTAAACTATGCAAAATGAAGGATATATTCCAATTACTTTGTAATCTTCGTACATAAAACTATTTTAAAATTAATATTAAACTGTTAATACAATTGAGCCCAAGTCCTTATACAAAATAAATGATGTCCTTTACCCATAATAAATCCAGAAAAGTTTATTTGTAACAGTTTCGATTTATTTAATACCCTAAAGTCCTAAACTTGAGAACCTAAAGCAAACCAAGGGCCCTTTGACAGAATTTGCTAAAGGCCCCGCACTGGCTTAATCCGGCACTGGGTAGTACCACTACTTACAAGTGTACAGACAGACCTAAGATTTTATAAGACGATGCACGGCCGTTAAGGATCTTAGGTACAAACCGTGAAGTGACCAGTCGGGATCAGCCTAAAAGTTACCGGTTCCATTTAGGCCAGTTAAATGAATGCGATTGCCACTTTTTTTTATTGTGACTCGACATATGACAGCACCCCGCTTGATGTTAAGCTGGAGTGCGGTCCATGAAAGGAGGTCACTGCTACTACAATCCAATAACCCTTGGAACTTGTACGGGCCTTGTAAGTAGGCAAATTACAAGCCGATCCCGAAACGCGACTAAATCATTTCACGGTCTGTATACTTGCAAGTGGTGGTACAACCCCAGGTGGTACAACTGGGCACCACTGCCTACCACTCTTTGACAACCAGACTCGGAGCCAATATCTGCCTCTTTTTCTAATACGCCAACCTCGGTACAGGGACCTTGGGGACCTTAAGCCAAGCACCTGGCCAAGGAGTCATCTAAGCGGCTGACTGAGAAGACTGAAGACAGGAAGGCTGGCAATTATTTCTGCCAAAGTATTAGCCATGCAATACAAAGGGGAAATGTTGCCAGTCTCCTTGGGACTATCTATAATGTGACCTCTCTAGATGGAATTTTTTTATTTAAAGTTTAATTATTATATCATATTTTTGTGTATATTTTAGTATTAAACTTTAGAATATAATATTTGAGAGTTGATTGACTAATGTTAGTATTAAAATTATTAAATATTAATAATAAAATCTATGGAACAAATCTTTGCTCCGACCGGGATTGGGGTTAAATTAGGTCTGTGAAACATTCCTTAGTTTAGAATGCGAGATTGGCATTCGTTTGCGGAATTCATAGTATATGGCTATAAATATAATTTGTAGGTATACATCGATATAGGTATACAAAATATATTTGTTATAAGGCAAAGGTATCGTACTATAAGGCGACCGTGGTCTAGTGGCAGTGCAATGGGTACACAAACCGAAGAGCACGAGTTTGAGACCACCCACCAGTACCAATGTATCTTTGATATGTACATTGACGACAGGCGTGGACGAACGGTTTAGCGACTGGTTTGTTGCGCGTAAAGTCCCGGGTTCGATCCCCGGTCGGAGCAAATATTTGTATCATAGTTTTTATTTGTAATATTTAATAATATTAAATATTGCAAATATTTGTTAATAAAAAAAAAGAGATGGATATTTGCTTCGGGCCTGGTTATCAAAGAGTGGTAGGCAGTGATACCCAGTCTGCCGATCCGGGGTAGTACCACCACTTACAAGTATACAGACCGTGAAGTGATTTGGTCACGTTTCGGGATCAGCTTGTAAGTTGCCGGTTCCATCTAGGCCGGCATAGTGGATGTGATTGCTACTACTGCATTTGCACGTAGTGGTAGCATTCACTGTGCCGGTATCGTTAAATCCAGCAACTTTTAAGTGATCCCGAAACGCAACTAAGTCACTTCACGGTCTGTACGCACACAAGTGATGGTACTACACCGGATAAACAATAATTTATTTTTATTAAACATTAATTTATATACAGCCTTATTATTAAATATTGCAAATAAATGCTATGAAACATATACGAGTATTTGCTGCGACTGGGAAGCGAACCCGAGACTTACGAGTGGTGTGTTAACCCTTGCGTCATATAGATTGTTTGTAAATAAAATAAATATATAACTAAAAAGCCTTGTCTAAATAAAGATCCAAGATAATATATTATACAAATAGCCACTAATCCTTTGTGGAAGACTTTTACCTTCCAATTTGTGAACGGACTCCATGTCTCCTTTAGGCAACGTGATCTATTTGAAGGTCTACTTCGTTTATTTATAGAGTTAATAAAAGGTAAGGTAACGTATTAAACATAAACTAACTGACAAGAATATTATTTTCTGGTTTTGATTTTATAATTTTTATTATACCGACGTTTCGATTGTAAGCCGCATAAAATTTGTTTAATTTATTAATGAACGTTCGCGCAAAATCTAAGAAAATACTATATTCAAAAAGGTTATAAAAAATTGCATTATATTTATTATATTTCATAATTTACATCAATCAATCAAATTGTCACGCCTACAGGGGTAGGCAGAGACAATGGAGCGCCACTTGCCACGATCCTGACACAATTATTATTCCATTATATTTAATTAAATAAGATACTAATACTTAACATTAAAATAGTAAAATTACTTTATTAATCATATTTGAAGGTGTGGCGCCATCTACACATGAGAAGATAAACTATGTTACTCTTTTGAATACATAGTTTAGTAGCTCAGTAGTGTTGTATATTTTCGCTAGATGGCGCTGCGTAGTTTGAAAAATTTAATCGGACATTATATAAATTTTTCTTATTATCTAACTGCTAATAAGGCATAATAAACTGCATTGGTTTCTTGTGAACTTTCCACAGCTTACCGTCGGGCGAGTTGTTCAATGAAAAACGTCCCACAGCATAAAATAAATACGAAGTTTAATTTGAAAATTTATTTTATATTTTACAATCACAGTATTTATTTTATCACAATACTAAGTCTATTTAATACAAATAACTTTAATCAAACACAATTTGAATCAATTTTTCAACATCCCCTTATTTATAAATTTTTACAATAATATAATATGTGACCAATTCAAAAACAGACATTTAGATTTACAATTCCTATATAATTGTAGTATATTACTTTATAAAATAGTAATAAATTTAAATAAGAATAAAGTGCAAACTCTGCCTGTCCAAAGACAATTCAATTAGTTTGATCAAATGATTTTGACACTTTTAGACACATTATTAGACTGGCTGACCGCTGAACTACTCAGCAGCCATAATGTGGCTATATTATGTATATTAAATACACTTTTTTCTCTATCCAATTATCGTTACTAATTTATAACCAAATCATTAATACTAGTAAACAATGTACTACTTAAATATCTGGTGAAAAACTCATTATAAAAAAAACAATAAATTTATTCATTTTTATCATCATTAAATTGTGAGGAAATCCATGTGAGAGCCCATTTTAAATTCGTCAACATATACTTTAATGCTTTAGTCCAATGTTCTTCCGAGTTGAATTGAATCTTAATAGAATAAGCATGGGGCGTTGCACCAGTATCCTCAATCTTCCCTTTATCTATTTTATATGGTAAACAGAACCCTGTAGTTCTTTTCTCAACTTGCTCCTTAAATTGTTGAACACAATCCAAAAACGCAACCATTGCTGCATCAAATTTTGTGTCCCAGAGAAATCGGAAACCTCCAGAACCGTATAGAGGTAAGACTTTCTGATCCTCCAATACTTCTATATAAGAATGATTTCCGTAAGGTACTAAACGGTATTTTTTGAAAGTATAGTCTATTTTATGAGCTAAGGAACAAAGTAGTAAAACGGTCTGACCCCAAGCTGCGTTAATTTCCGACCAATCAACTGGCGCTGTAGGTAATCGACCAAGACGAAAATTGTTAATGATGCCAAATTGACCTGAATCAGAAATATGGAAAGCAGCTTTGAAAACATTTGTCTTCTTAAGTTTCTCCAACTGTCCTTGAGTGTATGCTAGTTGACACTCGTAAAACTTCATCTGGTCCTCTGTTATCATTAAATCTTTTCTATAACGTGTATATTCTCGCCAATAGATATCTTGTTCCTTTTCTAGCCTCTCCTTCTCTCGCTCCTGTACAGATATTTCAACCTTCATCGCTTTCTCTTCCTTTTGTAAAGCTGTTAATTCCTGTAACAATCTGTCCTGTTCCAAATTCCAATCTTGAAGTTCCTTTTCAAGTCCTTCCAAATTCAAATCTTCTTTATCATCCTCTAATTTTTTTAAATATTCACTATAGTCTTGCCATTCAGCTTCGGTCTGTCTTAACTGGTTATCCATCAATTCTAACAATGTATCTGTGCATTCGTCACATAAAGGATGATCTACATCGGAATTGTTAGATAAACAATCAAATAAAGTCGCTTTAACATGTAATTGATGACCTAATGATGTTGTTTCCCAACCGTCTGATATAACCATGAACCCGTTCGCGCCATTATTGGATTCAGACAATCGGAAAGGAGGTACGAAGTGTTCTAAACTTGATGATTGCAGCTCAAGATCAGCCTCGTTATTTCTATGAATCTGTAATGTCAAATCTGCTATTGTGTGCTCCCCTAGGTTGTTGAGCGACTCGTCCAGTTTCAAAGGCTGGAGGCATCGTTGGCAAGAGAAATTAACAAATGTCCTGGACTCCGTCATGTCAATAAGTTATTGCACAATACTAATATTATAATCACTGATAAATTAGTTTCTAACACACGTGAAATGTCTCATATAACGAGTTATATTATTTACTTTAAATTAGATATGTTTTATATTAAAATAAACCTATTTAAATATATTATTTTAATTTTGAAAACACAAAGAAACCTTGATATAAACAGTACAAACAGTTTTTGACATTATTGACAGCTGTTCATCCATTGTTATGTTGAGTAAGCTACATTGGTTCATTAGATGTCAATTTTAACATAAAATGCTAGCGTAACCAACTATTCGAACAAATATGTGGATTCGCTTTTTCAATTATCTCTATTTGATATTATGCGACTAAAATAAAAAATGGTTTAACCTAAAGCCCTGCAAACACTACTTTAACATGTACGCGCGTTTGTTTGTTTTGTCGCTAATATAAAATACAAAACCGTTGTTGCCTCCAAATTCTTAACTCTCACAGTGACAGGCAGAGACGTTTTCATGATCCTGACACAACTCCCCTTGTTTCACATAACACACAGAGTGAAACATCGGATGCCACCAGGGGGGTGACAGCTTTGTTCTATATAATATTACGAGTATGTGTTTGTTTATTTCTGTTTTAAAAGTAAATTAATTTATTTAAATTAATTATTAAATTAAATTAAAAGACATAATAATAAAAAAAATTTGACAGAATTAACAAATCACAAAAAAACTAATTAAAAACTAAAAATTAATAAATAAAATTACGACTATTCGATGGGCGTAGTGTGCCGAGGACACTCGCTGCGTTCCCCCGTTAAACAGCGAGGCTGACCCTTTGAACGAGATATTCTCTACTCAAAGGGTCGCCCGTCGCCAAGTAGAGTTTCTCGCCAAGCTCGCGGGAGAACACAAGAGCATCCTCGGACCACGGGCCCATCGTTTCAACTGCAAATGGAATAAATGCTTTGTTCTTAAAGTTCACACGAAGCGCTGCACAAAGTACGGAGTAGCGATGTGCAAGTCGAATGATTTCATTAATCGAATAACCAATTGATTATTGAACTAATATAATCGAATGATAATACTAATATTAGTATCAACAGCAGTAGTGAAGAACTTACAAAAACATATTCATCATTGTATAGCACATACTATAAATTTAACGCAATAAATACTAGTGATGAGTGCGTTTCCCTGTGGGCACATTTTGATCAAAAGTTTTCACAAAAACCTCTGAAACCCCCAGTATTACGGCTTATATAATGGTAAAACAGTATGAAGTGAGAAACACGAATCCTCTAACATTTTGGGAAGATCACGCGAAAATGTTTTCAGATTTATATAAATTAGCCAAAAAATAGTATAATAGTTATCTGTGGATGCCAGTTAAATAGATAATCAATAGATTAACGAGACTGTCATTCAGTAGTTGTAAAATGGTTGCCGTGGTTTGTGAGACCAATGTGTGTTATATATGCACTTTGGTCACCCAGTTTCTCTGATATATTTCCGTTTAGTATCAAATAATAAAAATTTTATACTATATGATATTATATTAATGGGTAATAAAGATGAAAGGATACTTTTTTTAACAGTTTCTCTTATTTATAATATATTAAACATTTCTTTTATTTAAATAAAGTGCTATATTTACCGTATAAGGAAAGCAAATAACAAGTTTCAGTATCGGTGAAATGAGAATTTGAAAAAATACGCGTTTATATCATATCTCTGATGCGACATAAATATAACATAAGTGACCTTGGTGTAGTCGCAGTGCAATGGTTACGCAAACTGAGAGAGCGGGATCATAACCACTTGCCGGTACCAATGTAACTTTGATATATACATTATGTATGTAATTTGGTTGTCTTTATGAAACAAGCACTTTAGCAGCTTAGTATAGAAATGTAAATAATAATAAATACCAAATATAAAATAAAACACCAATATTCAAGGTTATTTTAATAATATTTATTTTTATAACATATACATAAATAATAAGTTTTAACATAAATCTTATTTCTTTAAAACAATTTCTTAAATCTTTAAACTATCACTAATATCTAACAGTAATTTTGGTAGGTACTAATACTCTTTAAAAGTGCTACAAATGACTGAGTTTTATTAAGAAATATTTTATATAGCACTTCTAAAATATAACAAATCTTTCAAATGCTTGCTTCAAAATAAATCAAATCTCAATTCCAACATTTATTACAAGGGCATACGGTGTACAAGCCTCGATAACTTTAGTACAGTTTTGTTAGGAATGACGTGTCCTCTAATCTGCCGGTCTACTAACGTCACACAAAGAGATGTAAATATATGGCCACGCCAACCTCTAAAACATTCCTGAACCAAAAATGTCGTTTTCATTTTTGTTAAATCGAACCCTTATCGTATTCTCAACCAACTTTGTCACTTCATTAATCCGGCGTCTACTACAAAGCATACGCGCACATATCATCATCATTATGTCAGCCGTTAGACATACATAGGCCTTCCCCACGATCCCCGCGGAGGCCAGCTGGAAGCGGGCTGCTGTCAGCGGTTTCCTGCCATCTTCAGCTGGTCGTCAGTTTAGCTTGTAAGTGAACCTCCTTTGCTTTATTTTCCAATATGTGGTCTCCGTTCGGACAACACACGTACGTGCAACTCAACAAAAATAAATTGGAATGTATGAGACGTATCTTAATAATGCAACTAGAAACATGCATACGAAATGTTTCACATGTTTGTACGAAATATCAATTGCTAGTCTTATTAAAATAAAACAGCTATAATATAAAAGTTAGTCCGTTTTTCTTTTAAAACACGGACGTTGTAATAAGCTGTGTATAGCGGTCTTTAGATAATACTATCAGCATATCGCTCACTCTTGTTTTGTTTCTTTCTAAAAATGAGACAAAAAGTCGGCGAGTTTTGTCTTATTTTTAAAGTGAAAACTAGCAAAGAGTAGGGTTTGTTATATTATTATTATTCCATTTATTTTTCGTAATTCTTATATTTTTAAAATAAAAATAATTAAAAAATACAAAATTATTATTATTTAAGCAAGATGCAAGAGCCGCGAGTCCGTATTTCAATTCGTTTTTTATGTATCTCTCTGATACAGAGGAATATAATTACTTTTTAAATTGTATTTTGATAAATTTAATGTAAAATGATCTTTTTAAAAATTACACATATATATATATTTCTTTACTGATGCAAATATGGATCTTGTAGTTGATGGTAGTAAGCGTTTGGTAGTAAAGCCTGTGCCAAGCCCTGTTGGTTGCCATACTGAGCTGACATTATTATATCTCTGAAATAAACAAAAAAATACAATTATAAAAAAACATAAAACAACAATTTAATCCTGCTATGGCAGTGGCAGCGCAATGCTTACGCAAACCGAGAGCACGGGTTCAAAACCACTTGCCAGTACCAATGTATCTTTGATATATTATGTATTTTGGTTGTCCTGTTTCTATGATACTTTCTTCGTGACCACGATGGCTGCAAAGCTCTCGAAACGTCGGAATAATAAATTATACAATTATTTAAAAAAAAACGCGATAGTAAGCCGCATAAAATTTGTTTATCAAACAATCAATCAAGTGACAATTTTATTAGCCTTTTTCCTACAAGGATAAGCAGAGACAAAGGAGCGCAACTTGCCATTTTTGAAATTTGTTTTGTTTATTATAATCATTTATCCTACAAATAGAAAATAAATATTACCAGTCTAAAAAAACGCTATAAAATATTTAAAACAAGCGACGGCCATTTTCTTTTTCATATTAAACTCTACGGTCAGCAGTCTTATTGTAAAAGGACTAGTTTGACCGCTTTGGACCTCAGTCCTTTGATTTCATTGGTCATTTTATTAACTAACTAGTTGTGCCCGCGGTTTCATCAACGTAAAATTAGATTTAGAACACAGTCATAAAAAAAGGAGGAGGTTCTCAATTAGATTTTTATTTTTGTACCTTCTGTTTTTTTTCTCAGAATAAATAAATAAATAAATAAATAGATTGTACGAGTATATCCTTTTTTTGTATTTATAACTCGATAACTCGTATAAAAATGACCTTCCTTTATTACTTTATTACTTTTATCCTTTATTACTTTTAGTACCTCCAAAAATTACAAACACTGGATACTCAAACTATATAATATTTCTCAATAGCGAACTGTATTCCACCTAGGAGATTGACGGATGAGATTTATAAATGTGTGGATGATAGGCAGTAACGGAGACGACGTCGACATCATTAGAGACATTTAATGATCAATCAATCAATCAAATTAAGTAAAGTGTAGTGTAGTGGCAGTGCAATGGTTACGCAAGCCTAGAGCACGGGTTAAAAAGCACTCACCGGTATCAATGTATCTTAGTTGTATGTATTATGGTTGTCCTGTTTCTATGATACAAGCACTTAAGTAGCTTAGTAAAGAAATGTAGAATAAAGAAATATGTTACGCCGTTTTCCCACAGGTCCAGAGACAATGGAGCGCCACTTGCCATGTTTCTGACACAACTCACTCGCTTCCCTCACATCCACAATTCTCTTGATACAAGCTCTATGGTTATGGTCACTAAGCCCAACGATTTTAAGTAAAATGAGTAGATACGTAATCTACACGGGTTTTAGTGTTTGAACAATCAACCACAACTAGGCATACACAAAAGTGGAAGTAGGACGGAATGATAGTGATTAAGAGCGAAAAAGAGATAAATATATGTTGCTCTGCATCGCGACACTGAGTTTAGGTTTGCTTATTAGCATAGTTTTAACACATCTAAGTCTTTTCTTCTTAAAATATCATTTGGAACAATAATTAAAATAAAGTTGTGTGGATACTGCTCGTAACCATAGAGCACGAGTTTTGACGACAGAAATGGCGAATTGGTAACCACACGCATTTTTGATACGCGTAAAGTTACGTGTTCGATTCTCAGTCAATTCCCCACTGCCTACGACTTTTTCTGCCTCTTTATCTAAAAAAATCTGTCTTTTTTTTATTAACAAATATTTGCAAAATTAAATATAATTAATAAATAAGTATTACAAATATCAATCAATCAATCAAATTGTCACGCCTTTTTCCCACAGGGATAGGCAGAGACAATGGAGCGCCACTTGCCACGATCCCGACACAACTCCCTCCCTCGCTTCCATCACATTCACAATTCTCTTCATACAAGCTCTATGATTATGGGCACTAGGCAACCTAGCTTTCTTGAGCTTTTACAAATAAAAGCTATGAAACAAATAATTGCTCCGATCGGGAATCGAAGCCCGGACGCGTAACAAGCTGGTGTGCAAACCGATTGGCGACGCCTCTTGCCATAGTGTAATTTCTTTCCAAGTTCAAATGTAATTTACCTTGAACTGTATTTTGAACTTGAAACGTGACCTTTTAAGCTTTTATTTCTTATTGTGAAGGAAGCTTTGTTTTACAGTCTTAAAAACACTTACTTCTTAATGGGGCGTTCTCACGGGGCGATTTTAGTTGATCAACTGCGAAATCGTTCGTGATTTGAACCGTCTGAACAGACTTTCAATCAAGTTGAAGCAATAAATATCTATTCAACAAAAGTTATAGACCTTTCTACTTTTGTTCATTCATTTGATAGCTGACAGCGAATCGACTCGTCTGAACTTGTTCGTTCAACTTGCATTGAATAATCAGTCCATTCAGTCAGTCAATCAGCGCGATTAAGTACCTATGTACTGTATATTGCATTCCTCTATCACCAGTATTTTTTTTGTTTGTAAAATAAAATGTGAATTGTGGCGTCCGCATCCACAAGAAAAATGCTAAAATGGACAGATAGTGTAATAACGCGTGTTATATTGAGTCGATTATTATTGAACCGTGAGAATGCTACACAATATTTACTTTCGATTTTTTGATAAACGATAAATATTGATCAACTAAAATCGCCCCGTGAGAACGCCCCATTATTGCAAGTGGCTTGACGATTATTTTTCTACCAAAGCTTTTATTGGACCACGCGACATTTGACTTTGACTTGACTGACGGCAAGGTGAAGTCAAAAAGCGCCTACGACTGAAAACCCGATCACTTTGTAATAGTCGCCGTCACTGTGCCGGACGGTCGCTTAACATAATATTTGTTTCATAGCTTTTATTTGTAATATTTAATAATATTAAATATTTCAAATATTTGTTAATAAAAAAAAAGAGATGGATATTTGCTTTGGGTCTGGTTATCAAAGAGTGGTAGGCAGTGGTACCCAGTCTGCCGATCCGGGGTAGTACCACCACTTACAAGTATACAGACCATGAAGTGATTTGGTCACGTTTCGGGATCAGCTTGTAAGTTGCCGGTTCCATCTAGGCCGCCATAGTGGATGTGATTGCTACTCACAGTTATTGAATTGTATTAGCAGTGACATTCATTCATGGACCACACTTCGGCTTAACATCAAGCGGGGTGCTGTCATATGTCGAGTCACAAAAAAAATGTTTAAAAAATCCAATAGCATGGCGCAAGATACACGATTTATTTATGATGACGTCTCCGATTAGGTCGGAAAACACCCTCCTGGGTCTGCCCCGTTTAATGCATCCATCCACATCAGAAAAATAGCGGATAGATTAAGGAAGTGCGCTGTGGTTTGAAAAAAGATGTAGAGCAAGGATTCACAAATGAATTCTCCGATGGTTTGGGCACATGGAAAGGATGAGTGAAAATAGATTGACAAAAGGAATTTATAAACACTATAAAATTAAAGGAAATTCCATTATGATGAAATATTAGACATTTATGATCAAATCGGAGACATCCTTAAGCTAGGTTGCCTAGTGCCCATAACCGTAGAGCTTCTATGAAGAGAACTGTGGATGTAAGGGAAGCGAGAGAGTTGTGTCAAGTTAGTGCCAAGTGGCGCTCCATTGTCTCTGACTATCCCTGTGGGAAAAGGCGTGATAATTTGATTGATTAGTGTTATAATTCCCTAATAGAGACTTAGTCACAATTTTTACCTCAATCCTAATACTTAATAAAATCCTTTATTGCACCAAAATAAACCTAAAAATAGGTACATAGGCGAGTTTAATGCTTATTAGGCATTCTCTAACAACTAACCTTTGGGATGATAAGAAATTATGGACAGGGTGCAAATATACTACAAACTACAATTACATAAACTACATACAAGTATCACATGTATATACATATATGTAGGTAAAATAAACATATTATATTTATAATTATATTATATATATAAATAAACACATACACAATTATATTTTGTTTATCAAGAATTATTTAGGTAACTAATCGTTTAAAGAAATTGACAGACGGTGCACGACTAATATCTAGCGGTAGCTTGTTTCACGGGGTGCGATGCCAGACTACCTCCTCGTGTGTCTGTCTGCTTGCCATATTGCTTCGGTAATACAGAAAGCAGATGGGCCGGTGCATCCTGGGCATCAGTCAATAACTTCCCTCAAGAGGGTTCTTGTTGGCTGATGGCTAAACGTCTGACGCGTGTCGCGGCTCCACGTGTCCCTCTCAGGGCAGAGGGCACTGTGGAGCAGCGAGTTCGGCATTTGGCCCATACTTGACATTGGCAGAATAAAATGGTTTTTGTATCAACACAAACTACACAGACGCCATTAACTAAAAGAAGAAGAAGAAGCTTGTTCCACTGGCGGGCTGTAGACACAGTTAAGAAATCTGAATATAATATTGTACGTTAGTCCAGTTTGTTGGAAGTCTATGCCCACCATGTTGCCGGCTTTTAAACAAAAGCATAACTTCATTGTGTTACCAAATGTGCTCTTAAGGGTGTCTTCTAAAGGGACCGATAATGTCCAGCTCTTTTTTTTGTCAAATAGCCAAGTCATTAAATTAACATGTGTTAATTTTTTTCGAATTCTCTATTAAGATTAATGGGACTTTTGTTGGACAACTGTGAGTATATTTACATATGTCGTGCGGTCTGGAGCATACAACTGCACTTTGAACTCAATTAGGCAGTGGTACCCAGTCTGCCGATCCGGGGTAGTACCACCACTTACAAGTATACAGATATACAAGACCGTGAAGTAATTTGGTCGCGTTTCGGGATCAGCTTGTGAGTTGCCGGTTCAAACTAGGCCGGCATAGTGGATGTAATTGCTATCGCAGTTATTGAATTGTAGTAGCAGTGACATCCATTCATGAATCACACTCCAGCTTAACATTAAGCGGGGTGCGCCGGAATAATAAAAAAATCAAAAATCATTAACCAAAAATAAACACGATAGTAAGCCGCATAAAATTTGTTTTATTCGTTATATATATTCCTAAATATGTCCGAAATTTAATCCATATTCCTAAATGTGTCCGAATTTGAATCTATATTCCTAAATATATCCGAATTTTAATCCATATTCCTAAATGTATCCGAATTTGAATCTATATTCCTAAATGTATCCGAATTTAAATCTATATTCCTAAAAGTATCCGAATTTGAATCTATATTCCTAAATATATCCGAATTTTGATCCATATTCCTAAATGTATCCGAACTTAAATCTATATTCCTAAATGTATCCGAATTTAAATCCATATTCCTAAATATATCCTTTGAATCTATATTCCTAAATGTATCCGAATTTGAATCTATATTCCTAAATGTTTCCGAATTTAAATCTTTATTCCTAAATGTATCCGCATTTCAATCTATATTCCTAAATGTGTTCGCATTTAAATCTATATTCCTAAATGTATCCGAATATGAATTTATATTCCTAAATATATCCGAATTTGTATCTATATTCTTAAATGTATTCGAATTTGAATCCATATTCCTAAATATATCCGAATTTGTATCTATATTCTTAAATGTATTCGAATATGAATCTATATTCCTAAATGTATCCGAATTTGAATCTAATATATATTCCTAAATGTATCTGGACTTACGGTCTATTATTTTGCTGTGGTGTCCTGTCTCTCTGTCTTCTATTTTTGAACCAATTAGATACTTGTGTTAATGTTAGACCTGTCCTTTGAGCTAGGGCACGCTTTTCATCAGGTGTTGGATATCTAAAAAAAAGTTTTTTTTATTGTGACGCGACATATAATATCGACCTGAACGTAGCGATGTGTGAAGAAGCACCTTGGGACGGCATAGTGACGGCGACTGAAGCAATCGCGAACTGAGTTGTTTTTTTTTGCCGTTGATACTTTTTGATCTCCCCTTACTTACTATTAGGCAAGTCAAATGTCTAGTCACACGATATTTGACTTGCCGACAGTCGTGGACGAACGGTTAGCGATTGGTTTGTTGCGCGTATAGTCCCGGGTTTAATTCCCGGTCAGAGCAAATATTGGTTTCATAGCTTTTATTTGTAATATTTTTTAATTATATTAAATATTGTAAATATTTGTTAATAAAAAAAAGAGGCGGATATTTGCTACAGGTCTGGTTTTCAAAGAGATGGTAGGCATTGGTACATTCTACCGATTCGGGGTAGTATCACCACTTACAATTACACAGACCGTGAAGTGACTTAGTCGCGTTTTGGGTTCAGATTGTAAGTTGCCGGTTCAAACTGCTGGCATAGTGGATCTTACTGCTACTTACAGTTATTTAATTGAAGTAGCAGTGATAGAGGTGCCATTCACGGACCGCACTCCAACTTAACATCAGACGGGGTGCTGTCATATGTCAAGTCACAATAAATAAATTTACATACCTATTTCTGTAATAACAATCCTTTAAAGCGTTCCGACTTTTCTCTTTAAAACAATAAACAGTTTCCTCGCCGTCCCATATTGTTTTTGGCAGCGGATACTTTTTTCTTAATCTGTATTTGTCTACTGCACCTTGAGAAATACTTTTGTTGATTAAATACATACATTGGAAGTAACCCTTTACCACGATATAACTCTCTCGCTCCCCACACATCCACAACTCTCTTCATACAAATTATATGGTTACTCATATGAAGACATCTCAAAATGATTCGTCTAAGCCTCGAAAGACGACGAAAGAAGACGGTATTCCAGCTCTGTCAGAAAGTTGGAAAAAAGTTGTCGCTAGCGAGCGATGGGAAATATATTTAATGATTCGTTTGTAACCATTTTTTCACAATAAAGTAGCATTTTCATCAAAAAAAAACAGCGTTGCTGGACTTAGTGTCCTTGTCACTTCAACTTTTTTCAAATCTCCTAACTTTATTCTAAACATATTTTTTTCAATCCTTGTTACTACATCTTCTTTCAAATCTCCTAACTTTATTTTATACATATCTTTATTAATCCTTGTTACTACATCTTCTTTCAAATCTCCTAACTTTATTTTATACATATCTTTATTAATCCTTGTTACTACATCTTCTTTCAAATCTCCTAAGTTTACTCTAAACATATCCTTTTTAATCATTGTCACTACATCTTCTTTCAAATCTCTAAACTTTATTTTATTACTTTATCCGCATTAAATACTTACCAATTAATCTTCCCCGCACTTTTTCAGCTTCTTTGTAATGAGCTTTAAACCATAAGTTCTGTAACGCAGTGTGATGCCGTGGGGGGAATGTATGCGTTTCCAATATTGCATATAATTCTTGATAAACACCTCGTTCAAACGCTACCAATGCTCTGGCCCTGGGCAAAAAAAATATATTTTTAATTTATATTTAAATATTATACTTGTATACCCACAATTCTCTTCATACAAGCTCTACAATTATATGCACTAGGTAACCCAGCGTTCTTAAGGATGTCTCCGATTTGGTTGAAAATCCTCCTGGGTCTGCCTCGTTAAAGATAATTGTGGATGTAAGGAAAGTGAGGGAGTTGTGTCAGGATTATGGCAAGTGGAGCTTCCTTTCCTTTGCCTACCTATCCCTGTGGGAAAAAGACGTGACAATTTGATTGATTGACTATCTATTTTAAATAATTTAGTACATACTGGAGCAAATAATAAAGTATTTGCATTTCATTTTGACTTATTTACAAAATAGAGTAAGATATGAAACAGCTGCTATTTTAATCCAATTTTAATTGAAAATCATACGTAGTAAATTATATAACTTTAACTATTACAAAAGTGATGTTCTCAGAAAGGTGTCATTTTTTTATTATTTCTCTTTGTCTCTTTTTTACAGTTTCCAGCTAAATAATATTTTTAAAATATTTTTCATATAAAAATCATAGAGATACATATATCTCTAATGTAACATATATCTATCTCTACGATAAAAATAAATATTTTTATCTATACTTTTCAATAAAAATTAAATTTTAAATGTAAATCGACATAATATGAAAGCACCCCGCTTGATGTTAAGCTGGAGTGCGGTCCATGAATAGAGGCCACTGCGACTACAGTTCAATAACTGCAAGTAGCATTCGCACGTTTACCTAATTGTACATAATTAAAAGTGGTAGTACTACCCCGGATTGAAGGAAGGGCTTCTTGCCTACCACTCCTGAACACCCAGACCTGAAGCAAATAGCAGCTTAATTGTTTTTCATTTGCTCCGGCGGGAATCGAACCCCGAACTTAAACATAGTGGACAGGTGCAATAAGATATCTCACCTCAGTATAGTATCATTATTTCTTAAAAGTTCATTCGGAGGTAAATTCCATAAAAACGATGCTAATTTCTCTTTGTCCCCTTTTTGCATTAAAGCCTCGCATACACATTGAATTTGTTCAGAATTAAAATTTAACCATAGCCTATTATTATTACTTTCATTATCACCATAATAACCCTTATCATTCTCAATATTCAAATTATCGAAGCTTTGGTCATTTATATTTTCAGCCATTTTATTATTTTGACCCTCGTAATATGGACTCGTGCGGTAAGATCTCTGCTCCTCGATTTGTTGAAAAAAATTCTCGTTCTGCGTCTTGTGTTCGAAATTTAAACCTTTCTGTTTTCGCGGCAATATTGACGCGTAATCGAACGACGCCATTTTGTTTTCTTGTAAGTTGTATTCTTTTTTCTCTTCGTCGCGTGTTTTCTTGCAGCTAAAGAATTGTTTGTCGATATTTTGGTTGTAATAATTCTCGTTTTGGGTCTCGTATGAGAATGAAGGCAAGGACGTTTCGGATTCGTTAGTTAAATCGCTGTCGGAGCAATTCTCCATGATTGTTGATTTCATTACAAATACTCTTTGTTTAAAATTATAAATTGTAATTTCTAATCTTTAGATTCTTATTTGGTTTGGTTCTGTAACAAAAAATATTAATTTATACTAATACAAATAATGTATATAAGTGTTATAAGGTATGTGTTATTTAAGTAAGATCTTTACTAAGGCCGGCATAGTGTCGGCGACTGAGGCAGCCGTGAACTAACTCGGTTTTTCCAGTCGTTGTCACTCTTGGACCTCCTCGTGCTTATCATCAGGCAGGTCGAGGTCAGATCGTGAGTCACAATAAAAAAACTATGTGGCAATTGGCGCTTCATTGTGTCTGCCAATTTGACACATGTGACAATTGGATTGATTGATTTATGTATTAGAGTATATTTATTGCGTGTATATACTCTAAATTAAATTTAATTTAATTTTAAACCCTATCTTTCATGCACATCGTAGGATGACTCGGATTAACATCGTAAAGGTTTGACTAGTAGAGGCTTTGGTATTGAGTCAGACTTTATAACGTTGTGCATTAAGTTTTTAAATAAATAAATAATAAATATCATTTTTTTCTGCTTATCCCTGTGGGCGAAAGGCGTGAAAATTTGATTGATTGATTGAAATAATTAAGTTAAAGATATCTAATCCGATTTGAAATATATCAATCAATATCAAATTGTCACGCTTTTCCCCCACAGGGATAGGAATCAACAATGGAGCGCCACTTGCTACGATCCTGACACAACTACCCTGCTTCTCTTACATTCACAATTCTCTTTATACAAGCTCTACGATTATGAGCACTAGGCAACCCAGCTTTCTTGAGGATGTCTCCGATTTTGTCGGAAAATACCCTCATGGGTCTACCTCGTTTAACGCATGCATCTACATCAGATTTATTTGTAAATAATACAAGATTTTGTCAAGAAACAATGTCTGAAATGAATCTAGGATGTCTCCGTTTAAACTTTTCATCAAAACAGAAATTTGACGACAGGCGTGGACGAACGGTTTAGCGATTGGTCGGTTGCGCGTAAAGTCCCGGGTTCGATTCCCGGTCGGAGCAAATATTTGTTTCATAGCTTTTATTTGTAATATTTAATAACATTAAATATTGCAAATATATATTAATAAAAAAAAGAGATGGATATTTGCTTTGGGTCTAATTATCAAAGAGTGGTAGGCAGTGGTATCCAGTCTGCCGACCTGGGGTAGTACCACCACTTACAAGTATACAGACCGTGAAGTGATTTGGTCACGTTTCGGGATCAGCTTGTAAGTTGCCGGTTCCATCTAGGCCGGCATAGTGGATGTGATTGCTACTCACAGTTATTGAATTGTAGTAGCAGTGATATTCTTCATAGACCACACTTCGGCTTAACATCAAGCGCGGTGCTGTCATAATGACGAGTTGCAATAAGAAAATAAAAAAAAATTAAAAACATGAAATAGTTTATAATTTGTTTTTAAAAATAGCGGTTAATTGAGTATCAATAGTTTTTTTACTAAAGAGTTTGTTTTATGAAACAATTAACTGTTTAAACTTAAATATTAAGAATAAGGTAAAAATATAACTTTGGAATGTTTTCATAACAATACGAACCGGAATTTCAATTTAATAACATTACAATTTATGAACCCAAAAAATAAATTTATAGTTTAACTAAACTTACATTTACTTTTAAGTAATTTATAGTTTAACTAAACTTACATTTACTTTTAAGTATTTTATAGTTTAACTAAACTTACATTTACTTTTAAGTATTTTATAGTTTAACTAAACTTACATTTACTTTTAAGTATTTTATAGTTTAACTAAACTTACATTTGCTTTTAAGTAATTTATATTTTATATTATATTTTTTATTTATTGAGACTCGAGTCGATTAGAGAGGCAGAGATTACAAACAAACAAATTGTCACGCCTTTTTTCCACAGGGATAGGCAGACAATGAATCGCCTGATAGTAAACAAAGTATGATCCAAAAGCGCCAACGACAGAAAAAAAAATAGTCAGTTTACGGCTGTCTCAGTCGCCGTCACTATGCCGACTGACTGATTTGTATAGGTTGACTATCTTTAATATTACTAATATATTGAATAGACCTAAAATATTGACCTAATTGTTGTTTTGTATTGAGTTTGACTATGTCAACTCCCCTACGTGACCATCAAAGTCTTGCGTTTTACCTCACTCAATCTAATCAATCAATCACCTTGTCTCTGCCTTTTCCCACAGGGAAAGGCTGAGACAATGGAGCGCCACTTGCCACGACCCTAACACAACTCCCTCGCTTCCCTCACATCAACAATTCTCTTCATACAAGCTTAGTTAAAGGTCTGTTGTTTACTCCAGACTTACAATCACACAGAGTTATTTGGTGTTCTATCCAATTAATAGAAGCTCTACGAAGAGCCTGATGTTAAGATGGAGTGCATTCGATGAATGGAGGCGCCTGCTACTTCAGGCAACTAACAGTGACATTCACTGCGCCGGCCTAGTTGAAACTTTCAACCCAAAACGCGACTATGTCACTGCACGGTGAGTACACTTAAAGACAGTTGCTAGTCATTTGCATAGTCTGCCGATCCAAGGTAGTACCATCACCTTTAAGTATACAGACCGTGAAGTGATTTGGTCGCGTTTCGGGATCAGCTTGTAAGTGGCCGGTTCGAACTAGGCCGGCATAGCGGATGTGACTGCTAGTTACAGTTTATTTAACTGAAGTATCAGACACCTCCATTCATGGACCACACTCCAGCTTAACATCAGTGCTGTCATATGTCGAGTCACAATAAAAAAAAAAAACCTAATATGCTGCCTTCGACTGCTACTTGCATTTATTTAGGTTTAGTAGCAGGCGCCTTTATTCATGAATTGCACCCCAGCCTAATATCAGACATATTGGTAGTTGTGTTTATAAAGCTGCCTAGTGCCCGTAACCGTAGAGCTTGTATGAAGATAATTGTGAATGTGAGGGAAGCAGGGGAGTTATGTCAGGATCGTGGCAAGCGGCGATCTATTGTCTCTGGCTATCCCTGTGGAAAAAAGGCGTGACAATTTGATTAATTGATTGACTTAAATAAAAAATATCATCTAATGACGTCGTATCAGAGATAGTCCCAAGGAGACCGGCAAAATTTCCCCTTTGTATAGCAAGGCTAATACGTTGCCAAAAATAATTGACAGCCTTTCTGTCTCCAGACTTCGACGTTAGCCGCCTCGTAACCTGTCCCGAGGTTGCGTATTTGCGCAGCTTGAGGTTCTCAGCAGAAATCACCGCACTTCCCGCGCTTAACGAGGTCGCTTGGATGTGAGATGGGGCTAATGTGTCTAGTACACAAGTCGCATTCTACACCAGAGACCTGAAAAGTTTTCACGGCCCAACGGTAAGGCCGTCAGGTCTCTTGCCTTTATTCCGCGCAATCCTAGAGGGTTATAGTATTGTAATGATTAATTTACATCATTAATTATAACGCTTTTATTCCAACAGGGATAGGCAGAGACATCGGAACGCGTCTATCGACTGTTTTTATTTCTACAACGTAATATTTATAATATAACAGTACAGCTTGTATGAAGAGAAATGTGGATGTGATTGTAAGGAAAGCGAGGGAGTTGTTTCAGGATCGTGGCAAGCGGCGGTCCATTGTCTCTGCCTATCCCTATGGGGAAAGGCGTGACAATTTGATTTGTTTTGATAATATTTATATTTTTTTATTGTGTCAAATTAGAAAAGTTCAAGTTTTTTCAAACCGAGAGCACGGCTTTGAAACCACTTGCCGGGACCAATGTATCTTTAATATATGTACTTTCGTTGTCTTGTTTCTATGATATAAGCACTTTAGTAGCTTAATATAGAAAAATTAACTAATTAAAATAAACCTAATGCTTGTAGACATTTTCTGCAATGGTTAATATAATTGCAAAGTATAAGTAAAAAATAAATACAAAATAATAGAAATTAATTTAGTTTAGTCGATTTGGCCGGCACAGTAGCTGCATATGAGAAAACCGTATAAATATTGAATTAAACAAATTTTATGCGGCTTACTATCGGCTTTATTTTGGTTTTAATTTTATAATTTGTTTAATTTATTAATCAATGTTCGCGTAAAATTTAAGAAAATACTACGTGTATATTTTTTTTTCTTTAATCAGTGCTTTTTGCCGTCGGCGCTTTTGACCCACCTCTTGCTTACCACCAGGCAAGTCAAGGTCAGAAGTCGTATGTTAATAAAAAAATCCACATACTTTTTTTAATATGAAAAAATAAATTTAAAAAAATAACTAATTAAGAAAATCTCACCACTATCTTTATAAATACGTATATTGATTGCACTTTCAAATAAACATGTTTTCTTAGTAGATATATTTAAAAAAAAAAACTTTTTATATTTATAAAAAATAAAAATTTAATATTAAAAACTCACCATTTATTTTTAATTAAATAATATGTATATATATTGCACTTTTAAAATAACATATTTTTTATCAGTTACACAATATCAATGTTTTCAAAAATACATTGGAACCTCATATATCACACATCCATCCTGCCCAGTCGCATAAATCTGAATAAGAACCGGTGTTATTTTTCAAAGGACAAGAACGAGACAGCTAGTGTGCGAGTGAGACAGAAAATAGAGGGTGGAGCTTCAACAACCTAGTCTACACTTTTGTTGTTCATTTTATTCACCCATAAAAAGCTCATACTTTTTTTAGAGGAAGGATATCGAAACTGGAAAAGGCTTTTTCGAAATTTCAATCAATTTTTTATTGTGACTCGACATATGACAGCACCTGATGTTAAGCTGGAGTGTGGTCCATGAATAGAAGTGATTGCTACTACAATTCAATAACTGTAAGTAGCAATCACATCCACTATGCCGGCCTAGTTGAAACCGGCAACTTGCGAGCTGATCCCGTATTGTGACTAAGTTACTTTGCGGTATGCATACTTGTAAGTGGTAGTACTACCCCGAACCGGCAGACTGGGCACCGCTGCCTACCAGTCTTTAATAAAGGAATAGGCGTTATTGCATTTATTTTGGTTAATAATTTTACATTATTATTATTCTGACGTTTTGCGGCCATCGTGGTTACGTAGAGACTAGTTATTCTTAGATTTTATTATTTATTTAATCTATGATAAGCTATTAAACGTGCTTGTATCATAGAAACAGGACGGCCAAAGGTTTTATATAAGAGAATAATTCCGAAGAGCTCTTTAACCTTGTTCCTGCCTCGTCCTTCCACACCCGTAATACCCGCACAGGTCGGGGAAAGCATCCACATTTTATCGACCGAATCGGCAGTCGAACTAAAAAGTTCGGTGCGTCTTTTCTTTGTAGAACAATTGACAAGTGGAATGCTTTGCCAGCCCATGTGTTCTCTCCATCCTATGACCTTGGATCCTTCAAGCGATGCGTGAAGAAGCACCTTAGGCCGGCATAGTGGGGCAGCCGGGAACTAACTTGGTTGTTCCAGTCGTCTTCACTCTTGGACCTCCTCTTGCTTATCATCAAGTCAGATGCCGTGTCACAATAAAAACTAAAAAAACAAAGATAAATTGCATGTTAAAACATCGATGATAAATTGGTACCGGCAAGTGGTTTTGAACTCGTGCTCTCGGTTTGCGTGACCATTACACCACGGTCGCCTAAAAGTACATAATGTTTGTGTCTTAAAACATTATTTTCCTAACTTGACATCTCTGCTATTTTTATTTTTAATCAAATAAATCAAATCTAGTCGTCACGCTTTTGTCTCACAGGGATAGGCAGAGACAATTAGGCGCCACTTGCCCTGACACAACTCCCTCGCTTCCCTCACATTTTTTATTTTTTTATTCTGACACGACATTTGACCTCGACCCGCCTGATGATAAGTAAGAGGAGGTCTAAGAGTGACGACGACTGAAAAAACCTAGTTAGTTCACGGCTGCCCCAGCTGCCATCACTATGCCGGCCAAAGGTGAAGGATCCAAGGTTATAGGATGGAAAGAACACATGGGTTGGCAAAGCATTCCACTTTTCACATCTACAATTCTCTTCATATAAGCTCTACGGTTATGGGCACTAGGCAATTAGGAAACCTAGCTTTCTTGAGAATGACTAATTAATTTTTAATATTTAAATAGGACTTTTATAATATATTAGGCCGGCTTAGTAACGGCGACTGAGGTAACCGTGACTTAAGTCGTTTTTTTTGAGTCATTGGCACTCTTGAACCTCCTCTTTCTAACTAGCAGACGAGGTCAGATGTCGAGTCACAATAAAGGAAGACAATCCTGGCGCATTGGTTAATACACCAGTCCGTTATGCGTAAAGTCCCGGGTTCGATTCCTGGTTGTAATAATTGGATTTGTATATATTACAAATATTTTTGTAATCAAGATCATAATTAATCCTAATTGGGCACATTGAAAGGATGAGCGAAAGTAGGTTGACTGAATTTATAAAATTAATGTGGATAGTTGCGTTAAACAAGGCAGGCCCAGGAGAGTGTTTTTCGACCATATCGGAGACATCCTCAAGAAAGCTAGGTCGCCTAGTGCCATACTGTGTAATAAGTGTTTTTTAATACTGTGTAGTAAGATTTTTTTGTAGAGTGGTAGGCAGTGGTGCCTAGTCTACCGATCTGGGGTAGTACCACCACTTACAAGTACACAGACCGTGAAGTGATTTGGTCACGTTTGGGATCAACTTGTAAGTTTTAACTAGGCCGATGTGACTGCTACTTTTTTTTTTTATTTTATTGTGACTCGACGTATGACAGCAACCCGCTTGATGTTAAGCCGAAGTGTGGTCCATGAATGAATGTCACTGCTAATACAATCCAATAACTGTGAGTAACAAACACATCCACTATGCCGGCCTAGATGGAACCGGCAACTTACAAGCTGATCCCGAAACGTGACCAATTCACTTCACGGTCTGTATACTTGTAAGTGGTGGTACTACCCCGGATCGGCAGACTGGGTACCACTGCCTACCACTCTTTGATGAGTTGATCAGTTATTTAACTGTTAGTAGCAGTCACATCTATTCATGGACCGCACTATAGCTTAATATCAGGCGGGGTGCTGTCACATGTTGAGTCACAATAAAAAAAACATCTGACTTTGACTTCCCTGATGATAAGCAAGAGGAAGTCCTAGAGTTCCGACGACTAACAAAACCTTTTAAAGGACTTTTTGTATGGGGACTTGGGTTCAATTGTATTAACAGTTGCATATACATTTTTAAATAATTTAATGTACGAAGTATACAATTTTCTTAGATTTTGCGCGAACATTGATTAATGAATTAAACAAATTTTATGCGGCTTACTATCGCGTTTATTTTGGTTTTGATTTTACAATTTTTTATTATTCCGACGTTTCGAGAGCTTTGCAGCCATCGTGGTCACGGAGAGACTGAGGTGTTGGTCGTCCTATTGGTTGATGCTGTTATTGTTTCCAAAACTACCCCGTTTAATATTTTGTTAACACCGGGAACCAAAATAAACGCGATAGTAAGCCGCATAAAATTTGTTTAATTCACGAAGTATACAATGTAAATGGAATATATCCTTTATTTTGCATTACATGTTTAGGTGTGCAAAATGATCAAACTATAATTATGACAGTTCAAAGCAGAACTATTAATGTGGCGTATCTTTGTAATAGACAGATAATACAAATTTGACGACAGGCGTGGACGAACAGTTTAGCGATTGGTTTGTTGCGCATAAAGTCCCGGGTTTGATTCCCGGTCGGAGCAAATATTTGTTTCATAGATTTTATTTGTAATATTTAATAACATTAAATATTACAAATATTTGTTAATAAAAAAAATGACTATTTGCTTCGGGTCTGGTTATCGAAGAGTGGTAGGCAGTTGGTACCCAGTCTGCCGATCCGGGGTAGTACCACCACTTACAAGTATACAGACCGTGAAGTGATTTGGTCACGTTTCGGGATCAGCTTGTAAGTTGCCGGTTCGATCTAGGCCGGCATAGTGGATGTGATTGCTGCTCACAGTTATTGAATTGTAGTAGCAGTGACATTCATTTATGGACCACACTTTGGCTTAACATCAAGCGGGGTGCTGTCATATGTCGAGTCACAATAAAATTAAAAGTCCATATCTTATTTTCCAAATAACTCAATCGCACAGCAATTAAAAGCAAAATGGTTATTAGTTTTATCAACACAAGTATCTAAACTACCATTTATGTTTTATCATCATTGGACATTACAAAAGTAGTACATAAAAGCTCAAAATGAATGTTGTCCTTTCCAATTGCTTCAGTCACCGTCGCTATGCTGGCCAAAGGTTAGTCATTTAAAAACATGTAGTTTTTCAGTATATGCTTTGTAAACTTTCCATGCTGTTTATTGTGGCATTTCGTAGTATTCCATTGACTATTGTTCTCACGGCGAAATGGGTTCTTAGAACTATATCAGACATGCGACACTTAACTGTTGGACAACGGGTTATATATACGAATGACCTCCACCCAGTGCCGGATTAGCCACGTAGCAAATGCGAATTTGGGAGCCCCGCGCCTGTCTAACCGTAATAAAAAAATATTAATTTACATAAGAGCGTCAAATATCTTGCATGCCTTAAACGGGAAGTGCTTAGGCTATGTATAGTTGGTGTACGAGTTAAATGCATTCGGGGCCTGAGGTGCGGTGGGGCGTGAAACAACCCCCACCCGTATCTTAGTGGCCGCTATTAGTGACGCTCATAGCTCGGCGATGTCATTTAATATCGATAAAAACGTGTCCATATTTTCTTCGTTTGATTATTGAAAAATTTGGAGTTAATTGAATAAAAGAGAGTCGTCATCCGTAGTCAGGCTAGAATCATTATTAGAAACGTGATTAAAATGTGTGAAAAAGGAAAAAAAACATGCAGTCACTATTCTCAAAATTAAATTAATATTTAATTCATTAAAAAATTTAGCTGTCTAATATTTATACTTCAATTTAATACACATTTATAATTTTTAATAACTAAATATATTTGCGTTTTAAGGACAGTGTGTTTATCGTTATCGACATTTTGCATGTTACTTCACTATTCATAATAGACACGTGACCATAACGTCACAACTGCATTCCTAGCGCGTTTATTTAGCTTGTTCCCTTACTATACATACTTTACTTCCACTTGAAAGTTTAAGTCGATATTAAAAGTGTTATCTCTAAATTCGCCCATATTTAATCCAGAAAATATTTTTTGTAACAGTTTTGTTTTATTTAATACCCAAAACTTGAGAACCTAAAGCAGACCACGGGCCTCTTAGCAGAATTTGCTACAAGCCCCGCGCTGGCTTAATCTGGCACTGCCTCCACCCCCAATTTCTACAATAAAGAGTGGTAGGCCAGTCTGCCGATCCGGGGTGGTACCACCACTTACAAGTATACAGGACTCGAGTTGTCCTAAAACTCGACCAGTCTCACTGGAGTATGGGCAGCAGCGCCCTCTTAACGTGCGGTGAGAATACTACGAACCCCAAGCTGCCTGCCAAGCGTGGGGATTATGCCAATACCTCCAATTCAGCATCTTCGAAGATTTTTGGGCTTCCTTAACGCGAACGGTCGTCAACATCGAAATCACCGTCTTTGAAGCGACGGTACCAATCATAGCACGTTGTTTTACTTAGAGCTACATCTCCGTGAACTTTTTGGAGTTCTCAATGCGCTTCAGCCGCCGTTTTCTTCGAATGAAGAACACATAGAAAGGATGACTAAAGGTAGATTGACGAAAGCAATTTATAAATCTGATGTGGATGTATGCGTTAAACGAGGTAGGTGTTCTTAGACCAAATCGGAGACATCCTTAAGAAACCTAGGCTGCCTAGTGCCCATAACTTGTATGAAGAGAACTATGGATGTGAGGGAAGCGAAGGAGTTGTATTAGGATCGTGGCAAGTGACACTCCATTATCTCTAGCTATCTCTGTGGAAAAAGGCGTGACAATTAGATTTATTGATTTAACCAAACAACGAATAACAAATTAAATTTTTAAGTGGTTGCCTTAAGTCGATGAATGAATTAAACAAATTTTATGCGGCTTACTATCGCTTTTTTTATTCGTGGTCACGGAGAGACTGCAACGATGGCTGCAAGGCTCTCGAAACGTCGGAATAATAAAAAAAAATGTAAATTCAAAACCAAAATAAACGCGATAGTAAGCCGCATAAAATTTGTTTAATTCATTAATCAATGTTCGCGCAAAATCTAAGAAAATACTTTGCCATAAATCATTGCAAATGCGTTGCCTAGTCATTTCGCGAATCAGAGTCCAGCTACCCCGTCTGCTGAGTGTTAAATACCTTATATATTAAATGTTACCGCGTAACTGTAGCATGCCGACCATTTGTAATTAACTAATACCACACAGGCGGTGGTATTTTAATATTTATTTTAATGAAGACGCTGACCAACGATGGTCGTCGCGTGCATTTCTACCACCGTATAAACATTTGTTTGGGGGAAGGGTAAAGATTTCTCACAAAAGAATAAAAAGTTTGCATAAATTTAAAAGAACGATTAATTATTCATCTTAATTATCTATCTATAACTTTTACAAATGTTTTCCAAAAAAAAAAACAAATTATACACAAACTCTCCTTGCCTTTTTTCGGCAAAGTGATTTATTAAATCATTAATAGCTGATAATGACTTAGTTTTTCTAATTTTTTTTTATTGTGACACGACATCTGACCTCATCCCGCCTGATGATAAGCAAGAGGAGGTCCAAGAGTGACGACGACTGAGAAGACCGGGTTTGTTCACGGCTGCCTCAGTCGCTTTTGGGAAGTTATTAATTTTTCCTTACGCTTGTTGGGGGCCGCGTATAATAAATACGGCAGATACGGCGGTTGCTACGCCCCTGATATGATACCATAAACGCTGACGACTAGAAAATTACGGTTTACTTGAGTAACGACCTTTTTTGATCGGTTTACTTGACTGCGACCGTGGTGTAGTGGTAGTGCAATGGTTACGCAAAGCTTGTTCTACCTCATCTTGTCACACGTGATAGCCGCACAGGTCGGGAGAAGCATCCGCATTCTGTCGACCTAATCGGCATTGAAACTAAAAGGATCGGTGCGTAGAACAATCGACATGTGGAATGCTGTACCAGCCCATGTGTTCTTCCCATCCTATAACCTTGGATCCTCTAAGCGACTGCTACTTACAGATGTCCAACTGTAAATAGAAATCGTCTCCATTCTTGGACCGCACTCCAGCCTAACATCAGGCGGGGCTACTGTTATATGTGGAGCCATGATAAAATCAAATAATCATTTAAATTGTTACGCCTTTTTCCCACAGAGACAATAGAGCGCCACTTGCCACGATCCTGACACAACTTCCTCGCTTCCTTCACATTCACAATTCTCTTCATATAAGCTCTGATAAAATGTTTAAATATAAATTAAGTAAAGTTAAGCAACTTCTTTTATAAAGAAATAAAACTTTATTTAACATAAAGTATAAAATTATTAATCCTTTCCCACGCTCCTAAAATGCTTATTATATTTACTAATAAGAATTAAATAGATACTGTTTATAAATTGCAGTTTTTTTTAATGCACAATAAACAAAAAAAAATGATGTGAAATAAAGTTAATTGCATAATAAACTAAAGAGTCATAGACAGACCATTTGCCTAGTCTGCAGAATCAGGGTAGCTTTTTTTATATTGTGAGTCGACATATGACAGCACCCCGCCTGATGTTAAGCTGGAGAGCGGTCCATGAATGCAAGTGACTACTGAGCACCCACTATGCCGGCCTAGAAATAATACAAGTAACTTAGTCAGGTTTTTGGATAAGCTTGAAAGTTTTCGTTTTTTTTTTGTTAGGAATTGATATTTGACCACGACCTGTCTGATTGCAAGCATGAAGGAGGATCAAGAGTACCGACGACTGAAAAAACCGAGTTTGTTCACAGCTGCCACAGTCGCCGTCACCATGCCGGCCTAAACATGATCCTGAGACAAATTGACAAGTGGAATGCTTTGCCAGCCCATGTGTTCTCTCCATCCTATGACCTTGGATCCTTCAAGCGATGCGTGAAGAAGCACCTTTGGCCGGCATAATAACGGCGACTGAGGTAGCCGGGAACTGACTCGGTTTTTTTAGTCGTCGTCACTCTTGGACCTCCTCTTGCTTATCATCAAGAGGGTCGAGGTCATATTATGTCGTGTCACAATAAAAAAAAACTTCTCTCCCTCCTCTCGCATTTAGATTTTTTTCATACAATTAGCTAGTACGATTGTTTTTTATGCACACCCCCTGATGTCAAGTTGGAGGGGTGACTGCTACTAGGCAGTCGCATTCACTATGCCGAAACCTGCTCGAACTGAACTCGAAACGGTCTATATACAGCCGGTTGTACCAAAAATTGTAATTTACGAATTCGTAAAAAGTTACGAATAAGTAGAAGAAAAAATCAAAAATGGGTTGCAACACGCTCTCATGTATGTTGTGTGTCGTGTTTGTTGTCTCAAAACACATACAACATATACGAGAGAGTGTTGCAACCCATTTTTCCTTTTTTCTTCTACTTATTCGTAACTTTTTACGAATTCGTAAATTACAATTTTTGGTACAACCGGCTGATAGAAACGGAGTCACAATAAAAAATATATATTTATAAAACAATAAACAATTAGTAGATTTTCAATTAGATTGAAGTGTTACCTACATTGTTAGAAACAAAGAATAAATTGTTTTGCTCTATTTTTAAAAGTAAACAAACGTTTCTTATTCCACAATTAAGTTTTGGTTTGTTTACTAAACATCACTTTCGGCTATTTCCTTTTATAATTAACACTTCAATTAATGCCTTACGCCTTGTTTCTCACAGGGATAGGCACAGAAAACGGAGCTCTATTTTTTAGGTTACTGCTACTACAGTTCAATATCTGTAAGTAGTAGTCACATTCACTATGCCAGCCTGGGGATCTCGAAAGACGAATAAATCATTTCACATTCTGTATACTTGTAAGTGGTGGTAGAACGATACGATACGAGTACCCCGGATCGGCAGACATACACCACTGCCTACCACTCCTAAAACATATATAAGTTAGTATGTATATTGGGACGCTCGCTCGATATCGCTCAAAGAATCGACAACCGATGGGGAAGAAAGGTTCTCTAGGCCTCCCACTAGGTGGACTGACGACATAGTTAGAGTAAAAAATAACTGATGGATGCAACAGGCATCTTGTTGTTCAGAATAACATTCTAAGGGGAGGCCTATGTTCAGCAGTGGACGTCTTCTGGCTGATGATTATGATTGAGACGCGACATCTGGCCTTGACTTGCCTGGTCTCCCAAAAGCGCAGACGACAGAAAAACTCGTTCTTCTTTACGATTACCCTAAAGTGCTTTTACATGCTTCGTTTGAAGGATTTGCGATTGGTACCACTAACTGGGTACCACTAACTCGGTTTTGTTAATCCTTATTGTTAATTTTTTTAAATTTAATTTTAAGTTAATGTTTAATTTAATTTTTGTCCTTTAACCACGATCCTCACACAACTTTTCGCTTCCCTCACACCCACCATTCTCTTCATATAAGCTCTATAGTTATGGGCACTAGGTAACTGATTTCTTGAGGATGTCTCCGATCTGCCTCGTTTAACCCATTCATCCACATCAGATTTATAATATACTTTTCATGTGCCCAAGCCATCAAAGCATCCCTTTGTCAATCCTTGTCACTACACATTCTTTTAAACCTGATTTATCGCACACTGTGCTATTTCTTATTCTATCTGCTATCGTCACTTTAGATACACTTCTAAATGGCCGCATTTCATCAGCATTAATGACTTTAATGGTTTGGGCACATGGAAAGGATGAGTGAAAGTAGATTAACGAAAGAAATTTATAAATCTAATGTGGATGAATGCGTTAATCGAGGCGGACCCAGGAGGGTGTTCATCGACTAAATCGAAAACATTATCAAACAAGCTGAGTACTAGGCACCATAACCATAGAGCTTGTATAAAGAGAATCTTGAACGTGAGGGAAACGAGGATATTGTGTCAGGACGGTGGCAAGTGGCACTCTATTGTCTCTGCCTATCAGAGGGATAAGCTATTGAAGGGAGACATATTTGTTAATAAAAAGGTGGATGTGGATAATTCGATTTTCAAGTTATTATTTAGTACATATTTCAAATATCTTAATATTTTGTTAGCCTCGTGCCGAAACGCAACCAAATTTGTAAAGCATTGTGGGAGGTCCATAATCAGATTCTGATCAGTGGCGCATTTTTTAGGTATCAATTGCAAACCATAATAATTTTATAATTTATACAAAAGGCGCCGCACTTAATAAAGACATTGTTTTTGTTTACTGTGGCGCGACATATTGTGACGACTGCATACCAGTTGGTTACGCGTCCCACGTTCGATTCCCTATCGGAGCAAAGATTTGTTTCATAGGTTGTTTCAAAGGTTTTATTTGTAATATTTAATAATTATATTAAAATATTACAAATATTTGTTAATAAAAAAAAGAGGTGGATATTTGCTTCGGGTCTGGTTATCAAAGAGTGGTAGGCAGTGTTATCCGTCTGCCGATCCGGGGTATTACCACCACTCACAAGTATAAAGACCGTGAAGTGATTTGGTCACGTTTTGGGATCAGCTTGTAAGTTGCTGGTTCCAACTAGGCCGGCATAGTGAATGTGATTGCTACTCACAGTTATTGAATTTTAGTAGCAGTGACATACATTCATGGACCACACTTCGGTTTAACATCAAGCGGGGTGCTGTCATATGTCGAGTCACAATAAAGAAAAAAAAGACATCATTTATTTTGGGCTTTTATGTACTACTTTTGTAATGTCCAGTGCGGGTTTTACGGGTGTGAAAAGACGTGGTAGGAACAAGGTTAAAGAGCTCCTCGGAACATTCTCCGTAGTACAGGCGATAAAGGATACACAGAGCCGCCGTGTGTAGTTGCAAAGTCTCCAGAATTCGTGTAATCTTTGCATCTAGAACCGCAATAAAAATTACGAAAGTTTTTTAAGTCAAATAAAGTTTGTTTAAACATCCGCTCAAAGCTCAATTCAAATAAACACCTTAGAGCACACCTGACATTTTCAGCTCTCCTATTGGCTAATTAAATACGAGGGTGAGTATGCACGCTTCTGATTGGTGGACGCCAGACGGGGGTGTTCTATAAAGAGGATCAAATTTCTGTTCCTATTAAATTGCAAGATTGAAGTGATTTACGGATTTCGAGAGTTACATTCACAAGGGTAGGTAGGCAGTTGAAATATAACACCCTTTAATGTTTACGCTTTAATTATTTTAATTAAATATATCTACATTTTATTCAAGAGGTAGGCAGTGGTGCCCATTCTGCCGATCCGGGGTAGTACCACCACTTACAAGTGGTGGTACAGACTGTGAAGTGATTTGGTCGCGATTCGGGATCAGCTTGTAAGTTGCCGGTTTTAACTAGGCCGGCATAGTGGATGTGACTGCTATTTGTAAGTTATTAAATTGTTCTAGTAGTCACCTCCATTCATGGACCACACTCCAATTTAACATCAAGCGCAGTGCTGTCATATGTCGAGCCAAAATAAAAAAAAAGTAGAGCTTGTATGAAATAATTGTGAATGTGAGGGAAGCAAGGGAGTTATGTCAGGATCGTGGCAAGTGGCGCTTCATTGTCTCTGCCTATCCCTGTGTGAAAAAGACGTGACAATTTGAATAATTGGTTGATTGACAAACAAGTGCTATGAAACAAATATTTGCCCTGCCGCCGGGAATCGAACCCGGGACATGACGTTTAGCGGACTAGTGTGTTACTAATGCACCACGCGTCGTCGAATTTTAGTTAAAGATTAATATCGCGTAAGAATGTCAACACGTAGATAAATCCAAAGTGTAAAGGTTCTATTTGTTAGAAATGGGATAATACCTTTATCTGAAATCTGTTAATCTTCATGTGAAATTCAGCGTAAGTTTGATAATGTTTAGAGTGGTCGGCAGTGGTACCCAGCCTGCCGAACCGAGGTAGTACCACCCCTGACAAGTATACAGACTGTGAAGTAAATTAGTCGCGTTTTGGGATTTACAAGTTAACTAGACCGGCAACTTTCTACAGTTATCGAATTGAAGTAGCAGTGATATCATTTTATTAACAGCATTTCAAAAGAATCATCAAAGTAGAGTTAACACTGTAGAAATGCGGTCGTTAAAGAGTGTATGTGGAGGGACGATAGCGGATAGAATAAGGAATAAAGGTAATTAATTATTATTTAATTAATTATAATTAATTAAATAATATAATAGTTAATAATATATAGTTAATTAATTATAAATTATTTAAAGAAGTATGTCAGAAAGCAAAGTCAAAATTTATTAGTGATAAAATTCACAAAAGTGCAGACAAAGTCAAATCTACTTGGCAAATTATTAATGCAGAGACCGGTAAATCTAAATCTAGAGATCATCGTTATAAACTGAATATTAATGGCAAATTAATTTTAGCAGATGCCGAAGTTGCAAATGAATTCGAGAATTTTTTTACTTGTATACCAGTAGATCTGACTAAAACCTTAGGCTCATCATCCCCCATTGCAGAAAATTTATTGAAAGAGAATGTACCTAGTTGTCCTGTAGTGTTTAGTTTTAGTCATGTGAATGTACAAACTATTCTTAAAACTTTTAAATCATTAAACATTAAAAAAACTGCCGACGATACATCACTTATATTTAAAGTAAAACGTGGACAACGAGAACTTGACGAAGTAAACAGTGCTCTTTCCAAGATAGTTAATTGGTTCAGTACCAATAATTTATTGTTAAATGAATGTAAAACCAAATGCGTCAGATTCACATTGCCTAATGTTAAATTAGTAAAAACTAGTGTAAAGGTCAGGGACCAGGAAATAGAATTGGTCCAGCAAACTGTCTTTCTGGGCGTAACATTGGACTCATATTAAGAAATTGTCTGGCAGACTTAGTTCAGCAGCATATGCAGTAAAGAAGATCCATCAATTAACTGATATTAAAACCGCGCGCTTAGTTTACTTTAGCTATTTCCACAGTATTATGTCCTACGGCCTACTACTGTGGGGTAATGCTGCTGACATTGAATGTATTTTCGTTCTCCAAAAGAGAGCTGTCCGTGCTGTTTACGGTATGAGATCCCGGGAGTCATTAAGAGAAATATTTAAAAAAATCAATATAATGACTGTCTATTCTCAATATATATATGAGAATTTGTTATACACTCGTAAGAACATTAATAATTTTCACAAAACACTGTTTTTAATTTAAGATACAAAGATAAACTCGCTGTGCCCACATATAGGCTCCACAAAATAAGTAATTCTTTCGCTGGCAACTGTATCCGTATGTATAATACGCTGCCAAGTAATGTGCCTGATCTTACAGTTAATAAATTTAAAAAAATCATTAAACTTAAATTGTGCCAAAAGGCTTACTATAGCATTAGAGATTTCTTTGACGACAAGGCTGCTTGGCAGTGAATGAATTGCTAGTTCCCAAGATAAAAAGATGTAATAGAATATAAGACTAAGTTGAAAAAAGCCGGACTGGAGTTTCTTGAGTGTTCTTCTCAGTCTGTAGCCTTTCCGAACACTCGGTAGAGTCCCCTCACTCTTTCTTAATGACGTTTCTAAGTGTTTGTAAAAACCAAATGAATAAATGACTTTGAATTTTGAATTTTTTGAATTGCACAGTGCGCTATAGATGTGGTATGAAAGAGGATTGATAAGGGAAAGCTTAGATGGTTTGGGCATATTTATTTTTTATTTATTTATTTATTAAAGATTCCATTTAATATGGAAAGGATGAGCGAAAGTAGATTGAAGAAAAGAATTTATAAATCTCATCTGAATGGCTCATAAACAAGGCAGACCCAGGAGGGTGTACGCCGACCAAATTTGACACATCCTCAAGAAAGGCTATGCCTAGTGCCCATAACCATAGAGCTTGTATGAAGAGAATCACAATTGAATTGTGAAGGAAGCGAGGGAATTGTGTCAGGATCGCGGCAAATGGCGTTTTTTTAACTATAGTTTCATTTACGTGACTGGTAAAATAAGGCGACGGTGGTGTAGTGGCAGTGCAATGGTTACGCAAACCGAAGACCACGAGTTCGAGATTACCCACCGGTACCAATGTATCTTTGATATATATGCTTTGGTTGTCCTGTTTCTATGATACAAGCACTTTAGTAGCTTATAAAATAACACGTAGTAGTAGGTATACCACTCGACTCCATGAAAAGGTGCTTAAAAATAGATCCCTTTTAGCTTGTAATACAACAATTGCAATTGTTCGCGGTCTAACGCCCCTCCGATGACAGGGGTCTCAAATGCGCAACTCTCTGTTATTCAATAAGCATGCTTTGTTGTTACGAATAGGAACGCAAGTCCAAAATAAATATATTTATTTACATTTCTATACTAAGCTACTAAAATGCTTGTATCATAGAAACAGGACACCAGAGTACGTATACCAAAGATACATTGGATGATCCAGTGACAATGAAGTGCCACTTGCCACTATCCTGACACAACTCTCTCGCTTCCTTCACTTTCACAATACTCTTCATACAAGCTCTATGGTTATGGGCACGAAAAGCAACCTTCTGGGTCTGCCTTTCCATGTGCCCGAACTATCGCAGCATTCCTTTGTTAATCCTTGTCACTACATCTTCTTTCAAACCACATCTATTGGGCACTGTGATATGCCTCAATCTATCCGCTACGAAGAGACCACGATATTGGTAACCACGATCAAAATAAGAATAGGACGGAATCGGCTCCATTTAGTGACGTCTAACTCTCCAACTCCACTTTAGTATGGTGTCTTTTTCTTTGCGGACCGTCAATAAAAAGACACCTTTGAATCAGTTAAGTTAAGTTAGTTAGTCAACAGCCCGTCGTATTCCCGTCGTTTTGAACCTGTGCTCTTGGTTTCCATTACCTTGGTTTCCATTACCACTACATCACCGTCGTACAACCATATAGCTATATGGTTGAATACAGAATGTCAGAATATAGAAAAATACAGGATTCTGTATAAAATTCTGTAAGTATAAAAAAATATTGTTCTGTATTCTGAGATGGTTGACCATTATTTATCAATTATATTTTAGTTTAAATAAAGAAGCACTTTGGCCAGAAGTGACGGAGACTGGGGCAGTCGTGAAGACTCGGTTTTTGCAATGTCGGCACTCTTGGACCTCTTCTTGCTCGCTATTAAGCGGGTCGAGGCCAGATGTCGAGCCACAATAAAAATAAATAAAAAAATAACGAAATACTTACAACGTTATTCCTATCATCCACACAAGTGCACAACGCGTTGCATCAAAGTTGTCACCCGTAACAATGGTGAATAGTCCATTTTGCCCCACGAGACCTTTTATCACCTACCTTATAACACCGGATTAGTATGTACGCCTTTCTACTGAATCTCACTATGAGATCAGAACGAAAAATTCAATTTACAACCTTATTTTCTATAGATTTAAACTCAAATTTACAATGCCATTTAAATGCAATTTCTAGTCAAGCAAAATTTATTCTTATGTTTAATACAAATAAAATTGTGTTTCTGTTAAAAATGTAGTAAAGGGATTAAAACCGATTAAGAGACCTTTTGATGAAATCTCATTGATGAGAAATCGTATAAAAAAATTGTGAAATTTTGCAGAAATATTTGGTATTGTATGGTCCTTAGCTTTTTGTGTGATTTCTGATAGCACTTTTTTCTAAGTCAATGGAGCTCTTAAAAGTTTAGTTGCTTAGAAACTTAAAAGATTGCGTTTAATCTTATCATTAAAAATAAAGAAATTTGTTTGTTTAAAGGACAGCATTCATTTTGGGCTTTTATGGACTACTTTTGTATGATGAATGATGAATGAATGTACAATGATGAAAAAATATATAAATGGTAGTTTTGATACTTTTATTGATAAAACTAATAACAATTTTGATTTTAATTGCCGTGCAATTGACTTATTTGCAAAATAAGATATGGATTTTGTGTCGTCTGTCAATCCAAAGACACGCCATATAACAGTTCTGCTTTGAACTGTCATAATTAAAGTTTGATTATTTTGCACACCTAAACTATGCAAAATAGAGAATATATTTCAATTACATTCCGCATCTGTCAATACAATTACGCCTAAATCCCCATAATGATGTCCTTTACGCTAATTGCAAAATATGCACAGGGGATATTTGGTCTGGGTCTGGTTGTCAAAGAGTGGTAGGCAGTGGTGCCGATCCGGGGTAGTATAACTAGTGGCAGATAGGAAAAGCGCTGACTTTTAACTGCGCAGTATGAGGATCGGCAGAAAAAAACGTCTCGGTATGGACACTAGTGAATTTAACGTGAATTTCATACTTATCTATATACTAATATTTATGGCGACGGAATATCAGTGATATTGCGTTGATATTTTGCATTCACGTATTTATTGTATTCAGTAGGTAGGTGACCAATGAACGAATTACAAATATTTTTTTCCACGTATTTAGATTTATTACCTACGAGAATGCTAAATATCAACGCAATATCATTAAAATTTATTCGCCCTAAATTACTATTAGTATAAACGTGAAGTTATAAGCAGCTGAAGTACGTGGAGGACTTCCAGGGAGCCGACCGCGCAACTTCATGGTAATGAAAATGAATTCATTCCCATTTGTTAAAAGTTCGCGGTCGCTGTTAGTGTCAAAAACAACTTTTATTCATTCGGACAATGAGTTTCAATTAGCTTGAACTGTTAATGAAAATGAACATCGATTATTACTGTGTTGCGCGGTTGCAATTTTAATTTCGAAACTCATAATTGGAGTTCAAATGTCAAAAAAATGTCATTCTCATTGTGAAAACTGTGAAATTGAGTTGCACTTATATTTGACATCTTCGTAACCAATCAGCGATTAACATATTACTATGTAAACCACGTTGATTGGTCACTTGCGACCGCGACGCATATTCACTGATTTTCCGCCGTCATAACAAGTGATAAAGACAGCATTAGTTAGTAAATGGCAATTATTTTTGATAGTGAAATTAGACCTTATTGTTTTGTTATGTTCAAGATAGTTTTAACCTTGTGCAGATTAATGACAGTTATAATACACATCCTTTATTTTAAAGAGTGGTAGGCAGTGGTACCCAGTCTGCCGATCCGGGGTAGTACCACCACTTACAAGTATACAGACCGTGAAGTGATTTGGTCACGTTTCGGGATCAGCTTGTAAGTTGCCGGTTCCATCTAGGCCGGCATAGTGGATGTGATTGCTACTCACAGTTATTGAATTGTAGTAGCAGTGACATTCATTCATGGACCACACTTTGGCTTAACATCAAGCGGGGTGCTGTCATATGTCGAGTCACAATAAAAAAAAAAAAGTAAGTTTTTTTATTTATTTACATTTCTATATTAAGCTTAAATCGTAGAAATAAAACAACTAAAGTACAATATGAATTCAACAAATTTTATGCGGCTTACTATCGCGTTTATTTTGGTTTTGCTTTTACAATATTTCATTATTCCGGCGTTTCGAGAGCTTTGCAGCCATCATGGTCACGGAGAGACTAAGGTGTTGGTCGTCCTATTGGTTAATGCTGTTATTGTTTCCAAAACTACCCCGTTTGATGTTTTGATTTTGTTTGTCTGTTCCCGGTTTATTTCATTTTTTTTGTAAAAATAACTCCTCTGGTTTGGAACTTTGCTGGACTTAGGACTTGGGTTTGTGTATTATTGGATCCCAAGTGTTAGATAATAAATAGTAATAATAGTAAGCCGCATCAAAATTTGTTTAATTCAATAATCAATGTTTTCGAAAAATCTAAGAAAATACAATGTACATTTATATCAAAGCTACATAAGATACAATGTAAGGCTGTGACATACCAATGAATAAAATAAATAATACAATGTCCCCTGTGCGTTTAGCATTAGGAGAAAATAAAATGAGTAATGTTTCTATTTGTATGGATGGTATTAAATGGCGTATCGGACATTCTGTCACGCTACAATTCGAGTAGACAAGGCGTGAAATTAAATGTTTAAATTTAAAACAGACAAACAAACATTTTGACATTATTACTCATATTGAAATGTGACCGTGCCCTGAGAATATGGAAAGAATAGAATCTGTGCTAAAATAAGAACTAATTCATTGTTATTTGTCTCATAAGTATTATGTTTATATCACGTGTAACTGAAAGGGACAACTACTTTTACTTCAATTCCTTTTTTTCAAAGGTTGTCACTACTTTTTGCAATCACAACCACTTGGTTGACTTTTAATACTGCTTAATTAAAAGTCACGTGGTAACAAAAGTAGCAGCATAATTGTTCTGTCATCCTTTTTTTTGAAACATTTTAATGTCATTTGTTATTGTGTGAAATTAGGCTGTCATTCCTAGTTTGATCATTCATCAAAACTGGTGACAACCTTCTAAATTACGAATGTAAAAATGTATATTCATCCCCTTCTGACTTCTTTTTAATTCCATAAGTGAAAATAGTATAAATGGTTGTATTTTGTAGCTATTTTAGGAATCCTTCTATTTCTTAAGTCCAAATTCTTTGGACCGTGCTCGAGTTGTTAAGGTTATAAACGTGTTCCTAGGACACAATTTGTACCCTTTCTCAACCGTACCACCATTTCTTATAGCATTATTGTTTTAATCGTCGAATGTCAATTTGTACGTCAAATATGCTTGTTTGACGTACAAATTTCTATTGGCAGTTTTGTGACGTCACATCCATTCCTACAAAGCGTACCACCGCGGTATTTACAAAAGATAATATTAGAAATTAAACAAAACTTGCAACTTTGCACCCATCGTTGTCACGGAGAGACCACGGTGGGTGCAAAGCTCTCGAAACGTTGGAATAATAAAAAAATGTAATTTCAAAACCAAAATAAACGCGATAGTAAGCCGCATAAAATTTGTTTAATTCATTAATCAATGTCAGCGCAAAATCTAAGAAAATATTAAGATCATATTAGGTTTTATTATTCAAATGCAGCAGAAATACGTTTCTACACGTAAAATCCATGCGAATGTAGGAATGAATTTAAAGGATTAAAACAGAATTGCAAATAAGAGATGGTGGTACGAAATTGTGTAATCTTGTTTTATACATCAAACAGTACTATCTTGAAACATTCTAGTTTTTAAAAGTTGGGCCATATTGTGACCCGACATTTTTTTGACACGACATAATCAAGAGGAGATCCAAGAGTGACGATGACTGAAAAAACCGGGTTTGTTCACGGCTGCCCCAGTCGCCGTCACTATGCCGACCAAAGGTGTTTCTTCACGCATCGCTTGAAGGATCCATGATTATAGGAGGGAGAGAACACATGGCCTGGCAAAGCATTCCACTTGTCGATTGTTCTACAAAGAAACAACGCATCGAACTTTTTAGTTCGACTGCCGATTCGGTCGACAAAATATGTCTAAATGTATCTGGCCTCGACCCGCCTAATGGTAGTCCAAGAGTGCCGACGACTGATAAACCTGAATCAGTTCACGCTTAACCCAGTCAGCGTCACATAAATTAATCTTGAAAAACCACCAATTAAAAGTGTTGTTTTAATATTTTTAAACATGGAAAAGGATAGCTCATATCCGTTCCTAAAAATACGCTACTTCTTTTTTCAAAACTAAAATGTTTAAAAACCTTTTTATGTAATATTATGTAAAAACAATATCGTTGTTAAAAACATGAATGTTTTAAATAGTTCGCGTTGTTACAAGACACCTAATTACTATGTTACAGCATTTTTCAGATTGTTTCTCTCCCTCTAAAAAGCGCATAGTAAGTTGAAATAATAGTATGGATATTGAATTAAACAAAGGACATCATTCATTTTGTATGGGGACTTGGGCTTAATTATATTAACAGTTGCATATACATTTTAAAATAGTTTGATGTATGAAGATTACAATGCAATTGGAATATATCCTTTATTACGCATAGTTTATGTGTGCAAAATAATCAAACTATAACTATGACAATTCAAAACAGAACTGTTAATATGGCGTGTCTTTGTGACTGACAGACGATACAAAATCCATATCTTATTTTTCAAATAACTCAATTGCACAGCAATTAAAAGCAAAATTGTTATTGGTTTTATTAACACAAGTATCGATACTACCATTTATATATATTTTTTTATCATTGGGCATTACAAAACTAGAACAAAAAAGCAACATATCTGTATTATAATCTATCATGGATATTTTTTGTAGTATGGTACCGTTTACAATTTACCGACAGTTTACAAACTCGCGAGATAGATTATAAACTAACGGTATTTACAATTATACAGTAAACATATACATATACATATTTTAAATTAAAGAGTCCGACTGAGGCAACCATAAACTGAATCCTAATTTTCCGTCGCCAGCACTTTTAGACCATCAGGCAAGTCAAGGTCAGATATTCACATCAGTCACAATAAAAAAAGCCAAGTCCATATGTTTCTAACAAAAAATTACTTTGTACCTAGTAGCTACATTTTTTTAACTAGACCTTTTTTGTCGCTCAGCAATAAATCTGTCAACTTTTCTACACGCTCCTTGACACTTCGGTTCGGGGTTAAAACATGTAATGTTAGGTTAATTATATTAATTAGGTGCTTTTTTTAAGTACAAAAAGTTGCTTAAAATATACTTAAATGATTGACTATTTTTTATTGTGACTCGATATTTGACAGCACCCCGCTTTATGTTAAGCTGGAGTGTAATCCATGAATGGAGTTGACTGCTACAATTCAATAACTGTAAGAAGGTAGAACCGCCAACTTACAGTCTGGTCCTGAAACGCGACTAAGACACTTCACAGTCTAAAAACTTGTAAGTGGCAGAACGGTTTAGTGATTGGTTTGTTGCGCGTAAAGTCCCGGGTTCGATCCCCGGTCGGAGCAAATATTTGTTTCATAGCTTTTATTTGTAATATTTAATAATATTAAATATTGCAAATATTTGTTAATAAAAAAAAGAGATGGATATTTGCTTCGGGTCTGGTTATCAAAGAGTGGTAGGCAGTGGTACCCAGTCTGCCGATCCGGGGTAGTGCCACCACTTACAAGTATACAAACCGTGAAGTGATTTGGTCACGTTTCGGGATCAGCTTGTAAGTTGCCGGTTCCATCTAGGCCGGCATAGTGGATGTGATTGTTACTCACAGTTATTGAATTGTAGTAGCAGTGACATTCATTCATGGACCACACTTTGGCTTAACATCAAGCGGGGTGCTGTCATATGTCGAGTCACAATAAAAAAAAGAGATTTGTGGATGTTAGGGAAGCGAGAGAGTTGTGTCAGAATAGACACAATCGAAAGTGAAGTGGCGCTCTATTATCCCTGTGGAAAAAGGCGTGACAATTTGATTTGATTTGACTTTACGCATAGCGCGTTGGTTAGCAGACCGCGTAAACGCGTAAAGTCCCGGGTTCCTATCCTAATATCTATGTATTAAGATGGTCTAAGCAAAGATTTGTTTTATAGCTTTGATTTTACGTTTTCACGTTTTTTTTTTCACGGAGATAGGCAGAGACAATGGAGCGCCACTTGCTACGACACTGACACAACTCCTTCGCTTCCATCACATCCACAATTCTCTTCATACAAGCTCTAAGGCACTAGATAAGCCTTAGAGCGTGTATGAAGGAATAGCTTTCTTAAGGATGTCTCCGATTTGATCGGAAAACACCCTCCTGTGCCTGCCTTGTTTATTGAATACTAGCTGTGCCCGCGACTGCGTCCGCGTGGAATAGTTGTTTTGGGAATCATATTAATTTTTTGTTTACCTACCAGCTCAGCTTTATTATAAATTACCTATAGCTGTTACCCGCGACTTATTTTAGACGATTAAATTACGTAACTAATAGAATATATTTTAAGGTAGTTTTAAAAAGAATATATTTTAAAGTACTTCTGCGTAAATTATATTTTCAGTTTTATTTTCTTGTGCGCAAAACTCGCAGCCGCTTTGCAGCAGAGTCTGCCGAGAACGCTGAGTCCTTTTTTGGCATTACAGTGACGAAGAAAGTACGAAGGAAATGGAAACTTAACCAAACTAACTGTATGCTTAAACTAAAACCTAACCTAATAAGAATTGTAAAACCTAACCTTGAAAGAATGTAGATGACACCTACAGGTATTATTTACAACAAAATAAAAAAAGTGTTATTGTGAAAATATTAGAAACAAAATACTATACTTAAAACAAACACTACCTACTATAGAGAAAACTACTACAAAATGAAATTGTATAAAAAAGGATTTTGCACGATGATATTATATCGTAAAAACAAATTAACACTGCATTCAACCGATCAGTAGGGAGCCGACCGCATAGTATGCTTGTCTGTCTATAAATGACGCGCCCCTACACTTTATTAGTTTATTTAAATGTGTGAATGCAAATATTACTAACTATACTATTAAACTTCATCACGTTCGTTCCTCCTTTGTGTCTAACCAGCAACTGAATAACCAAAAACTGCATTTTCGGTGTGTTTTATCCATATTTTATATTTGCTCGTATGTGTAAATGCAGTGGAGGGGCGCGTCATTTCGGCTTAGACAGACTATACCTCGTAGAGCTACACCCCCCTCCGCCTCGCCCGCAAGCACCGCCTCTCCTCGCCCGCCGGTTAGCGCTCATCATGCGACGCGTGTGAATTTTGTTTCAGAGTTATTTTAAAATTGTATTATCTTATAAGATGTTTATTGAAATTAGGTGACAAAGAATTTGTAATAATGCATTAATTTAGACCAAATTTGACTATCATAAAAACGGTTATTGTGAGTTAATCTTAAAAGATAGACATATACGGTCGCGGACATTTTTTTAGATAATTTAAAGAGGAATAATTCTTTCATACATATTTTTTGGGTATCTCGAACGGTTTTCGCAGCGCACGCAACGGAAACCCTCAAAGACGAATAATATTTCCCGTTTTTTCCACATTTTCGACTGTTTCTTCGCTTCTATAAGTCGAAACGTAATGTTTTATAGCCTAAAGCCTTCCTCGATAATTGATCTATCCAACACAAAAAGATTTTTTTAATTCGAACCAGTAGTTCCTGAGATTAGCGCGTTTAAACAAACAAACAAACAAACAAACAAACTCTTCCGCTTTATTATATTAGTATAGATAGATAAGAAAGAAGAAATATTTGTTAAAAAAGGCGGATATTTATTGACGGTGGTAGCCAGTGGTGCCCAGTCTGCTAATGCAGGGTAGTACCATCACAACTAGGCCGGCATAGTGAATGTTATTGTGACTTTATCCCGACAGTTATACCCGGATCGACAGACTTGATAAAGCCGCCATTTCTCTGCTTATGTCTAGTTCTACTATAACGCGACAGCCCGGCGAAAAATAAAAATACAATACCCATAATTATAATGGCATATGTTTAGAGATAATCCAACAATGGATAACACCCCAATTTTATTAGAAAGGGGTTTATTACAATTATATCATTAAATTGTACGTGAAATTCGCTAAATTATACAATTATTGCTGGTTTATTATTTTTAATTGGGTAAAATTGGTCATAGCGGGGAATAAACATTTGTTTTTTATACCAAGAAATGATTTGGTTTCGTGATTTGATTATGGTTATCAAAGAGTGGTAGGCAGTGGTACCCAGTCTGCCGATCCGGGGTAGTACCACCACTTACAAGTATACAGACCGTGAAGTGATTTTTTGGTCACGTTTCGGGATCAGATTGTAAGTTGCCGGTTCCATCTAGGCCGGCATAGTGGATGTGATTGCTATTCACAGTTATTGAATTGTAGTAGCAGTGACATTCATTCATGGACCACACTTCGGCTTAACATAAAGCGGGGTGTTGTCATATGTCGAGTCATAATAAAAAAAAATTAACGAACATGTAGCGATAAATTACGAAAAAGGTACAGGTGATAGACAAAACATTATTGTGACTTGACGTATGACAGCACCCTGCTTGATGTTAAGCTGGAGTATGTTCCATGAATGGATGTCACTGGATACTGTAAGTGACAGGTCGTGCAATTTTAAATTATTTGTAAAGCTTGTGTTTCTTGAATATTAATGTGTAATAATAGTGGAATTATTATCCAGTAACCATTTTATGTTCATCGAGTATAGACAAGTGATTTGAAGTTGTGTAACGTGTCTCTTCGTGTTCCCCTTCAAGCCTTCAAGACTCAGTCGGAAGAGTCTTAGTAATGTTTGTCCGCCGCTTTCTTAAAACTATCATTCACCCTTATTTAATGGATAAAACACTGAAGTGTTTTATCTCTATCCACAAAAACATTATAACTATATTACAGAAGACTAGGCTGTATGGACTAAGATACCTTTGCCTTGCTAAAATGGGAGAATTGAACTGAAAGAAGAATAAAGAAAAAAAAACAAAAATACCCTACAATGACTAACCACTTTATAAAGTAAAAAGACAAATCGTTACAATTTTACGACATGCAATGATGATCCATGCAGCATCCCTTAGGAGCCAATTAATTTTAACAGCTAACACAAAATAAGGGTTGAATTATATCTCCAATTACATCTAATTGTACCTACCTAATAATAAGGGGTTATTTGCTATAATTTTCGTAACCAAACACAGTGTTAATCTCGCTCTGTTAACCTGGATCTGTCAAGCGAGGAGTTAAAAATTATAGTCAAAGAATTTGGACTTAAGACATATAAGGAGCCCTAAAATAGCTTCAAAATACAACCGTTTATACTATTTTCACTTATGGCATTAAAAATAAGTCAGAAGGGGATGAATATACATTTTTACAGTCGTAATTTAGAAGGTTGTCACTAGTTTTAATGATTATTTGACAACCTAATTTGACAGAATAACAAATAACAATTTTAGCACAGATTCTATTCTTTCCAAATTCTTTGATCATAGTGACTTTTGGCCGTCATAGTGACGACGCTGATACAATCGTAAACGTAGTAGGTTTCTTCAGTCCACGGCGCTCTTGGCTTATAAGACATCAGGCAAGTTCTTCAACGATTTCCAAAAGGGGTCAGCTATAGGTTTTGGAAATAGTATAAGAGTAGTAGGGAGTTTTTATTCTTATTTATGCACGTAGTAATCAGATTTCCAATCGGAGCTTATTACTATCACTGTTTATAAATGTGGATGGATGCAGTAGCGTACCGATTGGAGATACGGCGCCCAGGGCAAGCATCAAGCGCCCCTTTGTAAGTTACTTAAAGCGTAAAATGTTTATTTAAATCTTATATAACTACACTTAATAAAACATATCAGATCTTGATATTCTTCAATTAAGCTTCCACCTTCCTAGACATATCTGAAAGAAACCAAGAAAAAGACCTCTAACTTGAACTGATTTTTCCTTGGTTTATTATTATTTTTAGGTTTTATATTTTGCAAATCGCGCCGCCTTTGGATGGCGCCCAGGGCACGTGCCCTACTTGCCATACCAAATAGTTATATTAACCCCAGGGTTAATATAACCAGTATTAAGGCACTTTTGACGATGATGATAATTAAAAAACAAAACAAATTTTAACGTCATTTATTCGTAAAGACACTATTAATAAATGAACGCAATATATTTGAGATATGTCATTTAGATATCTGATACTATCATATTTATTATTTGATGTTTTTATTAAAGATGTCCGCACATGATCGGCTGAGCTTATAGCCGATAACTCTGTATAAGTTCTGTACTAAAAAATTACACTGACTCAGTATAAACTTAAAAGCGCTTAAAAATAAGGTTTATTTTTGTAATAAGTTTATAATTTGACAGACAAATTACTGTCAATTAGAACAAGACCCACGCCGTATTGCTACTTACAGTTATTCGGTTCCAACTAGGCATAGTGGATGTGATTGCTACTCACAGTTATTGAATTGTAGTAGCAGTGACATTCATTCATGGACCACACTTCAGCTTAACATCAAGCAGGGTCCTGACATATGTCGAATCACAATTTAAAAAAAAATGCAAAAGTCGAACTGGAGTTATATTCAGTAAATCTATACCACAGAACTCATTAATAAATTAATTCATATGTTCCGTGATCTATACAGTACCATAAAAGAGCCGAAACACGTCCATGATAATATTAGATTGTTTAAAAATGAATGTAGTTTTTCTCTCATTCCTTTGGCATTTATTTATTTAAATCCTTTATTGCACCAAAATAAACTTGACATTAATTAATTAATTAAGACGTAGTTAATCTTTAATGTATTTAAGCATATGAAGCTAATAACGCCCGGTCTGCAACGCGTAAAGCAGGCCTTTTTAGCTTCATGTTTTTTACATACAGCGTTGTACTCGTAAGTTTAAGTATTCGATTTACTCTATATCTGTGTGATAATTTCTGCATTATTCGATTTTAAACACTGATTAAATAATATAGATGTTCAAAACAGCTCACAACGCTATGAAAGCAAGTCGTAAGAATAATGGTGCATTCGGATTTCGGCCAACGAATGACTAACGGACGTACGCTACATAATTGAACTTGAAGTTTAAACGCAGTCATTTTTTAAACAATTCAATATCAGGCGGGGTGTTGGAGTGTAACCCAAGAATAGAAGCTACTACAGTTAAATAACTGCACATGACAGTAGCATTAACTATGCCGGTCTTGTTAGAACATACCAACTTTACGGTCCGTATACTTGTAAATCAAGTATACAGACCCTGAGCAAATATCCGCTTCTTTTTTTCAGGATCTACATTTAAATATCAATCGATTAGCTCTTTACCTTCATTTTTTATAACAAACAGAGCCTTTTTATCTACATAATTTGTATTAAAAATTATATAATAAATATTACAGTATCAATATACACAATTTTTTCCATCTCAGACCAACAAAGAAAGACAGTTCAAGCGGTAATTTAATCGCTGTTGTTATGGTGCGTTTAATAAATATTTGTAATCAGAATAACAATAAATCTCGTCTTTTTACACCGAGTCAAAAGTTCGAAAAGTCGAAAGTTCGGTGTCTCTTTTCTTTGTAGAACAATTGACAAGTGGGAATGCTTTGCCTGCCCATGTGTTCTCTCCATCCTATGACCAATGCGTGACCAATTTCAAGCGATGCGTGAAGAAGCACCTTTGGTCGGCATAGTGACGGCGGCTGAGGCAGCTGTACTCGGTTTCCTCAGTCGTCGTTACTCTTGGATCTCTTCTTGCTTATCTTCAAGCGAGTCGAGGTCAGATATCGTGTTACAATAAGAAAAAATTGACAGAACTATAGATCGCGATTGCCTTGTCTAATTCTAGCTTTGATCGTGAACCACGCTCTCGCATTGATACCGGTTGTACGTAACGCTTCGTCTTTTCTTGTTGGTCTATCCCCCATATGTATAATATATAAAATAAGCTACAATATATATAATAAATAACTCTATTGTAATAAGATCAATGTTTTTTGGAAGACAAATTGTATGGCGTATTAGTTTTTTTTTTAAATCATCTTTAATATTGCTACCCACTTAATGTCAACGGTAAAATATTTTTAACTGAACTTTTTTTAAAGATATTACTGGATATTACAGAAACTATTTATACTATTACTTATTATTTTTAATATAACAACATCTTTATTAATTAGACAGGTTTCTGTTGCCGCGAATAGATAGTTCAGAGTTCAGACCGAAAATACCATTTTGTGTTACTTATAAAGTAAGTATTTATATGTGACATAAAACGTTTAGCAATATTAACGACGATATTATATTTAAATATAATATTATTTTAAATATATTTATTATATTACTAAATGACAAGGAAAATTTCTATTGCTGGGATAGCACGACACGTTACATAATAAAGCCTATAATCATTTTTTATTGTAGTATTTTTTTATTATAGCTCGTCACATCACAGCGCCCTCAATCATCAAATCAAATTGTCACGCCTTTTTCCCACAGGAATAGGTAGAGACAATGGAGCGCCACTTGCCACGATGCTTGCGCAACTTCCTTGCTTCCTTCACATCCACAATACTCTTCATACAGGCTCTGTGGTTATGGGCAATAGGCAACCCAGCTTTCTCGAGGATGTCTCCGATTTGGTCGGAAAACACCCTCCTGTTTCGTTTTGTCAATTTACTTTCACTCATCCTTTCCATGTGCCCACAGCATCCAGCCTGATGTCAATCTAAAGTGCGCTCCAATAATAATGGCGATTGCTACCACCGGTAAATTGTTAGTAGCAGTTGCATCCACTATGCCGGCCTAATTAAAACCGGTAACTTTCAAGCTTACCGAGACACACACTCCGAACACGGCGGCTATATGTGACCCTCTATGATTGGCTGAGTTTTTTTTTTAAATAGAATTGCTGTTATTCCAGACGTGGACCCCTCGTGAAGTCGGGCTTCACTCGACTTTGGAGTTAATGAGATATGAATTGGCTGAGATATCTTCGCGTTATTTATAAATGAGGCTTTTGCGCAGATACATTTAAATAGAGTACTACTATACGGGCCTTATTACCTTTTGGTTTCCATGATATCCCGGCGGGGTATATTTAAACATTAGGAAAATATGCATTAATGATATTTTATGCTAGTTTAAATATGTTAGGAATTATAGAAATAATGTTTAACAAATTATATTAAGATTTCAAAAATGGTTCAGTTATTTAGTTTCGCGTTGATTGTTAATTTAATTATATTATTATTTATTTATTGAAAATACACAGTTGATTACTTTAATTCGTTTTATTTTTATTTAATTTTCAGTAATTTAAAATTAAGTTGGCCTTGTACCTTATATATTTTTAATTACCCAAAAACCTACTCGGCTCACTGTTGTCTCATTCACCGTCATTATGCCTGGCCGGCCATTAAAATTGTCATTAAAATTTATTTTTATTCAATTTCATTAGAAGCCAAGTAGTGCTTTATTGTGTCTGCCTATCCCTGTGGGAAAAATGCGTAACACTTTGATTGATTGATAATTGGAATTTGTTATTGTATCTCGAATTGCCACTATTAGGCAAGTCGAGGTCAGATGTCGTGCCCCAATAAAAAAAGTATAATTCTAAAGGTCTCTCAAAGTGATAATGCGCATAGAAATCTTCGTCACTGTTCGGCAACGGTCGTATTCCCCGAGCGTCGGAAGAATTGTTTTCGATGTTTACACATGATATTGACTCCTATTTCTTTCGAACAAGGTGCAAAATGCAAGTGCATTGTTTAGGGCTCTTACGATTCAATGATTCGGGTGTTTCCGGGAATACCACAAATACGAAGATCTGCATGCGCATTATTAATTTGGGAATACTGTACTTTTTTTAAAAATATTAATAATAGTATTAAAATATAATATTTATAATGAAATTCAACAATCAACGCGACCGCTAAAAATATAATAAATACCATTAGAATAGATTTAAAAAATACTTAATTAGGAGAAAAATATTAAGATTTCAAAGTCGAAAGTAAAAAAAGCTTCGGGCGTAACAAAAGCTATATACAGCCTGGAAGCTTAATTTTTGAAACAGATTTTTGGATATTAGAGATTAAAATTAAAACTTAAACACTAAATAGTTGATAAACGAGATTTTAGCAGTTACTGTCGGGGAACGAGCTAAATAAACGCGGTAGGAATGCAGTTGTGACGTCATGGTCACGTGTCTATTATGAATAGTGAAGTAACATGCAAAATGTTGATAACAATAAACACATACCATCAGTGGCGTATCGTGGGGGGGGAGAGGGGGTGGCCCGCCCCGTGCGGCACATTTAGGGGACGGCGAAATTTATAAAAACTGAAATAAATAGTTAAAATTCGAACCTGAAATTCATATTTTTGTTGTACCTATGATTGAAACTCCTAAATAAGGGGGCGGCAAATTTTTTTTCCGCCCCGGGCGGCTGACTTCCACGCTACGCCACTGCATACCATTCTCAAAAAGCAAATAGATTTAGTTATTATAAATTACACATTAAATTGAAGTATAAACATTAGAAAGCAACAATTTATATTGAATTAAATTTTTGAGAATAGTGACTGCATGTTTTTTTTTATTTTTCACACATTTTAATCACGTTTCTATTAATAATTCCAGCCTGACTACGGATGACGACTCCGTAGTCAGGCTGGCGACTAATTTTTCAATAATCAAACAAAGAAAATATGGACACGTTTTTATCGATGTTAAATGACATCGCCGAGCTATGAGCGTCACTATGAGCGGCCACTAATATACGGGTGGGGGTTTTTTGTCGCCCCACCGCACCTCAGCCCTCGAATCTATTTAAGTCGTTCCCCATCTATACCTCAATTCACGGACCACACTCCAACTTAACGTCAGGCGAGGTGCTGTCACATGTCGAGTCACAATAAATATATAAAATCTCGTAATAAAATAAACACAAGAAACGTTTCACAATACAATAAAATCAACTTAATATTATACAATTATTATTTTTATTATCATAAAAAGAATTAATATATAGCTTTAAGCCTTTTTTATTAAATTTATTTCAACACGAAACACACAAACGTTTCCTAATATTAAAATCAAGTTATATTTTATTGATACTAGACAAAGCGACCGTGGTATAGTTGCAGTGCAATAGTTACGCAAACCGAGAGCACGAGTTCGTAACCACCCACCGATACCAATGTATCTTTGATATATGTACTTTGGTTGTCCTGTTTCTATGGTACAAGCACTTTAGTAGCTTAGTATAAAAATGTAACAATAAAATCTATAGAATTGTGGATGTGATGGAGAAAGCAAGTCCGGCAGTTATTTAACTGTAGTAGAAGTCTCTTCCATTCATAGACTTCACTCCAGCCTAACATCATGCGGAGTGCTGTAATTTTATTGTGACACGACATCTGACCTCGACCCACCTGATGATAAGCAAAGTGAGGTCAAAGAGTGACGACGACTGAAAAAACGAGTTAGTTCACGGCTGCCTCAGCCGCCGTCACTATGCCGGCCAAAAGCTATGTCGAGCTATAATAAAAAGTGTACCGTTTATTTATATAAATTCTGGCCAGTTTATCGCGAGTCGAATTTCTTTATATTCCAGTATTTTCTAGAGCTTGGTCTTTTGGGTCCCAATTAATTTAATAAACAGTAAATTTTAAAATAATTAGTTTCAATACTGTTAGAAATTATGGTCTAGATCTTACAGAAAGACTAACGTCAATCAATCAATCAAATTTTCACACCTTTTTTCCACAGGGATAGCCAGAGATATTGCCAATGATTGCCAAATGAAATCAGAAAAATGTAGTTAATAAACATTTTTACTAAATAAGAAACGTTGTCAGGATCGTGGTAAGTGGCGCTTCTTTGTCTCTGCCTATCTCTATGGAAAAAATGCGTTACCATTTGATTGATTGATTGATCTAAATAAATATTATAATAATAATAATAAAAATAATATAAATAAATGCTGTCTGCATGTGCCTTAAATAGACTTACGCACTAAAACAGTGTTGTCGTATAACTAGTATCGATAAAATATAACCCACAAAACAACATTAAATATCAGCCCGTGCCTAGTATAAGACTACGGCACTAAAACATACTTATTGCTTTTACACGTAATAATATCTCAGTAAATAATGGGACTTATTAAACTTACTGGCCCAATTGGCTGACATTTTTAAATTAAACTTTTTTTTGTTGGCGACAAATTTAATTGTTTTAACTCGGTTCATTTTATATTCATTGGTAAGTTTAATCTAGAAATTATTCGATCGCTAAAAAGATGTAAAATAGTTTAAACCTATAGAAATTAATCAATGTAATTTATAAATTGAATTTTTAAATGATCACAAACTAAGATTTTATTAATATCTCAGGGAATTTTTTTAATTTATTTTCGCTATCAATCTGCGCCGTTCGGATCAGTTTCGTCTAACACCCGCTTAATTAATTTACTAATAGCAAATAATTAAAATAACTTAAATATTATTACAATAATTAATTGATTTTTTAGTATTTATTATCGCTTGATATGTATATTTAATATTTTACTGATATATTTTTTAATACAATAAATAACAATATAATTGAGATTATACAAATATAATTTAAATCTAATAGATAATAAGAGTGCACACAATATTGCCTAAAATTGTCGAATATTATATTTTAACAATAAGTATAATAAAATATTAATATAAATTATTTAACGACTTAATCTTATTCATTACTGACCTTTGTGTCACTTCCAGGTGTATTAATAAACAAATAATAGGAAATGATCTGATAAATTCCGAACCTATATGAAAACTAATATTTTCTTTAGTTTAATTAACTCTAAGCAACCATTTCAAACTGGCAATTAATATAACATATACTTGAGATGCAAAATCATATTTAATATATTGATTGAAAAATTACTAACGGCCTAAAAGAGTACATGTTGTAAAATAATTTCGGGTTCACCATATCTACATTAGAGTAATAAAGATATTAACTTTTTATTTATTTGATCCGATTTTCTTTTTTACTTTATATGATTTGTTATGTTGTCAAGTACAATCCAAATAGTTAATATGTCGTTAATAAAACGTTAATATGTCAAGAAAAAAGATATTATTTAAAATTAATGTTTTGATACTATAATAATATTCGAATAATTTTGTTTAATTAAATAATAGGAAGACAAATGAATAGGAAAATTAATAATAAAATTATGATTTTGCTCCTCAATTCTTAGTACATTTCTATCATTGTAATGGTATTTAATTGCATAATAATATATTTAATTAATCTATAATCAACAATATAACTTTATAAACATTGATATAACATTCTACATGGATTATTTATAATTATATATGAATAATTTGGCATACATACTCGAAAATTTTATGATTCTTAATATAAATTTATCATAAATGCTAAAATTGTAATATGATTCCATAGCAATAAAAACTAAATAGCTAAATTAAGTCTTAGCTGTTTTAAACATCGAAAAGCATGAAACTTTTATTCTTTGCATCACGCCTAAACCGTTGCTGATCAAACACGATGGTTTATTAATTTCAAACGTCAGTACTTACGACGTTTGCTTCAACTAACAGCCTTTAGCTTACTTTTTCACATTTTGGCTGGCAACATTTAGTAACATTACTTTTATAACAATAAATTGCCTACTGAATTAGCATTGTATTACATTGGCACATACTTATCTGTTTAGTATTTTCTGTATTTTTTATTAAAATAAAGCCGACACTGTAAATATATTTGTTTATTAAAGATATATGCAATATTGTGCTAATAATTAATGAAATTACAGACAAAAATGCAATATTCTAAAAAGATAAGTTTGTGACATAATAATATTTGTGTTAAAACACATTAACTTGACTCTTTTTGGGGTCAAAAAATGACAGTGCTAATGCAAAAGCACCCCGCTAAATTATCTAACCCTAAAAACACGCAAACGCGACACAAAACATTACGAACTTACATATTGTCAACCACATCTCGACAATTTTTTATCGATATCAACCACCCACAAATTTTCACATCACTAAAATTAAGGCGCTTTCACAGCGAAAAACACGTATCCGATTTCTTAATTATATTTTAAATTTAGAAGTAATTTTTATACTTATTAATTTTCTTGTATTAATACGCTTATTTTTTTTCTTTCGTTTTCATAATTTCGTTTAATAAATCAGATAATTCTATTTTTCTTTTAAAATTTAATAGTTTAATTCTTGATTAATTTAATAATAATTAATAAGTAAGTATAGTATTCTTGATTTCTCGAAATATCGGATATCTGCATTTCGCTGAGTAAAGCCCCAAGGCCCTATTTCATTGACATTTTAATCCATTTACTCATCATCCGTGTAGGTATTTGGTTAAAATATCTCAGATTTAAGGTTCATAGTGGGCACAACTAAAATAAAATTCTATACAATAAAGAAAATTAAGCTTCCAGCTAAAAAGCTGACCCTCAATACTAAACAAAAACTAAAACTTTTAAAATGCCCACTATTATATCAAATTATTAAATATGAATTAAAAATATTAAAATTAAAAAAATGCTAATTCAGAAGGCATGTAGGTTTTTTTACACTGTCAGTCGAATCATTCATTTAGTTGCCTGATGGATGACATTTCACCCCAACGTGACTGATTTGACTGACAGTATAACTAACCAATAACGAGCCACTAAATACAAAAAAAGGCATATAATCGTTAAAATGCAAAATTATTTATAACATTTTGTTTCCCTTTTAACACTCACTAAAGACTCATTCACACTAACTGATTATCTACTTAATGTTCGAAACTAAACTAATTTCAATTTATTTACTACTCGACCAAGCCAACTTAGGGCCTATCCTATAAATTCATTCATTCATGGGAACAGTACATGTAACAGTGCTGTTCCCATGAATTAATTTATTTATTTAAATAAACAAACAAATATTATTTGTTCATTTTATTATTCCGATATTTCGAGAGTTTTTCAGCCATCGTGGTCACGAAGAGACTGAGGTGTTGGTCGTCCCAGTGGTCGATGCTGTCATTGTTTGGTCAAGAAGTACCTAATAAATAATATCACCAGTGTAAACAAGCCTTTGTGGTCCAAATTTATAGTTCGTCTTTACACAATGAGATACAACCTTGTCATATTATTTTAATTATTTAATTATTTATTTAATTGCTACACCATTAGCACATCACAAAAACTTACATAATATTACAATAATTTCGATATTTATGTTCCGTATGATGTACCTTTACAGGTGTATCCAACATTCATTTTACAAAATAAGAACACAATCAAATTAAATTACCTTAAAAACTAATGAATGACAAACAAAATTTAAAAAAAAAAAAAAAAAATTAAATAATACTGATTTAAATTAAAATAATAATAATAATGAATATAAATTAAAATCAATGAAATTAAATAATTTGGGAACGATCATATAATTAAAATTATAAGTTACTTTTTAATTTACATATATTAATAAATTCATTGGGCTTGTTATGAAAGATGTCAATTTCACAATTGGATGATAAGAGGTTGTAAAGTGATATAAATCTGGATAGAGGAGCATGTTTTACCAAATTTGTTCTATGTTTAGGTATAGTGAAGGTGTTACGAACAGGACAACGCGGCATAACACGTGGGACAGTAATGTTAATTTGTTTGAGCAATTCCGGTGAATCAATTCGACCATTAATGATCTTTTGCAGTGTGGTTACATCTATTATATTCCGGCGACTAATACATAAACCAAATCTATATAAAACTCATCTTTTTCCTATTTAATAATTTCTATCTTTTAATTTTATTTTAGCCGTCAATGTGACGGTAACTGAATCAGCTATGAGCGTGTTTTTGCAGTCGCTGGCACTCTTTGACCCCCCTTGGTAACAATCAGAGATCGAGATCAGAGCGACACAGTAAAAAAATTAAACAAAATTATTTTTTTTTTATTTTAGTTAATTATTATAATAATTTAGTTAGTTATTTATTTAAAAGTAAAGGAGACTGTTAACATTCTAGTCTTTATGGCGGTTGTACACTCTAGCGCAAGAGCACTCGCTATGTCTCGCCCGAGAAGCGAGAGTGTACAGCGACGCGCTTGCAGTTCGCGCGAGACCCTTTACTCGGGCGCAAAAACCGACCCGGGACGGAGAGCTAGCGAGGAACACTGAGACAGGCGGAGGAGGGCGATCGCTACCAACTACAACTACACTTTCGCGCGCGCTCTACCTCGGACTGTCTCGGCGAGAGTGTACAGCCGCGGTTATATTTGTTCACAAACATTACCAAGGCCAATATGGCGGTGCGCACGGCTGCATTGCATTCCACAGCTTACTAATAAAAGCGGGAGTATTGTAATATAATATTATTAATTTAAAATGTTTTGATTTTAAATTAATATTCTAATATACATATACGTGCAATTAATACTATTTAAGAATATTCCCAAATAAGACCACTCTCAAGATCTCTTACAATGCGATTAAAATAAGAATAGGACTGTTGACTAAATTCACTTGACTGATTCAAATGTGTATTCTTCTGGACGGTCCGCAAAGAAAGACACCATACTTGTATAAGTTGATTGCGGAGTTTGACGTCACAAAATGGCGCCGATGCCGTCCTATTTTTATTTTAATCGCATTATAACATCGAATGTTAGTAGTACAATACTAATACAATTTCCAAGTCTGTTACTATTATTAATAAAACAAGTAATAATAATTGTAATAGATCGTGGTAAGTGGCGCTCCATTATCTCTGCCTATCCCCGTGGGAAAAAGGCGTGACAATTTGATTTTGATTTGATAATAATTAAAACAAAATATTCCCATTTCATAAAAACACAAGACAAGATTAATTTGACAAGGTCCTATCCCATAACGAAAGCATAAACAAACCTTTACTCCATAGTATCGTACTGCACCTTCTTCACCTTCAAATACCTCCAAATTGCGTATCCCACTAAGGTGCCAGCAGTTGCAATTGCCAAAGCAGCCCCCACAGCGACAGGGGCTGCCTCGGACCTGCCCCTCGCAGAATCAGAACAATGCCACGGTGGGCCGAACTGCCCATCCTTCTTATACATAAACGCTTGCAATTTCATTTGGCGTAAATACAATTTTGCACGGCTGCCGTCGATTGTTCTGCAAATAGATTATTTATTGAATCGCGATATCTGTTCTCGACTTGAAACGTTGTAGCCGTACAGATCGTGAAGTTTTTATTGTAACTCGATATATGACAGCATTTCGCCTAATGTTAAACTGGAGTGCGTTCCAAGAATGGAGGTATCTGCTACTACAGTTAAAAAACTGTAAGTAGCAGTCACTTCCACTATGACGGCCTAGCTAGAACCGGCAACTTACAAGCTGATACCGATTGTAAGTGACCGCTGCCTACCAAAGTTGCCGGTTCCAACTAAGTAAGCATATTGGATGCGACTCGATTGTAAACAAAATTTCAACAGCGCCGACGACTGAAAGAACGCCTCAATCGCGTTCTTACGCCTCAATCACCGTCACTAAAGTAAACGACAGTCGTGGACGAACGGTTAGCGATTGGTTTGTAGCGCGTAAAGTCCCGGGTTCGATTCACGGTCGGAGCAAATATTTGTTTCATATCTTTTATTTGTAATATTTAATAAATATATTAAATAATGCAAATAATTGTAAATAAATAAAAAAGGTGGATATTAGCTTTGGGTCTGGTTATCAAAGAGTGGTAGGCAGTGGTATCCAGTCTGCCGATCCGGGGTAGTACCACCACTTACAAGTATACAGACCGTGAAAAGATTTGGTCGCGTTTCGGAATAAGCTTGTAAGTTGCCGGTTCCAACTAGGCCGGCATAGTGGATGTGATTGCTACTCACAGTTATTGAATTGTAGTAGCAGTGACATCCATTCATGGACCACACTCCAGCCTAACATCAAGCGGGGTGCTGTCAATATGTCGAGTCACAATAAAAAATAATTTAAAAAAAAAGCAGAATATGCTTAAATCCAAAAAAAAGAGAATAAATAAAATAAACTTTAAATACTTACGGAACGTCACTTTCAGCCAGCTCTATAATTGTTTCTTCTGGGCAGTAGAACGACTTGCCTACTGGTGTCGCAAACATGAGTGCACCAGAAGGGCTTTGTAAGGTAACACGCCGTCCCTGATTGGCTGCATGCTCCAGAATTCTCGCACTCGAATTGTATGTTAGACGGATGTTGTCCGAGAACCATCGCTCACCTCCAGGCGTCTGGAATATCAATGGAAGTGTATTTTTTTACCAGGGGAGAGCGACTCCGGTTCCGTTAAGTCGGAACTTCCGATTATTATTACACCTTAGGTTCCGACTTCGGCTCCGACACTTTTAAATCGAAGGTTTTAATCGGAGGTCGAAGCATAACATAGCGGCGGCGGCGGCCTGTGTCGACTGTTATGAACAGGTTCATACATGTCACACGGGGAATCCCCCGACTCCCACTACGTGCACTCTATCGTCAATTATTTTTTCACTTGTTAATTTGTTACGCACACGACACGTTCATAGGTTATAGAATTCTGATCCTGCCTCCGACTCCGATAAAGCAAATTCAAAAACTCCGACTAACTACCTCCGTTACATCCCTGGTTTTTACATAACCATAGAGCTTGTATGAAGAGTTATTGAATTTATAGACCACACTGCAGCTTAACATCTGGCGGGGTGCTGTGTTATGATAATACTAACCTTTGAAAACGATATTTCCAAAGTAAACTCCTTGAATGACAGCGACAGTGTTTCAGAATCGCCATATTTGCAGACGCCATCGACTTTAGCATTATTAGGCACAAACGTGTTTGCATCCTGTAATAGATATATTTATATGAAAGAAAGAAATTATTTGTAACCTTGTTCCTTCCTCCTCTATTCACACCCATGATACCGGCACAGAAGGCTGACCGCGCAAATTCATTACCATTCAAAAAAAACATTTTTTTTTCATTTCTATACTAAGCTACTAAAGTGCTTGTATCATAGAAACAGGACAACCAAAGTACATATATTAAAGATACATTTTTTTTTTTTATTGTGACACGACATTTGACTTCGTCCCGCCTGATGATAAGCAAGAGGAGATCCAAGAGTGACGACGACTGAGAAAACCGAGTCTGTTCTCGGCCGCCTCAGCCGCCGTCACTATGCCGGCCAAAGGTGCATACATTGGTATCGGTGGGTGGTTTCGAATTCGTGCTCTCGGTTTGCGTAACCATTGCACTGCCACTACACCACGGTCGCCTTAATGACGGTCGCTGTTAGTGTCAAAAACAATTTTTGTTCATTTAGACAATGAGTTTCAATGAGCTTGAACTGTTAATGAAAATGAACATTGATTCTCTTAGTGTGTTACGCGGTCGCAATTTTAATTTTAAAGCTCATTAATGGAGTTCGACTGTCATAACAAAGCCGATTGACATTGAGTTACGCCGCAAATTGGGGAAAGCAACCGCATTCTTTCGACCGAATCCGCAAGTGATGATACAAGTAAGTATACAGACCGTGACAACTTTCAAGATAAACTTGTAAGTTCATGGTTTCAACTAGGCCGCACAGTGGATTTCACAGTAGCGGTCACCTCCATTCATGGAACGCACTCCAGCTCAACATCAGGCAGGGATCTGTCATATGTCGAGTCACAATAAAAAAACTGGTTGCACTCCGGTAGTGCTTGCAGAAGTGAAAACTTGAATATTAACGTTGTGCATTTTTGATATTTTGGAATGGGAATAGTTTTGTACAAATTGCTTTAATTATCAGTATAAAAGTACTATCATTTATGTTGTAAAATACAAAATTTATTACACAAACATGACAATTTATAATACATTAAAAATTTAACACTATTCAAAAACAGCAGGCACAGGCATTTCAAACATTTTCGCCGCGCTGTAGAAAAAAAGGGGGATACTTCCTCTCCTACTTCTAATTTTTAACCAGGTCACGACGCGACGCGAGTTTAACATTTTTTACCCATCATAAAAAGTGCACAGCGCAGCTAAAGAAGTTTACACTTCAAAAAATGTACTTACAGCTCTCTCATTAAGTTTGGTCATGTAAGATATATCAATAAGTGCATCCACAGTGAACAGGATGCAGGTCTCTCCATTGCTGCCCACGAAACGATAGGTGGCCGTGTTCAGGGTACGCTCTGTTGGTACTTCCTGCAGAAGAATATTTATTTATTTATTTATAACTTGCCGTACTATATGGTGCACGCAGGCGGACTTAATTCTAGTTAGCATTCTCTGCCAGCCAACCTTTGGAACAAAAGAAGCAAGTCCAAAATGTGAGCAGAAGGAAGGTCATGCAGAGAAAAGAGAAAAATATAAAACATATACATAAATACATAAGAAGCAAGGGAGTTGTGTAGGGATCGTGCCAAGTGGCGCTCCATTTCCTCTACCTATTCCTGTGGGGAAAGGACGTGACAATTTTTGAATTTTTTTATCATTGAACCCTCTACTGAGTTTACTAAACGGTCATTTCTACTAAGTCCTTAACAGAAATGACAAGACGAGATATCATCATCGTCATCAGCCAGAAGACGTCTACTGCTGAACAAGGGCCTCACCCTTAGACACCATTTCAAACGACAAGACGCCAGTTGCATCCACGGGATATACGCTCCTTGCCACGAACTAAGTAAGAGACCGCAAAGGCCTCCCTTTGCCCAGCAGTAGGACAAATATGTTTTTTAATTTTCATTTTTTTTAAACTTAGAATTTCTCATTCGAAATCAAAACAAAAGCAAACAATTTATCGATAAAAAAGTTTCCAATAACTCCTATTGTAGATAACAATAGTACCATTTCAAAGTTCGCTCCAGTAAGCTAGATACTCAGATTCTCACGTCCAGAACATGCCTTGACCTAGTTTAAAACTTAATTCAGATAGGCAGATGTATTCTCGAAGCGTACAAGATTACGATTTGCATGTAATGTTGGATTTTTAGCCGGCATAGTGACGGCGACTGAGGCAGCCGTATACTAGATCGGTTTTTCAGTCGTCGGCACTCTTAGACTTTGGATTGGAGCCTCAACAAAATAACAATCAATCAATTAAATTGGCACGCCTTTTTCCCACGGGTATAGGCAGAGACACTGGAGCGCCAATTGCCACGATCCTGACACAACTCCCTCGCTTCCTTCACATCTTCAATTTCCTCAATAAATTATATAAAGTTCAACGTTGAAATCCAGTTTTTTCTGCCTATCTTTATACTGCGCAGCTCAGGTCAGCACTCTTTTTTCTGCCGGTAGTTATACTAAGATAACATATCTCGCGTCATATTTCAAACAGTTGATGGCAGATGAAGCAATTAGTGGAGTAACAAATATGTGCAATTGTTTTTAATATCCGTCTCAGTGTCTTATTACACCATGGTATTTTATTAAGAATTGTATGAAGAGAATTGTGAATGTGAAGGAAGCGAGGGAGTTGTGTAAGGATCGTGGCAAGTGGCGCCCATTGTCTCTGCCTATCCCTGTGGGAAGAAGGTGTGACAATTTGATTGATTGATTGACTAAGGCAACCGTAAACTAAGTCGGTATTTTTATTCGTCTGACCTCTTGTTTACCACCAGGGTCATTTCAAGTCGAGGTTAGATGTTAAGTCACAGTAAAATTAATAAAACCATTGAGATAGATATTGCCGTCGCATCTATCTCAGAGCCTGTATAAAGAGAATTGTGGATGTGAAGGAAGAGAGAGTGTAAGGATCGTGGTAAGTGGCGCTCCATTGTCTCTGCCTATCCCCGTGGGAAAAATGCGTGACAATTTGATTGATTGATTGATTTATCTCAATATATGTAGAACTAGGCACAGAATGAATCTGAATAAAGCCAGGTGAAATTAAATTGAATTGAAATCAATTTGAAAGAGACAACTCTATTAAGAGATAGGGGCTGAGTTCTGCTCCACTTCCTCCCCCCGGTGATGAATAAAAGTGGCAATGAATCGACAGGGGAGAAAACTTACACTACAATTTAATAAAAAGTTTTATAACTTTGCTGTTTATGTAGCCTTTTTATATATATATATATAAAGAATTGGAAAAAACGTTGGCGGGGCGGGGATTACTTTGAAAGGGACGAAAGAGATTTGAAAGAATAAATAAAGAATTTTAAAATGATGAACAAAGTCTAACTATTCATTGCCCACAGTATTATATTTTTTAATTCACTTTCTATACTAAGCTACTAAAGTGCTTGTATCATAGAAACAGGACAACCAAAGTACATATATCAAAGATACATTGGTACCGGCGAGTGGTTTTGAACCCGTGCTCTTGGTTTGCGTAACCATTGCACTACCACTACACCACGGTTGACTTTTGACGACAGGCGTGGCGTATTTGGGTTAGCACACCGATCCGTTACGCAGGAGAACCGGGTTTTATTCCCAGTCAGAGCAAAATTGTCAAGATTGGTAGTGGGCAGTAGGTTCCTGGATCGTGGCGAGTGGCGCTCCATTGTCTCTGCATATGCATATGTAAAAGACGAGTTGCTATTAATAATTAAAAAAATAAATAAAACTGTACTTACTGTCGTCCCGCCAGGGGGAGCTGTAGTCTTGCTATACTTGGTGACTCTGGGTCTTCTTGTTGACGAGTCAGAATCTAATTTGAGTCCATTGGCATAGCAAAAGACGAACACTGCAATTATAAAACGCATAGATGAAACCAAACTTATCGTGGAAAAGTTTTTAATGTTGTTTTTAAAGTTTTATTGACCATTTGACGCGATACGCGACGCGTTTATGTGTGTATCTGATCTTTATTTGTTTAGTGATGTGCGTATTAATTTATCGATAAATAAAAATTTTGGTAATTTTTTTTATATTTATTTATACCACTATTTCCCTTTATTTTTTACTAAAACATCCCTCTTTCTATAATCTAATGACAACTCATACGTTAAAATACGTCAAACCGTTAAGACTACAGGGCATGTCGAAGAAATAAACATACATATACACGATATGCCCGAAAAATATTAAGTACCATCCTTAAAAATAAACCAGTCGATAAAAATAATAATAAAGTATGAAATTGCAAAAGCTGTATAAAGTAATGTAAGAATCCAGTAAAGCAATGACTATAAGATTACTAAATTTAAAAATGTATGACTTGGATGAAAACTTTTTAGACTTATGGCTTTTTTTTATTGTGACTCGACATTCGACCTCAACTTGCCTAATGGTAAGCAAGAGGAAGCTAAAAAAGTTTTTATATTAACTGTATAAAAAACATGGATACATGAAAAGTAATAGTTACTTTTAAATACCTATTTTTTTACTAAAATTAACGCAGCAGGGACCGTTAATAATGTTAATGCTGTATTTGGAAAAAACACGACTAACAAATGCACAGTGCGTTTTTTATTTAATCACTTTGGTAGTAAAAACATCGACTAAAAAATTGGATCACGAGAACAGCCAGGCACTAAGAAGAATTACAATGACTTAAAAGGTTTGACATTAGCATGGCCATAATATTGATCCATTTTAAAAACAGCATGACAAAAATCCTGAGATCGATTTTATCGATATTATTAAGTGTTGAAACCTAACATCACTACACCGGCTCTTTGTTATTTAATATTTTATAATATTCCATGAACTCATTTCGGTAGCGATGATATCCTATTTGTTTGCAATACATAAACATACACATACATCATGGCGACCGTGGTGTAGTGGTAGTGCAATGGTTACACAAAACCGGGTTCAAAACCAGGGCCAGATCTACCATATGGCTTTTTGGGCTTCAGCCCAGGGTTCCGTGGATTCAAGGGGCCCCCAGCTAAGACAAGTCAAAGTCAAAAATAGACGATAATGCGAAAAAATCAAGAATTTTATAAAATTAAACAGATAAAGTTTGCAGCCCTGCAATTTAATAAATTAAATTATTTTTTTTTATACTTTGAGTAATTAGGTGGGCCCCTAAACTCCCGGTCCGGCCCTGTTCAAAACCACTTGCCGGTACCAATGTATCTTTGATGTTCATGTTTCTATGATACTAGCACTTTAATTACTTCAAATAAAAATATAATTAAAAAAATATAGTAAAAAATCATATTCGTTACTATGCCGGCCAAATCACAATATTCAAATACTTAGATCTATACAATTACTAATATTTATTTACGTTTATTACAACAAACTATCAATATCACAATGAATATATATTTAATTTTTTTTTTTTTGACACGACATCTGACCTCGACAAAAGGAGGTCCAAGAGTGACGACGACTGGATTAACCAAGTCAGTTCCCGGCTGCCCCAGCCGCCGCCACTATGCCGGTGTAAGATGCTTCTTCACGCATCGCTTGAAGGATCCAAGGTCATAGGATGGAGATAACACATGGGCAGGCAAAGCATTCCACTTGTCAATTGTTCTACAAAGAAAAGACGCACCGAACTTTTAAATATTTTATTATACAAATTGATTTTAAACTAGAGTTCGTATGAAGAGAATTGTGGATATGAGGGAAGCGAGGGAGTTGTGTCAGGATCGTGGTAAGTGGAACTACATTGTCTCTGCCTATCGCTATAATTTGATCGATTTATTTTGAAGTATAAAAACTCCACATATTCACAAAAACCTATCTCGTGTTAGAAAGTAATATCGCATAGGAAAAAGCCAAATATTTGCCCACGTAGTTATTAAATTGAAGCTTATAAGTGTGAAATTGAAAAAGCAATATTTGAAGAACGCTTCACCTTTGAAAGTGTTTTGATATTTTGAAAGCTTTTTTTCTTAAAGAAATAGTTTCAAGATTATTCTTTTAAAAAAACATGGCGTTCATATTGAATAAAGTGAACACATATAGTTCTCTCCATTCAAGCGATGCGTGACGGCGACTGAGGTAGCCGTGAACTAACCTGGTTATTTCAATCGTCGTCACTCTTTTTTTGTACTTTTTTTTATTTTGGCACGACATCTGTCCTCGTCCCGCCTGATGATATGCAAGAGGAGGTCCAAGAGTGACGGCGACGTATTATTTATATCGTATTATAACTACTCATTAACCAATACCAATTTTTTTTTCTATCTAACATTATCTCATTAAACATTAGTTTCATGAATTTACTATCGCGTTTATTTTGGTTTAGATTTTACATTTTTTTATTATTCCGACGCATATAATTTGTTTAGATTCATTAATCAATGTTCGTGCCAAATCTAAGAAAATACTATTTTATGTAAAAAAAAACGTCTTACTAAGAATAAGACCATAAGAAATTCAAAGAAATTCTTCAGTACAGTCTGTATTTAACCGCGGCAACTGTAAGTAATGAATTAGACAAATTTTATGCGACTTACTATCGCATTTATTTTGGTTTTGATTTTACAACTTTTTTATTATTCCGACGTTTCAAGAGCTTTGCAGCCATCGTGGTTACGAAGAGACGTGAAAATAAACGCGATAGTAAGCTAAGCTAAGATAGTAGTACGAGTATAAAATTTGTTTAATTCATTAATTAATGTTCGCTCAAAATCTAAGAAAACCGTAAATAAGTTTTCAGGACGCTTATGTTTTAATGGGACTCGACATTTGACCTCGACCTACCTGATGGAAAGCATGATGGAAGTTCAAGAGTGTCGTCGACTGCAAACCCCCAGCCATGCCAGCCAAATGTACTTTTTCACCCCCAGTCGCTGTTTCATGTCACGTTACAATAAATGAAAACCTACGTCGACATATTTGGAAATGTCATACGTGTAGGCGGAAAGCCATTACGTATTTGAACTTGAAATAGATTTGGTATTGAAGAATTTTTTATACAATTCAATAAAATACGGATATGTCTACGTTATTTCAAATAAATGTCTTTTCGGATAAAGGTTAAACCGAAAATTGATAAGAATTTATGTCAGAAGTAAAAAGTAATTCTATTTTATTTTAGTATTTTTACTTGAAGTTTTAGCTCTGTTACAAAAGCTTTTTTCATGCACAGACTGAGTTAAAACCCTCTTACACCTATATTAATTAAAAATTGAAGAGACGATGATTAAAACAATTTGTTTTAATGAGTGTTTTCCGACCACATCGGAGATATCCTCAAAAAAGCTGGGTTGCCTAATGCCCATAACCGTAGAGCTTGTATAAAGAGATATGTGGATGTGAGGGAAGATAATTTTGTCTGTCTGTCTGTTGGTTCCGGCTAATCTCTGAAATGGCTGGACCGATTTTGACGGGACTTTTATTGGCAGGTACCTGATGTAATAAGCAGTAACTTAGGCTACGTTTATTTTAGAAAATATCTTTTATTTTAGAAAAAATAAGTAATGTTGCTGTACTAATAATTATAATTGTGAATGTGAGTTTGTTTGTTACGTGTTCACGCAACAACTTCTTAACCGATCATCATGAAACTTTGTACACATATTTTTGGAGGCACTAGAAGTAACATTAACACTAGTTTCCAATTGGCTATAGTTTCAGCTTTTTGGGATTTTTCTATGTTTATTTTTATTACCGTCTGTCATCTTTATTTGAGTTATCGAGTTTTAAATACAAAAAAAGGTTCATACAGTCGATTTGAGAACCTCCTCGCCCTCCTTTATGACTATGTTATAAACCTATAATAATTTTACGCGAGTGAAACCGCGGCCACAGCTAGTTATAATATAAAATCATTGTTTACATAATAAGTAACGTGTTGTATTCGCACAAGTCACGAAATACAACAATGAATGGATTAGTTTCTTGAACTTGGCCGGATGGCGTGTCGGTTATATGACGTCACGCTATTTTAGGTCGTTTTGGTGGTCCAATGTTTACAAATGGTGTTTGACATCACCTCACATTCGTTGTCTCAGGTTTTTGGGCGCAAAAGACGCCCACTGAGGCACCGTATTTGATTGATTAGTTTTTAATTAATGAGTTATTTAATAATGTGTAACAGATAAAATTAAAAGTAAAATAACTATAATTAAACTATAAATAAAAAATATCATCTAATGACGTCGCATTTCCCCTTTGTATATTAATGTTGTAGTATTTATTTATTTATTTACATTCCTATACTAAGCTACTAAAGTACTTGTATCATAGAAACAGAACAACCATAGTACATATATCAAATATACATTGGTACCGGTGAGTGGCATCGAACTCGTGCTCTCCGGTTTGTGTAACCATTACCACTACACGCACGGTATAACAAGGCTAATACGTTGGCAGAAGTAATTGCCAGCCTTCCTGTCTCCAGACTTCTCCATCAGCCGCTTAGACAACTCCTTGACCAGGCGCTTAGCTGAAGTTCTCCAAAGGCCCATCGTCTCGACCCCAAACGGCGCAAATTCGTAACCAGTACCGAGGTTAGCGTATTTGCGCAACTTGAGGTTCTCAGCAGAAATCGCCGCACTTCCCGCGCTTAACGAGGTCGCTTGGACCATCATTAGAGCAGCTCAGTGGTACCAGTAGAAACACCTATGTATGCGTATACGGGTTACGTCACAGATATGTTTAAAAGTAAAGTAAATATACCCATTATGCGTCTAAGATCTTCATCACTTGTAGCTAATAAGTAATAACCATCTCAAACAAGTCAGCTTTTAAACAAAAAAAACGCATCGTGATCGGTCTATTCGTTTAGAAGCTACAATGCCACATTCAGATACACAGATACACAGACATGTCAAACTTATAACACTCCTTCGGAGGTTAAAAATATAAACACACTACAAACAAAATAGTTATATTTTATTATATTAAGTTATAAGTTCCATAGTCATTTGTTTGCCCAGTCTGCTGTATTTCATATGTATACAGACAGACCACTTTCATATGTACAGACCAGTCTGGATACCTATTATAAATTGAAAAGTAAGTTTAAGTTGTATATTGCATGTAAAAGTATTTACTTAAAGCACAAATAATTAAATAGGTAGGTATAGCTTGTCTAACTATAAATGACGCGCCTCTCCACTTTATTAGTTCATTTAAATATGTGAATACAAATATTACTAATTATACTAGTATACTTTATCATCGTGCTCCTCCTTTTGTGTCCAACCAGCAACTGATTGCATTTTCGGTGTGTTGCATCCATATTTTATAGGCGCACATGTGCTTATATGCAGTGAAGGGGCGCTTCATTTCGGCTTGGACAGACTCTACATACAATTTAAAATTACTAATAGAACACGCAAATTTCTACGTCAAGCTACAACTCTGACATTGATGGATGAATACTTTGGCTTATGACATTTTCAGGATACACGTGTGCCTGAAAATTACACGCTTAGCTAATAATGACAGATCTTCATGCTTATAATCGTACCTAGGGGTGAGTAGTGGGGTTGGCAAATATTCCACGTGAGGCAGGACGTTCCGTCTTTACGGATTAAATAATGTATCCCGCGATACATGACTGCGGGACGTGTTTTTTATTGTGACTCGACATTTGATCTGGACCTGCAGCAGGCCGACGAGTGCCGACGAAAAAAACGCGTCAGGTCTCGGCTGCCTCAGTCGCCGTCACTATGCCGGCCAAAGGTGCTTCTTCACGCATCGCTTGAAGGATCCAAGGTTATAGGATGGTGAGAATACATGGGCTGGCAAAACATTGAACTTGTCGACTGTTCTACTAAGAAAAGACGCACCAAACTTTTTAGTTCGACTGCCGATTCGGTTGACAGAATAGCGGAGTATTGTCATATGACGAACCACAATCAAGGCGGCCGTGGTGTAGTGGCAGTGCTCTGGCAAGACGAGAGCACAGATTCAAAACCACTTGCCGGTACCAATGTATCTTTGATATATGTACTTTCGTTGTCCTGTTTCTATGAAGCAAGCACGTATAGAAATGTAAGGATTCAGAATATATTTTCACGAAGCATCGTAGAAGTAGAATGTATGAATATAAATTCCATACAAGGTTGAGTCTGTAGCTGAAGCGTTGAAGGCCTCATTCATAACTGCGCTCAGACATTTCAGTTACCCTTCTGTGTAAGGTCATTTCAGCATAAAGTCCCCGTAACACACGACATATGTAAAATTCCGTTACAGCATGGCTGTAACGGAATTTTAATATTGATAAGCAATTTTAAATTTAAATTTAAATTTTGGTGTCGAGACCCTTGGTTCGTGGGGTCCTAGCGCTATAAGGCTTTTTAAGGAAATATCAAAAAGGTTAGTCGACATCACAGGAGACCGAAGAGTTGGCAGCTACCTCGGACAAAGAATTAGTCTAGCTATTCAAAGGGGGAACGCTGTCAGTATCTTCGGAACCTTGCCTAAAGGATTAAACATTATTAAAGGAGTCCCCTTTTAATAATGTATTTTAGTTAATTTTTTATATATGTATTAAATGAAGAAATTTTATTTTAAAACAGTTTAACATCATTATCATTAGCCGAAACCTAATGTCCCAAGTAAAGGATAGCTGTTCATAATGCGGTACTTGTTCCTAGATGAATGTGTGTGGCAGAAGAAGCATGAGGGTAGAATTAACGCTGTAGAAATTAAGGAATGTATGTGGACGATAGCGGATAGAATAAAGAGTAGCATAGTGCGCATCCTTAAAAAAGGGATGCTTCGATGGTTTAGGCGAAAGCAATTTATAAATCTGATGTGGATGGATGCGTTAAACAAGGCAGTCCCAGAAAGATGTTTTCCGATCAAAGACATCCTCAAGTAAGCTGGGTTGCCTAGTGCCCTTAACCTTAGAGCTTGTATGAAGAGAATTGTGGATGTGAAGAAAGCGAGGGAGTTGTGTCAGGATCGTGGCGCTCTATTGTCTATGCCTATCCTCATGGGAAAAGGCGTGATAATATGATTGATTGATTGAGAAGACGTCCACTTCTGAACATAGGCCTCCTTCTTTGAACGCCATTCCGAACGGCAAAACGCCAGTTGCATCCACCGGTAATTTGTCATTCATAATGGGGAAGGTCTTTAATAATCTCCACAGGCCACAGGGAGACAATGAAGCGCCACTTGCCACGATCCTGACATCATCGTGGCAAGTGTAGTGTATCAAACAGTGGTAGGCAGTGGTGCCCAGTCTTCCGATCCGGGGAAGACCAATACCACCACTACAAGTATACAGACCGCTAAGTGACTGGCGCGTATCGGAATCAGCTTGTTGCCGGTTCCAACTAGACCGTCATATGTCGAACCACAATAAAAAAAAATTACTTCGGTAGCCGTCACTATGCCGCCCAAAGGTACTTTTACAGTTGAGTTGGGTTATTATTTTCATTTTGAAAGCTTTTACAAAATTGTGCCTGTAATTATCCTTTCAGTAAGTTGCCATGCCATGATTTACATTTCATTTATAATCACTGCCTGCACGATAAAGTATAATTATATACTTACAAAAAACACTGTAGTAGATATATACTAGCTGCGTAACCCGACGTTGCTCGAGTCAAAATACATCGCACGCTTAATGGTTAAATAATTAGTTTTTTTTTTATTGTGACACGACATCTGACCTCGACCGGCCTGGTGATAAGCAAGAGGAGGTCCAAGAGCGACGACGACTGAAAAAACCGAATTAGTTTCCGGCTACCTCAGTCGCCGTCATTATGCCGGCCTAAGATGCTTCTTCACGCATCGCTTGAAGGATCCAAGGTCATAGGATGGACATGGGCTGGCAAAGCATTCCACTTGTCAATTGTTTTACAAAGAAAAGACGCACCGAACTTTTTAGTTCGACTGCCGATTCGGTCGATAGAATGCGGATGCTTTCCCCGACTAGTGCGGGTATTACGGGTGTGAAAGGACGAGGTAGGAACAAGGTTAAAGAGCTCTTCGGAACATTATCCGTGGTATAGTTTGTCTCCTATGTATGTATATTGTATACATAATATTTGTACCTAACAATAAACGAATGTGGTTATAGACCGTGAAGTGACTTAGTCGAGTTTCGAAATGAGCTTGTAAGTTGCTGCTGTAAATTAGACCTGCATGGTGGGTTCGACTACTACTTACAGTTATCTAACTGTAAGTAGTAGTCGGCTCTGCAATTCAGCTTCTCATTAGGTGGGGTGCTGTCATAGTGATAACAAAAGATATCAATCCATATCACGGCCTAATTCTCACAGGGATAAGTAGAGATTTTAGACATATTTTTTTATCATCTTTAATTTATAGATTTATTTGGACCATAGTTTTTTTCCATTGGAACGCGTTATTTGCCCTTAACTTGCCTGATGCTTGTCTCTACAAAATTATAGGGGCTCCAGATTTCTTGTATCCTTGTAAGATTTATTTTGTTTAATTAATTAAACAAATTTTATGCGGATAGTAAGATAGTAGATGCATTTATTTCGGGTGTTGCAAAAAAATTTTTATGCATAAATTTGAATTAAACCGGAAACAGAAAAACAAAATCAAAACATAAAGCGGGGTAGTTTTGGAAACAATAACAGCATCAACCAATAGGACGATAGGACCAAAAGGATGGCTGCAAAGCTCTCAAAACGTCGGAATAATAAAAAAAACTAAAATAAACGCGAAAGTAAGCCGCATAAAATTTGTTAAATGCAATAATCAATGTTCGCGCAAAATCTAAGAAAATACTTTATTTTATTAACATTTCTATTATAAGTTACTAAAGTGCTTGTATCATAGAAACAGAACAACCAAAGTACATATAACAAACATACATGGTACCGGCAAGTAGTTGTGAACCCATGCTCTATGTTTGCGTAACCATTGCACTACCACTACACCACGGTCACCTTAAATTGTTATCATATCTCATAACTCGTACAGATTGACGCTGCAATGAATTTAACGAGATTCATTGCGAATATGTATTAGATTTTGTTTTTTGTTTCTTGGTTTTTTAATTGAATTATTTAATTAAGAGGTACTTACGCAAACAAAGTAATTTGACGATCATTTTTTGGCTCCAAGCGAGTATGGAACGATGTCCTCGTACACACGAATCCATCCCCGTTTCCCCTAACGACCGCGTGTAGAAAGAACTGTTGCTCGAAACGAAAAAACCAAAATATTAAAACATTAATTCCAAATTATTGTTAACTTTTAATTTAAAATTATTATGATTTAGTAAAACATGTGTTCCCAACCATATACTGCGAATATAAGAGGGAATCTGTTTTTGTACAACTTTTTACAGAACGGGAGACATTGTGTGACGTCATCAGGGTGGAAATCAATTCATTTACGCATGCGCTTTTCTATTTAGCACTTTCATACACTAGTCTTTACAACCGTCTTTGTCAGTAGATTTAGGAGGTTTAGTAGATACTTTTGTATGTTATTGTTGAGTTATAAACGAAGTTATAGCAAAATACATCCATTAATAACCTAAATTGATGAATGTTAGGACGTTTTGCTTACCTGTGTACATCGGTGTTTTGTAAATGTCTTGTAGAATTCAAAATGGCTGCTTCCCTATGAATGGACCTGCCTTAACTCATTCATTTGTTATTTTTAGAGATTTCAAGCTTTTTTGTGAATGTTTCTAGTAAACTAGCTGTGACGCGCAGTCTTACCCACGTTTCAAAACTGTGTCTCGTAACGTGACATATGTCTATATTTGATACACCAAGCTTTTAATTTGATAACAGCTTTATTCATTGCAGCGCCGAGCTGTCCGGATCATAGGTGATGCAGAGGTCACGCGAACTCTGGAGCCCCTACAACTACGAAGAGACATGGCGGCTCTGTGCGTCCTCTATCGCCTATACCACGGGGAATGTTCCGAAGAGCTCTTTAACCTTGTTCCTACCTCATCTTTTCACTCCCGTAATACCCGCACAGGTCGGGGAAAGCATCCGCATTTTATCGACCGAATCGGCAGTCGAACTAAAAAGTTCGGTGCGTCTTTTCTTTGTAGATCAATTGACAAGTGGAATGCTTTGCCTGCCCATGTGTTCTCTCCATCCTATGACCTTGGATCCTTCAAGCGATGCGTGAAGAAGCACCTTTGGCCGGCATAGTGACGGCGACTGGGGCAGCCGTGAACAAACCCGGTTTTCTCAGTCGTCGTCACTCTTGGACATCCTCTTGCTTATCATCAGGCAGGACGAGGTCAGATGTCGTGTCACAATAAAAAAAATAATGTAAAAGCTATAACAATCATGGTAGAATCAAACTATAATCAATCAATCAAATTGTCACGCCTTTTTCCCACAGGGATAGGCAGAGACAATGGAGCGACACTTGGCACGATCCTGACACAAGCTCAATGGTTATGGGCACTAGGCAACCTAACTTTTTTGAGGATGTCTCCGATTTTGTCGGCAACACCCACCGGAGCCTGCCTTGTTTAATGCACATGAGATTTATAAATTCTTTTCGTCAATCTACTTTCACTCATCCTTTCCATGTGCCCAAACCATCGAAGCATTTCTTTGTCAATCCTTGTCACTACATCCTCTTTCAAACCACATCTATCGCGCACTGTGCAATACCTTATTTTATCCGCAATCGTCACTCCACATACACTCCTTAACACCGCATCTATCTCTTGAAGTTTTGCTTATATGAGAGGACCCATCATCAGGTTCTTCAGATCTGGAAATGTTATATAGCCTATGTCCTCTTCTAGGATGCAGTTGTCTCCTTGCCAATTTTTATCGAAATGTGTTAGGTGGTTTAGGTGTAAATAGGTAACAGACAGACTGAGGCGACGACGACGACTGAGGCAACCGTGAATCTCAGACCACTCCCTGCTTAGGTCCAGGCAAGTCGAGGTCAGATATCGAGTCACAATAAAAAAAGTACCTAGGTATGTATGAAGAGAAATTGTGAATGTGAAGAAAGCAAAACAGTTGTGTCACGATCGTGAAAAGTGGCGCTCTAGCAGGGATAGGTCCGAGAGCGCCGACGACTGTAAAAGCCGACTCAATTCACGGTTGCCTTAGTCGCCGTCATTTTGTCGGCTATATAAATATTCTATGATTCTTTGGTAATGGGCACTGCTAATTCGTTGGCTGGCATGTTTTATTATAACATGTAAGTAATATAAATAATTAAATTGGCAAACAATATTGTTCTTGCCTATATCCGTGGGTGGTAATTTGATTGAATAATAATCATATTCAAAAAAATAATTAAAAGCAATGAAATAATAATAAATAAAATCTAATGAAATATAATTTAATATTCTTTTGTAATCATAATTTCTTTTAATCAATTTTATTAGGGAAATAACGCACATGAAATAACGATGCCATTCCCATTATAATTTATAAATAACTAAATTATATAATATTTTTAATATATGAGGCGTATTCTGAAAAACATAACCAAGTCTGCAATATTAAAACGCAGAACCATGCTTTGTTTTGTTGTCAACTTTGACATTTTACATGTGTGTTTTTAAAACACTTCTTTTAATGTGAATAGAATAATGAAAATACAATTACTTTAAATCGTAATTTTATTTGCCTATATTGAATATATAGTGTAATATACAAAAATGGTGTTAAATCCACTTAACGGTGAGTAAAATCATTAATTTATACCTAAAACAATATCATAACCTAAAAAAAAATTAATTTATGCTTTATTTTATTATCATGTGTTTTACACATTTAAATTAATATCTAAATAGGCTAGTGTAAGTATTATAAAGTGTTATGCATTTTGTAAATTTTCTAGAACTTGTAAACCATTCGTTATTATTTAAAATGTTACCCTACCATTTAAAATTCTCTTTATTCCTTTGCGCGTATATATATGAATGATTTAAACTTCTTAATCAATTTCGCGCCCTTATTCTCACAGGGATAGTTAGAGACAATCTACATCCCTGATTTGATCAAGAAAATATCTCCTGGATCATGCTCGTTTTTTTTTCTTTTCTTTCTTCTTGTTTATGGCTTTAGTATTTAACTTGCCAGTGTCAAAGTAAAAATATATGGTTCAAAGTTAAAACATTGTCAAGTAAAGATGAAGATGAACCACGCGAGTGATTCATCAAATAATGACGAGGATAGTGAGGTTGATGATGATCGTTTTAGTAAAGCGGCGGAAAGCCTTTACTAAAACTTCAGAAGGAGTCTTGGAGGGAACATGAAGAAACACGTTTCACAACTTTAAATTACTTGTTTATACTCGATCAACTTAAAAATTATTACTGGATAACAATTCCACCATTATTACACATTAATATTTATGAAAAACACAAGCTTTTCAAATAATTCAAAATTGCACGTCCTGTCACTTGCAGTTGCCCGCCAAAACTCCATGCTCGTTTTATCTTTCTGTTTGCTTTTAATTAAATTATTATTAACTACATGTCAATATATGTCACAATAGAGGCATCCTGAATAAAGCTGGGTTGCCTAGTACCCATAACCGTAGCGCTTGTATGAAGAGAATTGTGAATGTGAGGAAAGGGAGTTGTGTCAGAATTGTGGCAAGAGGCGCTCCATTATCTCAGCCTATTTTTGTGGGAAATTTGATTGATATATTTAACTAATTACAGAATTGAAAAGAAGATTAGAAGACACAACCACTCCATTAGCAAAACGTTTGTGCCTAGCTAAAAATGTAGTTAAGACAAACCACTTTCCACTTGGCCCTAAAGAAAGAGTTATTGGTGATTGGCTGGATGAGATCACAAATAATAATGAACTCAACAGTGAGATCATTAGGGATGTGATCACATGGATAACAATGACTGATTGTGTTACTGCTGAATTAAAATCTACTTTGATTGAGGTAAAGATTTGTGTTTTTATTTTGACGACAGGCGTGGACGAATGGTTGGCGATTAATTTGATTCCCGGTCGGTACAAATATTTGTTCATAGCTATTATTTGTAATATTTAATAATTATTTTAAATTTTACAAATATTTGTTAATAAAAAAAAGAGGTGCATATTTGCTTCGGGTCTGGTTATCAAAGAGTGGTAGACAGCGGTACCCAGTCTGCTGATCCAGGGTAGTACCACTACTTACAAGTATACAGACGGTGAAGTGATTTGGTTGCGGTTCGGGTTCAGCTTGTAGGTTGCCGGTTCCAACTAGGCCGGCATAGGGGATGTGATTGCTACTCACAGTTATTGAATTATAGAACCACACCACTCCAGTTTAACATCAAGCAGGGTGTTGTCATTTATCAGGTAACAATAAAAAATAAAATATTTCAATCATAGAGCTTGTATGAAAGGAATTGTGGATGTAAGGGAGTTGTGTGAGGATTGTGGTAATTGGCACTCCATTGTCTCCATTGCCTAGGATAGAAATATAAATCGTCATAATAAAAATTTGTTGCAGATTATAGCAAAATATGTGGAAGGAAATACACTACAATTAGAAAATATTGAATCAATATTATTATTCCTAACAAATAAGTCAATAAGTAAACAGCTACATAATCAAATAAAACAATATTTAGTAATATCAAAAATATTACTAAAACAAACTATGGAAGTAGATATTGAAAAATCAAGAAAAATCCTAAACAATTACATTAATTATTATAAAGATAGTAAACAGAAATTACTGTTTATTATAAATTTTATTGAGGGTGATAATTTGGAGTTAATTTTTGAATGCTTTGATAATGACTCGTTAAAAATTACAGCTTTAGCCGTATGTCAAAATATCTTATTTCCTATCTCTAAGAAATCATTTTATTCACTTTATTTACAAAAGCTAATACGTGAAGATAATATTGAGAAGTTAATTGAAGAAAAAGGTGACAATATACAATCAGTTTTGAAGATTATGGGCTTGTTTTTTGAGTTTCCGAAGGGACGGACAAATGATAATTTTATTTTTTTACAAAAATTCATAGAAACTTTTGTTTCTAGTTACAAAACAGAACATCAATTAATTTTCGCGTTCTACATTATCTGCGTTAATTGTTTGAATTTGGAACAAAATTACATCATACCAACTTTCAAAATTCCCAAGATTGAGTTAGAAATGAGTGGTAAAAATAAACGAAATATATTTTTTAATATGTTAGAGGTGTTACTTCAAAATGATGTTAATATTAATGTTCGTTTAACCGATACTATGGGAGAGAAAGCGTCAAAAGTAGAGACAAAAAAGACATTTATTCTATTACTACAAAATGTCATTGTTAATTTTCTCAAAGCTAAAGTTGATAAACAAACATTAAAAATTATAACTGTAGCTTTAAAAATTGATCCGATTTTAATTGAGAAAAAAATGGACGAAATTTTACCCCCTCTAATGGTCTGTAAGAAAAATAACGAAGGTATTTCAAATGCTTACGAAGAAATGTTAAATTGTCTTCTGGAAACTTTATTCAAGTTAAGTCGAGGGACATTATTTATTAAACAAATTATGCCACATTTGAAAAATATTCTCGAATCTGTCGACGCAGAACAAACTGAGTTGAATTTGAAATTGGAACAGTCAATCAAGGATGGTGTTGCCAATGAAAAAATTGCTTTGAAAATTATAAATGGAGAAGATGTTTTTCCGCGAAAATGTATTGAAAAATATGGTTATTTGACCACAGAATTGATGTTCAGACAAAATGTTGAGTTGCTTATGTCATTACAAAAGGATTTTAAACATTATTGCTTCTCGATATTTGAAGGTGGAGTTATTGGTAAGAGATATCTTAATAGATATTTTTTTAATTGCTAATTGTCGTACAACCTTGTTCCTACCACGTCTCATTACTCCTGCGTAACTCGCACAGGTTGGGGTAAGCATCCACAATTTATCAACTAAATCAGCAGCCCAACGAAAATGCTTTGCTAGGCTATGTGTTCTCCCCTTCCTATACCCTTGGTTTCTTCAAGGGTAGCGTGAAAAAGCACCTTCGGCCGGTATAGCGATAGCGACTGAGGGTTCGGCGCTCTTCGTCTTGCTTATTGCAAGAGGAATAACCATTGATGGCTAAACTACTCAGTCCATAACGCGAGTATTATATAAAGGTTTAGATTGGTGCACTGTTACTGTTATGTACGGGCTCGCTTCCGCACTTAAGTCCTCAGCAGCTTCTTTGTGCGTTCTTCAACAGTTTGCTCTCAGCTTAGCCACCTGATCTCTATCAGGAAGTCTAGGAGATCCTTCTCGCCACTGTGGAAGCCAATACCATAAACATAAACCTACACTTAATAAAACATATATTGCTTAGGATATTCTTCAACTAAGCTGTCCGTTAGACATATCTGGAAGAACTACCAAGAAAACATCCTTTGAACATAGGTCTCTCCCTTAGAACCCCAACCGAACGACAAGATGCCAGCTGCATCCACCGGTTACCCGTGACTTTCAGTCCATCTGGTAAGAGGCCTATCACCGCTGCGTCTTCCGGTTCGTGGTCTCCACTCTAGAACCTTTCTTCCCCATCGGTTGTCGGTTCTTCAGTTCTTCGATTGTTCCTTGGTTTATTAATATTTTAGACTTTTAATATTTGCAAATCTCGCCCAGGGCACTGTCCCACCTGCCCTACCCTAGTTACGCCAATGGTGGAAGCGTCCTCGCATTGCCAAGGAACTTCTGTCTCGATTTTGTCACGCTGCTGCAACTGTAACTGTTTCCTTCTCATTCAGGCAGCCTCTACAAAGGGAGCTATCTGATATAGATTGGTGAAACTAGGATTTTCTTCCCTTATTATTTTATTAATTTTTATCTTTATTTCAGCACCGTCAGTAATAATATTAACAGACATTTTCTCAGCCATTTTGAGTAATTTCTTTCAAAATTGCAAAATGTCCGATCATACTGTACCGCAACATATTGCCAAAGAATTCTGGAGTGTCTTTGAAAAATTCGAAATGGATTTCTTGAAGAAATTCGGCGAATGTCTGATAAAGTATAATTTTGTAAGTATATAGAACGTCGAGTTTGTTTTTGCGTTATTATAAATTACATTTCATTATCAGGGGTCGTTTTAAAAAATACGGGGGTCTGCAGCGCTCATAACCATAGGGTCTGAATGAAGAAAATGAGTTCTGTTAATTTGAACCTTACATTGACAATGTTTAAGGTCCAAATTGACTATTTATTTTTTAAATTAATGACAAGTGTGTTGTCTGTATTAATACAAAAATACTATCCTGCCAATGGCAAGTATAGGCCAAAAAATATGACACTTTCAACACCATAGAGATATAAGAATAGAGTAGCAGAAAGAGGTCATTAAGTGTATCACGGTGCGAGAGAGAACGCTGCAAAAAGACCCTCTATTTCTCCATTTTTTTCTTTCGCTGCTTTGGCGTAGTAGTTAGTAGACACTAAGTAGATGCACACACGAGTTACAGATGACAGAGTAAAGAAAATATATATAGTATTTTGTTAAAAATGTGATAATTAATTTTGAAGTTTGATGAACTTTGAAAGTATCTCGTTTTATAATGTCTTTAAATATCAAGTCAAGCTTTAAATATTAAGCAGCAACTTCAATTACTACAAGTAAGACTTACAAATAACTCTCCCCCTTCCATAAGTCCTATGCGCTAGCGAAAGACAAACAGAGGGGTCCTTCTTGCAGCATTCTCTCTCATACCGCGACACACAGTTCGGTTACATTCAAAGTTAAAAAAAGCCTTAGTTTTTTCAGTCAGGGGAGATCAACGACTAAAAAAACTGACTTAGTTCGCGGATTCCCGTCGTGCCACGGAGGCAAAACTCTTGAAACGTCAATAATAAAAAATGTAAAATCAATAACCAAAAATAAACGCGATAGTAAACCGCATAAAATTTAAATACAATATAATTGTTTTAAAAACTAAATTCTTTTCAAACTTATTTCCAGGGTCCACAAATGGCACATTCATTCTTGAACCTATGCCACGGATACGCACAGTTAAAAATTTTAAATATTCATTATTACAATTATAAAATTAAGTGTGAGTCGGCTGGCAACACCGAAAATGTCTATGACTTGTCTATGATATTGCCATGTTTGAATTGTGAACAATGGAATACAATTAAGAATTTAAATACTAATGCTGATGCTACATTCATTTTCGTAAGTAATTAAATTGCATAACTCCCTTTTTTATTGTGATGTTAACCTGGGTGCGGTCCATATACATATATATATATACATATATCCATATATGTATAGAGGAAACTACTATTACAGCATTGCAAGTATCAGTAAGCAGCGCCAGATGCCCATAGGCAGAGCATGTAGTGGAGGCCCTCAAATCGTTTGTGGTTAACTGTTGATTTTTAAATATTAACTTCCCACTCAAAGAAAAAATAAGTTTTGTCTAAATATATGTAACAAAACTCAGTTTTTTTTTTGTTTCTACTGAACCTTTATCGATTATTTTTTTTGGTTTGGTGGCGGCCCATAGGAAACTGCCTATGTATGCTTAAATCCGGCACTTCCAGTAAGTAAGGCAACTGCAAATAGCAATCACATTCACTATGCTTGCCTAAATTGATACTCGACATTTGACAGGACCTCGCCTGCTGTTAATTACCTGCTGCCGAAACTCGAACTCTTTATTTATTGAAATTTAGTATGGGTTTTTGTACATTTTCAGGATGATCTTTTACTACTGAACATAATATACAGTGAACTAAATATAGGCAACGGTGATGACAATATTATGTCCGAAACTAAATCTTATTTAATTGAAGAAATCACAAACAATATAGATCTATTACAAAAAAATACTTATTTTTCTCAAGTTTTGCTTTCGAATTTGAGTATTAATCAAGTAAAGAAATTCGCGAAAGCTATATTTAATAACTGTTTATCTCAACCAGACATAAATGTACTACAAATTGAAGCAATACAAAATAATAAAAGAATATTATTGGCCCTCGTGGTAGAGGTCTTAAAATCAGTGCTTAAAATTATTGAGAAAAATGAACCTACTTTAAGTACAGCAATAACGAAACCCGATTATGGCATTTATGAATTTTGTAAACAACTAAACATGAATGAATATTTTGAATCAACATCAAAGGAGTACGATTCAAAGAAAATTCAAATAATATCGAACTGTATTGATATATTGAAGAAATTAAAAGTTTACATTTTAAATGAACATTTAATTTTAACAACAATTTTTGTGTTAATATCGACAAAACATGCGATCGGCAAGAAGAAAATTCGCAAAAACATCGATATAGTTCTACAAACAATATTCGAACTATCGCCAAAAAATCCAGACATTTACATATTATATCCAATCGATTTTATATTCACATTTCCCGACAACAATTTTTTGAATCTAGTAACACTGACAAACAAAACGTCAAACCCTTTGTTAATTGTCAAAATTATATTAGAATTGACGGTTAAAAAGGTAAAAACTGAAGATGAAATAGTACGAAAAGTTGTTGAAATATTACTTATGAACTTAAAAACGAAAAAAGCTTCAAGTTTTGATTATTTTAATAATGAAGTATTTCAAATAAGCTGTATGATTTTACCTCTAATTGCAAAAGAGAAGAAAAACATTACAAAAAGCTCTATACGTACTATATTGATAGAACTCCAAGAAAATATGCATAAAGCCTTATTGAAAGCTTTTAAAAATATTAATTTTAATGAGATTCAAGTTGATATTGGCAACACCGAAGAAGAAACTGTCACTGAGATTAGTCTAGCTACATTGACAGCTATGGAAGCGTATTCTTTGACGTTGGCCAAATATTGTGAAAATAATAATGTAGAAGAGCTTCAAAATTTGGATTGTCTATGGTCTGGCTTAGAGTTCTTTATTCAAAATGCTGTAAGTATTATTATTTTCTAAGAAAAGAGATTGACAGGAGAAGAAGAGGAGGTGATTGATATATTTATACCACCACTTACAAGTATACAGATTGTGAAGTGATTTGGTCGCGTTTCGGGATCAGCTTGTAAGTTGCCGGTTCCAACTAGGCCGGCATAGTGGATGTGATTGCTACTCACAGTTATTGAATTGTAGTAGCAGTGACATCCATTCATGGACCACATTCCTTCTTAACATCAAACGGGGTGCGGTCATATGTCGAGTCACAATAAAATAAATTAGCACTCTCTACGACGATCATTTGCCTCTCATTTTAGGCAGTTTTCGGTGTTTTTTAAGAAAGTCTAGGTATAGGATATAAGTGATAGACAGAATCCTACTAGAACGGCATAGTAGTGGATGCAATTCTTTACAAACTTGACTGTTTGTAAAGAATTGTGGATGTGTCATGTGAGGAATTCTTGGGATTTGTGTCAGGATAGTGGCAAGTGGCACTCCATTGTCTCTGCGGAAAAAAGGCGTGACAATTCAATTAATTAATAGTAACAGTCGCCTTCACTAATGGACAGCACTCCAGCTTACCATTAGGCAATGTAAGCAGCACTCCAATTGTTCGGTGCGTCATTTCTTAGTAGAACAATCGACAAGTGGAATGCTTTACCAGCCCATGTGTTCTCTCCATCCTATAACCTTGGATCCTTCAAGCGATGCGTGGCCGGCATAGTGACGGCGACTGGGGCAGCCGTGAACAAACTCGGTTTTCTCAGTCGTCGTTACTCTTGGTCTTCCTCTTGCTTATCATCAGACGGGACGAAGTCAGATGTCGTGTTACAATAAAAAAAATCCTTCAAGCGATGAATGAAGAAGCACCTTTGGCCGCCATAGTGACGGCGACTGGGGCAAAAGACTTAGTTTTTAGCCACTTGTCACGATCCTAACACAACTCCCTCGCTTCCTTCACGTCCACAATTCTCTTCATACAGGCTCTGTGGTTATGGACACAAGGCAACCCAGCTTAGGTATTTATTATACCAACACCTCTGTCTCTCCGTGACCACGATGGCTGCAAAGCTCTCGAAACGTCGGAATAATTAAAATTGTAAAATCTAAACCAAAATAAACGCGATAGTAAGCCGCATAAAATTTGTTTAATTCATTAATCAATGTTCGCGCAAAATCTAAGAAAATATTTATATATTGCAGATTTTATCATTAAAGAATACAGAATTGAAGAACTGTCAAATCGACGCTCCGATACAACTATTGACAACGATTCTGAGGTATATAAAGAAACTGGAATCGCACAAATGTTTGGAACAAAAAGACGACGTTTTAGTACAAATTTGGTTCGCAGTTAAAACTAGATTGATTCAACTCTTCGGAGGGAGAATTAATAATCAAAACTTGGATGATATAAGTATGGTGTTGAAATTTCTGTGTGAACTTACATCTATTGATGGCTTTACGGATCATTTTATTAAAGACATGTCGGATTTGGTAGTTTATGAGGTGAGAGGTTATTTTTGTCTTGCGATATATGTCAGGGAGGCGACTGCTACTACAATTAAGTAATCGTCCAGTAGCAGTCGCATTTATTGTGCCTATTAGCTGTGAACATTTTTTTTTATTGTGACTCGACATTTGACAACATCCCGCTTGATGTTAAGCCGAAGTGTGGTTCATGAATGGATGTCACTGCTATTACTACTGTAAGTAGCAGTGACAACCATTATGCCGTCTTAGTTAAAACCGGCAACTTGCAAGCTGATCCCGAAACGCGACTAAATCACTTCACGTTCTGTATACCTGTAAGTGGTGGTACTAACCCGGATCGGCAGACTGGGTACCACTGCCTACCACTCTTTGATAACCAGACCCAAAGCAATTATCCGCCTTTTATTATTAACAATTATTTAAATATTACAAATAAAAGCTATGAAACAAATATTTGCTCCGACCGGTAATCGAACCCGGAACTTGACGCGCAACAAAACAATCCCTGGACAATCGGCCACGCCTGTCGTCGTTATGTATTTTTTCTGTTTTTTTTTATTGTGTCAGTTTACGGCTGCCCCAGCCGGTTATGTATATGTCAGCTTCACCCCTGATGTTAAGCTGGAGTGTGGTCCATAAATGGAGGCGACTGCTACTACAGTTAACTGTGTGTAGTAGACGCAATCACTATAGTGGCCTAATTGGAATTGGCAACTTTAAAGCTCATCCTGAAACGTTACTAAGTCACTTCACAGTATGTCAACCAATCAATCAAATTGTCACGCTTTTTTCCTTGGAAACCTTGGAGTGCCATTCGCCACAATTCTGACACAACTCCCTTGCTTCCCTCACATCCTCTTCATACAATTCTCTTCATACAAGGTTTACGGTTATGGGCAGCTTTCTTGAGAATGTTTCCGATTTGGTTGGAAAACACCCTCCTGGGTCTGCTTCGTTTATCCATCCATCCATCCACGTCTGATTTATAAATTGCTTTCGTCAATCTACTTTCACCCATGTGGCCAAACCATCGAAGCATTCCTTTGTCAATCCTTGTCACTACATCTTCTTTCAAACCACATCTATCACGCAATGTGCTATTCCTAATTCTAATCGCTATCGTCACTTCACATACCTAATTACACTTTATTTATTTAATGGGATAGGCAGAGACAACGGAGCGCGAAGGACTTGTGTCAGAACCGTGTCAAGTAGGGAAAATGGCGTGACAATTTGATAGATTGATTGATATTTATTTAATTTTCAGAGTCCAGAACAAATTAGCGAAGAATTATTAATCCATCATAAAGTAGCTAAGTTCCAACTAGCCCATACATTGAAATCTTTTTGTATTGGACCAAAATGTGTTTCGATATCAAAATTTTCCCTCCGTTTTACCCAAAATATCGCAGCGTTTCTAAGAGAATATTATCAAAGTGATATTAATGGACAAAAATGTTTAGTACTAAGTGATAATGTTTGTGAACTAATAGTCAATGATTTTTATATGATTTGTGAAGTGGTTTTGGCTCCAAAAAAGGTTTGTATTATGTATATTTTCTATGTTAATCTTGCAACCAGGCCTGCAATTAAAACGATGTAGCATTTATATACAGCGTGTGGGGGATTTTACGACAATAAATTAAAACAGCGTCAATATTACTTCATAGGATACTTTAAAAAATATCAAATAAATTCTAACATCAAAATTTAAATAATTATTTTTTCAAACAAACTTAATACCATAAAAATACAAAAAATAATAAAACACCATTAATGTACCTATGATCACTGACCTGTGATAAGAGCGGCAACAGCGCACTTGTCATTGTACCTACAGTATTCTCAAATTAATAATGCGCATGCTGATCTTCGTACTTGTGGTATTCCCGGAAACACCTGAATCATTGAATCGTAAGAGCCCTAAACAATGCATTTGCATTTTGCACCTTGTTGCAATCGAAAACAATTCTTCCGACGACGCTCGGGGAATACGACCGTTGCCGAACAGTGACATAGATTTCTATGCGCATTATCACTTTGGGAGACCTGCACGCCTCGGGGACTTTTGGCGGCATCCGCCAATAATGATGAACAAAACTAATAAAAAAAATCTTACGTAAGGACGCGCTACGTCACGGGCGCTGCGATGCACTGACTGACCTACTTAAATAAAGTTTAAACAAAAAGCGACTAACATAGAAATAAAACAACATATTGTCATCTCTTTCGTACATACTCAATTCTCAATAGACATGAGTGTGTAATAAGTAGCTTCTTCAGTTAGCATTATTTTAAACTGCATAGGTAGGTTAAATAAAAATAAGTATGATGATCAGGGTCCTTCACCTGTGTCATATGGGTCAGTAACAAATACAGCATGTAGTAAAATTGCAAAATGAAAAAAAATGTCTGGTGGCTAAAGTAATGGATATTTTTGAATGATTTTTTAAATGTGGTTTGAGAACATCATTAGCTATCCGGGTTTTAATTTATTGTCGTATTATCCCCCCGACACTGTATACTACTGTGATCAAAAAGTACTTTTCAATTATAAATTTCTGGACTTATTCCTATATATCATTTTATTATGTTGGTACAACATTAACTAATGTCTGCCTAATTTACGTGACGGAAGGATTAGTTATTTATGAGATAGCGTTAGCTTCTAAAACGAAACGATTTTTAATAATAAAAATCTAAATCTTACATAACCCTAAAAATGAACTGGACAAGTGGCTAAGGAATATAGAAATAGACTAAAAATTTTATGAACTTTTAACCAGTGTTTGATATAGGCATATCAGCAATAGGCTGCTCGCCTATTAGTTCATAATAAAAATAAACATTCAACTCCCTCGCTTCCATCACTTCCACATTTTTTTTTATTGTGACTCGACATATGACAGCACCCCTCTTGATGTTAAGCCGAAGTGTGGTCCATGAATGTCACTGCTACTACAATTCAATAACTGTGAGTAGCAATCACATCCACTATGCCGGCCTAGATGGAACCGGCAACTTACAAGCTGATCCCGAAACGTGACCAAATCACTTCCCGGTCTGTATACTTGTAAGTGGTGGTACTACCCCGGATCGGCAGACTGGGTACCACTCTTTGATAACCAGACCCGAAGCAAATCTATCTCTTTTTTTATTAACAAATATTTGCAATATTTAATATTGTTAAATATTACAAATAAAAGCTGAGAAACAAATATGTGCCCTGACTGTCGTCAATTAAAATTGTTTTATTTTAAAAGTATAAATGTAACATAAACATTTAATTTACAGATATCATTAAATTACAAACTGATGGACGCCATCTTGGATTTGGAGCAGTCAATAATTCAATTGTTAAATTTGGACCAATCATTGCCGAGCTTCTTTAAATTATTTGACGCATGTCTTTATGTGTTAAATTCATTGTTATTGGGAAGGAGTGAGTTATTAGAAGACCGGTAAGTGTAATAAGTATACAGACCGTGAAGTGACTTAGTCACGTTTCGGGATCAGCTTGTATGTTGCCCGTTTTAACTAGGCCGCTATAATGTGAAAGTCGCGCTCCATTGTCTCTACTTATCCCTGTGGGAATTAAGTTATTATTCCCTCTGACCGGGAATCAAACTCGGGACTTAGCGCGTAACGGCCTAGTGTATTAACGCCTGTTATCAAAAATGTTTCTTAGCTTTTGCGCGAACATTGATTAATGAATTAAACAACACCTCAGTCTCTACGTGACCACGATGGCTGCAAAGCTTTCAATACTTCGGAATAATAAAATAAATTGTAAAATCAAAACCAAAATGAACGCGATAGTAAGCCACATAAAAGGACATCGTTTATTTTGTATGAGGACTTGGGCTTAATTGTATTAACAGTTGCATATACATTGTAAAATAGTTTGATGTACGAATATTACAATGCAATTGGAATATATCCTTTATTATGCATAGTTTAGGTGTGCATAATGATCAAACTATAATTATGACAGTTCAAAGCTATGGCGTCTCCGTAATTGACAGATGAAACAAATTCCATATTTTATTTTCCAAATAACTCAATTGCACTGCAATCCAAATTGTTAGTAGTTAATTGTTGTTAGTTTTATCAATACAACTAAGATTCAAATATTTTTTCATCATTGGACATTACAAAATGAATTTTGACAACAGGCGTGGACGAACGGTTTAGCGACTGGTTTGTTTCACGTAAAGTCCCGGGTTCGATCCCCGGTCGGAGCAAATATTTGTTTCATAGCTTTTATTTGTAATATTTAATAATATTAAATATTGCAAATATTTGTTAATAAAAAAAAAGAGATGGATATTTGCTTCGGGTCTGGTTATCTAAGAGTGGTAGGCAGTGGTACCCAGTCTGCCGATCCGGGGTAGTACCACCACTTACAAGTATATAGACCGTGAAGTGATTTGGTCACGTTTCGGGATCAGCTTGTAAGTTGCCGGTTCCATCTAGGACGGCATAGTGGATGTGATTGCTACTCACAGTTAGTGAATTGTATTAGCAGTGACATTCATTCATGGACCACACTTCGGCTTAACATCAAGCGGGGTGCTGTCATATGTCGAGTCACAATAAAAAAAAGATGTCCTTTGTTTAATGTATCAAAGATACATTTTTTATATTTATCTGACCTCGACGAGCCGATCGAACCAAGTCTTTACGGTGGCCCCAGTCGCCGTCATTATGCCGGCCAACTGCGGTCGCCTTATTAACACTTTTTATCTTTATTTCCAGTTGGCCTTGCTTCATGCATTGCTACAGAACTCTACTCTCATGTTTATGCAAGAGATCCTCAACACAAATGGAGTTGGAAAGAGATGTGGAGGAAAAATTAGCAGAAATTGCTCATACTGTTGAAAAGTGAGTCTTTTTAAGATTTCTCTGAGCTTATAGTCCGTGAAGGTTGTTCATAAAGGGGTCTTTCTTGTAAACGCTAGGGTCCTCAGTATCACGGGGCCCTGATTCTCGTACTAAGCTAGTAAAGTGTTTGTATCATAGAAACAGGACAACCAAAGTACATATATCAAAGATACATTGGTACCGGTAAGTGGTTTCGAACCCGTACCCGCCACTACACCACGGCGGTCGCCCTAATTCACGTATACAAGTATACAATGAAGTGACTAAGTCGCGTTTCGGGATCGGCTTGTAAGTTGCCTGTTCTAAATAGCGAAATGACTTGTGCACGAACTTCCACTGCTTTATCAACGTGATTTTTATATTAAGGTATGATTCCGCCGGCGACTGCATACTGTACTATTTATTTGTTTATTAGAACACAATCTAGGTCAGTGTTTCTCAACGTAGGGCCCACGCCCCGCAGGGGGGCAATTTAAAATTGGACTCGACACGACTTTAACCTTTCGCTTTGGGTTATTTAAATGCAATGCTAGAGATATCGGTGACAAATTTAACAAAAAATGCAAAATCTGAAAAAAAAAACTGTAATCATTTATATTTCTTAAGCGAACAAAACAATTTTTAAAGGGTAAAAATTATGTATAGGGCATATAAATTTTAGAAATGTTAAGGTTGGGAAACACTGATCTAGGTCATAATTGTCATTTTGTGTAAATAAAGGACATCATTCATTTTGTATGGGGACTTGGGCTTAATTGTATTAACAGTTGCATATACATTTTAAATTAGTTTAATGTACGGAGATTACAATCTAATCTAAATATATCCTTTATTTTGCATAGTTTCGGTGTGAAAATGATCTAACTATAATTATGACAGTTCAAAACAGAACAAATGTGGCGTTGATTGACAGATTATCCAAATCCATATCTTATTTTCCAAATAACTAAATTGCACAGCAATTAAAAGCAAAATTGTTATTAGTTTTATCAATACAAGTGTCGAAACTACCATTTATATATTTTTTCATCATCGGACATTACAAAAGTAGTACATAGAAGCTCAAAATGAATGATGTCCTTTGATGCAACGATTGTATCCTGTCATTTAATTTTTTTTTTTCAGATTAACTCAATCTATGTGCAAACGAAAATCTCAACTGTCCCGCTTAGCTACGTACGCTGTAGGAGATATTTGCCATTTCATAGAAGCCACAGCCCCGTCGAGATTGGTACGACAACATTTGGAGAACTGCGTCTCTTTGCTCATGCAAATCTCTGACAGTAGCTACTCTGTGGCATTTCTCCGTAGAGCCCTAGCTGGCTCACCTGGCCATATGACCTTGACTAATTTGTATACCATGTATAAACGGTATCATAAATATGTCGGTAATTCTTAAGTTTTTTTTTTCAAATCGAAATACTAGGGGAATTTTAAAAGTGCCAGCGTCTGTAAAAAATTACTATGCCAGCTAAGGAAACTAGTTTTTTAGTCGTCGACTAGCTTACTATCAGCAAGACGAATCTAAATAATGATTATCATCATTAAATATGGGACTATATCTAATTTTTTTGAACCGAGTTAGGTCGATTTAAAAATACCCTGATACATATATATTTTATAACAACACCCTGCCTGATGTTAAGCGGCAGTGTGGTCCATAACGGATGTGACTCCTACTACTACCTCAGGTAAATAAATGCAAGTACAGTCAGCATCAGATATGTCTGAGCACGCAAAGTGATCAAAAGTATCTATACATTCAGACTGATCATAAATATCTACACACATTAGTTGTCATAATAATGTGAGCATTCAATGCGTCAAAAATATCTATACAATCAGTTAGTCAAAAATATGTCAACAGACAATTCAGTAAATTTGTTTTAAAATATTACATATTTTATGAGTGTGTAGATATTTTTGACTATTTGCGTGTGTAGATATTTTTGACGCATTGAATGCTCACATCATTATGACAACTAATGTGTGTTGATATTTATGATCATATTGAATGAATAGATACTTTTGATCACTTTGCGTGCTCAGACATATCTGATGCTGACTGTACCAGTCACATCCACTATGCAGGCCTGGTTGGAACTGGCAACTTACAAGCTATTCTCGAAACGCAACTAAGTCGCTTCACATCTGTATACTGATGAGTATCACCGTTTACGACTCTGTAATAGTGTTTTAATCAAATATATTTTTAAGTGTTGTAAATATGTAATGAATAACTATAAAAATAAAATAATATTTTTCCTTATTTTGTCTTTTATTTTAAAGTAGAGATATGGATCCCGGCAGATTAAAAGACCGTAGTAACTTTTTTGTTATCTACTTTATAGGATTTATTAATACACCTATCTTAATCAGCGTTTCTTATATGCTAATGGGATATGATATAAAATACTTTTAATTTGTGTGTTATTGTACACGAGTCAAGGCCATCACTGGTCGTAGCGGCGAAGGCGCGTGAAGCCGACGGCAAAATCAGTTGTGCCTCTGCGCGGGCGCATCTGGTTAGATGACGTATTAAATGCACTATGAATTATTATTAATAAATAATGTTACTTACTTTTTGTTTCACGAATGTGTATTTTAAATATATTAAAAACTAGATGTACCCCGCGGTTTCACCCGCGTTTATAAACTGTAATGGCAATGTGAGTACATGACAGGAAAGGGGTCCTCGTGGTCCATCTTCTGGTACTTCTGGTTTTTAATATCATATCAACCCAGGTCGGTTTGTTGCGCGTAAAGTCCCGAGTTCGATTCTCGGTCGGAGAAAATATTTGTTTCATAGCTTTTATTTGTAATAAAAGATTTTTTCTAAAATAAACGTAGCCTAAGTTACTCCTTGTTACATCAGCTACCGGCCAATAAAAGTCCCGTCAAAATCGGTTCAGCCATTTCAGAGATTAGCCGGAACAAACAAACAGACAGAAAAAAAATGTTATTTTGGTGTATGTACCGTATATACATGTATTAAAAATATTATGTGCACGATTTTACTAATGTACGAACTTGTTTCCAGCGCTCTTTATTCTGCCGGGATCATCTATTCTAACAAAGAATTTGGACTTAATAATGTTTAAACATAATGGAAACATAATGTTTTTTTCTCTATTTCTCTACATTAGATTCTGACTGCTGACCTGAGTGCTTGGCACTTCTGGACCTTCTCTTGCTTAGCATCAGTGTGTCCCAAGTTGAGTCCCAATAAAAAATGAGCTATGTACTCGTAAGCTAAAATAATTCGATAAAAGCAATAAAACTATTGTTTGCTCCGACCGGGAATAGAACCCGGGACTTTACACGTAACAAACCTGGTGTGCTAACCAACGCTCCACGACGACTAATATATTTGTATTGTAACAAGTATTCATAATATAAGGTGTGTTGATCTAAATTAAAGAACGCGCCAATAACATTTCCTTAGTAAGCGCCATCTCTTATTACTCATCTGAACTAAAATCTATTTATAATATGAGTCACCATAATGGCATGACAGTACGACCATATAATTTTGATCCTATAAAAAATATGTTTTTATAAATTAGGATTTAATAACTTAAGACAAAAAACACTTCCATTATTTGCCAATTACATACAGGTATAGTGCGTTTTTAACAAATCCCTATTGCCTTGAAATTGTATAACAGACAAAACCTTCAATTACGTCTGCCCGTGATACAAAATATGCATTTGCATGACTTATGTACATCTTATATTGTATTTTCGATTTTTCAGCGTTAATGGTTTACACATTATAAATATATCGTGCCTCGCACTTTTTTGTTAAGTACTATTGAAGAAATACATTTCCACCATACATTATATTTTGTAAATCTTACGGTTTATGCAGCGCACACCAGATAACACCTTTTTTTATTATTTTTTTAAATACTTTTCAGGAGGCTTAGAGATTTTAAATAGACCAAAGAGTGCATTAGAAACTACAAAAATAATTTCTATAAATTGTATGTATATGAAACGCATACTGTTTATATGTTCGTGCACGAAATTTTAGATATTTACTTTTTTTATTAATTGGCACGTTTTTTTGACATAGGGGCAGAGACAATGGATCGCCACTTGCCAGACAGGCGTGGAGGAACGATTAGCGATTGGTTTGTTGCGCGTATAGTCCCGGGTTCGATTCCCGGTTGGAGCAAACATTTGTTTCATAGCTTTTATTTGTAATATTTGTTACAGCACCCCCTCTAAATTAATTTATAAAAACCACTCTTTAGTATCAGCAGTTGGTTGCCAACAGGGCGATCCACTCGGTCCTGCCATCTTCAGTTTAACAATTCACAAGATCATAAGCAGCCTAAATTCAAAATTTAATTTATGGTATCTCGATGATGGCACGATTGCAGGAAATGCAGATACAGTTTTTGGCGATTTAAAAAAAATTATAAACGATTTTAGGACCATTGGTTTAGAGCTAAATTTTACGAAATGCGAACTGTATCTTTCTAATTTATTAACACCTGGCGAACAATCTAAAATTATTTCCATTTTTAATAGTCTGGCACCCAATATAAAAATTTTAAACGACGAAACCCTTCGACTTCTAGGATCACCAATCCTTGATGAATCGATTCAAATTTACGTTCAGGAACAATTAACAAAATTTAACTCAACTTCAGAACGCTTATTCCAAATTCAACCACACATGGCACTTTTTATCATCCGATTTTGTTTGTTTGCCCCCAAATTTACATATGTACTTCGATGCTCCCAACTTTGGAAATTTCCCAATGAACTACTATTACTAGACAAACTTTTACAAAATACACTAACAGAAATACTAAATTGTCCAATGAACGACCGTACATGGGCCCAGGCCTCACTGCCAATTCGGTTTGGAGGTCTGGGAACTCGCAAAATTTCTAGTGTAGCACTGCCAGCGTTTCTGTCGTCAGTATATAGTACTGTCGAGCTCTACGGGAGCATCACAAACCCATCTTTGGGTTCCGTGGAGCCGGCGTACATGTCGGATGCCAGAGATGCCTGGTCAGTTGCGTGCCCCAATATTTCGCTACCAATTTCACCAAAATTTCAACGACTATGGGACGAGCCGCTCTGCAAAATGGTAATGGAAGATATATTATCTTCCAGTAACATGAGAGAGCGGGCTCGCCTCTACTAGGGAGTCGGGTTTCTGGTTGCAGGCTTTTCCGTCTGCCTCGGTTGGGACACTCCTTGACAGAAATACCCTGACCCTGGCGTTATGTCTTCGTCTCGGAGCCCGGACTGTCCATCAACACCAGTGTCGGTGCGGAGAACCGGTGGATAATCTTGGACACCACGGGCTTTCTTGTGCCAGAAGTGCCGGTCGCATTCCCCGTCACGCGGCACTCAACGATATCATCCGAAGGGCTCTTGTCACTGTTGGAGTGCCCGCAATTTTAGAACCCTGTGGTATTGCGCGGAGCGATGGCAAGAGACCTGACGGAATGACTGTTGGGCCATGGAAGCTTGGCAGGTCTTTGGTGTGGGATGCGACTTGTGTAGACACATTAGCCCCATCTCACATCCAAGCGACTTCGTTAAGCGCGGAAAGTGCGGCGATTTCTGCTGAGAACCTCAAGTTGCGCAAATACGCTAACCTCGGTACTGGTTACGAATTTGCGCCGTTTGGGGTCGAGACGATGGGCCCTTGGGGACCATCAGCTAAGCGCCTGGCCAGGGAGTTGTCCAGGCGGCTGACGAAGAAGTCTGGAGACAGGAAGGCTGGCAATTATTTCTGCCAACGTATTAGCCTTGCTATACAAAGGGGAAATGTTGCCAGTCTCCTTGGGACTATCTCTGATGCGACGTCATTGGATGATATTTTCTATTTATAGTTTAATTATTACTTTTAATGAAATTTAATTGTAAATATTTATTTTGTTTATTATGATATAATAATTTTAATACGATAGTAATTTCTAGAGGTTATGTTCAAATATTTAATAATTATAATAAATATTGCAAATATTTGTTAAAATTGTAGTAGCAGTGACAATTGACATCCATTCATAGACCACACTCCGGCTTTACATAAAGCAGGGTGCTATCATATGTCGAGTCACAATAAAAAATAAAAGTTAAAAACTATCTCCTTCGATTCTCACGCATTCACTATCCTGTTCATACAATCTCTGCGGATATGGGCACTAGACAACCTAGCTTTTTTTGAGGATGTCTCCGATTTGGTCGGTAAACACTATCCTGGGTCATGTTTAACACATCTATCCACATCAGATTTATTCATTTCTTTGTCAATCTACTTTCACTCATCTTTTCCACGTTTCCATCTAAGCTATTTTTGTCAATCCTTGTCCTTACATCTTCTGGTAAAAAACTGAGCTATTTCTCATTTTATCCGCCATCATCACTCCACATACACTCCCTCATGACCGCATTCGTTGTCTCCTTACTTTTACTTTATCAGATATTACAATTATACTTTCAACAATTATTTTTAAGTATCAATATTTATTTGTCCTTCTATACATCACATCATCACAAAGCCAACTAATTTTATCAATTTATTATTTTGATGTAAAAGTAAGTAAACATTTAGTTTAATAAAATGTAAATTAATTTTTTTTGGGTGCAATATTTTAATTGCACCCAATTGCAGCCATCGTGGTCATCGTCAACGCGTATAATAATTCAAATTTGCCGCTAAACAAATAAAAAACCTAAGTTATGGTAATAGTTTATTTCCTTCTATCCATATATGGGCATTTGTTGTGTACTTTACTGTGATTGGTTGATTTAGGAAACGTCATTATGTGAGTCATTATTATACTTTCATAATAATTTTATTATCAGACACTCAATACAACAAAAGCTACTTATCTAATATAAGCAGAAAGATATTTATATATAATAAAATAATCTTTATATTATTATCACATATCTCGCTGTGTGTTCGCTAGCTGTCACTTTTAAAGGTTGTCGTTCTGCATTCCGCCATTTATTTAACTCAATAGAGCTGTGATTCAATTAAATAACTACTACAAGTATATTGCTTATTAAAAATTTGTTAAAATATTTTTTCATTAAATACAGAAGGAATACTAAATTGATAATTAAGTTATTTTAAATTCAATTTTAAAAGTAAGTGTAGTGACAAAGATAATTTTTATTTGACACATGCGCTCATTGGTTGAGGCAAAAATACGGAAAGCCAACTAAACAAAGTCAGTGTCGTTCCGGTCGCCTCTGTCGTGTGTCGGTGTAGTAAGTGTAGAATTTTTACGTGAATTAACATCATAAAATGGTAAGTGAAAGAATAAATTCAGTGTAATTGCAATGTGTTGTGTTCTAAAAGTTCAATTGTGGTGAAAAATCATTGATAATGTGGTAGTGTCTATGCAAAAAGTTAATTTGGGGCCGGCGCCGCCATATTCGCACACCCTTATTTTGAGTTCGCGAGCATCTTTTTAAAATAAGTTGTCACTGTTCAGTGATTTTATGCCACGTGTTGTGATTTTGTTAGTCTTGCTTTGTGGCAGTGTTTGATTTGGAAGTTATGTGTGTTAAAATAAAGATAGCGACAGTGGACGGTGGCCGGCAATCGGTGTTGAATTTCACTGTTATAAGCGTTACAGGAGTTCGACGCCTTTTATGACACGTTATTTACTCTTTATTGTGTAGAAAAATCTATGAAATGTTGAAAAAAGGTGTTTTTCTTATTGCGGAAAATGGTTATTATAATGTAATGTCGCCGGCTTCGGGGGCATCGAACCGTCCACATAATGATTGCAACCGCGCAATCGCAGTTTTACCTTAAAAGGCATAGCTGTCGCGCGGCCTGTAGCTTACCATTACTAGTCTATTTTAGCGAAGGTTATTACCTAAATGTGGTTAAATGTAACTTTTGTAAAATTTGAAAACAATGTCAAGGCTTATCGTTGAACTTAAAATGAATATATTGATCATACCTAATATCAAAGAATTTGTGTGAATCACTCGATTTCCTCATTGCGTCTTTTTACAAACAACATTAATATCCTGTTATTAATACCTAAGTATTATTATCACATTTCATTTGTATGACTACCCACTTAATAATAAATTAATAAAGACCATCCATGGAAAAATGTGGATGTAAAGGAAGCAGGATCGTTGAAATAGATGCGCCATTTGTCTGCCTATCTCTGTAAAAATTGAGGCTTGAAGTGGATATAATTTTATATTGTAAAATTTGATGAATAATAACCACTTTTCAATACGACTTCTTGTCAATACTTAACTACTTTATTAGATTAGATTTGATACAATTAGATTTCATTCCTAGTAGTTTTAGTTACATTTAGGATAATTGGAAACTAATTACCATTCTTTGCTTAGCAAATGAGCTATGTTTAAAACACAAATCCATATGTTATTATTATTATTATTATTAATTAATAGGCGAGCAGCATATTGCTGATATGCCTATATCACGCACTGGTTAAAAGTTCATAAGTTATTTAATTATCACCATAGTCTATATCTATAGTCCCTAACCACTTGTCCAGTTTGTTTTTGAAGGTGTTTATAGTTGGGGACTTTAATACGTCATCCGGCAGCTTGTTCCACATATTTACAATTCTGTTGCTTATAAAGTGATATACCAAATTCGTATTGCAGGATTGTCTCATGAGTTTCATTTCGTGATCACGACGGGGAAATATGGTTGAATTGTAACGAAACATCGTGGCTAGGTGAGGGCAATCATACCTGCCTGTTAAGATTTTAAATGTCTCGATTAAATCTCCCCTCATCCTGCGTTCTCTGAGACTTGTCAGCCTAAGATATTTTAGTCTCTGGTCATATGACTTCTTCCTCAAGCAGTGTGGGATTTTGGTTGCACGCCTCTGTACGCTTTCAAGAAGTTCGATATCCTTCTTAAAGTATGGGTTCCATATTTGAAAACCGTATTCCAACAATGGTCTTATATAGGTCTTATATATTTTAAGAAAACAGTTGGGGTTGACTTGCTGGAATGACCTCTTGATTGCATATAGAACTGAGTTGGCTCGTTTTACAATGCCATCTATATGTTCCGCCCATTTTAAATTGCTACTGATAATAATTCCCAAATCTTTTTGTGTATTAACAGGCGTGATAGGAACATCTCCCACTTTATATTCAATCTTTGGATTGTTCTGGCCCAAGTGTAGTACCGTACATTTGGATGGGTTGAGCTTGATTACCCAGTCTCGAGTCCATTCCACCAACAGTTCCAAATCCTTTGTCAGTTCTCCGCTACTGACCAATGGGTTTCCGAAGTATTTAACGTCATCTGCGAAGAAACATGCCTCAGATTTTATGACAGAGCATAGGTCGGTGACATAAATTCCAAACAGTATTGGAGCAAGCACAGATCCTTGTGGGACACCGCTAAGGACACTTTTTATGCTTGAGTGACTATTACCAACTCTAACTCGGAATGTTCTCCCATTCAAGTAATTTTTTAGCCATATCAATAGTCTCCCGCGAATTCCAAAGTGTTCTAGCTTAACCAGCAGTCGCTTGTGGGGTACCTTGTCAAAAGCTCGTTCAAAATCTAGATAGAATATATCCACAGGTGCTTTATTGTCCAAATCGTGTGTCCATCTGTACATACACGTCAAAAGGTTGGTCACCGTTGAACGTTTTTCAACGAACCCATGCTGTTGTTTGGCAATAACATTTTCAGCGGATAGAAAACTTTTTAGTTTATTGCATATAATCCTTTCCATACATTTACAAACAATACTGGTAAGACTGATTGGCCGGTAGTTACTGGGTTGAAGTTTGTTACCTTTTTTGAAGACAGGAGTGACATCAGCGTGTTTCCATTCCTGTGGTAGTTTACCTGAGATAAATGAATTTTGCATAACATTGGAGAGGAATGGTGCCAAAGTTTGAGAGCAGTTCTTAAGGACCATACCATGCAAACCATCTGGACCTGCAGCTGACTCAGGTTTAATTTTGTTTAATATTTTAATTACTGTTTGGGGTGAAAAGTCAATGTCTGTCAACGACTCTTGGACCCTGGTGACTGAGCTAACAGTTAAATTTTCATCGATATCAGGTTCATGAGAATATGCTTTTTTAAATTCATGAGCAAATGATTCAGCAATTTCTGTCAAGTTGGTGACTAAGTTACCACCCTCGTCTCGGATTGCCGGTGGAATAGTAACTTTGGATGTTATACAGCTACGAATGTGTGCATAAAATGGTTTGTTACCTGATTCAATAATTTTAGTTTCGTACTGTCCTCTTAATTTTCTAATTTCACTTACACACTTATTATTGCATTGTCTAAATGCCTCATAGTGAAGAGTACATTTATCTTTTGTGTATGCATTCCATAACTTTTTCTTTTTCTTTGTTAGTTCAATTATATAGTTATTTATCCAGGGTTTATTGGTTTTCTTTATTCGGGCTCTTCTTAGGGGCGCATGTTTGTTAATAGTATTATTAACCATTTTAAGAAATTCAGACCACTGAGATTCAACATCATATAGTTGGTCAATTCGGGAGTGAGATAATTCAAAGTTTAGGTCAGTGTCAAATGATTCATAATCTATTCGATGAAAGGATCGTCTTTTGGTTTCATGATAAGTATTGTTTACAGTTTGGTATTGAATATCAAATTCCAGAACACAGTGATCACTTTTGCCAATTGGTGCCATGTACCTGATGTCATTTATTAACAACTCATCATTGGTCATAACAAGATCTAAGATGGATGGATTGTTTCCAGTTCTAAAACGAGTTGGTTTCGAAACAAGTTGATGTAGAGAAGAGTCCAATATAGATTTCTGAAATAGGCTTGCGGAACCAGATAGTTTTTGATTGCTAGATAGAGGCCACATAATTTCATTATAGTTAAAGTCTCCAATAATTATTACAGTGTTATGAGATGATGCTTCCAAAATGTTCTCGTAGAGTTTAGAGTCTCTTACAGCCCAGTCTGCTTCATTCCCTGCTCTATATACAGCGGCTAAGAGAAAGTGATGATTTGTTAATTGTATGTCAAGGTAAAGAGCCTCAGTAAGGTCACACATATATCTATTATTTATCTTAACTACTAAAGGAATATTATTTACCATGTTCTTTATGTACACCGCTACACCCCCACCCTGGGTCTTTCCTTGTCCCTTCGTTTTGTGCCTTCTGTCATGTCTATAGAAGGTGTACCCAGGAATAGTATAGTTAACTTTCTTTTCAGAACTTTTGAGCCATGTCTCTGTTAAAATTATGATTGTGGGGTTTCTTGTGTTTATTTCTAGTAATAATAAATCAAATTTCGAGTTTAGTGAACAAATATTGGTGTACATAAAGCTTAACGTGGTAAACGGGTTGCTATTATTATTTAGTTTTTTGCAATTTTAATAATTTTAGGGTTACCTTTTATGTATTTAATGGTGATATCTGACTCACCCTGATCCTGGCGCATTTTAAGCTCCATGCGGAGTTTGTTTATGTCTTCCCGTTGTTTGGGGGTCTGGTCCCCAAAAACTTTACCAGGGAGTGATTTCTTGGACTTCAGTATTTTTATTGCTGACTTACTGGATCTAAGAGTGACCAATAGGAGACGTGGCCTGCCTGCTTCCTTCTTTCCCAATCGGTTCACCTTGACTATATCACCTGCATCAACAATGCTTTCTGTGTGCCTGGTCATGAAGTTCCTGTCATGTGTCTGTCTCTCTCCAACATCTGAGGAGTTGGACTCTGGAACTCCTGTTACAATCACGTTACAGGCACGGCGCTCCCTGTCGGCCATCTCAGCCATTATGTCTGCTGCACTTACATTATTTATGACGTCAGCAGTTGCGGTAGGTACTGGACATTGTGACGTCATCTGCGACTGCAGCACTAGTACATCCTGCCTAAGTGCCTCCACAGTCTTAATAAGCATTGGCACTTGAAAAAGGCCTTCTCGACATGGAGTACACAAGAACAACATTGTGCGTTTAGTTTTAAGCCCCATAACTTTCATTTCGCTGCTTGTTAACCCGCTACAATCCAAGCATACATGGCGTTTACAACCATCACACGTAACAACTTCATCATAATTATAATTGCTAACACACTGGAAACACTTTGTGGTACTCATTTTCCTAATGACAAACACACTGGACAAGTTGGGCACAAAGATCACACGCTACTTATTTCTACACTGTTTGCTGAAACTTTCTTTAGAATCTACAACTTTTTGCCAAAATATAATCTCAATTATAACTATAATCACAGTCACTTAATTCTTTTATGCAATAAAAAGTCGTTTTAGTATAATAGAACACGGCCGCACGCCCTAAGTATTCAAGTCACTTAATTTAGTCTAAAACGCGCGTATTTCTGAGTTTTTATTTTTATGACCACTATGTAACATAAGCTTAGCAATTTAACACACTTTTTAGGTATAATTATGCAAAATAACAAGATAAAACAAATTAATAGTAAGAGAGAACACCAGTGCAATGTTTACAGTTCGAGGGTAGGTCGAAAAAAAAAAAAAAATGTTATTTCACTTTGATTTCCAAATTAATTTAACTAAATAAATTAGACTTAAAAAATTAGTGAAAACCTTAATCAGATTGGAGAATGGCACGTTGACACGACTGCTACTTGCTGTTATTAAATGGGAAAGCATCCACATTTTATCGACCGAATCGGCAGTTGAACTAAAAAGTTCGGTGCATCTTTTCTTTGTAGAACAACAGGTGGAATGCTTTGTCAGCCCATGTGTTCTCTCCATCCTATGACCTTGGCTCCTTCAAGCAATGCATGAAGAAGCACCTTAGGCCGGCATAGTGGCGGCGGCTGGGGCAGCCGGGAACTGACTTAGTTATTCCAGTTGTTGTCACTCTTGGACCTCCTCTTGCTTTTTAGGAATTTATAATTTATAAATCTGGATAATAGGAATTTATAAATCTGATTTGGATGGATGCGTCCCAGGAAGGTGTTATCTGACCAACTCGGAGACATCATCTAGAAAGTTGGGTTGCCTAGTGAACCACAGAGCCTGTATGGAGAGAATTGTGAATGTAAAGAAAACAAGGGAAATATACATTCATTTATTACCATTTTTATACAAGTTTAAGGACACTGATATAAATATTGAATCGTAAAATTCTTTACAACAAAGGATATTGATAACTACATAGATTAAAATGTGTTGTTATGTTCTGTTATCATATTGATTGTAATAATGACATTATAGTGATAAGTGAACCTCATATTAGTATATGAATGTTCATGGGAGTGGCATCTATTTGGACTTTTTTTAATTGTGACTCGACATATGACAGCACTCCGCTTGATGTTAAGCCGAAGTGTGGTCTATGAATGAATGTCACTGCTACTACAATTCAATATTTGTGAGTAGCAATCACATCCACTATGCCAGCCTAGATGGAACCGGCAACTTACAAGCTGATCCCGATACGTGACCGAAATCACTTCACGGTCTGTATACTTGTAAGTGGTGGTACTACTCCAGATCGGCGGACTGGGTACCACTGCCTACCACTCTTTGATAACCAGACCCAAAGTAAATATCTATCCCTTTTGTTTTTTATTATAATTTGCAATATTTATTATAATTATTATATATTTGCAATATTTATTATAATTATTAAATATTACAAATAAAAGCTTTGACCAGGGATCGAACCCGGGACTTTACGCGCAACAAACCAATCGCTAAACCGTTCGTCCACGCCTGTCGTCAAAAGCTTATATTTTTTACATTTCTATACTAAGCTACTAAAGTGCTTGGTATCGTGGAAACAGGACAACCAATCAATCAAATTGTCACGCCTTTTTCCCGCAGGGATAGGCAGAGACAATGGAGCGCTACTTACCAAAATCCTTACATAACTCTCATATGATATATCTATCACATTGGTTTGAAAGAAGATGTAGTGACAAGGATTGACAAAGGAATGCTTCGATGGTTTGGGCACTTGGAAAGGATGAGTGAAAGTAGATTGACGAAAGGAATTTATAAATTAGGACAACCAAAGTACATATCTCAAAGATACATTGGTACCAGTGGGTAGTTTCGAACTCGTGTTCTCGGTTTGTGTAACCATTGTACTGCCACTACACCACAGTCGCCTTTTGGCCGGTAGCAACTGGGGTAACTGTGAACTGAGTCAGTTTTTATTGGCGCTTTTCGACCTCTGCTTACTTATCATCAGACAAGGCTAGTAACAATAAAAAAACCGAGATTTGTATTGCATGATACTGATCTCAACGTGTAAACCAACATTGATACCATTCAAGTTATCAGACACAGCGGGTATCACTTTCACGCTTGATACAGCAAAGCAACATATGATATCATGCAACATGTTTTTAGACCAATAGTTTTTTTAGCAATTTTTTAAACAGTAGAAATTAACACCAAGTGTACTTATACTGCTGGAGGTATTTTATAAATGTTTAAGGTTTTCCATTATACCGAAAAACTGGATTATGTATCGGGATACAAAAATCAGTGTATGTATATGTATAAAACTGACTGCTGCTTTGTGGTAGAGATTTGTATCTCTACCACAAAGCAGCAGTCGCTTCCACTATTCCTACATATATAAATGAACATATTAATGCATGTTTAAATGTTAATTATAATTTGCAATCAATATATTTCAAAGTACAATATATCAAAGATACATCATTGGTACCGGCAAGTAGTTTTGAACCCGTGCTCTCGGCTTGCGCAACTGCACTACCACCAGGGCCGTCTTAAGCATATACAGCGCCGGGGTGCGAAAGTCAAGGCTCCGCTCGCGTGCTTTCAGTGTAGTAGGTACCTATCGAAATTTATGGCGGTCGGCATGCGCCCCCAAAACGGCCCTGACTACCACTACACCACGGTCGCCTTATTATTCCTGCCTATAGAAATCAACATCACATACCAGCTTACTAATACCTATATGATTAACTATAATGGAAATAGTTAGGTCATAACTCGTACACCTGAATCAGTGTGAATCATTATTATGAGTAATCGGTCCGTTGACCTATTTGATGCCTTTTATGTCTGCGAACAATCTCCAGAGGAAGTATTGAGTCGCCGCCGACACATAAATTAACGTGCGCTACGTTTGATTCATTCATTTTTAGGGTTCCGTAGTAAAAAACGGAACCCTTATAGATTCGTCATGTTTGTCTGTCCCTCCGTATGTCACAGCCACTTTTTTTCCAAAACTATAAGAGCTATACTGTTGAAACTTGGTAAATAAATGTATTCTGTGAACCGCATTAAGATCTTCACACAAAAATATATATTAAAAAAATATTTGGGGGCTCCCCATACATAGAACTGAAACTCAAATTTTTTTTCTTCAAACCTATACGTGTGGGATATCTATAGATAGGTCTTCAAAAATGATTTGAAGTTTCTAATATCATTTTTTTTCTAAACTGAATAGTTTGCCCGGGAGACACTTCCAGTGGTAAAAAGTTGTCCCCCCCCCTCCTGTTATTTCTAAATTAAGAGAATGATAAAACTAAAAAAATATATTATGTATATTTTTTTACCATGCATTACCATGCAAACTTCCACCGAAAATCGGTTTGAACAAGATCTAGTGAGTAGTTTTTTTAATACGTTTAATTTTTAATCAAAAGCCGCAATTTAACTCAAATATAAAAATTGATCAACGAACTACAAGAACTTTTATATTATGTTTGTTGCTGCTACGGAACCCTTCATGGGCGAGTCTGACACGCACTTGGCCGTTTTTTTTTATTGTGGCTCGTCTTGTGACAGCACCTCCGACCTGGTGTTAAGCTGGAGTCCGGTAATTTGGAGATCGTGGTGTAGTTGTAGTGTAATGGTCACGCAAGCCGAGTCTCCGGTTCAATGTATCTTTGATATAATATGTACTATGGTCGCCCAGTTTTTATGATACAAGCACTTTTAGTAGAGTCTGTCCAAGCCGAAATGAAGCGCCCCTCCATTGCATTTAAGCACACGTGCGACTATAAAATATGGATGCAACACACCGAAAATGCAATTGTTTTTGGTCATTCAGTTGCTAGTTAGACACAAAAGGAGGAGCACGCTGATAAAGTATAGTAATATAGTTAGTAATATTTGTATTCACACATTTAATAAAAATAATAAAGTGGATAGGCGCGTCATTTATAGTTAGACAAGCTATAGCTTAGTAAAGCAATGCAAATTAGAAAAAAAAAGCATTTTGTAAATAAATTATTTAATTGCGCACACGATCGTCTCGCCGCCCTAATTGTGCGCACCCTGGCATAAGGACTACGAGGAAACAAATTTCTGCGACAAATCAGCTGCTGACCAGATCACTGTCGACAAAAGCTGCACGTAAGCCAACTTCAAATTTGCAGAGATCGCATTACCAGGATCAACTCCCAGCCCTCTGCCACCGTCATTTCGTTTCGCTGCCTTTAAAGCACATCACGATTTTTGTCACCCCGGCATAAGGCCTACTATCCTGGACTAAATCTTGCATCTCCTGCCAACGCTCCAAGATCCAACGTCATACTATTTCCCCACAGCAGGGGTTTCGCGAAAGACTACGTTTCGCTTGAGAGGGGGAGTATTGTGCCAACCTTAAAAAGGTCGCACTAAAATTATTTTAATTCATTTCCATTAAAAAACATAAATGTCATTTTCAAACTCATGTATAACTAAGGCGACCGTGATGTAGCAGTAGAGCAATGTATCTTTGACGTAATAAATGTACGTTTGTCGTCCTGTTTCTATGATATAATCATTCTTAGTATAATGCGATTATAATAAGAATGGGACCGTATCGGCGCCATTTTGTGACGTCTAATTCTCCAATCAACTTCACTTTAGTATGGTGTCTTTTTCTTTGCGGACCGTCAAGAAAAACACACTTTTGAATCAGTCAAGTTCTCAAGTAACAGCCCGTCCTATTACTCTAATATCATAGTAGCTAAGTACAGAAATGTAAAATTTACAAATCACATTATCTACTACAGATCGTAACTAGCAAATCATCCCGTCTCGCACACAGAGTGTTATTTTCACGTATAACCCCGTAGCAACGAGGGGAGTCTACGAAGGGTTACTTTGTACAGAATAGGGGGTGAAAGGCACGTTCTAAAAGGGACGACGCATGGGTTAGCACACCAGTTAGCTACGCTGAAGTCCCGGGTTCGATCCCGGTCGGATTAAATATTACAAAATATTTGATAATAATAAAAAAGAGGCTGATATATGTTCGGTCTGGTTGTCTAAGAGTGGTAGGCAGTGGTGGTATCAGTCTAAACGTAAAAAGCAGCTTTCGGCGACGGCGACTAAGGGCGCTCGCGGTATTTTCAGTCGTCAGCGCTCTTTGAGATCCTCATTTTTTATTTATTGTGACAACATATGGCAGCACCCCGCTTGATGTTAAGCTGGAGTGTGGTCCATGAATGGATGTCATTGCTACTACGATTCAATAACTGTAAGTAGCAAGCACATCCACTATGCCGGCCTGGTTGGAACCGGTAACTTACAAGGTGATCCCGAACCATGACAAAATCACTTGAAGGTCTGTATACTTGTAAGTGGTGGTACTACCCCGGATCGGCAGACTGGGCACCACTGCCTACTACACTTCAAAAATATGGATAACCCGATTCGCGTACCGAATTATGAATTCGATTCAAACCGGTTTACAAACCGAGTTGACAGTTCGGTCCGACAATCTAAATTGCTCTATACACAGTATGGTTTGCTTGAGAATTTCGGATGTCAAATATATATTTTATATTTTTTTAAGCTACTAAATTGCTTGTATCATAGAAACAGGACAACCAAAGTACATACATCAAAGATACATTGGTAGCTTCGAACGCGTGTTCTTGGTTTATGTGTGCACTACCACTACACCAGGGTCGCCTTGGTGACTAAATAAATTTAGTTTCTGATCTAAAATTATACTCGTATATACTTAAGTATATAATAGTTCAAACCGTATGATTGTAGATAATAACCGACCTAACTCGGTTTAGGTCTCAACTCGGTTTAACTCGGGTTGAAAAGTCGACATCTTTATTAATAACAGTAATAATAGTAAATACAGGTTTAATTTAATATTTAGGTGACGCGTACTCTTGTCTTGGTAGTGTGCCAGGAATATATTCATAACATATTATACTTTTAGCTGATAGTCGTTAACTGAATGTTTCATTCATCTTCATTTATAATCGTGATCTCGATTGCTTCTTTTTATTGTGACTTGATATCTGACCTCGACCCGTCTGGATAGTAAGCAAAAACCAAGTCTTCTCGGTCGCCCCAGTCGCTGTCACTATGTCGGCCAAAGGTGCTTCTTCACGCTAAAGGATCCAAGGTTATAGGATGGCGATAACACGTGGGCTGGTAAAGCATTCCAATTGTCGATTGTTCTATAAAGAAACGACGCATCGAACCTTTTAGTTAGACTGTCGATTATGTCGTTGTCTGTGTATATATCGGCAGATAAAAAGAACGCCTGTACCACTGCGGTGGGTGCAAGTTAAAAGTGGCCCAGTCGGGGGTAGTTTCACCACATGTTAGGCCGGCATAGTGTATGTGACTGCTAAGTAGCAAGTGCAGTTATTTAATTGACCGCACTAAAATCAGGCGTTGTGCTACAAGAGACACCCCGCCTGTTTTCTTTATTGGTACAGCCTGTATGAAGAGATTTGTGGATGCGAGAGAAAAGAAAGTCGTGTCAGGATCGTGGCAAGTGGCGCTCCATTGGCTCTGCCTATCCTTGTGGTAAAAAGGCATAATTTTATTAAATGATTGATTATAATAATATTTATGGGACTGACTTAACCAAATTAGGTTCAAAGTCCCTAAATAAATATGAAATAAAAAAAAAATATTGTCTGCCCATTTCTGTGGGGGAAAGGCTGTGATAATTTGATTGATTGATTAATCATTAATTATATACGACATCTGACCTAGTCTGGCCTGATACGCAAGAGGAGGTCCAAGAGTGACGACGACTGAAAAAACTGGTTTGTTCACGGCTGCCTCAGTCGCCGTCACTATGCCGGCCGAAGGGATGAATTATTTACAAGTAAATAGCGTGTGTAGTGATTTTTTCCATGTGCGTTGCACCTTGTAAGCCTAGTGGTATCGATGCATGGCTAAATATACAGTTTACGGCCAATGTCTCACCCTGACATCTATTATTAGATCGCGGCACGCTGTTCTACACAACATGTGTGTTTCTATGTGAACAACGCGACTTATAGTTGAAAATGTACACCACTACACCAAAGGCCACTGTTTTTATAATTATAAGTACCGTAGAATACCGTAGTAAGTAGTTGTCTCTTTCAGTCACGCGTGGTATAAACATAATGTAAAGGAGACAAATAATGAATTAGTTCTTATTTTAGCACAGATTCTATTCTTTCCTAATTATTTGATCATTACTTAATTTATAATTATAATTTATTAATTTAACTTAATTTATTATTATAATTAGTTTAAATGACTTATTAATTCATACTTGAGTGCATTTATATTAGGTCTGACCCACATTTTAATTGTCTGCCAAATGTAAGAATACTTTCGCCATATTTTAGCAACAATTTAAACGTTATCTCATTTTTTATTTATTACATTGTTTGTTAGTTTCATTTCAAAGTAAAGCCAACTTGTGGTTGCACCTTTAATATTTACTTTTTTTTTATTGTGACACGACATCTGACCTCGTCCCGCCTGATGATAAGCAAGAGCCGGTCCAAGAGTGACGACGACTGAGAAACAGAGTTTGTTTTCGGCTGCCCCAGTCGCCGTCACTATGCCGGCCAAAAATTGTTTATCTTTGACGACAGGCGTGGACGAACGGTTTAGCGACTGGTTTGTTGCGCGTAAAGTCCCGGGTTCGATCCCCGGTCGGAGCAAATATTTGTTTCATAGCTTTTATTTGTAATATTTAATAGTATTAAATATTGCAAATATTTGTTAATAAAAAAAAAAGAGATGGATATTTGCTTCGGGTCTGGTTTTCAAAGAGTGGTAGGCAGTGGTACCCAGTCTGCCGACCCGGGGTAGTACCACCACTTACAAGTATACAGACCGTGAAGTGATTTGGTCACGTTTGGGGATCAGCTTGTAAGTTGCCGGTTCCATCTAGGCCGGCATAGTGGATGTGATTGCTACTCACAGTTATTGAATTGTAGTAGCAGTGACATTCATTCATGGACCACACTTTGGCTTAACATCAAGCGGGGTGCTGTCATATGTCGAGTCACAATAAAAAAATAAAAAAATCTTAATTGTTTATTGAAGCTTGAAGATAGCGAGTGGTCTGCCATTGCAGCAAGCAACAATTTATGAATCATAAAACTATTTGATATTTAATATGTTATCTAAGGTCAGCAGAGGTATTCATGGAATTGTTATTAAATAACAATGTAAATAAATAACAATTGTATATAAATGTTTTTTTTTAATATATACATATCATTGCGATGACAATGATCTTCTTGCCGTGTCCGATAATAGCAATTTTGTTTTGTTAATTGATTGATTATCAATCAAATTATCACGCCTTTTCCCACAAGGATAGGCAGAGAAAATGGAGCGCCACTTGCCACGATCTCCCTCGCTTCCCTCACATTCACAATTCTCTTCATACAAGCTATACGGTTATGGGCACTAGGAAACATTTTTTTTGTATTTAATATCGGTTATTTTGCAATATCGCACCAGTGAAATTGTGAATGCGTTTAAATAAGCCTCCGGTACAAATGTATCTTTAATCATAAATTATTTGGTAGTCAATTACTTTGTATGTCTTTTTAAAAAACTAACTTTTAATGGCTTCATGTAAAATAATATTTCGTCTGGTTATCAAAGAGTGGTAGGTAGTGGTACCCAGTCTGCCGATCCGGGGTAGTACCACCACTTACAAGTATACATGAAGTGAAGTGATTTGGTCACGTTTCGGGATCAGCTTGTAAGTTGCCGGTTCCAACTAGGCCGGCAAAGTGGCGGGACGAGATCAGATGTCGTGTCACAATAAAAATAAAAAAATCTTAAGAAAGTTGGGTTGCCTAGTGCCCATGACCGTAGAGCTTGTATGAAGAGAATTGTGAATGTGAGAGAAACGAGAGAGTTGTGTCAGGATCGTGGCAAGTGGCGCTCCATTGTGTCTGTTTATCCCTATGGGAAAAAGGCGTGAAAATTCGATTTGATTTAATTCGATGTTTTGAAATGATTGTATTATAATTTTAAATGTGTTTATATAAGTGTAATCAGAAATAGAGTGATTTGGAGTGAGACGCCGACACGCAGCTGCCCAATCCTTTCGCCCTGACACACTTAATAAAAACAACCATTTTGTGGCGCATGGGGTTAGCATACCAGTTCGTTACGGGTTCTATTCCCCGTCGAAGCAAAGATTATTTAATTTAGATTTCTATAATAATTTACATTCGGGGCTTTACATCCGCCTGATGATAACCAAGAGGAAGTCCAAGAGTGACGACGACTGAAAAATCAGAGTCGGTTCACAGCTGCCTCAGTCGCCGTCACTATGCTGACTAAAGGTTCTTTTTCACGCATCGTTGAAGGATCCAAGGTTTATAGGGAAGAACACATGGGCTGGTAAAGCATTCCATTTGTCGATTGTTTCTACAAAGAAACGATCCACTGAACTTTTTAGTTCGACTGCCGATTCGGTCGACAATATGTGGATGCTTCCTTCGACCTGTGCGGGTATTACTGGTGAACTTTTTTTTAAGTATGTCTTCTGTTGTTGACAGGCGTCTGGTGTGACGGTGTCGGACGCTTGCAAGACGACCTACGAAGAGATCAAGAAGGACAAAAAGCACAGATATGTAGTTTTCTACATCCGCGACGAGAAACAGATCGATGTGGAGACCGTCGGCGAGCGCAACGCCGAGTATGATCAGTTCCTCGAGGACCTGCAGAAGGGCGGCACTGGCGAGTGCAGGTAATTGACTCGACATATGACAGCACCACGCTTGATGTTAAGCCGGAGTGTGGTCCATGAATGAATGTCACTGCTACTGCAATTCAATAACTGTGAGTAGCAATCACATCCACTATGCCGGCCTAGATGGAACCGGAAACTTACAAGCTGATCCCGAAACGTGACCAAATCACTTCACGGTTTGTATACTTGTAAGTGGTGGTACTACCCCGGATCGACAGACTGGGTACCACTGCCTACCACTCTTTGATAACCAGACCCGAAGCAAATATCCTTTTTTTTATTAACAAATATTTGCAATATTTTTTAAAATATAATTATTAAATGTTACAAATAAAAGCTATGAAACAAATATTTTCTCCGACCGGGAATTGAACCCGGGAATTTGCCCGCAACAAACCAATGGCTAAACCGTACGTTTAAATATAATGCTATTAGAATAAGAATAGGACGGGCTGTTGACTAACTTCACTTGACTGATTTAAAGGTGTCTTTTTCTTGATGGTCCTTAAAGAAAAAGACACTATACTAAAGTGAAGTTGGTTGGAGAGTTAGACGTTACAAAATGGCGCCGATTCCGTCCTATTCTTATTTTAATCGCATTATAAAACTATTTAAAAAAAACTTCTATGAGCTTGTATAAGGAGAATTGTGGATGTAAAGGGAGCAAGGGAGTTGTGTCAGGATCGTGGCAAGTGGCGCTCCATTGTCTCTGCATATCTCCGTGGGAAAGAGGCGTGACAATTTGATTGATTGATGTGGATGGATGCGTTAAAGAGGCAGACGCAGAAGTGTTTTCCGGCCAAATCGAAGACATCCTCAAAAAAGCTGGGTTGCCTAGTACCCATAACCGTAGAGCTTGTATGTTACTATTCATTAAATAATTATTGTTATTTACAATTTCAGATACGGCCTCTTTGACTTCGAGTACACGCACCAGTGTCAGGGAACCTCAGAAGCCAGTAAGAAGCAAAAGCTCTTCCTCATGTCATGGTGCCCAGACACCGCTAAGGTCAAGAAGAAGATGTTGTACTCTAGGTATGGCAAATTACATAAAATCACTACCCTGACAGTTGCGAACGCGCTTGGAACATGACGTCACACGACGGATGACGTCATAGTGACGTAAAACTAGACTGCCAATGTCACTAAGCAAACAAAGGTGACCATGGTGTAGTGGTAGTGGAATTGTCACGCAAACTTGTCACTGAAACTTGGAGTCTCCGGTTCAAACCCCAATAAAACTTTAATATATGTATGACAATAAAAGATCTTATACACTATTCATAATTGTATCAATAAAAATATCGATACGACAATGGTGCGTCACTATGTCTTCCGTAAGGTCCGTAAGTGCGACAGAGAGCGCATCAGTCTGCGCCCATATATAGATGAATGGAGGTGACTGCTACTACAGTTTAATAACTGTGAGTAGCAATCACATCCACTATGCCGGCCTAGTTGGAACCGGCAACTTACAAGCTGATCCCGAAACGCCATCAAATCACTTCACGGTCTGTATACTTGTATGTGGTGGTACTACCCCGGATCGGCAGTTGGTACTTGCCGGTACCAATGTACTTTGGACGTTCAGTTACTATGATACAAGCACGTTTAGTAGCTTACTATAGAAATCAAATTGTCACGCCTTTTTTCCACAGGGATAGGCAGAGACAATGGAGCGCCACTTGCTACGATCCTTACACAACTCCCTTGCTTCCTTCACTTCCAAAATTCTCTTCATACAAGCTCTAAGGTTATGGGCACTAGGCAACCCAGCTTTCTTGAGGGTGTCTCCGATTTGGTCGGAAAACACCCTCCTGGGCCTGCCTTGTTTAACGCATCCATTCTAATCAGATTTATGAATTCCTTTCGTCAAATTACTTTCACTCATCCTTTCCATGTGACCAAACCATCAAAGCATTCCTTTGCCAATCTGTCAATTCAATTTTTTTAGGAAAATGAAAAATAAAGGATTAAAAATGTTTTTTTTATATGTTCCAACTAAATATATATTTTTTTCATTGCAGCTCCTTCGACGCCCTGAAGAAGTCTCTCGTAGGCGTACAGAAATATATTCAGGCGACTGATTTTTCCGAAGCCTCCCAGGAAGCTGTCGAAGAGAAGCTACGTGCCACCGATCGCCAGTAACCACTTGGCTGACTTTCTAGGGACTTTGCTAAGAACGGCTCCAGCTTTACACTAAAGGATATCAGATTCGAAGGACAGCCTTTCGCTTAGCTTAGTCTCTGAAAATCAGTCCTTGTAACCAATTTTCCTAAACCACTCTCCAAGCATAAAACCGAGCGCTTCAAAAACATTCGTTTATTTTATTTTAATCGCAGGATTTCTTATTAATGAAATAGTTTTTGTATAGCTACTATCTAGTCTCATCTTTTATTTAAATAATTTAAATATACATCTGATTATAGGACTAATCCGTAAATTACAACTATTTAAATCTGCATTATAATCTAAGGATAGTAAAACAGTATTTACGCGAAAATTATAGTTAAGCTATATTTAAAACTAGCTTTTTGCAGTGTTTGACTTTAGTCTAAAATAAGCTGGCGTTATTTATGCTGCATTTAATCACCCTCCTATACTCAGCGATTCTATAGCTTTTAAGTAATTATTAAAAGGGGTCTAAGCAATGATTTAAACATTAAAAACATCTTTTAAGTGTTTTTATCTCTGTTCTAAACTCTATACTGTAATTTAATCTAAATGAATTTGTTTTTTTTTTCTAAAATTTATATAAACTAAGATATAGCTCAAACTAAATATAATTCAGGGCGCGTGTCGCGTGTTTTTTTTTTATATATACTGTTTAGCGAAAATAATTGCTTTTTTGTAATTTTTAGAATGTAATTGTAACATTTGTATTGGTCAATGACTTATTTTGCTTCGGCGTTGACCACGAGAGCGGTTGGATAAGAATTTTGTAACCATTTTATCCGAAATACACTCGATATAAGTAAATTTGTTGTTTTATTATAGTTTTTACCTTTTACTCCTTGCCTAGTGCCTATAATCTTAGAGCTTGTATAAAGAGAATTGTGGATGTGAGGGAGTTTTGTCAGGATCGTGGCAATTCGTTGCTCTGCCTATCCCTGAGGGGAAAGGCGTGACAATTTATAGAGTTCTTAGCGACATCCCCGAACACGTCGGTGGTTACTTGCGCAGTCTACCGACCTTGGGTGGCTCAGTCGCGTTTTGGGATCGGCTTGTAAGTTGCCGGTTCCAACTAGGTTCGTAATTGCCGGTATAGTGGCTGGCGACTGCACTGCTATTTAAATTTGCCCAGCTAATTAGTTAGAAAGCTGCCTAATTTCGACTTACTGACTGGTGAGAAACCCTCTGCTGAAACATCATTCTTAGTGTTGCGCCAGTTATCCCCCCTCTCCGGATCTTGAGCAGAGAAAATTCGAAAACTATATCTAGGCAACAAGAATAATACTCCTGCGCAGTTTTCTTTAAGTCATCATGGCAGCTCTTAAATTATAACTCTTATATAAGCTCTTAAATCATGCGGTGTCAAATGTCAAGCCACAATAAAATATTTTATCACATTTCAAAAATTATTTAATTCTATAATAAAAGGATACATGTATTTAAATAAAACAAGAATAGAACATTTAAAATAATTTATTTTATTCTATTATTATATATCTACGTAATTTATTTTAAAAATAGGTTATAGGTAGAATAAAAATCTCCCATAACTAAAAGAAGAACAAATGGAATAAGAACTATACAAACTACATTAGATTAAAACTGGTACTCAGAGAAATCTGATACAAAAAAATCTTTTATCAAAAAACCAATACAGGGTATAAAAAGAAATGGACCAATCCGGTAAACAACAGATGCTGAAATAACAACAGAAAATGCGTAATTTTTTGACATTTAATAGTCCAATAAGTGCAATGGTTACACAAACCGAGAGCACGAGTTCGAGACCACCCACTAGTACCAATGTATCTTTAATATATGTACTTTGGTTGTTCTGTTTCTATGATACAAGCACTTTAGTAGCTTAGTATAGAAATGTAAAAAAATATATAAACTACATCACAATATAGAACCATTTAAAAAAAATCATTGGAAATATAAAACAAGCATTCATCTAACAGAACAGGCGCGAGCAATGCGGCTTGATTAAATTTAATTACATAAAAAAATATCGATACCTCCAATCTACAATGAGATCTCAATTATCAAGAAAAAATTGTGGTTATAGTGTATGTGGATACAAACACGTATATATAAGTACATATACTAGTTGTGCATTTACACGGTTTCGAGCGCATCACATAGAACACGAGAGACGCTGGCGAGAGTGGACGCGTTGATGAGCGTTGGCGAACCTGTGACTACAGTAATCCTTAGTTATCAGTGTTACTACTGCACGAGGTACTATACAAACACTAGAGTGAGATTTAGTTATGTTATGGAAATGAGATATTTGTTTGAGACAGATAATACTCACATATTATAAAAAAATATGTAATGAGCTACTATAAAGATGAGAAATGTTTAAAAGCTAAATAACTCAAGTAATATTGCTTTGAGGTATATGTACCAATAAACATGTTGCTAAACAACCCCTGGCAATAACTTTAGTATTAGTTTCAACATGTGGTTAAAGGCATTGCTATGTGTCTTTTTACACCCGGTATAGATAGAAGGATTGATCGTGTAATAGGCCAGCTTTGATCGTATAATAATAAGAAAATATTAAAATCTTTTATGACTCTTTTTTTTTTTTTTTTAATCTATATTTATTGGGAGCTTTTGTCTATTAAGACATGTCAGCTCCATAGAGCCTAAAACATAACATCAAATTTATCTTAAGTCTATTTGGGAGGAAGTCGCCGCTGAAGGGAAGAAATAATATCGCAAAATTTATAACATATCTCTGATGCTGCTTCAGATAAAATACTCTGCGCTAAACCAACATTAACTACATTCAGTTTAAATTCCTTCACCAGCGCTTCCCTCCCCTTTATGACTCTTTAGTATTAATATTTGGTAGTGCAACACGTGGTTAAAGGGATCGGCTATGTCTTTATTTACGCACGGTATTTTCTACATAACTTTATTTTAAAGAAAATACACCTTAATTACTATTTATATTTAATAATGATGGCAGATAAATATACAGCCTCATTAAAGTACTTAGTTTATAAAAATATAAACTATGCTATAAGAATAGGACGGTCGGACTGATTCAAAGGTGTCTATTTCTTGACGGTCCGCAAAGAAAAGACACCATACTAAAGTTGGTGAAGTTGGTTGGAGAGTTGGACGTCACAAAATGGCGCCGATTCCGTCCTATTCTTATTTTAATCGCATTATATCTACTAAAGAGAGAATACAGTTTAAGGATATGACGTCATATTAAGCTTCTATTCCACGCGGATGGACAATTTCAAAGCTGTTTATTTAAAACCTGACAACTCTAGACCAGGGATGTTACGGAGCTTCGACTCCGGTTCCGTTAAGTCGGAACTTCCGATTATTTTTACACCTTCGGTTCCGACACTTTTAAATCGAAGCATTTAGTCGGAGATCGAAGCATAACATAGCGGCGTCGGCGGCCTGTTCATACATGTCGCGTGGGGAATCCCCCCCGACTCCCACTACGTGCACTCTATCGTCAATTGTTTTTTCACTTGTTAATTTGTTACGCACACGACACCTTCATAAGTTATAGAATTCTGATCCTGCCTCCCACTCCGATAAAGCAAATTTAAAAACTCCGACTCCGCCTTCGGGTCCAATAAAACTACCTCCGTTACATCCCTGCTCTAGACTGTGGAACACCGGCTTTTTATTTATTGAGTCTCGACATCTGACCACGACTTACTTCTTGATTGGTAAGAAGAAGTCCAAGAGCGCCGCCTTGGACAACAACGATTCAGTTAACGATTGCCTCGGTCGCCGTCCCTAAGTAGGCCAAAAAAACATCCATGAGGATTTCCCCACGAAAATAAAACGCCAAATATTTATCTAGATTATTGCCGATAATCCGGTAAAGCAATACCTAAAACAAGTGAACCCGGTTTGTATTTTTATTTTTCTTCTCACTGTATTTACGAAGACAATCACATCAACTATCTTACACTTTGAAAATCTTTATTTTAAGATGATTAGTTTACAGTGGCGGGGGGGGGGGGGGGGCACATTTAGGGGGCGGCAAACTTTATAAAAACTAAATGTTTCGTTAAAATTTGAACCTTAAATTCATATTTTTGTTGTACCTATGATTGAAACTCCTAAATAAGGGGGCGGCAATTTTTTTTCCGCCCGGGCGGCCGACTTCCACGCTACGCCACTGTTAGTTTATTAACGGTAAACTAGTTTGTGCGCGGAATTAAGTTTTCGAACTAACCGAATGACCAACGCTCCCATACAGTTCGGAAAATTCGCATCAAATAGCTTGAATAGAACGTCATTATTTGTAATGTGACTTGACATATGACAGCACCCCGCCTAATGTTGCGCTGGAGTGTGGTCCATGAATGGGAGCAACTGCTACTACAGTTAAATAACTACAAGAAGCAGTCGCATCCACTATGCCGGCCTCGTTGGAACTGGCAACTTACAAGCTGATTTCGAAACGCGACAAAGTCACTTCACGGTCCTGCCCAAGGTTATCACTCCACTATACTCGTATTCTCTCTTTACAATAAAACACATTAAGAATAAAAACAATGAATTAAATAACCATACACGTTTGTCTTAAAATCTACATAAAACATTGAGATCAGTAAAACATCTACCTAGACTTTCTTACTTAATATTTATATTAAAAAAATAGGCAAAGAATAAAAGAACCAAGGCGACCGTGGTGTAGTGGCAGTGCAATGGTTACGCAAACCGAAAGCACGGGTACGAAACCACTCGCGCGCCGGTACCAATGTATCTTTGATATATGTACTTTGGTTGTCCTGTTCCTATGATACAAGCATTTTAGTAGCTTGGTATAGAAATGTACAAAATAAAGAATGGTACTAGTACCACCGCTTACAAGTGGCGCATCGGTTACAACACTATAGGTTAGCCCCGGGTTCGATTCCCGGTCAGAGCAAAGGCAATAAAAGCCATAAAACAAAGGCTTTTATTTTGTTTTATGGCTTTTATTGCCTTTGCTCTGACCAGGAATCGAACCCGGAGACTTTACGCGCAAATGACTAGTGTGCTAAGCAATGTGTCACGTCAAATGATATAAAGAACTGTATGGATATTATATAACATATTTTATACATTAATTTAATTAAATAAATATTTGAGATCAATCAACATTCACATTAAGACTTAATTCTAACAAAATTAATAATTAATTGTAATATAAAGCATATATTAATTAAATTAATTAATCTTTTATAATTGTTTAATAAATTCATTAATAAGTAATATTGGATATAGTTCGGGGCGTCTTCTCTTTGTAGAACAATCGACAAGTGGAATGCTTTGCCAGCCCATGTGTTCTCTCCATCCTATGACCTTGGATCCTACAAGCGAAGCTTAAAATCCTAAGGTGCTTCAGCCGGCATAATGACGGCGACTGAGGTAGCCGGGATCTAACTCGGTTACTTCAGTCGTCGTCACTCTTGGACCTCCTCTTGCTTATCCTCAGGGGGGTCAAGGTCAGATGCCGTGTCACAATAAAAAAAACTATTTGTTAAAAACTTATTTGGTTTGAGTATTTTATCCATATTCATCGTTTTATATACCGTATTTTTTCCTAATTGGCAGAAGTAGGTTTACTACTTTTTGTTTAATCATCGCCAAAAATAAAACAAAAAATGAAGGGTTCCGTAGCAGCAAGTAACATAATATAAAAGTTCTTGTAGTTCGTTGTAACTTTGATCAACTTTTATATTTGAGTTGACTGAATAAAAGATAAATTGCGGTTTACGATTTATAACGTATTTTTACCGCTGCCCCAGTCGCTGTCACTATGCCGGCCAAGCATTCCACTTGTCGATTGTTCTACAAAAATGTTTTTTCATAAATTATTTTTTTGTGTGCATTTTCGTACACTTTACCAATGTACTTATCTCATTTTATTTGCCCAGTAACATAAATGGCGGCCGCATTTCGCTTTTAAACAGTTGAAATCAGCGTTTCCCAACGTAGGGCCCACGCCCCACAGGGGGGCAATTTAATAGTTAAGGGGGGCAATATAAAAATGGACTCGACACCACTTTAACCCTTTCGCTTTGGGTTATTTAAATGTAATGCTAGATATCGGTGACAAATTTAACAAAATAAGGCTGTAATCATTTATATTTCTTCAGGGAACAAAACAACTTTTAAAGGTAAAAATTTATGTATGGGGGGCATGAAAATTATAGAAAGGTTATTGTGGGGCATGGCCTAAAAAAGGTTGAGAAACACTGGTTTAAATACTTATTGTGCTTATTGTGTCTGCGGGTGCAGGAGTTACGCATGGCTGTTGAATAGCTGGATCCAAAAGAGGGATGCTGTCCGTTGTCCTATAAATAAAATAAAATATAAAATTGCCTATTTGTGTTAATAAAAAAATATTTGCTTCGGGTCTGGTTATCAAAGAGTGGTAGGCAATGGTACCCAGTCAGCAGATCCGGGGTAGTATCACCACTTAAAAGTATACAGACCGTGAAGTAATTTGGTCGCGTTTCGGGATCAGCTTGTAAATTGCCGGTTCCAGCTAGGCCGGAATAGTGGATGTGATTCTTAACCCTCAAACCTCAAATTGTAGTAGCGGTGACGTCCATTCATGGACTACACTCAAGCTTAATATGACAGCACCCCGCCTGATGTCAAGCTGGAGTGCGGTTTATTTATCAAAGCGACTATATAGTTGCAAGTAGCAGTCTGATCCACTATTACATCCTGGTTGAAATAGGAAAATTTCAAGCCTGACTTGAAACGCGACTAAGTTACGACGCAAAAAGTGATACGATGTTAAGTCTGACATTTTACGGTCGCCTCAGTCGCCGCCGTGACAATGCCGGCCAAAGGTGCTGTTTTCAATCTGTGCTTAAACGGGATGGCTTTATGTTTATTTACACCCTGTATATGTTGTATGAAGATAATTGTGAATGTTAGGGAAGAGAGGAAGTTGTGTCAGGATCGTGGTTAGTGGCGCTCCATTGTCTCTGCCTATCCCTGTGGAAGAAGGGCGTGATATGTCAATAAATATAACAATAATATTTACCTTGAGGTGGCAACGTTTGTAGTAATTTCAATATCATCAAAGCATGGGTCAATTTCCTTGTTGCTTTTAAGTATAGGCAGGGTAAGGCTAATCGTTATTGCAAAATATGTGTGCTGAAAAATTAAAAAAGGACAATTTTGCATTCCTTAAGTTTGTTAATTCTATACTAAGCTACTAAACCTGCTTGTATCATAGAAACAGAACGACCAAAGTACATTTATCAAAGATACTTTGGTACATTTGACCACGACCCGCCTGATGATAAGCAAGAGGAGATCTAAGAGTGACGACGACTAAAACAACCGAGTTAGTTCACGGCTGCCTCAGTCACCGCCACTATGCCGGCCAAAAAAATGCTAATAACATTAGCTGATAAGGCAGACAACAACTATTGTATTTTACACCTTGTACACCTTTAACAGAGCAAATAAAGAATTATTATTATTAATCATCTAGAATCCCAACTCTCACCATTAAAGTAACCAATATCAAATAAATGGTCGGCGTTGACCAATGATTGACATTCTCAATAGCGACCACGCCCATGACCCAGTTGACAGCAAAGAATGGCTGCAGCACCAGACACAGGTTCAAATAAGTCTTCAGTTCATTCCCTTCCGTATTCCATGACGATTTCCACGATAAATTGTCCATGTAGAGCATGTTCAGTAGATTTTTGTCATGTATAACCTTTTCTGGATCCATTTGCTGCAATCAAAAACAACTAAGGGTAGAATTACGCGGTCCACTGATGAACATAGGCCTCCCCCTTAGAACGCCATTTCAAACGACAAGATGCCAGTTGCATTCACTGGTTATTTGTGACTTTCAATATGTCGTCAGTCCACCGAGTGGGAGGCCGACCTACGCTGCGTCTGCCGGTTCGTGGTCTCCACTCTAGAACCTTTCTTCCCAATCAGTTGTCAATTTTTCGAGCGATGTGGCCTGCCTAACGAATGGTTCTACCAATCAATCAATTTGATTGATTGATTAACATTTCTAATTTGTTTGTGCCCCCCCCCCCTACATATTTTTTTTTAGAATTTGCTTTCGTATTGTCTATTATTATACAAAGAAACAGCCTTTTAGTTAGGTTGACAGAATGCGGATACTTTCCCTGTCTTTTATAGGTACTACAGAATTAAAAGAGTATTTTTTTATTGTGACTCGATATCTGACCTCGGATCGCCTGATGGTAAGCAAGAAGAGGTCCAAGAGTGCCGGTGACTGCGAAAACCGAGTCTTCACGACTGCCCCAGTCGCCGTCACTATGCCGGCCTAAGGTGCTTCTTCACGCATCGCTTGAAGGATCCAAGGCTATAGGATGGAGAAGGTTATCGGTAGGAACGAGCCTAAATAGCTATTCAGCTTGACGACAGGCGTGGACGAACGGTTTAGCGATTGGTTTGTTGCGCGTAGAGTCCCGGGTTCGATTCCCGGTCGGAGCAACTATTTGTTTCATAGCTTTTATTTGTAATATTTAATAACATTAAATATTGCAAATATTTCTTAATAAAAAAAAGAGATGGATATTTGCTTCGGGTCTGGTTATCAGAGTGGTAGGCAGTGGTACCCAGTCTGCCGATCCGGGGTAGTACCACCACTTACAAGTATACAGACCGTGAAGGGATTCGGTCACGTTTCGGGGTCAGCTTGTAAGTTGCCAGTTCCCACTAGGCCAGCATAGTGGATGTGATTGCTACTCACAGTTATTGAATTGTAGTAGTAGTGACATTCATTCATGGACCACACTTCGGATTAACATCAAGCGGGGTGCTGTCATATGTCGAGTCACAATAAAAAAAGCTTGATTGATTGATTGATAAATACCTCAATACCATCCCCATGTTCACCGTTCCCATTGCCCATTTGAACAAAATGGGAGTCGTCTTCACTATATTCTTTGTCCAATGTGTCCGAGCTGTCCGTGTTCTTGCGACTGCTACTAGCCGAGTATATGTTGTCCAGTGTATCTATAACATTTTTTTTATTGTGACGCGACATATGACAGGACCCCGCTTGATGTTAAGCTGGAGTGTGGTCCATGAATGGATGCCACTGCTACTACATTTCAATAATTGTGAGTAGCAATCACATCCACTATGCCGGCCTAATTGGAACCGGCAACTTACAAGCTCTTTTTAAATATGACTCGATATATGACAGCACCCCGCTTGATGTTAAGCTGGAGTGTAATCTATGAATGGATGTCACTGCTACTACATTTCAATAATTGTGAGTAGCAATCACATCCACTATGCCGGCCTAGATGGCACCGGCAACTTACAAGCTCTTTTTAAATATGACTCGATATATGACAGCACCCCGCTTGATGTTAAGCTGGAGTGTAATCTATGAATGGATGTCACTGCTACTACAATTCAATAACTGTGAGTAGCAATCACATCCACTATGCCGGCCTAATTGGAACCGGCAACTTACAAGCTCTTTTTAAATATGACTCGATATATGACAGCACCCCGCTTGATGTTAGGCTGGAGTGTGGTCCATGAATGGATGCCACTGCTACTACATTTCAATAATTGTGAGTAGCAATCACATCCACTATGCCGCCCTAGTTGAAACCGGCAACTTACAAGCGGATCCCGAAACGCGACCAAATCACTTCACGGTCTGTATAACATACTTGTAAGTGGTGGTACTACCCCGGATCGGCAGACTGGGTACCGCTGCCTAACACTCTTTAAAATATTTTTTAATTATTATTATTCTGGCATGTGGAGCTTGTTTTTTAAGCGACTGGAAGTACAGTTTAATTACTATAAGTAGCAGTTGCATCCACTATGCTAGCTTTTCTCACATCCGCAATTCTCTTCATACAAGCTCTACGGTTATGGGCACTAGGCAACTTAGCTTTCTTGAAGATATTTCCGATTTGGTCAGGGAACAACCTCCTGAGCAGGGGCGGCTGTCCCTTAAGTGCGCTCGTGCGCTGAACCACCACATTTTAATAGATTCAAAATATATTATTTTATCTAATTTCCAATTATGAGGAAACATTTTAAACTATTAAGATTTATTTTCGCTGTAAAGAAGTTGTAGTTTTTCTATGAACAATCTTTTGTCCTACGCGTCAAGCCCACTAGCTCGTCTCCCATACAAGTGCGCTCGCCGAAGCGCACGAGAGCCGCTAGTACAACTTGTATGGGAGACGAGCCCGACGCGTGAGACAAAAGATCGTTCATAGAAAATGTACCGAGCAAATAGTCTATTCCCGTGCGCCGCACGCGCGAACCGAAGTTTACCGAACGAGCGAAAGCGCCTAAGGTTTGTTGGACAAAACGGCGTCGGCGGCGACGCAGCGGCCATGTTGGATGACCACTCGTTATCAGTATAGTATCGCTGTAAACCCGTGACGTGTTAATTATTGTTTGTTTACCTACGTAATAATTAGTATTTTTTTGTTTTCTATTTGTTTGAATTGAAAAAAAAATCAAACAATACCAGATTTTAATAAAAAAGTGATCGAACATTTCACTTCGGAAAAAAGGCCGAATCTAAGTATACATACAAAGAATGTTGTAATATTGCAATTTCTAACCCTAAGACTTAATGAGCAAGTAAAGTGCACCACCAGTTCGATGATCCACCAGCCGCCACTGCTCCTGAGAGCCTCATTTAACGCATCCATCCACATCAGATTAATAAATTACTTTCGTCAATCTACTTTCATTCATCATTTCCATGTGCCCAAACCATCGAAGCATTCCTTTGTCAATCCTTGTCACTACATCTATCACGCAATGTGCTATTCCTCATTCTATAACTACATTCTGTTCCGAGTAGCTCTTCAACCTTGTTCCTACCTCGTCTTGTAATATCCGCACTGGTCGGGGGAAGCATCCACATTTTGTCGACCGAATCGGCAGTCGAACAAAAAAGTTTCGACAAGTGGAATGCTTCGGGTCGGGTGGGTCGAAGACAAATGTCGTGTCACAATAAAAATAAAAAAAATACAAACCAACACTCCCACTCTTGGCCAAGCACCCTTCCTCGCTCTTCGGCCAGTTACTGAAGTGATGATCGACCATCTCCTGTATCTTTGTCGTCAACATTTGGGCATTCTTTTCATTGACAGATTGCAAACCCACTATGATAAGGCCTGTATTCATTAGAATCAACGTCATTGCCGGTACCATGAATCCGAGTACCATGCCCTTCTCAATAGACATCCAACAGTAGTGTTTGATCTCGTACTGGTCTAAGGATATTGCGTAGTTGAACTGAAAGAAAATTTATTTTTTACTTTTTTATTTTACATTTCCATTCTAAGCTATTGTGGCGACAGCCCATTGTGAGCGGTCGCATCATTTCGTGACGAATCACCGCGCTGACCTACCTATGCACAAAATGCACAAAAAGTCCTGGTATCATAGAAACAGGACAACGAACCTAACCATAACATAAATAGCAGAAAGACCATACGCAATCAAATAATGGAACTTCAATGGCAATTTAATGGTTTATGATAACCAGTTAAAGTTGCAGTTATGTCGAGCCACAATAGTAGAAAAACAACTTACTGTAGCGACACGCCTATAGAGGGCGTTCCAAAGATAGTGTCTGTGCTGATGGATAGATGGCGCTGCATGTGTCGCAACTTGAACCAATGAGATTGCGCGTCCAATATCTCGCAAACGGTTTATCGACAAAGCGTTGGTATATATATACGCTTCAACGACGAGACGGCACCCGGCTAGTAGTGGCCCTGTACGCAACACGCGTACTGTAGGAGATCTCCTTTCCTTTTCTACCATGTGGAATAATGCTCCGCATAGTTACCATAACATAAATAGCAGGAATACAGACCATACACAATCAAATAGTGAAACTTTAACAGCAATATGTTGTTGTTTTATGTATCAGTTAAACTTGCCGTTATGTCGAAGCACAGTAGTTAAAATAACAACTTACCATAACATAAATAGCAGGAAGACCATACGCAATCAAATAATAAAACTTCAACGGCAATATCTTAGTACCCAATGCATAATCAGTTAAAGTGTCTGTCATATGTCGAGCCACAATAAAAAAAAACAACTTACCATAACATAAATAGCAGGAAGACCATACGCAATCAAATAATGAAACTTTAACGGCAATATGTTGTTGTTGATTGCATAATCAGTTAAAGTTGCTGTTAATAATATTATCCATACAGAGCACACGAGATATGCATAATGGAGTAGCAGTGCTACCTTCTCACAGTAGGGAGGTGATGTTAAACCCTGCAATTAATAATTTACTATTAAGCAACTAGAGGACTGGGCAGCTCATCTCTGTCGTATGTCTAATGCATTATGGGCAAAGTCCACTACTGAGTGGACTCCAGATTGCTGAAGACTTCGCGGCAGGCCCAAACGGAGATGGCGAGATTAGATAGACTCCTATAGTCTGTCTAAGCCGAAATGACGCGCCCCTCCAACGCATTTGCACACACGGGAATACATAAAATATGAATGCAACACACCGTAAATGCAATTGTAATTGGTTGTTCAGACACAAAAAGGGGAACACGCTGATGAAGTATAGTAATATAGTTAGAAATATTTGCATTCACACATTTAAATAAACTAAGCAAGTGAAAGGGCGCGTCATTTTTAGTTTGTACTGAAAAGTAAAGTAAATCAAAGATACTTTGTCTGACTGACTTTGACTGAATTGGCAATCGAAACAAAAGGTTCGGTGCTTATCTTTGTAGAATATCCTATAAGATTGGATCCTTCAAGTGTGAAAAATAACCTATGGGCGGCATAGTGACAGCGACTGAGACAACCGTAGAATGAAACGGTTTTGTAAGTCGTCGGTGCTCTATTTTTTTAAATTCTTTATTTATTCATTTACAAACCAACACTTACAGCTAACGCCAAACATGTAGGCTTTTAGTCAATTCAATCAATTACATATCTATTTTTTTTTTCTGGATGTGAAGGAAGCAAGGGTGCTGTGGAGCTAAGGGTAAGTGGCGCTCCATCGTCTCTGCCTATCCCTGGAAGCGTCCTGCTTCAGAGTAGGAGAACACATCAATAGATTGGTCATGAGTCAATATGTCATTTAAAAGTGTCATTGGATCTCACCTTGCATACTATCAGACAAGTCGTTTTAAATGTATCAATAAACATTAAAAATAAAACTATAGTTAAAAACTAAAAAAAACACGCTTTTAGGACGATGTAAACTAAAAAGTAAATAAATAGTAAGCAAGAGGATGTCCAAGAATGCCGACGACTGAAAAAAACCTAGTCAGTTCCAGTTGCCTCAGTCGCCGTCACTTTTACGGCCTAAAAAAATGAAATTATTGTACTGTCATGGGTTTTTATTACGTGTACAAATTTACGGTTTTTAATACGTGTACACAGTTGCCTCAGTCGCTGTCACTATGCCGGCCAAAATAATATTTTATGAAGTTATTGTATTGTCATCGGTATTTAATACGTGTACAAAGATTCCGTTACATAGTTACATACATACAAGTCAAGCTAGACTTACCATCATAGCTTGCAAGTAAATAAGACTGCATGCAATCAAACAGCATGCCAAGTTGATTGTGATTGGAAACAATTTGCTATGTTCACGAAACTCCTTCACAAATCCACTCCACAACAACCAGAGAACTGCGGCGACGACTAGAAATATTGAGATGCTTCCAGCTATGAAGATCTGAAGAGAAATCAAAACTTATGACTTTTTTTTATTGTGACTCGACATATGACATCACCCAGCTTGATGTTAGGCTGAAGGGTGGTCCATGAATGGACGTCACTGCTACTACAATTCAATACCTGTAAGTAGCAGTCACATCCACTATGCCGGCCTAGTTGAAACCGGCAACTTACAAGCTAATCCCGAAACGTGACCAAATCACTTTACGGTCTGTATACTTGTATGTGATGATACTACCCCGGATCGGAAGACTGGGTACCACTGCCTACCACTCTTTGATAACCAGACCCCAATCAAATATCCCCCTTTTTTCTAAAATAAAAGCTATATAAAAGCTATAGCTTTTTTTTATTGTGACACGATATCTGATATCGACCCGCCTGATGATAAGCAAGAGGAGGTCCAAGAGTGAAGACGACTAAAAAAACCGAGTCAATTCTCGGCTGCCCCAGCCGCCGCCACTATGCCGGCCTAAGGTGCTTCTTCACGCATCGCTTGAAAGATTCATGGTCTACAAAGAACAGACGCACCGAACTTTTTAGTTCAACTGCCGATTTATTAAATTTATTAATTATTTGTTATAATTATTAATTTCATTGTATATTACAAATTTAAAGGCGACCGTGGTGTAGTGGCAGTGCAATGGTTACGCAACCCGAGAGCACAGGTTCAAAACCACTCATCAGTACCAATGTATATTTGATATATGTACTTTGGTTGTCCTGTTTCTATGATACAAGCACTTTAGTAGCTTTTTATAGAAATGTATAATAATAATAATAAAATAAAATATAAAAGAGCCCAAAAGGGTCAATTTTTAATAAGTTTCAATTTCAATTACTTTTATTTTCAGGAAGCCTCTCATACTTACTAAAAACATCCAATCAGCTCTCGAATTATGACAGTTGTTAAATCCATACATATAAGTGACACTGTCTATTATATTGTGCTCCTTCAGGTCAGCATCGGCAAGGGAGTCATCGGGAAGATCAGGCTCAGGTACTTCCTGTGCTTGGTTGTCTGAAGCCATTTGGGTGTTCGCTGAGGAAATTGCAAAGTATGTTTTTTTTAATGTGATCAACATATGACAGCTACCCGCTTGATGTTAAGCTGGAGTGGGCTCCATGAATAGAAGTGACTGTTATTTACAGTTACTGCTCAGACACTGCTAATCTGGACTTGGAGAAAATATCTGCCTTTTTTATCAAAAATTTAATCATTAAATTAAATATTAAAAATAAAAGCTATGAAAGTAATCTTTGCTCCGACTGGAAATCAAACCCAGGACTCGTAGCAGACTGGTGTGAACCTATGTGACACTCACCACACAGGAGCCAATTAACTTATAATGCATACTGTAGTGTATGCGGATATACAGGGTGTTACAAAATACCCCCCAGAGCCGAAAGGGGGTTAAATGGTCTCTTATAAAATGTCCAATTATAGTATTTTGAAACCGCTTTGTGCATGTATAACTTACTGCCAAAAAAAAACATTCATTAAATTTTTCAATAATGTGCCAACCCTGTTTTAGTGAAATCAAAGAGTAAATTTTTCAATAATGTGCCAACCCTGTTTTAGTGAAATCAAAGAGTAAATTTTTCAATAATGTGCCAACCCTGTTTTAGTGAAATCAAAGAGTAAATTTTTCAATAATGTGCCAACCCTGTTTTAGTGAAATCAAAGAGTAAATTTTTCAATAATGTGCCAACCCTGTTTTAGTGAAATTAAAGAGTAAATTACATAGAACATTTTTAGAATATATGAGTAGTTGGTAAATGAACAAATTTTAAAAGATGATTTGAATTTGACAGCATATTGTGTTTATTTTTATTTTAACGCCATTTCATTTTGAAGAGCCAGTACTTTGAGCATATTAGGATGGTTGATATACCAAACCTTTGTTTGTGAACAAAAAAAAGGAAAAATGGTTAAAGTAAAATTATTATTGGTATTAAGGAAGTAAAATTATTATTATCCCTCTGTAATAATAATCTTTGTTGCCCTCTGACATGACAGATACTAGGGTTGGCAATATTTTTGGCTTAATAATATATTAGAATTTTTACGGCTTATTTGTTAACACCCAGTATATACAGTTTATAATTATATAACAGTATAGATCAAAATCTTACCTTCCCTGCTCCGACTAGCAACAACTTCCGGGTTAGGATACAAAGGAGGGTTATCATCATAGATTGAAGATGTAAAGTTGGAGACCACACCCCCATATTCGGTATCATAAGATGTTATATCGTAATCAGGATGCTCTTCAGGTCTTGGATAGACTTTATGGTACTTCACAGACGAAGGTTGAAACGATCTGTATGCAGGTGCATTTTTATTTTTTAAATTGTTGCTCTCCGAACCCCTTTTAGGTGAATGTGACTTATTTACTTGCAGTGCTAAAATAATTCAATATATGAGTGAAGGCTAGATGTACTATATTAATAAAAACAATAATGGTTTCCCTGGAAAAGGGGACACTACCATCGCTATATAGCGCCCAGGGCAGGCAACAAGGTTGTGCCCCTAAATGTCAAATAAACATACAATCAACTTGTCACTCATTATTCCTATACAATAGAGACAATAGAGCGCCATCTCTTCCCTCACATCCACAATTCTCTTCATACATCCTCTATGTTCATGTGCATTAGGTACCCCAGCGTTCTTAAGGATATCTCCAAGTTGGTCTAAAAACACCCTCCTGTCCTGGGTATGCCTCACCTAACGCATCCATCCATATCGAAATTATAAATTTACTTTCACTAATCCTTTTCATGTGCTCAAACTATTGAAGTATACACACTTAATAAAATAGTTATAATTTTAGCTTAAGAATTTCTTTAACTAAACTTCCAACATCCTTTAGACTTATCTAAGACTGTAACTTAGACTGATTTCCTCTGATTAGTGAATTGCTCCCTTTAAATGGCGCCCAGGGCATGTGGTCTACCTGCCACAACATAGTTACCGCCTATGGGTATCAAGCTTCCGCCGCCTTTTATTTTCCAGTATAAGTAAATGCATATATAACATAAATTAAGAGCTAGATACATTTTTATAAATCTGATGTGGATGAATGCGTTAAACAAGGCAGGCCAGGAGGGTGTTTTCCGATAAAATCAGAGGCATCCTTAAGAAAGCTGGGTTGCCTAGTGCCCATAACCATAGAACTTGTATGAAGAGAATTGTGGATGTGAAGGAAGCAAGGGAGTTGTGTTAGGATCGTGGCTAGTAGCGCTCCATTGTCTCAGCCTATCCCCATGGGAAAAACATTTTCCACAACAACCCCCCTTACAGTTTGATTGATTATTTGATATTTTTTTTATAAACCACCTGCTCATTATAAATGGATATAAAACCCCACCCATTTTTATAATTTATATACATTTAAAATAGGATATTTGTACTATTATTTGCTTTAATAACCTTCCTAAAAATTAAGTCAGGTCTTGTCTTTGCCAATCTCTGTGGAAATTAAGGAGTAACGATTTGATTGATTGATTGTCCTGCAATAGTAAGAACTATTTGAGATGAATATCAAATTATTATCGATAGCTTATCATTAATAAATATCACTATATTTTATTTGATATTCGTTTTTTATTCCATAGAACATAAAATTTCAACTGTAACAATTTAAAGGGGCATGTAATTATTATTTATGGTGACCTCCAAGCCCAAATACGCACTTACAAGGAACAAAATAACTTTAACAGCTAACATACAATAAATATTTAGTATATTAATATTATTTTAATCACTTACCAACACCATTAGCGAGACATTGCTCAAAACAACCGATACAAAATAAAAATCTGAAATATTTTTTGAACGACGAAGTTTTCATTTTGTCTCTCCTTCACCTATTCACAAACCTCTTTTCACTAAACTGTTTTATAAAGCATAACTTTAATTACATCATGTTTAAATTAATGCACTTTAATGCAATTAAATAAATAAAAACGTTGTTTATTTTCAATTCTATCGACCGCGGGAGAATTTTTGCGCGAAGGTCAATCGATTTAAAGGAAGTAGCGTTCATTTAGGTCATAATTATAAAATAAACACAATTATAATTTTGTGCCATTTCAAACAATTCTACTGATACAATAAATAAACAGAAAAGATAAATAGTAATAAGGTTGCTTAAAAATGCCATGAACAGCTTTAAAAATCAATAAATATCTTCTATAAAATAAATAACATTTTTTATTTTCACTGAACGCATCTGTCTAAAATAAAGTTTCATTACACAAATTTAAAATTAAAAATGTAATATTCAAGATAAAATTTTCAAACATGAATATCTATTTATTTAAAAAAAAATCTTAGTTTTATATTTGTTGCTTTACCGATTTTACTTGCCATTATTTTGTTCTTCTCAGCATAAAGTAATGTCTTCTATCGTAAATATTCTTTATAACTTGGATAACTGACAGTATGAAGGATAAAATTTTATGTAACGGAGTGTTCTTCTAAAAATGACAGTTCCTGAAACCTGAAAACAAATTTTATTTCCTTAAAAAGATGGACTAAACGCAATAGTTTTTTTTTGCAATATGAACTAGTAAAATAATAAAAATGAGTGCAATATTACAGTTTATTCGTGAAAACCATATTCTAGCCCTAATAGAGGGAGCGATAGATTCAAAGAAACCTCGCTTAAATCTCAATGGCTTTAATATCATTCATCTTCCTGGTCTTCTATTTACTTGCTACGACATAGAACAACTGTATTTGCACCGTAACAAAATATGCAGAGTTTCACCCCAAATAAATGACATGATGAATTTAACAACGCTAACATTAGATTACAATAATTTAACGTCATTACCACCTGAGTTGGGCAATCTTAAAAATTTAATTAATTTAAACATAAGTCATAATCCATTGAAAGTGCTAATGGCGGAGATTGGAAACCTAGAGAGTTTAGAAGCTTTTTGGTGTAACAAAATTGGTATAAGTGAGATTCCAAAGGAAATTGGCAAGTTATCTAAATTAGATACTTTTGGCGCTAGAGGTAATCAAATTGTAGGACTTCCTGAAGAATTCACCAACTTGACCAAACTGAGGTGAGTTTGATGTAGTCATATCTTTTATGTACTTACTTATATATATTTATATTTTAATATTATAAGTAGAGTACCAAACTAATATAATAATATCAGCTCATAACCATAGAGCTTGTATGAAGAGAATTATAAATGTGAAGGAAGCTAGTGTCAGGATTATGGCAAGTGGTACTCCATTGTCTCTGCTTATCCCTGTGGGAAAAAGGCATAACAATTTGATTGATTAATTATTAAATAGTATAGCAGCTTTTGCTTATGTATCTATTATCAACACTTGTTGGTCACTGTCTCTGCTAACATGACACAAAATTATGGGATTGTAATAACTGGTAGATTTTCGAAATCCCTCTTGAAGTCATGACCATTAATCACATTAATGTGAGCACTCTTGAACCTCCATCAGGCAGGTCAAAGTCAGATGTAGTCACAATTAAAAAATAATTGAAATAGTGTATAAATTAATAAGATAAGTGCAATAGTAATATTAATAACCAAAATTATGTTAAAAGTAAAAAGAGCTTTAGTAAGGATCTATGACACTGCACACAAAAAGTTTACAAGAAAAAAAAGTTACGCAACTTTGTGCTTTTAGTAAATTAATTAGTAATTGATAGATTGTATTTTTATTTTAAACAGATGGTTAACATTAGAATGCAACCAGATATCATCCCTGCCTGAAAGTATGGACAAGATGGAGTGTCTAATACATGTGAACTTTAATCATAACAACTTCACAGAATTCCCTAAAGTCCTGCTCAAATGTCCGGACATTATGTATTTGAAATTTGTATATAATCAGGTGTGTATTTTATAGTTTTTTGCCATACAAACAATTTGCATTTTTTTTATATGCAATATCTTTTCTTTTTATTGTGACACGACATATGACAGCACCCCGCTTGATGTTAAGCTGGAGTGTGGTCCATGAATGGATGTCACTGCTACCACAACTCAATAACTGAGAGTAGCAATCACATCCACTATGCCGGCCTAGTTGGAACCAGCAACTTACAAGCTGATCTCGAAACGCGAGTGGTACTACTCCGGATCGGCAGACTGGGTACCACTGCCTACCACTCTTTGATAACCAGACCGAAGCAAATATCTACCTCTTTTTTTATTAACAAAAGAGGTAGCTATTAAACAAATATTTGCTCTGACTGGGAATCGAACCTGGGACTTTACGCGCAACAAACCAATCGCCAACCGTTCGTCCACGCCTGTCGTCTGACCTTAACTTGCCTGTTAGTAAGCAAGCGAAGGTTCCAAAGTGCTAACAACTGTTTCAGTGTATGGTTCGCTCAGTCGCCGTCACTATGCCGTCAATTATGTTCGGTTTCTGGGTCTGGTTAAGAGTGGTAGACAGTCTGCCGATCTGGGGTAGTACCACCACTCACAAGAATACATACATTTTTATTTTTTATTGTGACTCGACATATGACAGCACCCCGCTTGATGTTAAGCCAAAGTGTGGTCCATGAATGAATGTCACTGCTACTACAATTCAATAACTATGAGTAGCAATCACATCCACTATGCCGGCCTAGATGGAACCGGCAACTTACAAGCTGATCCCGAAACGTGACCAAATCACTTCACGGTCTGTATACTTGTAAGTGGTGGTACTACCCCGGATCGGCAGACTGGGTACCACTGCCTACCACTCTTTGATAACCAGACCCGAAGCAAATATCCATCTCTTTTTTTATTTTTTATTAACAAATATTTGCAATATTTAATACTATTAAATATTACAAATAAAAGCTATGAAACAAATATTTGCTCCGACCGGGGATCGAACCCGGGACTTTACGCGCAACAAACCAGTCGCTAAACCGTTCGTCCACGCCTGTCGTCAACATACTTACTTACTATGATGTGTTCTGGGATCAGGTTTTAAGTTGTCCGTTTCAACTAGGCTAGCATAGTTAATGTGACTGCTACTTACAGTTATTTAACGTAGCAGTCACATCTATTCATAGCCACCCCCTTAACTTAACATCAGGCGGGGTGCTGTCATAATATGTCAACCCACAATGAAAAAAATTTTGAATAATAGAAAGTATTGTTTTTGATTTCAATTCTTAAACTAAGCCAAATCTAAAGATTGATTGGTTACTGTAAAAATTGTTATACAGATTGCAGCATGGCCGGAAGATTTTGACATTAGCGAGCTGACAATTTTAGAAGTGATTGACATCAGGTATAATCCCATCTGCAATCTTACACCAGGGGTAAGTAAGCTGATATAGTTTCCAGCAGATAGATTTATTAGGCCTCCTGACTAATAGTAATCATGAAATTCTTTATTGCACAGTAAAAATCCAATACAATGGGCATGCTTAATGCTAAATAGCATTTTCTAGAGAGATGAACAGAGGTTTTGGAAGAGAGGTGAACATGTGAGGGTGTTTTCATCTCATATTTAACAATAATAAATTAAGTATATCGAAAAATTCTGTCGTCGTAACTTTTGGACCTCCTCTTGCTTATCATCAGGTGGGTTGAAGTCAGATGTCGAGTCACAATAAAATAAATTAATAAGCTATTAAACAACACACCGTGCCATCTTTTAAAAAATCTGTTGGGTTAAATTGCAGTCTATAGTTAGAGGCGACAGCTAAATAACTGCAAGTAGAAATCACATTTATTCCTCCCTAGTTGGACCCCGCAACTTTCAAACTGATCCCGAAAGCAAAACCAGTTGCTTCATAGTCTGTAAGCTCCTAAAATCCACTTTCAGCAACCATTGGATCCAGTAATCAAGTTCAATGATGCACCAGCTACTGCGGAACAAATGAACACCCGGGTCCATGCTGCCCAAGCTTTGGTAGTTAATGCAACTGCCTTGAGGTTACCAGCTGCCCCAGCTGCAGACTTAGCACCACCCAGGGTACAGGAGCAAGAAATGTTTGGTGAGTCCGTGTGAGTTTTCCAACCTTCATAATTAAATATAGGTAGGTTTTATATACATATAAGTTTTTTTTTACATTTCATCAAGTGGCGCTCCATTGTCTCTGCCTTACCCCGTGGGAAAGAGGCGTGACAATTTGATTGATTGATGATAAGCTACTTAAGTGCTTGTATCATAGAAACTGGACAACCAAAGTACATGTATCAAAGATACATTGGTACCGGAAAGTAGTTTTAAACCCATGCTCTCGGTTTGCGTAACCATTTGGCAACCACTACACCACGGTGACTAAATAGTGACGGTGACCAAGGTAACCGTAATCTAAATTGTTTTTTCAGTCTACGGCACAAAAACTATGTAGATTACATCCACAATTCTCTTTGCTTATGGTCACCTTAACCCGCCTGATGGTAAGTAAGAGGAGGTCCAAGAGTGCCGACGGCTGCAAAAACTGAGTCAGTTCACAGTTGCCCCAGTCACCGACACAATGCCAGGGAAAGATTGCCTCTTCACGCATCGCTTGAAGGCATCGGATATTTCAGACATTGGCGCTCTTAAACCTCGTCTTGCTTACCATCAGGCAAGTCGAGGTCAGATGTCGCATTATCAATATAAATAAAATAGGATTTAGGAATAGGAAATAGGAAAACTGGATTTCAAGCCTAATCCAGAAAAGGGATTAGTCAGTCACTTCACAGTCTATGCGCTTGAAAATGGTGGTACTACACCAAATCAGTAGATTGGGCAAATGACTCCACTGTTTGCCTACCACGAAACAACCGGGGCCCCGATTCTCTTAATACATTATGGCGACAAAAAAGCAGTGAAATTGCGTCGCGTTCGCAAGTGACCAATCAACGTAGTTTATTGATTTGTTATTCACTGATTGGTTACGAAGATGTCAAATGTCAGTTTAAGTTCGACATTCCGCTGTCGTTTATTAGTAGAATCGGGGCCTATACCTTTAGCAATATCTGAATTACTATTATTAACAAATATTTTTAATATTTAATCTTAATATTAAATATTACAAATAAAATAAACAAATTCTGCCCATCCGGGATAGTACTACTACTATACAAGTTTACAGACCGTGAAGTGATTTAGTCGTGTTTCGGAAATAGCTTGTAAGTTGCCGATTCCAATTAGGCCGGCATAGTAGATGTGACTGCTACTTACAGTTATTGAATTGTAGTTGCAGTGACATCCATTCATGGACCACACACCAGATTAACATCAAGCGGGGTGCTGTCATTTGTTGAGTCACAATAAAAATAAAGCTATAAACAAATCTTTGCTCCGGTCGGAAATCAAACTCGGGACTTTAAACGTAACTTCCTTAACTGCCCTATAATTAATGTAGTTCATTTTCGTTTGCAGAAGACGATGGCGATGGCACTACCGAAGAAGATTGGGAAAATAGTCTGAATAGTTCAGACATTGATGCCCATTATTTTAGTGATAATGAAGTACATGAAAATGAAGTAAGGATAGTTTTGGACTATTTTTTAAGGAGACGCGAGCGTTTTAGTGTGGTTGGGAAACAGTTTGTATTGATGCCCAGTCTGTTGATTCGGAGTAGTACCACTGCTTACAAGTGTACAGATTGGGAAAATAGTCTGAATAGTTCAGACATTGATGCCCATTATTTTAGTGATAATGAAGTACATGAAAATGAAGTAAGGATAGTTTTGGACTATTTTTTAAGGAGACGCGAGCGTTTTTAGTGTGGTTGGGAAACAGTTTGTATTGATGCCCAGTCTGTTGATTCGGAGTAGTACCACTGCTTACAAGTGTACAGATTGGGAAAATAGTCTGAATAGTTCAGACATTGATGCCCATTATTTTAGTGATAATGAAGTACATGAAAATGAAGTAAGGATAGTTTTGGACTATTTTTTAAGGAGACGCGAGCGTTTTTAGTGTGGTTGGGAAACAGTTTGTATTGATGCCCAGTCTGTTGATTCGGAGTAGTACCACTGCTTACAAGTGTACAGATTGGGAAAATAGTCTGAATAGTTCAGACATTGATGCCCATTATTTTAGTGATAATGAAGTACATGAAAATGAAGTAAGGATAGTTTTGGACTATTTTTTAAGGAGATGCGAGCGTTTTTAGTGTGGTTGGGAAACAGTTTGTATTGATGCCCAGTCTGTTGATTCGGAGTAGTACCACTGCTTACAAGTGTACAGATTGGGAAAATAGTCTGAATAGTTCAGACATTGATGCCCATTATTTTAGTGATATTGAAGTACATGAAAATGAAGTAAGGATAGTTTTGGCCTATTTTTTTTTAATGAGACGCGAGTGAGTTGTTTAAAGAGTGCTAAGCAGACGGTTCGTGCTTATGCCCAGTCTGTTGATCCGGAATAGTATCACCACTTTCAAGTGTACAGATTGGGGAAATAGTTTGAATAGTTCAAACATTGATGTCTATTATTTTAGTGATAATGAAGTACATAAAAATTCAGTAAGGAAAGTTTTGGACTTTTTGATGAGACGCGAGCGTTTTTAGTGTGGTGGGCAAACAGTTCATATTTATGCCCAGTCTGTTGATCCGGAGTAGTACCACAGATTGGGAAAATAGTTTGAATAGTTCAGACATTGATGCCCATTATTTTAGTGATAACGAATTACATGATATAGAAGTAAGAAAAGTTTTTTTATGAGACGTGACAAAGTTTTTTTTTTTTTTTTTTTTTTTTTTTTTGTGACACGACATCTGACTTCGACTCGCCTGATGATAAGCAAGAGGAAGTCCAAGAGTGACGACGACTGGAATAACCGAGTCAGTTCCCGGCTGCCCCAGCCGCCGCCACTATGCCGGCCTAAGGTGCTTCTTCACGCATCGCTTGAAGGATCCAAGGTCATAGGAAGGAGAGAACACATGGGCTGGCAAAGCATTCCACTTGTCAATTGTTCTACAAAGAAAAGACGCACCGAACTTTTTAGTTCGACTGCCGATTCGGTCGATAAAATGTGGATGCTTTCCCCGACCTGTGCGGGTATTACGGGTGTGGAAGGACGAGGCAGGAATAAGGTTAAAGAGCTCTTCGGAACATTCTCCGTGGTATAGGCGATAGAGGACGCACAAAGCCGCCATGTCTCTGCGTAGTTGCATGGGCTCCAGAGTTCGCGTGACCTCTGCATCACCTATAATTCGGACAGCTCGGCGCTGCAATGAATCCAGGGCATTGAGAAGATACTTGGCAGAGCCGTCCCAGAGGTGCGAACAGTACTCCGCGCAAGAGCGAATCTGAGCCTTGTATAATATCAGGCGAAGCTAAGTGGTTTTAAGAGTGCTAGACAGCAGTTGGAAGTTGTGCTCAGTCTGTTGATCCGAAGTAATTCTTTTAAGTGAAAACATTGGGAAAATAGTTTGAATAGTTTGGACATTGATGCCCATTATTTAGTGATGAATGAATGAAAATGGAGTATGGAAATTGTTTTTTTTTTAATGAGACGCGAGTAAGTTGTTAAAAGAGTGCTAAGCAGACAGTTAGTGGTCATGCCCAGTCTGTTGATCCGGAGTAGTACCACCACTTTTAAGTGTACAGATTAAGAAAATAGTTCAGATATTAATGCACATTATTTAATATGCTTTTTTATTAAGACTCGACATTTGACCTCGACCTGCCTGATGGAAAGCAAGAGGAGGTACAAGAGCGCCAGTGACTCGACATCTGACCTCGATCGCATGATGGAAATCCAAGAGTGCCGACGACTGACAAATAAACCACAATTCAATGCTACCTCCGCCGCTGTCACTATGCTGGCCAAAGGTGCATAGCTTAAAGGATCCAAGGTTTTAGGACATTTCCTTCTTTTTACAGTTATAGACCATTACCAAAGGTTTATTTTATTATTTTCTATTGTCACTCAATATAAAACAGGTACCCGGGTGATGTTAAGCTGGGGTGCTGTCCATGAATGGAGGTGACCGCTACTAATAGTTAAATAACTGTAAGCAACTTCAAACTTTATGGCGTGTCCAAAGTTGACTGCATTTAATATATAAGGTAGCAGTTGCATCCATTATGCCGGCCTAGTTGGAACTGGCAACTTATCAAGCTGATCCCGAAACGCGACTAAATCACTTCACGGTCTGTATACTTGTTACTAACAATTCATTAATTTTAATTACTAAAAACTGTGTTCTTGAACGGCGTTATTAACACGCTAACGTAGATTTTACGTTTTGTGCAGGCAGTTGGGATGGTGTTGCCAGATATATCACGTTACGCGACCACCGCAAGCTAATGGCCAGCTAGTCAATGGAGGAGCACGGAAGCAACTGAGTAGTTACTTATTATTTGAGCTGGCAACTCACAGGAGCATTCCATCGTAACGCCCCCCGCTTACGCTGAGATTTGTATCAGATACGGTATCTGTGGGCCGACCGCGTAATTCATTGGCTTTGTTTTGACAGTTGAACTGCAATAATGAGCTTTAAATTTAAAATTGCGACCGCGTAACAGACTAAGAATCGATGTTCATTTTCATTAACAGCTTAAGCTCATTTAAACTTATTGTCCGAATGTATAAAAGTTGATTTTGACACTAACGGTCTCGTAACTTTTTGACGAATGGTAATGAATTTCATTGTGATTACCATTGAATTTGCGCGGTCGGCTTTGTATCAGTTTAAACATCCATACACACGTTGATTTTTGTATCGCGATACAAAAATCTAGTTTTTCGGTATAATTGATATTGGATATCTCTAACACGTCGTAAATACCTCGAGCAGTATTAATAGCTTCTATTGTTACTTTTACTGTCTGTTTGAAAAAAAAGCGTAAAAGATATTGGTCTAAAAATATGTTACATGATATCGCTTTACCGTCTCAAGTGGCGTGAAACCGATACCGCTGTATCTGATACCTTGATACTTAAGAATTGAAGGATTCGTATCACAATACGGAATCAATGATACATGTTGCGATACAAATCTCAGCTTGAATGGAGGCCATAACGTACAGCTAGCTTCAAAGTTTATGGCGTGTCCGAAGTTAGCTGCGAGCGCGTCTTCGGACAGTCGCAGTGAAATACTATAGCATATATTAGGTATTGCGCATCGACTTTCACCTAATTTCGAAGAAGCCTTTAAGTATGAAATGAATTATGGAGTTTTGGCGGGCAGCTGCAAGTGACAGGTCGTGCAATTTTATTTTTTTAAAGCTGATTTTTAAATATTAATTATGGTGAAATTGTTATTAATCAAATTGTCACGCCTTTCTACCACAGACGCTTAGACAATTAAGCGTCACTTGCCACGATCCTGGGAACTCTTTCGCTTCCCTCACATACACAATTATTTCCATACAAGCTCTGCGGTTGACGTTAATACCATTTTCTCTTGTTTACTTACCATCCGGCAAGTCAAGGTCTGATGACGAGTTAAAAAAAAGGAATTACGAACATTTGATAGTTTCATATTGCGAAAAATATTTTTTCTTTGTGCCAAATAATGAAATATGCATATCAAAATTCTTTAGTTTAAAATTAAAATAATAAAAGACATAGTTAGGCCGGTAATTTAATATTGATTTAAGTTTTAGCTAGGCTAAATAGTAGATTTGACTGCAATACGGACACGCACTCCACCTGAGAAGGGCGTCTACGTTCCGTTTACGTTTAAGAAACGCATACGCAACATACGTTTTTACAACGATTCGCCGACACAACGTTGGTCTTACGTTTTCTCTACAATCAATTACAGGGATAGGCAAAGACAATGAAGTGCCACTTGCCACGATCCTGGCATAACTCACTTGCTTTTCTCAGTACCCACTAACCGTTTTTGGTCTCATTTTAAAATCTCGCTGTAAATCTGTAGTTTTAATCCGGATCATAAAGAGTGGTGCTCTATTGTCTCTGTCTATCCTCATGAGTATGGAGGAGCTCAGCTACCTATGATATGACTCAAATAATATAGTAGTTTACATAGTACCGACATAATTTGTAGTAAAATACATTAGTTACTTTATTATTCCTGTATTATTAGAATGTACTATTTTTTTGTTTACGTGTATTTTAGTATTACAGTTAGTTGTACAAAGGTCTGTTAAAGTTTTAATGGGAGTTAAATTAATACTACACAGCTGCACGCTATGATAGCCGTTTCGACGTTTTAACTGTTCATGAAGTTTCGTAAAACTTAATAATCACGTTTGAAGGTACTTATTGTCGTTCTTTATTGTCACTATAAATAACGACAATTTGCTTCTTCAAACGTAGTATTTTCTTAGATTTTGCGCAAACATTGATTAATGAATTAACCAAATTTTATGCAGCTTACTATCGCGTTTATTTTGGTTTTGATTTTACAGTTTTTTATTATTCCGACGTTTCGTGGGCTTTGCAGCCATTGTGGTCACGGAGAGAGTGAGGTGTTGGTCGTCCTATTGGTTGATGCTGTTATTTTTTCCAAAATTACCCGTTTTGTTTTTGATTTTTTTTTTGTTTTTAAACGTCAGAATAATAAAAGAATGTAAATATCTTTATCGCATAATAAACGCGATAGTAAGCCGCTTAAAATTTGTTTAATTCATCCTTCAAACGTAATTAATAATTTATACGAAACTTCATGAATGGTCAAAACGGACATCATAGCGTGCCAGGTTTACACCAAATATTCTTCAGCCAAATGTCGCTTGTTCTTGTGACATTTCAAGCGAATCAATAGTCGAACTAAACAGTTCGGCATGTCGCTTTTTTGATGCGGCGTTCTTACGGGTCGAATTTAGTTGTTCAATATTTATCGTTTAAGAAAAAGTCGAAAGTAAATATTGACTGTAGCGTTCTCACGGTTCAATAATAATAGACTCAATATAACACGTGTATAACACTATCTGTCCATTTTAGCATTTTTCTCGTGGATGAGGACGCCATAATTTACATTTTAGTGACAGAGGAATGCAATATAAAATACATAGGTACTCAATCGCGCGGATTGACTGACTGATTGGACTGATTATTCAATGCAAATTTAACGAATAAGTTCACACGAGTCGATTCGCTGTCAGCTAATAATTGAATCAATAAAGGTTGAAAGGTCTTTAACTTTTGTTGGACCGATATTTATTGCTTTAATTTGATTAAAAATCTCGAACTATTTCGCAGTGGATCAACTAAATTCGCCTCGTGAGAACGCCGTATGAGTAGTTTTTTTTAGTCGTTGGCCCTCTTGGGCCTCCCCTTGCTTACCAAAACAACAAAAAAACTTAACTTAGCTTTGTACAACGCTTGTCAAGATAACTTATATCTTAACTTTGGTTAGATTTAATGGGTGTTTAAATTAAGTAAAGTTTAACTACTATCTGTATTAGGTGATAGGACAGCTAATTTAAAATGTCGCTTTCCTAACAGCGTAGGTGACTATTTCATTTTTTTAAGACCTATTTTTAAAAGATTTGCTCACTTGATAAAAGTTGGGCTAGTACCAACTTTTAGCAGAGCTGTCACTTAATATAACCCTGCCAACTTTATGTGTTACTTTTTAGCAAGAAATTGTAGTGATGGTAGTGACTATGTAACTTAGCAGGATTTTCTATAGTTTATTCGATAACTCTGTAGATGTCAAAACTTTTTTGTAAAAATATTTAATATTTTTTACTTATGATAATCACTGTGGCGTTTATAGGGTGTTCTTCACAGGGTGTAAAATTTGGTCAACAAAAAATTACTTTCTAAATTTCTAGAAACAAAATTATAGTGTAGATTTGCGCCACAGTGTTAAAATAGTGTATCTTTCAACTGTAATTTATAATCTTATTAAATTATCTATACCACTTGGGTGTTCTTCGCATACTTTTTTGTATTTTAAAGGATTTTGTTTTTTTTTTAACGTGTCGTTTGTTCGTGCCATGAGACGCATAAGGTTAGATTGTAGATGCTCAAGAATCTAGGCGTAAAATCTTATTAAGCTATTATCATCGCCAATTGCTAATGCCCTGGATACTATGACAAAGTAAAAAAAATGTGACGATGGTTTTGCTACACTGCACTATACTACAGTTCATCAGCTGGTTTCCGAACTAAAACGGTGACTTCGCGCAGGTACAGTCACAATAATAAGTTCCCACCTACGTCATATATAGTACTTTACTATATCTACATAAATTTGTGTTATTAAAAATAAAAAAAGAATTATACACTATTATACGTATTGCGCATCGACTTGCGCCTAACGTCAGAGCAGCCATTAACTTTAAATTCATATATACGTCATTCCGTCGTGTGACGTCACGATCCAAGTGCATTAGCAACTGCCAGGAATAGTAGGTTTATTGTGAATATATTTATTTTGTTTTGTTTGTTAATTAAAAGCGCAGGCGCATCATATCATTATTTTATAAATATTTTTGTTAATATTAAGCATAGACAAATCGGGTTTTATTTATTTATTTGTATTCCTACGATGAATATCAAGGACTATTAAAGACCTATTGTATCAAATGATACCTGGTTCACTGTGTATCATTGCAATATAGGTCAGAATAATAAGTACTGGATTTGAAGAGATTGTGAACCCGGTTCTTTATCGAATTTCGCAGTTATAATCAGATTGGTAAACTGTTTAATATATTCGTTGTTATTTTAGTTTTAGTTATTTTTTATCCGCCTCGATGATTAAAGAACTATAAGAATTCCTCATTAGTTTTTTTTAAATACTTTTACTTTACGGTGCTAAAAATTACTAAAAATGGTATCGTGTCCTAATATTTTAATATCTACCTATCATCGTTATATCTACTACTTTTTGACTTTTTAATGATATTTAAACGGTTGTAAGTTTGTAATATTTAAAATTCGTTTAGGATTTCTATATGATAATATTTTACTGTAGTTATTTATTATGTAATATCAATATTAAATGCATGTGTACATTATCAATGACTTGTATGTAAATAATGAATTATTATAATTGGCCGGCATAGTAGCGGGGACTGATGCAGCCGTGAAAGAAACGTTTTTTTCAGTCGTCGACACTCTTAGACCTCCAATCTTTTATCATCATGCAATTCAAGGTCAGATGTCGTGTCACAATAAAAAATAAACTGTAATATTACGTCTTTCTTGTTGTTTTATTTCTGTTTCAATTAATACAAAATGTCACTTCTCGTTCCTATGGGGATATGCAGAAAATAGAGCTTCACTTTCAGAATCCTAGCAGAACTCTTGTTTGATTCACTAAAATTATCTTTATAAATTTAAAAATATAGTTTTCTTTATACCGTCTTTACAGATGGCTTTAAAGCAAGTGCTTTGTAAAAAGCACTCGACGTAAAAAGGATATAAATTCACCAAAATAAACGCGTTAGTAAGCCGCATAAATATTGTTTGCCGCATGCTTTATAGTTAAAAGCCCTGCCGGTTCTTGTTCTTTTCGGTAAATCTTCAATTTTATTTAATTCACTACGTTGCTTTTTTAATCCTTATATCATTAGAGTAAGGCGAAATAGGGGTAGTAATTGTTTATTCCATGTTTAATAGGTCATATTACTTTGCCTAGGACTAGGATTCACAGACTACATAGAGATACTACGTACGTGCTAGGATTATAATTAATTTCGAAGATTTTTATTCAAATTGTATCTTGTTTTGGCCTTCACATCTTGATTGTGTTGCAAAATTTAGTGCACATATAATAAATCTGGACCGCGACTGTCAAAAAAAGTTGAGGTTATGTTTATGCTCACAGAATAATATTTTTGATATTCCGATAAATACAGTAAAACAAATGATAGCAAATTACAGAAATCATGTATCCTACATTAGTATCCATTATAGATTATGTTCTAGTACAACAAAGCTGATCAAACGGAAGGAATTACCGTCACAAGCCTACCAACCGGCTATAGTTGAGAAGAATAAATGGGAAAAGTGGGAAGAAAACGTATTATATAAAGCTGAAAACAATTCGAAGAAACCAATATTTAGTATGGTTTTACCACCGCCTAATGTTACCGGAAGATTGCACTTAGGTATGTCCGCCTTTCAGGATTATGTTACTGTACTATAATGACAAGATCCCCCTTTTGTCCTAAATGGTTTTCTCACTTTTTTTCATTGTCTTGACTTTTAACGTCGACTCGCCTGATGGTAAGCAAGGGGATGTTTCATAGCACCAACGACTGAAAAAAATGCCAGCCAATCAGTTGAAGTATCTTGGATATATCACAGGATGGGGAAAATACATGACGATAAAGCATTCCACATGACAATTGTTAAAGTCTTTTGGAATCTGGGGCCTGCATAGACAAACTTAGTTTGGAAATGAACTAAAATAAGTAATAAAAAAAAATCTGCAGAGTTCTTAGGTGTGGAAAGGAGCCTGTTCAAAATCACAGCCACTGGAAATAATTAGCTAATTTATCTTTAATTGTAATAGGTCATGCATTGGCATGTACAATCCAAGATGTAATTGTAAGAAGAAAGAGGTCTCTTGGATACAATGTTATGTGGTTACCAGGTATTGATCATGCTGGCATTGCTACACAGGTAATATTTTATTATATTATGGACTATATCATAACTATAGAGCCTGTATGCATTATTATTTTATTGTGCCTTAACATCTTACCTCTTAACTTTTTTTTTATTGTGACACATTTGACCTCGATCCATCTGTTAATAAGCAAGATGAGATCCAAGAGTGACGAATGAAACAACCAAATTAGTTGCTTCTTCACACATCACTAGAAGGATCCAATGTTATAGGTGGAAGAGAGCAACACATGGGCTGGCAAAGCATTCCAGTTGTTGATTGTTCTACAAAGAAAAGAGGCACCAAAGTTTTTAGTTCAACTGTCCAGTTGGTCAACAAAATGCGGTTGCTTCCTCTGACCAGTGCGGGTATTACTAACCTAACCTATCACTGCCTTTACTTTTCAATGGAACTTAGAGATAATGCCTAACTCTCATATGTCATAGGACTATTCCCATTTCCCAAAATACCTTACAAAAACATTCCACATGAGCTATTTTGTAAATTGCAAATGTAAGTTATAACTATGTTCCCAAAATCTTCCAAACTAATCTTTTTATTGGTATTTTATGCAATTTTAAATAAATATTTTATTTATGGCGATCATAGTGTCAGTGGCGTAGCGAGGCGGGGGCGGAGGGGGCGGCCCGCCTCGGTCGGCACATTTAGGGGGCAGCGAAATTTATAAAAACTGAAATAAATTGTTAAAATTTGAACCTAAAATTCATATTTTTGTTGTACCTATGATTGAAACACCTAAATAAGGGGGCGCCAAATTTTTTTGGGCCGACTTCGAAGTCAGCCGACCCGACCGGGGGCGGCTGACTTCCACGCTACGCCACTGCATAGTGTTTTTTTTTTTTTTTTTTTTTTTTATTGTGACACGACATTTGACATCGACTTGCCTGATGATAAGCAAGAGGAGATCCAAAAGTGCCGACGACTGAAACAACCGAGTTAGTACGCGGCTGTCTCACCCGCCGTCACTATGCCGGCCAAAGGTGCTTCTTCACGCATCGCTTGAAGGATCCAAGGTTATAGGAGGGAGAGAACACATGGGCTGGCAAAGCATTCCACTTGTCGATTGTTCTACAATGAAAAGATGCACCAAACTTTTTAGTTCGACTACCGATTCTGTCGACAAAATGTGAATGCTTCCCCCGACCAGTGCGGGTGTTACGGGTGTGAAAAGATGAGATAGGAACAAGGTTAAAGAGCTCCTCGGAACATTCCCCGTGGTATAGGCGATAGAGGACGCAAAGAGCCGCCATGTCTCTGCGTAATTGCAGAGGCTCCAGAGTTCGCGTAACCTCTACATCTCCTATGATCCGGACAGCTCGGCGCTGCAATGAATCCAGGGCATTGAGAAGATACTTGGCAGAGCCGTCCCAAAGATGCGAACAGTACTCCGCGCAAGAGCGAATTTGAGCCTTGTATAAAAGCAGGCGAAGCTCTGGCGCGAAGAACCGCCGCACCTTGTTCAGGATGCCAAGTTTGCGGGAGGTGGTCTTAATAGCCCGCTCAATGTGATCCCTGTGATTCAGGTCGCTGCGAAGGGACATCCCTAAGATATCCAGTCTGTCCGAAGTGTTACGAAGTGTAGTGGTAAAGGAATTGTCATACAATCAGTTAATAGTATGCACTGTGCCAACCTATTAGAAACTGGCAACTTATAAGCTGCCCCCCTAACACGCCAATCCAAGAAGCGAGATAACGAGTTGCTATGATATTCTGCACAGAATATCATAGCAACTCATTTTAAATAAAATACTAGAACAGTGCATCAAATTGTCAAAAATATATATTTAAACGTTCTGTAAAACTTCACACAAAACAATGTTGAAAACTTTAATAAATATTTGTTACAATAATATTCTTTATCTTGCTTCTTGGATTGCCGGGCTAGGAGGGCAGATCCCGAAACGCGACTTATTTCACAGTATGTACACTTGGTGGTGGCACTAACCCGAATAGACAGACTGGCTAGCACTGCCACGATTTAAAAGTTACGTTATTATTACTTGCAGGGTGTAGTTGAGAAATATTTGAAGTCTAAACACAACATAGAACGTAGAGACATGAGCAGAAATGAATTCAATAAAGAAGTGTGGAAATGGAGAGAGGAGTTTGGTGACAAAATCTGTGAACAACTTAAAGTCATTGGTTGCTCATTGGATTGGTCCAGGAAGGTCTTTACAATGGATCCTAAGCATAGTCATGCTGTCAATACTGCGTTTGTTAGACTGTTTAAGAAAGGTATTTGTTACACTTCAATACTAAGGTAGTAGCATAGTGACCGCTACTGAGGCAACTGAAAAATAAAATGGAGTCTTGTAGTTATTTGCGGGCTCGTTTCTGCACTTGAAGTCCTCTTCGGTTTCTTTGTACGTTCTTCAACGGTTCTCCTTCAGTGGAGCCACCCGATCTTCTCCAGAAAGGCCAGGAGACCCTTCTCGTTCCTGCAGACCTCCGGAAGTGTCCTCGCTTTGCCAAGGAACTTCTGTCTTGCTTTGGCTACTCCTGCAACTCAAGAGCACATGTGCAGCTGTCTCCTCCTCATTCAGGCATCCCCTACAGAAGGGACTAAATCACTTCACGGTATGTATACTTGTAAGTGGTAGTACTACCCTGGATCGGCAGACTGGGTACCACTGCCTACCACTCTTTGATAAGCAACCCGACCCGAAGCAAATATCTGCCTCATTTTTTTATTAAAAAATATTTGGAATATTTAATATAAATTATTAAATATTATGAATAAAAGCTGTAATAAAAATATTACGAATATATGCTCCGGCCGGAATCGAAACCGGGACTCCACGCGCAACAAACCAATCGCTGCTCAATCGGCTACGCCTGTCGTCAATGCCCATAGCTCTTAAATAGATCAGAATCATGAAAATTGCTCTGTTATCTGTCCCTTAATAAGAAGTGAATAATAATAAGTGAATTTTATTGAGACGCTGACTGAACTCAACTTGCCTAATGGTAAGCAAGGGTAGGTCTAAGAGCGCTGACGACTGAAGAAACCGTTTTATTATAAGGTTGCCAGAGTCGCCATCACAATGCCGGGCAATCAGTGTCTTTTCACCTATACTAAAACCGTAATCTCTCTCCTTAGGTCTTATATACCGCAAGAAAGCTTTAGTAAACTGGTGTAACAAACTCCAATCGACAATATCAGATATAGAAATAGATAACATAACTATAGAAAAGCCAACTGACGTAATGACCAGTCATGGTAAAGTCAAATTTGGATTTCTGTATGAATTTGCATACAGAATTGAGGGTAGTTCTGAAGAAGTAGTAGTGTCGACTACCATGCCAGAGACGATGCTCGGTGATGTTGCTGTAGCAGTTCATTGTGATGATGAAAGGTAATTCTTTTCGTAGAAGATTGTTCCGTAATTAAACCGGGAACATTTTAAAAAATTGGGTTACGCAAGCCGAGAGCATGGGTGGAAACCACTCACCGCTACCAATGTATCTTTGATATATGTACTTAGGTTATCCTGTTTTTATGATAACCATTTAGTAGTAGTTTAGTATAAAATTGTATATAAAAAATAGTTTGTATGAAGAGTTGTCTATGTGAGGGAAACAAGAGAGTTGTGTCAGGATTGTGGAAAGTAGCGCTCTGTTATCTCCGCTAATTGATGATGTTAAGCAGACTGCAAGATTGATATGCACGCGTGAACTCTTTCTAACCAAATCTCATTAATAATTAACTTTTTTTATTTCAGATATAAACATTTAAATGGAAAAAGAGTACTACATCCTTTCAGAAACTCTTCCATACCTATAATATTTGACAATTTCGTTAATATGAAATTTGGTACAGGTGCCGTTAAAATAACACCTGCACATAGTAAAATTGATTATGAAGTAGCTGAAAGACACAATTTACCATTAATACAAGTGATTAATGAAAAAGGCCATATTATAAATAGTAATATATTTAATAGTGTAAACAAATATGAATGTAGAACTATGATAACCAAGAAATTAGATGAATTAGGTCTTCTGAAGAAATCAAGTCCACATACTATGACTCTCCCTGTTTGTAGTCGAACTGGAGACGTAATAGACTATTTACCAAAAGAACAATGGTTTTTATCTTGCAAAGAATTAAACAAACAAGCATCTAAAGTCGTTAAAGATGGTCTATTGACTATAGAACCTGATAAATTTGTTAAAAACTGGCTCCAGTGGACTGAGGACGATCGTGATTGGTGTATATCGCGTCAACTTTGGTGGGGTCACCAAATTCCAGCTTATAAATGTACTTATAAGGACAAAACTATATGGGTTTCTGAATTAAATGAAGAAATTGCTTTAAAAGAAGCTTCTAAAGTCTTAGGTGTACCAGTTATTGAAATAACAATGGAAAGAGATACAGATGTTTTAGATACTTGGTTCTCATCTGGTATTTATCCATTTTCATCATTGGGATGGCCTGATACAACACAAGATTATGAACTTTATTATCCTTTAAGTTTAATGGCAACAGGTCATGATATTCTAGGGTTTTGGGTACATAGAATGGTTATTTTAGGACTGGAACTAACTGGGAAATTGCCATTTAAAAATGTTTTATTGCATGGGATAGTTTGTGACAATAAAGGCGCTAAAATGTCTAAAAGTAAAGGCAATGTTATAGATCCTATAGATGTTATAACTGGTATTTCAATGGAACAGTTAAATGCCAAATCAGAAGAAATGTTCAAAAGTGGAATCTTAACCAAAGAAGAATTAGCCAATGCCAAAAATTATCAAAAAGTTAACTTTTCTAGAACGAATGGGATTCCTGAGTGTGGTGTTGATGCTTTGAGGTTCACACTTCTGTCTCAAGACATTAAATCTCACTGTACCAATTTCGATGTCGACCTTTGCCATACAAATAAGTTATTTTGTAATAAAATTTGGCAGAGTATTAAGTACACACAGATGTCTTTAGATAAGCTATCAAAAATAGATGGAGATGTAACTAGAAAAGATTTAACATATTTTGACAAGTGGATTCTAAGTAAATTGGCGAATATGGTTAATGTGACAAACAAAGCATTCGATGAATATAATTTTTATTTAGCTACTAGAGCCATAAAACAATTAATTTACAATCAATTTTGTGATGTATATCTTGAAGCTACTAAAAATGGTTTTGAAGATCAAGATCGTAGAATAGGATATGCACACGCTCACACTTTAACAGCAGTTCTGAATACAGCTTTAAGATCTCTGGCGCCTTTCATGGTTTACCTTACAGAAGAATTAATACCAATTATACCAGCTTTTGAAAGCAATATCATACATAATTTTAATGATTCTGGTAAACATTTAGAATTTCCTAAAGATGGCTTTGAGATTTGGAAAGATGTAGTCTTAGAGAAGCGTGCAGAGAAGTTACTGAACTCAATATTTTTAGTTAGACAAATAAAAGGATTTTACGGTATACCCCATAATCCGAAGTCTAATGTTATTATTGAAACAACAGATGATAATTTAGTTAATGATTTAAAATTAAATGAGAAAGTTTTTAGGCATTTATCTCGTTGCAGAGATGTCTTGACAGGAAATGTGATAGAGGATAATTATGTAACTGCAGTGCTAAATAATAATACGAAAATTAGTGTTCACGTTGTAGGCGATGATGCAAAAACTTTGATTCAAAATGCAAGAAATAGATTATTGAAGAAAGTGAAAAAGGTTGAGGAGAATTTACTTAAGTTAGAAACTAAGTTAAACAATGAACAGTATATTAATTCTGTACCTGAATTTACTAGAAATATTGATAAAGATGCATTATTAAGTAAGAGAGAGGAATTGAACCTGTTACAAAGATTAATTGTAGTGTGAAGTATATAAATTATATTTTTATTTATTAAATTGTTATAGGAACTATTAATAATTTTTTCTTTTAAATTCTGTCTGAACTTTTACAAAGTACATCATTCATTTTGTATGGGGACTTGGGCTTAATTGTATTACCTAACAGTTTAATATGCATTTAAAATAGTTGTATGAATGTACGATAATTGGAATTTATCCTTTATTTTGCATAGTTTATGTGTGCAAAATGATCAAACTATAATTATGACAGTTCAAAGCAGAACAAATATGGCGTTGATTGACAAATAATACGAAATCCATATCTTATTTTTCAAATAACTCAATTGCACAGCTATTAAAAGCAAAAATGTTATTTTTATCAATCCAAGTATCGCAACTACCATTTATATATTTTTTCATCATTGGACATTACAAAAGTAGTACATAAAAGCCCAAAATGAATGATGTCCTTTCAAATATAACCTGTAAAGTGACTCGATCATGTTTGGTGATCACCACAAATGTTACTGGCATTACCTACACCAGCACAGTAGGTGTGTCTACTACTTGTAGTTATTTTACTATTGTACCAGTCGCCTCCATGACCCACTCTAAACACTGATCGAGGTGCTGTCTTTTTTTATTTAGAAAAGCGACATTTGGCTTATATTTTTTTAAAATTTTAACTCGACATGTGACAGCACCCTGCTTGATGTGTCACTGCTACTACAATTCAATTACTGTGAGTAGCAATCACATCCACTATGGTGGCCTAGATGGAACCGGCAACTTACAAGCTGATCCTGAAATGTGACCAAATCACTTCACGGTCTGTATACTTGTAAGTGGTGGTACTACCCCTGATCAGCAGACTGGGTACATATTTGCCTGATCGTAAGCAATGTGAGGTCTAACAGCGCCGACGACTACAAAAACAGTTTCAGGTCACATGTTGAACCACTATAAAAATGTATTTCAAATAAAAATTATGCTACGGGCCCCAGCAGACATGTCCGTAGTCTCTGCTATTAAAGTCTATAGTGGTACAGTCAGCATCAGATATATCTGAGCACGCAAAGTGATCAAAAGTATCTATACATTCGGACTGATCATAAATATCAACACACATTAGTTGTCATAATGATGTGAGCATTCAATGCGTCAAAAATATCTACACACGCAAATAGTCAAAAATATCTACACACTCATAAAATATGTAATATTTTAAAACAAATTTACTGAATTGTCTGTTGACATATTTTTGACAAACTGAAACATTATTGTGACAACTAATGTGTGTAGATATTTATGATCAGTCTGAATGTATAGATACTTTTGATCACTTTGCTTGCTCAGATATATCTGATGCTGACTTGACAATATTAATTAATAATTATTTTTAGATTCTGGCAACTATAACTAAAAAAGTAAAATAATACAAAGTATTTAAAACCAATTTATATTAAAACTTATATGAATACACAACCCAAATTAAATAACTTATTCTAAAGGAAAATAGTGCGACATCAAAGATTCATAGACCTCAACATCTACAGGCATAAATGTACAGAAAACAATTCTATCCATAGAGTTATTTTCTAAATATTTCCTGGCAACCCTGAGAGCAATGTGACCGGCCAAACGATTAGGGAAACCATAGATACCCGTAGAAATACATGGAAAAGCAACGGATTTTAGGTTTTTCTCTTTTATAATTTTGAAACAATTTTCGTAACAAGACTCGAGTTTGGCGGCAGATTTGTCTTGTGGTCCCACTGTGTGGATTACATCTGTAAAAAGCATTTCTTATATTATTAAATTGTATTACGAATATTAAATTGTAAATTGTTTTTTTATTATTTTATTGTCATACGACATCTGACCTCGACCCGCCTCGCCTGATGTTAAGTAAGAGAAGGTCCAACTACGCCAAAGTTACGCGTTGTCCTGTGTTCATTTCCCGGCCAGAGCAAAGTAGCTTGCAGATACAAATGGTTTTTTAAATGGGTGGTTTGTGAGACCATTATACCATAGTTGCCTTATATTTAAATTGTTTCTATTATTTGGTATTTTAACTAATATTTTTAATTGAAATATGTTCTCGCATTAAGCAAACATGGTGCAAATAGTACCATTAAAATTGAAATTCGAGCCCCCTTTCATCTTGAAGTTCCTTTAAAGTTTAAAGTATCAATCTAATTGTTTAAGGCAGTGTTTCCCAACCTTTTTAGACCAGGCCCAACCTTAACATTTCTAAAATTTTTATGCCTACCATACATAATTTTTAACCTTTAAAAATTGTTTTGTTTCCTTAAATAATATAAATAATAACAGCATTTCTTTAATAATTTGCCTTTTTTTGTTAAATTTGTCAACGATATCTAGCATTGCATTTAAATAACCCAAAGCGAAAGAGTTAAAGTTGTGTTGAGTCTATTTTTAAATTGCCCCCCCTGTGGGGCGAAGACCATACTTTGGGAAACACTGGTTTAATGTATTCCTGATTCAACTCTGCTTTCGCCATATACACATTACTCCTCACACCCACAATGCGTTCTATTAATATATACTTACATTTAGCTGGTAAATTGTATCCACCACTGATTTTAGCATCGCCTGTTGGGCAACCATTCAACGAGTCACATTCCAGCTGAAAATATAAGATCAAATAAATAAAAACTTGCGCAGTTTTTTTTAATTTAGAGATTCAAAACCACATGTCAAATCAATCAATCAAATTATCACACCTCTTTCCCACAGGGATAGGCAGAGACAATCTTTTATATATATGTACTATGGTTGTCCTGCTTCTATGATACAAGCACTTTAGTAGCTTAATATAGAAATGTAACATTAAAAAATAATTGTCACTCCTTATTCCCACAGGGATAGGCCTCTGCCTCTGCCTATCCCTGTGGATAGGCAGTGTGGATCCACAATGGAGCGCCACTTGCCACGATCCTGACATAACTTCCTGTCTTCCATTACATCCATAATCCTCTTCATAAAAGCTCTACAGTTATGAGTGACAAATAATTGATTGATAATTTCTATAATAAGCTACTAAAGTGCTTGTCTCACAGAAACAGAATGACCAAAGTACATTTATCAAAAATACCTTAGTTTGAACCTGTGTGTGTGTGTTTGCACACACTACACCACAGTTGCCTTATTATAATAAGGAATCTCGTTACGATAAAGAAAAAAGCATTGAGAATTAAAACTTAGTTAATAACCTGTAACAATGGCCCAGCAGCCCTGTGAATGGCACCATCAACACCTCCTCCGGCTTTCAAACGAGAATTTGCAGCATTTACTATGGCATCAATCTAAAACAATTAATTTCTTATATACTATGTTATAAGAACCATTTAGGAACTGCAAAAAAAAAGTTCTAAGAGTGATAACGACTGACAAGAAGTTAGTTCACGGCTGCCTCAGTCGCCGTAACTATGCCAGCCAAAGTATATTATATAAAGTAAAGGACATTATTCATATTGTGTAGGACTTGGGCTTAAGTGTATTAACAGTTGCATATACTTTTTAAAATAGTTGCATGTACGAAGATTACAGTGTAATTGGAATAAATCCTATATTAAGTTTAGGTGTGCAAAATGATGAAACTATTATTATTACAGTTCAAAAACTATTAATGTGGCATGTCTTTGTGATTGACACACTCCCTACCATAGGTTATATGGTAGCCCTGTTTTTTAAAAATGTCCTTAACAAATTAGTTACCTTCTAAGTTAGATTAATGGTTAACTCCCTAACTAAGATGAAACTAACCTCCAATTTTGTAATATCTCCCTTAAAAATGGAAATTTTGTCTGAGAGAGATTTATTTAAATCAGATTTTATAGATATCTTCGCCAATTCTTCTTGGTCCTCTGCCGCCAAATTTGCTTTGCCAATTGAGTTCTCACGAGCATATTTACTCCAACTTTCAATGTCCTCAATTGTCATGTATTCAGTGGCTTTATAGACTTTCCTCTTTTCTGCAATTGGTAGACCAAGTACTCTATCTTTTTCTGATTTCCATTGGGCTTCTGCAGACATTTTCAATTTAAGAATAGAAATACGTGGAAAAATGCGAGCAGAGGTGATAATAATCACAGATAACTATTATACTAGTAATACAGATAGGACAGCTGCTTTGACTTTGTTGACTGAGTTTTAAAGGTTCACACGCAGCGCTAGCGTCGAATATGACTGATATTGACAAGCTGATTTTGGAAATCAAAATGGACGAAGGAAATCAAAATGGCTGCATATCGACGAGTTCTCCGCAAAAAGGAAAATTCTTTCTTTATTTATTTTAAATAGAAATCTTATATTATGATAATAAAACAAAACAGTTTATTTTTAAAATATATATATTATGTTTAGTACTTTTCTAATGCCAACTTTTGTAGCATTTCCATTTTCAAAACAAACTTTTCCTGGATTGATCTGTTTAGCAATATATTAATTATGTTGCATCAAATGTGTAGTTTATGTCTTAAACATCGTATACTGCATGATAGTTCTTCAACATTGCAGCTATATGTATGGTCTTCATGTAATTCTAAAACAAACATCAACATTATAAAAGCCTTATCAACCTACAAACATTAAATGATTTTTCTATTGTTACTATTGCAAATAAGTATGCGATATTTTAGTAAAACTTACCGGGTGTACATAATATTCTAAAAACAACTTCTTCAGCAGATGGTAATAACAGAAAACTAAGTAACAAAAACACAATGAAAATAACACGCAAGAAGGACGCGAACGCCATTTTCACTCCATAGTAGTGATGTGCATAATCGAATGACGATAATCGAATTAATTGATTTCAGTAATCATTCGACTTAGTTGATTGTTAATAAGGATTAGTTATTAACAATCAACAACGGAGTTTATTGTATAATTACAATAAACTCCGTTGTAATTATTTACTAGCATACATTCGTTTAAAAAATTAGCTTTTCGACAATTCGAATAAATTGATTAAAAATTAGTATTATGGATTTATTGCAACTACTACTGTTTTATTAAACAAAAAGTAACAACAAGCGTGTCCGAGCAAGATGATCGTCCGCGTATTAAAGTAAAACAAAACTAATATTTAAAAACAATTATTCAATTAGACACAAAGAAATGAACGGGAAATTTTTTTTTGTTTGTCGTAGATCTGCGACAATGGAATACGACGAGTTAATTTAATCAGATAAAAATAAAATGTATAAGTAAATGTATAATGTAAATGTATTAGTATTATCATTCGATTATATTAGTTCAAAAATCAATTGGTTATTCGATTAATGAAATTATTCGACTTGCACATCGCTACTCCGCTACTACTGCAGCGCTTCGTGTGAACTCGAAGAACAAAGCTGTCACCCCCCTGATAATAATCGAGGAAACCGGCAAAAGAAACATAATTCTATGTTGACTTTTTACTTCTTAAATATTTTTATTAAATAAAAATAATAATTATTATTAAGAAATAAAATAAATTATTAACTTATAATAATACAAACTATACTCAAAAATTAAATAAATTTATAAAAAACAACAGTACTTTTATTTTATTTTTTTGATTGACATTTTAAATAAAAAGAAAAATTGACATTTTACTTTTTATGTCAAACGAGAAATCTCCACGTAACGGGCGTGTAGTTTCTTGAAAAGCGTGCGATTTTCTCTAGAAATCTGCCTAAATTTATTATGATTCGCTAATTAATGAAAACTAACTGAAATTTTCCTTCTATCGGGCACACCACTGTGTCAAAATTCACAAGGTAAGACTCTTAAACTACACTTAAACAATGCACTTTTTGAAATTTAATTAACCGGCGTTTTAGGCTTTATTTGCTGTAATTTTCTTAAATTTAATCCCTATTGTTAATTATTTTATAGGATGGGGACTTTTTCTTGGGCGTTTATATTCTGCATAGCATTTTCTGGCAGCTTTGCCGTTGACAGAAACAATTTCAAGACTTGCGATCAGTCAGGGTTTTGTAAAAGGTTACGTGCCTTTAAGCCTGAAAAATCACCTTATTATTTAAATACAGAATCAGTTAAAGTACATAATAATGTTTTAACAGCGGAAGTGTATACAATCAACCCAGTAATTGAATCCAAAGAGGTTGTGGTAAGTAACATGGTTTTATTTAAAGAAATATACGAATTAATAATTTTTCTCAACAAATCTAAATTATTAAACGTTAATAATGTGTAAGAACACAGATAATCTTATCTTAGGTTTATTTTACATGCTACATAAATGGTTTAGTTAAGCAAATAAATAGAACATAGATATTTTTCAATAATTTTCCTTAAATTATATGTACATTTTTTATTGCATGTATTATTTTAATTTTTATATATGCAAAAATAAGACTCAATAGATAATTTAGATTTATTTTTTATGTTGGTATAAGAGATGTAACAATATCATTTGTATTAAAATTGGATAATAGCAATCATTGATAAAACAGAATACAGATGCTTCCCCTGACCTGTGCAGAAATCACAGAAATAATAATATAGTTAATAATAATCTTCATCTTCCTTTGCAGTGGAAATATGCATTAAAGTTGTCAGCACTTCAAGATGGCACATACAGGGTTGAAATGGATGAGGCTGCTCCTCTATATCCAAGGTATAGGACACAATTGGCACTCGATGGTGAACCCAAACCTGACAGGTGAGAACTATTATTATTAGGTTATTGTGGCTATACATATGACTGCAGTTCAACACTCTGGTTTTTTAAAAAAAAAATTATTGTGACATATGACAGCACCCGCTTGATGTTAAGCTGAAGTGTGGTCCAAGATAGAATGTCACTGCTACCACAATTCAACAACTGTGAGTAGCAATCACATCTACTATGCTGGCCTAGATGGAACAGGCAACTTACAAGCTGATACCGAAACATGATCAAATCACTTCATGGTCTGTATACTTGTAAGTGGTGGTACTACCTCGGATCGGCAGACTGGGTACCACTGCCTACCACTCTTTGATAACCAGACCTGAAGCAAATATCCATCTCTTTTTTTTATTAACAAATATTTGCAATATTTAATATTATTAAATATTACAAATAAAAGCCATGAAACAAATATTTGCTCCGACCGGAAGCATTTATTATAGTTTATACTCATTTTTAGCCTCAAGTTATTGGAAAACAAAGAAGGTAAAGTAACAATAGTGAACTCCAGAGGCGAAAAAGTTATATTGACAGCGGAACCTTTGAAGATTGAGTTTCTGGACAAATCTGGCAATGTGGCAATGGTGCTTAATGAGAAGTCTCTCCTGCATGTTGAGAACCTTAGAAAAAAGAGAGAGAAGGTTGAGGATGATGAAGAAGGGAATGCTTTAATAACCGTGAGTAATATAAATGTAAAAAAATCTTAGAGAAATATTTATTTTCAAATGATTTTGGAAATAAAAACTAAATTTAAAGGTGACCGTGGTGTAGAAGCAGTGCAATGGTTACACAAACCAAGAGACCACACACTGGTACTAATGTTACTTTGATATATATACTTTGGTTGTCCTGTTTCTATGATACATGCACTTTAGGGTAGCTTAGTATAGAAATGTATAAAAAAATGTTACACCTGATGTTAAGCTTAACATCGTCGTCACTCTTGGACCACCTCTTGCTTATCATCAGGCAGGTCGTGGTCAGATGTCGTGTCACAATAAAAAAAGGCAATTCTGTCTTTAACCTATTGGAGGTCCTTGGCACATAAGGTTAATGCCCCCATGGAACTAGGGGCCTCTGTCGATCGCGGAGCCCTGGGCACGTGCCCAGTGTCCAGTGGGAAAGAGGGGCTAGAATGGAGGTGACTGTTATTATGCAATAGTTAAATAACTGCAGTAGCAGTCACATTCACTATACCTCCCTAATTATGCCCAGCTATTTAGAAGCGTGGTAGGCAACGGTACCCAGTCTGCCGATCCAGGGTAGTACCACTACTTACAAGTATACAGACCGTGAAGTGATTTGGTCACGTTTCGGGATCAGCTTGTAAGTTGCTGGTTCCAACTAGGCTAACATAGTGGATGTGATTGCTACTCACAGTTATTGAATTGTAGTTGTAGTGACATTCATTCATGGACCACACTTTGGCTTAACATCAAGCAGGGTGCTGTCATATGTCGAGTCACAATAATAATAAAAAAAGCTAAGTCACTTAACTTCAAGTATCGGTAAAGATCATGTAAAAACACTTATTATGAGTGTTTATCAAACAAAGGAAATAAGTATGAGATAGTATAAAGTTGTACTTATCTAAACAAGAACAAAGATTATTAACTCAGATGATCTAACACATTTAAATGCGTTATTGATTATGTCTTATCTACGAATACGTGATCTCTTTGTGATCTCTATGAATGATAAGATACTTTGAACCCTTTTTTATTGTGAGTACTTGAAAAGAAGGGCAGACAAAAGCACTTTGTTAGGAATTATTGGCTTACTGTATATAAAAAATCCTCAATCAATAAATCAAATAGTCACGCCTTTTTCCCACAGGGATAGGCAGAGACAAAAGATGCGCCACTTGCGAAGATCCTGACACAACTCACTCGCTTCCCTTACATCTACAATTCTCTTTATACAATGCTATACGTAAAGTTCCTGGTTCGATTCCCGGTTGGAGCAAATATTTGTAGCCAATACAAGTATCGAAACTACCATTTATATATTTTTTCATCATTGGACATTGCATAAATAGTACATAAAAGCACAAAATGAATGATGTCCTTTGAAATTATTATATTATTATTTGATAAGCTAGCATAGTTCAAGTGTTATCATTTACATGTTATTAATTACGGTTATTAAAGACAAATAAATAATTCTACGACCTCACGTATTGAATTATCAAAAAAAGGTCAATAACGTGCGAATTGATAAGGTAAGGTAAAAAAATAAGTTTGATAAGGCAACAACACACTTTTTTAATTGTGACTCGACATATGACAACACCCGCCTGATGTTAAGCTAGAGTGCGGTGTGAATGGAGGTGACAGCTACTACAGTTCAATAACTGTGAGTAGTAGTAACATCCACTATGCCGGCTTAGTTAAAACCGGTAACTTACAAGCTGATCCCAAAACGCGACTAAGTCACTTCAGAGTCCGTGTACTTGTAAGTGGTAGTACTGGCAGACTGGGTACAATTGCCAACCACTCTTTGACAACAAGACCCGGAGCAAATATCTGCCTCTTAATCCTCTGCCTTTTTAATTAACAAATATTTGTAAAAGCTATGAAACAAATATTTGCTCCGACAGGGAATCGAACCTTGGACATCCGCGTAATGGACTGGTAGCATACCACTACACCACTTTGATATCTCTGATATATTGATGCGCGGCCGACTAAAAAGGCTGTCTTATTATACGTCGCCATTATTGTTGCCTCAGTCGTTATCACTATGCCGGCCAAAGATTTGCGAGTCACTACTAGCTCATGTGTTCTCTCTATCCTAAAAGCTTGTATCTTTCAAAGCGAATTCCGAAAAAGCACCCTTGGTCGGCTTAGTAATGGTTCTCCCTCAGTGGAGCAACCGATCTCCTCCATGAAGGCCAGGAGACCCTTCTCGCGTATTTACTATTGCTTATCTAAAGGCAGGTCAAGGTCAGACGATAAAACGCGAAGAAAACAAACAAAAAAAATGTTTTGTCTTGTATCTGGGTTGTCAGAGAAAATATTTTTATTTTATCATGACTCGACATTTGACAGCACCACGCCTAATGTTAAGCTGGAGTGCGGTCCGTGAATAGTAGTCACTGCTACTACATTTCAATAACGTAAGTAGCAGTCACATCCACTATGCCGGCCTAGTTGAAACCGCTTGTTTTATAGCATTTATATAACAATTAAAAACCTCAGAACCAATTAAAAATAAAAATGTTTAATTATTTAATTGTTTCTTTAGTTTAGTACAATTATTTTTATTTATTTACTTCCTTACTCTTATTCTTTTTTACTTCGATTAGTTAGCCGACCAAATCGGAGACATCCTCAAGAAAGCTAGCCTAGTGCCCATAACCGTAGAGATTGTATGAAGAGAATTATGAATGTGAAGGAAGCGAGGGAGTTGTGTCAGGAACGTGGCAAGTGGCGCTCCATTGCCTCTGCCTATCCCTGTGGGAAAAAGCCGTGATAATTTGATTGATTGATTAATTTCTTACTTGACATTTGACCTCGACTTGCTTGATTGTGAGCAAAGGAAGATCCAAAAGTGCCAACGACTAAAATAACCGACTTGGTCGCCAGTCGCTGCACTATGCCGACCAAAAATAGATATAGTAGGGGAATGAGTTAAAGGAACGTGCGAGGAATGCAGTTGTGATGTCATGGTCACGTGTCTATTATGAATAGTGAAGTAACATGCAAAATGTCGATAACAATAAACACACACTTTCCTTAAAATGCAAATAGATTTAGTTACTAAAAATTATAAATGTGTATTAAATTGAAGTATAAACATTAGACAGCAACAATTTTTAATGAATTATATATTAATTTAATTTTGAAAATAGTGACTGCATGTTTTTTTTTCTTTTTCACACATTTTAATAACGTTTCTAATAATGGTTCTAGCCTGAATACGGATGACGACTCTCTTTTATTTAATTAATTCACTAATTTTTTAATAATCAAACAATGAAAATATGGATACGTTTTTATCGATATTAAATGACATCGCCGAGCTATGAGTGTCACTAAAAGCGGCTACTAAGATACGGGTGGTTGTCGTTTCACGCCCCACCGCACCTCAGCCCCCCAATTCATTTAGCTCGTTTCCCAACTATAGAACATTATTTAGAATGTAAAACTATGACAATTATTATTTTATTTTACATAAAAACATTCTGAATATGTACATTTTTATACTAAGCTACTAAATGTGTACTTGTATCATAGAAAAAGTACGACCAAAGTACATAATATATTAGAGATACATTGGTACAAGTGTTATTTAAGTGATATTTTAGACATTTTATTTGGTTTTTAGAAAGAAGAAGAGGAAGGCATGTGGGGTGAGAACTTCAAGAGCCATCATGATAGCAAACCACGCGGCAACGAGGCTGTTTCATTAGATATCACATTCCCCGATGCTGACAATGTATACGGTTAGTGTTTTTGTAGAAGTTTTAGATTTAAAACCTCGCGACAAGCGCACAGACCATAAAGTGATTTAGTCACGTTTCGTGATCAGCTTGTAAGTTGCCGGTTCCAATTAGGCCAGCATAGTGGATGTGATTGCTACTCACAGTTATTGAATTGTAGTAGCAGTGACATCCATTCATGGACCATACTTCAGCTTAACATCAAGCGGGGTGCTGTCATATGTCAAGTCACAATAAAAATTAAAAAAATACCATACCTTTTATTGTACTCGGCATATGACAGCGATCCGCCTGATGTTAAGCTGGAGTGCGAAGGTGGCAGTGGAATAACTGCAACTAGCAGTCACATCCACTATGCCGGCCTAGTTAAGCCGCCAATTTTCAAGCTGATCCCGGAACGTGAAAGTGACTGTGTCACTTGACGATCTTTAGTCCTGAAAGAAGTAGCTACACATGGAATATTACAAAATATACAATCCCGTTTTTTTTCTAACTGTTTGTCCCTTTAGGCTAAAATAAAATTAAGAACCCTAGTCGACATATGTTTTTTTTTAATATTCAGGTATACCAGAGCACACAGATAACTTTGCCCTCAAAACCACAACATCTGGTGAACCTTACCGTTTATTCAATTTGGATGTATTCGAATACGAATTAAATAGTAACATGGCCATATATGGAGCAATACCTGTTATGTACGCACATGGGTATGTATTTGTTTTGAATAATAATATATTGTTTTCTAGTCGGCATAGTGATGGCGACTCAGGCATATATAGTATGTAAATACAGTGTAAACTGCTAAAACAGTCCTGTAAATACGGTGTGAACATCATCTTCAGTAGCGAAGGATCCGCTGAAACAGCCCTGTAAATACGGTGTGAACATTACATCCAGTAGCGACAGGTCTGCTAAAACAGTCCTGTAAATACGGTGTAAACATTACATCCAGTAGCGACAGGTCTGCTAAAACAGTCCTGTAAATACGGTGTGAACATTACATCCAGTAGCGACAGGTCTGCTAAACAGTCCTGTAAATACAGTGTAAACATTACATCCAGTAGCGACAGGTCTGCTAAAACAGTCCTGTAAATACGGTGTGAACATTACATCCAGTAGCGACAGGTCCACTAAAACAGTCCTGTAAGTACGGTGTAAACATTACATCCAGTAGCGACAGGTCTGCTAAAACAGTCCTGTAAGTACGGTGTAAACATTACATCCAGTAGCGACAGGTCTGCTAAAACAGTCCTGTAAGTACGGTGTAAACATTACATCCAGTAGCGACAGGTCTGCTAAAACAGTCCTGTAAATACGGTGTGAACATTACATCCAGTAGCGACAGGTCCGCTAAAACAGTCCTGTAAATACGGTGTAAACATTACATCTCGTAGCGACGGATCCGCTAAAACAGTCCTGTATATACGGTGTTTCTGTGTGATCGAGCTCTTAGGCGAAGTATGTTAATGTTTTTCTTTGTTACAGCACTGAGCGCACAGTGGGTGTGTTCTGGCACAATTCAGCTGAAACGTGGGTTGATGTACAGAACTATAATGATGGGACTGTTGTTTCGTCATTGGTCGACTTTGTGACTGGGAGTAGTAAGCAGAAGCGTGTCGATGCAAGGTTAGTTGCTTGAGCAAGCTTAGCAGTGGCTAGTTAAGTCATTTTAGAGCAAAAAATATTTGTGGATGTCAGTCCTAGCTGATGTTACGCTGAAGTGCGGTCCATGAACGAAAGTAACTGCTACTACAGTTAAATAACCAAGTAGCAGTTGCATCCACTATGCCGACCACTTACCGGCAACTTACAAGCTGATTCGGAAATGCGACCGAATCCCTTCACGGTATGTGTACTTGTAAGTGGTGGTACTACCCCGGATCCACTCTTTGGTTACCAAACCCAAAGCAAATATCCACCTCCTTTTTTTGATTAACCCCCAACTCAAAAAGAGGGGTATTATAAGTTTGACTTGTCTGTGTATCTGTGTGTCTGTCTGTAGCATCGTAGCTCCTAAACGAATGGACCAATTACGATGCGGCTTCGTTTGAAAGCTGACGTGATCGAGATGGTTCTTAGCTACAATTGATGAAGATCTGATCAGGGGTTTCAAGGTCATCAGCTCGTTTTGTTAGCTGCGGTAGCGATCTTAGACGCATAATCGGTATTTACTTTACTTTTAAACATATCTGTGACTAACCATTTAGAACACTAACGTATACAAGTAAAATATTTATGTAAGAATTAAGGATAAATGTGCTTTATTATTTAATTTAATTTCAGATTCATGAGTGAGAGTGGTATATTGGACATGTTTGTGTTACTTGGTGATAAACCACATGATGTCTTCCGCCAATATACAAAGCTTACCGGTGTCGCTCCTCTACCGCCTGTAAGTTTTTTATATTTATTATTAACTAGCTGTGCCCGCGGTTTTACCCGCGTAAAATTAGGTTTATAACACAGTCATAAAAAAAGAGGAGGTTCTCAAATCGACTGCATATTCCTTTTTTAACACGCTTTTATTTTTATTTATTTTTATTGTGACTCAACATATGACAGCACCCCGCTTGATGTTAAGCCGAAGTGTGGTCCATGAATGAATGCCACTGGACTCTATACTCTGCCGGCCTAGTTGGAACCGGCAACTTACAAGCTGATCCCAAAACGCGACCAAATCACGGTCTGTATACTTGTAAGTGGTGGTACTACCCCGGATCGGCACCAATGCCTACCACTCTTTGAATTACACATTTTAGGCTCTATGAACTAAGTTTCCTTTTACCTAATTTGTAAGGATGAGTGGAAGTAGATTGACGAAAAGAATTTATAAATCTCATGTGAATGGATGCGTTAAACATGGCAGGCCCAGGAGGGTGTTTGCCGACCAAATCGGAGACATCCTCTAGAAAGCTAGGATGCCTAGTGCCCATAACCATAGAGCTTGTATGAAGAGAATCGTAAATGTGAAGGAAATGAGGGAGTTGTGTCAAGTTCGTGGCAAGTGGCGCTCCATTGTCTCGTGACAATTTGATTGATATGTATTTATTTTTTATATATATTTTTTGTTTAGAAATTCTCTCTCGCCTACCATCAATGCCGTTGGAATTACAATGATGAGGAAGACATAAGGCAATTGGATGAGAACTTTGACCAATATGATATAGCAGCTGATGTCTATTGGCTGGATATTGAATATACTGATAGAAAGAAGTAAGTTCTTTATTAGTCATTCACAAAAGCGACTGTGGTGTAGTGGCAGTGCAATGGTTATGCAAACCGAGAGCACGAGTTCGAGACCACCCACCGGTACTAATGTATCTTTGATATATGTACTTTGGTTGTCCTGTTTCTATGATAAAAGCACTTTAGTAGCTTAGTATAGAAATGTTAATATATAAAAAACAAAAAAAAAACTGAAGCGTGTCGACTGGGGCAACCAATTGTGACTCGACATCTGACATCACCCTGCTTGATGTTACGCTGGAGTGTGGTCCATGAATGGATGTCACTGCTACAACAACAATTCAATAACTGAGTAGCAGTCACATCCACTATGCCGGCCTAGTTTGAACCGGCAACTTACAAGCTGATCCCGAAACGCGACCAAATCACTTCACGGTCTGTAAGTGGTGGTACTACCCCAGGTTTCCCCCATCTTTATACAGTCGTCGCTATCACTTTTTTTTGCAGATATTTTACATGGGACTTGGAGAAATTTAAGCATCCAGCAGATATGATATCAAATCTGACAGCGAAGGGTCGTAAAATGGTTGTGATCATAGATCCGCATATAAAAAGGGAGGCTGGTTACTTCTTGCATGAAGACGCCACGGAGAACAATTATTATGTAAAAAATAAAGATGGAAATGATTACGAAGGTATGTCTTTATATCCTTTACATCCTTAAACTATGAAACAAATATTTGCTTCGACCGGGAATCGAACCCGGGATTTTACGCGTAACAAAATGGTGTCCACTCAGTCCCAATCTGCCGATCCGGGGCACCACTTATATAAACCGTAAAGTGACTTGGTCGCAATACGGGATCAGCTATTAGTTTCCGGTTCCAACTAGGCCGGCATAGTGGATGTAATTGCTACTTATAGTTATTAAACTGTAGTAATAGTCACCTCTATTCATGGATCGCACTCCAGCTTAACATCAGGCGGGGTGCTGTCATATGTGTAGTCAAAATAAAAAACCTTTTTTTTTTAAATTATAGGTTGGTGCTGGCCAGGGTCATCGAGTTACTTGGATTTCTTCAACCCAGTTGTTGCCAAGTATTATTCTGATAGATTTAGGTTTGAGAATTTCCCCGGCACAAGCAAGGATGTACATATATGGAATGACATGAATGAGCCGTCGGTGAGTACTTTGTATTTGTGACTCGACATATGACAACACCCCGCCTGATGTTAAGCTGGAGTGTGGTCCATGAATGGAGATGACTGCTACTACAATTCAATAACTGTAAGTAGCAGTCACATCCATTATGCCGGCCCAGTTGAAACCGGCAACTTACAAGCTGATCCCGAAACGCGACTAAGTCACATCACGGACTGTATATTTGTAAGTGGTGGTACTACCCCGGATCGGCAGACTGGGTACCACTCTTTGATAACCAGACTTGAAGCAAAATCCACCTCTTTTTTTTTATTCACAAATATTTGCAATATTTAATATATTCAATAATAAATAAAAGCTATGAAACAAATATTTGCTCCGACCGGGAATCGAACCCGGGACTTTATTTGCAACAAACCAAAACTCACACTCTAGTTTTACATCAGGTGGTGTACTGTTATAATGTTGAGATATGTGTGAATCTATGTTTGTAACCTCGGCGTGTACACTGGGATTTGAACCCGGTATCTGTCGCTTAACGCTTTGACCACAAATCTACAATTCGCGTCGAAATTTGCTAGATGTCGAGCATACTAATTTATACTTTAAGGCGACCGTGGTCTGACCGAAAGTGCTGGTTCGAAACCACCCACCGGTAAATAAAAGGACATTTTGGGCTATACACAGTAAGACATAGGTCTTCAACCTTTTTTAGTGCAAGGGCCAAACATCGATTTCACATCGTCCGAAGGGGCACAACTTTTCACGACACTTTACCACCTTATCAATAAAATAAAAGACATACATAATTTCAAATTTCAATAATCTTTATTGGTTAATTAAAGTCAATCTTCATTGGTTAATTCACTTAGCTGGCGGGCCGCATGAGGCCCGCGGGCCGCGGGTTGAAGACCCTAGCAGTAAGAGATAGAATACGTAAAACAGAATTATTATAATTTTAGGTATTCAACGGCCCAGAAATAACAATGCCAAAGGATTGCCGCCATTACAAGCCAGCTGTTGAAGGCGAAGTAGGATTAAGCACTTTTTGGGAGCATAGGTAAGATATGAAAACTTCGTTAATAATACTATATAATTCCAGGCCGGCATAGTGGATGGAACTGCTACTTACAGTTATTGAAATGTAAGTAGCTATGACATCCATTTATGGACCGCACTCCATCCAGTTTAGCATCAAACCGAGTGTCGTGTCGAGTCACAAATTTTTTTTTATTACTATTTTTTTTATAATAATTTACTTTTTTATTATTATACATTTCTATACTAAGCTACTAAAGTGCCTGTATCATAGAAACAGGACAACCAAAGTACATATATCAAAGATACATTGGTACCGGTGGGTCTCGAACACGTGCTTTTCGGTTTGCGTAACTATTGCACTGCCACTACACCACGGTCGCCAGACAATGAGCAGGTCTGATTCTCCTAATACAAGAACAGCGAATAGATAAGTGTCTTCACGGTTGCCCCGGTCGCCGTCACTATGCCGGCCAAAGAAAATATACATCGGGGAATATCGAAAGAATGCCGAGAAAAATTTGGCAGAAGCGTAAGTATGAGCGAAAGAACTGGCAGAAGCTGACAAACTGGTGGAAACAAATCAGCTTATAAGTGGCCGGTTTTAACTGGGCTACTTACAGTTGTACTTACAGACTGTAAGTAGCCCTAGGTACAGACCGTTTTTTTTTTTTTTTTTTTTTTTTGTGACTCGACATATGACAGCACCCCGCTTGATGTTAAGCCAAAGTGTGGTCCATGAATGAATGTCACTGCTACTACAATTCAATAACTGTGAGTAGCAATCACATCCACTATGCCGGCCTAGATGGAACCGGCAACTTACAAGCTGATCCCGAAACGTGACCAAATCACTTCACGGTCTGTATACTTGTAAGTGGTGGTACTACCCCGGATCGGCAGACTGGGTACCACTGCCTACCACTCTTTGATAACCAGACCCGAAGCAAATATCCATCTCTTTTTTTTATTATTAACAATTAAATATTACAAATAAAAGCTATGAAACAAATATTTGCTCCGACCGGGGATCGAACCCGGGACTTTACGCGCAACAAACCAGTCGCTAAACCGTTCGTCTACGCCTGTCGCCTGTACGTCACCGTGAAGTAACTTAGTCGCGTTTTGGGATCAGCTTATAAGTTGCCGGTTTCAACTAGGCCGGAATAGTGGATGCGAGTTCTACTTTTAGTTATTTACCTGTAGTAGTTGTCACCTCCATTCATTGACCGCACTCCAGCTTATCAGCAAACCGAGAGCACTAGTTCGAGACCACCCACCTGTACCAATGTATCTTTGATATATGTACTTTGGTTGTCCTGTTTCTATGATACAAGCACTTAAGTAGCTTAGTATAGACATGTAATGAAAATAATTACATGTCTATACTATTATTATTTTTTCTGCATTCTTTGTATTGTTTTGTATGTGTTTATGAATATATATGTATGTGTGTATATATTTATGTATGTAGGTCATTACATACTTAATATTAAATTATATATGTTAAATTGGAATCACGCATGACTCGAGCACGTATTTATTCTAGTAGAGTATGCGGAAACAGCATGCTACGTCTCACCTTATACATATTATAAATGATTTGAAATTTAAAAAAATTACATTTCAGACACATTCATAATGAGTATGGCCTAGCGCATATCAAGAGCACATTCGAAGGTATGCTAAATCGCGCTGATGGGAAATATCGTCCGTTTATATTAACAAGATCTGCTTTTGCCGGCACGCAACGGTAAGTCGACTATAGTACATTTTTCCTTATTTGGCAAAAGTAGTATAATGACATAATGACGGACTTATGACAACAATTACTACTGACGCGAATCAATACGAATATATAAAAATATAAATGAATTACTGTGAAAATGGTTTATTTAATTTGTGAATTTACCGTTATTATATACACGGTTTTTGTTAAAATTCTATACTAATATTATAAAGAGGAAAGAATTGTATTTTTTTGTGTGTGTATGTTTGTAATGAATAAACTCAAAAACTACTGGGCCGATTTCAAAAATTCTTTCATCATTAGAAAGCTACATTCTTCGTGAGTAACATAGGCTATATTGGAGTTTAGGGTCCCGTACGAAATCTCGAATAATGTAACCTAAGGTGTAAAAAATTACTCAAAAAATTCTTTACATCGCGTACGCTGCGAAAACTATTGATGATAGAACAAAATATAGTTCTACAATTTTAAAGAACACATTAAAATCTACAAAAAAGTCCGCGATAACATATATACAACTATGATAGTTTCTTCACTATAACTACTTTTATAAAAACTAATTATATAAATTGATCAAAAACTGATGATTAACCTGGGCAACGCCAGGTTACGCAGCTAGTAATGTATATTATGTGTGTGATTTTAATAACTTTTGTGCATTTGTTACATTGTGTATGTTTATTCTATAGAATAAAACAGTAGTAAAGAGTTTTATTAGATGGAGGCATGGGATAGGAAATTGTGATTTTCATTTTTGTTTACTACTTCTGCCTAGTAAGAAAAAATCACAGTATAGACTTAGTTTATTTTTATTGAGACATGATATCTGACCTCGACTCGTTAGATGATAAGCATGGGCAGGTCCAAGAGTGCAATTGACTGAATAAAACCGACTCAGTTCACGGTTTCTCAGTTGGCGAGACTATGCCGGCTTGTGGTTTTATGTGTAAAAGAATCTTGGGTAATCTGTAAAATGCAGTAATCTGATTTTTTTACTAATGCTGACTCCTTGACACCTATATTAATGCAAGATCAAGGAGTTGTACTCTAGTTTAATTTTTGAAGTTACTCATATCTTTATGTCAGCTAATGGCATTGGAGCTGTTTTTGTTTTTGTATATATACATTCTTGGGTCGCAAACCAGCATAAATCTTGGAATGTTCATTTTTGATATTTTTAATTTTCGACCTGTTGTATATACCGAATTAAATATTATAAATAAATCCAGTAAACCCAAATTTTCATGGCACGTGACTTGTTTTGAATTAAGGAGGTTGTACTGTATTTTAAATTTGCAGTTACGCAGCTGTATGGACTGGTGACAATGAAGCCAATTGGGGTTTCTTAGCTGTTAGCGTCCCAATGTGTTTGTCACTCGCTTCGGCTGGTATTAGTTTTTGCGGCTCTGACGTTGGTGGGTTCTTTAAATACCCAGAGTCTGAACTCATGACCAGGTGGTACCAGGTAAGGACTTTGAACTATTTACATGAGGATTCTAAGATGACCGTGGTTGTGTCGAATCAAATTTTTTTTTTATATCGTGGCTCGTCATATGACAGCATTCCGCCTGATGTTAAGCTGGAGTGCGGTCCATGAATAGAGCGACTGCTACTTCAGTTAAATAATTCAAAGCAGCGGTCGTATCCAATATTACGGCCTATTTAAAATTAACGGTAGCTGCAACTGGCATCATGTCATTCTATTCGGAATGGCGTTCTAAGGGGGAGGCCTATGTTCAGCAGTGGACGTCTTCTGGTTAATCATTCTGAATTCTACTCTCATGCTTTTTCTGTGGGTCTTCCGGTTCGTGGTCTCCACTCTAGAACCTTTCTCCCCATCAGTTGTCGGTTCCTCGAGCGATGTGGCCAGTGCCACTGTTGTTGCACTCTGGTTCTTCGGATACACTCTGGATACACCTGTGCTGTCTACTACTCTTAAATATATAATCATCATTATCAGCCACTGCTAAACATAGGCCTCTCCCTTAGAACGCCATTTCGAACGACAAGATGCCAGTTGCATCCACTGGTTATTCGTGACTTTCATTATGTCGTCTGTCCACCTAGTAAGAGGCCTACCTACGCTGCTTCTTCCGGTTCGTGGTCTTCACTCTAGAACCTTTCTTCGCCATCGGTTGTCGGTTCTTCGGGCGATGTGGCCAGCCCATTGCCACTTCAGCTTGAGAATCCTACGGGCTATGTCGGTACCTTTGGTTCTTTGGCGAATACCCCGTTCCGGATTCTATCGCGCAGAGACACACCAAGCATAGCTCTCTCCAATGCCCCCTGAACGATTCTGAGATTTTCCAACAGGCCAATATTAAGGGCCACGTCTCAGTGCCATATCATCACTGGCAACACACACTTCTCGAAGAAATATCTAAACAGTCTTTTTATTCTTCTTTATTACAGGCTGGTGCGTTCCAACCATTCTTCCGAGCTCATTCTCACATCGAGACCAAGCGCAGGGAGCCGTGGCTCTATGACTCCTCAACAACAGCACTCATAAGGGACGCGATAAGACGACGTTATATTTGGCTGGATTTCTGGTGAGGGTTGTATTTACTTTTTTATGAAATAGGGAATATGCATGTGGTTTAAATATTGCTGCAAATTTTTCCCCCGATTCTTTATTGTACTAACATCATGCTAAAATAATTATATTTTTAATTTTCTTTGTATATATTGCATAAAAGATTAAGTAAAAAGCGAAAGATAAGCAAGTGAAATTCAAATGAGTGAAACGCATCACCATTGGCCGAATGAAACGTGACGTCACATTACACGTTCGGGGTTGAAGCTCATATTGTGCGCGTAGTGTTTAAGAGAAAAAATAGCTGTTCTTTGTGTTTATGCAGTGTTTATGTTTAGCTATTACAACTTAAAAATCCACATAAATAACGGTAACACTTGTAGTAAACAAATACTGGTCGTGACGTGTGACGTCATTAAAAGCCCGCGCTAGATGATGGCGTTCAAATGTGTCAAATTTAATCGAAATTTTAAAATTATTTTTAAAAAATAATAAGAACTTTTCCAACAATATTTATATTTTATATTATGTTATAACGATGTAATAAGTGAATTAAACACATAAAAAAAATACATGCATATACCCTATTGTGACTCGACATACAATAAAAGTTCGGTGCGTCTTTTCTTTGTAGAACAATTGACAAGTGGAATGCTTTGCCAGCCCATGTGTTCTCTCCATTCTATGACCTTGGATCCTTCAAGCGATGCGTGAAGAAGCACCATAGGCCGGCATAATGACGGCAACTGAGGCGGCCGGGGGCTGGCTCGGTTTTTTCAGTCGATTTCACTACAATCCTATCCTTCACCTATCCTATAAAGCGATGCGTGAAGAAACACCTTTGGCCGGCATAGTGACGGCTCTGGCAGTCGTGAACTAACTAGGTTTTGCAGTCGTCGCCACTCTTCGTCGACCTCTAACATGCTTACCATGCATATTAAGAGTGGTAGGCAGTGGTGCCCAGTCTGCCGATCCAGGGTAGTACCATCACTTACAAGTATACAGACCGTTAATTGACTTATGGCGTTTCGGGATCAGCTTGTAAGTTGCCGGTTCCAATAGAACTGAATAGTGGATGCGACTGGTACTTACAGTTACTGGTACTTACAGTTACAAGCGGTTAACTGTAGTAGCAGTCGTATATAGAGTCACACTATTTTTTTTTGTACAGGTACACCAAATTCTACGAGCATACGCTGAACGGTTTGCCAGTGATCCGCTCTCTGTGGCAGGACTATCCTGACGAGAAAGAAACTTATACAATGGATAATATATACACTATTGGTACGTATATAATTATACAAAATACACATTTCAAGTGTACAGACCAAGAGGTGACTCGGTCGCGTTTCGGTATCGGCTTGAAAGTTGCTGGTTCCAGCTAGGATGGTAGTTAGTTTAGGCGAGTGCTATCAGTTTTTTCGGGCAAGTCGAGTGCTACTGGTCTCGACTTGCCTGATGGAGTGTAAGCAAGGAAATGTCAGAGTGCCGACGACTGAAAAAACTCAATTCACTGTTGCCTCAGTCGCCGTCACTTAAAATATGCGACATTTGGCCTCAATGGTAAGCAAGAAGACGTTGAAGAGTGCCGACGACTGTGTTTGATGATTTGGTTTAAGGTTGCCTTAGTCAATGTAGAACTGCCTGTAAATGTAAAGTAGTTTCGAGTATAATGCTATTAGAATAAGAGTAGGACGAGCTGTTGACTAACTTCACTTGAACTGATTCAAAGGTGTCTTTTCCTTGACGGTCCGCAAAGAAAAAGACACCATACTAAAGTGAAGTTGGTTGCAGAGTTAGACGTCACAAAATGGCGCCGATTCCGTCCTATTCTTATTTTAATCGCATTATAGTAACATTTATCGATACGAGAATGGATTTGTCTAGTATATAAAAGCGGCATCCCGCTTTATGTTAAGCATGAGTAGGGACTGTAAATGGAGGTGACTTATACAATTACATGAAGCAGTCGCATCCTACATGCTGGCCTAGTATGAACCAGCAACTTTAAAGCTGTTACTGTAACGCGACTAAGTCACTTTACGGTCCGCAGCTTAACATCAGGCGTGGTATCAGCTTAAAAGTTGCTGGTTCTAACTAGTCTGGCATAGTAAATGTGACTACTACTTACAGTTAATTGACTGCGGTAGCAGTCTCCTCCATTCATGGATCGCACTCCAGCCCAACTTCAGGCGGGGTGCTGTCATATATTATATTTCATACATTATATATATACATTTCTATAGTAAGCTACTAAAGTGCTTGTATCATAGAAACAGGAAGACCAAAGTACATATATCAAAGATACATTGGTACCGGCAATACATTGGTATCGATCTTCAATCAAAAATATAATAATTTTTTTTTTTCTTATTTTAGCAAACGAATTGCTTGTTCGTCCAGTCGTTGAGAAAGGTGTGACCAGCATAAAAGTTTATTTGCCAGGAAAGAACAGTAACACAATATGGTATGACGCTGATTCTTACAGCGCTCATAAGGCAAATGGATACATTGATCTATCTGTTACATTGGCGAAGGTACGTTGAATACAATCCAAGTTTAATACTACCAGTTTTGAAGTGAAACTATTTGTAGACGCGTTGTGTATAGGTAGTTAACCCGTGAAGCAAGCGAGCGAACGAACGCAGATAAAGCGCCATTTTGTTTTAATCAAATTCAACTATATCCTGACAAATCATTTATTTTTTTCTTTCTTCTTGTTTATGGCTTTAGTATTTAACTTGCCAGTGTCAAAGTAAAAATATATGGTTCAATGTTAAAACATTGTTAAGTAAAGATGAAGATGAACCACGCGAGTGATTCATCACAAGATGACGATGATAGTGAGGTTGATGATCATTGTTTTAGTAAAGCGGCGGAAAGCCTTTACTAAAACTTAAATAATAAAGAAAATAAAGGTTCCCTCCTTAGATAATAGATACACAGCTTTTCACAGCTTTAAATTACTTGTTTATACTCGATCAACTTAAAAATGATTACTGGATAACAATTCTACCATTATTATACATTAACATCTATGAAAAACACAAGCTTTTCAAATAATTCAAAATTGCGCGTCCTGTCACTTGCAGTTGCCCACCAAAACTCGACAAATCATTTATTTTCTTTTTGACAGTTCGAAATTAGTAACGCTATCACACGTTCCGATTCGATTTGAAATAATAACCGATTTTTATTTCATCTAATCGCGCATTTATTATGCCAAACCAGTTCGAAATTTAAATAAAACTTAGGCGCGTTATATATTTAATCATGTTCGCGATTCATTTTTTTCCATATGATCGATTTATCATATTTTAAGAGCTGTTTTTTAATCTGGGTTGTTTGTTGCCCGTCAACAAAGTACGACATTACTGTAGTACATTATTTCGAAAAAAAAACGGTAATTCATAGGCGTGAGCTGTCAAAAAGAAAATAAACGTTTAGACAGGGTTTAGATAGCGTTAGTCAATTAATTGTTTGTAATTAAATTACATGAAGTCAATCGTGATCATTGCACTACCACTATACCACGGTCGCCTTTGCTTATAATTAATTATTATCATGCAGATCCCAGTTTACCAGCGTGGTGGCACCATAATACAGAGGAAGGAGCGTGTACGCCGATCGTCACAATTGATGCACGACGATCCATACACATTGGTGATTGCACTCGATGCCAATGTAAGTATGAATACCACTTTTCAAGAGTGAATACCATTCTTCAAGAGTGAATACAACTGTTGAAAAGTAAATACCATTCTTCAATAGAGAATTCCACTCTTGAAAAAAATTATATTATTATAATAACACCTTCGATTATTATAACACCTTCGGTTCCGACACTTTTAAATAGTCGGAGATCGAAGCATAACCTAGCGGCGGCGGCGGCCTGTGTCGACTGTTATGAACAGGTTCATACATGTTGCGCGGGGAATCCCCCCCGACTCCCACTACGTGCACTCTATCACTTGTTAATTTGTTACGCACACGACACGTTCATAGGTTCTGATCCTGCCTCCGACCCAGATTCCGACTCCGATAAAGCAAATTTAAAAACTCCGACTCCGCCTTCGGTTACGATAAACCTACCTCCGTTACATACCTGGTTTATAGGGTTGTTTTTTAATTTTCAGAACAAAGCTGAAGGCACAATATACATAGACGATGGCGAAACCTACGAATATAAACGGAATAAATATATATATGCTAAAATTACATGCAATGAAAATACTATTGCTTACAAGTAAGTCTATTATTTAATATTACTTATTTAATATTGTTTTTGGCATCGACAAATGTGTGCTATATATTTTGGCCGGCATAGTAACATAGTGATCTCAAGAAAGCCGTGTTGCCTAGTGCCGATAACCGTTAGGCTATGATAAGAATTGTGGGTGTGAGGGTAAGGAGTTGTGTCAGGGTCGCCGTAAGTGGCGCTCCATGGTCTGCTTTTTCCCTGTGGCAATTAGGGCGTAACAATTGTAGTTGTAGTTATTTGCGGGCTCGTTTCCGCACTTGAAGTCCTCTTTGGTTTCTTTGTACGTTTTTCAACGGTTCTCCTTCAGTGGAGCCACCCGATCTCCCCCAGGAAGGCCAGGAGACCCTCTGTGCAGACCTCCGGAAGCGTCCTCGCATTGCCAAGGAACTTCTGTCTTGCTTCGGCTACTCCTGTACTCCCGCAACTCAAAAGCACATGTGCAGTTGTCTCCTCCTCATTCAGGCATCTCCTACAGAGGGGGCTGTCCGATATGTTGAGGTTGTACAGGTGCTTATTAAAACCGCAATGCCCCGTTATAACACATACCATAGTGCGGAGCTTGGCTCTGCTAAGGTCCAGCAGTTGTCCTGTCAAGCGTCTGTCAATATGAGGAAGAGCTTCCCTGGACTGGCTGCATTCCATTGTATGTGACGGGCGTAACAATTATTTTTTCTTTATTTTGACACGCCATCCTGCCTCTTTCGCCATCACTATGCCGGCTTGCTTCCTTCTTTACGTATAGTTTGGATGATAAGAAAGGGCGTCCTCTATCGCCTATAACATTCCGTGGTATAGGCCATGTTTTTCCGAATTCGCATTTGATGGTGATATTAAACGTTTTTCTTTCTACCCACAGCTATATAGACGAACAAGCGACCTACCTAACCAGGTCGTGGGTGGAGCGCATTATAATCCCAGGCACGAAAAGACCACCAACTTCAGGCATACTGACCCAGGACGGAAAGTCAGTGCCAGTCGACATGATACTACACAAGGGTAATAACGTACTAGTTATCCGGAAACCAGCTGCAAAGATGTCCAGACCATGGAAGATTGAATTTAAATACTAAACATAATTAGTTTCAAATTTTATATCGTCTCCGAAGTTAGATGTGAACGTCTACAGTACCTAAGCTCTCTCACCTACTCCGCGTCTGAAAAATTAGGATATTTGCTCCGGGTCTGGTTATCAAAGAGTGGATAATGCAATTAAAATAAGAAAAGGACCGAATCGGCGCCATTTTGGGACGTCTAACTCTGCAACCAACTTCACTTTAGTATGGTGTCTTTTTCTTTGCGGACCGTCAAAAAAAAGACAGCTTTGAATCAGTCTAGTGAAGTTTGTCAACAGCCCGTCCTATTCTAATTCTAATAGCATTATAGGCAGTGGTGCCCAATCTGCCGATCCGGGGTAGTACCACCGCTTACAAGTCACTTTACGTTTGTATGACTGTAAAGTGACAGTCGCGGTTTAAGATCGGTATCTAAGTTGCCGTTTTCAACTAGGCTGGCTTAGTGGATGTGACTGCTACTTACCGTTGTAAAACTATAGTAACAGTCACCTCGATTCATGGACCGCACTTCAGCCTAGCATCAGGCGGAGTACTGTCATATGTTGTGTCACAATTTAAAAAAAACTTCGAAGATGCCATTTAATTTGGAAATAATTATATTAAAAAAAAAATAGTTCGGTTTGGTTTTGTTGTCAAAAAATCTTTGTTTTGTTTAAATCTCTCGTTTAGGGAAGGTGATCAAAAAGCTGTATCCGACTAATTTTCAATTTAAATTTAACTTCAAGGCGACCCAAGGTCCCTAGTAGGTCTATGGTTATGTAAACCAAAAAACCACTTGCCTAGAACAGTACCAATGAATCTTTGGTATATGTACTTTGGTCGCCCAGTTTCTATGATACAATCACGTTCAGAAGCTTAGTATTGTAATGTAAAAAATGTCTCAAATTTTTTTTATTGCCTCTGTATTTTGTTTTGTGCAATAAATAATTTTGTTTGTCTTTTTGTTTCTTAATTTTTTAAATGTATTTTTCTTCTTACGCCCAGTTAAAATATAGAACGAAAGTTTTTTTTCTGTTAGTATAGACACGGGGATTAGGGTGTCGAATGCGCAACTTTAATGGAAATGACATTGAAATTCGTTCACTTTCATTCATTCATTAACTGTCAAAAAGTTTTATTCATTCGGACAATGAACGAACTGTTAATGAAAATGAACATCGATTCTCAGTTTTGCATGTTAACAATTTTATTTTTAAAGTTCATTAATAGAGTTCAACTGTCAAAACGAAGTTCATTCTCATTGTCATTTGAGTTACGCGGTCGGCCCGCCGTACCAGAGTACGCGAAAGGTTATTCAAACCAAGGTAATAATACTACAAATATGCAAAATAATAATACAAATATGGAAGATAGACTAGTCCGCAAATACTAAAGTCAACAAAATTTAAAAATATATATCACATTATACAACGTGTAACAAAAGGTCGAAATAGGTTTTTAGGTCAGTAGTCAGGTTTTTACTGTTAATCCGCCATGATGCCGAAAATTTGTTTACGACTTTTGCCAAGTAAAGGAAATGTACAGTAGAACTTATACACAGAATACGCCCATAAGTAAGTACGTGGTTATATCATTGTTAGTTTAAACGTTGCGCTAAGCAAACTCATCTTTTATTTAATATCATTTAAAATCAATGTAGTTTTGTGTCTTTTTGTGTGCTTTGGTCGCCCAGTTCCTATTGGCCCCCATTTACGCTGAGATTTGTATCGCAACATGTATCATTGATTCCGTATCATGTTACAAATCCCAACGTGTAAACGATGGTTTCAAAGTTTTAAGGTATCAGATACAGCGGTATATGTTTCACGCCACTGGCTTGAGACAACAAAGCGGTATCATGCCACATGTTTTTTGACCAATATCTGTTTCGCGTTTTTCAGACAGTAAAAGTAACACCAAGCGCTATTATTACTGCTGGAGGATTTCTGACATTTTAGAGGTATCCATTATACCAAAAAACTAGATTTTTGTATGGCGGTATGGATGTTGAGATACAAATCTCTGAGACAGATCTCAGTTACCATATCTGAGACAGATCTCAGCGTGAAATCTAAAATGTGGCGGCCTATGTAAAAGCAGATTAACTAGCTTATTATAGAAATGTATTAAAAATATTAATAAAAAAATGTTATTTTATTTTATAATTAATTAATTCACATTAGAATTTTTATAATTACAATTTGTACAGATTTTTTTATAATTTGGTCATCAAGTATTGTAATTATTGTATTGTAATTAGTAAATAGTTAACATGTAGCCCAATTTCTGCTTCAAATACGTGTAAGCTTAGCTTAATTTGGTATTCATATTACATTTATATGACTTCATATTTAGATGAATTTCATATTTAGATAAACTTCACATTTAGCTGAATGAACTTCATATTTTCGGTGTTCGCGTGACTGTTAAACATAGAAATTGATTGTTATTAAAATATTTTTTTATTAAATAACCGATTAATAAAGTAATACAAAATAAAATAAAATGAATATATAGTCTTATTCATAAGAAACGTTCTTCATTTAAGAGTTGAAACAATTATTAGTTTTTTTTAAATAAAAAAATGTGTAAAAGACAAAATTTATTTTAACTAAAATACTTAATAGAGTTTTGTTGGTACAAATTTATTATCTTATTATGATAATAAAAGTTGCTACTACCAACTAGGCTGGCATAGTGGATGCGACGGCGACTGTAATTATTTAATTGTACTAGCAGTCGCCTTTATTAATAGACCGCACTAAAATTTAACACCATATAACAGTAAATGCACACACAAGTAGTAGAGAACGAGCGGAAAGAGCAGGGCGGCATACGAGAGCGTCATGCCATCTAACGTCACGGCATACGTGTCGATCTTACCCTTATTTACCTATACATTCTTCTAGGTAACTAATAAACGTAGTTACCTCTTGATTTGCTACCTACGAGAATGCCGAATATCATCGCAATATACGTCGCCACATTATTATTTGGATTAATATAAGTCACGTTGATAAAGCAATGGCAGTTCGTGGACAAGGACACAGTGACGGCGACTGGGGCAGCTGTGAAGGCTCGGTTATTGCAATCGTCGGCTCTCTAGGACCTCTTGCTTACGATCAGGCGGGTCGAGGTCAGATGTCAAGTCACAATAAAGTTTTACTTACGTTTAATCAAAAGTAATAACTTAAGTTTACTCAAAAGTAATAACTCTTAAGTTTAATCAAAAGTAATAACTCTTAAGTTTAATCAAAAGTAATAACTTAAGTTTACTCAAAAGTAATAACTCTTAAGTTTAATCAAAAGTAATAACTTAAGTTTACTAAAAAGTAATAACTCTTAAGTTTATTCAAAAGTTATAACTTAAGTTTACTCAAAAGTAATAACTCTTAAGTTTACTCAAAAGTTATAACTTAGTCGCGTTTCAGTGCGCAATCAGCGAATAACAAACTACGTTGATTGGTCATTGCGACCGCGACGCAATTTTACTGCTTTTCGCCGGCATATTGTGTTTAGAGAATCGTATTCGTGCCCCTGTTCCATTTCCATTACAAGGCTGTCCAATCAGTCACTTCACTCCATTTTACGTTTAAACTAAGCGCCCGCGTGCATATTCGCCGAGTGGTAGGCAGTGGTACCCAGTCTGCCGATCCGGGGTAGTACCACCACTTACAAGTATACAGACCGTGAAGTGATTGTCGCGTTTCGGAATCAGCTATTAAGTTGTCATTTCCTACTAGGTCGGGGATGTGATTGCTACTTACAGTTATTGTATTGTAGTAGTAGCAGTGACATCCATTTATGGAACGCACTCCAGCGGGGTGCTGTCATACGTCGAGACACAATAATTAAAAAAAGACAATCTTATTAATTGTTTGGTAATCTAGATTTTTGTCACTCAAAATCCATGTGTTTTTTCTCAATTGCAAGGTTTTTGGCTAACTTTGGAGTGGAATGAGCGACTCGGGCTTTAAATCAGTTTTAGTTCGTTTTTAATATGGGATAGTTTAATTTTCTAATTTAACAAGCTTTGATTAAAATTTCAATATAATGTTAGAATGTAGGTCTCTTATCAAAGCTCAGAGGTTTTTTAATTAATAAAATACACACCATTGTATTTTACTTACTTATGCCATTGAATGTTATAATTTCAATTTTTTTATGTTTGACGTGAAAAGATGTTTTTATCATCGATTTGTGATAATAAATCAATAAAAAATATATTGTTGTTTTATTTGTTAGTCTTAATTTTTTTTAAGAGTATATATAATTTTATTTTATTAATTTATAAATTATGAATAAAATTAAAAGTATAAATCATCTAATGACGTCACAGCAAAGATAGTCTTAAGGAGGCTGGCAACATTTCCCCTTTGAATAGCAAGGCCAATACGTTGGCAGAAATAATTGCCAGCCATCCTGTCTCCAGATTTCTCCGTCAGCTGCTTGGACAACTTTTCGGCCAGGCGCTTAGCTGAAGGTCCCCAAGGGCTCATCGTCCAGTACCGAGTTTAGCGTATTTGCGCATAATTTGTAATAAAATTTCTTGGACCGGCATAATGCCGACGACTAAGGCAGTTGGGAACCAAACCGGTTTTTTTCAGTCGTCAGAACTCTTAGGCCTGCTTACCATCAGGCGTGTCGAGGGAAATAATATACACTATATAACTTAACATGCTTCAATATCCGAGCGTTAGGTACAATGTTTTTTATCCCGCCTGATATTAGTTGGAGTGCGGCCCATTATTGACGGCAGTCGCATCCATTATGGCAACCTAATTTCATCCAGGAACTATGATATTCCAACTGAAACGTGGTCCTTAACTATTGGCCTGCTGGAAAAGCTCAGAGCCGCGTCAATGGAGAGATGTTTGCGTGATAAAATACGAAACAAGGATATTGGCCAAAGATCCATACTGAACGACATAGCTTGTAGAATTTGCAGGCTGAAATGGCAATGGGCTGGTACATCGCTTGAAGAACCGACATCTATTCTACCTTTCTTTTCCATCGGGAAGAAAGATTCTAAATTGGAGACCACGAACCGGAATACGTCAGTCCCCTTAGTGGTGGACTGACGACATAGTGAAAGTCACGGGTAACCGGTGGATGCAACTTGCATCTTGGCGTTCTAAGGGAAAGGCCTATGTTTAGAAGTGGACGTCTTGGCTGATAATAAATAAAACATATTAATTTAAAAATGAAATATTAAAAAGATTGGCTGTCGTAAAATAGCAGAAATGGTTGGAGCAAAATAATTCTTAATTACGTAATAAAATTCTGTTATTAACAAAATAAGTATTTACCAATGGAATGGAATGGAACGGTTTTTAGAGTTGTCGGCGTTCTTGATTCATCAGGTGATCCAGACCAGATGTTGTGTTTATTTTTATTAAATATGGTTTTATGGGAAAACAAAAACCCATGAGTGATAAGACTACTAATAATTTTAATGTCCCATGTAAGTCCAATACTCATTTACGGAGACGCGGCGCGTCAAGCGGTGCGTGCAGCGGTCTAAATATTTAAGTCAATGCATGTTCTTATTTACAGTAGTAAATAAGACCATAGTAAATAATTCAATCAAATTGTCATGCCTTTTTCCCACAGGGATTGGCAGAAACAATGGAGTGCTACTTGCCACAACTCCCTCGCTTGCTTTAGTCAAGTTCTATTATTATAGGCAATAGGCAACCAAGCTTTCCTGAGGATATCTCTGATTTGGTCAGATAAAACCCTCCTGAGTCTGCCTCGTTTAACGCATATATAAATAATAATAAAAATAAAATAAAAACTTTTATTTCAGACAAAAATCCATATCTGTTAGTAAACAATTTTCTTAGACTATGTTAGTGACCTATATACTAAGATGCATCTTGGTCCAGTGCCTGACAAAGCGACTGTCCCATCTGCCAGCAACCATGGCCAAGATGCTGTTGGTGCTGCCTCACACTCTGAACAGCGCGGCCGCACATCGTTTACGGAGTATGGCATTGAACCCATTAACATGCGCATCCGCAAACATGCCTGACGTACTGCAGAAGCGTGGCAACCCCAACAGCACCCTGTATGCGTTGTTATACTGAACGCGCAGAGCGCTCAATGATTTGTACCAATATGAAGTCCACAGGCTAGATGTATAGAATGTCGTGCAGTATGCCCTGAATAATGTAAGTTTGACTTGCGCCGTGCACTGTCTAAACCTGTGGGCAATCATATTTGCTCTCACCGCTAACGCTCTGCGCTCCCTATCAATGTCAACATCGTCCCTCAGATTAGCTGATAACATATGCCCCAAATACTTAAAAGAATCCACTCTATTTAGTGGGACATTACCAATATTTAATGCAGGTACATTTGTGGGACACTTATTGCCTGCCTTAAACACCATGAATACACTCTTATTGGTGTTGTACCTCAACCCATGCTCTTCTGCATAGGACTCACAGATTTGTAATAATCTTCTAAGACCCCCAACTGATGGGCTCATTAGCACCATGTCGTGTGCATAGCTGAGTATATTCACACAATGTACCATCAATGTGACATCCGACATGCGTGCTGCTGAGCTCAACAATCAGGTCGTTAACATACAGATTGAATAGTGTAGGAGAGGTCAGTCCTCCCTGCCTAACCCCACACTCCAGACCAAATTGCTCAGACAATGTATCCCTCCATTTAACTACATTCATTTGATTAGAATACCAGTAATACATCAGAATTATAAATTCCTTTTGTCAATCTACTTTCATCCTTTACATGCTCAAACTATCGAAGCATTCCTTTGTTAATCCTTTTCATTCAGTGGCGTAGCGTGGCGGGGGCGGCCCGCCCCGGGCGGCACATCTAGGGGGCGGCAAAATTTAAAAAAAACTAAAATAAATCGTTGAAATCTGAACCTGAAGCACTGTGCTATTTCTTATTTTAAATAATTATTTTTTAAATATATAATTATGTTCTAAAAAGTTTATTACGTCATACTCCATTGTAGACGTCTACGTTGTACCTTTTTATTTGAACTAGCGACGCGACGATGACAGCCACAGGCTCCGCTGCATTTCAAACAAACGCTCATAAAATCGCTTCTGCGTTTACTCTCATCACCGTTAATGTTTCAAAGGGCGTGCTGCGACGCTCGACGCGCCGCTTCACTGTTAAGGGCTTAGATTATACAATTTTTTATACATTATGTTACGCGGGGCGCTATAAATTCATTCTTGTTCATAATTCTGTACCATAGAGGTAGACTGTGTCAATAAATAACAATTTTAATTAGTTTTAAAAAGTTTTGATTAGTGAATTCAGTTAACTTTGTAAATTCAGATAGATATAAATATGTTTTCCGTAATCTGTCTTTAACCTTAAGTTATGAATATAAATTTATCTAATTTAAATCACCTGGGAAACATAATTTTACTTCTACAGTTTTTGATGAACAAATATATTAAAGACAATAATAAATCGTGTTACCATTTAAAGGAGCAATCTGGAGGGTACGAAATACGAAAAAAGTGATTATTTAAAAACACAGACTTAAAGTGTATTCTGTGATAGAGAAATATTAAAGAGAGGAAAAATCTCAGTGCAATAAACAAGAGAAAGTTATGTGTATTGAATATTTTCTTATACACTCGTCAATATGGTTTGTGATAAGAAGTGGAATTTATTGCAACGAAATAGGCAATCCATAAAAAATGTTAGTTTACAATGTATTTTTATAACTTTGGTCTTATTTCTTTATTTGTTTTTGACGTTATTGCATATGTAAGTATATAGATTTTTTATTAATATGGAAATTATAACACAACACATCAAAACAAAACTATTGATGCTCAAAAAACAAACGACGACAGGCGTGGACGAACGGTTTAGCGATTGGTTTGTTGCGGGTTCGATTCCCGGTTGGAGCAAATATTTGTTTCATAGCTTTTATTTGTATTACTTAATAATTATATTTAATAAATCAAATATTTGTTAATAAAATAAAAGAGGTGTATATTTGCTTCGGGTCTGGTTATCAAAGAGTGGTAGGCAGTGGTACCCAGTCTGCCGATCCGGGGTAGTACCACCACTTACAAGTATACAGACCGTGAAGTGATTTGGTCACGTTTCGGGATCAGCTTGTAAGTTGCCGGTTCCAACTAGGCCGGCATAGTGGATGTGATTGCTACTACAATTAAATAACTGCAAGTAGCAGTGGTTCCACTATACCGGCCTAGTCCAACCAGGCAGTTCCAAACTTTCAATCTGATGCTTTACCGGTCTATGAGTTCTCTCCATCCTATAGCCTTGGACCTAAGCACCTTTGGCCGGAATAAGGACGGCGACTGTGGCAGCCGTGAAGACTCGGTTTTCGCAGTCGTCGGCACTCTTGGACCTCTTCTTGCTTACCATCAGGCGGGTCGAGGTCAGATGTCGAGTCACAATAAAAAAGAAGCAGTCATGTGCCATGTACCGCACCCCAGCTTAACATCAGGCTGCTGTTATATGTAATCACAACAAATAAAAACTCAACTTAGCTAGACTCTCTAATATTTTTGTTATAATTTCAAGCAAGAAACCATCGAAGATACAATCACAAATAGCACTCCTGTCCTTAACGAGACAGAAATAAACGAACGCAGCCAATCCATAACTACGACAGAACAACCAATCCTTAGTAAAATCTACGAGAGCCTACAAGTGCAATTACTCAGAATATATCTCACTCCAAAGGTTAACAATGTCCTGTATAGTATTGGGATATGTATCGTGAACGGCTTTATGGAAATCCTGACTTACTACCTACCCTCGCCGTTTATCCCGTTGATCGCTTCCTTCGCGAGTAAACTCATCCCCTTCGAGCCAGTGGTGAGGATCAAAAACAAGAATCCAGTGACGACGTACAGGAGGGCGCTTAATAAGGCAATGCACAGTTTCGTGAATGCTTTCAGTCGATACAGCGGCGAGGAAGACCCCTATATGGAGAATAGGTTCTATAGGAGATTTATGAATAATAATACTAAATACAAATAAATAAATTTAATTATATTATGTTGTTTTTTATTTAATTCAAAGCGGCTATGTTGTTTCTTATATATACTAAGCTACTAAAGTGCTTGTATCATAGAAACATGACAACCAAAGTAGTATCAAAGATACATTAGTACCGGTGGGTGGTTTTGAACTCGTGCTACCGGTTTGTGTAACCATTGCACTGCCAATACACCACGGTCGCCCAAATAGCCGCCCGGTAAGGTGACAAAGCCAGTCTATAAAAGAGTGCGTGCCATTTTTCACGCTAACAAGCTGATTGCCTCACCCTGCACTTGGTCACATGACAGACTGACACACGACTCTTACACTACCAAATCCACCCAGGGCCATTCGCACATCGCCTTTCATTACAATTTGTATTATTTTAAGCGTAGGTTTTTTTTTTATTGTGACTCGACATATGACAGCACCCCGCTTGATGTTAAGCCAAAGTGTGGTCCATAAATGAATATCACTGCTACTACAATTCAATAACTGTGAGTAGCAATCACATCCACTATGCCGGCCTAGATGGAACCGGCAACTTACAAGCTGATCCCGAAACGTGACCAAATCACTTCACGGTCTGTATACTTGTAAGTGGTGGTACTACCCCGGATCGGCAGATTGGGTACCACTGCCTACCACTCTTTGATAACCAGACCCGAAGCAAATATCCATCTCTTTTTTTTATTAACAATTATTAAATATTACAAAAAAAGCTATGAAACAAATATTTGCTCCGACCGGAGATCGAACCCGGGACTTTACGCGCAACAAACGACGAACGGTTTAGCGACTGCGCTAAACCGTTCGTCCACGCCTGTCGTTGTTTAAAACTCGAAATATAAGAATTTTTAGTTTTTAAAACTTATTTTCTTCGAAAACGCAGTTTATTATCGGTTATTGAGTTGTCAAAAATATATTTCACAGACTACGGCGTAGTTAGTGGTTGCAGATAACATTTGCGGTCGCTATCGGAATCACACCTTAAACCTTTCAGTAAGGCAGAGGACAATGGAACGCCACTTGCCACGATCCTGACACAACTCCCTCGCTTCCCTGACATCTACAATTCTCTTCGTACAAGCTCTATGGTTATAGGCACTAAGCAACTTAGCTTTCTATCTTCTATGACTTAGCAAATGCTGATTGTCGCAATAGTGTCGCCTTGCATGAAATCAATCTTATGCAAATAAGTAGTGCAGACTGCAGTCGCTGGTGGAATCGCACCTTTAAGGATATTACTGCACAAGGATAAACAAGCACAAATTGGAATGTGGAGAAATCAAACAAATGTCATATTTTTCTTATTTATTTATATTTGCAACATAATTGATTTATTTTCCGTTCTAAAGCGTAAACTAATACAGCCTCAAAACACTACGCCTCTTTGCAATTATTAAGATTACATTTTAGAAAAATAAATGATTTTGATTTTAATTAGGTACTTAATTATTAATAGGTACGAATATTCACAGTGTTAATTAACAAGAAAAACAAATCTAAAGAGGAATTTATACAAAGGAAATATAGACAAGTCAACTATTATATTACTAGCGCTTAACTGAGGAGGGAATCACACTTTCCCCTTCTCCCGCACCGCTTCACTACAGCAGAAACCTCCTCAGTTAGGCGTTGTGCCCGTAGTAGCACTTATGGTTCAAAGTAAAAAATTAGGACACTCGTACACATGGCAAACAAATTGCGCCGTTTGCAATTTTCAAATTATTAAATTAAAAATTACTTGTTTTGACTCAACAATAAAAAATAAAGCTTCCTAGTATTGCGTATATAATTATAAAGAAAAACTTAATAAATACATTGTTTTATAACAAAAAAGAAAACTAACAAAACAAAAATGTATCAATTAATTAAGTAATTTGTGTTCATTTTCAAATAACGCTTACAAAGACTAGAAAATTAATATCTAATTAATCAGTCTATTTTAGGGCGCTGCATTCACATAAGTAACCAGACGTATGGTTTGGCGCATTCCTTGTCACAAAAATATGACACACTTTGATTACCATCTTTGTCATGATCAAAAACTTTGACATCTTTTCAATTCAAACGTAGCCAACATAGGACGTAAAAAAGACACATATGGTCTACTTAGGTAGACATAGCGCCTAATAAACAAAATTACGAAGACTTGAAAATCCTCAAAAAGAGAATAAAATAATTCATGATATTTCTTTGCATCATATTATTATTGGTAGCCAATTTAATAGCCTTCACTTTAATAAGCCAATTAAGTGTTTTTCTAAAAGGTATTCAGTGGTCTTAAAAGGTGTGAATTGTATATTTTAAACTACATCTATCATGTTAAAAACAAACTTAATAGTTCCCTTTACAGATAAAAAGGCTAAGCTTCTTCCGTCTATTTTTAAGAATTATAATTTTAATAATATTTAGAAAAAAACTATATCTATTTTATTCTTAACAGGGATTCAAAAAGACTATAATTACATTTAATTTGTGAATAACTGATGACGAAATCATAGTACCGTATTCAAAATGTTTTGAAAAAGTTAAACACTTCAAAAAGGTTTTGTATATAAACAACATTTAAATAAATAATATTTAAATAACATTAATTGTATAAATATAAAATAACAATTAATTGTAGAATATTTTTCCCTAGTTTTATATTATGCATTTTGAGCCAAAAGAATATTTATTAAATAATGTTATAAGTAAACCAATTCGTAGCCTTAAATAGAGATTTTACTCCGTTGCAATTCTTAAAAAATATGTCCTATAATTTAAAAATAGATTTTATATGTAAAATTCAATTTTAGTAAGGTACGATTATACAACAATAGTAAAAATACAAAATTGAATATCACTAAATATTGCAAATGTCATAAGTATCATTTCAAAATGTTCTATATATATACAAATAAAAAAATATAGAATCTACTATTATTATTACAAACAGCAATTTTTATACAAAATATTTACAAGAATATCTTATAAAAAATTGTTAATAAAAAGAAGCAATACTGACGTAAAAATTGGAATTATTATTAATAAAAAAGGGACAATTAACAATCGTGATACATAAAATAACATTATAATGTGCAAAAATTACATTTAATAAAGGGGATGTAGTAAGTAATTAATATTTATAATTTAAAATGTTATACAGAATTATATTACAGAAAATTATCATATGCGAGTGAATCGAGGCGATATAAACAGAAACGGCTATTGTATTTTATGCGTGTAATATCGCATATCATATTATTACTCATGTAGAAATTCAACGTGAATAAATTTAAATACTGAGCTACTAAAGTGCTTGTATCATAGAAACAGGACAACCAAAGTACATATATTAAAGATACATTGGTAGTTCTGAACCTGTGCTCTCGGTTTGCGTTACCATTGTCAGGGCCGTCTTTACCCGGGGGTTCAAGGGGTGCGGTGCACCCGGGCGCAGAGTCCTAGGGGGCGCATGCCGACCGCCATAAACTTCGATAGGTACCTACTACACAGAGACCACGCGAGCGGAGCCTTGACTTTCGCACCCCGGCGCTGAATATGCTTAGGACGGCCCTGACCATTGTACTACCACTACACCACGTTTGATATTCAGTGCTTCGCTTTTTTTAAACAAACAACTGAAAAGTTTTAAAATTACTAAAGCGTTAATAAGCATATCTAGCCGGGATAGTGACGACGACTGAGACAACAGATTCGTTTTTTCAGTCGTCAGCACTCTTAAAACCGCCACCTTTTCCTAACCATCAGAGGCAAATCAAGGTCAGATATCGCGTCTCAATAAAAAAACATTTACATCGCTGCGATTCGATCGCGGGTGGAAATAGGTCCTTATGATAACAAGGCTTAAATATTTAATAATTTTATTGTTTATATTGCTTTATTCCAACAACGGTCCTTTTAAATATAAAAAAATGATATTTAAAAGACCTAGTAAGACCTACTATACGCGGCTGTTGCTAACGCGCTCGGATCGTGACGTCACACGACGGGATGACGTGGCCTTGAATACGTCGCGCCCCATACAATCTCACGCCAAGAACCAAGAACGTGACGTGTTCTTGGCTTCTCTTTCACGCGCTCGGCTACCCCCCGAGAATGGCAATCTAAGAAGCAAGATAAAGACTTGCAAGCCTGTATAATTTATTTTAAATAATTTAATAGACATCAATATGTTTTTATTACAGTTTTCAACGTTGTTTGTGTAAACTTTTACAGAAACTATAAATATCTTTTTTGGTCATTTTAATGCACAGTCCTGATAACTTATTTAAAATGGGTTGCAGTGGTATTCTTTGCAGGTCTTTATTTTGCTTCTTGGATTACCGTGCTAGAGGGGTAGTTCTCCGATTTGTGTGGGTTTTTATGCTCGCTTCAAAGGGATTCTCGGTCAAGAAACAGAAGGCACTGGCCGCATTCTAGCTCGGGGCTCGGTCTCATTGTGACGTTATATGCATGTTTAGGTACTGTTGTTTCAATCTGATGTGGATGGATGCGTTAAACAAGGCAGGCCCAGGAGAGTGTTTTCCGACCAAATCGGAGACATCCTCAAAAAAGCTAGGTTGCCCATAACCACAGAGTCTGTATGAAGAGAATTGTGGATGTGAAGGAAGCAAGGGAGTTGTGTAAGGATCGTGGTAAGTGGCGCTCCATTGTCTGCCTATCCCCGTGGGAAAAAGGCGTGACAATTTGATTGATTGATTGTTTCAATTCGCGCCTCTTAGTGAAGAATACACTAAGTATAGATATCGGCAGAAAAAAGAGCACTGCCATTCAAGCTGTGCACGTGTATAGGTTTTAGAATTTTATTAATTCAGCACTCTTCTTAGCAGCCATCCTTATGCGGGGTAGCACAAAAGTCAACGCTATTTTTAACTGCCGGAAACTACGTGAGAATTATTGGCAAACCTTCTCGGCGTGAGTCTGTATGGGGCATCACGTTTTATTACATTGACAAGTTTCTAGAGCATCAGCAACTGCCGGACACAGTACTCTTAAAACTTATAACACATTTATATGTAAAATTTGACATTGAACCATCCCTCGTCCGAGGTGACGGTTCTAACTTTCTCACTAATAAAACAGTTAAATGACTGCTAATGTGCCAATGATTAAGCAGGAAGAAGGAGAGGAGCTTACTCATTGGCCAACTCAAATGATTGCCAATTATTAAGCAGGAAAAAAGGAGCTTACTCATTGGCCAAGCCAAATGACCGCCAATGTGCCAATGATTAGGCAGGAAGAAGGAGAGGAGCTTACTCATTAGCCAAGTCAGATGATTGCCAATGTTCCAATGATTGGGCAGGAAGAAGGAGAGGAGCTTACTCATTGGCTAAGTCAAATTTTAGCACCATTATTGACAACTGACAAATTTCAAGTGTGCATACCGTGACGTGACGCGTTACGGGTTTACCTTGAAAGGTGCCAGTTCCAACTAGGCCGGCATAGTGGATGCGACTGCTACATACAGTTATTTGATTGTAGTAGCAGTCGCCTCCATTCATGGACCGCACTTCTGCTAACCAGGTAGGGGCTGCTACATAACGAGCAACATTTTTCTTTATGTTTAATTAATTTTGTAAACCGTTTAATAATGTATACTGGCCGTTTTGACGTTTGACCCGCTCATGAAGTTTCGAATAAATTAATAGTTTAAATTGAGCTCGCCTAATGATAAACAAGAGGAGATCCAAGAATGACGATGACTGAAACAACCGAATTAGTTCATGGCTGCCTCAGTCGCCGTCACTATGTCGAGCAAACAAATATATATAGGGTGTAAAAAGACATAGAGCAATTCCGTGAAGTAAAGGTTGTATAATTTATATTAAAGCAGGTACAAGTAAGACATATGAGCCCATAATAATTTTATGCAAAAAAATCTAATCAAATTGTCACGCCTTTTTCCCAAAGAGATAGGCAGAGACAATGGAGCGCCACTTACCACGATCCTTACACAGCTCCCTTGCTTCCTTCACATCCACAATTCTCTTCATACAGGCTCTGTGGTTATGGGCACTAGGCAATCTAGCTTTCTTGAGGATGTCTCCGATTTGGTCGGAAAACACTCTAATTTTATGCGTCATTTTTATTTTATAGTTTGTACTTTTAAAAAAATTAACACTGTATTTTTTTTGAATAGTGTTTGTATTAAGTACTAATGATTTGGACACACAATGATGTCGAGTTTATTATGGTTTCTTCCCGACGAAATTTTAAAATCGTTTGACAATATAAAAGAGTGCCAATGTATTGATTGATTGATCATTGTTGACATTTATTGGTTAAATATGAACTACATAAGATTATGGTACCATTATTTGTTTAAAAAAATCATCGATATATTCAAAACTACTAATGCAAATACAACAATTGATACCTAACCCTACGGCCACGGCACTGGAGCAGTGTGGACTCTATAGCCTGCATAGCTTTCGCGATCATTCAACCCACACCAGATAGCGTGTTAGAGCGCGTGGATTGCGGTCTAAATGAAATAAATTACATGCAAACCTTTAAAAAACAAAAAAAACTTGCTGTGGCGTTTTAGAAAGATAGTGTAACACATGAATAAAGGTTTTGCTATGTGCCTTTTTATACCTGGTAGTAACTATTTAATTAATTAAAATACAAATCAATTCAAACTTAATTTCGTCTCCAAAGTTAGGTACAGCGGGACCCGAAGTAGGCGAGAGAGCTCATTATTACGACTGTACGTACTCGCAGCTATCTTCGGACGAGCCTTAAAGCTTGGAACTAGTTGTACAATTAAATTGATTTAAAACACAATGAGACAAATGACCATAAGTCATAATATAAGATGACTACTATGCTACACCGGCCTAGTGTTTCTTCAGATTTAATTTAATTTGAACATTCTAGAACACATGCTTTATTATAAATAATTATCTACTTATATTTAAATTCACTACCTAGTCGAGTTAATTATGCAGACGTTAAACACTATAACATACCATAAATACTATCACATAATTTTAGTAATAATAATTATTACCATGATGAAATTAAAACGTCATTTTTATACCTGACAGAAGGGGAATCCCCTTTATCTCTAAAACGGTTTGACCGATTTAGATACGGTTTTCTGTTGAGAGTGATTAATTGGCGATGGCTCAGATAGGTAACCATTTAGCCTGTCCGAGCAATAGACAGCCTGGCTGCAGCAGGCAATCCAATATATGGTGACTATGATTGCATGGCAGCCAATTGCCAGCCAGAATAAGTCAAGGCAAAATTATTTGTCTGCCTTCAGACTCCACGCATTTGTTCTAGCAGTCAGATATATATTTTGTTTCAAATAAACAAAAATACTTATATTTTCCTGCCCGTCACGTCCAATGATTGCTATAACCTATGGTGTCTCGCCAAGGGGCGCTGCGGTATATTTTGTTCCTTGTATTTACGATATATTGACAGTTTTTGTTATATAACCAGGTATTTTGTGTTTTCTTAGATTTTGCGCGAACATTGATTATTGAATTAAACAAATTTTATGCGGCTTATTATCGCGTTTATTTTGGTTTCGATTTTAGAATTGTTTAATATTCCGACGTTTCGAAAGCTTTGCAGCCAATGTGGTAAAATCAAAACCAAAATAAACGCGATAGTAAGCCGCATAAAATTTGTTTAATTAAATAACCAGGTATTCTTAAGTTATTTAATTCTAAAATACAAGTAATAATGATCTTTTAAAGTTTAGTTTATGACATTTATGTTTTTAGTCGTATTTATGGTATATTGACTGGCACATATTTTTTTGACATATGCATTTGGAATAAATAAAACTAATCTATTTAATTATGCCTGTGTAGTACTGTTATAAGATACGGCAATGTACCTGCGCAGATGTCTTATGGCGCGAAACTATCTCAGCCAATCATAGCGCGTCACATGTCCGTCTGCTATTGGTTGTTGCGTAGACGCCATGTTTAGAGTCAGCATTCGGTTGTATTCGTTCACGTTCGGTTTTAGTTGGCGCTTGTCTGCGCAAACGAGACAATGGAGACAAACATCTGACCTCTACTTGTCTGATGATAAGCAAGGACAAGTCCAGGAGCGCCGGCGACTGAAGATACTGATTCAGTTAACGGTTGCCTTAGTCTCTGTCACTATGAAGGCCACTACAGACTGACATCTGATAGAGGCGGTACAGTAATAGTGTAATAGTCACGCAAACTGAGAGCCCCCGGTTCAAACCCCCAAACCAATGAATCCTTGATACAATATGTACATTGGTCGTACTGTTTCTATGATATAAACAAGTTACAGTAAAAGTATAGAAAAACATTTTTTTTTTAAATTAAGCTACTAAACGTGCTAGTATCATAGAAACTGAGTGACCAAAGATATACCGGCAAGTAGTTTTGAACCCTGAACTCTCGGTTTGCGTGAATATTTCATTTCCACTAAACCATATGCGTCTTTACTGACAATACTTTATACAAATTCCTGATATATTTAGTATTTATTCTAAAAACTAACCCAACAACAGAATTACGCTAACATTTTGGTATCTTGGAACCGAATTCGTGTAATATATCACATGCCATTTCTAAGTCATTCCTGGTGATGCCCAATGCCCTAACTACGATGTCTTTGTGATAACCTTCGCTCACAAGACGGGCTATGTAATCTAGATTTATGTTTTCATAGGAGACATTCTCGCCATACTTTCTGCCGTGCTTGTCGTGTGTTAGCGGGTTGAATTTCTTTTCTGTGAACAAATTAATACAGAATAAAAACTTATAACATTTTTTTTCTATACTAAGCTACTAAAGTGCTTGAATCATAGAAACAGGACAACCAAAGTACATATATCAAAAATACATTGGTACTGGTTCGGTAAAGGGGAAAGTTACATTGGTTGCACATCAGTTTGTAGGAAGAAATTGTTGTTTCATAGATTTATTGGTTAATAAAAAAGAAGGTGGGTATTTGTTCCGGGTCTGGTTATCAAAGAGTGGTAGGCTGTGGTCCCCGTCTGCCGAACCAACGTAGTACCACCACCGTATCGCGATCAGCTTGTCACATCCTATCTAGACCAACTCGAATGTTATAGCTTGTCTAGCTATAAATGACGCGCCCCTCCACTTGATTAGTTTATTTAAATGTGTAATTGCAAAGTCACGGATGGCTGTTCATAATGCGGTCGTTAAGGAGTGTACTATGTGGAGTGACGATAGCGGATAGAATAAGGAATAGCACACTGCGTGATAGATGTGGTTTGAAAGAAGATGTAGTGACAAGGATTGACAAAGAAATGCTCCGATGGTTTAGGCACATGGAAAGGATGAGTGAAAGTAGATTGACGAAAGGAATTTATAAATCTGATGTGGATGGATGCGTTAAACAAGGCAGGCCCAGGAGAGTATTTTCCGACCAAATCGGAGAATTCCTTAAGAAAGCTGGGTTGCCTAGTGCCCATAACCACAGAGCCTGTATGAAGAGAATTGTGGATGTGAAGGAAGCAAGGGAGCTGTGTAAGGATCGTGGTAAGTGGCGCTCCATTGTCTCTGCCTATCCCTGTGGGAAAAAGGCGTGACAATTTGATTAATAGATTGAAATGCAAATATTACTAACTATACTACTATACTTCATCAGCGTGCTTCTCCTTTTGTGTCTAACCAGCAACTGAATGACCATATGAATATATTGCTAACTTCAACATTTGGTCTAAAATAATGATTAAATCCAACTTACGTAAAATATTAGGTTCATCATTTTCTACATCCACATTTTCATATGGCGGGTCTTTTCGCTTTTCTGATGGGAATTTGGGCATTGTTGTCGATTTGGTCGGTTGCAAATCGCAATTGGAAGTTGAAGAGGGTAAAGACCTCTGCCTTGGAGGTACTCTAGATTCAGTAATATTATTCCTAGAGTCAGAGTTAGGTATTCTGATTTCCCTACTAGAATGTTCTATTCTATTCTCTACTTGTCTATTTTCTTGATGATTTAGATGTCTAGTATCGGGTTGTGTACGATTCTCGTATGGTATTTGCCTATGCTCGGGTTGTGTTGTCCGATTTTCGTGGGGTAATTGTCTATGTTCGGGTTGTGTTGTCCGATTTTCGTGGGGTAATTGTCTATGTTCGGGTTGTGTTGTTCGATTTTCGTGGGGTAATTGTCTATGTTCGGGTTGTGTTGTCCGATTTTCGTGGGGTAATTGTCTATGTTCGGGTTGTGTTGTCCGATTTTCGTGGGGTGTTTGTCTATGCTCGGGTTGTGTTGTCCGATTTTCGTGGGGTATTTGTCTATGCTCGGGTTGTGTTGTCCGATTTTCGTGGGGTAATTGTCTATGCTCGGGTTGTGTTGTCCGATTTTCGTTGGGTAATTGTCTATGCTCGTGTTGTGTGGTCCTATTTTCATGAGGTAAATGTTTGAGTTCAGGTTGTCGAGCCTCTTGAGGAACAGCTCGATTGTCATGTGGTCGAACTTCCGCTTGGATCGTTCGATTTTCGTGGGGTCTTGTTTCTGAATTTTTTTCTTGCAGCAGTCTACTTTCAATAGGCGGTGGTGCTGGTAAGGGTCGACTATTTGATTGAGGAGTGCACGCACGCCTTGGCTTCTCGAACGCCCTGGGATCTGGTGGTATCTAAAAACAATAATTTTATTTTAATAAGGAACCGTATAACAGAAAACAGATTAATAATACGTTATTTTTGGCCGGCATAGCGACGGCGACTGAGGCAACTTAAAAACTAATCCTGAAACGTGACTTAGTCACTTCCGTTGTCGATTCCAAATAGGCCGTCATAGTGAATGAGACTGCTACTTACAGTAATTAACTGTAAGTAGCATGGATCACACTTTATCTTACCATTAGGCAGGGTGCTCTTTGATTTTTTATTAACATTTCTATATGAAGATACTAAAGTGCTTGTATCATAGAAACAGGACGACCAAAGCACATATATCAAAGATACATTTCTACTGGCAAGTGATTTTGAACCTGTGCTCTCGGTTGGCATGAAATGGTCATACTACCACTATGGTACTACCACTACAGCACGGTAGATTCTGTCAAAACCCAATTAAAAAATAATAATAAAGGATTACCTCATGTCTGGTATCAATAATTCCAGTAATAGTTTCTGATGATCCTGTTATAATTGAAGTAAGACGGTGGCGGGAGTCAGGCTCCGGTTCCAGTGATGACCTTCTTTTTGGTTCTGCAAGTAAAACAATCAATCAATCAAATTGTCACGCCACAGGGATACAATGGAGCGCCATTTGCCATGATCCAGACACAACTCCCCCACATCCACAATTCTCTGTGCGTCCTCTATCGCCTATACCACGGAGAATGTTCCAAAGAGCTTTTTAACCTTGTTCCTACCTCGTCTTTTCACATCCATAATACCCGCACTGGTCGGGGGAAGCATCCGCATTATGTCGACCGAATCGGCAGTCGAACTAAAAAGTTCGGTACGTCTTTTCTGTGTAGAACAATCGACAAGTGGAATGCTTTACCAGCCCATGTGTTCTCACCATCCTATAACCTTGGATCCTTAAAGCGATGTGTAAAGAAGCACCTTTGGTCGGCATAGTGAAAGCACTGAAGCAGCCGTGAAATGACTTGGTTTTTCAGTCATCGTCACTCTTGTCAAAATAAAATAGTGGCCGATTGATGTGGTGTCACTTTTTATGCGTAAAGGGTTCAATTCCCGGTCAGACCAAATATTTGTTTCAAGTGACATAGTCGCGTTTAGAGATCATCGATTTAGCGCAGGATTGTAAGTTGCCAGGTCCAACTAGGCCGGCATAGTGGAAGTGACTGCTACTTACAGTCATTGAATTGTAGTAGCAGTGACATCCATTCATGGACCGCACTTCAGCTTAACATTAAGCATGGTTCTGTCATATGTCGAGTCACAACAAAAAAAAGGGTTACTAACCTTGAAAACTAGTAGCAGATACTAAATCCTGGACACTGGAAGCGGACGCCAAAGCTGGTTCTGCTGGAGACAAACTCTTCCTTGGTGGAAGAGGCGGAGCTCTCAACTCTCCATATGCATTCTCATTTGTATTATTCAGAAGTCTTCTAGGAGCCCGAGGAGAATGACGAGGTGACGCTACAGGAGACCTTGTTATCGTTGGCCTTAAGGCATCTATTGTGCTCGTAGCTGCGTTGAACTCTGCCCAGTCCTGTTTTGACAAGAGGAATAAATATAGTAAGTATAAAGGGGTAGGAAGGTCAAACGAATCGGCAGTCGAACTAAAAAGTTCGATGCGTAGTTTCTTTGTAAAACAATCGACAAGTATATTGCTTTGCCAGCCCATGTGTTCTCTCCATCCTATAACCTTAGATGCTTCAAGCGATGCCTGAAGAAGCATCTTTGACCTGCATAGTGACGGCGAATGGGGAAACCGTGGAGACTCAGTTTTTACAGTCGTCGGCACTTTTGGACCTCCTCTTGCTTACCATCAGGCGGGTCGAGGTCAGATGTAGTCACAATAAATAAAAGATAATTGTGGACGTGATGGAAGTAAGAGAGTTGTGTCAGGATCGTGGAAAGTGGCGATTCGCTATCTCTGATCCTCTCCAAACAGATGTTGATCCTGGACGTGCTTATGGCAAGTTTAAGAGCGCTGACGACGGGAAAAACTCATTCAGTTTATGATTGACTCAGTCGGCGTCACTATTCCATGGCTACACAAATCCAACTTTCATCATCATCATCATCATACAGGGATAGGCAGAGGCAAAGGAGCGACATATTCCACGATCCTGAATCAACCAACTGTTCTGCTTCCTTCAAAACCACGGGTGGAATGGTAGGGAAAACAATATAGGTTTTTTTAATGTCACACGACATTTGACCTCGACCCGCCTGATGTTAAGCAAGAGGAGGTCCAAGAGTGACGACGACTGAATAAACCGCATTAGTTCACGGCTGCCTCAGTCACCGTCACTTTGCCGGCTAAAAAAGGGAGTGCATAACAGTACAGGGTGTAAATATAGATAAAGCAATCCGGTCAACCATAGGTTATTTACATTATACTGATTCAGTTTTTTGCTCATATATGTATGTATTTATAATTGCCCAATATAAGTACATAACTAGTACTTATATCATAGAAACTGTGCGACAGTACATATATCAACAATACATTAGTACTACGGTATGTGGTATTGAACCCTACCACCATACCATCGGCAAGCTATGATGGCTGTTTATATGTTTAACCCGCTTATGAATTAATAATTATGTTTTAAGAAGCAAATTTCTTTATTGTCACTATAAAGAACAATTGATCCTTGAAACGTAATTTATAATTTGTACGAAATTTTATGAACGTTTAAATGTCGAAACAAACCAAAAGTTCATAATATAACATTTGCATTTGAAGCCATTACAATACAATCCCAAGACAACATGCAACATAAAAAACAAAAAATGACAACTTACTTTATACACCAAAAATGTCCAGATGTCACGAATTCCTCAAAGAATCGATATTGAAATATATACGTACTCGGATTTATAAAAACGTAGACAAAGGACATCATTCATTTTGGGCTTCTTTGTACTACTTTTGTAATGTCCAATAATGAAAAAATATATAAATAGTAGTTTTATTACTTGTATTGATAAAACTAATAACAGTTTTGCTTTTAATTACTGTGCGAGTTATTTGGAAAATAAGATATGGATTTTGTATTATCTGTCAATCAACGTCATATTTGTTCTGCTTTGAACTGTCATTGATCATTTTGGAGTTTTGGCGGGCAACTGCAACTGACAGGACGCGCAATTTTGAATTATTTGAAAAGCTTGTGTTTTTCATAAATATTAATGTGTAATAATGGTGGAATTGTTATCCAGTAATAGTTTTTAAGTTGATCAAGTATAAACAAGTAATTTAAAGTTGTGAAACGTGTTTCTTCATGTTCCCTCCAATACTTCTTCTGAAGTTTTAGTAAAGGCTTTCCGCCGCTTTACTAAAACGATCATCATCATCATTTGATGAATCACTCGCGTGGTTCATCTTCATCTTTACTTGACAATGTTTTAACATTGAACCATATATTTTTACTTTGACACTGGCAAGTTAAATACTAAAGCCATAAACAAGAAGAAAGAAAAGATTGATCATTTTGCACACCTAAACTATGCAAAATAAATGATAAATTTTAATTACATTGTAATCTTTGTACATCAAACTATTTTAAAATGTATATGCAACTGTTAATACAATTAAGCCCAAGTCCCCATACAAAATAAATGATGTCCTTTTAAATTTGTCGAACGTTTATTTACACCCGGTATATTACTGGTTGCGACTAGATACTATGTAGTTTTTTTTTAATGTGGCTCGACATATGATAGCGCCTGATGTTAAGCTGGAGTGCGGTCCATCAATAATAAATAACTGCATGTAGCATCCACTATGCCGGCCTAGTTCGACTTCGTAACTTACAAGCTGATCTCGAAACGTGTCTAAGTTGCTTACTGTATACTTGTAAGTGGTCGTGCTACCCCGGATCGGCAGACTGGGCATCGCTGCCTACCACTCTTTAAATGTTTAATACCTGTATGCACGCATTTTGATTCAACCGCTCCAGTAAATGAAATGTCGAGTGACTCGACATATGACAGCACCCCGCTTGATGTTAAGCCGAAGTGTGGTCCATGAATGAATGTCGCTGCTACTACAATTCAATAACTGTGAGTAGCAATCACATCCACTATGCCGGCCTAGTTGGAACCGGCAACTTACAAGCTGATCCCGAAACGTGACCAAATCACTTTACGGTCTGTATACTTGTAAGTGGTGGTACTACCCCGGATCGGCAGACTGGGTACCACTGCCTACCACTCTTTAAAGTTAAGGTATTGCTTACATCGGTAAACGCGTTCCAAAATGATTTCATAGATCGCAAAGCGGTTCGTGGAAATAACGTATATATTTTATCTACTAATTACCTTGTTTGATTGTTTGTTATCGAGCTAAAGTATCTACTTCTACTCTCTTGCCAAGATTGTTACTTAGCCAAGATTGTTACTTAGCCAAGATTGTTATTTTGCCAAGATTGTTACTTTGCCAAGATTGTTACTTTGCCAAGATTGTTACTTTGCCAAGATTGTTACTTTGACAAGATTGTTACTTTGCCAAGATTGTTACTTTGACAAGATTGTTACTTTGCCAAGATTGTTACTTTACCAAGATTGTTACTTTGCCAAGATTTTTACTTTGGCAAGATTGTTACTTTGACAAGATTGTTACTTTGACAATATTGTTACTTTACCAAGAATGTTACTGTGCCAAGATTGTTACTTTGACAAGATTGTTACTCTAACAAGGCTCTAGTCTAGCGCATTAGCAGCCGCCATGGCAAATAAACATGCACATTTTAAGGTTATGTTTTTGAAAATGAAAACACGAAAAGGTCATTACATGTATATATTGTCAACACTTCTCTACGCTTAATAAATTAATAAAATCATTAATATACATATTGTACAGCCGTACACAGAGACGTTAATGATCCCTTAACTAATGATCCATTAACTAATGATTCAGTATTAATGATTTTTAATATTTTATTTGAATACCCTTGAATGACATTGTTATTGACGTGACAATGTCTTATAATTCGATGGAGCCGGCTGCACGCACAAAAAAACATGACTCATGCGGCGTAACCTCGCTCTGAGGCGTTCCATTTAGGGCCTGAAGTGCAAGCGAGAGCGCGGAACGTGCGACAAAGAGGCACAATCGGCCTCCGCGTTCGGCAGCGTTCGACATCTGTCTCTCTCCTACTTGAGTGAGCGATGAGTACTATTAATATACTATTAATTTTAATATTTTAATATACAATAAAAAAATGACATAATTGTATCTATGCGTACATATAAATGTAACTTGATCAAATCAATTGTGATTTCCATTTAACTCCTTCTCTATATCCATACAAAATATCTATTAAACAAATAATTTAAAATTTTCTTTTGAAAAATGCAACCATTCCATCAGTATTTTCTTATGACGTTGTCACGTTCAACTATCGTCGGTAAACTATTGTCTGTAAAGTCTTACAGACAACCGATTTTTTTTTGTTTATTGATTTGACATCCCTTGAAGGATCCAAGATCATAGGGTGGAGAGAAAACTTGGGCTGGCAAAGCATTCCACTTGTCGATTGTACTACAAAAAAAGACGCATCGAAGCTCTACGGTTATGGGCACTAGGCAACCCAGCTTTCTTGAGGATGTCTTCGATTTGATTAAATAGATCATTATTTAATGCAACATTAAAGTGTCTGTTAACAGCAGTTTTAATTTTAAATAATAATAATAATAGCCTAAAAGTCCAAAGACTCAAAAAAAAGATTAAAACTAAAAACATAACAAATTAATTATTTTTTTGTAAAATTATTAATTAAATAATGTATTTTATTTTTATTTAGGTTTTATCAAAAAAAAACTGTATATGCCCTGTTTTATCTGGGACGCGACCAAGAATTGAACCCCGCATCTGTCGCGTTTATTCTTCTATCTTATATTTTTATCGTGCTAACTGTCTAGTAGTCAAATGTTGCAGAGTTTATTTTTTTCTTGTGACCGCATATAACAGAACCCTGCCTGACGTTAAGCTGGATTGCGGTAAATGAATGGATGCGACCACTACTTGCAGTTACTGTAAGTAGCAATCGCATTTACTATGCCGGCCTTGTTCAAACCGGCAACTTAATAGCTGATCCTGAAACGCGACTAAGTTACTTCACGGTGGTGGTACCATCGCGGAACGGCAGACTGGGCACCACTACCTACCACTCTTAGACAACCTATGAATAAAAGCTATGAAACAAATCTTTGCACCGATTGGGATCGATCGAACTCGGGACTTTACGCGTAAAGATCTCGATTGTCAATTCATACTTGTGTTTATTTACAAAATATACAGAAAAGTGGTCACTTTTTCTGTGACGCCGCCAGAATCAAATAATTCTAGATTTACAATTACAAAAATTACGAGATTATCATAAATACTATAAATTAGGTTTTAAATTAGAATACACTCACACCTTGATCCCCAAAAACGGGCGGCAGTACATTTGGAAATCGTTAAAACTGAAATCCCTACCTAATACTTGCATTAAATTTTATTAATAGTACAGTTCTATCAAACTATGAAGAAATTTCGAAGTTTTCTAGCTGTAAAAATTGCGCGACATAAAATAGTGACGGCGACTGAATCTGATTTTTCAGTCGTCAGTGCTCTTGAATGACTCCTTGCCTACCCTTAATACAAGGAAACTTAAATTAAAAATCGTCAGTTATCGTAATATCCGAATGACTCCGAAGCTAGTTCCTAGTTTGATAAAACCATAAATAAGTTACTTGTAAAAAAACAACTCGCCAATTGGCGTTTAAAAAAAATCAGCAATAAAAGACTAGCACCTAATTAACATTGTCCAAAACAGTGTTTTCCAACGTGGGGCCCACGCCCCACAGGGGGGCAATTCAAAATTGGACTCGACACGACTTTAACCCCTTCGCTTTGGGTTCTTTATATGCAATGCTAGATATCGGTTGCGGATTTAACAAAAAAGGCAAATTAAAAAAAAAGTTGTAATCATTTATAAGTTAAATTCATAATAAGTTAATTTTTAAAAGTTTAAAATTATGTAGGGGGGGGCATAAAAATTTTAGAAATGTTAAGGTGGAGCATGGCTTAAAAAGGTTGGGAAACACTGGTCTAAAACATCTAAATTCATAATACAAAACTAACCCCTCAAACGAATAAAGTTATAAATAGCAACTTTACACAAGTCGATTTTTATTGACTTTTAAGGTCAATTGAATAATTATGTTAAATATTAAAGACATTTTGACATAAATTCTGCGTGTTTTCAGGATGTCAAAACCAATATCATAGTTGTTTTTTAAATTTCTATATTAAGCTACTAAACGTGCTTGTATCATAGAAACAGGACAACCAATCATAGATGCACTGGTACAGGCAAATGGTTTTGAACCGGAAGCTCTAGGATTGTGAGATCACTTATTTATCACTGGGCTACGGTCGGTCTTCTTATAATGAAAGCGTACTGTTACTGTAGATAAATTGAAAAAAAAAAATGTCAAAATGTATTTTCAATTCGTTTTTAAATTGTTTTTTTTGCATTTATAACTTTATTCGACTAAAGGGTCGAAAGCCTTTGAGTTTTACAAAAACATAAACATTTTTCATACAGATGCGATGCAAACAAATGTGAACCAAAGTCAATTTGGGATATTGGTGGATTGTTTAGTCTGGTATAGATGTCGAGCTTAGTGTGGTATAGATGTATCTTCTTTTATCTTATTTTTTAAACTATTATCTAGCCTAATTTGACATATAACAGCACCCCGTTTGATGTTAAGTTGGAGTTCGATCTATGAATGGAGATGACTATCGCTATGAGGTGATTAACAGTAAGGAGCAGTCACGTCCACGTCGATAGTAGTAAATATCGGCCTAGATGAAACCAAAAACTTAGAAGCTACTAAGTCAGTTTACGGCCCCAGATCGGCAGACTGGGCACAACTGCTCACCACTCTTGGTATAGAAAAAGGCTTACTTTACCCTTATGTCCACACTAAAACGATCCACCAATAACCCTAACAAAAAAAAATGAATGCAAAAATGAAATGTAGTTTTGGCCATAACACGAACATTTATAATAAACAAAACAAACGTGCAACAAACTCAAGCATGCGGTGAATCTCTCTCTTGCCTCTGAAATAAACAAACAAACAGACAAATAAATTATACATGCGATGAATACATATACATCGTGTAACAAAGGGTTAAAATAATATTCAAAGACAGTATTGGGGACATAACCAATAGATGAGTATCCTAATTCGTTCGAAAAAATGAATGTTAAAGTTTCAACAGAAAATGTCATGTGGCAACCCTGACCATATGACTAGAGCTGTGTTTCCCAATGTGGGGCCCACGCCCCACAGGGGGGAAATTTATAAATGGACTCGACACGACTTTTATCCTTTCGCTTCGGGTTATTTAAATGCAATGTTAGATATCGGTGCAAACAAAAATTGCAAATTCTTAATTTAAAGGGGGGGGGGCCTAAAATTTTTAGGAATGTTAAGGTGGGGCATGGTCTAAAAAAGGTTAGGAAACACCGGACTAGAGCAAACCGTTGTATTATTCCCGCATCGGTCTTTAGACGTGAATGAGTCGCAGAGGGGATTTACACAGCTCTGAGTGTGTGCGCGCGCCTCTTCATGTACCTATCTATTTCATTCATGGCTAATGGTTGTCGCTGTTTATAATAAAAATAATAATATAAAAAGATTCTATGGTATTTTTTTTAAAGAATTTCATTGAAATTTTTTGTAATAAGAAAAAGTGAGCTCAAATACATACATATCTTAAAATATTATTTCGACCTTTTGTTACACGTTGTATATGGCTTTATACCGGGCATAAACAAACACATAGCGATCCCTTAATTGTGGCTCAACATATGACAGCGCCCTAAATGAGGCCAAGTTAGTATGCAGTCCATTGATAAGGAAGACTGTTATTACAGTTAAATAATTGCAAGAAGCAGTCGCATCCACTATGACGGTCTAAATAGTCACTTCACGGCCTGTATACTTGAAAGGTGGTACTAACCCGGATCGGCAGACTGGGTAAATTAACAACCAACTGTTCGCCTAACATTTCTATACTAAGCTACTAAAGTGCTTGTATCATAGAAACAGGGCAACCAAAGTACATATATCTAAGATACATTGGTACCGGTGGGTGGTCTCGAACTTGTGCTCTCCGGTTTGTGTAACCGTAACCATTGCACTGCCACTACACCACGGACGCCTAATGCCCGGTTCCTATAATAAACCATCCGTAATCGGTAACAGTAATCATTCGTTATTCACTTCACAAATCACTGACGTTTGAAAAATATAGAAACACCACACTTTTTCATACTATATGCTTTTAAATTTGTCGGTAATTTGACTTACGAGGCGTATTTTATAGGAACAGTTTTGACCTACGACTAATAGAAAATTAAACCGGTTGATCAAATCAGCCACATTCTTAAATAACAAGGTTTACAATACTATGGTAAACCACTATTATAGATGTGTATATTATGGATAATAATGAAAAAAAAAATGCACTAACTACAGCCCATATATGGGTGGTAACGGTACTAAAACATCAAAACACACAACACTATCCCCAGCATTTGTAAATGCGCTTAGATCGTGACGTCACACGACGCCATAGCGCTGTAGGTGTACTGTCAAAACGTCACTATTTGTAAATGCGCTTAGATCGTGACGTCACACGACGCCATAGCGCTGTAGCTGTACTGTCAAAACGTCACTATTTGTTACTTTGATAATTGTCCAGCGCATTGGCAACTGTTGGGTATAGTACATTGGCGCATGCAACATTTTCTATGACATACTGTCAGGGAACGAGCTAAATGACTGCGCTAGGAATGCAGTTGTGACGTCATTATCACGTGTCTATTATTTATATAAACTGTGGCGAACCCCACATGCGGTCGCGCCATCTATTGGAAAAGACACAAAAAGATCGTCGCTACATATAACCATCAGATAGCGCTACATGCACAGGCATGTCACCCAGACACTATCCATTGACCCAGACACTATCTTTGGAACGCCTTCTATAGGCATGTAGCGCGGTCGCTACAGGATATTAAGTGACACCGCCAAACTATTTGCGTCACTAATGGCAGCCACTAAGATACGGGTGGGGGTATTTTACGCCCCGCCGCTCCCTCATCCCGAAATCCATTTAGCTCCTTCCCTATCTATACATCATAGGTGAGGTTCCCGAGTTTCACACAAAAGTATTCATGCATTTTTTTTAACGACCAGGCACGGGACGAGAAAACTTTCGTGGTAAAAACTTTTTTGGCAGGCATAGTGACGGCGACTGAGGCAGCCGTGAACTAACTCGGTTTTTTCAGTCGTCGTCACTCTTGCACCTCCTCAGGCTTATCATTAGGCGGGTCGAGGTCAGATGTCGTGTCACAATAAAAAAAAACGTGTCGGCGTAGTAGTCAGCGACTAAGGCAACTGAGATGTTTACCATCAACTTCCTCTGCTTACCATCAAGCAAGTCGAGTCACAATCCAACTACGGCAGGATAGTGGATTCGACTTAGTTATTTAACTGTAGTAGCAATCACATTTATTCATCAGGCGAGGTTCTGTCATATGTCGATCCACAATGAAAAAAGGCGCTGGAAATGGTTCAATTTGATAGTTTTACCTAGACTACAATCGACAACAAGCTAAACTTTCATCACAAAAAAATGGCATAATGTCTTCAAGTGTATTGAGGGCTTAAATAATTTTTAAAAATGTTATATTTACCTCTCCATCATCGAGGTCGTCTGTGAGTCCGTTAAAAGTGGCATTCCTACACGACCAACCGTTTGAACTTGATAATCCTTCTAAACCTAATAAAAAAAACTTTTATTTTAACAATTTTTATATTATTTTTATTATTGTGAATCGACATATGACAGCACCCCGTTCGATTATAAGCTGGAGTGTGGTCCATGAATGGATGTCACTGCTACTAAAATTCAATAGCTGTAAGTAGCAATCACATCCACTATGCCGGCCTAGTTGGAACTTACAACCTGATCCCGAAACGCGACCAAATAACTTCACAGTCTGTATTCTTGAAAGTGGTGGTACTACCCCGGATCGGCAGACTGGGCACCACTGCCTACCACTCATTGATAACCAGACCTGAAGCAAATATCTATCTCTTTTTTTATTAACAAATATTTGCAATATTTAATATAATTATTAGATATTACAAAAATTTGCTCCGACCGGGTATCGAACCCGGGACTTTACGCGCAACAAACCAATCGGTCACCTATCAGCCACCCCTGTCGCTATAAATACATATTTTCAAGTAAATGTTCACTCACTAGATCCATTGCACCCTGATGACCCGGACGATCCGGACGAATTTGAAGATACATGTTTAACAGCAGTCTTTGAATTTCTGTAACAATAATAATGTTATCTATTAATATATAATCACATTATCTGCCCCCCCCCTAGCACGGCAATCCAAGAAGCAAGATACAGGACTATTATTATAAGTCATTTTGAATAACTTAATTAGGCTGGCACATCAATACCGCTGGAGATGTCGGAAGAATGTACCCCAGCTCCCAATCTCCAGCGTTCGTGATGACGGAGGCTACCGTGGGGTTTTAGCCGGTACGAGTCCGGCATAATCCTGGTTACTACCCCGAGAAACCAGGAGTATCCATGAGGATTTCCTCACGAAAAAAAAAAAAAAAAAAGGCTGGCACCTCAAAAACATCAAAATCAACAACAAAAAAATATCTCTTATTTATTTCCATTTAGCCAATCCAACAGTACAATTCATGATATATATTTACTACAATAATTAAAAACACTACCATTAATAGGATTGATCAATAATTTAACTATGTATTTACACTATAAGGTAACTAAATAATTTTTACTTAACAACTTTAAAGAAAGAGAAAAAAAAACTAAACGTAACCAGTATAAAATTTGCGTGTGTGTATGTGTGTGCGTGTGTTGTGTAAGTGTGTGTGTTGTGTAAGTGTGTGTGGGTGCGTGTGTGTGTCCATTAATTTATAAAATTTCCTTTAAATGTTTTATAATTATTTGCTTCTTCAGAGCCGCCTTTATTTTTTTTATTTTTTATCTTATTGTGACTCGACATATGACAGCACCCCGCTTAATGTTAGGCCAAAGTGTGGTCCATGAATGAATGTCACTGCTACTACAATTCAAAAACTGTGAGTAGCAATCACATCCACTATGCCGGCCTAGATGGAACCGTCAACTTACAAGCTGATCCCGAAACGTGACCAAATCACTTCACGGTCTGTATACTTGTAAGTGGTGGTACTACCCCGGATCGGCAGACTGGGTACCACTGCCTACCACTCTTTGATAACCAGACCCGAAGCAAATATCCATCTCTTTTTTTTTTATTAACAAATATTTGCAATATTTAATACTATTAAATATTACAAATAAAAGCTATGAAACAAATATTTGCTTTGTTTCATAGCTTTTGCTAAACTTGCTAAACCCGGGACTTTACGCGCAACAAACCAGTCGCTAAACCGTTCGTCTACGCCTGTCGTCTATAATTTGCATTATGGTGCATTAACAAGGCAGACCCAGAAGGGTGTTTTCTGACCAAATCGATGACATCCTCAAGAAAGCTAGGTTGCCTAGCATCCATAACCTTAGAGCTTGTGTAAAGATTGTCACATGGGGATCCTGACACAATTCCCTCGCTTCCTTTACACTCACAATTCTCTTCATACAAGCTCTATGGTTATGGGCACTAGGCAACCCAGCTTTCTTGAAGATGTCTCCGATTCGGTCAGAACACCCTCCTGGGTCTGCCTTGTTTAATGCATCCATCCACATCAGATTCCACATCCTTTCGTCAATCTACTTTCACTCATCCTTTCCATGTGCCCAAACCATTGAAGCATTCCTTTGTCAATACTTGTCACTACATCTTCTTTCAAACCACATCTATCGCGCACAGTGCTATTCCTCATTCTATCCGCTATCTTCACTCCAAAGTTTCACCTAACCATAATATAAAAGTAGACTTTTAAAAATGTATAGCGGACCCGACAGACGCAGTCCTGTCCAAAACTAAAAAGAAAATGGCGTCCAATGTCCAGTTACAATTAAAAAAAACAGGGTCTCCTTAAACACACACAATAATTATTATTTATTGTGTTTTCTACATATGACAGCACCCCGTCAGATGTTAAGCTGGAGAGCGGCCCATGGAGGTGACTATTATAATTAAATAACTGTACGCATCAGTCGCATCCACTATGTCTATATCTATCAGTCCAGCCGTTAAGCAGGAGTTCAGTCACAGACAGAAGAACGATGTAGTATAATGAACAGCATACTAACTTTTCAGTATTTGGCGGCCGTGGCGGCACGAAGGCATCAACAACAACTTGTTCAGTCCCTTTGATTTCAGCACGACAAAATGGACACCCCTGACCTTCTGAATCCTGTAAGAAGAAATTTAAGAACAGATGAAAGAGAGGCTTACAAAAGTACGACCGCTTGATGTTGGACATTAGTGCGAGTCACAAATGGATGCAACTGCTACCACAGATAAATGTATGCAAGCAGATGAACTCTATTTGCTAAACTTAATATATTTCCTGACAGCTCATGTATTCACCAAGCAATAATGGACTGCATTCGTACTTCGACATCTTATCGCTTGAAGCCAGGCGCAAAAGATATGACATTATAGTACTTCTAAGATACTTCATGGTACCATTGACTCACAAGGCCTGCTGTCGTCTTTAAAGATCAACACACATCATCGAATTCGATGTCCAAATATCTTTGGTCTACATGTCTTCAAAAACAATACATCCTTTTACAATCCGGTGGTCAGAATGTGCCGATATTACAACATGCAACCATTCCATCAGTATTTTCTTATGAAGTTGTCACGTTCAACTATCGTCAGTAAACCGACTTTACAGACAACCGTTTTTTTTTATTTTCTCTTTTTTTTTCTTGTATTGTTTTGAATTTATGTTTTTGTTATGCTGTATGCCGTGCTTTGGGTTACAATCTCACATCTTTGTTTTGTTCTACTATATTTTGTGCACGTTAAAATTTTAACCTGTTTGGGCATCTATAAATAAATAAATAAATTCGAGTCTAAGAAAAGGTATACAAATGCTACTTCAAAGCTTGCGATATAATTGACTGGAAAGGATTCTTTACGACTTAACTGTCTCCGCCTTATAATTCGACAATATTTTTGCTAAAATCGTTCCTATTTAAAGGACACAAAAGTTAATTATTGACTTACAATTTGCCAGGCAGTCAAACATGGCGTACATAACAGATGTCCGCAAGGCTCTATCCTTATGTCCTTGTCATTTTCAGCACAAATTTTACATAACTGAAATGTGCTACCTGAAAAAATACATTAAAAAAACTTTAATATATCATCCAATTGATATTATTAGAAAAGCTCAGGGTCGCTTAGCGGGCAATAGAGAGAGCTATGCATGGAGTATCTTTGCGCGACTAAATCCGGAACGAGGATATTCTCCAAAGAACCAGAGTACGGCTACTCTGGTTCTTTGGTATACATAGCTCGTAGAATTGGCAAGCTGAAGTGGCAATGGGCTTGCCACATCGCTCGAAGAACCGACAACCTATGAGGAAAAAAGGTTCTAGAGTGGAGACTAGGTGGACTGACGACATAGTGAAAGTCACGCGTAACCGGCTGGTATCTTGTCGTTCGAAATGGCGTTCTAAGGGGGAGGCCTATGTTCAGCAGTGGACACCTTCCGGCTGATGATGATGATGAATAGCAATCACGGTTAATAATATGAAGGAGTGAAGAAAAACCTGGAGTACCTAATATCGGATAATGAGGATGCAACGGATAATTATGTAAGAAATATAACTATGGAGCTTTGAATAAAAATGTTTCATACAATGAGCTTATATTTGGGTTATATGAAATTAAGGATCAAATTTTACCTAAGGATGAATCACGAGGATGCAAGGAATCCTGACTCGTATAAAACGCGGGTGAAGCAGCGGGGAACAGCTAGTTTTAAATATATAAAATAGGTAGCGCGTATACAGAGCAGGCAGCCTGAGATTTTTATTTGATTAATTTTAAATATTTTTTATTGTGGCTCGACATATTATGACAGCACCAAGCCCGAAATTAAGCTGGAGAGCGATCCATGACTGGAGGCGACTGCTACCAAAGATAAATAATCTGTAGATTTAACAATGGTGGTACTACACCGGGTCAGTGTATTTGGTGTACTTACCCATTTCGCAGTATAATTCGTATTGCTCTTGAGTTACGGTGATATGATCTTCGGCCGGTGATATTATTGCGCTACTCAAATCCGGGTTCATATCCCGACCGTCCGGATATAAATAGCTGCAAATAAAAATATTTTTTTTATAGCTCTCATCGAGGCGATCGAGGTCCAGACCTCCCCGTTCGAAACGATTTGGAAAACGATCAATGTTACCTTTGATAAATGTACTTTTGTCGGTCAGTTTTCAAGATACAAGCACGTATTAATAGAGTAGTATTTTAAAGTCCCGGGTTCGATTCCCAATCAATCGATCAAATTGTCACGCCTTTACCCTCAGAGTTAGGCAGAGACAATGGAGCGCCACTTGCCTGACACAACTATCTAGTTTCTCTCACATCCAAAATTCTTTTCATATATAAGTATATGAAAATAAATCCAATATATCTAACCGTGAACTTTCAAACTGATCCCGATAGGCGACTCTATCCATACCTACTACTATTTGGCCAGTCTGCTACTTTTAAGCGTACAGACCGGAAAGTGACTTAGTCTTCTTTCGAGATCATTTAGAAAGTTGCCGGTTATACTTTAATTCTACTTTGTTATAATATTAATAATATGTCTCCAAAACTGGTGAAGCTTTTATGATAAGTCTGGTTAATCAGTTCTAATTAGTATATCCTAGCAAATAAAAAAAGCGCATTTAAGCTGCGCAGTATAAGAATCGGCAGATTAGAAGAGCGCTGGACGAATAAATATGAGCAAGTCCGCGCATATATACATATTAAAGAGTGGTAGGCAGTGGTACCCAGTCTGCCGATCCGGGGTAGTACCACCACTTACAAGTATACAGACCGTGAAGTGATTTGGTCACGTTTCGGGATCAGCTTGTAAGTTTGCCGGTTCCATCTAGGCCGGCATAGTGGATGTGATTGCTACTCACAGTTATTGAATTGTACTAGCAGTGACATTCATTCATGGACCACACTTTGGCTTAACATCAAGCGGGGTGCTGTCATATGTCGAGTCACAATAAAATAAAAAAAATAAAAAAATATATTATTCTACATATTAATCGTACATATTATTTTTAGCCTATTTATTCGTCTCACTGTTGGCCAAAGGCCTCCTCTCATTTTTTAAAATTATAAATACTATAAGCAGAAACCCAAACAGAGGAGGGTAGTTTCCACTACAGAGCCGCTACATAAAGCCACGTCGACCCGCCGCACGCAGCCCACTTTTCCCTCGGCGCTCCGTGTGTTAGGACGTCACTGCTGGTGTAGGTCACGTGAGGCACTTTGTGATTTGTTAAGTGTTCTATAGCTAGCAAGTTGTAATCACCACGTGTCGGTATTCATTGTTAGTTTTAGGCGTAATTCAATAAGTGATTTGATGTGTAACTTTGAATCGTAATCAATAACTGTTTTAGTTTGTACTTGTATCTTTTTTTAACTATTCCTACTTAGGATGCTAACAATACATATAATTAAAAATATTTTAAAACCTATACGTCGTGAAGTAAAAGACGTAAAATTAGAATTACCATTGATTTAGGATAATTTAAAACTAATTACAATGTCTTTATAAATTTTGTCGACACATGTTTAAAAGTAATTACAAGTTATGTGGACGGCCTTAAGGCGTCCACAGTATATTACCAAAAGGTCGGCGGCTTAGGGGCTCACTTGACCAGGGTTAAATGCAACGGAAAACGAAAAGTAAGTAGGTAACAAACAAGTTACTGCGCAGTTCAAATGCCAGCGCGTTTGTTATTAGCCGTGATCTATACTTACAATCCTTCTCTATATCCATCGAGTAATGCTTGTACTAAACTCTTGTTCTGCGGAATCGTTTGCAGTATCTCCCCGTCGGCAGTCACATAACCTATCGCCCATTGACCTAATCTTGTACATGATAACCTGTAAAGTTATATTAAAGTTGTATTGGTCCTTCGAGTGCCGGATTAGGCAGCAGTAAATGCTAAAGAACTTCACAAAGACATGGCGGCTTTGTGCGTCCTCTATCGCCTATACCACAGAGTATGTTTCGAGGACCTCTTTAACCTTGTTCCTACATAGTCTTTTTCACCGGTCGGGGGAAGCATCCGCATTTTGTCGACCAAGTCTAAAAAGACAAGTGGAATGCTTTACCAGGCCATGTGTTCTCTCTATCCCATAACCTTGAACCCTTCAAGCGATGCGTGAAGAAGCATCTTTGGCCGACATAGTGACGACGACTGGACTAGCCGTGTACTGACTCGGGTTTTTCAGCCGTCGGCACTTACCATCAGGCTGGCCGAGTTCAAATGTCAAGTCACAATAAAAAAAAGCTAAAGAAGCATCTCTGGCCGGCACAGTGACGACGACGACGACTAAGGCAACTGTAAACTGAATCAGATTTTTCAGTCGTCGGATCTTTTGGGATTCCCCATGTTAACCATCGGCTAAGTTGAGGATAGATACGATCCACAAAAAAAAACATCAGCTTGTAAGTTGCCGGTTCCAACTAGGCTACTTCCAGCTACCTAACTGTAGTAGCAGTCACCTCCATTTATGGACCGCACTCTAGCTTAACATCAGGCAGGGTGCGGTCATATGTCGAGTTAGAATATAAAAAAACACTTACCTAAATACATAACTACCCGCCTTGTGTATATATTTATGTAACCTAGCTTTAACTTCGTCATATGTTAAGAAGGCGACATAGCCCGGATGCGTTACAGCTAATAATTGCCAATTTCTTAACAGCGTACTCCACGGCTGAAATAACCTGAAATAAGAGAATGAAGATAAATACCTACTGGAAATAAGGAGTAATGAGGGTGCTATTCCTCATTACTCCTACTAGTGCGCGATAGATGTGGTTTGAAAGAAGATGTAGTGACAAGGATTGACAAAGGAATGCTGCGATGGTTTGGGCACATGGAAAGGATGAGTGAAAGTAGATTGACGAAAGGAATATATAAATCTGATGTGGATGAATGCGTTAAACAAGACATCCTGAAAAAAACTGGGGTTACCTAGTGCCTATAATTGTAAAGAATTGATAATTTGAGTTATGTCAGGATCGTTGCAAGTGGGGTGCTAAGTCAGACTACCTCCTCGTGTGTCTGTCTGTTTGCCGTATCGCTTCGGCGATGCGGAAAGCGGACTGTGCATCCTGGGCATCAGTCAATAACTTCCCTTAAGGGGGTTCTTGTTGGCTAATGGCTAAAAGTCTGACGTGTGGCGCTGCTCCACGTGTCCCTCTGAGAGCAGAGGAAACTGTGTGGAGTAGCTAGTGTGCCTTGGGGTCGTGGTTGTGTACGTGTAGGGGCGCTGCACACCCGGACACACGGCCCCGAGAGGACGGCAGCGCAGTGCGATCATAGTGCTGCCGTAAAAGAGAAGGAAAACAGGCGGTTTTCCTTCTCTTAAGTAGGCGGAGCTTAATAGCTGGCGTGGAGGGGGGTACAGATACTCCCGGGCCCCCCTTCGTATACGCGCTGAGATGGTCGCCGCAGGTGCACCTTCGGCCGGCATAGTGACGGCGACTAAAGCAGCCGTGAACTGACTCGGGTGTTCCAGTCGTCATCAGCGTTCTTGGGTCTCCTCCTGCTTATCAACAGGCGGGTCGAGGTCAAATGTCGTGTCACAATAAAAAAATATTATAAAGAGCTTTTATTTTATTTGCTTAGCTTTTATTTGCTCCAGCTCTGGGTTAAGATATATGTACTTTGGTTGTCCTGTTTCTATGATACAAGCACTTTAGTGGCTTAGTATAAAAAGTTATTCATAAAAAATATGTAATATCACAATACCTTGTAAATACATCAAATTCAAAATTAGATATAAAATCATTGCACGTCAGGTCTATAGTCGTCTTCAGCGCCATCGTCTCCAAGCCTGATGATATTGGATGCACATTATTCAACTCCTGGCGAAATATCTTCCACGGTACCAGAGTGCTGCGGACAATGAGAGAAAAACACTATTAGTCTACTTGTTAAAAATAGAGTTTGGTCGGGATCGCGGGAATAGATGCAAGATTGGAAGACAGGCGTAAGCACACCCCCCTAGCACGGCAATCCAAGAAGCAAGATAAAGACCTGCGTAGAAAATCATTGCAATTCATTTTAAATAACTTACCAGAATAGTGCAACAAAATGTATAATAAATAATGATGTATAATAATAATAAAGATGATGATGATAAATAAAGATAAAATTAATAAATAATAAAACGTCCAAAAATTTATATTTAAAGGGATGGGTGTGTTACCTAACACACCTATCCCTTTGTCACATAAAACAACGTAGAACATTTTAATAATTATTTTTTGAACATTTTGATGTACAAGTCTTTTAAGTTATTTAAAATAAGTTACAATAATATTCCTTGCAGTTGTTTATCTTGCTTCTTGGATTGCCGTGCTAGGGGGGCTGCATTAACAAGATAAAGCACTGCAAGGAAGGAGATAGTAACTCAGTTTAAATAACTTATTAGACCGGCATAACAAATCTTGCTTCTTAGATTGCCATGCTAGGGGGGGCAGTTCGTTACGCGTAAAGTCCCGGGTTCGATAACCGTTCGAAGTGAATATTTTAATAGTTTTATAGCTTTTATTTGCAATAATTATTCGATTAAATAAGGTGACCTTGGTGTAGTGGCAGTGCAATGGTCACGCGAACCAAGAGCATGGGTTCAAAAACCACTTACCGGTACCAATGTATCTTTGATTTATGTTCGATTCCTGGTCGGTATTTTTTCCCAAAAATAAAACAGAGACAAGCCAAAAACATGTCGTTCGATTAAATCGCCATTTCTAAAAAAGCCCACAAATCGTAGAGAGCTTGGTGTTTGATTGATTGATTGAAATTCCGTTGCCAGAGCTACATAAAAACGCAAACATTCGTCTAAATGAATAATAAATAAGCCGTCCTACATAGAGGTGCAATGAAATATCGATCGAACAAGCTCTAAGCACAGAGGACAGCGGTTGACACCAAAAGCTTGCAATAAAGCTTACGTTTGAAATTTCACCACGCGGTTCTGCTTAGGACAATTTATACAAGTTTAATTAAAAACACATGCTTCAGAGTTCGATTCCCTGTCGAAGTAAATATTTATTTCATAGCTTATATTTGTAATATTAAATTTAATATTAAAAATTTTACTTACAAATTTGTAATATTATATTTAATATTACAAATATATTTTAATATAATAAAAAGGGGATTTTTGCTCCGGGTCTAGTTGTCAAAGAGTGTGTTGGCAGTGATGCCCAGTCTGCTGATGTATACAAGGTATACAAAACGTAAAGTGACTTAGTCGCGTTCACAAACATTTTATTATCATTTTACTGGTCTGGGCACATGGAAACGATGAATGAAAGTAGATTAAGGAAAACAAATTATAAATCTGATGTGGATGGATGCGGTAAACAAGGCAGGCCCAGGAGGGTGTTTTCCGATCAAATCGGAGACTTCCGCAAGAAAGATAGGTTGTCTAGTGCCCATAACCTTAGAGCTTGTACGAGGAGAATTGTGGATGTGAAGGAAGCGAGGCATTTGTGTCAGGATTGTGGCAAGTGGCGCTCCATTGTCTATGCCTATCCCCATAGGAAAAAGGCGTAACAATTTGATTGATTGATTTTACTTTTAGACTAATCGAAGGATTTATTTTGGTATATTGCTAATCATATGCTCTATATTGTCACTAAACGAAAGGGCCACGATGGGCGGACGTCTGCACAGGATGTGCACGGCCGGAAGTGACGAAGGGGGCCCGTCATGCACATCCATACAAGTTTGCAATTCACATAACTACAACTAACATACACTCATAGCGTTCTAATTAAAAAGTGTGAATCAGGTTTTTTTTGGGTACAGCTAATTTAAAAAAAGTTTTCATCTTCAAGAAAGCTAGGGTACCTAGTGCCCATAACCAAAGAGCTTGTATGAAGATAATTGTAAATGTGAAGAAAGCTAGGGAGTTGTGTGAGGATCGTGGTAAGTGGCGCTCCATTGTCTCCATTATCCATTGTGATAATTTGATTGATTGATAATTTCAACTCTCCTGATTGCAAACAAGGGCAAGTCTAAGTGTTCCGATAACTAAAACCAGGTAAAGGTGTGATTCCGCCGGCGACTGCAGACTGCCCTGCTGGTTTGTATGAGATTGATTCCATGCAAGGCGACACTATTGCTACGCATTTTGTCGACCGAATCGGCAGTCGAACTACAAAGTTCGGTGCGTCCTTTCTTTGTAGAACAATCGACAAGTGGAATCCTTTGCCAGCCCATGTGTTCTCTCTATCATATAACCTTGGATCCTTCAAGCGATGCGTGAAGAAGCACCTTTGGCCGGCATAGTGACGGCGACTGAGGCAGCCATGAACTAACTTGGTTGTTTCAGTCTTCATTACTCTTGGACCTCCTCTTGCTTATAACCAGGCGGATCGAGGTCAAATGTCGTGTCACAATAATAAAAAAAACAATATTAATGCGGCGGCTGCAGACTAGTGTCGCCTTGCCCGGAATCAATCTCATACAAACTCATAGTGCAGTTTGCGGTCTGCAGTCGCCGGCGGAATCACACCTTTAATGCCAGCGTTCTCTTTATCTGCCGGGGATCTAATAACAATATTTTTTTAAATATTTATTGTGACACGACATATGACAGCACCCCGCTTGATGTTAGGCCAAAGTGTGGTCCATGAATGAATGTCACTGCTACTACAATTCAATAACTGTGAGTAGCAATCACATCCACTATGCCGGCCTAGTTGGATCCGGCAACTTACAAGCTGATCCCTTAACGTGACCAAATCACTTCACGGTGCGTATACTTGTAAGTGGTGGTACTACCCCGGATCGGCAGACTGGGTACCACTGCCTACCACTCTTTGATGACCAGACCCGAAGCAAATATCCATCTCTTTTTTTATTACCAAATATTTGCAATATTTAATGTTATTTAAATATTACAAATAAAAGCTATGAAACAAATATTTGCTCCGACCGGGAATCGAACCAATCGCTAAACCGTTCGTCCACGCCTGTCGTCAAAATTAAATTAATGTCAAATAAATTAATTAATGTAAAATTATTTAAATGTCACATGAAACAATGCAGCGTGGGATGTTATTGGGAGTAAATTACGAATAGATAATTATTATTATGTATAAACAGCGATGTATGTATACGTATAAACAATAAAATTAGCAATAATAGGTTAAGGTCTTATTTTAGTTTTACTTTTAGTCCCACTTGCTTGATGATCAGCAAGGTAATGTGTCTGAGAGCGCTAAAGACTAACAGCCGGTTGTACCAAAGTTTCAATTTATAAATTTAGTTTTACTTCATACTTATTCTATTACGGTTACTATAACGAAATCGTGAATTGGGTTGTTATTAATTTTGTATCAAAACTACCATTTATACATGTTTTTTTTTTTAAATAAAAAAAGTAGTACATAGAAACCCAAAATGAATGATATCCTCTTTTAGCTCTGTATAAAATATCCGTTAAACGTAAATGTAAAATGGTGCGACCCATTTTTCTTTTACTTATACAATACTTTTTACAAATTCGTAAATTATAATTTTTGGTACAACCGGCTGTAAATCTGCGTCCACATGCTTCTATCCGCTGTCGTCACTCCACATACACTCCTTAATGACCGCATATACATGTATTACCTAGTATATATCATCGATAGATGTATTTACAGACGTATTACAAGTGTTAGTAAGTATTTACTTACAAGTATACAGACCGTGAAGTGATTTGGTCACGTTTCGGGATCAGCTTGTAAGTTGCCGGTTCTATCTAGGCCGGCATAGTGGATGTGATTGCTACTCACAGTTATAGAATTGTAGTAGCAGTGACATTCATTCATGGACCATACTTCGGCTTAAGATCAAGCGGGGTCTTGTCATATGTCGAGTCACAATAAAAAAATAATAATAATAATCTCTCCGACACTTCTAGCAGAAGAACTTCTTAAAGTAAAACGTAAAGAGGTATAATATAGAGAAAAGATAATGTGACAAGACACTTATCACGTCCGAGACGGGTATATAGAGATACTATCATGGGTTAACGAATGCCGCGACTTTAGGTAGAGAGACAACTTAATGCAGAAACGCGAATAAGTCACTTACGGTTGAAAGTGGCGGTATTGTGACTCTTGAAATAGTCTAGCCTCAGCACGGTACTGCAATAAGCAAGATAAAAATATTGCAAGGAATATTATTGTAACTCATTTTAAATAAAACTTATTAACATTATTTTAATAGATCGGATCGTCAAAATGTTCATCAAAAATATATTTATTAAAGTTTGCAACGTTGTTTTGTGTGAAGTTTTACGGACCTTTGTATATATTTTTTTGGGCATTTTGATTTACTGTTCTGGTAAGTTACTTAAATTGGGTTGCAATAATATTCTTGCAATGAAAAAATCGAAGACATCCTCAAGAAAGCTAGGTTCCCTGGTGTCCATAACACCAAGCTCTACGGCTTGTATAAAGATAATTGTGGATGTGAGGGAAGCGAGGGAGTTCTCAGGTACGCGACAAATGGCTTGTGTCTCTGCCTATCCCTGTAGGAAGAAGGCATGACGATTTGATTAATGAATAAAACCTTTAATAGTAATACGTCTTCTCGACAGTCCTCTTACGTAGTAGTTTAACTAAAACACTACTAATAGAGTCCGCAGGCAATCTATTATAACCTAGAAAGGTTGCCTAGAGAAGTGGTAACTCTAAACCGAGAGGGGTCCGAGGGATAAATGGAGTCCCCTTTCTATTACAAGTTGAATTTACTGCCCTTTTTTAACACGCTTTTATTAGCTTCACTTGTATGGTTTTTTTTTGTGACTCGACATATGACAGCACCCCGCTTGATGTTAAGGTGGAGTGTGGTTCATCTCTGCTACTACAATTCAATAACTGTAAGTAGTAATCACATCCACTATGCCGGAACCGTTGGAACCGGCAGATTACAAACTGATCCCGAAACGCGACTAAGTTACTTCACGGTCTGTATACTTGTAAGTGGTGGTACTACTCCGGATCGGCAGACTGGGTACCACTGCCTACCACTCTTTGAACTATGTAACGGAATCTTTTCAAATAATTATCACCCACTTCTAGAGGTCTAAATTATTTAAAAATTTGCACACGTATTAAAAACCGATGACAAAACAATAATTTCATATTTTTTTTGGTCGGCATATTAACGGCGACAGAGGCAACCGCAAACTGACTCTGTTTTTTCAGTCGTTGGCATTCTGGGACCTGCTCTTGTTTACAATTTATTTACTTTTTAGTTCACTTTTTCTTATAAGCGTGTTATTTTAGTTTTTTTAACTATCAATCAAAATGGTCAAGCCTTCTTCCTACCGGGATAGGCAGAGACAATGGAGCGCCACTTGCCACGATCCTAACAAAACTCCCCCGCTTCCTTCACATTCACAATTCTCTTCATACAAGCTCTATGGTTATAGGCACTAGGCAACCTTAGTTTTATTAATATTGTGGCGGAGCACATACGTCACAATATGCGGCTCACACCACCTGCGGGACGGTCTCACCGGAGCGACCCGATGGCTGTGCAGCGACTATGGTGGGGATACGACGGCGTGCACCAAGTACCGATGGGGCTTGTCACCCGGGTATATAAGAACGACAGATTTTCAATAAAAGCATCATCCCCACCCCTCTCAACCACCGGCCGCAAGTCAGAGCCTGTCCTCGGCCTGCTTGCTGGACCTTCCCTCTCCGGCCGCAAGTCAGAGCCTGTCCTCGGCCCGCTTGCCGGCCCGTCCCTTCCTTCCCCCCTTTCTCAGCCGCGCTGTAAAATTCCTGATCGGAATAACAGCATTAAAAAAAAAAATAAAAGCATCTAGTCTGAGATCAAGCGCTTCATTACACTCCTCACTAAAATATCAATGTTGACACTTCAGTTGAGTGCCCATTTAGTCATTATACTAGCGGCACGTTTTGATAGCCGCTTTGGCGTTTAACCGTTCATGAAGTTTCGTATGAATCAATAGTTATACAAAATTCCAATCTCCTAATACAAGATGCCGACGAAAAAGCAGTGAAATTACACCGCGGTCGCAAGTGAGTAACTGCAAATGTGAGGGAAGCGAAGCGAATTTTATTACTAAATAAAATGCAGTTTAAATCTGTACAGAAATACTCTGTAAATATAAATCCCACATTTTTAATTCAAAGAAATTTCTACAGGCTAAGCTTACTCGGTTTCAATTTTGCAATTCACTCGAGGGATGAGAATGCAAGTCTCTTACAAATTGTATATCTCGAGGATAAGAGATGTAATGAGATTATAATTGTTTGTGGAAATGGATGGAGTATAATACAGGTGACATTTGAATTATGTTTAAATTCGGATCATAATAACCTTCGCAATGTAAAGCTCCTCGTTCTGAGCTCATATCTATGGTAAATATGGGTATGTATAGAAGGCATATTTTTGTCGAGTCATCTATATTTTTTTTATAGTGGCTCAACCTGCCTGAGGTCCAAGAGTGCAGACGACTGAAAAACCCCTATTCAGTGCACGATCATACATCAATTATAAGTGATTTGCCTCAACGTAAGCAGTAAATTCCTACACGTCACTATACCTACGCTTTTAATTCTACACCTTGACTCAACAGCCGGAGAGCCTGTGGGCGTCGTTGATTCATTGTCAAAATTGTCACTGCGATCTGTATGTTTAATAATATGAATTGAGTTGACAAATTTCTGTGTGACGTCACCCTGGATGCTTTAAGCTCACAATTCCTTCAAGCGATGCGTAAAGAAGCACCTTAGGCCGGCATAATGACGGCGACTGAGGTAGCCGGGAACTAACTCGGTTTTTTCAGTCGTCGTCACTCTTGGACCTCCTCTTGCTTATCATAAGGCGGGTCGAGGTCAAATGTCGTGTCACAAAGAAAAATATTTAAAAAATTCAACCAAGCAGAAATTTACATTTAATAATTTGTCAATCAAATTATTGTCATATCAAAAAATTGTGAATGTGAAGGAAGCAAGAGAGTTGTGTTAGGATCGTGGCAAGTGGCGCTCCATTGTATCTGCCTATCCATGTGGGAAATAGGCGTGACAATTTGATTGATTAATTGATATTTAATTGCACAAATTATTATTAGGAATGCTTCGATTGTTTAGGCACATGGAAAGGTGAGTAAAAGATAGATAAAAGTAAAAGTAGACGAAAGGAATTCATAAATCTGATTTAGATGAATGAGTTAAACGAGGCACAACCAGGAGGGTTTTTTCCGACCAAACCGAAGACATCCTCAAAAAACTGGGTTCATAGGCACGTATGAAAAGAATTGGGGATCTGAGGAAAGCGAGGGAGTTGTGTCAGGATCGTGGCAAGTGGCGCTTCATTGTCTTTGCCTATTCCTGTGGGAAAGGGGCGTGACAATTTGATTGATTGATTCCATGTTCCATGTTTTAGTTAATTATACTCCTAAATAACATAAGTTAAGTTCTGAATTGCGTACGAGACGACATCAAAGTCCTCAATAACTTTCAGATGGGAAAGGAAATTATACAATTTCCCTATGGATAAATAATAATTATGATAGCGAAGCCCAAAGATTAATAGTCAATTTTCTAAGAAAATTTCGGTCGAGATTGCTATTGTTACGAAAGCTCTTAAACGTTATTATTTTAGCTTAATACATATTATTGTTAAGTAAATTGGAATTTTATAAGACAAATTGTTAAAGATTTTGAAGTAACGTGCATTGGTTGTAATGACAGATAAAAGAGAAAAACTTTTGACTTTCGAGCAGATTAGACCCCCACCGCAGTCTGGACGACTGGGAGCAAGTCCGCCTATCTATACAATCGTGTATATATTTATTACTATTATAAATTGTATACACATTGGTAAAAGGAAAAGTAAGTAGGTAACAAAAGAAGTTATTGCTCTCAGCTTCAATACCAGCGCTTTTTTTTTCAGACCTATACCAAAGGTATAAACCGTTGGTACCGAAGAGATTCGCAGATCACGTAAAGGAACGTAGAACGACCCCCCTAGTCCACAAGATGAACTGAAGCTGCTGGATGTGAAAGTCGGAATCGCTGGAGGGGGCCTCATGTTCAGCAGTGGACGACTATTGCCTAAAATGACGAAATTAGTGGTTGTACCTTAATTGGACTGCCTAATAATTCTTTATGACTAATCAGGCCTGTCTCCTCATAAAAAAAATTCAAAGATTTCTGCTACAAATACTTAGCTGTACCCAACTCTAGAAAATTCAGTAATCAAGGGAAACCATTATTAAAAATTTATATATTTTAGTACTTAAAAATGTAACGCAAAGTAAATATTACTTATTGTTAAGAACTTTACGGGATCTTGGAACTCCTCAGGGGATAAAAAAATATAATAAAAACTTTAAAGTCGAAAACATAATATAGTAAAACAAGAACATGGACATATAATCGACTTAATAATAATAAATCTAAAAAGAAAATAACAAAGAGTTGCATTTTAAAATAAAAGAAAAACAAAAGGAAAATTATTACTTAAAGAAAAAGTAGGAGAACATTATAATTTAAGCTTCCATTACGTTTAAAACTTCTCGAGAAGTCGGAGAAATTATCTGAACACCACCAGGACGCATTAAAATAAAATGAAAGTAAGAAAGGTTGAAGTTACAAATAAATAGATATACCATTTGACGACTAATATTTAAAGGCGGCATTGAAAAGTTAAAGGATGAACTACAGACTACAGGAAGACAGGCCATCGCAGCGTCCCGCTATGATGACAGTTCATAAAGTTTCGTATAAATTGTCACTATAAAGAACTTGGAAGCAATTCCTTTAAAAGTAATTATAAATTTATACAAAACTTCATAAGCAGATTATACGTCATATAGTAAGTCCTAAGGCAAAGGAAGCAAACCGTGTTAATAAAAATAATATATAATTCAAAATTTTATGTGAATCGACCCTTAAAGTTTTCCTTAAAATTTCCCTTACATGGAGTTTAGTTACATCTGAACCCCAGGGCACAAACCTAATTAGAAAACCGTTATTACGGTTAAGAGAGAATACAATATTATAATATACAGAGAGATTTCTTCGAATATTTATCATGCTTACAAGATTTCGCGAAGATCGTTATCTAATGGCCCGTTTCTCGTAAACGAGAAAGGTTCGTATAACAAATTTTGGAATAATTTCGTACAATAAGCCAACTTGGAAGTAACTCGATCAAAATTTTGGGGCTTAATCCCTAAAATTTTTGATGAATTGCTAATACTTTTAGAATCACTTTTACCAAAATAATAAGATTAGGTAACGGGGAAACAAAAGTATTTTTCTTGGCAGGTTGGAATATACAACTTCAGCCCTACTCGAGTCAGCTATGGTTTTTTACAACCGTTACTAGGTTGGTGTACGACGATCAAAACAACATTAGTTAATCAGCCACTTAAAGTTTGGTGATTTAAGTGACAAGATATTTGAATAATCACGAGCCTTAGGAAAACTTTTAGAATAGGATGTAAATCCATACTGGGTTTTACAAGACGAACAATACAATACGTTGAAAAATCGTCATGTCTAACAATACCTTTCCCGTTGTATGTCTTTTCTTTGGAAGTTACTCGTCCATCATTATGGCCCAGTCCAGCGTGAGCGACAAACGCGACACGACGGAATATTACACAAACTCGTGTTGCCTCCTGCTACATATATGGGTAGCAGTATACTTTAGATAGAGCTTCATTCGTCATCATGTCACAACTCTTTCCTTATAGATTTAACTAACTGAACCCTGAAGATATACGTAAATACATAGCCGGAATACGAAGAAAACCTAACCCGGGTACTCTCCCTGTTTAATAATGCATTACATAGGATACGCGTAAAGGACGGGGTCACTCCACGTAGCCCTGATTACATAACTTTTCAATCTATTATCCCGTTCCATTTGAATAGGGTTATTTTTTGGGCATCCTACTGTTTTTTCCTGTTGGATATATGGAGTTTATAACAATATAAATGTGTAGCTTCTAAAGATAAATAGTACCCCCTAGTACGGCAATCCAAAAAGCAAGATAAAGAAGTGCAAGGAATATTATTGTAACGTTTAAATATCTTTTATGATACACTGTTCTGGTAAGTTATTTAAAATGAGTCGCAATGATATTCTTTGCAAGTCTTTATCTTCCTTCTTTGATTGGGGGGGCTGAAGTGTTACTAAAATGATTACTGTTATGAATTCAAACATTTTGTAGTGTTCGTCGTTAATAATACCAATGTATTGTTCTGTAGTTTAAAACTTTATTGTACAAACAAAAGGTGAATTTAATGCCGCATGCCATTTTTCTATGATAGAAAACTGAAAGGCAGCGAAAAGCAAATGTCACGGAGAGGCAGTCAAACGCATAGGTGCATTAAACATAAATTTATTATTATAACACACCAAAGATGCAAGGCAGTTACAGAATTATAAACTTAAAGGATCAAACAGTAAAGATAAACGCAAAGTAGTATTTGGTTTGGTTGTAATTCCTGCTAATAACTACTAAAATATGACTCCTTTGCTTTCATAAGCCAAAGAGTAAACTAATAACTAAATTTTGTGGAATATTCCCTAAAACTCTAAAAGATTATTATCGAAGATAAAGATTACAGATTTCGGTAAACAGTAAAATTGGTTAAAAACACGCCGAAACCATTTAATATTACTTAAAATGCTCCTACACGGGCAATTATTCAGGCAATATATGCTCAGCAACACGAATGGATCAATCTCAAGTAATTAGTGGAGCAATATGGAACCATTTCAATAAAACTCGGCAATTGTTTCGGCAATATTGCTTCTAATTGCTCCATATATTCCATATTGCTCAATGTCGCTAATACGAATTTCCCGAAAATCCAGTTGGCATGGAAATTGCTCCTTATTGCTCAATATTGATGTCGCAAAACATTTTACCAGATTGATACTTGTTGCCATTGTCGTAAATTGCTGGATACTGTGTCGCGTCGGAATCGACAATCATTGATCACAATTGAGCAATTTTAATTGCCCATGTAAGCGAATCTTTACACATTTTATATGAGATTACTTTTATATATATATTTACACTTCTATACTAAGTTAATAACATGCTTGTAGCATAGAAGCAGGACAACGATAGTACATAGATCAAATATATATTGGTATCGGGAAGTGGTTTTGAACCGGGCAGCGGCTCTCGGTTTACGTGACGATTGATTGCACTACCACGGTCGCATTAAGACATCAGAGGATTTATAGTTAAAAACAAGCATCATCCATGTCATCATGTCAGCCATTAGTTGGACATATCCACAGTTATGTCCAGACATAGGACAGTCATCTTTACAGTGACTTAGCAGGTTGTCAGTCCATCTCGGTGGGCGGACGTCCAACGCTACATAAAATCTATGTAAGACCTTCCAACTATTTGTCAGAAGAACAGCCTTAAAACATCATATGCTATCATATGCAAGATACAGATGCAGGTCAATAAAATACAAAATCGTTTAACCCTGTACATGGATTTCGAGTTATTAGTTTCAAAACATTGAGTTAAGATACACCTACGTTAAAGCAACTACGTCAAAACTGTCAAAACCACAGTTAAGTTTACAAAGACCACACAAGACAAACTGTAACTTGCAGAGACGCGGTGACAATCTCATCAAAACTAGGTCCCCGACGGCAAGTAGGTCAAGACGCCTATCCAATTAAAAAGTACCCTCTTTTTCTCATTGTATTAAGAGTATCGAGTTCCTATAGACTTTATTAAGAGCTTTTATTGCACAATATATTTTTAAATTATTATTTAATTTAATTATTTTAAGTAAATTGTTCTCGTAGATACCATATCAATATTTATAAGTTTTAAGTATAGCACCGAATGTAACGAAAATAACAATTTACGTGCTGCAGCAATACCTCGCACGTCTACGGACGTTTATTTTCTTTATATCTTTATTATGGATGAGTGAAAGTAGATTGACTAAAGCAATTTATTATCCTGATGTGGAAATGTTAAACGAGGCAGGCCAAGGCGGGTGTTTTCCGATCAAATCGAAGACATCCTTGAGGAGACATTCTTGAGAAAGCTGGGTTGCCTAGTACCCATAACCGTAGAACTTGTATGAAGAGAATTGTGGATGTGAAGGAGTTGTGGTAGGATTGTGGCAAGTGGCGCTCCGTTGTCTTTGCCTATCTTCGTGGGAAAGAGGCGTTACAATTTGATTAATTGATTGATCTTTATTATCGTCAACTTAATATATGTATATGTATATATTATGTATATATGTATGTGTATATATTATGTATATATGTATGTATGTGTAAATATTTGTATGTATGTAGGTACTTATGTTTTTGTTATATTTGTATTAGTTTAATCTTCGGCACTATAAGGTCTTCATTTAGCATATTGTTATATAAGTTCTTCTTTTGTATGACTGTTTGTTGCCTAAATAAATAAATAAATAAATAATACAGTCCTATTGTTAAAGATAGAGCATGTATGTGTTTAGGGCTAAATGATTAAAAAAAATTAAGTAGTACCACCACTTACAAGTATACAGAATGCGTTCTTGTCCACTATGCCGGCCTAATTGGAACCGGCAACTTATAAGCGCTAACCGCCAGTCGCTAACCGTTTGTCCGGGCCTGTCGTCAAAATTAAATGTTACAGGATAAACTCGCTCTAATAAAACATGGGTGTGTGAGCAAAAGACTAACAATTCAACGCTTACTTAGGCTAAGTTATCAAACTGGAGTACAGATACCCCGGCAGATAAAAATAGCGCTATTATTCAAGCTGCGCAGTAACTTGTTTTGTTACCCACAAACTTTCCTTTTTACGAAGATAGGCGGACTTGCCTCTACCGCAGACGTTTACCGATCCCAATAGAATCAGCGCTCTTTTTATCTGCCTCTATGTATATCACAGCAAAAAAATGACGATGTAGAAAGATTTAAGGCGACCGTGGTGTAGTGGCAGTGCAATGGCTACGTAAGCCGAGTGGCACGGGTTCGAAACCACTCACCGGTACCAATGTATTTTTGATATATGTACTTTGGTTGTCCTGTTTGTATGATACAAGCACTTTAGTATAGAAATGTATAATAAAAAATTGAATTAAATTGTTTTTGTAGAGACTCCGACTTAGTAGGGTTTGGGTGATGATCTTTAAGTACGTTATATGGAACGTGAAAATGCATGCAACGTGATACAGGGCGTAAAGGGGTGTGCTAGTCACCATTCAAGCATATTGGCTTCATTGGTTTGTTGGTAGGGTAGTTAATTAATTAGAAAAAAATAACTTTTAACATAGAGCCGAAGGTTGTAAGTTTTTTTTTTAATTGTAGCTCGACATATTGCATAACCCCGCCTGATGTTGGCTGGAGTGCAGTCCATGAATGGAGGTGTCTGATACTACGAATAAATAACTGTAAGCTGCAGCCACATCCACTATGCCAGCCTAGTTGGAACTGGCAACTCACAAGTGGAATGGTTTGCCAGCCCATGTGTTCTCCTCATCCTATAGCCTTGGATCCTTTAAGCCATAGGTCTTCAACCTTTTTTAGTGCAAGGGCCAAACATCGATTTCACATCGTCCGAAGGGCCACAACTTTTCACGACACTTTACCACCTTATCAATAAAATAAAAGACATACATAATTTCAAATTTCAATAATCTTTATTGGTTAATTAAAGTCAATCTTCATTGGTTAAGAACTTAGCTGGCGGGCCGCGGGTTGAAGACCCTAGCTTTAAGCGATACTTGAAGAAACACATCAGGTCGGCATACTGACGGCTACTGTGGCAGCCGTAAACTGACACGTTTTTTTCAGTCGTCGGCACTCTTGGACCTTCATCATACTTACCATCAGGCAAGTCGAGGTCAGATTTTGAGACACAATAAAAACTAATACGTTATAATCATAAAGTTAGATAGTCACAAAAAGCACATAAATAAAAGCAAAAATACACGGTCATATATTATTAAAAACAATTTTAATTAACCGCCCATAAATAATTAAAAAGCAGTTAGGTTCGAGAGACGAGTTTTTTCTTCCGCGTTGCATTCTGTCGCCAAACCATTATCATTGTAAACTTCTCTCAAACAACAACGCCAACGGTACAAGCAATAATGGTTATCATACATAATGCATTGAAACACCAACACGACGGGCAAATTAACATTTCATCATCATCATCATCAAGACGACGACAGGCGTGGACGAACGGTTTAGCGATTGATTTGTTGCGCGTAAAGTCCCGGGTTCGATTCCCACTAGGAGCAAATATTTGTTTTATATATATGTGATAGGTATTATTAATATAAAAAAAAACGAAGGTAATAAATGTACGGTCTTTCAAGTGTTAAGAACGTCGCCATTTCTTAGTATTAACGGCCTATATAATAATTTTCTCTTATATGGAAATGTTTTATACATATTGATAGAGGGAAGAAAAAAAAGTTCATTTTGTATAGGGGATAGCATTTTTTTATTTTTTTTATTGTGACTCGACATATGACAGCACCCTGCTTGATGTTAAGCTGAAGTGTGGTCCATGAATCAATATCAATGTCACTGCTACTACAATTCAATAACTGTAAGTAGCAATCACATCCACTATGCCGGCCTAGATGGAATCGGCAACTTACAAGCTGATCCCGAAACGTGACCAAATCACTTCACGGTCTGTATACTTGTAAGTGGTGGTACTACCCCGGATCGGCAGACTGGGTACCACTGCCTACCACTCTTTGATAACCAGACCCGAAGCAAATATCCATCTCTTTTTTTTATTAACAGATATTTGCAATATTTAATATTATTAAATATTGCAAATAAAAGCTAGGAAACAAATGTTTGCTCCGACCGGGGATCGAACCCGGGAATATACGCGCAACAAACCAATCGCTAAACCGTTCGTCCACGCCTGTCGTCGATATCAGAAGTACATTACTGTGTAGACTCTCCATTGCAAAAGACATTACGTTAACCCTAAACGAAAATCGCAGGTCAAGCAAGACTCCGTGGCAAAAGATTGTAAAGTTTCGTGAGTTATGGAACTTCAATCAATCAAATTGTCACGCCTTTTTCCCACAGGGATAGGCAGAGACAATGGACCGCCACTTGCCACGATCCTGACACAACTTCCTCGCTTCTTTTACATTCACAATTCTCTTCATACAAGCTATATGGTTATGGAACTTAAGGCGAGGAATCACTGCGTTATGAACAAAGCGTATTGTAGGCGAAATATGGTTAAGATTTGCACATCACTCTTGATCGTGCGATGTTTTTCGTACGAATATAATTTACCTTTTATAACAACATTTTGTTAATTTACCGAAAACCGTATACTAAATTAAATATCTAGACGATTAAGTGTGCAATTTAGTGATTGAATATTTATATTGTTAGGTTCAATATAATTTTAAAAACAAAGTCGTAAATAAAAAGTGATTTGGTGGGATATGGCCGACAACGCTAGGCTGGCAAAGACATTCGATGGACAGAGAGCGTAGAGCCAGGTTGTGCGCACGCTATAAAGAATTGATTGTCAAGTAGTGTTACAATAAATGATGTGGAATAAATGTATCAAAGCAAGCTATCGCCGTTGTTTTATTTCTGGGTTATAGTTTTACTATAATAATTACAAAAAAAACATAATGGTTATCGCTTAAAAAAAACCGAGAATTCGGAAATCAAAAACTATTTATAAACTAAACTATAGTTGCATAATTTATTTCTTATATTAAATATTATTAAAGTATTTGTAAATTCTGTTCGGTTAAGAGCTTTTCCTCTTTACACATTTTTTTTTGAGTTAATAACAATTCTAGAAGTATAGTTAGTTATTTGATCGTCAAAAGTACCTCAAAATAGGATATCGTGGAAGACCTTTTGACACGCAGTCTATCACATCTCGTCATCGCGATGTCTTCTTGACTCTAACTTAACATCTTTGCCTTAGTAGCAGTTACTACTTGGAGGTTGACTGCAACTACTAGTTGTAGTCGAAAAACTGCACCTAGTAGTTGCATAATTAGTACAGTAGCAAATTTTCAGGCCTTAAAATGAAAATTTCAACTGTTTCCGGACCCCACCCACCTAGTCGATCGAAAGTCGACCTTAAATACTAGAGGCCAGAATAGTGGTTTTTCTCTGCATTTCTCTGCACCGCTGTGCTAGTATCGAAATATAATATGTACTGTATTTTAATATCAGACACCCAAATAACGGTAATAGCGATTAATTGCAGTCTAAACCACGACGCCATAACGGTGTCCTCTCACCAACAACATCGGTATTTCACTATAATTGTGTTTGCGTGTCAAATTTAAAACTATTACCTTGGTCTTAAATACAAACAACAGCTTCGGATAAAAGAGGTGTAGGTAGGCCCTGTCTATATCCAGTTGCAGGGGACCGACAGTAAAGTGCCTTAGTCACAATCAAATAATTTGCAGTTGGATGGGAAGTGTGATGAAGATATTGAGAGAAGAGTGCAAAAGGGTAACGTAATGAACGGTGGCATCCATAGTATAATGAACAGACAAATAATGTCAAGGATGGCTGTTAATAATGCGGTGCTTGTTCCTACTTTAATGTATGGAAGTGCATGTTGGGTGTGGCAGAAGAAGAATGAGAGTAGTATTAAAGAAATGCGGTCGTTAAGGAGTGTATGTGGAGTGATAGCGGATAGAATAAGTAATAGCACAGTGCGCGATAGATGTGGTTTGAAAGAAAATGTAGTGACAAGGATTGACAAAGGGATGCTTAGATGGTTTGGGCACATGGATAGAATGAGTAAAAGTAGATTGATAAAAGCAATTTACAAATCTGATGTGAATGGATTTCATTTCTTATCACTCTATAGTAGACAATGCCCTTATACAGTAGCTAACTTATACAGTTTATACATTATGTAAAGTTATTCAGATTTGACATTTATTAATCAATATTATATAAGATATATATTATTATTAACTTGACAATGGTATCTGCTATCGTAATCATAAATTGTATTGTAATTATTATGTTATTAATTATTATTGTGTAATTTTGACGTGTAAAAGTGCTCCTTTGGAGCCTAATTACTTAATAAATAAATCTAATCTAATATACCTTTTGCTCATACTTTCTATACTTCTATTGTCCCTAAGATTGTCTGGTAGAGAATACTACCTAGCATTAAGTCCGTCTGCGCGAACCATAGGTACGGCAAGTCAAAAATAAATATACCTAAACCTGGGTCACTTATCCAAGCAGCATAGTACAAAATAAACAAAAGTATTAATTATATTTACGACTAAATAAAACACCTAATTGGTGAACGCACTTAAATGAGAGAACATAGGAAAGGCGACACCATGTCTCTATAGCCATCGTGACAGCCGAAGGTATACCGACTAACAACCGCATTTTTCAAGCAAAACAATGCTTTGGATTAAATGATAATAGAGTCTATAATAGGAACTGTGTAGTAAGATGTGTGGTGGGTATCAATTGATATATCAATATACATAGGATAGTGTCTTTTTATGACAGATATCTGATCTCTAAAGTCAATATATCTTGATTACATATATTTACAACATAGGTATTTGTCGCTGAACAATAAATCTTACTAAAAATTATTATTAAAGATGTATCCTGGCAGATAAAAAGAAATCAAAATTAAAATCAATGTTATTGTTAAAAAAAAGTTTTTTTTTTTATTGTGACTCGACATATGACAGCACCCCGCTTGATGTTAAGCCGGGGTGTGGCCCTTGAATGAATGCCTCTGCTACTACAATTTAATAACTGTGAGTAGCAATCACATCCACTATAGCGGCCTAGATGGAACCGGCAACTTACAAGCTGATCCCAAAACGTGACCAAATCACTTTACGGTCTGTATACCTGTAAGTGGTGGTACTACCCCGGATCGGCAGACTGGGTACCACTGCCTACCACTCTTAAATACCACTGGTATTACATATTCTTCAGTTCTCGTAAGATGGCAAGAGTAGTTAGATGCGCAGAGGTCGTCTTTTTAGGTGTGTTAAAGTACGCGGGGAATGAGGTAACAAAGTTCCGTCGATCATCGACTCCCGTGTGGTCTGTTCCGCTCCGTTCGCCCCCGCGTACACTTGAGTGCACTGAAATTTGACCACTTGTTTTCACATCATTCTAACATCATCACTACATATTAGTCCCCCGTCGCTTCTCTCTGTTCGCGATAAACTCAAATGTTATTCAATCAAATTGTCCCGCCTTTTCCCCACAGGGATAGGCAGAGTAAATGGAGCGCCACCTGCCACGATCTCGACACAACTCCCTCGCGTCCTTCACACTCACAATTATCTTCATACAAGCTCTATGGTTATGGGCACAAGGCAACCTAGCTTTGTTGAAGAAGCCACCCTCCTGGGTCGGCCTCTATTAACGCATCCATGCACATCAGATTTATAAATGTCTTTCGTCAATCTACTTTCACTTAAACTACTATTATTATTTTTTATTAATCTAAAGAGACCCTTTTTTGTTTCACGTCAGTGTACATGCGCAAACGTTCCCCCACTACGTTAAAATCTTGACAACTTACGCTATCCTTATATACATATTCAATTTATTTACATTTCTGTACTAAGTTACTAAAGTGCTTGTAATATAGAAATAGGTCAACCAAAGTACATAATATATCAATTGTATATACATTGGTACCGGCAAGTGGTTTCGAACTCGTGCTCTCGGTTTGCGTGACCATTGCACTGCCACTACACCACGGTTGCTTCATGATGATGTCGAGCCATAATAAAAAACTCTTAATGAACATTAAATGGCAGATTGATCTTTTTGTTTCAGAGTGTATTAGAAACATAATTGCCATTAGCTGAAGTGGTTGCGTAGAAGAAATAACCTACACTGTTTATTGTTGCTATGAAAATGGGTTACACATAGGGTTGCCAACCCTTCCGGTATTACGGGATTCCCCCAGTAAAAATGCAAATACAAGTGTGCACAAACAATATCATTCATTTTGGGCTTTTGTGTACTACTTTTGTAATGACCAATGATGAAAAAATATATAAATGGTAGTTTCGATACTTGTATTGATAAAACTAATTACAATTTTTATTGCTGTGCAATTGTATTATTTGGAAAATAAGTTATGGATTTTGTATTGTCTGTCAATCATCACAAAGACACACCATATTAACAGTTCTGCTTTGAACTGTCATAATTATAGTTTCATCATTTCACACACCTAAACTATGTAGAATAAAGGATATATTCCAATTACATAATCTTCGTACATTAAACTACTTTAAAATGCATATGCAATTGTTAATACAATTAAGCCCAGGTCCCCATACAGAATGAATGATGTCCTTTCAATGAATTCACTTGTAAACAATTTTATTATTATCGCTTGTAATCCTAAGGTATTTATTACAAGCTAAATAAAATATACATAATTAATTTTTCCTTTATTTTTCAACCTTCGGATTAATAATAAACTGAGTTGGCAACCCTAGTAACACAGCGTGAAAATATGTCCTCATAGGAACATAAACATTTTATATGATTATGTTTTTCATGAAAAGAGTAAATGTAAGGCGACCGAAAGTAACTGCTTGCCGGTACCAATGTATCTATGATTCTGGTACCAATTAAGTCGACCAGTTTTTATGATACAACCAATTTTCTTTTAAAGAGTGGTAGACTCTTATTGAATCACGATTTTGATTAAATAGATTCTACCTTCGTACCCACAGTCATTGATATCTATCAAATGTACAGAACAACGCCTTTAAAGAGAAAAAAAGTCCATTTGAATTAAGCTAAAATAATTAAAAGCTCTTAATAAAAAACTCATTAAACAAATTTAACACAAATTTCCATTGTGCTTCTACACTATTTCTTGTAATATCAAATTAACAACGGACAATCTTAAATACATATTGATTTTTATTTATCTGTTGTGCCTCGACATATGACAACACCCCGCCGAGAAATTAAGGATTAAGGAAACACCGGACCAGAGACCTCTCGGGATGTTATGGAGCTCCGTCACCGAAGCTATCGGATATCCGAAAAAAAAAAACTACGCTGGTCTTTCGGTTCGTGGTCTCTACTCTAGGACTTTTCTAGTTTCTTGTCGGTTTCCTATCGGCTGTCGTTTCTTTAGGCGATTAACTAGCTAGGAATGGAATATCCTCTCAGACAATTGGACAGGGACCAATGGTGCGCTTCCTCTACCTTTCCAGTTTCAGCGCGCTAATAACAGGTAACCTGCATGAAAGTGCATAATCGCAGACAATAAACTGCAAATAGCTCTGGGGAGCTCTTCCTCATATGGAAGGCTTAATCGGGCGACTGCCTACATCTTGACTGAGCTAAGCTGTGCATTATAGTAGGTGCCATATAAGATAGCTCCCTTTGTAGAAGCTGCATGACTAAGGAGGAAACAGCTTGAAACAGGTGGAAACATACTCTTTGGATGCAGCAGCGTGGCCGACAGAAGTAACTTGACGTGTGGACGCTACCTAAGGTCTGCAAAACGAGAAGGGTCTCCTGGTCTTCCTGCAAGAGATCGGGTAGCTCCACTGAGAGCTGAAAGGACTCAAGTGCGGAAACCAGCTCGCCAATTAATCAAATTGTCCTTTCAAATCCGCCTTATCCCACAGGGATAGGCAGAGAGAGCGCCACTTAGACTCACATCTACAATACAATTGTCCCTGCTACTACAATTCAATAACTGTGAGTAGCAATCACATCCACTATGCCGGCCTAGATGGAACCGGCAACTTACAAGCTGATTCCGAAACGTGACCAAATCACTTCACGGTCTGTATACTTGTAAGTGGTGGTACTACCCCGGATCGGCAGACTGGGTACCAATGCCTACCACTCTTTGATAACCTCTCTCTTTTTTATTATTAACAAATATTTGCAATATTTAATATTATTAAATATCACAAATAAAAGCTATGAAACAAATATTTGCTCTGACCGGGAATCGACCCCCGGGACTTCACGCGCAACAAACCAATCGGTAAACCGTTCATCCACGCCTGTCGTCAAAATGTTGTATGAACATAAAATAGTATTAATTTAATTCTTATGACGTAGTTTTATAGAAGGCTGCTCAACCTACATAAAGTAATATGCAACCATAAAACCTTACGTAGCTAGGTTTAAAGTTATAATTATAAACAGTATATAACGTAAAATATACAAAGGGTTATATTTTATCAATCATCATCGACAATCAATCAATCAAATTGTCACGCCTCTTTCCCACTGGAATAGGCAGAGACAACGGAGCGCCACTTGCCACGATCCTGACACAACTCCCTTGCTTCCTACACATTCACAATTCTCTTTATACAAGCTCTACGGTTATGGGCACTAGGCAACCCAGCTTTCCGCAAGCTGGGTAGACAAAGTAATAAAAACACACAATATGATTCATTCATTTATTCATTTATTCATTCATTTATTTACATGTCATGGGTTAGTAATGTCTTATATCTAAATTAGTTGTACTCCATAACTGCCCATTTGGGCGTGTAAATATTATGTCAATTATTACAATTTTATTATACAATCTACTATTAATACAAATATTATTTCCCATTAAAGTCAATAACCCTGACATTCTGAAACCCGACACAGTTACTTCACGGTTTGTATAGGTACTTGTAAGTAGTGGTAGGTACTACTTACGTAAAATAATGTGCAATCATAGAGTTATTATTAAATTACATTTATTATGACCCGACATATGACAGACAGTAGCCCGCCTGATGTTAGCTGGTAGCACTTCACGGTCTGTATACTTCGGTTCGGCAGACTAGCCACCACTGCCATTTTTATTGTGACACGACATTTGACCTCGACCCGCCTGGTGATAATAAGCAAAAGGAGATCCAAGAGTGATGAAGACTGAAACAACCAAGTTAGTTCATGGCTGCCTCAGTCACCGTCACTATGCCGGCCTACTACTCTAGTGAAGGAAATTGTGGCTACCGTATAATGAAATGGGTTTTTAGTCGTTGGACCTCTCCTTGCTTAGCATTAGGCAAGTCGACGTCCGCTATTACGACTCAATAAAATAATAAAACAAACTAATTATATTATATTATATTATATTATATTATATTATATTATATTATATTATATTATATTATATTATATTATATTATATTATATTATATTATATTATATTATATTATATTATATTATATTATATTATATTATATTATATTATATTATATTATATTATATTATATTATATTATATTATATTATATTGTACTATATTGTGTTATATTAAGTTATCAGTTTTATATCTAATACTCCCATTTAACTTTTCGACTGTCCCGAAGGTTAACTGGCAGCTAATGTCTAGCGGCATTAAGTTCGCCTTTATACAAATTGTAATAAAGTTTTTAAATAAATAAAAATAAATTGCAGGATCAATAAAACAGAGCCAATAAAAGCAAACCAAAACAACATCTAAAAGACAATAAAATCCATCACTAGTGACAATAATAACGCTTTATATCGGTCACCTAGGACAAAACATCAAAAGAGATGGATTTGGGTCGGCGCAAATTAAATTCTAATAAAAATTAATGCTCTCAATTAAAACTGCTTTCAATTTTAATTGTATTTATTTATTCTATTCCTACTTTCATCTACATGAATAATACATCATTCAAATGGTAAATTTATGTTCCAATAAGTTAATGGAAGTGGGGGAGGATATCTTTCTTCTATCCCTCTGTTTTTTTAATATTGTGACTCGACATATGACAGCACCCCGCCTGATGTTAAGCTGGATTGAAATCCATGAACGAAAGTAACTGCTACTACTGTTAAATAACTGTTGGTAGCAGTCACATCAGATATTTAGGGCTAGTTGAAACTGGCCTCGATTCTCTTAATATACGACTGCGAAATGACTAAGTCAGCGACTTAGTCATTTCGCTGTGCTGGTATTAATCAATCAATCAAATTGTCAAGCTTTTTTTTCTCCACATAGGCCCATTTGCCACGATCCTAAATTAACTCCTTCGCTTCCCTCACATCAACAATTCTCTTCATGCAAGCTCTATGATTATGGGCACCAGGCAACTTAGAATTTACAAGGATGTCTCCGATTTGGTCGGAGAACACCCAACTGGGTTTGCCTTAATTAACGCATCCATCCACATCAGATTTATAAATATCTTTCGTCAATTCTGGTATCATGAGTGTAAAAAGACGAGTTAGGAAAAAGGTTAAAATATGCTCCGTGATAAAGTACGGTTCGTCGAAATGATTACCAAACATCTGGTTTAATTAATAATTCCAACAGTAAATTGTAATTCACGATTGAAGATTTCGCATGACGCTCGAATAAACGCTAAAGTAAAAATAATTCGAAACATTTCTCTAACACAAAGACACGTCCATTCCAAAACAAAGAATAATCACCAAAATTAGTTCTGAGGGAGTATAAACGTTTTGAGAGACACAAAAGGGTTTCGCGCTGAAATTTCACATTAAATGTCACAATTTTCACGTTATTACTGTTTCATGTCAAAATTTTAATCCAACCACGTCTGTCATGTTGGCAGAATGCTATTTAATTATTTAGTAGCTAGTGGTATTCCTAGGCCGGCATAGTGGATTTTTACATTTATTATTGCTCGATGAATGGATTGTTAATGGATGCGTTAAACGAGGCAGGCCCAGGAGGGTTTATTTTTATTTTTATTGTGACTCGACATATGACAGCACCCCGCTTGATATTAAGCCAAAGTGTGGTCCATGAATGAATGTCACTGCTACTACAATTCAATAACTGTGAGCAGCAATCACATCCACTATGCCGGCCTAGATGGAACCGGCAACTTACAAGGTGATCCCGAAACGTGACCAAATCACTTCACGGTCTGTATACTTGTAAGTGGTGGTACTACCCCGGATCGGCAGACTGGGTACCACTGCCTACCACTCTTAAAAAGTGGCATAAAGTGCCGACCAAATCGCCACTTGCCACGATCCTGGCACAACTCCCTCGCTTCCCTCACATTCACAATTCTTTTCATACAAGCTCTATGGTTATGGGCACTAGCTTTCTTGAGGATGTCTCCAATTTAGTCGGCGAACAACCTCCTGGCCCTGCGTTGTTTAAAATATCCATTCACATGAGATTTTTAAATTCCTTTCGTCAATCTTCTTTTACTTATCTTTTCCATGTGCCCAAACCATCAAAGCATTCCTTTGTCAATCCTTGTCACTACATCCTTTTGATCCGTTTGACCACATCTATCGCGCACTGTGCTATTCCTTATTCTATCCGCTATCGTCACCCCACATACACTCTTAAACGACCGCATTTCTACAGCGTTAATTTCACTCTCATGCACTTGAAATGCAAATGTAAGGGAGAAATCAATCAATCAAATTGTCACGCCTTTTTCCCACAGGGATAGGCAGAGACAATGGAGCGCCACTTACTACGATCCTTACAAAGCTTCCTTGCTTCCTTCACATCCACAATTCTCTTCATATAGGCTCTGTGGTTATGGGCACTAGGCAACTTAGTAAGGGAGAAACTTGTGTCAAATTGGTAGTTTTCCATTATCCTGTTAGTGAAACGTGTTTTATTCACAGAACTCATAAATATAACAGTTTTATGAATATGTTCCGTGGTTTTATTCATTGTATTCACATATATAAATTCAGAATGCAATTTCAATACGAATGCATCACCAGGGGCCTCTGAACCGGACAAGTGCGTCATTCCGCAGCTGTATAATGCATGAGATCTCGAAAAAATCAGAAAAATATAACATTTATTTTTTATTATTTTTAATTGTGTCTCGACATCTGACCTCGACCCGCCTGATGGTAAGCAAAAAGAGGTCGAAGAGTGCCGACGACTGAAATAACCGAGTCTTCAACATAAACCATTTTTTATTTAATTGTTGTCTGATGTTAAACTGAAGAAGTAGGATCCATAAAAGGAAGCGACTGCAACTTCAGCTGTTATTTGGAGTTATTTATGAACTTCTAGGGTGTGTCATATGTTAAGTCACAAAAAATAAATTTCATCAGAGATTTAACAGTACCCATAACCATAGAGCTTGTACGAGAATTGTGAACATGAAGGAAGCAAGAGAAAATTATGTCAGTTTGGTTATTGGTAGAAAATATCTTCCCATCGTCTCTGCTTATCCCTGTTACGAATTGAGATGTGTTTTATTCATTGTATTCACTTATATAAATTTAGAATGAAATATCAATATGAATGCATTATCAGGGGCTTCTGACCCGGACAAGTGCGTCATTCCGCAGCCAAAGAGCCTTCTCAACAAAAAAAACAAACAGAAAAGTACAGTTTTATATTATTTTTTAATTGTGTCTCGACACCTGACTTCGACCCGCCTGATGGTAAGCAAAAAGAGGTCCAAGAGTGCCGACGACTGCAAAAACCTTCTTCATTGCTGCCCCAGTCGCCGTCACTACGCCGGCCAAAGGTGCTTCCTCATGCATCGCTTGAAGGATCCAAGGCGATCTCTATCAGATAGAGAGAACTTATTTATTTGTTCCCCTATATTAAGCAGAAGTAGGGTCTATGCTAGTACAGTTAAATAACTGCAAGTAGTGGAAGCGACTAAAACTTGGAGTTACTTAACTGTAGTTTAGTTTTTTGAGCGGCATAGAAACGGCGAATGGGTTTTAAGTCGTTGGCGCTCTTGGTCCTACATTTGCTTACCATTGGCAATTCAACTTAAAAATTAAAAAAAAAGTCGTCGTATCTGCTATACTAGCCTGGTAATCACCGGTAAGTTTTAGGGATAGTTTATTCCGGCTTGACAGCAGTCCATGAATAAAGGCGACAAATAAAAAAAATGCAAGTAGTAGTCGTGTCCAGTATGCCGCCCTAGTTGGCACCAGAAACTCACAAGTCGATCCCGAAACCCGACCAGGTTTTCACTAAAGAATTTGGACTTAAGAAACAGAAGGAGCCCTAAAATAGCTACAAAATACAACCGTTTATACTAATTTCACTTATGGCATTAAAAAGAAGTCAGAGGGGGATGAATATACGTTTTTACATTCGTAATTTAGAAGGATGTCACTAGTTTTGATGATCATTTGACAGAATAACAAATGACAATAAAATACTTCAAAAAAGGATGACGGAACAATTATGCCGCTACTCTTACTACCACGTGACTTTTAATTAAGCAGTATTAAAAGTCAACCACAATTACAAGTGGTTGTATTTGCAAAAAAGTAGTGCCAACCTTTGAAATAAAGGAATTGAAGTACAAGTAGTTGTCTCTTTCAGTCACACGTGGTATAAACATAATATAAATAAGACAAATGAATTAGTTCTTATTTTAGTACAGATTCTATTCTTTCCAAATTCTTTGGTTTTCACGGTCTGTACCCACGATAAATGCATTCACTATGGCTTTTTAATGATATTAAGCTAGAGTGCGGTCCACGAATGGAGGCGACTGCTATCCACTATGCCAGCTAAACTTAACAGTGTATATAATTAACCCATGAAAAGGCTACTACACATTTTACTTTAAATAACTGTTGTTGGTTTTGTCCCGCTAACCTTTCATAAATTCACGCCATTGTTTCGCTTGGGATAAACAGAGACAATGCATTTAGACTTTATTGTGTATTCTAAAGAGACTACACGTTTTATATTAATTTTTAGGAACCCGTCGTTTGCGGGGTTTTTTACTACTAATGGTATTGAAAAAATCTCGGAGCATTCCCTTGTCAGTCCTTGTCACTACATCTTCTTTCAAACCTCATTAGTTGCGCACTGCAATAATTATATTTCATCTACAAAATTGTTTAGGGATGAATTCCCTATATGTTTGTCTACGTACAATAATAGTTTTATTTTTACGCCAGAGCCCGTTATGTTGACCGTGGGTGGTCCAAACAAACACAGCCCCCCAAACCACAAAGCATTACTGGACATGCGCAATTGACTTACGACACACTTTTATCCCTTTACATACTTAACCATTTTTAAAGAGTGGTGGGCAGTGGTACCCATTCTGCCGATCCTGGGTAGTACCGCCACTTACAAGTACCCAGACCGTGAAGTGATTTAGTCACATTTCGGGATCAGCTAGTAAGTTGCCGGGGGCCGACCGCTCATCTTCAATGACAATGAAATTCATTCCTATTTATCAAAAAGTTACGCGGACGCTGTTAGTATCAAAAACAATTCTTTTAATCATTTTGACAATGAGCTTGAATTGTTAATGAAAATGAACATTGATTCTTACAGCCGGTTGTGCCAAAAATTATAATTTACGAATTTGTATAAAGTATCGTATAAGTAAAAGAAAAAAAGAAAAATGGGTGACCCACTCTTTAACTTCACATTTTACATTTACGTTTAACGGATATTTTATACAGAGCTAAAGGACATCATACATTTTGGGTTTCTATGTACTACTTTTGTTATTTCTAATAATATTAATGGTAGTTTCGATATAAAATTATTAACAACCCAATTCACGAATAAGTATAAAGTATAAAGTAAAACTAAATTCGTACAACCGGCTGTTAGTGTTGCGCGGTCGCAATTTTATAGCTCACTAGCTGTGCCCGCGGTTTCACCCTCGTAAAATTTGGTTTATAACACAGTCATAACTTTTTTGTTATGACTTTTTTGTATTTATAACTCGATAACTCATATAAAAATGACAGACGGAAATAAAAATAAATATATATTCCAAACAGTTAAAACTATAGTCAATTGAAAACTATAGTAAAAAATATATTTTTTTAAATTAAAAGTAACCTACTTCTAGTACCTCCAAAAATAAAAAAACGTAACAAACAAACTCACATTCACATTTATAACAATAGTAGAATATGCATAAAGTAACAGAAGGAAATAACAATAAAGAAAAATTTCAAACAGCTAAAAGTTTAGTCTATGGAAAGTATAGTGTATAGTCTCCATAGTACAGTTGATTGGATTAGATGTTGACGTGACTGTCGGTAATACAGTGCGATGGTATTATAGTATTTGAACCAACTCCTTATACCTATTTTTATAATAGGAGAAAAGTTTTGTCCAATTTTGTTTTTATTTTTCGTAAAAAAAAATTTTTTATTTAAAAGTATTTTTTGTTACTTCTGATACCTCCAGGAATATGTGTACAAAATTTCATGATGATCGGTTGAGCAGTTTTTGCGTGAAAGCGTAACAAATAAACAGACATTCACATTTATAATAATAGTATAATAGGATAATAATAATAATTTGTTTTCAATTCTTAACAGCTTGATATATTTTCCTTAGTTTACCCATAATACATTTCTGAACGCACGCAATTCTGTATGGGAAAATGTTTTTTTCTTTTATTTTATTACTTATAAAAGATTTTTTCTAAAATAAACGTAGCCTAAGTTACTCCTTATTACATCAGCTACCTGCCAATAAAAGTCCCGTCAAATTCGGTCCAGCCGTTCCAGAGATTAGCCGGAACAAACAGACAGACAGACAGACAAAAATTGTAAAAAATGTCATTTTGGTGTATGTACCGTATATATATTCATATACATGTATTAAAAAACGGTTATTTCAATATTATAAACAGACACTCCAATTTTATTATATGTATAGATTAATGGAGTTCAACTGTACCAACTAGGCCGGCGAAGTGGATGTGACTACTACTTACAGTTATTGATTTGTAAGTAGCAGTCACCTTCATGGACCGCACTCCAGCTTAACATCAGGCGGAGTGCTGGCTGTCATATCTCGAGTCACGTTTTAGCTGTAGTGGCACTGTAGTTTTATAGCATTGGGTATGTCATATAAAAACATAATAATATTAAGTAAATCGTAACAAAAACAGCAGTAGATTCTGATACAAGATTTTAACTGCAAAATATAAAAATTTAATAACAGACAGCGTTCAGGGAACGCAATGAAAAACGGGAAATAAACGCAATAAATGGCCAAAATCGGCGAAATGTCCATATTAAATGACAACAATAAAACTGAAGTATTTTATTCGAGGGAATCGTGAAATTTATAAGAAAACGGGGACACAAGGAAGCCAAGCTATTAAGAATTATCACTTATCCTGGATTGCCTGGCCAGTCTCCCTGGGACTATCTCTAATGGAATGTCTGTAAATGATATTTTTTATTATAAAGTAATTTTATTAAAAGTACCAAAATACCACAGAGCCTGTATGAAGATAATTGTGGATGTGAAGGAAGCAAGGAAGTTATGTAAGGATCGTGGTAAGTGGCGCTCCATTGTCTCTGCCTATCCCTGTGGGAAAAAGGCGTGACATTTTGATTGATTGATTGATTTAATGAAAATCCGAGTAATTTTAAATAATCTAAGAATTAAATAAAATAGCATAATATTATCTCATTAATTCTCCCGTTCACAGAATACATCTATTTACCAAGTTTCAACAGTATAGCTCTTATAGTTTCGGAAAAAAGTGGCTGTGACATACGGACGGACAGACAGACAGACATGACGAATCTATAAGGGTTTCGTTTTTTACTACGGAACCCTAAAAAGGCGGATATTTGTGCCTGCCACTACAGTTATTTAACCTCTATTCTTCCCGCGGTCCAGCTTAACATTGGTCGGGAAGCTGCCAAATGGGGAGCCACAATAAAAAAATCTAAGAAATAACTAAATGTACTATGCTTTTAAAATAAGAATAGGACGGGCTGTTGACCAACTTCACTTGACTGATTCAAAGGTGTCTTTTTCTTGACGGTCCGCAAAGAAAAATACACCATACTAAAGTGAAATCGGTTGGAGAGTTAGACGTTACAAAATGGCGCCGATTCCGTCCTATTCTTATTTTAATCGCATTATACATTACATCCTCAGTAGTAGAATTTATAATATTAATTTAAGAAGAAAATCTTTTTGTGAGAACATTTTAAATTAGAAAAGATGAAAGAGCCAAGCAATTATTTAATTACCAGCTTTTTTAAATTAATTAATTATTAAATTTGAAACGTGTCTCGTGGTGATTTAGACCGTAGCAGGATTTCTATTTTTGTTCCGTTTGATATTTAAAAAGGGTGCCCACTTATCAACTGCTGTAATATTTTAAATAATTCACGCTTTATTACCTAGATTTATTCAAATGGTTTGGGCACAAAGAATGAGTAAAAGTAGATTGACGAAAGGAATTTATAAACTAATGTAGATGAAGACATCCTCAAGAAAGCTGGGTTATCTAGTGCCTAAAGCATAGAGCATGTATGAAGAGAATTGTGGATGAGAAGGAAGCGAGGAAGTTGTGTCAAGATCGTGGCAAGTGGCGCTCCATTGTATCTGCCTATAAAAGAAAGAGGCGTGACAATTTAATTTATTCAAATTGTGACACGACATCTGTCAGCATCCAGCCTGATGTTAAGCTGGAGTGTTGTTAATGAAAAGAGGCAACTGCTATTAAAAAACTGTAAGCAGCACTATGCTGGCCTAGTTGAAACCGGCAACTTTCAAGCTGATTTCTGACACAAGCATGTTTATCAACGCAGTGTAGGCATATAGAAATCAACCGTGTCACAACCAGAAAAATTAAACAAGCTTTAGACAGGCTACAAACATTTTGGTAAACCTATGTATTTAAGTCAATTTAATACCACAAACTTTTGACTGTATGCAAACTATTTAAATAAACTATCAATCAATCAAATTTCCCACAGGCAGAGGCAATGGACCACTTGCCACGATCCTGACACAACTAAATATAAAATATCTTCAAATAAAATATATTTTTATTGTGACTTGACATCTGACCTGGACTTCCCTGATGGTAAACAAAAGCGCCAACATCTAAAAAACCGACCTAATTTACATTTGCCTTTGTTGTCATCACTACGCCGGCAACTTTCAACTTGATCTCTGACACAAACAGATTTAATAACACAGTGTTAGGATGTGAATTAAAATATTTCGCAACTCTGACGTCCTGTCACTATTTAAGTCAGCAAATTAAATCAAGATGGAGGCGATATCCCGTACCTTGATGACGCACGAGTTCAACATAACGCTAGCATACTTTATATTCTGTATACCATTAAGCTATAAATAAGTACAATGGAGAGGAGTGTACTAAAAATAAGAAAGATACAAAAAATAAAAAGCGTATTGTAAGACGTCAATCAAACGAAAATTATAGACGTCTAACAATATACTGTGAAGCAGAATTGAAGGTGGACAGAACATATAGCAAAACGCACAGACAAAAGGTGGACACTAAAGGCAACTACATGGGAGGGACCATTATGAAAAAGGAGAAGGGGACGTCCTGGAAATAATACATGCAAGAATAGAAGACATACAAGCAAAGCGAATGGAGAAAGAAAGCAATTGTCTATTGCTTTTGAACAAGCTGAAGGAGGCCCATACCCAAACAGGGGTTCCGATTAACTGTGTAGATCATTGTTTCCCAACGTGGGGCCAATTATTTAAATGCAATGTTAGATTACGATGACAATTTAAAAAAAAAAACCTGTAATCATTCATATTTCTTAAGGGAATGAAACAATTTTTAAGAAGAAATTATGTATGAGGAGCATAAAAATTTTAGAAATGTTAAGGTGGGGCATGGCCTAAAAAAGTTGGGAAACACTGGTGTAGATAATTAAAATATTAATTCATGTAATTTAAGATTGATATAAATGGCTTATTTATTATTACTCGATAAAGACGCATAAGATTCGATTCCTGCAGATGAAACAAGAGCACAAATAATGCGACCATGCAAACAGAGATTTCAAACCATGGTTCAAAACCACTTGCCGGTATCCATGTATCTTTGGTATATGTACTTTGGTCGTCTTGTTTCTGTGATACAAGCACTCTTAGCATATCCAAATTTTAGGCGACCTTGGTGTAGTGCTAATGGTTACACAAACCGAGAGCACGAGTTCGAAACCACTCACCGCACAGGTACCGCACAAGCACTTTAGTAGCTTAGTATAGAAATGTAAAAATAACCATTGCACTGCCACCACACCACGGTCGCCTTAAAATATGATGTTTATAAACAATATTAATGAGGTGGCTGCAGACTATTATCGCCTTGCACGAAATCAATCTCATATAAGCAAGTACTGCAGTCCGCAGTCTGCAGTCGCCGGCGGAATCGTACCTTTAGAGGAAAAAAACCTGCCAGCTTCGCAACACATCTCCTCTCCGCTACAGTGGAAACCGGCCCTTACACGGAGACCCGAAGCAAAATCTGCTTATATTTTTAAATATAAATAAGCTTGTGCAATCTCACACCTACAATATACACAGTATTTTAACATCCCAAAAAAAGGTTTAGAAATAAAGCCGAGAGATTTGCGTTAGCATTTCGGGAGGGGTTGTGTTTATAAAAATAGCAGGTAAAATTGTGTTTGTCTGACAGGTGTTAGGCAAGATAACGCCATAGACTATATACTTTTAGATTACGCTTAAATAGAATAAAAAATACTTAGTAAAAAAAAATAAAAGCTTTAAATACAGAAACAAATTAGGCTAACTAGACAATAAACGTGTCGTAAAATAACCCTTACTTGATAATATCGTTTTTTTTTTTAATTTATTATACCCTATCCCTCAAGGTCTTCTTTTTGTTTTTCTCAAGGTTTAGAGTTTTTCCGTAACATAAAATAAACGTGTTATATTGCCCGCACTGTGACAGCAACTATAATCGGTTTTTATACTTCGGCACTCTTAGACCTACCTCCCTTAATCACTAGCTATGCGATCCGGCAAGCTGATACAGACGTTGGGTTATAATAAAAATAAAAAAACAAATCTGCGCTTGTTGATTGAAGCAGTGGTATAGCTATCGGTATAAAAAACACCAAAAAATATATAATCGGGCGCTAATAATTTTCTATAAAATGCAATGTCTACACGTATGTATTCTATGTATAAAGCACAAGTGAAATGTTACGACCCTTTCAAATCAGGTAGTAAAATTTGGCCATTTTTAACTTCATGAATTAATACCCCTTTCACGAGGTGTTGGGTTTTATTTCTTTGTTCTTATATTTATATTATATGTATGTATATGTAGAGAATTGTGAAGGAAGCGAGGGAGTTGTGTCAGGATCGTGGCAAGTGGCGCTCCATTGTCTCTGCATATCCCCATGGGAAACAATTTGATTGATTGTATATTGTATTGCATTATACATGTATAAGTACAGGGATAGACAAAATAATTTAAACACTGCACATGTATTCTTGCAGCTATAAGAATACATCATTCACATAACTGGCTGGATTACTGCGTTTTTTTACATTTCTAATCAGGAACGCAGCGAGGGATAAGATGGGCCAGGCGTCCAGTAGCCTACGACTACTGGTTGATATATTACTGTATCAGCCAGTACTCGTAGGCTACTGGACGTTCTCTTTCAACGATTGTCACACAGGCTTGGCCCATCTTATGGGTTGCGTTCCTGATTAGAAATGTAAAAAAATTCGCAGTAATCTAGCCAGTGATGTGATGTAGGACCAGCTCTATGTAGGGGCCACAGTTTCGGGAGGTGCAAAAACATAAGATATATTTTTTTAATTGGAAATAAATGAACTTGCTCAACAAAGCGCCTGGCACGGAAGCCTGGTTGGCTTGCCGTCGACTTGGTAAGAAAAAGGCGCCACACCACAAGTCATCTTTATATTTGTGAGTTTTTAAATAATTTATCTCAAACGCTGAATAGAGAGGTGCCACGTTTCGATCAAGTTTTTGCCCCGGTTCGAAAAAATCGTAGTTGCAAAGCTGATATCGAACTGTTACGTCTCCATTGTTTTTATTGAAACTCGAGACCTGACCTGGTCGTACCTGATCGTCTAAAAAGCCCACCCAGCTGCCCCAGTCAGTCATTATGCCATGTCGGCATGAAGTGTTTTGTCACGTCTTGTTTAAAGTATTGAAGGATGGGCTTGCATTCCAGGAAGCATTCCACTTGACGATTGTGCGATAGAATATGGATGCTTCCTTTGTGTGATTTCCGATGCAGATCAAAACAAACCTTCTTAACGCCTAATTCTTTAAAAAAACAGTATTATATACCATAAATCAAAGGACAATGAGACGTAATGTGTGATTCTACCGGGAATCGATCTTGGGACCTAAGCAATTGTACAATCATTTGTGAATTACTGGGAACTGTTTTTCATTTACCTTGTTTCTATTAAAACAATAGATACAATACAGATGGCTCTGGCTCTATCGTGCTTAATTTATGTATGTTTTTTTAGTGACGAAAGGAATTTAAAAGCTGATGTGGATGGATGCGGTAAACGAGGCAGACCCAGAATGTTGTTGGTTGTTCCGACCAAATCGGAGACATCCTCAAGAGAGCTGGGTTGTCTACAGCCCATAACAGTAGAGCTTGTATAAATAATTGTGGATGCGAAGGAAGTGGGAAAGTTCCCTCAAATCCGGCAACGGATCCCGAAACTTAACTATTACTACTCATACTTGTATTATTCAATCTATTTATTAAATTGCAAATGAAAGCTATGCAACATATCTTTACTATTAATAACTAATAATATTTATTTACTATTAAAGCATCAGTTTATATATAATTCTCTATTCATAATATATCTTTCATGTTCTCATAAAATATATGTTTATTACACTACACGCTTTTCTCAATCTACCCACATATGCTCTACACAAGTCAAAGGTTGACTGACAGAGAAAGTCTTATGGCTAAGTCCGCCCCCGCGAAACCTAGCGTGTGGACTAAGCTGTTTGTATGCACTAGACATGAATGTTTGCCTCAAATAAACTTCTTTTACCAATAAATTAATAAAATTTATGCGGCTTACGATGGCGTTTATTTTTGGTTAATGATTTTTAATTTTTTATTATTATTATTCCGACGTCTCTCCGTAAACACGACGGCTGCGAAGCTATAGTAAACATCGGAATAGTATAATCATTAGCCAAAAATAAAAGCGATAGTAAGCCGCATAAAGTTGGTTTAATTCATTAATCAATATTATGCAAAATGTAAGATTTTATCTTACCAGCTGTCCTCCGTCACGCGTTGCCGCGGCTAAGTCCAATTAAATGGAGAAAGCATGTTTGTTTAATTTGCAATACTTGTCGGTATATACATTTTAATATTTTTTTATTTTTATTTATTGTGACTCGACATATGACAGCACCCCGCTTGATGTTAGCCGAAGATTGGTCCATGAATGAATGTCACTGCTACTAAAATCCAATAACTGTGAGTAGCAATCACATCCACTATGCCGGCCTAGTTAAAACCGGCGACTTACAAGCTGATCCCGAAACGTGACCTAATCACTTTTGATATGAGCTCTGCTAAAAGCTCTTAGCAAAAAACAATTTTATTTAAAGACCCATTCAGCAAAAAACACAATACAAAATTACACCTTCAACTGCATTTTAATGGCCTGCCATTTCGCTCAATTCGTTCACCTCATCCAATAACGATTTAAAATAGGTCAGAGTTAATAATATGTTGGTATTTGTGCTGATTACGCGACAACAATTGCATTGTCAAAATAGGTACCGTTTCGTTTTGACCGCGAGTTTTTAACCGGTATCCAGGGTAAAACTCGTAAAAAAATCAATAAAATCAATTAAATTACCACAAGCGCCACTTACCACAATCCTGACACAACTTTCTCGCTTCCCTCGCATCCACAATTCTTTTCATACAAGCTCTACGGTTATGATCACTAGGCAACCCAGCTCGGAAAACACCATCCTTTGCGAATCAAATTTATAAATTCCTTTTATTCATCCTTTCCATGTGCTCAAACCATCGAAACATTCCTTTGTCACTCCTTATCACTACATCTTCTATCAATTCACATCTATTGCGAACTCTGTTATTCCTTATTCTATCCGATTTCGTCACTCCGTATATCCTTAAATCTTTTTGTCCGTATGTATATGAAACTCCACCAATACGCAATTTCTCGATAAAAAGAGATAATTTCTCACCATCTAAAAAGGTTAGTTGTAAAAAAAATACCAACAGGCATTAAACTCCCCATGTACCTAATTGAACCAATATTAACGTAAATATGGGTGAGTTCTAGTCTTGGTGGTCACTGGATAGTTTGGATTCACAATCGGACCCGGTAGGTGGCGCTTTCAAGGTGACGTAGGTGGGTCACCTATACAACCGATATATAAAAATAGAGATTTGTTTGTTTATATGTATGTGCTTCCATTATCGTTTATCCCATTGTGATAAAAGTCAACTTTTAGACTTGATAGGTGGCTCTATCGTTGAGATCTATATACTTACTATGTAAATCATTCATTTTAAGCTATATTTGTTCTACTTTTTTAATGTCCAATGATTAAAAAATATATAAATAGTAGTTTCGATGCTTGTATTAATAAATTTTGCACACCTTAACTAAGTAAAATAAAGAATATTTTCCATTTTCCTCTGCATAGGTAAAACATTTGTGATTTTTTTTGTTTCCTCTCGCATACGAACTGCTAGTATAAAAAATAATATTTACAGGACAAAAAGAACACGTGGGTTCAATAGAACTAGACTAATACAACACTAACCCGAGCAGCGGACGCGTCGCAAATAATAATTGCATACTTAGTTCTTAATAATATTATTCTATTAACGTACCAATTGACGTACAAAAATTATAAAGCAATTCATTGTTTCACTTTCGATATGTTTCCGGTTTAATAAAGAGGACATTAGGTGGTAGGGACTGCAATCTCGCACCCAAATATCAATCGAGTCCCGCGGGACTGACCAGAAGCGGTAAAAAACCATACACGAAACAATCAGTTTTGAATCGATTTAAAGCTTTTTAAGATTAAAATATTCACATTTCTATACTAAGCTACTTAGTGCTTGTGTCATAGAAACAGGACAACCAAACTACTTAATATAATATCAAAGATACATCGGTAACGGGAAGTGGTTTAGAACCCGTGCTCTCGGCTTGCGCAACCAATGCACTACCACTACACCACGATCGCCTTAGAATGTTATGATTCAAAGCATGAATAATAAAAAGCCATGCATTGCAACGAAATCCCTTCACAGCTCACTGCGTGTCTTGCGAAATTAAATTCTAAAACACCTCGATGCATCTTATATGGCAATCTAGACAAAGGAATATTATTGTACGTTAAAATTTATTGTTTTACTAATTTAGAAAGATATAATAGGATGACTAATACGGACCCCTTTAGTATTTTAGTTCTAGTTCCCGATACTAAAAAAAACTGCATGAAAAAAACAACACTATTTTTATACAGTTTTTACAAAATTGGAGTGCGGTTTATTAATACTATGCCTATGCCAGATTAGTTGTACCAAAAAAGTTTCTATTTACGAATTTAGTTTTACTTTATACTTATTCTATTACGTTTACTATTACGAAATCGTGAATTGGGTTGTTAATAATTTTATATCGAAACTACCATTTAAATGTGTGTAAACGCTACTAAATCAGGAAAGCTAAATCATTGGAAATAACAAAAGTAGTACATGTAGAAACCCAAAATAAATAATGTCATTTAGCTCTGTATAAAATATCCGTTAAACGTAAATGTAAAATGTGAAGTTAAAGAGTGGCGCAACCCATTTTTATTTTTTTATTTTACTTGTAAGATACTTTTTACAAATTCGTAAATTATAAGTACAACCGGCTGCTAGTTTTTATGTTTTTTTAATTAAAAATATGGGAAACTTTGTTTCCTTAAAATATTAACTACTACATAACAGCCAAGAAAATAAAACTGCAGTCTTTATGCAGTTGTTCTTAGGATCACTACCACCCCACTTTATTTTCAGAAGCGTTTTTGAGACAAGCTAAATATCAAAGATGCATTTTTAAACGTAGACTCTCTGTTTGGACAAACGTAGATTATTGTAAAAGGGTCGTATCGTGAAAATTGGCGCTCCATAGCTTCTACCTATCCCTATGAGAACGAAGGCGTGACACCGATAGACTGACTGATATAATGAAGATAATAAAAAACGCTACTAAATCAGGAAAGCTAATTATCAGAGCGTATAACGTACAAGTAATAAAAAACAACTTAAATAACGTTTACAACTCGATCAGGCTTTGTCAAAATTACTTTTGTACTTGATACTTAAATTACACGTGTTTTTTAAGAAGATTTATCGTCAAAACTTTATGGTTCTATTCAGCATAATAACGGCGACTTAAGCAACGGTAAAAGAATTAAACAAATTTTATGCGACTTACTATCGCGGTTTATTTTGGATTCGATTTTACAATTTTATTATTCCGACGTTTGAGAGCTTTTGCTTGTTTTGATCGTTGTCACGGAGAAAATAAACGCGAAAGTAAGCCGCATATTTTTTTTTTAAATTCATTTATCAATGTTTGCGCAAAATCTAAGAAAATATAATGGTAAAAGAATGTATTTTCAGTCGTCCGCACTCTTGGACTTTCCATAAGCCCAGACAAGTCTTAATCGAGTCCTAAAAAAATAAGGAAGTGGTTGGAGAATTTGCTGATAAGCTCTTTAACCTTTAACCACATGAGTCAAACTAAAAGGTTCGACACGTCGTTTCTTTGTAGAACAATCGACAAGTGGAATGATTTACCAGCCAATAACCTTGGAGATATAACGATAGCGACTGAGGATTTTTCAGTCGGCGCACTTTGACTTTCTCTTGCTTACCAGCAGGAAAGTCGTCTACAGTCTCAATAAAAAATATATATATAAAAAATCATAGTTATGTAAAATTTTGACGACAGGCGTGGACGAACGGTTTAGCGACTGGTTTGTTGCGCGTAAAGTCCCGGGTTCGATCCCCGGTCGAAGCAAATATTTGTTTCATAGTTTTTATTTGTTATATTTAATAGTATTAAATATTGCAAATATTTGTTAATAAAAAAAAGAGATGGATATTTGCTTCGGGTCTGGTTATCAAAGAGTGGTAGGCAGTGGTACCCAGTCTGCCGATCCTGGGTAGTACCACCACTTACAAGTATACAGACCGTGAAGTGATTAGGTCACGTTTCGGGATCAGCTTGTAAGTTGCCAGTTCCATCTAGGCCGGCATAGTGGATGTGATTGCTACTCACAGTTATTGAATTGTAGTAGCAGTGACATTCATTCATGGACTACACTTTGGCTTAACATCAAGCGGGGTGCTGTCATATGTCGAGTCACAAAAATAAAAAAATTATGTAAAAAATTGCGAGATTAAAGTACAAACGTAATCGTAAAAACCAATGTACAAACAACACGGTTTTAATAGCAATTCCGTACTGAAAGACCTAAAAAATACATTTTTCGCTTCGTTAGGGACATTTCAATGTTTTACCAAATTGCTTTTTACACAGAAATAAAACGTGCTTTCCCGTTATTACCTGAAACAAAATAACAAATGAGATTAAAACATTTTTATTTTTATAACAACAATATACATTTAAAAACAAATATAGTGGCACTATATCCCGTTGCACTAGGTAACGCAAACAGAGGGAAACAGGCACAGGTTCAAAACGACTTCAGTCGATCCGGGGTTGTACCACCACTTACAAGTATACAGACCTTGAAGTGATTTAGTCGCGTTTCGGGATCAACTTGTAAGTTCCAACTAGGCCGGCATAGTGGACGTGGTTGCTACTTACAGTTATTGAATTGTGGTAGCAGTGACATCAATTCATGGACCACACTCTAGTTTAATATCAAGCAGGGTGCTGTCAAATGTCGAGTCAAAATAAAATAAAACTAGCTGATATCTAATTGTCACGCCTTTTATCCACAGGGACAGACAGAAACAATGGAGCGCCACTTGCCAGGATCCTGACGAGAATTGTCAATTCTCTCAAATTGACAATTCTCTTCATAGGGTTATGGGCACATTTTCTGAACAAATCGGAGACATCCTTAAGAAAGCTGTTTTACATAGTATCTATCTATAATATATTCGCATTTTGTTACCTGCTGGTCTAACTAGGCCGGCATAGTAGATGCGACAGTCACTGCTATTATTTACAGTAGTAGCAGTCGCCGCCACTAACAGATCGCATTCTAGCCTCAATAAAAAACTAGTACAAGCTTAGTATAGAAATGTAAAAAAATCATTGTATTTTGATTGAAATACCAATCAATCAATCAATCAAATTGTCAAGCCTTTTTCTCACAGGGATAGGCAAAGACAATGGAGCGCCACTTATCACGATTTTAACACAACTCCCTTGCTTCCTTCACATCCACAATTCTCTTCATACAGGCTCTGTGGTTATGGGCATCAGGCAACCTAGCTTTCTTGAGGATGTCTCCAGATTTGGTCGGAAAACACAATTGAAATAACAATTTTATATAAAATAGAAATGAAGTTTGTTTTATATCTTAGGATAGTGGTTAACTCCCTGGGGCATCACAAAGAGGGGACGAAATGAGAAATCATAAGCCATTCCTCTATATCAGGCAAGCAAGAAAAGATTTTATACTTATTTCCTTTATATTACTTAAAGTTTAGCACATTTTTCTAGAATTTTCTCGAAGCAATTTCATCCTTTGTGCAATATATAAATCTTTATATTTTAAATCTTGTAGATTAAACTAATAACCTTCTATAGAACAGTAATTGTTACCAAATGCTCGAGGAGCTGTTTAACCTTGTCCCTACCTCGTCTTTTCACACCCGTAATACCCGCACAGATCGGGGGAAGCATTTGCATTTTGTCGACCGAATCAGCAGTCGAACTAAAAAGTTCGGTGCGTCTTTTCTTTGTAAAACAATCGACAAGTGGAACGCTTTGCCAGCCCATGTGTTCTCTTCCTCTTATAACCTTGGATCCTTCAAGCGATGCGTGAAGAAGCACCTTTGGCCAGCATAGTGACAGCGACTGAGGCAGCCGTGAACTAACTCTATTGTTTCAGTCGTCGTCAATCTTGGATCTCCCGCCTGATAATAAGCAAGAGCTTATCATCAGGCGGGTCAAAAAAATGGGACGCATTAAAAAAGGACATCATGGGGCTACATTGTATTAACAGTTGCATAGTTGAACAGTAAAATAGTTTGATGTACAATGTAATTTTAAAATATCCTTTATCTTGTCATAATTAAAGCGTACTATAATTATGACAGTTCAAAGCAGTACTGTCAATATGGCGTGTCTTCGTGATTGAGAGACGATACGAAATCCATATCTTATTATCCAAATAACTCAATTGCACCGCAAATAAACTCGAAAATAGCTTAATCAACTACCATTTTTATATTTTTTCATCATTGGACATTTTACAAAAGTAGTACATAAAAAGCTCAAAATCAATGATCCTTTGGTAGTGCAATGGTCACACAAACCGAGAGGACGGGTTCGAAATCACTTGCCGGTACTACCTACTAAAAACTAAAAAGAGCGATGACTTTTGAGCTTATATTTAGTTAAAAAACTAAAGTAGATAACAAAACAAGTTACTGCGCAGAATAATTGCCAGCGCTTTTTTTATCTGCCGACATCTCTACAAATGTATTTTTGATTTTCATTTTATTTTACATTTCTATACTAAGCTACTAAAGTGCTTGTATCATAGAAACAGGACAACCAAAGTACATATATCAAAGATACATTGGTACCGATCGGTGGTCTCCAACTCGTGCTCTCGGTTTATGTAACCATTGCACTGCTACTACACCACGGTCGCCTTACTTTGGTCTTATATGTACTTTGGTCGACCTGTTTCTATGATACAAGCACTTTAGTAGCTTAGTAAAGCTTAGTAAAACAAAAAATTACATTTATTTATTAAAAAGCTTTGTTTAAAAGTAAAACAACAATACTTCACAAATAACAGCATCCAACGGTCGCCCGTCAACATAGTATCGTCTCACGCGGTCAACCACATCGAGAACTCGTTGTTGAAAGCAAAAAGAACCACAACCGGTAATGATCGTCATGTTTACAACATCTGCACAGCGTACGATGTTAACTTGCAGCCATCACCGTTTCCGTTCTAACTTAGTAACAGACAACTTACTGCACATGAATATAAAAGACTTATTTTTTATTATATTGTACATACCATAGATTAAATATATAGCTAGTTTTTTTTTAGATTTTGCGCGAACATTGATTAATGAATTAAATATAGGCCTTATTTTTTATTTATTTATTTAGACACGACATTTGACCTCGCCCCCCGCCTGATGATAAGCAAGAGGAGGTCCAAGAGTGAGGAGGCCTGAAAAACCGAGTTAGTACCTGGCTGCCTCAGTCGCAGTCATTATGCCGGCCTAAGATTATGATCGTGTCTCGACATATGACAGAACCCCGCCTAATGTTAAGCTGGAGTGCGGCCCATGAATAAAGGTGACTATTCTCTATGCCCGAGACGCTAATCCCGAAAATGTTTTTTTATTTATATGACGCTTTTAGTTCGACTGCCGATTCGATCGACAGAATGCGGATGCGTCCCCGATCTGCGAGTGTAATAAGACGAGGTAGCAACAAGGTTAAGGAGCTCCTCGGAACATTCTCCGTAATTTAATTTAATTTAGCTTTTTAACATTATTATTGTTATTTTAATTATTATTTACCATTGTATTTTATTGACATTTTATGCTATGCTTTTAATTAATTTATGTTTAATCTGTTTTCGGCTATAGTCCAGCAATGTAACCTATTTTGTACTAAATGTTTAACTTAACCAAGATTATAGCCTGTTGTATATTTAAATAAAATTTTATAAATAAAGTATAGGAGATAGAGGACGCACAAAGCTAACTTAGTTTTGATCTTAGTACGACAAAGCAGAAAGTGGGTCATCCGTTTATTCAATTTGATTTCAAGTTATGTTCCTCAAGGGTGTTATCGTCTCTAAGATAATAAAAAATTTACAGTTCTCTTGATCAGTTACCAGATTTTCCATAGTTTGTTTTGGGATGACTTGAACCTAATTTTTTTTATATATTTCTATACTAAGCTACTAAAGTGCTTGATTTGTTAATAATTTATGTCCAGAATAACGATCTCCAGCTAGTGGCAAACTGTGTTAAGTCCTATATAGCTCGAATGAATTTAAAAAAAGTTATCCTAAAATTTTGGACTTAACACAAGTTACCTCTGAGGTACAGATATATCAAAGATACATTGGTACCAGTGAGTAGTATCGAATTCGTGCTCGTCGGTTTGCGTAACCATTTTGACGACAGGCGTGGACGAACGGTTTAGCGATTGGTTTGTTGCGCGTCAAGTTCCGGGTTCGACCCCCGGTCGGGGCAAATATTTGTTTCATAGCTTTTATTTGTAATATTTAATAATATTAAATATTTGTTAATAAAAAAAAAGGAATTGATATTTGCTTCGGGTCTGGTTATCAAAGAGTGGTAGGCAGTGGTACCCAGTCTGCCGATCCGGGGTAGTACCACCACTTACAAGTATACAGACCGTGAAGTGATTTGGTCACGTTTCGGGATCAGCTTGTAAGTTGCCGGTTCCATCTAGGCCGGCATAGTGGATGTGATTGCTACTCACAGTTATTGAATTGTAGTAGCAGTGACATTCATTCATGGACCACACTTCGGCTTAAGATCAAGCGGGGTGCTGTCATATGTCGAGTCACAATAAAAAATTAAAAAAACCATTGCACTGCCACTACACCACGGTCGCCTCATTTTCACGTTCAATTCGTGTATAATTTGATTGTATATAATTGTATACGAGCAGTTGTATAAAATTGTATAAATAGAACGCCGTGGCAGCCGGTAAGGGGTCGTTGTGTAACGTTGACCTACAAAACTAAAAGCGGTCGCATCCGATTGCCAAAAAAAGCAAGGTTAATTGTTAATGAACTGGCGGATAGTTCTTTTTACATTAATTTGCTATTGTTTATCATTATTATAAAAATCAATCAATCAATCAATTTATCATAACTTTTTCTCTTCAGGGATAGTCAGAGACAATGGAGCAATCCTAACACAACTCCCTCGCTTCCCTCACATCCATAATTCTCTTCATACAAGCTCTATGGTTATGGGCACTAGGCAACCCAGCTTTCTTGCAAACTAAAACTAAACATAGTCAATTATACAATAGTGACACCGACTTAGGCATTCGTAAAATAAAACGGATTTGTCATAAGGCAAGTCAAGTGATAAAATGCAAATCTAGTTTTTATTTTATTTTATTGTGACTCGACATATGACAGCACCCCGCTCGGTGTTAGGCTTGAGTGTGGTCAATGAATGGATGTCACTGCTACTACAATTCAATAACTGTGAGTAGCAGTCAGACAGTCACTATGCCGGCCTAGTTAAAACCGGCAACTTACAAGCTGATCCCAAAACGCGATCAAATCACTTTACGGTATGCTTTTCGGGATCAGCTTAAAAGCTGCGGGTTCTACACTAAGCCGACATTTCTAACTGTTCATTTCTTTCTGACGGATTCATTTCATCAATTTATTCCTAACTGAAAAGGCGTGACAATATGATTGATTGATTGTTTGATTGTACCCTTAACCTGCAAACACCCTATGTAACGTAATTTAAACCATTTTAATGCAATGAGTATGTCAATTGCATGTGAATTTACGTTGTTTTGATAGATATATCCGGTGTACATCCGTTGTTTTGAATTCCCTAAAACAGGATGTTATTATTGTTGAATTTGTACTGTTTCGTTTGCAACTCGTAATTTTAGACAGTTGTTGCATAAATTCTTGCTCTTTGTTACCTCTTTTCCGCCACCTTTATTAACGGACCGCACCCAAGCTTAACATCAGGCGGGTTCATGTTGTCGGTCATATGTCGAGTCACAATATAAAAAAAACTTCTAAAGATTATCGTACAGCACAGCGTGACAAAACGGAACACTTTAGGATTAAAGATGCGACAGGACATCCGTCGACAGGACACGCTCAGCGGAACCGGGCCATCGAGAAACACGTATGAAAGTATATCTATATATGCATATCCATACCAAAGGTTAAAATTAGGTAAGTATAGTGACTAGCGCTGTCTTTTGAGCTGCGCAGTATAGGATTCGGCAGATAAAAAGAGCGCTGGACGATTGCGATGGAAGCAAGTCCGCGCATATAGTACTGCTCCTCTTTCAACTCCACTCTTTCCATTCCCTCTCACCACACCTCTTTCGTCTCTAAATCTTTTTCTGTCGTCGCTGCAAATCTATGGAATGAACTACCTCAAAGTATTAGACAAGCTCCTAATCGTGCAATATTCAAGAGTTATGTGTACAAACACTACCTTTCTTCTTTCCCACATCTTTCATGACAAGAGTAGTTTTATTTTATGTTGTATATTATTGTGTATATGTGTTTATGTATATGTATAACTTATTTATGTACTTATGTGTATTAAAATGTAACTATTAAGTATTATTATTATGTGTTTGTTGTTATATTCGTACAAATTTTCATCATAAAATTGCACCTACTTACCATTAATACTGTCTTAATGTCCTAAAGGTTTGGCTGTCAGAGAATGTCTAACGGCATTAAGTCCGCCTTTGTACATAGTGCAATTAAGTTTTAAATAATAAATATTATTTATATATCACGCGAACTCTGGAGCCCCTGCAACTACGCAGACATGGCGGCTATGTGCGTCCTCTATCAACTATACCACGGTGAATGTTCCGAAGAGCTCTTTAACCTTGTTCCTACCTCGTCTTTTCATACCCGTAATACCCGCACAGCTCGGGAAAAACATCGCATTCCATTGAACGAATCGGCAGCCGAGAACGAACTCTTTTTTTTCAGTCGTCGTCACTCTTAGACCTCCTCTTGGCAGGCGGGTCGAGGTCAGATGTCGTCTCACAATAGAAAAAAATATTCGTAAAGTAAGGGAAAAGTATGTAGATAACAAAACAAGTTAAAGATTGCGACTAATGAAAGGATGCGACCGCTACTACAACAAGTAGCAGTCGCATCCACTATACCGGCCTAGTAAGTACCATATACATTTTATTTTTCAAGTTTAAGTGCTTCTTGTATCATAGAAACAGGACAACCAAAGTACCTACATATATCGAAGATACATTGTTACCGGTGGGTGGTTTCGAACTCATGCTCTCGGTTTCTGTAACCATTGCACTGCCAGTACACCACGGTCGCCTTAAGTATAGAGTGCTATTTTGGCGCCAAAAAAACCGAATAAAAACACAGTAAACACGTTTCCGATGTTTACAGAGACTCTCCATTCATAAAAATCGATCTTACGTTAGTAAGCTAGATGTAAACAAATAAATAAGACCTTGCCGAGGTCATGAGAATCGCTTGTTTACCAAAAAAATCCTTGTTTACGGTGAACGAGGGCAACTCTAGGCGGATGATTGATTCATACAAATTACGCAATTCAATTATCACCTTTAAGCCTTAGCACGCAAAGGTTATTATCCTTTGCGAGCGATTTTATTAATGAAGTTGATAGTAAACGGAGGTTATAGACTTTGGGAAATTGGCTTCTGTGATTGATATTCATTCATGTCAAATTGCCCTTTTTACGATTTAGATAATTGCAATATTTATTTCAGACCGGCATAGTGGATGCGTCTGCTACTTGCAGTTATTAGGGCGAGGAACCTCTGCGTTATGAACAAAACGTGTTTTAGGCGAATCAAGGTAGAGATTTGCACATCATTTTACATTGTAATTTTCAGAATACCGTCTAATTTAATAATTGACTATTTAAATTTACGAAAAAAATCGAATGCTTAAAGAACCGAGAACTTTGAAATCAAAAACTATTTTTGTGAATAAGTTGCATTTTTTTCTTAAACAATATAAAGTATTTGTAAATTCTCTTTAAGTTTTTTTTATTGTGACTCGACATATGACAGCACCCCGCTAGATGTTAAGCCGAAGTGTGGTCCATGAATGAATGTCACTGCTACTACAATTCATTAACTGTGAGTAGCAATCACATCCACTATGCCGGCCTAGATGGAACCGGCAACTTACAAGCTGATCCCGAAACGTGACCAAATCACTTTACGGTCTGTATACTTGTAAGTGGTGGTACTACCCCGGATCGGCAGACTGGGTACCACTGCCTACCACTCTTTGAAAAGTGGTAGGCAAAAAAGTGTTATTTTTAGCATTTGTTCTTTACAAGTATATTTTTTTTGAGTTGATAACATTGTATTTGATTGATCGTCAAAAGTAACTCAAAATAGGATATCGTCGAAGATACCTTAAATTTTCTATAACATCCAACTCCGTAACAGAGCGTATTCACTCTGGTAGTAGTCCCCGCAGCCCAGCTTCACATCAAGCAGGGTACTGTCATATGTTAAGCCTCTGTAAAAATTAGGTACATGATTTCGCATTGAGCAGTCCAATCCACTATGCCGGCCTAGTTAAAACCGGAAACTTTCGATCTTTGATGTACTCGACATTTGTATAGAAATGTTTTAAAAGTTAACTTAAATAAAGAGCAGATTAATCTATACCTTTAGTTACGTATAATTTTAACCACAGAGCCTGTATGAAGAGAATTGTGGATGTAAAGGAAGAAAGGGAGTTGTGCAAAGATCGTAGTAAGTAGCGCTCCATTGTCTCTGCCTATCCCTGTGGGAAAAAGGCGTGACAATTTGATTGATTTATAATTTTGGGTATATTATATGTGTTATTTATGTATCTATGTATTAGCTATGTATGTATAATTTATTTTTTGCTGTTATCCCTATTCCTGTGGAAGAAAGGCGTGACAATTCGATTTTTTTTCGAAACGAGACAGTTTTTACAGTCTGTACACTTGAAAGTGGTGGTACTCTACTCTGGATTGGATCGACACGCAAATGACGGCGTGGATATAAGTGGCTGAAAGTGAACGCTGTAATCAGCCACGTGAAATCTTTTTATATCATAAAATATATTCTCCTTTCTGTAGCGCAAAAACCCGAGTTTCCAAAGCAAATTAACATAAAATTTGCTTCAGTTTCGTGAATAAATTGGAAAGTCGCTTATTTATAGATGAAAAGGAAGTGCTCGGCGGAAACCGCGTTTGTAGTTAACCTCACAACCCAATATCACCTTTATGTCCCTAGCAGTAGAGTCTCAGATGTGTTTAGAGTTGATGAGTGTTTCAACCTTGATGGCTTATTCGTGGTTTTGAACGCGCATTGCTTGTATGAATGGGTCGTTCTCCATTGATACGGCGAGATAGGCGGAGCTTGGTTCGTTATTAATACGATAGTAGACTCGTCTGATATACACGGAGTAACTAAATTGATGTTCTAAACTAAATAAGGTTCGCTTGTGATAATGGCTTATTTAGAACAGATTATGGGATTTAATTAAGTTATTTATGTGTTTTTATTTAGTAGAAACCTAAACGCACAATTATAGTAGGTACAAAGGATGTCGATCCGACGATGTAGTTGAGAGAGTAAGGGATAGGCAGAGATAATGGAGCGCTACTTGCCACGATCCTGACACAACTCCCTCGCTTCCATTTACATTTGCAATTCTCTTCATACGAGCTCTAAGGTTATGGGCACTAGGCACCCTAGCTTTTATTTCTTTAACGCATCCATCCACATCAGATTTATAAATTGCTTTCGTCAATCTACTTTCACTCATCCTTTCCATGTGACCATACCATCAAAGCATTCCTTTGTCAATCTTTGTCACTACATCTTTCAAACCACATCAATTTTTGTGCTATTTCTCATTCTTTCCGCTATCGTCTCTCCACATACAATCCTATGAGTACAAAATAACGATTGAGCGCCACTTGCCACGATCCTGACACAACTCCCTAGCTTCCCTCACATTCATAATTCTCTTCATACAAGCCTTATGGTTATGGGCACTGGGCAACCTAACCATAGATTATTATTTTTAGTATGATTCTCGTTTCGGAATCAGCCTAAAAGTTGCCGGATCCAATGCCGCCCTTGTTGTAGCCAGCAAGTATCAAGCTAATCCCGAAACGCGACCGAGCTACATACTTCACGATCTGTATGTACCACGTGTGGAGTTGCTGGTCTCCCATCGAGCACGTCCCATGGGTGGCGTATAGGGGAACGCCGCAAGTATTCTTTTGTGAGGGCCCACGTCGTCTCCCGAGCGCAGCACGCTTCCCCTCTTTCACTCACCGGCCGCAAGACAGAGCTTGTCCTCAGCCTGCTTGCCGCCCCTTCCCTTCCTCTCTCTTAACCACGCTAAGTCCTATATGGAGTACAGTTAAAAAAAAAACACCAGGTCGACAGACTGGGCACCACTGCCTTGAATGAAGAACCACGTGATCTCAATTTTTCAAACATTCACATTCGCCTATCTTATTAGGATTACCTTAATCGTCTGATAATAGTTTAATAATCATTTTAATATGTTTTCTTTTTATCGCAAATAGTAATAATAGTAGGATTTAAATGTACTTTAATCTTTCGCTATCTATGAATGAATACCATTGACACATGGAGACAGATATCTTTGTTATTTTCTTTTTAATGAATTAAACAAATTTTATGCGGCTTACTTTAGCGTTTATTTTGGGTTTGATTTAACATTTTTTCTATTATTCCGACGTTTCGGGACAAACGACCACGTGACGATCACTCTCCGTGAAAGCTCTCGAAACGTCGAAATAATAAAAAAAAATGTATAATCAAAACCAAAATAAACGCAATAGAGTAAGCCGCATAAAATTTATTTATTCATTAAAATCAATGTTCGTGCAAATTCTAAAATTCGTGCATAGTGGACGTGATTGCTACTACAGAATTGAATAGTGACATCCTTTCAGGACCACACTCCTGCTTACCATCAGGCGGGGTGCTGTCATATGTCGAGTCACAATAAAAAAAGGAGAGCACGAGTTCGAGACCACCCACCGGTACCAATGTATCTTTGATATATGAACTTTGGTTGTCCTGTTTCTATGATACAAGCACTTTAGTAGCTTAGTAAGTATAGAAGTGTAAAAAAATTGAGACCTAACCGGGGTCGTGTGCCACTAAGAATATCAATACTGCAGCGAAACCTTGTAACGTATGAATGGACGAGGCCGTGAATGGGGGAGCGAGAGGGGTGACGTGCGAGAGGGATGCAAGACTCTCACACCCTCCTTTCAGAACACTTTCAGATCAAGGCTGCGAGAATGGCGGTACATGTGTCGTGTTCATTGATTCGTATTTTAATTAAATTGTCACGCTTCAATTCACACGGGGATAGGTAGCAATGGAACGCCGCTTTCCACGGTCCTGACACAATTCTAGCTTCCTTCACGTCAACAATTCTTATCATTTTGACGACAGGCGTGAACAAACGGTTAGCCATTGGTTTTATGCGAGTATAATCCCGGGGGTAGATTCCCGATCAGAGCAAATATTTGTTAATAAAAAAGCCGGATATTTGCTTCGGGTCTGGTTATCAAAGAGTGGTAGGCAGTGGTACCCAGTCTGCTGATCCGGGCTACTACCTATACCCATAATTCTCTTCATACAGACTCTGTAGTTATGGGCACTAGGCACCCTAGCTTTCTTAAGGATGTCTCCGATTTGGTCGGAAAACACTCTCCTAGGCCTGCCTTGTTTAACGCATCCACCCACAACAGATTTATAAATTCCTAAGAATAAACATACACAGAAACGGTAAATTCACAAATGACAAATGTTGTGCCCCAATAATAATAATTTAAAAAAAACATTTTCACAGTAATTTATAGATATTTTTATATACATATTCGTATTGATTCGCGTCAGTAGTAATTGTTTTTTTGTTATTTTTATTGTGACTCGACATATGACAGCACCCCGCTTGATGTTAAGCCGAAGTGTGGTCCATGAATGAATGTCACTGCTACTACAATTCAATAACTGTGAGTAGCAATCACATCCACTATGCCGGCCTAGATGGAACCGGCAACTTACAAGGTGATCCCGAAACGTGAACAAATAACTTCACGGTCTGTATACTTGTTAATGGTGGTACTACCCCGGATCGGCAGACTGGGAATCACCGCCTACGGCTAAAATACTAAAAACCGACTATTGCACGTAAAGATTCCACAAAATGAAATCTAAAAACGCTACAAAGTCAGACAACGATAAATATCACAGAAAAAGCATAAAGAAAGGAAAGAAATCATAAATTGGATCTTTTTCAATGATAAATCGTGTCAAGGTACAGAGCGGGCTCCATTCATGAAAACACGACACACAAGCTCAAAGCAATGACAACTTTATGCGAAACAACTTAGAGATTACAATTGAACAAACTTAAAAGCATACATTCAACACACTTATAAAAAAACACCCTTATTTCAAATAACATAAAGACTAAAATAGAGCATTTATTTTCGATTATTTTTCCGAATGAAAAACACGGGGGTTTATATTGATACAATTAGGGCACTACGGATCTATTTGCAGTCAAAATAAGATAATAATAAAAACAATTTTATTATTTTGTTACACGTTAAAGTCTCGGTCTCAGGTTCGATTCCGGGACAAATATTTGTTACATTGGTTTTATTTGTAATATTTAATAAACAATAAGACTGAATATACAAATATTTGTCAATAAAAAAGAGACAAATATTTGCTCCGGATCCGGTTCTCTAAGAGTGGTGCCTAGACTGCCGATCTTACAAGTATAACAAACCGTGAAGTAACTTAGTTGCGTTTCGGTATCAGCTTGTAAGTTTTAAGTTGCCAGTTATAACTAGACCGGCATTTAGTGGATGTGATTGCTATTTAGTCATTTAACTGTAGTAGCAGTCGTCTCTATTAATGGACCGCACTCCAGGTAACATCAGGCGGGGTGGATAGGCAGAGACAATGGAGCGCCACTTGCCACGATCCTGACATAACTCCCTCGCTTCCTTCACATTCACAATTCTCTTCATACACGCTCTATGGTATAAAAATAAAATTATTAAAGCCTTTTTATATTTACGCAAAACTAGTTCAAAGTCTACCCCACATTTTTGTGCAAACAGTTTGAATTGTACCTAATAATTAGTTAATATTTTTTTGGGGCTTAAAATTTGACAGCCTTCTGCCTGATATTGATAAAGGTGTCTACTACAGTTAAATAACTGCAAGTAGCAGTCACATCCACTGTGCCGGCCAATTGATAATCCGCAACTGTTAAGCTGGTCTTGGGACGCGACTGAGTAACTTGAGAAATACCTCATAAAGTTAACAAATTGTCATTTCAAAATGTGACGTTTTGTTAGGATTGAAGATAAGCTTAATAAGAAACTTGCAAAGCGCTCGCAGGTGCACAAATTAAACTGGAAACTTTACGAGGGTTTAAGACAGTGTTGAGCTTAATTAATTTATAAACATCTATCACGCCTCCATGCCTCAATGTGGGATAGCAGAAATTATGGAAATGTTTTTTTTTTATAATACGAAGGCAGTTTGGCTGACATCCAAAGATAAGTATAAAATAACATGTATTGAATCATAAACATATCAGAAGGCAGTTTCCCTATTTATGACACAATAAAAAATACTCGTACTTCAATAAATCAAATTAGCACGCCTTTTTCCCACAGGGATAGGCAGAGACAATGGAGCGCCACTTGCCACGATCCTGACACAACTCACTCGATTCCTTCACATTCACAATTCTCTTCATACAAGCTCTATGGTTATGGGCACTAGGCAAACTAGCTTTCTTGAGGATGCCTTGTTTAACGCATCCATCTACATTAGATTTATAAATTCCTCTCGTCAATCTACTTTCACTCATCCTTTCCATGTGCCCAAACCATCGAAGCATTTCTTTGTCAATCCTTGTCACTACATCCTCATTCAAACCACATCTATCGCGCTAAAGCTTCATTATTAAGTTGCCTCAATTGCCGTCACAATGCCATCCAAAAACCTACTATGTAACACCAAAAAAAAAAACTAGAACACAAGTCTATATCCTGAATACCTAGTGGTACGGTAACAGCTTGCAAAATGTCAGATGAATAATTCTGACATTTAATAGCGCACGATCTGACATTTTGACGAGCGTTATAAAACGGGTTTAAGTAATGAAATTACAAATATATTTTGATAGCGGTCTTATTGTTTTAGAACGTTATAAACTCAGAGAAAAGTAATTAAATAGAAAGGATGAGACCGGCATAATGACGGCGACTGAGGCACGCGGGAACTAACTCGGTTTTTTCAGTCGTAGTCACTCTTGGACCTCCTCTTGCTTATCATCAGGCGGGTCGAGGTCTAATTTCGTGTCACAATAAAAAAAAAAGTGAAAGTAGATTGGCGAAAGAAATTTATAAATCTTATGTGGATTTATGCGTTAAACGAGGCAGACCCAGGAGGATTCCCTATCATAATTATTTTTAGTACAAAGTATCGCATAGTAGAAGCAGAAAAGGCAATAATTATTCAGTGTTATCCACTCTCAAAAATATTTATCCCCAAAACTCTTTAGTTAATACGCCCTAAAATCGCCCCAATTACTTAGAGATCCCAAAATAAAAACAATACTCTGTAAAAAAAAGCTGTGATATTATTTATTACTCTTTAGGGTTAAACTAGCCACCGGCCCTGGCTTCGCACGGTGCTAATTTATTGATAAATATAAACATATTTATTTAAAAACTTTATTACATTTTGTATAAAGGCGAACTTAATGCCGCTAGACATTATCTGTCAGTTAACCTTCGGGACAGTCGAAAAGTTAAATGGGAGTATGAGATATAAAACTGAATAACATAATATAGTACAGTATAATATAATACAATATAATATAATACAATACAATATAATAAAATGCAATACACTACAACATAATATAATAAAGTAAAATACAACCGTTACGTTTTATAAAGGTGTGCATTAACCAGTTTTTTGAATCGGTGCTTGCCTAATTGAATGTCTTAGGGCCTTTTACATTTATGATAAAACTTTTTTAGGGGGATTACTAAGTAATTAAAGCGATTTTAGAGTAAAAAAACCCCATCGGACGCCTTAGGGCCTTTTACATTTATGATAAAACCTTTTTAAGGGGATTACTAAGTAATCAAAGCGATTTTAGAGTTAAAAAATCCCATCGGAAGTCTTAGGGCCTTTTACATTTATGATAAAACTTTTTTAGGGGGATTTCTAAGTAATTAAAGCGATTTTAAAGTAAAGAAATCCCATCGGACGTCTTAGGGCCTTTTACATTTATGATAAAACTTTTTCAGGGGGATTACTAAGTAATTGAGGCACTTTTAGAGTAAAAAAATCCATCTTACTTATTTACCCCCTAAATTTGGGGGGAAACCCCTAAGTTGGGAACGTTGTAATTATTGTCAGTAGCAGCGACGCATGTCGTTTTATAAATGAACTGGCTTATAGTAAACTGTAGCAACATTTTATATCCGTTCATTATGTACCCGCTGAAATTACGTTCAAGGGCCGCCTACGCTCAGAGTATGCCGACGTTTATGAATGACTATGCCCTTGGACAATGTTAAAAAACACACACCAAATAAACATGGTCCAATACCAAATATTGGTATCAATGTATCATTGATATATGCACTTTAGGATCTTCTAGGGTCTCGATTCTCCTAACACATGACAGCGAAATGACGTAGCAACGTATAGTTAACAAATCAACGAATATCAAATTAAATGGTAACTACGTTAATTGCTTTATTTGTGAGAAGAATTGCTGTATTCTCTTTGGATATATTAGCGCGATTGAGTGGCGGACCCCCGTGAAGCGGGTGATCCATGAGAAAATAGAATTGACTCCAAAGTCGAGTAAAGCCCGGCTCAATAGATGTAAGATATGCTGGGAGAACTAGTTGGCTAAGGAAGAGGGACCTCTGGTGGGTGAGGCCTCTTCCCTCGAGATTTTGGAGTGAGCCGATTTGCGAATAGCTCTGGGTGGTTTTGGCGGTGGTGGAGGTGTGTTTGAGTCGTGTGTATGTCTTCCTGGATGTTAGGAAATATTTCCTAAGGTCGGTGATGGTGTCAGTCAAAGTCGGTAACGTTGATTGCCTAACGACGAACAGTGCAATATCGATGCAAATTTGTTGCCACGTCATTTCGCTGTTCTGTTTTATTATAAGAGCACTTTAGTAGCTTAGTATAGTCAAGAAAATATACCTAAATGTGAGGGCGTTCTACTGGTTTTTCTTTTCTACAATTTCATTGCAAAATATATTATATTATCTAATTAATTATATTGACCGCTTGCCACGATCCCGACATAACTTCCTCGCTTCCCTTACATCCACAATCCTCTTTATACAAACTCTACGGTTAATGAATGCTGGGTCTGGCAGAATAAACATGAGAGTAGAAATCATACTGTAGAAATGTGGATAGATGTGGTGTATGTCACAAGGATTGCCAAAGGAATGCTTCGGTGATTTGGGCCAGTGGCGTAGCGTGGCGGCAGATCCACGAGGCAGACCCAGGAGCGTGTCTTCCGACCAAATCGAAGACATCCCCAAGAAAGCAGGGTTGCCAAGTGCTCATAATCGTAGAACACGTTTAAGCCGCTATACGAAGACTAATTGTGTTCACAGCTGACAGTTTTATACAAAAATCACCCCTATTCTCAGTGGATTAAAATCTCTATTTTAAAGTTAATATCTAACCTACCCTCTACGTCCACAGCAAGTGGACTAGCAGCTTCATCATCTGATTTCTAAACAACGGAAATATGACGAAGCAATTTATTTCAATAATTAAATTGTACTTTATATTTGCGATCCAATTAAATGGTCTGACATTGTTTTAATTAAAATCCCAAAATAGACTAATGACTTCGATTGATGGAATTTTCGGGAGCACTTAAGTGTCTTCAGCTTTTATTATCCCACTAGAGGGGGTCATCACATTCTCAAAGGGAAAGACAGAGACAACAGAGCGCAAAAACCACTATCCTTACCAAACTGTCGTACCTCCTTTACAACGACAATTCTGTTTACACTCTTTAAGTATAGGCAATAAGGACAAACCTATGCTTTTTCAAAATTATTTCTTATTGTGACCTGGCATCTGACCTCGACCAGCCTGATGGTGCTGACGACTGAAAAAACCCAGTCACTATGCCGGCCAAAGGTGCTTGCATCGCTTGAAGGATCTAAGGTAATAGGATGGAGAAAACAAATGGGCTGGTAAAGCATTCCATTTGTCGATTGTTCTATAAAGATACTGGCATACTGGCGGCGACTGAGGCAGCCGGAAACTAACTCGGATTTTTCAGTCGTCGTCACTCTTGGACCTCCTCTTGCTTAATATCAGGCTGTTCGATCACAAATGTCGTGTCGCAATAAAAAAAACGACGCACTGAACCTTCTCTTCGACTTCGACGTCAACAAAATGCGAATACTTACTCCGACCCCCCGACCTGAAAAGACGGGGAATCGAGCCGTACCAAACTGGTGTACCTAACCAATGCGCCACGCCTGTCATCAAAAGTATAGTCATGGTTACACGTCTGGGTCTATATTTTTTATATGGCATTTCTCCTCTGGACAACTAATGACCTAAAAACTAGATCGTGAGATAGCAATTAAATAATTAAGCCATATTATTTTAGGAAATTATCTATTTAAATAATCAAACGGAAAAAAAGGCTTAGATAAAACATAGCCAGGAAATAGACACTTATGATAAGCACTGATAGAATAGTTTTACTTGATTTAAGCATGTCTGTAATTCAAAAGCGTATATGTATGTACATATATTATTTTATCGAGACAAGACATCTGACCAAATCAGAGACATCCTTAAGAAAGCTGGGATGCCTACTGCCCATAATCAATATGGGCACCATGAAGAGAATTGAGAATCTCACTCCGAGGAAGCGAGTTGTCTCAGGATCGTAGCAAGTGGCGCTCCATTGTCTCTGCCTATGCATGAGGGTAAAAAGGCGTGAAAATTTGATTGATTGATTGATAGACACATCTGACCCTGGATGCTGATGACAAGAGGAAGATGTGGAGCGCCAACAACAAAATGAAACTATATTTTTGGTTACCTCAGTCCCCACTATACTGGCAAAAGGTGCTTCTAAAAATGCTGTAATAGGTTTAAGACCCCGTGAAGAAGGCTAGTGGGCTGCAGACAAAGTATGGAGGGTTCAACATATAAAATAAAAGATATCTCCAGCAGGGCTTTATTGATAACAACAATTTATTCATTAATTTCACCTTATTAACAGAGTTAGGAAAAAGACTTTGGAGTGCCACTTTCTACATTCCTGACACAACTTTTTTGCTTCCTTCACATCCACAATTCAGCCTTTTAGGTCTACATCCACAATTGAATCGAGGAACAATCTTCTGAATCTACATCCACAATTGAATTGAGGAACAATCTTCTGGATCTACATCCACAATTGAATTGAGGAACAATCTTCTGGATCTACATCCACAATTGAATTGAGGAACAATCTTCTGGATCTACATCCACAATTGAATTGAGGAACAATCTTCTGGGCCTGCATCCACAATTTGATCAAGAATCAATCTTCTGAGTCCACATCCACAATTCAATCAAGATACAATCTGTTTTCTGGGACAGAACTTTTTATCTCGCGCTACCCTTTTATAGATATCTTTCATAAAGTTATTTTTTCGATGTGCCTAATATACCTTTCCAATTTTTGTCACTCTACATCTTCTTCAAAATCAGATATATCACGCACAACTGTTTTTGTCACAGTTGCAACTATTAATACCCTCAATGAAAATGACTGGAGTTGCAAGGTTTAGGGTACAAATTTACTTTTCTGGGTACATGTGTTTTCCAGCACAGATACCATTAGAAATGTACAATTTGTGTTTATATGGGAAAATGATCACTTGTTTCACTTATAGGGATATTCCAAAGGATTGAATGATCCTGTTGTCACTAAACTAGCTTCTTGTATGACTGTCGTTGTTGGCGGCTTCTTTGTGCGTTACTCATAGGACTTATAGCATAATGGCAAATTAACATAAGTCGAATCTAATTAAGAATGTTTGGTTAGTAGACTAAGAAAATAAGTAAATTTTAGACTTATTCACTTTTATATCAAAGCTCATATAGATATAATATTCATTCATTTGAGTGATATGATAGGTAGTTGTGATAAATTCATTGATATGTTGCCATTCATTGATGAACATAATCATATACATAAATAAATAATATATAGTATTTACTAAGGTTACATGCAAACATTGTTTTCTTAAAAATTAAAATGTGGCATTTGACCTCAACCTTCCTCTTGTACATTATGCTAATGAAAATGCATTGAATTTAAGCCTCAGACGCAAGTGACCAATCAATGTAGTTCCCATACCCTGATGATTAACAGGTCCTGAGGTCCATGAGTGCCCACAACTTAAAAAAAACTGTTTCTGTTTACAGTGGCCTCAGACTAAAGGTGAAATAAATGATTATTGTTATTTACTATTATGTTGATTTTTATTATTTTAATATGTTTTAAAAGCTTTGCAGGCATTGTTTTTCTGCAAAAGCTGCAAAGCCAAAAGGTAACAGATGGTAAACAATAAAAATATTATATATATATATCATAAATAATATTATTTACTATATTTTCTAACTTTATATTATTGAATATTTAATACAAACTTGTACTTAAATTTACACATATCTAGTATACGCAATACTGGGCTCCAGTTTTTTAATAATGTCACTTTAAAATCTCATATCTCAACCACATGGTTTGAATGAAAAAGACGGGTTAATGAAATGTGTTACTATACTGTATTGTCTCCGCTTATCCCTGTGGAAATTGAGCGGAGACAATTTGATTGTTACTATAAAAGTAGTAATACAAAGTCACCCTGTCTTTTGCTTTCTTTCACCTTAAGAATATTTTCTATGGCTAGTTTTTCTTACTCAACTAAGACGAATAAAAATTGGTATTTAGTGAATCCTGTTATAATACTCCAAACTTATGCAAGAGTTAAAAAAAGGTTAAAATGTATAGGTGAACCCATTTGTGTTCCAAAAAAAATATATTATCAGCTTTCTGAGTTAAACCAGAGGTCACAAAGTTTAAATCAATCAAATTGCCACACCTTTTTCCACAGGGATAGGCATGAGATAATGGAGCGCCACCTGCCATAATCCTTACACAACTTCCTCGCTTTCTTCACATCCACAATTCTGTTCATACAAGCTCTAAGGTTATAGGCACTAGGCAATGTTGAAATTAAACAATAAGAATAGATAAAAAGGAACTGACCTGTTGCCAAAGTTGCTTTTCCAGAACTCAGCAGCGTCACTCTTCGTGATGCGGAACTGGTCACCAGCGAATGTACCATTGGGAAACATGGCTTTCAACTCACTCAACATATGACTAAAAACTAAACTCAACTTAGTCAAATTACGTCTGTAATGAGAATTCTCATCAAACATCTTTTCCTTGCCTTCCTTAAACAACTTTATCGCTTGCTTACATTTTCTTATTAAATTAATTATAAAAATATTGAAATGTTCATTGTTATTCAAAGCCTGCATGTTGTCCTCGTATTTGGAGTAAATAACGCGTAGCCTTTGGTAGGTATCCGGCAAAATATCCAGAATGAACGGTGGACTATTTTTCAAATTCATTTTGTGATGTTGACATAGTTTCACAACTTTATCCATCAGCTTCCAAGTTTTGTCTAAAGTCCTTTTGTCTGTTGCTAGTTTCGTAGGACAGACTGCATCGGAAAAAGCCCCATGTAACTTCGAAAGTAAGGAAGAAATATTTATCTGTTGTGATTTCTGACGGGACGCCGCCATGTTGAACTGTCCGATGACATACAAATGAAAACAATAAATTTGATATGATATTAAACTTTTAACACTGTTATCACTTAATTATTAAGATCTGAGGCGTGTGTTTTCTCATTATCACATAAATGCACCACATTTACGACACAATTTTACGAAGGACGACGATCGCCCACTGACATCCACGACGCGTATGACAAATTGTCGGTGTTGCTGTGAATTTCAAAAATAATACCACGTGCGCGTTTTGATATTTCATTATTGTCACATAGGACTGGACTAACAAGAGAAATATTCCTAAATATTTTATTTAGTATTTATATAGTGATTTGAGTTAAGCTATAACAAATTGAAGACGATGATATATAGATGAAGCTGAAGATATCTTTTCGTCATTTAATCATCGTAAACGCTGGTTTCACTTCGGTTCCAAAAAGATGTTAAAGATTGATGCAAGAAAAAGAACTATCCAAACTATTCCAAGTCGAATTTTAGAGTATCCAAACCCTAGCATAATAGCAGTTTATTAAAGCGGCGGAAAACATTAGTCAAACTTGCGACTGGACTATTGAGGGAAATGCGAAATAAATTGATACACAACATTTGAAAACACTTTATTACAATTGAGTACATTGTAAATAACTAATGAACCTTATTTCTTAAGAAAACATACAATTATTCAGTGTTAAAATTAAAATGTACTAAATACACCTCTATTCTGCTAATACTGAAAACCTTTAAAAAATATATATAAAAAACATTAAAAGAAGTCCCTTTATAGGCAAGGTTCCGAAGATACCGGCAGCGTTCCACCTTTGAATAGCTAGGCTAATTCTTTGTCCGAGGTAGCTGCCAACTCTACGGTCTTCTGTGATGACGACTAATCTTTTTGCTATTTCCTTAAAAAGCCTTATAGCGCTAGGACCCCACGGACCAAGGGTCTCGACACTGAATGGGACAATACCTAATATATTTTAATAAATTTATAATATTATTTATTGAGGTAAACACTTGATTTACAAATACATAATTCAAAACGTTACGATATTCTCTTTGCCCGATAAAGCTCCTTCTTTCTTTTTTATACTATGGCTCTGGATGCTAGTCCTCTTAAATTACAATCATTTATTTCTTCTAGTAACATTATACGAAAACGTTTTGATATTCCAAATTAGAAACCATAACATGGTTTCAGTAGTGCTGCCATCTATTCGGAAATAATACAACTACAATTTAAGTATGTATAAGTTTTCGTGTACAAACTTTTAATTAGTTTTAGTAATGTTTTGTAGATGGCACTGCACATTTCTTTATGTTAAAACATAAATTAACCTACAGACATATACTTTAGGAGAATAAATTAGGTGATAAAGTAGACTAACAGACTTGTTTATTTCATCATATAAACAACTAACCGATAAAATATTTATGTCTCCATCTTTACATAGACAGATTAATAACGCATTACTTTCTACGGTAGTGGAACAACTCTCATCACATCCACATCACATTAGGAACAAAATAAATTAATAACTTGAAACTAAACTGATTTTAATACAAAACCATGATTGGTCTGCAATGCACATAAACATAGAGTCTATTCGAAGAGAATTCTGGATGTAGTGGTAGGCAGTAGTATCCAGTCTTCCGATCAGGGGTAATACCACCACTTACAATACAAGTATACAGACCGTGAAGTGATTTAGTCCAACTAACCGGCATAGTGTATGTGACTGCTACTTAAAGTTATTGAATTGTATTAGCGGTGACCTCCATCCATGGATCGCTCTCCAGCCTAAGATCAGGCGGGGTGCTGTCATATGTCGAGTCATAATAAAAAACAAACAAAAGAAATGTGAAGAAGGCAAGGAATTAGTATTAGGATCGTGGAAAGTGGCACTCTATTGTTACTGCTTATCCCTATGTGATTTTAGGCATAACACGTTATTTGAAAAAAAATGGAAAATGAAAAAAAAAAGTATTAATATATTGTACTTGTTTAATACTAAACTTTCAAGACCTTTTAAAATACACAAAAATATAGTTAAACTATAAATAAAAAATATTTCTTAAAGACTTCCAATCAAAATTAGACCAAGAAAGACTGGCGACATTTCCTCTTTGTATAGCAAGGCTAATTAATACGTTGGCAGAAATAATTGCCAGTCTTCCTGTCTCCAGACATCTTCGTCAGCCGCTTGGATAACTCCTTGGCCAGGCGTTGGCCAAAACATCTTTTAAGTAATTAGGATTTCTTATAAATTAATAGAGAATTATTTACACCAATTATCAAATTATCTTCAGCGTCGATTGCGAACCCCTTTACATCTTCAATATTAAATGAATATAACTTCTTCGCATAAGCATTATCAGCGTTTATCATATAAAAATCACCGTTCTCATCTACAGCGTAAACACCGCCATCTTTCGCCACAGATACCATACAATCGGTGTCATATGGAACACCCGTAATTTTAATAGGTTTAGTACCACCATCTTTTAATATGTATAATGTATGTGTGTCTATGAAATAGATATTGTTTTTCTTATCAACAGTCAAGCCGTGTCCGTCTGTTACGTATGGATAGCTTTTCTGTGTTGTATTTAGGTTTTCTATTGTAATCTTATGTACTTTATTATAAGGCCATGTCGTTATATATAAAACTGAACCGTTGTTTCCTACGCTAGCATACGTTACGTCCTCTAAATACGCTGTGAATGCTATGCTTTCATTATCTTCCTTGTCATATCGTACAATTCCCATATTAGTCGCGATGTATATTATATCATTGTTATTATCAATAGCTGTCGATTGACCGACGAATAAACTATTAATAGTTTCAACTTCTCCGTTTGGATTTAGTCTGTTTATTGCCATACCCGATTTTGGGGTTATTAATGTAAAATATACGTCACCGGTTTTGAAGTGAACATTTATGTCTACTGGAGTACCACCCACGGGTATAGTTCGATCTAAAATGTAATGAGGTTTGTCTTGCTTACGTGAGTTGTAGGTTGTATTTGTGATTGGGATAGAGCTCGATTGTGGTACTATCATTGAAGCTAGAATTGATAAAGCTATCGTTGTTTTATGCATCTGGAAATAAAAAATATAATGTATTAAAAAACTGTTTTCAAATATCTATATTGAAAATAGGCTCCCTTAGTTTAGGATATGACGCGTCAGGAAATCCATGAACCCTAACTGTCCGCCATGTGATAAACTCCTAAGTCGATTTGGTGTTTTTTTCTTATATAACATTTTTGCGACAGACCGACCATTTTCGAGATACAGGGGGGTGATAACCGTCTGGGAAGTGGGAGCAACGGTAAGTCAGAGCATCAATCTTTTGCTCACTAGGGAAAATAGTGGCAGAAAAACCTCTATGGCGGTTTCGGAAAGGGGTTAAGGTTGGAGGACCCGCAAAACTGGAACCCTCTGGGATTGCGCGGAGCGACGGCAAGAGAACCGAGCGACGTCGCGATGGCATGACCGTTGGGCCGTGGAAATTTGGCATCTCGCATCCAGGCGACCTCGCTAAGCGCGGGAAGTGTGGCAATTTCTGCTGAGAACCCAAGCTGCGCAAAAATGCCAACCTCGGTACAGGTTACGAGTTTGCGCTGTTTAGGTTCGAGACGATGGACCCTTGGGGACCTTCAGCCAAGCGCCTGGCAGAGGAGTTGTCCAAGCGGCTGACGGAGAAGTCTGGAGACAGGAAGGCTGGTAATTATTTCTGCCAACGTGTTAGCCACGCAATACAAAGAGGAAATGTTGCCCGTCTTCTTGGGACTATTCTTGATGGGACATCTTTAAAGGATATTTATTATTTGGAGTTTAATATTATGTATTTTCTAAATGTGTTTTCTGAAATATAGATTATTATCATAATCTAAGTAGTTGATAGATTGTCAACATTACAAAAAAAGTCATATTGGACTAAAGCCAACCGACTATCTACAGGAATAGTTTTCAGATCTGAAAACATCCACACTATTTTCGACCGGCACAAATATTTACACAAACTAAACAACATTATTGAAGTAGGAATAGCGAAGCGATGCCTTTAATTAGCGCTGAGCTGTACTCGGTGGTGATTCTGAAGTCACAGACCGTTAAGTGATTTAGTCGAGTTTCAATTAGGTCTAGTTGCCGGTTGAAAAACGGTTGCATCTACAGAATACTTGCAGTTATTTAACTGGAGTTGCATTTGCTAAGTCATAGATTATAAATATGATGTTTGGAAACAATATTAATGCGGCGGCTGCAGAAAATTATCGCGTTAATTATCTTGTTGGTATGAGATTGATTCCGTGCAATCAATCTCATACGAACAAGTAGTGCAGTCTGCGGTCTGCAGTCGCCGGCTGAATCACACCTTAATGTAGTTTTAAGAATAAACAAAATACGTATGAAATTCTTTAAAATCATAAGAGCGAAACAAAAACAGTATAAATAAAATAATTCCTAGTAAGAGTAAATTATAATATAAAGAATTAGTTTAATAAATAATAAAAAACAAATTGTCACGCCTTTCTTACAGGGATAGGCAGAGACAATGGAGCGCCACTTACCACAATCCTAACACAAATCCCTCGCTTCCCTCACATCCACAATTCTCATCATACAAGCTCTACGGTTATGGGCACTAGGCAACCCAACTTTCTTGAGGATATCTCCTAAATAAATAATGAAATAACAAAAACGTACCTTTAAATTTAATTATATTTACAATTAACAAATTAATAATAATTTATGCGGAACGTCCTATCCTATTAACAAATATAATGAGACTGGCCACTGATAATTCAGTGACAAATTTATAAATAAAACAAGATATGTTGTTGTTTTGATATCTATGTAAGTATGTCCTTTATTTAATAAATAATATAGAAAGGTAGGTTGTCTAGTGCCCATAACCTTAGAGCTTGTAAAAAGAGAATTGTGGATGTGAAGGAAGCGATGGAGTTGTGTCAGGATCGTGGCAAGTGGCGCTTTATTGTCTCTGCCTATCCATGTGGGAAAAAGGCGTGACAGTTTGATTGATTGCGATTAATTCATATTAGCGACCGTGGTCCAGTGGTAATGAAATGATCAAGCAAACCAAGAACTCTCGCTTCAAAACCACTCGTCATTGCCAATGTATCTTTGGTAAAGTAGTTTCTATGATACAAGCACGTTTAGTAGCTTAATATAAAAATCAATCAATTAAATTGTCACGCCTCTTTATCACGGGGATAGGCAGAGACAATGGAGCGCCACTTGCCACGATCCTGACACAACTCCCTCGCTTCCTTCACATTTACAATTCTCTTTATACAAGCTCTATGGTTGTGGGCAAGGCAACCTAGCTTTCTTAAGGATGTCTCCGATTTGGTCGGCAAACACCAAATACTAAAATGCGACTGACGGATTTCACAGGTCTTAAACCTGGTAGACACCCAGGGGCTCGCAGCTTTTTCTTTGGCCGACATAGTGACGGCGACTGGGGCAGCCGTAATCGTTTTTTTTGTCGTCGTCACTCTTGGACCGCCTCTTGTCTTTCATCAGGCGACATTGTGACAAATGTCGTGTCACAATAAATCTGAGTAAAGACTACCAACTGTCTACCTACCACTAAATATATTTTTTATTCAGGCTCGTCATCTAAAATCAATCTGCCTGATCAATGAATGTCAGCCGGGAACTGACTCGGTTATTCCAGTCGTCGTCACTCTTTGACCTCCTCTTGCTTATCATTAGGCGAGTCGAGGTCAGATGTCGTGTCATAATAAAAGTATTTGTTATAAGATTTATTTTATCACAAATACGCCTGAATTAAAAATAAAACACGATTAGATATTATTAAAAATATATCAGGCGTTTTAGCTGATTTTAAGCTCCGCTGGGTTTACTCTGAAGACTCGCTAATGATTAAACAAAAACCCAGACTAAACTGAGACACATTATATTCCGCTGCATTTTTGCCGCCTACTTTCAATATAGGTAAACGACGATAAAAATAATAAGAACTCAACTAGATCAGCTTAAAATTGTTGCGATTTAAATACAATTTAGTTTAAGAAGAAACGGTGCTTGTAAAGAAACATTGGGTACCTTAAAATCTTTGGCCGGCATAGCGACGGTAACTGAGGCATAAACTGTTTCGGGTTTTTATTGTTTTTACATTTGCTCTTGTCTATTATTAAAGAAGTCGAAGTTTTGTTGACTAAGTTTTAGTACGTTGCACTCCAAAATAAATAACACAATAAAATGCCATAAATAATATCGTTCAATAAAGATATAGTTGCAAAAAAAAAAAACAATAGGTAATACAAATAAAAAAGAATGCACTCGCGTTTGTAGAAAAGTTATAAAACTCTGTATGTCGTTACTATGTTCACAGAGCCGTGAACATAGGGGGTCTGTATTCGAATTTATACAGAGCGCGCATCTCTTAGTGTCTGTTGATGCCGTATGAAAGCAGTTGTCTTATAAATATCAGTTTATTGTACGGTTAGGCAATATATACATTATTGTACTCTAGGCAACAAGGAATGATGACGACCAGGGACTACGATGGATAAACTATGCTAAAGATCATATTTATAAACCTTCTGTACGTTTCTCAGACCAGAAATGGCTTTATATCATACCAGACATCTATCTAAAATTGGTGATAAAATTAAATACACAATGTAATCTTGTCACTTTGTTGTGTGATATTTACACAAGATAGAAAATAATTTTGAAATGACAAGTTAATTTTGTGCTCTGTGTCAGGATCGTGGCAAGTGGCGCTCCATTGTCTCTGTATATCCGTGTGGGAAAAAGGCATGACAACTTGATTCATTAATTGAAGTTAAATTAACTTGTTTTTTTTAAGACAATAGGCCTTTGTCGGCTCTATAAACAATGCTGGTCCATCTCATAAATCGTAATTAAAATATAAAAAAAATCACGCGAGCTCTTTGGTGGTCTGCGACTGGAAATCGAATCCGGCATCTAACAATTCACACTCGAATGCCTTGACCGCTTACAACAACGTGTAAGTATTAAGTACTTTAAAATTAAAAACATTTTGGGGACGAGGTAAAAATTCTGTTCAAACTTATGCATGTGGTTCATACACCGTCATACGCGCTATGAATATATATTTAGAATTTTGAAATTTTGGAAAGTTAAAGTAACTTAGCCAAATACCAAACTTAGTAAAGAATTTAGAAAAGTTTTCCCTTTAACACTTTTGTCCAATATTCTTTTATAGATAAATTTTCCATTCAATTTGGAATTTTGAACAAAATATAACCATAATAGTAAAATAAATGCTATTTTTATTAGGACCTCGACTTGCCTGATTGCACTACGAAGATAAAGTCCAACGACTGAAAAAAACGACTGTTATGCTTTTTCACAGTTATGCCTTTTTACAGTTAAGCCTTTTTACAGTTATGCTTTTTTACAGTTATGCCTTTTTACAGTTATGCCTTTTTACAGTTATGCCTTTTTACAGTTATGCCTTTTTACAGTTATGCCTTTTTACAGTTATACCTTTTTACAGTTATGCTTTTTTACAGTTATGCATTTTTACGGTTGTGCCTTTTTACAGTTAAGCCTTTTTACAGTTATGCCTTTTCACAGTTATGCCTTTATAAGCTTCGCTTGAAGGATTCAAGGGGCATAGAGACAACTAGTTGAATGCTCACAAAGCATTGAATTTGTCGATTGATCTAAAAGACCACGCGCCGATTTTTTTAATTTTATTTATTGTGACTCGACATATAACAGCAATAACTGTGAGTAGCAATCACATCCACTATGCCGGCCTAGTCGGAACCGGTAACTTACAAGCTGATCCCGAAACGCGATTTAACTGGACCCGAAGCAAATATCCACTTTTTTTTATTATTAACCAACATTTGCAATATTTAATATAATTATTAAATTTTTCGAATAAAAGGTATTTGATCCGACTGGGAATCGAACCCGGGACTTTACGCACAACAAACCAATCGCTTACCGTTTGTCTGCTCCTGTCGCCTGTCGTCAATTCAAACACCACAAAATATATAAACAACGGAAAAAAGTATTATTTATGCAATAGCTTTTCAATTATACAGACCGTGAAGTGATTTGGTCACGTTTCGGGATCAGCTTGTAAATTGCCGGTTCCGACTAGGCCGGCATAGTGTATGTGACTGCTACTCACAGTTATTGAATTGTAGTAGCAGTGAAATCCATTCATGGATTCATATTAAGAGTGGTAGGCAGTGGTACCCAGTCTGCCGATCCAGGGTAGTACCACCACTTACAAGTATACAGACCGTGAAGTGATTTAGTCACGTTTCGGGATCAGCTTGTAAATTGCCGGTTCCGACTAGGCTGGCATAGTGTATGTGACTGCTACTCACAGTTATTGAATTGTAGTAGCAGTGACATTCATTCATGGACCACACTTCGGCTTAACATCAAGCGGGGTGCTGTCATATATCAAGTCACAATAAAAAAACAATTCAAACACCACAAAATATATAAACTCAACGGAAAAATTTATTATTTATGCAACAGCTTTTTCAATTAGCGTCCGCCGCTTTATAGAGTTTTACTAATTAATGTGATTATTAATTAACTAATTGAAAATGCGTGAAAGCCTCCCCTGCCGCTTGTATTGGCCGAAATGCGGCTATGCGAACGTATTATTATAATTATACCTCACACAGTTCGTACATTAATGCCATAAGCAAATGGATTATGGTTTCAATGTGGTTTCAAAAAGGCGACCGTGGTGTAGTGGCAGCGCAATGGTAACGCAAGCATGGGTTCGAAACCACCCGCCGGTACCAATGTATCTTTGATATATGTACTTTGGTTGTCCTGTTTCCATGATACAAGTACATTAGTAGCTTAGTATAGAAATGTAAATAAAAATAATATATAATAATAATCCATTCTGCCGAACGCCCCCAAGTACGTGAAAATATATTTTTTTGTAATATTTTTGACCCGGGTTCGATTTCCAGTCGAGGTAAATATTTATATATAGCTTTTAATTGTAATATCATTTTTATAAGTTTCCGTCGTCAATCTACTTTAACTCATTCTTTCCATGTGCCCAAACCATCGAAGCATTCCTTTGTTAATTTCTGTCATTAAATTTTGACAAAGGAAATATGTAGGCAGTGGTACCCAGTCTGCCAATCGGGGGTAGTACCACTAATTACAAGTATACAGACCGTGAAAAGACTTTCGCGTCTCTTCGCGTTTCGGGATCAGCTTGTGAATTGCCGGTTTAACCAGGCCAGCACAGAGATAATATTTGTAATATAATAGCACAGATTGTAATATTTAACAATTAAATTGCCTCGTGAGAACGCCATAATAGCTACAGAATAGTCTATTTGGGACGAAGTCGCCTCTGAAGGGAAGAAATAATATTGCAAAATTTATCACATATATCTGATGCTGGTTCAGATAAAATACTCTGCGCTAAACCAACATTAACTACATTCAGTTTAAATTCCTTCACCAGCGCTTTCCTCCCCTTCTTGCTCTTAGAGCACTCCATCATCATGTTGGACGTCATCTAGAACACCACACGTGTCACAATTTGGAGATTCAATTACATTCATCAAATGTAAAAACTTTGCAGATGTATGCTATAGTTATACTTGCAGTTAATGAACTGTAGTAGCAGTCAGTCACTTCAGCTTAACATCAAGCGGGATGCTGTCATATGTCGAGCCACATTTTGTTTAACTAGGTTGGTTTTAAAAACATTTGTTAACATACAGTGGCTATCACGAAATAACAATTTGCTTCGAAAAAATAAAGTAGATTTCATGTCCGAGGAAACCTTTAATCTTATATTATTATACACCTATCAAGGTTTTTTTGTGAGTCGGCAAAAGAAAGATCTACAATACGGAGTTGAGATAACATTCTATGGAAAGAAACGTTTTTTGTTGTTTTTTTAGAGATACAACATGTTATATTTTTTATTGTGACTCTACTTCTGACGTCGACCCTCCTGATGGCTGGCAAGAGGAGGTTCAAGAGTGCCGACGACTGTAAAAAAACAACTCTTCACGTCGCCGTCATTATGCCGGCTAAAGGTGCTTTTTGTCGCATCGCTTAAAGCGTCCAAGGTTAAAGGATGGAGAGAACACATGGGCTGACAAAGCATTTTACTTGTCGATTGTACACAGGGACCACTACATAGAGCGGGCCATTAAGACCACCTCCTTGGCATCCTAAACAAAGTGCGGTATTTCGCGCCAGAGAATCGCCTGTTACTATACAAGGCTCAAATCCGCTTTTGCGGGGAGTACTGTTCGCACCTCTGGGACTGCAGCGCCGAGCTGTCCGAATTATACAATAGGTGATGGAACTCTGGAGCTCCTGCAACTTCGCAAAGACATTGCGGCTTTGTTCGTCCTCTATCGCCTATACCACGGAGGATGTTCCAAGGAGCTATTTAACCTTGTTCCTACCTCGTCTTTTGACATTCGTGATACCCGCAAAGGTCGGGGGAAGCATCCGCATTCTGTCGACCGAATCGGAAGTGAAACTAAAAGGTTCGGTGCGTCATTTCTTTGTAGAACAAGCGACAAGGGGAATGCTTTACCAGACCTTGTATTCTATTTATTCTATAACCATGGATCCTTTAAGCAATGCGTGAAGAATCATCTTTGGCCGGCATAGTGACGGCGACTGGGGCAACCGTAATCTAAATAGTTTTTTCCATTCGTCAGCTATCCTGGACCTGATCTTGCTTACCAATGATAAAAAACCAATTAACAAATAAACTCCTTCCACAGTAACCTAACGAGCACCACACACAAAATGGTCTACAAATTTGGCTCCAGCATCCGGCGATTATCTCCTACATTTCTTCGGATGTTCAGCGCCAGAAAAAAAGAATAACAATAAAATATGTATACGTTGTTTTTTTAACTACCGCTAGTTAAAATAAATAACTTATTTGCTTGATTGTTGGTTTAAAGGGAATAACTGTGAGACAGAAACTTGTAGTGTGTTTTGTGCACGCAAGGTTTTATAAATCATAGTTATGATGATAGATTATAGATACAGAGTCGAAGTAATGTGACGACAGCCGTGGATGAACGTTTAGCAATTGGTTCGTTGCGCGTATAGTCCCGGCTTCGATTCCCGGTCAGAGCAAATATTTGTTTCATAGCTTTTATTTGTAATATTTAATAATTATAATAAAAAAAAGAGGTGGATATTTGCTTCGGGGCCTGGTTATCAACGAGTAGCAGGAAGTGGTACTCAGTCTGTCGATCCGGGGTTACCACTTACAAGTATACAGACTGTGAAGTGACTTATTTACGTTTCGGGATTAGCTTGTAAGTTGCCGGTTCCGACTAGGTCGCCTTAGTGGATGTGATTGCTACATACAGATATCGAATTGTAGTAGTAGTGATGGACCGTTAATGGATCACACTCCAGCGTAACATCAAGCTGTGCTGTCATATGTAGAGTTACAATAAAAAAATAATAACAAAATAAAATGTGCCGGTACAATAGCGACCTTGAATTAATTCGGCTTTTTTTTGTCTTCAACACTTTTGGATCTCCATCTGTTTATAACAAATAATCAGGTCGATCTCAGGTGAGTGGTAGCCAGTGGTATCCAGTCTGCCCATCCGGGGTATTACCACCACTTACAAGTATACAGACCGTGAAATGACTCGCGATGGCCGGCATAGTGACGGCGACTGAGGCAACCGTGAACAAACTCGGTTTTCTCAGTCGTCGTCACATTTGGACCTCCTCTTGCTTATCATTAGGCGGGACGAGGTCAGATGTCGTGTCATAATATAAGAAAAAACTTTTACCACACAGGCGTGTTATTGCGAAATTATTTTATTATTTTTTTTATTTTACATTTCTATACTAAGCTACTAAAGTTCTTGTATCATAGAAACAAGACAACCAAAGTACATATAAGAAAGATACATTGGTATCAGTGAGTGGTTTCGAACCCGTGACACTGGGCTTACGTAGCCATTTCACTGCCACTACACCACGGTCGCCTTCGCATCCGATAATGCGTTATCGGATGCGTTATTGAGTTCCGATTCCTTGCACATGACTTCGTCGTACTTCTATTGCGTATTTAATACATATTGTACTAAAAACAGATATCGCAATAACGCATCCGGTATTACCGACCGATAATAACGCGCCTGTGTGGTAGAGGCATAAAGTTTCCGATTCTAACAACGCATCAGGTTAAACGCCACTGCTAGTTACAGTTGTTTCAAGGTGACAACCACCTTAATCAAGCAGGGTGCTGTCTTATATGTGAATCCACAATAAAAAAAATATATATTGGCTTACTATCGCGTTTATTTTGGTTTAGATTTTACATTTTTTTATTATTCCGACGACTCGAGAGCTTTGCAGCCATCGTAGTCTCGAAACGTCGAAATAATAAAAAAAATTGTAAAATCTAAACCAAAATAAACGCGATAGTAAGCCGCATAAAATTTGTTAAATTCATTAAGCAATGTTCGCGCAAATCTAAGAAAATACTAATTTTATATTATATAGATATATTCATGTATAAAGGGCATTATATTATAATACATTATAAATACATTTATATAGTACATAATACATTTATTTACTAAGCTACTAAAGTGCTTGAATCATAGAAACAAGACAACCAAAGTACATATATCAGAGATACATTGGTACAGACAATTGTTTTTTTTTGAACTCGTTTGCGTAACCATTGCATTACCACTACACCATGGATGCTTTAGAAGAGGGATGTTATTATAAACAATATTTATTGACGACAGCTTTTAAAAAGCATTTTAATATTTTGTACAGCAAGCATTCAATTATTTATTTTATGATCCGCGAGCTTCTGATAGTGGATTCACATATCCACTTTAATAACGGGCGAAATATATAAGAAAATTGAAATTCCGCTCAAACTGCAGTATCCTCACTTCATTACTGCGGTGCACATAAAAATTTACGATTGCAGTTACCGAACGGGTGCCGGTATTAGATATTGTTCATATTAGGTCACTCCGCGCGTTTCATTATGACATACGAGTGTGTGATGTCCTGCCTGCCTGATGTAAAACTGTAGTGCGGAGACTTCTCCTACTGTAATACAAATGATTATACAAAACATTCAGTGGACTAGCAAACCATTAGTTGGACCCAGCAAACCATTAGAAACGTGACTGAATCGCAGACCCGAAGCAAATATCAGTTAAAAATATCAATTAATCAGTCAGAATCGACAATTCTCTTCATACAAGCTCTACAGTTATGGCAACCCAGCTTTCTTGAGGATGTCTCTGATTTGGTCGGAAAATAATCGTCTATGTCTGCATTGTTTAACGCTTGACGTAATTTGTACCTCGGTTTTATTGAAATAAATAATAATAATTAATATTGCCAAATTAATAAATAATATTAAAAAGATAATGGTGCGGTGTCAGACTACCTTTTCGTGTGTCTGTCTGCTTTGCTTGCCATTTAGTTTCCGTGATACGTAAAGCAGATGGGCCGGTGCATCCTGTGCATCAGTCAATAACTTCCCTTAAGAAGGGTTCTTGTTGACTGATGGCTAAAAGTCTGACGTGTTGCGCTGCTCTGTTAGAAGCGAGTTGATATAGTCATATGATTTTTTAGGCATTTTGGCGCAAGTGATATTGTGATATTGTTTTGTAAAACTACAAACAACTTAGGCGCCATTAATCAAAAGAAGAAAATAATGTTTCATGTAGCCAAATTTGAGCACGTTTTTATCACATCGCCATCGGGGGGTGAGGAAGTATTGCAGGTAGAGGTCGAGAAAAGGGGTGTACAAATATTGGTATAGCGAAGGCCCCTGGGGTTTACAGCCCACGTGGAAATGTTATAATTCACAATACTGTTTCATTGTTTATTTCAACAAGCTTTCTTTATATTGCAGTTTTTTTTAATTAATTGTTTAATTCATTTTATATATTTTCATAACCAATTTGCAGTTGTTTAACTTAAATTAGTCGTATCTTCTATGGCGGTCTAGTTGAAAGCAGCAATTCACAAGCTGATTCCGCAACGCGACTATATCACTTAACGATCTGTACACTTGTAATTGGTGGTATCCTGGATGCCCAGACTAAGCACCAACCACTGCCTACCACTCTTAGACAATCTAACACGGTGGAAATATTCGCCTCATTTTTTATTAACAAATATTAGCTTTATTTGCGACAACTGGGAATCGAACCAGGGACTTTATGCGTAACGGTTTGGTGAACTAACCAATGCGTAATGCGTGTCATCAAACTTCTTTTCTCTTCACAAACTATTGTAGGAGTCTATTCCATTTCGAAATGAGTTAAATTATTATTTTTCTATTTGAGAAACTAGTGAGTGCAAAAATAAAAATAAAAACGAAGTGGTAGATTTTTTTAGTATTTTCTCCAAAGATGTTTGGTCGAGTGTTTAATCATGCGAGAGATAAGAGGGTGTTTTTAGGGTTAACACGAAAATCTGTCAAAATAAAGTATTTTTCTGTTTTTTTCTGTGAAAAGTCTTCCTTATATCGGTGTATCGTAACTTGGAGAACAATATCGTTAATTTTTTAGTTTCGCTATCCAGTCACAAGTCTTCGTTTTCCAATCAATGTGGGATCGTGGCAAGTGGCGCTCCATTGGTTCTGCCTATCCCTGTGGGAAAAAGGCGTGACAATTTGTAGATTGATTGATAGAATATAGTAGATAGAATTACATGAATGAGTATATAGCAATATTGCTTCCTTCGACAATCCTTCTTAAAAAGTTATATAGTTACAATTACATATCGGACAGCCCCCTTTGTAGGGGATGTCTGAATGAGGAGTAGACAGCTGCACATGTGCTCTTGAGTTGCAGGAGCACAGCCTTAGCAGAAGCAAGACAGAAGTTCCTTGGCAACGCGAGGACGCTTCCGGAGGTCTGCAGGAACGAAAAGGGTCTCCTGGCCTTCCTGGAGGAGATCGGGTGGCTCCATTGAGGGAGAACAGTTGAAGAACGCACAAAGATACCGAAGAGGACTTCAAGTGCGGAAACGAGCCCGCTAAAGACTACAAGACTATATAGTTACAAGTAAATAACCATATAACTAAAATTTCATCATCATCAATTTGGCGCCCTATTATCCACAGGGATAGGCAGAGAACGGAGCGAGACTACGATCCTGACACAACTCTCTTGTTTCTTTCACATCCATAAACTAATTTTAAACAATACCCCATGATTTAAGGTAAATAATTATTATTTATAAAACCATTTCATGACAAAATATTTAGATTTTGCGCGAACATTGATAAATTAATTAAACCATATTTATGCGGCTTACTATCGCGTTTATTTTGGTTTTGATTTTACATTTTTTTATTATTCCGACGTTTCGAGAGCTTTGCACTCATTGTGGTCACGGAGTAACAATTTTTTTATTTTTTTTTTATTGTGAAACGACATCTGACCTCGTCCCGCCTGATGATAAGCAAGAGGAGGTCCAAGAGGGACGACGACTGAGAAAGCCGAGTTTGTTCTCAATATATTCATTCGACAATATATTTTTTTTATTTGTTGAGTGGCAACCCTGAAAGTTTTTTCAGGTTTCTGGACAAACCTTTTGTGTCCCGTGGCAATTCAATTTACTGATAAGGGATAAGCAGAATGGGACAGTGCTATTTAACTGACATAAGAGAAAGAGATAGAAGTACTGTAATAAAAATAAATTAGAAATGTACTTGAGTTTGACGTTCGCGTATTTACGACCATATTTAGAATTTTAATGATTTATTTGTTTTGTAAAAAAGATTGAGAAGATATGGATATTTCAAAGGTGTTTGCGTCCGTTTAATAAATATTATTTATAATAAAGAGAATTGTGAATGTGAAGGAAACGAGGGAGTTGTGTCAGGATCGTGGCAAGTGACCCTCTATTGTCTCTGCCTATCCCTGTGGGAAATAGGCGTGACAATTTGATTGATTGATTGATATATTTATATTATCTGTATCCCCTCTGTTAATAGGGGATACGGATTCTAAGTCAGTTCTAGTCTGACATTGCACCCTTCTAAGTCAGATTTTTAGGAGTTGGCTATCACACTTACCATTGAGTTCCGATTCACATTTTAATAAAAATAAAACATTATCAAAATGAATGAAAAATTAAATCATAAAATAACGGAAAATATATTTCACGTCATTAAAATATGAAAGTCACTGAAATAAATTGTAATTACCTTTTATGATAAATAAAAGCGAGAACACAAAGGGTGATATAGCTGAAAATGTAATCATGTAAAAAATGGCACCGCACTGAATACAAAATGCAAAGTATGCAATACTATAGCAGAGCCAAATTTGGTATTTTTATTGTTTATACCAGCGGCACACTATGTTGGCCGTTTTGACGTTTGCAACGTTCATGAAGTTTTGTATAAATTAATAATTACGTTTGAAAGAGCAAATTGCTGTTCTTTATAGTGACAACGACGATCTACTGCTTCAAACGTTTTTTTATTAATTTATACAAAACTTCTCGAACGGTCAAACGTCAAAACTGCCATCGTTAAGGCGACTGTGGAGTAGTGACAGTGCAATGGTTTCGCAAACCGAGAGCACCAGTTCGAGACCACCCACCGGTACCAATGTATCTTTGATATATTTACTTTGGTTTTCCTGTTTCTATGATACAAGCACATTTAGTAGCTTAGTATAGAAATGTAAATAATATTATTAATTTAATACATTAAGTACATTAACTATAGTTAAACTATAAATGGAAAATATCATCTAATGACGTTGCATCAGAGATAGTCCCAAAAAGACTGGCAACATTTCCCCTTTGTATTGCAAGGCTATACGTTACAGCCTTACTGTCTCCAGACTTCTCCGTCAGCCGCTCGGACAACTTCTTGGCCAGGCGCTTGGCTGTAGGTCCCCAAGGGCCCATCGTCCCGACCCCAAACGGCGCAAATTCGTAACCAGCGAGGTTAGGTTGGGCAAGTTAGAACGATTATCGTCTCTCGTCGACGATTGGCAAAATAATAAAAGCTAGGCTAAATCCACCAAAATGAGACTATTGATGATAATGATAGCTTATTATTTTGACAATCGCCGACGAGAGACGATAATCGTTTTAACTTGTCAACCTAACCCCGCAGTACCGAGGTTAGCGTATTGCGCAGCTTGAGGTTCTCAGCAGAAATCGCCGCACTTCCTGCGCTTGGATGTTAGATGGGGCTGCCAAGTTTCCACGGCCCAACAGTCATGCCGTCAGTATTTCAAGTCTTAAAGCACATAAAATGTTTCATCATGAAAACGTTCTTGACATTATTTTCATAAATGAATAACAAAAGACTATCAAAAGAAATTAACTCCCAAAACAAATCTATTAACGGTTTTTAGTCAAAAATCAATTTCAACAAAACTATGTTGATTTTTTATAATTGATTGATTTTAATACAGATTATATACAAGTAGACGAAAACATAGTGGAACATGTAACCTTAGATCCTTCAAGCCATTCGTGAAGAAGGCCTTTTTGGCCGGCATAGTGACTGCGACCTAAACTGCCTTAAACTGACTCGTTTTTTTCAGTCGTCGGCACTCTTGCATCTTTTGTTATTGCTATTGCCGCTTACTATCAGGCGGGTCGAGGTCAGATGTCAAATTACTAAAAAAAGTTAAACAATTAGTTTGCTTGGAAAGTGTGTTTACAAGGGATGGGAAGTGTGATGAAGATATTGAGAGAAGAGTGCAAAAGAGTAACGCAGTGAACGGTGCCATTCTCAGTATAATAAAAAACCAAATAATGTCATAATGCAGTACTTGTTTTTACATTAATGTATGGAAGTGGATGTTGGTTATGGCAGCAAAAGCATGAGAGTAGATTTATCAAAAAAAATCGAAATCTAATTCTCACGCCAATTTCCCACAGGGATAGGCAGAGACAATGGAGCTCCACTTGCTACGATCCTGGCATAACTCCCTCGCTTCCTTCACATTCACAATTCTCTTCATACAAGCTTTATGGTCATGGGCACTGGGTAAGACATCCTTAACAAAGCTGGGTCGTCTAGTGCCTATAACCTGTATGAAGAGAAATGTGGGGATGTGAGAAGGAAGGAAGTTGTGGCAGGAGTCAGGACCGAGGGAAGTGGCGGTCTTTATTTTCTTGTTTGATGTTGCTAAGAGGCTTTGTGGTGTCTATTGTGTATATTGTATGTGATTCTAAATAAATAAAAAATATTTAAAAGCACAGTTTACTTTATTATTTTCTCAGAAATTAGTTATGGTTTTTAGTTGAACGCGCGCCCGATTGAGACGTACAACAGTTACGAGTTATTAAAATAACGGATTATCATCATTCATTTCACACCTCAATCAAGGATAGGCAGAGACCACGGTGTTCATTTTTTATGACAGCCTCACCTACTAAGGACACGATATCGAATGAAAATTATCGATACTAAGGAATTGAGTAAAATTATTAGAAAGGTATACTTTTAGGGTTTCTTTCCCAAAGGGAGGGTTGTATCTTTTATCTTAGGAACCATAATAGGTAGACACTAAAAATTTCCACTACTATGGCTGCTATAACAAGTATACAGGTATACAGACCGTGAAGTGATTTGGTCACGTTTCGGGATCAGCTTGTAAGTTGCCGGTTCCATCTAGGCCGGCATAGTGGATGTGATTGCTACTCACAGTTATTGAATTGTAGTAGCAGTGACATTCATTCATGGACCACACTTTGGCTTAACATCAAGCGGGGTGCTGTCATATGTCGAGTCACAATAAAAAAAAAAAAACAAAAAAAAAATTAACAAATTAACAACTAATAAATATGAATATAAGTATGTTCTATTTACCTAAACTTTCTTTATTTGAATTATATTCCACAACAGGCGTGGACGAACGGTTTAACGATTGGTTTGTTGCACGTAAAGTCCCGGGTTCGATTCCAGGTCGGAGCAAATATTTGATTTATTGCTTTTATTTGTAATATTTAATAACATAAAATATTGCAAATATTTGTTAATAAAAAAAGAGATGGATATATACTTCGGGTCTGGTTATCGAAGAGTGGTAGGCAGTGGTACCCAGTCTGCCGATCCGGGGTAATACCACCACTTACAAGTATAAAGACCGTGAAGTAATTTGGTCATGTTTCGGGAACAGCTTGCAAGTTGCCGGTTCCAACTAGGCCGGCATAGTGGATGTGATTGCTACTCACTGTTATTGAATTGTAGTAGCAGTGACATTCATTCATGGATCACACTTTGGCTTAACATCAAGCGGAATGCTGTCATATGTCGAGTCACAATAAAAAAAAATATAAGTAAAAATGTCCAATAATTTTTGTAAAGTTCTATTGTAACCGAAGAATTGGATCGGGGAAAAAGTCTTTTCGCACAGGTATAGTATGTATAAACTTGTAATAAAATATCTTTAGCTGTACTATTTGTGTCTGGTTGGTTTTCATGAATTAAGCAAAACTCAGCAAAAATTAAGAAAGTTTGTCTGGGAGGTGTTAGTGCACCCGCCATATAGCCCTAACCTTGCACCTTCAGATTTCCACCTGTTTCGGTCTTTTCATAATTCTTTAGGCAGTATCAGATTAACATCAAGAGAGGACTGCCAAAACTACTTGTTGCGTTTTTTTGATCAGCAGTCCCAAAATTTCTATAGCAACGGGATTATGTCTCTATCTACAAGATGGCAGAAAGTCTACGAATAAAATGGCACATATATAATATACTCTAATTTAATTTTAACTTTGAAAAAAAAAATGTCTTGAATTTTCATATCAAATTCTAAGAAACTTTTTCCTCAAACTTATAGTTCCCCAACTACTTTCGGTATAGAGACAAATGTTGTACGTACTTAAATAAAAATTATTATTTTATTTATTTATTTTTATATTTTTAAAATAAAAAATATATATAAAAAATCAGGGTCCGACCCACCGGTGGTCAGGGCTCCTGAGAAAGGAACCTCCTAACAATACGCGACGTGTCCAGGAGTTCCGCTTTCTGAATCAAACGCTTGATCCAGCTACCTAACGAGAGCCTCTTTAGGAGTTCATCGAGGCTCTTGGCTATTAAACCATTGGCACAATGATTGCTGCATCCACCTCCCACATGTCGACAACCTCGCGAGCCTGATCAAGATACTTTATTTGCTTATCTTTCTCAGCTTTCACGAGGTTCTCGTCATGAGAACCTCGTAATAACAAATAAAAACGTGCCAAATAAATTAATAATAACAGTTGTAAATAATTCATGAACTTTAATACAGTTTGCTTGATTTATGTGTTTATAGATAAAGTGACAACCCTAACCAATGACAAGGGTCACGTGTTTGCCTTACTGACTATTTCCTCTATATATAAATTATACAATAAAATTTGCCTTACTAAAATTATAGTTTCCTTACTTTAATTCCTTACTTTAATTACATTTTTTAAATTTACACATCGTAAATCTTTAGTAGGTATTCCACATCTGACCTTAACTTGCCTGATCGTCCAACTGTGCCAACGACTGAAAAAGCCGACAGGTCACGACTGCCTCAGTCGCCGTTACTATGCCGACCTAATATTAATGTATATAATCTAATAATTAAAGGACATCTTTCATTTTGTATGGATTGGGCTTAATTGTATTAAACGTTTAATATACATTTTAAAATAGTTTTATGTACGAAGATTACAATGTAATTGGAATTTATCCTTTATTTTGCATAGTTTAGGTGTGTAAAATGATCAAACTATAATTATGACAGTTCAAAGCAGAACAAATACCTATTTTCCAAATAACTCAATTGCACAGCGATTAAAAGCAAAATGTTATTAGTTTTATCAATGCAAGTATCGATATTACCATTTATATAATTTTTCATCATTGGACATTACAAAAATAGTACAAAGAAGCCCAAAATGAATGATGTCCTTTGTTTATGATTAATTGTATGTCAGCACTCCGCCTGAATTTAAGCTGGGGACTAGTCCATGATTAGAAGCAACTGCTACTTGCAGTGAAATATGCGACTGCAAGTAGCAGTCTCATTCACTAAGTTAGTTGAAACAAGCAACTATTAAGCTGTTTTCTTAACAGTCTGTACATATGAAAGTGGTGGCACTAACCTGAATTCGCAAACTGGGCAACCAACCAACTGTTTGCCTACCACCCATTATATAGAAAACGTTCGGTTTCTCTGTTCTGTGGATAATAGTATTTGAAGTCAATAAGACCGTGGTTTAGTTGCAGTAAAATGGTCAAGCAAACCGGGAGTCCCTGGTTCAAAAACCACTCGCCGTTACAAATGTATATTTGATAAGCATGTTTAAAAACTTATTTTCCTTAATATCATTTCTTTATTAAAATTTGAATTTAATAAAGAAAATATCTTCATACCATACTATCATAAGATACTCTTGTACCGGCTCGGGAATCGAACCCAATCATATTTTACTATTATAAGTAAAAGCACCTATGAGTAAGTGCATTAGTGAACTTTGAAGATTTCCTAAGAATAGCTTAAAAGACACTACTCCACTTGACAATTAAGATTAATTCCTGTTAGATCTACAATAAATAGTACGCTATATTTTTATTTATTACATTACTATATTAAATTACTAACTTTGCTTGTATCATAGAAACAGAATAACCAAATTGCAAATATCAATGTATTTATTTATTTATAAATTGACAATACGACTTTGAATACGAGATTGTTGACAAAGTTGGACAGAAACGTTTGGACGCAGTAGGAAACTACACTAAACTAAAATTCTAAAAATTAAAATGAAGAAAGTCGACCGTGGTGTAGTGGCCGTGCAATGGCTACGTAAGCCGAGTGGCACGGGTTTGAAACCACTCACCGGTACCAATGTATCTTTGATATATGTACTTTGGTTGTCCTGTTTCTATGATACAAGCACTTTGGTAGCTTAGTATAGAAATGTAAAATAAGAAAAAAAAATGAAAATAATACAATTAAATAATATCAAATAATTAGGAAATTTATAAAAAAATAATAATAATAGGCGACCGTGAGTGGCAGTGCAATGGTTACGCAAACCACCCACCGGTACCAATGTATTTTTGATATATGTACTTTGGTTGTCCTGTTTCTATGATACAAGCACTTTAGTATAGAAATGTAAAAAAATATGATGATTTGAATATAACAGAAACCGTCCTTTTGAGTGAACAATGTTGAATTCATTCCAATTCATACGCTCGATCAAGGCGGCCGCTTGCAAGCGCGGAGTTATCGCATAAAAACCCACAGAAACCGGTTTGATCGACTACTCAAAGAATAGCAGAAAACAGACGGACTTTTCTTAACAATGGCAGTGTGTAAGGCATGTAACAAAACTGTTAAGAGTTCTGAGCAAATTAAGTGTTCTACACCTAACTGTGCTAACATATATCACTACGAGTGTGTAAGTCTAACAAAAAGGGAATATGCAAAGTACAATGCGGATGCAAAAGCCACTTGGAAATGTCCAGACGACTGTGTAACACGTGCCGGAAGAGGGGATGAGACACCAGTCAAGTCTTCAATTATTATTGCTGAGGATAAACCAGAAGTGAGTGATGACATTATTAATCTTTTAGAAGAACGAAACTCGAAGTTACTTACTTCTATAAATAAAATAATCTCTGATAAAATGAAAGAGAACAATGATGGCATATTGAAAAAACACCAAGAAATTACTACGCAGTACTCCCAAATGATTGAGGCAATAAACAAGTATTCGGAGCAATATGACAACCTTCACAAAGAGCTCAAAGAGATCAACAAACTACAGTCAAGAGTCGAAGACTTGGAAATAAAACACTCTCAACTGGCAATAAAATACCAAGAGATGGACACAAAGGTCAACAATATGGAACAGAAATTACTTGCAGCGGATATTGAAATTAGAGGAGTTACAGAAGATAGTTCCGAAAATCTTGTGCAAATATACAACAAGATCTGTAAAGTAGTTGGTATGGAGAAAACTGCACCGGAAATATCCAATATTTATCGAGATAGAAGATCGAAAAAAGGGACAATACGACCAATTGTTGTCACTCTGAGGAATATTGAGAAAAAATCTGAATTATTGTCAAGCATTAAAAAGTTTAATCTATCTTGTAAGGGACGTAGCATGCTGAACGAAAAAGATATAGGTATTGGCTCGGATAACTTAATATACATATCAGATAGATTAACTTTCAAAAACAAATTATTGCTTGCAACCTCAAAAAAGGCATGCAAAGACAAGGGATATCAATATGTATGGCTCCGCAATGGACGAATCTATGTACGTAAAAACACGGGGTCACCTAGCATTCTAATTGTAAGTGATACTCAATTACTTAATCTGTGACTTATTCCTCATAATAAAAAAATAAACCTAAAACACATTATTACAAAAAAATATTTACTTATAAAACTAAATTGCTTTATTGTTTTGAAGTTGAATGAATATGCCCTTCTGTGCGCCTTGCCTGCTCTTTGGTCACTCTTTGGTTATGATGACGATGTGATAAATCTACCTTCTTTATTATATTTTATCTACATTAAAAATGAATGTTCTTTATTAAAATATTATACAAAGTACAAACTAATATTAATTGTAAACTGTAACAATTGTAATACTTTATTATCAAGTAAATTTGAACTATGTATGTTGCTTTCTTCCAAGTTAAATTGTTGCAGGAGTATTTTAATAGTGAATGTTACAAATATCTTACTATATCCGTTTATATATCTATGCAAATACTGTATTTCTAAACACATTCACCGTAAGTATTGTAGGTACTATGAATCGTATGCCAATCTATATTATAAAGTAATTTCTATATTCATTATACTGGGTCCTAACTGTGTCCAAATAAACTATCAACATATATTAAAAATGAAAACATTTATCATTGTTTATCATTCAAAACAAGGTAATATGCACTACCGTAATAAACATACAATTATAATATTTATAAATGGCTAATATAATAGACTTTTTTGATGAGGTTGAGCCTTATAAAACACACATCTTAAATAACGGGCCTGAATGTGGCAAATTAGTTAGTGGATGTGATTTTGTTATTGCCTCCCAGAACATATGTAGTATTTATTCTAATATTGATAGTTTTCAACTGATGCTACAGTATTGTGATTTAAAATGTCAAGCAATGGTATTGTCCGAGTGCTGGTTGAATACTAACAAAGGCCTTAAGTACCTCCCTGGTTATGAAACGTATGCATCTACCAGAAACTATAATCAAAATGATGGTGTTGTCGTTTTTGTGGATAGTAACTGTAGGGTTGCTTGTACGGAGTCCCCATATATATTAGACTGCACAAATCTTGTGTTGACCATAAATGAACACATATTAGTGATAGGGATCTACAGGTCACCATCCTATAAAGATCCGACTAACTTCATCCAATCTCTTGACAGTTATCTTAGTCAATGCATCCAATATAAACATATCATACTTACTGGTGATATCAATCTTGATATTGGAGACGAGTCTAACATGTTCGCTCAGGAATACTCAGATTGTCTTCAGGGACAAGGATTTGTTTCGGCTATTAATATACCTACTCGCAATAATACATGTCTAGACCATTTTTATATAAAAACCAGGTCCAACATGATGGCAGGAGTATATCCTCAATCAGTGTCTGACCATTCACTCACATTCCTAGGTCTCCAAACAAATAATTCTTGTGGAAATTCAGCAGTCCCTAACTTACGCACTAAAGTGGTTGATTATAAGATGATAAACGAAATAATAGTTGGTGAAGATTGGACGGACTTATATGATATGACAGACAGCAACCTTGCTATTACTAGCTACATTCAAAGATTGGAAGATATAATTAATAAATGCACAAAAACTAAAATTAGGCACAAACAACAAAAGCGTAAGCTCTGGATGACTAATGACCTATTGATTATGCTGAAGAAACGTGACGCCTTTCATAAGCGTGCATCAAAACATCCAGAAGACCTACATTTACAACAGCGGTACAAAAAGTTTAGAAACCACTGCAAATATCAAATCAAATTAACAAGGGCATCCTACTACAAAACATTGATTCAAGATAATAGCAACAATCCAAGACGCTGCTGGCAGTTATTAAACGAATACGCTAATGTCACAAATAAAAAGCATAATAACAGTATTGATAAACTAATGTACAAATTAAAATCAGGTGACAACTCATCGCCCTTAGACACCATAAATGAGTTCTTTGTCAATATAGGCCAACAACTTGCGAATAAATTATTTATGGACACGGACACTACAATGACAGATTTAATAATAAAAGCGAGCCAGCAACAAACGACTTCGTCTACGACATTCTTATTCACTCCAATATCTTTAAATAAAATAAATAAAATAATATTAGGACTTAAAACTTCTTGTGCTCCTGGTGACGATACGATCAGTACGAGGATTCTAAAATCAAGTATTATATCGCTTGCTCGTCCTCTACAATTTCTGTGCAACTTAAGTATGTCTACTGGCTGTTTTCCCAATTGTTTAACAAGTGCTAAAGTTGTACCAATTTTTAAGAGCGGTGACCCAGAAGATATAAACAATTACAGACCCATATCGCTTTTAAGTGTCATCTCGAAAGTCCTTGAAAAGGTGGTCAAGAATCAACTGCTTGAATATCTGAACACAAACAAATTATTAAATTCCAACCAGTATGGATTCCAAAAAGGTAAAAATACGGAAGGTGCACTCTTACATATGACTTCCTCAATAGCAAAAGCTCTTGACAAGGGAGATAAATGTCTAGGGATATTCCTAGACCTTAAGAAAGCGTTTGATACCGTGGCAATACCAATACTACTGGTTGAGCTAGAAAGTTTAGGTGTGAAGCGTTTGGAACTTGAATGGTTTCGATCATATCTTATTAACCGCAGCCAAAAGGTTAATGTTTCTGGTTTAGCCTCTGAAAATCGTCATCTAAGCTACGGGGTTCCTCAAGGAAGCGTGCTGGGCCCAATCCTGTTTCTAGTCTATGTAAATAAGCTCTGTAATATCAAAATGCAGTGTGGTCAGCTAATTGCCTTCGCTGATGATACTCTTCTTTTGTTTACGGGAACGGATTGGAATAATACATTTGCTGCAGCCCAAAAAGGTTTTAACGATGTAAGCAAGTGGCTATCGTCTTATTTATTAACACTTAATATACTAAAAACTAAATATGTATGCTTTTCAATAAATAGTATAGGACAGCCGGAATCACAATACATGATTCGGGCATGTTATCACAAGTCACCAACGCAATTAATGTGTGGGCAAGCATGCAAATTTCTTGAAAGAGTTGCAGAAATGAGATACTTGGGAGTAATTATAGATCAGCATTTAACCTGGAAAGCTCATATAAAATTCCTTAGTAGTAAATTACGAACCCTAATTTCATTCTATAGACAAGTGCGAGACATTTTGGATCCCACTTTACTACGAACTGTATATCATTCATTGGCACACTCCTTAATTAACTACGGAATATTAGCTTGGGGCGGTGCTGCTACAACTATTTTAAATACTGCCCAGGTGTCTCAAAATAGTGTACTTAGGGTGGTTGGTCGAAAGCCATTCAGATACCACAATGCTCATCTATATAATGAATTAAAAATATTAGACATAAGGCAACAATATATATATAGGTTAATACTATATGTTAATTCTAACCTAAATTTGTATAATCCCGTTATACATAACAGAACCAGAGCGGCAAGGAGAGCCAATCTTATAGTGGTACCAGTCAAAACTACATTTGGAAGTAGATTTTATTACTGGCTGGGACCCAGACTATATAACAGTGTACCAACGGAAATGTTACATTCATTGGGTCACTCACGGGGTAGGAAGGTAGTAAAAAATTGGATTCTTTCCCTGGGCATTATTGAGACCAGAAAAATGCTCCAGATAGTAAAGTAATTGGCATAGTTTAATGTAATAATTTTTTATTTTTTTTTCTGCATATTTTAAAATGTTTTGTTTATGTGTATGAATATATATGTATGTGTATGTATGTGTTTATATATTTATGTATGTAGGGCATTAAGGTTGGGTTATTAATTAGTATATAGGTGAGGTTTATTCGTAAATGTTAAATAAAAATAATATATGTTAAATTGGAATCCCGCATGACTCCAGCACGGGTTTTCCTAGTGGAGTATGCGGAAACAGCATGCTACGTCTCACCATGTACATATTATAAATAAATAAATAAATAAATAAAATGTCATTATTTATATATGTCTAATTGTTTATGGTCCACGCTGATGGTCACGAGTCATTGTAACCATTAGGTTATAGTAGGAGGTGTTGTTCATGAACGTCTGTAAAAGGAATGTGGAAAGTCTTAGGCGAACGGAATATATCAAATATATATTGGTGCTGGAAAGTGGTATTGAACCCGTGCTCTCAGTTTGCGTAACCATTGCACTACCACTACACAGGGGTAGTGCAATGGCAAAAATAAAAAAAAAAACTTCCCAAATTTTACATACAATGTATAACTTCGATAAGACAGAAACGCTTGTCAGACCTGTCACTATTGTCCATAGAGGTAAAAACTAAAAAAAAAATTAAGTCATCGTCAGCTATAAATAATTTTAAAGTAAAATTTTTGGAAAATGTGATGGATAGATGGATAGATAATTATGATTAATAAATATTTCTTTTAATATTTTTTTCTTTAGTGAGAAATCTTTCAAGGGCCTCCAAACATTTTTTTATATGGGCTTGCTACGCATCTGCCACTACACCACGGTCGCCTTTAAATTCAATATAAGTAGTACTAACAGCAATACTAGTACGAACAAAGCCGTTACCCGTGTCAAAGTGTCCCCACGAACGACTAACGACCATGCGGTGTGTACGAGACTCTCTCGAGGGGCATAAATCGTTTGAAAGCTTTTCGGTATGGCGAAATAGCAAATTCAACTTTGGCTATTACCAAGTCTGAAAGGCAGACGGAGATCAATTAACATTGTGGTTTGGACAACTTGCAAGTTTGACTTTCAGTTTTGCTGTCTATTTATAATTGAACAGATTTATTCAAATTCAAATCATTTATTCAGCAAGTAGGCTGTCACAGCACTTTTACACGTCAATTTTATTTACACAAACAAAAACATATTTCAGCATGATATGCAGCACATTGTGCTGAAATGATAAAAAATCTCACAATTAATTACAATGTAAGCATTAATTCGAGTAAATGTCAGTTAAATTAGCTGCTGTAACAAGGGCATTGTCAACTTATTATAAACTAGATTAAATAAAACATTTATTCTCAGACTACATAGTCCAAATTAACTTATGAAGTAAACCTATTTAGTTAAATATTCATTTTTTACATTTCTAAACTAAGATACTGAAGTGTTTGTATCATAGAAACATGACAACCAAAGTGCATCTATCAAAGATACGTTGGTACTACACCACAGTCGCCTCAATTTTGACATTGTTTATTTTATTTTATTTCAATTTTGTAGTAATTTATTCATTTTTTTTTCAATGTTTCAAGTTGAATATACTTAATCATAGATGATATTTAAAATAAATTTAATGTCTTATTCTAAAAATTCTTTAATTATAATTATACTTATATAATATTAAGTAATTTAACACCAAACATTTATATTCATAATTTTCATTTTATTTTCGTGGAAAATAAAACCTAATAAAAAATTCAGGCCACATTCCAAATCTTTCAATTCACGGTCAGTGATTATTACAGCTTCTGAAATACTCGTAAATGTCACCACCCTTGTTAGTGAAGGCACACAGTCTTATGTCAAGTTTATTGAAATCGGGCTTTGGGATGAAGACACAGGAAAAACACGAATCAACCCTTATTATTATTAATTTTATTTACATTTGAAGAGTGTATGTGAAGTGACTATAGCGGATAGAAAAAGGATTAGCACAGTTCGCAATAGACGTGGTTTAAAAGAAGGATTGACAGAGCAATGCTTCGGTGGTTAAGGCACATGGAAAGGATGAGTAAAAGTAGATTGACTAAAGAAATTTATAAATCTGATGTGGATGGATGTGGTTAGGGTGTTTTCCGGTCAAATCGAAGACATCCTCAAAAAAGTTGGCTTGCCTAGTGCCCATAACCGTATAGCTTGAAGCTAGAAGAGAATTGTGAATGTGAGGGAAGCGATGGAGTTGTGTCAAAAATAAATGCGATAGTAAGCCGCATGAAATTTGTCTAATTCATTAATCAATGTTCGCGTAAAATCTAAGAAAATTCACTGTTTTATGTACGACTACGAGTATTAATTTAATTATTAACAGTTACTTAATGAAAACAACTGTATTAAATCTCAAGTGTTACAATTTGATAATTTAACAACTTATGTTGCCAACGATTCTGTTTATCCCTAGAGTGTAATTACAACGTAATCCTAGAGCCTACAAATGTTAGGCTTCATAATTAATGAAGGTAGTATGAAATAGTTTTAAACTATGCAGAAAGATACATGTTATTTTGCTTAGGAACTTAATTATGTTTTTGTAAGGTACCTTTTTAAATTAAGTTAATTAAAGGCGCCTTTGCTGTTTGTATTGAATCGTATGACCATAATTATTAACTCGCTGTTTCACTTATCCCTAATAAAGCAGAGAGATACGTAGAGCAGTGCCACTCGTCAGACTTTTAGCCATCAGTTAACGAGAACCCCCTTAAGGGCAGTTATTGACTGATGCCCAGGATGCACCGGCCCATCTGCTTTCCGTATCACCGAAGCGATATGGGAAGCAGACAGACACACGAGGAGGTAGTCCGACGTCGCATCCTGATGCCAATGTTACTTGCAGTTATTTTACTATAGTGGTAGTCGCCTCTATTCATGAACAGCTTTTTGAACTCTTTAAATGATTCTAAGACGCTGCGTCTTCACCAGTTCGTGGTCTCCACTCTAAAATCTTTCTTCCCCATCGGTTGTCGGTTCTTCAAGCCCGTATAACATATCTGTCTTTTCTTCAAATATCATTGCATGTAAAAGTTCCAATAATGAATTACGAGAGGACGTCAAAAACAATTTCACCGTAAAGATAGGAGTAATAAAATCTCGTCGCCTAATCGCTGGATCTATTTAACGCAAAATCTTGACTTAAGAGTACTCGAGACGGATCGTGCCATCAATTTTAGTAAACGGCAAGATTTAAATTTCAAATTTGCTCTTATTCAAATCGAGTGAGTTGAGTGTGACCATTCTCTTTGATTTGTGCGGATATTGAAAGGGTACCATTTTTAAATATTATATAATTCATTAAAATTCAATCAATGGAATTGTCACGCCTTTTTACCATGGGGATAGGCAGAGACAATGGAGCGCCACTTCCCACGATCCTAACACAACTCCCTCGCTTCCTTCACATCCACAATTTTCTTCACACAGCCTCTGTGGTTATGGGCACTAGGTAACCCAGCTTTTTCAGACCAAATCGGAGACGTCCCGATTTGGTCTGAAAACACTCGCATCCATCCACATGAGATTTATTAATTATTTTCGTCAATCTACTTTCACTCATCCTTTCCATGTGCCCAAACCATAATAAAGTAAATAAACCTGGGATGTCCTAAAACTAGACCAGTCTCACTGGAGAATGGGCAGCAGCGTCCTCGTGCGGTGAGAATACTGAGATCCCCAAGTCTCCTGCCAAGCGTGGAGATTATGGCAACCCCCTTCCCTTCCATTATGGACGACAATATGCCGGTGGATGCAACTGACATATTGTCGTTCGGTATAGCTGTCTAGGGGGGAGGCCTATGTTCAGTAGTGGACGTCTTCCGGCTAATGATTATAGTAATCCATCAAGCGATGCGCGAAGAAGCACCTTTGGCCGGCATAGTGGCGAAGACTGGAGCAGCCGTGAAGACTCGGTTCTTGCTTACCATCAGGCGGGTCGAGGTCAGATGTCGAGTCACAATAAAAAGAAAGCAAATACCTATATGATTTTCACGCTAAAGTGTGGTCACCAATTTAAGGGATGAATAGGGGATCAGAAAATTGGGAACGCTTGGGTGTCGCTTAAGTTGCCATTTAAGTGCTCGGAAAAAGTAATGTAATGTGATTTTTTTTATCTTTGAAATGTTAAAGATTTTTGACTTCGTTATGGTTCTTTAAAATATGCATTTATGCGGGAGCCACGAAATTGGCGTTCATAAAATGTTTATTTATTCTCTTCATTTTTCATGTCTTTATTTTCGAGTAATGTGGTGAAACTTGAACAAAACTTGTAATTGTAATAATTGTATACTCACATTCACATTTATAATAATAGTAGGATATGTATTAGTATTATGTTTTAAGTATGTACGAGGCGCGTTCAAAAAGTAAGGGCCGTTTGCTTATATTTAAATATTGGCGCTTCGGAGCATAGTTTTACTCCTGCAGCACCATCTATTGACTCATTGCGAAGCTACAGCGTCATTTGTTTTGATTCTGAAGTCGTATTGTTGTCCGTGAATGCAAAGAAATTGTTGCTCCCGCCAACTGTGAAGTGCGTTCTATTATTCGTTTCCAATGTGCAAAAAGATCGTCGGCTGCTGAAATTCATCGGTAGTTATGCCTGGTTTATGGACCTACAGTTATGAGTGAAGGAATGTTAGACAATGGTGCAGTGATTTTAAAAATGGCCGAACAAATATCCATGACGAAGAGCGGAGTGGCAGGCCCAGTATCCAGACCGATAAAATCGTTTCTCAAGTGCACCAAACACTGCGATCTGATCGTCGATTGACGATTAGTGGCCTGGCTAAAAAATGTCCCCAACTTGGACGCACTACTGTTTACAATATTGTCACGGAAAACTTCGCATACCACAAATTGTGTGCGCAACCAAAAATGCTTACCTACCACCACAAAGGGCAAAGAATGACTAGTGGACGAAAGTCTTTTGGTCCGTTATTTTTTCGATTTCGTTGGCAACTTTTTGGCCACCCACCGTACAGTTCTGACCTTGCACCTCTTCTTGCATTTTAAACAGTGGCTCGGTGGACAACGTTTTAAAATAGAACAAGGACTCAAAAACGCCGTTGTCAACTGGTTCAACTCTCAGGCGGCAAGTTTCTATGCAGAGGGGTTAAGAAAGCTGGTGCAGCGGTACGAAAAATGCTCAGAAGTGAACGGCGATTATGTAGAGAAGTAAAGTAAGGATGTACCTAACTAAATATTACAATAAAATTTGTTTCTTATTAGTATATTATTTTCTGTGACCAAACGGCCCTTACTTTATGAACGCGCCTCGTAGTTATTAAATGATATATTATAAAGTTTATAAGATTTAGTAATATGCTTCAGACTAAATGCTTCTATTTTATTTTGCACCTATGTACCTCATACAAAGAGAAGTTCTAAATTATCCCTAAGGTAGGATAGTAAGAATGCCTAGCAGCATTAAGTCCGCCTATGTACCTAGTCCATAAAGTTTTTGATAAATAAATAAATGAAATAACATAATTATAATTAATTATGACATACAAAGTACAACGGAAAGCTCTTCCGTTAAACAAGCGAATTAAACTTTCGAAATTAATTGCAAAAGGATTGTTAGAATGTAACATAAAAGCGCTCATATACACAAAACTTTACAAGGGTTATTCTTACAAAGAAACTCACAAAACATTCCGACTTTGTCATACATTATTATTTTTATTGTGTTAGGCAGTGGTGCCTAGACTGCCGATCCGGAATAGTACAAGTATAAAGACCGTGAAGCGTTTCGAAATCAGCTTTTAAGTTGCTGGTTCCAACTAGGCCGGCATAGTGCCTGCTACTTACATTTGTTAAATTATAGTAGCAGTTACCTCCATTCATAGACCGTACTCCAGCTTAACGTCAATGATGCGTTAGGAAGCACCTTTGACCGCCATAGTGACGCGACTGTGGCAGCCGGAAACTGACTTGGTTGTTCCAGTCGTCGTCACTCTTGGACCTCCTCTTGCTTATCATCAGGCGGGTCGAGGTCAGATGTCGAGTCACAATATAATAAAAAAGCTTAATAAGTAGCCCATAATACATAGTAGTAGTAGAGCTTGTATGAAGAGAATTGTGCATGTAAGGGAAGCGAGGGAGTTGTGTAAGGATCGGTGGCAAGTGGCGCTCCATTGTCTCTGCCAATTTCTGTGGGACAATTTTGACAATTTTATCAATATATGTAACGTAAATTTATTATCATCAAAAGACGTACACTGCTGAACGAACATAGGTTACATCCACCTGCACCGGTTATTCGTAATTTTCACTATGTCGTCAGTCCACCTAGTGGTAGGCCTACCTACGCTGCGTCTTCCGGTTCGTGGTCTCCACTGTAGAACCTTTCTTCCCTATCGGTTGTCGGCAACCGTAAATTGCGTGTCGTAAAATACAGCGTTACTGGTACCAAACCCGTAACAAAAGCGTTTACAATACACGTTAATTAAATTTATAACAATAAAAGCGGGTGGGAATGTTAAAAGTTATCATTCCTTTTAAAATATACCTACCAGTAGCAACACTAACAAACTGAACGAATATAAAACCCCGCTGCAGAATATTACTGTCTGTCATTGAATAAGTATCCAACCGATGAGATGTAATATTTATATTTTTTAATTGTGGCTTGAGACTTATCAGCACCTTGCCAGATGTTAAGCTATTGTGCTAATGAATACAATCATTCAGTATCAGTAATATTTTATTATGAAAGTATAAACAGAATATACGCATACACAAGTAAGACGACAGGCGTGGACGAACGGTTTAGCGATTGGTTTGTTGCGCGTAAAGTCCCGGGTTCTATTCCCGGTCGGAGCAAATTTTGTTTTATAGCTTTCATTTGTAATATTTAATAATTATATTAAATATTGCAAACATTTGTTAATAAAAAAGAGATGAATATTTGCTTCGAGTCTGGTTATCAAAGAGTGGTAGCAGTGACATTCAGTCATGGACCACATTTCGGCTTAACATAAAGCGGGATGTTGTCATATATCGAGTCACAATAAATAAATTAAAAAAGTAGAGAGCGGAGGCGGGTAGATAGCATGAAGGCATAAGACAGCGTCATACAAGTTTGTTTTACCCTCAAGGTGCGCCAATAGATGTGTTTTACCTTGAAGTTGATTGATTACAGCAAAAATAGGATAAACATTTTTACAATAATGCCCTGAATTCATTACAGCGTGCGTCAATGTGTGCTAATTGTAGGAGATCTGAGGTCACAAGAATTCTGGAGTCACTGCAATGTCGCAGAGATATAGCGGCTGTACTTTCTAACCCTCAAAACTCTTTAAGGTGCTTCTTAACCTTGCTCTTACTTCGTATTTTTACTCAAGTATGAGGAATCATACGAATTCTATCGATCGAATCGGGAGTCGAACTATAAGGTTTGTAGAACAATCGACAAATGGAATGCTTTGCCAGCCAATGTGTTCTCTCCATGCTATGACCTTGGATCCTTCAAGCGATGCGTAAAAAAGCACCTTTGGCCGGCATAGTGACGGCGACTGAGGCAGCCGTGAACTAACTCGTTTTTATCAGTCGTCGTCACTTATTGACCTCCTATTGCTTATCATCAGGTGGGTCGAGGTCACATGTAGATTCACAATAATAAGAAAAAAACTTAAAACCTTAAATATTTCAAGCAAAGCGTGGAAAAGTACTATTGGGAAGTGATCATGAACTTTCCCTTGCTACCATTAAGCAAGTCGAAGTCAGATGACCAGTGTCAATAATAAAAAGTCTCATCTTTAAAGAAACTGTATTTTCATTTTATTCTATGTCAAATAAGACTCGAAGTTCTCACCTCATACCGTTTGAGAGTCGAACTGCGAAGTTGAGAACTTTACACTGCCAACATTTATGTGCCATTGTTTTCATCATGATTGTCCCAACATTTTGCAGGTTACAACTTTAACCATACATGATATATACTCGTATGTATAATATAATTTATCTATACTTCTATAAATAAAAATAAAATTGGAGTAACAACCAAAGTACATATATTTAAGATTCATTGGTACCGGCAAGTGGTTTTGAGCCCGTGCTCTTGGTTTGCGTAACCATTGCACTGCCACTACACCACGGTCGCCTTATTATAAAACGCTTTAAATATTCTTGGCGCCCGTTTCTCTTAATACATCATGGCGACGAAAAAGAAGTGAAATTGCGCCGCGGTCGTCAATGACCAATCAACGTATTTTGATTTGATTTGTTATTCGCTGATTGGTTACGAAGATGTCAAATATTAGTGCGATGAAATTTCACTGCCTTTTCGATGCCAAATGAATTAGGAGAAGTGAAATGAAAGAGTGGTAGGCAGTGGTACCCAGTCTGCCGATCCGGGATAGTACCACCACTTACAAGTATACAGACCGTGAAGTGATTTGATCACGTTTCGGGATCAGCTTGTAAGTTGCCGGTTCCAACTAGGCCGGCATAATGGATGTGATTGTTACTCACAGTTATTGAATTGTAGTAGCAGTGGCATTCATTCATAGACCACACTTCGGCTTAACATCAAGCGGGGTGCTGTCATATGTCGAGTCACAATAAAGAAAAAAAATGTCAATCTCCTTTTTTGGATAATTTAATTACGTACTATTCATGTACATTAATTTCATTATCAAGCTTTTCTTATCTTAGCTACTTGCATCATAGAAACATGACAACCAAATTGATACAGGAGACTCTCGGTTTGCTTGTATGAAGAGAATTGTGGATGTGAAAACGTAGTTTTGTCAGGATTGTGGCAAGGGGCGCTCCATTGTCTCTGCTTATCCCTGTGGGAAAGAGATTAAAGTATTTAATCTAAACACTAATTATGTAAATGACCTATTATAATCGAGACATTCCAGTTAAAATGTGAACAAATAAGTTAATCTGCACAGAGGAACTTCAGCCGGATAATGCGACCCACTACCATAAAGTATAATGACCGGAGAAAATTTCTTGCAAAACTTGAAGGGGTATTCTGTTTGAAAATATTGTACTTTTTAAAATATTATTTATAGATTTTTTTTGTATTTTTATTGAGCGACATTGGGTATACGCAACATAGCACACTAGTTCATTAGGCGCATAGTCCCAGGTTTAATTCAGAGCTCAGAGCAAATTTTTGTGTAGCTTTTTTTTTCATTTATTTTTTTATTTTATTTAATATATATGTCTATACTAAGCTACTAAAGTGATTGTATCATAAAAACATGATAACCAAAGTATATATATCAAAGGTACCGGTGAGTGGTTTTAAACCCGTGCTACTCGGCTTACGTAGCCATTGCACTGCCACTACACCACGCTCGCCTTAAGATTTATTTATTTGTAATGTTTATTATTAATATAAAATTTGCAAATATTTAAAGCGGCAAATATTTGTTTCGGGTCTGCTTATCAAAGGAGTGGTAGGCAGCGTTGCCCAGTCTGCCTAAGCGGGGTAGTACTACCACTTGGAGTGCCTTAGTCGCGTTTCGGAATCTACTAGGCCGGCATAGTGGATGTCACTGCTACTAACAGATAAGTAACTTTAGTAGCGGTGACCTGAACTTCATGAACTGCACTCCAGCTTAACATCAGGCGGAGTGCTGTCATATGTCGGGTCACAATAAAAATACAATATGCAATTAAAACGGGCAACTCACAAGATTTTTCCGAAACGCATATAAGCCACGGACTGGGCACCACTGCCTACTACTTTTGATTACAAACAAACAATCAATCAATGAAATTGTCACGCCTTTTTCCCACAGGGATAGACAGAGACAATAGAGCGTCACTTGCCACGATCCTGAAACAACTCCCTCGCTTCCTTCACATTCACAATTCTCTTCATACAAGCTCTATGGTTATGGACACTAGGCACCTAGCTTTCTTGAGGGTGTCTCAGGGTGTGTTGGTCAGCAAACACCCTCCTAGGCCTTTTGATCTTATTATGTCTTTTCAGGAAAATGCTGAAATGTGCCATAATAGGTCCCCTGATAACTTTCAGTGACAGCTGTTGCGGTGGTGAACTGTTGACGAAGCAAATTGCCGCATATTTGAATAGTTCACTCTTGAAAGTACTTGCTGAAAATTCTGAAGGAAAATCTTTCAGCTGTTCATGTTTCTGTTATGTTGAGGTAGAAAAGCAGGTGTATTGGTTATCACACCACTGTTAAGCGGAAAATATCGGGTTCGATTCCCGGTTGGAGCAAATATTTGTTTTGTAGCTTTTATTCGTAAGGTTAAGGTTGCCTAGTGCCCATAACCACAGAGCCTGTATGAAGAGAATTGTGGATGCGAAGGAAGCAAGGGAGTTTTGTAAGGATCGTGGTAAGTGGCGCTCCATTGTCTCTGCCTATCCCTGTGGGAAAAAGGCGTGACCATTTGATTTTTCAATAATTTCAATGTTACATATTTTTAGTATTAAAAAAGAGGCAGATTTAGTGGAAGGCAGCGGTCCCCATTCCCCTATTGCTAATACTTGTAAGTGGTAGACACTAACAAGTATCAGCTTGTAAGCCGGTTTCAACTAGGCCGGCATAGTGAATGTTATGTCACGGTTTGTAAACTTGTAAGTGGTGGTACTACCCCGAATCGGCACAATAAGAAAATCACCACTAACTGTCGCCACCTCGTATTTTATTAACAAATATTTGTTATAAAAATTTAATTACATTATTTGAATTAAACAAATTTTATGCGGCTTACTATCGCGTTAATTTTGGTTTAGATTTTACAATTTCGTCGGAATAATAAAAAATATGTTCGCGCAAAATCTAAGAAAATACTACATTATTTGACTCGGTTTTTTCAGTTGTCTGCACTCTTGGACCTCTTCTTGCTTACTATCAGGCGGGTCAAAGCCAGATGTCGTGTCATAATAAAAGAAATACTTACCGGGAATCAAACCCTGGAATTTATGCGTAACGGACTGATATGCACCACGCATGTTGTCAAAACCACTAAACCACTAAAATAGATTTTTTGGCTTCTTTATCTTCAATATTATGAACGAAATATGATCGTATGCAGTTATTATCGCAAAAAGAGGGTCTTTTTCATGTTAATTATTTATTACTTATAAGGTTTCAAAGATTATCGTTTTTCTTTTAATTTTTTTGACACGATATTTGTCCTCGACCCGCCTGATGATAAGCAAGAGAAGATCCAAAAGTGACGACAACTGAAACTTCCGAGTTAGTTCGCGGCTGCCTCAGTCGCCGTCACTATGCCGGCCAAAGGTGCTTCTTCACGCATTTATTGGTAGGAACTCGAAATATCTCGCCCCGCCTGATGTTATTGAATAGAAGCAAATCTACTACAGTTAAATAACTGCAAGTAGCAGTCGTATGCAATGTGCTAGCGAAGTTGTAACCGATAGCTATAAACTAGTTATTGTGACTCATCATATGACAGCACCCTGCTTGATGTTAAGCTGTAACTCAATGACAATGGGCTTCGTTTTAACAGCTGAACTTCATTATTGAGCTTAAAAATTAAAATTGCGACGCTCATTGTTCATTTTCATTGACAGTTCAAGCTTATTAAAACTCATCGTCCGAATGAATAAAGGACATCATTCATTTTGTATGGGGTCTTGGGCTTAATTGTATTAACAGTTGTATACACTTTTTAAAATAGTTTGATTTTTTTTTATTGTGACTCGACATTTGACATCGACCTGCCTGATGATAAGCAAGAGGAGATCCAAAAGTGCAGACGATTGAGACAACCGAGTTAGTACATGGCTGTCTCAGCCGCCGTCACTATGCCGGCCAAAGGTGCTTCTTCACGCATCGCTTGAAGGATCCAAGGTTATAGGAGGGAGATAACACATGGGCTGGCAAAGCATTCCACTTATCGATTGTTCTACAAAGAAAAGATGCACCGAACTTTTTAGTTCGACTACCGATTCTGTCGACAAAATGTGAATGCTTCCCCCGACCAGTGCGGGTGTTACGGGTGTGAAAAGACGAGATAGGATCAAGGTTAAAGAGCTCCTCGGAACATTTACCAATAATACAATGTAATTGGAATATATCTTTTATTTTGCATAGTTTAAATGGGCAAACTGAACAAATTATAGTTATGTCAGTTCAAAGCAGATCTGTTGTAATAATATGGCGTGTCTTTGTGATTGACAGACGATACAACATCCATATCTTATTTTCCAAATAACTCAATTGCACAACAATTAAAAGCGAAATTGTTATTAGATTTATCATTACAAGTATCAAAACTACCATTTATATTTTTTTCATCATTAAACATTACAAAAATAGTACATAAAAGCCCAAAATGAATGATGTCCTTTGTTTTTGACAGTAACAGCGACCGCGTAACTTTAACAAATGGGATTGGATTTCATTCTCATTAACATCAAAGTTGCGCGATCGGTTCTGAAACGCGACAAGAACCCTAATTATATTTACCTATAGACGAAATAATTAGAATTGATATTTGATATTTGGTAAAAGATTATAATATAATGTATAATAATGAGAAAATGAAGTAATTTTCTGAAGCGTTTATTCAACTTATTTCAAGTTTTTGATCCATCAAGCGGCTGTCAGGTAGATGGAATCCTTGCTCTTTGTGTATAGCAACAGAATCGGAGCGTCAGCAATATACTTACAGAATATTACTCTATTTTATTGTAAACTTATTTTTATATATATGAAGGGTTTTCTCCGACCAAATTGGAGACACCATCAAGAAAGCTGGGTTGCCTAGAGCTTGTGTGAAACGAATTGTGGATGTGAAGGAAGCGAGGGAGTTGTGTCTGGATCGTGACAAGTGGCGCTCTATTGGAATGCTATGTGTTTTCCCCATCCTATAACCTTATTATTAATGGCCGGCAGAGTGACAGCAACTGAGGCAACCGTAAACTTAATATTTTTTCAGTTATCGGCCCTCTTCGATTTCTTCTTGCATACCATCAGGCAAGTCAAGGTCACGTGTGGCGTTTGAACTCGACTTTTACATGTCACGTGGATTGTGAATGTGACTGCTATTTTTTTTAAATTATTTTATTGTGACACGACATCTGACCTCGTCCCGCCTGATGATAAGCAAGAGGAGGTCCAAGAGTGACGACGACTGAGAAAACCGGGTTTGTTCACGGCTGCCTCAGTCGCCGTCACTATGCCGGCCAAAGGTGCTTCTTCACGCATCGCTTGAAGTTTATTTACAGTTATTTAACTGTAGTAGCAGGCGCTTAGATTCTTAGTGCACTCCAGCTTAACATCAGGGCCGATTGCGCAACTTCAATAAAAATGACAATGAAATTCATACTAAACAATTGTCTAAAACAACTTGTATTCATTCAGACAATGAGTTTCAATGATCTTGAATTTTGATTGAAAATGAGCATCGATATGTCTCAGTATGTAGCACGGACGCAATTTAAATTTTGAAGCTCATTAATGGAATTCATCTGTCAAAACTAAGCTCATTTCCATTGTCATTGAGTTACGCGGTCGGCCCGCAGAGTGCTGTCATATTCCGAGCCGCCATAAAAATATACATATTTTTGTGTTGACGGTACAACAGGTAAAGCTCATTTTAATATGCTAATGGTTGAAAATAAATTCGGCGAAGGCGTTTTATAGATGATGAAGTATAAATTCAATTTTGCGTACCGATGCCTTCAAAATGGGAATATTCACCACCCACCATCTAAAAATTTGGTATAGAACCTTTTTTTAACAAGTCATTTTTCATTGACGTCTTAAATAGAAGCTGAAATTTCCCTTTTTTGTGGTTTTATAATATAAAATTGACTATGTTTGCTACTGTTTTTTTTATTATTATTTATTGTGACACTCGACCCGCCTGATGAAAAGCAAGAGGAGGTACAAGAGTGACGGTTGCCCCAGTTGCCGTCACTATGCCGGCCCAATGCATAACTTAAAGGATCCAAGGTTATACGATGGAGAGAACACATGGGCTGGCAAAGCATTCCACTTGTCGATTGTTCTACAAAGAAAAGACGCACCGAGCTTAACGGTAGTATTAGAAATAATTTATAATATTATATATAACGATGCTACTACTGATTGTGATGGTGTAGGCAGGCATAATAATAATAATAATAATAATAATAAAATTCTTTATTGCACAGTAAAAACAATACAATGGGCGAGCTTAATGCTAAATAGCATTTTCTACCAGCTAACCTTTGGGAGGGGGTAACAAAACATGAGGTGGGTGCTTATATCTAATATTTAAAACAGAAATAATATATCAGTTCATATATACATACCCACATATATATACATACATAACATTATAATAAGTTATATACCTACATATTATATACCTAATTATAAATAAATACATTTTACCAGAGAAATTAAAATCAAATTCCTACACCAAATTTAGTAGTCTTGACATTGCTTCATCATGGTTGGAGAGAAACGACGCGCTGGACGAAGAAAGAAATCTTGGCTTTGAAACATCCGCGAGCCCTCGTTAGAGAGGAGGGGTTTAAGAATATAGCGTATAAATTAAACAAATTTTATGCGGCTTAGTATCGCGTTAATTTTGATTTTGATTTTACTATTATTATACAATTTATTATTCCGACGTTTCAGTCTCTCCGTGACCACGATGGCTGCAAAGCTCTCGAAACGTCGGAATAATGAAAAATTGTAAAATCAAAATCAAAATAAACGCGATAGTAAGCCGCATAACATTTGTTTAATTTATTAATCAAATTCTATCTTCAAATTCAAAATCTAAGAAAATAAAGATGCACTAGAAGAAAACATATATAAATATATTATATTTATTTTATTATGTGTGAGTGTGTGGGTTTGTGCATGTGTGTAGAATAGTATTCATCTATTCTAAAATTCAGTTTTATCAATTCAATGAAGGCCAGCACCAGTAATCCTCCGTAAACAAAATATTTGTACAATCAATCAAGCCACGATCCTGACACAACTTCCTCGCGTCCCCTACATGTACAACTCTTTTAAAACAAGCTCAATATTGGTAGCTAGGCAAAAAACCGAAAAAACATCTAAAAAAGGATTGGAATTGGGCATTTACGTATTCCTAATAAATTAAAACTCGTTCAGTTTCGTATTAGAGTGAGAGCAAGCACTGAATCACTTAATAGTGAATTTCTAACCCAATCGAGACTCATAGAAAATGCAAGAGTGCGGCAACTTATCTTTAAGGCGGAGTTAACTCGATTAATTTAATTCAATTTAGTTAATTAAATCGATTCTTGAGTCTTTAAAATAAATATAATTTTATGGTGACCGTGTTGTAGTGGCAGTGCAATGGTTACGCAAGCCGAGAGCACAGTATCATAAAATAATTTCTAACAAAAAAAAACGACTTCAAACAGTAAACTAAAAAGCAAAAAATAAATTTTCTTCGCACAAAGTAATACGTATTTTCATTTAGTTAAATCGAAATGATTAAATAATTATTTTATAATTTTAAAGTCGGTGCCGGATACCCCGGATCGGCAGACTGGGTACCACAGCCTATCACTTTTTAATAACCCGACCCGAAGCTCTATCTATCTATCTCTTTTTTTATTAACAAATATTTGCAATATTTAATATAATTATTAAATATTACAAATAAAAGCTATGAAAAAATATTTGCTCCAACCGGGAAGAACCCGAGACTTTACGCGCAACAAACCAATCGCTGACCGTTCGTCCACGCCGTCGTCAATAATAAATTAAATAAAAGTACACTTACACTAGTTTTACATTCATTTACTCCGTGATGCAATCCCGTCTCAGTGCAGTTTTGTTTATATTTTTTAATTTTTTTGTGAGAATAATTGCTGTTTCCATTCGGGTATATAAGCGCGATTGAGTGGTGGACCCCGATTGAGAGAAATAGAATTGACTCCAAAGTCGAGTGAAGCCCTACTTTGGAGTCAATGAATGTGAGGTATGTTGAGGGAACTAGTTGGCTAAGGGTGAAAGAGGGACCTCTGGTGGGCGAGGCCTCTTCCATCGAGTCTTCCTGTGGAAAGAGATTTTGGAGTGGGGCGATTTGCAATTAGCCCTGGGTTTGGTGGTGGTGGAGGTGTGTTTAAGTCGTGTGTGTCTGTCATGTGACCGGGTGCAGTTTTTTTATATTTTTTTCCTTTTTCCTTAATATAGGCGCCTTAACAATTGCAGTACTCATTCAGCTAAGGTAGAATTAAGTCGATACCCATTCGGAACCGTCAGGAATCACCGTAATCTATACCAACCGGTCCAGATTCACAATTTTAAAAATTCAAATTGGATTTTATTATATACGTTATAAAGAATGTAATTTAAACTTTTACTGTGGATACTTGAAATCTGGAATGGAGTATTTATTCTTGCATGGATAGTACCTGTAATTTATACCTCTTTTTAATGTATTTTTATTTATGATGCGAAGGGCGCATATTCTTTAAAAAAATTCCTTTATTGTGACTCCACATATGACAGCATTGGCCGGCATAGTGACGGCAAATAAAATATTTTTTTAGTCGGTATTTTTTTTAGTCGTCACAGTGAATGCAACTACTACTAGCCGTTAATTAACTTTACTAGAATACTAGAAGCAGTCGTCTCCATTCATTGACTCCAACTTAACATCAGGCTAGGTGCTGTCAAAAGCCTAGCTACAATTAAAAAAATATTAAAAGTGACGACCGCAGGCTCCAGACTGCGACTTACTACTGGTTTGTATGAATCTGTATCATAATTGATTGATGATTGATTCCGTGCAAAGCGACACTGCAGTCTGCGGCCGCACCATACTGATTCATACGAACCAGTAGTGCGGTCTGCAGTCGCAACCTAAGGTCTGCGGTCGCCATCGGAACCACGTGTCGGTGTGGAGAACCGGTGGATAATCTTGGACACCACGGGCTTTTTTGTGCCAGAAGTGCCGGCCGCATTCCCCGTCACGCGGCACTAAACGATATCATACGATATCATCGGCCAAGGAGTTGTCCAAGCGGCTGACGAAGAAGTCTGGAGACGGGAAGGCTGGTAATTAATTCTGCCAAAGTATTAGCCTTGCTATACAAAGGGGAAATGTTGCCAGTCTCCTTGGGACTATCTCTGATGCGACGCCATTAGATATTTTTTAATTATTGTTTAATTATAGTTATTATAATTTTAATTTTATTAAATAATTTTATCTGTTTCTTGATTTTATTTTTCTATCATAAATCCTATAGATTAATGTTTGACTCTTTTTATTATCGCTTTTTCGATTCCGTTTTATTTTCGTTTCATCGAGTTTCAAACGATAACGATTCTAAAAAAGTTTACTTTAAAAACTGTAAAAATAGTTTCATGTTTACCAAAGTCATTATTAATATACATGAAACCTGAAACGCATTGCTTCACAACATTGTCCACGTATATTTGATGCAAATTAGTCAATCATGCGATGCCTGAGATCGATACCTTGTTAATACTAGCTAAGGTTACATACACACCGATGCTCGGCGTCGTAACACCTTGATTGTGTGGGTACCCTATATTTTAAAGGCTAGTGTTGCGAAAGTAGCTCATCGATAATAATTTTTTTTTACGTGTTATTTTTACTTTTACTATCGTCTTCTTTATAATGTGATTAAAATAAGAATAGGACGGGATCGGCGCCATTTTGTGACGTCTAACTCTTCAACCAACTTTTCTTTGCGGACTGTCAAGAAAAAGACACCTTTAAACCAGTCAAGTGAAGTTAGTCAACAGCCCGTCCTATTCTTATTCAAATAGCATAGTACATATTCAAATTCATTGTCATCATGCAAGATCTATAGTTATGGCTACTTCGGAACCCAGATATTTAAGAAATACAAATATAACTAAATAAAAGTTAATATTATATGTTTGAAAAACAAAAAGAAGATTACTATGATACAAAGGAAAACTTTCGTCTCTTTCTTCTGCCAGGCAAACTGAAATTTAAAAGGGAGGTTCAATACACTATATTGGTACTAATATAATCAAGGTGCATATTAATATGATTACCAAAGTACAGATATCAAAGATACATTGGTGCCGGTAAGTGGTTTTAAACCGAGGACTCGGTTTGCGTGACCATTTCACTACCATTATTAGACCACGGTCGCCTTACACTCATCATATAACATAAAAAAATTGCCCAGCCTGCCAATTCGAGGTAGTATCACCACTTTTAATTGTGTGAAGGGACTAAGTTGTGACTAGGCTTGGCTTGCACTTGCGTATGCAAATACTACTTGCAGTTAGTATTTTCTTAGATTGATTAATGAATTAAACAAATTTTATGCGGCTTACTATCGCTTTTAGTTTTGGTTATTGATTTTACTAGTTATTTTTTATTATGTCGACGCTTCGAGAGCTAAGCTGCCAATCGTGGTCAATAACCAAAAATAAACGAGATAGTAAGCTGCATAAAATTTGTTTAATCCATCGACTTGCAGTTATTTTATTGCAGTATACGTCACCGCCTTTTACAGAGCGTAGTGCATTTTAATATCAGCTAGGGTACTGACATATATCGAGCGACAATAAAAGAAAAACATCGATAGATTAGTCTCAATAAATGACAGCACTAATTATCGTAATTGCATCAAGCTCGGTGCACTGAATCCTTACATTAAGTACCTGTACGTAAATACGGCGAATACTTAGACACAAACCTAATTTCAGACGCAATCTACGCTAACACCAAACGTGGCAGGTGCTAAATGATTAAAGTTTGTATTGACAACCGAGGAGCTTGCAGTTTCAAACTTTAGGTTTTTTTTATTGTTACTCGACATATGACAGCACCCCGATTGATGTGGTCCATGAATGCATGACACTGCTACTACAATTCAATAACTGTAAGTAACAATCACATCCACTATGCCGGCCTAGTTGGAACCGACAACTTACAAGTTGTAAGTGGTGGTACTACCCCAGATCGGTAGACTGGGTACCACTGCCCACCACTCTTTGATAACCAGACCCGAAGCAAATATCCGCCTTTTTTATTGATGAATATTTACAATATTTAATATAATTATAAAATATTAAAAATAAAAGCTATGAAACAAATATTTGCTCCGACCGGGAATCAAACCCGGGACTTTACGCGCAATTAACCAATCGCTAACCACGCCTGTCGTCAAAGAAAATAATAATTATGTATGGTAACTGCAAAAAAATAAGCTAATAAGCTCTTTACGAGATTTTATTATTATTGTCGCTCGACATATGACAGCACTCCATCTCAGCTTAAGCTGGAATGGGGTCCATGACGCGACTGCTTCTACTTAATTGCTAGAGAATATCTAACGAATTTTCTTAGATTTGCGCGAATATTGATTATTGAATTAAACAATTTTTATGCGGCTTACTATCGCGGTTACTTTTGAGTAATGATTGTACAATGTTTTATTCCGATATTTTAATGCAAGAGGGCATTGTAAATAAAGTTTTAAAATAAAGAAATTATATTTACAAACTTAAAATTAATTGTAAGTAAATTCAAACCATTTTAATTAATGGAATTAAAACAATAAGCAAAACAAATATACGGGAAGCAAACAAGTGTAGTGAGTATTACTATTAAAGAAGATGCTCTGGTAACTCGAAGTTAAATAAAATCATTGTACGGCCTTAAGGTCGTAGCTTATTTATACGACTTCGTTCTGAAACCAATCTCGCAAAACTACCGGTCTCAAAGGGAGGTGACTGCTTATCCACGCGTCGTCAGCTTGTGGCAAGAAGTACTAGTCGAGTGGCTTTTTTACAATCGAAAATGCTATAAAAATTGATGTGATCTAGTGTAGCCAACTTTAAAACTGTAGTCAAATGATTATTTTTATTCGATCGTACGAGACGTTAAATGTAGAAAATGAAAAAATAATATGGGTACGGTTTTCTGTTATCATCGTATAATCTCGTAAATGACAGCACGTCGCTTGATATTAAACTAAAGTGCGATCCGTCATTGGAGGTGACTGCTACTATAGTTCACTAATTAAGGCGACCGTGGTGTTGTGGTAGTGCAACGCAAACTGAGAACTCGGGTTCAAAACCACTTGCCAATGTATCTTCGATATATTATGTACTTTGGTTGTTCTGTTTCTATGAGCACTTTAGTAGCTTAGTATAGAAATGCAAAATAAAATAAAAATATAACGTAATTATATTATGTAAATAGCTGACATATCTACGATGCCGGCCCGGTTAAAACCGAAAACAAAGATTTTGAGCGTACGCTTAGTTTTTATGTTCTTTCATTAAGAATATAAAACACTTTGTTTCCCTAGATTTTAATATTACTTCTACATAATTTTAAAAACATAGCCAATACATTTTTTCATGCCACCCCGCACGCACACATATTTTCGGAAGCGTTCTTGAGACATTCTGTATAAAAAAATTAAAGAAAACATTTAATAATGAGTTACAAGAGTTGACCCCAACGTAGTTTAATCCATAGCAATTCTACAATGCAATTGTTCAAGTATAATTATAACAGCTTAAAGAAATGAATTTACGTATTAAGTTTTCTTAGATTATAAAAATAGTTCCTGTCTCTTCATTCCCGTAATACCCACACAGGTCGGGGAAAGCATGCGCATTCTGTCGATTGAATCGACAGTCGACTCTAAATGATTCGACGCTTCTATGTTGTTTCTTTTTTTTATTTTTGTGACTTGACATATGACAGCACCTCGCTTGATGTTAAGCCGAAATGTGGTCCATGAATGAATGTCACTGCTACTACAATTCAATAACTGTGAGTAGCAATCACATCCACTATGACGGCATAGTTGGAAACGGCAACTTAGAATTTGATCCCGAAACGAGACTAAGTCGCTTTACGGTCTGTATACCGATCCGGTGGTACTACCCCGGATCAGCAGACTGGGTACCACTGCCTACCACTCTTTAATAACCAGACCCAAAGCAAATATCCACCTCTTTTTTTAACACATATTTATAATATAATTATTAAATATTATAAATAAAAGCTATGAAATGAAATAAATATTTACTTCGGCTGGGAATCGAACCCGGGACTTTACGCTCAACAAACCAATTATTGAACAATCGGCCACGCCTGTCGTCATCGATCATGTGTTCATGCTTTAATCTTGGACCCTTCAAACACCTATAGTCAACATAGTAACGGCGACGGAAGCAGTTGTATATTAAAACGGGAAGCATCCATATTCTGTCGAACGAATCGGCAGTCGAACTAAAAGGTTCGGTGCATCGTTTCTCCCCGATAGCTTCAAAGAGTGGTAGGCAGTCGATCCGGGGTAGTACCACCACTTACAAGTATACAGACCGTGAAGTGATTTGGTCACGTTGCGGGATCAGCTTGTAAGCGGTTCCAACTAGGCCGGCATAGTGGATGTGATTGCTACTGTTTTTGAATTGTAGTAGCAGTGGCTTCCATTCATTCACACTCTAACTTAACATCAGACGGGGTTCTGTCATATGTCGAGTCACAATGAAAGAAACTTTTGCAAATAAATGCACAAACCTTCAATACATTTTAACATATCATTAAAGTAAATCAATACATCAAAATACTTGTCAATTTAAAACCCGTCAAGCAATAATAACATTTATTTCATAGCCGATAAAAGCTATTTTTATACGCCCGTTATATTGATCAAGCAATAATCACATTTATCACATAGACAATAAAAGCTATTTTTGTACGATAATAATAATTATATTTTCAATTATAAATCTCGTCTTATTTGAACAGTTTAAAAGTCATTTATATTAATGACCTGTCAAATTATAAACTGCAATATGCATAATAACACTGACTACGCGTAAGTACTGGGTTCGATTCTCGGTCCAAATAAAGTACTGTTTCATTGCATTTGTAAGGCAACAAAACCGAGAGTTTTCACATAAACCGAGAACACGGGTTCAAAATTATTTGCCGGCACTTATGTGTCTTTGATGTAGGTACTTACTTTGGTCGTTCTGTTTCTATGATACAACAACTTTGGTAGCTTAATATAGAAATGTAAATAAATGGATTAGATATCAGTCCTTTAAGGCGACCGTGGTGTAGTGGCAGTGCAATGGCTACGTAAGCCGAATGGTACGGGTTCGAAACCACTCACCGGTACTAATGTATATTTGATATATATACTTTTACTGTCCTGTTTCTATGATACAAGCACTTTAGTAGCTTAGTATAGAAATGTATAAAAAAAAGATAAAAAGTGATCCGAGCAGCTCTTCAAACTTATTTCTACCTTGTCTTTGCACATTCGTAATACCCACACAGATCGGGGAAAGCATCCGCGTTCTGTCGACCGAATCGGCAATCGAACTAAATGGTTTCGCGTGTCGCTACTTCGTAGAACAATAGACAAGTGATTTTTTTTACCAGCGTCATTTAAGCTTCAATTGAGGTGTGAAAATCCACCCGGCATACGGTGTAGTGGCAGTGCAATGGTTACGCAAACCGAGAGCACGGGTTCAAAACCACCCACCGGTACCAATGTATCTTTGAATGTACTTTGGTTGTACTGTTTCTATTATACAAGCACTTTAGTAGCTTAGTGTAGAAATCATAAATCAAATTGTCACGCCTTCTTCCCATGGGGATAGGCAGAGAAAAAGACAATTGTTTTCCGACCAAATCGGAGACATCCTCAAGAAAGCTAGGTTGCCTAGTGCCCATAATAACCACAGAGCCTGTATGAAGAGAATTGTGAATGTGAAGGAAGCAAGGGAGTTGTGTAAGGATCGTGGTAATTGGCGCTCCATTGTCTCTGCCTATCCCCGTCTAGTGTAGAAATGTTAATAAAAAATAGTGACAGCGACTGAAGTTAAATAAACAGGTTCGTCTTTTCAGTCGTCGGCGCTTTGCCCTTGCTCAATATAAAAAAACACATCATAGTACCTTTTCTAAATCTCAACACATTACATTGTATTTACCTTGGAGTAAAACCAGCGTAATCTCTTTAAACTCCCGTGTGAAGACACAACTGTTTATAGTATAGTTTATGCAAAAGGAATTTAAAACAAATGTACACAAATAATTACGATAGCGGATAGAATAAGGAATGGTATTAAATAGTATCAAAATTAAGCTGCTGAAACAATTTGAAAAAAATAATGATATTTTGTATACACTATAAATTATTTTAAGTATTGCCTTTTTATTTTCTACTTTTTTTTATTTTTTTATTGTGACACGACATCTGACCTCGACCCGCCTGATGATAAGCAAGAGGAGGTCCAAGAGTGACGACGACTGAGACAACCGAGTCAGTTCCCGGCTGTCCCAGCGGCCGCCACTATGTCGGCCAAAGGTGCTTCTTCACGCATCGCTTGAAGGATCCAAGGTCATAGGATGGACATGGGCAGGCAACGCATTCCACTTGTCCACTTTAAGTTTGTTACTTTTTTAATAGTCTTATTAATATTTTTCGTTAATCATGTTTAAAGGATTCATGTTTAGTTTAAGTTTTGTTTTGTATTGTTTAGTTTTATTTTGTTTTCTTGATCACAATTTTCGTCCAAATGTTGTGTATACTTGTAATTGGCAGATATATGTATAGTCTATCTAAGACGAAATGACGCACCCCTCCACCGCATTTACGCACACGAGAAAACATAAAATATGAATGCAACACACTGAAAATGCAATTGCAATTGGTCATTTAGTTGCTGGTTGGACACAAAATGAGGAGCACGCTAATAAAGTACAGTAATATAGTTAGAAATATTTGTATTAACACATTTAAATAAACTAATAAAGTGGAGGGAGCGTCATTTATAGTTAGACAAGCTATACCCATTTTAAATGATATTATTATTAAGTTACCATTGATGTATATGTTATGCTGTAAGTGTACCTTTTAATAAATAAATAGTACAGTGCGCGATAGATGTGGTTTGAAACAATATGTAGTGATAAGGATTGACAAAGGAATGCTTGGATGGTTTAGGCATATGAAAAGAATGAGTGGGAATAGATTGACGAAAATAATTTATAAATCTCATGTGAATGGAACAAGGCAGGTCCAGGAGGATGTTCGCTGACCAAATTGGAGACATCCTCAAGAAAGCTAGGTTGCCTAGTGTCCATAACCATAGAGTTTGTATGAAGAGAATTGTGAATGTGAAGGAAGCGAAGGAGTTGTGTCAGATCGTGGCAAGTGGCGCTCCATTGTCTCTGCCTATACGATGTTTGGTATAGCGAAACTAGGGGTAGGCACATAGAGTGGATATAAACGTATGTAGCAAATTTTATGTTAGTTTACATTGGTGACAATTTCACTGTGTACAAACTGTAGATTCCTTTGACCCCGGTCGATATAGTCTGTGAAGGGATAAGCTTAAAATTTAATATTATAAACTATAATTAAATAACTACGGGTTGAATTTATTTAAACAAAGTCCTCTCTCTTTAATAATATCACTACAATTTTGGCTTTCATAAATTATACTCTCTCGTAGGGATAGGCAGAGGAAATGGACTCTCTTTTTCTTTAAGTTTTAATTTTGGGTGGTCACAATGCGATACTTGTTGTATGGAAGTGAATGTTGGGTGTGGTAGAAGAAGCATGAGAGTAGAATTATCACTGTAGAAATGCGTTAATTAAGGAGTGTATGTGGAGTGACGATAGCGTATAGAATAAGGAATAGCACAGTGCGCGATAGATGTGGTTTAAAGGAGGTGTAGGATTGACAAAGGAATGCTTCGATGGTTTGGGCACATGGAGAGGATGAGTGAAAGTAGATTGACAATAGTTTTTCTTTTTTTATCAATATGATGTGGATGGATGCGTTAAACGAGGCAAATAGGGGGTCAATCAGTTTTTTTAGACCCGACTGATATAGACTTGCCTGAGTTGATAAGTTGTAAGCAAGGAAGATCCAAGAGTGCCGCCGACTGAAGAAGACTATTTTAGTAAAAGAAAATAACAAAAGGCATTTATAAGTTTATTTTTATGTTTAGATAAATCTGCTATCAGTCGAATAACTATAATCAGATGCGTTTCGTGTAATGTTGGAGGTTGGGGTGTCAGTAGTATAGTCTGTCTAAGCCAAAATGACGCGCCCCTCCACTGTATTTATGCACACTAGCAAATATAAAATATGGATAAAACACATAAAAAATGCAATTCTAATTGGTCATTCAGTTGCTGGTTAGACACAAAAGGAGGAGCACGCTGATAAAGTATAATAGTGTAGTTAGAAATATTTGCATTCACACATTTAAATAAACTAATAAAGTGGAGCGGCGCGTTATTTATAGTTAGACAAGCTATAATAGCTACTAGTCCTCCTTATTAGGAAGCACTTGGGCTCTCTTTAGTCTTTTAGTAGGCATTATTGTTGCCAGCTAGTTTGCGAGAACGTTTGGGTGTGTTTTTAAACGCTCTAAATACTTTTTTTTGTTGTCTTTTAACTTCTTGAGAAACTTTTGGTACTTCCAGATAGTCGTGGATCTCGGTGTTTCGATTTCGAGCATAACATAGCGCATTAGCTTATTAGCAAGTATGCTTATTAGCATAGTTTTAACGTGCCACTTTGCGATGAGTGAAGAAGCATCTTAGGCCGGCATAGTGGCGGCGGCTGGAGCAGTTATTCGGTTATTCCAGTCGTCGTCACTCTTGGACCTCCTCTTGCTTATCATCAGGCGGGTCGTGGTCAGATGTCGTGTCACATTAAAAAAAAAAAACTACGTTTTTTTTTATAATTGAGTATTGCCATATAAATGTTGTGTATACTTGTAACTCGCAGACATAATATCAATCAATCAATCAATTAATCAAATTGTCACGCTTCTTTCCCACCGGGATAGGCAGAGACAACGGAGTGCCACTTGCCACGATCCTGACACAACTTCCTCGCTTCCTTCACATCCACAATTCTCCTCATACAAGCTCTACGGTTATGGGTACAAAATAAAAATAATACATTTTAAACAATTAAGTATGGGCTCGTAGGATTTTATGTTCACGTATCTTCGGAGCAGGTTTTTGCACCTGTCACTTCACCATCCAGTCGGGACCAGTTCTCAGAACGGATGCAGCGAACGTTCACCTAAAAAAACGAGATAGAAACATTAAGCGTGCCTCTAGAAAGAGATGGTTTATTGACTTGGCTAAATGACAAACAGAGATGGGTATAGGGTCGCGTGGCGCGTAAAAGAGATAGGTGTACTGTATTGGTAATCCAGAAGTTGTTTTGTTTTATAATCCAGTTATAATAAGATGGTAGTAGCTGGGGCTCTATTCTTGATTTTGTTTTTTATTGCATAGAATTTGCACAATGAAATATGTCTTTTAAAATAATTGTGTGAAGTAGGTATTAATTTTGCCTTTGATATTTTGTTCTTAATACGAAAAAACTGACTTTCGCTTGCCTGATCAATGATATTAAGTAAAATGAAGTAGATACGTTACCTATGAGTTTTAGTGTTCTCAAATGGCACAAGTTTGAACGATCCACCACGTCTAGGCATACAGACAAGTGGAATGATAGACGGAATGATAGTTATTGAGAGCGAAAATGAGATCAATACATGTTGCTCTGCATCGCGACACTGAGTTTAGGTTTGCTTATTAGCATAGTTTTAACGTGCCTCGTTCGGATCGCGTATAACATATCTACGTATTTGGTTAAAATATCATTGTGCCTAAAAGCATGGGGAAGTCAAAGAGCACTAATGACGGATAAAAAACGATACAGTTTACGGTTGCCTGTTACTACCTCAGGTCGGCAGACTGGGCAAACAACCACAAACTGACAACCAAATTGACAACCACTCATAAAACTTACAAGCTGATTCGAGCAATTCAGTTATGTGACAGTTTGACAAAAAAAATAAAATAAATTATAATTACTAATTAAAAAAATTAAGTATTTATCGATGTCTAATTAATATAAATAATTTAGAAATTTACAATTGAAATAGAATCTTTTAATTAAGTTTGTTATCAAGAATCACGCAGCTAGTGAAGCATACACAAACGTGATCAGTTAAACAAATGTGTATAAATTAAAATAATAAAATACGCCTTAAGCCATAGAAAGTAAAGATCAAAATTGAATATAGAAAAGTATACTTTGAATGGTTTCTTTACAGTATTTTAAAGGTTTCCCCGGTTTTATATTTTTACTTTGAAAGTTCGATTTTATGATGAAAAATATCTCTCTCGCGCCTTTAATCTAGATTGAAATAAACATATTGATATAAAATTAAAATTATATTGGTATAGTAGATATAAAGCGACGTGAAGTATACCATGTTTTTTCAATCCAAACTTTGTACAAAAACTAATACATAATAATTATAATTTGAATTTATCTAAGAGTGGTGGTGCCCAGTCTGCCTATCCGAAATATTTTTTATTTTATTTTTATTGTGACACGACATTTGACCTCGTCCAGCCTGATGATACGCAAGAGGAAGTCCAAGAGTGACGACGACTGAGAAAACCGAGTTTCTTCACGGCTGCCTCAGTCGCCGTCACTATACCGGCCAAAGGTGCTTCTTCAGGCATCGCTTGAAGGATCCAAGGTCATAGGATGGAGAGAAAGCATTCCACACGTCGATTGTTCTACAAAGAAAAGACGCACCGAACTTTTTAGTTCGACTGCCGATTCGGTCGATAGAATGCGGATGCTTTCCCCGACCTGTGCTGGTATTACGGGTATAAAAAGACGAGGTAGGAACAAAGTTAAAGAGCTCCTCGGAACAATCTCCGTGGTATAGGCGATAGAGGACGCACAGAGCCGCCATGTCTCTGCGTAATTGCAGGGGCTCCAGCATTCGCGTGACCTCTGCACCACCTATGAATCGGACAGGTCGGTGCTGCAAGGAATCCAGGGCATTGAGAAGATACCTGGCAGAGCCGTCCCAGAGGTGCGAACAGTACTCCGCGCAAGAGCGAATCTGAGCCTTGTAAAGTAGCAGGCGAAGCTCTGGCGCGAAGAACTGCCGCACCCTGCTCAGGATGCCAAGTTTGCCAAGTTTCAGGTCGCAGCGAAGGGACATTCCAAGAACGTCCAGTCTGTCCGAAGCACTGGAGGAGAAGTTACAAAGAGAGGGAACTCCCCTCTTAATGGGTATTTTTTCGTCTTGTCAGCGTTGACTTTTCGGGATCGTAAGTTACCAATTCCAACTAGGCCGGCATAGTGAATATGATTGCTACTTGTAAATATTTACCTGTAGTAAAAGTCCCCTCTATTCATGGACTTCAGCTAAAAATCAAACGAGGTGATAACACTATGACGTGCCATAATAAAAAAAATCAAATTAATTTAATTTCAATCATTGTCTGCCTATTCCCACAGGAATAGGCAGACAATGGAGCGCCACTTGCCACGGTCCTGACACAACTCCCTTGCTTTCTTCACATCCACAATTCTCTTCATACAAGCTCTATGGTTATGGGCACTAGGCAACTCAGTTTTGTTAAGGTTGTCTCCGATTTGGTCGCAGAATACCCTCCTGGTATTGGATAATTTTTTTTAAATTTTAACTGATTAAAATATAAACTTTATACTGATATTTATTTTGAAGATCACCCAGACTGAGCACCCAGAACTAGTATTTTTCTAGATTTAGCGTGAACACTGATTATTGAATTATGAAAATTATATGCGACTTACTATCGCGTTTAAAAAATTTCTACATTTATTTATTTAAAAAATAAGCCAAAAATAAACGCGATAGTAAGCCGCATAAAATGTGTTTAATGTAAGCAAACTACTTTTTATAGCATAACAACAAAGCGCACCTGTGCAAAACTGCTTTGTGCATCATTATAAGAAGAACTAATGTACTTATAAATAGGGTTGCCAATAATAGATAAGCCAGACATTTATAATCCTTACTTATATTATAAACGAGAAAGTTTGTGAGTATGTATGGATGTTTGTTACTCTTTCACGCAAAAACTACTAAATGGATTTTAATGAAACTTTACAATACTATTTCTTATACAATAACATATAGTATTTTCTTAGATTTTGCGCGAACATTGATTAATGAATTAAACAAATTTTATGCGGCTTACTATCGCGTTTATTTAATAGTACATAGTAAACCGCATAAAATTTGTTTAATAGAATAACATATAGGCTATAATTTATAAACATATTGTGTGAATAATAAATAAAATAAAAAACATTTTCCTGTACAAAACGTGCGTGCGTTCAGAAATTTATTATGTTTAAACAATGGAAAATATATCAAACTACTTAAAATTAAGCCCAAGCCCCCATACAAAATGTATGATTAGTTTAATAGCCGGTCTTGTTTGTGACAACCCTAAGTTTAGGTTATTTTTATTAGACTTGTTTTTAATTATGTATAGACGTGCTGACAATAAAATTATAGGAGATAGGATTGCTAATTTTGGACTCACGTTCTGGTACACATTAAAAATTATGATTTTATTGTTTTTTTTTTAACATTTCTATACTAAGAAGACTACCATTTTTTTTGTGATACGACATCCAACCACGACCCGCCTGATGATAAGCAAGAGGAGGTCCAAGAGTGACGACGACTGAAAAAACCGAGTCTGTTCACGGCTGCCCCAGTCGCCGTCATTATGCCGGCCAAAGGTGCTTCTTCACGCATCGCTTGAAGGATCCAAGGTTATAGGATGGAGAGCACATGGGATGGCAAAGCATTCCACTTGTCAATTGTTCTACAAAGAAAAGACGCACCGAACTTTTTAGTTCGACTGCTGATTCGAACTAAATAATAAAGTACTTACATTAGAGACATTGGTACCGGCAAGTGGTTTGAATCGGAGCAGGATCCTTTTTCAAAATTTCATAGTGGATTGACATATGATAGCATACGCCTGATGTTAAAAAGGACATCCAATATGTTCTATTTGCAACCGGCAACTGAGATGCGATTCCTAAACGTGACTAAGTTTCTTCACGGTCGGTACACTTGTAAATTGTAGTGGTAAAAATAGTGGTACTACCCCGAAACGGACACAACTACTTAATACTCTTAAACAACGAGACACGAAACAAATATCCGCCTCTTTTTTTATTAGTAATATTTAATTTAATTATTAAATATTACAAATAAAAGCTAGTTGTCCAAGCGGCTGACTGAGAAGTCTGGAGACTTCTATACAAAGGGGAAATATTGCCATTCTCCTTGGGACTATCTCTAATGCGACGTCATTGGATGATATTTTTATGTGTAGTTTAATTATAGTTAATATACTTATAATTTTAATTTTTTCTCCACAAAAGATTTCTATTTATTAAACTTGTATTGGCTAATAAAACCTATGAAACAAATATTTGCTCCGATCCGGGACTTTACACGTAAAAGACCAATGCGCCTCGCGGTTCTTTGTACGCGTGATCATTTCACTACCACTAGACCACAGTCACAAGTCGCAATCCCTGTAGTCTTTTAACAACACAATAGGTGTCCTATTTAATACCTGTAATTTAATACTACACATTTATTATTTTTTAAAAATAAATGTGTATTGGTAAACTCGTTACCTTTCTTGTAAAAAAGCAGTCGATTGAATTGACATAAACCTGTTGTAAATATCCACAGTCTAATTACCACTAGACCTAAGTTTAGTAGTGTTCAAAAAACGCAAGGCATTGGTTTCCCTGATTGGCTGCTTGACTTGGATAGGTGACTATTTATGTGGGCGGTACATTCGCGTGAAAGCAGATGGAAACGCATCCGCAGAATGTTAATAAATTCTGACGTGCTTAGGGACCGTTTTCAGTCCTTACTTACCATCAGGCAAACCGAAATCAGATGACGTATCTTAATAAAATAAAAGTTGCAAATACAGCGAAACCCCAACTTATTTTGTGTAAAGCGATTATTCCTAAGTTGACTGTATGGAACTAATAACTATGTAATGGAATCTTTTAAATTAATTTTCACTCACTTCTAGAGGTCTGATAATTTGAAAATTTGTATACGTAATAAAAACCGATGACAATACAATAATTCCAATTAATATTGTTTGGGCCGGCATAGTAACGGCGATTGAGGCAACCGTGAACTGACTTGGTTTGTTCAGTCGTCGGCATTTTTGAATCTCCTTTTACTTACCATTAATTTACTTTTTGCTTCACATTGCCATATAAGCAAGCGTGTTTTTTTTTATAACTATAGTGTTATATATTATTCCTATTTTACCGTGGAAACTCTAAAATTTGGAGACATCCTCAAGAAAGCTGGGTTGGGAAGAGCCCAAAACGCTATAGCTTGTATGAAGAGAATGGTAGATGTGAGGGAAACTTAGGGAGTTGTATTAGGATAGAGGTATGTGGCGCTCCATTATTACAATTTGATTCATTGATTGATATTTATTTTAATTTACTTGCCATGCGTCACATCAAAGGTTTCCACAGGGCGGAAGAGTCGAATTATCGCGCTAGATTTGGGTGGAGGTATAGAGTAGAAATGTGGATAATTAAATTGTTTTTTATTATTTTATAAATGCGCTCTCTTATTATATGTACTCTGTGTATGCAATTGCAAGTTTTTAACTGTTGTGACATGCAATATTAAGGTATTGACCATTTTTAAAACACAGTTATTTTTATAACCAATTAAAGAATTGTGTCTATAATTAAGTTATATTTTTGGCCATTTAATTGTAATGTTTTACGTTGATTTTGAATAATATATATTTTTTTAATATTTACTTTTTTTTTTAAATATTGTTGCTCGGAATATGACATCACCTCGCCTGATGTTAAGGTCGAGTGCAGTCCATTAATGGAGGTGAATGCTACTGCAGTTGAATAACTCTTAATAGCAGTGTAAATTACTATACAAGCATAGAGAAACCGGTAACTTACAAGCTGATTCTGGGAAGAGACCTCGCCCACCAGAGGTCCCTCTCCCACCTTAGCCAACTAGTTCCCCCAGCATACCTCACATTGATTGACTCCAAAGTAGGGCCAAACTCGACTTTATTATCAATTCTATTTCTCATGGATCACCCGCTTCACGAGGGATCCACCACTCAATCGCTCTGATATATTCGAATGGAATATTCTCCTCAGAAAAAAAAAACAAGTGAACTCCGAAACGCGACTAAGTCACTTCATGGTGTGTAATACTTGTAATTAAGTTTTATTCCTAAATGAAAGAAACCCTTGACCCTTATTTTGTACAAAAGTATACTTTACTTTTAATAACTGTAAGTAGCAGTCACATCCACTATGCCGGCCTAGTTGGAACCGGCAACCTACAAGCTGATTGATACTTCACGGTCTGTATACTTGTAAGTGGTGGTACTACCCCGGATCGGCAGACTGGGCACCCTATCACTCTTTAACAACCAGACCCGGAGCAAATATCTGCTTCTAATTTCATTTATCTAAATTTAAAAACAAATATTTGTAAATAATATACAATAAATACAACAATAAAATACAATACAATAAAATTAATAAATATTACAAATAAAACCTACGAAACTAATATTTGTTCCGACCGGGAATCGAAGCCAGGACTGGTGTGCTACCTACTAGGCTACGCCTGTCGTCAAAATTGATAATATGCAAACAATCAATTAATTAAATGGTCATGCCTTTTTTCCACAGGAATAGGCAAAGAATGGAGCGCTACTTGCCATGATTCTGACTCAATTCCTTTGCTTCCCTCACGTCCTTAATTCTCTTTATGCAAGCTCTATGGTCGAAAACACTATGCAGCCTTAATAATTATTTTACACTGTCTCAAAAATCATCCGAAAATTTGACGACAGGCGTGGACGAACGGTTTAGCGAGTGGTTTGTTGCGCGTAAAGTCCCGGGTTCGATCCCCGGTCGGAGCAAATATTTGTTTCATAGCTTTTATTTGTAATATTTAATAGTAATAAATATTGCAAATATTTGTTAATAAAAAAAAAGAGATGGATATTTGCTTCGGGTCTGGTTATCAAAGAGTGGTAGGCAGTGGTACCCAGTCTGCCGATCCGGGGTAGTACCACCACTTACAAGTATACAGACCGTGAAGTGATTTAGTCACGTTTCGGGATCAGCTTGTAAGTTGCCGGTTCCATCTAGGCCGGCATAGTGGATGTGATTGCTACTCACAGTTATTGAATTGTAGTAGCAGTGACATTCATTCATGGACCACACTTTGGCTTAACATCAAGCGGGGTGCTGTCATATGTCGAGTCACAATAAAGAAAAAAAAACGTATTTTCAAATGGTATACATAGCTGGGTGTACGTAAAAAACCGGTAGGCAGATGCAGTGAAGACTCGATATCTCAAACGACAAGGCGCCAGTTAGGATCTCGTAGCTACAACGACAGCCGCGTATCGAAACAAATGAAAATATACTTTACCGCGCTTTAAAAAAAAAAACTTTTTTTTCGTTTGTGTTTTTGTGTCTGTGTTTTTTCTTTTGTGTTAATTTTTATTGTGTTCTTTTTATTGGGTTTGAGTTGGTGTGTGTTGTGATTTTAAGTTTTTAGTTTGTTTTCTTTTCGGATTTGTTTTTTTAGGTAAGTTTTTGTTTATTTTTGGTTGTATTTTATGTGTTTGATTTTATTTTATTTTATTATAGGAATTATTTTCGTTGTAATTTTTCGAATTATTTTCGTACAAAAAAACATTTAAAAAATTAAATGTACTTAAAGTATATTAAATTTATTGGGCTGCAAAATTTAACCTTAACTAGCTTGAAGGTGAGCAAGAAGTTCCAAGAGCGCCGACGACTTAGAGTACAGATTCAGTTTACGGTTGCCTCAGTCGGCATTACTATGCAGACCAAATATAATTATTATAATAAAAGAAAATATATATATTTAATATTTATTATTATGTAATATTAATTACTATAATAAATAAGCTATAGTTAGATTAACGATAATAGAAACTCTATTAAAATATTGAATAAATAAATAAAAATGGTTTTCTTGTTTAGTTTCATAATCTACTACTAGATGGAGCCACACGTTTTAAATTCAACCTTTAACTTGTTAGAATCGCGATATGGGTAGGGTTACCAACCATACTTTATAATAAAGTATCTTACGTTATTTTTGGTAATTATACTTTATACTTTTTCATACAAATAAAGTATGTGAAAATACTTTATTGTGATTGCGTAGCAAACGAATTGCTTATTTAAGTAAATAAAGGACATCATTCATTTTGTATGGGGACTTGGGCTTAAATGTATTAACAGTTGCATATACATTTTAAATTAATTTGATTTACGAAGATTACAATGTAGTTGGAATATATCCTTTATTTTGCATAGTTTAGGTGTGCAAAATCATCTAACTATAACTGCTACTTACAGTTGTGACCTGTAGTAGCAGTCATCTTTATTCATGGACCGCATTCCAGGTAAAATTCAGGCGGGGTTGTGTCATATGTCGAGTCACAATAAATGTATATGTTTTTCTAACAATACATATAAAACAATAATAAAGTCGTAAATTTGTCGAGTAGGCTTTTTCTAAAATTACATTTTCTAGGGTACCATTGTTAAAGTATATAAACCTCATTCTTGTGTACTCGTATATAGATAAAATATCTTCTTTTGTATATAGATAGGTTTGTATATAGAGCGGTTACTCCGACTGGGGATCGAACCCAGGACTTGACACGTAACAAACTAGTGTGCTAACCAGTTTGTTACGCTTGTCGTCAAATCTTGACAATGTTTTAACATTGAGCATATTATGTTCTTACTTAAAAAATGGCAAGATGAAGTTAACATCAACAAAAGTGATAGCCAAAAAAAAAGTTAATTTGTACCTAGTATTTTCTTAGAATTTGCGCGAACATCGATTAATGAATTAAACAAATTTTGTGCGGCTTACTATCGCGTTTATTTTGGTCTTAATTTTACATTTTTTATTATTATTCTAACGCTTCGAGACCTTTACAGCCATCGTGGACACGGAGAGACGCAAAATTGTTTAAAACGTTAAGAGGTCTTGGTGCAACTGACTACATATCGGTCGATTTTATAAATAATTAAAATTGTTTTTTCTCATAAATCTACATTTTCTACGGAACCTAACAAGTAAACTCATACTTGCACTTGTCGTTTTTCCTCGTGTTTTATAAAAAAACGCATTCGCCATTGTGCGCGGTCACCGATACAATAAAATTTGATTTGTTAGCTTCGTTATTTTTTACTGAAAATAACGACTAACATTGGTTTTTCGGTAAAATATATTTTATTTCTAATAAATTATTTTTGGTTCGTAATTATTAACTTTTTTTTATTGTGACACGACATCTGACATTGACCCGCCTGATGATAAGCAAGAGAAGGTCCAAGAGTGATGACGACTGAAAAAAACCGAGTCGGTTCACGACTGCCTCAGTCGCCGTCACTATGCCGGCCAAAGGTGCTTCTACATGCATCGCTTAAAGGTCATAGGATGGAGTGAATGAGCTGGCAAAGCATTCCACTTTCGATTGTTCTACAAAGAAAAGACGCACCGAACTTTTTAGTGCCGATTCGGTCGATAGAATGCAGATGCTTTTTCCGACCTGTGCGGGTATTACGGGTAAGAAAAGACGGGGTAGGAACAAGGTAAAAGCTGAGCCCTAACTATTGGCTGTGCCCTTGGTTTCACCCGCGTAAAATTAGGTTCTGGTGTCTCGTTACTTTTATTTGGCACTCTACCTCTTATTTACATCGTCCGGATCAACAATCCATAGGTTTGACTGGTAAAGAATGTCTTTGGCATTAAGTCTACATTTGTACCATTGTGCATAATAAATAAATAAAATTCTCAACGTATTTGATTCCAAAAACTCAATTAAAATGTTTACTGAGTCATTACAGCGAGTGCGTTAACTACAGGATGAACAAAATAATTAAAACAAACGAAATGTAAATTAAAATATCCTTATTTGAGGTCATTTTTATGATGGTTCATTAACTTTTTACAAATTGTTTGTATGATTCAGACCCATTATTAAATTACAAGGGTCGTAGACATTGGAGTGATCTGCCAGTGTAGAACATTAGGCTGGGATTAGTTCCTTGCAGATAAAAAGAGTGCTGACCTTTGCGCTGGGCAACATAAGAATCGGCTCATAAGTAGAGCGCTGGATGACTGCGCTCCTATTCTGTTGTGCTCATAATTGATAAAATTGTAAAATTTTACACATTTGAATAACGAAACGTAAGTAGGTAACAAAACAAGTTAATGCCAGCAATATATATACGGTTACTTCACTCGCCATTTCAATGCCGGCTTGCAATAATATTATAAGATATTTTTCGCTATTAATAACTATCAATCCGTCCTACTTCCACTTGTGTGTAATCCAACCTAGTCGTGGTTGATCGTCCGAAAATATTAATTCATATATCAATTTAAATTTATAAATGAATAACCATCTTGTGTTAACATCTAGTTGTTGTAGCTTAGCTGGAAAGCTGAAGGATTACAAAACAGAGCCTTGTATTGTTGCATCGGGTGCAATGTGGTGTGACGTGTTGACTTGGCATTCTAACAGATGACTCGGTGTGCGGAGACAAATTTCTCTTGAGCATAGGGTTAGCGCAAATGGGTAGCGACAAGGCACTGGATTTAGACTTAATTTTATTTGTGTTTGAATTTAATTCGGTGTGATTTGTTTGAATATTTCTGTATTTTTTTCGAGGTTTTAGTAAATAACAATTGATCTATCTAATTATTACGCATATTTTTCATTATTCTGAAATAATTCTCTCTCTTTCCTCACATCCACAATTCTCTTCATATAAGCTCTACTGTTATGGGCTCTAGGTAACCCTGCTTTCTTGAGGATATCATCGATTTGGTCGGAAAAAACCCTTCTGCCTCGCTTAACGCATCTATCCACATCAGATTTATAAATTCTTTTTTTTAAATTTACTTTCACTCATCTTTTCCATGTGCCCAAACATGTTCCATGTTCTGCTTTGAACTGTCAAAATTATAGTTTGATCAGTTTGCACACCTAAACTATGCAAAATAAAAGATATATCCAATTACATTATAATCTTCGTACATCAAACTTTTTAAAATGTATATGGAACTGATAATACAATTTAGCCCAAGTCTCTATACAAAATATAAATGATGTCCTCTAAGTCCGATAAAGAAATAAAATATGTAATATGAAAATATCGTTGTCATGCTTGTTCAGTCTGACTGAATATATTGTTATGTAAGTTCTCTTCTCTCTATTATTACGTAAAATGGGTTAACAAGCGATTTTTCAATACAAATAATAAATTGGATAAACCCAATGAATAAACCCGGATGTTATTTCAAACGCAAAGGATAACAATAGTGAAGAAAACTTTTGTTAAAAAATAAAATAAAAACCAATTTGTAAATGTAATAGTGAAATGATTTTTAACTTTATCTGTAGGCGAGTAAAGTTTAAATTCGCATATAAGTCTTTATTAATAAAAATGCTTTTCAATAGTTTTTAAAGTAAAATTATTTATGCAATATTCGTACTTATGAACTGTGCAATAGGTATTGGAATCGCGTGCGTTTTTATTCGTAATAGTGCTTATCGGAATAATTTGATACCCAGTCCGCCCACACACATTACCTCATAATTATCGAGTCTGATATTTTACTATAAAATATAGTAGATACGAATGGACTGTGGAGCTATACAGGATGTCCGTTAAGTTCACTTCTCTTTGATAAATACGTGACATCTGACCTCGACTTGCCTGATGATAATCAAGGGGAAGTCCCAGAACATCGACGATAAAAAACACCGTTCATTATACGGTTGCCTCAGATGCCATCACTATGCCAGCCAAAGGCGCGGTGCTGTTGCACCCTTCACTTTAAGATATCAAGCCAAGCTTAGAGAATGGAAAGAACACATCGGCTAGTAAAGCATTCTACTCGTCGATTGCTCCTATGTGTTTGCATCAAAATTCTTCCATTCTATCTACATCTTGCAGTTCTCTCAAGGACTGGGTCTACGTTGCGTAATAGTTGCAAGCTCCAATTTGTAGTTGAGTTCGCTGTTAAGTAACGCGCTTTAATATTTATAAACATTTTGTTTTCTCTAAAAAATATTAGAACTTGATCGCTTTAAAAAAAACTTTATCAGGATAGTTCATAGGTCAATACCTAAATATGTTTGGCCGGCGTAGCGACGGGGACAAACCGCAAGCTGTAACGTTATTTTCAGTCGTCGGCACTCTGGGGCCACCTATTAGTCAAGGCCAAATATCGCTTATTAAAATAACAGGCGTCAATAGTGTCTATAACCATAGAAATTGTACTCGTATATATAAAGTGAAATACAAAGATGAGGCAATCGAGAGAGTTGTGTCGGGATCATGGATAGTGGCGCTCTATTCTTTCTACGTTTTCCTTTGGTAATAGAAGCTTGACAATTTTATTGATTAATATTCTATTAACCGTGAAAATTACTTTTATTTTATTAATTATCATTAATTTGATAAACACCATGTATAAGTGTAACTATATATATAATTTTATTAGGGTGAACGATTTGCTTAATATTTGACTATCAATCAAATCAGAGACCTTCAAAAGGCGGAGGTCTAAGGCTTACACAATTAATAAAGGCGACCGTGGTGTAGTGGTTAACTGGAAATCTGACGTCGACGGAAATCGAATGGGAGGTTCAAGAGTGCTGTTGACTTTATGAACCAACACATCGGCTGCCCCAGTCGCCGTCGCTTTATCTAATTTGCCTGATGTTAAATTAACTGAACAAAGTTAAATATTTAACAAAGAAAAATCTGATGTTAAGCGAGGCACACCCAGGAGGGTTTTTTTCCGACCAAATCGGAGACATCTTCAAGAAAGCAGGGTTGCCTAGTGTTCATAAGAGTAGAGCTTGCATGAAAAGAATTGTGGATGTGAGGGAAGCAAAGGAGTTGTGTCAGGATCGTTAGAAATGGCGCTCCATTGTCTCTCCCTAACTCTGTTGGAAAAAGACGTGACAATTTTTTTTCCAGTCTTTAAATTTACTGATATATCAGTTTACTTACGGCTGGTGCGTGCTGAGGTATGCTGAGATGAAACGCGTTTGTATGAAGACATTTTACTGTTCTTTTCCCCATACTGTGATAATACGACAGGCGTGGACGAACGGTTTAGCGATTGGTTTGTTGCGCGTAAAGTCCCGGGTTCGATCCCCGGTCGGAGCAAATATTTGTTTCATAGCTTTTATTTGTAATATTTAATAATGTTAAATATTGCAAATATTTGTTAATAAAAAAAAAGAGATGGATATTTGCTTCGGGTCTGGTTACCAAAGAGTGGTAGGCAGTGGTACCCAGTCTGTCAATCCGGGGTACTACCACCACTTACAAGTATACAGACCGTGAAGTGATTTGGTCACGTTTCGGGATCAGCTTGTAAGTTGCCGGTTCCATCTAGGCCGGCATAGTGGATGTGATTGCTACTCACAGTTATTGAATTGTAGTAGCAGTGACATTCATTCATGGACCACACTTTGGCTTAACATCAAGCGGGGTGCTGTCATATGTCGAGTCACAATAAAAAAAAAACGACAAGAGTGGTATCTGCCGACCGTGAATAGTCAAGCATTTCGGGTTCAGCCTGAAATGTCAGTTCCAATCTAGGCAAGCAATCTGATGTTACTGCTACTTTCATAACTGTAGTAGCAGTTGCTTCCAATCATGGACCGCACTTCAACTAAACATCAAGCAGGGTACTGTCATATGTCGAGTCACAGTAAAACAATGCATAGGCTAACTTACTTGAATAAAGTTTATTATTTTTATTAATGGCATTCTACTGTAGCTTTGCCATACTGTGGTATTATCGACACAATTAAAAGATTTTAATTGATAACCGTGGAGAATAATTAAATTAAATAATGTTTTAAGAAATTCTTGATACGGTGTTAATTGGAAATTATGTTTTCATTGTATCTGTATGCAATGAAAAAAGAGTGGTAGGCAGTGGTACCCAGTCTGCCGATCCGATGTAGTACCACTACTTACAAGTATACAGATAGAAAATTGACTCGGTCGTTCGGGACTTTGGCCGGCATAGTGACAGCGACTAAAGCAGCTGTATACAAACTCGGTTTTTTCAGTCGTCGTCACTCTTGGACCTCCTCTTGCTTATCATCAGGCGGGTCGAGGTTAGATGTCGTGTCACAATAAAAAATAAGTTTGTAAATTGGTGTGGCTGCTACTTTTTTTTTTTATTGTGACTCGACATATGACAGCACCCCGCTTGATGTTAGGCCAAAGTGTGGTCCATGAATGAATGTCACTGCTACCACACAATTCAATAACTGTGAGTAGCAATCACATCCACTATGCCGGCCTAGGTGGAACCGGCAACTTACAAGCTGATCCCGAAACGTGACCAAATCACTTCACGGTCTGTATACTTGTAAGTGGTGGTACTACCCCGGATCGGCAGATTGGGTACCACTGCCTACCACTCTTTGATAACCAGACCCGAAGCAAATATCCATCTCTTTTTTTTATTAACAAATATTTGCAATATTTAATACTATTAAATATTACAAATAAAAGCTATGAAACAAATATTTGCTCCGACCGGGGATCGAACCCGGGACTTTACGCGCAACAAACCAGTCGCTAAACCGTTCGTCCACGCCTGTCGTCGACTTACTTACAGTAGTACACTTTTACTTTTAGTACAATTAATAACTGTAAGTCACCTTTATTCCATACCGCACTCCAGCTTAAAATCAGGCGGTATTATTACCTGTAGTAGCAGTCGTCTTTATTGACGAACCGCCTTCCAATAAATAACATAAATCCGTGTAACGACCTTCTAAAAAAAATACCTAAGGCTTCTTTTATCAATAATGAGATTACTTATGTTCACTTGAAGGATTTCTCTTGTTAAGTCAATTTCCTTTTTAATTTTTAATGAACGCTTTAATTAATTCGAATATTATTTTAGATTAAATTAATCCTACTTTATTATTATAAATGAGAATGTGAGTTTTTTGTTACGTTTTCACGCAACAACTACTTAACCGATCATCATGAAACTTTGTACACAAGTAACATAGGATACTTTTAATTTAAAAAAATATAAAAAATATTTTTTACTTTAGTTTCCAATTGACTATGTCCAATGGAATTAAAAATAAATATAGGACTCTTTCTATATTTATTTTTATTTCCCTAAATATATATTATAATAAAAATAATAATTCCTATATTTTAATAAAGGATTTTTTCTATATTTATTTTTATTTACGTCTGTCATTTTTATATGAGATTTAAATAGAATAGAATAGGGTTATAAATAGAAAAAAAAGAGATATGCAGTCGAATTGAGAACTTCACTTTTTTATGACTGTGTTATAAACCTAATTATACGCGGGTGAAAACGAGGGAGACACAGTTGGGTGTTTTCCGACTAAATCTGAGACATTCTCTGGAAAGCTGGATTGCCTAGTGCCCTTGTATAAAGAGAATTGTGAATTCAAGCGAAGCGAGGAAATTGTGTCAGGATTGTGGCAAATACTTGCACTTAATCGAGCAGAAGTTACAAATACAAAGACACTGTATTTGTAAATTTAGAATTTACATACATACTGTTTAAGAAAAAAATATGCAAATTTATCACAAAAATAGTTTCCGAGTTCTCGGTTTTTTAAGCAATAATCATTATATTTTTTCGTAAATCTGAATAGTCAATTACTAAATTGGACACTTAATCGGCTAGATATTTAATTAAGTACACGGTTTTCTGAAAATTAACAAAATGTTGTTATAAAAGGTAAATTATTCGTACGAAAAACATCGCACGCTCAAAAGTGACGTGCAAATCTCAACCTTATTGCCTAAAACACGTTTTGTTTATAACGCAGAGATTTCCCGCCTTAACATCAGGCAGGATGTTGTCATAAGTAGAGCCTTAATAATAATAAAAAAAACATATGTTTAGTGAATAATTTATACATTGTATTTATGCAAAAAAGTACTACACTCGTTTAACCCAACATTGTTAGAAAATACATATGTAAATAGGCTAATAAACACGTGCTGTTTACCCCTTGTAACTGTCTAGGTCATAAGGTTACAATACATTTATTTGCATCTAGTACTTAAAGAATTATACAAGGTTTTTGTTAAAAATGGAAAAGATGAGTAAAAGTAGATTGACGAAAGGAGTTTATAAATCTGATATGGATGGATGCGTTAAACAATGCAGGCCCAGGATCGGAGGCATCCTCAAGAAAGCTAGGTTGCCTAGTATCCATAACCATATAGAGCTTGTACGAAGATGGTACAATGGTATTAGTATATACAATTAGTTAGTAATATTATTAACTAACAACATTGGTACTATTAGTTAGTAAAATTAATAACTAACAATATTGGTTCTATTAGTTAGTAAAATTATTAACTAACAATATTGGTTCTATTAGTTAGTAAAATTATTAACTAACAATATTGGTTCTATTAGTTAGTAAAATTAGTAATATTATTAACTAATAATATACTATTATTTGGTAATATTATTATCTAATAGTACTAGTGTTGTTTTACCCTAAAATATTGTTTTTATTGTGGCTCGACATACGACAGTATAGTTTATCTATCTATAAATGACGCGCCCTTCCACTTTGTTAGTGTGAATACAAATATTACTAACTATACTTTATGAGCGTGCTCCTCCTTTTGTGTCTAACCAGCAACTGTATAACCAATTACAATTGTACTTTCGATGCGTTGCATTCATATTTTATATTCGCACGTGTGCTTAAATGCAGTGGAGGAGCGCGTCATTTCGGCTTAGACAGACTCTACCCCGCTTGATGTTAGGCTTGAAAAAGTGCAGTCCTTAAATGAATGTGACTGATACTTGCAATTGTTTAACTGTAGTAGCAGTCGCTTTTATTTACACTGGCGGAGTGCTGTCCTAATATTTAGAGCTTTACTAAATAAAAAAAATATTACTTAATATTACTAAATAAAAAAATATTCTTGCATATCAATAACTAATAAATAAATTAGTAGTGTATAAAATTTAGTAACAAAAATTGGATACAAATAGTATATATAAAAATTACAATCAATCCATCAAATTGTCTTGCCTTTTCCCCGGAGAGATAGGCAGAAACAATGGAGCTTACCTTACACTTACATTCACAATTATTTTCATACCAATAATTATAGAAAGTACTGATTTTCTATATCTTTTTTTATTTTTAACTATTTAGAAAAACGTGTTTACGTCTCAACAGCTTTAAAACTAAATAAAAAAGCAGCCAGCAATTTCGCCATCAAAGTTGACAGAGTTATTTTTACATAGCAAAGTAATAACCAGTGTTCGTGACACGCAATGAAAAAATGCAGTTAAATCATTGTTTAGAATAAGCTTGGAAATTGAGAATGCAATTACCACTATAAGATAACTTTACACATAGTTGAAGAACTTTATTTATTATATTTAAATCCTTTATTGCGCCAAAATAAACATTAAAAAATCAGTTGACTGTAAAGTCGGTTTACTGACGATTGTTGAACGTGACAACGTCATAAGAAAATACTGATGGAATGGTTGCATTTTTCAAAAGAAAATTTTATGTTTATTTGTTTGATAGATATTTTGTATGGATATAGAGAAGGAGGTAAATGGAAATCAGAATTGAATTGATCAAGTTACATTTATTTGTACGCATAAATACAATTATGTCATTTTTTTATTGTATATTAAAATTAATAGTATTAATATTAGTAATATTAATAGTACGCATCGCTCACTCAAGTAGGAGAGAGACAGGTGTCGAACGCTGCCGAACGCGGAGGCCGATTGTGCCTCTTTGTCGCTCGTTCCGCGCTCTCGCTTGCACTACAAGCCTTAAATGGAACGCGAGGTAACGCCGCATGAGTCATGTTTTTTCGTGCGCGCGTGGTACATAGTTGTCACGTCAAAATAGGTACATAAGTTTAATGCCTATTAGGGATTTTCTTACTACTAACTTTTTAGATGATGAGAAGCGACAGGCGTGGTCGAACGGTTAGCGATTGGTTTGTTGCGCGTAAAGTCCCGGGTTTGATTCCCGGTCGGGCAAATATTTGTTTCATAGCTTTTAATTGTAATATTTAATAATTATATAAAATATTTTCTTCTGGTTAACAAAGAATGGTAGGCAGTGGTACCCAGTCTGCCGATTCGATGCAGTTACATCCACTGCAGGCTGCAGGCCGACCGCGTAACTCAATGACAATGAGAATTGGCTTCGTTTTGACAGTTCAACTCCATTAATGAGCTTCAAAATTAAAATTGCAAATGAGCAACATACTGAGAATCGATGTTCATTTTCATTTTCAAGCTCATTGTCCGAATGAATAAAAGTTGTTTATGATACTAACAGCGACCGCGTAACTTTTGACAAATGAGAATGAATTTTATTATCATTCCCATTAAAGTTGCGCGGTTGCCTACTACACTTTAAATAATTTGACTTTGTTTTATTCCAATTAAGGAATTCATTGAATACACCTTCCAAAGGTCAACTGGCAGAAAATGCCTAAGGGCATTAGTTTGCCTTTTGCAAACTAGATTGGAGTTGTTTTGTACAATAAAAAAATTGTATTGTATTTTAAGAGTGGTAGGGAGTGGTACATAGTCTGCCGATTCGAGGTAGTAGTATACAGACTGTGAAGTAAAGTCGAAAAGAAAGAAAGAAGAAATAAAGGGATCAGCTTGTAAGTTACCGGTTTCAACTTGTGTTGTTTAACTGTAGTAGCAAACGCCTCCATTCGTGGACCGCAATCAAGCTTAGGCGGGGTGCTGTCATAGGTAGAGTCACAATAAAAAAAGTACATCATCATCATTATCAGCCAGAAGGCGTCCACTGCTGCACTGCACGGACAAGTATCGAAACTACCATTTATATATTTTTTCATCATTGGACATTACAAAAGTAGTACATTAAAGCCCAAAATGAATAATGTCCTTTACAAATAAAATTATAAATTACTTTAATAATAATTAATATCAAGAATATAACGGGCCTTATTTGATACAACAGGCCATTTAAACATTTAATTTTATGCGCATAAGAGTTGACGATAAATTAATTTAAATTAATTGGTGCAGATTGTATATTAATTTGTAAAAGATAAAGTTGTATTACCGTTGATATGAAATGCTATGTAAGTGGAATAAATTCACCTCTTTTTTTAATATATCCTTAGTATTTAGTCTAAATCAGTAATGGATATTGATTATAAAAATTGACAGAATTAGAGGAATGCTGCGATGATTTGGGCACATGAAAAGGATCAGGAAAGTAGATTGACGAAAGGAATTTATAAATCTGATGTTAATGGATATGTTAAACAAAGCAGGCTAAGGAGAGTGTTTTTCGACCATATCGGAGACATCCTTAAGAAAGCTAGGTTGCCTAGTGCCCATAACCTTAAAGCTTGCATGATGAGAATTGTGGATGTTAAGGAGGCGAGGAAATTGTGTCAGGATCGTGACGCTCCATTGATTGAATCCAATTTGATTGATTGATTGGTTTTAAATGCAATTGACAATTTAAACGTATTAAATTGTATTATTACTGTGTTGTGTAGAGAGAAATCTAGATGCGAAGGTGGTCAGGTTGGTGTCGAAGGTGAAGATCAGCATCGTGAACAGTAACGATCCATTGTCACTGCCTATTTCAGTAGGAATTGAAGCGTTGACAATTTGTTCGGTTAATCAAATTAAAAACAAATATCTGATATTTTCAGTTAGACAGTTTACTAACGAAAACGACAAAATAAAAATACCAAAAAAATATTAGGTATAGGTCGATGACATATTGACGAAAATAATTATGTTAATTTAATTTTAAGAGTTATTTTTATTTGAATTAGGTTTATTATTGTAGATCAAAGGATTTTCAAGAATTTGCAGTGGAATTTTATACAGAAATTCCATAAAAGAGAACTAGTTTTCAGTTCATTTTCTGGAAAGAATTTAAATATATTTAAATAAATTAAATATGTTAAAATAATATTTTTTATTTTATACTAGTGTATTTATCTATGTATAGTTTCATATATATTTTATATCTATTTATTTACTTTTATTTTGAACTCTACCTCTGATCTATATCGTCGGATCAAAATTGTGAATGTTTTACTGATAGAGAATGCCTTTGGCATTAGGTATGTTTCCCTTTTCCTACAAGGATAGGCAGGGGCAATGGAACGCCACTTACCACAATCCTTACACAACTCCCTTGCTTCCTTCACATCCACATTTCTCTTCACACAAGCTCTAAGGTTATGGGCACTAGGCAACCTAGATTTCGTGAGGATGTCTCGGATTTGATCAGAAATCCTGGGCCTGCCTTTTTAACGCAAACACACACACACACACACACACACACATAAGATTTATAAATTGCTTTCGTCAATCTACTTTCACTCATCCTTTGAGCCAAAATCCATGTGCCCAAATTATCGAAGCATCCCTTTGTCAATCCTTGTCACTACATCTTCTTTCATTTGATTGATTGATTTAATGTTGCAACTTTCAAGCTAATCTTGAAACGCGACTGAGTCACTTACCTGTATGTGCACTTATTAGTTGTGGTACTACTCCGGCAGACTGGGCAAATGACCATTAACAGTTTTTTTTTGTGAATCGACATATGACTGCACCCCGCTTGATGTTAGGCCGTAGTGTGGTCCATGAATGAATGTCACTGCTACTACAATTCAATAACTGTGAGTAGCAATCACATCCACTATGCCGGCCTAGATGGAACCGGCAACTTACAAGCTAATCCCGAAACGTGACCAAATCAAGAACGGTCTGTATACATGTAAGTGGTGGTACTACCCCGGATCGGCAGACTGGGTACCACTGCCTACCACTCTTTATAAAAATTTATTACAAAGAACCTCTCTGTCTACCTCTCTTATATTTAAAATATACAATTACTTTTAATTAGCTTGTATTTCTTTAGAATAGATAAGAACAACTTTAACTGATAATTTAGAAAAAAAAGTATCATGTTACTCTGATTAAAAAGTATTTTAATTATGTTTTTTTCGTGTTTAGAGATCCTATAGATATTAATTAAGATTAAAACAGATAGAAGAGTTGTCATTTAATTAAATAATTTACATTAAATAATAATTAATTACATATTTAACGGTTTATGTTTTTAAAAACAAAGATCGTAGAAAAATTAAACGGAAAACAGGATTTTTTCTAGTGACATACGATATTTCAACCCAAAATGTCTGGGCCTCGATTTTTGATACATTATGGCGACTAAAAACTAGTTAAACTGCGTCGCGGTCGCTTTTAGAAGATGCGTCGTTTCTTAGTACAACAATCGACAAGTGGAATGATTTACCAGCCCATCTGCTCTCTCCATCCTATAGCCTTGGATCCTTCAAGCGATGCGCGAAGAAGCACCTTTGGCTGGCATAGGTCCTTTATTATTTTAATATTTAGCATTTAACTCATTACAAAAGTATAAAGATCCATTTAAAGGATTCTGAGGTTTTACGATTTTTATGTCTTACGGCAATCCACAACTCGCCTTTTAAATTTGAATTTTAAATAATTCCACTAATAAATAAGAAACTAACCAATAAAATCTATTTATATTTTTTTTTAATAACATTATTATTAACCAATGATAGACCTCTATTTTCCTTGACGATATAGTAATTATCCTTCCCACTATAGTATTAACCGGATATTACGAGCTATTTAATATAGATTAACGGTAGAGACTGGGCCTCTAGACAGACATTCGTTCGCAAGATATAAGAACTTCGGTTTTTTATTCTTTAGACCAAAAAGATCAATGGTCGAATAAAAAAATCAATTTTCTCATACAAACTATGAACTAAATATTGGTGGGTGGCTGGTTCCACTAATCCAAATAAACAGCCCAAATAGAAATAACCTCTTTAGTTGGTAAATAAGGGTTTCTTACAAAAATAAAATAAAAACAAATAAGAGTTTGAAAACAAAAAAAAAACGTCGTAATAAACGTCGTACCTACATAACCTTGAATCTTCGTTAACATTTGTATTCTGGCTTCCTTTACTTACTTCCTAAAAGCAGGAAAAATATAACAATACCTACGAGTAGGTACAAAAGTAGAACGAGTAGGAATATTTCGATTAGACTTATGCCCTTTAGAAATTAAATTGCATTCGATTGGATTTGTTGCAGCGCCGAGCTGTCCGAATTATAGGTGATGCAGAGGTCACGCGAACTCTGGAGCCCATGCAACTACGCAGAGACATGGCGGCTTTGTGGGTCCTCTATCGCCTATACCTCGGAGAATGTTCCGAAGAGCTCTTTAACCTTGTTCCTACCTCGTCCTTCCACACCCATAATACCCGCACAGGTCGGGGAAAGCATCCGCATTTTGTCGACCGAATCGGCAGTCGAACTAAAAAGTTCGGTGCGTCTTTTCTTTGTAGAACAATTGAGAAGTGGAATGCTTTGCCAGCCCATGTGTTCTCTTCATCCTATGACCTTGGATCCTTCAAGCGATGCGTGAAGAAGCACTTTAGGTCGGCATAGTGGCGGCGGCTGGGGCAGCCGGGAACTGACTCGGTTATTCCAGTCGTCGTCAATCTTGGAAATCCTCTTGCTTATCATCAGTCAGGTCGAGGTCAGATGTCGTGTCACAATAAAAAAAATTAAAAAAAAACTGTATCACGTTACGGGTTCCATATAATGCATGTTTCTTTTTGTAATCAATCAATCAAAAAGTTACACATTTTTTCCACCAAGAATAGGCAGAGATAATGAAACGTCACTTGCCAATTTTCTGACACAACTGCCTCGTTCACATCCACAATTCTACGGTTATGAGCATTAGGCAACTTTCTTTTTTCAACTATCTACGCAAAACCCATATGACCCTTTTATACACTAGTTTTAGGACCTTAAGAATTAATAAAAGAAGTTATAACGCGGTCCTCATTATATTGCAAACAAAATTCCTCTTACTGCCCGTACTAGTATAATATTGTGATTTATATGGGACACTGGTCTTACTGTTTCCTATCAACAATTGATTCGACACAAAAAAAAACAAGCTTATTTTTTTATTTTTACTGTAACTCGACATTACAGCACCCCACTTGATGTTAAGCTGGAGTGCGGTCCATGAATAGATGTCACTGCTACTACAATTCAATAACTGTAAGTAGCTGTCACATCCACTATACTGGACTAGTTGGAACCGGCAACTTACAAGCTGATCCCGAATCGCGACTAAATCACTTCGCGGTCTGTACACTTGTAAGTGGTGGTACTACCCCGGATCGGCAGAAAATCTATTTAATATTTTAGTTTACTACTAAAATGTTTGATACTCCATCACTTACTATAGACCGTAAAGTGACTTAGTCGCGTTTCAGGATCAACTTGTAAGTCGCCGGTTTCAACCCGGTGTTGTCGATTCGACTACTTGCTTTTATTATTACTTTAGTAGTAGTCGCAACTGTTAATGAATTGCACTCTTAATATTAGACGGGGGTGCTGATTATATCAAGCCTCAATAAAGAAAAATACTTCTATTAGCTCTGCTTGTACTCATGGGAATGGAGGCGTGAGAGTTTGAGTAAAGTTGACGTTTAACTTAGAGCTTCTGGTCATAACTTATCGATGTAATTAGGTAGTAATTTTACCGTTTTCAAGGCAAGCTGCAAAACCTGTCAGTAATGCCTTTTAGAACATGTAACTGGTCCAATAATTATTGCTCCGGGCTTTTATTCATTATCGTCTTAAGAATCAAGTCTTCTTTCGATATTGGGTTAGGCAGACTAGATTTACATTTTTTTTATTATGACAAGGATTGACAAAGGAATGCTTCGATGGTTTGGGATGAGTTAAAGTAGATTGACGAAAGAAATTTATAAATCTGATTTGGCTGGATAGTTAATAAAGGCGGACCCAGGAGGGTGATCTCCGACCATATCGGAGACATCCTCAAGGAAGCCGGGTTGCCTAGTGCCCATAACCGTATGACCGTAAGTTTCTATGAAGAGAATCGTAAATGTGAGGAAAGCGAGGGAGTTGTGTCAGGATAGTGGCAAGTGGCGCTCCATTTTCTCTGCATATCGCTGTGGGATAAATCGTGACATTTTGATTGATTGATTAATTTTTTTTGGCCTAGATCTGCCTGACGTTAAGCAAGAGCATGTCTAAAAGTGCTGACGACTGTAAACCCAGTCGATTCACGCCTCAGTCGCCGTCACTTTGCCGGCCAAATGTGCTTCTTGACGCATCGCTTGTAGGATCCGAGGATAGGATAGAGAAAAAATATGGGTTTGAAGAGAGAGCGATTTGTGTTAGGATCGTGAAAAGTAATGCTGTGGGGATTGGGGCGCGTCAATGTGATTGTTTTTTTTTAATATTATACTTGAACAGCCGCGTTTTAATGGGAATGAAAATAAAATTAATTTCTGTTTGCCAAAAAGTTACGCAGTCGTTGTTAGTGGGAGTTTATGTTAATGAGCTTCAATGAACTGTCAATAAAAATGAACATCGATTCTCAGTGCGTTGCGATTCCGCGGAAGTTTTAATTTTGAAGCTCATTAATGGAGTTCAACTGTCAAAACGAAGCTCATTCTCATTGAGTTCGCGGTCTGCCCGCTGCTTGTGCCCGATTCTATTAATACATTATGACAGCGAAAATCAGTGAAATTACGTCGCGTTCGCAAGTGACCAATCAACGTAGTTTACCTATTGATCTGTGATTCGCTGATTGGTTACGAAGATGTCAAATATTAGTGCAACGCAATTTTACTGATTTTTAGACGCCAAATGTTTTAAGAGAATCGAGGTCCTGATGGTAAGCAAGGAAAGGTTGACGACAGGCGTAGACCAACGGTTAGCGATTGGTTTGTTGCGCGTAAAGGCCCAGGTTCAATTCCCGGTCAGAAAAAAAATTTTTCATATCTTTTATTTGAAATATTTAATAATTATTATAAATATTTGTTAATTAAAAAAAAGAAGTGAATATTTGCTTCGGGTCTGGTTATCAAAGAGTGTAGGCAGTGGTACCCAGTCTGCCGATCCGGGCAGACAAGTATACAGACCGTGAAGTGATTTGGTTGGTTGTAAGTTGCCAGTTCCAACTAGGCCGGCATGTGATTTCTACTTACAGTTATTTAATTGCAGTAGCAGTGGCATCCATTCATTTAACATCTAGCTTAACATCAAGTTGGGTGCTGTCATAGTTCGAGTCACAATAAAAAAGGTCTCAGAGCGCCGGTGACTGGAAAACCCGACTTAGTTTACGGTTGTGTCAATCGCTGTCAACCCTAATAACATCCTATAGTCACCGTTAACCATAGTAGCAGACGAAACAAAAGAATGTGAACAACCGGATTTTACTATTTAAAGAATAACCCCAAAATAAAACATGTGTGCCAAGATACATAAATATAACGCTCTCGATTGTTTGAACAATAGTTGAAAAAAATATGAGGAACACGTGGTAATGTCTTACGTTATATACCTACGTTACGTTTTGACCACGTGGTCCATTAGTATAATGCGATTAAAATAAGAATAGGACGGAATTGGCGTGTGACGTCTAACTCTGCAACCGACTTCACTTTAGTATGGTGTCTTTTTCTTTGCGGACCGTCAAGAAAAAGACATTCTTTGAATCAGTCAAGTGAACTTAGTTAATAGCCCGTCCTATTTTTATGCTAGTTGTAGTTGTAGTTATTTGCGGGCTCGTTTCCGCACTTGAAGTCCTCTTCGGTTTCTTTGTACGTTGTTCAACGGTTCTCCTTCAGTGGAGCCACCCGATCTCCTCCAGGAAGGCCAGGAGACCCTTTTCGTTCCTGCAGACCTCCGGGAGCGTCCTGGCATTGCCGAGGAACTTTTGTCTCGCTTTGGCTACTCCCGTACTCCTGCAACTCAAGAGCACATGTGCAGCTGTCTCCTCCCCATTCAGGCATCTCCTACATAGGGGGCTGTCCGATATGTTGAGGTTGTACAGGTGCTTATTAAAACCACAATGCCCCGTTATGACACCCACCATAGTGCGGAGCTTGGCTCTGCTAAGGTCCAGCAGTCGTCCAGTCAAGCGTCTGTCAATATGAGGAAGAGCTTCCCTGGACTGTCTGCAATCCATTGTATGTGACCATGCTTTCTCGTGCAGGTTACCTGTTCTTTGGCGCAGCCAGCTGCGAAGTAACTGGAGTGGTAGGGGCATAATAGGTCCCGGTCCTATGGGTCGACAGGACGATCCCCTCCTGGCCAGCTCGTCTGCCGCGTCGTTGCCTAGCGATCCTCTATGACCCTTGATCCATTGGATCAAGGGTCATATTTTTATGCTATTACATAGTAACAAAACGGTCAATTAATTGTAGTTATTTAACTGTAGTAGCAGTCATCTCCATTCATGGACCGCACTCCAGCTTAAGATCGGCGAGGTGCTGGCTTATGTCTAGTTTTTATTTATTGGTTGGTACCTGTGTGGTTAGAGCGTGGACTTGTATATTTTGGTTGTCCAAAATTTATGGATAGAGTATTAAATTTACTCATCAAATTGTTACTCATTTTTTCCACATGGGCAGGCAAAGACAATAGATGGCCACTTGTCACGATCCTGACATAATTCACTCACATCCACAATTCTTTTCTTTTTCTTTTCATAAAGCCCTACGGTTATGGGCACTAGGCAACTTAGCTTTCTTGAGGATGTCTTCGATTTAATCGGTAAACACGTGGGTTATCCTTAAATATTTAACAAAGATTTTTAACTGTAAAATAATTTTCTACTTCTAACGCATATGGTCAAACGTCGAAGTTCCTTTTAACACATTTTTTAAGCCTCTCGCTAAATTTATCCGCAGTGCAACAGTCTGGCTGTTTTTTTACCCTCACCGTTCTATCTCGTAGATACTTACATTTTCCAAACAAATAACAATCTTATTACAAACGCGTTTAAAGTTGAATTTCGTTTGTAATATATTTGGCAGTAAGTTTTAAAAGAAATTAGACGTTATGACAGTGATAATTAGAGTCTTATTTTAATTGAAGTGTTTTTAAGAGTGAATTATGGAAGCTACGTGAAGCTAATTCGTTTTAGTTTCTTTTGCATGCAATTTGCTTAAGCGTTTAATTTTGTAAGTGGACGCTTTTTTTTCAAGTATAATCCCAAAGGATGAATTCACACTTGTTATTTTGATTAAGTTTAATGTTTCTTTTATTATTTATTAGTATGCTCCGGATCTAGTTGTCAAAGAGTGGTAGGCAGTGGTACTCAGTCTGCCGATCCAGGGTAGTACCACCACTTAAGTATACAGACCGTAAAGTTACTTAGTTGCAGTTCGTGGTCAGCTTATAAATTGCCGATCCAATCCAACTAGGCCAGTGGGATCGGCAACTTACTGCCTACTACTCTTGGACAACCAAACCAGAGCAAATATTAGTTTCTTTTATTATTTTATTAACGAATATCTATAATATTCAATATAAATAATAAATATTACAAATAGAAGCAATAAAACAATTTTTACTACGACTGGGAATGGAACCTGGGACTTTATGCGTAATAGACTGGTGTGCTAACTTATATGTAACGTCATAACAATGCCGGCGTAGTGGTTTCGACTGCTACTTGCATTTATTTAAGTGTAGTAGCAGTCGCCTTCATTCTTAGACTGAACTCCAGTCTTACATCAGGCAGGGTGCTGTCATATGTCGTGCCACAGTAAAATAAACGCTGTAGCACCAATTAATAAAGCTCAAAATGGCACAAGTCATAAGAGACAGCTATTATTATTAAACCTAAATGGTTCTAAAACGAAATGCACTTTCCTCTGCTAAAGACTATAATTTAGACATTCCTTTTTAGTACAAAATTATAAACATAAATATTATTATTATGGAGCAAGTGATAAATAATGAACTGTAAGCAAATGTATGAACATGTAGCTATTCCGTAGCTAGTAAATTTATTCGAGGGTGTTTTCCGAATAAATCGGAGACATCCTCGAGAAAACTGGGTTGATCTGCGAGGAAAGACGTGACAATTTGATTGATTGATTGCCTGTATTTTTTTTTGCTCGATAACGTGGATATCTTGGTTATTAGTGTCCATGTGTGAGGGCAGTTGACATGTCGCAAAGTCCTTAAAACTACTTTCCGGTCACAAGTATGGAACACTGTCTTTTTACCGCCTGCCACGCGATGTACCCGGCAGTCGCACGGGGAATACATGGATGCTAAGTAATTGTTTCATAATAAATAGTTTTTTCTAAGGTTTTGTGCACACGTTCTTTATGAAAATGAAAAGTATTTTGTAGCATACCAGTTTTTTCAGTCGTCGGCGCCTTAGTCTTATTCTTGTTTACCATCAGGCAAGTGGAAGTTAGATATTGCGTCTCATTAAAAAAAAGCTTACAATACGGCACGTACGGATGTAAAGTTGTACGCGCTCTATTGTATATCCCATGTTCATAGTAAAATACAACCCCGAAATCTTTAATACAAGTCACTGTAGTAAATTAATAGATTTTTAAATGAGAAATTACATGTTTTCATCGAGATATCTAAGACGTTTATAGCAAAGTAGAAAGTGAGTAAATAAAACTTTGTTTAATTCAATGTTAGTAAAAGGAAACTAATGATTAAATTATATGGTTTAAGGTTTTGATGTATTACTGGTTTAGTTTTATGGAAGAAACTAGTTAACTCGCTGTAATACTTTACTAGGATAGAGACTAATTATTTTTATTAACATTATTTTCTTATATATATGTACTTTGTTTCTATGATACAAGCACTTTAGTAGCTTAGTATAGAAATGTATAATAAAAAAAAATAAAAAATTAAATAATTATTTTTCTTTCTGCATGTAGTCCTTTTTCAGTATCTTAGAAAGGAAGTGACTATTTTATCAACAAGCTTTATATTATATAAAGAGTGGTAGGCAGTGGTACCCAGTCTACCGATCCGGGGTAGTACCATACAGACCGTGGAGTGATTCGGTCACGTTTCGGAAGCAGCTTGTTAGTTGCCGGTTCCAACTAGGCAGGCATAGTGGATGTGATTGCTACTCACAGTTATTGATTTGTAGTAGCAGTGACATCCATTAATGGACCGCTCTCCGGCTTAACATCAAGCGGGGTGCTGTCATATGTCGAGTCACAATAAAAAAATATATATTATCAATGAAATAATTAAAATGTTCGGTTTCTATGCTAACAGTAGTAAGCAGGGACTATTAAGCACATAGGGATTCACGATCCTAAAGCCTAAAGGTCATAAACACTGCGGACCCCTGTATTTTTAAGAATCTCTCCGATTTGATCAATGAAACAATCCTCAGGATCATCCCTGCTTTATTCTTTCACTTACCTTTGATTTACCTCTTTTCTAAATCTTTATTCATACAACTTTTCAATGTGCCCAAACCAAACGTGCATTTTTTATTACGATTTCTACTACAGTTACAAAGCTGTAAGTAGTAGTCACATCCACTATAAACTAACTCGGTTGTTTCAGTCGTCTTCATCTTGGATCTCCTCTTGCTTATCATCAGGCGGGTCGAGGTCAAATGTCGTGTCATAATAAAAAAAAGCAGCAGACTCAGCACCACTACCTACCACTGTTTAAAACAGGAGAACAAAGCATTCTACTTGTCGATTGTTCTATAAAGAAATTATACGTATAAATTCATGAATTGAGAACAAAAATTGGAACTGTTTATTTGTAGCGTCTCAAGTCAAATATTTTTATGTTTATCTCATTAACATAGTTATTAAATGAATCACAAAACTAAAAAGAAAGTTTACTAATAAAATACAGTTACACAATATTATTCTTTGTGTAGAATGAAACACTTACATATATATTTTTATTGACATGACTAATATTTGGTCGCACTAAATTATAAGTATAACGTAACATTATGCTTTGGAATGACATAAATGGACCATAATGGACCAATATATATTGAGAGCAAATGCGGCCTAATTTTAATTTAATTTTCTTTATTGGGTATGACTCGTGACACTCCTTGGTAAAATCAATCAATCAAATTGTTACGCCTTTTTTCCACAGGGCTAGGCAGAGACAATAAAGCGTCACTTGCCACGATCCTGACACAACTCCGTCGCTTCCTTCACATTCACAAAATTGTAATGAAAATATTTTATTAGCATGGATTTGGCGCATATTTGCTCATAGTCTGATTCTACACCATGGCTTCAGAAAGAATGGCGTATGACGAAAATACTCTATAATTATAGCCTGTAATTTTTATTTATTATTATTATATTATTTCTATACTAATCTACTTAAGTGCTTGTAGAAACACAACCATCATAGGAACAGGATAACCAAGTTACATATATCAAAGAAACATTGGTGCCGGCAAGTGGTTTTGAACCCGTGCTCTCGGGGTGCGTAACCATTTCACTAGCACTACACCACGGTTGCATAGAAGTTAATAAGTAGTTACAATCTATAAATTATGGACCACCAAAATTATATATTTTACCCAGTCGTCTATTAAACCCACGCTGCCCATAGGCCCATAGGTACTAACCCTATGTTAAACTGGAGTGTGATCCATAAGCAAACGGAACTACTGCAAGACGTAGTCTGTTAGACAAAATAAGTCTAATTATTCCATGATCTTGACTTACTTTCATATTCCATATTTCGAAAAGTCTCGCGTTCATACTTGTTCTAAATTTTCTTGACCTAGCTAGAAGTAATATTCTATATTTATTTTATACTTCGTTTCTATATTTATTTTTAGAGAGTTGCGTGAAAAGTGGCGCTCTGATGTCTCTGCCTATCCCAGAGAGAATTGAAGCCTGAGAATCGATGATAATGATGACCTAATATTATATGTTTAAAAGGAAAATGTGTTATTAATCCAGATTGCGGGCTAAACGCGTAACGAATGAGCTTCGTTTTGACAGTTAAACTCAATTAATGAGCTTCAAATTTAAAATTGCGACCGCGCAACAATATAAGAATTGATGTTCATTTTCATTGACAGTTCAAACTGATTAACAACTCAATGTTCAACATCAATAAAAGTTGTTATTGACACTAACAGCGACCGCGTAACTTTTTGACAAATAGGAATGAATTTCATTGTGATTCCCATTGAAGTTACGGCCCTCAGGGTGACATAACCATTTTGAAATACCTTGACAAAGGTACTTAATAGTTATTACTGCAATAGCTAACTTTACACGTACGTTCTTTTTCGTGCACGTGCAATCATGTGTGATTGTTGAATTGTGTAAACTCCAATCGCGCGTGATTCTATACAGAAAACAGACCGACATCGGTGCTCTAGTCTTCGACATACACACTAAATTATATGTATATTTCTTAAAACTATATAAAACTCTTTTTTAGTAAAGAAATTTACCATAAAGGGATCTCTAATTAGCCTCTTAACTACGTTCAGACAGTACGCATATTCAAGAAGGGGGCGTCTTTCTAAAAATATCAACATAAAATATTCTAAGCTTCGCGTTTCGAGTCGGAACAAGCTCGGCTTAGTCACGTCGTGGTTGGCGCGCTGCCGTCATCCGGCATTCGAAATTCGAAGTACTTTTTTTTTTCGAAAATTGTCAAAAAATATTTTGCCATAAAAAAGGAAATTCGCGAGTGGTGTGTTAAAAACTTATTCTAGTTTTTTTTGGATTTTATTTTCTTATAGTTTTTGGTATGTTGGTAATTATTTTAAAAAATTATAGAATACCTACTAGCATGTTTAGTAGTAGCTTAGTTTTAACGATGAGAATGATGCGCAAGAGTTATACCGGTAACGAATAACTTGCTTATTTTGAAAATATCTTAGCCAACATGGACTACTTCCTATCACATAGCCTGATGATAAGCAAGAGGAAGTTCAAGAGCGCCGACGTATGAAAAAACCGACTCAACTTACGGTTGCTTCAGTAGCCGTCACAAAATAATAAAATAATTGTGTTTTAGTTAATCCATGTCTACCGAAGCGTGTTAAAAAATATCTACATAAAACAATTTTGCTAATTACATTTAATTAATAATTTAGCTTATATATTTTTGATATAGTTATTTTAAAAAAATAAGATTTTATCTGCAGCCATTTTCATATTAGTGGTTTCCATTCCATTCCATACGCCATATTCCATTTTTCATGTTCTTCTTAACAAACCTTTTTATTTGATACCCATGGGGGTGCATAAAATATAACTAGTCCGCCATCTTTAGGAGTCCGCCATATTGGATTTAAAATGGCTAACCATGCATTGCCATCCAAACTAAGCGTGTATGCGAAACTTCAGCTCAATCGCTTAGGGATAATTGTTTTAGAATTCTGTTGCAAGATTTAACCCATACTTACTAATAAATAACAACAAATAATTTACTTACAAATCTAATAAATCCTATAATTTATAAATGTCATGTGTATGGATGCGTTTAACGAGGCAAGCCCAGGAGTGTGTTTGCCGACCAAATCGAAGACATCCTTAAGAAATCTGGGTTGCCTAGTGCCCATAATCATAGAGCTTGTATAAAGAGAATTGTGAATGTGAAGGAAGCGAGAAAGTTGTGTCAGAATCGTGTCAAGTGGCGCTCCATTGTCTCTGCCTATCCCTGTGGAAAAAAGGCGTGACAATTTAATTGATTAATAAAAACGTAATTTTTGTTTCACAAACTATACAAGTAGGTACTCAACCTCATTTTGTATATATAAAAAAACTACTTTATAAAAAGATATTAGGTTAATTGTTTTCAATATATTTCACTAGATAAATGTGCGTATCCAAAATATTATAAATATTTATTTAAAAACACGCATTTCCCATCCGGGGTTTGCGTACCTACGAAATCGTTTCTTTTATTGTGACCTCGACGAGACACAATAAAAGAAATCTTGTATGAAGAGAATTGTCGATGTGAGGGAAGCGAGGGAGTTGTGTCAGGATAGTGGCAAGTGGCACTCCAATGGGTCAAAAAAAATCGTTTACATTTCTCGGACTTCATTGTGTCCAAAAAAATGTGGAGCATCCATTGGACGTCAGTCTTTTATCCATCAGCCCACAAGAACCCCCTTAAGGGAAGTTATTGACTGATGCCCAGGATGAATCGGCCTGTTTGCTTTCTGTATCACCGTGGCAAACAGACAGGCACACGAGGAAGTAGTCTGACTTCGCGCCCTCACTATAAATGATAAAATTATGTCCCCGATTTAGTCCGAGAACACCCTCCTGGGTTTGCTTCGATTAACACATCCATCCACATCAGATTTATAAATTTCTTTCGTCAATCTATAATACTTTCACTAATCCTTATCATCTTTTCACTTTCTCTTACTTTGCGGGTGTGAGGAAAGCGTCCTCACACCTAGGATCGTAGCCAGTGGCGCTCCATTGTCTCTGCCTACCCTGTGGGAAATGATATGACAATTTGATTTATTGAAGGCCTGTGTGGCCATTTGAGTGTGTGATATAATCGTTTCCAAAAATCTGCGCCTTCGAAGTTAGACAATAATCAGCTCTCTCACCTACTTCGAGTCCCGCTATACTGTTTGTAATTAACTTTTGTATCAAACAAATTTTATACGGCTTACTATCGCATTTATTTTGGTTCGGATTTTACAATTTTCATTATTCCGACGTTTGCAGCCATCGTGGTCACGGAGAGACGTCGTGGCCACGGATATAGTAACTCACATAAAGAACATTTTGGGCTTTTATGTACTACTTTTGTAATGTCCAATGATGAAAAATATGTTTTGATGCCTGTATTGATAAAACTAATAACAATTTTGCTTTTAATTGCTGTGCACTTGAGTTATTTGCAAAATAAGATATAATTTTTGTATCATCTGTCAAACAACGCCACATTTGTTCTGCTTTGAACTGTCATAATTATAGTTTGATCATTTTGTACACCTAAATTATGCGAAATAAAGGATAAATTCCAATTACATTGTAATCTTCGTACATCGAACTTTTTAAGATGTATATTACACTTTTAATACAATTAAACCCAATTCCCCATACAAAATGAATGATGTCCTTTGTTTAATTTATTAATTAATGTTTGCGCAAAATCTAAGAAAATACTACTTATGTATCGTTTTTAAGCTACAATTTGCACAATAAAGAGTATATCTATATGTATCTATCTATCTAAATATTAATATATCCTTACTGAGCAACAAAAAAGATTAACTATTTAATAGTTTTTTTAATTACATCCAACAAACATTCGTGTGAACGAGTTTTGTAGCCACATTGTTATAATTAAGGACATGTTTAAGGAATGGTTCACACTATCACCAGACGGCAATAAATTATATAATTATAAACTTACCAGAACAAGTTAAAAGTATTCAATCAATCAATCAAATTGTCACGCCTTTTTCCCACAGGAACAGGCAGAGACAATGAAGCGCCACTTGCCACGATCCAAACACAATTTCCTCGCTTTCCTCACATCCATAATTCTCTCTATACAAGCTCCACGGTTGAGGGCATTAGGCAAAACAGCTTTCTTGAGGATGTCTCCGATTTGGTCGGAAAAGCCTCCTGGTTCTGCTTAGTTTAACGCATCCATCTACATCAGATTTATAAATCCCTATCGTAAATCTACTTTCACTCATCCTATTCATGTTCCCAAACTATCAAAGCATGCCTTTGTCAATCCTTGTCACTACATCTTCTTTCAAACCACATCTATCGGGTACTGTGTTATTCCCTATTCTATGCGCTATCACTCCACATAACACTCCTTAATGACTGCATTTTTAAAGCATAAAAAAGTGTTGAATCCAAAATTCAAATTAAATTAGCAATCCTAATTGATAGATAAATACCTATAATAATAAAATTATTGTAAAATACTTACACACAACTATGCTCTTGTTCCTACTACACTAAAATTTTATATTAAATATAGGTATGACGTCAAATTTAATAAATATATTACTATACTAAGCTATCAATCAATCAAAATGCCTTTTTATTCTAAGCAACTGTGCTATATTGGTACAAACAAGTGGGCTTCAACCGTGGTTCTAGTTGTGGTGAAATATATAATTTAAGCAAACATTACCACTAGGACCACGGTCGCCTTTAAATGAAAGGACATCATTCATTTTGATCTTTATGTACTACTTTTGTAATGTCCAATGATGAAAAAATATATAAATGGTAGTTTCGATACTTGTATTGATAAAACTAATTACAATTTTGCTTTTAATTGCTGTGCAATTGAGTTATTTGGAATATGGATTTTGTATCACCTGTCAATCAACACCATATTTGTTCTGTTTTGAACTGTCATAATTATCATTTCGCACACATTTCACTAAACTATGTAAAATAAAGAATATATTCCAATTACATTGTAATCATACAACAAACTATTTTAAAATGTATATGCACATGTTAATACAATTAAAGCCAAGTCTCTATACAAAATGAATGATGTCCTTTATTTCGCCGTTACGTAAATAAAATAACGTCACGTCAAATAAAAACTAATTGACGTATCGTGTAAGTGTTGGGTCGGCCTTAAACATGAGGCGTGAAATAATATTTGTGAAACCATATGGCGCTAGATTAAATTACACACAAGTTATTCATTTGTGTGTTTTAAATATGGCTGTGTTATTTGTGAAATATGGATTTTTTGGGATTTATATGTGAATCTTTTGGGTTTTATTGTATTTTTTATGAAAGTTAGTGATATTTTTTTTATTGTAAATCAAGTATGACAGCAACCCGCCTGATGGGAAACTAGAGTGCGGCCTAAAAATGAAAGCGACTGCTACTGAAAGCACGGGTTCAAAACCACTTGCCGGTACCAATGTATCTTTGATATAATGTACTTTGGTCGCTTAGTATGGAAATAAAAATAAAAAAAAGTCTTTATACAAGCTGTACGGTTATGGGAACTAGGCACATCTTGAGGATGTGTTGAAAAAAACATTGTTTATTAAAGTGTTTTATATTTTGAGCTTCAGTTCATCGTGTTATTTTAATGAAAGTAAAGCTTTTTAGTTTAATTTCCATGAATGGAAATAACGCGACAATATTGTAAAGTTGTTTCGGAAATGTTGCAAATGCAGTACGATAAAGTTCGTTTTATGTTTTTTTCTGCAACTGGTACCACGAAAACGGCCTATTTTTTAATGTGGCTCGACATTATGACAGCCCCCTTCCTGATGTTTAATTGGATGGGGTCCATGAATGAAAGTGACTGCTACTAAAGGTAAATAATTGCAAGTAGCAGTCACATCCTCCATCGGCCTAGTTGGAACCTGAAACTTACAAGCTGCTAAATGCGACTAAGTCAGAGGTTCCCAAACTTTTTTTCTTATAGATTACTTTTAAAATTTTGTTGGTTTCAGTAGACTTCTCCTTGCAGCTACATTTCTACGGCGATTGTTACTTGTAAAAACTAGCACATTCCATACTAAGTTCAACGTCGAGACTTGCAAAGGCGTTTTTCGTAGAGTTTTATTTCCAAAACTCGATAAAAACGACCATTGCAAGTCTCGACGTTAAACTTAGTATGGAATGTTCTAGTTTTTACAAGTAACAAGCTTCTAAAAATATTATCTGCCTACATTGATTGGTTAAGTCAAGCCAACAGTTTAGTTCTTTACTGTGAAAACCAGATAGATTTTTGTGGACCCGAACGAATTATGAACCACCATTTTTTTTTTGTCACGCCAATGTAGACCTCCGTCGAGTCTCCCGTGGACCCACCTAGACCACTTTGGGAATCAATGGACTAGGTCATTTCCATTTTGGCATACTAAGGCGATCGTGCTCTAGTAGCATACAAATTAATGGTCTTAAAACCAAGAGTTTGAATTTTGGAACAAAAATTGCCAATGCCCATAACTAACGATCCGGGGTAGTATCACCACTTACAAGTACACAGACCGGGAAGTGATTTAGTCGTATTTCGGGATCAGCTTGTAAGTTGCCGGATGCAACTAGGCCGGTAGAGTGGATGTGATTGCTACTTACAGTAATTAAAATTGTAATAGCAGTGACATCCATTCATGGACCCCACTGGAGCTTAACATCAAGCTGGGTGCTGTCATAAGCTGTGTCACAATAAAAAAATGAGCTTTTTAATTGTGACTTGATAGCTGATTCCGAAACGTCATTAAGTACACTTGTATGTGTTGGTACTATCCCAGAGCGACAGACTGTACACCACTGCCTACCACTCATTTGACAAACAGACCCAGAGTAAATGTCAGCTCCATTGTCTCTTCCTATCCCTGTGGAGAAAAGGCGTGACAATTTGATTATTTGAAATAATAACAACTCCTTTTTTGTTGCAGAATAATGAAAGAACAAAATCGACGTAGGCAACGAAAGAATACGAACATTTAGCCCAAAGAAAAAACAAATGACAATACATCTGCGCATACGCAGACCGCTAACATGGCGGCGTTCAGGGGAAATTTCAAAAATAGAACTCAAGGGGATGAATCAATATATAAAAATAGATTTATGAGACGACCGGATATGCGATGTCTGTTTGTCCTGCTGATCATGTTTTATAGTTGCCATGGTTACCAGGAACAGAGGTTTATTATGGAACCCCATGATCAGGTAAAAACATATTTATTTATTTAGGAATTTTACCTCATTCTTAGGTAATTTCCTTATCCACCTTTTACCTATAATCATACCTCAATCTTTTTATTAAATATTACAAATAAAAGCCATGAAACAAATCTTTGTTTCAACCGGAAAGATCTTTAACCTTGTGCCTCCCGTAATACCCGCACTGGTCGGGGGAAGTGCGGGTATTATTATATATTCTCTCCCTCCTATAACCTTGGAACCTTCAAGCGATGTGTGAAGCACCTTTGGCCGGCATAGTGACGGCGACTGAGGCAGCCATGAACTAACTCGGTTGTTTCAGTAGTCGTCACTCTTCAATTTCCTCTTGCTTATCATCAGGCGGGTCGAGGTCAAATGTCGTGTCACATAAAAAAGGGTAAAATAAAAGTTCAATTTTAAAGTAATAAAAAGCCTGTTTTATCAAATATTAATTCATACAAAGAAATAATATTAAAACTAAGACGTCGATATATCATTTGATATTAAGTTGATGCCACAAAAACTGGATCTTAATTATAACGACAAAAAAGGTGATTGATTTACTATTGATTTTATGAACTATGTCGTCTAACTGGTTAGAAATAAATATCAATATGTCATGCCTTATCAATATTTAATAATTAATAGTTTTTAATATAAACTTACTTATATATTAATGAATTAAACAAATTTTATGCGGCTTATTATCGCGTTTATTTTGGTTTAGATTTTACAGTCTCTCCGTGACCACGATGGCTGCAAAGCTCTCGAAGCTTTGGAATAATAAAACATTGTAAAATCTTAACCAACGCGATAGTAAGCCGCATAAAATTTGTTTATTTTATTAATCAATGTTCGCGCAAAATCTAAGAAAATATTACTAATATATATATTTTTTTATTTTCATTTTTTTATTTGTTGCTTGCATATTATAGCACCATTACCTAAAGTTAAGCTGGAGTGTGGTCCATGAATGAAGATGACTTCTACTTGCAGTTATTAAACTACAGTTAAATAACTGCAAGTAGAGACGAACGGTTGGCGATTGGTTTGTTGCGCGTAAAGTCCCGGGTTCAATTTCCGGTTAGAGCAAATATTTGATTTATAGCTTTTATTTGTAATAATTTAATTATATTAAATATTGTAAATATTTGTTAATAAAAAAGAGGCGGATATTTGCTTCGAGTCTGGTTACCAAAAAGTGGTAGGCAGTGGTACCCAGTCTGCGCCGATGCGGGGTAATACCACAAGTAGTATACAGACCGTAAAGTAAGTGTAGTCCATAAGTGGATGCTACTACAATTCAATAACTGTAAGTAGTAATCACATCTACTATGCCGGCCTAGTTGGAACCGGCAACTTACAAGTTGATCCCGAAATGTGACCAAAACACTTCACGGTATGTATACTGTATACTTGTAAGTGGTGGTACTACCCCAGATCGGCAGACTGGGTACCACTGCCGACACTCTTATATGGTCGCTGGGCCTGTCATATGTCGAGCTACAATGAAAAAATATTGTATAATGTTGAATTAAATAATGCATTTTATTTCAGAGCGCAATCCTTGGGTCGCACGTGATATTACCATGTAGAATTGAAAATAAAGCTGGTAGCCTGCAATGGACGAAAGATGATTTTGGATTGGGCACACATAGAAATTTAAGTGGCTACGAGAGATACAAGATGATTGGAAGTGACGAAGAAGGTACGTCAGTTTATTTTAGCCGCCGTAGTATAGTGGCAGTGCAATAGTTACCCAAACCAGAAGAACAGGTTCAAAACCACTTGCCGGTACCAAGGTATTTTTGATATATGTACTTTGGTTGTCCTGTTTCTGTGATACAAGCACTTTAGTAGTAAATAAATAAATTATATAGTGCAAATGTGGCCGTGGTGTTGTGATAAATGAAAACGGGGAAACTCCATTACCCAACGTGTCTTTGTCGTCCTATTTTTATTATAGTAGCTTATTATAGAAATATAAAATATGCAAATGCGACTGCTCGCAACGCAACTAAATCACTTCACGATCTGTATACTTGTAAATGGTGGTAGTACCCCGGATCGGCAGAATGGGCACTACTGCCTATAAGTCTTTTACAACCATTCTGGAGCAAATATTTTTTTTATAAACAAATTTATTATTCAATCTGGTTATATTACGAATAAAAACTCTAAAACAATCTTAGCTCCGACTGGGAATGAACCCGGGACTTTACACGTAACCAGTACACCACGCCTGTTGCGTATCTGCCTATTCCTGTGGAAACTAGGGCATGAAATTTATGATGGTGATTATTTATGCAGATATTGAAAGTGATAAACTTTATCATAACTATAAAGCGTCCAAAAACATCGTGAGGTCATTGACATCCCACATTTGGCCATGACTCACTTGCGAATAAAAAAATTCAGACGTAAACACTTGTTTCAGTATCGTTCTATCATTTTCTGTGAATAAAGGTGGTTGGACTAGCGTACAAATTTTATGATAACCATTATTATTCCAATTAATCAATCAATCAATTTTTCACGCCTTTTTCCCACAGGGATAGGCATAGACAATGGAGCGCAACTTGCCACGATCCTGACACAACTCCCTCGCTTCCTTCACATTCACAATTCTCTTCATACAATCTCTATGGTTATGGGCACTAGGCAAAATATATTAAAGGCAACCGTGGTAGTGGTAGTAAAATGATCAAGAAAACCAGGAGCTCCCCGTTCTAACCTACTTACCGGTTTCACACCAAAATACATCGGTTTTAATACTCTTTCTTGCTGGTCGATATCGAATTATGGTTATGTTCGAGCTTGTTTCCGCACTTGAGTTCTCTGCGACTTCTTTGTGCTTGTGCGGAAGACCAGAAGACCCTTCTCGTTCCTGCAGAACTCCGGAAGCGTCCTCGCGTTGCCAAGGAACTTTGTCTCGCTTCAGCCACGCCACTGCAACTCGATAGGACATGCGCAGCTGTTTCCTTTTCATTCAAGCAGCATCTACAGAGGAGGCTATCCGAAATCTAGTCGGTATCAATAGTCAATATCTTTATCTGCCTTATAGTTTCATCGTGCTTGTAAATCGAGGTGATTGCTACTTAGCTGTCACATTCACTATGTCATCCTAGTAAGAATCGGTAACTTACAAGTTCATCCCGAAACGCGACTAAGTCACTCGATACGTACCTCGGTCGCTTATTTTCTATGCTTACATATGAGGACGCTTCCGGAGATATGCAGATAAGAGAAAAGTTGTAAAGGTTTACATGCGAATCAAATAGCTTAGTACAGAAATGTTTAAATAAAACTATAGTCCTAATAGTTTGACGCACGCACAATTTTATAAGTGGGAAGTGCGATATTTGGCACAGTGTTATTATTCACATAAATACTTTCAGTATGCCCAGTGTTTTTCTATATAACCATGTTATGTTGTAGACAGGATATTTCAGAAATTTCAGGAAGTCCTATAATACTCAATATTAGGGGTACTAAGTTTTTTTTTGTTTTTTTATGTTTATGCTATTTGCGTACATTTAATACAGTTAAATAAATGTATGCAGCAGTCACCTCCACTATGCCGGACTAGTGATGTTGGTACTACCACGGATCGTCCTTTAAAACAAGCTCCGAAGCAAAAAACACCTTTTATTAATAAATATTTTTAATATTCAATCTAATATTAAACATATTTTTCGCGACTAGGAATCGAACCTGGGACATTGATGGACCTTGATCCGCATTCGGTTGACCGAATCAGCAGCCGAACTATTATAAAGGGTTCTTCGGTTCTTGGCCAGTATAGTGACGGCGACTGAGGCAACAGTAAACTGAAACAGTTTTTTTTTTGTCTTCGGCGTTCTTTTACCTTCCTTTTGCCTACCATCAGTTTATGGTACCGGCTAGTGTTTTTTTAAGGCGGAGATTCTTTTATTGCGAGACTAAAAACTCTTATAGTCCTACTTCCTCATAGACAGATACAAGCCATTTCTACGTAGAAAGGTGTGAACTAATTTGAAGAATAGATAAACAAATACGTTCTATTTCTTTCAAAAGTCTTTAAATAGATGTTATTATAATATAAAAAAGCGGCCAAGTGCGAGTCGGACTCGCCCATGAAGGGTTCCGTAGCAGCAAGTAACAACATAATATAAAAGTTCTTGTAGTTCGTTATAACTTTGATCGGTTTTTATATTTGAGTTGATTGAATGAGAGGTAAATTGCGGTTCACGATTTATGACGTTTTAAAAAAAACTACTTACTAGATCTCGTTCAAACCAATTTTCAGTCGAAGTTTGCATGATAATGTACATCATAATATATTTTTACATCATAAGCAGTCACATCCACTATGTCTGCCTAGTTGGAAACGGCATCTTACAAGCTGCCGGATCACACACAATGGAGGTGGAGGGGCGCGTCATTTCGGCTTAGACAAACTATACATAATTATTTTAAACTTTGCGTTTACTTAGAGATTATAGTGGTTTTTCTGAGTAAAGGGGAAGTGTCAGCGGATATAGGAAGGGCGTTAGAGTGATCAACGGGGGCGCCGTAAATGTAATTTATAAATAGTTTACGATGCCGTATTTAAAACAAACCGGAAAACTATTATAATTGTAATCAATAGTTGAAACTGATTAGCTGAAAACTTTACAAAGAGTGGTAGGCAGTGGTACCCAGTCTGCCGATCCGGGGTAGTACCACCACTTACAAGTATACAGACCGTGAAGTGATTTGGTCACGTTTTTGGGATCAGCTTGTAAGATGCGGTTCCAACTAGGCCGGCATAGTAGATGTGATTGTTTCTTACAGTTATTGAATTGTAAAAGCAGTGGCATCCATTAATGGACCACACTCCAGCCTCCATTAATCAATCAATCAAAAACCAATCACACTGTCACGCCTTCTACCCACAGGTATAGGCAGAGACAATAAAGCGCCACTTGCCACGATCCTGACACAACTCCCTCGCTTCCTTCACATTCACAATTCTCTTCATACAAGCTTTATGGTTATGGACACTAGCCAACATAGCTTTCTTGAGGATGTCTCCGATTTGGATGTCTTTTTAACGCATCCATTCACAATAAATTCTTTTCGTCAATCTACTTTCAATCATCCGTTCCATGTGCCCAAACCATTGAAGCATTCCTTTGCCTTGTCACTACATCCTCATTCAAACCACATCGCGCACCGTGCTACTCGTATAGCTTATTCTATCTGCTATCGTCACTCCACATACACTCCTTAACAACCGCATTTCTACAGCGTTAATTCTACTCTCATGCTTCTTCTGCCACACCCAACATTCATACATTAATGTAGCAATAATCACCGCCTCCATTAACAACCAGCTTAACATCAGGTGCGGTGATGTTATAAAGAAATGTAATGTAACGTTTACCAATTCACCAAAGTTTACATTATCTGTTAGGTTGGGTAACTAAAATGATAAAAAATAGTTTGTTTTATTTAGAATTTTTATACTAAGCGTGCTTGTATCATAGAACCAAAGTACATATATCAAAGATACCGGCGAGTTTCATCGTTTGCGTGGCTATTTCACTACGGTTGCCTTAATTGATTATATTTATTGTTTTAGGTGATTATTCTTTGGATATAAGAAATATAACTTTGGAAGATGATGCTACATATCAATGTCAAGTTAGCTCTGGTTTAAATGGTAAGTTAAAAGCTATATTTAATTTGAATTTTATTGAATTAAAACATTAAAAAGTAGTAGGCTGTGCGACCCAGTCTGCCGATCCGGGGAAGTACCACCACTTACAAGTATACAGACTGTGAAGTGATTTGGTCGCGTTTCGGAATCAGCTTGTAAGTTGCCGGTTCCAACTAGGCCGGCATAATGGATGTGATTGCTACTAACAGGTATCAATTTGTAGTAGCAGTGACATCCAATCGGTATCGGCAGAGACAATAAAGTACGACTTACCACGATCCTGATACAACTCCCTCGCTTTCTTTACATCCAAAATAGTCTTCATACTATAAATAGACGGCGACTGAGGTAACCGCATTATGGAACGGTATTTTCAGTTGATAGCGCTCCTCTTGCTCAGGCAAAACGATTGCTCACCATCAGGCATCATAAGGTAACATATTTTGTTAATATATAATGTTTAAAACTCAACAGGAGAGCCAGGTATCAGGTCCAGATCAGCTCAATTGACTATTTTGATTGCACCAGACCCGCCAAAGATTACTCAAGGTGCATTCATAGATGCGACAGAGGATAAAGCTGTCGATATTGAATGCGTCTCCATGGGCGGAAAGCCTGCAGCTGAGGTAAGGATTTCTTTAAAAAGATATTAACTAAGTTATTCTAGACCTAACTAAGATGTAACTAAGATATGTAGACTGATGACGTCACTTAAACGATCCTTAATGTTTTGACTGACCACCTAATGTATAAATATATTTGAAACCCTCGTCCTTAATTTTTATTATTTGCCCAGTGATAATTTAAAAAAATATTTGGATAAACTATATTTATAAAAATGTAGATATTTTCTTAGATTCTGCGCGATCATTGGTTATTGAATTAAACAAATTTTGTGCGGCTTACTATCGCGTTTATTTTGGTTTTGATTAACATTTTTTTATTATTCCTACGTTTTGAGAGTTTTGCAGCCATCGTGGTCACGGAGAGCCGCATAAAAATTATTTAATTCAATATTCATAATATTATTTTCTGCATTCAAACATTCGTGGTAAAAAAGAAAATTTCATATTTTCACGAACATAAACATAAAATTTCTAGAGTGGAGACCACGAACTGGAAGACGCAGCGTAGGTAGGCCTCCCACTAGGTGGACTGACGACATAGTGAAAGTCACGAATAACCGGTGGATGTCGTTCGAAATGGCGTTCTAAGGGGGAGGCCTATGTTCAGCAGTGGAAGCATTCTGGCTGATGATGATGATGATGATGATGATGATGATGATGAAACATAAAATAAACCTAGCCTCTAAAAACATGTAAAATCTATAGAAAAAAGTAATTTTACTTTAGGGGAATTCCTGTGACCCAACCCAAAGCAACCCTAATTTAGGTAGCAACCCGAGTTTAACAATCGCTGTTACAGAGATAATCAACTACTCAATCAATCAAGAGGCTACTATTAGCGCCCTCCACCATATAACATAGATTAAGATATAGATTCCTATTGTGTCTGCCACTTGCATTCATTAACCGGTAGTAGCAGTCCCCTCCAGTCTTGAACCACACTCTAGCTCATAACTCTTGTTTCAGATTACCTGGGTTGATAGTAATCAAATAGTGATAAAGAAGGGGATTGACAGTCGCGTTGATTTATTAACAGACGGCCAAAGATTTATAACCAGGTAAATACATTTTTTACACGACATCTGACCTCGACCCGCCTGATGATAAGCAAGAGGAGGTCCAAGAGTGACGACGACTAAAAAACCGAGTTAGTTCACGGCTGCCTCAGTCGCTCTCACTATCCCGGCGATGCGTGAAAAAGCACTTTCACGCATCGCTTAAAGGATCTAAGGTAATAGGATGGGAAGAACACATGGGCTGTAAATTACTATTTTAAATGTTCCGAGGAGTTCTTGAAACTTGTTCCTACCTCGCCTTTTACACATATGATACCCGCATTCGCGGTCGCCTTGGTGTAGTGGAAGAAAATAATTGGAATTATTCCTTGTAGAAAAGTCGGTTAGGCTGGAATTACGAGTAGAGAATTTCTCGGACTTGTTTATATTTAATACCTTGATTTGCATGTACATATAATATTCGCAGATCTGTATTGCGGTTAATACCTCGCAAGGAGCATCATAACCAAAGTATAACATGTCAGGCGCAGAATACGGCCGACAGGGCGTATAGAATGGCTACTGTACATATTGAGGTAAGATTTATGTTATATGTGTATATCCTTGCTTATATTATAAACGCGAAAGTTTGTGAGTATGGATGGATGTTTGTTACTCTTTCACGCAAAAACTACTAAATAGATTTTAATAAAACTTTACAATAATATAACTTATGCATCAGAATAACACATAGGGTATAATTTATAAACATATATTTTGTGAATAATTATTAAAATAAAATAAAAACCATTTTCTCTTACAAAATTGCATGCGTTCAGAAATTTATTTTGGGTTAATTAAGGAAAATATATCAAGCTATTGAGAATTAAAAGCAAATTGTCAATTTTGGCATATCAGTAAAAATACATTGTCCAAAAACCTATGTTGTATTATTTATAAAGAGAAACGATTATATTATGTCCAGTCACAATTAAAAAAAAAACAATTTATTTATTATAAATCAAAGGATTTAAATCAATTAAAATTTTTGATTCACCCAACTTATGAGTTCGGCTTATCTGTAACACAACATTCATTGACTTTTAGGCGGTATGAAGTTCGCCGGGTCAGCTAGTATTTAAATATGTGTGAAAAATTACAGATATTTGCAAAGGAACTTCTGTCCCAACAAGCTCCTACTGTTTAACAGTAGTAGGCAGACAGTTAGTGGTTATTTGCCCAGTCTACCGATCCGGGGTAGTTCCACTACTATGGAGGAACAAGCCAGTCTTTGACAACTAATTTTAAGTGTACAGACCGTAAAGAGACGTAGTTTAAAATTGCCTGCTTCAGCAAATAGTCGCTACTGCTACTTGTAGTTATTTAACTGTATACGAGTACTAGCAGTCGCTTCCTTTCAAGGACAGCACTCTAGCTTAACATCATGAGGGGTGCTGTGAAACAACCACAACAAACAACAAAATCATTATTAAAGAGAGTTAAACCTTAGTAGGGTAGCTTAGTGCCGTAGAGCGTGTATGAAGAGGATTGTGAAAGTAAGGGAAGCGAGGGAGTTATGTCAGGTTCATAGCAAGTGGCGCTTCATTAGCTCTGCCTATTTATGTGGGACAAAAGCGTGACGATTTGATTGATTAATTGATTGAGCAAGGTGGAAACGAAGAGGAATTTAGACTTGACAATTTGACAGATCGATAATTGTGAGACACAAGACGGAGCACCGCCTGATGTTAAGCTGTAATTCGATGCATGAAAGAGAGCCTCGTGCAGTTCCTGATCATGAAACGCGACTGCTTCAGTCAGGGTTTTTACATCTGTAGTTACGATGGTCTTCAGTTTCAGTCGGTATAAGTATGCGCGCTTCATTGTTTACTTTTTCTACAGGTAAAGTATGCACCTAAAGTGAAGGTCTTCGTAAAATCTGAAGACGATAATGAAAAAGTTCCTGAAGGAGATGACGCCGTAATAGGTATATACATGTATTTAATTATTGCACAAATTATACAAGTAATCATATGATAACAAATAAAAAATAATAAATAAATAAGATTTTTTTTCAAATAATTCGTTCACGCCCTTTAATATAGAATTTACCATTAGAATTTCCATAGAATGTTTCGTAGAGTTTTCCATCTTTAAATTACACAAAAATAATTTTGTGTGATTTATAAAAAATAAATTTGTATTGATATAATTTTGTTTCCAATTATAAAGTTCCAAAAATTTGGAAGAGCGCAGTTGTTATTTTTAAAATTGTTGGTAAACTTGATTATAATAAGTGCCATTTTCTTATTTATTTATTGGTAATAATGTTTTTAGTCTGTGACGTCGATGCGAATCCTTTACCGAAGCAATATAATTGGTACATAAACAATAAACCAGTCATTGGGGACTATGACCGTGAAATGGTAAGTTGATCATTATACTATTTTAGCATTCATTTCTTTATCGGAATTTATAATTTATAATTTATATTATATTATATTATATTATATTATATTATATTATATTATATTATATTATATTATATTATATTATATTATATTATATTATATTATATTATATTATATTATATACTATATATTATATAAAATCGTTAATTTATGAATGACTTTTTGTTTAAAATTTAAATAACAACACAGTTAAAGTGTAAGGTTTGTAAAAAGAAGCACTTGCTGCCTCTGCCTATTCCTAAAAGAATTGAGTCGTAACAAAACAAAATATAATGACTACATTTTAAATATTTATTTTGTTTATTGTAGCCTAACAATGTCTGATGTTAAGCTGAATCGATGTTATTAAAATACATTTTTATATTTACACGTGTGGTGCTTTGGTTAGCACACCCCAATAATATTTAATATTAGATTAAATATTACAAGCATTTGTCATTTTTATATGACCAACTTCCTCCTTTTTTATAAACCTTATTTTACGCGGGTGAAACCGCGAGCACAGCTAGTTTGGTAATAAAAAAGAGTCGAATATTTCCTCCGGGTCTGATTGTCAAAGAGTGTTACGCAGTGGTGCCCAGTCTGCCGATCTGAGATAATACCAACACTTACAAGTATACAAACCGTGAAGTGACTTAGTCGCGTTTCGGGATCAGCTTGTAAGTTGCCGGTTCCAAAATGCTGTAAATTGGCAGGCCACGTAAAAAAACAATATACATACATATATGTACATAGTAATAGATTAAACTTTCTTGTTACTTTATATTAGACGTTTAATCTCACAATAATTTCTACTTATAAGACCTTTCATTTCCTATAAACTAGAATTAAATAGGATGACATAAAAAAGCCAAGCAATCGTATTACAAAAAGTGCGTTCGGAATATTGCTATTTATACTTTATTTTATCTTCCCACAAACCGCTACTCGTATTTACTTGATAATCTCATCAGGTTTGTTGCGAAGGGAATAAGGCTGTATACACATTATTATTATTTACATATTAATACTAAGCTACTAAAGTGATTGTATCATACAAACAGGACAACCAAAGTACATTAAAAGATGTTTTATTTTATTAAAATCCTTTATTGCACCAAAATAAACTTAAAAATAGGTACAAAGGCGAGTTTAATGCCTATTAGGCATTCTCTAACAACTAGTTATTAGGATGATTAGAGTGGTAGGCATTCGGGGTGCATAAAGTGCCGATTCGGGGTAGTATAACCACTTACAAGAAAACAGACCGTAAAGTGATTTGGTCGCGTTTTGGGATCAGCTTGTAGTACCAGTGATATCTTTTCATGGACCACACTCCAGCTTAACATCAATCTGGGTGCTGTCATATGTCGAGTCACAATAAAAAATAAAAAAAGAGAAAATGAACTACCACAATTACATAAACTACATACAAGTATCACAAGTATATATGTACATATATGTAGGTATGAAGATAAAGATACATTGGTGCCGGCAAGTGGATTTGGACCCGTGTTCTCGGTTTGCGTAACTATCTTGTCGGTCGGAATGGCGTTCTAATTGTGACGTCTATGTTCAGCAGACGTCTTCTGATGATAATAATACAATCATGATTCTTGGTTTGCGTGACCATTTTACTGAACCACGATCGTCTAAGGTTCTTACTTTAATTCTTTGCTTTTTACATTAAAATAGAATAAAAAAACGATTAAATTTAAGGGTTGACATGTAGTTTTAATTCATGCAACATAGTGTACCGTAACCTTTATATTTTTCCCATGATTATATGTACAGTTGGAATTAATCAATATTTTCTTGCAGATGATCTTTAATGTATCGCGGAAATTGAACGGGGCAATTGTCGAGTGCGAGGTTGGGAACTCTGTTGGTGTGAGTTCTGAAAAGAAAGTTCTGGAAGTCACTTGTAAGTACCAACAAACATACAATTTTATTATAAGGTGACTGTGGTGTAGTGGTTGTGGAATAGCTTTGTGGAAGTGCTTTTGAACTCGTCATCCAGTACCAATGTATAGTTGATATGTGTGCATTGGTTATCCTGTTTCTTTGATACAAGCACGTTTAGTTCTTTTCCCGTTCGAAGCAAATGTTTTATTTGTAATGTTTAGTAATTTAATATTACAAATACCTAATTAATAATGAAAAAAAGAGTCGGATATTTGTCCCGGGTTGTCTAAGAGTAGTAGGCAGTGGTGCCCAGTCTGCCGATCCGGAGTAGTACCACCGTAAGTTGTCGGTTCCAACTAGGCCGGCATAGTGGATGCGACTGTTACTTGTTGTCATTTAACTGCAGTAGTAGTCACCTCCATTTACGGACCGCACTCTGGTTTAACACCAGGCGGGGTGCTGTCACATGTCGAGCAACAGTAAAAAATATTAATAATGACGTCTTATTTTTAGATCCGCCGTCTTTTAAGGCTCGTCCGAAGAATGTTGCTGCTGAAGAGGGAGCCACAGTGACATTGAATTGTGACGTAGATGGATACCCTCAACCGGAGATACGATGGTTGTTGTACGAGCCCGGTCGTATTGGCGTAAGTGACTGACTACTAGAACCATTTTAATATTTTTTAAATTCTTTTAAAACCTAATTCTCTATGTACAAAGTCGAACCTAGACACTCTCTGCCATTTACCCTTAGGGATCAACATAAAGGATCAATCAATTGTTCAAATTTTCACGCCTTTTTTCTACAGGGATAGTCTGAGACACTGGAGTTGTGCCACGATCCTGACACAACTCCCTGTATTATCCATGTATGTGGAGTGCGCGATATATGTGGTTTGAAATAAGATGTGAGGACAAGGATAAATGCTTCGATGGTTTGGGCACATGGAAAGGATGAGTGAAAGTAGATTGACGAAAGGAATTTATAAATATGATGTGGATGGATGTGTTAAACAAGGCTCAAGAAAGCAGGGTTGCCTAGTGTCAATAATTGTAGAGCATGTATGAAAAAAATTGTGGATGTGAGCGAAGTGAGGGAGTTGCGTCAGGATCGTGGCAAGGGCGCTCCATTATCTCTGCCTACTCCTTTGGGAAAAAAGGCGTGACAATTTGATTTTTATTCGATCACAGAGAATGTTCCGAGGAGCTCTTCAACCTTGTTCTTGCCTAGTCTTTTGACACCCATGAGTTGCATTTATCAGAATTTGCCAGCCCATGTGTTCTTCCCATCCTATGACCTTAGAACCTTCTATCGAAGCGTGAAAGCATCTTTAGCCGGTATAGTGGTGGTGACTGTGACACTGATTTTTAGTCAACATGGTTATTTTAAGCTTAAAAACTTTTTCAGCAGGTTAAGGGAAAAACAGCAAATCTGAAACTGAAAGTGAACAATGGCACAGCTGGCAGATATTTGTGCAAAGCCAGTGTTGATGGGTATCATGAAATTGAAGCACAGGCTCATGTATTTATTAAAGGTAAGATTTTAAGAGTGATAAGCAACAAGTGTCCGGTCTAACGATCCGGATTCCTCCACTTACAAGTCGCCTTTCGGAATTAGATTTTAAGTTGCCGGTTTCATCTAGGAACCGACGTAGTGGATGCGACTGCTATTTGCAGTTATAACGTCACAAACAACTCGGAAAGAGATCGTCACCGGATCGTCTTTCGCCTCGCCATCAACCAGGCGTCTATCTAACGTAAGGACATAACTAAAGCGGATAAGCAACTCGGCTATGGCTAAGCGACGCAGCACTCACGGTTCGGGGAACTGCAAGTTGACCACGCACCACATCGCGGTTCGGAGCTTGTCCAGATCCGAGGCGTGTTACAATTCCGATTAGTCTGCGTTGCTGTAGGGAGTTTCATACAAAGAATACTGAACGGCTTGAGTTGATACGGTGACGATCCCTTTCCTAGTTGATATGTGTGCTTGACCCTGTATAGCAGTCGCCGCTAATAATGGAGAGCGCTCCAGCTTGACAATTGGCGGGGTACTATCATATATTGAGACTTAATAATTTACAAATATATTAAATTCCCGGGTTCCGGTCGAAGCAAATATTTGTTTCATAGCTTTTATTTGTAATACTTAATAATTATATTAAATATTGCAAATATTTGTTAAAACAAAACAAAATAGGTGGATATTTGCTTCGGGTCTGGTTATCGAAGAGTGGTAGGCAGTGGTACCCAGTCTGCCGGTCCGGGGTAGTACCACCAATTACAAGTATACAGACCGTGAAGTGATTTGGTCACGTTTCGGGATCAGCTTGTAAGTTGCCGGTTCCAACTAAACCTAACAATTTGATTTAACTTTTTGTTTGTTTATTTACATTTCTATACTTAGCTATGCTATATCATAGAAACAATACGTAAAGTACATGTTATATGAACCAGCGCCTAATTGGTAAATTGATTGATATTAAAATTAATAATAATAAAATAATACGTAGGTCCGCCGAAAATTATATCAAATTTAACCCAATTCGGTATGGAAGGCGAGATGGTGTCGATCGAATGTGCAGCCGTTTCAGTGCCCAAGCCAGATGATATAAGTTGGTTCTACAATGGCAGAGAAATCAGTGTTATACATAATCAGGTAAGATATTTTATTAATTTTTTAAAGAGTAGATTTTAAAAGTGGTAGGCAGACGGTATACTGTGTTTTTTCTTACTCGACAGACGTAGTAAACAAACATGAAAATAACCATTTCATAGAATAAACACACACAATGCCTAATCAAGGCGACAGTGGTGTAGTGGCAGTGCAAAGGTTACATAAACCGGAGAGCACGAGTTCGTGACCACCCACCGGTACCAATGTATCTTTGATATATGTACTTTGATTGTCTTGTTTCTATGATACAAGCACTTTAGTGGCTTAGTATAGAAATATAAAAAAAATAGAGAATGTAACAAATACACAAAAGTAAATAAAATTACATATTATACAATATTTTTAATAAAAACGATTCATATGGAAACGGTATATATTTTAAATATTTCTATACCCGGTAGGGTAGAGCACGGCTGTGCAAAATATTCTATACAGACATCTCATCATTTACCTGTTATTCGACAAATATATTTTTTATTTGTTTTTATTACATTTCTATACTAAGCTACTAAAGAGCTTGTATCATAGAAACAGGAAAACCAAAATACATATATCAAAGATACATTGGTACCGGTGGGTGGGCTCGAAGTCGTGCTTTTCGGTTTGTGTAACCATTGCACTGCCACTACACCACGGTCGCCTTAGCACCAGCAAGTGTATTTGAACCGGAGGCTCTTGATTAGCGAGCCTATTCTACAACTACTTCACCACGGTCGGTGGTTATAAAGGTTACTAATGAAAATATAATAGTACATTATTCTCTTTCTATAGGAATACGCAATAGTAGAAACACCGCTATCTGATGGTATAGTTAAAACGTCCCTAGTTATAAAGTCAAGCCAATCAAAACATTTCGGCTTGTACAATTGCAGTATAACAAATGAATATGGAAATGCTAATGAAGGAATATTATTGAAGGCACATAGTAAGTATACATATTTATTTTATTGTGACTCGACATATGACAGAACCCCGCTTAATGTTAAGCTGGAGTGCGGTCCATGAATTGAGGTAACAACTGCTACTTACAGTTAAATAACTTGCCTAATTGGAACCGGTAACTTACAAGCTGATCCCGAAACGCGACTAAGTCACTTTAGAATCGTAAAATAAAATATTGTTTAAAGTCGTCGGTGTTCTTGGAAGTCGAGGCAAGTCGAGGTCAGATATCGCGTCATGAAATAAAAAAATAAAATGTGAATCTACATGTATCGCTTACCTGATTAGGTTCCTGCAGTAGTTGGCCAGTACGGGTGGGGTGACAAGTAAACAAAAACACACCCCTCCCGCACGGTTCCACTACCGTAGGAACTAGGGATGTTATGGAACTCCGTAACCGAATCTATCGGATATCTGAAATAAAAACCTATCCGTAACCATATCTGAAACCGGTATAATATTATCCGTATCCATATCTGAAATTCCATACCCATAACATCCCCAGTAGGAACCTAATCAGCTAAGCACTATTTTTTTTTATTGTGACACGACATCTGACCTAATCCTACTATATTTTTATAAATGTGAATGTAAGTTTGTTTGTTACGTTTTCACGCAACAACTACTTAACCGATCATCATGAAACTTTGTACAGATATTTTTGGAGGCACTAGAAGTAACATAGGATACTTATAATTTAAAAATATATATATAGTTTAAAATTGACTACAGTTTAAGCTGTTTGGAATTTTCTATATTTATTTTAATTTCCGTCTGTCATTTTTATATGAGATCGATTTATAAATACAAAGAAGGGATATACAGCCGAATTGAGAACCTCCTCTTTTTTTTATGACTGTGTGTTATAAACCCAATTTTACGCGGGTGAAACCGCGGGCACAGCTAGAAGATAATATTTTCTGTTTTTGTTTTAGAAACGTTCCCTCTAATAATGATATTAGTAGCTGTCTCATCCGTAATAGTGCTTCTCTCTTTTGTTATATTAATAATAATGTGTATTAAAAGAAAGAGAAACAAAACTAAAAACGTGAAAGAGAAGTCCGATGTTAAAGAGAACAACAGTGACTATAAAGAAAGTGACAGGAGTTCGAATATAAGTGATTATAAAATTCCACATGAGGATGGGACTTATGATCTGGTAAGTAATGTGTTTAAGAATAATAAACAATATTTTGTCGACCGAATCGGCAGTCGACATAAAAGGTTCGGCGCGCCGTTTCTGTGTAGAACAATCGACAAGTGGAATGCTTTACCAGCCTTTGTGTTCTCTCCATCTTATAATCCTGGATCCTTCAAACGATGCGTGAAGAAGCACCTTTGGCCGGCATAGTGAAGACTGTTTTCACAGACGTCGGCTCTCTTGGACCTCCTCTTGCTTGCCTTCTAGCGGGTCGAGATCAGGTGTTCAAATGTCGAGTCATAATAATAAAAACAATATACGGCGGGCGCTAAAATAAAGACAAACCAAAAAGAACCGCCGTTTGCCACTAGTGCTGTCATAAGTAGAGCCTATGTAATAAAACAAAAGTTTTTTTGTAGAATAATGTACACTGGTTCATTAAGTAAAGCATTTCATAATGGAATCGATTTCCTAGTGCCCATAATCCCGAAGCTTGCATAAAAAGAATTGTGGATGTGAGCGAAGCGAGGGAGTTGTATCAGGATCGTGGTTAGTGGCGCTCCATTGTGTCTGCCTATTCCTGTGGAAAAAACGCGTGACAATTTGATTGATATATTATTGAATACATATATATGCATATATAATGACACCTAAATATAGTATTTTCTTAGATTTTGCGCGAACATTATCGCACTATCGCGTTTATTTTGGTTATGATTTTACATTTTTATATTGTTCCGACGTTTAGAGAGCTTTGCAGCAATCGTGGTAACGGAGAGAACCAAAATAAATGCGATAGTAAGCCACAAAAAAATTATTTAATCCGCCAAAATATCTCGTTAAAGTCTACTCATTTTTTTAGGACTACACAAGCTCTAGCCATACCGGGTCTAATTTGAAATTGGCCGGATTACCTCTGGCCGGACCGGTCTCTTTGCCAAATATCCGGCACGATGATCCCTTGATGCAATTCCGTTATAGCAACGACTATACAGATCCCATGTTTGTCGATGCTTATTTGAAGGTAATATTTTAAAATAATCTAATGTTGTTTTCTTTTATAGAATTTAGACTTGTTTATGTGTTTTGTCTCTTTTTAACAATACAAACAAAACAAACAAACATATAAGTAAAAATCTCTTCTTTTTATATTAGTAATAAAGAATAATTAATTAGAAATAAAATATAAATATAAGTTAATGTAATTGCTTCGTTTGTAGTATATTTGCACCCTGCCCATAATTTCTAACCATCCCAAAGGTTAGTTGTTAGAAAAGTCCTAACATGCATTGAACTCGCCTATTTACCTAATTTTTAAGTTTTGGTGCAATAAAGGATTCAAGAAACAAAATAAATAATTTAGTTCTTCAATTTATTATTAAGTTTTATCAAGAAAAATATGGTTTGAACAATCTTTAAATTGGTTTTTAGAAATGATATTACTGTAATTTATCACGATAAACTGAAATCATATTTTGTAAAGATATTTTTTTAAAACTAAATTTGACGTAATATAAGTATCTTATGTCAAACGTACGTAGAAAAACGTGCGTAGATTTAGGCCGGGAATACAAATCCGATTTCGCTTCCGATTGTCTGATCAGACTATCGGATCGGATGCACACAATACACATCCGATTCTTGCGTCAGACTTTTTCTGAAGTCAGTTGTTCTCGAGCTGTGAATGATTGCTTGTCAAGATTTACGGAGCGAAAAGAAAAGATGGACGACGAATTATTGCATACTAGCTGTGCCCGCGGTTTCACCCGCGTAAAATTAGGTTTATAACAGATATAACAAAGGAGGAGGTTCTCAATTCGACTGTATATGCTTTTTTTGTATTTATAACTCGATAACTCATATAAAAATGACAGACGAAATTAAAAATTAATATAGATAAATTCCAAATAGCTGAAACTATAGGAAACTATGGTAAAAAAAAAATATTTTTATTAGAAGTAACTTATGTTACTTCTAGTACTTCCAAAATATGTGTATAAAGTTTCATGATGATCGGTTAAGTAGTTGTTGCGTGAAAACGTAACAAACAAACTCACATTCACATTTATAATAATAGTAGGATATGCATATTCAGAAGGTAATAACAATAAAGAAAAATTCCAAACACCTGAAAGTATAGTCTATGGAAAGTATAGTGTATAGTCTTCATAGTATAGTTAATTGGATTGGAATATAGTGCGATGGTATTATAGTACTCTATAATACCATGCACCTATTAAAAATGAATAAACTAAAAATGAAGTATCATTTTGTATGTGTAACACCTAACCAAAAATAAACCTGCCAATAACTAACCTTGGGCCTATATTACTTTAAGTATATAGTATACTTAAGTATATACCTATATACTTGAAAATTGGCAAAACGGACACAACCGTCAATGACGTCTGCCCTCACTATAGTATAATAGTTATCTGTGGCGTCTGCCTGTCCGCGTTCCGACTTCTTCCCCCACTTCACTCGCCGTGCGTAGGATTTACGCTACACTATTTTGGCTATAATGGCTTACACATAAGATCTAGATATATACTGTCGCGGGCTTTTTTGTAGGTCTATTTAAGATAAACATATTCATGATACATTACATATGTGTAACTCTAGCGGTTTTGGCAGCGCACGCCAGAATATCTCGCAGATGGTAGATTTTTATCCTACTTACTTGACACTTATTGTCATATTTTTGACACAATATCTTGATAAATAGTAGCCTATGTGTTATTCTGATGTATAAGCTATATTGTTTTCATTAAAATCCATTCAATAGTTTTGGCGTGAAAGAGTAACAAACATACATCCATCCATCTATCCATCCATACTCACAAACTTTCGCGTTTATAATATAAGTAAGGAAGTAAGGATAATTATTACTACTCCAGATGGGCAGACGGGGTACCACTGCCTACCACTCTTTGACAAGCAGACCTGAAGCAAATATCCATCTCTTTTTATTTAATAACAAATAAATATTTTTTTCTCCGACCGGGAATCGAACCCTTTACACGCAACAAACCATTCGCCAACCGTTCGTCTGTCGTTAAAAAATCTTTGCGAGATTGCCAGCATATACATCACAGCATGACCAGTATATGAATGGTAATCATCACTGCTACTCAAGACCCAATCTGCACTAGCATAAATTGTAATAGGTTTACAAGTTTACTTGAAACATAGTTGCTAGTGCCTTTGAGATATCTTAAGAGCCTTTTACCGCAGCTATGTTCACACTTCCCAATGCGAATAGAATTGGCTCGAGTAACTGACTGGATGTGTACAAATTGATAAGCACAATATAGAGCCTATTATCTCCTAGTATGAATAGTCCACAATTTTTGGACCCAACTTAATGTAGGTACAAGCGGAGTGGCAGCAGAATTACAGTCTTTCGTACCATATTTATAGGGCAAATTATTTACAAATCGGAAGTACAAATCAGAAGTACAAATCGGAAGTACAAATCGGAAGTACAAATCGGACGTGTATTTTGTTTCTGTATTTTGTATGCAAACTGCACCTTCAGACAATCGGATCGGCCATAAAATCGGAAGCGCCTTGGCGTTGCTTCCGATTTTGACATCCGATCCGACTATCGGATCGGACGTGTATTATGTATTCAAACAAATGTATGGCAAGAGTGCCTTCCGATTGTCTGATCAGACAATCGGATCCGACTATCGGAGAGCAAAATCGGACTTGTATTCCCAGCCTTAACCGATGTTAGGTTATGCAAACCTAATCCGACTTTTCCCGTGCGAAGTCTTGAATCTCCATCATGCTTACCATCAGGCAGTAGGTCAGATGACGAGTTTGAATTAAAAAAAAAAACTAAAAATAATTATAAAAACTAAAAGTTTCTAAAATTGTAATGGACGTATTTTTTGTATTTAGGCTCCAGGATATTTGTCATATGCAGAGTATACACCAGATTATCCATTGCCACCTGGGTTGAGGGTACAGTCACCATCAAATTTGGACGTTGCAAACGCTAATAGGTAAGGTTACAAAATTGTTTATTGTTTGCCTGGTGGTAAAGAACCCCAAGGTCCAAGAGTACCGACTGAATACTGTATTCATAGAGAATTTCATAGAGAATTCATGACAACTTTAAGGAGACCTGTGGTAGTGCAATAGTTGCGCAAACCAAGAGCACGGGTTTAAAACCACTTGCCGGTACCAATGTACTTTGATATATGTACTTTGGTTGTCCTTTTTCTATGATATAAGCACTTTAGTAGCTTAATAAAGAAGTCTAAATAAATAAAAATATAGACGCCAAATAAATGAATAATTTGATTTAGTCGTGTCTCGGAATTAGCTTGTAAGTTGCCAGTTCCAACTAGGCCGGCATAGTGGATGTTACTGCTGCTAACAAATATTGAATTGTAGTAGCAGTGACATCCATTCATGAACCACACATCAAGCTGGGTGCTGTCATATGTCGAGTCACAATAATAAAGAAACAAAAATAGCGTTTATTTTTGGTTAATGAATGCACAATTTTTTTATTTCGACATTACGAGAGCTTTGCAGCCATCGTTGTCACGGAGAGACTATAAATAAAAAATCCGCATAAAATTTGTATAAATCATATTTTTAAAGTTTTGCTCAAAGTTTATTTTGATAATGTTTAGGTCACTCCAAGGTTCGTTGACTCGAAGTATCGACACAGCATCAACAGTACCCATGAGTGGTGCCTCCCAAAATAATTCACTTCAACGCAATAAACCACAAGATGAATCCGAAACGATTAATCATCTTGGATTGCCTGTTGGCACCGAAGGTGAGTCGATTTTATTATTATTGTTCAATTTTTTATCATTTACATTATTTATTATATTTTTAAATAAATAAATAAAATAAAAATATATGTATAAAAAATACCCATTGACCCACCGACATCGGGAGTAGGGTCCAAGCCACCGGTGTGGTCAGGGCTTCTAAGAAAGGAACTTTCTAACAGTACAACAATACTCCTAACAGAAAGCGGTACTCCGTGTCCTGGAGTGCCGCTTTCTATATCAAACGCTTAATCCAACTACCTAACTAGAGCCTCTTTAGGTGTTTGTCTACGCTCAACTGGACCAGCATAGTGGAGGCGTCTGCTACTTATATTTTTTACCTGTAGTAGCAGTCGCTTTTATTCGTAGACCGCACTCTATCTTAACATGGGTTATCAAAGAGTGGTAGGCAGTGGTACCCAGTCTGCCGATCCGGGGTAGTACCACCACTTACATGTATACAGACCGTGAAGTGATTTGGTCACGTTTCGGGATCAGCTTGTAAGTTGCCGGTTCCATCTAGGCCGGCATAGTGGATGTGATTGCTACTCACAGTAATTGAATTGTAGTAGCAGTGACATTCATTCATGGACCACACTTTGGCTTAACATCAAGCGGGGTGCTGTCATATGTCGAGTCACAATAAAAAAAAAAAAAAACATCAGTTTACGGCTGCCTTAGTCACCGTCACAATGCTGTACAGAATATTAATAAACAATATAAGAACTGCGCCTTTTAAATCCTGTTTGGAACTTTTTATTAAGATCTCCTTCAAAAGGGGATAAGTTAAAAAAAAATGTAAAGATAAGCCTCTAATTAAGGTGTCGGCAAGTAATTTTAGTTCGGGCCCAGGTAGTTTTGAAGGTTTTAATTGAGGTCCAGAATAAAACTCGTACGACTTTATATATTTTTACTTATCCCCTAATAAAGAGTATTTTTTTAACCGTCAATCGTTTTTTGAGTAGACTTTCTCTTGCTTATCATCACGCAGGTCGAGGTCAAATGTCAAGTTACAATAAAGAAGAGAATTGTGGATGTAAGTGAAGTGAGGAAGTTGTGTCAGGATCGTGGCAAGTGGCCCTCTTTTCGCTTTGCCTATCTCTGTGGGAAAAAGGCGTGACAATTCAATTGATTGATTAATTATCTACGTTATGTATTATATCTAATTTTAATTCACAACATTTATTTGTTTCTTGAACCTACTTTTCACTTTCTGAACAACCTTAAAGTTGACTGGGAGATAAAGTCATTTGGCTTTAAGTCCGCCTGTATGATAAGATAAATATTTATTTGAAGTTCTTTATAAAACATAAAAATTAGAAATAAAATTAAATTACTTTATACCTGGGCATCATAACAATTATAATAAGACATATTTATTGTATTTGTATTTAATATAATGTATTTAAAAATATAGGAACATTTTAAAATCTAAAGGACCAAAGGGGAGGTTCAAAAGCGCTGACGGCTGAAAAAACCGAGTCAGTAGCTTATGTCGCCGGCACTAATAAAGCTGTGTCATATTTTTTTTATGCCAATGTTCTTCAATACGAGATCTAATAGATGCTTTCAAAAATACAACTAGCTATTAAGAAATAATTAATAATAATGCATATTGTTTAGGTCCACCAATTTACGCGCAACCAACAACGAAAGGAACTCTTCATAACGGAGGTGTACTGCCGAGTGGCTTAGACGTCAGATATGCCGCCACGTATGGCAACCCTTACTTGAGAGCTAATACTGGAGGTGAGTAGATGATTTAGTGATAGTGATCAGGCGGTTGTTTCTTTTTATATTGCTCGAGAAAAGGCGTGTTGGTTAGATTGATTTTTGATTGATATGACAGCATCTCTCCTGATGTTAAGCTGAAGTGCGACCCAAAAATAGAGGCGACCACCACTAGAGTTAAATAACTGCAATTTAAACTAACAACTTACAATCCGAAACCCGACTTCAGAGTCTGTGGTGTATACTTGTGGTGGTACTACCCCGGATAGGCAGACTGGGCATCACTGCCAAATACAGATTGCTAGTAGTAGATAAATCGTCTCGCCAAGCAAGAACGTCCGGTTCAAACCATTTACTTGTACAAGTGTATCTTTGATATACAATATTTACTATAGTCATCCTGTTTTGATGATAAAACCTGCTAAATGTCAAAAAATTATTATTTTTAATAATTCTTCGTTCCGCAGTGCCGATATCAATAAAATAGAGTTTGTAAGGGATTAAATGTAGAATGTGACGATGAGTAAGTGCACGCTAAACCTATGCCCATGCTAATAAATATTTAAAGAGTGGTAGGCAGTGGTACCCAGTCTGCCGATCCGGGGTAGTACCACCACTTACAAGTATACAGACCGTGAAGTGATTTGGCCCAACTAGGCCCGTATAGTAGATGTGCCTGCTGATAACAGTTATTAAATTGTAGTAACAGAAACATCCATTCATGGACCATACTCCAGCTTATCATTAAGTTGGCTGCTGTCATATGTCGAGTCACAATAAAATAAAAAAAACAGTTTCAAACGAAGAAAGAGATTTGTATCAGAATCGTGGAAAGTGGCACTCCGTTGTCTCTCCCTATCTCTGTGTAAATTAAGACTTTTAACAAATTTATTATTTATTTTTATTATAGGATTTGGAGCGCAAGGCCAAGCACCGAAGTCTTCAGCGACTTCTGCTCCTCCGCCTTATTCAGCTCGGAATTCCGTGGCTGGACCACCTGGTAAGTAAGGTATTGCTTAAGGTTTTTTTAAATATGACTCGTCATATGACAGCACCCCGGTCGTTGTTAATCCACTATGCCGGCTTATTTGGACCCGGCAATTTACAATGTGACCTCGAAATGCGACTAAGTCACATTACGGTCTGTGTACTTGTAAGTGATGGTACTACCCCGGATTAGCAGACTGGGTACCACTGCCTACCACTCTTCGACAACCAGACCTGGAGCAAATATTCACTCTTTTGTAAATAATAAATAATTTAATATTATTTTGTAGGATGTTTTTCAGAAGTTTAGAAGTTAATAGTAAGAAATACGAGCAGGAGCAAGTTTATAAATATTTCTTTTCAGGGATCTTTTAGACCATTAAAACTCGTAACAAGTGTATAAAATAAACTTTTGTTACAGGTAACGGCAATCAACCTTCGCAGGCTACCCATGTGTAAAACATACTTTCATGTAACTCTCTTTTCACATTTAGAATGACGATTCGTTTTAAATTTCGAAGTTTAAATAAAGAATTAATAACGATTCTTTTTTAAAATAACTTCTCATACTTTATTATTATTAAAATATTTATATTAACTATAATTAAACTATAAATACATAATATCATCCATAGAGTAGAGACGTCAGATCAAAGATAGTCCCAAGGAGACTGGCAACATTTCCCTTTTGTATACCAAGGCTAATACGTTGGCAGAAATAATTGCCAGTCTTGCTGTCTCCAGACTTATCCGTCAGCCACTTGGACAACTTCTTGGCCAGGCGTTTGGCTGAAGGTCCCCAAAGGCCCATCGTCTCGACCCCAAACGATGCAAACTCGTAACCTGTACTGAGGTTGGCGTATTTGCGCAGTTTGAGGTCCTCAGCAGAATAATAATATATTATAAATATTGATTCTTCACGGAATAACTCAAACCATTTGACCAAAGGATAAGTTAATTTTTTGGCCGGCATAGTGACGGCGACTGAGGCAGCCGTAAACTCAATTGTTTTTTGGTCGTAGGCGCTCTTTTTTTAAAGATATGAATACCTCTATCGCTATTGTAAAATACAAATTAAGGAATTTAAATGGATACGTTAAACAAGGTAGGCCCGGGAGGGTGTTTGCCAGCCAAATCGGAGACATCCTCAAGAAAGCTAAGTTGTCTAGTGCCCAAAACCATAGAGCTTGTATGAAGAGAATTGTAAATGTGAAGTTGTGAATGAATCGTGGCAAGTGGCGCTCTATTGTCTTTGCCTATCCCTGTGGGGAAAAGGGCGTGAAAATTTGATTGTTTGATTGAATTAAAATGCCCATCCAGACCAGATTTGAATTGGGCGATACAAATATTTTATGACAGTGATATATGACAGCCTGGTGCTTAGCTGGAGTGCGATCCATAAACGGAGGCGACTGGTACTTTAGTTTATTAACAGTAATTAACAGTCGTATCCACTACGTCGTCCTAACTACCAACTAATCCATTTCACGGTATACTTCTTTATACTTGAAAGTACAGAACGAATGTATGGAAAACGCTCTCTGGTTTGGTCACATTCGTTCTTAATGAATATGTTAATAGATAAATTGAATACACTTTCATTCAAAGAAATCGGGTCATCACAGAATTTTAAAGGACATCATTCATTTTATAAACTTGGGATAATTCTATTAACAGTTGCACATACATTTTAAAATAGTCAATGTACAAAATCCATATCTTATTTTTCAAATAACTTAATTGCACTGCAATTAAAAGCAAAACTGTTATTAGTTTTATTAATACGAGTATCGAAACTACCATTTATATATTTTTTTCATCATTTTAGACAAAAAAAGTTTATATAATTTGTATAATATTTAAGAATGTATATTTATTACAATACTTTGTATATAATCTTTTAGTTTTTTTTATTTTGCTCAGGAGTGGATTTATTGTATAGTTGTTTTATATCATATCTATTTAAGGTAAAAAATACAAATATAGAGCTTTTAATTTTACTTTTACATAAAGTCTAAGGTGGAATATTAAGCTGGACTACGTTCCATAAACGGAGGAGAAAGCGATTTTTCTGGCGGAATGTGGTTGAGGACAGTTCCCCGGCCAGTATCGCAACATATTATATATAAATATATTTTATTATTTAAAACGAAGAAAAGAATAAAAAAAAATACAATTAAAAGGTCTATATTATTTTTGTATAACTTCCAAGATCCAAATATGAGATTTATTTAAAAATGTAATTAAATAAATAAAAATATGTAATAATGAGAGACTGAAGGAATTTATGAATAAATTATATTTTTTAAATAATTATTAATAGAAATATCTAATTGCTTATAAGTATTTTTAAGTTCTTAATAGGACTGACTTTTAAGTGGAGCGGCTTAATTTCCCAAATTAGTTAATCTAATATAAAAAAAAAAACATTTTTTAACTAGTAATTTGGTTGAATCTTTTAGTAAAATAAAAATAATTTCGAACAAATAATAATTATTTATTTTTATGTTCGTATTATTATAAAATCGCTAATCGTGTAATCGCTCCGCTTATTTGTAAGATAATACCTTATCCATTTAGGTTAGAATAATAAATCATTTTCTGTGATATATATTAGTAGAATGGAAATAGATAATATTTTAAATAAAATTTAATTAGATAGAAAATTGAAAAATATTAGTAACATTTAATTATTTTAAAATATTTTAGTATTAATTTGTAAGGGGTAAAAAAATGAAAAATGTTTTAAAAATATATCTGTGCATGTTTTTTTGTATGATTTTCTATTTAGTTCTTTGTCATTTGAATTGCATGCTATTTTATATCGTTTGTAATTAAGTCTCCAAAGTTTTTTTTTCAATAAAGCCTTTAAATATATATTTAATCGTCTTATTTAAAACTTTCCTGTTATAAATGTTCCTACCTTGTCTTTTCACTCCTGTAATACCTGCATAGGTATATTCGCAATCAGATGAAGAATTGACAGCTGTACGGTCTGGCGCGTCCTTTCTATGTCTAACAATTTACAAATGGAATACTCTACTGGCCTATGTATTTTTCTTAGTTAGCATATTGGCTGGCATATGCTAGGGTGGCTGATATATACATAAACCTATATACTATATAAGACATCCTCATAAAGTCTCTAGAGTGACCAATTTAACACCACTACGAGTAGATATTTTTTTATTGTGACTTGACATATGACAGCACCCCGCTTGATGTTAAGCTGAAGTGTGGTCCATGAATGGACGCCACTGCTACTACAATTCAAAAACTGTGAGTAGCAATCACATCCACTTTGCCGGCCTGGATGGAACCGGCAACTAACAAGATGATCCCAAAACGCGTTCAAATCACTTCACGGTCTGTAAGTGGTGGTACTGCCCCGGATCGGCAGACTGGGTACCACTGCCTACCACTCTTTACCGGTTCAAAACCACTCGCCGCACCCAATATATATTTGATGTGTGTAACACATCGTTTAATAAGTCCCGGGACTAACTGAAAACAACATTTTATCCGCAAAATTCTTTATTATTCATCAACATAATCTCCTTCAAGTGTAATACAATCATTCCAACGCTTCTCTAACTTTTCATGTTTGTAGAATGATATGTCTTTTGACTCAAAATGAGCCTCAGTAGCAGTGATCACCTCCTCATTCGAGCCAAATCTTTTTTCCTGGAGCATCTTTTTGAGATCCGCAAAGAGCCAGTAGTCTGCTACTTTGATCGTCTTGTTCCTATTATACAAGCACGTTTACGACAAGCTTAATATAGAAATGTAAAAAAACGCTTAAATGAACCCTAAAAACCATGACGTACCGTACATTATCTATTGTCTTTATCTTATCTAGCACTCTTTGTCACAATAAATTAAAGCTGGATATTGATTATAGAAAAATCATCACTATTTTGGCTGGACATAAAACTGCACCCCATAATATTAAGTTGAGTAGAATGCAGTCTATGGATAAAAGCGACTGCCACTACAAATATATCTGCAAGTAGTAGTCGTATCCACTATGCCGGTTTCCACAGACCATCATCATCAATTTCACGATCTATTTTCCACAGGGAGCCACATTCCTCGATCCTGACAATTCTCTTAAGAGGCGAAGGTTGATTTCCTGACCGTACTCTTTGCCGTGAACTCTCGGGTCGACGATCGTGGCGCATGGCGACTTATACGATGCTTTCACACATGGAGCTACGATCGCTTGATGTCTGGAAGTTTAGTGGTCTTGATGGTGTACAAGCGTTTGAACTAAAAATGTGCGCAGCGGAATTGGCTCCCGTCTTAACGAGGCTATTCATACTCGACGGACTGTGTGTCTGGAAGTCCCTATGTGCAACAGGTCCCAAAGAAAGGTGACCGTTTAGACCCTGCAAACTTCCGTCCGATAGCTGTAACCTCAATACTGTGCAAGGTCATGGAGCGTATAATTGATGCTAGCCTCATGGCTTGCCTGTAGGTGGTAATACGGTTTACGGTGGCCGGGTAGCTCCATGCGCATTGTAGTGGATGGAATGCTGGCGTTCCTCAGGGCTCCGTGCTGTCATCGAATTTGTTCCTTCTGCATATCAATGATATGCTAGATCTTATATCCGTTATTTATTGCTATAGGCTACCTCCCGTAAACTTGGAATCCTGAACACTATACAAGGCTCAAATTTTCAGGTCAGTACGCACCTCTAGGACGGCTCTGCCAAGTATCTTCTCGATGCCCTTAATTATTTGCAGCGAAATTATAGGAGATACAACTCTAAAAGCTCTAAAGCCCCTGCAACTTCACAGAGACATGGCGGATTTATGCGTTCTTTAATGCCTATACCACGGAGAATGTCTTCAGCTCGTCTTTTCACACCTGTGATACCCTCACTGGTCGAGGAAAGCATCCGCATTCTGTCGGTCAAATCGGCAGTCCAACTAAATAGTTCGCTACATCTTTTCTTTGTAGAACAATCGTCAAAAGGAATGTTTTATCAGCTTATGTTTATTCCCCATTCCTCCTTGTTCTAGATATTGGTCTCCTATAGACCTCCCCTGCTTACCGTCAGGAAAGTCATGGTCATATGTCGCGTCCTAATAAAAAAATCATGAATGCCCCTAACACAGTGTAAAGTCAGCCTTATAAACATGTCTAGTCACCATACACTAATGAAGTTTATGCATTGAAGCAAATGTTAATCCATCTCTATTTTTCGTATTCAGATCAATGATTGAGTGATATTTCTCAAGATTGTGTATGTACACATTTGGATACTACAATGGATTCTTATTTAAAAGTGTTATATTATTATTAGAGTAGAATTAGCAGTGTAGAAATGCGGTCTCATGAAATATTACAAAAAGTTCTTTCTCTTTGTGTTTTCATAAGATGGAAAAATAATCTGTTTTCATTTGTGGACAAACCTTTTCATTTCTTCTATAAAAATTTAAAAAGATGTATACTTAAAAAATAAAAAATATTATTAGACCCTGGTACAAATCCACTTGTTGATAACAATTGTATCTTTGATATATATAGAATAATTTGTAATTTTTATTTATTTTAAAAGTAATTTACATCGCCTTGCATATGATAGCACCCCGCTTGATGTTAAGCTGGAGTGTGGTCTATGAATGGATGTCACTGCTACTACAATTCAATAACTGTGAGTAGCAATCACATCCACTATGCCGTCCTAGTTGGAACCGGTTAGGGATCAGCTTGTAACTTACAAGCTGATCCCTAAATGCGACCAAACGACTTCACGGTCTATATACTTGTAAGTGTTGGTACTACCCCGGATCAGCAGACTGTGTACCACTGTCTTCCACTCTTTGCAAATGATCTCGCAAACTAAGAACCCAGGTTGTCTAGAGAACTTTGGTTGTCTAGTTGATATCTATGGTCAATTTTTTTACTTCTTTATCGTCATACATATATGTACAATCATTGATTTTATGGACAAGTTTCTATGCGCTAACCACAATATGGAGAAAATGCTGTTAAACGGGTTAGATTAATACTAATTACTAGCAGACAATACTATAATCCGATACGAATATTTTACCAGTTTTCTTTTATTGTGACTCAACAAATGACAGAACCCTTATTATAAATTGGAATTCGGTCCATTATTGGAGGTTACTGCTACTACAGTTAAATAACTGTAAGCAGCAGTCACATCCACTATGCCGGCCCAGTTGGAACCGAAAACTAACAAGCGAATCCCGAAACGCGACTATGTCACTTCACGGTCTGTATACTTGTAAGTGGTGGTACTACCCCGCATTGGCAGACTGGGCACTACTGTCTACCACTCTGACAACCAGACCTGCAGAAAATATCTTTTTTTATCAACCAATACGCCACGCCTGCGTCAAAACAGGCGCCTGTTAATGTAGAAAACTTAAACTAAGATCAATAAGCTATTACTGTAATCTCAATAGAAAGAAAGATCCATTGAGGAAGATCTTAAGTACGTAGTAGTTTTATTTCACGGGCGAAATCGTGTAAAAACTACGAAATGAGTTTTTGATGATGCGAGATCGCTAATGATCGCTTCTGGTTATTATACTGGCGCATACAACTCAGCTTGTCTATATCTGTTGACACGTTTACATTGGGCATGTTGTTTAGGAAACTTTTTATTTAATAATATTTTCTTAGATTTTGCGCGAACATTGATTAATGAATTAAACAAATTTTATGCGTTTATTTTGGTTTTAATTTTACAATTTTATTTTATTTTTCCGACGTTTCGAGAGCTTTGCGGCCATCGTGGTTACGGAGAGTCATAGTAAGCGGCATAAAATTATTTATTTAATAAGACAAACCAACATAGTCATAATCTAGTTTTTTTTAAAACATTGTTAAAAAACCATTCAAAGGTAGAAATACCAGGACAGTTTAATTTAAAACCAGGACGCCATATAGGAGCAGTATAGTTCAATGTAATACTCAATTAAAACAGGCTTCATGAATATTCATAAAACAATTTATTATTTCTAATAAAAACCTTAGTACATTTTTCAAAAATATTCAGGACACGCCAAAACACCTCAAAAGCCAGGACATGTCCTGGGAAAACAGGCAATACTTGATTTAAACATTTGTTAACAGACTAGTTGATTTCAACACATGTCAACTAATTAGTTGATTACAACATTTGTCAACCGATTAGATGATTTCAAAACTTGTCAACTGTTTAGTTGATTACAAAACTTGTCAACTGATTAGTTGACAGTACAGTAAAGTACTTGCACGAGTGTAAGTAAGGCATAATAAATGTTATTAGTGTGAGTGTTATCTGTAGGGTCTATGATTATTTTATGTTGAAAAAAAAAACATGTTTTTAAACATAAAATGGGAAATGGAGATTCTCAATTAGTCTTTTGTTGATATTCTATCAGCCCATGTGATAATAATTTATAAATAACCGCAGAGCTTGTATGAAGAGAATTGTGGACGTGAAGCGAGGGAGTTGTGCCAGAATCGTGGCAAGTGGCGCTCTATTGTCTCTGCCTATCCCTGTGGGAGAAGGGCGTGATTATTTAATTGATTTATTGATTGATATTCATTTAAGTGTGTTTATATTATACGTATTTATATATATTTATATGCATGCACGAATATGTATGGTATGTGTGAGGATGTATGTAAGGATCCTACATCATTCCCCCCGGAGACCGTTACTACGGGCGATAATAATTTGGAATTCGAACCCTGCGACCAGAACGTGTCGTTCTAACGGTATCTTTTTCAGGTTTATCGCGTTGAGAAGGTGGAGGTTCCGGTGAGGTAATGGGTTTGTATATAGGAGTTGTTTTAGTAATAGGATTAGGGGAAGTAACGACTAGCATATAGGCTGGCTTTAGGCGGTCTATTGATGCTGTGACAGGTTTTCCCTTAACCAAAATCTTGAAGATCTTGTCACCACGTTCGAGAACAGCGAAGGGGCCGGAGTAGGGAGGTTGTAAAGCGCCTCAACATAATGTATGTGTGTTTGTATGTATGTGTGTGAGGATGTATGTAAGGATCCTACATATGTGTTTTATGCTTTTCTCTAACCTTCTTCCTTTTTCTCACATTTTGCACTTCCAAAGGTTGACTGGTAGAGAATGTTAACTAGCATTAAGTCCGCCTGCGTGCACCATAGTACGCAAGTTATGAATAAATAAATATTATCCTATCAATAAATCAATCTAATTGTCACGCCTTCTACTTGAGCTACTTGTCATGATCCTGGCACAATTCCCTCGCTTCCCTCACATCCACGATTCTTTTCACACAAGCTCTACTATTTTAGGTACTAGGCAACCCAGCTTTTTTAAGGATATCTCCGATTTGATTGGAAAAATCCTTTTTTATTTTCTTTTTTTTTTATTGTGACTCGACATATGACAGCACCCCGCTTGATGTTAGGCCAAAGTGTGGTCCATGAATGAATGTCACTGCTACTACAATTCAATAACTGTGAGTAGCAATCACATCCACTATGCCGGCCTAGATGGAACCGGCAACTTACAAGCTGATCCCGAAACGTGACCAAATCAATGACCCTCCTGGGTCTGCCTCGTTTAACGCATCCACATTAAATTTATAAATTCCTTTCGTCAATCTACCATCACATATTATTCTATATGTATAATAAATATATAGAGAATGTGTGTCATTATGAAATAGTCCGGCTCGTTACCTCTCGGAGGGTTTAACTCCTAAATTTGGCAGGCACAATAAGCCCACCTGGAATGCTTCCAAGTGTTGCTAACTGTCACCTACATTTAGAAAAGGACAACTTGTGAAGTCAATGTTAAGTTTATTATTATTATTGTTATTGCTCGACTTGTGACAGCTCCTCGCCTGATTTTAAGCTAGAGTGCGGTCCATTAACGAATACGACTATAATAATACTATAGTATAATAACTGCAATCGCTTCCACAATGCCGGCTTAAGGCGACCGTGGTGCAGCCGGTAGTAAATTGATCAATATGATAATACATACCGAGAGTCCTCGGTTCTGAACCGCTTGCCGGTAAAAATGTACTGGTTTACTGTATGTATTTGGTCGTGCTGTTTCTATTATACAAGCACTTTAGTAGCTTAGTATATATATATAAATATGAAAAAAATCACGATCTATTCATTTTAAGGTGGTGGTACTGAACCGGCTTAGTAGTCTGGTCTAATTACTAACTACGGTACGGATTACTAAATTGTCTGCCTACTACTCTTAAACAACCAGACCTAAAGCAAATATATCCCTCTTTTTTATTAACAAATATTTGCTATATTTAAATAATAAAAAAAAATTGACCGGCATATTGATGGCGACTGAGGCAACCGTGAACTACAGGTTTTCCAGTCGTTGGCACTCTTGGACATGCCACTGCTCACCATCAGGCAAATCAAAGTCAGAAGTCCTTCAAGCGATGCGTGAAGAAGAACCTTTATATTGAAGATGACTGGAGCAGCCGTGTACTGACTCGGTTTTTTCAGTCGTTGACACTCTTGAAACTCCTCTTGCTTACCATCAGGCAGGTTAAGGTCAGATGTCGAGTCACAATAAAAATATTTTTTTTGATGCGGAATCGAACTCGGTACTAATGTTTTATCAGTAAGCTACGCCGGTCGTTATTAAGTACCTCTATATTTGCAAATATAAATTGTAGTTTGCAAAATATAAATTGAATCCTAAGAGAAGTGGCAGAGGCATTGAATTTTAAACTGCCATCTTATTATGTCCCTATCAGTACATTTGTCAACGATAAACAATAGTCCATAGACAAGTTTAATATCGGAATAGTTTCTAAGATATGTAATAATTCGTCACATTATGTTTAGGCACACAATTATTAAGATTTGGAAGATACAACCTATTCAGTAAAAAAGAGATGGATATTTGCTTCGCATCTGGGTATCAAAGAGTGGTAGGCAGTGGTACCCAGACTGCCGATCCGGGGTAGTACCACCACTTACAAGTATACGAGTATACTAGTACAGACCGTGAAGTGATTTGGTCACGTTTCGGGATCAGCTTGTAAGTTGCCGGTTCCATCTAGGCCGGCATAGTGGATGTGATTGCCTTTCAAAGTTATTGACATGTAGTAGCAGTGACATTCATTCATGGACCACACTTCGGCTTAACATCAAGCGGGGTGCTGTCATATGTCGAGTCGCAATAAAAAGAAAAAAAACAATCGGAATTTTGGAAATAGAAATTCTTAATACTCATTAGTTTTTTTTTATTGTGACTCGACATATGACAGCACCCGCCTTATGTTAAGCTGGCGTGCAGTCTGGAATAGAAATGACTGCTACTTCAGTTAAATAACTGATAATGAATCCCGCAGTATGCCAGCCTATTTAGACGGCAACTTACAAGCTGATCCCGAAACGCGACTAAGTTACTTCACAGTCTGTATGCTTGTAAGTGGTGATACTACCCCAGATCGGCAGACAGGGTAAAAGACCATCCACCAGACTGCGATGAAGATCATCCAAATTGTCACACTGAAATTCCTACAGGGGTAGGTTTCTCTCACATCCATTATTTTCTTCATATTCTGTTTGAAGAGGATGAATGCAGGCCGCTTTTAGCAGGCTACTGTGGAGATCTTTTAAAAGAGTGGTAAGCAGTGGTACCCAGTCTGCCGATCCGGGGTAGTACCACCACTTACTTTTATTTATTTATTTATTTATTAAAGGTTGACTTACAGCTAGTACAGTATAATAATATAAACAGAATAACTTTAACTAATTATAAGGCCATTTACGAGTCAACGCAAGTTGCAGGCAAAAATATAAAAACAAAATGTAAAGTAGTCAGTACATTCAAACAAGAAATAGTCAATTCCATATCAAAAAATCAATCAATTTAAATTATCATGGATTCAGGGTGTCAAAAAACTGTCTTGTCATGTGCTTACGGACAATTGATGGCTTGGTGCAGAATAGATCGATGTCCGAACAATGCTTATTGATGTAGTCGCATGTTCTCCAAAGGAAGGAGTTTTGTTTATAGTTCGAGTGAGCAGTTGGCAAGTGTAGAAGTGAGGTACTCCTTGTTCTATTGCCTGTTGTTTTAAAAAAGATATTGCCAAGGAGTTCTGGTGAGTCAACCGTCCCGTTCAGAATTCCTATTAAAAAGCAGACATCAGAAATATTCCTGCGATAGAATAGCGGAAGAATGTGATGAGTTTTACATCGAGCTAAGTAATTCAGGTTCCTTTGCTTTGTTCTGTAGCAGACGTGACGTAAAAAACGTTTTTGAATTGTTTCAATTCTAGATATGTGCACTGCGTATCTTGGATTCCAAACATGTGACGCATATTCTAGAAGGCTCCGGACAAAAGCACAATATAGAATTTTAAGCGTCTTCACATGTTTGAAATCTTTTGATATGCGTAGTATGAATCCTAGAGCCTTGGATGCTCTAGAAGTGATGTTGTCGAAGTGAGCATTAAATGAAAGTTTGCAGTCATGAATAACACCAAGGTCTCGTATTTCATAACAACGCGGCAATTCACTTGCTTTGAGAAAGTACCTGGTTAAATTATATGACTTTTTATGACTAAACGATACACATGCACATTTATCAACATTAAGTTCAAGGTTGTTTTTATCACAGTATTCGTCTAGGCGGAACAAATCAGATTGGAGATTCACTGCATCAGAATCATTCGATATTGGCATCAAAATTTTCATGTCATCTGCAAACAATAGTACTTTCCCAAATCTAAAACATAATTCAATATCTTGGATGAAAATAATAAATAGAAGGGGACCAAGTATGGATCCTTGCGGCACTCCTGAAGGAATGTTGGCCCAATTGGATACATAGCCACCGAGTGCTACAGCCTGCGATCTATTGTCGACATAAGAACAAAACCATCTAAATAGACTACCATGAATACCAGCCCGACGAAGTTTTTTGAGCAGTATTTCGTGGTCAATTCTGTCGAACGCCTTGCTGTAGTCTGTGTATATGGCGTCAACTTGACCGCCTCTTTCCATGTGCTTAACTATAAAATTGTTGGATAAAATTAGGTTTGAGGTCGTAGATCTGCCGCTCAGAAATCCATGTTGATTATTACTGAAAAAAGGTTTTAAAGCTGTATATACTCCGTTATAAATTGTTCTCTCCAATATCTTGGCAAAGATACACAGCTTTGAAATTGGGCGATAGTTTATAACCTGATCTCTAGGACCTTTTTTATGGATAGGGGTTACATAGGCAGATTTCCAAACGTCAGGAACAATTCCCTCATCAAGTGATCTGTGAAACAGAAAACACAATGGAAGCTTAAGACTGGAGGCACATTCTTTGATAAAAATAGGAGAAACATGATCAGGCCCTGCTGATTTGTTTAAATCAACATTGAGAAGTAGTTTTAGGATATCGTCGGGGTTTATTTTAACAGATCCAACAACACCATACGCGTTGTGGTCACTATCATCTAGAGCTGTAGGAGATACGTCAACTTTCCGTTGTATAAAGTTTGTATTAAAGAAGGTTGTAAACAAATTACATATGTCAGGGCCACTGGTAGCCTCTGTGTTTTGATAAGTCATAGTAGAAGGTAACGAAGTGTATTTATTTTTCGCTTTCACATATGACCAAAAGACTTTGGGATTTGTTTTAATGCTTTTTTCCACCTTAAGTATATAGCTATTGTAAAGTTCAGATTCCAGCTCCTTGGCTCTATTGCGCAGAATGGCGAACGAATTGTAGTCTGCGCGGTTACCATAAATTTTAAATTTGCGATGGCATTTGTACTTTTCCTTTAGAACCTTTTTAAGGACGTAATTATACCACGGTGGAAATTTCGACGTCGACATAAACTTTGAGGGTATATATTTATCACGCAATGTATATAAACTTTTATAGAAAAAGGATACCGATTCAATTAATGTACGGGCTCGAAACTCATCAGGCCAATCAGTGCAGTTAAGTTCCTGTCGAATTGCCTCGTAATTACCAGACTTGTAAAGATATACAGTTCGAGGTTTTTCATTGAGTACACGGTATTGAGCGAAGTGAAGTTGGATTAATAATGCTTTATGGTGAGGGTCTTCAGAGACAAGAGGATCATTAGCAGGTCGCACGTCAATGGAATCATTGCTTGCAAATACGAGGTCCAAAATACGCCCATAATTATTTTCCACTTTGTTGAATTGGGCAAAATTGCACACGTTAATGGTATCAAAGAGATGATAAATATGCGCTCCCGATGCATTAACAGGGGATAATCCTGTTGATTCATTATTGCTCGTCCATTCTACACCACTAATATTGAAATCACCTGTTATTAAAAAACTATCATTTGGAGAGCTCATCACAATATCGCTTAGTTTGTGACTGAAGGCAAACATTTGCTCAGAGAAAGAGTTACCGTTATTCTGGGCGCAAAGATAGAGTGAGCATATGTGAAGTTTGAACATAGATCGAGTATTTTTATTTCGCAGGGACAGTGTAACCCATATGTCCTCAGCTGACGATTGCCATACAGGACACTCGCAGGAAGTAATATCACGGCGCACGGCAATAAGGACTCCACCACCCAGTGTCTGATTTGTCTTTGTATAGTTACGATCACGTCGATAAACAATGTAACGGTCATCGAAGTACTCACGGTCACTGACACCATCAATAAGCCAAGTCTCCACCAAACAGATAACGTCATAATTCTCTAGTAGGACATTACGCATAAAAGTGTTGGATTTGGTCCGCAATCCCCTTACGTTTTGAAAGTAAACTTGTACGGTATTAGCCATTGTCTAGCACATACATATTCATTGATATTGTGATAAAACGAAAGGGTATGCTTACCAATAAGACTATCAAGTCTTCGACAGAATCACGTAATCCTTGTATTAGCACATGCTCATATAGACCACTGCAAAAACCCATGACATTGACAAAAACATTAACATTGACATTGACAAAAACCCATGGCATTGACATGACATTGACTAAAAATAAAATTGATAACTTAGTGGAACAAAATAAAAATGACTTAATGCAATAATAAAATGATAACAGTAACAGTAATAACAAAATACTTCTAAAACTAAGTAATAAGTTTAACATAATAAAAAGAAAAGTGAATGGATAAAACACATAAAATGCGTACAAAACAATGAACAAACAATTGTGGAATTTTAAAACATGCAAAAAGCTTATAAAATTATAGATTTTGATAATAAAATATAATGACGTTAGGAAATCTTTTTCAAATTCTGTTCCGCCTTGATTAAAAAACGAGGTGATTTCGAATCCTTCCGTACGTAGATTTTACAGTTCTTAACCCAGACAAATTGAAATCCATGTTCCTGTGCTCGTTGTTTAGTTTTCGTGAGAAGCTGCTTATTGTAAGAGGTCAGGTGATCGTTGACATAAATACGGTTGTCAGTATGGAGCCCTAGATCTTTTCCGTTTAGGGTTTTGAAAGATCTCGCCGCCGATACGAAATCCTCTTTGACATATCTGTTAACAAAACAAGCCACAATCGATTTCATGTTATTGTCACCGCGGCTACGAATACGAGTCACAAAGTTAATTTGACTAACAGATATCGGAAAGTTTACATAACCAGCAACCTTGACAACAATATCCAGGAGATTCTCGTTATTTGTTTGGGGGATTCCCTTAATCTCCACATTATTCATCCTGGCAAACTGTTGCCGTTCATTAGAGTCCTCCTCAATTTTCTCCCACTTACTACGGATATCCGCAAGATTTGCCTCAACTTCCTCTACGGCTTCCACCCTAGCCTCTATTGAATCGAATCTCGCAGACATTTCAGCAAAACTCGACTGGACACCATCAACGGATGAAGTAAGCGATGCGAAATCAGATTTAAGTGATCGCAAATCATCCGCAAGCCCTGGAAGTATAGCTAATTGAAGCTGAAGTTTTTTTATTTCATCCATGATTTTTTCATTTGACGTTGATGATGGTGATGAGATAGGAGAAGCACCAGCTTGTTTACAACCCAGGCATCTCCAACTAGCCTTGCGATCACCCAATTTTCTGTATCCAGCCTCTGTAATACCGCCGCAAGAAAAGTCAAAGAGCTTGTGGCACACACTGCATTGGATAGCATCATTCACCATAGTTTTACACTTCGCACAAGGATACATTATGAGTTTAATTGGACGTTTACCACTAGATGGCGCTGGAGGATTCCAATTGCTTTATTCAACAATCAAGTCACAACTCCACAGTGAATTATTATTAATATTGATATTGAGATACCAATAGTGCTCGTTAGATGGCGTTATCAGATTTTTTACTTAAATAAATTAATATCATTAAATATATTTATAATATAACCAAATTTTGAGATTATTATAATAATAATTTTATCTCGATTGGACATGAAAATTTTACATTAAAAATGAATCAAGCAACCCGGTCTCGATCCGGCGACAAGAAGCTTGCAAGTCCACAGCGTCGGAGAATCGGCCAAGACGTATTTACCGGCGAATGCGAAAAGTGTGATTAGTTCAAACCCTTGAAGGCAATTTGTACGACACAATTTAACTTCTGATTGGTTATGAAATTTTGTTATAGTTTTAGGTTATTTTCACTTTTTACAAATACTTAGCTTTGAATTTACTACACTATTATAGTTAAGAAAAATAAACACACTAAGTAATTTGTACTGTAGGTTAACACACACTATATATGCACTAGAAATTTGGTTTTAATGGGGATATTTCACGAAGCACTTTGAAACCTTTATTTATTACCAGTAAAAGTGAACTATCGCGTTATAACAATAACGACCCTCCACACCAATGTACTCTTGCAGTTGCACTATTTGATAAGCACTTTATCGCTAATTAGTAATAGTTATCAAGTTTAATTATAAGAGCTATGTTTACAGTACCAAGAACTACCCACTTTTTTTTGAACTTTTGCAACTTTTACAAGTATACAGACCGTGAAGTGATTTGGACGCGTTTCGGGTCAGCTTGTAAGTTGCCGGTTCTAACTAGGTTGGCATAGTGGATATGACTGCTACTCACAGTTTTTGAATTGTAGTAGCAGTGACATTCATTCATGGACCACACTTCAGCTTAACATCAAGCGGGGTGCTGTCTTATATCGAGTCACAATAAAATAAGGTTTTATTTGTTAAAAAATATATGAACTTTTATTAAGGAATGCTTTGATGGTTTGGGCACATGCAAAGGATAAGTGAAAGTAGATTGACGAAAGGAATTTATTGTGCATAGATGCATTAAGGCAGACTCAGGTGGGTGTTTTCCGACCAAATTGGAGATATCCTCAAGAAAGCTGGGTTGCCTAGTGCCCAGAACCGTAGAGCTTGTATGAAGAGAATTGTGGATGTGAGGGAAGCGAGGAAGTTGTGTCACGATTGTGGCAAGTGGCGCTCCATTGTCCCTGCCTGTCACTGTGGGAAAAGGCGTGATAATTTGATTATTTTTTTTTTACCCATTAGCGAATCTACGCAATAATCACTGTAGAACTAATTTCGAAAATAGAATTTTTTAGTTAAAAATTCATTTATAAAGTTAGGAATATTAACTCGAAGGTAAAAGATGGTTTCAAACTAGAAATACATTTTTTTTACTTTTCAAATAGGGGCCCAACCTTGTTACGGAGGGTCGAACCCGCCTACTAAATTAGGTCACATTCTATGGTTAATGAAATTATATAGAGCTGTTATTTACAACAAATATAATATTTTTTATGCTTTCTTGTATAATATATTTGTCATGGACCTATAATTTTATATAATAAAAATATATATATTAATAATATATTGATATAATAATTCCATGACTTTCGTATGTTTCCGTCATTGACATAGGAAATGGATTGAACAGCCTCACAAAATTGAACACTTTAATGAAAGAGACAACGTGCGGCCACTTCGATTAGTAATTGATTTTTTAAATTGTAAAATAAAATAAAAATCATTAAAATAGAAACAAAAAATTTACATATATGCATACAACTATAACCTAGTAAACGAGACAACTATGTACTGGCAAGCACGAATAGGAAATGTGTTGTAGAAAGATTGTTAAATGAATTAAAATACAATTTTGCTATTACGATAATATTATCGTAATATTACAAAAATATTATCGTAAATTTACGATAATGTGCACTTTAGCTTAATATCGGCCAACCGGGCAACTTCAATGGAAATGAAAATGAAATTCATTTCTATTTGTCAAAAAGTTACGCGGTCGCTGTTAGTGTCAAAACAACTTTTAATCTTTCGGATAATGAGTTTCAATGAGCTTTAACTGTTCATTGTTAGAGTCAAAACAACTTTATTTTAATTAACTGTTAATAAAAATGAACATCGATCCATAATGTGTTGCGCGGACGCAATTATAATTATTTTAAAGCTCATATGGAGTTGTCAAAACGAAGCCCATTCTCATTGTGATTAAGTTCGATGTAATAAAAAAATGTATTAACCGCTCTAAAAAGATATATGCTTAAGAAATTCTTTCTCTCAATTACGTATTTCAGGAAGAGCACAGATGGACAAAGAAATAGTATAATTTAATTCTTTCGCCTTTTGACTTGTCGGCCTTTTAAGAAAGTTTACGAATGGTGCCGCTACTTTGTAAGGGTGCCTCAAGTATTATACTTGGGAGGTGTAAAATTTTATATATATATTTTTTTATTTTTACATTTTTATACTAAGCTACTAAAGTGCTTGTATCATAGAAACAGGACAACTAAAGTACATATATAAAAGATACATTGATACCGGTGGGTGGTCTCGAACTCGTGCTTTCCGGTTTGTGTAATCATTGCACTGCCACTACACCACGGTTGCCTTACCAAGCATTCGTAGACATCGCACAGTTTGCCAAACATCCTTTGATTGTTGAAGAAAATCCCGACACTGTTTGCCAAACATCTGGACGCATTAAAATATATTTTTGTCTCCTAACTAGTTTTTTTTATTGGACTCGACATATGACAGCACCGCGCTAGATGTTAAGCTGGATTGTGGTCCATGAATGGATGTCAATGCTACTACAATTCAATAACTGTATACTTGTAAGCTTGTAAGTGGTGATACTATCCTGGATCACCAGAATGGGTACCACTGCCTATAACTCTTTGATAACCAGACCCGAAGCAAATCCACCTTTTTTTATTAACAAATATTTGCATTATTTAATATAATTATTAAAAATTACAAATAAAAGCTTGGAACAAATAATTCCTCCGACCGGGAATCGAACCCGGGACTTTACGCGCAACAAACCAATCGCTAACCGTTCGTCCACGCCTATCGTTGCCTGGGCAATCCTTTTTTATTACGTCTTGTCTCGTCAAGCTGTTAATGGCGGTGTTTTTTTTTCTCATTTTGTAAAAAAGACCCTTTATTCATTTTTCACCTCATAATTTTTGGACTTGAGTAATTTTTCATAATTGTTGCCTAATGACCGTCATTTGCCACCCTTTCGTTCTTTCAGACTGTTCCTGTTTCATTAACATATCATGATAGCCATTTTCTACGTGAATACGTGGAAAATTACGCGGTCATAAATATTTGTAATGTAATGTAGAATTTATTTATTCGTGTTTATAATTAGTAAGTCTTTAAAACCGAGTATTAAACTGTCATTTTTAACTATCTTTTAACTATCTTATACAGGTTTTCAGGGTTCCATTTTTTACTACTAGTTTTTATAGATTCGTCAGTCTGTCTGTCTGTCCGTTCGTATGTCACAGCCACTTTTTTCCGAAACTATACTGTTAAAACTTGGTAAATAGATGCATTCTGTGAACCGCATTAAGATTTTCCCACAAAAATAGAAACAAAAAAAATTTTTCTTCTGATTGTGGCTCGACATATGATAGAACCCCGCGTGATGTTAGGCTAGATTCCGGTACGTGCATAGAGGTAACTTCTTCTAAACTGACTTATTCGCATTCCGGTTGTGACTGCTGCTTGACTAACTAACTGTAACTAGCAGTCACTCCAGCTTAACATCAGGCGGGGTGCTGTCATATGTCGAGTCGCAATAAACAAAAAAAATCTACCTATTTTGTATGATTACTTTGCATAGGATGTGAAAGTATGTTCTATACACTGTCGACATCGTACCAAAATTCAATTTATAATCCATCACTCCTATATTCCATACCTTGGTTCCTATTCACCCATTACCATATTAAAATGAGATGCTTTTGCAGTAGGGGAGGTTCTACAAGGCTGTTTCTTTGTTACAAAGATGAAAGTAAATATGAAACACTCAAGACTTATTAGCTAATAAGGTAGAAGGACGCGTTGTTTCATGTAGTAGCTATTTGACGACAGGCGTTGCCGAACGGTTGGTGATTGGTTTGTTGCGGGTAAAGTCCCGAGTTCGATGCCCGGTCGGAGCAAAAATTTGTTAATAAAAAAAGAAGACGGATATTTGTTTCGGGTCTGGTTATCAAAGAGTGGTAGGCAGATTAATTTGTGAAGTGATTTGATTTGAAGTGATTCCAACTAGGCCACTATGCCGGCCTAGTTGGAACCGGAAACTTACAAGCTGATTCCGAAACGCTACCAAATCACCTCACGGTCAGTATACTTGTAAGTGGTGGTACTACCCCGGATCGGCAGACTGTTTTATAACCAGACCCGAAGCAAATATCTGCCTCTTTTTTATTACCATTTGCAACATTTAATATATATATATTAAATATGAAAATAAAAGCTATTGCTCCGACCGAGAATTGAACCCGAGACTTTACGCGCAACAAACCAATTGCTGGCAATCGGCCACGCCTGTCGTCAAAAATATACAGTACTTACAAGTATACTTAGTTAATGTATAACTATCTACTAAAGTATAAGTAGATAGTTAATAAAACCATAAAACAGTACAAATAGCTACTATTTCAGTACTTTTTCAGGACATTTAGTGGGCAAATTATGCTGGCACGGTACTTAAGTAATCAATGTTTCTGAAAATTTTATTGTTTCAGTTGTTTGGACTTATTTTACTAGACAAAATTAGGGTGATGTTCTTTGGGGATATTATGTCTTCTAACACGCTTTTATTAGCTTGACTTGTATGTAGGTAACTATGTAACGGAATCTTTCAAATTCTTAGGCCGGCATAGTGGCGGCGGCTGGGGCAGTCGTCGTCACTCTTGGACCTCCTCTTGCTTATCATCAGGCGAGTCAAGGTCAGATGTCGTGTCACAATAAAAAAAATACCAACTTCTAGAGGTATGAACAATTTGAAAATTCCTATGACAATACAATATTTCATTCTTTTTTTCAGGCGACATATTATCGGCGACTGAGGCAGCCGTAAACTAACTCGTTTTTTTATCGTCGGTATTCTTGGACCACCATCAGGCGGATCGAGGTGAGATGTTGAGTCACTATTTTTAGTTCACAATGTCATATAGGCGTGTTTTTTTAAGTTTTTTTTTTATTGTCACTCGACATATGACATCACCCCGCTTGATGTTTGTTGCATAATATTATAAAGAGAATTGTCGAAGTTGACAACTAAAAGTCATTCCAATAAATGATCTAAAAAATGAATGTTTTTGTATTATTATTATAACATGGTGGCAGCGGAAAAGAACATAATATAAAGAAAATAACAATAAAGAATTTAAAATGAGTGAAGGTGAACCTTCTCAGGCGCAATCTAGAGGAAACATGGGTAAAATTGAACCCCTTGATGTCAACTCTAACAATTTATCGATAACATGGAAAGAGCATAGAGATATATGTTACCACTAGAGACGCTGCGGTGAACAAAATTTGCGAGCCGAAAATTCCCCTCCATCGGCTTGACGTTGACACATTCTATCACAGAGTATGTAGAACGTAAAGTAATGGGTGTTACACAAGGAATTGGAATATGTGCACGACTGTAGCGCCATCTAGCATGCGTGATCACTTGGGGTTTTTAAAATAATAACACACATTTTTTATTAAATAAGTAAAAATGTAATTAAAAAGGTACATATAGTATGACGAATTGTGTTCTTAGAGGAGTATGTTAAATCAGTACGTAGAAAAATGTAAATCCTACAATTATTATAAATGTGAATGTTTGTTTGTTTGTTACGTTTTTACGCAACTATTTACCCGATCATCATGAAACTTTGTACACATTTTTTTGGAGGTAAGATAGGATACATTTATATATTAAAAAAAATAATTTTCGAATTGACTATAGTTTCAGCTGTTTAGGATTTTTCTATAATTAATTTCCGTCTTATTCATTTATTTGATGCACAAATAGGAAATGACCTCAATAAAAGGGCTGATATTTATAAATCATTTATTAAAAAAAAAACGATGCAGACATTCTTTACTATATACTGCACCAATGCGAAAGTTCGCATTAACCTTGCACTATTATTCTCCAGATGCCTATAAATATATTAGAGAAACATATAATAAAGCACTTCCGCATACAATAACAATCTGCCGTTGGTACTCAACAGTGGACGCAGAACCGGGCTTTACCGACGAAGCTTTTAAAGTTTTAAAAAAGAAAAGCCAGTAGTGTGAAAAACCTGTGCTATGTTCTTTGGTATTCGATGAGTTCGCAATCAGGAATCAAAAATTTATCAATAAAGATCGAAAACTTGGTACAGTCAACTTTGGCGCAGGTCCAGTAATAGGTGAAGACGAGGACGCTACAGCAACTCGAGCTTTAGTGTTCATGCTAGTTTCCATGAATGAAAGTTGGAAGTTGCCAGTTAGGTATTTTTTAATAGCTAGTGTAAATGCGGAAATAGATACAAAATATATGTAGGCAAAAAACAAGAAAAAATTATTGTATGAACACCGCTGGCCGCTCGCGGGCAGCGGCAAATAAGAAAACACTAGTTGTAGTGTTATTCGTATTTGTTTTTATAAATTTATTATCATTAATAAATAGTAGAAAAACTTAATTTATAAAAAAACAAACTATAATGAACATTTAAATTGTGAAAATAATTCGACAAGTTTGAATTTTAACTACTGCGCTATTAAATACTCTTTGATATCGTCTTAACTGTCATTATGCAATTATGACAGTTAAGACGGCGCGGCCTATTGCTATCTCTCTCGCGTACGCATATGTCTAGTACGTGCAAGCGGGATAGCTATTATGATGTATTTTTTCAATATTTAATTTTTCAAATTTAATAATTTGTGCGAATATTGTTTTGTGACTATTAATTTACCTATAAAATGTTACACCCATGGCTTTGGATGTATTTCCATCATTATATTTGCAGTGTCTAAGTGCGCAAGACGGCATTTTTTTATTTATTTTTAGGTGATCTTGGACGAGTGACACGTGTGACGCGCTCGCTAGCGAAACTCACACTGCGGCTAGTGGAGCGGGTCCCTCCACCTTTGGGTATCGTTCTCCTACTTAGTCATGTCAACTCTAGTAATATATCTCTATGGGAAAGAGTGGAAAACATCTTTCATGATTTATCTTCGTGCTTCGGGTTTGGAGAATGAATCTAACCATCGAAAAGTTGCAATATTCTTGCATAATATAGGTACGAAATGTTTACATATTTATCATTCTTTCCAATTAAATATTGATACAGTCACACTCTTGGAATTGACAAATAAATTTGAGCAATATTTTTCACCAAAACCAAATGTTATGATGGAAAGACACAAACTATTTAACAGGAAGCAAAACGAAAATGAAAGTATAGATTCATACATAACTGATCTTAAAAATTTGGCCCTGACGTGCGAATTTGGAGAAATAAATGACAGTTTATTGAAAGATATTTTTAGTTGGAATTTACATGCAAAGAATCAGTTTATTAAAGAAAGATTATTGGCGGATAATTTGAAAGAATTGAAGGAAGTCGTCGAAAAAGCAAAAATATATGAACTATCCAAAATACAGGCAAAAATTTTAGAAAATGATAACCAAATGATTAATACAATGTATCAGAATAATTTTGGTAGATACCAAGGACGGTATCTCCTTCTCCGAGTCGACAGTACCAAGCCCAAAGTGTCTGTGGTAGATGTGGTTTACAGCATCCGTTTAAAAGATGTCCAGCTTATGGAGTTACATGTAACAAATGTCATGGTTTTAATCATTATTCGCAATTTTGTAAGAGTAGAAATGTTAACTCTATATCAATAGAACCATTACAGAACGATGTACCCGAAGATGTATTTATTGGTACTATTAGGAATTATAATTCTGACGTGGATGATAGCTTATGGTATGTATTTATAGAAAATAATAATCACAAACTAAGATGCCTCATAGATACTGGGTCTCAAGCAAATGTCATTTCTTTAGAAAATTTTCAACAATTAAACATAAAAGCAGAATTATTAAGGAGTAATAAAAAGTTATCATCATTTAGTGGGAATTCCATTGCAACTGTAGGGACATTTAATGCTAAAATAGTTTATAATAACCAAACATATTCTGGTTTATTTTACGTTGTAGATATGCCTTGTTTAACTATAATGGGACTTAAAACATCTTTAGATTTAAAACTTATAAAAAGAACACTAAGTGTGTCTTTCAGTAGTATTAATACTATTAGTAGTACAGATTTAATAAATAAGTATGAAAATCTTTTTAATGGATTAGGCTGTTTAAAGGATTTTGAATGCCATTTTACATTAAAGCCTGATATACCACCTTATGTGGATGCATGTAGAAGACTTCCTTTCGCAATACAAAAGGAATTTGGGAATGAATTAAAAAGAATGATTGATATGAAAGTTATAGAAAAAGTCACTGAACCAACTGAATGGGTCAGTTCATTTGTTATAGTTAGCAAACCTAATGGTAAACTTAGAATATGTATTGATCCTCGTAAATTAAATGAAGCGATAATAAGGCATTATTTTCCCTTACCTACACTTGATGAAATTAGGAATGATTTAGCTGGAGCTTGTTATTTTTCAGTAATTGATGCTAGTTGTGGATTTTGGATGTTAAAATTGGATGAAGAATCTTCTAAATTATGTACTTTTATAACACCTGAAGGTAGATTCAAATTTCTAAGATTACCTTTTGGTATTAATGCAGCTCCAGAAATTTTTCACAGGGAAATGGTAATGCGATTTAGTGATATAAAGGGCGTAAAGATTATGATGGATGACTTTCTTATTTACGGTAAGTCATTAGAGGAACATAATGAAAGATTAGAGAATGTTTTAAGACGAGCATGTGAGATTGGAATAAAGTTTAACAAAGATAAATCGCAAATAGGTGTAACAGAAGTTAAGTATTAAGGTCACATATTTAATAAAAATGGCATGCGGATAGATAAGTCAAGAATAGAAGCTATTTGTAAAATGCCAAAACCTACGTGTGTTACGGATTTACAAAGATTTCTGGGTATGATAAATTATTTAGGCCCTTTTATTCCAAATCTATCTGAAAAAACAATTAATTTACGAAAACTTCTTTTAAAAAATATATGTTGGGTTTGGCTAGATTCACATGAAAAGGAATTTGAAGAATTAAAAAGTATTATTACTAAAGCTCCAATTTTAACACATTTCGATCGCAATAAACAACTTATTTTATCTGTAGATGCATCAAAGTTTGCATTAGGAGCTGTAATTTGTCATGAATTGTCAGCTAGCCTTAATAATGCTCAGCAAAATTATTCTCAAATAGAGAAAGAATTGTTAGCTTTACTATTTGGATGTACAAAATTTCACCAATATATTTATGGGAATAAAATTATAGCTGAAACGGATCATAAACCTATTGTATCTGTATTTAACAAAGCATTATATAAAATTCCCCCACGTCTTCAAAGGATTATGTTAAGGCTACAACCGTATGACTTGACAGTAGTTTATAAACCAGGAAAATATTTATATGTTCCTGATACTCTATCGAGAGCACCATTGTTAGATAATGCTTTAGTAGATATTAATAATGATATAGATTTGCATATAAATTTAGTAATAACGTCCCTAATGTTTAGTAATAATTTTTTAAAGAAAATTTGTGAATTCACAAAACATGATGAAGTTTTACAAAAACTTACATTTTATTATCGCAATGGTTGGCCTGAACATAAGAAAAATGTTCATGATTTAGTGAAGCCATATTTTTCTATCAAAGATGATATACATGTAATAAATGACATGGTATTTAATTTGAATTCTTGTATAATCCCTAAGCTTTTAAGGAATGAAATGATAAAATTAGTGCATGAAGGCCATCAAGGCATAAATAGTTGTAAAAGATTAGCTAGAGAGTCAATGTATTGGCCAAATATGAATAGTGATATTGAGAATTTTGTAAATCAATGTGAAATATGCCTAACTTATAGTAGAAATAATAGTAAAGAGCCAATAATACATCATGAATATAAATTGTTGCCTTGGAATAAAGTAGGTATAGATTTCTTTGAATTCAATAAAAATATCTGTGCCTCCTGTGACCGGTGATACAATTGAAAAATCACTACTTTACAGGACAGCCCAAACAATATTTAAAAAATTCTAGTTCATGAATGAAGTGGGTTAGGTTACATTTAAGTACCTTCTTTTGTAGATCGAAACATCCACTTTCATTGTGTTTTTAAATTTTTGTGGTAAATATTATACTTTTGAAGTAATTCATGAAAAACTCGCAGTTGTACCCTTTTTAATTTCCAATATGTGATAAAATTACGTGATAAATGATACAAGTACAGTTAAATCATGTTGCACATTTATGTTGTCTTTGTGTAAAGTGATATACAAGAAGTAAAAAAATCCAATAACTAATAAGAATATGTTCAAAACACAATGTAGCTCAAACAAATGATAAAAATAATACTCCAAAGATTCGAATTTTTTACTTATCAGTCCTCTATTTTCATATTTTACCTGAATTGTATCAGTTTGCTAAAATTCTAGTCTTTATAAAAATGTGTTAAATGATACAAGTCCAGTTATATCCTGCATTAAAATACCTATGTATGGTGGAAATAAATACAAGTTTTAGAAAAATACTTAACGTTTATTAAAGTCTTCAAAATTATGAAATTACTTACAAATAAGGCACAGTTTTATCAAAATTATAAGAAGTAAATAGAGATCTTTTTAAATGCAATTAGTCTTAAACTTAAATACTTAGAAATGGCACAGATCAATCTTACGCAGCTATCACAATAATCAAAGTGAACCTACTCAGTACAAAACATAACAGCACAGCCATTGTGTGAATCCTTAAAAAAATCTAGAAAAATAATAAACATCAAAATTGCTAACACTTTAAAACTTACACAGTACAGTTAACAGCTATCCTATAGGCAGTAATTCGACTCTATGAGTGAGGTAAAAGAATGAAGAGAACAAACAAGTACGTAGGTACCTACTTAAATCAAAATAAAACCTTTAATAGGTCTTGGGAGTTAGATGAACATAACTATCATATCATAAAATTACTCATCATCAGAATCATCATCATTATCCGGAGCAGTGTCTTTGACATCATTCTTGCAGCTCAGACTTCTGTAAAACTCATGAGAGCTCTCATGAATAAAGCACAGCAAATCCAATAGATCCTTCTCCTTTTCGGTTGAAATAGTAATCTTGGAATGGTAGGCTTTCGGTACTGTATTTATTGTAATCATATCGTAAGCTTTACCCCGCTTAGAACAATCCATGTTCAATGTTCATGTACTCAAAATTCTTGAATTCTTTTTTGTAGGAAAAACGGGACATGTTTTCTTTGGTATACAAAACAGATCGAACGTCGCACCACAGAAATTTTTCATTGTCTGTTTGGTTTTCCTGAGAGTATAACATTGTTTTGAAAAAATGTTGAAATCGTAGAACATATCACGAGTCATCTCGATAACAGTGAACTTCGCTGTTTTGTTTGAAGCTGTACGCACTAGCTGGTACCAATCTCTTGGCAAGTGAATATCCATACTAGTGTGCTTCTTCTTACGCTCAATCAACGCATGGTCGGTGTCAGCCTCCATGTGAGTATGACCGGGTACGAGAAATTTATGTTCAATAGATTGTAATTGAGGGGATAGTTTAGCCACTAGCATCAACATTGTTGTAACAATCGAATTCTTGTTTTGACCCGGGCAACTATCTGAGTACATGATCAGCTTCTTGGCGTTTGGGTTTAAATGCGGCAGTTGATTTATGATAAAATCGTATAGACATGAAGCTATGTCGTTCGCTCCTCTATTTCCTTCACACTCCGGCCACATGTAGCAAAACGCTTTGTTTGTTTTTAGATCATGTATGGTTAGATTGTACGTCCATAGCTGCTCTTGTAAAATGCTACATTCGTTTGCAAGTGTGGGGTAAGCAAACATTTTTGCAAATCAAATGTTATTACCATTACATCATCGCATGTCTGAGCCAGGTGTTTATCTTTTTTCTTTTCTTCGTAAGCAGCCTTAAATGCTTCTTGGTGCTCTTCGAGTGCCTTCGTCAAATCTGCAGCCTGTGCCTCGGTTGCGTACTTAAGTTTCATATTTATGGAGTCACATTTAGAACAAGTATCTACTGATGGTTTTTTGAAAGACAAATTCATGGTATCAAATACCTTTTTGAAAATGGTTTTGCTGACTAAAGTTTCTGTCTTCAATTTGTACGAATTATAAAGAACTTGTAAGTTGAGTTCAGAGTTCATTTCTTAGTCGTTTTGTTACGGCCGTAGTGGCTTTCTGTGCAAGGGAAACAGGCAATATGAGCTTTTATTTCCTTTAGTTTGAAATCAGGAATCGACTTACCGACTCGACGTTTACGTGGTGGATGGTGACCGCCATTGTCCCGTAGTTTTTCGCAAATCGTTTGTAGAAATTTATGACTTTCGTCGAAAGTCTTCAAAAGACATCCTTTACAAATTTGATGTTTTGTTAGATCAGAACTTTGAACGAAGTATCTAAAGCTGACGTTACGTTTTTTCTTTGGAGAAGACCTTGACGTTTTTTTTCGGCAAACTTCAATGCATTTCGCCATATAATCGATCCTACTTTCATAACTTCCCAGACTCCAATATGTATCGAAAAGATATTTCCTTACATGCAATGGTAGCCTATCTTTGCACTTCTTACGACAGTTGTCTAGATCACGTAATTCACGACTTTTCTTAGTTTTTCCTGACTTTGTTGTGTATTCCAAGCCAGTGTTACGAAAAAGTTTTCTCTTTACTCTATCATGTCTTCTTTCTTTCTCACTTTTTCTTGTTTTTTTCTTTTTTCCGCCACTATTCATACCGCTATTTTTCCAGAAGGAATCAGCGGGAGCATTCTCTGATATGCTCGCATTATTTGGAGATGGTGTTTCAGGAACCGTAATATTCATAAGCTTCATAAAGGCCGCAGCGACACTAACGCCCGCGCATCTCCTACCCCGCGTCACGCCCTCACTTCGCCTCGCGCACCCCCGCCACTCTCGTCATGTTCGTACTTGTATCACATAGCACATCTAGTAATTAATAAAAAAAAACAAATCTGGTTTGAGTTTTAGATACAACTCAATTTATATTCGTTTACACATAAAAAATTCTTTGTGTCGAATGATGTAAGTCGAGATGCATCACTTATCACAAATCAGGCACAACTTTAGATTCGGATTAGTAGGTACATGTTGAGTTATACCCTAATCAGTATGGAGAAAAATTGGTGCAAAATGATATAACTCTAAATATATCAATATTCACGATAAATATACTGAAAAATAAAGTGTGTAAATTAATATAATCGCTCTTATACCACGAGGCACAAAAAAAAATGTGTGAAGCAATGACCTAAAGGGGTTACGACTTGACTTATATCTAAATTCACGATATTTTTTCCGAAATTCTGTCAGTTATATCACTTGGCACCAAATTATCTCCGAAACTATAGCAGATAGAAGGACTTGAGTTGTACTAAAAAAATCGTAATTTTTTTCTGACAATTTCTATGTAAAAATCACAAAAAAGGTACAACTCGAGTTAAATCACCTTTCACAGGAGGCACAGATATATATTTAATTGTAGTAGATTATTTCTCAAAATATGTTGAATTAGTTTTACTAAATGATAAACATAATAGTAATATAGTTATTAAACATTTGAAGTCAATATTTGCTAGACATGGAATACCTAGTATTATGATATCAGATAATGGACCTCCATTTAATTTAATATTATTTAAAAAGTTTAGTGAAGATTGGGGTATTCAGCATGTAACATCTAGTCCATATCATAGCAAGTCTAATGGATTAGTGGAGAGAACTATAGGCACAATTAAGAACATTTTAATAAAATCATTAGCTGATAATATGGATCCTTATATTGCTTTATTAAACTATCGTAATACACCTAAAAAATCTGGTTACTCTCCAGCTCAAATATGTATGTCAAGAGCTTTACGAACTATGTTACCTGTAGTAGATACAAACTTAGAACCAAAGTTATGTGATTACAAAAAAATAAAACAACATATTGAATCTGAACAACAAAAAACTGAATTTTATTATAATCAACATTCCAGGGAGTTAACACCTTTGTTAGTTAATGATCATGTGATATTTAAAAAAGATCCTAATTCTCATTGGTATTCAGGAGTCACTATTCAAGTAGGACCAGAACCTCGCTCCTACGTCATTAAAGGTCAACACGGTTCTTATCGTAGGAACAGACATTTCATTCGCAAAGTTTCTAATAATTGTTTTACTAATACTGTTGATGATAATTTTTATATTACATCTGTACCAAATAATAATAATTCTGTTTTGGACCAACAAAACAATTGTCATAATTCATTAAATAATTCAGATATTATAACCTCTCCATGTGCACCTTTGGTACCTGTTACTGGAAGCGCTACTCATTCACGTTATGGAAGAGTTTATAAACCAATTTCGAAATACAATTTATAGTAATAAAGTTTTGATAATATTTTTGTGACTAGTTATATTAACTATTTAGTGTTATTTTATTGTTTTTATTTTTACTGTTTGACATGAATGACATTTTTTTTTACGGGGAGGCAAAGCATAGAACTGTGTTTGAAGTTAATGTTATTTTAAATATAAATTTAATTGTAATTCCTTATTATTTATTTATGTATCGTTTGTTACTTTATGAAAGGGAGATGTTGCATAATATTATAAAGAGAATTGTCGAAGTTGACAACTAAAAGTCATTCCAATAAATGATCTAAAAAATGAATGTTTTTGTATTATTATTATAACAATGTTAAGCTGTAAGTGTGGTCCATGAATGAATGTCACTGCTACTACAATTAAATAACTGTGAGTAGCAATCACATCTACTATGCCGGCCTAGATGGAACCGGCAACTTACAAGCTGATCCCGAAACGTGACCAAATCACTTCACAGTCTGTATACTTGTAAGTTTATTTAACTATAGTTTTATTTGTATCTATTGGCATATGACGAGACGAATTTTTTTTACATTTCTATACTAAGCTAATAAAGTGCTTGTATCATAGTATTATAGAAACAGGACATCCAAAGTACATTAGTACCGGAAAGTGGTTTTGAACCCGTGCTCTTTGTTTGCGTAACCATTGTACTGCCACTACACCACGGTCGCCCTAATAACTAAGTGAGCAAAGTAGATAATTATATCAAGGATGGTTTTAAAGCGAGCGCTCTTGGTTTGATGACTGAAAAAAAAAATGAATGGTTCACGGTTATAAGATTGAGAGAACACATGAACCTGATGCGTAAAGAAGCTCCTTTGGGCGGCATGGTGACAGCGACTGAAGCAGCCGCGAACCAACTCGGATGTTTCAGTCGTCGTCACTCTTGGATCTCCTCTTGCTTATCATCAGGCGGGTCGAGGTCAAATGTTGTGTCACAATAAAAAAAGCTGGCAAAGCATTCCACTTGTCGATTGTTTTACAAAAAAAAACACACCTAACTTTTTAGTTCGACTGCCGATTCGGTCGACATAATGCGGATGCTACCCCCGACTAGACCTGGAGATAATACTCGCCTCCTCTAAAACTAAACTAAACATTCAACACACGACGTTAAAATGCATAATGAAATAAATAATGTTTATGAGTTTAATCTTATCTTAGAAAATGTATCAAGTTTTGAGTTGAAATGAAATTAGCTCTTTGCACGCTCATTCAGAATAGGTAAGAGACAAAGTTTTATTTATTTTTATGTAAGTAAGAAGCGACTTGGCCGGCATAGGGACAGCGACTTTTTGTTCTCGGCGGTTTACCATCAGACGACATAACATATGGAGAGAGACAGAGAGAACTTATGGGCTGGAAAAATATTCTACTTTTTTTATAACAAGAGGAGGTACAAGACGACGACTGAAAAACCGAGTTATTTCACGGCTGCCCCAGTCGCCGTCACTATACCGGCCAAAGGTGCTTCTTCACGCATCGCTTGAAGGATCCAAGGTCATAGGATGGAGAAAACACATGGGCTGTTGAAGCATTCCACTTGTCGATTGTTCTACAAAGAAACGACGCACCGAGACTTTCAAAGATACGAGTACATTAGTGGTTTTAAACTAGGGTTATCATTTTGCGTGGACATTATTTTTTTATTTATTGTGACTCGATAAATATGACAGCACCCCGCTTGATGTTAGGCTGGAGTGTGGTCCATGAATGAATGTCACTGCTACTACAATTCAATAACTGTGAGTAGCAATCACACATCCACTATGCCGGTCTAGTTGGAATCGGCAACTTACAAGCTGATCCCGAAACGAGACCAAATCACTTCACGGTCTGCATACTTGTAAGTGGTGGTACTACCCCGGATCGGCAGACTGGGTACCACGGTAGTCTTAAATATTATACGTCGCTTATGAATTGTATTTAAATAAAAGTTAATAAAAATTGTCTCATCTACGTAATATTGCAGTTATTTGTTCTATGTTTGCAGTATACGACTCACTGTGAAATATTTTACACTGGGGGACCTGATTAACATATTTATACTACCGAAACTATTTTATTTAACACAAAGAGCTTCATAAAGGAGACCTTATAAATTTTAAAATGAAACTTTGTATATGTGATTAATTTTTAACCAAATACATATAATTTTTATATTTTTTATATATTTATTTTACATTTCTATACTAAGCTACTAAAGTGCTTGTGACATAGAAACAGGAGAACCAAAGTACATATATCAAAGATACATTGGTACCAGCAAGTGGTGTTTTGAACCCGTGCTCTCGGTTTGCGTGACCAATGCACTGCCACTACACCACGGTCGCCTAAAACAGCACCCTGCCTGAGGATGTTATGCTGGAGTGTGGTCTATGATTGGATGTGACTGCTACTACACACGCCTTTCTCCCACAAGGATAGGCAGAGACAATGGAACGACACTTGCCACGATCCTTACACAACTCCCTCGCTTCCCATTACATCTACAATTCTCTTTATACGAGCTCTAAGGTTATAGGACTGTTTCTTGCAGTTAATTGCACTCCAGCTTAACCATAAGGCGGAGTTCTGTCATATGTAGAGTCAAAATAAAATAAAAACTTGTAAGAAACCCCGCTTGATGTTAAGCTAGAGTGTGGTCCATGAATAGATGCCACTGCTACTACAATTTAATAACTGTAAGTAGCAGTCACATCTACTATGCCGGCCTAGTTGGAACCGGCAACTTACAAGCTGATCCCAAAATGCGACTAAATCAATTTACGGTCTGTATACTTGTAAGTAGTGGTACTACCCCAGATCGGCAGACTGGGTACCACTGCCTACCACTTTTTGATAACCAGACCTGAAGCAAATATCCGCTTCTTTTTTATTAACAAATATTTAATATAATTATTAAATATTACAAATAAAAGCTATGAAACAAATATGCTCCAACCCGGAATCGAAAATCGGCCACGCCTAGATTTAAATGCTACGTCGTTATTACTCTACCAATTATGAAAAGTATGCCGATTCCAACTAGGCCGGCATTGTGGATACGTCTGCCTATGCAGTTATTCAACCGTCGCAGCAATCGCCTCTTTTTAAGGAGGTCACTCCAGCTCAAAACAGATAGGGTGCTGTATATAAAACGCAATAAAATATTGATAGACGATAAACTTTTAATAGTATATTTTTGTACTAAAAGTTTACAAGATATTCTTTTATAGGATAAAAGGATAATTTACCGTAACCCTAAAAATCTACTGTATAGAATAAATTAATTTTCGGAGCTCATGTTAATTGAGAGGTCGTCCACTGAATTCTTGCAACATTTACGCGTGCCCTCAAGGGTTAAAAGCGATGTAGAAACGAACATTAATTTACAAAAAATAACCATTTATACACGGTTCAAAATACTTACTATGATGCTTAAAGAAATTGATTGTAGCTTTCTATTAATTAAATATTTAAGACCGTGGTTTAAGTTTGTAAATTGGTTAATGTGTGAATTGTAATTTCGAAACTAGTCAGGTCATTTCATTATTTATTCCTTTGTGGGTACCTTCAACGTATTATAATAGTGCTTTTGTGAATTTGTTAAGATCTACGTTGTTTTTGCTGTGGATGTAGAGAGAAATTTGTATTTAATTTTGTTTTAGCTTCACTACATGACAGGATGTCCTGAAACTAGACCAGTCTCACTGGAGGATGGGCAGCAGCGTCCTCTTGACGTGCAGTGAGTATACCGCGATCCCCAAGCCGCCTGCCGTGGGATTATGGCAAACCCCCTTTCCATCATGAACGACAAAATACCGGTGGATACAAGTACAAGTGGCATGTTGATCGGAATTGCGTTTTAAGGGGAAAGCTTATGTTCAGCGGTGAATGTTTTCCGGTTGATGATGACGTTGATGACATTATGAACGACAAAATGCCAGTGGATGCAACTGGCATCTTGTCGTTCGGAATCGCGTTCTAAGGGAAAAGCTTATGTTCAGCGGTGAATGTTTTCCGGTTGATGATGACGTTGATGACATTATGAACGACAAAATGCCGGTGGATGCAACTGGCATCTTGACGTTCGGAATTGCGTTTTAAGGGGAAAGCTTATGTTTAGCAATTGACGTTTTCCGGCTGATGATGACATGACGATGACGCGACACGCATGGCACATTCGTTAGCACACTGGTCTGTGACGAAAAATGTATGGGTATGAAAAAAGACGAAGCAGTAAAAAGACGTGTCGAATGAGCTTTGTTGAAACTCAATTAGTTTTTGAGTAAAATATAAACCGCCGTCTTTGGTCGTTTTATCAAAAATTCATAGCTCGCGTTGTATTTATTGAATATTAGGACTTGAAGTTTTTAAATGAAATATTAGACTTTGTTAGTAACAATGAGTGGTAAACTATGTTAGTATTGTTAGTACCTAATAACTATTTATTTATTTATTACAACTAATAACTGTCTCCACCCAATGTTTTTGGATGGGACAGTCAAACCGTGCAGCAATGAGTGGTAAACTATGTTAGTATTGTTAGTACCTAATAACTATTTATTTATTTATTACAACTAATAACTGTCTCCACCCAATGTTTTTGGATGGGACAGTCAAACCGTGCAGCAATGAGTGGTAAACTATGTTAGTATTGTTAGTACCTAATAACTATTTATTTATTTATTACAACTAATAACTGTCTCCACCCAATGTTTTTGGATGGGACAGTCAAACCGTGCAGCAATGAGTGGTAAACTATGTTAGTATTGTTAGTACCTAATAACTATTTATTTATTTATTACAACTAATAACTGTCTCCACCCAATGTTTTTGGATGGGACAGTCAAACCGTGCAGCAATGAGTGGTAAACTATGTTAGTATTGTTAGTACCTAATAACTATTTATTTATTTATTACAACTAATAACTGTCTCCACCCAATGTTTTTGGATGGGACAGTCAAACCGTGCAATGAGTGGTAAACTATGTTAGTATTGTTAGTACCTAATAACTATTTATTTATTTATTACAACCAACCCAATGTTTTTGGATGGGACAGTCAAACCGTGCAGCAATGGTTTTCAGAATGCTGTTGTGACTACTTCTTAGACGCTTCTTCCGACGGATCGCGTAGAAGTTGTCTGTCGGCCGTAAAACTTTTTGGATATAATTGATAAATGTCGGAAAAACAGTTATAATAATCTTGTAAAATAACTTAAATAATTTAACTCGCTTTGTTCGTCAAGAGTTAGTTACACTATAATACACTTAAACGCAATTTTAACCAAAGGGAAGTACAATAAAAATTGATCGATGAAAGGACAACAAAAACATAAAACCTAGAGCTGCATTTGACTGATCGATTGTATGGGAATGTGCAATAGAGACCTAACGTTGTTTGTTTTCTTTAACTAAAACAAATACGGTATTTTTCAAAGAAATTTCTTAGATTTTGCGCGAACCTTGACTAATGAATTAAAAAAAAAATATGCGGCTTATTTTTGGGTAATGATTGTACAATTTTTTATTCCGATGTTTCGAGAGCTTTGCAGTCATGACTACGATGGCTGCAAAGCTTTTGAAACGTCGAAATAAATACACTATTGGCAGGATTTTTTGTAAATCATTTTTTATTGAGACCTGACTTTTGACCTCGACTTGTCAGATGGTTAGCAGAGGAAAGTCCAAGAGCACCGACGACTGAAAATGTCGATTTGACTTAATCCTTTATTGTTTCCAAAACTACCCTGTTTGACAATTACCTAGGTTCATTAATCAATGTTCGCGCAAAATCTAAAAGAATAATAAATAAATGATGTTTTATTTATATACTAAACTAAAAACATCAATTAGTATGTACAAAGAAACGGGGCCATCTATTTCTTAATTGTCTACTTTAACGATCTTCACGAAAAGGCTTGTTTTGGGGCTAAATTTATTTCTGCTCATAAAATCTCCCCTTATAATGTTCTCTTGTTCTAAGGTCTCATACACATTTATGTTTCACAAACAATTAAATCGATTTTAGTGAAACAGTATGACATAGAACTAAATAATAAAAACAGAGACCTAACAATGTATAGAAATGAATGCTGAAAGTAAACTTTGTTTTAAAGATTCTGCCCACCCTACGTGGACTGACAGACGATTAAAGTCAAATAAAAGCGTATGAAAATAAAAATAAATATTCAAAAAAGAAAAAAATCAGAAGACTGATCTTCATTCAAATCAGGGACAATATTAAAAAAATAAGCTCCATTACCATAGAAAAATTTCAAGAAAATTGTGAATATGAAGGAAGTCAGGATATCACTTCACCCCCCCCTAGCACGGCAATCCAAGAAGCAAAATAAAGATTTGCAAAGAATATCATTGCAACTTATTTTAATTAACTTACTAGAACAGTGAATCAAGATGACCAAAAAAGATATTTAAACGTTCTGTAAAACTGCCACAAAACACAGTTTAAAACTTTATAATTTTTATTTTTAACATTTTGATGTGCCGCGGCCTAATAAATTATTTAAAATAAGTTACAATAATATTCCTTGCAGTTCTTAATTATGCTTCTTGGTTTGCCGTGCTAGGAGGGCAGGATGCCTATAACTTGTGTTTAAATTTTCCACTTTGCTGGCCTAGTTAAAATCGGCAACTCTAGAAACGCAACTACGACAGTTGCGTTTCGTGATTAGCTTGTAAGTTGCCGCTTCTAACTAGTCTGGCATAATGGATGTGACTGCTACTAAGAGTTATTTAACTGTAATGGCAGTCAGCTCCATTCATGGACCACACTTCAGCTTAACATCAGGCGGGGTGCTGTCATATGTCGAGCCACAATAAAAAAAACTACAATTGTCGATTATTTTTAATGTGTACAAAGCTTTATATCCGTACAATAGAGTCGCGGTCCACTGTATTACATTTGTTTTCACATTGTCTTCAGTCTTAAGTATAAGTAATAGTATTAAGGAAGTATAATAACATGAATATGCATAAGTATTATGGACGTGAAGTCCCGGGTTCGTTTCCCGGTTGCAGCAAAGATTTGTTTCATAGCATTTAAAGTACAAATTTGTAATTACATTTAATTGTATATTTAAAAACTGTTATTTGTAAAAGTAAATTGACAAAAGGAATCTATAAATCTGATGATGTGAATAGATGCGTTAAACGAGGCAAATCCGAGAGAGTTTTTTCCGACTAAATCGGAGACTTTCTCAAGAAAGCTGGGTTGCCTAGTCCCGTAGAGCTTGTATGGAGTGAATTGTGGATGTGAGGGAAGCAAAGGATTTATATCAAGATCTTGCTACGTGGCGCTTCATTGCGCTCCATTGTCTTAACATCAGGCTTGGTGCTGTCAAATGTCGAGTTACTAATGAAAATAATAGTTTTTTTTACATAACTGACAAAGATATAATTAATGATACAATTCGTAAAGGCGGTTAGTACCTCCTAATGAAAATTTATATTTGAATGTGCTGTATTATTTCAAAATACATTATCTTTTATTGTACCAAAAAATTAAATTATTCGGGCTTTTTTTTATCGAGACGCGACATTTGACTTCGACTTGCCTGGAAGGGGAAGACCGAAAGCGCCGATGACTGAGAAAACCGTTTCATCTTTGTCGCCACAGTCGCTGCCACTACAACGGCTAAACGTGTTCCTTACGCTTCGTTTAAGATGTTCAAGATTATAGAAGGGGAAAACACAATATATAGGAGCAGATAACGCATAGAGCTTGTATGAAGAAAATTGTGATTGTGAAGGAAGCGAGGGAGTTGTGTCGGGATCGTGGCAAGTGGCGCTCCATTGTCTCTGCGTTATACAAGGCAGACCCAGAAGGATTTTTCGACTAAATCGGAGACATCCTCAAGAAAGATGAGTGGTCTAGTACCCTAACCGTAGAGCTTGTACGATAATAAAGTAATTGGTTTTGTAATAAGACAGCAGATACTTGTATCAAAGTCGAAAGCACCTTATCTCCCAGGACAGGTGTTTAGTATGACCCTACTCATCTCATCCCGAGACACCTTTGTCATTCCAGAGGATTTTGCCTTTGACATGGATGTCTAAGGCAAAATCTGATTGGGACATTTTGTTAGGCTAGGCATTAGTATTATACATATAGCTATGTATGTATATAGGTAATACCTAATTTATTTTGAATTTTCATTCTGTTTTCAGGTGAATGTTTTTTTTTAATTTTTTTATTTATTTAATAATAGGTCATCAACAAAATATACACTGATACAAGCACTTAACGTAATAATTACAAAATTATCTTAAATCTAAGTGTTATTTTAGTTAAAGATAACCATAGCATGCATTTAGCTACATTTACAAAAAAACTTAAATACTAATTAATATACAAATGAACATATAAAAATTACACAAGAAAAATAAAATAAAATAAAAACTAATAAACTATCTACTTAAAAAATCATTGTAAAATGAAACTATGTTTTAATTTCATTTTGCAATGATTTTAATTTAGTTTTGAATTGATTTAAATTATCGTTATAGCTCGACATATGGCCGCGCTTGATGTCGCGCTGGAGTGTGGTCCATGAATAAAGGCGATTGATACTCCGTTTTATATTATAATTTGTACATTGATGGGTTAGTTTTATTTAAGTATTATTTTTGATCATTTCTTCGCTTGAAGGATCCTGTAACCGTGGATCCTTCAAGCGATGCGTGTAAAGCCCCTCTGTCCGGCAAGCATACTGAGATACTCGTAACTCTGTATACTGAGTCGATGTTCGCCAGTGCTCTTATGTCGCGTTACAAAAAGAAAAAAGAAATTAATATACTTTTATTACGCCTGATTTAATATAGAACCCCGCTTGATGCTATCATATATATTAGCTGGAGTGCGATCCATGAATGGAGGCGAATGATACTACTACTAAATAACTACAAGTTGCATCCACTATGCCGGCGAACCGGTAATTATCAAGCTGATCCCGAAACGCGACTGAGTTACCATGACTACACTTGTAAGTGTACACTGTCTGCCTACCTTCCACTCCTGACAATAGAAATTGTGTGATATTAGAAAATAAAAGCAATTGGATAATCTCATTCTAATTGAACGCTAATGATAATTAACAGAAAATTCGTCGGTAAAGATTATAAAAGGAACAAGTATTAAGTAACTGTGTTGTTTAAAAAATAACGGTTCAGTAGGTTTTTATGGACTACTTTTTTATGTTTTTTTTTTTATTATTGTGACTCGACATATGACAGCACCCCGCTTGATGTTAAGCCAAAGTGTGGTCCATGAATGAATGTCACTGCTACTACAATTCAATAACTGTGAGTAGCAATCACATCCACTATGCCGGCCTAGATGGAACCGGCAACTTACAAGCTGATTCCGAAACGTGACCAAATCACTTCACGGTCTGTATACTTGTAAGTGGTGGTACTACCCCGGATCGGCAGACTGGGTACCACTGCCTACCACTCTTTGATAACCAGACCCGAAGCAAATATCCATCTCTTTTTTTATTTTTATTAACTAATATTTGCAATATTTAATATTATTAAATATTACAAATAAAAGCCATGAAACAAATATTTGCTCCGACCGGAGATCGAACCCGGGATTTTACGCGCAACAAACCAGTCGCTGAACCGTTCGTTCACGCCTGTCGTCATTTGTAATGTCCAATGATGATAAAATATATAAATGATAGTTTCGACTTAGTATTGATAAAAGTAATAACAAGTATGATTTTAATTGCTGTGCAATTGAGTTATTTAGAAAATAAGATATGGGTTTTGTATTGTCTGTCAATCACAAAGACACGCCATATTAACAGTTATGCTTTGAACTGTCATAATTATAGTTTGTCCTTTCCATGTGCCCAAACCATCGAAGCATTCCTTTGTCAATCTTTGTCACTACATCCTCTTTTAAACCACATCTATAAACTAAACCCATAAACTAAATCAGTGATTTTCGTTTTTGGCTTTCTTGGACCTCTCCTTACTCACCATCAAGAAAGTCGAGGTCGATGCCGTGTCTCAATAATAAAAAGAACAGTAATACTAGGCGACCGTGGTGTAATGGCAGTGCAATGGTTACGCAAACCGAGAGCACGGGTTCAAAACCACTTGCCGGTACCAATGTATCTTTGATATGTGTACTTTAGCTGTCCTGTTTCTATTACATTAGTAGCTTAGTAAAAACCATAACAATGTTAGCGCGTAATTTAAGCCGCCGCATCCCCAAAAATATAACTTCCATGGGCGAGACCTAATTGCTTGTTTAATTGGTGCAATTTGTTTTGTTTGTAAGTTGAAAGATTTAGTTTAAAGAGCCTTATTTTATTAATGTAGTATTAATGTATTCTATACAAGTGATTTATGTATGGGAGGTTAAACCCACTCATTTTGTATGTGTAAATGTTACGAGGGCGGTTCATTAAGTACCCGTGTTTGAAGACAGAGGGCGTTCCTGAGTGAAGTTAGTGTTATCATCGTGTGCTGCCATCTATCAGACGGCGCTAATATAAAATTCAGACTGATTGATAGGTTAGTTTCGATTTGGCAGCCATTCGAGTCAGACGTGTTTCGTGATTTTCGTTAAGATGGAAAAAGAGCAGTATCGTTCGGTAATTCGCTTTATGTTTTTGGATGGGAAAAAGTGCGAGGAGATAAAAGCAAAGTTGGATGCTGTTTATGGAGACACGTGGCCATCTATGACCACAGTTAGATATTGGTTTAACGAATTTAAACGTGGGCGAACATCCGTTTTTGATGAGGAGCGACCAGGACGCCCGGCAGACGTGGTTACCGAGGAAATCATTGAAAAAGTCCACGACATGATTCTCGCTGATCGACTAACGAAAGTCCGCGAAGTAGCTAAGGCCGTAGGTGTGTCGACCGGAACGGCAATTAATATTTTGCATGATAAGTTGGAGATGAAAAAATTGTCGGCCCGATGGGTGCCGCGATTGCTCACGCTGGACAACAAGCGGATGCGGCTGTTAACTTCAGAGCAGTGTTTAAGGCAATTTAAGCGAGATCCTAAGGACTTTTTGCGTCGAGTTGTCACCGTTGATGAAACCTGGATTCATCATTACACACCAGAAACTAAACAACAATCAAAACAATGGATTTCTCCCGGTGAATCTGCACCAAAGAAGGCGAAGACCGTCCCATCGGCCGGTAAGGTCATGGCGACGATTTTTTGGGATGCGAAGGGCGTCATCCTCATGGATTTTTTAGAAAAAGGAAGAACGATCACTGGACTATACTACAGTGAGTTATTAGACCGCTTCGACAAAAAATTAAAGGAGACACGGCCACATTTGGCGAAAAAAAAGGTGTTGTTTCATCACGATAACGCACCAGCACATTCATCTGGTGTTGTCGCGACCAAACTGCATGAATTGCGTTATGAATCGCTGCCGCACCCCCCGCATTCACCCGATCTGGCTCCCTGCGACTTTTTCTTGTTCCCTAACATGAAAAAATGGCTCGCGGGAAAAAAATTTAGCTCAAACGAGGAAGTCATCGCCGGGACAGAGGCGTATTTCGGAGAGTTCGACAAATCCTATTTTTTGGAGGGGTTAAAAAAATGGCCGGAACTTTGGGAGAAGTGTATCTTACTAAAAAGGGACTATGTTGAAAAATAAAAAGCATTTTTTTGAAAAAAATCGTGTCTTCATTTCTAACACGGGTACTTATTGAACCGCCCTCGTATATTTAAAAAGATATTCTATTATTTTAGTTATTACTAGCTTGGGTAACCGGCTTTGCTTAGAGAGTTCTTTTTAACTAAACGTGCTTGTATCATAGAAACAGAATGACATGACAACAGGACAAAAGTGATGTTGTGTAGTAGTTTGAATAAAAGGGTACAACTTTAACATGTAGGGCGGCTGCAGACGGTAAAAATAATTGGTCGGTTTTGTTCACGATATTATGCAATTTTTATCAAATAGTTGATTCGTAAGTACCAATTTTTTTTTATTGTGACACGACATCGGACCTCGACTCGCCTGATGATAAGCAAGAGGAGGTCCAAGAGTGACGACGACTGGAATAACCGAGTCAGTTCTATTATAATATATGCTTTTCTATTAAATGTTTCCAGTTCTCTTCCGTTTGATTTCAATTAAAACCTAAGAACCTGACTAGTTTTCGTAACGTGTGTTAATTCGCTCTTACTACAAATGCAAAAACGTCTCTAAGCAAATTTGACTGTACGCCATAGTAAGCCGCAAAAATATTTTCTTTCATAGCTAACATTTCAGATAAGCTATTTGTTATCCTTTTTTTAATGTGACTCGACATATGACAGCACCCAGCTTGATGTTAGGCTGAAGTGTGATCCATGAATGGATGTCATTACTACTACAATTCAATATGTGTAAGTAGCAGTAACGTCCACTATGCCGGCCTAGTTGGAACTGGCAACTTACAAGATAATCCCGAAACGAAACTATGTGGAAAAAGATGATTCATGAAAAAACTCTACTAGAAGTATTATAGTTAATACTTGACATAATTAATGTCGACGTGCGTAGCGCATTGGTAAGCCTTTATGTGTAACCAGTCCGTTACACATAAAGTCCCTGGTTCGATTTCCCGTCGGAGTTAAATTTATTTCATAGATTTTTATTTGTAGTAATTAATATAACATTAAATAGAAATATTTGTTAATAAAATAAAGAGGGGGATATTAGACAAGCGAGGAAGTTGTGTCAGGATCGTGGCAAGTCCATTGTCTCTGCCTATCCCTGTGATAAAGGCGTGACATCTTGATTGATATTAGCTCCGGGTCTGGTTGTCTATGTGTGGTTTGCAGAGGTGCCCAGTCTGTCGATCTGGGGTAGTACCACCACTTACAAGTGTAGAGACCGTGAGATACCTAACTAGGTCGGCATAGTGAATGTGACTGCTTCTTGTAGTTGTTTATTAAAAGCATTTTGTCGACCGAATTAGCAGTCGAACTAAAAGGTTCAGTGCGTCGTTTCTTTGTAGAACAATCGACAGGTGAAACGCTTTACCAGCCCAGGTGTTTTCTTCAACCTATAACTTTGGATCCTTCAAGCGATGTGTGAAGTCGATGACCTTTAGTCGGCATAGTGACGGTGACTGGGGCAACCTTGAAGATTCGGTTTTTCAGTCGTCGGCGCTAACATCAGAAGAGGCTTTAGCGGAGCATTATTCCACTAGTTAGAAAAGTAAAGGAGTACTCCCAGCTGTACGGGTGTTGCGTACAGGGCTCAACTTAGCCGGTGACGTCGCATCGTCGGAACGCATATTATTGATTACTTTGTCGGTATTTTTTTTGCGAGATATTGGACGCGCAATGCAACGCCATCTAGCGGTAGCATGTAGCGGTCGCTACAAGACGTTGTCATATGTCGAGTCACAATAATAATAAAAAACAGAAGTAGAGAAAAAACGCGCGATTATGCCGGCTAATGTAATGTTATCCTTAGTAAGGAAGAGAAGATTTATTTCAACTTTACCATCGACATTTCAATTAAGCTCCTTTGACGAGTCACTCGCTTCCTTTGCCATAGTAAACATAGTTTATTATCTTTTACGTAGATACAGAAGGAAATTTTACTCAACGACTTCATTTTATGTTCTCGTAAAAAGAAAAATTTGCTAAATATTATTAGTAAGTTTCAAAATTATACTTATTATTATAGGTACTTGTTGTACTACTTGTTTTCTTAATAGTTTTTCTGTTGTTGTGTCTCAACATACGCCTGATGTTAAACTGGAGTGCGGTCCATGAATAGAGGTGACTGCTGCGTCATGCGTCAGTTAAATAACTGTATGTGCAATTAAATCCACTATGCCGGTCTAGTTGGAACTGTCAATCTATAAGCTGATCCCGGAATTCGACTAAGTCACTTTACGGTCTGTATACTTGTATGTGGTGGTACTTGTATGTACCCCGGATCGGCAGACGATAGGTCTTAATACCTTACCTTACCTTAATTATCTCTTTTTACTATCGCGTTTATTTTGGTTTTGATTTTTATTTTTTTTATTATTCCGACGTTTTAAGAGCTTTGCAGCCATCGTGGTCACGAAGAGACTGAAGGCCACGATCTCCGTGATCTCGATGGCTGCAAAGCTCTCGAAACGTCTGAATAATAAAAAATAAAAAAATAAAAACCAAAATAAACGCGATAGTAAAATGCGATAATTTCATTAATTAATGTTCGCGCAAAATCTAAAAAAATACTAACATTCAATCTATCATATCCAATCTAATAATTTGTGATTGCAAATTTTAAAACTAACAATTATTGTTATTTTATTTGTGACGCGAAATCTGACCTCGATTTGCCTGGTGGTAAACAGAGGAGGTTCGAGAGTGCCAATGATTGAGCACGGTTTCAGCAGTTGGCGCTCTTGGATTATTGCATACCATTGGGTAAGTCGAGGAAATAACCGACCGTGTTCTAGTGGCAGTGCAATGGCTACGTAAGCCGAGTGGCACGGGTTCAAAACCACTCACCGGTACCATGTATGTACTTTAGTTGTCCTGTTTCTCTGATACAAGCACTTTAGTAGCTTAGTATAGAAATGTATTTTAAAATAATAAATAAATAAAATAAAAAACCAACAAATTAATACTATGCAATTAAAGGTAAATGAATACAAATAGGTGTACTCATGGTGTTTCGATATCTACCAGTAGTTACGATAGCTTCGACTTGAAACTAGCTACGTGGTAACTAAGCATTCGAAAAGTTTCTGGACAAGTTTAGTCTTTCTATTGTTATTGTGGCTTCACATAGTACAGCACCTTGCCTGCATATGACCCGAAACTTTTAATACATTATGGCGACGAAAAATTAGTTAAATTGCGTCGCGGTGGAAATTGACCAATCAATGTAATTTACCTATTGATTTGTTATTCGCTGATTGGTTACGAGGATGTCAAATACTAGTATCAGTGCGATGACATTTCGCTGATATTTTGACGCCAAATGTATTAAAATAGTCGAGGACTTGATCTTAAGCTGTTGTGCGGTCCATTAATGGAAGCGACTGCTAGTCCAGTTAAATAAGTAAAAGTAGCAGTCAAAGCTGCTTAGTGACGGCGATTGAGCCAACCGTAAACTGAATCGGTGTGTTCAGTCGTCGGCCTTTTTGAACTTCCCTTTGGTTACTATCCGGCAAGTCGAGGTTATACGCCAAGTCATAACAAAAAAAAACATACTGACGGCGACACAGGCAATTCGGAACTGACTCAATTTATTATTTTTTATTAATATTTATTTAAAACTTTGTGCACTAGGTACAATGGCGGACTTAATGACGCTGGACATTCTTACTAGTCTACCTTAGGGACAATATAGAATATATTTTTTTGTGAGGTAGGTGCAAAATACTATAGAAGAATTTAGTCTGTGGAGCACAATACTAAATCTAAAATACCATTACCATAATTACTATCAGGCAAGTCCAGAATATGTGCCAAGGCATAACAAACAAATAAGTTGCCAGGCATACTAACAGCGACTGAGGCAACCGTGAACTGAGTCTGTTTTTCCAGTCGTTGGCACTCTTGGACCTCCCCTTGCTTACAATTAGACAAGTCGAAGTCAAATGCCAAGCCATTATATGAAAATAAATTTAAATCCAGTGTCCAAAATGCGTCTTAGTCCCTTCACGTTCTTAAGACTTTTTTGACTTCAGGCTTGGCGCATCTGTTAGCAGTACGTTACGTGTAAAGTACCGGGTTCGTTTCCCGGCTGATTTGAATAATTAGGTTTTATTTGTTAACAAAAAAATCGGCGGATTTTTGCTCCGGGTCTGCGTGTCAAAGACTGGCAGTGGTGGTCAGTCAGCCGATCCGGGATAGTACTACTTAGAAGTATATAGACTGTGTAAGTTGCAATTATTAAAATAGTAATTAGTCGCCTCTTTTTATTGACAGCACTCCAGCTTAACATTAGACGACACTATCACGGAGCAATTGTTTTGATCCAACATTATTTTATATCTATTAGGTCATATCAGGTTTTATATCTTTTATCTCTGTTATTATTTTTTTTTTTTGGTGATGGGTATTTTTAATTAGTTATATTTTGTATGTTTGTGTTTTTGACATTAGATTTTCCAAATTGATTTTTTATTATTTTGTAATTTATTATTTTGTAATTAATCTGTAATTTGTAAAGTTGTAATAATTTGCTGTATGTTTATTAGTTAAAAATTAGTGCATGCTGTGGTTTCCTATTTTAAGTCGTGCACATGTCTATAATAATTGAATGTGCAAATGATCGTGTTATGTGCATTGATTTGTTGGTGACCCAAATAAATAAATAAATTAAAAAATATATAAAAAAACATAATTATATGTCCATTAAAAAATACAAAAAATATAGTCACCCTACTTTCAGCGTTTGTAATTACAGCGAGTAACTTCGAAGCAGCTTCAAATGCAGTTTAATTTCAGACTACAGCTTATCTTATCGACACGAATTTGTACCAAAGGTTGACCAGACTGAACTTTCTTTAAGTTACTTCAGATTTAAATGTAGATATGAATCTATAAATGTAGATATAGTTTTCTGTTATCTTTTTAAAGTTTTTTTTTTACTTTTATTTCTTTATAGTAGGTAGCGCAAAAGTAAAAACCTAAATCGGTAAATGCTATTTTTGCAAATGGCGGCCAATGACAGTTCTGCTTTGATACTTGTGAAATAAACACATATTAAATTTACTTTTTCTTTTTATTGTTTTTATTTTTATTATTATACATTTCTATACTTACTAAGCTAAAAACAGGACAACCAAAGTACATATATCAAAGATACATTGGTACCGGCAAGTGGTTTTTAACCCGTGCTCTCGGTTTGCGTAACCATTGCGACGCCACTACACTACGGTCGCCTTTGAAATATGGGGTGTCGTATTTAAACAAGATAGAAAATAATTGGAATAATAAACGCCAAACCGTCGTGTAGTGGCAGTGCAATGGTAACACAAGCCAAAGAGCACGAGTTCGAAACCACACACCGGTACCAATGTATCTTTGATGTATGTACATTGGTTGTCCTGTTTCTATGATACAAGCACTTTAGTATAAAAAAGTAATAAAAAAAAATTAAAAAAATTGACGCGTGGTGCGATTTTCTTATATTTATTTTTGGAAAGCGCTAAATTTCTTTGGCCGGCATAGTGACGGCGACTGGGGCAGCCGTGAACAAACCCGGTTTTCTCAGTCGTCGTCACTCTTGGACATCCTCTTGCTTATCATCAGGCGGGACGAGGTCAGATGTCGTGTCACAATAAAAAAATAAAATAAAAAAAACTCAATCGCCGACCAGAGAAAGATTGTTTGAATTTATTTACTTTTATTTTGCATCATTTACCTCTCATCTACATCGTCCGGATCAACAACCCAAAGCTTTGACTGAAAGAGAATGCCTTTGTATTTTGGGGATTATTTTTTTTAAATTAATAAATAAGTACCTATAGTGAAAAGTTGAATAAACATGCGATAAGAGAGCGGCGCGCGGTAAAATCGTAAAATTCAACGTCACGTGGTAAAAAAGTTAAAATGACTCTAACTTTTAAATATATGTGACTTGTTTGTTTTCACGTTTTGGGTTTTTAATGGCAAAGCTCATGGAAATCTGAGCAAAAGTACATCGTGTTAGAGGGACCAGGGGCCGATTCTCCCAACATAATTATGTCAACGAAAAATCAGGGAAATTGCGCCGCATTCACAAGTGACGACAAATCAATAGTGGACCTTGGATCCAGCATTTATTGCTATGCGGTGCATTGACGCTAAACTGCCCGCCTCGCAGCCGAAAAACAGGAGACTCTGTTGTAGCGGAGCTGAACCGGGTTCTTGTTTGTATTACTTATTGGGGCGACGAGAACCTGGTTTAGTTCAACGCAGACAAGACTCCCCGTTTATCCAGACAGGACAGGACAGACTCAACATCTTAGGATTGTCCCTTCGCAGCGACCTTGCTTCGCTCTTGCGCGGAGTACTGTTCGCATCTCTAAGACGGCTCTGCCAAGTATCTTCTCATTGCCCTAGATTCATTGCAGCGCTTATTCATGTGTTCTCTCCATCCTTTAACTTTGGATCCTTTTTTTTATTTTATTGTGACACGACATCTGACCTAGTCCCGCCTGATGATAAGCAAGAGGAGGTCCAAGAGTGACGAGGACTGAGAAAACCGGGTTTGTTCACGGCTGCCTCAGTCGCCGTCACTATGCCGGCCAATGGTGCTTCTTCACGCATCGCTTAAAGGATCAAAGGTCATAGGATGGAGAGAACACATGGGCAGGCAAAGCATTCCACTTGTCGATTGATCTACAAAGAAATTTGAAGCGATGCGAGCGATGCGTGAAAAAGAAGAACCTTGGCGGGCAAAGTGACGGCGACTGGGGCAGCCGTGAACTAACTCGTTTTTTTCAGTTGTCGTCGCTCTTAGACCTCCTCTTGCTTATCATCAGATGGGTCGAGGTCAAATGTCGTGTCACAATAAAAATATATCTATTATACATTATTTTTAATTCAATGTCCCAGATACATTCACACACAGTAATGTTGGTCTGGGGGAATTAGCACATTTTAAATTAGGGGTAATTGTTGGGCTTAACATACGGTGTTTTGGTTTCCAAATGTAGTTTATTGCAATAAGTTTTTGGGGTTAACTGTGTGCCTCGTATTTTTATTATACGATGGGGGCCTAAAAATGTTTTCAAATTTAATACCTTGCACATATAAATGTACATATTACCTTTGATAACTGAGAAGATTCCGTAGCTATATAACCATGGTATTTTAAAGAATGGTAGTCAGTGGTACCCAGTCTGCTGATCCGGGGTAGTACCACAACTTACAAGTATACAGACCGTGAAGTGATTTGGTCGCGTTTCGGGATCAACTTGTAAATTGCCGGCATTATGGTTGTGATTGCTACTCACAGTTATTGAATTGTGGTAGCAGTGACATCTATTCATGGACCACACTCCAGCTTAACATCAAGCGGGGTGCTGTCATATGTCGTGTCACAATTAAAATATAAAAATATATCTTGTAACGGAACTGAGAGACTTGGTGTCAGGATCGTGAAAAGTGGCGTTTTAGATTTTTTTTTGATTATTTACATTTCTATATAAAAATACTTAAGTGCTTAGTATTATAAAACACACATAACTATCACAGATATCCACCACTTTTTTATTAACAATCAATCAATTATGTTGTCACGTCCTTTTCCCACAGGGATAGGCACTTCAAAATCGTGGCAATGGAGCGCCACTTGCCACGATCCTGCCACAACTCCCTTGCTTCCTTCACATTCACAATTCTCAATTAATATTTATTAACAAATTATTTATTTATTTATTTAAAATGTCAATTGTCGAGCTACAATAAAAAAACTTGTAAATTAAAAATACTATTTCCGAAGTTAAAAAACATTGCTGAAAACTTCCTGAAACTTTGTAAGTTTCTAAGCAACTCTAAGAGGAAAGTTCTTCGATGTTTTTACCTGAATTGGTTTAACTTTTCAGAAGTTTTTTCAGATCGTTTGCTTACAAGCGAACATTAGTAATGTTATTTTTTACATTTATTTTTATAATATGCTACTAAACGTGCTTGTTTCATAGAAACAAGACGACCGATGTAATTATCTCAAATATACATTAGTACAAGTGGTTTTGAACCGAAGTTTTGCAGTTTACGTGACCATTGCGGTCAGACGACAGGCGTGGACGAACGGTTTAGCGACTGGTTTGTTGCGCGTAAAGTCCCGGGTTCGATCCCCGGTCGGAGCAAATATTTGTTTCATAGCTTTTATTTGTAATATTTAATAGTATTAAATATTGCAAATATTTGTTAATAAAAAAAAAGAGATGGATATTTGCTTCGGGTCTGGTTATCAAAGAGTGGTAGGCAGTGGTACCCAGTCTGCCGATCCGGGGTAGTACCACCACTTACAAGTATACAGACCGTGAAGTGATTTGATCACGTTTCGGGATCAGCTTGTAAGTTGCCGGTTCCATCTAGGCCGGCATAGTGGATGTGATTGCTACTCATAGTTATTGAATTGTAGTAGCAGTGACATTCATTCATGGACCACACTTTGGCTTAAAATCAAGCGGGGTGCTGTCATATGTCGAGTCACAATAAAAAAAAAAAAAAAAAAACCCTTTAATCCAATAAAAATGAAAAATAAAAAAACTAAAACCGACTACTAAAAAGTACAAAAGAAAACATATTATCTTTTTTATCTAGATAATATTTTTTCTTATTGTTATCTACCTGTAGAAACTAATTCAAAAATCAAATTGTCACGCCTTTTCCCCACAGATGTGAGGAAAGCGACGGAGATGTGTCAGGATCGTGGCAGGCGGCGCTCCATTGTCACTGCCTATCACTGTGGAATAATTTGATTGATTGATAATAAAAAATATTGGCATACGCAATATTTATAATTTACGTATCACAAAGTTATTTTAACGGAGGTTGCCTTCAAGGCGACTCAACTTGATTTATGATTGTTTACTGTCGACTGATTTGTTTGCAGTACACCGCTTGGTGACGGGATGAACGTAAATACAATTCTGGGTAAAATAAAGAAACCTTAGTAAAGAATTGTTTTTTTTTATTGTGACTGGACCTATGACAGCACCTCGCTTGTTGGTAAGCTGGAGTGTGGTCCATGAATGGATATTACTGCTACTACAATTTAATAACTGTGAGTAGCAATCACATCCACCATACCGGCCTAGCTGATCCCGAAACGCGAACAAATCACTTCACGTTCTGTATACTTGTAAGTGGTGGTACTACCCCAGATTGGCAGACTGGGTACTACTGTCTACCACTCTTTGATAACCAGACCCGAAGAAAATATAAACCTCTTTTTTTATTATTAACAAATATTTGCAATATTTATTATAAAAAAATTAAAATGACAAATAAAAGCTATAAAACAAACGTTTGCTCCGACCGACGAACCCGGGACCGTTCAATCGTCTTCACCGGTACTACCCCAGCAGACTAGGCGTCACTGGCTACAACTGTTAGAAAAAATGTCATTAACAATGTCAATTCAGCAATGATTTAGGAGACAACAATAGACAGACGATGATAATGAGCTCAATTGGGGCAAAATCACGATTGTGGATAGAGCGAATATTGCACAAAATGGCGGCTGACTCAGCTCGCGTGGCTGTCACAAATATTTCGGTGTTTTCCTGTTTTGCTAGGCCATTTGTTTGTGTATCGTGCGTTATTGTTAGTTTGAACCATAGAGTTTTCAAATGTGTAGTAGGTACCTAATATAATTTTTTTTTCAGATTTATAAATTTTTTTCGTCAATCTTCTTTCACTCATCCTTTTCATGCGCCCAAACCATCAAAGTATTCCTTTGCATCTAATGTGGAAGGGTGCTTAACGCACGAAGCAGACCCAGAAGGGGGTTTTCAGACCAAATCGGACACATCCTCAAGAAATTTGCGTTGCCTAGTGCCCATAACCGTAGAGCTTGTATGAAGAGAATCGTGGATGTCAAAGAAGGGAGGGAGTAGTGTCAGGACGGTGGCAAATAGCGCTACATTGAAAAAGGCGTGACAATTTCATTACATGATTGATTTGTCTTTTTACAAGCTTTTATTCAACTTCTCAGTCTTGCAACTGATTTTCAATACACTTGTCCTTTATCGATTGAGCTTAAATCATGCATACGTGTTTACTTTAAATTACAATGCATGGTTAGTCAACTTTGGGTATTAGAAAATAGGTATAGTGGACTGCTACTACAGTTAAATAACCGTGCTTCAGGTAAACATCACGCGGGGTGCTGCCAAATATCGAGTCACATATTAAAATAAAATTTTGAAGAAGAAGAGGGTTTAGAGTTCTTATTACTAAGCACTCTATGATAAACCCGTAGCCTTGTAACCTAATAGAGGTTCCGGCAGCATAAGGATTGCTTCTTTTTTATTAACAAATATTTGGCCCGACCAGGAATCGACTCTCGCGTAACGCACTGGTGTGTTAACCACTACGCCACGCCTGTCGTCAAAAACAAATAAAAGCATAATATTTTATTTATTAATTCATTAAGTAATGTAATTAATATTGTAATAAGTGATAAAGACAATAGATGGCGGGATTTAATGACCCCGATTGGTGCGAAATCACGATTGCGGGTGTCGGCGAAATCGTTCATTCGGGTTAGTTTGCATTAGAACTTTAATTTTGGTAACTTTCAATGTACTTTTTGTGGCTTAAAACTTATTCTTTGGATTGGATAGCATTATACAAAATCACATTTGGAGTTATGTGGTTAGAAAGAGGATGTAGTGACAAGGATTGACAAAGGAATGCTTGTAGATTGAGTGAAAGTAGATTGACGAAAATAATTTATAAATCTCATGTGAATGGATGCATTAAACGAGGCAGGCCCAGGAGGGTATTTGCCGACCAAATCAGAGACTTCCTTAAGAAAGCTAGTTTGCCTAGTGCCCATAGCCATAGAGCTTGTATAAAGAAAATTGTGAATTTTAAAGAAGCGCGGGAGTTGTGTCAGGATCGTGGCAAGTGGCGCCTATCTCAAGTCTCAGCCTATCCCTGTGTGAGAAAGGCTTGACAATTTGATTGATTGATTGACATTTAAAGTTAATGTTTCATTGAAAAATAAAATAGACCAATAGGTTATTTAGACAGACTAAATTCTGCGTCTAATGGTTCGAATTATAACTGTTCAATATTTAACTAACATCAATGGAAGGTTGATAGCACGGACAGCCCAGTGTACAGTGGCTGTATGGAGGCTAAGGAAACAGTCACACACGTGCTCTTGTAGTGCGGTAGCGTAAACAAACCTAGAAGAAGATACCTTAATAGATCGAGGTTCCTCTCGGAGGTCAGAGTCAGTTAACAACTGGGTTTTCTTTAATTAAATAAATAGTTAATATGAATTAAAAACTTTTTTTTGTAGTTTTTTACTATCTGCAATCAGTCATCCAGACTCTGATCAGATATGTTGTGTGATCACAGGCGTGTTGAACGTTGCCTCCAACGAGACACTAGTGCAGCTTTATTATCTGCTGTCTAGTTCTTAGCTTTCCTGAAGGATACAGACCAGTGGCTACAGACCACCTCACGCAAATTAATTGAGATTTTTCGCTTATTTGCGGAAACCGAACCCGCGTATACCTACCTAACGAACATCAATAATAAACCTCACTGATCATCATCATCATCAGAACATCACCCAATAATAGTTACAGAAATCACATCAACTATGCCAGCCTATTTCAAATCGACAACTTACAAGCTGTTCCCGAAACGCGACTAAGTCACGTCACGGTCTGTATGCTTCATGCCTACCACTCTTTGATACCCAGACCTTTGTATTAATAATAATAAGTCTCGGCCGCACTTTTGGCCGTCCTCCGCCATGTCCCCTTCGCCCCATTTCTATTCAAAATTCAAAATTTGTTGAAAATTGACTGATTTGTTTGCAGTACACCGCTTGGTGACGGGATGAACGTAAATACAATTCTGGGTAAAATAAAGAAACCTTAGTAAAGAATTGTTTTTTTTTATTGTGACTGGACCTATGACAGCACCTCGCTTGTTGGTAAGCTGGAGTGTGGTCCATGAATGGATATTACTGCTACTACAATTTAATAACTGTGAGTAGCAATCACATCCACCATACCGGCCTAGCTGATCCCGAAACGCGAACAAATCACTTCACGTTCTGTATACTTGTAAGTGGTGGTACTACCCCAGATTGGCAGACTGGGTACTACTGTCTACCACTCTTTGATAACCAGACCCGAAGAAAATATAAACCTCTTTTTTTATTATTAACAAATATTTGCAATATTTATTATAAAACAATTAAAATGACAAATAAAAGCTATAAAACAAACGTTTGCTCCGACCGACGAACCCGGGACCGTTCAATCGTCTTCACCGGTACTACCCCAGCAGACTAGGCGTCACTGGCTACAACTGTTAGAAAAAATGTCATTAACAATGTCAATTCAGCAATGATTTAGGAGACAACAATAGACAGACGATGATAATGAGCTCAATTGGGGCAAAATCACGATTGTGGATAGAGCGAATATTGCACAAAATGGCGGCTGACTCAGCTCGCGTGGCTGTCACAAATATTTCGGTGTTTTCCTGTTTTGCTAGGCCATTTGTTTGTGTATCGTGCGTTATTGTTAGTTTGAACCATAGAGTTTTCAAATGTGTAGTAGGTACCTAATATAATTTTTTTTTCAGATTTATAAATTTTTTTCGTCAATCTTCTTTCACTCATCCTTTTCATGCGCCCAAACCATCAAAGTATTCCTTTGCATCTAATGTGGAAGGGTGCTTAACGCACGAAGCAGACCCAGAAGGGGGTTTTCAGACCAAATCGGACACATCCTCAAGAAATTTGCGTTGCCTAGTGCCCATAACCGTAGAGCTTGTATGAAGAGAATCGTGGATGTCAAAGAAGGGAGGGAGTAGTGTCAGGACGGTGGCAAATAGCGCTACATTGAAAAAGGCGTGACAATTTCATTACATGATTGATTTGTCTTTTTACAAGCTTTTATTCAACTTCTCAGTCTTGCAACTGATTTTCAATACACTTGTCCTTTATCGATTGAGCTTAAATCATGCATACGTGTTTACTTTAAATTACAATGCATGGTTAGTCAACTTTGGGTATTAGAAAATAGGTATAGTGGACTGCTACTACAGTTAAATAACCGTGCTTCAGGTAAACATCACGCGGGGTGCTGCCAAATATCGAGTCACATATTAAAATAAAATTTTGAAGAAGAAGAGGGTTTAGAGTTCTTATTACTAAGCACTCTATGATAAACCCGTAGCCTTGTAACCTAATAGAGGTTCCGGCAGCATAAGGATTGCTTCTTTTTTATTAACAAATATTTGGCCCGACCAGGAATCGACTCTCGCGTAACGCACTGGTGTGTTAACCACTACGCCACGCCTGTCGTCAAAAACAAATAAAAGCATAATATTTTATTTATTAATTCATTAAGTAATGTAATTAATATTGTAATAAGTGATAAAGACAATAGATGGCGGGATTTAATGACCCCGATTGGTGCGAAATCACGATTGCGGGTGTCGGCGAAATCGTTCATTCGGGTTAGTTTGCATTAGAACTTTAATTTTGGTAACTTTCAATGTACTTTTTGTGGCTTAAAACTTATTCTTTGGATTGGATAGCATTATACAAAATCACATTTGGAGTTATGTGGTTAGAAAGAGGATGTAGTGACAAGGATTGACAAAGGAATGCTTGTAGATTGAGTGAAAGTAGATTGACGAAAATAATTTATAAATCTCATGTGAATGGATGCATTAAACGAGGCAGGCCCAGGAGGGTATTTGCCGACCAAATCAGAGACTTCCTTAAGAAAGCTAGTTTGCCTAGTGCCCATAGCCATAGAGCTTGTATAAAGAAAATTGTGAATTTTAAAGAAGCGCGGGAGTTGTGTCAGGATCGTGGCAAGTGGCGCCTATCTCAAGTCTCAGCCTATCCCTGTGTGAGAAAGGCTTGACAATTTGATTGATTGATTGACATTTAAAGTTAATGTTTCATTGAAAAATAAAATAGACCAATAGGTTATTTAGACAGACTAAATTCTGCGTCTAATGGTTCGAATTATAACTGTTCAATATTTAACTAACATCAATGGAAGGTTGATAGCACGGACAGCCCAGTGTACAGTGGCTGTATGGAGGCTAAGGAAACAGTCACACACGTGCTCTTGTAGTGCGGTAGCGTAAACAAACCTAGAAGAAGATACCTTAATAGATCGAGGTTCCTCTCGGAGGTCAGAGTCAGTTAACAACTGGGTTTTCTTTAATTAAATAAATAGTTAATATGAATTAAAAACTTTTTTTTGTAGTTTTTTACTATCTGCAATCAGTCATCCAGACTCTGATCAGATATGTTGTGTGATCACAGGCGTGTTGAACGTTGCCTCCAACGAGACACTAGTGCAGCTTTATTATCTGCTGTCTAGTTCTTAGCTTTCCTGAAGGATACAGACCAGTGGCTACAGACCACCTCACGCAAATTAATTGAGATTTTTCGCTTATTTGCGGAAACCGAACCCGCGTATACCTACCTAACGAACATCAATAATAAACCTCACTGATCATCATCATCATCAGAACATCACCCAATAATAGTTACAGAAATCACATCAACTATGCCAGCCTATTTCAAATCGACAACTTACAAGCTGTTCCCGAAACGCGACTAAGTCACGTCACGGTCTGTATGCTTCATGCCTACCACTCTTTGATACCCAGACCTTTGTATTAATAATAATAAGTCTCGGCCGCACTTTTGGCCGTCCTCCGCCATGTCCCCTTCGCCCCATTTCTATTAAGCCTAAAAGTACTTAAAAAATCCTTATTTGTCAAAAGTCACGCTAGATTTCTGTTTATAATATTTGCAAGTATTGTTTTTGCAAGATTTTATAGCACTTTTATTCTTTTATACCTGATAAATTAAAAAAGATTCCTTCGTAATACGCGTCTGGGCACCCGCTCCTATTACTCGTTGATGACTACTAGCGCTAGCGAACGAAACGCTGCGATGTTCCCACCTGCGTCTACAGTTCTCTCTCGGATGCGAGCGCTCTACCTAATGTATACTCAAAGCTGTGACCATATAGAATTAAACAAATTTTATGCGGCTTACTATCGCGTTTATTTTGGTTTTGATTTTACATTTTTTTATTATTCCGACGTTTCGAGAGCAGCCATCGTGGTCACGGAGAGATTGAGGTGTTGGTCGTCCTATTGGTTGATGCTGTTATTGTTTCCAAAACTACCCCGTTTGTTATTTTGTTTTTCTGTTCCCGGTTTATTTCAAATTTTTGCAAAAATAACTGACGGTGTCATATGGTTTGGCAGTTTGCTGGACTTGGTACTTGAGTTTGTAAATCCCGGGTATCAGTCGACTTTCCTTTGCGAGGATCTTGGGTTTATCGAAACGGATGTAGTGATTGGCGCCGTCCTGTTGATGCTCACAAACTGCAGACTTTCCACAAATTTGGCGTTTTATATCCGCGATATGTTCCCGTACGCGTGTGCATATATCTATACGAGAATTCTTTCTATTCTGTCTGTCCTATATACGAGAGTCCACAGTCACATTCTAACTGGTGACATTCACATTCTAACTGTGACCATATTGCTTATGACGAAACTATGAATTTTAGTTTAGTTACCAAAGTACTCGACTAAGCAGAACAAACCTTTTTAGTGACAAATTTAGCAGACTGTAATGGTAGCTGTGTTTGTTAAAAGCAATTTATTGCATAAGGAAGGTACCCTGTTATACGCACAATATTTATACGTTTTAGGGGAGTGAGAATTTATAGTTTTTTTTTCGGGGGATAATTAAAAATAAACCTATACGTATTACACTCGTGGTTCAGCTTATAAATAAATAGGGAAATATTGAAAATAAAATAAGGAAATATTACAAATAAAATCTCTCTTTATTTTTCATTGTGACCTCGACCTGCTTTATAGTAAGTATGATGGAGGTCCAAGAGTGCCGACGACTAAAATACCGTCTCAGTTCACAGCTACCTCAACGGATCGGATCGCTTTAACTAATTGAACTAAAGAAATCTTAATGTAACCTATTTTTTTAAATCATAATAAATATTTTAAAACATAGCATGTATTAAATAAAAAGTCTATAACTGAATCATTTTTACTCGTATACAAGTTGTCTATGTTTTAAACTATTTGAAAGTTATTACGTTACATTACTTTGTGTCGGTTATACAGCGTTCTGACGAGGCTATTTTAGTTGATCAACTGCAAAAACGTTTGCGAGTTGTCAAGTTGAATCAATAAGATATAGTTCATCAAAAGTTCAAGACCTTTCAACTTTTATTGATTTGATTGCGCGATAAAAATTGATCAACTAAAATCTCCTCGTGAGAACGCCGTATTACAAATCTTAAATATCTTTTTTTGTGAGTAAATCCTAATGGTATGATAAGGATTTAGGGTAGGATCCAATGCTATGCCAGCCTCGTACCGGCGTAGCCTTGCTTCTTATGGTCAGAACAAATATTTGTTTCAAAGATTTTGTTGTATTTAATATTTAGATTGAATATTACAAACTTTGGTAATAAAAAAAGAGTCCGATATTTGCTTCGGGTCTGAAAATCAGGAGTAGTACCACTTACACGTATACATACCGTAAAGTGACCTAGCTGAGTTTTGGGATCAGCTCATAAGTCGCCTACATTCGACATCCACTAGGCTGCCATAGTGGATGTCACTTCTACTTACAGTTATTGAATTATGGTAGCAGTTACCTCTATTAATAGACCGCACTCCAGCTTAACATCAGGCGGGGTGCTGTCATATGTCGAGTCACAATAAAAAGTAAATAAAAATCCAATACTAATACGAAACACGACATGTCAAATGAATAAGGTTAAAAGTGACAAAACGTAACATCCTACTACATCCCTAAGGATGGAGTATTGAAAAGAACATTATAATGAAATTCACAAATCGTTTGGAAAGTAAAACTTGCACTCTAATCTTGTCTCGAGGGAGCAATGGGTCTAGATTGACATCTCATGTAACCAATTCCTTCAGGAGTTACCAAACTACAATCTTGACACTTTAGTGACACCATAATTTTATGTTTGACTAAAACATATTTTATTATTATTATTTTTAATTTACATTTCTATACTAAGCCAATAAACTGCTTGTATCATAAAAACAGGACAACCAAAATACATATATCAAAGATACATTGGTGCCTGTAGGTGGTCTCGAACTCGTGCTCTACGGTTTGTGTAACCATTGCACTGCCACTATACCACGGTCGCATTATGCTTCGACATACGACAGTACCCACAGTACAGTATGTCGACAGTACCCGTAGTACCTGCTTAACACCTGAAGTTAAGCAGGAGTGTAGCCCATGACGGAAGACAGACTATTACAGTTAAATAACTGAAAGTAACAGTTGTATCCACTATGCTGGTCTGATTAAAACAGGCAACAGGCAACAACAAAACTCGGCCACTACACCACGGTTACATTTAGTAATAAAAACGCAACAATATTATTATACATTTATGGTTACTCTAATAATATCCAACATAATAAGAGTACAAACCCGAGGGTAGGTTCCCGGAGGCATCAAGAGATCTCGCAGCATACGTCACTGTCTCACAACTCTTTTTGTCACAGATTGTTAACAAATAGACATTGAAATTTTGACCTCTTGTCCAAATTACTTTTTTTATGTTGGCCTGTTGAAAAAGCTCAGAGTCACTCAGCGGGCAATGGAGAGAGCTATGCTTGGTGTGTCTTTGCGCGATAGAATCCGGAACGAGGATATTCGACAAAGAACCGGAGTTACCGACATAGCTCGAAGGATTTGCGAGCTGAAGTGGGCGCTGGCCACATCGTTCGAAGAACCGATAACCGATGGGGAAGAAAGGTTCTAAAGTTGAGACGCAGCGTAGGTAGGCCTCCCACTAGGTGGAGTTACGAACTAGCTTTTTGTCGTTCGAAATGGCGTTCAGCAGTGGACGCGTTTTGGCTGATAATGATGATGATGACTTTTTTTATTGTAACTCGACATTATATGACCTGGTATCATCATCATCCAGATCATGACCACTGCTGAACATAGGCTTCCTCTTAGAACGCCATTCCGAACGACAAGATGCCAGTTGCATCCACCAGTTATTCGTGACTTTTACTATGTCGTCAGGGCACCTCGTACCCCACTAAGCTGCTATGCGGCCCATGGAGGCGAAATGAGCAAGCAGTACTTTGTAGTTATTATCATGTATTTATTTTATGGAAGGAATATGAAATGAAACTATTTCTTAACAATCATGGATTCTCCGTGACGGTCCATCGCGTGGCAGGCGGCAAAGTGAAGGCAGCGAGTGACTTGTGACCGAAATGTAGGTCTAAAAGCTTTTGAAACACATAATATTTTATGGATAAGAAATAAGGAACAATTTTCATTTAGCACACTTATTACGAATAAAATCAGCCCTCTACTGCTGCACGACTTCACCTAAGTGGCCTGCTGGAAGCAGCCTGCATTTAGTGGTTTACTGCTACTTTTAGCAGGTCTTTTATCTATCTTATGGATTAACGTCCTACGCTACGTTTTCCTGTACGTGGTTCGAGAAATTTTCGGCCCCGAGTATGTGCCCGTAGTAGGTCGCCAAATTCTTTATTTATTTTATTTTTTTATTGTGACACGACATCTGACCTCAACCCGCCTGATGATTAGCAAGAGGACGTCCAAGTGTGACGACGACTGAGAAAACCGAGTTTGTTTACGGCTGCATTAGTCGCCGTCACTATGCCGGCCAAAGGTGCTTCTTCACGCATCGCTTGAAGGATCCAGGTTATAGGATGGAAATAACACATGGGCTGGCAAAGCATTCCACTTGTCGATTGTTCTACAAAGAAAAGACGCACCGAACTTTTTAGTTCGTCTGCCGATTCGGTTTTATGTTTATATACTCGTACGAGGTCCTTTGCTCGTAGGTCGTTTTCATGTTCTATTTTTATTTTCTAGGCCGAAGTGAAACTAAACCGTTGTTTTGATTTGATACATTCGTACGAGTTATCTGTTCTCTTGTGCTCTTTGGGGGTTATATATTATTGTACATTCAAGGATAATAATATGGTATCATATTTTATGTCTATACGTTTATATTTGAGATGTCAAAAGTTTTATTAAGTGTTCATTTATAAACACTTGCTTGCAGTACTTGTCGGTGAACAAATACTTACCAACTTTTTTTTCAATCAATCAATCTAATTGTGACGCCTTTTTCCCATGTGGATAGGCAGAGATAATGGAGCGCCACCTGCTACGATCCTGATACAACTCCCTCGCTTTCTTTACATCCACAATTCTTTTCATACAAGCTCTATGGTTATGGGCACTAGGCAACCAAGCTTTCTTGAAGATGTCTCCGATTTGATTTTTAACAACAACTATTGAGTTTTATTTATTGTGACTCGACATATGACAGCACCCCGCCTGATGTTAAGCTGGAGTGCGGTTCATGAATGGAGGTTACTGCTACTACAATTCAATAACTGTGAGTAGAAGTTACAGTTATTGAATTGTATCTGCCGGCCTAGTTGGAACTGGTAACTTTGCTAATCCGGAAACGCGACTAAATGACTTTACAGTCTGTATGCTACCCCATATCGGCAGACTGGGTACCACTACTTCCACTCTTCAACCAGTCATAGCTGTTAATAAACTTTTTTTAATAACAGCTATGAAACAAATATTTGCTACGACCGGGAATCGAACCCGGGACTTTTCGCGTAACAAACTGGTGCCACACCTGTCGCATATGTGCTGTTAGCTTACCTGTATAAATAAATAAATTAACAGGCATTTTACCATATGTTATTTATCCCTGAAATTGGATACGGTTTAAATCGAAAACCCCTTGATCGTTATTTAAAGATATAGCCTATTTTATTTGAGCAATTTAAACTGATGGTGGTATTTATAAAAACGAGTTTTAGATTTATTAATCCGTACTTTTAGGACATGTATGTATTTAAAAATGGTTTTAGATATTTATAAAATTTCTGGTTTAAAATAAAATTTAATAATAAAAAATTAGTAAATTTATAACTAGATACATTAGGTATAGCAGTATAGACCCTTGTCGAAACCGGCAACTTGTAGCTAATGCCGAAACGCGACCTAATCGCTTCACGGTCTGTATACTTGTAAGTGGTGGTACTACCCCGAATCGGAAGACTTGGTACTGGGGGGACTACCTACTGCCAGAATATCCACTTCTTTTTTCAAACAAATATTTGCATTATTTAATATAATTATTTAATATTACAAATAAAAGCTACGAAACTAATATTTGCTCCGACCGGGAATCGAACCCGGGACTTTACCTGTGTCCACGCTTCGTCCACGCCTGTGGTCAATTCCTACTAAATATCACACACACATCTTCAACGACAAATCGCGTAAGTAAACAAATCACAATTAATTCAAGTCGTTGATTTTTGACCTTGATAAAAACCTACATATATTTTCATTGGGTTGAGTATACTTGAGATAACCCACCTGTTTTAACTCTTAACCAGTCTATGTGCACCTGTTCAGCGGACGCATCCAATACTGTCAAGGAATAATAGCCTGTTTTGCATATTATAATAACACTGATTTTTGCTTAAAACATTCCTGCACATGGAATTGTTATCAAAAGTGTAAATATTACAAAGATCTTATAAGTTATGTTTTCGACAAGCAATTTTGTAATCTATTTGTATATTCATAAGTGCTAAGTTCTTTTAATAAGTTGATGGATGAGTTGCAATAGTCATACAAAGATTTTTGTTAGTACAGATGTGATTTGAAATCACACCTACTCATATCTACTCGTATACATATTCAAATTGAAAGGTATAAAAATAATGTCACGCCTTTTTCCCACAGGGATAAACAGAGACAATGGAGCGCCACTTGCAACGATCCTGACACAACATTCTTGCTTCCTTCACATTTACAATTCTCTTCATACAAGCTCTATGGTTATGGGCACTAGGCAACCTAACCTTTTGAGGATATCTCCGATTTGGTCGGCAAACATCCTCCTTGGCCTGCCTCGTTTAACGCATCAGATTTATAGATTTTTAGTCAATATTTAAATATAAATATGAATATTGTTTAAAACTCGTTTTATTTTATTGTAGTAATCAAAAAGCACCTACAAGGCAGTGGTGCCCAGTCTGCTGATCCGGGGAAGTGCCACCACTTACAAGTGGTCAGTTTACAGTTCAAACCAGCCTGGATGCAAAAGCCACTTACAGTTATTTATCTGTAGTAGCAGTCACCTCTATTCATGGAGCGCACTCTAGCCTACCATGAGATGGGTTGTTGTCATATAGTTATAGAAAAAAGAACTTGCATATATATCGTATATTGCATATATACATGCATATATATATATATATATATGTGCATAAGAATCGTAAGAATTTTCTCCTCATTAGGGCACATGCAAAGTACTTAATAAAATAACTTAACATAACTAATAAAGTATTCAATTTACTTATCTTTCCGTGATGTTAATTGTAGGTTTCATTGCATATGTCCACAGACAACAAACGAACTGAAATAGACACAACACAACTTCCCACTAAACAGACGCGTTTTTTTTTATTTTTATTATGACTCGACATATGACAGCAGCTCGCTTGATGTTAAGCTGGAGTGTGGTCCATGAATGGATGCACCTGCTACAACAATTTAATAACTGTGAGTAGCAATCACATCCACTATGCCGGCCTAGTTGGAACCGGAAACTTACAAGCTGATCCCGAAACGCGACCAAATCACTTCACGGTCTGTACACTTGTAAGTGGTTGTACTACCCCGGTTCGGCAGACTGGGTACCACTGCCTACCATATCTTAAGATCTCTATGCGCGATGGTGTCTATGGCTTTAATCAAAATATTTTTTTTTATTGATTGACTAGTTCGGACTAAATCGCGACTAAGTCACTTCACGGTCTGTATACTTGTAAGTGGTGGTACTACCCGGGATCGGCAGACTTGGCACCTATATCTACCACTCTAAGTTATTCAGAACATTATTTTCCCAATCCAAATTATTGGTCCATCCCCCCCCCCCCAAATTTTATTGGTCATCATTTACTATTTGACCTTGCTGGGACTTGTTTGAATTCAGGTTTATTTCTAAAGTTTCTTGATTGTACCTTTTTTTATGAAATGGTTTTATACACAGACCTAAAAAACGTTCTGCATACTATTCTTGCATTTTAAATTTATGGTTTTATAATATTTATGTGATATTTATATTAAATAATTTTCTAATATCGTGGAATCTAGTTATTTATAGTCTGTAAACATATATCAAAGGTAACAATGTATTGGAGTATTTCTTTCAATTAAATGTAAAATATTTTGCATACAAATACATAAAATATTTGTTTAATCTTTAACTTGCCGCGCAATTTCTTAAGTATTTTTTTATTCTTATTTTAAGTAAGATTGTCTATAAAAGTAATTATTGAACGTAAGCAATTGGTCGTTTTTTTTCATTTCTACAGAGTTCTCATTAATTATTCCTCATTATATTATTTCTCTGAGACTAAGCTACTAAAGTGCTTGTATCATAGAAACAGGCCAACCAAAGTACGTATATCAAAGATACATTGGTACCGGTGGGTGGTCTCGAACTTGCGCTTTCGGTTTGTGTAACCATTGCACTGCCACTACACTACATAGTCAGGACTAGAATACATTTAAAAATATATATTTATGTATTCTACTTCGCAGGCGTGGCGCATTGGTTAGGACACCTGTCCGTTACCAGTAAAGTCCTGAATTCGATTCACGGTTAGAGCAAATGTTTGATTTATAGCTTTTACGTATATGTGTATTGTTTATTAATTAGATATTTAATTACAAATATTAGTTAATAATAAAAAGCTCCGGATCTGGTTGTCAAAGAGTGGTAGGCAGTAATACCCAGTCTGCCGACCTGAGTTAGTACCAACACTTATAGACAAGTGTACAGACCGTAAAGTGACTTGATTAGCGGCTTTATATATCCGTACCACCCAAACCACGATGGATATTGCTCAATCGAAGACAATTTTATGAAAGCTATGGAAGTTACTAAAGAGTTTTTACATAGCGTAAAAAGACTTAAATACAAACAACACCCCTGTTGCTTTCCCGCCATTTAAACGTCAAAAGTACGTTAATAATTCAATAGTTAATGAATCCACATACCAATAGACGCTGCATAGAAGCGAGAAAGCCGAGTTAGCATAAACTTTGTTCTTACCTCATCTTTTTACTTCTATGATACCCGCTAGATCGGGGGAAGCGCTATGACAGGTTCTATATTGTTTCTTTGTAGAACAATCAACAAATGGAATTCTTAACTAGCTTATACTTTCTCCTCATCCTATAACCTTGGATCCTTCCAACGAAGGGTGTAAAAGCACCTTAGGTAGGCAGATGGACGGAGACTGAAACAATCGTAAATAGGTATTTCAATATATTTTCCAATCCATCTGAGAATTAAAACGGGATAATTCTTGATAATGTCGATATATTAATAAATTCAAATTTATTTGCACTATGTACAAAGACGCACTTAATGCCGTTAGATATTCTCTGACAGGCAAACCTTTAAGACATTAAGACAGTATTAATGGTAAATAGGTGCAATATAATTATGACAATTTGTAAGAATAAAACAACAAATACATAAGAATAATACTTAATAATTACATTTTAAAACACAAAAGTACACAAATAATTTATATATATTTATAACGCATAAAAACAAACTACTTATGTCATGAAAGTAGAAATAGGTAGGTTTTGTAAAAGGTAGTGTCTTATATCTTCACCCATACATTTGTAATTGAAAAAGTGGCGACAGGCATGGCCGAACGGTTAGCAATTGGTTTGTTGCGCGTAAAGTCCCGGGTTCGATTCCCGGTCGAAGCAAATATTTGTAATAAATATTTAATAATTATATATGTATTAAACATTGCAAATATTTGTTATTAAAATAAAGAGCCAGATATTTGCTTTTCGTCTGGTTATATAAGAGCGGTAGGCAGTGGTACCCAGTCTGCCGATTAGGGGTAGTACCACCACTTATAAGTATACAGACCGTGAAGTGATTTGGTTGCGTTTCGGGTTCAGTTTGTAAGTTGCCGGTTCCAACTAGGCCGGAATAGTGGATGTAATTGCTACTTACAGTTATTGAATTTTAGTAGCAGCTTAACATCAGGCGGGGTGCTGTCATATGTAGTCACAATAAAAAAATAAAAAAAGTGTAAATACTCATACATGAAATAGAGTCTATCTGTGTGTAGTTCATACACACAGAGACACACCAAAAACAAAGTAGGTTGCGTGAAACACGTTTAAACCGCCCACGGGATTTGTCGCGGACTAATTGAGTTACCAAAACTGCACAGACCGCAATGCGCATCGAGTTGAGCAGACAATTGCGGTATACACACTTAAGTGCACTATGAAAACATACAATAATTACAAATTTAATTGTTTTTTTTTATTGTGACTCGACATCTGCGGGCCGACCGCGTAACTTAATGACAATGAGAATGGGCTTCGTTTTGACATTTAAACTCCATTACTGAACTTTAAAATTAAAATGGCGACCGCGCAACACGCTAAGAATCGATATTTAATTTCGCTCGCTTGAACGTTATTGTAGATTGAATATTATATAATATGAAAAACAAAAAAATAATCAATCAAATTGTATTCCCACGGGGATAGGCAGAGACAATGGAGCGCCACTTGCCACGAACCTGACACAACTCCCACGCTTCCTCACATCCACAATTCTCCTCATACATATTAAAATATCTAAAAAAAATAATTTAATATTAGTAATGTTTGACGCGAAAAAGGTTATTTTTGTTATATTCTATAAATAATCGTGCTATTTATTTTAGCCTACATAGTCATTGTGGGCGAGAATAAGCGAAAATCTATTAAAAACGTCCGTGTTGTAGTGGCAGTGCAATGGCTACGAAAGCCGAGTGGCACGGGTTCGAAACCACTCACCGGTACTATGTATTTTGGTTGTCCTGTTTCTATGAACAAGCACTTTAGTAGCTTAGTAAAGAAATGTATAATAATAAAAATATTGTACTAGCAGTAACCTCTATTCATGTACTGCAACTCCAGCCTGACATCAGGCAGGGTGCTGTCATAGTCGCGTCCAATAAAAAAAAACATTTAACTTTTTTTTAATACGTTACTCTTTTTAGTCGTCGGCACTATTAGTCGAGGCCAACTATAATAAAAAATATATATTGGGTACAAAATTTTAGAAACTCTTTAATTTACGGGTATTCACAAGTTGAAGTGGCAATGGGCAGGCCACATCGCTCGAAGAACCGACAATCAATGAGGAAGAAAGGTTCTAGAGTGGAGGCCACGAACCGGAAGACGCAGCGTAGGTAGGCCTCCCACTAGGTGGATTGACGACATAGTGAAAGTCACGGGCCGGTGGATGCAACTGGCATCTTGTCGTTCGGAGTGGCGTTCTAAGGGGAGGCCTATGTTTAGCAGTGGACGATTCTGGCTGATGATGATGATACTAGTTTAGCGGAGCATTATTCCAGGATTATTCCATTATTAAAGGAAAAGATCTCCTACAGTACGCGTGTTGCGTACTGGGCACAACTTAGCCGGTGACGTCTTCTCGTTGAAGCGCATATATATTGATTACTTTGTCGGTAATTCGTTTGCGAGATATTGGACACATGCAACGCCATCTAGCGGTAGTATGTAGCGGTCACTACACTAGTATACTGGTTATTTGTAATGGTTCATTTTTTATTATGGCTCGACTTATCGTAAGCTACTTCTTACAAGTATAAACACAAACAATATACACGAAATATAAAAAAAAAACATATAAAAAAATACAGCTTGTTCCAATAGAACTTACCATTAGCACATTCGACAAAATGAACACCATTCACTATACCAGCGTCACTCTATGATGGCCGGTTTGACGTTTGACCGTTCATGAAGTTCCGTATAAAATATTAATTACGTTTGAAAGAGCGAATTGTTGTTCTTTATTGTCACTATAAGGAACAACAATTGTTCCTTCAAACGTAATTATTAATTTATACGAAACTTCATGAACAGTGCAAACGTCAGAACGGCAGTCATAGCATGCTGCTGTTAAAGGTACTCTTAAATATGCAGCCAGACCCAAAGCAAATATCGGTCTCGTATTAAATATTTGTAAGATTAAATTAATAAATATTACAAATAAAAATTATGTAACTAATTAGTGCTTCGACCGGGAATGGAACCCGGAACTACACACAAGAGACTTTTGCGGTAACCAATGCACCAAGCGTGTCGGTACTTTAAGACCTATATCCTGCTTACCACCAGGCAGAGGGAGATCAGGTGTAGTCACAATAAATAAAAACTCAATACAAAGCATAGATGTGTCACAGAGATTGTATCTATATTCCTTGGCCTGAACACAGGTAACGAAGTAATAGAAGCTGCATACTAAAGGTGAAAGTACAAGTTACCAATAGGCACTGGTAGGCGACAGTATACAGACCGTAAAGTGACTTAGTCACGTTTCGGGATTATCTGGTTATTTGATTTCGGGTTATTTGGTTGCGTCTGTCAATCTGGGCTTTTGCTATATTCTGTAATGTGTTGATTTGTTTCCAAGCTACTATTGCATTTTCGGCATGAATCTAAAGTTTGGTCCCTAATTAAATTGTCACGCCTTTTTCCCAATAGGCAGAGACAATGGAGCGCTACTTGCCACGATTCTGATATAACTCCTTCGCTTCCTTCATATCCACAATTATTTTCATACAAGTTTTATGGTTATGGGCTCTAGGTAACCCAGCTGTCTTAAGGATGTCTTAGGGTATTTATTATTTTAATAATAATACTTTTTAAAAGGGTGTCTAGTGGTATAAGCTCTATGGTTGCACTGAACAATCAGTGACATACGACTTGACTAATCGATCGTAACTCACGTTTACACCTTCAACTTGTAAATGTTTAGTAAATTAATATCAGGATTAAATTACACACATAATTAATTTAAATTTAAATTCATTGACCGTATAGAAATTGATTGAGTATTTGTTTTATTTGAGCTCTTTTTTTGGTTCACAAATGCAAGGCTGGTTTAAATGTGACCGTGGTCTTGTGAGAGATGACCAAGAGCGGTTACTTGCCAGTACCTATATACTCGTATCTTCGATTATGTACTTTATTCGACTTAGTATTTTCTGAGATTTTGCGCGAACTTTGATTAATGAATTAAACAAATTTTATTCAGCGTTTATTTTGGTTTTGATTTTACAATTTTTATCCGCGTATAAAAATTGTAGGTAACGTCTTTTGTTTAAATATCATTTCTTGCAGCTATTAAAAATTGTAATATTAAATGAATAATTTCTTTAATTGACAATGCTAAGACTGCCGCTGCAATAGATATAAATATTTTTTTATTATTGTATATGACATGTAAAGGTACAGTGTACTAAATAGATTAAAATAAAATGATCCCAAAAAAACATTAAAAGTACCAAACAGTGACAAAATACAAATAAAACAAAATATAAATGTCAGCTAAATACTGCGCAAATACGCCAACCTCGAGACGATGGGCCCTTGGGGACCTTCAGCTAAGCGCCTAGCCAAGGAGTTGTCCAAGCGGCTGACGGAGAAGTCAGGAGATTGGAAGACTTGCTGAAGTGTTTGCATAGTACCTCATTTTTTTTATTGTAACACGACATCTGACCTCGACTTGCCTAATGATAAGCAAGAGGAGGTCCAAGAGTGACGACGACTGGAATAACCGAGTCAGTTCCCGGCTGCCCCAGCCGCCGCCACTATGCCTACTCGCGCAGTAGTAACACTGATAACTAAGGATTACTGTAATCACAGACTCGCCAACGTATTATGCCACGCGTCTGCCCTCTCCGACAGCAGTTGTGTTCTGCCGATACGCTCGAGACTGTGCCACTTCTAGTAATAGTAGGTGCATATAGTATATGTATATACCCTCATACACTACACTGGTAATGAACGTATTAGCCTTGCTATACAAAGGAGAAATGTTGCTAGTCTCCTTGGCACTACCTACACTGATGACGTCAATTTTTTCTTCATTTTCTTCATTTCCTTTCTTTGATAGCTTAAGTAATTGAAAATTGTTTTTGTTAATGTAATTTTTTAGGTTGTTTTTTACCATATACATAGTTTTTAATGACTTTTTTGTGTAAATTTGCTATCTCTTTGTATGTACTATAATTATTTGGCAACTTTGCTGATTTGTGTTCTATTTTTATGTTATATTTTATGTATTCAATAATTGTATGTTTCCTTAATAAAGTTAAATGAATAAATAAATTAGATGATATTTTTTAATTTATACTTATTTTTAGGGTGTTCTAAATACATTAATCATAGAGTAAATAAATTGTTAAATTTCCGTTTATTTTAAGCCGTGAATGAGTAATAAAAGAATTTGAATATTAATGTAACGCAGACAAACGCTATATTATTCAAATAGGCAATAACTTAATTGAGTTCTGTTGTCGGCGTGAAAAAGCTTTCTAAATAATTACATCGGCTATAAGGAAAAAAAATGGCGGAAAATATAAAAAAATATGTGTTTTCTCGTCATGCCACGTTTTCTTTTTAATTAAGTATTTATTTGTTTTATTAGGGCGACCGTGGTGTAGTGACAGTGCAATGGTTACGCAAACCAAGAGCACGAGTTCGAAACCACCCACCGGTACCAATGAATCTTTGATACTTGTAATTTGGTTGTCCTGTTTCTATGATACAAGCACTTTAGTAGCTTAGTATAAAATGTAAATTTAAAAAAATATATCGATTGATAGATATCTCGATCTTAAAGGCAACCGTGGTGTAGTGGCCGTGCAATGGTTACACAAACCGAGAACACGAGTTTAAAACCACCCACCGGTACCAATCTATCTTTGATATATGTACTTTGGTGGTCCTGTTTCTATGATACACTTCAATAGCTTAGTATAGAAATGTTAATTAAAAAAATATGTCGATGAATATTAAAGCAGCCGTGGTGTAGTGGTAGTGCAATGGCCAAGCAAACTCTTTTTATTTGCCGGGAACTATACTAAGCTCATGTGTTTGTATCATATAAACTAGGCGATTTGACTGGTTATTTTACTTGTTTTGTACAAGTGGAGTCATTGTTGTACCACTATACCACTTTTATCACACTCTAGCTTAACATCAGGCTATGTTATCTTTTATACTTGATACTTGAAAATTGTTACAATACACGGCTACTTCATAAAATGGGGGTGTATTTGATTAGGGTTATGTATTTAAGAACTCTTTTCTTTAAGCGAATGGATGTTTTTTTAGCGTGACATATCAAGGTTGTGTGATTTTTCGGTTATTCAGAAATAAACTTGTAATAACGTTCATCTATTTTCTAAAAGGCGTATTAACGTCAATCGAAGACACAAAATTGGTCTAGACAATTTGGTCCAGTCTGCCGATCCGGGGTAGTACCACCACTTACAAGTATACAGAACGTGAAGTGACTAAGTTGTAATAGTAAGTGAATAGTAAGCCGCATAAAATTTGTTTAATTCATTAATCAATGTTCGCGCAAAATCTAAGAAAATACTATGACTAAGTTGTGTTTTAGGTTTCTCTTCTAATTGCCGGTTCCAACTAGGCCGGCATAGTGGACGCGAATGCTACTTACAGTTTTATTTTATTGTGACTCGACATATGATTTTTGTTATTATGATGTTAAAGCTGGATCGACGCCACTGCTACTACAATTCAATAACTGTGAGTAGCGATCACATCTACTATGCCGGCCTAGTTGGAACGGGCAACTTACAAGGTGATCCCGAAACGCGACCAATTCACTGCACGGTCTGTATACTACTACCCCGGATCGGCAGACTGGGAACCACTGCCTACCACTCTTTGTTAACCAGACCCGAAGCACATTGCCACCTCTTTTTTTATTAACAAATATTTGCAATATTTTTATTATAATTATTTTTATTATAATTAATATTACAAATAAAAGCCACGAAACAAATATTTGCTCTGACCGGCAATCGAACCCGGGACTTTACGTGCAACAAACCAATCGCTAACCGTTCGTCCGCGCCTGACGTGAAAACGCATTCCATCTAAACATAAGAGGGGGTATCATATGTCGAGCCACAATCAATAAAAGAGAGCCTAAAAAAACTCGAACTGAAGACAGAAGAAGTAACAATAACAAGAACAAATTGTCACATCATAGAGGAATAGGAATAGGATGGGGAAATTCCTCAAGCATATTACTTTCCCCAACAAGGAGACAATGACTAATATGTTACGGCTGCCAGTTATCAATAACTTTTTGTTACATTTTGTTACTTTTGTTACATTTTGTCAGTTACTGCTTACTACTGTTACAATTGTTATAGATGTATTTATATATTACATATTATTTATTATATAACTTTTGTTACTAGTTAATTTTTTTGTTGTGACTCGCCATTTGACCTCGACTTGCCTGATGGTAAGAAAGGGAAAGTGCCAATGACTGAAAAAAAGAACAACTTAGGTCACGGTTGTATCTGTCGCCGTCACTATGCCAGCCAAAGGATTTAGAGATTTATTCATCGAATTTATAGATTTTTTTTCAGTATTGTTTATCTTTTTGCTTATTTTACAATAAAACACATCTAATTAATGTTTTGTAAGTAATTAAAACTTTTGTTTGGATTCAGGAATTCGATCTATTCGACTTTCATGCCACTTAGGTGCTGTAAAGTTGTGAAGTTTAATTACTTTTTATTCACATTTTCCAAGTAAATATAATTCATTTTACACAAAAAATACTTTTATTATTTACCTAAAAAAAAAATGATAAATAAATAAAACTTTATATACTTTTATTATTTACCTTGATTAATTGATGAATAAATAAAACTTTATATACTTTTATTATTTACCTTGATTAATTGATGAATAAATAAAACTTTATATACTTTCATTAATTACCTTGATTAATTGATGAATAAATAAAACTTTATATACTTTTATTATTTACCTTGATTAATTGATGCATAAATAAAACTTTATATACTTTTATTATTTACCTTGATTAATTGATGAATAAATAAAACTTTATATACTTTTATTATTTACCTTGATTAATTGATGAATAAATAAAACTTTATATAATTTTATTATTGACCTGTATAAATTGAAAAATAAATAAAACTTTATTTAAACAATATCGTGATACACAGCGAATTGAACTTGAAAGTTAAAAAAATCTAATTAAAACAAATTCATCATCATTCAGAAAAGGTCCACTGCTGAATATAGGTCTTTCTCTTAGAACGCCATTCCTTCCTTTCCATCCACAATTCTCTTCATACAAGCTCTATGGTTATGGGCACTAGGCAATCCAGCTTTCTTGAAGATGTTTCCGATTTGGTCTCAAAACACCCTCCAGGCATGCCTCGTTTCCATCCATATCAGATGTATAAATTCCTTTGGTCAATCTACTTTCACTTATCCTTTTCATGTGCCCAAACCATCGAAGCATTCCTTTACCAAGTGCAAATCTGTGAAATAACTAATACGGTTCAAGTATGTGTTAGTAAAGAATATGAATACGATGAATAAATCATTTTTTATTAGATCTTCTATTAGATAGTAAGGTGTCGGATACCCTTGTCACAATATGCCGCGTCCGAACAGGGTTTCAGGTTTAAGCCGCGATTGGACGGCACAACTCGCATGATTTGTGCGTGGTGATGGATGGTATTGCCTGTTTGCAGCTCGAACTAACTCACAAAAAACGGAGTTGAATGAAAATCATAAGATATCCTACTCCACTACTAGCAGCGTCTGTGAGTACTTTAAGTGTGTGCCGCGGGCGGCAGAAGAGAAACAGAGGGGGGGGGGGGCAATAATAATGGACGCGTCTTTTATTTTTAGAAGTTTTTTCCATCCTATTATTTTAGATCCTTCAAGAGAAGCGGGAAAAGGCACCTTGATTTAAAAAAATATAAGATATTGTGCCGACCTTTTCCAAGTTCGCACTAAAATTGTTATAATTCATTTTCAGTAAAAAAGTATTGTGATTTCAAAAACATTTATTCCCAGTTTATATTTTATTTATGTCAAAAATAAAAATAATCGCGAAACACCGCACGTTTCGCTTAAGAAGGAGTATAGTACGAACTTGGAAAAGGTCGGCACAATATTTATTAATTTTCGGCATTCGTCTCCACTTCAGACTATCTAAACGCACTTTAAATGCGAGTCGTATTTGTGCAATTGGCACTAACCCTTGAGAGGGTATCCGTACATATTGCAGATTTTTATCTTTTTTGTACGCGATTATGGCACAAATTGCTGTTTCAATATTACTTTTGGGATATCGTCGGCCATGTAATGCCTATTGTATTTCTTTATGTGCGGCTTTCATGCGAAAGAACACTGCCATTCAGCTTGTTGTCATTTTTACCTCAGTTGATTGTCAATACCTAATATATATAATATATACGTATTCTATTATATCAATAGATGTCAACGAGCTAAAAGAGGATAGACAACAAATTTTTAACCACACACATAGACACACACGAACACACACAGACACATTTTTGTTGTAATAAGTTTTACATTGTATTTATATAAAAGACTGTGTATATGGAGTAATATACACAAAGTGATATGATAGAGTGAGGAATAGCACTGTGCGCTCTTTTGAAAAAAGATGTAGTGTCAAGAATTGACATAGGAATACTTCGATGGTTTGGGCACATAGAAAGGATGAGTGAAAATAGATTGACGAAAGGAATTTATAAATCTGATGTATGCGTTAAACGAGGCAGATCCAGGAGGGTGTTCTCCGACCAAATCGGAGACATCCTTAAAAGAAAGCTGGGTTGCCTGGTGCCCATAACTGTAGAGTTTGTATGAAGAGAATTGTGAATGTAAAGGAAGCGAGCGAGTTGTGTTAGGATCGTGGCAAGTGGCGCTCAATCGTCTCTGCCTATCCTTTGGGAAAAAGGCGTGACAATTCGCATACAAAATTGACCTCTAAGAAGGAGGAAGAAAATTCTTATGCATCAAATACGAAAGTTGAAGTTAAAAGAAATTCAAAATGAAATAAAAATACTCCTTATAATTATCTTTAAATTGCTTTTTAAAAGTGTTCACCGATAAGAGAAAAGTGTCTACCAACTGTCACGATAACCACTCCATTGGAATAAAATAAAAGTTACTTCAGTACTGATAATAGAGAAGTTAATTATAACAACTTCATAACTTTTATAATAATAAACGTTTTGTTCGACGTTTACAAGCTTTTATTATTCTTCCTTTTTTTAGTATACCTAGATCAATTATTTAATCAAATTCTCACGCCTTTTTTCCACAGGGATAGGTAAAGACACGATCCTGACACAACTCCCTCGCTTCCCTCATATTTACAATTCTCTTAAATCTTTTATTAGGGGAAATGTTGCCAGTCTCTTTGGGACTATCTCTGATGCGACGTCATTAGATAATATTTTATATTTATAGTTTAATTATAGTTAATAATAGATTGAATAATTTATTTTTAATTATAATGTATATGACTATTGTTAGAAATTATCATAATATGAGAAATTAGTTTAATATACTTTATACAAGCTCTACGGCTATGGTCACTAGGCAACCCAGGTTTTTTGAGGATGTCTCCGATTTGGTCGGAAATCACCCTCTTGAACAATCATGCTACTCATTTTTTAAATTTTGGGAGAGATGTCGTGTCGGGCCCACCGCGGCTGCAGGCTCATAACTGGCGATTATCGCAACCGCGGCGACCAACTAGTGAAATCGTGTGGCATGCGAGTAAATCGCAGGACTCGCGGGGGCTGCGTCTTTATATGTGACTGTTTGTTCACCTATAAACACGTATTAACATTTGACAAGTCCGAATAATATTTGAATTAATAATAAATAAAATTAGCAAACCATTAATTAAATAATTATTACATAAATAAAGCGTAAAGTTTGCGATTTAGAATCGAGAAACTGCTATCATTTACCGCTGACTGCGTCCGTCCAGTCGCAAACACTTGCATACAATACTATCCAATTTTTGGGCGGCATAGACAACCGTGCACTGAGTTGGTATTTCAGTCGTTGGCGCTCTTAAACCTTTCCTTGCCTGATTTGTTTACCATCAGGCAAGTCGAGGTCAGATGTCGAGTCGCAAGGAAAAAAAAAATGAAAAAAAAAGAAATATTGAAATAATTAATATTATAAATAAATGCATATACAACAGATATTTGCCCCGGCCGTACTTTAGTCGTTATGTTTCTATGATACAAGCACGTCTAGTAGCTTGGTATAGAAATGTAGAAAAAAGCTCTTTGTACTATATGTTGCAATTTATTTCTAATGAAACAAAGTAACAGAAGCCTTTTGTTCTTAATTAGAAAAAACCATGCGGTTTGTAAAGGACAAGTTTGTACTTCTTTTTAACTCACTTTTTCACTTCCTGCCTTCAGTTGTGACGCTCTATGTACAAAAGCTAAAAGTTTATGATTAAAATACCAGGCCGGCATAGTGGATGCGACTGCTACTTACAGTATAAATGAAAAATTAGTATAATAATTCCAGTATGAAAAGTTTTTTGTTGGTAAAATGTACATTTTTAAATTTAATGATTGATGCGTTAAACGAGGCAGGCACAGAAGGGTTTTCTGATCAAATCGAAGACATCCTCAAGAAAGCTGAGTTGCCTAGTGCCCTTTACCATAGAGCTTGTTTGAAGAGAATTGTGGATGTGAGGAAAGCGAGGGAGTTATGCCAGGATCGTGGCATGTGGCGCTCTTTTGTGGGAAAGAGGCGTGACAATTTGATAAACTGAAGAGTAATCTGTAACATTTTTTTCAGTCGGTAGCACTCTTGGTTCTTCCCTTGCTTACCATCAGGAAAGTCGATATCAGATGTCACTTCTTAATAAAGAAAAAAATAAGCAACCTATCAAATTAAGCATACAAAAGGACTTTTGAAACTGAAAACTTATAAAAAGCTTTTTCACCGACCAAGTGGAAACATAAACAAGATTTAGAAAAACTTTCTACTGAAAATCATCAAGAAAGAGTAAAAGGATATGGTAAGGTTGAAGTTAGAAAGGGATAGAAGATCACAAAACAAGTCTCATTATACAGAAGTAATTATAGCCGTGTCAAGGGAAAAAATACCCCATTACCAGCATTATGAGGAAAACGCAGTTGACGTGAAGTCAAGATTAGCATATTTATGGAATATAGAACCTTATTTTTAATATTATTGTGACTCGACATATGACAAACAACGCATACAAGGCAGACCCAGGAGGGTATTCGCCGACCAAATTGGAGACATCCTCAAGATAGCTAGGTTGCCTAGTGCCCAAAACCATAGAGCTTGTATGAAGAGAATTGTGAATGTGAAGGAAGCGAGGGGGTTGTGTCAGGATCGTGGCTAGTGGCGCTCCTTGTAGAGGGTTATCCCTGTGGGAAAAAGGCGTGACAATTTGATTGATTGATTGATTGACATATGACAACACTCCGCCTGATGTTAGGCTGGAACGCGGTCCATGAATGGATGCCAGTGTTTTATCAATTCAATAACTGTAAGTAGCAGTCACATCCACTATGCCGGCTTAGTCAAAACCGCCAACTTATAAGCTGATCCCTAATCGCGACTAAGTCACTTAACGGTCTGTATACTTGTAAGTGGTGGTACTCACCTGGATCGGCAGACTGGACACCGCTGTCTTTAATGGTAATACATTTTTATTATTGTGATGTTAAGCTGGAACGCGGTACATGAACTGGCAACTTAAATTCTGATACCGAAACGCGACTCAGTCACTTCGCGGTCTTAAAAGGGTTAGTGGTAATACTTCTAGACAACCAGACCTGGAACAAATATTCGAGACCTCAAGAGACCTTAAAAGTGCCGACGACTGTAAAAACTGAGTCAGTTGACGGTTGTTCCAGTCGCCGTCACTATGGCCAAAGGTGCTTATTGACGGCTGGTAAACTTGTCGATTATTCTAGGAACCTTTTAATTCGACTGTCGATTTGGTCGACAGGATGCGGATGCTTCCCCACCTGTGCGGGTGTTACGGGTGTTAAAAGACGAAATAGAAAGAAACAAGGTTAAAGAGCTTTTCGGAAGAGCTCCGTGATGTAGGCGATAGAGGATACAAAAAGCCGCCATGTCTCTGCGAAGTTGCAGGGGTTCCAGAGTTCGCGTAATCTCTGCATCACCTATAATTCAGATAGCTTGCCGCTGCAATGAATCTAGGGCATTGAGAACATACTTGGCAAAGTTGTCCCATAGGTGCGAACAGTATCCCGCGCAAAATGCTCTAGGGTTATGAATTATAATACGTTGTATAAGCTATATACTGAAAAATGTTTCAGATTTCAGGAATGAACGTCAAACCCTTAAGTACATCCATTATGTTCGGGTATACTTGACTGCTCGCGTCTGCCAACATTTTTCAGTTGAAAACTTCGAGGTTTCTTGACCCATTTTCATGTACTGAAAGTTCATAACATTTTTATGATTATTTAAGAGTTTGGCTTACCAGTTTGTAAGTTTAAATTATTTTTTAATGCATATTAAATTTTACTTGCTTTACAATACATTTAGAAATACATTCTTAAACGTAATCGTAGAGCTTGTATGAAGAGAATTTAGGCGACCGTGGTGTAGTGGCAGTGCAATGGTTACGCAAACCGAGAGCACGAGTTCGAGATCACCCACCGGTACCAAGGTATCTTTGATATATGTACTTTGGTTGTCCTGTTTCTATGATAAAAGCACTTTAGTAGCTTATTAAAGAAATTTAATTCTTTCGTGCCAGGATTCGTTATCAGAATCAGGTTCGTGCCAAGTGACGCACCATTATAAATAATATTTTAAATTTTAATTATTACATTAAATATTATAAAAGCTATGAAACAAGTATTTGCTCCGACCGGGAATCGAACCCGGGACTTTTTACTTAACGGACTCGTGTGCTAACCTCTACGCTACGCCTGTCGTCATAATAATGTAAAGTAACTTTTAGTCTAGTTACTTTAAATATAGAGTTAAGTTAGTGTCTCTACTCTGATATAACTTAACTCGGTGCTTAGAAACGCTGCGTAAATACGAGTATGTCGCTGTTTAAATTAAATTTATGTTCTCAGCGGTGCCTTGAAAAGTTTTAAATTCACTAAGTTTATATGGACTTACATTAAAGGTATAAAAACTTATATCCTAATATATATAATTCTTCTGTATGTGTGTTTGTTACCTAACTCCTCCTAAACGGCTGGCCCGATTTAGATGAAGTTTTATGTGTTTATTTCAATGGGTTCCAGGATGGTTTGAAAACATAATTTGACCCGGTAGGTGGTGCTGTAGGTGTGTCACCAAATTTGTTTTGCTAACAATTGACAACATTACATAATTTTCAGCGGTACTTTTTATTGCTAAGCTAGAAAGAATAGAAAATTATAAGTTGCCGGCCATAATTACTTCCAAGATTAAATACCTAATATTCTTTAGACGAAGAAACCATATTTAAAACCATATTTATATCCAAAAAGTATAACTCAACAGCTTGGTTTGTTGCGCGTAAAGTCCCGGGTTTGATTCCCGGTCGGAGCAAATATTTGGTAATAAAAAAGAGGTGGATATTTGCTTCGGGTCTAGTTATCAAAGAGTGAAAGAGTGGTAGGCAGTTTTTTCACTCATCATCTCCATGTGTCCAAACCATCGAAGATATCCTTTGTCAATCTTTGTCACTACATCTTCTTATACCTGAATTTAAAGGATTTCTTTTACATTTCTATAATAAGCAATAAGATTGCTTGTACTACGAGTATAAAACAGAACGACTAAAGTACTGTGGACTCTCGGTTTGCATATCGATTGTTATACCACTACACCACGGTCGCATTATCGACACGTGATATGACGTGACATGATGTGACGTGATATGAGATAACATAGTGTGTGACAGATTTGTCTAGTACAATCATAGTCATCTCATGACGAAGAGCTTTCCACTTGAAAATTCCATTTCCATCTTTGTCCGTGGTCGCTTGTTTGAGTGCACCACGCTTCATATTCACTCGCCAAGCTGTGTCCGATTGTACTGTGTATACAGTGCGTAGATACTTTTTAGAGATTGCATTTTATTATTATTTTTTTAACTTTACTTTTTTACATTTCTATACTAAGCTACTATCATAGAAATAGGACAACCAAAGTACATATATCAAAGATAGATTGGTACCGGTGGGTGATCTCAAACTCGTGCTCTCGGTTTGCGTAACTATTGCACTGCCACCACGGTCGCCTTTATTATTTGGGTTAGTTTATTTTTTTATTATATTTTGTCTTTATCATACTGTGTAGCGATGTTTTGGGTCACAGTCTAGGCTTTATTATTTGTTACTTTGTTTTAATTGAGCAATTTACAGTTGCTTTATTTCAGGGCTACCTAAAGGTATTGAAAGTAGACATAACAATTGTTAATAATATATATATATATAATATATATTATTATATTTAATAAAATATATATTATAAAATTTGTTTAATTCATTAATCAATGTTCGCGCAAAATCTAAGAAATTTATGCTAAAGATAAGATAATATATAAATCTATGGGCTATATATATATATATATATAGATATATAATTTATAAATCTATGGGCTACTCTGTTTATAATTGTAAGTCATTATAGACAGACTAACAAATATCGGTCTATTCCGGTGATTTAGGTGGTAAACTTTTAAGTTAAAAGATCGCATTTCGACTGTGTCAGCTTAGGCATAGGCATAGACTGTGTCAAAAAGGCCGGCATAGTGGATTCGACAGCTACTTACTTACTTAAATGTAATACCACCGTTTATTGTCAGCACTCCAGCACAACATGATGTAGAGCCACAATAAACAAAGTTACCTAGGTTGAACAAATAATATAAATGGTTTGGTATTTTCTTAGACTTTGCGCGAACATTGATTAATGAATTAAACAAATTTTATGCGGCTTACTATTGCGTTTATTTTGGTTTAAATTTTACAATTTTTATTATATCGACGTTTCGAGAGCTTTGCCAAATCTAAACCAAAATAAACGCGATAGTAAGCCGCATAAAATTTGTTTAATTCATAAATGGTATATCTAAACCTTATTCTTTGCAACCACATAATGTTACTTTCCCTGTTATACTTCACAGAGCAGAATGACGCCAGTATGCTAATAATAACTACAGGTGTGCATGTTTAGAATTTTTATACCTATATCTATATATATAGACTAAGGAATAAGACTTTATAAACATGGACAGTAATACTTTTGCCTAACGTAGAAATATTAAGGCGACCGTGGTGTAGTGGCAGTGTAATGGTCACGCAAACCGAGAGCACAGGTTCAAAACTATTCACCGGTACCAATGTATCTTTGATATATGTACTTTGGTCGTCCTGTTTCTATGATACAAGCACTTTAGTAGCTTAATATAGACACACGTCCAGTTTAGCATCTTGCAGAATGTTAAGCTGAAGTGCCATCCATGAATGGAGGCGACTGCTACTGCTGCGGGCAAAATTATTATTTCGTTTAGTTAGAGGATCTCAATCAATCAATCAAATTGTAATGCCTTTTTTCCACAGGTATAGGCAGAGACAATGGAGCACCATTTGTCACGATCCAGACACTCTTCCCTCACATCCACAATTCTTTTCATACAAGCTCTACGGTTATTAATATGCGTTCTTTGGTTCCGTGGTATAGGCGAATACCACGGAGAATCTTTATAGAGATCAGAGGATATCTATAAACTTGTTGCTACCTCGTCTTTTTATTTCTGCATTCTGTCGACCGATTTGGTAGCCGAACTAAAAGATTTGGCGCGTTCTTTTGTTTCATTATTGAACAATCTATAGGGAAATGCTTTACCATCCCATGTGTGTACTTCCCTGCCTACAACTTGGATCCTTAAAGCAAAACGTGAAAGGATCGAGGCAACTGAAAACTGAAACGATTATTTCAGTCGTCACCGCTCTTGGACCTAACTTAGTTTACTATGAGGCTGTTTTTATGTAGTTTTTTTTTATTGTGACACGTCATCTGACCTCGTCCCGCCTGATGATAAGCAAGAGGAGGTCCAAGAGTGACGACGACTGAGGAAACCGGGTTTGTTCACGGCTGCCCCAGTCGCCGTCACTATGCCGGCCAAAGTTTAATATGAGGCTATGTACAAAATAATTATAACAGCAAAATACATATATGTAAATCCTTTAGTTTACGCAAAGCAAAACATAGTTGGTCGTCTAAGATATTTCATATCTTCATTTCATAAACATGAAATCATTTCATTATTTATAAAAAGGAATTTAAGGACAGTTATACACATATGGATCATCTTTGTTGCACTACCCACCATCATCTTAACGTTCACTATATATGAAGGTTTGGCTGGTAGAGAATGCCATGGGGCATTAAGTCCGCCTTTTGTAAAAAAATACATTTTTTTTTAATAAATATTTTTATATTATGCAATATTATTTTCTAATTGTAAACTGAATTAGTTTTATTATCTCTTGGACTTGCCATTGCTCATCACAATTAGACAATTCAAGTTAATTCTTAATAAAATATAAAATACTAGCTGCGTAACCCGGCGTTGCCCGGGTCAAAATACATCGCACGCCTGTATGTACTCTTATGTATGTATACATAATCTTTGTACCTACAATTAAACGTATCTTGTTGTATATAGTGTATATATACAATAATATACATACATAATCAGCCTTAATTATCAAACCATTTTAGGCATATACCATGGCAGACTTTTTGTAAGTATTCAAGAGTACTATTAATATATAGAATGTCATTTTGTATATTGTATTTTTGCAGCGTATGCGATGAAAGGAATTTTATGAGTAATTTCTTTACACCTTGGGTTACATTACTTGAGATTTCATTCGGAACCCTAAACATATTAAAAATCGAGTATAGCCTATGTTACTCACGAAGAATGTAGTTTTCTAATAGTGAAAGAATTTTTAAAATCAGCCTAGTAGTTTCTGAGCCTATTTATTACAAACAAACTTACAAATCTTTCCTTTTTATAATATTACTATAGACTATTACATAGAAATAGAATTATACATCAGGGATTATACATCATGTACCACATTTTCTTACAAAAGTATAAAATAGACTTGTTAAATGCATTCTTTAGCAGAAATTGGGTAGGGATTTTAAAATAGATGAATATAAAAGATAAAGAGTTATTGTCCCTATATCACAGGTACTATAAAACTGGTCACTTTATGACAAGATTCTCTCAGCTTTAGCCCCTAATACATCGTAGGTGTCCAGTCCAGTCTGCCGATCCGGGGTAGTACCACCACTTACAAGTATACAGAGCGTCTAATGACTTAGTCGCGTTTCTGGATCAGCTTGTAAGTTGCTGATTTAGTGGATGCGACTGCTGCTTACAATCATTTATTTGTAGTAGCAGTTGCCTCCATTCATGGACCACACTCCAGCTTACATTCAGGCGCGGTGCTGTCGTGGGATCATAGATTTTTAATAGTTATTTTTTATTAACTATTATGGATTGTTGTTTTATTCTTACAAATTGTCTTCATTATATTGCACATACTCACCATTAATACTGTCCTAATGTCCTAAAGGTTTGGCTGTCAGAGAATGTCTAACGGCATTAAGTCCGACGCCGCCTTTGCAATTAAGTTTTAAATAAATTTATTTTTTATTTTTTATTGTGTCACGACATCTGACCTCGTTCTGCCTGATGATAAGCAAGAGGAGGTCCAAGAGTGACGACGACTGAAAAAAACGGGTTTGTTCACGGCTGCCTCAGTCGCCGTCACTATGCCGGCCAAAGGTGGTTCTTCACGTATCGCTTGAAGGATCCAAGGTCATAGGATAGAGAGAACACATGGGCAGGCAAAGCATTCCACTTGTCGATTGATCTACAAAGAAAAGACGCACCGAACTTTTTAGTTCGACCGCCGATTTGGTCGAATGCGGATGCTTTCCCCGACCTGTACTTAAAAAAATACATTTGACAAGTTACTATAAACTATAGTTGCCCTAAATAAAATATGTCCCCTTAAAAATCTACACAAAGGGACATTGTCACAAGGAAAAGGGGCTTTTGTAAGTATTCACCTACGTGGCCCTTTTCTATTGGACACCTACATACATTATTCATAATCTAACAGCCCTTGTTTATATTTATTATACGCATTACTATAGATATATATATATATATATATATATATTGTTTTTCCTATACTAATGTATAACCATTATATAGATTTTTTTATTGTGACAAAATTTGACATCGACAAAAGGAAGTGGCATTACCTACTGACTAATACTCAATAGAGTACAGTGAGAAATGTCCACTTTAGAAAATAAGAAAAAAAATAAAATGCGTCTTACTATCGCGTTTATTTTGGTTTTGATTTTACAATTTATTCCGACGTTTCGAAAGCTTTGCAATAATAAACAATGTAAAATCAAAACTAAAATAAACGCTATAGTAAGCCGCATAAAATTTGTTCAATTTATTAATCAATATTCGCGCAAAATCTAAGAAAATACTATAATAAATATTTAAGTATTATATCTTTTACAATAATTGTCTCCAAAGTAGAGCTTCTAAATTTCTCTGGTGGATCACACGCTTCACGGTAATCCACCTTTTATCAATGCCTAAATAATCTTAAGGATCTTTGCTCAGACTGGGAATCGAACCCGGGTCGTTACGTGTAACAGATTGACTTGCCATCCATGCTAATCAATGCAGCACGCCTGTCGCCACAGAAATACAACAACAAAAAACAAACTTTATATCAATCAAATTATCATGCCTGTCTCTTTTTTCCAACAGAGATAGGCAGAGACGATAGAGCGCCACTTGCCACGATCCTAACAAAACTTCCTCGCTTGCTTTACAATCACAATTCTCTTTATACAAGCTCTATGGGCACTAGGCAACCTAGCTTTTTACAAATACAACAACAAAAAAACAAAAATATTTTTACTTCCCTATCCAATTACCTTATTGTAAGAAGATTACAATGTAATTGGAAAACTACAAAGTACAATTGTCAAATAATATAAAAAATATAGATAAAAAATTAACTAAAATATATTATTAAAAGGAGTCCCTTTAAGCAAGGTTCCGAAGATACAGACAGCCCTTTGAATAGCTAGATTAATTCTTTGTCCGAGGTACCTGCCAACTCTTCGGTCTCCTGTGATGTCGACTAACCTTTTAGCTATTTCCTTAAAAAGCCTTAAAGCGCTAGGACCCCACGGACCAAGGGTCTCGACACCGAATGGGACAAAATCATACTCGGAGCCTAGACCCCTGTATTTGCACGTTTTAGCTTTTTCAGTCGACTCACAAGCCGCACCAGCTCTGTTGTTGTTCTCTTTATTTGTAGTTATATCCTGAAATAGGTATTTTCAGTTTTTACGATTATAGCTTTAATAGCTATTAATGTTACCTGAACAAAAGCTGTTAGTAATACAATGTTGACATAGCATGAAATTTATAGCTGTAACTCTCAAAATTTATTTTACAACACTTTTCACGACTATTGTGTTTAGGTCTTGAATTAAAATCGTTTTAAAAATAGTAAATTGCCTTATACATCATACATAAACGTTTTCTTCCCGTGATATAACCGTGAAGTGACTTAGTCGCGTTTCGGGATCAACTTCAGCCGGTTCCAACTAGGCCGGCATAGTGATGTGACTTCTAATTACAGTTGTAGAACAATCGACAAGTAGAATGTTTTGCCAGTCCATGTGTTGTCTCCATCCTATAACCTTGGATTCTTCAAGCGATGCGTAAAGAAGCACTTTTGACCGGCATAGTGACTGCGACTAGGGCAACCAAAAACTGTGATGTTTATTTCAGTCGTCGGCACCCCTGGTCCTCCATCATGTTTACCGTCAAATGTCGAGTGCAATTAAATGAAGATGTCAAATGAAAAATGTCAAGATACGTACTAGGTATCGCTCTATTCATAATTCTGTTTTTGGTGAACGGTTCGTTACTCCAAGTCAATAGATTTTTTGTAACTAACATTTTGTTAGTTTGTCAATAGAGACTAACTATTGGTCTGGGCAGCACCAACAATGTAACGAAATAACAAAACATTGTTATTGTTATTTTGATCCACAGTACCCATAACTATAGAGCTAGTATAAGGGTTTTTACAGTTGTGAACCTGCGAATTTTGGCCGGCATAGTGACGGCGACTGGAGCAGCCGTGAACTGACTCGGTTTTTTCAGTCGTCGTCACTTTTGGACATCTTCTTGCTTAGGCGGGACGTGGTCAGATGACGTGTCACAATAAAAAAAAATATTTATAGATTAACATGAGAGCACCCCGGCTGATGTTAGACTGGAGTGCGGTCCATGAATAGAGGTAAATGCAACTTATAGTTATTTTTTTATTGTGACACGACATTTGAACTCGAACCACCTGGTGATACGCAAGTGGAGGTTTAAGAGTGACGACGACTGAAAAAACTGAGTCAGTTCACGGCTGCCCCAGTCACTGTCACTATGCCGGCCATAGCTTCTTGACGCATCGCTTGAAGGATCTGTAGCGACCGCTACATGCTACCGCTAGATGGCGTTGCATGTCTCCAATATCTCGCAAACGATTTACCAATAAAGTAAACAATAAATATGCGCTCCAACGAAGAGACGTCACCCGCCTAAGTTAAGCCCTGTACGCAACACGCGTACAGCTGGGAGTACTCTTTTCCTTTTCTAACATGCGGAATAATGCTCCGCTAACGATCCAAGATCCACAAGGGCTGGCAAAGCATACAACTCCCTCACTTCCTGCACATCCACATTACTCTTCATACAAGCTTTATGGTTATAGGCAACCTAGCGTTCTTGAGGATGTCTCCGATTTGGCCGGAGAACACCCTCCTGGGTCTGCCTTGTTTAACGCATCCATTTTCATCAGATTTATAAATTGCTTTCCATGTGCCCAAACCATTGTGTTTATATTTAAAATATAAATGTAATACAATAGCAAACGGGCATTTCTTTGTATTACAATGTTGTTTTAAGAGTATTTCGAATACTACTAAATGTTGAAGTAGTTTTTAGTTGTTTAGAAAAAGGAAAACTACTTACTTATTTCCTGTTTTCTCACAATATAGATACAATGTAAGATAAATAAGATGTGATCGATAGGATTAAACAGGAATTGTTATTAATGAAAATTAAAACAGTGGCTTATTTAAAAATGTTTCATAGTATCAGAGTTTTTACCCTAAAATTAATTACGAAGAGTTATTGTATAAATAAAATAAATATATTGATTCTGAGATTTATAATAATAAAATAATAATTTAATAGGAATCAGTCAATGAAATTATCACGGGTTTTTTTACAAGGATAGCCAGTGATAATGAAGCGCCACTTGCTACGGTCCTGACACAATTCTCTTCTTACAAGCTCTATGGTTATGGTCACTAGGCAATAGGCACAGATTTGGATATCGATTTCATTCTTTTAATAAATTAATAAATATATAAAATAAGACCAAAAATATGTAAAAGGTATTTTTTTTTATAAATTAGCCGTTAGTTTAAATTCAAAGCGCACTGACATATTTTCGTTTAGGCTAGCACAGAACATTGGCTGCATTATATCAAAGTACAATATATTTTAGGTTTGGCTGGTAGAGAATGCCATGATGCATTAAGCCCGCCTGTTGTAAAAAATATAATATCGGAGATAGTATATACTAGTCGATACTAGTCGTAATATACTCCTACGCTTGTGCGATGATATGTTACTCAGATAAATAACCGCCAATTATCACTCTTTTAAATAAATAAAATAATATCCTAACAGCTTCACCAAGAAAAGGCTATCATGGAGTTGGTTATCATATAACAGATCTATGGTTATCAAAGAGTGGTAGGCAGTGGTACCCAGTCTGCCGATCCGGGGTAGTACCACCACTTGCAACTATACAGACCGTGAAGTGATTTGGTCACGTTTCGGGATCAGCTTGTAAGTTGCCGGTTCCATCTAGGCCGGCATAATGGATGTGATTGCTACTCACAGTTATTGAATTGTAGTAGCAGTGACATTTATTCATGGACAACACTTTGGCTTAACATCAAGCGGGGTGCTGTCATATGTCGAGTCACAATAAAAAAAAGGCAACTGTAATTTGAGTTAAAGGATGAGTGAAAGTAGATTGACTAAAGGAACTTATAAATCTGATGTGGATGGATGCGTTAAACAAGCCCAGTAAAGTGTTTTCCGATGAAATCGGAGACATCCTCAAGAAAGCTAAGTTGCCTAGTGCCCATAACCACAGACCCTGTATAAAGATAATTGTGGATGTTAAGGAAGCAAGGGAGTTGCGTAAGGATCGTGGTGAGTGGCGCTCCATTGTCTCTGCCTATCCCCGTGGGAAAAAGGCGTGACCAATTGATTTTTTTCAGTTATCGGCACTATTGGAACTCCCCTTGTTTACCATCAGGCAAGACTACATCTGATGTCGCGTTTTAATAAAAAAAAACTAATATTATATTTATAGTTAATGTGTTTTGGTTTAGGGCCACAGCAGAGGCAGCTTTTCAATGGTCCCTTTGATGTTATACGAGTAAAGCTCAAAGGTCAACGACCCTGCCAGATAGCGGAAGGAAATAGTAAAAGCGACTGTGATATAAATTACAGTGTTTTGAATTTATGAAACATCCTCTTTCAGTACAAAAGTATAAGCTAAATATGATTCAATAACTATCTAAGAAAAATACAGATAGACGAAAAAAGTATTTATTGCATAAAACAGTATAAATAAAAATACTTATGCTAGATAAGTATGTATATGTCACCATATGATTGTGAATACCGTTGGTTTATAATCTATCTCGCGAGATTGTAAACTGTCGATAAATTGTGAACTTTCAACTAGGTCTGCATCTCTTAGATTTTACGCAAACATTGAAAAAATGAATTAAACAAATTTGATGTGACTTACTATCGTGTTTATTTTTATTTATTATTTATTAAATATTTCACGGAGAGACTGTAAAGTCCATAACCAAAAATAATCGCGATAGCAAGCCGAATATTTGTTCAAATCATTAGGCCTGCATAGTGAATGAGATTGCTACTTGTAAATGTAGTAGCAGTCACCTTCATTCATGGACCGCACTATAACTTAACAAGAGATCAGTTAAATGTCATATATAAAAGAGTGGTAGGCAGTGGTGTACCCAGAATGCCGATCCGGGGTAGTACCACCACTTATGTACAAGCATACAGACCGTAAAGTTATTTGGTCACGTTTCGGGATCAGCTTGTAAGTTGCCGGTTTCAACTAAGCCGGCATAGTGGATGTTATTGCTACTCACAGTTATTGAATTGTAGTAGCAGTGACCACACTCCGGCTTAACATCAAGCAGGGTGCTGTCATATGTCGAGTAACAATAAAAAAAAACAAATAAAAGCTAGTTAGGGGCAATTGACATTAATGTTAAAATAATTGCAAGTCCTTCAGGGAATAAAGGCATCTAGGGAAAGTTGGGGAAAGCCACTAATTCTGGAGACACAAGTTCTCGAGTGAGATATATTGAACTGAACTCGGTCCAAGCGAGTTATTCTATGCCACTCGAGATATACGAATATATCGAAATATTCGAACGGAAAATTATTACAAGCTCTCTTTATTATTAACACGCTTTTATTAGCTTGACTTGTATGTATGTAACTATGTAACGGAATCTTTTAAATTAATTTTCACCCACCTCTAGAGATTATACATACATGTATTAAATACAGATGACAAATAATTTCTTAGATTTTGCGCGAACATTGATTTATGAATTAAAAAAAATTATGCGGCTTATTATCGCGTTTATTTTTGAATACTGATTATTTTATTATTCCCGCAGCCTTCGTAGTGACGTTTCTCTGTGACTACGATGGCTGCAAATCTATCGAAACGTCTGAATAAAAAAAATGTAGGTATAATCTAATAAACGCGATAGTAAGCCTCATAAAATTTGTTTAATTCATCGGGCGAGGTGCTGTCATATGTTGAGTCCTAATAAAACAAATAAAACCAGTGTGCTGTAACAAAGGATTAAAAAGAAACATCTGTAATTTGTTCAACTTTTCGGAAAAATCTGTTAGGAAGATAGCACAGCTTCTGATTGACATTTTATATTTAACATATTTGGATAGAACTGTTGTTTATATTTAATGTCTATTCTTTCGACATTAAACGTTTACTTTGAAAATCGTTTATTCTTAAAGTAGTCATGAATCTCGAATACGTCAATAATAGCCTTCCTAGCCAAAAACTTTGTAGAGCGGGTCCGAATGGCCACGTTACGTACATTACGACATTGCCTTGCTGAAATTTGCCCAAATGAATTACTCTTTATAAAAGAATATTTTATATTGAGTTTTTTAATACATTTAAAAATGTTTTCGTTCGATTTCATCTATTATTTTTATATAAATTTAATTAGCGTCCGTGATTCGACCGGTAATCACTTTTTTATTGTGACTCGACATATGACAGACAGCACCCCGCTTGATGTTAAGCTGGAGTGTGGTCCATGAATGAATGACACTGCTACTACAATTCAATAACTGTGAGTAGCTATCACATCCCCTATGCCGGCCTAGTTGGAACCGGCAACTTACAAGCTGATCCCGAAACGTGACCAAATATCACTTCACGGTCTGTATATTTGTAAGTGGTGGTACTACCCCGGATCGGCAGACTGGGTACCAACGCCTACCACTCTGATAACCAGACCCGAAGCAAATATCCACCTCTTTATTTTTTGTTAACAAATATTTGCAATATTTAATATAATTATTAAATATTACAAATAAAAGCTATGAAACAAACATTTGCTCCGACCGCAACAAACCAATCGCTAACCGTTTGTCCACGCCTGTCGTCAAAACAGTTACACTTACTGGTACTTGCAGTTATTTAACTGTAGTAGAAATGGTCTTCATTCATGGACCACACTCCAGTTTAACATCAGGCGGGGTGCTATTAGGTCGAGCCACAATTTATTAAAAGATTTAAGGCGACCGTGGTGTAGTGGCAGTGCAATGGTTACACAAACTGGAGAGCACGAGTTCGACACCACCCACCGGTACCAATGTATCTTTGATATATGTACTATGGTTGTCCTATTTCTATGATACAAGCACTTTAGTAGCTTAGTATAAGAAAGTAAAATAAAATAAAATAAAATTTATGCGCGATTATTTTCTTTTCTTTTCTTTGGTTCATAAAGTTATCAGGTTATAGTTTTCTTAGGACCAAGAAATATAGTTTATATTTTTAACGAAAAGAATAAGGAAGGGTGAAAGGTTACAAAGGCTTTCTATTTCTAAAACATTACATCTTAGAGCTTTGAATAAAAAAGGGGTCCGAATATTTTAGGGGTTACTATATTTTATAAAGGATGTTATCGATGTATAAGACATGTAGAGCACATTCAAATAGACGCTTCAACTTTATGATGTGTACGATGTACAATAATTATATCTGGGGCGTGAGGTCGCCGGCCGTGACGTCATCGCTAATTATTATTATTATTATTCAGTTCACGATCCGCGGCCTGAAGCACAAACCAATAGTGCGGTTCCGCGCGACCCGTGTATATCACACCAAATACTACTTGTACCAAATACCATTTAAACCAAAATACCATTTCTACCACTATAAGTTCACGGTTGACCGCGGCCTGAATCACATACCAAAAGAACAAGTTCCACGTGACCCGTGTGTCTCACACTAACTACCATTTATACCAAATACCATTTCTACCACCATAAGTACATGTTTGAGATCGCGTTCGGTAGTACATAACCAAGGTGCAGGTACCGCGCGACCCGTGTATCTCATATCAACCACAATTTTCATACAAACCACCATTACCATAATACCAATTAAGTTTAGTTAATAAATAGACATTAACTGAAGTTTCGTAACTTTATTTAATTTATTCGACATCGCACAAACCAACAGGTACATTATGTATAAAGAGTTTTCGTTATTGTGGTTCTACATATGTTAACACCCCTCCTGGTGTTAGGCTGGAGTCTATGAAAAGAGGCGAAAACTACTACAGTTAAATATCTGCAAGTAGCAGTCGTATCCAGCATGTCGACCTAGTTGGAACCGGAAACTTACAAGCTGATCCCGGAATGCGATCACTTCACGGTCTGTTTACTTGTAAGTGGTGGTACTACCCCGGATCGGCAGACTGGGTGCCACTGCCTACCACTCTACTACTAATAGTTTATTTACATTGACAGCGTTAAATATGGTTTCCTAAGCGGAGTCCAAATGACGCATTATCTACATATGTGTAAGGATATAACTTCACTTATCTCCATATGCTTTTAAGTTCGCGAAACCAAATGGATTGGATAAAAAGGGCGGGTGACGAACATTTTGAAAATTTAAGACACTATTATATTATATAAGTCTCATTTTAATTAAAATATTTCATAAAATATTGCGCGGAGCGACGACAAGAGACCCGACGTCATGATAGGCCCTTGGGGATCTTCATCTAAGCGCCTGGCCAAAGAGTTGTCCAAGCGGCTGATGGAGAAGTCTGGAGGCAGAAAGGTTGGCAATATCCTTGCTATACAAAGGAGATATGTAGGAATCTAGGCGTTAATATATATTTTTTTATTTTTTTATTGTGACTCGACATATGACAGCACCCCATTTGATGTTAAGCCGAAGTGTGGTCCATGAATGAATGTCACTGCTACTACAATTCAATAACTGTGAGTAGCAATCACATCCACTATGCCGCCCTAGATGGAACCGGCAACTTACAAGCTGATCCCGAAACGTGACCAAATCACTTCACGGTCTGTATACTTGTAAGTGGTGGTACTACCCCGGGTCGGCAGACTGGGTACCACTGCCTACCACTCTTTGAAAAATATATAGTAACCAACGTCTTTATTAATGTACAAAATTAATTTCCCAAGTTCATGTAGGAATATCTAACCAAACTCAGAGTAATTAATAATATTATTCTATAACTAAATAAAATCAAAATTAAAATTTTAAAGGAACCCCCGAAACGCCTGGAACCACTTTGGTCATATCATCAGCTTTATAGTAATAAACAACATTAGTCATGGCTCAATAGTTATATCCCTTTAATATCCCTTGGATCCTTATGGTGCATCATCAGATAACTACTCCAGGTCTTCAATTTGATAATGGCCCAGCTAATGGCTCATAGAGAGTAACAATTTTAGTTAAAGCACTATGATATTATCTGTTATTGATTTGCTGATCTGGGAGGATTCATAATCAGATACTCCCGATCTTCAATTTGATAACGGCCCAGCTAAAGGCCTAGTTAAAGCACTGCAGTTCTATTTCTTTTTTTGCTGATCAATTGATATCAATTTGCTGATCTGAGAGGATTCATAATGGTGCATCATCAGATTGCCCGGTCTTCAATTTGATGACGGTCCAGCTAAATGCTCTTAGTGAGTAACAAATTTAGTGAAAGCACTATAGTTCTATCTCTTGTTGATTTGCTGATCTGAGAGGATTCATGATGGTGCCTCATCAGATACTCTCGGTCTTTAATTTGATAACGGTCCAGCTAATGGCTCATAGTGAGTAACAATTTTAGTTAAAGCACTACAGGTCCATTTCTTGTTGATTTGCTGATCTGAGAGGATCCATGATCAGATTTTTTAGATCCGGAATGTTTTATTTTATCGCACTAACTTTTCTACACTTAGTTTCCTACCTTCAAGACAAATCTAATAAGTCCAAACTTAGTATACCAAAAAAAAGTTTGAACACATCCAGGATTTCGTCTCCTACCTTCGAGTTCCATCATCAGAGTAACTCAGTGGTACCAGTTAAAACACACATGTATTTGTATACGTTTTTATTTCAAATATGTTAAGTCACAGATATGTTTAAAAGTAAATACCTATAAGGCTGGGAATACAAGTCCGATTTTCCTCTCCGATAGTCCGATCCGATAGTCACTCGTGCCATACATTTGTTTGAATACTTAATACACGTCAGATCCGATAGTCGGATCGGATGTCAGAATCGGAAACAACGCCAAGGCGCTTACGATTTTATGGCCGATCCGATTGTCTGAAGGTGCAGTTTTCATACAAAATACAGAAACAAAATAGACGTCCGATTCCTACTTCCGATTTGTAAATAATTTGCTCAGCAATATCGGACGTGTATTCCCAGCCTTATGCGTGTTTAGAACGGGCAACCCTTGTACGTCGCTATGCGACGAAGATTGTTATTTTATGTCAAATAAATATGCCATTGTTAAAACACGTAAAAAATGTTATAATTTTTCCCCTAAAATATTCAATCAAGGTAATCGATCTAAACTGCAAACCAACCTCGCCATATGAATATTTTAAGGGAAAAATTATAACATTTTTTACGTGTATTTACATTGGCATATTTATTTGACATAAAATAACAATCTTCGTCGCATAGCGACGTACAAGGGTTGCCATCCTAAACAGCGCGTCTAATATCGCTGCCGCAGCTAACAAATCGAGCTGATGACCTTGAAACCCCTGATCAGATCTTCATCAATTGTAGCTAAGAACCATCTCGATCACGTCAGCTTTCAAATGAAACAAACCGCATCGTAATCGGTCCATTCGTTTAGGAGCTACGATGCCACAGACAGACACACAGATACACAGATACACAGATACACAGATACACAGATACACAGATACACAGAGCCACAGATACACAGATACACAGATACACAGATACACAGATACACAGACAAGTCAAACTTATAACACCCCTCTTTTTTGGTCGGGGGTTAATAAAAAGTGATATACCAATTTTCTTTTCATGTAATACGTCTTAGTTGAATAAAGATATAACTACACTTTTTGTGTTTATAGTTTTTCATGTTTGTATGCGACTACTTCTTCCATTTATTTACTTGAAGTAGCAGTCGCCTCAATTTAAAAAAAAAACAGTGTGGTCTATTAATGGATGTCACTGCTACGGCAATTCAATAACTGTAGATAACAAATACATTCACTATGCCGGCCTAGTTGGAACTGGCAACTTACAATCTTATCCCGAAACGCAACTAAGTCACTACACGGTCTGTATACTTCACGGTGCAGTGGAGTATACTACCCCGGTTCGGCAGACCGGACACCAGTGACTATTACTCTTAAATATTCAATTCTTTTTTTTATTAATAAATATTTGCAATATTTAATATATTTTTTTAAATATTTCAAATAAAAGCTATGAAACAAATATTTGCTCCGACCGGGAATATAACCCGGGACTTTACGCGCAACAACCCAATCGCTAACCGTTAGTCCACGCCTGTCGTCAAACTCGCTTTAGGTCTAGGAATATAAGAGTGATAGTAGTACCACCCCTTTCACATGTACAGACCAGAAAGCGGTTTGGCGCGTTTCGGTATCAGCTTAAAAGTTGCCGTTCCCACCAGGCTTCGGAAAAAAAACCTACTTATAACTAACTAGCTGTGCCCGCGACTGCGTCCGCGTGGAATAGTTATTTTGGGAATCATATTATTTTTTTGTTTACCTACGATTAGACGATTAAAGTACGTAACTAATAGAATATATTTTAAAGTAGTTTTAAAAAGAATATATTTTTAAGTATTTCTGCGTAAATTATATTTTCAGTTTTATTTTCTTGTGCGCAATACTCGCAGTCGCTTTGCAGCAGCAGTCTGCCGAGAACGCTGAGTCCTTTTTCTAGGCATTACAGTCACGAAGAAAGAACGAAGGAAATGAAAACTTAACCAAACTAACTGTATGCTTAAACTAAAACCTAACCTAATAAGAATTGCAAAACCTAACCTTGAAAGAATGTAGATAACACCTACAGGTATTATTTACAACAAAACAAAAAAAGTATAATTGTGAAAATATTAGAAACAAAATACTATACTTAAAACAAACACTACCTACTATAGAGAAAACAACTACAAAATGAAATTGTATAAAAAAGGATTTTGCACGATGATACTATATTGTAAAAACAAATTAACGCTGCATTCAAACGATCAGTAGGGAGCCGACCGCATAGTATGCTTGTCTGTCTATAAATGACGCGCCCCTCCACTTTATTAGTTTATTTAAATGTGTGATTGCAAATATTACTAACTATCCTATTAAACTTCATCACGTTCGTTCCTCCTTTGTGTCTAACCAGCAACTAAATAACCACTTACTGCATTTTCGGTGTGTTTTATCCATATTTTATATTTGCTCGTATGCGTAAATGCAGTGGAGGGGCGCGTCATTTCGGCTTAGACAGACTATACCTCGTAGAGCTACACCCCCCTCCGCCTCGCCCGCAAGCACCGCCTCTCCTCGCCCGCCGGTTAGCGCTCATCATGCGACGCGTGTGAATTTTGTTTCAGAGTTATTTTAAAATTGTATTATCTTATAAGATGTTTATTGAAATTAGGTGATGTCAATGACAATTTTGTTCACAGTTAAATACTCTTAATTAATAACACATTTATTTCGATAAAGAATAATATTATTATGTTAATACAACTCTGACAAATAATTTGTAATAATGCATTAATTTAGACCAAATTTGACTATCATAAAAACGGTTATTGTGAGTTAATCTTAAAAGATAGACATATACGGTCGCGGACAATTTTTTAGATAATTTAAAGAGGAATAATTCTTTCATACATATATTTTGGGTATCTCGAACGGTTTTCGCAGCGCACGCAACGGAAACCCTCAAAGACGAATAATTTTCCCCGTTTTTTCCACATTTTCGACTGTTTCTTCGCTTCTATAAGTCGCACCGTAATGTTTTATAGCCTAAAGCCTTCCTCGATAATTGATCTATCCAACACAAAAAGAATTTTTCAATTCGAACCAGTAGTTCCTGAGATTAGCGCGTTTAAACAAACAAACAAACAAACAAACTCTTCCGCTTTATTATATTAGTATAGATGAATTAAACAAATTTTATGCGGTTTACTATCGCGTATATTTTGGTTCTTCATGACCACGATGGCTGCAAAGCTCTCGAAACGTCGGAATAATAAATAAAATGTAAAATCAAAACCAAAATAAACGCGATAGTAAGCCGCATAAAATTTGTTTAATTCATTAATCAATGTTCACGCAAAATCTTAGAAAACACTACTTATAACTATGTTCATTTTAGGTGTCAATCAACAGAATAATATTATTACTCTGATCACGTAAGCAACCTTCCTAAACCTTGCGTTACAATGATCCAATCTAATTAACGAATAGGAAAAATCTTGGCCACGCGCGTGCGAAATTAGTATCCGCTATCTTATTTAGGAATTTATCACTATATCTAGCTATGGTTTCGTTAATATAAGTTTCATAATAACTTTGTTCTTTGATGTTTCGTTAGTGGTAGTAAATACGGTTATTTCTACATACTATATACGATGTATGAAATTGAATGTTGGGTGTGACAGAAGAAACATGAGAGTAGAACGCTGTAGAAATGCGGTCATTAGGGAGTATAAGTGGAGTGACGATAACGTTAGAATATGGAATAGCTCAGTGCGTGATAGATGTGGTTTGAAAGAAGATGTTGTGAAAAGGATTGACAAGAAATTCTTCGATGGTTTGGGGACATAGAAAGGATGAGTGAAGAATGACAAAATAAATTTATAAATCTGATGTGGATGGATGCGTTAATCAAGGCAGACCCAGGAGGGTGTTCTCTCCGAGAAAGCTGGGTTGACTGGTGCCCATAACCGTAGAGCTTACACGAAGAGAATTGTGAATGTGTAGGAAACGAGGGAGTTGTGTCAGGTTCGTGGCATGTGGCGCTTTATTGTGTCTGCCTATTCTTGTGGGAAAAAGACAAAACAGTACAACCAAAGACACCGTTGTTTTAATTAGGCGGCTCACTGTTTGCCATTTGCCCTACCACTACACCACGGTCGCCGTCCGTTGAATAAAAAATATATTTTAAAAAGTAAATCTCAATCGCATAAATAAATCTAGTTTAAAGAATATATGTATAATTATTTTGCAGAAATCTGTTTTTCTATTTGCAATTGGATAAAAATTTCATAGCATTTTGTTTTTCATACTATCATGCAGAAAAAGCAATCAAATAAAGTGTCGACAGTTTTCCTCTAGCTTTATCGATGTTGCGTTATTGCAAAATGTGTCGTAGCAAAATATAATTGATTTAAAAATATCGAATCTGAATTCCCTACCACTACAATATACAACATCGACGTCGCTCACGGGTAACCTTTGGATACTAGTGTAGTATGTTTTTTAATACGCTTTTATTAGCTCGACTTGTATGAATGTAACGGAATCTTAAAAAATAATTTGCACTTCGGGAAGTCTGAATAATTCGATTTGTATGCGTGTTATTTTCGAGAGCCATTTTAAGTAAGCCGCATTTCATTCACCATACCAGCCGAAGACTTAAAATAGGCAAATTACTTAAATACAATACATTTATAGTATTTTCTTAGATTTTGCGCAAACATTGATTAATGAATCAAACAAAATCGCTATTATCTAACACCTGGGACCCCATAATACACAAACTTAAGTCCCAAGTCCAGCAAACTGCCAAACCAAATGACACCGTCAGTTATTTTTGCAAAAATTTGAATCAAACCGGGAACAGAAAAACAAAATCAAAACATCAAACAGGGTAGTTTTGGAAACAATAACAGCATCAACCAATAGGACGACCAACACCTCAGTCTCTCCGTGACCACGATGGCTGCAAAGCTCTCGAAACGTCGAAATAATAAAATAAAATTGTTAAATCAAAACCAAAATAATCGCGATAGTAAGCCGCATAAAAATCTGTTTAATTCATGAACAATGTTTTAAATTTTACTTTTTTTATTCAATTTCGTCATTCGACTTTATTTTGTGCAATAAAATAGGCAACTCTATTGCGGTTTCCGCAATCAATCAGTTATTTTACTACGGCGAGGATAGAGGCTTTTATTTTTGTTAGATTGCACCACAAACTGAGCCTTTGACTTGTTGCAGATTTATTTCTACTTTATATTTATTTATTTATATTTATTGTGACTTGACATATGACAGCACCTCGCTGGAAATGTTAAGCTGGAATGTGGTCCATGAATGGATGTCACTGCTACTACAATCCAATAACTGTGAGTAGCAATCACATCCACTATGCCGAACTATTTGGAACCGGCAACTTACAACATGATCCCGAAATGCGACCAAATCACTACGACTTGTAAGTGGTGGTACAACCCCGGATCGGTAGACTGGGTACCACTGCCTGCCACTGCAGGCGGTAAGCCTTACATGGGACAGTAAGGCTTTTGAAAAATGAATATAAAACGGGGTATTGAAAACAATGGGATAACCAACACCTCTGTCTTTCCGTGACCACGATGGTTGCAAAGCTCTCGAAACGTCGGAATATTTAATTGCAAAATCAATAACCAAAAAAAAACGCGGTACTTAGTAATCCGCATGAAATTTGTTTAATTTATTAATCAAAATTCGTAAAAAAATTAAAAAAGTACTATATTTCTACTGTATAGTGGTAGTAGTAGGAATAGTAGTGGTGTATAGTGGTATATACATGAATTGCCTACCTATGTGCGAAAACTTGTAAAGGCCTAGTATTACTACTGTAACATTTTTATTGTAAGGTAGAGGCTGTAAGTTTTCCAAATAAAATAAAACATAAAAATATAAATAACAAGTTAGGTTAAGTAACGAAACAAATTATTTAAAATTAATCCTCTTTTTATCCCAAAACAAATCCTTTTTAGCGGATTTGTAGCGAAATGTTGTAGCGGCCAAGAGTTATGGACTAAACTAATTTCACTCACCCTGTATTTATAGACATAATATGTTTTCGTAACACCCTGTGAAGGAAAAACGAGTGATATATAGAGTTGCGTGTTGCAGTATCCATTTTGTTTACTTGTAATATACGAGTAGGTATATCGGGCAGTATGCTAAGCTTTTTTGCTTTAAAAAACCAGTACGGGTGAAATTCTTATGCGTAATTCTTTTTTTTATTTACTCTATATCAAATCAATGTATTGTCACGCCTTTTTCCCACGGAGATAGGCAGAGACAACGGAGCGCCACCTGCTATGATCGTCCTGACACAACTCCCTCGCTTCCTTCACACCCACAATTCTCTTCATACAAGCTCTATAGTTATTGGTACTAGGCAACCTAGCTTTCTTGAGGATGGTGTAGTGGCGGTGCAATGGCTACGTAAGCCGAGTGGCACGGCTTCAAAACCCCTCAACGGTACCAATGTGTTTTTGATATATGTACTTTGGTTGTTTTATTTCTATGATACAAGCTTAGTATGGAAATGTATAATATATAAAAAAACATTATTCGTGATTCCAGTCTAACCCATGCTTTTACCAAGGTTTTTATTTATTTACTCTATATCTATGTTTATAACGAAAGTGAATTTATAGCCACTCGTATAGCAATATTCTACTAAACTACATTTTTTTAAATTGTGACTCGATATCTGACCTAGACCAGCCTGATGGCAAGCAAGAGGAGGTCCAAGAGTGCCTGAAAAAAACCGAGTCTTCACGGTTGCCCCTGTCGCCGTCACTATGACGGCCAAAGGTGCTCTTCACGCATCGCTTAAATTATCCTAGGCTATAGGATAGAGAGAACACATGGGCTGGTAAATCATTCCACTCGTCGATTGTTCTGCTTAGTAACGACGCACCGAAGCGAAACGAAGGCATATTTTACGTGAATTATTCCTAGGATATGCATTTACCCCTGAGGAATCGTTTACAACAAATAAAGTATGTTAAAAAAAATGTGACTGGATTCTAAAATGATGCAATAATACAAAAAAATTACCGTAATATCGAAAATCTTTTATCGATTGTGAATTCCTGAAGTTAGATTTAAAAAGAAGTTTAACACTAAACGACATTCACATCTGTGTCCCGACAAAAATGCATTTTCATATTCAATATGTATCGAGGAAAAATATATTACTTTTCTAAACATACTTGTATCATAGAAACTAGGTAACAATTGAACGTATTTAAAAAAATGTGACTCGACATATGACAGCACACCGCCTGATGTTAAGCTGAAGTGCGGTCCATGAATGGCATTTACATCCACTAATCCGGCCTAGTTGGACCCTCTAACTTACAAGCTGATCCCGAAACGCGACTAAGTCACTTTACGTTCTATACAATTGTAAGTGGTGCTACTACCCCAGACGGCAGACTGGACACCACTTTTGCTCTGACCGAGGAAACGAACCAGGAACGCGTAACGAACTGGGTCTAGTCTGATTGTGTGTTGAACTGGAGTAAGGTCTGATCGCAAAAGTAGTGCTCTTCATTCACTCTATGCCCAGCTTTCTTTAATAATGTCATAATATTATTACTAAAATATTAATAATAATGGCAGACCCAACGTAGATAGCGAGATGAGATAGACTTCTACAATAATTCGTGACGAGAGATCGGCAAATGTCGTGAGTCATGGAAAAAATCATGGATCATTGATGCCTTTGCCCAGCAGTGGGACAAATAATTAAACTAATAATAATATAATAGAATGGGTATATTACTTAGATATAATAAAAGATAATCATATATTAAAAAAGAAAACTGTAAATTTCCTGAAAATGAAATTTAAATAACAACGAGGCATCAAAAGCCTTTATTAACGCCAAAACAAAGTGGCTAAAGTTTTCATAAAAGAAAACCTTTACTGGAGTCCCGCTAAAACCCCGATAAAAGTTTTCAGCTTATGTTTTTTAATGTGTCCAGTTATTTTAATACCGTATCGCACGTCGGCTGTCAGCTCTATCGACGACGTACCGGTATAAACAATTTATTACCTGTTTACCTTGTAAAATGGATTCATGGATAATATAGGAATAATAATTATTATTATTATTCATTGTATACTAGCGAGATTAATGCCATGTGGAATGACCTTACATCCAAGAACTAATTATAGCTAGATGGAAGCAGACATCAGGGTGCATATTTAGAAAGAAAACAGGAAAATTACACACATAGGAAGCGTTATACACTGAATAAGAGTTGCACATAGGAAAATTACACACATAAAATATATTTGACGACATCAGGCATGGCCCACCAGTTCGTTAAGTCTCTGGTTTGTTTCCCGGTAAAAGCAACTAGAGATTTTATTTGTTATTTTATTATTAGGACCTTAAATAATTTCCTGCGGTTTTTTTACAAAATCAAATCTAAATTTGAAATATAAGGAAAAAAAAACATTTTACTTAAAGTTTAGTCTATCATTAGACATGGACAATTAACAATTAAATACTTTATCCATCTTTTGGGCAGTGTTAGATTACTGCGTTGAATTATTTAGACTAAATATTTTAAATATTTAATAATAATAAAATTAATCAAATATTTGCTAAAATAATGAATATTGTCTAAGAGTAGAAGGCAGTGGTGTCCAGTCAGTCGATCCAAGGTGTAGTAGCACCACTTACAAGTCGCCTTTAAGGATCAGCTTGTACCGGTTCCAACTAGGCCAGTATAGTAAATGCGACTGCTACTTGCGGTTATTTATCTCAAGTAGCAGTTGCCACCATTCATGGACCGCACTCCAGCTTAACACCAGGCGGGGTGCTGTTATATGTCGAGCAACAATAAAATCCCTGCTCATTTAAGAACGTCTCTAATTTTACCGTAGACCTCTTATGCTTTATTGTGGATCACATATTTTATTAGTATAATTAGAATGGAGATATTTTACTGGTAAAATAGGGACTAAACCTAACAACTAAACTAATATATGCGCATATATTTGTCCATCGTGTTTGAGGCGGGCCCTGTTTGAGCGTTTATTTTACATACCTAGATTTTGCGTGACAAACACTGACTGCTATATGTAATAAAGATAAAATCAAAATTAAAATTTTAAAGGAACCCCCGAAACGCCTGGAACCACTTTGGTCATATCATCAGCTTTATAGTAATAAACAACATTAGTCATGGCTCAATAGTTATATCCCTTTAATATCCCTTGGATTCTTATGGTGCATCATCAGATAACTACTCCAGGTCTTCAATTTAATAATGGCCCAGCTAATGGCTCATAGAGAGTAACAATTTTAGTTCAAGCACTATGATATTATCTGTTATTGATTTGCTGATCCGAGAGGATTCATGATCAGATACTCCCGATCTTCAATTTGATAACGGCCCAGCTAAAGGCTTAGTTAAAGCACTACAGTTCTATCTCTTTTTTTGCTGATCAATTGATATCAATTTGCTGATCTGAGAGGATTCATAATGGTGCATCATCAGATTGCCCGGTCTTCAATTTGATGACGGTCCAGCTAAATGCTCTTAGTGAGTAACAATTTTAGTTAAAGCACTATAGTTCTATCTCTTGTTGATTTGCTGATCTGAGAGGATTCATAATGGTGCATCATCAGATACTCTCGGTCTTTAATTTGATAACGGTCCAGCTAATGGCTCATAGTGAGTAACAATTTTAGTTAAAGCACTATAGGTCCATTTCTTGTTGATTTGCTGATCTGAGAGGATCCATGATCAGATTTTTTAGATCCGGAATGTTTTATTTTATCGCACTAACTTTTCTACACTTAGTTTCCTACCTTCAAGACAAATCTAATAAGTCCAAACTTAGTATACCAAAAAAAAGTTTGAACACATCCAGGATTTCGTCTCCTACCTTCGAGTTCCATCATCAGAGTAGCTCAGTGGTACCAGATAAAACACACATGTATTTGTATATGTTTTTATTTCAAATGTTAAGTCACAGATTTGTTTAAAAGTAAAGTAAATACCTATAAGGCTGGGAATTCAAGTCCGATTTTCCTCTCCGATAGTCCGATCCGATTGTCTGATCAGACAATCGAAAAGCACTCGTACCATACATTTGTTTGAATACTTAATACACGTCAGATCCGATAGTCGGATCGGATGTCAGAATCGGAAACAACGCCAAGGCGCTTACGATTTTATGGCCGATCCGATTGTCTAAAGGTGCAGTTTTCATACAGAATACAGAAACAAAATAGACGTCCGATTCCTACTTCCGATTTGTAAATAATTTGCTCAGCAATATCGGACGTGTATTCCCAGCCTTATGCGTGTTTAGAACGACAACCCTTGTACGTCGCTATGCGACGAAGATTGTTATTTTATGTCAAATAAATATGCCATTGTTAAAACACGTAAAAAATGTTATAATTTTTCCCCTAAAATATTCAATCAAGGTAATCGATCTAAACTGCAAACCAACCTCGCCATTTGAATATTTTAAGGGAAAAATTATAACATTTTTTACGTGTTTTAACAATGGCATATTTATTTGACATAAAATAACAATCTTCGTCGCATAGCGACGTACAAGGGTTGTCGTTCTAAACAGCGCGTCTAAGATCGCTACCGCAGCTAACAAATCGAGCTGATGACCTTGAAACCCCTGATCAGATCTTCATCAATTGTAGCTAAGAACCATCTCGATCACGTCAGCTTTCAAATGAAACAAACCGCATCGTAATCGGTCCATTCGTTTAGGAGCTACGATGCCACAGACAGACACACAGATACACAGATACACAGATACACAGATACACAGAGCCACAGATACACAGATACACAGATACACAGATACACAGACAAGTCAAACTTATAACACCCCTCTTTTTTGGTCGGGGGTTAAAAAGATTTATATTGAGCGAGTTTGTCAAATGAAGCACTGATAATACATCTATCTTATTGCTACGCCTCAGTTCCTACAAACATAGGCAGAGACAGTGGAACGCCACTTGATCCTGCCATATCTTTTATTCTAACAGTATTGCCTCTGTGCCATTCTACCTATATACTGGCGGACACAGTTTATGTCGAGAAACAATAAAATAAACTTTTTATTACTTATTTTTCTTGATTATTTTTATTCATGCGACCTTACTTGCAAGAGGAGTTTACGGCAGTCTCAGTCGCAGACGCTTTGCTGGCCAGAGGATAAAAACACCCAAGTTTGAGGATAAAATACTACAAAAGAAACAAATAAAAAATAAGTTTTTATTTTAATGATAAATTAATAACGTATTAGCCTTTCTAAACAAAGGGGAAATGTTGCTAGTCTCCTTGGGACTATCTCTGATGTGACGTCATTATATGATATTTTTTATAATATTCAAAGTTTAATACCCGCAAATAAAACAAATTTTATGCGGTTTACTATCGCGTTTATTTTGGTTTTGATTTTTTTTTATTATTCCGACGTTTCGAGAGCTTTGCAGCCATCGTGGTCTTATTAATTCATTAATCAATGTTCAAATCAAATCTAAGAAAAACTATGTAGCAAGTTTATTTATAGGGTATACAAATTTAATTTTATCTGTTTCTCAATAAAATTTATAAACCCAAAAGCTTAAACATAATAAAAAAGCTTAAATATGAAAGCAGACCGACTCCCTTTATCCGTATTAAGACTATTGGTTTAATAAATCCGGGTAAACTCAGGATGATCAGATTATTACAGCATAACGAGACTTTTCACGGCTCCTCCGTGATTTTAAAATTGTTATAAAGTGTAACAATTGTTTTTAACAATAATTTATTTATTTACATTATATACTAAGCTACTAGGTATATTAGGTATCATAGATACAAGACGATTATTATATAATATAAGAATATATTATTATAATATCTTAGATACAATTAAACAAGCAAGTGGTTATGAACCCGTGCTCCCTATTTGCTTGACCTATGTACTACCACTACATCACAATCGTCCTATAAAATATTGGTTTTTAAAAATGTTTTGTTTATTTGGGTATATTAAAACTAATTGATTGATGAAATAAATTTTCAAATAAAGAGTAAACTTCCACAGTAAGAGTCCACAGTGAGACAAGTGAGAGAGTTGTTCAGGAAATTGCAAGGTATGCGCCACTGAAAGCAGCAGTCTTATTCTTTATGCTACTGCCTGGTTTCATAGATAATCCCGAATCCCCATCCTTCAATCAAAATCAAATTGTCACGCTTTTTTCCCCCAGGGATAGGCAGAGACAATGGAGTGCCACTTGCCACAACTCCATCGCTTCTCTCACGTCTAAAATTCTCTTCATATAAGCTCTACGGTTATGGGCATTAGGCAACCTTAAAAGTAGCAATAATTAAAAAGTATTTTAGGATTTGTATGTAAATCTTCAGTTACAACCAGATGTCGATTTACATGTCGCACACAAATTGTGCACCGTAAAGTAGCAAACTTAAGTTCCTTACTGCGTATGGTTGGCAAAATAAACAATTTATATGTTCTCATAAAACATTTATAAAAAAATAACATTATTTTTATGCTTTATTAGTTTGTGGGTAATGAATTAAACAAATATGCGGCTTACTATCGCGTTTATTTTGGTTTTATTTTACATTTTTATTATTATTCCGACGTCGAGTCGAGTCTCCGTGATCATGATTGCTGCAAAGATCTCGAAATGTCGGAATAATAAAAAAATTTAAATCAAAACCAAAATAAACGCAACAGTATGCTGCTTAAAATTTGTTTAATTTATTAATCAATGTTCGCGCAAAATCTAAGAAAATAATTTGTATGTAATTTATGTATGTATGTAATTCGTATGTAACTATGTAACGGAATCTTTCAAATTAATTTTCACCCATTTCTAGAGATCTGAATAATTTTAAAATTTGTACACGTTATTTAATTTTTTTGCCCGGCATAGTTACGGCGACTGAGGCAACCGTGAACTGACTCGGTTTTTTTAGTCGTCGACATTCTTAGACCTCTTCTTGGTTACCATCAGGCGGGTCGAGGTAAGATTATTCACTTTTTAGTTAACAAAAGCGTGTTCATTTGTTTTTTTCCTATATTGTTATTTTATTATCTTAACAATTAGGTACAGTGTAAATCTGTTATTGTCCCTGTACTAGGTCTGTATGAGACATTGTGGTGCAGGACAACCTTGCCATTCCCTGACTTTTACAGTGCGCTATTCATTTTAAGTCGTGGGCGCTCTTGGACTTCCTAGACGTATCAAGCAAGTCAAGGTCAGATATCGGGTATCAATAAAAAATATACTTGATTTAAATAATAAAAAAGGCTTTGTATTCTGTACAAAAATCATTAAAACTACTCTTTATTTTGCAAATAGTTAAACAAAGTTTAGAATGGAACGATATTGGAAAACAATTGAAAAGCGCTCTTTTTCTTATGTTGTTTTATGCAGTTCGTAATATTTTTTTTCAACAAAATTGACTATTAGATTAACGCTATAGTTGTGTCAAGCTTGTAAAAAGTGGTGATTTATTTTCTCTGCCAATCGTTGTGGGTACTAAAGGCAATTAGATAAATAGTTGATAAAGATAAAAACAATATATTTTATTGGTAGTGTTTTTGGCCACGATATATTAATCGGGTTGCTTAATCATTGCACTATCACTACACCACGGTAATCTTAGATTATTATTTATACGTTTTTTCATTTATGTACTCGTATCTTACTTTCAATTTTATTTCAAGAAGAGGTCCAAGAGTTCCGACGACTGCAATTACCGAGTCTTTACGGCTGCCCCAATCGCCGTCATTATGCCAACTAAAAGTGTTTTTCTGTATTATATATTTTATAACTTTTTCATATCAATTTTATATGTGAAACCTGTATAAAGTTATACAAAACACGAACCATATTAATTTATATTTTTTTCTAAATAATTCAAAATAAGCCGACTTTCAGTAAGTTTTTGCAGTTTTTTTTAACTACAAGGCTTTGGTTTTGAAGTTGTGAAAGAACTTGGACTAATTAGCGCGGCTCTGGGCTGTCCTTTTCAGGATTTTTCACAGTATTTAATATTGTTGTAGAATTAATTATTATATTTTATTTGTTTAAACTTTTTATATAACCTATTTTTTGTACATTCATTTTTATATAAAATAGAATTGTCACTTATGATTTATGTCACATTTGTCAAAAGAGAAAAAAGTAAAACAACGTTTTTTAACATAAGCTTTTTATTTATTAAAAAGACTTTCCCTACATAAGTGGTCCTTCTCCAAACGAACACCAGCGATGGAAACACGCTCCACGAAGAAGAGAGTCGCCAGCGAAACAGAGGCACCGAAATCGGTGCGGTCAACGGGAGCACGTAAGCCCACCACACACTCGGAGGGCGCTCCAACGACCGCCTCGTCACGCCCACCCTCGCAGCACTCACGGACAGCTTCCACACGACGCAGTACCACCAGCTCTTCGGAATTAAGAGCACAAAGGTTAGCCGCACAAGCTCTTTTTGCACGAGAAACGGCAGATGTCGAACGCCGCATCGCTTTAGCCGAGCACAAAGCAGCCGAAGCTCAGCTTCAGGCCAATTTAGCAGCTATAGAGGCTCAAGCCGACAACAACCAACGTAGCGTTTCTGGATCAAATGTATCAGAATGGCTACAATCGATCGATTCGCATCAGGAACCGCAACCTCAATTTGAAAATCTGCAAATTGAGGCTGAAATTCACGTTGAAAATCATAGAAATTTTAACAGACCATCCCTGCAGCCACGACCGCTGCCCGCGTTACCGAGCTTATCCACAGGAACAAAACTCAACACGCTCGCGGTAACAGCCGCGAGTCCAGCGCCGCCGCCCGCGTCCATGTTACGAGCGCAGCTGTACGTCGACGACACGTTTCCCCCGCCGACGGCAGCGAATACAACAAACGCCGCACACGTTAGTACTACTGCTCATTCACAAGGTTTTGTTAATAAAGGTGCCCAACAATTCCCCACACATTCATCAGATATTACCAAATTAGCCGACGCAATAGTTTCTCTATCACAAAATAAACAAAGCAGATGGGAAACTATTTTGCCTTCATTTGACGGGAGAATTCCTTCCGAATTCCTTGCATTAAAACGCATCTTTAATGATACCAAAGATGCGTACACACCTGCCCAAAATGTAGCTCGACTTAGTCACGTGCTGCGTGGCGCAGCGAGGGAGGCCGTGGCTGTCCTGTTAATCTCAGCGCAGTGTCCGGAAGAGGTGCTAGACGCCCTAGAGATGCGCTACGGCCGACCTGAATTAATTGTACTACAACAACTGACGATTATGCGCTCCTTGCCACGCCTAGGATTTTGAAGGTAAAGATTTAAATTTATTTGCCTGCCGAGTACGTAATTCTGTAGAAACAACAGACCAAAAAAGTTACCTCGAATCACCAGAGTTAGTAAACACACTACTGGGAAAATTAACCCAAATTTTACGTGTGAGATGGACGGATTACGTCGCCTCACAGCAACAATATTCTCCACGTTTAGAGATGTTCTCGAGCTTTATTACGCACGAAGCGAACTTACAAATAAAATTCGGGTTCATTTCTGAAAATATCTCTTTTCACAAAGATAGGGTTAATAGTACTACAGTGACACATACAACCCACCCAACTAAACAAACCAACAAACAAAACTGTCCTCTATGCGCACAGAAACATAAATTAAAACATTGCCCGGAATTTAAAACATTGAATGTTGATGAACGATGGCAACGTATTAAAACGCTGAAAGTGTGTTATCGATGTTTGACGAACACACCTCACACATTCCGCACTTGCAGTCCCAACATCTTTTGTAAAGTGAATGGATGCAATAGACACCACCATCAGTTGTTGCATCAACAGTGTGATGACGCACGTAGCTCCGATATTGGCGTCTCTCACGTTGGTACTAGCGGCGCTGTAGAGACGCAAACGCAACATGAAATGAACGATGTGAACGATGTTACTCAATTCGTCGGAGCTACGAGTGACACACATTTGACACAACCCTACTTAAAAGTAATTCCGGTTACCGTAAGCGGACCTTTAGGTAGTGAACACACATATGCCCTTCTTGACGATGGTTCCACCGCAACGTTGATAGACTCTAGCTTAACCACTAAAATTGGAGCCATCGGTCAATCTGGTACAGTCAACATACATTGTGTCGGTGGACTTACAAAACAAATTGACGCACAATACATACAGTTTGATATAAAGGGTCGTTTTGATGACACTATTCATCGTGTACACAATGTGAGGTCTATTGACAACTTAGGCTTAGCTTCACAAACAATATCTCAACGAGACATTAAGCAGTGCGCACACTTAAATGATATTTCCCACCAACTATGTTATGAACGCGCCGTACCCAAACTCATCATAGGCGCGGACAACTGGCATTTGATTGTGGCGCACGAAGTACGTCGCGGTACACGCGCACAACCGGTCGCCGTAAGGTCCTCACTAGGATGGGTACTTTTCGGCAGCGCTAAGAATCGAATAACACGTGCTTTTGTAAATCATTGTTCTTTTAGTTTTGATTTTGACCGCGAAGTAGTCGAACGTTTAATTCGCGAGCAATACAAAATCGACTCCATCGGGGTCACAAAAAAAATTCCGCAGGGCGATAATGAGAAACGTGCGTTGAAATTGTTAGACAAGACGACACGTCGCTTACCATCAGGACGATTCGAAACAGGGTTATTATGGCGTGCCGACAAGCAAACTATTCCTAGCAGCTACAACTTGGCTTTGTCGAGGTTCCTCAGTTTAGAAAGGAAGATGTCAAAAGATGACCGCTATGCCGAACTTTACCGACAAAACATTCATGCCATGTTGGACAAAGGTTATGCCGAGGAATGTGACGAAAGTTCTTCCTCATCCACCTTGTGGTATCTTCCTCATTTCGGCGTGACTCATTCCAATAAATCGGGAAAACTAAGAGTAGTATATGACGCCGCAGCCAAGTCGCAAGGAGTAAGTCTTAACTCTTTGTTACTTACTGGCCCCGACCTACTACAGTCCTTACTTTCAATTTTATTTAGATTCCGGGAGGGTCGCGTGGCTCTCACGGCCGATATCCGAGAAATGTTTTCACAAATAAAAATAAGAGAGGCGGATAGAGACGCACAACGATTTTTGTGGCGCGATCACTCATCGGAGACTATTAAAGTTTACCGCATGTCTTCCATGATGTTCGGAGCTGCATCGAGCCCTTGCACAGCTCTATACATAATGAAGAGGAATGCATTAGACTTTAAATCACAGTACCCATCAGCATATCACTCCATTTCATTTGATCATTACATGGACGATTTCATTACCAGTGTAAATACGATAGAAGAGGCATGTAAGCTGGCAACTGACGTTGTTAACATACACAAACGCGGTGGTTTTGAGATGCGCGGATGGGTTTCAAACCAGCCAGCAGCACTATCACGCCTCCCAAGTGAGCTTATAGCAGAACAGAAACACATCAATCTCACCACCGACGATAATCATGTAGTCCGAACACTAGGTTTGGTTTGGAACCCAGCTCATGACACCATTACGTTCAGCACTGGCATTCCATCACATTTACCAAATAAAATCACCAAACGTGATGCCTTGTCTCACCTAATGCGCGTGTATGACCCGATCGGGCTCCTTATGCCGCTGACAGTGAGAGGACGCATCATGTTCCAAAGAATATGGCGTAGTTCATTGGAATGGGATGACGAACTATCCCTAAAAGACTACGAGCAATGGTGTAAATGGTTCACCGATTTATACTCAGTAACGCATCTACAAATACCAAGATGTTATTTAAGTAATCGCGACCCGATTCAGCGGGAATTACATGTCTTTGCTGATGCAAGCGAGTTGGCTTTCGCTACCGTTGCATACTGGCGTTTTACTTTACCCTCTGGCGAGATCCAGCTCGCTCTTATCGGCAGCAAGGCACGTGTGGCGCCCCTAAAACCCGTGACTATTCCGAGGCTAGAGCTGCAAGGCGCCGTACTGGCCTCGCGGCTTGCAGCCACCATAAACGAGGCTCACCGGGAGAAGTCGACTAGTCGCACATTTTGGTGTGATTCGTTGACTGTCCTTGGCTGGCTTCGCAACGATGCCAGAAACTTCAAGCCATTCGTAGCCCATCGAGTAGGTGAAATTCTAGAATCCTGTAATGTATCTGAATGGCGATGGGTTCCGGGTAGTTTGAACGTTGCTGATGATATTACGCGAGCTAAACCAGGAAAACTGGAACAAAGTAGCCGTTGGTTCCTTGGACCTGAATTCTTATTGTCCCCTAAAGAGAAATGGCCCACGGAACCACGATCCTCAATTGCTATCAACGCTCTGGGCAAAGAGGAACTAAAACCTGTACACGTCTATACACAAAATGTTGCAACACCCACAATTTTACCACTTTCTGCAGACCCTACCCGTTTCAGTAATTGGTTACGAATGGTTAGGGCTACAGCATGTGCACACAAATATTTGAGAATACTCAGAGAACGTTGCATACGAAAACAGGGAGTAAACACTGAAACAGTTATCTGGACACCTGGTTTCATCTGCTCCTATACACTTTCAACTAACAACATAAACACTAACACACATTCATTTTTAAACACACACTTGCACAGACCATTAACTGCACGCAACCTATATCTATCAAAGATCCACATTCTTAAACACAGTCAAATAACTTCGTTTAGTGAAGAGTTAGGGTGTCTTCAATCCAACCAGCCAATACCGTCTCAAAGCAAGCTGAGAAGCCTAACACCTACACTTGACGAACACGGACTAATGCGTGCAAACGGACGAATAGGTGCAGTTGAGGACATCGATTGTGATTATAATAGACCTATAATTCTAGATGGAAAACATGCAGCTGTTCGACTTTTATTAATGGACTACCATGTACGCACTGCGCATGGAAATTATCAAACCAATATCAACGAAATAAGACAGATATACTGGGTCCTTAAACTTCGCACAACAATAAAATTTATTGCCCGAAATTGCAAAGTGTGTCAAATCCGAAACAATCGCCCGATATTACCTCCGATGGGCAATCTTCCACAAGACAGACTCGCACACCATCAGCGTCCTTTCACCAACGTCGGTCTTGATTACTTTGGACCTGTACATGTGACTGTCGGTCGACGCACATCAAAAATTTATGTATCGCTATTTACCTGTCTAACTATAAGAGCGGTACACCTGGACGTGGTGGATTCTTTAACAACAGACTCTGCACTGATGACCCTGCGACGCTTTATAGCCCGAAGAGGAACGCCCAAGCGTGTGTTTTCAGATAACGGCACAGCTTTTGTCGGTGCAGACCGAATTTTACGATCACTCTACCAGGAACGAATGTCCGATTTTTTAGCGAACAAAGGAATTGAGTGGACATTCATTCCTCCATCGGCTCCATTTATGGGTGGCGCTTGGGAGCGTCTAATTCGTTCAGTAAAGACCTCTTTGGCGGTTATTCTGAAGGAGAGGCGACCGAGGGAGGAAGTATTCCGCACTCTACTTACAGAAGTTGAAGCAATTGTGAATGCCCGACCTCTAACCCACGTTTCAACGGATTTCACTGAGGCAGAGGCTTTGACGCCGTTCCACTTTCTCATAGGCTCCTCCTCCACCGAAGCAATGCCGATCACACTCGACGATGGAGACCTGGTGCGCAGGTGTGACTGGAAAAAGGCTCTACGTCTGGCTGACCACTTCTGGGGCCGATGGGTAAAAGAATATCTGCCTACTCTTCTTCCCCGTCAACAGCCAATGCATTCGACATCACGTAACCTTGCTGTGGGAGATTTGGTGCTCATATGTGACGGTACTCTCCCGAGGGGACAATGGCCAAGAGGACGAGTCGAGAGGATCTACCCTGGTAAAGACGGTGTTGTGAGAGTGGTAGATGTCCAAACACGGACAGGTACATTGAGACGCCCTACTCGCAAAATTGTACCCTTAACAACCGGATCGGCATAGACGACGGTTCACAAGAGGGGGCAATTGTGGTCCGTCGACTGTGCGGAAATAGTACTCATTGTGTGAGTGCCTCACAAGAGGGGGCGATGTTGTAGAATTAATTATTATATTTTATTTGTTTAAACTTTTTATATAACCTATTTTTTGTACATTCATTTTTATATAAAATAGAATTGTCACTTATGATTTATGTCACATTTGTCAAAAGAGAAAAAAGTAAAACAACGTTTTTTAACATAAGCTTTTTATTTATTAAAAAGACTTTCCCTACAAATATGGTTCTTGAAATTGAAATTTTATATTACTTTTTTTTATATTAACTAATAACTTTTTTGTACCAAGTTCTCGGCCTGCTTTACCACTACACAACGGTCGCCAAAATTTCTCGTGTACAGTAATTGCTATTAAAGAAAAAAATATACATTTCTTCCCAACATATTATATTGTATTTTACCTTTGTTTTTTTATATATTTACCTTGTATTTAACAATTACGAAAGTTGGGTTACCTAGTGCCCATAACCATAGAGCTATGGCACTAGGTTATGGGTGTGCTAAAGAGAATTGTGAATGTGAGGAAAGCGAGGGAGTTGTGTCAGGATCGTGACAAGTGACGCTTCATTGTCTCTGTTGCCTTACGATTGCCTCAGTTGTATCTAAATAAATAATATCATAAATATAAACAATATTGTTGAACGTATTCTAGTGAGCTTTTTTCATAAATTCATTTTTTATTAGAAGTATAATAAATATACGTATTTATAGCTAGGTTGCTATAGAGCCCATAACCATAGAGCTTGTATGAAGAGAATTGTGGATGTGAGGAAAACGAGGAAGTTGTGTCCGGACCGTGGCTAGTGGCGCTCCATTATCTCTACCTATCCCCGTGGGAAAAAGGCGTAACAATTTGATTGATTGATTGAATTTGAATAATTAATTTGATTGTTTAATAAATATCATTGTTTACCGATTGTTTTGTAGACCATACCTTTATTACGATAGTTTGAACAAACGAGAATACCTTAAGATACAATGCTATAAATTTAAACTGCGGTAGTAAGTGTCTCTTATTATTACATTCAAATGCTCTCTTGGGTGGCTACGGATATCCGCGGATATATCCGCTTTTACAATTTATCTTGTTATAGACACGCTAAATTTTTACAACTAAATTATGTTCTAAAAAGCGTTTAGTGTTCGTGAAGATTTATTTATTTATTGGGTATGACTACCCACTTTCAGATCAATAGTTACAAGCAGTAATAGTATCTTTTTTTTAAATTGTGACTCGACATATAACAGCACCCCGCTTGATGTTAAGCTGTGTGTGGTCCATGAATGGATGTCACTGCTACTACAAATCAATAACTGTAAGTAGCAGTCACATCCACTATACCGGCCTAGTTGGAACCTGTAACATACAAGCTGAACCCGAAACGTGATCATTTCACGGTCTGTATACTTGTAAGTGGAGGTACTACCCCGGATCGAGTACCACCACTGCCTACCACCTTACTCTGTTGACACTATACGAGTCACTATATACATAATAGTATGTCACTAAATATTAGATAAATAAAGAGTGGTAGGCAGTGGTACCCAGTCTGCCGATCCGGGGTAGTACCACCACTTACAAGTATACAGACCGTTAAGTGATTTGGTCACGTTTCGGGATCAGCTTGTAAGTTGCCGGTTCCATCTAGGCCGGCATAGTGGATGTGATTGCTACTCACAGTTATTGAATTGTAGTAGCAGTGACATTCATTCATGGATCACACTTTGGCTTAACATCAAGCGGGGTGCTGTCATATGTCGAGTCACAATAAAAAAAAAAAAAAAAAAAACTGAGATTCCTCTGAAAATTAAGTGTTTTCTTTATCGAAAAAACCGGCAAATTTCAACTAACACCCCTGGTATGTCACTAAATACTCGTATTATATGCCAAATTAAATTTACTAAACAATATTAATAATGTATCTATAATCCGCAATACCGCTGTTATTGCACTATTAAATTATTCATTAATAAATTTCACATTACAGTCAACGCTAATTAAAATTTATAGTTAATACTCCACTAAATCAAATAGCAAATTAAGCTATAACTTTTGCCATGTCATAATACGACTCCTACAATTAGTTGTGTTATATTGCTAGAATTTGATCACATTATTCTCGCTTCGTTGTTTCGATTTTGTAAATTTATTCGGAGTGATATTTAAGCACAATTTATTTTAGTGGTTTCTATTCATTGAATTAATATTACTAACGTACTATTAATTCAATGTTTCTATTGTCTATAACCAGGGCCGTCTTAAGCATATTCAGCGCCGGGTGCGAAAGTCAAGGCCCCGCTCGCGTGGTCTCGGTGTAGTAGATACCTATCGAAATTTATGGCGGTCGGCATGCGCCCCCTAGAACTCTGCGCCCGGGTGCACCGCATCCCTTGAACCCCCGGGTAAAGACGGCCCTGCCTATAACAATAGAGTCTGTATAAAAAGCATTGTAAATGTGAAGGTGTTTTCCGAACAAATCTAACATCCTCAAGAAAGCTAGGTTGCCTAGTGCCCATAACCGTAAAGCTTGTATGAAGAGAATTGTTGCTGTGAGAGAAGCGAGGGAGTTGTATCAGGATCTTGGCAAGTGGCGCTTCATTGTCTCTGCCTATCCCTGTGGGAAAAAGGCGTGACAATTTAATTAATTGATTGATTGATTGATAATAAAAGAGGTAGGTAGGCAGTGAAGTCCAGTCTGCCGATCCGGGGTATTACCACTACTTACAATTGTACATACCATTTGTATACAAATACAAATGTGTGCGAAACCCAGTGGCCTTTCGGATTCAACTTGTAAGTTTCCGGTCCCAAACAGTCTGATACACTAGTATGTGACAGCTTTCTGCGTTATTTAATTGTAGTAGCAGTCGCCTCCATTTATTTCAGTCGATGCGTGAAGAAGTACCGTTGGTCGACATAGTGACGGCGACTGAGGCAGCTGTGAACTAACTGTTTTTTTTTTCAGTCGTCATCACTCTTGGACCTCCTCTTGCTTATCATCAGGAGGGTCGAGGTCGGATGTCGTGCCATAATAAAAATAAATGGATTGCACTACAGCTGCTTCTATATTATGTCGATCATCAATTAAAAAAATACGAATATGAGGCAAAGGAAAACAATCTCCCTGTTCTGAGTAAATTTAAAATAAATAAACAACGTTGTACACTTGCGAGCAAAGAAATCTGCCCAACGAGATTCTGCATTTTTTTATTTTATTAACAGGGCGACATTTGACATTCTTCGGCATAGGATCCTGATCAATTAGTCATCAAAACGATCACTGTTAGACAAATAGGGAACTACATTTATAAGATAGTTCAATAGCTACAAGAAGAATAGCTACAAGAATAGTGACAGCGACTGGGGCAGCCATGAACTGACTCGTTTTTTTCATTCGGCGTCACTCTTGGACCTTCTCTAGCTTATCATCAGGCGGGTCGAGGTCAGATGCCGTGTAACAATAAAAAAAGTAGTAGTCTCGGGGATTATACCGGCCTAGTTGGAACCGGCGACTTCCAAGTTGATCACGAAACGCGACTGAGGCACTTTACCGTTTGTACGCTCGAAAGTGTTGGAACTGACCACAAAACACAATAATATTGATACATTCAACAAGTGACTATACACTTTAGAAGGTTAGTCTCGAGAAAATTATAAACTAAAATATTATTTTAACACAAAATATACATACTCATTGTAAAAATCGACGAATACACTCTTTATACTTCAGAAAGACAAGCATATACTAAAAACCTAAGAATATAGAGAAGTCTTAAGTCCAAATTCTTTGCTAAAAACTAATGATTATTTTGATGTGACGTTTGGCACAGATATCACTGACGATCATACCAGCCCAGAAAAAACAAATTCTACAATGGATTTCTGCGCGAAATTGAAATTAAAAAGTCTTAGTATTTATTGCCCACAGTATTAAACTAAATAATATAAAACTATTTTAAATTCTGTACTTTTACTTTTTTCTCGTTTGTTTTTTTTATATTGTAATAATTGTAGAATAGAATTAAAATGTATTGTAAATAGATTTAAGTAAGTAAACATTATATATTATATGTTTATATGTTTATATATTATATATTAATCTCATTGTGTATGCATGTTACGAATTTTATCACTAGAAGAAGCCATTTAGTTGTACTCTTAAGTGCTCTTTTGCTAAAATTTGTTATATACCTATTATAAATAAATTAGTGTCTGCCTACTACTCTTATGTGCGTTCTCTATAGTAATACCATTGATCCTTTATGCGAAGCATGAAAAGAACCTCTGTTTAATCCTTTCTTTCTGTTTAAATATTCCTATATTTATTTTGAATTACAATAGAGTGTTAGGCTCTGCCGATCAGAAGTAGTACCACCCCTAACATTTATACAAACCGTAAAATGACTTAGTCGCGTTTAGGGATCAGCTAGCAAGTTACCGTGTTCAACTAGGCTGACATAGAGTAAGTGACTGCTACTATAATTTATTTAACTGTAGTAGCAGTCGCTCTCATTAATGGATTGCACTCCAGCTTAACATCAGGCGGGGTGCTGTCATATGTCGAGCCATAATAATAAAGCATATATACGAGTATATAATATATTGTTGCTTTTTCTTTGCACCAAAGTGTATTTAATTGTATTGCTCTCGAGTTGTTAGTGTAAATAATTTCCAAGCCATGATATGTGTTTACTTGTGCTGATTTATTTCATTCAAAATACTGAGTTTTATATACTTGCCTATTTATAAATGTATGTGGGGTAACGATAGCGTAGAGTGTTCTCCACTACACAGTGAAGAACACTCACTGTGTAGTGTGGTGCGTTACAAATGATTTTTATTTGTAATATTTAATAATATTAAATATCGCAAATATTTGTAAATAAAAAAAGAGATGGATATTTGTTTCGGGTCTGGTTATCAAAGAATGCCGATCCGGGGTAGTACCACCATTTGGTCACGTTTCGGGATCAGCTTGTAAGTTGCCGGTTCCATCTAGGCCGGCATAGTGGATGTGATTGCTACTCACAGTTATTGAATTGTAGTAGCAGTGGCATTCATTCATGGACCACACTTCGGCTTAACATCAAGCGGGGTGCTGTCATATGTCGGTCGAGTCACAATAAAAACATTTTTTCTGGAAGAAGATACATATCGAATGGTCCTACCATATGAATTATTCGATTACTAGGAATTATTCATTACTTATCGTCTTTCGAATTAAATGTTGGATGGAAATGGATTAAATGTTTGCTGCTTTAATCATCAGGAATAATTTTTTTTGCATGGTTTCATCAGAAGTTGTCTACTGAGGGTATGGCAGAAGAAGCATGAGAGTAGAATTAACGCTTTAGAAATGCGGTCGTTAAGGAGTGTATGTGGGTGATGATTGCGGATAGAATAAGGAATAGCACATTGCGTGATAGATGTGGTTTGATACAGGATGTAGTTTCGGATGTAGTTAAGGATGCTTCGATGGTTTGGGCACATGGAAAGGATGAGTGATTGACGAAAGGAATTTATAAATCTGATGTGGATGGATGCGTTAAACAAGGCAGGCCCAGGAGAGTGTTTTCCGACCAAATCGGAGACATCCTTAAGAAAGTTAGGTTGCCTAGTGCCCATAACCACAGCGCCTGTATGAGGAGAATTGTGGAAGTGAAGGAAGCAAGGGAGTTGTGTAAGGATCGTGGTAAGTGGCGCTCCATTGTCTCTGCCTATCCCTGTGGGAAAAAGGTGTGACAATTTGATTGATTGATTGATTGACGTCTACTGAATTATACAACTCGACATCTGTCTACAAATCGACATCGAACTTAATGGTTAGGTGCGTCGCGAAGCTCGATTGTAGCTTTTCATTATGACAGCATGTTAAGCTGGAGTGCGTTCCATTATTGGAGGTGACTGCTACTAACATTAAATAACTGTAAGTAGCAGTCGCATCCACTATGACACAAGTGATCCAGAAAAGCGATTAAAATTCTTTACAGTCTATATGCTTGTAAGTAGTGGTACTACCCCGGATCGGCAGACTAAGCCTTTATATATCTTACGCTTTTCATTTATCGTCGTTTTTTTTGGCGAAGTAGATCGAGCCGCAAACAAGCGCAAAGACCGGCCAAATACGCATAGCTTTAAAAAAATAATCAGAAAATAGTGTGCTTTCCCATTACTTCTCGACTGGGAATCGCCCGCCTTCTGTCCAAAGTTGAAAGTTCGTACAACTTTTAATATATTCGACTTGTTTGTTCCACCATGAATAATGCACACTTACACTATTCAAGTATATAAAAAACGAATATTTAAAAAAAATATCATTATCAGTCCATTCGTCAAATAACTAAAAAGGCCGTTTCACATTAATATTTATGAGAAATTTATTTTTCTTCAAACTTTTTTTGGCATGGAGTTAGGCAAGGCATGGGAGTTGTGTAAGGATCGTGGCATGTGGCGCTGCATTGTCTCTGCCTATCCATTTAGGAAAAGGCGTAACAATTTGATCATCAGTAACTTTCAAGCTAATCCCGAAACGAGACAGAGTCACTGGGTAGACTACACCGAAAACAGTTGATACTTCGTAGGTACATTGTGTAAATGAACGCGACTGTAGTAAGAGTCGTGAAGATCGATCTGTGTACTTGTAAGTGGTGGTAGAGTCTGTCTAAGCCGAAATGACGCGCCTCTTCACTGCATTTAAGCACACGTGCGACTATAAAATATGAATGCAACACACCGAAAATGCAATTGTAATTGGTCATTCAGTTAATATTTGTATTCACACATTTAAATAATCTAATAAAGTGGAGGGGCGCTTCATTTATAGTTAGACAAGCTATACTACTCTAGAATCGGCATGCCTGGCTACCGCACTTGAATAAATGTTACTTGAAACGTATAGAAAGGCTTTAATAACTTCACAATCTCGTGAAAAGGGGTCGTAATGAACATTTACATTGCATTTACTAGTATTTATGTTTAGTTAGCTCTGTTTAATCTTAGTTTGTTCTTTGTTTAGTAATAATGGTGTTATTGTATCAAATTGGACGACCGAGTAGTGGTTGAGGAATGGCCTCGCAAACCAAGAGCTTTGGGTTCAAAATTACTTGCGTGAAGCACATTTAGCCGGCAAATCGTGTGACGGCGACTGTCGTAGCCGTGATTTTTTCAGTTTTTATTGTGACATGACATCTGACCTTGATCCGCCTGGTGATAAGCAAGAGGAGGTTCAAGAGTGACGACGACTGAAAAACGGAGTCATAAAGCTAATAGAGTATGGTGTATTAGGTTAAGCAGAAGAGGTCATGTTGTCTAATCTTGTTTGCGAAAACATTCGCACCAACCGACAAAGGTTAAGTATTGCGGAATACTGTATTAATTGTGAGTTTCATATTTTTCAAATCAGAATATTATTTTTATTATTATTATAATTCAACTGTAGTAGCAAACACCTTCATGGACTGTACTCCACTTTAACATCAGGCGAGTTAACAACATATTTACTTATGTATGTAACTGTTTTTATACTCGTAAATGTGTATGAAATATATTTTTTAAAATTGTGAATCGACATCTTACCTCGACCCGCCTGATGATAAGCAAAAGGAGGTGCCGTCGACTAAAAAAACGAGTCAGTTCACGACCGCCCTAGTCGCCGTCAATATGCTGACCTAAAGTGTTTCTTTACGCATCGCTTGAAAAATCTAAGGTTATAGGATAGAGAGAACATACAAAAAAAAACATCTTCAGTTTTATTTTCAAAGAGTAACAACACCGAAATGTCAACTTGCAAATGAAATCCTCCCTTTTAAAATTCACACAGGACTTCATAGCAAAAGCATTTTTCAAAGGATTTATATTTTCATACAAAACTAAATTCAACTGTACGCGAACTAAAACATTTCTTTGCAGAAGAAAAATTGTGAATTTTGAGAATAAAATTTCTTTACAAAGAATTACTTTGTTCAGATTTTTTAATAACTTCTAGCTCTACATGTAACAGTATCCCGCCAGATGATAAGCTACAGTTAGGCCCATGGAAGGATTTTGATGTCGCGATTGAGCGGGCCACATTGTTAGTTGGTGCCCGGAAGGGCCAACGTCGGCGGAGTTATGAGGGTTTGCTAACGCGATACTAGTGCTCCGCCGATGACGGTCTGTGGAAACGGCGTGGGAGGTTTTAGCCGGTGAGAGCCCGGCACTTCGGCTGGTAGAGCTTTCCTCCCACGTTACAAAAAAAAAGGCCCATGAGTCTTTTTTATTTATTATTGTGACACGACATCTGACCTCGTCCCGCCTGATGATAAGCAAGAGAAGTTCCAAGAGTGACGACGACTGAGAAAACCGAGTTTGTTCAAGGTTGCCTAGGGCGCCGTCTCTATGCCGGCCAAAGGTGCTTCTAACCTAACCACCTAACAACCTAACCTAACCACGCTTGAAGGATTAATTTCACAGCTTAATGTTTATTATGAATCGACATCTGACACCTCGACCCGCCTAATGGTAAGCAAGAGGAGGTTCAAGAGTGCCAAAGACTGAAAAAACGAATCAGTTCACGTCTGTACCAGTCGCCGTCACTATGCCCTGCACACTATGCCATAAACACTTCTCTATGTTCCATAATTTAGATAGGAATTCCACCTTTTTTACACAATACTCGTAAAATTTAAAAAACACAAGTTTCTTCCATTTCTATATAAAATTGGTAACACTTTAGAAGAGCACTCACACTCAAGTCAACCTAGTACCTTAGTCATCAAGTTGTTTTAAATTTACTTTTTGATTCCAAATATATATTTTAAATAAAGTTCTTCATGGATTCATGGACCCATTAGGCATATACATATATACTTTTATCGTCCTGTCTTAATGATAAAATCACTTAAGTACCTTAAATATGATCAGCAATAAGAAATATAAATTAAAAAATAAGATCTAAGTAAAATTTCTTTCCCTAAACGTAGAGCAATGATTTACCTGAGATTTTGGTCGTGTGAGAGCAGCTATTTCCGGTTGTCCGACCACCGAAGCGCACCGTTCCGTTTGTGGTGCGGGCATTGCAACTGATTTATGGTCTTAAATTTTGATTTATAAACTGCATTAGGTGTAAGGCGTTTTGGGATATTGATAGAAAGATTAGGTCTTTCATAAATTAGCTTAAATTATTTCGTCTTTCTTTTTATCATTATCATTTTGGCCGGCATAGTGACGGTGAATGAGATTTTTTCAGTCGCTAAGACTCTTGGACTTCGTCTTGCTTACCGTCAGGCAAGTTGAGGTCAGATATCGATTTACAAAAAAAAAATAGGGCGACCGCGGTGTGGTGGTTGTGAACCAACAGACCAATTCAAAACCGGTAGGATCAATTCTGTTCAATTCTGTTGAAATGTAGATGTGTTGATGTTGAGGAATGATAATACAATACTGCAATAATAATACAGGAAGTTCCGACGACAGGCGTGGCATATTGGTTAGGACACCAGTCGTTACGCGGAAAGTCCCGGGTTCGATTCCCGGTCGTAGAAAATATTTTTTGTAATGTTTATTAATTTGAAATTTTTTTTACAAATAATTAAAGATTATTAATAATAATCAAAAATAAAAATAGAGTCGGATATTTGCTCCAGGTCTGGTTGTCAAAGAGTAAGTCGTGCAATAGTGCCTAGTCTTCCGATCCAGGGTAGTGGTTCTTCTAAAATGCAAATCGTGAAGTGACCTAGTCGCGTTTGGGGATCAGCTTGTAAGTTTCTGGTTCCAAATCGGCCGGCATATTGCATGTGACTGCTACTTACAGTTATTGAACTGACTACAGTTAGTAGCAGTCCATTCATTGACCGAAAACCAGCTAAAGAGGGGTAGGTAGTGCTACCCAGTCTGCCGATCCGGAGTAGTGCCACCACTTACAATCATACAGACCGTAAAGTGATTTGGTCACGTTTCGGGATCAGCTTGTAAGTTGCCGGTTCCAACTGGGCCGGCATAGTGGAAGTGATTTGTAGTAGAAGTGACATTCATTCATGGACCACACTTCGGCTTAACATCAAGCAGGGTGCTGTCATATGTCGAGTCACAATAAAAAAAATACATCTATTAATTCTAAGCAACATTTAAATTCATCTGTTTATCACTAAAATCAAAAGGGCGACTAAACTTCAAACCAATACATTAATTCCAATTTAGTTAAGGGTATTCGCCAGACGAAAATTAGTCTTAACAATATTATTCAGTAACCAACAATTATAGTAATTTGTAAATGTCTACCCTTTATTTCTACGTCCCAGGGTGCTTATTATGATACCCAACCAAACTACTCGCTTGGGATTTGAACCCGTTGTACCCTACTTCACAATTGAGCCTCAATATGACAAGTATTGATAATTTATGTTTAAAAGTTAATGGTGAAGGTTTTTCAGTTCATATTTTGTAAAATAAAATACAATTCAGCTAGGATGATATATGAGTTTGTAAATATTTATTTTAGGCGTAGATTAGGCTAGGTTATTTGTATAGCTGTATATAGTTAGGGTAGATTCTATATTAGGGTTTATATTTATATTTAAGGTGTATATTAAAGGTGTTATATTGAAAGTAAGATTCTATATTTTAGGTGATCATGGGACTGACATAAGCAGAAAATGCATAACAACAAAAAAAGAGAAAAATATATATAAAAAAATCCAATGCATTTTTTTATTATTTTCGACTTTTTTATTGTGACGAATCTGACCGTGACCCTATTGTTGATAAGTAAGAGGAGGTCCAAGATTACTCTTGGACGACTGAGAAAACCGAGTTAGTTCACAGCTGCCTAGTTGCAGTCGCCGACACTATGCCGGCCAAACGTGCTTCTTCACGCATCGCTTGAAGGATCCAAGGTCATAGGATGGAGAGAACACATGGGCAGGCAAAGTATTCCACTTGTCAATTGTTCTACAAAGAAAAGACGCACCGAACTTTTTATGAACACGTTGACTTTTTACTCGTATGAACTCTTGAAACGTAGGAATAATCAAAAATTGTAAGCCGTATAAAGTTAATTATATAGATCTATACGAGTTTTAGTAGATTTATTAGGATTGGTCTCGACACGTTAGAACTAGGGGCTCTAGGTTTGTAACGCAACTACACAATGTTTAAATTGAAGTGTTGAATTCATGTTATCACGTTTAAGTTAGGTTTTCTCTATAAGCAAGTGCACATATGTTTTTTGTCTCCCGCAACGCACGCCTGCTCTTTCCCGATGAACCGACAAAGAGAAGCATGTGAACTGAATCTGTAATACGCCACCTGCCATGAATTTACAATGGGATACATTTTTGTACGATATAATAGTAGGACTAGGGATTTAAGCAATCATTTACACGCACTGAAATTGTGACACTACTGCGAGCGTGTTCTCGTAACTGTGCAAAGTTCTCCAAAAACAAGAGCTTGTGGTTCAAAACCACTTGCCGTTATCAATGTATGTTTTATAGGCATATGTAGAATTTCGCGCGAACATTAATTAATGACAGCGATGGCTGCAAAGCTTTTAAAACGTCGGAATAATAAAGGAAAACAATATCAAAAAATAAAAGCGATAGTAAGCCGCATAAAATTTGTTTAATTCATTATGCGTATCAACTTTAGTTGCCCAGTTTTTATGATACAAGCATAAATAACACTTCCCTCATATCCGCAATTTTCTTCATACATGCGCCATACAATATTCATACAAGGCCAATTTTGACAGATGAACAATCTTCTAAGGCGTCTACGTTTTTTTCTTTATATACCTCTGATTTATAAATATCGTTAGTAAATCTTATTATTAATCATTTTGGTAGGCAGACAATTGGAGTCGTTGTTCCAGTCTGCGGTTACGGAGTAGTAGCATTACTTTCAAGTGTAGGTAGATACAAACCGTGAAGAGAAGTCGCATTTCGAGAAGCATAGTTTTTAATGTTATTTAACTGTACGTGCACTCTAGCTTAACATCAGAGGTTGTTGTCATGTGTCGAGGCACAAAATAATACAATCTTACCAAACTCCAAATATCCTCGTCTTCGATTGGCACCCATTGTAAAATTATTATTTACTCAAACATTGGTCCCTCCATCTCGATTATCGTGTTTTTTTTTCTTGTTTGCCATACTTAATATTGGTTGTACACACGGATAAATTCCTAAGAATTTTCGTAAAATTACAATTAGGAATTTTAACATTTTCTTGTTGTTACTTTTCCTAATAAATTCTTGTTCCGATTTATACATTTTTAACACTTATTTTATTATAAAAGAAAAACATGATATGTATATAAAGGTATATTTTAATATCAAAGGGATTAGACCGACCGTGGTCTAGAGTGTCAACCAAATATGATCTTTAGTATGTACAGTCACGAACTTTAATTTAGGACCCATCTAAGGTCGAATTTCGTCTGGCAAACTTATATCTTTAAGAGCTACTAAGATATTATTATATGATTTCAGTTGGTAATGTTGGTAATCGCGTTGTTGTTTATGTATTACTAGGGGCAACTGCTCATAGCTATGCAAATCTGACGTAACGAAGAGGAACGATCCTTTCCGATTTTTTCCGACAGTTTGATAGAAGTAGAGAGCGGGTACAGTTTCTGACATATGGCTTCTTAACTTCTTAACTAGTATATATATTTCATTTTGTGGCATTTGATATATGATTTTTTTTTTATTGTGACACGACATCTGTCCTCGACCCGCTTGATGATAAGCAAGAGGAGGAAAGTGACGACAACTGAAAAAACCGAGTTTATTCACGGCTGCTTCAGTCACCGTCACTATGCCGGCCAAAGGTGCTTCTTCACGCATCTTATGAATTGAAGATTGTGTGCACTAATTCAATTAAAATAAAAACTAGTAGGTCTCAAGCATTCGGCATTTCAAAAAAATTACAACAATTTTCGCAATCAATATTTTTACTACATAAACGAAAAAAAACATGTTCTTTTTGACAAAATAACCTACGAGAAAAAGAAATAAACAAAGTAACATTCGAAATAAATTAGTTTTCAAGTTTTAGTATCGCGTGTATCCACCGTTATTTTCAATGACAGCCAGCCAAGAGACGTTCACGCATGGATCCAACCAATCGCTCGCATATATCAGTCCCACGGAAACCTTCCCAAATCGAATGGCAGTGCTCTACCAGTGCAGCCCTGTTCCTTTCATTTCGATTGCTCTACCTTTGCACCATCAAGGCCTATAAGTTCTCTATGGGATTTAAATCTGCAGACGGCCGGAAAGAGAGTGTTCGGAAAACCAGCTCCGAACTATCCGTGCCGTGTGAATTGGAGCATTATCATGCACAAAATTTATTACTGGTGTTTCTTGTTCAGGGTAAGAAATTCTCAAGGTCAGCAGCACACTTTCATTTAAGAGATCAACATAAAATTAAGCAGTCGCTTTTGGAGGCAAGTTGACCAGTTCTCCGACACCATCTGAACTCATCCAGCCCGAAATGTTGGCAGTGATATGACCGGACGCATGGTTAGCAATAACGTGGTCTTGCGTGTAACCTGCCTGGTTACGTTTTTTCATCTGTAACGGCAGTCGAGCCCCAGTCAAAGTCTAAATCACGTGCAAAGTTAAGACGGATTGTCTTGTGATTTTCTGTTAACGCGATCTTTCGTGCCGGTCGCCTGTGATGCAGTCCCATACTATCTTTTAATTGTTAACGGGTGGACGTCAAACATCTCTGCAAAATGCTTTGTAGGCGTGAAACCATCTATTTCATACTGATTTCGCATGAGGTGCCGTTGTTCTTCCGATACGGCATGAGGACGACGGTTGTTTTGCCGCCGGTCATCGGATTTCCCTTCCGTTTCATACCTTCGAGCCCATCGACGAACTGTCGCTCTGGTTACGTTACTTGTCGTGCTATTTCACGTACCCTAACCCTTCTTCGCGTAATTAGATTATTTGATCTCTTAACTGTTCCCGATTAACTGCAAGCATTTTTATTTAAAAATTTAAATTTCTTCAAATTATTTTCTTTGATACTGACACATGTGTCTTTAAAGATATAAGTCAAAGATTATCTGTCATTCAAATAAATTGATTTAGCATTTTCGCCTTTATTGCGAATGAGTGATTTAAACAAATGTTCCGGGAAGTGGGTCCTAAATTAAAGATCGCGACCGTACATTATCGAAATCTTTGGCATATAACAATTTAGTTATATTGCCAAAAAATATTTGTGGTAACTTGTGAAAGCCTTAATTAGAATTTTTAAAACTGCTATGTGAAGGAAGCTGTGTAAGGATCGTGGCACGTTGCGCTCCATTGTCTCTGTCTATTCCCGTAGGAGAAAGGCTTGACAGTTTGTTTATTGATTGATTATATTGAATTGAATACCAAAAAATATTAGGGGTAACTTATGAAAGCCAAAACTAGAATTAGAAGGCGACCGTGGTATAGTGGCAGTGTAATGGCTACGTAAGCCGAGTGGCACGGGTTCGAAACCACTCACCCAGTGGCGTAGCGTGGAAGTCAGCCGCCCGGGCCGCTCCCTTATTTAGGAGTTTCAATCATAGGTACAACAAAAATATATAATATGAATTTCAGGTTCAAATTTTAACTATTATTTCAGTTTTTTATAAATTTTGCCTCCCCCTAAATGTGCCACCCGGGGCGGGCCGCCCCCTCCGCCCCCGCCACGCTACGCCACTGCACTCACCGGTACCAATGTATCTTTGATATATGTACTTTGGTTGTCCTGTTTCTATGATACACGCACTTTAGTAGCTTAGTATAGAAATTTATAATTATTATAAAATAATAAGTCGGGGTCAGATGTCGAGGTTTAATCAAAAAATAATAAAAATGAAGTAGCCTCTATAAATACACATTTCTTTTATTTGCCATTTGAAGTGTGTTGAAGTTAAATATGGGTGGTCTTAAAATGAGGAATGTATGTTTGACTTTGTGTGAAACCTTTTCTGAAACAATCCATGGAGTTTGTGTTTTAGTTTCGAAAGAAAAAAGTTCAATTCAACGAGTAGAATATACCTACCTGACATTTCCATGTGTTCTCTCCCATTCTATGTTTATTTATTTATTTATTTATTCATTTACAAACCAACACTTACAGCTAACGCCAAACATGTAGGCTTTTAGTCAATACAATCAATTACATATCTATTTAATTTTAATTTACAATTTTTTATTACAAATGTCAATTATAGTACTTTGTGCCGTAGTCAGTTCTAGGAAGCGTCCCGCCGATGCCAGAAATCTCGGTTCAGAGTAGGAGAACACGTCAATAGATTGGTCATGAGTCAGTATGTCATTTAAAAGTGCAAGAGCATGGTACAAAGGTGAAGTAGAAAGTACCTTGGTACGCAGCTTGGGAATCACGAACAGCGGTTGCTGTCGCGGTCGCAACATATATTTTTGAACTGGTGGTACCCAGAGCGAAATTTGTGCCAAAAGAGAAGGATTGCTTATCTGCCCGCGAACTAGTCTGTAGATATATTTAACTAGGCATACAGCACGTCTAACCTCAAGAGATCTATAATCAACCATGCTCAAGAACAGGGTCAATCGAAGAAGAATCTTTGGTCGGCATAGTGACGGTGACTGAGTCAATAGTGAACTGATTCTCTTGGACCTCACGCTTGCTATATACTATGAATATTGTGTGTATATATATTATACACAAAATATATATAGTATACAAAACATATATGACACTACACTCGATAGTATGAAAAATGATTGATGTTATGACACCTTAGCCCCGTGTCATCACCTACCCTCACACTTACGCAACACTTATCTATATTGACATAGAATATGTAGAGAAAAGGATAGGAATATGAATTTAATCCGTAAGAGAAAAAGATGCATAATAAGTTGCATAATCTTGATCGGTTTTCTGACACAAAGAATATAGGTTAGAATCGCTGAAATTGAATTGAATTGAATCATTTAAAAAAAAATGGCTCAATCACGTTTTGACATTAGTCTGTAGTTTTGTTTTATTCGCGACATCTGATATTTACTCGATTGCAATAGGAGGTAAAAGTCATAGAATTAAAAAACTAATTCAGTAATAAAATACCTGAGCTTAGTTGCCGTCACTAATATTGTGCAATTAATATAATTTTTATTTTTAACTATAAAACATCGTATCTTAATATAGATGTTCTTTGACATGTGAATATTACTTCTACTAGTAACAATCCATCAACGTAAAGTATGCGGAAAAATGAAGCAGATACTTTAATCTTCAGCTAACACCTGCATGACTTGCTCAACACCCACTCAAAAATGTTACGTCATATTATGAAAGAATATCAATCAATTTTTTGTGATAACTTTTTCTCATTTCAAATATTTACGAATTTCGAGCACCATTTTCTCAACTTTACCAATGTTATCGTTGTTAACATAGGTGGATGGACGACTCGCATGAGGCAACTTTTCGACGACTTCACGACCTTCACTAAATGCTTTGTGCCACTCAATTATTTCATCATCATCATCAGCCATAAGACGTCCACTGTTGAACATAGACCTCCCCCTTAGAATGCCAATCCGAACGACAAGATGCCAGCTGCATCCACCGTTACTTAAATACTTGCGTTCGCGATAAAGTAGACTTAACGAACACAAAATTTATTTTGTTATTTTTTTTATATTGTACTTTATACGATTTTTACTATATACGAGATATAGTAAAAATCGCCAGAAAAACTTTTCGCCAAAATACACTAATTGATATATGGCGCTCAAACTTTACACGAACATTAACAAAGGTTTAAATGGGCCTTTGATCAAACCTGGTATATAAAATTTTAAAGAAAAATAACTCAATATTTTTAATTATCAATCAATCAAATTGTCACGCCTTTTTCTCACAGGGATAAACAAAGACCAAGGGGCACCACTTGCCACGACCCTGTCACGACTTCCTCGCTTCCCTCACATCTACAATTCTCTCCATATCGTAGTATAAGCTCTACGGTTATTGCCCTAGCATTCTTGAGGATGTCTCCTATTAGATTGGAAAACACCGTTCTGAGCCTGCCTTGTTTAACGCATCCATTCACATCAGATTTATAAATTCCTTTTGTCAATCAATTTTCACACATCCTTTCCATATGCCCAAACCATCGGAGCGTTCCTTTATCAATTCTTGTCACTAGATCGTTTATAAAATCCATATATATAACACATAGAAGATACTCGTATCTAACCGCAAAGTGTCTTAAGGCTTTAAGGCGACGAAACAACACTTTAAGGCTTTTGTTCCTATCCCATTGTTTCTAACAACCACTCCAAAGACAAAGAATATTTTTATTTTTTCTCAACAAAAAAAGACACTTGGCTTGTTGCCTTTCTTTTTGCCCTTTCATTCAAACGCTTCTTAAGACTTAGTGAATTTACACTAACCTCAACTAACCTTTATGCAGAACCTATACTCGTACAAATAAATAATAATGATCAATCAATTAATCAAATTGTCCTTTTCCCCACAGGAATAGGCAGAGACAATGGAGCGCCACTTACCAAGATACTTACTCATAATAGTGATAGATGTATATTATGCAGTATATATTTAATTTAAATATTATATATATTTTATTTTTCAAAATCTTATGTTCCGTTAGTTTGGTCACATGGAAAGGATATGTAAATGTAGACTGATGAAAGGAATTTATAATTCTGATGTGGATGAGTTACACAAGGCAGATCCAGAAGGGTGTTTTCCGACTATATCGGAGACATCCTTAAGGAAGCTGGGTGTCCTAGTGCCAATAACTATACAGCTTGTACTAACGATATGAAGATAATTGTGGATGTGTGGGAAGCGAGGGAGTTGTGTCAGAGTCGTGGCAAGTGATGCTCCTTTGTCTGTGCCTATATTTGTGGGGAAAAAGGCGTGACAATTTGATTGATTGTCAAGCGACTCAGTTGCATTTCGAAATAAGCTTAAAAATTGCCGGTCTAATGCGATTAGTACTTGTAATTTTTTAATAGTATAATACTAGCAGTCACCTTAATTCATGGACCGCACTCCGTTCAATATCAGGCGAAATGCTGTCACAATGAAAAAATAAAACAAAGAGAGACGCAAGTTGAATATAATTCAACGCTGAAAACAGAGGCATCCTCTCTCGTTTACTGAAAACGGCCAAAAGCTCAATAAAGTCTAATAACAAAACCTTCTTCCGACCATTTTTGTTACGGAAGTGGAAAAATCGCGGAGCAAAAAAACGAAGATCATAAAATAAATCAGTATATAAAACGTCAAAGAAACGAGACTGGTGCAGCTAAGAGAATAAAGCTGCCATTCTCCCCAAGAAACCTTTTTTAGATTTAGCATTGTTTATAAAATTAAAAGCATTTATTTAAATTCACATGTATGTATGTCAATATCAATATTTCAACCACTCCCACTGAAGCTATCGGCAAGTTTATTTTGTCATATAAATTGTGTAATGTAATAAATTGATGGGTTTAATCCAATTTAAAGTTTATTTTCTTTAGAGTATTTAAATGAGAGTTTGTAAAAAAAAAATATGTTTAATGTTAATTTATTAGTGTCTACAACCGTAGATCTTGTATAAAAAGAATTGTGGATGTAAGGAAGCTAGGGAGTTATCTCAGGACACTTACCAACTACTGAGCAATCTAACAGGAAATATTACAACTATTATTAGTACCAGTGGCTGGCATAGTGACGAGGACTGAAGCAACTGTAAATTAAGTAGTTTTTTTTTATTCTCGGCGCACTTTGACCCTCACCTACTTACCATTAAGTCGAGGTCAGATTTCGTGTTATATTTTCGTGTTCATAAATTTTATGCAGCTCACTATCGTAGTCACGTAGCTGCAAAGCTCTCGAAATGTCAGAATAAAAAAAAGTAGACTCAATAACTAAAAATAATAACGCGATAGTAAGCCTCAAAAATTGGTTTAATTTGTTAATCAATGTGAAAAATCTTAGAAAATAATAATATGCACAAAATTTACTCTCAAAATAAAGAAATAACTACGGTTTACTTTTACAAAAACTTACATTTTACTAAGCTCTAAAATAATTTTGATTTTAGGCCTTTTGTTACTTTATGTTATAACAATATTGGCAAAACAGATGTGATTTTGTTACATAAAGTGACAGAAGGCCAAGAATCCATATTAAATTATAGCTTTAAAAAAGTAAAATTACTGTAAATTAATGGCATCCCTAAATACGTAAAAATGGTCATAACATTGTCTTATTTGTTTCATAACATTGTCTTATTTGTTTCATAACGTGCGTTTATGAGTGAATTTGAAATGAGAACTGTAATATTTTTCAAAGGGAATTTCAGAGGCACAATATCACTGAAAATGGTACATAATACTGCCTACATAAGAGTGTGTGCCGACCCTAAAAATTCATTTTCATTAAAAAACATAATTGTCATATTCAAATTCATTTATTCTTTTGTTTTTTGATATTCTATTTTTATGTCAAATATATTAGTCTTCTTTACAACATCAAGGGGTGCGTTTCATTTCTTCACGTCCTTGACCACGTAGCGTCAAAAGTGGTACCCAATCTGACGATCCGGGGTAGTACCACTTACAAGTATACAGACTGTGAAGTGACTTAGATGCGATTCGGGATCAGCTTGTAAGTTGCAGATTTCAACTAGACTGGCAACTAGTAGCAGTGGATGTGACTGCTACTTACAGTTATTGAATTGTAGTACCTTCATTGATGGACTGCAAACCAGGTTAATATTAGGCGGGGTCCTATCATATGACGAGACACAATAAAAAAATAAAGTTCCCTGATCAAATAAGGGACATTCTTAAAAAGGCAAGCAAAGGTTCGCTGTACCTATAACCAAAAAGCGTGTATCAGAAGATTATGAATGTGAAGGAAGTAGGAGACTGTGTCCGGGCCCTTGGAAAGTGGCACTTCGTTGTATCTGTCTATCCCTGTAGGTAATGAATGAGACGTGATAATAATGATGATGATGAAACAAAGAATAAATCAATCAATCAAATTGACACGCCTCTTTCCCATAGAGATATGCAACAAATAATAGAGCACCACTTGCCACGATCCTGACACGATTCCCTCGCTTCCCTCACATCTACAATCCTCATCAGTTTCAACTAGAAATCCATTAAGTTGAAATATTAAATTTCAAAATCTATATTGTAGTGTCTAAAACAATTTACTGTTATAAGACAATAGTATAAAGTTTCATTCCAAAGCATAAACTTTGGGAAGAAAATTTTATATTATAGTCCGATTAGAACATCATGTTTAAAAAAAAAGTGGTAGTAAATGATAATTTGCCCAGTCTGCGGTTCCGGGGTAGTATAGTATAATAGTATTTTAAATGTACGGACTGTGAGGTTACTCAGTCGCGTTTCAGGATAAGATAGAAAGTTGCCGGTTCCAACTAGGTCGGCATAGGGCGCACTCCAGTTTTACATAAGATGGGTGCCGTCACGTGTCGTCCAAAATAATAATAAATATATAAACATATTTTAGTATCGATTTGATTTCTGGAGAAGCAATGAGATTTAAAAAATAAGATTAATGAGTTTATTTACACGCACACACACACACACACTCAGAGAAAGCGAGAGAGAGAGAGAGAGAGAGAAGAAACGCATACACGCACATTATAAAATTTTAGCATATCCGTAGATATCATTCTATCATCAACGTCATCAACCAGAAGATGTGCACTGCTAAATATAGGTCTCCCCATAGAACGCCATTCTGAACGACAATATGCCAGTTGCATCCACCAGTTATTCGTGACTTTACTATGTTGCCAGTCCACTTAGTGGGAGGCCTAACTGCGCCGCGTCTGCCGGTTCGTGGTGCCTACTCTAGAACCTATCGCTTGTCGGTTCTTTAAGTGCACATCACTTAACATCACAGCCACTTCAGGAAATTCTACGAGACATGTCAGTAACTCTGGTATATCCTTCTTTAAAATCAGGTATTTAATGAAATTAACAAATACTTATAAATAGTTGAAAGTATTTACAATTTTTTAATTTATTATACATTTCCGTACTAACCATTTCTATACATTTCCAGGACAAGTATAGTACATATACCAAAGATACATTGGTACCGGTGAGTGGTTTCGAACCCGAGCCACTCGGCTTACGTAGCCATTGCACTGCCACTACACCACGGTAGCCTTTAAATTTACAATTTCTGATATATTTTGAAATTAAAATAAGCGAGAGAACTATGTCGGATAGGTAGTGAATGGCTGTTCGTGGTGTTTACTACCCTTTGTGTTCTAGTGTGTTAATCGTACTAAATAAAGTTTGTAGTAGTCAATATATCGTCTCGTCAATAACATCCACCTGCTTGGTAAGTTTAGGAAACTTATTCTGATAATAGATGGACCATAATTTATTTTAAAATAAGGACATTTTTCCTATTATAATCAAATCAATCAATCAATCACATTTGTCACGCCTTTTCCCCACAGGGATAGGCAAAGACAATGGAGCGCCACATTTGTTGTTATAAATAAGGGCAATAGGCAATACCACTCTAGGTAGGCAGAGGTGCCCAGTCTGCCGATCCAGGGTAGTAAACCACTTACAAGTGTACAGATCGTGAGGTGACTTAATCGAGCTTTGAAATAAACTATTAAGTTGCCAGTTTCACAGTGGTTACGACTGCTACTTGCAGTTTTTCAACTGTATAGGAGATGCCTCCATTGATGGACCGCACTTCAACTTAATATCAGGCAGGTTATTGTCAAATGTTAAGCCATAATAAACAACCTTAATAAAAAAAAAAACAATAAAATTAATCAATAAAATTTTCGCGCTTTGGCAATGGAGCACCACTTGCCACGATCCTGACACAACTCCCTCGATTCCCTAACCGAGGTCATACGCGTATTGTATTGTCATATGTAATGTCCATAAACACAATATTTTCAAAAAAACACATTTTATTGAATATTTTTTATGTAAACCTAATACATAATATGAACATAATATATTATAGATGTATTATTAATTTAGAAAATATTTAAAATAAAATATGTCAGTTTTAATGAAATGGTATATAGCATAGTAGTTTTGGCAGGCACAGTGACGGCGTCTTTTGCAATAGTAACCTAATAATAATAACTAATAAAATGATGGTTATCCTAACGTTAGAAGCATTACGATACGACGTGATTTATTTTCATTAGAACAATTTTCTGAAAGAAGTTTCAGAAATATTTCTCCTAACATAAGAGTTTGAGACAAAGTTATATGACAAGGTGGCCTTGTTAGGGTCTAGATAATGTTATTATTTGCACAGTTCCCGGCAGATAAAATGAGCGCTGACTTTTGAGCTGCGCAGTATAAGGATCGGCATATTAGAAGAGCTCTGAACGACTGCGGACTCTAAGCAAGTCTGCCTATCTATGCAGTTATTAAACATAATTATTATTATTGTAAATTTTATACACATGCGTAAAACTAAAATTAAGTACGAGTAGGTAACAAAACAGGTTATAGTCTGTCTAAGCCGAAATGACGCGCCCCTCCATCGCATTTGCACACACGAGAAAACATAAAATATGGATGCAACACACCGAAAATACAATTGTAATTTGTCATACAGTTGCTGGTTGGACACAAAAGGAGGAGCACGCTGATAAAGTATAGTAGTATAGTTAGAAATATTTGCATTCACACATTTAAATAAACTAATAAAGTGGAGGGGCGCGTTGTTTATAGTTAGACAAGCTATACTGAAGCTTCAATGCTACGTTCTTTTTATCTGCCGCAATCTAACCTACAGTCTTTTTTTGTAGTTCGACATTTTTTTTTATTGTGACTCGACATATGACAGCACCCCGCTTGATGTTAAGCCGAAGTGTGGTCCATGAATGAATGTCACTGCTACTACAATTCAATAACTGTGAGTAGCAATTACATCTACTATGCCGGCCTAGATGGAACCGGCAACTTACAAACTGATCCCGAAACGTGACCAAATCACTTCACGGTCTGTATACTTGAAAGTGGTGGTACTACCCCGGATCGGCAGACTGGGTACCACTGCCTTCCACTCTTTGATAACCAGACCCGAAGCAAATATCCATTTTTTTTTATAAAAATATTTGCAAGTTATTAAATATTACAAATAAAAGCTATGAAACAAATATTTGCTCCGACCGGGAATCGAACCCGGGACTTTACGCGCAACAAAACAATCGCTAAACCGTTCGTCCACGCCTGTCGTCAATATATACATATGTCAACAACCCGCCTGATGTTAAGCTGGAGTATGTTCCATGTATGGAGATGCGACTTCTACTTACAGTTATTTAACCTTCATTCATTGATCGCACTCCAGTTTACCACTAGGCTCGGTGCTATCAATTTTGTCGAACCTAAATAAGTATAAAATATATATAAGGGTAGGCGTAGATATTAAATAATATAATTAGTCCGCCATATTGTATTTAGAATGACGTCACTTAGCTAACCATGCATTGTGATCCAAACTGAACGTGTATATAAAATTTCAGCTCAGTTGGTAAATTGTTTTGACCTATACTAAAAAAGGCTAGTTGAATAAACGTTAATAAAATAAAATATTAAATAAACAGAAACAAAACGATGCGAAATAAATAAAATATGAAAATAAATATTTATTTTTATTGACCACGACCCGCCTGTTGATAAGCAAGAGGAGATCCAAAAGTGCCGACGACTAAAACAACCGAGTTAGTACACGGCTGTCTCAGCCGCCGTCACTATGCCGGCCAAAGGTGCTTCTTCACGCATCGGATCCAAGGTTATAGTAGTGAGAGAACACATGGGCTGGCAAAGCATTCCAATTGTGGATTGTTCTATAAAGAAAAGACGCACCGAACTTTTTAGTCGTATCCTGTTAGTCGAGTGATATTATTTTAATTAAGAATAAATGAAGTGACTTATTCGCATTTCTGGATCAGCTTGTAAGTTGCCGAGTTGCCATGGATATGACTGCTATTTACAGTCACATATTAATGTAACTGCAGTATCAGCCACCTTCATTCATAGACCGCACTTAAGCTTAACATAAGGCAGGGTTCTGTCAATACCGAGTCACAAACCGCGGTTGTAGTACAGCACCAGCACTACCACCAGCTCGCTACGTAGACCTTCAAATACTCGTCTTCGTGGTTTTGAGTAGCGTGCAGTTCCCAAACTAGCAAGGCTTAGGCCACGTTGGAGAAACGCACCACTAAGGTCACGTGGCTACCCCTTTTTTATCAACTCCTTTAGAGGCTGATTCCCATCTGATCAAAATCAAAACCCACGTCAATTTCGAAAACCAAATTGATATTTTGTTCTTGTGACAATAAATAAAAAGTTTCAGTAGTATTTACCAGACCAAAATCAACAAAGTAAAGACTCCGATAGTAATTATTCGTTGCCAATAAATCATAAGAGGTTGTGGTTGTTTCTTGGTAAAACAACTTTCCTCATTCCCGCCCTCGCATAGGACGTTGACAAATGAAGCGCGTTTATAGCAACAATATGTCAATAAGTCACTGGGAAACCGTCAACTGGAAAGTTATTGCTTTTTGAAAAGAAGATCACTCAAACTCTACAATAACTTACTATAAAAGCAACGATTTCATTATATCTTTCGTAGAGGCGACGCCTGAAAAATATAATTTGGTTATGATGACAGACGTGGCGTAGTGGTCTGCACTTCAGTCTGTTACGCGGAAAGTCCCGGGTTCATTTCCCGTTTAAAGCAAATATTTGAATCATGTTGCCAGTCTACTTGGGACTATCTCTGATGCGACGTCAATAGATGGTATTTTTTATTTATAGTTAATTGTTACTTTTAATTTTATCTGTTTTTCATACAAATATTTGTTAATAAAGTAAAAAAGGCAGATATTTGCTCCGGGTCAGGCAGTGGTGCCCAGTCTGCCAATCCGGTGTAGTACCACCACTTACAAATATAAAGATCGTGAAATGACTTGGTCTTGTTTCGGGATCAGCTTGTAAGTTGCCGGTTACAACTAGGCCGGCATAGTGGATGTGACTGCTGCTTTACAGTTATTAAAATTGTAATAACAGTGACATCCAGTGACAGTGACATTTTGACGACAGGCGTGGACGAACGGTTTAGTGACTGGTTTGTTGCGCGTAAAGTCCCGGGTTCGATCCCCGGTCAAAGCAAATATTTGTTTCATAGCTTTTATTTGTAATATTTAATAATATAATATTAAATATTGCAAATATTTCTTAATAAAAAAAAAGATGGATATTTGCTTCGGGTCTGGTTATCAAAGAGTGGTAGGCAGTGGTACCCAGTCTGCCGATCCGGGGTATTACCACCACTTACAAGTATACAGACCGTGAAGTGATTTGGTCACGTTTTGGGATCAGCTTGTAAGTTGCCGGTTCCATCTAGGCCGGCATAGTGGATGTGACTGCTACTTACAGTTATTATAATTGTAAAAGCAGTGACATCCATTCATGGACCACACTCCAGCTTAACATAAAGCTGGGTTCTGTCATATGTCAGGTCACAATAAAAAAAAACCTTCCTAACTTTATCATCTATTAATAATACGTTTTATTTACACAGCCTTATTTAATTTATTTACACCTGAATTCAATTGATACACAAGGGAATCGAAAATCCTTTTTCAGCTCTGAATATACGTTTGATGTACTTTTCAGGAAATAAAGTACAAATTTTTCAATTGTATAAAGCATATTCACGCATTCGATTTGTCAATCAATTTTGTATAAGGAAAAATATTGTGCAAAATAATGTTGTATATTGTATCGTAATTTCGTTTTATCGATTTTATTGTACTCGTATTAAGTTTTTTTTTTTTTATTGTGACTCGACATATGACTGCACCCCGCTTGGTGTTAAGCCAAAGTGTGGTCCATGAATGAATGTCACTGCTACTACAATTCAATAACTGTGAGTAGCAATCACATCCACTATGCCGGCCTAGATGGAACCGGCAACTTACAAGCTGATCCCGAAACGTGACCAAATCACTTCACGGTCTGTATACTTGTAAGTGGTGGTACTACCCCGGATCGGCAGACTGGGTACCACTGCCTACCTCTTTGATAACCAGACCTGAAGCAAATATCCATCTCTTTTTTTTAAATTAACAAATATTTGCAATATTTAATACTATTAAATATAACAAATAAAAGCTATAAAACAAATATTTGCTCCGACCCGGAATCGAACCCGGGACTTCACGCGCAACAAACCAGTCGCTAAACCGTTCGTCCACGCCTGTCGTCTAAGTGGTAGACAGTGGCAGTATTAAATACTTGTAAGTGGTGGTATAGCTTGTCTAACTATAAATGACGCGGCCCTCCACTTTGTTAGTTTATTTAAATGTGTAAATTCTAATATTACTAACTATATTACTATAGTTCATCAGCGTGCTCCTCCTTTGCATTTTCGGTGTGTTGCATTCATATTATATAGTCGCACGTGTGCTTAAATGCAGTGAAGGGGCGATCATTTCGGCTTAGACAGACTTTACCACCACTGCCTAAAATGTTAACAATTTAAAAAAAACTAACATCTCTTTTTACTTAAAGTACTAATTAGGACATGTAATACAATATGTAATTTTTGTAACAGACTATTCGTTATTTGTGAACGAAGGGGGTGATCAAACAGAGCCCATATTTTTTTATTGTGGTTCGACATATGACAGCATTCTGTCTGATGTTGAGCTAAGTGTGGTCTGTGAATGGAAGCGACTGCTACTGCAATTAAATAAGCCGAAACCGTGAAATATTTCTAATCTGATAATTTTAAATATTACATGAAATAAATGCTATAAAATTATTCTTTGCGCCGACCTGAAAACGAACTTGAGACTCACGCGTAGCGGACTAGTCTGTTAACCAACGCGCTAGACAGATCATGAACGCCTAAATTAGGTTCTAGAGTTGAACATAAACAAGAAGGAGTTGTTCAGCATCGATAGCTTAATTTATTAACGTCACTTGTTTCCGCACAAAAAGGGCTATATTAGAATGTTTGAAAAATACTCCTTGGCAAGTTGCAAAACAACTTGCCAATTGCGGAAATTTATTCCATTAGGAGTTTCTTCTTGCGATATGTACAAGTGACGTTCACAACAATAGCTCGTTTTATAAATTTTATTACATTTTTCTTAAAGTAAAAGAAAAAATGAAAAAGAGATATATTTCTTTTTTTTTATTGTGACTGAAAATAAAAAATAAGAAATTTAACCCGCCCAATGCTAAGCTGAGGTGTGGTTCATAAATAAAGGTGAATGTTACTACAGTTAAACATCTGTAAGTAGCAGTCGCATCTACTATGCCGGTCTAGTTGGAACCAAATACTTACAAGCTAAACCCGAAACGCGACTAAGTCACTTTACGGTATACTTATATGTATACTTGTAAGTGGTGATAAGTGATAAGGAGGTCCAAGACTGACGTCGACTGAAAAACAACGACCAAACGTGCTTCTTTACACTTCGCTTGAAGTATCCAAGGTTATAGGATGGAGAGAATACGTGGGCGGTCAAAGCATACGTTGTTCGGCAAGTCACCGAACAAACTTTTTAGTTCGACTGCCGAAGTACTTTATATTGAAAAATACCTAATACCGTAAAAGTAACAATAACAATCCGTAAAAGTAACAACAACAATCCGAGCCGTTTATTTCGACTGTCATTAATGCGGGCTATCACAATATCTAATTATATATCTCAATTAAATATCCAGTTACTGAAAACAATGTACAATAACTGAAACACGATTGGTTGACATTTTGTAACGGATGCCAAAAGCACACCTGACAACGGCGTTTATCTTTTGTTACACATCAATGAACTTGTAAAAGAGCATGAAGAGCCACAAATCAACTGAAAAATACTATTGACATTTTCAGAAGACTAAATTGTTATTAAATGATAGGACTTTGTTGTCATTCGGGTTTCTTAATGACAGTAAAGTGACTCAATCGCGTTTCGTTGATCAGTTTGAAAGTTGCCCGTTCTAACTAGGACGGTATAGTGGATGCAACTGCTATTTGCAATTTATTTATTTATTCATAGGTGCACAAACAGCTTACAATCGAAACATTAATAAAGCCTAGATAGTCACAACACAAAAAAACAGAAAAGAAATGAGTTTTTGTCATGCTGTGTGCACTGTTTTGGGTTACAATCTAGGCTTTATTTATTATTTTTATTATGTTTTAATTGTAAGCTGTTTTGTGCACCTATGAATAAATCATTGTGTGTGTTTTTCCATTTACAATGGTATCCTGCAATTTTTTATTTTTATTTTTGTGTTCAATTTTTTTTTAAATTGTAATTATTGTTTATCTAATGGATAGTTATTATGTTTATAAAGTTTTGACGTGTAAAAGTGCTTCTTAGGAGCCTAATTACTTAATAAATAAACTGAACTGAACTAAATAAATTGCGAGTAGCAGTTGCATCCACTATACCGTCCTAGTTGGAACAGGCCACTTTCAACAATAATTCTCCTAATTATAACTCTAAATTATAAGCCTATCATAACAAATTATCAACCATATAAACTTATAAACTCTAGTGGCATTCCCTTTCATTTATGTCGCCAGTTGATTTCAATAAAATGGTGCCAGTCGAGCCTCCATGTATATATCTGATGGCTATGAAGACTGACATGTGTAGTTAATAATTTCATTATTTTCATATGATAACATATTAATTTGTCACGCCTATTTTCCTACAGGGATAGACAGAGACAATGAAACGCTATTTGCCACGATTCTGACGCAACTACCACGCTTCCCTCACACCCACAAATCTCTTTATTATGGATTCAGAGATCTACGGTTATGGGCACTAGGCAACCCAGCTTTCTTGAGGATGTCTCAGATTTTGTCGGAAAACACCTCGATTAACCCATCCATTCACATCAGATTTATAAATCCCTTTTTGTCAATATATCAATCAATCAATCAATCAAATTGTCACGCCTTTTTCCCACAGGGATAGGCAGAGACAATGGAGCGCCACTTACCACGATCCTTACACAACTCCCTTGCTTATATTGTCAATATATATTACATGATATTTTAAAAACAAGTATAATGATTACTTTTGCTAATAATGATAATTTTTCTTCATTCCTAAAAATACAAGCGTTATTAACTCATCCGTAACAATTTGACTTTCTCAAATTAACCTTCATTCCGCTTATTTAACCAAAACACAAAATAAAATGCTGAAAAAATGACATTGTCCTAGCTAAGCATACTACTGCGACCTAACTACCTAATTTAACTTGTCGTTTAGTGTGTTAATTCACCAGCCGCAAGTAGAAAAAATACAATAAATTAGTAACGAATCAAACTCTGTGTTAAATGTCTCAACAATAGACATCTCTCACATAGCCTCTGAACCCTGGTCTCTACAAAACAAGGAATGCTGACCGTACTCTCCACAGATACTCAAGCCTCTTCATGCAAACAGTAAATAAAATAACTACACAGATAGTACTAAATTTAGTAAAGAAATAAATTTTAAAAATCCATGGTCATTGCTGCCTGCAATCCTAAAATGAATAAAACACCACGTCACGACATTCGATGTTTTGAATGCGTCGTAAGGCACTGCCTACCTAAGACGAAGGGTAAGTTAGGCAAACGACCATTAGACTTTTGCACAAAAACTGAATATTTTTTAAATTTTCACTCAATTTCAGGCCTGAAAAATAACAGTTGAGCACATTTTTGCTGAAACTGAAAACCCACCCAGAACGTAATGTTCTTATATCGTGCAACGTCACTCACTTTGCATGGATACCCTTTAACTTTTTTTAAACATTTTGTTTAAAAAAAAAAATTGGGTAAAAAAAAAATATCTCAAACCTCAAACATATTTTAAAACCAAACATTTTTTTTTAAATAAAATAATATTTAAATAAATCTATATACATAGATGACTGTACTAAAAGCAAACTTGGCAGGTATACAATGCTTACCAAGGCTATAACTTCGATTTTTATTATTATGATTTAGTTATATTCATTAGTTATATTCACAAATAAATATAATTATAGGCAAGGGATTTTTTAAAGTCAAACGCATTTATGTTTCTAAATAGGTTTTTAGACGTTCTTACAAGTTGAACCAGTTATTATTATTTTTAATTTAAAAAAACACATTTATAGTTGTCATTATTTGTAACAAAGAATTTAACTTAATTGTTACGTAGATGTTTTCATTGATACGCGACATCTGATCTTTGCTTATTTTGCCAGAGGGTGGGGCTTATTTCATCAGTCTGAAATGAAAATGTATTTTATCACTAATAAAATAGTGATAGATGTGGTTTGAAAGAAGATGTAGTGACATGGATTGACAATGGAATGCTTCGATGGTTTGGGCACATGGAAAGGATGAGTAAAAGTAGATTAACGAAAGGTAAAGGTAAATCTGATGTGGATGGATCCGTTAAAGAAGGCAGCCCCAGGAGGGTGTTTTCCGACCAAATCGGAGACATCCTCAAGAAAGCTAGGTTGCCCATAACCACAGAGCCTGTATGAAGAGAATTGTGGATGTGAAGGAAGCAAGGGAGTTGTGTAAGGATCGTGGTAAGTGGCGCTCCATTGTCTCTGCCTTTCCCTGTGGGAAAAAGGCGTGACGATTTGATTGATTGATTTTTTATTTTACTTTTATTTTAAGAATTTGTGTAATTTTTATTGAACCTGACTAACCTACCTTATCCTCAAATATATTATAATAAACCAATAAAATTCCGATCACAATCGAAATTAATTTTCGAACGAATTTTTAAAGAGTTACTTGTCAAGCTATTGTGTGACAGCTTTACCACGCTATTGTTGAGCCTTTATTTGAGGAAACCTATTTCAAAATGAGAACAAATAAAATACTCACTGTTTAAATATCTCCGTCCCTGTCGTGTTTATTGTGTTTTAAACAAATTAGAAAGAGATAAAATTATGTTGGTTTTTCGGTACTTGAAGTGTGTGCTGTGATATTTAAACTGGAACTTTTAAAGGGGATTTTATTTATTCATTTTGTAGTTAATTAAGTGTTTCAATGTCGAATTCCTTTAAAGCGATATTTCTGTAGTAGTAGTAAGCTGAAGGTTGCTTCAAAGGTTTTTTGTTACATTATTATACATATTAATAAATAGTAAGTAATCCTTGTTTATAATATACCCAATCTTGCCATAATTGACAACAGGTGTGCCGCATTCATTAGTACAACAGCTTATTTGGCGTAAAGGACTGGGATCAATTCCGGGAGCAAATATTTGTTTCATAGTTTTTTTGTAATATTTTATTATCAGATTAAATATTAGTTAATATAAAAAGAGGTTAATATTTGCCCCGAGTCTGGATATCAAAGATAGTTAGGCAGTAGTGGTGGTCAATCAAAAGTCACGGATGGCTGTTCATAATGCGGTGCTTGTTCCTACATCAATGTATGGAAGTGAAGGTTGGGTATGGCAGAAGAAGCATGAGAGTAGAATTAACACTGAAAAAATGCGGTTATTAAGGAGTGACGATAGCGGATAAAAGATGTAGTGAAAAAGAATTGACAAATGAATGCTTCGATGGTTTGGGCACAATGAGTGATTGGGCAAAGGATGAGTGAAAGTAGATTGACGAAAGGAATTCATAAATCTAATTTCAATTCATAATTCATAAATACTAACCTCTAATGCGACACTTTGCAGACCCAGCGCCCGGGTGCGCCGCACACCCTTCACCGTAAAGACGTCTCTGCTGCCTATCCCTGTGGGATAGGCAGCAAAAAAGGCGTGACAATTTGATTGATTGATTGATTAGAGATATTTATTTTCAATAATAACAAAAGCTTACGCATTATTACACATCATGTACAATAGTAGTCAAAGCTGTGACGTCATGTGTAATGTCGATCACAATTGATGTTGCAAACGATGCATCCACGTCCTTATTGTCATACAACCGCATCTATGGAGCCTCATTTACACGATCTCTGTAATTTAGATGATTTAATTGAAGTTTAGGTATGTAGCTTTTTTTATTGCCGCTCGACATTTGAGCTGGAGTGCTTCAAGAATTCAAATCAAGGCAACTGTGGTGTAGTGGTAGTGTAATGGTTACGCAAACCGAGAGCACGGTTTCCGAAACCATCATTGATATATGTCATGACATATGACTCGACATATGACAGCACCCCGCTTGATGTTAAGCCGAAGTGTGGTTCATATATGAATGTCACTGCTACTACAATTCAATAACTGTGAGTAGCAATCACATCCACTATGCCGGCCTAGATGGATCCAGCAACTTACAAGCTAATCCCGAAACGAGACCAAATCACTTCACGGTTGTCCCGTTTCTATAATACAAGTACTTAAGTAGCTTAGTATAGACATGTAAATAATAATTTAATATAAAAAAACATGAATAAAAACAAAATAATTAGGAGCTAAATAATAAAAAATAATATACTCGTATGTCCGTATGTATAGACCACTGAACTTCTCCTAAACGGTCGGACTGATTTTGATATATTTTTTCTGTATGTTTTCATGTGGTTTCGAAAATGGTCAGTCGCAATGATCCCCGATAGGTGGCGCTGCAATCGGATTTTTTTTTACTTTAGGGCAAGACAACTTGTATCGGGACCGCTAGCATGTATTTACTTGGTAATTTTTATTATTGGTAAGCAAACAGTTGGTGGTCATTTGTTTTGAATTAACGATGTTTTCAATACCAATACTTCGATACATAATCAATCAATCAATAAAATTCTCACGACTTTTCCCACAGCGATAGGCAAAGAGAATAGAGCGCCACCTGCCACAATACTGATACAACTCCTTCGCTTCCCTCACATCGACAATTCTCTTCAATACTTGAAACTTTTTTTTTTATTGTGACACGACATCTGACCTCGTCCCGCCTGATGATAAGCAAGAGGATGTCCAAGAGTGACGACGACTGAGAAAACCGGGTTTGTTCACGGCTGCCCCAGTCGCCGTCACTATGCCGGCCAAAGGTGCTTCTTCACGCATCGCTTGAAGGATCCAAGGTCATAGGATGGAGAGAACACATGGGCAGGCAAAGCATTCCACTTGTCAATTGATCTACAAAGAAAAGACGCACCGAACTTTTTAGTTTGACTGCCGATTCAGTCGATAAAATGCGGATGCTTTCCCCGACCTGCGGGTATTACGGGAGTGAAAAGATGAGGAAAAAAACTAATACGGAATAACATGTAAACGCGCCTAAATACGAAAACAATGATAGTGAGGTACAAGTGATTGCATAGTGCGGCAACGTCGTACCATGAACAAGGTCCCGACAATGAGCAACGCTATTGTTCGAATTGCTCATTGAAACGACAGCTTTTACCCCTTTAATGATAAAGCCTTGATGGTACTTTATGAATGCAACTCTAGTTGCTTTCATCCGCGCAAAAGATAATGAGAAATCTATTTATTCTACTTTTTTTATTTTATTTTTTTATTGTGACTCGACATGTGACAGCACCCTGCTTGATGTTAAGCCGAAGTGTGGTCCATGAATGAATGTCACTGCTACTACAATTCAATAACTGTGAGTAGCAATCACATCCACTATGCCAGCCTAGATGGAACCGGCAACTTACAAGCTGATCCCGAAACGTGACCAAATAATCACTTCACGGTCTGTATACTTGTAAGTGGTGGTACTACCCCGGATCGGCAGGCTGGGTACCACTGCCTACCACTCTTTGATAACCAAACCCGAAATAAAAATATCCATCTCTTTTTTTTTATTAACAAATATTTGCAATATTTAATATTATTAAATATTACAAATAAAAGCTATGAAACAAATTTTTGCTCCGACTGGGGATCGAACCCGGGACTTTACGCGCAACAAACCAATCGCTAAACCGTTCGTTCACGCCTGTCGCAGTGGCAGACAGAGAAGTGCTAATTTGGCAGTCTGCCGATTCGGAGTAGTACCACCACTTACGAGTTCACAGACCGTAAACAAACTTAGTCGCGTTTCAGGATCAGCTGTAAGTTACCAGTTCCAACTAGGCCGACATAGTGGATGCTACTGATACTTGTAGTTATTTAACTGTAGTAGCAGTCGCATCCATTCATGGAACGTACTCCAGCTAAATATAAGGCCTCAGATTAAAAATGTTTCTAGTACTGTTATTAAAAGAAAACAAAGTCCATCAGAAATTACTAATCACAATCCACGACCATATTCCTGTCCGACAATTCTTCTTCATAGAAAATCAATTCAAATTTGCCCATAGGGATATTGATGGATTGACCCATCGAGTTGAATATAACGAAGCACTGAACCTACAATCAAGTTTACAACTATATTTTATTTTAAACTATAAATTATTATTATTTTTTAACTCCTTTTTTATTTAAGTTCATTGATTGATTGACCTATTGAGTTGAAAATAACGAAGCGATATACCTACATTATACTTTAAACTATAAATTTGTATTATTTTTAAATTAATTATTTATTTAATTCATGGATTGATTGACATATACCTACTACGCCATACCTACTTTATATATACATCTATATATTATTATTTAATTAAGGAATTAATAAAATGACATTAATTTGAGAAAATGACTCTCACCTGCCATATTAATTTTGTAAAATTTAATGTACTGTCATTTATTATTAGCGACACGCGCCATCATGGACTGCAACCATTATTCAACTTTGGTACGTTTCGTAATTATAACATTAACAATATCTTTTTTAATTTTCATTTCTATACTATACTTGTATCATAGAACCAAGACAACCAAAATACATATATCAAAGATACATTGGTATCGGTGGGTGGTCTCGAACTCGTGCTCTCCGGTTTGTGTAACCATTGCACTGCCAGTACACCACGGTCGCCTCTTTATTATACTTAATTTTATACTTTAGTATTGTGTAAGGAGATTGACGAAATAGATATATAATTCGTCAATTAATCAATCAAATTGTCACGCCTTTTTATCACAGGGATCAGCAGAGAGAATGGAGTGCCACTTACCACGGTCCTAACAATACTCCCTCGCTTATCTCACGTCCACAATTTTCTTCACACAATCTCTACGATTATGGGCACTCAGCTTTCTTGTGGATGTGGCTAATTTGGTCGGAGAATACCCTTCTGTGTCTGCCTCGATTAACGTTGCCATTAACATCATATTTATAAATTCCTTTCGTGAATTTACTTTCACTCATTCTTTTCATGTGTCCAAATGATCGAAGCATCCCTTTGTCAATACTTGTGACAACATCGGTTGTAGATCTGTTATAGATCGTAGGAAAGATAAAACAGAAACCACATAACATCATTTATTTTGGTATGGGGACTTGGGCTTATTTGTTTTAACAGTTGCATATACATTTAAAAATAGTTTGATGTACGAAGATTACAATGTAATTGGAAAATATTTTGCATATTTTAGGTGTGCAAAATGATCAAACTATAATTACGATAGTTCGAAGATATGGCGTGTCTTCAAGACTGGGCATCGATACAAAATCCATATTTTATTTTCTAAATAACTTGATTGCACAGCAATTAAATGCTAAATCGTTGTCAGTTTTTTTAATACAAATATCGAAAGTACCATTTATATATTTTTTCATCATTGGACATTACAAAAGTAGTACATCAAAAGCCCAAAACGAATGATGTCCTTTTTCATTTATGAAATCAGGGATATTCCTAAAAAGCAGGGGTCTGCTGCGCACATAAGCAAAGAACATGTATGAAGAGAATTGAGGAAAAGGAAGCAAGAGAGTTGGTATAGGATCGTGGAAAGTGACTAACCCTGTGAGAATAAAGGCGTCAAACTGATAATGATGTGTGTATGGTTTGAAGTAATTCACATTTTTAACGGTGGACGTTGTCATGCCATCTTGCATTAAATATTTTATTATAATTATTTAATAATAGCAGTTCATTTGTTAAGAAGAGTATCTATTAAACGTGCTTATAGTGAAGAGTGGACGAACGGTTTAGCGACTGGTTTGTTGCGCGTAAAGTCCCGGGTTCGATCCCCGGTCGGAGCAAATATTTGTTTCATAGCTTTTATTTGTAATATTTAATAGTATTAAATATTGCAAATATTTGTTAATAAAAAAAAAAGAGATGGATATTTGCTTCGGGTCTGGTTTTCAAAGAGTGGTAGGCAGTGGTACCCAGTCTGCCGATCCGGGGTAGTACCACCACTTACAAGTATACAGACCGTGAAGTGATTTGGTCACGTTTCGGGATCAGCTTGTAAGTTGCCGGTTCCATCTAGGCCGGCATAGTGGATGTGATTGCTACTCACAGTTATTGAATTGTAGTAGCAGTGACATTCATTCATGGACCACACTTTGGCTTAACATCAAGCGGGGTGCTGTCATATGTCGAGTCACAATAAAAAAAAAAAAAAGTATCTCTGCTCTAAAACTTAGGTGATTTTTTTTGTATCAATCTTCAATCGTCATCATCATCAGCCAGGAGGCGTTCACTGCTGAACATGAGTCTCCTCCTTAGAACATCATTCGGACGCCATTAGAAGTTTATACGGTTATTCATGACTTTTACTATTTGTCGTCAGTTCACCTAGTAGGAGGCCTACCTAGGCTGCGTCTTCCGGTTCGGGTCTCCACTCTAGAACCGTTCTTCCCCATCGGTTGTCGGTTCTTCGAGCGATAAGAATCTTTGTTAAGAATACATAATAAATTTGTTGAGTTATATCAACTCCAACACGCGGATTTTTAAACAATTGAATGATAAAACTGTATACAAATACCATACACAACTAGGAGAGTAAAGGTGCGATTCCGCCTGCGACTGCAAACCGCAGACTGCACTACTTGTTTGTATGAGAATGATTCCGTGCAAGGCGATAATAGTCTGCAGTCAACGCATTAGTATTGTTCCCAAACATCATATTTATAATCTAGGACTTAGCAAATGCTGATTGTCGCAATAGTGTCGCCTTGTACGGATTCAATCTCATACAAACAAGTAGTGCAGTCTGCAGTCGCCGGCGGAATCACACCTTAATCAATGCAAAGTGGCATATGAACAAAGCATGTCACACAGAACGATAACACAAACGCATTTTACATCACTGACTGCACAATGTTAATTTATCGAAAGATATGATTTAGTACAAACCAGGCGTACTTTTAGCGCGTATTAAGCTTGTTTTCATACAATGATATAAATGTACCCAGCTTTTTTTCAATCAATCAATCAATCTAATTGTCACGCCTTTTTTCCACAGGGATAGGCAAAGACAATAAAGCGCCACTTACAACGATCCTTACATAACTCCCTTGCTTCATTCACATGTTTTTCAAATGGGTCAAAACTGTTTTGTGGTCAATTCCCAGTTCTTCAGCTATGTCGTAACTGGTGCTATGCCAATCTTACTCCACTTTTTCATTCAAAAATAGCGTCCATTTTGTTCGTAACAGGGCGACCAGAGCGAGGTGCATCATTTACATCAAAATTCCCGGATTGAAAACGCTTAAACCAACTTTGAGCTACTCTTACTGACACTGCATTAGGTCTATAAACGTCACAATTTTTTTTCGCGACTTGCCTTACATTTTTGCCTTTATTGTAATAAAATTTTAAAATGTATTAATTTTTTTCATTCGATTAGCTCAATTTGACAGAAAGAAAAACAAATGAAAAATGGCGGGAAACAAAATTTTCGTGATTTGATTCTTCTTTTGAAATGTCACCTTTTTAAAGCCTTGCATGAAAACCAGCCAGACACAAATAGTACAGCTAAAGATATTTAATTACAAGTTAATACGAGTACATACTATATGCGAAAAGACTTTTTCCCTGACCCAATATATAAACTCACAGCCTCTCGAAGGAAGCGAGAGTTTTGTCAGAATCAGAGAAAGTCGACCTTTATTGTGTCTCCACATCATAGATTGATTAATACACCTATTTGTAGAAAAAAAAGTATATTTTTCTTTAATGAATTAAACAAATTTTATGCGGCTTACTATCGCGTTTATTTTGGTATAGATTTTGAATTTTTTATTATTTTTAAAAATTGTAAAATCTAAACCAAAATAATCGCGATAGTAAGCCGCATAAAATTTGTTTAATTCATTAATCAATGTTCGCGCAAAATCCAAGAAAAAACTATATTTTTCTTTGTTTTATTGTGGTATAATCAGGGTAGGTATAAGAGTTCTAACGACTGTAAATATGGACCCAGTTCGCGGTTGCCTCAGTCGCCGTCACTATACCGGCCAGTCTCTAATAACAGTTTTCAAATGATTCAATAAGGTACGAGTATATTCCTTAAAGATTTATATTATATCCTAAAATAATTTTGTTAATTAAAATTCGTACTTCCAATACTCGTTCTTACAGGCACGGGATAATTACGGAATTGTATAAATCAGGATTGAAGTAGTATTTTTTACCTTTTAGTAATTACTAAAGATCTTCATTTAATCAATGGTACATCCGACGAAAATAGACGAAATATTCATTCTGAAACGTGACCACTCTTTAATGTTTTCCAATTTAAATCAAATCATTTTAATATAATTTTACATTATGTTAGAAGATTTATTGACAATGATTGACAAAGGAATGCTTTGATGATTTGGCCAATTGGAAACGAATTTATAAATCTGATGTGGATGGGTGCGTTAAACGAGGCAGACCCAAGAGGGATACGTCCTCACGAAAGCTAGGTTGCCTAGTGCCCATACCCGTAGGCTTGTATAAAGAGAATTGTGGATGTGGAGGAAGCGAGGGAGTTGTCAAGATCGTGGCAAGTGGCGCTGTATCGTGGCAGTAGTAGCTATTCCTGTGCTAAAAACCACAGGTATAGACCAATTAGATTGATCGATTCATTAAATTTTGATAAAATATGTATAATGTTGGATGAGCTTCTTGACATTGAGGAAGCTCATTCCTATCCATCCACATTATATTTATTTTCCTTTCATTAATCTATATTTAGTCATTCCGTGTGCCCATACCATCGGAGCTTTCCTTAATCTATCCTTGTCATAACGTTTTCTTTTAAACCACATCTATTGCGAACAGTGCTATTCCTTAATCTATTTGTATAGTCACTTCACATACACTTCTAAGAGACCGCATTTCTTTATTCTTTGTTATTATTTATTAATGTGACACATCTGATCACAATATGACACGCCTGATGAAAATCAAGATGAGTTTCAATAGTGACGACGGCTGAAACAACCGAGTCAGTTCACGGCTGCCTCAGTCGCCGTCAGTATCGTCGTCCTATATCTAAGGTTATAGGATGAAGAGAACATGTGGACTGGCAAAGCATTCCACTTGTCGATTGTTCTACAAAGAAAAGACGAACCGAACTTTTTTGTTCGACTACCGGGGCAGGGCCGTCTTAAGCACATTCAGCGCCGGGGTGCGAAAGTCAAGGCTCCGCTCGCGTGGTCTCAGTGTACAAGTAGTAGGTACCTATTGAAATTTGTGGCGGTCGGCATGCGCCCCCTAGGACTCTGCGCCCGGGTGCACTGCACCCCTTGAACCCCCTGGTAAAGACGGCCCTGATTACCCGACCGATTACGGGTGTGAAACGACGAGGTAGGAACAAGGTTAAAGAGCTCTTCGGATCATTCTATGTGGTATAGGCGATAGAGAACGCACAAAGCCGCTATGTCTACACAAACACTATTAAATTGACCAATCTTAATAAACTAAAAAGAACACATATTTAAAAGAGTGGCCCGCCCGAATTTAGATTCAGAGCTCATCTATAATCCTCTGTGAATGGCCGAGTTTGTGGATGTGATACGTGATTAATGCATACCGCCATTTTGCTCGTAACTTTCAATCAATGGTTTTGAACCCACTTCTAATAGACATTCCATTGTCTGTAGTTAACTATCTATTTTGATTACCTAACTTCATGTTGAATATATATGTTTTTGTTTCTTTTAAATGACATCACCTAGCCTGATGTTAATCGGCAACTGCTACTACAGTTACATTACTACAAGTAGTATTCGCATCCACTTTGTCGACCTAATTGGAACCGATAACTTCCGAAACGTGACTAAGTCTCTTTGTGGTTTGTATCTGTATCTGTACACTTGTACACCGGAATATGAACCATAATTAAAATGAATAATTATGGTAAGCGACGGAAGGTCTAAGAGCGCTGACGACATAAAAACCGTTTACGTTCACGGTTGCTTCAGTCGCCTTCAATATGCCTGCTGCCTTGTACGCTTTAAAAACACTTCACTTTTAAGGATCTAGGATTATAGGTTGGGGAAAACACATGAGACCACCATCACGATCATAGATTTAGAATGCATGTATTCTAGATCACGACTACCACAAAAACCATCACCACGATATCTATCTAACAAGAAGATGCTTTCCAGTGAATAATGTTACATTAAAAAAATTAGGCCGTTACACTATGCCAGCTTCACGGCATTTGATTTTTCTGCGTTTCAAAAGATATTTTACATTAAGAACTTAATCACAAGATAGATAAAAGGTCAGCCCTTTGTCCTTTATAAGTAGAAATTGAACCTTCGACCCTTAAACACTTATATGATAGTTATTGTAAATATTATCATTCCCTTTATGTTCGCCTTTTGAGATACATTATCCTATTAGATTTCTCACATTTTATATATTTTGGCAATATATATGACTAGACAGTAAATCTAACACTGACGTACTTTATTTTTATTTTGATTTTTTTATATTACCGCACTCCAGCTTAACCTCCCGCCTGATGGTAAGCTGGAGTGCGGTCTATGAATAGAAATGACCAGTACTTCAGTTAAAACCTGCTAAATCGAGAAAGCTAAGTTGCCTAGTGCCCAAAACCATAGACTTTGTATGAAGAGAATTGTAAATTTGAAGGAAGCGAGGAAGCGAGGGAGTTGTGTCAGGGTCGTGGCAAGTGGCGCTCCATTGTCTCTGCCTATTCCTGTGGGAAAAAGGCGTGACAATTTGATTGATTGATATAATATTATAGTGATTGCCATCGGAAGTGCACCCAAACATTATTTATTTGTTATCTCAAAATCTTGCCATTATTTTTCCCCAAAACAAAAGGGTTTTTACAATATAACCAACCTTAATCGTCATGAAATAAAAGTTATATTGGAATGAACAATAAATGATAAGGTCACTCTCCTAAGATGTATACTCGTAAAAGTGTGTAGTTTGTTTTTTCTTCTAGCGAACGTGCACGGAAATTGATTTATATGCCAATGTGTCATATTTTCAGTGAGTTCTTATGAAAAAATACGGAGGTAGCTGAAATTAATGTGTGAAACAAGAGTGCTTTAATAATTTGGATTTCATTATTTCAAGTTTAAAGTATTGACGACAGGCGTGGCGTAGTAGTTAGTACACCAGTCCGTTATCCGGAAGTCCCGGGTTCGATTCCCTGTCGCAGAAAATAATTGTTTCATAGCTTTTATTCGTAATATATAATAATGAGAATAAATTTACAAATATTTGTTAAATAAATAAAAAAGCGGCAGATATTTGCTCCGGGTCAGGTTGTGACCCGAAGGTGCTCCGTGAAGTGACTTTGTCGGGTTAGTTGGAACCGGCAGCTTGTAAGTTGCCGGTTCCAACAAGGCTGACATAGTTGATGTGTCTGATACTTGCAGTTATTTAATTGTGTAACAGTCACCTCCATTCACAGACCGCACTTCAGTTTAACATAAGGCGGGGTGATGTCATATGTCGAGTCAAAATAAAAAAGTAAGACATGAAATGTTGTGCCAAGTAGCCTTGCCTTGGGGACGACAATGTTTATATTCATCATCACGAGAGCACGGGTTGAAAACCATTTGCCGGTACCAATGTATCATTGATTATATACTTTGGTTGTCCTGTTTTTATAATACACGCACGTTAGTAGCTTAGTATAGAAATGTAAAAAAAATGACTTAGCTTGTAAGTCGCCGATTCTACCAAGATTGGCATGATGCATATGACTGCTATTTGTTGTTATTTAACTGTAGTAGCATTTGTAATTGATGAACCCTCAGGCATTAGGACCATTGACACCCTGTCATATGTTAATCCACAATAAAATAAATAGATAAAAAAATGGCTCTATCACCAGACTGTTTACGATGTTTTTATATGGTAGGATGTCCATGGTCCTAATGCCTGATGGGCCATGAATCAAGACTAATGCTACTACAATTAAATAACTACAAAAATCAGGCTATTTGTAGCCTGTGTTTAAGGTGACCGCGGTGAAGTGGTTATCTCAAACCAAGAGCTCCCGGCTCAAAACCACTTGCCAGTACCAACTGTTCAATATGTCCGAACATTATAAAAAAACACAATTCGAAATGTTAGGTGATTGATTGTTTCCCCAACGGAGCAATAAGGAATCGGAACATTTTTCATTTGGACCTCAAAAAGCAACCAAAACGCAAGTTAATCGCAATACGAGAGCTTTTTCTCGAGATGTTTCGACCCATACTGACGATTTGACCGTTAAGGTGATGGGAGACATTAAAATATGTTTTTTTTAAATATATATTTACATTTATATGCTAAGTGCTTGTATTATAGAAACCAGAAATGTACATATTTCAAGGATACATTTCAAGGAAACAAGTGGTTTTGAACCATTGCCCTCGGTGCCCGCGTAACCATTGCAATGCCACTACACCACAGTTAATTTGTATACTTACCAAATTTTTGTTGATATTTCCATTATTTTCAGATAATAATAAAAATACACAATATTAAATTAATACTGTGGACAATAAATAGTAAGTCTTTTTAATTTCAATTTCGCACGGAAATCCATTGCACGGAAATGCACGGAAATGACCGTTCGAAAAACCGTTTTGAGTCAATTAAAGACATGAAACGCGAATCGATACGCCCATTGAAGGCTATTTCGAAAATTGACTTTAACAACTGTTTCGAGGATTGGAAAAACATTAGCGCAAGTGTATTGTGGCTGAAAGGGATTACTTTGAGGGGGACACGATAAATAAAAAAAAAAAAATTATGTACAAAGTCTTATTATTTATTGTCCACAGATACACATAGATACACATGAGAAGACAGATACTATGAAAATATAGGTTAGTCGACATCACAGGAGACCGAAGAGTTGGCAGCTACCTCGGACAAAGAATTAGTCTAGCTATTCAAAGGGGGCACGCTGCCAGTATCTTCGGAACCTTGCCTAAAGGGACTCCTTTTAATAATGTATTTTAGTTTTTTTTTATCAATATAATTATTGCATAAATATGGAATTGTTTATTTCATATCCATAAATTCATTTATATTATAAAAGAATGATATTAATAAAAAATATGTGAGTAAGCTTAATTTTTTAATTTAAATTTCTGTTTCCACTCGTTCAGTGTTTAAACTATGGTCCTGCCACCTTAACTACCAAGACAAGAGGGGTACCATCGTCCCTAAGGCGGCGGCAAGATAAAAGAAATTTATTGCCGAGATTAAAGAAGACTGTCTCCCAATTGTTTGGAACAGTGTCAATCTGGACAGAAAAAATGCGGAAAATGTAGCGACAAGAGAGAAAAACTCGTATTAGGGTTGAATTTGCCCTTTTTTACTTTGTTTGCTTTAACTAGAAAAAGGAGTTTAAGTTTCTTTACTCTTGCCTTTCTTAGTTTAATCATTAATACCTAACCTTTTATATATTTATTGTGGCTCATACATAATGGCATCATGTCTTAAGCTGGAGTGTGCAGCATGGAGCATAGAGTGTGAGCCATGAATGGAGGCAGTTGCTTCAGTATTTCATTTTTTTTATTTTCTTTTTATTTGTGACTCTACATATGATAGCACCCCGCCTGATGTTAAGTAAATTCATGATCCCCAAACGCGACTAAGTCGATTCACACTATGTATACTTGTAGGATCGGAAGACTGGGCACCACTGCCTACCACTCTTTAACAACCAGACCTGGAGCAAATATCCACCTCTTTTTTTATAAACTAATATTTGTTGTTTAATAATTTATTTTAATATTTTATAATATAAATCCTTTATTGAGAAACAGATATAATTGAAAGTATATTAATTAACTATAACTAAAATATTATATAATGACGTCACATCAGGGAGACATCCCAAGGAGACTGGCAACATTTTTCCTTTGTATAGCAAATCCAATACGTTGGCAGAAATAATTGCCAGTCTTTATGTCTTCAGACTTCTCCGTCAGCCGCTTGGCCAGGCGCTTAGCTAAAGGTTCCCAATAGCCCATCGTCTCGTACCCAGCAAATTAGTAACGAGTACCGAGGTGGGCGTATTTGCGCAGCTCGAGGTACTCAGCAGAAATCGCCGCACTTCCCGCGCTTAACGAGGTCGCCAGGTTGTGAGATGGGGCTAATGTGTTCCACACCAGAGACCTGCCAAGTTTCCACGGCTCAACGGTTATGCCGTCGGGTCTCTATGTCTGTATGAAGAGAATTGTGGAGGGAGTACGGCTACTCACAGTTATTAAATTTTATCGGTTCCAACTAGGCCGGGCGGCATAGTGGATATGATTGTTACTCACAGTTATTGAATTATAGTACCAGTGACGTCCATTCATGGACCACACTCCAGCATAACATCAAGCGGGGTGCTGTCACATGTCGAGTCACAATAAAAAATAAATTTTAAAAAACTTGTATCATGGCAAGTGGCACTCTACTATCTCTGCCTATCACTGTCACTGATAAATGCAAAAATTCGCATGCACTATGCTCGCCTGGCGGAACTCTAGCAAACAAGGTTATAGAAGTTTCTTAGAGTTTGCGCTAGATTTTGATTTTTCTTAGATTGATTATTGAATTAAACGAATTTTATGTGGCTTACCATCGCGTTTTTAAATAATGATTATACAATTTGTAATTCTGACGCGTGGAGAGCTTTGCAGCCATCGCTAACGCAAATAAACAAGCTTATAGAAGTTTCTTAGAGCTTGCGCTAGATTTTGATTTCCCTTAGATTGATTATTAAATTAAAGAATTTTATGCGGCTTACCAGACTGTTATAATTCCGACGAGTCGAGAGCTTTGCAGCCATCGCTAACGCAAAATGATAGTAAGCCGCATAAAATTTGTTTAATTCATTCAACAAGTTTATTCCAAAAGGCAACTGTAGGTACTGTGATGAACTTAAATGAGTTTATATTTCTTTGGAAAATCGTATATTTATTAAAAATTCCTAAAGCTACCTGACATGCAGGCTGTAGAGGATACCACGAGTTGGGGCGGTACACCATTGCTGCGGCATCCTAGCTGACTCAGCAACTTACGTGCTACGAATAGTACCTACCTTGCTTGAACACTGTGTTCATATTTGTATACCTGAAAGAGAATAAAATATATATATATATATATATATATTTTTTTTAATTTAATCTTTAATTTTTTTTTATATGACACCACCCCGATGTTAAACTAGAGTGTGGTCAATGAATAGATGCCACTGCTACAACAATTCAACAACTGTGAGTAGCAATCACATCCACTATGCCGGCCTAGTTGGAACCTGGGGGGGTCCAATAGTGCTGACAACTTACAATACCGACTCAGTTCACTTCACTCGGTTACCGTCCCTTTTTAAGTATTCTAAGATGCCGATCCGGGGTAGTACCACCACTTACAAGACCGTAAAGTGATTTAGTCGCGTTTCAAGTTTAGTTTGTAAGTTACCGGGGCTAACTAGGCGGGCGGATATAGTGGTTGGGACTACTATAGTATTTAAATGTATCAGTCGCTTCAATTCATGCACTTCTCTCCAGCTTAACATTAAGCGGGTTGCTATCCTACGTCTAGCCTAAAAAATCTACCATCTGATCTTCGAATGTACTGATCATCGCTCAGTCAGTCAATCAAATTGTCATCCTTTTTTCCCACAGGGATAGGCAGAGACAAAGGAGTGCTATTTGCCACGATCCTGACATCCCTCTCTTCCCTCACATCCACAATCCTCTTCATACAAGTTCTACGGTTATGGGCACTAGGCAACCCAGCCTTTCTCGTTGGATGTCTCCGATTTGTTTAGCAAACACCTTTTAACGTTTCCATCCAAATCAGATTTATAAATTTATTTCTTTAATCTAATTCCATTTATCCTTTTCATATGTCCAAACCATCGGAGCTTTTATTTGTCAATCCTCAACTAAAGTATCCTAATATGAACACACCTAAGATAGTAAAGGCTGTTTGATAACGCTTCCGTACGCCAAATTACGGGTCACGTGGCCAGAATGACATACAAAAGAACCCTTTGATCCTGTTTTCAGTTATTCCAAGCGGCTTCTGATGCCTTTTACCACACGTGAATATCTTATTATTCTAGGTTACTCTTAGGGCTTACATGATTTACAAACAGTTAAGTATGGGTAATTAGTTTAGAATTTTTTATTATACTTTTTATGCTTAGCTCTTGAATATTATTGACGATAGGTAGTGGCCGTCGCCGTCATTTATTATTATAAATACCTCTCAGCCAAACACCAGGCAGGATGTCGAGCCATAATATAAAAAAAAACTTAGTGCCTTAGTATAGAAATGTAAATATGTCTTTGTTAATTAATAAATAAATACACAAGTGACTCGTTAATTTGTTTTAATGCGTCACAAAGACAGCTTTTTTTATTCGGAAAGACAGCTTTTTTTACATTTCACTTAACTAATTTTAAAAAACCTTTTATGTCATTAAAAACATTTTTTTAAATATCAAATGTCATAATGGCCGGCATAGTGACGGCGACTGATGCAGCCGTAAACAAACTCGGTTTTCTCAGTCGTCGTCACTCTTGGACCTCTTGCTTATCATCAGGCGGGACGAGGTCAGATGTCGTGTCACAATAATAAAAAAAAACATAATACAAAATATGACACTAATAATGTTGTAGAAGTGGCAGTACACAAACATTATTTACTATCCTAAGTACACATTTAATCCTACTAAGTGATACTTAGCTGAGTTACGTCAAGTTATTACGTTAAGTTTGTCAACTATTACAAAGGACACCTACGCACCTTATTGTTACATTAATATTAACGATACTTCGGGCATTATGTGTATACCGTTTTTTCTTACTTGGCACAAGTAGTAAACAAACATGAAAATCACCATTTCAATCAAATTCAAATTGTCACACGTTTTTCTCACAGGAATAGGCAAAGACAATGGAGCGCCACTTGCCACGATCCTGACACAACTCCCTCGCTTCCTTTACATTCACAATTCTTTTCATACAAGCTCTATGGTTATGGGCACTAGGCAACCTAGCTTTCTTAAGGATGTCTCCGATCACCATTCCCATGGCCTTTATCTAAGGAAACTGTTTACTACTGTTTTATTCTATAGAATTGAAGAATATAACAAATACACAAAAATTACACACATTTAAACATTGTTTTTTATCAAAATCCATTTGTATGGAAATGGTAAATTCAGAAATGACAAAGGTTGCAAAATAAGCAAATTTGAAATCAGTGTCGCGATGCAAAGCAACATATATTTGTCTCTTTTCCGCTCTTAATAACTATTATTCCATCCTACTTCCACTTCGTCGTAGTTGGCCGTTCTAACAAGTGCAATTTGCGAACACTAAAACGTATATAACGTCTTTACATCATTTTACATAGAACTTATTATTATTTATGTAAAATTATTACTAAACGCCCACAACAGGCCGCACTAAAATACTATCCCTACTAAATCTAAAATACGCTACGATTAAACAATTAGCTGTAACAAATATCAACAGTATTCATCAGAAATAGCATTTGGATATCCCACACTGTTATTGTCATTAGTTAGAGCCATAGAACTTATAATGTAGTAGAAGTATATTTGGTGGGGCTAAGAGGTGATTTGTTTTTTATTTTTTATTGTGACCTCGACTCGCCTGATGATAAGCAAGAGGAGATCCAAGAGTGACGACGACTCAAACATCCCAGTTAGTTCGCGGCTGCCCCAGTCGCCGTCACTATGTGCGTAAAGGTGCTTCTTCACGCATCGCATAAAGGATCCAAGGTTATAGGAGGGAGAGAACACATGGGCATGCAAAGCATTTCACTTGTCGATTGTTCTGCAAAGAAAAGCCGCACCGAACTTTTTAGTTCGACTGCCGATTCGAGGTTGACGAGATAAAGGAGGGTAGTCAGACTGACCTGCAGGTTTTCTGCCTGGCGATGATCTCCTGCTGATGAAGGCTGATAATCCGCCCACCTGGTCTGAATACTCTTTTCCTTGGATTAAGTGGACTGTATAATAGGTTTCGAAACGATTCGTTAACACCATAAACGTCACAGATATTATTTAACACTACACAAATTTGCCGTTCCAAGGGTTTGTACAGGCGTATTGTGCGCAGTCTAGAGGTACAAGTCTCTGATTATTCTACCAGATACTTCTTCTTCTTTCTACTTCGCGGGTTTAGCGGTCGCTTCCGAGATGCGTAACGCTCTGAGGTCAATTATAAACTGTCTAACTACCTTAGTTTTCGATTAAGGAAACCTTAGAACGACAGGAGTGTGTATGTATGTGTAAATGAATTTGTCAGTTTGTTTGTGTATAATATTTTATGTGTTTTTTAATTTTATTTTATATAATATATAATATAAGCGGCGCAAGCAATATTTATAAAATAATTTGCCTGCTAGTGTAATAATAACATTAAATGTAATAAAAAATTTAAACTTAAAAGTAATTAATTAAAGAATTTTATTTTATTGAATCTACATATATTATGACAGCACCCGCCTGATGTTAAGCTGGAGCGTGGTCTATGAATGAAGGTGACTGCTACTACAGTTATCAATCAATCAAATTGCCACGCCTTTTTCCCACAGGGATAGGCAGAGACAATGGAACGTCACTTGCCACGATCTTTACACAACTCCTTTGCTTCCTTCACATGCATAATTCTCTTTATACAGGCTCGGTGGTTATGGTATTTGGTCAGAAAACACCCTCCTGGGCCTACCTGTTTAACGCATCCATCCACATCAGATTTATAAATTGCTTTCGTCATTCTACTTACTAAAATCATAATAATATATACTTATAATCATTCCGCCTAGTCTAAATATTTCAGATCTACATTGTCACCATTTCAGCCAAATTTTGTTTTCTATGGTCATTAGTTTAGGAGATTACAACAAAGCCTATATTCGGCTGTATAAAGCCATTAATCGTATGAAATCATTCCGCCGCGCAGTTCTCGTTTATTTCTATGCAAATTTTGTGGGGCTTTTGTTTATCTGGAACGAGCTTTGCGTACGGGAATAGGGACGTTTCTAATACAAGCTTTAGACGTCGTATTTGTGAAATATTTAGCGCTGAATATTATATTAATTTTATACAGCCACTACGCCTAAGGCATAGTGACTGAGGCGGCCGTGAATTGAGACGGCTTTTTTTAGTCGTCGGCTCTCTTTGACCTTCATCATGCTAACCTTTATGTTGAGACACAATAAAAAAATGCTGCTAATAGTTACTTAGAAGACAACTTAGGAATCGTGTTTGTCCAGCAAGGTGACGGCTACCCTGGTGTAGCGGTAGTCACGAAAACCAAGGGAACCCGGTTCAAAACCGCTTACTGGTTCTGTATTAAGCTACTAATGTGCCTTGTATCATAAAAACAAGAGGACCAAAGTACACATATCAAAGATACATTGGTTTTGAACCCATGCTCTCGGTTTGAGTGACCATTGCACTACCACTACACCATGGTCGCCTTAATGATACCAGCATAAATAAATCAATCAAATTGACACGAATTAACAAAAGAAATACCAAATGAACTCGCCCATAGGAAATAGGAAATTGATTATTAACCTATATCTTTAGACCAAGACAGCTATAAACTGTATTTTTCAGGCGTCGACGCACTTCGAGGTTTATACCATCAGACAAGACGAGGTCAGAATAATATTGTTATGTCGAATCACATTTAAAAACAATGTAAATATACAATTTATTATTCATTAAATTTGTATAAAATTAAACAACAAAAAGAGGGGTGACGAAACAACAAAATTAAATGCCAATCAAATTTATCAAAAGATTAAATTATTTGAACACTCGTTTGTGAACAATTACAAAGAAAATCGACGGAAATTTTAATCAATCTATTAGATTAATGCAAATCTTCGACAGTTAAGACTGGTTAAGAGTTGTTTCAGATCCGGGGTAGTATGACCACTTACAATTACAAATATACAGACCGTGAAGTGACTTAGTCGCGTTTCGGATTTAGCTTGTATGTTGCCGGTTTCAATTCAGCAGCTACATCTGCTATAGATGTGGCTGCTGCTTACATTTAAAGGCGTATTTCCAGTGCGTATAAGCTTAATGGATGCGTTAACCCAGGAGGGTGTTCACTGAGCAAAACTGAGACATCCTCAAGAAAGCTGAGTTGCCATGTGCCCATAACCGTAGAGCTTGTATCAAGGTATTGTGGATAGGAAGAAAGCTAGGGAGTTGTGTCAGGATCGTGGCAAGTGGCGCTCCATTGTCTCTGCCTAGCCCTGTTAGAAAAGGGCGTAACAATTAGATTGATTCATTGATATTAAGCTTGTTTTGAATTATACGAGCGCTTTAAAATTATACGTGCATCCTAAAAGAGCATACACGTGATACCATAGGCGCGTTTACAATTCATACGATTGTACAAGAATGATTACGAGCAAAGAATTTATTTATTTATTAATTTATTTATTTTATTTATTTTTAGAATTTGGACTTAAGACACAGAAGGAGCCCTAAAATAGCTACAAAATACAACCGTTTAAACTATTTTCACTTATGGCATTAAAAATAAGTCAAAAGGGGATGAATATACATTTACTCATTCGTAATTTAGAAGGTTGTCACTAGTTTTGATGATCATTTGACAACCTAATTTGACAGAATAACAAATGACATTAAAAAAACGTTAAAAATACTTCAAAAAACGGATGATGGAACAATTATGCCGCTACTCTTACTAACACGTGACTTTTAATTAAGCAGTATTAAGTCAATCACAATTCAAAGTGATTGTATTTGCAAAAAAAGTAGTGCCAACCTTTAAAATAAAGAATTTAAGTACAAGTAGTTGTCTCTTTCAGTCACACGTGCTATAAACATAATATAAATGAGACAAATAACAATGAATTAGTTCTTTTTTAGCACAGATTCTATTCTTTCCGAATTGTTTGAATACGAGCCTGTACGCGCCGAAAATACGTATGTAAACGCACTAAGCGTAATAATAATAGTTTGAAATATAAATTTAAATAAGAGAGGACGTGGTATTGGCAATCTTTTGGCATAGGAGGTCTTTTGGATGTGCTCCAAAAATTTCCTTTGTCTTTGCCGGTGTAGCTATGAAAAGTTAGCCATTTTAGCTTAAACTTTAGAAGCTATGGGTACACTTTCAAATGGTGCTAAAAATAAAAGTATCTTAGGAAGTGCCAACGATGTTTTTTTATGCTCCCAGCGACCTCTTCTGTCACTTATGTAGTTAAAAAAACGATACGTCACGTATATATAAATAGTGGACCTTTTTACCCGTAGACCCTTAAGCCCTGCCTTTTTTTTATTGTGACTCGACATATGACAGCACCCCGCTTGATGTTAAGCCAAAGTGTGGTCCATGAATGAATGTCACTGCTACTACAATTCAATAACTGTGAGTAGCAATCACATCCACTATGCCGGCCCAGATGAAACCGGCAACTTACAAGCTGATCCCGAAACGTGACCAAATCACTTCACCAAATCAATATATTTCAAATCAAATAAAATACAAGTAGTAGCCTAAATAATTCGGATAACCCTTGGATAACCTTCAGCTTAGCGCCTGGCCAAGGAGTTGTCCAAGCGGCTGACGGAGAAGTCTGGAGACAGTAAGGCTGGCAATTATTTCTGTCAACGTATTAGCCTTGCTATACAAAGGGGAAATGTTGCCAGTCTCCTCGGGACTATCTCTGATGCGACGTCATTAGATGATATTTTTTATTTGTAGTTTAATTATAGTTAATATACTTTTAATTTTATCTGTTTCTCAATTTATCTCTGAAGACAGGCGTGGACGAACGGTCAGAGATTGGTTTGTTGCGCGTAAAGTCCCGGGTTCGATTCCCGGTCGGAGCAAATATTTGTTTTATAGCTTTTAATTGTAATATTTAATAATTATAAAAAAAATGCGAATATTTGTTATTAAAAGAAAGACAGATATTTGCTTCTGGTCTGGTTATAAAAGGCAGTGGTACCCAGTCTGCCGATCCGGGGTAGTACCACCACTTACAAGTATACAGACCGTAAAGTGATTTGGTCGCGTTTCGGGACCAACTAGGCCGGCATAGTGGATGTGACTGCTACTCACAGTTATTGAATTGTAGTAGCAGTGATATCCATTTATGGACGACACTTCGGCTTAACATCAAGCGGGGTGCTGTCATATGTCGAGTCACAATCGAGTCAAAAAAAATAATATTTAAGTAGTAGCAAACATCAAAAGTGTACCAGTTTAGTTAATTAAATTTTCTCAATACATAACAATAGAGTTTTAACTGACAAAGTAAATTTAGACACGATTGTACAAACCTTGAAAACCTTCTATTTTCATTGTGTCTCCACGTTTGATAGCACCCCACCTGATGATAAGCTGAAGTGCGGTCCATGAATAGAGGTAACTGCTACTACAGTTAAATAACTATTAGTAGCAGTTAATTCACTATGCCAGCCCAGTTGGAACCGGTAACTTACAAGCTGTTCCTGTAACGCGACTAAATCACTTTACGGTCTCTAATTGTACACAGTATCATGTACTAGTTAGCCGGTACTTAAACTTGTTAATAAATAATTATAATTTTATTACTAAAAAGTACACAAAATATAACAATTAAACTAAGGCTGTGAAGCGGCTGAAAAAGCTAAAGCGTGCAAATACAGGGGTCTAGGCTCCGAGTATGATTTTGTCCCATTCGGTGTCGAGACCCTTGGTCCGTGGGGTCCTAGCGCTATAAGGCTTTTTAAGGAAATATCAAAAAGGTTAGTCGACATCACAGGAGACCGAAGAGTTGGCAGCTACCTCGGACAAAGAATTAGTCTAGCTATTGAAAGGGGGAACGCTGCCAGTATCTTCGGAATCTTGCCTAAAGGGACTCCTTTTAATAATGTATTTTAGTTTATTTTTTATCAATATATGTATTAAATTATTTATTGTTTAAGTGTTTTAAATTTAGTATCACAAGTATATAGGTAAAAATAAAATAATTTCTAACAAAAAAAAACGACTTCAAATAGTAAACTAAAAAGCAAAAAATAAATTTTCTTCGCACAAAGTAATACGTATTTTCATTTAGTTAAATAGAAATGATTAAATAATTACTTTATAATTTTAAAGTCGGTGCCAAGTAAAACAATAACTGTGTATAGATGAATCTTTATAACAACTGACGATAATATTAGTAGGTAATTATCACGAAATATCTGTTCTGTGGTAATTATCAGTACTTCCTTATTATCCTTGTTTTGGTTTTGCTAACAGATTTTGTGATTTTTTAAAATTTAATACGTTCATGCTATTATTATAAGTATTGGATAGTTATTCATATTTAAATGCCATTGTATTCCATTTTGAGTATTTCATTTTAGTAAATTCCTTTGATTTATTTCAACATTGATATCTTGAGTACATTTGTTATGTAAATAGCTACTATATGTCTAAGTTGTATTCAGTGTCCTTTTATAATTCGTTTTCATTTACTAGTAGTTTGTAAGCCAGTATTTAGGTACATAATATTAAAAAAGTTACTTTGATAGTTAGTAGGTACCGATTCCTATATTTTTATAAGAATATTTAATAATATTGTGTGTACTTAGTAATTTAATATAGTAGTAAGGTTGTTGTAGCATTGACTTGGCACCGACTCCAAAATTATAAAGTAATTATTTAATCATTTCTATTTAACTAAATAAAAATACGTATTACTTTGTGCGAAGAAAATTTATTTTTTGCTTTTTAGTTTACTATTTGAAGTCGGTTTTTTTTTGTTAGAAATTATTTTATTTTACGATTTTAAGTGATGGTTAGACCGAGCAAAGATGCTCCTCGAATGAAGAGAAGACGGATACTTCAGACGGAAAATGATAGACGGAAACGATCAGACATAATAAAAAAACTTAACAAACGCACTAGTCGCCCCTACGATGAAGATCCCCTAGATTTCTCTGGTCTGCCATCATCAAACCCTGATTTTCTTATCATGGGACCACATTTGAAATATCTTCTTTCCAACAAAAAAAGAATAATCAAAATCGGTTTATTAACAACGAATATAAACGGCTGAGTTGAGAAACTTCCTCTTTTTTTGAAGTCGGTTAAACTTTGATTCCCTTATCATCAAAATCGGTTCATAAACAACGAAGTTATCCGCGAACAAACATAAAAAAGATATATACAGTCATTTTAGAAACCTTCTCCTTTTTTGAAGTCGGTTAAACCCTGATTTTGGACCACCTTTGAAATATCTTCTTTTCAACAAAAAAAGAATTATCAAAATCGGTTCATAAACAACGAAGTTATCCGCTAACAAACATAAAATAGAATGTTGAAAATTTAAGACTTATATAATTTTCTCATGGATGCCATTATCAAAACTGGACCAAATTAAAATGGGACCAAACGGGAAGCATCAGCTATCAAATAAAAAAATAATCATTAAAATCGGTTCAACCAGTCAAAAGTTTTGAGGTCGAATTGAGAACCCCCTCCTTTTTTGAAGTCGGTTAAAAAAACTAGAAAAAGGGATATATCATAAACAAAAACCTTGTTCCAAATCGGTACCAATGGTCAAATGCCAAGAATACTGACAGCAATGCAGCGCTGAATGGCAATGCTGATCTTTTGACCCAAATATTGCCTAGCCCTCTTGTCATATGAGATGTTGATCATCTGTTTCCACAACGCCATAAAAATTTAATGTGCACTTGGTACCCATGCCCCAAGGTTTTCAACTCCAAACGTAAAAAAACACTATTGAAAAAAAAATAAAGCACATCCAAACCAAAACTGAACACGATGAGACACTCTGTTTAAAACGACAGGTCATATTTTACATAGATGGTATTGGTTAACACTTTCCCAACACCCTTGAACCCTCATTAAATCGAGCTGGAAAAACATTTTCCATGCCAGAAACAAACAAATGAAAAAGTTAAAGGTTCTACGAATGATTTGTTACGTTTTAATCCACATCATATTTCGACAGATTCTGCTTTCGACAAATTATCTACTAGATTTTAATTTGTTATTTGCTAACCTAAATTGATTAGATTCTTATATTTGCATAAAATCTAATAATCTGATGGATGGATGCGTTAAATAAGGCAGACTAAGGACCAAATAGCAGAGACATCCTCAGGAAAGCTGGGTTTGCTAGTGCCCATAACCGTAGACCTTATATAAAGAAAATTGTGGATGTGTGGGAAGCGAGGAAGTTGTGACAGGATTGTGGAAAGTAGCGCTCTATTGTCTCTGCCTATCACAGTGGGAAAAAGGTGTGACATTTTGATTTTTTTACTATGTCAGATTTTTATTTTATTCATATAATTTTGGTCCTTGTACATTCCTAAAATATTTACTAAAATTTATCTATAAAAAAACACAGACCGTGAAGTGACTTAGTCGCGTAAGTTATCAGCTTGTAAGTTGCCGGTTTCAACTGCTATTTATAGTTATTGTAGTAGGCGGGACGCTGATGTCAAGGCACAATAAAATAAATATGCCGACTCCTATAAATACGGAAGAGTCGAATCAGGATCAAATCGTATGTATGGCGCCACACTAATTAAGAGAATTTGTTATACGACCAGGGGACTGACACGGGTTGAATAAAGCCTTTAAACGCTGAAATCGTAAAAGGAAATTAATTCATTTGACTCAAAATAACTGTTTAGATTTCCATTCAATTGTCAAGAATGGTCTCTGGGTTGTTTTATTTATTTATCAGAGCTTCTGTTTTGATACACGATATTTTTGTTTATTTACTTTTCTATACTAAGTTACTAAAAGTGCTTGTGTCATAGAAACAAATCTATGACACATATTTAAGGCAAGGAGTTTTAAACCGGGGTCTCCAGGTTTGCGTGATCATTTCATCACTTTACCACAGTATATGTATGTGTGTATTGATTTATGTATTTATATTTATTTTAATATATATTCTATCCAGCACAGTGAAAGTAAGGAGAATATTCGACCAAATAACCTTGAAGATGAGAGCAAGCCCTATCTATTTACTGCACTAAACCTAATTTGATCCGACTTGAGGAACCATGCCGGATCATTTTAGATCGTATGTCGAAGGCGGCATTGGTGGGGTCTTACAATATTTGGTTGGGTAGAGGGGATAGTGAAGGCAGGGAAGGTGAGTGTTGACATGTCACAAAAAGCTTTGAAACCTACATTTCGGTCACAAGTCCGAAACGCTGCCTTCATTCTCACGCCTGCCATGCGATGGACTCGGAACCCGCACGGAGAATCCATGGATGCTAAGAAATTGTTTCATTTCATAGTACAGTAAATAGGATTATCTTTAGCACTTTGAAGTTGAGAGCAAGCCCATTTACAGTAGTAAACAATGAGTTGCAATATTCTCGCAGGTGTCGATCTTGCTAGTTGGATTCCCGTGCTAGGGGGGACACTAATCTACTAAATACTTTGCATAAGTTGAATACACAAAGCTTTAATAATCTCTCCTAATTGTAGTTCATATTCCAAGAATTTCTTCTCATTTAACTAAAAACCGTTATTTCCGTCTATACTTAAATAACAAAGGCTAAGTAATTATGCAAGAGAGGAAACAATCTTGGGGCAGGTAATTTAATTTCAACTAAAAATTATTAAGCAAAGAAAATTAATTAAGAAGGAAAGTGTAAAACGGAGATGCGACCGACCGAGCTGAACCGGGTTCTTGATTGCATTTCCCACTAGGGCGGCGAGAACATGGTCCGGTTCAACGCAGGGCTCTCAGGGCAACTTCAAGGCTCATGTTCTTGACGACGAAATCCCGGTATACCCTCTTATTACTCTATTTAACTCCTTCTTTGGTATGTTGGATAGAATATACCCGCAAACTGAGCTTGAATAAGGTACGGAGATTCTTCGCACCAGATCATCGCCTGTTATATAAGACTGAAATAAGTTTATGCACGGAGTATTGTTTGAATCCTTGGGACGGTTCGGCTCTGCCTTTCGATGCCCTGGATCCATTACGGCCCTGAACGGTCCGAGTAATAGAGTAACGCGTACTTAAGAGACCCTGCAATTTCGCATATCCGTCTTTTATCGCCGATTACGAGGAGAATGTTTCGAGGATCTCTTTAATGGTTTGTCGCGTGCGTTTCCGTGTCAAACAATAAACAAGTAAAATTTTGTACCAGCCCAAATATTTTCCCCGTCCTAAAACGTTGGATATTTCAAGCGAAACAAGACAAAGCACCTCTGGTCGTTATTGAGGACTTCTCCTGGCTTATCAGATGTTACAATAAACTTATGTGCGCGCGCTTGCATTAGTGTGTGTGTGTGTTTGTGTGTGTCTAGCTAGCATTGAAATTTATTTTATCATATTTGTATGCGTATAAATAAATGTAAAGGAATGCTTGCATGGTTTGGGCACATTGAAAGGATGTGTAAAAATAGATTAAGTAAAGGTATTCATAAATCCTTTGTGGATGGATTAAACGAGGCAGACCCAGGAGGGCATTTTTGGCGATATCCTCAAGAAAGCTGGGTTACCTAGTGCTCATAATCGTAAAGCTTGTATAAAGATCATTGTGGATGTGAGGGAAGCGAGTAAGTTGTGTCAGGATTGTGACAAGTGGCGCTACTTTTTCACTGCCTATCCCTGTAGAAAAAATGCGTGATTACTTGATCTTAGGATAAAATTCTAAAGTTTAGTATGTTTTGGACCACCCTGCCGTATTTCTAGGCTATGTTAGTATACAATCTTAATTCCATTAAAAGATTAACAAACCACAAAGCAGTAGGGTTACTCTTAACTTTAACCCTGAACTCATTTTTGTTGATTGTTGTATAAATTTTCGTTCAATCATATCAAATCTCCCCTTTTCCCACAGGGACATGCCGAGACAATAGTGGCTTGATCCTGACATTACTTCATTGTTCCCTCACATCTACAAAAATGAGTTTCGTTGGAGTGCCGTCCAATAAGAGAAGGCGAATCATTTGATATGCTAACGGAAACTTACAAGCTCCTAAAACGCAACTAAGTTACTTCACGGACTGGTACACTTTAAAGTGTCAGATCTTCTACTAAGCCGGACTACGCAAATTACCAATAACGGTCTGCCTAATAAATTATTATTTAATTAATTGAACAATTTATTTATTATGAAACGTTTATTTAGGTTTTGATTTTATTTTTTTATTATTCCGACACGTTTCGAGAGCTTTGCAGCCAAAATTTGTTTAATTCAATAATCAATGTTCGCGCAAAATCTAAGAAAAATTGTTATTTGTTTCAAATTGCGATTGTTTTCGAATCAAATTTTAAAGTCATGTGTATAATTAACAGTGTGTAAAACAGGGAGATCGTGTTGGGGGTACCGTGAAGCGGCAAAGGCAAGTTTTGTATATTTATAATGTATGGTTATATGAACTATATTCTCTCTATCTATATATCTTTATACTAGCTAGTCGTAGCTACTGCGACCGCTTTGTTTTTCACATTTCAATACTAAACTTTTTTTCATACTTAGGTCGTCATATGACAGTGCCAAGCCTGATGATAAGCTGGAGTGTGGTCTATAAATGGATGTCACTGCTACAATTCAATAACTGTATGTAGTAATCACATTCACTATGCCGGCCTAGTTGAAACCGGCAACTTACAAGCTGATCCCGAAACGCGACCAAATCACTTCACGGTAATTCAGACTGGGTACCACTGCCTACCACTCTTTGATAACCAGACCCGAGACAAATATCCGGCTTTTTTTATTAACAAATATTTTCAATATTTAATATAATTAAATTATTAAATATTGCCTAATTTTATATTTTATACTGTTTCTTCAGTCGCTGTCACTATGCCGGCTTTTCTTTATACACTATGAAAGACGAAATAAACGTAAAACTACTTTTTCAAAAAAACCTTTATTTTAATAAATTCAAAAAAGGCAGCAGAGTCATCGTTTTTTTATACTAATGCCGAAAACCTAGTCCCTAAATCTTTTTAACCTTGAAATACGAAGTAACATAATCTATCTGAACACACAAAATCCTTTACTCCTGCTATTTACCCGTGAAATTCGTCAACGAGATAGAAACCGGTCGAATCCGATATCTTACTACTCTCTGTACAAATGAAATAAGCAAATTTTGTAAATAAATTGATGTATATTAACTTTATTTGACAGAATTAACAAATCACAAAAATAGTTAAAAACTAAAAATTAATAAATAAAATTACGACTATTCGATGGGCGTAGTTAGCCGAGGACACTCGCTGCGTTCCCCCGTTGAACAGCGAGGCTGACCCTTTGAACGAGATATTCTCTACTTGGGTCGCCCGTCGCCAAGTAGAGTTTCTCGCCAAGCTCGCGGGAGAACACAAGAGCCTCCTCGGACCACGGGCCCATCGTTTCAACTGCAAATGGAATAAAATGGTGATTGATGATGATCTCCGCGTACTTGTTGCGCTTAAGGCGTGCGGCTGATTCTGCAGCGGCCCCAGGTTTCTTATGGCTGGATGTCACATGTGACTGGCAGAGTGTGTCAACACATGTGGCATCCCAAACTAGTGCGCGGCCTCTAGTATATGGAATTAATGACATCCCGTCCGGACGCCTACCATCATTTCTAACTATCCCCGATGGTTCTAGGATGCAGGGGATGTTAGCTGTTGCAAGCGCCCTTGACAGGATGTCATTAATAGCATGATGTCTTGAGATTCTGCCGGCACTTTTTTGGCAGCATAAGGCATGTAAATTGATGTTAAATTAGATTGGGACGTAATTTACACACACGGCCATACCAAATAAAGACACAAAACTCAGTTACGTTTTGAGCTCAACTTGAAAGTTGCCGCTTTCATCTGGGATTGTGGAATCGACTACTAAATACAGGGATTTACCAGTAGTAGCAGACGCCCTCTTCGAAAACCGCACTCTAGCTTAACACCAGACGGAATGCTGTCATATGTCATGTCACCGTAAACAGTGTTTTTAATGTTTTTGTAATATTTAATGTCATTATTACTGTATAAGCTAGTAATAAAAATTGGATATATAAAATTCACGCTACCAATGTGCACGTTTAAACATTTTATATCCTATTTTTCTTACTATTTTTTTTTTATTGTGACTCGACATATGACAGCACCCCGCTTCATGTTAAGCCAAAGTGTGGTCCATGAATGAATGTCACTGCTACTACAATTAAATAACTGTGAGTAGCAATCACATCCACTATGCCGGCCTAGATGGAACCGGCAACTTACAAGCTAATCCCGAAACGTGACCAAATCACTTCACGGTCTGTATACTTGTAAATGGTGGTATCGGCAGACTGGGTACCACTGCCTACCACTCTTTGATAACCAGACCCGAAGCAAATATCCATCCCTTTTTTTAATAAATATTTGCAATATTTAATGTTATTAAATATTACAAATAAAAGCAATGAAACAAATATTTGCTCCGACCGGGAATCGAACCCGGGATTTTACGCGCAACAAACCAATCGCTAAACCGTTCGTCCACGCCTGTCGTCAAAATTAATACAATAATAAAACTAGCATTGCAATATGGCAAAAATAAATATTTTTTATTGTGACTCGACATATGACAGGACCACCCACGATGTTAAGCTAGTGCGGTCTATGGAGGTAACTGCTACTGGTAAATAAAAGCCTGCTTAGTTGCATAGTGTTAGTAGTTATTTTTTTTTGTTTTTTCTATACATTTCTATACTAAGCTACTAAAGCGTTTGTATCATAGAAACAGGACAACCAAAGTACATATATCAGAGATACATTGGTACCGGTGAGTGGTTTCGAACCCGTGCCACTCGGCTTACGTAGCCATTGCACTGCCACTACACTACGGTCACTAATGTTGTTAATATTTACCACTTTCATTGGCGCCAAGTATAGTTACATAGATAAGCAATCTCCATCATTTGTCGTTCCTAATAATATTGTCGATAGCCATCGAGACATTGATAGATGAAGAGAGCAACGCAGCCAGATGTCAATAAGTCCAATGAAGCAGCAATATTTTCTTATACTGTCAAGAATTCACGAAATAAATGGTTATTAACTTCTGGACTTTATATTTATATACATAAAGGTGCGATTCCGATGGCGACTGCAAACTGCAGACAGCAGCTTTAGTTGTGCAGTCGGTATAAAACTTTGTGTGATAAAGAATGTCAGACACTCATTATTTGTTACTTTTATTAGAAGAGGAAGAGGATGACGATTTATTCATGTTATTACTACAATATACTACAGTATATACTACAAGGAATAAAAAATCAGCTGATCCTATATTTAAATGCAGATCACACGAAGGAAGTTATTCAATACTAATTAAAAAGCATTTGATCCACAATAAAAAAAGTTTGAAGATTTTTGTCGTTTAAACAAAAACAAATTTTATATTCAGATTTATTCGTGTCAACGCTCTGCGGTCACCGACAGGACTGGGACTGCGACCAGCTACACTATTGCAGTCGCGGCATGCGGCGGCTGCAGACTGCAAAGTCGGCTTGCACAGAATTTAATCCCATACAGATTCACAAACTAGGAGTGCAGTCTGCAGTCGCAGTCTGAAGTCTGCAGTCGCCATCGGACCTTAACATTGAGTTATACTTTATTACTTTTTGTATCTCGTCGTTGATATTCCATACGTTTCATGTCAATGAATTAAACAAATTTTATGCGGCTTTCTATCGCGTTTATTTTGGTTTAGATTTTACAATTTTTTTTTTATTATTCCGACGTTTCGAGAGCTTTTTGCAGCCATCGTGGTCACGGAGAGACTGAGGTGTTGGTCGTCCTATTGGTTGATGCTGTTATTGTTTCCAAAACTACCCCGTTTGATATTTTGTTTTTCTGTTCCCGGTTTATTTCAAATTTTTGCTGCATGGTGCAATGCTTGCAGCAAATGCTTGCAGCGAATGCTTGCCGATGGCTGCAAAGCTCTCGAAACGTAGGAATAATAAAAAAAAATGTAAAATCTAAACCAAAATAAACGCGATAGTAAGCCGCATAACATTTGTTTAATTCATTAATCAATGTTCGCGCAAAATCTAAGAAAATACTACGTTTCATGTCAGTTAAAACTATAGTTTGGCCAACTTATCTGACCCGCTGAAAGCTATAGCATTTGAAGTTGCCGATATATATTTTTTTATTCTCGAAAAAGCGGGTAATATTGTCATTCGAGACATGACTAATGAATATTAATGTTCTATGAATAAATGTCACTGATACTACAATTTAATAAATGTAAGTAGCAATCACATCCATTATGCCGACCTAATTGTAGCTGATCCCGAAAAGCGACCAAATAGTGATTTGGTCAAGTATACTTGTAAGTAGTGGTACTACCCCGGATCGGTAGACATGGTACCACTCCCTACCACTCTTTGATAACCAGCAAATATTCACCTCTTTTTTATTAACAAATATTTGCAATATTTAATATAATTATTTTTGGGGGCAATTTTTTTCATAAGCTGACAACACTCTTTTACTTTCCGATCAGTATAATTGATACTTGAAGGCGTTTTCCTTTAAATTGAATTCAAATCCTATATATAAAATTAAATTTTGAAATAATAAAAAAGTTAGTTCTGCGTATATTTTTGTCAAAGGCATTGTTTGCTTCTGTATACGCCAATTAACTCTCCGTGTGCCTATAACATTCACGCAGCAGCGAATTCGATCAAACAGCCTTTGTTTTTTTCACAGAAAATTTATGCACATAACTTTGCCACGATAAATGTTTTGAATGGAAAGGCGATTTTGTACGCGATACCCAATGAATATACTTCATTTACATACATTTTCAGTAGTTTTTTGGCCGGCATAGTGACAGTTTTCACGCCTTATCCGTCACATGCATAGACAGAGAAAATAAAGCGGTCCTCTGGCCTTTCAGTGGAAACACACTTGGACAATGAATACTAATACCTAGAACTGAGTCTATTTTTTAATCGTCGGTCTAGTTGAAATTTGACCGTCTAGGATAACTTGATCTCGAACTTTGATTCCGAAACGCGACATAATCACTTTTACGGTTTTTTCCTGGTGACGACCCTTGAATACCATTAGGCAAAACAAGGTCAAATATATTTAGAGAGATAATGAAATCTGAAAAAAATATGTAGGATAATCTTATTGCCTTTCGGATTTGTTCAGATCCTCAGAATGATTTTCATGAATTCGAGAAAATATTAAGTGAAGATGTAATCTTTCTTAGAATTTGTTCACTCTTTAGATTCAAAAGTATTAACATAAAATACCGTCTAGACTTTTAATTTAAATATTTGTTTAGCTTGGTTAAATATCTAATTTTAGCTTTATTTACCACATCAGTCCTAGTTTTTTTTTTATTATTATCATACATTTCTACAATAAGCTACTAAAGTGCTTGTATCATAGAAATAGAACAACCAAAGTACATACATTAAAGATTGGTACCGGTGAGTGGTTTCGAACCCGTAATCTCGGCTTGCGTAAACTATTGCACTGCCACTACACCACCGTGGCCTTTTAATACGCCTTTTTTCACATCAGCCACTCTAGCACGGCAATCCAAGAAGCGAGATAAAGAACTGCAAAGACTATTATTGTAACTCATTTTAAATAACTTATTAGAGTTGCACATAAAAAGTTTAAAATAAAATTTATTAAAGTTTTCAACGTTGTTTTGTGTAAAGTTTAACCGAACGTTTGAATATCTTATTTTGGTAATTTTATTGCCCTGTTCTGGTAAGTTACTTGAAATGAGTTGCAATGATATTCCTTGCAGGTTTTTATCTTGCTTCTTGGATTACCGTGCTAGAGGAGCAGGCGTATTTAATTATCAACGTGCGCATTGCACTACGTCATATCTCGTACAGTACGACTCAAATCGCTGACTCCCTCTGTTCACACCTCGTCCTTCAATCAATCAATCAATCAAATTGACATGCCTTTGTATGTTCCATGGATGGTCAGACAATGAAGCGCTACTTACCACGATCCTGTTACAATGTCCTCGCTTCATTCACATTTACAATTCTTTTCATAAAAGTCCTATTTGGTCGGTAAACACCCTCGTGGGCCTGCCTTGTTTAACGCATCCATCAGATTACCTCATCCTTACCTCACGTTACTCTATCAATTCGTTGTGCGTCCTCTATGGCCTATACCACGAAGAAGGTTCTGAGGAGCTTTTTAACCTTGTTCCTACCTTGTCTTTTTACAACCGTTATACCCGGTCGGAGGCAGATCCGCATTCTGTCGCCCGAATCGGCAGTTAGTTCGTAAAAGATTCGGTCGTTTCTTTGTAAAACAATCGACAAGTGGAAAGTGGAATACTTTACCAGCCCATGCGTTCTCTCAGTCCTGAAACCTTGGATCCTTCAAGCGATGTGTGAAGAAGCACGTTTGGCCTGCACAGTGACTGCATTATTAAACTGTAGTAGCATCTTAACATCAGGCGGGGTGTTGTCATATATCGATCCACTATTAAAAAAACCTTTGCCTATCCACTTCAACAGTAAGAGTGCATATAAAGTAATTTGCAAATACGTTGTAATTTCATTGAGAGTATTCCTATGCATGCCTTTGCTTTAAAGGAGGGTTACTTTGATAAAGTCTCTCTAAGGAACCATTCTGCAGCCCCTAGTGTAGTGGCCGGACCGACCTATTGTAGCGATTGCAAGAAAAAATACTTTATTATTATTATTGCTGTTTATTATCTTTATTTTTAGACAATGGTCTTCAACCAGTGTGTGTTGCCAGTGATGATATGGCACTGAGACGTGGCCCTTAAATGCTGGCCTGTTGGAAAAGCTCAGAGTTGCTCAGCGGGCAATGAAGGGAGCTATGCTTAGTTTGTATTTGCGCGATGGAATCCGGAACGAGGATATTCGCTAAAGAATCAGAGTTACCGACATAGCTCGTAGGATTTGCAAGCTAAAGTGGCAATGGGCAGGCCAAATCGCTCGAAAAAAGGTTCTAGAGTGGAGACCACGATTCAGAAGACGCAACGTAGGTAGGCCTCCCACTACGAATTGTATTGTGAAAGTCACGAATTAAAGGTGGATGCAACTGGCATGTTGTCGTTCGAAATGGCCTTCTAAGAAGGAGGCCAGCTGTTCAGCAGTGGACGCCTTCTGGCTGATGATAATGATGATGGCAGAATGCTCAGCTTAATGACCTCGCCTGTCATTAAGCTGGAGTGCGGCAACTGGTACTACAGTTAAATATTTTTAGGCTGATCAAGATGAAAACGCAACTATGTCACTTCGCGGTCTGTACTCGTATAATTGAAAATAGTGGTACTATCCTGGATTGGCAGACTACGCAATTGGTTTCCAAGTGTTTGCCTACTACTCTTAAAATAAACAGAATATTTGAAACAGTTTATTTTGTTTTACTTTTTTTGCTACCATTACTTATAATCAAAAGGACTTGCCCATGCGTCAATGTAGTAGCAAGAGTATAGTTTATGGGCACAATATTCGCCGTTTCATCCTTATTTATATATCCTCCGCTTCTATCTACATATAGGGTGTGCCTGTTTTAGTAGTCCGAATGAAAATATACGAATTGTATTTCAGCGTTCAATGTTTAAATAATTACCAGCAATATTGTTTGTTTTTTTGAGACATATTAAAGAACTCAGATTAATGTTAAGCTAAAGTGCGGTCAATAATAGAGGCGAATGCTACTACAATGAAGGAAAGTAGCAATAGCATTCTCTATGCTGGCCTAGTTATAACCGGCAAGCTGATCGCGAAAATATATTATAAACTATAAAAAGCATACATTACTTTCGTTCTTGGAAATGTGGACATCCCTATGTAAATATTTATAAGTATGTTGATATATAGTTATGTACACGACCATGCGTTTTTAATAGTTATATATTAACTTTAAGGGTTGGTTTGATTTCTTTTCGTACGTGCATTGATTATGGAATGTTTATTGATTTGTATGGTTGTGATTTTAAACCAGTGTTTTTATTCGTTACCTAGTTATATAATTTATTTATAGATGTTATACTTCTTTAAGGGGGTTTAGTAAAATTATCGAAGATGACGAAAGGTGAAAAGATAGCGTGACAATATGATTGATTGATTGATATTGAAAATTACATTTTACTAAAAGATTCGACGGGTTTTTGTAGAAAAATCGGAAAGTGGAATGCTATACCAGCTAATGTATTCTTCCTATCCGAAACTCTTGGAGCCAGCATAGTGGCGGTCAGGGCCGTCTTTACCCGGGGGTTCAAGGGGTGCGGTGCACCCGGGCGCAGAGTCCTAGGGGGCGCATGCCGACCGCCATAAACTTCGATAGGTACCTACTACACTAAGAACACGCGAGCAGAGCCTTGTCTTTCGCACCCCGGCGCTGAATATGCTTAAGACGGCCCTGGTGGCGGTGAATGAGGTTACCGTGAAACGAATTGTTCAGTCGTCGGTGGTCTTGGGTTTACCAGGCAAGTCGAGGTCAGATGTCGCGTCGAAATAAACAATTAAATGTAGAAATTTAACGTGCTAACAAAAGTTATCGTCCTTTATAGGCGATAAAGGACGCACAAAGTCTCCAGAGTGACCTATAAGTCGGACAGCTTGGCGCTGCAACGAATCCAGGGCATCCAGAAGATACTTGGCAGAGCCGTTTCAAAGGTGCGAACAGTACTTTGCGCAAGAAAGAATTTATGTCTTGAACTGAAATCATAGCTTAAAAGTGCTTAAAAATATATTGATCTTCGTTTTTTTACATTCTATACTAAGCTACTAAAGTGCTTGTCAAAGATACATTGGTACCGGTAGGTGATCTCGAACTCGTGCTCTCGGTTTGTGAATCCATTGCACTGCCACTACACCACGATCACCTTTTTTATATATCTATCGATAGATATAGAAATATATCAAAACTGTAAATAATTATTGAACTACTAAAGCAGGATATAATAGTCATAAAATACATAGATTACTAAAACAAACATTAACTCTAGCGGATTTGCCTGAACTTGTTCATCGGATTAAACTATAATATTCTTTACTTCGGGTTAGGGGTTATTAAAAGGGGTTGCCGTACCTAATCCTTTAAACCTATGAAATTTATGTAGAGGGTAGTTTTGTTTTGGAAATTTCACAGGAAATATATTTTTCATAAACATAAGCAAACTTAAATATAATATAACTAACGCACTGTGGGAGTGAACAGAAAGATCTTTTGCCGCATTCTTTTTTTTTCTTATGACTCGACATATGACAGCACCCCGCCTGATGTTAAGCTGGAGTGCGGTCCATGAGTAAATGTCACTACTTCAATTCAATAACTTGGTGTAGCCGGCAACTTACATATATTACCACCCGGGTTCGATTCCCCGGTGGTTCGATTACGCGTAACATACTGGTACGCTAACCAATCGGTCACGCCTGTTTCAATCCTGACACAACTCTCTCGCTTCCTTCACATCCACAATTCTTTTCATGCAGACTCTAAGGTTATGGGCACTGCGGACGCACAGTTTCGTCAAAATAAATATAGATAAATTAAAAGAACCTATTATTTTGACGACAGGCGTGGACGAACGGTTAGTGTTTGGTTTATTGCGCGCAGTCTCTTCAGGAGTCGATTCCCGGTCGGAGCAAATATTTATGTAAAGATTATATTTGTAATATTTATTAATTATATTATTAATAATCACTATTTTAATTTGTAATATTTAATAATTATATTAAATATTGCAAATATTTCGTTAATAAAATTTAAAAAATATATTGTCTATATATTGTCTTTGAATAACTTAATACGTCTTTACGTTTAGTAAATGTAATTTATATTAAAAATTCATGTTACCTTTAGTAGTGAATTTCGGTAGGCAGTGGTACCCAGTAAGTATACAGACCATGAAGTGATTTGGTCGCGTTTCGGGATCAGCTTGTAGCAGTTGATCTGATTGCTACTCACAGTTATTGAATTGTAGTAGCAGTGACATTCATGGACCACATTCCAGCTTAACATCAAGTGGGGTGCTGTCAAATGTCGAGTCACAATAAATTTATATATATATTTATTCTAGGTGCAAGCGAACTATGGACGTTCCCTTACTGTGTTTTTTGAGTCCCTAGAGAAATCATTGTTGGAACAAATACGTATTGCGGTGTAAAGATTGTTTCGTTATTAATAATTAATGTTGCCGCTTTAGCATGGGGATTGCAGTCCTCTGAATAATTTATTAATATTTTTTATTGAAGCTTCAATTCGTTTGCGGCTTGATTTGACTCGCAAAAGAACGACGTTAAATGAAAAGCGTAAGATGCTCCATTTACTTATTTTTTCTTTGTATTGTGACTACATATTCTGATCGTCTCGGGCCGACCGCGTAACTCGACAATGAGAATGAGCTTCGTTTTGACAGTTGGAATCCATTAATGAGCTTTAAAATTAAAATTGCGACCGCGAAACACTAAGAATGGATGTTTATTTTCATTAACAGTTGAAGCTCATTGAAACTCATTGTCCGAATGAATAAAAGTTGTTTTTGACACTAACAGCGACCGCGTAACTTTTTGACAAATAAGAATGAACTTCATTGTCATTACCATTGATGTTCCGCGGTCGCCCCCCTGATATCGAGACACAATACAAAAAATGTGCCGCCTGATGTTAAGCTGGAGTGCGGTCCATGAGTAGAGGTGACTGCTATTACCATGCCGGCTTAGCTGAAACCGGTAACTTACTAGCTGATCACGAAACGCGACTAAGTCACTCCACGGTCTGTATACTTTTAAGTGCTGTACTTGTATACATCCCTGGATCGGCAGACTAGGCACTACTACTGCCTATCACTCTTTAATAACAGACCTTTTATTTTTTATTAATAAATATTTGTAAGTTTATTAACTAAATTTAATATTACAAATATAGGCTATGATACAAATTTTTGATCCGAACGGGAATCGAACCCGTGACTTGCACGTAATAGACTGGTGAACGATGCGCCATGCGGATCACAGTATATTAATTAGGTTAGGTTAAGTTAGGTTGGAATTTGGACTTAAGAAACAGAAGGAGCCCTAAAATAGCGACAAAATACAACCGTTCATACTATTTTCACTTATGGCATTAAAAGGAAGTCAGAAGGGGATGAATATACATTTTTACATTCGTAATTTAGAAGGTTGTCACTAGTTTAGATGATCATTTGACAGAATAACAAATGACATTAAAATAATTTAAAAAACGGATGACGGAACAATTATGCCGCTTCTCTTACTACCACGTGACTTTTAATTAAGCAATATTAAAAGTCAACCACAATTACAAGTGGTTGTATTTGCAAAAAAGTAGTGCCAACCTTTGAAATAAAGTGTATAAAACATGTAAAAAAACACGTGGTATAAACATAATATAAATGAGACAAATAACAATGAATTAGTTCTTATTTTAGCACAGGTTCTATTCTTTCCAAATTCTGCCCACAGTTTAGGTTTATTAACGTTAGTTACACCGATGCAACGTTATCTCATAAACATAACCTTACAAAATAAAGTTTAAAACTATTAAACGAGAGATATTTTCGACAAGGGGACAATAATAGGCAAAAGGCCATTTTCTTTATAACTTAATGCATACATTTCCATTTCCCTATTCCACTATAAAGCGCACTAAAGTCGAAAAGACTCGTATAGTACTCAGAAATTGCCTTACTTTGTGAATATCTTTCTTTAAGATACAATTTTTTTTAAATATAATTTTTTTTTGGATGCGGTAAAAACTATAGCACTATAATATCTATGTAATTGTCTACTTAATGAAATTCTATTACAAAAACATACGATTTATTTAAAAACGAGGATACTCGTAATAGGATACCCTTGTATGAAGAGAATTGTGAACGCGAGGGAAGCGAGGGAGTTGTGTCAGGATCGTGGCAAGTGGCGTTCCAAAATCCCTGCCTATCCCTATGGGCAAAAGGAGTGTCAATTTGATTGATTGATTGATGGTACCCCTTCGCCACGTCTAGAATGCTCTAGAATAAAGCAATGCAATTAGAAAAAAAACAAGGGGTTTAGAACAATAGCATCCGCGAATTAAAACCCCAGTCGATTTGTCTCTATGTTAAGTCAGAGAACAGAATTATGTTACAACTGAATCGACAACGTGGGCTTGACTATTGGACTTCGAGCGTCCGCAGTGCCTACCAAAATCATAGATTTTTTATGAAGAGAAATTTGTATGTGAGACAAGCGAGAGATTTGTGTCAAGATCAAAGCGCTTCATTGTTTCTGCCTATCCCCATGGGAATTATTGCGTAATAATTGATGACGTTTATAAAAGCTAGGAACTGAGTGTTTATTAATAAATAATTGTTGATTGAACTTTCAAGCTTTTTTTACACATTTTTTATACTAGGCTATTATACGTGCTTGTAGAAACAGAACGATCAAAGTACATACATAATTTATTAAAAGATACATTGGTAGGAAAGATACTAGCATATTACTTGGAACCGGACCTCTTAGCTTGCGAGACATTTATCTGCCTGAAATGGCTTTAAATGGTGACATTGGTTTGAGAAGGTATATTGCCGTATATACCTGTGCACACTCAAATTTATTATTTCACGTACAGTGCACTCCTTCCTACGCTTTTGTGCATTATTGTTTCGCAGGCAAATCTGCTTCTTTGTACCATGCCTTTATTTAAGTCCTAGATTTCCCTGAGACATTTCAGATTCTATTTTTCATTGTGAATGATGTAAAACTAAATTGCTTTTCCTGTGTTATGGAGACGGGGTTTTTATGCACACTTTTGGAGAGTTTGAAGAATTTTTAAACGGACAATATTTTATATGGTCAAAACGAATTGTTTGAAATAATAATAAAAATAGTAAATTAAAGCGAAGGAGTTGTGTCAGGATCGTGGCAAGTGGCGCTGCATTGTCTCTGCCTACTCCTGTGGAAAAAAGGCGTAAGATTAATTGATTTACCATCGAAATGCCTGGTGGTCTACCAGAGGAAGTCCAAAAAGTTTGACGACTAAAAAAAAACAATGTAATTTACGGCTGTCACATTTTTTTTATTGTGACTACATATGACAGAACCCCGCTTCATGTTAAGCTGGAGTGCGATCCATTAATGAATGTCACTGCTACTACAATTTAATAACTGTAAGTAGCAGTCACATCCACTATGCCGGCCTAGTTGGAACCTAGCCTAGTTAATATAATTATAAAATATTACAAATAAAAGCTATGAAACAAATATTTGCTCCGACTGGAAATCAAACCCGGGACTTTACGCGCAACAAACCAATCGCTGGACAATGGGCCAAAGGTGTACGCTTTGCTTAAAGTACCCAAGCAAGGTTATCATAGAAAAAAAGAACACATTGTCTGGAAACGCATTTCAGATGTCGCTTGCTCTACAAAGTAGTGTTATTAACTGCAAGGTTTTTTAAACATTTCTATACTAAAAAATCTTGTATCATAGAAACATATTGACTAATAGTACATAAATACTAATAAGACATTGGTACCGAGAGCCCGTTACATTACCAATAAACCACGGTCACATTAAACCACTAAACCTTAAGTAGCTCCTAATAAACGTGGCGAGACACGGATCGATCGCCAAATTATGTTTTAAAAAAATATATATATTAATTACGGGCTGTGAAATTAATAAAGGGAAATCACTCACCAGGGTTTTGTCACTTCACTTTTATTAAATTTGTATTTTAAAATGAGGCGGCCGCCTCCTTAGTTCGATGGTCCGAAAGCAAGAGAGTGTTTCAATGCCCGCGCCATGACTCGCGCACGCGCAGTGACATTTTATTTTTATAAGGAGATAGGCAAAGGGGTTTGGGATTCAGCCCGTAATGTATGAAAACCCACCATAATCCCCCCACCGGGAATCTCCCAAAGTTCCCCAGTTATTCAACCAGGGATGGTTAGAGTAGTGGACTGTATGTGTTTTAATGTGATAAGTGTATGTAGTAAAAACTAAGCTAATTACACTTACATAACTAAATATATATATATAACTTAGACAAAGAGATAGGCTACTCAACTTGTTAGTCAATTGTTAGCAATTACTTAGCTGTGTTCAAACTAAACAAATTGAAATCCTTCACAAATTACATTTAAGATAAGATTTAACCAATTTAATTGTCTTGACATTGTTACTTCATAATTGACTATGCATTTCGCTGTGAACAATTTATGAAGCTATAAACACAATCAAATTAGGTTAAAAAATGCATTTATAAAATTAGATATTTAACAATCAACCAATTTAATTCTTGACATTGTTACTTCATAACTTGACTATGCCTTACGCTGTGAACAAGTGATGAAGCTATAAACACAATTAAATTGGGTTGTTGACAATTTGAACATTTATGATTTGAAACTTAAATACGATTGAGCATTGAGTTAAATCTTAAAATTATTATAAACTATATTAATGAATTATTCGAATTAAAATTAAGTTTTAAAATTAAAATTTACTTAATCAAATATAAAAGTTATAACTTAGTTAATATTGTAGTGGCAGTGGACTAATTTTGACTACTGGCCGGACGTACTCACCCGACTGGGTACGAACTTTTACCACGCGTACCACACCATCGTGACCGGGATACAATTCTGTAACGCGACCGAGGTGCCATTGAAGCGGGGGTAAATCTGAATGAATTAATACTAATTCGCCTATTTTTATATTTCGACATTTATTAGTCCACTTGGCCTTTTGTTGTAACGTGTGCAAGTAATCCTTGCGCCACACATTCCAAAATCTTTGTGACATCTGTTGTACTAGTGTCCACCGTGTTAAGTGGTGTCGTGGTTCATCAACCAAGCTGTACTCCGGTACAGCGAGGAGTGAACGCCCTACCAGAAAATGTCCAGGTGTTAATGCTTCAAACTCGCACGGATCACTAGACAGTGTTGTTAATGGTCGCGAGTTTAAAACTGCTTCAATTCTTGTAAACAAAGTGGTGAGTTCCTCAAAGGACAATATTTGGGTGCCAACGACGCGTTTTAAATGAAGTTTCGCGGATTTAATAGCAGTCTCATACATTCCGCCGAAATGGCTTCCTGTTGGCGGATTATACTGCCAGTGTACTTTTCGAGTAGTGAATTGAGATAATAGTCTGTCGTTATGATCTTTATAAAATTGACATATCTCCGCAAGTTGTTTACCGGCTGCTACAAAGTTTCGACCGTTATCTGATATAACAGTATGACATAGGCCACGTCTGGATGTGAACCGATCGAACGCGGCCAAAAAGCACTCGCTTGACAACGAGGACAGCACTTCGAGGTGGACTGCTCGTGTTGCGAAACATACGAAGATGCATAAGTATGCTTTAGTACTTTTTGCATTTCGTCGATTGCTTTCCTTTGTGAGAAAAGGACCGCCTATGTCAGTACCTACTGTATGAAAGGCATGAATGTCATTAAGTCGAGATGTGGGTAAGTTTCCCATTATAGGTTTTAACGTCGGAGGTCTAACTTTGAAACAGGAGATACATTTAATTGTACGGGATCGAATTACACTACGAGCTGATATAATCCAATACTTTTGACTAATTACGCTTTGAAGTGAACGAGGACCTAAATGTAAATAAATAATGTGATAATAATCAATTAATATTTTTGTAAAATTAGAATTTTTAGGAAGTAATAACGGATGTTTTTGAGAATAGGAAATCTGTGAAGCAGACAGCCTACCCCCCACCCTGAGGAAACCGAGGGGGTCAATAAATGGACTAAGTTTTTTAATATTATTACTACAACTATTTCCCTTTGATAGGGCCGTAATATCAGCATTAAAATATTTATATTGAACTGTTTTTATTAGAATATCATGTGCTTTATTTATATTAGACAATGATGGACACCCTAAACACCGTTTAGATGGTTTAAGTTTACAATTATTTATGAATTGATAACACCGGGCCAATACATTTTGCAATTTATTGAAATTAGAATATTTATTAATGAAGTCTTCATATAAGTTGTCGAATGGACTCATTAATGAAGATGATGAAAGTGAAGCTACTTGAACTTTTAATTCTGGTACAGTGTCATTTTTAAAATGAATTATTGATTTAATTGGCCAATTCATCCGCGGTTCGTATGCCCACGCTGGGCCGCTCAACCACTCCGGCATCGCGAGAAGGGCTGACGGTAGGGCGCCGCGCGAACACACGTCCGCCGGGTTCTTATCTCCGCTAACGTGTGACCATGAGTCACTAGACACGGCTTCAAGGATCTTGGAAACTCGTGTAGCAACAAAAGTTTTAAGATTGTAACTGGGAGTGTTAAGCCACGCCAGTACCACGGATGAATCGGTGAAACAAAACGTTTCATTTATAGGAATGTGTTCTAATAAAATATTATTGGTATATTTAATTAACTTAGATAATAAATGTGCTGCCATCAGTTCTAAGCGCGGAATCGTTATTGTTTTTAAGGACGCGACCTTTGATTTTGCTATAAGTAAACTAATGTTAATATCATTATTTTTATTTATTGAACGCAAGTAAATGACAGCGGCGTAACCTGAGTTAGACGCGTCACAGAAACCTAACAGCTGATAATATGTGTGGTCGTGCACTGTCGCTTGACGTTTGTGCCTGAAAGATGACAACAATGGCAATTCGGAAACGTATGAATTCCACTCTCGCTCCAGCGTCGGGGGCAGTCTATCGTCCCACTCGATCTTCTGGAGCCAGAGTTCCTTCATGATGCATTTCGCGTAAAATATACAGGGAGCTACAAACCCAAGCGGGTCAAACTGTCGCGCTATTTGTGACAAGACGCTGCGCTTTGTGGGAGTGTGGCACACCTCATTAGTGGAGAAGGAGAAGGCATCTTCAGCTGGAAGCCACTGCAGACCTAAAACTTTGATGGAGAGATCCTTGTCATCTTCGAAGGTCAGTGGAGTTTCTCGGTAGTCAGCAGGAACTCGTTCCAACACCTGCGGACAGTTGCTGGACCACTTTCGCAAAATGAATCCAGCACCGCCCAGCAGAGTCTTCAGCTCGTCCTGCAGCTGGATAGCTTCCTCTATAGTAGCTACCGACCACAGTAGGTCATCAACAAAGAAACCACTTTTCAAAACTTTTGCAGCTAATTGGCATGACTGCCCATCGTCTTCCGCCAACTGATGCAGCACTCGAATGGCTAGGTACGGACTGCTAGCCACTCCATAAGTGAGAGTATTGAGTTCAAACACTTTAATTGGATCATTACTTGAATACCGCCACAGAATATGCTGATATGAACGTTGAGATTTGTCGAGTAATGTCATTCGATACATTTTACAAATGTCTGCAGATAAACAAATTCTATGAATACGAAAATTAATTAAAATTTTATTTATATCGCTTTGTAATTTAGGCCCAGCAAACAAAACGGAATTTAAAGAATTATTATTACTAGTTTTGGATGACGCATCAAACACTACACGAAGCTTCGTCGTAGTACTCGACGGTCGAAGGATACAAAAATGTGGAATAAGATATTTTGATTTTATTTTATTAAAATCGCCTAAACACGTCATGTGACCTAAATTTTCATATTCTAACATAAATTTATTATACTCTTCTCTAAGACTGGGTTGTTTATTTAATTTATTTTCTAAGTTATAGAAACGACGCACCGCTTGTTGCGACGAATCGCCAAGTTCACAATTTAATTTGAAGGGATATTTAACTATAAAACGGCCTATATGGTCTCGTTTGTATTCTCTTTGAAACAATGACTCGACAAAAAAATCATTTGGATTTTGAGGAATATCTGAAACTACCTTTTCAGTATCAAAAAATGATTGCATTATTTTTTCTAAATTATTTTGCGTAGATAATAAATTTACGGAAGCGTTTTCCATATTATCGTAGCGTTCCATTATTGTTTGGCCCGATATGATGTAACCGAATATTGAATTCATCGCTACCGGTATTCCCGTATAGCGCGGTAATATTTTTTGACCATTATAGATGTAAGGAAATAAATCACCGGCTATTAGCATGTCGACGGGCGCTGAAGTATGATATTCAGGGTCGGCTAAATCTAAATGCTTGAACTCGTTAATTATTTTATTTGATAATGAAATTGTAGGTAAATTATTTGTTATGTTTGTGACAACGACCGCATCAGTCGATAGAACGGGGCTAGATGAATTTCGTGGTTTAACCGAACACGTCACCAAACCGAAATGTTGCACTAACTTACCGCCTAGACCGACAGGTTCGAATGTACATTTGCGGCGCACTAACCCTAGCCGCTGTGCGCACGCGTTTGTTATGTAGCCAGACATGGCGCCGCTGTCGATTACTGCACGTACGGAGTGGTACCTACCCCAACTATCTGCGACGTGAATAACCGCGGTGCCCAATAATACCGTGGAGTTAGCTGAACACGTAAGGGCTACATTTTGACCATGAGAGGTCACCTCATTATTACTCCCACCAGCTCCGTTGTCAATGTGCAACGTGTGGTGATGCTTTTGTTTACAAAGTATGCAACTATTTTGAGAAGTACAGTTATTTGTTGTGTGACTATTACGCAGACAATTTTGACATAATTTTAATTCATTTATTTTAACTAATCGCTGTGACGGAGTTAAGGCGGCATATTTAAAACATTTGTATATCGTATGAGGTCGTTTACACATCAAACATTGGTAGAAATTTTTATTATTTTGCGAACTGACCGCAGTTAAACAACTTTTTTGTTGTTGACTTTTATTATTAAATTGTGTTTTATTTGATTTATTTTGATGTGTAAACTGACTTGTTTGCAATTTTAAACTAGACATTTCCAATACACGAACATGTTTTTCAATGAAATATTTTAAAATTTCAAATGTGGGTATTTGTTCCTGATCGACACTCTGTTCAAACTCGCGTCTTGTAACAGGGTCTAAGTTACGCAATGTCATGTAAAATAATAAGAAACTACACAAATCAGGAATATTTAATTGTGACAAAGCTTTAATATTTTCTGAAAATGTTTCTATTAAAGAATTTAATCCTACAGCTGATTCTATATTTAAAGGTTTAAATTGAAATAATTTATCTAAATAACTAGTAGCTAAGGCGCGTTTATTTTCGAATCTTTTAATAAGCATTTCCCAAACTATAGGGTAATTATCACTGGTGACTGGCATACTTTTAACAATGCTTAATGCGGGCCCACTCACCGCTGATAATAAATAATAATATTTTTCGATATTAGAAATGTCTTCGTTGTCATGTATAAGACCACTAAATGTGTCGAAAAATGTTTGCCAATTTTCTAATTTTCCGTCAAAATTATATAATTCAAGTTTAGGTAAACGGGGTTTTGACTTCGGGCAGCAGCGCGCCACGGAAGCGTACGGCTCGGTCGCGCCGGCGGCGCGAGCGGCCGCTGCGCGCTGCGCTTGCATACCCTCATCCACACTTTTTATCGCGTAATATATTTCGTCAAAACTTTCAATTTCTTTATAGGATGCTACATATTTAGGTTTATATTTTAATTTAATTATATTAATCTGCGTAATGCAGTTTTCGTACTGCACACGTATTTGATCAATTTCATTGATGCGTAATTTGAACTCGCAGACTAAATCGTCATTATATTGAACGGATTTCGATAATTCAAATAACTTTTGAAGTTTTAAGAAACATACTTCTTTTTTTGTAATATGAGGCTGTAATAATTCATTTAAATCAATGCTCTTTGTTTCGGCGTCCATTTTATTACCTACCTAAGTTTGTAGGTTTTAATAAAATTGATTTAAAATACACAAACAAAATTTGAAATAATGTAATGTGAAGTGATTACAATGTTTAAAATGTGTGAAAATGTGATTATCTGGCTGAATAGTTGGGTAATCCGGCTCGAAGGACCAACTTATGGCGAGACACGGATCGATCGCCAAATTATGTTTTAAAAAAATATATATATTAATTACGGGCTGTGAAATTAATAAAGGGAAATCACTCACCAGGGTTTTGTCACTTCACTTTTATTAAATTTGTATTTTAAAATGAGGCGGCCGCCTCCTTAGTTCGATGGTCCGAAAGCAAGAGAGTGTTTCAATGCCCGCGCCATGACTCGCGCACGCGCAGTGACATTTTATTTTTATAAGGAGATAGGCAAAGGGGTTTGGGATTCAGCCCGTAATGTATGAAAACCCACCAAACGAAAATAAGTAGTTTTTATTATCAATGCACCCAAAAAGTTGCTTTTAATAGAAACACTTTAAAAGTGCCGGTTCATATATTAAGATTATTTTGTGGGTCGTTTTTAATTAGTTTAATCATTTTTAAATTAATTTTATTAAGGAAGCTTCATTTGCCGACAGATTATGTGTTATCAATGTTCCATTTTAGTTACGCTAAAATAAGGCTGATTCTACATAATGACATTTACAGTCCGTGAAGTGATTTAGTCGCGTTTCGGGATCAGCTTGTAAGTTGCCGATTCCAACAAGTAGATGTGGCTGTTACTTACAGTTATAAAATTGTAGTAGTAGTGGCATCTATTCATGGACCACATTCCAGCTAAAGGCCGGCGACTGCAAACCGCAGACAACACTGTTGAGACAATCAGCATTTGCTAAGTCATATGATGTTTGGAAACAATATTAATGCGGCAGCTGCAGACTATTATCGTATTGCACAGAATCAAACGCACCTTTAACATCAAACTAACATATGTAGAGTCAAAATTTTATAGTTTGTTGAACGTGGTGGTTCTATCCTAGATCGGCAGACTGGGCAAATGACCTGATAGGCAGGTCTTAATATTTTCTGAGGTTTTATCATTATGGTCGCGGCCAAAATTCGAATTATTATAGCTATAGTGAGCTGCAAAATTATTTTATTTCATAAAACAGTAGTTTAATCTTTCCAGTGTCATTGAAATAAATTAATCAACTCAGTCTCGCGATGCAGTGCAACATATATTTATCTCTTTTTCGCTTTTCACAACTATCATTCCGTCCTACTTCCACTCATATGTGCCATTTACAAACACTAAACTCGTGTAGGTGACGTATTTACCTCATTTTACCTAATATATTTTTTTAATTCACTTTTTTATACTAACCCACTAAAGGCTTGTATCATAGAAACAGGACAACCAAAGCACATTGGTGCAAGTCAGCAAGTGGTTTTGAACCCGTGCTCTCGGTTTGAGTAACCATTGCACTACCACTACACCACGGCCGCAAATAACATTGAATATATCTATAAAAAAAGGATATTAACTATAAAATTAAATTATAAATAAAAAATAACATCTAGACTAGAGACATCACATCAGAGATAGTCCCAAGGAGACTGGCAAGCAAGGCTAATACGTTGGCAGAAATAATTGGCAGCCTTTCTTTCAAATAAGTATAAAAAAAAAACAAATTTTTTACATATTTTTTTTATTGTGACTCGACATATGACAGCACCTCGCTTGATGTTAAGCCGGAGTGCGATCCATGAATAAATGTCACTGCTACTACAATTCAATACCTTTGAGTAGCAATCACATCCACTATGCCGGCCTAGTTGAAGCCGGCAACTTACAAGCTGATCCCGAAACGTGACCAAATCACTACACGTTAAGTATACTTGTAAGTGGTGGTACAACCCCGGATCGGCAGACTGTGTATACCGCTGTTATTAAGTCATAAATGAACCTCAGTCAGTGTACAGCCAGCCTAATAATTTTATCGGAGTGCACCTACGAATCGGTTCATTAAAGCGTAGAAATGTTGATTGTGTAATCGAATCAGTCATGTTGTTTTAGTCACTATACTATTATTTCCTGGGTTTGAAGTAATAATAAATACAAATGTGGGAACAGATGTATCTTTTTAAATTTAAATTATAATGCTAATAAAATAAGAATAGGACGGAATCCGCGCCATTTTGTGACGTCTAACTCTCCAACCAAGTGGAATGCTTTGCCAGACCATGTGTTCTCTCCATCCTATAACCTTGGATCCTTCAAGCGTTTCTCTTTAAGATCCTTTGGTGGTTTGAGCACACGGAGAGGATGAGTAAAAGTACTTTGACGAAAGGACTTTATAAATCTGATATGGATGGATGAGTTAAACGAGGCGAACCCAGGAGGTTTTTTTTTCGGCCAAATTGAAGACATTCTTAAGAAAGATGGGTTGCCTATAGTGCCAATAGTAGCTTGTATGAAAAAAATACAATAATGAGTGGTAGGCAGTGGTACCCAGTCTGCCGATCCGGGGTAGTACCACCACTTACAAGTATACAGGCCGTGAAGTGATTTGGTCGCGTTTCGGGATCATCTTGTAAGTTGCCGGATCGAACTAGACTGGCATAGTGGATGTGATTGCTACTTACAGTTATTAAATCGTAGTAGCAGTGACATCCATTCATAGACCACACTCCAGCTTAACATTAAACGGGGTGGTGTCATATGTCAAGTAACAATATCATAAAAAAGTACTTATTACTTTTGTTTACTTTATCGTTAGAGTGCGCGATATATGTGGTTTGAAAGAAGATGTAGTGACAAGGATTGACAAAGGAATGCTTCGGTGGTTCGGGCACATGGAAAGGATGGTTGAAAGTAGATTGACGAAAGGAATTAATAAATCTAATATGGATGGATCTTAGTAAGTGGCGCTCTATTATCTCTGTCTATCCTTGTGGGAAAAAGGCGTGATAATTTGATTGATTGATTAATTATTTCTATCGCGCACTGTGCTATTCCTTATTCTATTCGCAATCGTCACTCCAGATGCAGTCCTTAATGACCGCATTTCTACAGCGTTAATTCTACTCTCATGCTTCTTCTGCCACACCCAACATTCACTTCTATCTATACATGAATGTAGGAACAACCGCATTATAAACAGCCATCCGTGACTAAACTATAACAATACCTACACTTTATATAATTAAGAAAGGTACGTACCTTCAATTGGTATTACCGAAGCAATATACCTCACAAGGGAACTGTGCCGTAATTATATGATTTATGAGGCATAAAATTAACATATTACATCGCTAAGCCGTTCCTATCTACCTCTAAATGGATATAACACCGTTATGATACTAATAACACTTAAAATTTAAGACTGAATTTAAGCTCATAGTTAAAATTAATTTGATTTTTAAGTACGCTTTTTATACTAACTTTGTTTGTACGTAAAAACAGTATCCTATTCCGGTCGGTACAGTATAGTACAGTAGTAATAAATTCTGATGATAATCGTGGCGTAGTGGTTAGCACACCAGTCCGCTAAGCGGAAGTCCCGGGTTCGATTCCCGGTCGGAGCAAATATTAAATAAATAAAAATAAATGATAATTTAAAAAATGAGACAGATATTTGCCTGAACCAGTCACTGATACCACTTACATTAACAACTGGCACAAAATCGCTTCACGGTCTATATCTCTTTCTATCACGGTCTATCACGGTTTCCTTAGGCCGGCATAGTGGCGGCGGCTGGGGCAGCCGGGAACTGACTCGGTTATTCCAGTCGTCGTCACTCTTGGACCTCCTCTTGCTTATCATCAGGCGAGTCGAGGTCAGATGTAGTGTCACAATAAAAATAAAAAAAACATTTCAGGTAGAGGATCAAAAATGAGTAGAGGATAGGTAGAGAGACAAAAGATACTTTGGTTGTCCTGTTTCTATGATACTAACACTAGTATAGAAATGTAAAAAAAAGAAGATGTCGCAGATGTCGCAATTTGCACAATCCCGACATAACTCTCTTGCTTTTTTAATTCTCTTCACACAGGCTCATTATTTATCGACACCTAGACCCCTGCTTTTAGGAATCATCATCAGCCAGAAGGCGGCCACTGCTGAACATAGGCCTCCCCCTTAGAACGCCATTCCGAACAAGATGCTAGTTGCATCCACCGGCATATCAATTAAATATTCAAATTGTCACGCCTTTTTCCAATGGAGACAGGCAGAGACAATGGAGCGCCACCTACCACGATCCTGACACATCTTCCTCGCTTCCTTCATATCCACAATTCTCTTCGTACAAGCTCTAAGGTTATGGGCACTAGGCAACCTAGCTTTCTTGAGGATGTCTCCGATTTGACCACCGGAATATCATTGTTAATATTAAAATACAATAAATGAAAACCCGCTATCCTGCATTTTTTGTTAAGTCAAATCGAAGTCAGGTGTCAAAAAAGACAAGCACGTCCTTTAAAAAAAGATACTGTGAACTAATCACATTTCTTATACTATTTCTTTTTAATAGCCGTTTAAAGGCTGGTTCCAGTGATAGCTATGGTCTGATGCGATAAATATATCTTCTTAAAGTAACATTTTTTTATTATGACGCTATTACACCATCTACCAATAAAGTTGTGAGTAACAGTCCGTCATTTAGCTTTATCCATTGGTTAAAGTGCCGAGTCTTTAGATTAGATATCACAATACCAAAAGTAACTAATTGTTAAAATTTGGTGAACAGGGGGCCGCCTGCGCAACTTCGATGGGATTTATTTTTCCTCCCTTTTGTCAAAAAGTTACGCGGTCGCTGTTAGTGCCAAAAACAATGTTATTTATTCGGTCAATAAGTTTAAATGAACTTTAACTGTCAATGAAAATGAACATTAATGCTTAGTTTTTGGAGTCAATTTTAATTTTGAAGCTCATTAATGGAGTTCAACTGTCAAAACGAAGCTCATTCTCATTGTCATTGGAGTTACGCGGTCGGCCTGCAGGTGAACAATCTTAATTTCAATCCCTTTAAGATAACACTTTCTAGCAACACAGTGTCTGAATAAGTCTCTCTTTTTCTTTTTTACAAGGCGACCGTGGTGTAGTGGCAGTGCAATAGCTACGTAAGCCGAGTGGCACGGGTTTGAAACCACTCAACGGAAGCACATATATCAACGGTACCGGTGATATATGTGCTTTGGGTGTCCTGTTTTTATGATACAAGCACCTAGCTTGGTATAGAAATGTATAATAATAATAAAAAAATATATATTCTATATATTTTACCATGTCCTTGTTAATTAAATATTTAACCTACACGCCTGGAGTTCTGGATTTTTCTCTGCGTATTTATTAAATTTATACCTAACAATAATTATAATTTAAGTGACACTTACTTTACTCGGCAATTTGCTCAGACGTCGTGAGATAAGCCCTTAATGTAATTTATTAACATTTATTAATTTAATAGATCAAATAATGAAAATCGTTCAATTAAATGAAATTATTAATATTGGTAATTATGTAATAGAAAAAAATTACAATAAAGCGAACAACTTTATTCGCTTTATTGTTATTATTTATTATTATTTAATTGTGGATGTAAAGGAAGCAAGAGAGTTTTGTCAGAATCATGTAAGTTGTCACTCCGTTGTCTCTTCTTGTCCCTTTGGGAACTGAGGTGTGAAATTTATTATTATTATAGCTTGTAGTTGAAATGGCCTTAAACTATTTTCTGAGGACACCTTGTTCTTTTAACGCCTCAGTGATTTGACAGTCGGTGTTGTTTAATATAGTCTGGGACAAAATTTGTATTAATGATTGAGTGATGGTTGAATTTGTTACTTCATAAGATGGGTTCATTGTCATTTAGGTTGTAATTTTCATAGTGGTGATTCTGGTAAGCATATTGATGATAAATTAACTGAGTAGAGTTTTTTAATTTTAATTTTATATTTTGTGAGCAAGAGAAGGTCGAAGAGGACCGACGATTGAAAAACACATTTTATTTTTTGGGCTCATGTAAAGAATGAGTAAAAGTAGATTGACGAAAGATATTTATAAATCAGCCCCCCTAGCACGGCAATCCAAGAAGCAAGATAAAGAACTGCAAGGAATATTATTGTAACTCATTTTAAATAACTTAATAGACAGGATCATTAAAATGTTTAAAAATTTATTTATTTAAAAAGTATTCAACGTTGTTTTACAAAACCTTTATATATCTTTTTTGGGCATTTTGATGTACTGTTCTAGTAAGTTACTTAAAACAAGTTGCAATGATATTCATTGCAGGTCTTTATCTTGTTTCTTGGATGGCCGTGCTAGGGGGCTGATGTGGATGGATGCTTTAAACAAGCCTGGCCCAGGCTATTCTGATCAAATCGGAGACATCTTCGAGAAAGCTAGGTTGCCTAGTGCCCAATACCTTAGAGATTGTGCTGTCATATGTCGAGTCACAATAAAAAAAAAACAAAAAAAAAGATTGTATGAAGAGAATTGTGGATGGGAAGAAAGCGCGGGAGTTGTGTCAGGATCGTGGCAAGTAGCACTCCATTATCTCTTCCTATCCCCATGGGGAAAAGGCGTGACAACTTGATTGATGGATTGAATTTATTGTTATATACGGGCTCGTTTCCGCTCTTGACTTCTTTGCGGCTTCTTTGTGCGTTCTTTAAAGGTTTGCTTTCAGCGTACGGAAGGACAGGAGACCCTTCTCGTTTCTGCAGACCTCTGAAAGTATGCTTGGAGGTATGTTTATGTTTAGGTAGATTGACGAAAGGAATTAATAAATCTGATGTGGATGGATGCGGTAAGCGATGCAGGCTCAGGAGGGTGTTTTTCGACTAAATCAGAGATATTCTCAAGAAAGTTAGGTTGCCCATTACCGTAGAGCTGGTATGAGAGAATTGTGTATGCGAGAGTAGCGAGGTATTTGTGTCAGGATCGTGGCAAGTGGCGCTCCATTGTCTCTGCCTATCCCTGTGAGAAAAAGGCGTGACAGTTTAAATTAAATTAAATGTTGTGTTTATGTTTATGTTAAAATAGTTAACAGAAAACTAGTTCGTCTAATGTTTTCTTAGTCATAGTAAAGTTGTGCACATAAAAATTCCTACGGTCCCCCAAAAATAGACCACCGAGCTAATCGATCCGGAAATAAGGTCTTTGATCTTTCGACGTGGTACAATGTCATCTCTACATAAAAAAAAAACTATTATGTAGTTTATTAAGTATTTTCTTACGTTTATACAAAAAAAACGGCTTAAGTTTAGCTTATAAACTGGTAGGCATTACCTCCTCTTGCTTATCATCAGGCGGGTCAAGGTCAGATGCCGTGTCACAATAAAAAAAATGGGGTTATATGCACAATCTGCCGAACCGATATAATACCACCACTCGTGTACAGTGTACAGACTGGGAAGTGACTTAGTCGCGTTTCAGGATCAGCTTGTACGTCACCGGTTTCAACTAGGCCGGCATAGTGGTTGGGACAGCTACGTGAAGATAAATAACTGTAGTAGTAGTCGCCTCTATTCATGGATCATACTTCAGCCTAACATCACGCAGGATAATTTCATATGTTGAGCCCTAATAATAATATTTAATGACATTTCTATTAGGCATAGTAAATGCGACTGCTACTTACAGTTATTTACAGTCGCATCTTACTGCTACTTACAGTTATTTAACTGTGAGTAGCAGTCGCATCTTACAGTTATTTACAGTCGCATCTTACTGCTACTTACAGTTATTTAACTGTGAGTAGCAGTCGCATCTTACAGTTATTTACAGTCGCATCTGACTGCTACTTACAGTTATTTAACTGTGAGTAGCAGTCGCATCTTACAGTTATTTACAGTCGCATCTTACTGCTACTTACAGTTATTTAACTTTAAGTAGCAGTCGCATCTTACAGTTATTTACAGTCGCATCTTACTGCTACTTTCAGTTATTTAACTGTGAGTAGCAGTCGCATCTTACAGTTATTTACAGTCGCATCTTACAGTTATTTACAGTCGCATCTTACTGCTACTTACAGTTATTTAACTGTGAGTAGCAGTCGCATCTTACAGTTATTTACAGTCGCATCTTACTGCTACTTACAGTTATTTAGCTGTGAGTAGCAGTCGCATCTTACAGTTATTTACAGTCGCATCTTACAGTTATTTAACTGTGAGTAGCAGTCGCATCTTACAGTTATTTACAGTCGCATCTTACAGTTATTTACAGTCGCATCTTACAGTTATTTACAGTCTCATCTTACAGTTATTTAACTGTGAGTAGCAGTCTCATCTTACAGTTATTTAACTGTGAGTAGCAGTCGCATCTTACAGTTATTTACAGTCGCATCTTACAGTTATTTACAGTCGCATCTTACAGTTATTTACAGTCGCATCTTACAGTTATTTAACTGTGAGTAGCAGTCGCATCTTACAGTTATTTACAGTCGCATCTTACAGTTATTTAACTGTGAGTAGCAGTCGCATCTTACAGTTATTTACAGTCGCATCTTACAGTTATTTAACTGTGAGTAGCAGTCGCATCTTACAGTTATTTACAGTCGCATCTTACAGTTATTTACAGTCGCATCTTACAGTTATTTACAGTCTCATCTTACAGTTATTTAACTGTGAGTAGCAGTCGCATCTATTCATGCACTTTTTTATTGTGACTTGACATATGATGATGTTGATCTTGAGCTGGAATGCGGTTTATGAATATTTATATTTTATTATATATAAAATATAAATATTCATAAAATTATATTTTTGAATGCTTGATATTATTAACTATACTAGAAGCACGCTGTTGAATACTGATTGCAAACAATTGCATTTTCGATGTGTTGCATCCATGTTTTGTATTGGTTCGTGTGCGTACATGCAGTGGATAGGCGCGTCATTTTGGCTTAGACAGACTTTACTGGCAAATGGTTTTGTAGCGGAGTCTTTTTTTTTTTTTTTTTTATTTTTTATTGTGACTCGACATATGACAGCACCCCGCTTGATGTTAAGCCAAAGTGTGGTCCATGAATGAATGTCACTGCTACTACAATTCAATAACTGTGAGTAGCAATCACATCCACTATGCCGGCCTAGATGGAACCGGCAACTTACAAGCTGATCCCGAAACGTGACCAAATCACTTCACGGTCTGTATACTTGTAAGTGGTGGTACTACCCCGGATCAGCAGACTGGGTACCACTGCCTACCACTCTTTGATAACCAGACCCGAAGCAAATATCCATCTCTTTTTTTTTTTATTAACAAATATTTGAAATATTTAATACTATTAAATATTACAAATAAAAGCTATGAAACAAATATTTGCTCCGACCGGGGATCGAACCCGGGACTTTACGCGCAACAAACCAGTCGCTAAACCGTTCGTCCACGCCTGTCGCCAAACAAACAAACGTCTTTGTTTGCGTGACCATTTCACGACCACTAGACTATGTCGCCTTATTATTCATTTTAGGCTTTTCTTTACAATTTCAACCTTTTCTCTTAATTAACTTAAGAAAACATTTTAAGCATATTTACCTAAATCAGCTAAGAGTCCTTTACAAAAAGAAAATCCCTGAAAAAAATTAAGGGCGCTTCACAGGGAGTGTAATTAAGGGAATTAGGTGCAATGGAATAATTAAAAGGAAGAACGCTGAAAGATCTGAAAAGCCTTTTTAATGACAATGACTCAAACGACCTCCCTGATGGACAGGAGAAAGGTCGGGGTTATTCTGAAAACTGCTCCCATAATAACTGGGACGAGTTTTTAATGAAGATTTTTTATTTATTGTGACTCGACATATGACAGCACCCCGCTTGATGTTAAGCCGAAGAGTGGTCCATGAATGAATGCCACTGCTACTACAATTCAATAACTGTGAGTAGCAATCACATCCACCATGCCGGCCTAGATGGAACCGGCAACTTACAAGCTGATCCCGAAACGTGACCAACTCACTTTACGGTCTGTATACTTGTAAGTGGTGGTACTACCCCGGATCGGCAGACTGGGTACCACTGCCTACCACTCTTTGAAAACCAGACCCGAAGCAAATATCCCTTTTTTTATAAAAAAATAAATGCAATTTATATTTGCTCCGACCGGGAATCGAACCCGGGACTTAACGCGCAACAAAACCGTTCGTCCACGCCTGTCGTCAAAATGCCGCTATGCATTCTACGAGTAACTAGTCTACCTTAGAAACAATAAAACAATTTTTTTTGTATGAGGTAGGTGCAAAATTAAATAGTAGCATTTAGTCTGAAGCATACTACTAATTCTAATATACTTTATAATAAATCAGTATACACTAAACATACTAAAAATATAATACTAATACAAATCTATATCTATATCTATATACATATATAAAATTGGAGTGTCTGTTTGTAATATTGAAATAACCGTTTTTTAATACATGTATATGAATATGTATACGGTACATATACCAAAATAACATTTTTTACAATTTTTGTCTGTCTGTCTGTCTGTTTGTTCCGGCTAATCTCCAGAATGGCTGGACCGATTTTGACGGGACTTTTTTTGGCATGTAGCTGATGTAATAAGGAGTAACTTAGGCTATGTTTATTTTAGAAAAAATGCTTTATAATAAATAAAATATAAAATAATTTCTAACAAAAAAAAAACCGACTTCAAATAGTAAACTAAAAAGCAAAAAATAAATTTTCTTCGCACAAAGTAATACGTATTTTCATTTAGTTAAATAGAAATGATTAAATAATTACTTTATAATTTTAAAGTCGGTGCCAAGTAAAACAATAACTGTGTATAGATGAATCTTTCTAACAACTGACGATAATATTAGTAGGTAATTATTACGAAATATCTGTTCTGTGGTAACTCACAGTACTTCCTTATTATCCTTGTTTTGGTTTTGCTAACAGATTTTGTGATTTTTTTAAATTTAATACGTTCATGCTATTATTATAAGTATTGGATAGTTATTCATATTTAAATGCCATTGGATTCCATTTTGAGTATTTCATTTTAGTAAATTCTTTTGATTTATTTCAACATGTATCTTGAGTACATTTGTTATGTAAATAGCTACTATATGTCTAAGTTGTATTTAGTGTCCTTTCATAATTCGTTTTCATTTACTAGTAGTTTGTAAGCCAGTATTTAGGTACATAATATTAAAAAAGTTACTTTGATAGTTAGTAGGTACCGATTCTTATATTTTTATAAGAATATTTAATAATATTGTGTGTACTTAGTAATTTGATATAGTAGTAAGTTGTTGTAGCATTGACTTGGCACCGACTCCAAAATTATAAAGTAATTATTTTTTCATTTCTATTTAACTAAATGAAAATACGTATTACTTTGTGCGAAGAAAATTTATTTTTTGCTTTTTAGTTTACTATTTGAAGTCGGTTTTTTTTTGTTAGAAATTATTTTATTTTACGATTTTAAGTGATGGTTAGACTGAGCAAAGATGCTTCTCGAATGAAGAGAAGACGGTTACTTCAGACGGAAAATGATAGACGAAAACGATTAGACATAATAAAAAAAACTTAACAAACGCACTAGTCGCCCCTACGATGAAGATCCCCTCGATTTCTCTGGTCTGCCATCATCAAACCCTGATTTCCTTATCATAGGACCACCTTTGAAATATCTTCTTTCCAACAAAAAAAGAATAATCAAAATCGGTTCATTAACAACGAATATAAACGGCTGAATTGAGAAACTTCCTCTTTTTTTGAAGTCGGTTAAACTTTGATTCCCTTATCATCAAAATCGGTTCATAAACAACGAAGTTATCCGCGAACAAACATAAAAAAGATATATACAGTCATTTTAGAAACCTTCTCCTTTTTTGAAGTCGTTTAAACCCTGATTTCCTTATCATGGGACCACCTTTGAAATATCTTCTTTTTAACAAAAAAAGAATTATCAAAATCGGTTCGTAAACAACGAAGTTATCCGCCAACAAACATAAATTAGAATGTTGAAAATTTAAGACTTATATGATTTTCTCATGGATGCCATTATCAGAACTGGACCAAATTAAATGGGGACCAAACGGGAAGCATCAGCTATCAAATAAAAAAAGAATCATTAAAATCGGTTCAACCAGTCAAAAGTTATGAGGTAACAAACATAAAAAAAAAACATACTGGTCGAATTGAGAACCCCCTCCTTTTTGAAGTCGGTTAAAATCAAAAACATTTTCCCATACAAAATTACGTGCGTTCAGAAATTTATTTTGGGTAAACTAAGGAAAATATATAAAGCTGTTGAGAATTGAAAACAAATTATTATTATTAATCTACTATTATTATAAATGAAGTCCGTTTGTGTGTTACGCTTTCACGCAAAAATTGCTGAACCGATCATCATGAAATTTTGTACACATATTCTTGGAGGTATCAGAAGTAACATAAAATCCTTTTTTAATAAAAAAAAATGTGAAAAATAAAAAAGTTGTTTGACAAAAAAAATCCTATTATAAAAATAGGTACAAGGAGTTGGTTCAAACCCTGAGTACTATAATACCATCGCACTGTATTACCGACAGTCACGTCAACATCTAATCCAATCAACTGTACTATGGAGACTACACTTTCCATAGACTACACTTTTAGCTGTTTGAATTTTTTCTTTGTTGTTATTTCCTTCTGTTACTATATGCATATCCCACTATTGATATAAATGTGAATGTGAGTTTGTTTGTTACGTTTTTATTTTTGGAGGTACTAGAAGTAACATGGGTTTCTTTTAAATTAAAAAATATTGTTTACTATAGTTTCCAGTTGACTATAGTTTTAACTGTTTGGAATATATATTTATTTTTATTTCCATCTGTCATTTTTATATGAGTTATCGAGTTATAAACACAAAAAAGTCGAATTGAGAACCTCCTTCTTTTTATGACTGACCAAATTTTACGCGGGTGAAACTGCGGGCACAGCTAGTAATACAATAAATACATACACATAAATATACTGTTGTTGGGAGCTACGAGTATTTAAAAATGTGTGAAAACCATCTTTTTAAATAGTTATCTATTATAAAGATAAGTCAATTTCAGGTACGTGTTATATATATATATATACGTACGTAAATGAAGGTTACTGCTACTACAATTCAATAACTGCAATTAGCAGTCACATCTACTATGCCGGCCTAATTAGAACCGGCAACTTAGAAGCTGATCTCAAAACGCGACTAACTCACTTCACTTCCATACACTTGTAAGCGGACGGATGCACTGCTAGTTGCAGTTATTTACCTGTAGTAGCAGTCGCCTCCTTTCACAGACTCCAGCTTAACATCAGCAGATGTTAAGCCACAATAAAAAACACAGTGTTTTATTTATTATCCCTACCATGAATAAAACGAACTATTAAAGGCGACCGTGGTGTAGTGAAAGTGCAATAGCTACGTAAGCCGAGTGGCACGGGTTCGAAACAACTCACCGGTAACAATGTATCTTTTATATTTATGTACTTTGGTTGTCCTGTTTCTATGATACAAGGCACTTAAGTAGCTCTTAGTATAGATTTTTTTAAGTGTGAATAATCTATTTGATGTAATACAAAAAAAACGTTTATTCATATTAAAAAAAGTATCTAGAAATGGCTTTTCAAATGAGAAGAGTAAGGAAGGACCTAATTAGCTGAGGACAGTACTCGGATTTTTCACTCTCCGTTTTATATAGAATATAAACCCAAAAGACACCACTAAAAATCAGTATCTAAGCAAAAGTGACTTTCAATAGTCAACTTATCTTAGCCCTTATAAATGATAAAGCGTCTAGTAATCGGTGGACTATGTTGTTTTGTATATTACTACTTTAAAAATGGTTCCTGTAGAAAAAACCGTCTTTACAAATACGCCTTCTTTAAATTAAGTTGTGTTATTTTAATATTCAAATCTATATTATTGTTAAAAGGCATCCCATCAAAAACAATACTTGTCAAAAAAACCAAGTCTCGCAACTCAGTTGTTCTGCGGTAAAAATTTGTCAGATCCATGTAATACCAAGTCGGTTATTAATTTATTCAGTCTCTACTTAAGCGACTTTCCGTCTTAATACGTCCAGTCTCTAAGACCACGATCGTGGTCTATAACAATTGAAAATCAATTGTGTCTGGAATCCCCGTACTCGAAGCATTAAGTTGTTACGTAATAATTAACAGTATCTTATAGTGACGCATATCAATATTAAAATTCTTTAATGTTTTATATAAATATATTGAGACTTGGCCATCGCACTAAATAATTGAATTTACATGTGTTTTCAGGCGATTGAATTTACACGTGTTTTCAGGCGATGGCCAAGTCTCAATATATTTATATAAAACATTAAAGAATTTTAATATTGATATGCGTCACTATAAGATGTTGTTAATTATTACGTAACAACTTAATGCTTCGAGTACGGAGATTCCAGACACAATTGATTTTCAATTGTTATGGACCACGATCGTGGTCTTAGAGACTGGACGTATTAAGACAGAAAGTCGCTTAAGAAGAGACTGAATAAATTAATAACCGACTTGGTATTACATGGATCTGACAATTTTTTACCGCAGAACAACTGAGTTGCGAGACTTGGTTTTTTTGACAAGTATTGTTTTTGATGGGATCTCATTTCTTTTTGTATTTTGTAGACGGTTATTTTGTAATGCGCTACCACATACTCGATTATAGCAAGTCTAATATCACACGACGACTCAATATTCCCATACATAGAGAATGACAAAGAATGAAATAAACACGAACCATCACCAGGTATAGGAATAACCCAGTGTGGACAAGGCTGATCATTCACATACAGTATTACTGAATCCATTGCGACTACCTACAAGTTAGATTGCAAAGTTATTTTTATGCAGAAATACGATTAGGTAATAAGAAATTTATAAATACTTAGGTACTTAAAGTATCAATATTTAATTTAAATTATTTATCCGAACAACGTCTAAATTGTAAGCAAATAATATCAGTAAACCAATAAGAGTAGCCTTTAGTCGTCAAACTAATATAGCAATCGAAATTATCAATGAAAATCGCAAACTTATAGGTAAGAACTCTGAGCACATCCGAACAGCATTGGGTAGCTCGCGCGCATGTATGAGCGCGGTTGCTGCTCGCTCGGCGACATTCACCTTTCCGCGCGCCCCGCCACTGTCCCCGCCCGCGCCCTCGCGCTAGCAATAATAATAATTGCCGTAAAATAAATAAAATCTTAAAACATCGTTACGAATAAAGCCAATATTGAAAAATTTAACTGAAGACTTTGGGCAATTTTATAACTTTGGAGAAGGGAAGGGCTTAATTTTCTTTGCGGTCTTTTCTAGATTTTTTAGTTTTTCCTTGATTCATACACCAAACACTACTTATATTCCAAATTTGAAGCTTCTAGGTTTGCTAGAAGTGCCTTAGTATTTTGATGATCGGTGAGTCAGTGAGTGACAAAATTTAAGAAATTTGACCCGTTATAATTCTTAAAATACTGGTTCAAATTGAATGAAATTTGAAATATACGTGTCTTTACAATGCCTGCATGTGGTTACTGAAAATTTCAGTCTTCTAGTTTTATCCACAACGAAGTTACAGGGGGTCGAAAATGGTCTGAATTGCTTCGAGAAAAGGATGGTACGGCCGTGACGCTTTGCTCGACTTGGTCGGGGCACGGCCGTGCCCCCAGATAACCAGGCCGGTATAGTGGATACAGCTACAAGGCGACCGTAGTGTAGTATTGTTTAATTCATATATTAGACAAGACACAAGACAAAGTACCATTGTCTCTGCCTATCTCTGTGAGAAAAAGGCGTGACAATTTAAATGATTGATTGATTTTAATCCATATATTATAAACGATACATTTGATTTAATGTATCGTATACAAATCATGTTGGTATATATACGAACGAGTACATTAAATGTATCATTTATATGTATTATGTAGCAATCTACCTAGTGGTTTTTTGAACCGGGAGCTCTTGGTTTGTGTGACCATTTCACTACCGTCGCCACTATCACATTAACATGAATTATTATTAAGCTTCTTTTTTTGTGACACGACATATGACAGCACCCCGCTTGATGTTAAGCTGGAGTGTGGTCCATGAATGGATGTCACTGCTACTACAATTCAATAACTGTGAGTAGCAATCAGATCAACTACTACAATCTGATCCCGAAACGCGACCAAATTACTTCATGGTCTGTATACTTGTATGTGGTGGTACTATCCCGGATCGGCAGACTGGGTACCACTGCCTACCGAAATTCACTACCAAAGATAACATTAATTTCTATTATAAATTACATTTACTAAACGTAAAGACGTATTAAGTTATTCAAAGACAATATAAATTCAAGTAAATTATAAATACACCTTTCAAGACATAATGGGTTTATCGCTTCAATTATCATACCACCCACATCATTAATAATTTCAGTTGAATTTCAGCCTTAACACCCACTTAATAAAATCTATTTAGCATTGTGTAACGTGGGCGATAGTGCGCAAAAATAGCTCGAACTCTGAGGCTTTGTCCTAGCTGGACATGTAAAGCGATTATACAAACTATCCCCACACTCAATTATGAAATGTTTAGCGCATATAATTTTTGTGATGCTTAGCTAGGACGAAACGTGTTAGTCTTTATGATTACTATTGATTCGTCATACTTATAGTGGGTACAATTGAATAACAATTATTATTGTGACGCATGTTTTTATTCGCCCCTGTGACTTTTCTGTCCTCCATTTCGGATTCGGTAGGATTCCGTCATTGAATTGTATACAAAAAAAGTTCTATATTAAAAATCTCTATTATAGCAATAAATCTCCTATGAAACAGCTGCCTTTTAATTGACATTTTTTCTACACATTGCGAATAGATAATCTACCTAGCTAAACCGAACCGTATTTTCAAGTTATAAGATCGTAGCGTTTGTTAATCAGGCAACGCGATACACTGTCCAGCTAGGACGAAAGGTAAGGGCCATTAAATCGCTTAATTGTGCTGTCGATATGTAGTGGAAGCCATCAGTTCATTTTCATTATATTCATGACTTTTGGACATACCTTCACACGCCATTTATTTTAAAACGAGAACCTTGTTACGGACGAATTACTTTTATGCTTTTACATTAACTCTCTACAGACATCAATTAATCAAATTGTCACGCCTTTCTCCCACAGGGATAGGCAGAGAAAATAGAGCGCGACATGCTACGATCCTGATACAACTGCCTCGAATTCCCTTACATGTACAATTCTGCTATAAAGCTCTACGGTTATAGGCACTAGGCAATCTAGCTTTAACTAAACAATTCGATGAATATACTTTGTATTTCTATATATTATGTTTTTTATAAAATATAAAAATATTGGCATTGCGACTAAGCTATTTTTTGAAATAGTAAATAGCCGGCTTTCACGCTAAAGTGGCGCCAAAGCCACAACGCCTCTACATGCCTCTAATTTGATGGCGCCCTGTGTTGGTCGAATCACAATAAAAAAGAGGAATATGGATTTAAAGAAAGAATGAGAGCTGAAATAGAGTGGAAAGGATCCATTTTCCCTGCCTATATATGTAGGACCCATCTAGATGTTATACTTTGTATATTGTATTATTATTTACTGCATTATTTGTAAGGTTATGTTTCTGGTGAGTGCCGTCATTTACATGTTCAAAATATAGGTTATAGGTTCTGATATAATGAAATTAGGTTAAAATCCGAGCTATTACGGTTTCTAATTGCTTTTGTCCCAAATTATCGAGTACCTACTTTCAAACAATGTGAAATTATAAGTTGGTTATACATTATCGAATATATATTTTTGTATTTTTCCTCATTTTCATAATTTTTTTCATAACATTATCTATAAGACGACCATGGTGTAGTAGTAGTGCAATGGTTACGCAAACCAAGAGCACGGGTTCGAAACCACCCATTAGTACTAATGTATCTTTGATATAATATATTATGTACTTTTGTTGTCCTGTTTCTATGATGCAAGCATTTTAGTAGCTTAAAACAGAAATGTCAATTAAAAAAATATCTATACGTAAGGTGCAAGGAAAACTGCATCATATCTTAACCAATCAAAATGTCACGCCTTTTTCCGTCACTAAGCTGGCGGAAGGAGTTTTTTTCTCACTTCGCTTCAAGGATCCAGGTATTGAACTGGCCTAGGGAATCATTTTATCAATCAATCAAATTGTCAAGCCCTTTTGCCACAGGGATAGGCAGAGATAATGGAGCGCCACTTGCCACGATCCTGACACAATTCCCTCGCTTCCTTTACATTTACAATTCTCTTCATACAAGCTCTATGGTTATGGGCACTAGGCAACCTAGCTTTCTTAAGGATGTGTGATTATCACATAAATCATTATAGAATTAAACAAATTTATGCGGCTTACTATCGCGTTTATTTTGGTTATTGATTTAACATTTTTTTATTATTCCGACGTTTAGAAATAATAAAACGTCGGAATAATAAAAAAATGTAAAATCAATAACCAAAATAAACGCGATAGTAAACCGTATAAAATTTGTTTAATTCAATAATTAATGTTCGCGCAAAATTTTAGAAAATACTAAATCATTATACTTGTAGATTAGGTGTTTATTTTGTGTTTATATTTTCTCGTATGTATCCACAGCCTAAAAAAGGTCAATAAATAGGCGTGGCGGACCTTTGTTCTTGTTGGTGTACGATTACCTACCAATTTATTAATTGGTATCAAACTAGCAACGATTTTACCCTTCGATGACGATAAATTAGATAGTTTCATGTTTTATATTACAAATGTTCATTTCTTCTTTTTTTGGGAAAGTTACAAAAATAAAATTAAATATTATAATTATACATTTTAATTATACATTTTTATACTAAGCTGCTAAAGTGCTTGTATCATATAGAAACAGGACAACCAAAGTACATATATCAAAAATACATTGGTACGGGTGAGTGGTTTCGAATCCGTGCTCTCGGCTTGCGTAACCATTGCTCTGCCACTACAACATTTATTTTTAATATTTCATATACTAACCTACTAAAGTGTTTCTTGCATCAAAAAAGAAGGACGACCATAATTAGGTCGTATATCAGAGAATAGGGGATCCAGGGTGCGTGACGATTGATTGCACTACCACTACACCACGGTCGCCATTTTTATGAATTAGTCGCTATTATTTAATTAAAAAATATTTAAAAAAATTGTTCGAATTTTCCAGTATAGGTAAACGGTGTCTTTGTGTAAAACTAAACATAAATGAAAATAATTTTCCTAACCTAGTTATGACAATAGAAGCAATGATATCTAGGTTCTTAAATAAAACCTAATTACGGTTATTAAAATTTAATAAAAAAAACTTTTAGGCACTATTTACAAAACCGAACCTAATGCCGTTAAACTTTCATTGCCAATTATAATCAATCAATCAAATTGTCACGTTGTTTTCCCATAGGAATAGGCAGAGACAACACTTGCCACGATTCTGACACAACTCCCTCGCTTCTCACAATTCTTTTCATACAAGCTCTACGGTTATGGGCACTAGGCAACCTAGCTTTCTAGAGGTGTCTCTGATTTAGTCGGGGGAACACCCTCCTGGGCCTGCATCGTTTAACGCAACTATCTACCACAGATTTAATTTGAGACCAATCAGAAAGATTGAAAGGAGAGGGTGAATCCAAAACTCACTTCAACATTTTAAGCCATATATATGAAGATATATGAAGTTTGAAGCGAACCGTGGATAAGACAGGCGACAGGCGTGGACGAACGGTTTAGCGATTGGTTTGTTGCGCGTAAAGTCCCGGGTTCGATTCCCAGTCGGAGCAAATATTTGTTTCATAGCTTATATTAAATATTGCAGATATTTGTTAATAAAAAAAATATATTTGCTTCGGGTCTGGTTAACAAAGAGTGGTAGGCAGTGGTACTCTGTCTGGCGATCCGGGGTAGTACCACCACTTACAAGTATACAGACCGTCACGTATCAGGATCAGCTTGTAAGTTGCCGGTTCCAACTAGGCCGGCATAGTGGATGTGATTGCTACTCACAGTTATTTATTTGTAGTAGCAGTGACATTCAATAATGGACCACACTTCGGCTTAACATCAAGCAGGATGCTGTCATATGTCGAGTCACATTAAAGAAAAAGTAAGCGATACTTTTTACACAGTTTTCTTAGTATCGTGGAAAGTGGTGTTCCATTATATCTGCCTATCCATGTGAGAATTGAGCCGTGACAATATACGATGAGGATTATACTAATTGTCAAAACGTATTCAGAGCAAAAATATAGCACAATATAGGCCAAACCAATTTAGGTTGTGGTCTTTTATTCTAAAGTCTTGCCAAAACGGGTGAAAAGAAAAAAGTTTGAAATTACGCTAGCGGTCAGCTTAGCATGGTAACATGGACTTTTTTTTACATACTTATACTAAGGTCTGGGAAAGCAACCGCATTCTGTCGACCGAATCGGCAGTCGAACTTCTTTGTAGAACATTCGACAAGTGGAATGCTTTACCAGCCCATGTGTTCTCTCCATCCTTTAACCTTGAATCCTTCAAGCGATGTGTGAAGAAGCACCTTTGGCCGGCATAGTGTCGGCGACTGGTGCAGCCGTGAACTGACTCATTTTTTTAGTCGTCGGCACTTTTGGACCTCCTCTTGCACCTCCTCTTGCTTACTATCAAGCGGGTCGAGGTTAGATGTCGAGTCACAGTAAAAAAAAGGGGAGAAGTAAAAGTAAGGATTTGTTTACCTATCTGTGTTTTCTTTAGACTATAGGTACTATAATTGAGGAATAGTGTTATTTTTTCTGTGTCTTTTTTTCATTGGGGCTCGACATTACACAGCATTTCGGCTCATGTTAAGCTGGAGTGCGGTTCAATAATGGATGCGACTGCTATTATAGTAAAATAATGGGAAGTAGCGGTCGTACCCACTATGCCGGGCTAGTTGGAACTGGCTAACTTTCTACGATCCTTACACAGCTCTCTCGCTTTCTTCACATCCAAAGATTAATGAAGAGTAAAAGATAAAAGAAGGATAAAAGAAGAATAACAAAATTAATTTACAAATTACCTGTGCGAAGACAATAAAAAAATAGGGCGACTAAAAAATTGTTTCTTGAAGAAATATAAAACAGGACGACCAAAGATCAGTTATATCAAATACCAGTGAGTGATTTTGAACCCGTTCTCTGGGTACAAAAAATATGGTGAAAATCTTTGGTCATACTGTTTCTTTGATGTATCAAACACTAAAGTGTACTTTAGTAGCCTAATAAAAAAATGTAATAAAATCTTGAACTCGTGCTAAACTTCTAAAGTTATAGATTAACTGATCTAAGTTAGTAAGTTGGCAATCTTGGACCTAGGCCAGTTCGTTTAGACACTTCAATTTGTACTATTCTGACGGATAATTATCACAATAATTTATAATAATACAGGTTATTGAGTTAAACACATTTTATGCGGCTTACTATCGCTTTATTTTTGGGTAATGATTGTACAATTTTTTATTTCATCACGATGGCTGCAAAGCTCACAAAACGCCGGAATAAAAAAATGTACAATCATTACCCAAAAATGAGGCGATAGTAAACCGCATAAAATTTAATTGATACATTAATCAATGTTCGCTCGAAGAACCGACAACCGATGGGGAAGAAAGGTTCTAGAGTGGAGACCGCGAACCGGAAGACGCAGCGTAGGTAGGCCTTCCACTAGGTGGACTGACGACATAGTTAAAGTCACAGATAACCGGTGGGTGCAACTGGCATCTTGTTGTTCGGAATGGAGTTCTAAGGGGGCGAGTTCAGCAGTGGACGATGATGATGATGATGAAATGTATTTATTATATAAGTTAAAAATTACTGGTAAAATTTAGAGTTTAAATTGACCAATTTATTTCTTTATTTTAGCTCGACATGTAACAGCATTCCGCCTGATGTTAACCAGCTGTGTAGCGGTCGCATACATTATGCCGGCCACTTTCAAGCTGATCTCAAACTGCTACTAAGTCACTAAGCAGTCTGTACACTTGAAAGTGCTGGCACTACCTCTGATATTTAATAAATAATAAATATTAAATATAAAAGCTATAAAACAAGTCATTGCCCCGATCGAATCGAACCCAGGACCTTACGCGTACCGGATTGTTTTAACCAATGCGCCTCGCATGTCGTCAACAATCTATTGATTAGAACCTGTAGGTAAAATGATCAATATAAAAATATGTATATATTACGAGTATATTAATTATGTAAATATGTATAAATTACAATACAGGGGTCTAGGCTCCGAGTATGATTTGTCCCATTCAGTGTCGAGACCCTTGGTCCGTGGGGTCCTAGCGCTTTAAGGCTTTTTAAGGAAATATCAAAAAGGTTAGTCGACATCACAGGAGAGTTGGCAGCTACCTCGGACAAAGAATTAGTCTAGCTATTCAAAGGGGGAACGCTGCCAGTATCTTCGAAACCTTGCCTAAAGGGACTCCTTTTAATAATGTATTTTAGTTTTTTTTTTAATCAATATATATATTAGAGTTTAATGTAAATATGTAGATAAATATTAAAATTATGTAAATAAAAATTATGTCGAACTTAAGAAAAACTTTTAGTTCGACTACCAATTCGGTCGACAGAATGCGGATGCTTGCCGCGGTCCTGAATAATCTACTCTCTAATCTAATTCGAAGATGAAAACTAAATTATAAGTCTTTCAGTAGCTGACTGTACTTTGTTTTCAGTAACCCGAATAAAGGAGATCTGTTCAATTTATTTTGTAAAGCGATGTAATTTCAGTATTATGAAAGGTATCAATTTTTAAAAAGACAATTAGCAATTTATTTATCAACTTATTTTTTAAGACTTTTCACTACATATCACTACATACATACTTAATAAAGCAGTTGAAGACGTCTGGAGACGAGAAGCTGGCGACCGTGGTGTAGTGGCAGTGCAATGGCTACGTAAGCCTAGTGGCACGGGTTCGAAACCACTCACCGGTACCAATGTATCTTTGACATATGTACTTTGGTTGTCCTGTTTCTATGATACAAGCACTTTTGTAGCTTAGTATAGAAATGTATAATTTAAAAATATGAGGTAAAAAAACTTATTTATTCAACGTATTAGCTATACAAATAAGAAATGTTGCCAGTCTCCTTAGGACTATCTCCGATGGGACGTAAGTTATTTTCAAATAAAAATCTAACGCAATAATCAAATTATAAAATGAAATTTAGATTTTATTTATTAATTTGAATTTCATAAACATCAACGAAAAAAAAATCAAACCTTACTTATATGCCCAAGTTTTTATTTGACTTATAAAAAAAAACTTGGACTTTTTCTCTAAAACACATCAAACTATTTCATTTGTGGTTTTCTCATCGACCGCTTCCCGCTTTGATGACGCCCAGATTCAATTCACTAGGTTTGTTCTTAATAACTTTATATCCATTAGACTCTTATACAGGTTGTTTGAGAAATAAAACAATATTAGGTCTTTATTAATTTATTTATTCGGCCAAAGTTAATAATAATACTAACACTATAATGATCCCTTTTATAAGCTCCAAACGGCTTCTCGGAGAAGATTTAAATGAAAAAAATTATAAAATATCTAATTTTAGTACATGCAAAACCTTCAAAGTCGTTCAAAACCACTTGCCGGTACCAATGGATCTTTAACTTTCTATGATTTAAGCAGGAGTGCGATGTCAGACTACCTCCTCGTGTGTCTGTCTGCGATATGGCACGCTTCTGGAAAGCAGATGGGCCGGTGCATCCTTGGCATCGTCAATAACTTCTCTTAAGGGGTTTTTGTTGGCTGATGGCTAAAAGTCTGACGTATAGCGCTGGTCCACGTATCCCTCTGCTCTCAGAGAGATACGTGGAGCAGCGAGTTGATATAGTCGTGCGTTTTTTTTTCGCCTTTTGGTTAATACTTGGCAAAAATGTTATTGTTTTATTGTAATACAATCAACGCAGGCAACATTTATTAAGAGAAAAAGTATGATTTAAGCACGTTTAGCAGCTTAGTATAGAAATGTAAAAAATGCAATTATTTACAGTTTTTTTTATTGTGCCTCGACATCTGACCTCAACCTGTCTCTTGGTAAGCATGATGGAGGTCCAAGAGTGCCGACGACTGAAATAACGCCTCAGTTCACGTATATTATCTAATAATAATTTCAATTTTGAATCATCCTATATTAATGTTTATAAAAACACTTGTGCTACCGCAACAAATATGTAATGTTACCATAATTACTGTACGGTTTGTGTATCAATTGAGTAAATGTCTGTACATTCACGGCTCTAGTAGAAGTCAGGGTTGGATAGTACATTATGAATAATTTTACATGATTTTTAATTTTTTTTTATAGGACTCGACATATGACAGCACCTAGCTTGATGTTAAGCTGGAGTATGGTTCATGGAGTATTTCAGGATCGTGGCAAGTGGCGCTCCTTTGTCATCGCCAATCCCAGTGAGAAAACGGCGTGACAATTTGATTGATTGTATTTTTTTATTGTGACACGACATCTGACCTCGACTCGCCTTATGATAAGCCAGAGGAGGTCCAAGAGTGACGACGACTAAAAAAACAGCGTTAGTTTACGGCTGCCTCAGTCGCCGTCACTACGTCGGTATTATCATACAGACCGTGGAGTGATTTGGTCGCGTTTCGGGATCTGATGTAGTTATTAAACTGTAAAAGCAGTCACTTTCATTCACTTCACTCCGCACTCCAGCTTAACACCAACCGGATGTTGTCATATGTCGAGTCACAATAAAAAAATACCACTAGATCACGATCGCCTATTATAACCAAAACATATCTTTTTAAACGGACAATGATAACGGATAACAATATAAATAAACTTTGTACATAAGTACTTTTTATCTTGAAATAAAAGAAAACCTTATGGTGAAAGGCTCATCCTTTTCGTAAAGGGAGCGGTCATTTCACTTGCACGTGAATTGAATATTGAACAGTGTAATTATATTAAAATGTCTACAGGAGAAGAACTAATATGGAATGGGGGTAATTGTTGGGGTAAACAACAATTTTGGTTTTCTTGGGATAATTACCAAATAAATAGACATCGAGATAAGATAGACTCCTGCAATAAATCGTAGCGAGAGACTGCAAAGTTCGTAAGCCATGGAAAAAAGAGGCAGATGAACAGGGTAATAATAATGGTAATAATTACAAAATTACTACTTACTATAGGCATAGCGCTTAACTGAAACTTTCTGCGGTAGTAGAGAGGTGCGAGATAGGACGAAAATATTAACCGAACCGAACCGCTCAACTACCGCAAAAAACTCTTTAGTTAATCTTAGTACTAGTAGTAAAAAACATAGTCTGTAGGGGGCCGACGGACAAAGTCCTTGTTCTTAATTCCTTGTAATTAAAAAATCCTTATTAAATGTTAAAAATGTATGAGCCTACAGTAGAGTATGTCTATTGTGGGTATGAATGAATGTGACGGGACACATAAACCGTAGAAAGTTTAGTCAGGTAAAAAAAGAGTGATAGGCAGTGGTACCCAGTCTGCCAATCCGGTTGTTTTACAGACCATAAAGTGACTTAATCTTGTTTCGGGATCACTTTAAAAGGTGCCGGTTACAACTTGGCTGGCATAGTAGATGCGACTGCTACTTGAAGTTAAATAACTATTAGTTAACAGTTCGCTCATTCATGGACTACACTCAAAACTTATGGATGTGCTTTCATATATCGAGCCGCTATGAAAAACGCTCCGATGTCTTTGTCTATTCTTCTGTTTTATCACGGGTTACTCGAAAGATCCTATAACCTTTACAGAGAAGAACACATGGGCTGGCAAAGCATTTCTCTTGTCAGTTATTTCACAAGGAAACAATTGCCGAAAGAAACTGGGTGCGAAGCGTACAAAAGTATCCTAGATTTTACAAATTTTATGGTAACTTTATTTGAAGGAAACAGTACAGATAAATTGGGTAATTCTTAGCTAGGCTTTGTTACAATTGCTTCACTCGTAATACTAGAACGTGATGTTTTCTTTATTAAATATTTGACACCCCTAAACTTCTTTTATGTATACGCATTTTTTTGTGACTTAACATCTGACCACGACCCGCTTAATGGGAAGCAAGAAAAGGTCCAAGAGTGCCGACGACTAAAACAACCGAGTCAGTTAATTGTTGCTCCAGTCGTCGTCACTATGCTGGCCAAAAATTATGTGCCTTATATCAAATTGCTGAACATTTTCAAGTATGTACAAGTATATCGTGAAGTAACTTGATCTCGTTTCATGATCAGCTAGAAAGTTGCCGTTTCTAAATAATAGGTCGAGTAATAATAAAAAAATACATTATATTTTCATAAAATATTATAATAAAAATCATTTTATAAAAAAAATATTTACGCAAAGTTTCATAAAAGGATCGGAGGTAATCAAGCGAAGAAATCTGATCATAGAAACCTTCCAGTTAGTTGTATAACAAGGATTTGTTTCTTCACTTTGATGTTAGAAAAAAACACGCAAATAATATCAAAAGGGTTTGCGTTACAAATTATAATATAATATGTGGTTTAATATAAGAAAAAAATAGAGAGAGGATAGCAGTAGTAAACTGACCGTGCAGTGACTTAATCGGGTTTCGGAATCAACAACGGAACTAGTTGCCGTTTTGCCGAATGTGACTGTTATTAACAGTTATTTAACTATAGTAGCAGTTGCCTCCATTCATGGACATACTCCAACCTAACATTAGGATGTCAAAGCTTAATTTAATAAAATATATATTTGGTGGAGTTTAACGTGCTGTCATTTGAAAAGGTAATGAAATTTTACTGACTTGTGTAGATAAGTAAATTATTTTTCTAGCCATTACCTATAATTTTTCAAAGAATATTAAATAAAAAAGGTGACCGTGGTGTAGTGGCAGTGCAATGGTTACGCAAACCGAGGAGCACGAGTTCTAGACCACCCACCGGTACCAATGTATCTTTGATATATGTACTTTGGTTGACTGTTTTTATGATACAAGCACTTTAGCAGCTCAGTATAGAAATGTAAATAAAAAACTTTAATACTTTTAAGCCTCTCATAATTTTATTATTTTAACCGTTCATTTGACTCGTGCAAGTTTTATTTAAGAAAAAATGCATCTTTTTACAAACAATATGTAAACAACAATCGTGATAACAAGGCAAGTTAAAACTAGTTAAGTTAGAAATCACTTAGTCCCGTTTGGAGTTAGCTCCTTGTGGCTCTAGTTCCAATAATAGGAAACGTTGAAACTCATACTGCCAAGTAGGGTGACCTTTTAACAGAATGAATCCATTTGTTTTATATTCAATTTCTGTGGTCGGCATATGTCAGCGACTGAGGCGACCGTGAACTGACACGTTTTGTTCAATCGTCGGCGCTCTTGGATCTCCATCATAAGGCCACCATAAGGCAGATCGGTCGCTTTGACCACTGAACTACTCAGTGCCTTTGTACCTTAATTTTACCGTATTGTCAATAAACAACTAGAATGATTGTAGACAAGTTACTATTTTTTTTTAACAATCATATTCGGGGAATTGCGCACATAAAATGGCGATTCCCACTATAAGTTTAAACTATTCTATTTACAAATACAAAATAAGTTCTAATAAGAAGGCTACTTTGGTCTAGTGGTAGATAAATGGTCTCGCAAACCAAGAGCTTAACGTTTAAAACAATTTGCTGGTATTTATATATTGTACTTTCATAATATCGAGGACGTTCCAAAAAAAGACATTCAGTGCTCATAATCGAACAGTTTGTATAAAGATAATTGTAGATGTGAAGGAAGCAAAAGAGTTGTGGCAGAAAAATGGTAAATCTGTTGTCTCTACTTGTCCCTGTTCAAAGTGAAAACCGAAATTAATGACGTACTTTGGTCGTGATACATAGTTATCACGTACAAGATATATAAAGACATTTAGTAGCTTAGTACATCAATAAACAAAAAATAGAAAGGTAACTTTAAAAGTTATAAAAAAAAAGAAAACCAAACAAAAAATGTATTACCTAAGATGGTACTTAGGGTTATTTCTTTAGTATTATACTAAATCGGCTCTTTCTTTTCATCTCACTGCCAATCACTGCCACTTTGCAAAACATCTGTTTATCCCAATTTTATTATCAGAAATCTAAGTCACCCTAATCTAGAGATCGAATAGCGATAGCTCTTGACTGAGTTCGGGATCTAGTTTTCGGAATTTAGGCCTTGTTATGAAATGCGTCAGTAAAACTTACAAATAATTTTCAAATCGTTTACGAGTGAACCTTACATTCATGAGCATGCGATTACAGTAATAATACGACTATATAATTTTGTGATTAGTTTTTGGAATTAACTACCGAGTGAAGTGGATTAGGCAGCCGTGGTTTCGTGGCAGTGCAGTATTTTTAAAAATATAATGGTTTGTTTTTATTTAAAAAAAAAACCATTTCTATACAAAGCTACTAAAGTGCTTGTATCATAGAAACAGGACAACCAAAGTACATTTGGTTGTCCTGAATCACAGGGACCACATCGAGCGGGCCATTAAGACCACCTCCCGCAAACTTGGCATCCTGAACAAGGTGCGGCGGTTCTTCGCGCCAGAGCTTCGCCTGATTCTTTACAAGGCTCAGATTCCCTCTTGCGCGGAGTACTGTTCGCACCTCTGGGACGGCTCTGCCAGGTATCTTCTTAATGCCCTGGATTCATTGCAGCGCCGAGCTGTCCGGATTATAGGTGATGCAGAGGTCACGCGAACTCTGGAGCCCCTGCAACTACGCAGAGACATGGCGGTTCTGTGCGTCCTCTATCGCCTATACCACGGAGAATGTTCCGAGGAGCTCTTTAACCTTGTTCCTACCTTATCTTTTCACTCCCGTAATACCCGCACAGGTCGGGGAAAGCATCCGCATTTTATCGACCGAATCGGCAGTCGAACTAAAAAGTTCGGTGCGGTTTTTCTTTGTAGATCAATCGACAAGTGGAATGCTTTGCCTGCCCATGTGTTCTCTCCATCCTATGACCTTGAATCCTTCAAGCGATGCGTGAAGAAGCACCTTTGGCCGGCATAGTGATGGCCACTGAGGCAGCCGTGAACAAACCCGATTTTCTCAGTCGTCGTCACTCTTGGACCTCCTCTTGTTTATCATCAGGCGGGACGAGGTCAGATGTCGTGTCACAATAAAAAATAAAAAAACATATATCAAAGATACATTGGTACCGGTGAGTGGTTTCGAACCCGTGCCACTCGGCTTACGTAGCTATAGGCCAGTAGAATTAGACAATTTTAACAGGAATTCGCAAATAGTTCGTTTCAGTTAACCATAGGTGAAAATAGGTGTATTTAGTAGTAAGGAATGTACCTCTGCAATTCCTCCAAAAATAGATAAACAGAACATTGTTTAAAAGTCACTTTTCTGTCAAAAAATCGTGAAATTCCTGTTTTTCCTTAATAACAAAAAGACAGAAGTAGAATAATTTCTTTTCAAGTATCTGTTTTGTAGACAATTTAAAACTGGTTAATTTAAGCCCCTGTTCAATAAAATTCATCCATTGGTTATTTAAATAATCACCGAAATCCATCAAAATTTTCAAAAATTTAAATTATTTTTCACGCCTCAACGAAAAATACTAGACTCTTGAAACTTTGGTAAAATATGTGTCTTAATAACCTTAACTTACAAAAAAAAATTCGTCGAAAAATGTTTATTCGTTTTCGAGAAATTTCATTTGTTTATTAAAAAGGTCCCAATATTTCATACAAAAGGAGCCTTTTTCCGTTATTAAAAACAGTTCAACCAGAGCTCATTTTTTTCATCTTGATATCAATTTTATGAATCCGTTGTGGGCGTATCGATTTTCTACAATTTTGACTGTCAAAATGGCGTTAACAAAATTGCTACCTTTCGAAGCAGCGTTTTTTGCAAATAACTTTACAACAAATTAACGTATCTGCATATATCTTCCATATTCGAGTTGCTGGTCTTTTTCTACAATATAAAAAATAATTGATGCTATAATTCATTAAGGAGCCGAGATAATATTTTTAATTGTTTAATTCGTCAAATATTAATTTATAAACATTTATAGCCCAAATTGAAACTGGTTGTTAATAAGATCTTATATTTTGTAATATCATATTGTCCTAGTGAAAATCGGCAATTTTTGAACATTGTTTAAAGGTCACTTTTTATGTCCAAAAATCGTGAAATTTCTGGTTTTTGTTAAACAACAAAAAGACAGAAGTAGAATAATTTCTTTTTAAGTATATGTTTTGTAGCCAATTCAAAACCGGTTAATTTAAGTCTTGGTTCAATAATATTCATCCATTGTTTATTTAAATAATCACCGAAATCCATCAAAATTTTCAAAAAATTAAATTATTTTTTTACTCTTAAACGAAAAATACTAAATTCTTGAAACTTTAGTAAAATATACGTCTCAATAACCTTAACCTACAATAAAAATTCGTCGAAAAATTTATATTTGACGAATTAAACAATTAAAAATATTATCTTGGCTCCTAAATGAGTTATAGCATCAATTATTTTTGAAATTGTAGAAAAATACCAGCAACTCGAATATGAAAGATATATTTTTATTTTATTTTTATTGTGACTCGACATCTGACCTCGTCCCGCCTGATGATAAGCAAGAGGAGGTCCAAGATATATATATGTGCAGATATGTTTATTTGTTGTAACGTTATTTGCAAAAAACGCTGCTTCGAAAAGTATCAATTTTGTTAACGCCATTTTGACGGTCAAAGTTGTAGAAAATCGACACGCCCACAACAGATTCATAAAATTGACATCAAGACAAATAAAATAAGCCCTGGTTGAACTGTTTTTGATAACGGAAAAAGGCTCTTTTTGTATGGGACCTTTTTAATAAACAAATAAAATTTCTTGAAAACGAATAAACATTTTTCGACGAATTTTTGTTTTGTAAGTTAAGGTTATTAAGACACATATTTTACCAAAGTTTCAAGAGTCTAGTATTTTTCATTTAAAAGTCAAACATGATTGAAAATTTTGCTGGATTTCGGTGATTATTTCAATAACCAATGGATGAATTTTATTAAACCAGGGCTTAAATCAACCGGTTTTAAATTGGCTACAAAACGGATATATGAAAAGAAATTATTCTACTTCTGTCTATTTGTTGTTTAACAAAAACCAGGAATTTAAAGATTTTTGACTGAAAAGTTACTTTTAAACAATGTTCAAAAATTGCCGATTTTAACTAGGACAAAATGATATTACAAAATATAAGATCTTATTAACAACCAGTTTCAATTTGGGCTATAAATGTTTATAAATTAATATTTGGCGAATTAAATAATTAAAAATATTATTTCGGCTCCTAAATGAGTTATAGCAACAATTATATTTTAAATTGTAGAAAAATACCAGCAACTCGAATATGAAAGATATATGCAGATACGTTTATTTGTTGTAAAGTTATTTGCAAAAAATGCTGATTCGAAAAGTAGCAATGTTGTTAACGCCATTTTGACGGTTAAATTTGTTGAAAATCAATACGCCCGCAGCGGATTCAAAAAATTGATATCAAGATGAAAAAAAATAGCCCTGGTTAAACTGTTTTTGATAATGGAAAAAGGCTCCTTTTGTATGAAACATTTGGGACCTTTTTAATAAACAAATGAAATTTCTCGAAAACAAATAAACATTTTTTAACGAATATTTTTTTTGTAAGTTAAGGTTATTAAGACACATATTTTACCAAAGTTTCAAGAGTCTAGTAATTTTCGTTGAGGAGTGAAAGATAATTTAAATTTTTGAAAATTTTGATGGATTTCGGTGATTATTTATATAACCAATGGATGAATTTTATTGAACAGGGGCTTAAATTAACCGGTTTTAAATTGGCTACAAAACAGATACTTGAAAAGAAACTATTCTTCCTCTGTCTTTTTGTTATTTAAGAAAAACAGAAATTTCACGATTTTTTGACAGAAGAGTGACTTTTAAACAATGTTCTGTTTATCTATTTTTGGAGGAATTGCAGAGGTACATTCCTTACTACTAAATACACCTATTTTCACCTATGGCTAACTGAAACGAGTAATTTATGTCATTTTTGCTAATTCTACTGGCCTACTATTTATAACTATCTAATTATAACAATCAATCAATCAAATTGTCACGCCTTTTTTCCACGATCCTGTATAGGGATAGGCAGAGACAATTATTTTAATACAATATAAAGGATAAAATGTTGTATTGAGAACAGATGGCCCGGCACAGCATTCCCTTTGTCGATTGTTCTAAATGCACATGGAATTTAACAATATTAAATCAAGGATATGATTCGAAAACGTGGAATTCGGGCTTGTTATTATTATATTAAAATGTAACGGAGAGCACAGATGTAGTCCATCGGCTCCTATTCCATTATAATTGATTCTGTGGTATCCTCAATGTATATACAATAGAGCGCGTACAACACTCTATGTGTAGTTTTGAAGCACCTTAGGCAGGCATAGTGAAGGCGGCTGGGGCAGCCGGGAAAGAACTCGGTTTTTTCAGTTGTCGTCACTCTTGGACCTCCTCTTGCTTATCATCAGGCGGGTTGAGGTCAGATGTCGTGTCACAATAAAAAAAAGTTTTGATTTTAGCACGTCAAAAATATGCACATTTTTTTACATGTTTATAGAAAGCTACTAAAGTACATATATCAAAAATACATTGGTACCGGCAAGTGGTTTTGAACCCGTGGTCTCGGTTTGCGTAACCATTGCACTGGCACTACACCACGGTGGTCTTTTTCTCACCTTACATTATCCTTTTTAATATTTGTTGTGTTATTTGCGAAATTTAAATTTAGTTAAATTTAGTTAAATAGTTGTACCAAATAATTCAATTTATTTGGTACAACATCTACAATTTATTGTTTTGATCTTTTGTATGACAAATTACAAAACAACAATTTTATACTTATTAAAAATGTATCATTTAGGACAATTGTAGGCAATATTCGAAATACATACTAACATATTCCATATACCTATAGCTAATATAATCAAGTCATATACCGCAAATATGATATTCACAATATCAACATTAACCCAAGAGATTTCAATAATTTTGATCTTAGGTAGAATTTGATACAATCATTCAATTAATTTGTCACGCCATTTTCTAACAGGGATAGGTATAGACAAAGGAGCGCCACTTACCACGATCCTGTCTCAACTCAATCCTGTCTGTTCTCTTTACACAACCGATACACAACCGAGCAATTTACTAACAAACGATTCCATGGCAAAGTCAGTATTTATTTGTCAAATATATTAAAACATTTATTTGAGCAAATGCTATTTTATTATTCAAAATAAACATTGTTTTTAAACAATAATTTATTTTTCAGTAACTGTTCATACTAATGCCTATTGATCATACTTTGTCAAGTGCTCCCTATCTATATTTATATAGTAAGGTATCTCTCACTGAGTTTCTGGTTAATAGTGTATTTCCCGAATATAATGTAAGTTTATCCAACTATATTATTAATATATAGAGTTTTATTGTATATATCCTTCTGGATTATACAATACAATAATATTACTATTTGTATGAAATATACAATAAACCTTATTATATAAATATTTATTTTCATTTCGTAGTGTTATTGTTAACTTTTAATTAGGTCTATGGTAAGCCAATGACACATAGAGAAGGTTTTTTTGTGAGAGGGTATTTTTATTTTATTGTGACTCGATATCTGACAACACCCTGCCTGATGTTAAACTGGAGTGCCGTTCAGTTAGCTATGCTGATCAGAATGTCGAATCAAGCTAAACAAAGATCCTTGGTCGCAGATAGTTCTGTAAATTAATAGAGCAAGCATGTCTAATCATTAGGTCATAAATACGAATATCTTCTTGTTTTTGACAAGCAGAGAAGCTCCTCATGGGGCATTCACCTGTTACCCGCGGATTTCACCGCGGGTCACCGCCTGCAATAAAATACATCTTTAAATTAAAATACATCTTAAAGTTGGCAGTGGTACTTACGGACCGTAAAGTGATTTGGTCACGTTTCGGGATCAGCTTGTAAGTTGCCGGATCCATCTAGCCCGGCATAGTGGATGTGATTGCTAACAGTTATTGAATTGTAGTAGCAGTGACATTCATTCGTGGACCACACTTCGGCTTAACTTCAAGCGGGGGCTGTCATATGTCGAGTCACAATAAATAAATAAATAAATATATATATATATATTCAAAAACATTATGAACGTCAAAATTGTAATCTCTTTTTTAAGTCAAGAAGTGAAGTAAAAAGGGGGAAGAATATTTACTTAATTTGTGCGACAAATCTTTTAACGACATTGTCAATATTAAAAATTCATACAATTACGTTAACACTGTAACAAAGGGAAGAATGATTTTACGAGAATGTATTTGTATTTTTTATTATTGAGATACTGGGTTACTGACACATGAAGTTTCAAGTCTAACTAGACAATAATCGTTAGTCGTCATCTGTGGCTGTAACACTTTCAAGTTTACACTATTTTTTTGTTCGGATATTCGGTTTCAACTAAGCCGATATAGTGGGAGTTATTTAACTGAATCAGTCGCTACTACCACACACGAATCACACTCCAGCTTAGGTTTGTTAAAATGTCGAGCCAAAATAAAAATAAATACATTAAATGAAGTTAATATTAACCAAATCAAATTAAATTGTCACGCCTTTTTCCCACTGCGATAGGCAGAAACTATGAAGACCAACTTTCTACGAGCCTGACATAACTTCCTCGCTCTCGTCACATGAACAATCCTCAAGCTCTACGATTTAGTCGGAAAACAGCCTCGCCTCACGCATCCAACCACGTCAGATTTAAAAATTCCTTTCATCAAGGTACTTTCACTCATCCTTTCCATGTGCTCAAATCATCGAAGCATTCCTTTGTCACTACATTATTACAATATTATTCATTTATTAAAAAATTGCTGCTCTCTTTGTTGCTCAGAGATCCAAAGTAATCTTTGTAGTGTTAATTCAAATCTTAAATCTGCCAAAATTTTCATCAGATTCTGAAGGCCTCATTCAGCCCAACCAATTGCCATTTGGATTACAATATTCTTTTGTAAAGTTAAACTAGATAAAGAATTCCGCCTTTTCTTTTGAAGTCAGCTTCAGTTTGTCTTTCAGCGGAATATTTGATTTTGCTTTTGCTTTTACTGTTAATTTTGTGTGTGTATCCAAATTTGCTTTTTCTGTTTTAACTGTAATAATAAAAGCCTTTTTAGGAAATACTGAACTCTATATGAATATTTTATAAATCTTATTTTACTTAAATTATTTAAGCTATAAATTCAAAATGGAGACTAGTAATGCTAGGCTAATACGTTAGCAGAAATCTGCCTTCCTGTTTCCAGGTTTCTCCGTCAGCCTATATATATGTACTTAATGTGTTAGTAAAAATATAATTTTATTTTTCTCTTTATGCAAATCAGAAACATCCTCAAGAAAGCTAGGTTGTCCAGTGCTCGTAATCGTAGATCTTGCATGAAGAGGATTGTAGATGTGAGGGAAACGAGGGAGTTGTGTCAGGTTTGTGGCAAGTGGCGCTCTTTGTCTCTGCCTATCCCTGTGGGAAAAATAATTTGGATTTGATTTTTTATTTGCAGCACTCCGCCTGATGTTAGGCTGGAGTGCGGTCTATTAATGGAGGCAAAGCTGTTATAATATACTGAGCCTTGATAAAAAAAATGTTGTATTACTCTCAATTAAATTTCCTTCACCTATTTCAATATAAAAATGTAAACCCTCTTTGCCAATATTTCATATACTATTAAACCTACCGAGTCTCTATTAAATATCTTTCATAGGCGTAATCTTGTTAAGTTCAACATTATTATAGTAAAAATATGGCTACTAAAAATATGTACGACAAAAGGCGGATATGTCCAATTTCCCTTTTTTATCATCCGATGTTTCGCCCTGTAAAAACTGTAAAAGCGGTAACGTTACAAGTTTTATGTGCAAATACGAGTGATCGTAAAAACTCGACGTGACGCTCTTTTTGACAGCGAAAAAAATTGACGACTAATGTCAAGGCCGCGGTAAAGAAGCCTATTTAATAAATGTTATAATGTACTGAGTAATAATGTCAAATAATGTTTATATAAAAAAAAATACTTATTGGTGATGAAAGTAGATTGACGAAAGAAATTTATAAATCTGTTGTGGATTGTGGATGCGCTAATCGAGGCAAACCCAGCAGGGTGTTTCTTAAACAAATCGGAGACATCCTCAGGAAAGCTGGGCTGGCTAGTGCCCATAACCATAGAGCTTGTATGAAGAGAATTGTGAATGTAAGGGAAGCGAGGTCACATGCCGAACAAAGTTGCTTTTTAACGTTTCGCTTGAAGTAATAAATGTTTTCTATTTATTATGGCTTAACATAATATTGAAGCATACCGCTGTTGTCAAGCCGGAGTTCATAAAGGAGTTAAATAACTGCAAGTAATTGTCGAACCAACTATGCCGGCCTACATTTGTGACAATTTAGGTATATGATAATCAATCCGTATTTATTTTCAGAGATTTTCTATAAATTGAAAACAGCATTAACATTATTTTCAAAATAAAGTAAGTACATAACCTTTTGAATGTGGAATAAGGCACGAAAGGTTCTTTATAAAAGCTTTCTTACACTGGAATGGACTATTATAGGTTTTCACTGTAGTTTGGATTTATATAGAGCTCGTGTGACACATTCTTTTATTGTGATTCAACATCTGACTTCGACGTGTCTGATGGTAAGCATCATGGAGGTCCAAGAGTGCCGAAAACTGAAAAAACCGAGACTGAATTGATAGCCAAATGAAAATCCTTATGTACCAATATTATTTATATTTGTATCCTTATAGGATATTTTTTATTTTAATTATTTTTATTCACATTTCTATACTAAGCTACTAAAGTATCATAGAAACACAACCAAAGTACAAATATCAAAAATACACAGCTACCTTTAGGTGATTTCGTGACTTAATCGCGTTTCGGGATCAGTTTGTAATTTGCCAGTACCAAATAAGGCGGCATAGTGGATGTCCAGTCATGACTGTTACTCACAGATTTTTTACTGTAGTTACAGTCACCTCCATTCATGCACCGCACTCCAGCTTTTCATCACGTAAGGTGCCCTTGTATATCGAGTCACTAGGAAACAGACATAGGGTAATAATGCGCGCTCTATTAGATCCATATAAAAGGGACTCTTTAAGAAAACTATTCGTTCACAGATTGAATGGAGGTTGTATATAAAATGAAACGGGTAGACCAATATGGTTGTTCACCAGAAAAGCCTCATTATTCAGTTTCATACATACGAGGAGATTGGCAGATACCTATGTTACATATGGGCTTAGGAGTTTCGTATAGATGACTTTACAAAAGTTTTTTTTATATGTTGTATATAGTACATCAAGACCATTAGTTAATTATTATTTTGTGTATATATGAGCTGTCATAATTAGAGTTTGATCATTTTAAGTGTGCATAAACTATGCATAATAAAGAATATTTTCCAATAGTACTGTAATCTAAACTATTTTAAAATATATATCAACTGTTTTTTTTTTATTGTGACACGACATCTGACATCGACCCGCCTAATGATAAGCAAGAGGAGGTCCAAGAGTGACGACGACTGAAAAAAACGAGTTAGTTCCCGGCTACCTCAGTCGCCGTCATTACCGGCCTAAGGTGCTTCTTCACGCATCGCTTGAAGGATCCAAGGTCATAGGATGGAGAGAACACATGAGGATACAATACAATTAAGCCCAAGTCCCCATACAAAATGAATGATTATTATTATTAGAGGTTTTCGTTTAAGACGGCGGAACTAACAAAATGAAATTGTTTGACCAATTTTTTGTAACTTGTAAAAGTTGTAACTATTACTAAGATTTGTATTTTTTTTTTTTGTATAATAGTTAGTTTAATAATTATATAAATGTCTTGTATGAGTAATTATCGTAATAGCCAACAAATTTACTTTTATTAAAGTTTGGTGATTATTGATAAAAGTTTACTAAAACTAATAGTTTTTAAAACAATTGTTTTAACAACAATGGATTTCAGTTTATATTTTGTTAGTACATATTACTGGAGAATTATTACAAAGGCGCAATAGTACAAAGGTGGAATTAATGCAAAAGTCAACCTTCTATCTACAAGTCAAACTTTGAGGATGTTATTCTGACGATATAGATGAAAGGTATCTATATAAATAAGTGTATCTAAATACATAGAAAAATATTTTTTATATTTTTATTGTGACTGGACATATGACAGCACCCCGCTTGATGTTAAGCCGAAGTGTGGTCCATGAATGAATGTTACTGCTACTACAATTCAATAACTGTAAGTAGCAATCACATCCACTATGCTGGCCTAGTTGGAACCGGCAACTTACAAGCTGATCCCGAAACGTCACCAAATCTTTCACGGTCTGTATACTTGTAAGTGGTGGTACTACCCCAGATCGGCAGATTGGGTACCGCTGCCTACCACTCTTTTATAACCAGACCCGAAGCAAATATCCACCTCTTTTTTTTAAATTCATACATATACACACATATACTCTAATACAAATACATAAATACATAAATATCACATACATAAGATATGTGAAGATACTGCCGATCTACTACTTTCAAGTGACCGTGAAGTGACTAAGTCGCGTTTAAAAGTTTCCGGCTTGTACTAGTGAATGCGATTGCTATTTGTTTTATACACCAGAAGCAAATAACATAACTTTGAATACATCCTATAACCTTGGATCCTTCAAGCAATGCGTTAAGAAGCACCTTTGGCGGGAAAAGTGACGACGACTTAGGTAGCCGTGAACTGAGATGTTTTTACCATCAGGCAGGTCGAGATTAGATGTCAAGTCACAATAAAAAAGGTAAAAAAATCTGCCTTAAAATTCTCTATCCGCCAAAAACAACTTTAGGTTTAATAAAGTAGGAACCTTACTTTATAGAAAAACCTTAGAAGGAAACTCCAGAAGAATCATTCCAGAAATTGGGTATGACGTTTAATCCGACGAGGGTTTGTGACATTTTGCATAATGGCCGAAATGAGAGAGGTAGTTCGTTTTTCATCTAATTTATTGTGCAATATACATTCGTAAAATGTGTTTACCTTTCTTTTGTTGTGTGTTAAACTTACGTGATTTCTTTTCTTTGGCCGGCATAGTGACGGCGTCTGAGGCAACTTGATCGTCTCTTTTCAGTCGTCGACGTTATTGGACTGCTGTAACTCACTACTCAGATGTTGATGTCAGATGTCTAGTTTTATTAAACAAAAAAGGTATCATTTATTGGCACTATCCCACATCCAACCGACCTCGTTAAGCGCGGGAAGTGCGGCGATTTCTGCTGAGAACCTCAAGCTGCGCAAATACGCTAACCTCGGTACTGGTTACGAATTTGAGCCGTTTGGGGTCGAGACGATGGGCCCTTGGGGACCTTTAGCTAAGCGCCTGGCCAAGGAGTTGTCCAGGCGGCTGACGGAGAAGTCTGGAGACAGGAAGGCTGGCAATTATTTCTGCCAACGTATTAGCCTTGCTATACAAAGGGGAAATGTTGCCAGTCTCCTTGGGACTATCTCTAATGCGACGTCATTGGATGATATTTTTTATTTTTGGTTTAATTAATTAATTATATTTAATATACGTTTAATTGTCAATTTAGGCATTCAGTAACAAAAAAAAAGGTATATGATTGGTTTATAGAATAAGGCGACCGTGGTGTAATAGCTTAGTATAGAAATGTAAAAATCAATCAATCAAATTGTCACGCCTTTTTCCCACAGGGATAGGCAGAGACAATGGAGCGCCACTTACCACGATCCTTACACAGCTCCCTTGCTTCCTTCACATCCACAATTCTCTTCATACAGGCTCTGTGGTTATGGGCACTAGGCAACCTAGCTTTCTTGAGGATGTCTCCGATTTGTCTCCGGATGTCGGAAAACACTCTCCTGGGCCTGCCTTGTTTAACGCATCCATCCACATCAGATTTATAAATTCCTTTCGTCAATCTACTTTCACTCATCCTTTCCATGTGCCCAAACCATCGAAGCATTCCTTTGTCAATCCTTGTCACTACATCTTCTTTCAAACCACATCTATCACGCAGTGTGCTATTCCTTATTCTATCCGCTATCGTCACTCCACATACACTCCTTAACGACCGCATTTTTACAGCGTTAATTCTACTGTCATGCTTCTTCTGCCATACCCAACCTTCACTCCCATACATTAATGTAGGAACAAGCACCGCATTATGAACAGCCATCCGTGATAAATGTAAAAAGAAAACTGAAATCTCTTGAAATAACAACTAGATGTAAAGCACAAAAAACATTGTTATTAATTGGCTGAAAACCCCTTCTATAATTACTCAATTAAACTCTTCATTAACATCCCTGAAAATGTTACCAACATAGATCATAAAGAACTAGAGCCTACTTAATTAGTTTCTATTTAAAGTTTATTATTTTGTATGTATTGAGGGAAGCAAGGGAGTTGTGTCAGGATCGTGGCAAGTGAAGGTCCATTGTCTCTACCTATCCCTGTGGGAAAAAGGCGTGACGATTTGACATACAATGTGAACATAAAATTTTGTTTGGCTCGACATATGACGGCACCCCGCTTGATGTTAAGCTAGAGTTTGGTCCATGAATGCCACTGCTACAATTATTTATTAACTGTAAGTAGCAGTCACATTCACTATGCCGGCCCAGTTGGTGAGTTAAACTTACAAGCTGATCTCAAAACACGACCAAATTACTTCACGGTCAGTATACTTGTAAGTTATTATTGTGTAGTAAGGGAAGCAAGGGAGTTGTGTCAGGATCGCGGAAAGTGGCGGTCCATTGTCTCAAGGATCCAAGGTTATAGGATTTGTAATAATATTGCATAAAGTTATTACCATAAATATTTGAAAAATAAAATATGTTTTATTCGCCAATAAAAAAAAAACTAATTACTATTTAAAAAACTTATTAGCTTCAAAATTCTAAAAACTTATTAATATAGTTACTACTAGCTGACCCGGCGAACTTCGTACCGCCTAAAAGTGAATGAATGCCATGTTACAGATTAGCTTAACTTAAGTTGTTGTGAATTGAGAAAATTAATATATTTGTTTCTCTTTATAAATAATACAATATAGGTTTTTAAGCAATATATTTTTACTGATATGCCAAAATGTACAATTTGTTTTTATTTCTCAACATCCTCCAAAGAAAAGAAATAAATAAAGTTGTATATCAAAGAAAATAGATGTCTTCTTAAATCTATTTTTGGAGGTGCCCTCATAATGCGTCCATTTCTCGTTGCAGATAATGCATTCAAAACCTATAATTATAATGTACCATACGGACTGGACAGGGACAGGCAGAGTCAATAAAGCGCCATTTGCCACGGTCCTGACACAACTACCTAGATTCCTTTACATCCACAATTCTCTTCATATAAGCTGTATTCATATAAACACAGCTTTCTTAAGGAAGCTTAAAACATACACTTTTGATATTTATCATTTAAAATATTTTAGAGCTTTTCCTAACCTATCTAAACTATTTTAAAATGTATGTTAAACTGGTAATACAATTAAGCCCAAGCCCTCATACAAAAAGAATGATGTCCTTTGTTGATTAGAAAATATATAAGTACTTACATTGATTTCGACATTCAATACATAGAGATAAGTATATTATGATTTAATAACGCTTTTCGGCATGCACGAAATTCACGAACACATTCCGTTGAACTTTTTGTGATGTTTTTTTAATCTTGTTTTCCTTTTTTTTGTATTCCGAAAATTGCAACAATAATTTGCATTTGTTTTCGGCATATTTAAAAATTTAAAAACGTACAAACAAAACACTACTACAGTAATTTGATCTATTTGATTTGACAGGTCGCGACGCGTCGGTTACTTTGTGACTTACGAGTCTATGTCATTGTATTAAAGCTCATAATTCTACAGCCATTATCGAGATGCCGTAAGATGCCGAGTATACACGAATGCACAACGAATGTCGCAAGTGTCAGTTAAGTTATTCAGAGCAAAAGCGTCTTTACCTCATTGTAATAAATCCCATAATTCTATAGCAATTTCTTTAGAATTTCTATCTCATTTTCTCCCACGTTAAATCTTATGAATTTATGTTTTGTCTCTTTTTACTGTCGTTTACTTCAACTAACGGACATTCACATTTATAATAATAGTAGGATAATAATAATAATAATTTAATATAATATAATAATTTGTTTTAAATTCTCAAGAGCTTGATATGTTTTTCTTAGTTTACCCAAAATAAATTTTTGAACGAATGCAAAATGAATTTCTGAACGCGCGCAATTTTGTATGGGAAAATGTTTTTTCTTTTATTTTATTTATTATAAAAGATTTTTTTCTAAAATAAACGTAGCCTAAGTTAATCCTTGTTATATCAGCTACCTGCCAATAAATGTCCCGTCACAATCAGTCCAGCCATTCAAGAGATTAGCCGGAACAAACAGACAGACAGACAGACAGACAGACAGACAAAAATTTTAAAAAATGTCATTTTGGTGTATGTACCGTATATATATTCATATACATTTATTAAAAAACGTTTATTTTAATATTACAAACAGACACTCCAATTTTATTATATGTATAGATTATTGTTCTCGTTAACGGAAAGTCTAATAGCGAATTGACCAAATGGTTCAATAAGAAATTATAGCGGGGTACTGGCGCAGCTCCGGTGAACGACGTGTCGTACCTACCTCCATATATTTTCACGCCCCCATTTCCCAACGATGGTGATAAACATTTATGTGTCCGTTTCGCAGATGAATTACAATTGCCTGATATTCAACCGGGAGACCGTAAAAATTCTTAACGCGTATACGTATTATCTCATTTTTAACCCAAATTGGGTTAGAATAGGAAGTTTTAGCTTATAATCTATTGTTAGGTGTTCCGGTTTCCCTTCATGTTTTTTTTTATAATTTTTTGTAGTACATGACAAGGATTGAGAAAAAAATGCTTCGATGATTTGGGCACATGGAAAGGTCAAAGTAGTGTCAAAGTAATAAGTCAAAGTAGATTGATGAAAGAAATTAATAATCAGATGTAAATGCGTTAAACATGGCAGATTCAGAAGAGTGTTTTCCGACCAAATCGGACACATCCTTAAGAAAGCTAGGTTGCCTAGTGCCTATAACAGTAGAGCTTGTATGGAGAGAATTGTTAATGTGAGGGAAGCAAGGGAGTTGTGTCAATACTCAGGATCGTAGCAAGTGCCTCCATTGTCTCTGCCTATCTCTGTGGGGAAAAGGGCATTTTGATATGATTTTTTGACAATTGAGCCATTTTTTTATTGAGCCACATCATCTGATGCCATCTTGCTTATTGGTAAGCAAGTAAAAGCGCATATTACAGTTTACGGTTGCCTCAGTAGTCGTCACTACGCGAATAAGAGGTGTTTTGCCGTTTTCATCTAATGACATCGCATCAGAGATAGTGCCAAGGAGACTGGCAACATTTCCCCTTTGTATATTAAATAATCAGTAGGCAGAAATAATCGCCAGCCTTCCTGTCTCCAGACTTCTCCGTCAGCCGCTTGGACAACTTCTTGAGGTCGCTTGGATATAAGATGGGGTTTTATGTGTTTACACAAGTCGCATCCCACACCAGAGACCTGCCAAGTTTCCATCGCCCAGCAGTCATCCCGTCGGGTCTATTGCCGTCGCTTCGCGCAATACCAGAGGGCTCTAAGATTACGGGCACTCCAACAGTAACAAGAGCCCTTCGGATAATACCTTTAAGTGCCGCGTAACGGGAAAAGCGGCCGGCTCTTCTGGCACAAGAAAGCTCGAGGTTAAAGCGTTAGAAAGTGTGTATTAATAAATAAAAACGTCAACTTTTAGGCCAAAAAAATTTATTTAGAAAAAAATATTTATACAATTGTTTACTAATTAACATTTTTCGTAGAAGTTTTTCGTAGAAACAATTCTATCTTTTCGTTTTGTACCTAATTACACTCCCTTTTTTTAGAAATAATAACTATGTAAACAAACTATCATATAAATTTTAGTTAGGCTAGGCTAGAACTTTTTTAGACCGCGGTATTACACAGTCCCCACAATGTCGCGCCTACAAAGTCGCAAATATGTCATAGTTCTAACAAAACATCAGGATGGCCGCACCTTCGGCATGTCTCAACAACTAAAACGTCTGTATTCATTAATTTTTACCTTCATATTATTATATTAATGAAAATTAATATAAAAATGTAACACGCCAATATTTCATCGCGTTTATTATTGTCGTCTCTACGCAAAAGGATGGCTGCGTAGTATCTGAATAAAATTAAAAAAAATACTTTAATGAAATATCCACATTTAGGCCGTCATAGTGACGGTTAAGTATTGATTTTTTTAAATAAATAATAAGGTTTTTTGTGACACTACATCTGACCTCGACCGGCCTGATGATAAGCAAGAGGAGGTCCAAGAGTGATGACGACTGAAAAAATCGAGTTACTTCACGGCTGCCTCAGTTGCCGTCACTATATATTTTATTGGCAATGAAGGCATTCTATTTATTTGAAGGCATGCTACCTGATATTTAGCTAGAGTTTGGGAAAAACAGTCGCATCTACTATTCTGGCCTGGTAAGCGAGTTTGTTTACATAGCTAGCAATTTCTAAAAAATATTCTACATAAGTATATTTTTTCACTTTACAAATAAAGTTAAAACAAAAATTTATAATTAAGTCCTAAAACCTAAAGAAGGTCTTTTATTAAAAGCTTACAAATTTTCACTAAAATGCACTCAAGTACAGTCCTACTAAACTACGAACAAGCTTCATAATTATTTCAGCTCCCAGGAAATGCCTTGTGGTAAGCAAGGAAGATCCAAGAGCACTGATGACTGAAAAGAGTCCAAGGGGAGAACACACAAACTGGTATAACATTCCACTAGTCAATTGGACTACAATAAAACGACGCACCAAACGTTTTAGTTCGAGTGCCGATTCGGTATTCAGTAATTTTACCCAAATTCATAAATTTCGTAGAAGTCGGAAGCTTGTTATTACTTTAATAGAACTGTAATTTTTTCGTTAATATTTACAAAAAACTTTATTCTATGTATCACAGAAAAATAATTTAAATCTAACCTAAATTTACAATTCATTTATTTACAATTTTATACAGAAAGTTTTGTTAAAGTCAGATTTCTAACTTACACAGTTACTGAGTTTAGTAATTATAGTCGGATAGATTTAGATTAATATTAAAAAACATAATTGATAACTTGGATTTTTCAATCATTTATTGTTTTGTTAATATTATTAAATCCTAATACAACGCGTGCTATGAATTTACGAAGCCAAAAATTAAATTTTTACAGTTTACTCTAAAATTACTGAACTGATCGAGACTCAATAAAGCTCATTCGACTCGTATTTTCACTGCGCATTTTTTTATACATATGTGTATATTTTATCTGCGCATTTTTTGTAAAAACACAAAAAAAACATGATGTTTATCAATTTTCCTGACACCGCATCCGCACCAAAACTTGGTAATGCTATTTGTGTCATTATTAAAAAAAATATAATAAAACCCAAGTGATCAATCATAATTTTTTTAGGCTTTCAATCGGCTAATTCTATGACTATTATGTTCCACGTAAAAATGCAAAGATACATAATTTGGGCCTCTACCTGATTAGTAGTCTGTTAGGTACAGACAACTAATCAGACTTTATCGATTTTAGAGCATTTATCGCACGGTTTATTTTACAGTCGCTTTATCTCAAAATGCGTTTAATGCTCATACAGATTTAGACAAATCAGGGAGGAGTCTTAAATTAAGTAGATTTTCCAAGAGTTCGAGCGACTTTCCTTTAATTATCAGTGACCTGTCTAAATGATAAATCTGACTTTAAAAAATTAATTAGTATCGTATTAGACAAAGATAATTTATATTTAAAAAGCCCCGCCCCACCTATTATTGTATGTTCTAAAGGGTTCTACTAAGAAAATAGACCATCATTTTTTTATTGTGATCAAAATACATTTAATAATTTTGGAACGAAGTTCCTTAACGCGGCTTTTTTTATTGTGACTCGAGATCTGATCTCTGAGTATGCCTAATAATAAGCATGATATGATGAAGGTCCAAGTGTGCCGAGGACTAAAAAATGAGTTTGCCGTAGGAGTTCTGTAGAAAACGTCACGTAAGGAAAAAAGCATTGCTCACTCCATGCGACTTTCTTTTAGTGTCTCTTTCTGCTACGAGAATTAAATCTTATTACTGAAATTCTTACAAAATATAAGGTACTTCGTTTATTACGGGGATTTCCCGGCCGCATATATTTTATTTTATTGTGACACGACATTGACCTCGATCCGCCTGATGATAAGCAAGAGGAGGCCCTAGAGTGACGACGACTGAAAAAAACGAGTTATTTCACGGCTGCCTCAGTCGCCGTCACTATGCCGGCCAAAGGTGCTTCTTCACGCATCGCTTGAAGGATCTAAGGCACACATGAGCCAGCCAAGACAACACATGGGCTGGCAAAGCATTCCACTTGTCGATTGATCTACAAAAAACTTTTTAGTTCGACTGCCGATTCGGTCGACAAAATACGGATGCTTTCATGATATTTATTTGATTATTGTTATTATTATACAATGCCCTATGTGAAAATGTGACCACTGTGATTTACTAATAATAAGACTTTATTGACTTTTAATAAGTCAAAAAATAATGCATAGAAGTAAGGAGTTGATTTGTATCAGGATAGAATATTCCTGTGGGAATGGAAGGTCGTGACAATTAGATCTTATATGAAAATGGGGCGGAAAATGTACTGGCTCATCTATTATAAGATTATCTTTATCTAATAAAGCTTATAGAATTTTCTAGAAGTATACAACCACCTTTCACAATTAGATAGACGGATGCTTACCATAGTTTTTCATAGGTTTTTTTTTATTTTATTAAAAGCAATAGATAAATTAAAAATAACAGCGTTTTAAAATAGACAATTTATAATTATTGTGTAAAAATCTGGAGATCAAACATGGTATAGCTTGTCTAACTATAAATGACGCACACCTCCACTTTATTAGTTTATTCAAATGTGTCAATACAAATATTACAGTATTTTATCATCGTGCTCCTCCTTTTGTGTCTAACCAGCAACTGAATGACCAATTACAATTGCATTTTCGGTGTGTTTCATCTATATTTTATAGTCGCACGTGTGCTTATATGCAGTGGAGGGGCGCGTCATTTCGGCTTAGACAGACTCTATGTTCATAGTAAGTTTCCTAAAGACCTTGTATCATAGACACTGGGTAACTAAAATGCTCACCAAATAGTCATATTTAATAGACGACATAACACATTTAATTAGTCTTCGTTTAATATGTTTGTTTCGTTCTAACGATATGGTTTTTAGATATGCTATCTCTTTTCTACACGAAAGACATGAAAATGTATTTGTCATTGTTAAAGACATTGTTGTTCTACTGGCATAGTAATTCACTGAGTAGGTTTCTGCAGTAGTGGAAAGATGTGTGTTTTTTTGTTGTGACTCGACATATATACGACAGCACACCACTAGATGTTAAGCTGGAGTGTGGTCCATGAATAGATCTCACTACTACTACAATTTAATAACTGTAAGTAGCAGTCACATCCACTATGCCGGCTTAGTTGGAACCGGCAACGTACAAGCCGATCCCAAATCGCGACCAAACACGTCTTAGGTATGTATACGGTCTGTAGGTCTGTTCACGGTCTGTATACTTGTAAGTGGTGGTACTACCTCAGATCTACAGACTAGATACCACTTTGGTATCTTTGGTATCCGGATCCAAAGCAAATATCCGCCTCTTTTTTTATTACCAAATATTTGCAATATTTAATTAAATAATAAATATCACAAAAAGCTATGAAACAAATATATGCTCCAGCCGGGAATCGATCCCGCAACAAACCGCTCCATTTGTATACACCCCATTTGTACCGCTCCATTACCACAAAAACCTTCCCAGTTAAGCACTAGTAGTATGGCTTTTGTTAGGTCAAGTGGTCTAATTCACGGTCAAATATTTCATAATGTTTTGTCAAATACCTATGTCAAATAAACATATCTGAGTACTGGATAATAAATAACATATTTTTGACTTTAGTGTTTTAGTGTATTTGATACTTCTAATCAGTCTTAAATAGAAATTTGTTTTTTTAAATATAAAAAGTTATGATTTGAGCGATAGTTTGATAGCAATTATAAAATCTACTAAAAATGCTTTTTTATAATGCCGATTTGTCGTTTAATATTACCAACCGAGTTAAATAGTCACTGCCTTTAATGCAAACTCTTTTGAGAAAGTGACACTTAAAATTGGCTGGGTTATCAGGCCTATTAAAATACCACGACTGTATGAAAATAAAATGAATATTTAGATTTAGTTTGAGGAAGAACGATTATTTTCTGTTTCTTTTTTTAAGCGTTGACATCTGTCTTCGACTTGCCTGATGATAAGCAAGGGAAAGTGTAAGAGCGCCAACGACTGAAAAAAAAACTATACAGCTTAAGGCTGCCTTAGTCGCTGTCACTGTGCCGGCCACAAACGAAAGTAGAGAAGTAATTGTTAAAGTGCCCTAGTGCCCATAACCGTAGAGCTTATATGAAGAGAATTGTGGATATTAGGGAAGCAAGGTAGTTCGGTCAGGATCGTGGCAAGTAGCGCTCTATTATCTCTGCCTATACCTGTGGGGACAAGACAATTTAATTTGATTGTTTGCAAACCAACTAAGCTAACTAATCTAGTGCAGAAAACAGAGTAGACGAGCTTCCACAAACATTATTTTGATGAATTTAATTTATTAAAAACTATAATAAAATTTAAAAACCATAATAATAATTGGAAGAATTATCTCTTTGTAAATAAAATATTTAATTTAAATTATCTAATACATTTTGATATAAACTATCATTAATAAAAATATTTATAGAATCAAACAAATTTATGCGGCGTTTATTTTGGTTTAGATTTAACATTATTAACATTTTATTCCGACGTTTCGAGAGCTTTGCAGCCATCGTGGTCACGAAGAGACTAAGGTGTTGGTCGTCCTATTGGTCAACAGGACAGCGCCAACCACTACATCCGTTTCGACAACGCCTCAGTCTCTCCGTGATCACGATGGCTGCAAAGCTCTCAAAACGTCGGAATAATAAAAAAATGTAAAATCTAAACCAAAATAAACGCGATAGTAAGCCACATAAAGTTTGTTTAATTCATTAATCAATATTCGGGCAAGATCTAAGAAAATACTAATATTTATAGATATGTACGAGATATAATGAAATGGCACTATATTATTTTTTGTCAAATTAAAGCTCAAATTTAGTAGGTACTTAAAACCATATATTTTAACTGATATGATCATAATATATTCAATTTCGTAAGTCAACATTTGACCTCGACTTACCAGATAGAAAGCTAAGCGAAGTCCAAGAGCGCCGACGACTGAAAAAGCCGTTACAGTATACGCTTGTACCAGTCGCCGTCACTAATGCAATGATATCAATATGATTTAACAACAATCTAAAACTGAAAGACGGTAAATCAATGTTTGAAAAATAAATGTCTTTTTTTTTACAAAAATAGGTTTTATTAATTTTTTAGATGTACTAATAATTTTTCCGCCATTTTGAGGCGTCCGCTATTTTAAGCGTCTGCCATTTTAAATTCAATGTGACGTCATTTTTTAAAGTGTTATTTTATTTGATAACCCTATCATAAGGGTGCATAAAAACTGGTCCGCCATTGGATTTAGAATGGCGCCACTTATCTAACCATGCTTTGTCGTTCAAAGTAAACATGTATGCAAAATAATTTCAGATCAATCGGTGGGAAATAGATTCTCCGTAACTATTTGAAAATTCTGTACTTTAATACTAACAAGGCAACATTTTTTTTATTGTGACTCGACATATGACAGCACCCCGCTTGATGTTAAGCCAAAGTGTGGTCCATGAATGAATGTCACTGCTACTACAATTTAATAACTGTGAGTAGCAATCACATCCACTATGCCGGCCTAGATGGAACCGGCAACTTACAAGCTGATCCCGAAACGTGACCAAATCACTTCACGGTCTGTATACTTGTAAGTTGTGGTACTACCCCGGATCGGCAGATTGGGTACCACTGCCTACCACTCTTATAAACTTAAATAAAAGCTTGTTAAAACAATAAACAAAACAGTGTCCTAAGTAACATAGTGATTTGATTTACCGAATTCAGCTTCCTTAGATAACTGCTATATCATTTTGGATATTTACAGGATCCTAATAGCAAAAGTACCTATATAAAAAAAAGTGTAAATTAAAATCGCAAGATGCTAAAACTTCGTTGGGATATCTATTTAGTTATCTATTTGTTTACCTAATAACAATCTACATATATAAAAACATATATTTAATTTAAAAGATTCCATATAATGTATTTGCTTAGAAATAAGAAAAATACTTACAAATAGGTCGACAGTGAAAGGCCATATTTAATAAGAATTAAAGACATTCTTTTATTAACTAGCTAAACATATACAATTCACAATTTTTTACTTAATTAGTAGAAAGACCAGTCTCAAGAAGAGATACTCAATTGACTTCATAATTAACAATTTTTTTTAATGAGCTACCAATATTGTTTTACTTTAGTCAACACTAATCAAATCTATGTCTATCCCGTATCGTAAAAGACGAATAAGGAACTTATGTCTTAGACATTTTATTTAGTAAATTAGCTACCTTTTTTCATTGATCACTTTTTAATTAATTTATTATTGATATATGACCCAAGTTCAGGATTAGATTACCCGACAAAATTAAGAAACTTTGGCTGTCAAAACTACTTTTTAATTTGAGGTATTTTCTACTTTTTATCTAATTAATCATACTATTTTGAGAATTTCGTAGGCATTTGTTTTACTGTATACAATTTAAATATTATTTGTATTAAGACCTGAAACAGCAAACCGCGATAACCTTTGTTAGTATATTTCTAAGAACACGCAACATTGTTAATTCATAAGAAAGTGATCAATCAAAATAATAACACTTTAATCCGACAAAGTCGTTTAGGAGCATGTTTACTAACCTACTTATAAATTATAAAATGACATAGGTGGTTTTGACTCTCAATGATTCTTCCATTTGGTAGCTCTAAGTACTTAATAAGAAAACTTTATTTATAGTTGCCGGCAGAAAAAAGAACGCTGGCATTCAATGTGTATAAACTTTAGAATTTTATTATTTATGAGCACAACAGATTAGATGCGCGAACATGCCTCTACGGCAGTCGTCCAGCGCTCCTCTTACAAGCCGGGATCTATATCCGTTATACGTGTGTCGCTAAAGGCTGCGTAAGTCCATTACCTGTTAATCAAATAGCGATAAGTCAAAAAGTGATATCTTTTAAGATCATTGCATAAGTAGTTCTAAATTTGGACATTAAGATACGTTTATTTCGAATTTAAAACAGCATAATTGTAGTCGTATATTGTAAAGGAATTATAATAGCTTAGGTTTCTATAAAAATATAACTATTAAGAACGAAATAAACATAAATCCAAGTAAATCGGGATATAAATTAAAACTTAAAGTAGCTCGAACAATAGCCACAGACTAAGGAATTTAAAGTGATTTTTAAAACGTTACGACATTTTCCAATATTAATAGCTTACCCTTTTTTGTGACTGTGGCATTTGAAATGGTTCTATTTGACGGTGCTAAGATGTAATGGGCGCTCGGTGATTGAGGAGTTGTCGATGACGTCACTACACCAACCTGACAAAAAGAAAAGATTTATTGTTATATAAATCAATTTACATTTTAACGACATTTTAATTTTGTCATATAATACCGAGAAGGCTTTTTATTTTTTAAACAAAAAATATTATTGTTTATAATAACTTTTTGGCATAGTCTAATTACTTTACTATATAAGTAAATAATAGTACTGGACATTATTTATACCAAAAAATAATTAGTTTGTTAAAATACTTTTGTTTGAGACAAGAAGCATGTTAAGGAAAGTTAATTTATTCGGGGAAATTGAAAAATTAAAAACCTAGAAAACTTATACGAATAAATTCAAGTTGAAGATGCCTTGTATTAATTTGCTTCAAATCTGAATATATCTAATGTTTCCAGAGATAGAGCTTGATCTTACTTGATACCAGAACATTTCTTGACGCCATTTAATTATTAAGAATTACTAACAGTAGATTTATAACCTAATACCTAGCAATCAATGTGCATCATAACGATAAGATGTAATAAGAAAAGACGTCATACGTGCTTCAAAAGTGGCACAGTAAAACTTTGCTAAAAAGCAAACCTAAACTCAGTGTCGCGATGCAAAGCAACATATATTTGTCTCTTTTTTCGCCTACAATAACTATTATTGAGTCCTACTTCCACTCCGACGTGGTTGACCTTTCAATCTCATACCATTTGTGAACATTAAAACTGGTGTAAATCTACCTCATTATTGGGATCACCAAATACTTTTTACCAATCAATCAATCAAATTGTCACGCCTCTTTCCCACAGGAATATGCAGAGACTTTGAAGCGCCACTCGCCTGACACAACTCCCTCGCTCCCTTAACATTCTATGATTATGGGCACTAGGCAACCTAGCTTTCTTGAGGATGTCTCCGATTTGGTCGGCAAACACCCTCCTGGGCCTGCCTCGTTTAACGCATCCATCCACATCAAATTATAAATTGCGTCAATCTACTTTGTAGTGAAGCCCCTGTTTTTTTTCAAGAATATTACCTATTTCTACATAAGATTTAATTACAATTACTAATAAAATAATATAGCAGTTAAATTTTATAATAAACACATAATAAGACCCGAAAACCGTATCGGACATCCAAGAACAAACGCCGTGTTCTGATTGGTTGACAACCTTGACTAGTATGAATATTTTATGCGCCCTAGTTTATCGGAACTTCCCCCTGGGATCCCCCTGCGTACTGTTACGTTTTGGATAATAAAGTATTTATATCTTGGCATTATAGACATAAACTTCAGACTTGTGTCTTGTCTTATTGCTGTATTACACGGGCAATTCCTGTTCAATTTGAATGACGTGGAAAAATAATCGTGTAATATCACCACTTTCGAGTGTATTGACCGTAAAGAGACTAACAGCCGGTTGTACCAAAAATTATAATTTACGAATTTGTATAAAGTATCGTATAAGTAAAAAAAGAAAAATGGGTTGCACCACTCTTTAACCTCACTATTTACATTTACGTTTAACGGATATTTTATACAGAGCCAAAGGACATCATTCATTTTGGGTTTCTATGTCCTACTTTTGTTATTTCTAATGATAAAAACACATATAAATGGTAGTTTCGATACTATTTTTACGATTATTGACAAGCCAATTTACTATTACGTAATAGAATAAGTATAAAGTACAACTAAATTCGTAAATTGAAACTTTTTTGGTGTAACCGGCTGTAAAAGTTTCTGGTTAAAGCAAGTTCGTCATAGTGAATACGGCTGGTGACTAGTATGACGATTTGCAGTTATTTAACTATAGAAGAAGGCACCGCCGTTTTGGATCGCAGCTCAGGGGATTCTGCCATATGTTAACAAGCCATGATAAAAAAAATCATTAAGTAACAAATAGATTGCTACGCTGATTTTCCGTAATTTTCAACTAATCGGTGTGCTGCTGTCCGTGAATGAAGGTAACTGCTACTACAGTTAAATCATTATCATCATGATCAGCGAGAAGGCGTCTACTGGTAAACATAGGCCTTCCCCTTAGAACGCCATTTCGAACGACAAGATGCCAGTTGCATCCACTGGTTACTGGTGACTTTCATTCATTCTAGGTGTCAGTCTACCTAGAATGAATACCTACGCTGCGTCTGCCGGTTCGTGGTTTAATAACTGCTGCATAAGGCGACCGTGTTGTAGTGGCAGTGCAATGGTTACGCAAACCGAGAGCTCAGATTCAAAACCACTTACATATCTTTTATATATTGTACTTTGGTGGTCCTCATTTTACGATACAAGCACTTTAGTAGCTTAGTACAGAAATGTAAAAAACACCATAGCAGTTGTATCCACTATGCCGGCCTAGTTGGAACCGGCGTCTTTCAAGCTGATCTCGAAGCGCTGATAAGCTACTTTACGGAATGTACACATGTGAAAGAGGTACTACCCAAGATCGGCAGACCTGCCTGCCACTCTTAGAATGACTTACCTGAGGTTGAGTGCTGTCAGTAGACATCGTAGACGTGGTTATGGGACTGGTGGCGCATTGTGGGGATACCAGGCTTGTTGGCGATGTTATTGAATGATTTGATGTACCTTAAATTAAAGTATGTGTTAGGAATATTTTTGTGACTCGACATCTGACTCGACTCGCCTGATGGTAAGCAAGAAGAAGTCCAAGAGTAACAACGACTGCAAAAACCGAGTCTTTACGGCTGCCCCAGTCACCGTCACCGTGGAATCGCCGTGGAATACTTTGCCTGCCAATGTGTTCTCTCCATCCTATGACCTTGGATCCTTCAAGCGATGCGTGAGGAAGCACCTTTGGCCGGCATAGTGACGGTAGCTGTGAACAAACTCGGTTCTCTCAGTCGTCGTTACTCTTGGACCTTCTCTTGCTTATCTTAAAGCGGGTCGAGGTCAAATGTCGTGTCACAATAAAAAAAATACGAGTATATCCTTTAGATTTTTATGAAAAAAAACAACTAAGTTATTTACCAAAGGAGATGTTTGTTAAATACTTATACAAAATAAACAAAATATAAAATACACAAAAAGGGCTATTAATATTTATTTATGCTAATTTTATGTTAATATTAAATCTACTTCTTATTTGTATAAACAACGTTACCTGATGGTAAAATAACGGAATTTCTCACTGACGAGTAGGGCGGGGGCGCGGGCGTAGATGCTGGCTTCGCCGTATTTACTTGATTTGAAAAACCTATAATAATAATTGAACATAATTTTTGTTTACATTTCTATACTAAGCTTCTAAATTGCTTGTATCATAGAAACATTACCACCAAAGTACATATATCAAAGATGCATTGGTACGGGTATTTTGAACCCGTGCTCTCAGTTTGCGTATTCATTGTACTGCCACTACACCATGGTCGCCTTATTGAACCTTCATCCCAGCTAAAGGCCTTCAAGATGTCGACCTAATGTACAAGTGTACAGCAGTAAAGTGACTTAGTCGCGTTTCGCTGTATTTACTTGATGTGAAAAACCTATAATAATAATTGTACATAATTTTTGTTTACATTTCTATACTAAGCTTCAAAATTGCTTGTATAATAGAAACATTACCACAAAGGCACATATATCAAAGATGCATTGTTACTGGTATTTTGAACCCGTGCTCTCAGTTTGCGTAATCATGGTACTGCCACTACACCATGGTCGCCTTATTGAACCTTCATCCCAGCTAAATGCCTTCAAGATGTCGGCCTAATGTACAAGTGTACAGCAGTAAAGTGACTTAGTCGCGTTTCGCTGTATTTACTTGATTTGAAAAACCTATAATAATAATTGTACATAATTTTTGTTTACATTTCTATACTAAGCTTCAAAATTGCTTGTATAATAGAAACATTACCACCAAAGTACATATATCAAAGATGCATTGTTACTGGTATTTTGAACCCGTGCTCTCAGTTTGCGTAATCATGGTACTGCCACTACACCATGGTCGCCTTATTGAACCTTCATCCCAGCTAAAGGCCTTCAAGATGTCGGCCTAATGTACACGTGTACAGAAGGTAAAGTGACTTAGTTGCGTTTCGGGATCAGCTTGTAAGTGGCCGGTGGTAACTCGGGCGACTCGAGTGTTTGTATGAAAAGAATTGTAGATGTGAGGGAAGCGATGGAGTTGTGTCAGGATCGTGTCAAGTGGCGCTCCATTGTCTCTGCCTATTACTGTGGGCAAAAGGCGTGAAAGTTTGATTGATTGATTGAGTAACAATCAAACAGTAACATAGACCACAATCCAGTTTATTATACTGTCATAATATGTCGAACCCCAATATAAGGAAAACAAAATCTTGTGCTTTATTTTGGGTCATATTTGGTTGGTTCATTGGGTTATTTAGTTATTTGGTATTTGGTTGGTTATTTGGGTTATTTAGTTATTTGGTATTTGGTTGGTTATTTGGGTTATTTAGTTATTTAGTATTTGGTTGGTTCATTGGGTTATTTAGTTATTTGGTATTTGGTTGGTTATTTGGGTTATTTAGTTATTTGTTATTTGGTTGGTTCATTGGGTTATTTAGTTATTTGGTATTTGGTTGGTTCATTGGGTTATTTAGTTATTTGGTATTTGGTTGGTTATTTGGGTCATATTATCAGGTTCATATTGTATCAGGTATTTAGGAGTACGTAGTAGACAGTAGTCATTTGCCTAGCCTGCCGATCAGGGGTAGTAGACCGACATCATACCTCTATGCGACTTATTCGCGTTTCGGGATCAACATGAAAGTTGACTACGACTTGCTGTTTTTAATTTTAGTACCAATCTTCTTCATACATGGACCACACTCCAGCTTAACATCAGGTGAGGTGCTGTCATATGTCGAGTCACAATAAAAATGTTTATCTTACCCATGCCGCCTCCACTTCTTAGATGTGGATTGCCATACGTTGCAGCGTATCTAACATCAACTCCTGGCAGTATACCACCGTTTGGTAGACGATTCACTGCGAACAAAATTTACTATTACTAAAGTTTATTGAGTATAAAGTCCCGGGTTCGATTCCCGGTCGGAACAAATATTTGTTTCATAGCTTTTATTTGTATTTGTTATTAAAAAAAGAGGTGGATATTTGCTTCGGGTCTGGTTATCAAAGAGTGGTAGGCAGTGGTACCCAGTCTGCCGATCCGGGGTAATACCACCACTTACAAGTATACAGACCGTGAAGTGATTTAGTCGCGTTTCAGGTTAAGCTTGTAAGTTGTACTAAGTCACTTCACGGTCTGTACACTTGTAAGTGGTGGTACTATCCCGGGTTAGTCAATCAATCAATCAATCAAATTGTCACGCCTCATTCCCACAGGGATAGGCAGAGACAATGAAGCGCCACTTGCCACGTTCCTGGCACAACTCCCTCACTTCCTTTACATTCACAATTCTCTTCATACAATCTCTATGGTTATGGGCACTAGGCAACCTAGCTTTCTTGAGGATATCTCCATTTGGTCGGCAAACATCCTCCTGGGCCTGCCTCGCTTAACGCATCCATTCACATGAGTATACGATTCGGGTTAGCATACGTAGGACTGACTGACTGACTGACAACTTTTATTATACTTATAAAATATATATTCTGATCTGAGATCTGACGTCGACTTGCCTAATGGTAAGCAAGGGGAGGTGCAAAAGTGCCAACGACTGAAAAACGGAGTCAGTTGCCTCTGTCGCCGTTACTATACCAGCCAAAGATTACAATTGTTAGATTTTTTTATTGTGACACGACATTTGACTTCGACCTTCCTGATGATAAGCAAGAGAAGATCCAAGAGTGACGACGACTGAAACAACCGAGTTAGTTCACGGCTGCCTCAGTCACCGTCACTATGCCGGCCAAAGTTCACGCATCGCTTAAAGGATTCAAGGTTATAGGATGGAAAGAACACATGGGCTGGCAAAGAATTTCACTTGTCGATTGTTCTACAAAGAAAAGACGCACCGAACTATTCAATTACGAATTATACTACTATAGTATATTATAGTAGTATACTATAGTAGTATATTATACTACTATAGTATAATATACTACTATAATTTACTATACTACTATAGTATATTATAGTAGTATACTATAGTATAGGTATTAAAATGGCTTAATTACGTTCGATTACCTTATAATTATTTTTTCTAGAATTTCCAAATTAATTATATATTTCTTTCTTGTATTTATTTAGTTTTTATAGATTGGAAATTACATTTTATGTTTTAACATCAATGATCCTGATATATATGTAATAAAAGTCAGTCGGCGTTGAACCGTTGTTTTATTCATACATATCAGATACTAAATGAGGTACCCATTCTACGGTCCGGAGTAGTACCACCAATTACAAGTTTACAGACCGCGAAGTGATTTGGTAGCGTTTCGGGATCAGCTTGTCTGTTGCCAGTTCCAACTAGGCCGGCATAGTAGATGTGATTGCTACATGTAAAAAATATGTAGGTAACTAGGTAATGTAAGCAAGAAATGAATAAATTATTTGTAGGTAATTAAGAAAGGGTGCTGTTATATGTCGAGTCACAATAATTAATATTAAAAAAACTAAAGAAGTATAATTTGAGGTTGGGCATAAATATTTAATTTCCAAACACAATTTGTATAATTAATATTCGTTGTAGATAAATAATTACTGTATATAAATATAACTAGATACAGTATAATTTATAATTTTCGTCGTCGTCTGTTTACTTTTTTTAATAACGCCTGACCCTTGACAGATTTAATTAGTCCCTTTATTAGAGTTTCATTTCTTTCGTCGTTTTAAGACATCAAATATTAAAACAGATGTCTTTTAGAAGAAAAAATACTCCGTTTTATATTTCACAGTTTTAAATATAATTTGTCACAATTAAACGATATCTTAAGAATAAAATTTTAAATAAATTTTCATTAGTTAATAATCATATTTAATATCAATATAAAATATTTTGCGTCGTGTGGAATTAAAACTCTTGGGACGTGAGGACCAAGTGCACAGGAAATTTGCAAGGCTTTGTCGAAGGCTGGGTTGCCTAGTGCCCAGAATTGTGGGTGTGAAGGAAGCAAGGGAGCTGTGTAAGGATCGTGGTAAGTGGCGCTCCATTGTCTCTGCCTATCCCTGTGGGAAAAAGGCGTGACAATTTGATTGATTGATTGATTGTCGAATGAGCTTATCAACATCTCGGATGACAAGGGGGCATAGATAGCACTTTGCCCATTAGTACCGATTTGAAACAAGTTATTTATTTATAATTTATCCCCTTTTCTAGTGAGTATAGAAGGTTTCAATTATATTTTTTATAGCTAAATTCATATTCAAGAGACAGAAAATTATATATGTATGTAATAATAACGTATTTTAGGAAAATGGTACAAATATAACAAATACATAGATCCGGCGAGTGGTTTTGGAGCGGGAGGTTCTTAGTTTGCGTTACCATTACTCTACCACAATACCACGACCTGCGGTTCGACCGCGTAACTCAATGACAATGGGCTTTGTTTGACAGTTAAACTCCATTAATAACCTTTGAAATTAAACCTGCGACCGCGCAACACACTTCAAGCTTATTGAAACTCATTGTCATGAATTAAAGTTGTTTTCGACACTAGCAGCGACTGTGTAACCATTGGAGCTACGTGGTCGACCCCCCCCCCCCTCCTAAGCTGTCAATCTTAAACTAGGAACTTACCATCACCAGTAGAAGTTGGTAACCCTAAGCTATTCAAGGCAGCACTACTATCCTGCCGTTTATTACTAATTGATCTTTGTAATGAATTATTCTGCGATGAAACAACTGGGTTGTACTGCACTGTCGAATTGGAATCGACGCTCCGAGGAAGTGATCCATTTACTGACCTAAAAAACAAAACAGTATAAGAATAGAAGCCTCAATCCCGTGAGGATAGGCAGAGACATTGGCGCCCTCCATTTGTGAATTTAAAGGAAGTGAGAAAGTTGTGCCAGGATCGTCTCAAATGGCGCTCCATTATCTCTGCTTATCTTTATGGGAAAAAGGCGTGACAATTTGATTGATTGATTGATCAATAGATGTAATAAGTTTGAATTAGGTTATATAAATTATATGTCTATAACAATTAATATAATACTAGCAACAGGCCTAAGGTAACTAATAATTTAATACAAACCTATTTGGTGTTAATTTGTCATTTCCATGCGACGGCGATTGTACCCTTAATGAACTTGGATTATAATCTTGTCCATAGTGTACGTATGTCTGATAGCCATTATTGAAGCCATTTACCTGCAAATTAATCGTTTGTTTAACAGAACAGTTGTGGATGGGTTGTTAGGATTACGGACTCGCGTGCAAATGTTCGTCTGTTGCTTCAGTATCAGCTTTTTATATTACTACTAAACGTTATTGTATTATATTCATGGGCGAGCAAAGTAGGCTCTCGCCGGGCCACAGCGCAACAGCGACGGCAACCGCCGCCTGCGAGAAGAGAGGCTACTATTTGTTCTCGACCGCCACAGCACGTAGTGTGGTTTTGTGTAAAAAAATAATGTGTTAAGCTTCATTTTAAGTCGTTGGTTAAGAAGATGTCATATATCAGAGCAAGTTCGTCATTTCGCTGCCGTGCATTAAGATAATCAGGGGGCCACGCAACTTTGACGACAGGCGTAGACGATTGGTTTGTTGCACGTAAAGTCCCGGGTTCGATTCCCGGTCGGAGTAAATATTTGTTTCATAGCTTTTTTAATAATTATATTTAAAATATTGCAAATATTTGTTAATAAAAAAAGAGGTGGATATTTGCTTCGGGTCTGGTTATCAAAGAGTGGTAGGCAGTGGTGCCCAGTCTGCCGATCCGGGGTAGTACCACCACTTACAAGTATACAGACCGTGAAGTTATTTGGTCACGTTTCGGGAGCGGCTTGTAAGTTGCCCGTTCCAACTAGGCCAGCATAGTGGATGTGATTGCTACTCACATAGAAATGTAGTAGCAGTGACATTCATTCATTGACCACACTTCGGCTTAACATCAAGCGGGGTGCTGTCATATGTCGAGGATGACAATGAAATTCATTCCCATTTCGGTCCCTGTTAGTGTCAAAAACAATTTTCAATGAGCATCGGTCAATGAGTCTCAATGAGCTTAAACTGTTAATGAAAAAACTCATTAATAAAGTTCAACTGTCAAAACGAAGTTCATTGAGTTACGCGGTCGGCCCGCAAGTCCTGTGCGCGGTATATGCGCTACAACGCTCGTACGAGATTTGGACGTGGCGCTATGTGCGCGTTGATAAAGCCTAGTTTGTAAACTAGATAAATAATAAATATAGTTTTAACGTCAGTAAAGTGAAATATGTCAGAACCATATTTAAAATAAATTATAGTATTTTCTTAGATTTTGCGCGAACATTAATTAATTAATTAAACAAATTTTATGCGGCTTACTACTCTCTCCGTGACCACGATGGCTGCGAAGCTCTCGAAACGTCGGAATAATAAAAAAATGTTAAATCTAATCCAAAATAAACGCGACAGTAATTTATCGATAGTATATAATTTATTAATAGTAATAAATTATAAATAAAATATTTATAAAGCGGTTATGTATTTACGTTAATGAACACCATTTTATTTATTAAATTATAATTCAATTACTGGAATCTCATTAATGTGGTTGAGCGATTGTTTTTAATACAATAGCAATTAAATTAAACGTTGTATGAAAATATTCTGATTTAATTATTTATTCAGTATTTGCATACATACATATTTTTTTAAATAGTGGTAGGCAGATAGTTAGCCTAGTCTGCCGACTTGGAACAGTACTGGTGGTACTTCAAATGTATAGACTGTAAAGTGACTTGGTCGCGTTTTGGGATCAGCTTAATTGTTGCCGGTTCTAACTAGGTCGACATAGTGAATGCGACTTATTTCAGTTATTTAACCACTCCAAATATATATTGTTTTAATAATGCTCGACAAAAGACCCCGACTTACTTGGTGAAAATGTGAGAGCTTCGACAACTTTTGGCTGAGCACAGTGACGGGACTGAGGCAGCCGTCAACAAACTCGGTTTTCTCAGTCGTCGTCACTCTTGGACCTCCTCTTGCTTATCATCAGAGGGGACGAGGTCAGATGACGTGTCACAATAAAAAAAAACTGTCAACCATTTTTTTATGATATTGTGACTCGACATATATGACAGCACCCCGCCTAATGTTAAACTGAAATCCGGTCTGTGAATTGAGGCGACTGCTACTACCATCAAATAATTAAAAGTACATCCACATACACTATGCCAGCCTAGTTGGAACCGGCAACTTTCATGCATACATTTAAAACAACATTCTTTTAAAAACAAACTAACTAATCAAATTACCTTATAACAATCAGCATAGGCAGGATCAGTATAATCGTTGCTGTACCTAAAAGGTTGGTATGAACTCTGATTTAAAGATGACACCGGTACCGTACCAGCTAGCGGTATACCTGTACCTAATTTAGCATTCGAACAGAGTGTACTATCCGAACCAGTGTTTGAGTAATCCTGTAAAAAATAACTATTTTAGTGTGTAATTCTGGAATAGTTTGTACCTAATAGTACCGATTTCAACTACGGCGGCATAGTGGAAGGACATATTTTTTTACATTTCTATTTTAAGGAACTAAAGTGCTTATATCATTGAAACAGGACGACCAAAGTCCACATATTAAAGATACATTGGTACTGGCAAGTGGTTTTGCATGGCAATTGTACTACCACTACACCACGGTCGCCCTTACACGACTGTCTTGCCATAAAACTCACAAATAAAATTCGCATCACCATACAACACTCCAAATCACAAATTGATGACATAGCTGAAAAAGCCACCAAACTTAAATGAGACCGGGCAGACAATCTACCTGCCCAGTCTAAGTGGACGCTAGATTGCTAAAAAAATCGCAGTAGGTCCAAATGGAGATGGGGAGTTGAGATAAACTCCTACAATAGTTAGTGGCGAGAGACCGTGTCAAGGGTCATAGATAAGGAAGAGATAGAGGACTTTGTCCAGTAGGACAAATACTTTATTTATTTATTTAAATCCTTAAAAATAGGTACATAGGCAAGTTTAATGCTTGTTAGGCATTTTCTAACAACTAACCTTTGGGAAGATAAAAAATTATGGACAGGTTGCAAATATACTACAATTACATAAACTACATACAAGTATATAGTTTATGTAATTAAAATTAAACTCTTGGAATGAAATTCGATTTGAATTTCGTTACATAAATGTGGGAATTTGGAACATGTTATAATTCTAATCAGTTGCTTCAGTCCTAATCTGGTTTTAGGGTCAATGAGTTAAATAGTTAATAGTTTATGTAATTATACATATATTTACAAATAAACATACACAATTATATTTTTTATTATACAGGCTAATAATAATAAAATGTAAATAACTATTTAACTCATTGACCCTAAAACCAGATTAGGACTGGAGCAACTGATTAGAATTATAACATGTTCCAAATTCCCACATTTAGGTAACGAAATTCAAATCGAATTTCATTCCAATGGTTTAATTTTTGAGCGTTGTAAATCCTGTAAGAGCCCCATGTAAAAATATGTGAGGCAAGTCAATCAGGGCTTACGCCGGATTTCCAATTCTAATCGTTTAAAAATTACCCGCGTATAAAATCCATCAATTTATATTACGCTTGTAAAACATTGTTTTTTTTTTGGTTTCGTATTAACTTTTGCTTTTTAACATTTTTCGTGTATTAAATAATTTTATATAATCATTAAGTACGGGTAGCCGCTAGCTAACAATAGTCTCAATATTTCACCTATTTTATTGTGGCTCGACATCATCATCCTACCTAACGATAAACTGGAGTCTACTCTATATTGGGACCGGCAATCTATATTTAATCTTATCCCGCAACTTAACTCTATAAATTAAGTTGTTACTATCCTTCTAAATTCTAAATTGAAGTGGTTAAATATCCGTGGTCGCAGAAATCTAAGAATTCTTGCGTTACTATTTTCTATTCTCAATGAACCCTTTACACCTAATTATCTTAAATGCAAGTTTTCTTATCTATGTTCTTTTCATGACAGGACTCTTCGTTCGTCACAGAATTCCCTTCTTTCTATACCTTCACATAGCTCAGGCTTTGTCAATAAATCGTTTGCAGTAGTGGCAATAAATTTATGGAACAAACTTCCACTGAAAATCAAACAGGCGCCAAATAGACTCATTTTCAAAAAACTTGTTTATCAATATTTGATCAGTCAGCAATAGTCATGTTCTATATCTGTTATTTATGTATTTCTATATTAATAATATGTATCTATGTGTGTGTGTATTTGTATGTATGTATATATACATATATATATAAATGTATAGTATGTATTTTTGTATGTAGTTTATATATATTTAGTAACTTATAAATAATATTTTCATTTTAATACTTATATAGCCATATTTTAAACTTTGTTGCACTACCCACCATCATCCTAAGGTTCACCATATATGAAGGTTTGGCTGGTAGAGAATGACATGGGGCATTAAGTCCGCCTTTTGTAAAAAAAATACAATAAAGTTTTTAAATAAATAAATAAATATCCCGGATCTGCAGACTAGGCAAATAACCACGAAATATCAGCCAGGCCCGAAGCGAATATTTTCACGCATTAATCTAATTTTATGCTACAAACATAATAAAAATATATATATTTTACCACACCAATCTAAAATAAACTAATAAACCGATATTATTATGTTTTAATCGATAATACAACTTACCACTTCACAAGTCCCATTAGCTTGTCTCAATTCTAATTTCAAATCGCTAATGTTTGAATTCCTATCGTTTTCTTTGTATAAATCCTCGCTGGTAACGGTCACATCTGGTTTCTCAGTCACTGCTGTCTGTTTTGTTTTCCTCTGTTTTCTTTGGCATAGGATTACCAGCATTATCATTATAGCCACAATTAACGTTCCGGATGTCACCCCAAATAGTATCAGAAGTAAGGGGAATGTTTCTAAAACAAAAGTTAATTCTTTAATGGTTACGGGGATTTAAAGTTCAGCGTATGGTTGCTATTGTTGTTATGGTTGTAATTTCAATAGTAATTTGGAATAAAATTGAATAAATACGACTAATAGTGACCCTAATAAGGTTTTAGTTTAAACTTCAACGATTTTTATAATACCTGTCAGTCGAAATGAAGTAATGTTTTTTGAGTATAATGTCATATGTATTCATTCGAGCGGGCAATGTAGAGACCTACGATTAGAGTATCTTTGCGTGATAGAATCTGGAACAAGTCTATTCACCGAAGAACCAGAGTTACCGACATAGCTCGTACGATTTGCAAGCTGGAGTGGCAATGGGCTGGCCACATCGCTCGAAGAACCGATAAACAAGGGGAAGAAAGGGTCTTGAGTGGAGACCACGAACCGGAAGACGCAGCGTAGGTAGGCCTCCCACTAGGTGGACTAACGATAGATACTTACTCTGAGATTTGAGTACAATTTCCAAACTATCGCTTCCAAACTCATTGGAGACATTACATTTGTACACACCAAAATGTTTAGATTGACTCTCACGGATGATCAGCGTGGAATTGACAATTCCATTCGGTCCAAGATGTTCATGAAATATATAATCCTGTAAAAAGATATTTAATTGATTTCAAACAGAGATAAAAGTAGGTGATAGTTTGTCAGTCTACAGATCTGGGGTATGGTACATGGTATGGGAAATGGTACTGCCATTACAAGTAGCGTCTGCTACTTGCATTTATTTAATTCTACTCTATTCGCCTTAACTCATCAACTGCAATCCAGCCTAAAATCTGGCGGGGTGCTGTCATAATATGTCAATTAACTAATTGTAACTAGTAATTGTAATGTACCTAAAAAATCTTATAGTACTTTTAAAAAAAAAGTATTCTAAATATACTTCAAAAATTACTATTATCCAACTTATATAGTTTATAAATGTAAGACTTCAAACAAATCAATGACATAAGCGTAACGATGTTCCAGCAAAAACAAATTGTTAGGAAATAAAATATTCTATTGCTATTTACTTGGAATCTTGAAATTTTTACGCTCTATTAAACAATCAAATTATCCATTGATTCAATTGCCTGATGTTCTGTGGTCCGGGGAAGATTTATTACGAATACTTATTCGGCTGTGTTATTCAAAACACGGTACACTTTTATAGGATAAGTTAATATTTTCTTAGATTTTGGGCGAACATTGATTAATGAATTAAACAAATTTTATGCGGCTTACTATCGTGTTTATTTTGGTTTTGATTTTACAATTTTATTCTATTATTCCCATGTTTCGATAGCTTTGCAGCCATCGTGGTCACGGAGATAAACTTGTAAAATCAAAACCAAAATAAACGCGATAGTAAGCCGCATAAAGTTTGTTTAATTCATAAAATTAGGAAGTTTAAAGAAACACCCTACGGTACCCATATCCATAGGGATTTGTTTATTACATAGAGTTTTATCACATTTGCAGAATCCACGCACTTTGGGAAATAAGACGTGAAAAGGAGATTGATTGAACAATATAAAAAAAATTGTGATTATTTTTTAAGTAGGCATTTTTTTATTATTTCACAGGTAGGGGAAAACATTTACATTCTGTCGACAGACACGGCAGAAGTGCGTCGTTTCTTTATAGATTTACCAGCACATGTTTTTTTATTTTTATTGTGACTCGACATATGACAGCACCTCGCTTGATGTTAAGCCGAAGTGTGGTCTATGAATGAATGTCACTGCTACTACAATTCAATAACTGTGAGTAGCAATCACATCCACTATGCCGGCCTAGATGGAACCGGCAACTTACAAGCTGATCCCGAAAGGTGACCAAATTACTTCACGGTCTGTATACTTGTAAGTGGTGGTACTACCCCGGATCGGCAGACTGTGTACCACTGCCTACCACTCTTTAAACTCTGTATACTTCCCTATCTATATTCTCGGATTCTTTAAGCTAAGTTCAAAAAACCATCTTTGGCCATACTTAACAGCTGTATACTATATCAGTTTTTCTAGTCTGTCGGTGCCCTTGCACTTCCCCTTTCTTGTCATCAGACAAGTCATAATCAAATGTCACGTCTCAATGTAGGAATATTATATTAAATTAGTTAAAAATAATCTAATATTTTCAAAGTAATTTGCCATGTAATTTCACAATTTTATTGCCATCAATCAATGAAATTATTTGATGGAAATCAATCCCACAGGAATAGGCAGAAACAAAGGAGCGTCACTTGCCACGATCCTAACACAACTCCTTTGTTCTCTTTCGTCCACAATTCTCTTCATACATTCATACAGGTCTACGGTTATAGGCACTAGGCAACCCAGCATTCTTGAGGATGTCACCTATCACCATCAGAACTATTTGCCATAACTACTTATGTGTGCTCCAGTCAGAATTTATTCAGTCAAAATCATACTGTATTTTAATTGTAATCAGCCGTATAAGGACTGGCCCATTTCGTGGATTGTGATTTTTATTACCAAACCCTCAAAATGAAGATGTTTTCCGTGTTGATTAACTGTTTTATTTCCACGAAAAAATGTTTAATTTCATTCTGTTGTATATCAATTTACGGGTAATGGTAATTTATGTGCACAAGTTTAGGTATTGGCTACATTGGTGCAATATATTAACAACTCATTTTTTTTGTTTCTTGCCATTCGTTTTTTAGGTGGACTCAAGAAGACTGAAAGCTGTAAAATGATATTTAAGGACCTTAAAATTATGACAATGTTTAGCTCGTATGTTATGCTAAGTCTACTATACATAAAAGAAAACATGGCCAAATATCCTGTGGAAAGTTTAAGAGAAAACTCTCGGCGCAAAGAAGCATTTGTCAGATATCCAACACAAAGACTTCAAAAACTAACAAACAGCTACCTGTGTAACTGTGTCAAGTTATACAATAAATTGCCTAAAAATGTCAAAGACATGGAAAGCCTAAAATTTAGGGATTATATAAAAAAAATGCTAGTAGGTAAAGCTTATTATAATTTGAATGAAGCTTTGATCGATAATTTTGAATAATTTTGAAACTAGACAGTGAATTCAAATATAATGATGAAAAGAAAATTTGAATTTATACATATCTGTTCTTTGTTGTAGCTAGTTGGTTGGTAATAAGTTGACAATGCAAGTATGGAGCAGCTAATTAAAAATTGTTAAATATATTTATAAGATTGACAATGTGTTTTTGCAGCTATTATCAATTGAATAATATTTAATTTTGTATAATTGTTTATATTGACAAGGCCAATGTTCGGCGGCAATAAAATTTTACCCATCAATGTATTCGACGTGTAAAAGTGCAGTGTGTCTGCCTACTTACTAAATATAAAAATACAAATACAAAAAAAAAATACAAAAAATACACTACACATTATATTAAGCTGGAGTATGATCAATGTCAATCAATCAATCGAATTGTCACGAGCTTTCCCACAGGGATAGACAGAGACAATGGAGCGTTACTTGCTACGATCCTGACACAACTTCCTCGCTTTCTTTACATCCACAATTCTCTTTATACAAGCTCTATGGTTATGGACACTAGGCATCTAGCTTTCTTGGGAATGTCTCCGATTTGGTCGGAGACATTCCCAAGAATCATTTGTCATTTGTACAATCATTTAAACAATGGAAAAAAAATGTACGATCATCTCAAAAATAAACGCGATAGTGGGAGCAAACAAAATAGGAGCTTATATTTGTAATATTTAATAATTATAATAATAATATATTTGTCATAAAAAGAGGCGGATATTTGTTTCAGGTCTGATTAATCAAAAAGTGGAAGGCGACCACTTTCAAGTATACAGACCATGAAGTGATTAAGTCGTGTTTCAGGATCAGCTTGTAAGTTGCCGGTTCCAACTAGGCTAGCGTAGTGAATGTAAAGCTTACAGTTATTAAAATTTAGTAGCAGTGACCTCCAGCCTCCAGCAGTCACAATCAAAAAAACTAAAACTAATGTACTATTACCTGATCATGAAGATCATCGATTTCTCTCCCTTCGAAGCTCCATATGACACGATCTAATTTTGGAACAGAAAACGCAGCGCATTCTATTTTTACAGTATCGCCTTGTGCACCTAATTGTGTTCGGTTTGATATAATTCTTGGCGGTCCTAAAATATAAATTAATTATTAATAATTGTTAGTTACGAAAATTGTAGATTGGAAGGAAGTAACCTAAAATAAGGAAGTATGTTTTTCAATAAAATAGGTTACATTCTTAAAGAAGCAAGAAGAGGTTTTTTTTTATTGAGGGTCAACTTATGACATATTATATTATAAGGTGGACGGATAGAAGCGACTGCTACAGTACAGTTACAGTTAAATATTTTCAAGTATTCGTCGCACCCACTATACTGGCTAGTTATAGTCGGGAACTTTCAACCTGATCCCGAAATGCGACTGAGTCGGAGCACGGTCTGTATATTTTAAAGTGTTGGTGTCTACCCCGAGTCGGCAGACATTTAGTTCTTGAATATCGAGTTCAGCTTAAAATCAGCTAGTTCCAACTAGGCCGGCATATATTAAGCAGTTCTTTTTATTTGTGCACTCCAGCTTACGTCAAGCGACTTAGTCAACTTGTAAGTGGTTGGTTCCAACTAGACCGGTATAGTGGATGTGACTGCTACTTACAGTTTTTAACTATAGTAGCAGTTACCTTTATTTATGGACCGCAATCCAGCTTAACATCATATGTTGTGTTATATGTCCAGTCACAATTTAAAAAAAGTTTTATTTTTAAAGTCTTACCTTTAATGAATACATTAGCTTCGGCTTGTATTTCTGAATACCCTTCAACGGTTGCTTTACATATATACCTTCCAGATGTGTGTGTATCAACAATCAAACTGAGGTTCGCTGTCTTCCCGACACGCTGTAACAATAGATACGTGTTTATTTATTTTGAAATGGGGTTCAATTTACTGTGACTCGACATAGGACAGCACCCCGCCTGTTGTTAAGCTGTATAGCTTGTCTAACTATAAATGACGCGCTCCTCCACTTTATTAGTTTATTTAAATGTGTGAATGCAAATAATACTAACTATAAATGATCAACGTGCTCCTCCTTTTGTGTCTAACCAGCAACTGAATGACCAATTACAATTGCATTTTCGGTGTGTTGCATTCATATTTTGTATTCGCATATGTGGTTAAATGCAATGGAGGGGCGCGTCATTTCGGCTTAGACAGACTCTACCACCATTTCTTATAGCATTATTGTTATAATTGTTAAATGTCAATTCGTACGTCAAATATGCTTATTTTAATAAAATTACTATTGGCAGTTTTGTGACGTCACATCACTATTCCTTCCTTCAAAGCGTACCACCGCGGTAATTACAAATGATAATATTAGGTTTTATTAGGTATTATAATATCAGGTTTATTATTCAATACGTTTCTGAACGTAAAATCTATGCGAACGCAGGAATGAATTTAAAGGAATAAAACTAAATTGCAAATAAGAGATGGTGGTACGAAATTAAGTAATCTTGTTTTATACCAAGGCTCCCTGGAGTGCGGTTTATGAATGCATGTCACTGCTACTACAATTCACAGTCATATCTACTATGCCGGCCTAGTTGGAACCGGCAACTTACAAGCAGATCCCGAAACGCGGCTATATCACTTTACGGTCTGTCTACTTGTAAGTGATGGTACTACCCCGGATCGGCAGACTGGGTACTACTGTCAACCACTCTTTTCAGTGGCCTACGCTCTTGGATCTATCCTTGCTTGGAATAAAGGGAGATGTCGTGTCTTAATCAAAAAATATTATATATTTTCGAGTTAATCTAATCGATTTCTTCACAACTACTCCTTGATTGAATTAGTGTGCACGACGCCTCACATGTAAATATAGTTTATTAATTAATACGACATTGCATTTTGTATATAGATAGGTATTCAACCGAATAGTCAAATAGTTTCGCATGTAGGCGTACCGTTGGAATGCTATTGTTCGCGAATGTTCCCACGTCGACGAAATTCCTGTCTCACGGCGCGCTTATAAATAGGGCGCACAGAGCGCAGCCGCTCAATGCGCCGCCCGCACCCGTAGAGAGAGGACGTCATCGCTGTGCCCATCGTCGCTACGCCCACGCCATAGAAGAACAAAGGACCCTTGAAGGATATCTTGAAGACTTCACGTCGCGTCAAGAAAGAAACTGGGCACAGCACTCCTCTCTCACAAACAGCTCTTTTCAGAGCTACTACGTGTTATATGGGTGCTAAAACAGCTCTTTTCAGAGCTATCGACAGGACGGCGCATTTCCTCGGTTTCTGCTCTTGACGTCACTACAAGTTTCTCTGCTCTGATCGTCAATGTAGATAGATAGTCGCAATGTCATAGGTAGGCGTTCTAGATATAAGTCGTCTTACAATAATAGGTAGGCGTTCTAGATATAAGCCGTTAGGTAATAGGTAGGCGTTCTAGACATAAGCCGTTAGGTAATAGGTAGGCGTTCTAGACATAAGCCGTTAGGTAATAGGTAGGCGTTCTAGATATGAGTCGTCTTATAGGCATAGGTAGGCGCTTTAGATATAACTCGTTTAGTTATAAGCCGTTAAAAAAGTATAGTTAATAAGACGTATCGCACATAGTTATAAGTAGACGTCTAGTCTTAAGTCGCGTCACGTTTAGCTTAGTTTTTAATCACACATAATTAGCACATTCGAGAATACGAATCTATTATTACGTATATAGACTAGCATAACGTATCAATAGATAATAATTTAGCCCGCCACAAACACTAAATGTTCGTAAGATAGATTTCGCCTGCTTCAGGGAAATATAATAGTTAGGGCTTAAATTATTAAGTTCGGTTCTTTAAAAGAACAAATAGTTTATCTACCACTACAGGGTCGATATACGTACCAAATCACATAGATGTGTGATTTGGTAACATAATTTATCAAATCACGTTATCGTATAGCATAGAATACATAGATATGTGATTTTGATCATGTAATTATGTTTATAGATCAGGAAAACCTGCAATGGCCTTTTCTAGTACAGCTTGGTATTTTCCAACAGGAATAGTCAATAGGAAAATACCAAGCTAAGGTGCAATAACGGCGCGCTGCTTTCACGCCATTAGCTGATAATGTAAGCGCTGCCATTGGTCGGCGCAATAGACTAGAATCCTTGCCATTGCAGTGCTAATAGTTTTATAGTGATACCTATTATTTTATGTGGAATTGGATAGTTCTAATATAGAATGATAGACGATATCTCATTTTATGTAAAGACACTTAAATAAGAGGTAATATTAAAACCTAGTCAGCATTAGGCATACTAGAATGTTCGGACCTAATTATAGAGTTTAAGTATTAACTTTTCTACTTTAGGTCTTAGTATTTAGATAGATTATAGCTTCTACTACACTTATAGATAGTTAAATTGGTAAAAGTAACCAATGTAAAGTGTATAGAGCTACTTAAGCATATTGGATTATTCGGACGCGATTTAAGGCTAGGCATAGAGTTTATAGACATTGTAAATAGGAATAGGATAGATTTAAGCTCTTTGTATAGTTATAAGCACTTAGTTAGCACCACTTAGAGCTTAGAATAGTCACTTAGAATAGTTATAGTATAGAAGAATGGTTTCTTATTAGATTTATGTAAATTCCAATAGTTTATAGATTAATATAGATATAATAATAATTGTTAATAGTATAAGAGAATTGTAAATATAAATAAATAGTATTTTCGTGCAATTTTCTTATCCCCATTCTTGGTTGATCGGCGAATACTCGACGCTCATTGGCTCTCGCGTCGCGGCATGCGAGAGTCACCGAGCGCCGGGAGAGGTGGCGAATAAATATAGGCGGCCTAGCACGCAAAAATCAGTTCGAAGATCACCACAGCCGCACACGCCACCTCACCGCCATCCGACCAAGACTGGGGACTATAGAAGAGGAACGAAACCTGAACTCTGAAGATCTGGCGTTTTTATTTCATCGCTTCACCACCCATCGTGCACCCCGGCATTTCTTCGGTGCATCGGACCGTTCGTCGGCAAGCCCAAACTCACCGGTACTCTCCAGCTCTAGGCTAACTTACGTTGGTCCTCTGGAGAGACCACTGGTGAGCGCGGGAGTCAGCCTGCCGTAGAATTGGAAACCCGTAGATCGACTTTCGTCGTCACGGCTGAGCTCGTCTTTCGGCGGCCGCGTTTCCAAGTTCTGCGGAGGTTCGATTTAGTCGACCCGGTCCCGCACAATTAGGCATCACCTTACCTAACCTAACCTAACAGTCTGTCCGTGTACAAGATAAATTGTACACGGACGGACGGATACCCACGATCTAACAAGCTACGATACTAATACACACACTGCGACCTTGAGTAGTGGTAGGTTACGCAAACCGAGAGCACGGGTTCAAAACCACTTGCCGGCACCAATGTATCTTTGATATATGTACTATGGTTGTCCTGTTGCTATGATACAAGCACTTTAGTAGTATAATATAGAAGTGAAAATAAATTATTCGAGAAATAAATAAACAGTTAAAATGTATAAGTAAAAATACAATGTAGAAATTATTATTCCTACCAACATATAATTCAAATTGTATGGAAAATATATCTTTACATAAAATATGTTATAATATCATACTTGACGAGGAAATGTCCAATTAATTTACATAATATTAAAGAAACACATTAAAATAACAATATCTATGTGTAAACTTCGACATTTACATTTCATTTTGAAATGTAAATTGTAATAATGTAATATTATTTTTACGAGCAGGAAATTGTCGGCTGCATGGGAAAAGGAGATAACTGACATTTTATTACATTTTACATTTTATTTTGAAATGTAAATTATAATAATGTAATATTATTTTTACAAGCAGGAAATTGTCGGCTGCAAGGGAAAAGGAGATAACTGACATTTTATTGCATTTTTACAGATACTGTGACTAGGATTATCATAGAAATGCTTCGATGGTTTGGCCACATGAAAAGGTGAAAGCAGATTGCCAAAGGAAATAAAAAATCTGATAAGGATGAAAGCATTAAATGAGACAGACCCAGGAGGGTGCTCTCTAACTAAATCGTAGTCATCCTTAAAAAGCTAGGATGCCTAGTGCCCATAACCGAGATAGAGCTTCAGTGAAGATAATTGTGGATGTGAGGAAGCGAGGGAGTTGTGTCAGGATCGTGGCAAGTGGCACTCCATTGTTTATGCCTATCCATGCAGAAAAAGGCGAAACAATTTGATTGATTCATTATAGGTAACCGTGGTAGATCTCACAAGTCAAGAGACACCGGTTTGAAACCACTTGCCAATACAAAATATGTGTCTTATGTACTTTGATCGTCCTGTTTCTATGTTATGTACGGACTTGTTGCGCACGAAGAAGCACAAAGAAGCCGCGAAGGTCTCACTTCGCGGCTTCTTTTTGCGATTCCTGTTTGTGCGAACACGTTTGGAGCTTGGTTTAGAAATGTTAAAAAACATCACAGAAACTTGGCAACCAAAGTATCATATCAAAATACATACAGATAAGAGTGGTAGGCTGTGATGCCCAGTCTGCCGATCCGGGGTAGAACACTTTCAAGTATACAGACGGTGAAGTGATTTAGTCGCGTTTCAGGATCAGCTTGTAAGTTGCCGGTTCCAACTAGGCCGGCATAATGGATGTGATTGCTACTTACAGATATTAAACTGTAGTAGCAGTCACCTCCATTCATTGACCGCACTTCAACTTAACATTAGGCAGGTGCTTTCATATGTCGAGTCTCAATAAAAAAATAATGGTACGGAAAAGTGTTTGGAACCGGAGCTTCTTGGTTTGCAAAGCCATTCCAGATCCACTACACCACGGTTGTTTTGATTGAAAAATGACCTAGTTAAAATTGTTAAAATTGTCACTTATATACTTATGCTGTTCAAGCGTCAAAACAACTGATTTCCTCCATTTAATACAACGATTATAATGGTAGGAAGGCCACCCACACATTTTGAAAATTTTCCTATTATTTCCACTCAATATAAACTTCGAGCTATTGTAAAATTAAATTGGTAAGTAAAGGAGGATACTTCAAATGTTAGAAGATAATTATTGTTTATTAGTTAGCACCTATACTTACAAGAAAATTCAAAATAGAATTTAATACTTGAAACACTTAAATTTTACTAAGGAACTTTATACTTTCAAGGTTGTTTTAAAGCGACTGTGGTATAGTGGCAGTGCAATGGTTAGCGAACTGAGAACACGGGTTCAAAACCACTTTCAGGTATCGATGTATTTTTGATATATGTACTTTGGTTGTCCTGTTTCTATGGTTCCGCAACTTTAGTAGCTAAGTATTAAAATCTAAATAAATAAATAAATAATAATAATAAAAATAAAATGATCAGACAGTGAAGTGACTTTTTTTTATTGTGACTCGACATATGATAGCATCCCACTTGATGATAAGCTGGAGTGTGCTCCATGAATGAATGTCACTGCTACTACAATTTAATAACTGTGAGTAGCAATCACATCTACTATGCCGGCTTACGGTATCGACAGCTTGTATGCTGTCGGTTCCAACTAGGCCGGCATAGTGAATGTGACTGCTACTTACAGTTATTTAACTGTAGTACTACAGCTTATGGTGTTGGGGGGATAGGTCACATGTCGATTCTCAATTTAAAAAAAAATATTATTCAGTCGAAAGTTTACCAGCCCTGTCAAGTCTTAAAAAGATTTACCTGATTATAATATAAAACTTACAATATTTTGATCTTCCTCGTGATGAAGCCATTCAAATTCCGGATAGGGATGGCTGTCTACGTCACATCGCAACTTTACAGGCGAACCAATTTCAGCGGCGATGTCTTGCGGCGGATTACGAAAACTTGGAGCGTCTAAAAATATTACAAAGGCAGCTTACAATAAGTACAAATATATATAGAGCTCGTAATAAAGTATGAATAATAATCACATGTACGAACAGTTGCTTTAGTGACTATTTGACACAAGAAAAAGACAAAGTAACAAATCTTAGATTAATGATTGGTGTCAAATATTATTTATTTGATCGAATTTTGATTTAATTTATTTTAGGCGATGAAGTTTTGTCAGGATCGTTGCAAGCGGCGTTCTATTGCCTTTGCCTATCCCTGTGAGAAAAAGGCGTGTCATTTTTGTTGTTGTTTTAATTTTCAATAAAACACGAATTATTCATAGCTCGAGCTAGGCTAATAACATAATATTTTATTAGAAAATATTATTGCATAAAGTATAAATGTGAACTAGATGCCATTTATAACTTTAGGCTGTTAAGATCTGTTGTATATATAAAATCTGTAGTTATTTTTAGAGCAGTATGAGCGATGTAGAGCTAAGTATATTATCAATTTATTGTATTTGCCGTTGTGTTGTGCTTTATAAAAAGTATGCATCTATAGAACAACTGCTTACAATCCACACAAAGTGCATAGAGAGAATTACGTGCTCCAATAAATATATACTTTAAGAAAGGCTCCTTTGAGAAATCTTTGTAGAGTAACATACTTATATATACTTCGTTAGCTTTTAAAATTTACAAACAAATGCACTAACATTTTTGATGGAATTTCAAACAAGTTTTATTAAGCGTAAAATTATTAACAAATGGGGTTTCTTGATGTTTTATAAATTTTGTTTTCTTGATGAAACTTAAATTTTGTTATTTAATAAAGTATAGCGAGCTCGTTAAGCGCGGGATGTGCGGCGATTTTTGCTGAGAACCTCAAGCTTCGCAAATACGCTAACCTCGGTACTGGTTACGAATTTGCGCCTTTCGGGGTCTAGGCGATGGGCCCTTGGGGACCTTCAGCTAAGCGCCTGGCCGAGGAGTTGGCCAAACCGAAAGGAGCAAGAAAGGAGAAGTCTGGAGACAGGAAGTCTGGCAATTATTTCTGCCATCGTATTAGCCTTGCTGTACAAAGGGGCGCAATGTTGCCAGTCTCCTTGGGACTATCTCTGATACGACGTGATTAGATGATATTTTTTATTTGTAGTTTAATTATAGTTAATATACTTTTAATTTTATCTGTTTTTCATCAAGTATTTTATTCATTTTTATTGTGTGATTTATTATTATTATTTACATAAATATACAAAACTTACAAGTAACTTGTAATGTATGAGTTTCTTCGCTTTTACCAACACTATTGAAAACCACACACATTATACTGGCATCGTTGAGCTCTCTCGATACATTTGATATTGTCTGAAAGGAAATAATTGATTTAAATATCTAGGTATTTATTATTTTAAGTATTTAGGTACCTATTATTTTAAGAATTTAAAATAATAGGTACCTAGATATTTATATCATACCCTTTGTAGTATGCCTCAATGTCTTTTGCAATCAGAAATATAGGAAAAGGCCAGAGAAGGAAGTTTTTTTTATTGTCACTCGACATATGAATGCACTACGCCTGATGTTAAGCTGGAGTGCGGTCCATGAGTAGATGTCACTGCTACTACAAATTAATAACTGTAAGTAGCAATCACATCCACTATATCGGCCTAGTTGGAACCGGCAACTTACAAGCTGATCCCAAAATGCGACCAAATCATTTTACGGTCTGTATAATGTTAGTAATTACCAATTTTATTACTTACCAATCTATTAGTATAATTTCCAACAACTAGTTCATTATTTAAGTACCATTTATACGTTAGATTTGTGGGGTTTGCATCTGCTATACATTCTAAAACAAAATATAAAAAAAATTAAGAACTGTTCATTTTGCAAAATAAATGATCTAGCACTCATAGGTTTTAATATATTTTAGTCTTCTAAATTTTGTTGTTGTTTAGATTTCAGGGTTGCCTTTATACAATAAGCTTGTATGAAGAGAAGTGTGGATGTGAGAGAAGCAAAGGAGTTGTGTCAGGATCGTATTGTCTCTGCCTATCCCTATGGGAAAAAGCCGTGACACTTTGATTGTATGATTGAGATTTCACTCCAAATTTCTACACGTAAAACTAGTTTAGGCTAAACAAGTTTAAACCTCGGTACTGGTTACGAATTTGGGCCGTCTGGGTTCGAGACGATGGTCCAAGCGGCTGACGGAGAAGTCTGGAGACAGGAAGGCTGGGTTTTTTTCTGCCGATGTATAAGCCTTGCTATACAAAGGGGAAATGTTGCCTGTCTCCTTCGGACTATCTCTAATGAGACGTCATTAGATGATATTTTTTTTATATATGATATTTTTCATAAGAATAATACAGTTTAGACTTTTGTTTAGCATTACTGATTCTGTGTACATTTAATATTATAAGTAGCTGTGACTTTGCAATCAAGTAATAAATATTTACCTATAGTCATATCCTCGCCCTCAGGAACCCTTCCTTTGATGTTATGACTTATAACTTTAAGTTTCACTTTCGGTGCATATTTTACCTGCAAAAGTAATTGCAATATTATAAAAGTTATCCAACTTGAAAGGTAATAACAATAACCATAGATTCTGTATGAAGAAAATTGAGGATATGTAGGAAGCAAGAACGTGAAAGTAGTGCTTCATTGTCTCACCCTATACCTGTAAGATTTAGGAATAAAGGCGTAAAATCCAATGATGATGAAACGGTAATATAGTTTTTTTTAGATTTTAACCGTAGATATAAATATATAATTTGTAGAATATTTATTAATTTATTTATTAAAAGGTACACTTACAGCATAACATATACATCAACGGTAACTTAACAATAATATCATTAAAAATGGGTACATACAATATGTATGCCAATTACACAACATTTGTACGCAAATTGTGATCAAGCAAACAAAACAAAAACAAAACTAAACACGAATTCTTTAAACACGATTAAAGAAAAATACTAATGAGACTATTAAAAAGTAACAAACTTAAAGTAGAAATAATAAATAATCAAATATAAAGGATCCAAAGAAAAAGAAAAATTACGCTTCTCTCTGTCTCCCTCTGTCGCCTGCTCTCTCCCTTTTTTGCCAGCCGATATACATATACGAACAAATTTAATATAAATACAAACGCTGAAATTTTTTAGTTCTTACTTTTTTAACGAAAGATCCCGTCAAACCGCTACAGGCACAAGTCTCGGCGTAAAAAAATAAGCTTCTAAACGCATCGCAATGCCATTGACGGAGTAATAAATTCAGACAAATGCGTAAACAAAACTCAATTTAAATAAACATTTAAAAGAGCCCCAAACGATAAACGCAAAACCCATCCGCGTTAAAATCCACGCAGTAAACAAAACCGGACCTTTAAAAACGGGCTAAATCGTAAACTACCCAATAATATATGACGAACCATTTTAAAAGCGCCGCCATTTTAATGTCCAAATTGCCAAATAATTCAATCGAAAACGCATAAATAAAAAGAAAACTCGGAATTTATCGTTCGTGTGTTTTAGATAGGTATTTTTTATTGCTTGTGTATTTTTCTTTTGAAATTATCCACACCTGAATTGGAATCAACAATAAAAGTAGTAGGTAGACATTTTATGTTCATTTGCCGAAGCTACTGATCCTAGGTAGTAGAACGTTCCGCAGATAAATAGAGCGCTGCTTTTTGAGCTACGCACTATAAGGATCAGCTGATAAGAATAGCGCTAGATAATTGCGGTGGAAGCAAGTACGCGTATCGGTATTCAATATTTATACACATCCGAAAAACGAAAAGTAAGTAGGTAACAAAAGAACTTACTGCGCAGCTTTAATACCAACGCATTTTTACCTGCCAGGACCTATACCATCACTTTTTAACGTACATACCGTAAAGAGATTTAGTCGCGTTTCGGAATTAGCTTAAGTGGCTGTTCCAATTAACCCGGTATATTGGATGCGACTGCTCATTGCAGTTATTTAACTAAGGCAACTGTGGCCTAGTCGTAGTAAAATGATGACCAGGAGTTCCTCGTTCACCCTTCGTTTGTTATCTGCACTTCATCCTGGCATCAGGCAGTGCGGTTTGCTGTCATATGTCGAGCCGAAATGATAAAAATACAGCGACCTAAAACTCCATCCTCAAATTGACCATCCCATTAATGCTGACCAAGTTTTTTTTATTGTGAATCGACCTAAGACAGCACCATGCTTGATGTTAAGCTGGAGTGTGGTCCATGAATGGATAACTGTAAGTAGCAATTATATCCACTATGTCGACCTAACTAGGTTGGAACCGGCAACTTACAAGTTGATTTCGAAATGCGACTAAATAACTTTACGGTCTGTATTGGATGGTTCCCATTGAATCTGGCTAATTTAGGGACAATTAGTGACTAGCATTGTTTGCGTTGGTGGTTTTTGGCAAAGAGTTCGCAATTTGTCATTTAACCGCTATGTGGTTTGTTTTAGTACTGAACTCTGGATCAAGTAGAATGTTTATTATAAATAATATTTGCATATGTATTTAAATGTTTTGAAAACACAATTGAGAGCTTAAAAGCCAATGTGTAGATGCGGAGATATTCAATAATTATTCACTTACATTTTTTTAAATTATTAACAAAGAAATCAAAAGAATTATTATTATTTACACTCAACCATAGAACAATAAGTTACCATTCAGAAATCTTTTTTATTGTATCTCGACATATGACAGCACCCCGCTTGATGTTAAGCCGAAGTGTGGTCCATGAATGAATGTCACTGCTACTACAATTCAATAACTGTGAGTAGCAATCACATCCACTATGTCGGCCTAGATGGAACCGGCAACATACAAGCTGATCCCGAAACGTGACTAAATCACTTCACGGTCTGCATACTTGTAAGTGGTGGTACTACCCCGGATCGGCAGACTGGGTACCACTGCCTACCACTCTTTGATAACCAGACCCGAAGCAAATATCCATCTCTTTTTTTATTAACAATTATTTGCATTATTTAATATTATTAAATATTACAAATAAAAGCTATGAAACAAATATTTGCTCCAACCGGGGATCGAACCCAGGACTTTACGCGCAACAAACCAATAGCTAAACCGTTCGTCCACGCCTGTCGTCAAGCTGGAGTGAGGCAACTGCAACTGCAGTTTATTAACTGCAAGTACTAGTCAAATACACTATGACGGGCTAATTGAACCCGGAACTTTCGAAATTAATGTAACCAGTATAGTGACAGCGACTATGGCAGCCGTGAACTGCCTCTGATTTCATCGACACTCTCAGACCTCTATCATGCTTACCATTAGGTAAGTAGAGATCAGATATATTTTTTTTTATTGTGACTTGACATGGTTTGGTTGACATCTTGACATAGATGTGGTGACAAGGATTGACAAAGGAATGCTTCGATAGTTTGGGCACATGGAAAGGTGAGTGAAAGTAGATTGACGAAAGGAATTTATAAATCTGATGTGGATGGATGCGTTAAACAAGGCAGGCCTAGGAGAGTGTTTTCCGACCAAATCGGAGACATCCTTAAGAAAGCTAGGTTGCCTAGTGCCCATAACCATGGGGCCTGTATGAGGAGAATTGTGGATGTGAAGGAAGCAAGGGAGTTGTGTAAGGATCGTGGTAAGTGGCGCTTCATTGTCTCTGCCTATCCCTGTGGGAAAAAGGCGTGACAATTTGATTGATTGATTGATTGACTTGACATATGACAGCACCCCGCTTGATGTTAAGCCGAAGTGTGGTCCATGAATAAATGTCACTGCTACTACAACTACAATTCAATAACTGTGAGTAGCAATCACATCCACTATGCCGGCCTAGATGGAACCGGCAACTTACAAGCTGATCCCGAAACGTGACCAAATCACTTTACGGTCTGTATACTTGTAAGTATACAAACCGTGTTGAGTATGTAAGTACAATAAAAAAAACATTAAACTTTAACAAAATTACAATAGTCAGTATTTGACTTATTTCCATCAGGTCACTTTAGGTCACTTGCTTGTTATATTTCAAGATCGTTAATTGTCCCGTTCTACTGTAGCAAAAGCTAGAAGAGAAGCTTTCTACAACTCCTAGTGATCCCTCGCCATGAAAGGCAACAAATTTTATACCAGCAGCATGCTATAATGGCCGTTTTGACGTTTGGTCCGCCCATGAAGTTTCGTATAAATTAATAATTACGTTTAAAGAAGCAAATTGCTGTTCTTTATTGTAAAAAACAATTTATACGAAACGTCAATAACGATCGAAACGTCAAAACGGTCATCATAGCGTGCCGCCATTATTAAACGTAATTAACAATTTATACGAAACGTCAATAACGATCGAAACGTCAAAACGGTCATCATAGCGTGCCGCCATTATTAAACGTAATTAACAATTTATACGAAACGTCAATAACGATTGAATCGTCAAAACGGCCATCATAGCGTGCTGCTAGTATTAAAACATAATATTATTATAATATTATATAACAGTTTCCTTTATATACGAGTAATAAAATAATATGTGAATATAAGGTTCCAATGAAACTATCCTAGCCCACGGAATAGGTATACCGTAACATATTCGGTAATTCACGTTTACGTTTATTGCTTTACCTTTTTCGCTTTATAATCATTGAATTACATAGATCATCAACAAAAGTATATATCGACACTGTAACCATAATATCTACTGCAATATCATCGGCCATCTGCTCGTAAAAAGTAATTGGGTTGCCAGTAAAAAAGGGGTTCTTATTTTATGGCCAGGAAAAAAAATACATGATAAACAAACGGTCCTCTTCGTCATCACGACCGGAATAGTAATTTCCTTTTAACAGACTCTTCGGAGGACAATAACTTTTATAACGGCAACTCGCATTGGTTATTGGGAATTTATGGTGCTCTCTATATTATCCCTGTATAACGAGAAATATATAGTATATACTCGTATGACACAGAACAAAGAATAACAAAGGTATGTTACGATGGTTTCGGCATGTTGGGAGATTGACGTAAGAGACATCTAAATCGGAGGCGAGTAGAAAGATGAAAAACTTTGACGTCCCAGAATTCTTAAAAAGCAGAAGTTTTATTCATAATTAAAAAGAATCAATCAATCAATCACGTCTTTTTCCCACGGGGATAGACAGAGACAATGGAGCACCACTTGCCACGAATCTGACACAACTCCCTCATATCCACAATTCTCTTCATATAAGCTTTACGGTTATGGGCCCTTCTGGGTCCGCCTCGTTTAACGCATCCATCCACATCGGATTTATAAATTCTTTTCGTTATTCTACTTACACTCATTCTTTCTATGCGACAAAACCATTGAAGCATTCCTTTGTCAATCCTTGTCACTACATCTTCTTTCAAACCACATCTAATGCGAACTGTGCTATTCCTAATTCTATTATATGCCGAGTCCCAATAAAAACCATCTTATGTGTCAACATAGTCTGCATTAAACTTTAGTCGCATATCTATACCTGTTTATTTAGTACACACCTATATTTAATAAAGGGGAACCTCCAATGAAAGCCTTTAGAAATTTCCCGATTTTGACGCAATGCATAACTTGGTGACTTTGATTTGACTTCCAAATATCGATTAACAATTAATATAGCTTGTAAATTAATTTTCTTGACTATATCAAATTTAACTTCAAACAATTTAGTTGCAATTACAATATAGCTATTTAATGAATTAAACAATTTTTATGCGGCTTACTATCGCTTTTATTTAGTCTCTCTGTGACCACGATGGCTGCAAAGCTCTCGAACTTAAAACGTCGAAAAAATAAAAAAATGTAAAACCAAAATAAACGCGATAGTAAGCCGCATAAAATTCGTTTAATTTATTAATCAATGTTCACGGAAAATCTAAGAAAATACTTTAGCTATTTAATTTTGTCTCTGTCTGAAAAACCTCAATGTGTGCGTAAAAGGACATGACGAATCCTAGAGCGTAAAGAGTCCACTATTCCGGCCTGCTTGGAACTGGCAACTTACAAGCAGATCCCAAAACGCGACTAAGTCAGATCACGTTCTGGTACACAAGTGGTGGTACCACCCCAGATCGGCAGGGTGGGTACTACTGCTTGCCACTCTTAATGTACTCCCTGAGTAAAAACGATTGCTGGTGGCAGCTTTGGTGTTTTTAGACTCAAATAAATACCTTATACCTTACGAAAAAAAAAGGTACAAGAAAAGCGAAGAAAATTCGCAAACATCAGCTAAACTAGATATCGCAAACGGCTATTGGAATTCTATCCTAATATTTTATAAGAAACCTCTGATCCTGGATTTATTTCTAGTTGGCTTTACTTTTGGTTCCATCACTTAACCCTTAACTTTAGTAAGATTTTTTTTTAAGTAAATAATTATTTTGAAATAATTTTTGGAGGGTGTTTTCGAGCTTGTATGAAAATAATTGTGAGGAATGAGAGGAAAGCGAGCTAGTTGAGTCAGGAATGAGGCAAGTGGATTCCATTGTCTAATTTAAATAAATTTTAAATTAAAATTGAAATTAAATTAAAAAAATTAATTAAACTAGTTTTAAATAAATCCTAATATTTAATGCATTTAGCTTCTCTCTCTACAGTCGCGGATCGTGACTCTCGTTGATAACCTTCATCAATCTTTAATCGTCACACTACGCCGACGAAAGTTGCTTTATATGATTTTAAGATTATAGAATGGGAAGAACACGTGGACTGGTAGAGCATTCCAATTGTCAATAATTCTATATTACAAAGTATCGAATTCCATAAGATTTTGTAAGATGACCGGCCCGTAGATTATTATTGATTCGTCATCTTAGCGAATGACGAATCTTTTAGTTTTAGAATGTAAACGCTTTCCCCGACCTTCATTCGAAGGATTCAGGATTATAGGATGGAACAACGCATGGGCTGACAAAGCATCACACAAAAAAACGAATGACAATTCCTTTATTTTTAGTTTTAGAATGTTGTTTTTTCCCCGACCTTTGCGATGTAAAAAAACGATGTAGGAAGGAGGTTAAAAAACCCCTCAAAACAATATTTTTTCTCCACGTCACCCTATTCTCTGCCCTATTTTCTACTGCTGTAGACTACTTGGATTAGTCAGATATTGTGCCTTAATAAAATAAAAACAATAATAGGTTTACAAGTAGAACAAAGTATTGAAAAAGTGGAACGAAACCGACGCAAGCCCTTTTTGGATTGCCTCTAACGCATCAGAGAGTCGGTCCAAGAAATAGCTGAAAAACGTCTGAGAAACAAAAAAGAATCGTGGGCGGAATAAATAAGGAGGTAAAGAAAACAATAGCGGGAAGTTTTGTATATTAGGGATATCTAGTTTACCTTATCGTACGTACGTGATAGTAAAAGGACCAGTGGTGGATAAATCATTGTTTATGTTGGTAGCTCACCTCGGCCGCAATACGTTCCTATGTTATTTATTATAGCATTTGTTTTATTTTATATCAATGTTAGACGTTATATATTTCACTATGATAGCCGTTTGCTTATGACGTTTTTTTTATTTATTTTATTGTGACTATGACAGCACCCCGCTTGATGTTAAGCCGAAGTGTGGTCCATGAATGAATGTCACTGCTACTATAATTCAATAACTGTGAGTAGCAATCACATCCACTATGCCGGCCTAGATGGAACCGGCAACTTACAAGCTGATCCCGAAACGTGACCAAATCACTTCACGGTCTGTATACTTGTAATTGGTGGTACTACCCCGGATCGGCTGACTGGGTACCAATGCCTACCACTCTTTGAAAACCAGACCCGAAGCAAATATCCATCTTTTTTTTTTAATTAACAAATATTTGCAATATTTAATATTATTAAATATTACAATATATATGAATAAATGAAATATATGAAACAAATATTTTCTCCGACCAAGGATCGAACCCGGGACTTTACGCGCAACAAACCAATCGCTAAACTGTTCGTCCACGCCTGTCGTCAATTTAGTATAAATTAATAATTTGAAGGAGAAATTGTTGTTCTTTTTTTTTATTGTGACACGACATTTGACCTCGTCCCGCCTGATGATAAGCAAGAGGAGGTCCAGGAGTGATGACGACTGAGAAAACCGAGTTTGTTCACGGCCTGCCTATAGTCCATAGTTACAATAAAAAAAAACAGTCATTTGCTCCTTCAAACGTAATTATTAATTTATACGGTCAAACGTCAAAGCCACCATAGCGTGCCGCTGGTCTCCTACTATGTCCCAGTACAATGAAAAATCACTGCATTTTCAATACCAAAAATAAATAAATTTGTGAAAATGTTAGTACAATTTATATTCAAATTGTTTTAATGTCATATAAAAGAAAATAGTGTCAAATATATCTTATAAATGGAGATACATTGATTTTCAAAAATATGTAAAAATAAAAGTTAAAAGATATTAAAATGATACATGGAATATTAACAATAACAGTTTCCTAAAAAATAATCGTCAATCTATATTTGAAATAACTCCAATTCCGATAACATGCAGAAGGGATCAATCCGTTCTCACACGTTTACGTATAGGTCATACAAATCTTACCCATGTTTACTTAATAACCAAAACCGCGAGGAACAAATGTATTAATTGTAATATAGAGATAAGTGTGCCACATTTATTACTGGAATGTAAATTATTTCAAAGTGAAAGGAACAGATTTAAGCTACCGGATAGTACACGTGAGTGCTTAAATTGGGATAATTTTGCTAACACATTAAGTTTTTTAAAGTTTATTAATTTTTATAACAAAATTTAAATTGTTAAATGTATTGTGTATTTAAATGTAGTCGCAAATGACCTAGCTGTTAATAAGCGACTTTAAATAAATAAATTAAAAAAAAAAAAATAGTGGCCAAAATAAAAGTGCAACAGAATTTTATATTCGAAATTGAATTCGATTCAAATATTATTACCGTTCCGCACATATTTCAGGGAAAACCTATGAAACTATTTCTCGGTATTGTCAAATATTTATCATATATTTTATATTCAACTATAGTTTCTATAAATATTTATATATTTTTTTATTGTGACACGTCATCTGACTTCTGGTACCTGATGATAAGCAAGAGAAGGTCCAAGAGTGACGACGTCTGAGAAAACTATAATAAGTTTGTTTACAGCTGCCTCCGTCGCCGTCACTATGCCGGCCAAAGAAATAGGGCACAACTGTTTTTTATTGTATTACACACGTTATCAAATGTCACACTTTAATTCCCACAGACCTAGGCAGACACAATGGAGCGCCACTTACTACGATCTTAACACAACTCTCTTCCTTCTCTCACATTTACAATTCTCTTCATACAACCTTTATGGTTTGTAGGCACTACGGGTATGATCTTGACTCCGTTGACATTCTTCACTATACTTCTTCAAAGTAATCCTTACTTCCGTCACATCGTTCGCCTCATTTAAGGTGCTAATAAGGCTGTAGATTACTTGATCTGACCAGCGTATAGGGCTATGTCCCTTCAGCCTTTCTGGTCAAAGCCAGTCTTACTACAATTTCTTCCCCGATGTGTTTGAATTATATGTATATATTTGTATATAAGATTTAATAAGGTATGACAACGCTTTTAGTTTGACAAGCAGTCTTGTGGTCCGACCGCCGATTCACGTATTACGGGCAAGTAACTCGGATGTAAAAAGTCGAATAAATGTATGAACAAAGTTAAATAAGAAATATATGAGTATAGACCCCCAATACCTCTGCTTTGCAGGGGTTCTAGATCCATTCTGTAATGAATCCAGGAATATTGGAATATAATAAAATTACAAAATATATATTTACCTCTATCTGTATAGTAGCAGCACGATAAGCTCGATCAGCAGTGTTTTGAGCTTGACATGTAAACGTTTGGTTATCGTGTTCCTTTTTCGGATATATTTTTATTATTGACCTAAAATAAATAATAATTATTAATAAATTATATGGTGGAATAAAACTTTTAGTGTGCGCGACACACTAAAAGTTTAATAACTTTGGGTTATTAAAATCTCTGCAAGCGGCATTGAACATTAACCAGTAGGCATATAGTATTAGGCGTCGAGTCAGGTCGCGTTCATCGCTTAAGCAGGACACCCAGTAATGGACCGATTCATTGCTACGCTTCTGACCAGTGGCTTAGCTAGCTATTCAAAGGCCCTAGTTCAAAAATTTAAAGGCCATCTATGGTTAGGTGGTTACTAGAAGTTGAAAACAATATACAAACAGAAATATAATCTTTGCTTTCAACTCAGTTGCCATCATTATACATAATAGTTGTGTTGCAGCCTTTTATATTTAGGTTGCCGAGGCCTCCCCTAGGAGCTTGAGGGCCCTAAAGCACAGGGTCGTCTAGTCCTTTAGATGCTATACTACTTTTTTTATTTTTATTGTGACACGACATCTGACCTCGACTCGCCTGATGATAAGCAAGAAGAGGTCCAAGAGTGACGACGACTGGAATAACCGAGTCAGTTCCCGGCTGCCCCAGCCGCCGCCACTATGCCGGCCTAAGGTGCTTCTTCACGCATCGCTTGAAGGATCCAAGGTCATAGGATGGAGAGAACACTTGGGCTGGCTACTACTACTTCTGATACACACACAGATGCTATAAATTTCTGCTACTGGGCACAGGATCGTGTTTTTTCAGACAGGATTTGGCTACTCCCCCATGCTTGCTAATGCCGGTTGCGATTGACTGTTTAAAAACACGAGTAATGGTCTGCATATATTTTGGTAACGAATCGACATCTCTGTTTTATTCTTCCATTCACTTTACCGCTTAATTCGTAGGTAAATGTCTTTTATACTTATATAATGTCTTTTATACTTCTTATACTGGTACATCTAATGGGTACATGGGCCCAAACCAATGTTAAATAAACAAATTAATAGGTAACGTTAACTCACCGTGCAGTAAATCTCTGACCGTCTGCTAGTGGTTCAACAGAATACGTAACTCCTTGAGTTATAACACCTGCATTGTTATCCACCCAAGTTATCTAAAACAAGGAAAATATGACATTAAATTTCTTTTGACAAGTTGGTCGACGGTCTAACGAAACGGTTTGGTGCATCGTTCTTTATCTAAGATACAAATAACAAATATTGAATATTACAAAAAACGAGGTGGAGATTTGTTCTATCCAGGTTTCATTGTCTAAGAGTGATAGGCAGTAAGTTAGACACTACCGATCCAGAGTAATACAAGTTTATAGACCATTAAAAGTGATTTGATATCATCTTGTATCATGCTTGTTAATTGTCGGTTCCAAACTGTAGTAGTAGTCCATTTATGGATCGCACTCCACAATAACATTAGGCAAGATACTGTAATAATATCTCCAGCTCCAATTCTAAAAAAACTGTCTCATAAAGATGTTTAATAACTCCAAAAACCGCGATACTACATACTGACGTCACAAAACATATAATTTTAATCCGTTCATATAAAACCCGTGGCTGAATAGATATGACACCGGTGGGGTTAAATACAATTAGGAGCTAAATTGAAAACGATGTCACAAAGCCACAGGGGTGACACGGGGACACGTCACTGTGGAAAATTTTCCACCTGCAAACTTCAAAAAGTGACAACCTTTCGCGATTTGGGAATTCAATTGATTAATGTTTTTGATATTAAAATTAACTTAAAGTTTTTATTTATAATTAACTTTTTAAACTCAAAATACGCATTATGATTAGTAATGACCAAATCGCAGATATCCTTAAGAAAGTTGAGTTGCCTAGTGCCCATAACCGTAGAGATTGTATAAAGAGATTTGTAGATGTGAGAGAAGCGAGGGAGTTGTGTTAGAAACGTGGCAAGTGGTTCTGTCTGCCTCTTGTAAGAAAAAGGCGTGACAATTTGATTGATTGATCATTTATCAGGATTCCTTCTGGCGTACCACAAGGCTCTTTGTTAGGCCCGTTATTTTACATAGCATACCTGTACGACATTAGCAAGTGTTTCAAATACGCCAAATTTCTATTATATGCTGATGACAAAAAAGTATACCACAAAATAACAAGTGAGGCGGACTGTATCAGGCTACAAGGTGATTTAAATAGACTTAAGAACTACTATACTGAAAACGGAATCGGTGTTAATATAGCTAAGTGTGCGCATATTAGTTTTACCCGTAGTCATAGCCCGATAGTATTTAATTACAAGCTGAATGATGTTGAGGTTAATAAAGTAAAATAATAAAAGATCTTAGAGTGCTTCTAGATACTAAACTTACCTTTGCTGAACATATAGATTCCGTGGTCAATAGAGCATATAAAAGTTTAGGATTTATACTCCGTGTTACCAAACCTTTCGTTGATATAACTTGTCTACGCATATTGTATTTTGCATATGTCCGTAGCTTGCTAGAATACTGCTGCCCTATTTGGAACCCGCAGTACAATGTGTACGAGCATGAATTAGAAAGCATACAACGTATGTTTGTCAGACACTTAAACTATCGAAGTTGTATATTTAATAATGACTATGAGGTGTCTTGCAAAAAACATGGTCTCATTACTCTCAAAGACAGACGCACTATGCTTGAAATGTCATTGTTGCATGATATATGTACAGGTAGTTTGGACTGTTCCCAACTTATTGCAGACATGCTTTGCTTATATGCACCACCGCGACATTTCCGATATCATAAACTCTTTCATGTACCATTCACACGCACCAGATATGCTTGTAATAGTCTTACTCAGAGATTACCAAATAAGTATAATAAATACTTTTCTAATGTAGACCCCTTCGTTAATTCAAAATATGCTTTTAAAAATAAAATAAAGAATAAAATATTTATAAAGGAATAATTTATACATAAATACACACACATACACACTCACCCCAACACACACATACACATACACATACACACATTGTCTTCTTTTGTTATATCTAGTTTTAGTTTCTTTTGTTGTTGAATTATTTTTATCTGTTGCAGTATATTTATCAAAACAATGTACCTATCTACCAAAATTTTGTCTATGTTATTAGTTGAGAATAGTGAAATCCATTATTGGCAATGTTTTTAGTTTTAAGTTTGTTATAAAACTGTTAGTAAAAATGCTGTGGATTTGAGTTCAATAAATAAATAAATAAATAAATAAATAAATTTTAAAATATGAGAATATGGCCCAAAAGTTCTTTTTAAATCCAATAATACTATGCTAGGCATGGCGCATTAGTTACTACACCAGTTTGTTACGTGTAAAGTTTCGAGTTCGATTCCCAGAGCAAATATTTGTTTCATACTTTCATTTGTTTTATTAAAATTTAATTTTTTATTAAAATTTAATTTTATTAAAATTTAACAATTGTAAAAAGAGGCGGATGTATGCTCTATTCTTGTTATTAAAGAGTGGTAGGCAGTGGTACCCAGTCTGCCGATTCATGGAAATGGTTTCAACTAGTAAACGTGACAGTTATTGTAGTTATTCAGCTGTAGTGGCAGTCCGCCCCAATCATGGACCGCACTCTTTCTTAACATCAAGTGGAGTGCTAACTGCTGATGTCGAACCCCGATAGAAACAAAAGACCTGATAAGATTTGTTACAAAATTTTGTAACAAAAGACAACGCTTACAAACTCTCTTATCACAAAACTAGTTGAAGCTCTTAGAAAACTTAATAACTTAACTTAATCCTAACACAAACAAAATACAACAAACAAAGAAACACAACTGGAGATATTTATTATATTGTATTGTTTGTGAACACAGAGTATACACTCGCAGGATTTTTAATGGATACAATTAAGAAAAAGAATAAGCGTTTTATTTAGACAATCGAAGCAAAGTCAAAGTCTGATAGTCAAGCCACAATCTTCCTTATGTCGTCTTTGAAGTCGTATTGCAGTTGTAGTTCTCGTAGTTCCAGAAACCCTCGTTTTCCAATCGCGGTTGTATCGCTGGTGACGCTGCCCCACCAGACAGACTATCGCACCAGCTGCATTCCTTATATTATATATTGGAACATCCAGAAAAAAAATACTTGGATGTAAATCGTAAACACCTTTTGTTTACGTTGTTATTACGATACGCTTATTTTCTAACAAAGAAAGGTCTCGAACTTTCGGTTTTGCTTTCGTGGATGCTATTGTGTCGAGCCTGTTGTTGCGAGTCGTTATTGTTTATTTATTTGCTTTGGGAAAATAATTATAGCTGAAGAATAATTCGAGCTGTTAACCTTTAGCTGGTCGACTGAAGCAACTTTAAACTGGCACGTTTATTTTGCGTCGTCGGCGCTCTTACACCTTACGGACCATGAATGGAGGCGACTGTACTACAGTTATTTGAATGCAAGTAGTTTTCGCATAAACTATGCCGACCTTAATAGACTCCCAAGCGTATCCCGAAACGCGATTGACTCACTTCACAATCTATAAATTTAAAAGTAGTAGATACTACCCCGGATTGTTCACCGACCACGAACTCTGACCACCACTCATTAAAACATTGTAACACGGTAAAAAATATACTTATGCACACATTTTTTTTATTGTGACTCGACATATGACAGCACCCCGCTTGATGTTAAGCCGAATCACCAAATCACTTCACGGTCTGTATACTTGTAAGTGGTGGTACTACCCCGGATCGGCAGACTGGGTACCACTGGCCACCACTCTTTGATAACCAGACCCGAAGCAAATATCCATCTCTTTTTTTTTATTAACTAATATTTAATATTAATAATAATATTAAATAAAAGCTATGAAACAAATATTTGCTCCGACCGGGGATCGAACCCGAGACTTTACGCGCATCAAACCAATCGCTAAACCGTTCGTCCACGCCTGTCGTCAATATATTATAATAAAAAAAGAAAGCGAAGTCTATTAGTCATTATGCTCTATGTTTATTATACAAGACAATCGGAGCTCAATTCGAAACTTTTTTCATATCTTATCTTGAAATACTAAACGACTATGAGTTTGTTGTCAGACTTTATTTGATAGAAAATAGCCCTATAGACACTCTGACCCTCGACTTGCCCAATTTAGGTACGGTTGCCTCAGCCTCCATGCTATGACGGCCAAAGGTACTTTTTCACGCTCCTCTTGAAGGATCTAAGTCTGCCCATCCAGGGTAGTAACATCACTATAAAATGTACTGCTCGTGAGAGTCACAAAAGCGTTTTGTAATCAACTCAAAAGTTGCCGCTATATTGGATCCGACTGCTATTTGCACTTAATTAACTACAGTACAGTCGCCTACATTCATTCACAGTATTCCAAATCAGGCGGGGTGCTCTTATACGAGTATGTGCGTTTATTGGGACGATGACGTAAATGGAAATGTGGAAAAGTGATGACGTTGACATTTGAAAAAAAAAACCGTTTCCATAACAGTTCATTCGCGCGACCGCTTTGACTACTAAGCCATACCGTACCCATGCTACAGATACCGGATTCGATAACCGGTCGAAGTTAACCGATGTGCACGCGTGTTTTTTCGGATCCGACAGAAGTCCTACCCTAAAGTAAAATAAAACGATTGCAGCGCCACCTACAGGGTCCAATTGTGAATATAAATATTTCTGCAATCTACATAAAATCTACATAGAAGGAGTTTAGTCATACATACGGATAGAAATTGTATATACAGATAATACTAACATGCAAAAAAATTATAAATATTTTTTACCTCAGCAGGTGGTTTTCCTCCTACGGAGACGCACTCAAGTTTGACCCCACTGTCTTCGGAAGTAGAGAGAAAACTGCCTTGTAGTATTTTAGGAGGCTCTGGTGCTACTAGAACTGTAAGACGAGCATACCGAGATCTGATGGCTGGCTCACCTGGACAAAGAAAAAATGCAATTTAGGGTTTATATATATATTTTACTAGAGTTAAACTCGCGCGATATTTTGGACTCTACTCTTTTGTAGTGGCTCTTTATTTCTTCTTGGCTTAGTACTCGTATTTAACTTGCCAATGTAAAAGTAAAAATACATGGTTCACTGTTAAAACATTGTCAAGTAAAAATGAAGATGAAACATGCGAGTGATTCATTACAAAATGACTATAGTAGTAAGGTTGAAGATGATATCGTCTTAGTTAAGCGGCGGAAAGCCTTTAATAAAACTTCGGAAGAAGTCTTGAAAGGAACACGAAGAAACACGTTTAAGTGGTAGTACTACCCCGGATCGGCAGACTGGGTACTACTGCCTACTATTGTTTTTATAATCAGATCTGAGACAAATATCCACCTCTTTTTTTACTAACAAATATTTGCAAATATAATTATTAAGTATTACAAGTAAAAGCTATGAAACAAATATTTGCTTCGACTGGGAATTGAACCCGGGACTTTGCGCGTAACAAACTGGTGTGATAACCAATTGTCGCCTGTTGTCAATAATAATAATAATAATGCGAATTGAGATAGGGCGAATGGGAACCGTTCTTAAATAGCTAATAAACTGGTTGTGGCTATTGTTTTCATTAATTGAAACTTTGCAACAAAAGCAATGTCTGACTATTAAAGCTTGCTTTTTTGTCATTCATTGAGCTTTTTTTATATACAAGTTTTTCAATACATTTTTGTTGTCCAAAAGAAGTTTAATTAAAAATAAACAAAAGAGTTGATTTTTTAAATGAAAAATTATTTATTTATTCCCGAATTTTCGAGAATCAAATTTTAAATCCACATTGACTCAAAAATACATTTCTTCTATTTTACATTTTAATTAGTAACCACAAAGAAAACCGAACGCAGATAAGTTACATAATCTCATTTCATCAGGAAAAAGTGTAAAACACAAGAAAACTCTGTAAATTACGACTATTTGTGAAAGTTGCGGGACATTTGCTCAAGTCTCAGGCTATTTAACCGGGAACGTCGTTTTAAACATAGACTATAAATCTGTGAGACGCGACAAGAAGATCTTCCGCAGCATTTAAGGTGACCGTGGTGTAGTGGCAGTGCAATGGTTACACAAACCGAGAGCATAAGTTCGAAGCCACCCGGTACCCATGTAACTTTGGTTGTCCTGTTTCTATGATACAAGCACTTTTTATATTTCTATACTGAGCTGCTAATTTTATATTTCAACAAGTTTTTTTTTTATTAAGACTAGTCATCTGACTTGGACTTGCCAGAGGAAGCCGAAAAGCGCTGTTGACGAAAAAATCGACTCGGTTAATGGTTGTCTCATTTATCGTCAAAATGCTGGCCATAAATGTCCTAATAATATGTCCATAATATGTCCTTTTTTACGCTACACTTGAAACACTGAAGATGCTATACGAAGATGAGGCTACGATCATAAGATCGAAGGTTGTAAGATGATGAGAACACATCGGATGATAAAGCATTCCACTTGTTGATTGTTCTACAAAGAAAAAAAGGCGCCAATTTTTTCATTATTATAATATACAAGATTATGGGGATTTTATTGTAAATAAAGTGACATCCTACAAACTATTATGCGAGGTCTAGCTGTATGAGATCTGTGCATCACACTGAAAACTTCTCGACTGAAAACTATCTTTCACAAAGTTTCAGAACTCATTGTCTTCATATTCCCTTCTTGTATTATTGCTTTTAGACTGTATTTCACGAATTTTCAGTTTCACACTCTACTTTCAAGTTGTCATTGTCTCGAATTTCCATATTTATTCTTGGATGTTGTAATTTTTATTTATTTAAGGTAGTAAAAAGAACTTAAATTCATATATTAATCAATCAATAACTTAATGACTGTGCCTTTTTTCCACAGGGATAGGCAGAAATAATAGAGCGCCACTTGTCACGATACTGACACAACTCCCTCGATTCACTTACAATTCTCTTCATTCAAGCTATACGGTTATGGGCACTAGGCAACCCAAATTTCTTGAGGATGACACCGATTCGGCTATTCGCTATCGCCACTCCACACACTCCTTCATGACCGCATTTCTACAGCGTTTATTCTACTCTCATGCTTTTTCTGCCAAATCCAACATTGTTTGTTACAACATTGCTTATAATATTGTTTGCTCGTTTTAAAGCGCTATTTTTTGGATTGATTGACGCAGCGTCATGCCGTTAGATGTCACGGCATTTAATTACAATCGCAAAAATATTGTTGCATATTAAAGAAATAGGGGTCTCTTCTCTTAAAATATGGTTTAGGAAATAAAGGCGTGAGGGTTTTAGTTGGTAATGTATAGACATACGAATAATAATAACAAATATGCGGTTTACAATTTGATTTTACAATTGTATTTTGTTTTATTATTCCGATGGTTAGAGAGCTTTACAGTCGTCACAATAGATAAAATAACATTGTAAATTAAAACCAAATAAAACGCGATAGTAAGCCGTATAATATATGTATAATTCATTAAGCAATGTTCGCGCAAAATCTAAGAAAATATTAATAATAACCACTTTGCTCCCTCTGGAATAGAGCACAAAAGAGCGCGACTTTCTCGCTTCGTTATAACTACAATTCTCTTCAAACAAATGCTAAGTATATTACGTCGCGAATGATATTTAATATTGTATTAAATGAAATAATAATTGACAACAAAGGAGCCCTGAAGTCCTGAAAGTCACATTTAGTCACACAATGAATATGAACGAAAATTTAATTAATGTTACTGTATTATAAGATTACACGAGTTTAGATTATGAAAGAGATATTTTCGTGAATATTCATAATTAAAATATGCAGAGTAATTACCACTAGACTGCGCTTTAGTTTAAAGCTAGAGATAAAAAATTCAATAAACAATCAATAAAAAAAATCACAGGGAATAGTAAGTAGGGAAGTAATAAGATAAGAGTCGGGCAAAACAAGAGGCAAAATCACTTGCCGGTGTCAATGTATCTTCGATAAAAGTACTCTGGTCGTCATTCGTTATATTTCTATGATACAAGCACGTTGAGTAGCTTAATTTATAAATGTATAAAAAATATCGTATAAAATCAGGCTGAGTGCTGTCATACGAGTCATATGTATGTCGATTCGATTATCGACTATAACAATGTACATATAACTTACAATTACAATAAGTTATCTTGTAATTCCAGTTTAGGCCTCATTGTAATTGTAATTACAATATAACTGGACCAAAGCCTTTATTTTAGGACCCCAGGAGCCAAAATAACAAACTGAATGTATTAACTATGTTAAAATGTAAGTAAAATCACGGTTACTAAAGAAATACATAATTAACTGATGGGCCCTTGAGGACCATCAGCTAAGCGCCTGGCCAAGGAATTGTCCAGGCGGCTGACGGAGAAGTCCGGAGACAGGAAGGCTGGCAATTATTTCTGCCAACGTATTAGCCTTGCTATACAAAGGGGAAATGTTGCCAGTCTCCTTGGGACTATCTCTGATGCGACGTCATTAGATGATATTTTTTATTTATAGTTTAATTATATAATAGTTAATTATTACTTTTAATGAAGTTTTATTGTAAATATTTTTTATTAATAAATCAATATATTTATTTTATTAACTGTACAAACAATTGACTAAATAACATAAGAAGCTGTAGATAGGAATATTATAAACGGAGACGGTTTAAAGGCAAGCAAATTTATCAAAAGGTTACATAGATCGTTAGGGCAGTTCTACTTTAGGCAAAAATGTTCACAGCGAACGTTTCCGAACTACGTTTTGTGCGATTTTTACTTTATTTAAATAAAGGTAATAAAAATGTGAAGAAGTTAAATAATAAATACAAGTTAACTTAAATAATTTTTAGTGGTATTTATTTAACTATAGTAGTAACCGATTTTATTAATGGACAACACTCCAACTTAACATCCACCTAATTTCACTCGGGTGAAGCCGCGGACACAGCTAGTTTTGTATAACTAACATATTTTCATAAATATGTAATCGATGATAATCGAGGACATATTTAGGGCAGGGGACAGGGATAGGCAGAGACAATGGAGCGCCAGTCGTCACCATCCTGATACAACTCCCTCGTCTATATATTATATTATATCCTATTATATTATCTGACTAACCCTGTCGGAAAAGGCGTGACAATTTGATTTTGTTATTATATTATATAATAATATGTATGTATGTGTTATACATGTTATTTATGTATCTATATATTTATGCATATATGAATTAATTCATATATTTTTCATATGTATTTTGTTACCTATTTTTATTTTGCACCCTATCTCTTATCTTTATTGCGGATCAACATCCTGAAGGATTGACTGGTAGAGAATGCCTTTGGAATTAGGTCCGCCTTTGTACTATTGCGCATTAAGTTTTTAAACAAATAAATAATCTAGGTAAAATATGAACTCGTAAGTAAAGGCTGTATGAAGTAACGTTCGCAGCGTCAATGTAAATTAAACCTAAGGTCGTCACAAAGGGCAATGTAAATTAATTTCATAGGCCTTTTCGTTAACATTTGAATAGATGAGACCCCTCTCCAAGCTAAAAGGATCGAAGCTTTCGCCATTTCAAAGATGGCTTATTATAAATTCTCATAAATGTCTTATGAGCTTTGAGAAAATTAATTTATATGAAAAGGTAAGATAGAGGTTGTTATCACAATTTGTATGGCCCTTTGAATTTCCATTTAATCTGTCGTTGTTTGAATATCACTTAAAGTGCAACGATTCTGTGAGACGCGACTTTTGACCTAGACTTGACATTGTAAAGCCTCCACAACACAGGCGCGTTATAATCGGTCGGTAATACCGGATGCTCTATTGCGATATCTGTTTTTAGTACAATATGTTTTTACATACTGCTGCGATAATTACGACGTAATAGAAGTAGGACGCAGTTGTGTGCAAGGAATTGGGACGCATTATTGCAATAACCCATCTGATATTATCGACTGATAATAACGCGCCTGTGTCGCAGAGGCTTTTTTTTTATTGTGACACGACATCTGACCTCGACTCGCCTGATGATAAGCAAGAGGAGGTCCAAGAGTGACGACGACTGGAATAACCGAGTCATTTCTCGGCTCCCCCAGCCGCCGCCACTATGCCGGCCTAAGGATGTTAAGGGATGTTGCTTCTCACTCTTTGCTATATTTATAAGATGGGGAGAATATATAAGCTGGTGAGAAACGTCGCACCGAACCTTTTAGTACAACTGCCGATTTTGTAAGAATGCCAATACAGGAATAGAAAAAAAGTTTACAAAAATAAAAAAATACGCTTAATGACTGATGATGACTAATGATCCTAAACTGCATAATAAGCACTCCTTGCTGATAGTAAGCAAAGGGAAGTTTAAGAGCATCGACGACTGAAAAAACGTTTCAGTTCACGGTTGCCTCAATCGCAGTCCCTATGCCAGCTAACGGTGCTTTTTCCATGCTTCGCTTGATTCCGATTAGTATCCAGTTAGAACATGTATTAATTTCACATAAAAACGATAAAATGGTCTTTATTAGGGAAAAAACAAGAATTGTACCAAATTGCAAGTAAGCCTCCGAGCTTTGAGCGCAAAAGAACTGCGCAGGGAATTTTCAATTTATTAAAAGCAAACACAATTTCCCTGAGCCGGGGCTCAGAGGCGAGGGCAATTGTTCCCGGGCAAAAGTACACGGGGGAAAGTATGAAAAATTAAACAAGATTTTTATCAACGCGTTTACGCAATTCGATATGACTTAATTTGAACACTGTTGAATTTCTTAAAAGTGTATAAGGCGACCGTGGTGTAGTGGCAGTGCAATTGTTGCACCGGTACCAAGGTATCTTAGAAATATGTACTTTGGTTGTCCAGTTTCTATAATACAAGTAAGCACTTTAGTAGCTTAGTATAGAAATGTAAAAAAATATATTTGATAGTCATTTGCCCATCAGGATAGTCATACCACTTTCACTGTGACAGTCATGATTGACGCTTGGGTTCGATTCCCGGTCGAAGCACATATTTGTTTCATAGCTTTTACTTGTAATATTTAATAATTTAAATAAAAATGTTTAACGAAAAAGAAAAAATATGGATTTGGTTGACAAAGAGTAATGCACCACTTTTAAGTATACTGGCCGTGAAGTGACTTAGTCGCGTTGTGGGATCAGCTTGTAAGTTGCCGATTTCAACTAGGTCAGCATAGTAGATGTGATTTCTTACAGTTATTGAATTGTAGTAGCAGTGACATCCATTTATGGACCACACTCCAGCTTAACATCAAGTGGGGTACTGTCATATGTCGTCAAAATAAATAAATAAAACTTAAATATGTTTGTGTAGTTCAGGTATATAACTTACTGTATAGTTTGGTTTTGGGTATACGTAAGATAAATGTCAAGTTACTCACCACGTGCTCCAGAGCTGACTTGGCACTGGTATTTGGCGTCATCGTCCAATGTCACATCTCTTATGTCGAGGGAATAGTCACCTGGTAAAAATATATATTTGATTAGTGCATTGTAATAACATAATTTAGTCTGTACAGATATATACTATGGTCATAATTAATTTGAAGGCTTAATTTCCATAAGAATAGGCAGACAATGCGGCGTTACTTTCCACGATCCTGACAGCAGTATACATTTACAAGTATACAAATCGAGAAGTGACTTGGTAGCGTTTCGAGACCAGCTTGTAAGTTGCCGATTTCAATTAGACTGGCATATGAGACGTTACTACTACTTACACTTATTTAACTCTAGTAGCAGTCGTCTTCATTCAATGTCCGCACTCTAGCTTAATATCAGGCGGAATATTCTCATAGGTCGAGTTACAATAAAAAAAACTTTACCAGGCCATTTGTTTTCCCTATCCTGTAACCTTACGTAGCCCTTCAAGGTATGCAAAAAAAAGCATCTCTTTCCGGCGTAGTAAAGGCGACTGTGGTATCGATTTTTCAGTCGTCGATGCTCTTGGACCTCCTCTTGCTTACCATTATCAGTTGTTTATATTATTTTTTTATTGTATTCTCATAATTATTAAATTTAAAACCTAAATTTCTAGTTTATAAGTCTAGCTTGTAATCTGTTGTACTTAAATAAATAAATAAAATACTAAAGTAAAATACTGTAACAAGTAGAAATAGCTTTAGAACCACGAGGGATTTTTATCATGTTTTTTACGAAAAGCAAGGTAGTGGGATTTAGTGTAAATCTCACGTGTTGGTCGAACTTCTCGAAAATAATGTCGGCAATAAATCAACAAGGAAAAAACTCAGAAACGAACAGGAAAAAGGTGAGAAAAATAGAATACGATCATCGAAAAAATCGACACTTTCGATAAGTTTTCTTTACTGGCGCAAACTTTTTTTCTAATGCGGCTCGTCGTGTCACCCTTCCTGATGTTGAGTTAGAGTGACTGAAGGCAACTGCTACTACAGTTAGGACTGTGAAGTGATTCAGTCGGATCAGCTTGAAAGTGTCCGGTTCAAACTAGGCCGGTATAGTCAATGCGGTTATTACTTGCAGTTGTTTAACTGTAGTAGTAGTAGTCTCCTTCATTTACGGACTGCACTATTTAGCTTAAAATCAGGCGGGGTCATATGTCGAGCTACAAAATAACAAAAAAATGAAAAAGCCCTGCGGCCCTTCGCCTAAGTGGAAAAGTTCATCTTGCGTACTAAACATTATTAAAGTAAAAAAACACAAATTGAAAACCTTTGTGTAATTTGTACAAAAAAATATATTTTCTTCGTTCCTCTCTTTGCTTTCATCGCGATATGAATAGCTGGATTTGTGCGGAGGTCGTCTTTTGATTTTATTATCTCTTGTTACAGTGATTCTTGCTTTCTTTTTATTGTGGCTCGACAAATGACAGCACCTACTATCACTACAGTTAATTGACTACAAGTGGCAGTCGCATCCACTATTCCAGCTTAGTTAAATTCGACAACTTTTAAGCTGGTCCCGAAAAGCGACTTAGTCATTTAACGGTATGTACACTTGCCGGTTGCATCTAGATCGGAATAGCGAATGCAGTTATTTAACTGGTCACGTCTATTCATAAACCATATTCCAGCCTAACATTCCAGCTTAAGGGGACCGTGGTGTAGTGGCAGTGCAATGATAACACAAACCGAGAGCACGAGTTCGAAACCACCCACCGGTCCTGTCATATTCAGACCCCGAAAAAATAATACAAACTTAAACTTAATAAATATTATATAAAAAAAGTAATCCTCACCTTCCTCGTCGCTTCCAATCATACTATATCTATCGTATCCACTGAGTTCTCTATAAAGACCTAAACCAAAGTCATCTTTCGTCCATTGCAGCTGACCGACCTTCTTCTCAACTCTGCAGGGTAACGTCACTCGGGAACCAACAACTGCAGTCTAAGAAGTAATATAACTTAGGTATTAGTTTACAGAACATGTGTTTGAACTCTGTATCCCTGCACAGGGAATTTCTTGTTAATGATTTTATTGCGTCGTTTTGATGCTCCAGTTATATGTGTTTTTGTAAGGTTGTTTTATTCTTTGGAAACAGACAGTCATCTTAATAGAAAAAATAGGATAAATAATAATTGAATTATAACAAATAAAAAAAATCTATTCAGGTCTTGTAAAAATTATATAATAGTAGAATGTTTATAAGTTTTCATAAATAGAAGAAGATAACGACCAGGATCTACTGCAATCCGAAACACAAGTGGAGTCAAGGTATTTTTTTGTACTAGCGGTTACCAATCCTACTACTGACCACGCCATTTGCGTGATCTACGCATTAGCCATTTGGCTAGGACCCTTTTTAAAGTATAAATTATAATAAATTGTATTCATCAAGTTGTTCTTGGTTAAATAGAACTCAATTTTATTATGCTTCACAACCCTACTAAAATACATAATGACTGAAATTATATTTAATTTGTGATATTTATATTTAATTTACCGACCCAATTTAATAGCTATACAAATCTGTGAATAAAAATAGTGAATTATTTGAAAAAAAAAACATATGAAAACAAACGACTCACCTGATCTTGAGGCTCCATCGCGAACTTTTGTTCTTGAAAACTAACACAACAGTTTAACATTGATAGAAACACTATGTACAGTATAAATTTTACACTACACACATCTGAAGTCCGTAGCAATAAAAATAGTGGATTTACACCCCTACTTGTCAATCTCAATCTACTTTTATAGTTACACATTTTCACTACGACGTCACCCACTGGCTATTCAGAATTTTGTTTCCGGTTGGTGTACATCCGTTGCCAACATAACAGGGATATCCGGAGGGAAGAATTCTATTTTTAAATTCTTTACATTTTAACAGGAAGCTCAGCTTCCCCTGTTTAATTTTAAACTTGTGCTTGAAACTATTTTTATTTTAAACACAAATTTAAGCGCCATGTTATTTTGGGACGTTTTATAATGATTAAGTGTTGGTGCTCTATGATTTATGCGGGGTTAATTTTTGAACTGTTGACGTGCTCTAATTGAACCTGAAACAAAGATAAACATTCGCGTTAAAAATATGAAACAAAAAGGTACACAAAAATATACGCTCCGATGCACAATCTGTACAAAAGAGAGTGAACCGTAAAATTTGTCAACAGCAGCCCGAGTTCGAATGCGTCCAAATACATATATCACATATTTATCGTGAATTTATGTTCCATTGTCATGCTGTAAACAACGTTTCCTCCAAGTTTTACGAAATTCAATTGACTTTAAACCAGTTTGAGTACAATACGTGCGAAAACTCAAACAGAAAAATTGAATGGAATGGGTGGGACGAAACATAAGCGGTCACAATATAGTGCCCTGTAGAAGACATTGTTGAGAAAGTGTTTCTTAACAAAATGCTTGTGAACAACGGAATATAACAAGTGACAACCAGTAAATAACAGGAACGGACGATAAAAGCCTGCACTGCGGTAAGACTACTCATAAATACTACTTTCAAATGCAGACGCTGCTCGCTATCTAATGCTTTTGAAGAGTTCTCGAAATATTCTTCTGCTGAACAATGGAAATTCCATTTCTAATGGATTCGTTCGGTTTAAGGGAAATAGCTTACAACAACCATTATTTTATTGAAAACATTCAGAAGTAGTTCAGAATGGTATTTGTGAATGCTATAAATTGAATCAATTGTGTATATAAAGATACTACATTTGTAATACTCAATACGATATACTCTTTGTATTTTTTTTTATTTTATTTTATTGTGACTCGACATATGACAGCACCCCGCTTGATGTTAAGCCGAAGTGTGGTCCATGAATGAATGTCACTGCTACTACAATCTAATAACTGTAAGTAGCAATCACATCCACTATGCCGGCCTAGTTGAAACCGGCAACTTACAAGCTGATCCCGAGCGTGACCACTTCACTTCTCGGTTTGTATACGAGTACAATGTTTTTTTTTTACAAATTCTTTGGACTTTGAATGAATTTCTTGGGAAACCATTTTTTATCTAATTGCATCTAATTAAAAAATCATATGAAGCAGCTTATTGAGTAGTGTAAATAGGCTTGAACTAAGGTTTCCTGACAACAGCACCATGTTTTGTTTATTTTTATTGTGACTCTTACCGCCTACTGGCAAGCAAGAAGTTAAATAACGCCTTTTGTTTAGTCGTAAGTAAGCAAATTATAAATAAGTAGCAATCCACTGTGTCCGCATTTCCCTGAGAAAATGGATGTCTTCAAATCTGAATAATTTATAAATATTTTTAGGGCAAATAGACAGACACCAGTCGTAGCGATCAGTAAGTCTCGGGTTCGATTCCAAATCGGGGCTAAAATTCTTTTTTTAGCATTAGTTCGAAATATTTATTTACATATTAGATCGGGTTTTACAAATTATCGTAGTGGTCGTCTAGTCGATCCTAAATGTTTTTATTTTATTTTATTGTAGCTCCACATATGATGTTATGATGATCGCACCCCGCCTGATGTTAAGCTGGAGTGCACTTCATAAATAGAGGTGACTTCTACTACTACATGCTGGCCTAATCCCCAAACCGCGACTAAGTTAATTTATGATCTGTTATCTACTTGTAAGCGGTGGTACTACTATGGATCGCCAGACTGAATACCGCTGCCCACCACTCTCTAACGTTGAGCCAAAATAAATTAGAAGTAAGCATATAACAATTCGTTTACTTGTATTTCAAGTTAAACAGTTTACTAAGTGCCAAGTTAAAGATAAAATATAAATACCAAAGAAAATCGTATACCTATGAAGGTTACCTTTCAAGCAGTCAAAAACTGAGTATATTTACAAATAACTTAGAATTTTAAAGTTTTGTAGGAATGTACATATATTTATAAATCCTTGTATATCGTCGTATGCGTGTAGAATTTCAATGGAGTAGTTAGTTTATGGAGACACGTATAGCGTGTTAAACTCACATTATTTCCAAGTATTAATGGCGATTGTATTAGCACTTTATTATTTGATGATTTTGGTAATTTATTGTCTTTGTAAGTTTGTGATATGAATCGGATTTCAATGGTATTATTAATAGTAGCAGGATAAGTTATTGTTTTGTTTAAACAATAACAGGTGAATCAAACTTCACGAAAATTGGTGTAAAGAGTTTTATTTTTAAATTACTTCCTAATGATTTCTTTATGTAAAATTCATTTTTGTTTATTTTATGAGTCGACGCGCTGCTTGATGTTAAGCTAGAGTGCGATCCCTGAATGGAGGTGATTTCTACCACAGTTAAATAACTGTAAGTAGCAGTCACGTCCACTATGCCGGCCTAGTTGGAACTGGTAACTTACAAGCTGATCCCAAAACGCGACTAAGAGTAACGGTCTATTATCTACTTGAAAATAGTGGTACTTAACTGAATCGGGCGGCAGGCTGGGCACCACTATCTACCACACTTGAAAAACCAGACTCGAAGCAATTATACGCCTCTTTTGAAAAACTAATATTTAATCAAAATATTAAATATTACAAAAAAGAATCATAAAACGAATATCAAATCTCATGTGAATGGATCAACGTATCCACGTTAAACAAGGCAGACCTAGAAGGGTTTTCGCCGACCAAATTGGAGACATCCTCACGAAAGCTAGGTTGCCTAGTGCCCATAACCATAGAGCTTGTATTGAGAATTGTGAAAGTACCATTTATTTAAGCAAGGGAAAGTCTAGAACCATCGATGCCAACAAAAAATGCTTTAGTTATTTAACTTTAGTAGCATTTCCGTCCATTATTAGGTCAGGGTGCAGTCATATCAATAAAAAAAACTTTTAAAAAGTCGACTCATCAACTTTGGGAACTAGATGGAAATTCTAAAAATCTCTAAAAACTCAATTGAAAACTTTCAACTAATATGTTTCCGACCACCCACGAGAAGATGGTAGACATTATAATAATCTTTGTTAGATAAGACTTGATCGAGTTTATCAGAACGACTTTAAATAAAAATGTATTAAATTACGTTGTGAATATGCGACTTACATTTCCAGTTAAGAATCTAGCAACAGATTAGGCTTTTTATGGAAAAGAACACATAGGCATTTGACTGCATTTGACTGACCGATACTACAGTTAAATAACGGCAATTAGCAAAATATAATATAATAAAAATTATTTGTATGTAATTGTATAATAAATATTACAAATAAATGCTATAAAACAAATCTTTGCTTCGATTGGAAATCTGGTTTGTTATGCTGGAACAAGCGACTTGAATAATGTAATACGAGCATTAGAGATTAAATCTTAAAATTTATTCAATTCATTTGGCACGATTTTTGCAGCGGTATCAAGTAATAAATTCGCTCTGACTGAATATATTTGATTATTATTTAGATTATTAATAAACTCATATTACCAGTCTATTACTCATAAATAATAGACACGGCTGGCTACTTACAATGCAGTGCTTGTTTATTTTATGGAATTATTCCATTATTATTACATTATTATTACAAATAATTATTTCATTATTCCATGGAAGTGAATGCTGGGTATCGAAGAATAAGCATAAAAATAGGATTATTGTTGTTAAAATGCGGTGATTAGGGAGTGCATTTAAGGTAACAAAAGCGGGTATAGAGAAAAATAAAGTTGTGCGTGATAAATTAAACTTGAAAGAAGAAGTAATGACAAAGATTGAACAAGAAATGTTGCGATTGTTAAGGCACATTAAATAAATACATGAAAGGAGATTGACAAAAGAGTTTTAGTAATGAGAGGCAAGTTAAAAGATAAAATGGAAACGACCCAATAGATGGTTCATTGATAAAATCGGACGCATTCTTAAACTAAAGCAGGGATCGGCAGTGCCCATAACCGTAGAGTCTGACTGAAAAGAGAATTATTAAGAGAGTAGTGTCAGGATGACGAAAAGTGGCGCTCAGTTGTCTCTGCTATTTCTGTGGGAATTAAGGCATGACGATGATGATTATGATAATGAGAAAAGTATTTTACTGAAAATAGGTCGTAATATAAAACCTAATATAGTTGAAAAAGTAGCGTGACTAGTTCTCACAATTCGCTAACAAGTTCCGTTTCACGTTGCAACTTCAAGAGGTGTGTTTTTTAAATTACCTACTCTACAAAATGTAAGCGAGAGATTTTCTAATAGATATGAAGTCTTACAACTTTTGCTTCTAGTTAATGAAGTTCGGACTTTGATAATATTAATTGTCTTAATAAATTTCAAAGTTTTTCTTTTATGAATATTTTAAGGTTCTTCTGGAGTTTACTAAATTACTTAGCGTATTTAAATAGTTTCTAGATGGCCAAATATATATTAATATATATTGACATAGAAACATGATATTATTTATTTACTAATGATGAGTTTTATCAGACTGGGTTTACCGGCAGACTATCAGAGATTTCCGCTAATCTATTAGAATTAAGCTGGACATTATTTGCCAGGTAACCTTAGGACCAACAGAAAAATAAAAGAAGGATTAAGTGCCAAATAATATTAGGAATAAAAATCACTTTAGTAATGTTTTTAAAGGAAATTTTGTATTTCGAACTCATAGCAGGCTTCTTGGAATAACGTGCGAAATTTAGTAATTAGTATGTACTCATATAAAAAGTGTGTAATATAACGTGCGTATTCTATTAGTGTTACTTCGATTCGATTTGCAACCGTCAATCAATCAATCAATCAAATTGTCACGTCTGTTTCCCACAAGGAAAGGCAAGGAGAAAATAGATCGCCACTTGCCACGATCCTGACACAACTCCCTTGCTTCCTTCACATCCACAATTCTCTTCATACAAACTCTATGGTTACTACCAAAAACCTGTTTTTACAGTCATCGGCGCTTTTGCACCTTTCTCAGCGCTGGTGCAAGTCAAGGTATCAATGTCGCGCCAAAATAAAAAAGACTACATCTACCAAAAACAACAATTCATTTTTTGGTTGCGTCAGTCGTTGACAGTAAGCTGATCAAACGTGTTCATGCTTTGCTTTAAAGATCCAAGAGAGGAAAACGCATGAGCTGGTAAAGAATGAACTTAAATAATAAAATCATACGCATCTTTTTCCTAAATGGGATAACTATCAATCATTCAATCAGATTGTCACGCCTTTTTTACACAGGGATAGGGAGAGACAATGGAGTGTCCTGACACAACTTCATAAGCTCTACGATTATAGGCACTGGCTTTCTTAAGGATGCCTCCGATTTGGTCGGTAAACACTCTTCTGGGCCAGACTTGTTTAACGCATCCATCCACATCAGATTTATAAATTCCTTTCTTCAAACTATTTTCGCTCATCCTTTCTATGTCCAAATAAAATCATATCAAAGATACATTAGTACCGGTGAGTGGATTTAAACCAAGGGCTTTCAGTTTGCGTAACCATTGCACTACGACAAAACTACTGTCGCTTATAATTTATAAAATAAACCACAAAGGGTTATAAATAAATCGATAGTGGCACTAAGCACTTATAGTTATATTGAGCTAGGATTAAAATCGTAGCCATGTGTAATTGTATAAGATCGAGTCATTAGGCACTTCGGAATGGTGGAAAAAAGTACCCGTGCGTCGATCGTAAATAAATTACTTAGTGCTAGAAAATAGGTTGTTTTTAAATAAGGATTATCATGGTGATTTAATCACTCTCTCTTTTTAATTTATAGAGATTCGACTTCAGACCTCTACTTGGCGGAAAGTACAAGGGAATGTCTAAGAGCGCCGGCGACTGAAAAATACGCTTCAGTGTACGGTTGACTCAGTAACCCTCACTATGCTGGTCTTTTTACTTTTTCACGTTTTGCTTAAAGGATTCTAAGTTATGGATGGCGGAAACAACATTTTTATTTTTACATAATTTATAATGATAGAAAGTCCAAAAGCGCTCAACCGGGGTAACAGCACTTTTAAGGTATGATTCCGCTGGAGACTACAGACCACAGACTGCACTACTTGTTTGTATGAGATTGAGTGCAAGGCGAGACTAGTCTGCAGCCGCATTAATATTGTTTCCAAAACATCATATTTATAATCTATGACTTCGCAAATGATGATTGTCGCAATATAACTTGCACGGAATCAATCTCATATAAACCAGTAGTGCGGTCTGCGGTCTGCAGTCGCCGGCGGAATCTCACTTAAGCGTACAGACAGTGACTTAGTCAGTTTCGTAATCAGCTTTAAATTCGCCAGTTTCAACTAGGACGGCATAGTGGATGCACCTGTTATTAGCAGTTTGATCACACTCCAGCTTAACATAAAGCGGGATGCTATCATATGTTGAGCCACAATAATAAAAATATCAATCAATCAAATTGTCACGCCTTTTTCCCACACGGATAGGCAGAGACAATGGAGCGTATATAGTATAAGTGCTAAAATGGATGTGACTACTACTTACAGTTATTGATTTGTAGTAGCAGTGACATCCATTCATGGACCACACTCCGGCCTACGTTCAGGCAGATTCAGTCATATGTCGAGCCACAAAACGTGTTTTGCCACGAAAATATATTTAAATTAATTTCAACTACTGACTCACCTCAAAAAACTAAAACTTTTTTATCACTATAAATTTACAGGTCTTTAAAAAAAACAATCACGTGTTTGCCACGTGTTGGAGTAACGTGTGCGAAGGGTCATCGTCTCACTGTAGTTCAGTATCAACTGAACTAAACGAGGGTTTCAGATAATTTCTGATATATTTTTAACTCAACCCCCCTGTAGACAGGCGTGCCTCACTGACTCATTTGTCTGGGCTTTTAGGTAAGCTATTCTTGTAAAAGATTTGTTTTTTTATTAATATTGAAAAAATATTTTAAAATGGTCAGATCTTCAAGTATAGATCCAGGCAGAGTAAGAGTGGTATGCAGTGGTACCGAGTCTGCCGATCAGGGGTAGTACCACCACTTACAAGTATACAGGCCGTGAATTGATTTGGTCGCCGGTTCCAACTTGGCCGGCATAGTGGATGTGATTGCTCATAGATCTTTAATACAACATTGTTAGGAAAAATAAAATACAAATAGTGGTAGTAACTTGGTCAAACAAATCACTGGCTTGTGTGTACTTTGGTCTTCCTATTTCTATGATACAAGCGCGATTGGTACAAGCTTAGTATAGTCGATTAAGTCGGAACTATCGGTGATGGAAAACACAATTAATATAAATATTAAGTTATTATAAATATTATTGTTTTTTGAATATTCTATTAAGACGGTTCGAACTATGCTAAATAAATAAATTTGAACAAGAATAAAGCACCTAAGCTTACAAAGTTGTCATTTGATCTAAAAATAGGAAAAGTAATTTAAATTGTATTACCTAAGAATAAGATAGATTTTCCTAAGCTATTCTAATAAAAGTCTATTATTATCTATTAAAATTTACTTTTCATTGCGAATAATAATAATAATGTTTTTATCAAATAGGTTTTGACGCTAACACGTGGACGCTGTTTGAAGTGGACACGTGGATACTAACACGTGGATTTTGACGCTGTTTTAACTGGACAATAGCACGTGTACACTGATGTAAGTGGACAACAATTACACGTGGATTTTGACACTTTTTTAAATGGACACCAACACGTGGATTTTGACACTAATTTAAATGGACAGTATAACACGTGGATTTTGATACTAATTTTGGTGATTACTAACTCGTCGATTTTGACACTGACTTATGTGAACACTAACTCGTCGATTTTGACACTGATTTAAGTGAACACTAACATATGGATTTTGACACTGTTTTAAGTGGACAGTAACACGTAGATTTTGATACTGATTTAGGTGAACATTAATCTGTCGATTTTGATACTGATTTAAGTAAACACAAACGTGTGGATTGTGACACTGACACTGTGTGATATACACGTCTTAGTTAAATAAAAAAATCCAAGATGTATCCACTAGGATGGAGAATTAAACCCTTTGCTCTTTGATAGCGATTCTTTTAGTATTATTAATTTCCACCGAAAAATTAAGATTGAGCTACGAGTCAGCCTCCACCATTGGTATAGCAAAGCGAGGACGAGATTGTAGCCGACCCAAGCCTAATTCTTTTTAATTTATATTTTTTTATGTTTTTGACAATTATTGACACTTGAGAGATTTTTGATTTAAAAAGGAAAAAATTGATAAAATGATAAATTACTATTTTATTTAAATAAAATAAAGAAAACTGCTGTGTATCGATCACAATAATTATAAGAAAAAATTAAACTGATTGTAATATATGGTTCTATTATTTATTATTTTAAAAGCAAAAAAACTTGTGACTAATATGAACATTAATTTTGTGTCTAAACAGAACAATGGTGAAAATGAAACAATCCTAGTAGTATCGTTAGCACAATTGTTTCGTCACGTATTTTATAAGCCCTGTAAAATAGTTTCAGCACTGAAAATATTAAATTTATTTATGAATAGGGGTTTTGTTACCTAGGACACTATATAGAGCACGCGTGATAAAGTATAGAACCGTCATCACACGTGTGAACCAGACTTTTTTTATTATTGTGACTCCACATCTGACCTCGACCTGCCCTATAGAAAGCATGATGTTAGTCCAAGAGTGCCGACGACTGATAAATTACCGCCATAATTCATGACTGCCTCTGTCGCCGTCACTATGCCGGTCAAAGGTGCTTGTTGTTCTGATATATTATAGTATTTATATTTCTAAACTGTTACTTAATTGTATTTTCGGCTTATTTTAGCATGTTGACTTGTTTATTTACCAGCTGATGTTAAGGTGAAGTGCGGTCCACAAATGGAGGCGACTGCTACTACAGTTAAATATTTAAAAGTATCAGCATCCATTTCTCAGCTTAGTTTGAACCGGCAACTTACAAGCTGATTCTGAAACGCGACTAAGTCACCTTACGGTCAGACTGGGCAAATGACCACGAACTGTCTGCCGACCATCTTAATTTTTATGTATGTTATCAATAGATACTCGTCTGGGAATGCAGATCCAATAAAGCGCCACTTGCCACGATCCTGACACAACTTCCTTACTTCTCAATCCCTTCATACAAACTATACGTTTATGGGTACTAGGGGCAACCCAGGGTTTTTTCCTAATTTGGGAGTATTACGTGCTCTAAGGTATATCCATTATATTTTATCTTTAGGGGGTTTTGTTAGCGTTAAAATGTTATAGTATAATAGTTTATTAAGGTTATATTACTAATACTTTTATTGGAGTAATAATTTATAATGTTTAAGTAGAGGTCGTTAGTGTTTAGAAGAACGGCCGCGGTAACAATTTGTGAGCAACTTCGATTCAAAAGTACTAATTGTATAGGTAGGGGCGGTATGTGATGTGATTTGGTCGCGTTTCGGGATCAGCTTGTAAGTTGCCGGTTCCAACTAGGCCGATATAGTGCATGTGACTGCTACTTACAGTTATTAAATTGTAGTAGCAGTGACATCCATTCATAGACCACACTTTGGCTTAACATCAAGCGAAGTACTGTCATATGTCTAGTCATAATAAATAAATAAAAATGTACGAAGCAATCAATCAATTAAATAGAGACAATGGAGCGCCACTTGCCACAATCCTGACACAACTCTCCCGCTTCCCTCACATTCACAATTATTTTCATACAAAGTCTACTATAATAATAAGCACTGGGCATCCCAGCTTTCTTAAATGAAGCAGCTATATTTTTTAATTCATTTTTTATTCTAAAACCGTAGAGCTTGTATGAGGACAGGAAGCGAGGGAGTTGTGTCAGGATCGTGGCAAGTGGCGCTCCATTGTCTCTGCCTATCCCCAGGCAGAAAGGCAGAAACAATTTAATTGATTGATTGATTTAATCAGAACATTTATACATTTCTATATTAAGCTACTAAAGTGCTAGTTTGAACTTTAGTTCGCATAAGTTCTGAGTACAGAGTTATGGAGCTCAGTAACCGAAACTATTGGATAACCGAAATAAAAACCTATCCGTAACCGAAACCGAATCCGTTATAAAAGTTTCGGATGAATTCGGATAGGGGCGAAGCCTAAATGAAACATTTTATGACAAGCTTTTGTTTCTCCCCGGCCGACACACTAGTAGATAGCTAATTACCTCTTGTATTTTACTCTTAAAATTCCTTAAAAATCCAATATGCGTTACCGAAATTATATGATCCGAAATACGTAGATATCCGTAAGCGTATCTGATTCCGGTATAATATTTTTCATATATCCGCATTGAATTAATATTACTAATATTACTAATAATATTAGTAATATTAATTCAATGTATATCCGTATTCGTATACATATCCGAAATTTCATATTTATAACATTTCCAGTTTTAATAAGATTTAAGAATATCTGTCATAAAAGGCGACCGTGGTGTAGTGGCAGTGCAATGGTTACGCAAACCGAGAGCACGGGTTCGAAACTACTCACTGGTACCAATCTATCTTTGATATATGTACTTTGATTGTCCTGTTTCTATGATACAAGCTCTTTAGTAGCTTTGTATTTAAATGTATAATAAAAAATCAAAATAAAAGTTTCACGTGTATACAACGTATTTTAACCTATTTCTCAGATTTATAAACATACGAGAAACCGTCGATAAATTAAGTGAATGAATAAAAAACACTCAAAAGTAAATCATAGTAATTTTCAATACGTAAAAGATTGGGGATTACAAAAATCAACTCGTCAGTAATTTCTCTTTCATAATCGCTATTTTCGAAGTTTTAAACCAATCTTGGGAGTTATAATGATAATCATATTAAGTAAAGTGGTATTGTTAAGCTGCTCAGATATGTTTAAGTTTACTGGATATTTAGGGTTCCATAGAAAACATATTGATATAAGTATTTTTTTAGATTTTTCGCGAACATTGATTAATTAAAACAAATTTTTTGCAGCTTACTATCGCGTTTATTATGATTTGTATTTTATATTCCTTATTATTCCGACGTTTCGAGCTTGTAAAATCAAATACATAACAAACGCGATAGTCAGCCGCATAAAATTTGTTTATTTTAATAAATATTATAAAATTATTCATCAAATTGCAAAAAATACTAAATTTAAAAAACTGTACGCTCTGAAAGAAAAACTGCCACAAAAAAACCTCTGGCTTTAAGTTCCCTTCTTATATGATTCGACGAGAAAGACATAAGAGGGTGTTTTCCGATCAAATCGGTGACATCTTTAAGAAAGCTGGGCTTGCCTAGTGCCCATAAACGTAGAACTTGTATGAAGAGAATTGTGGATGTGAGGGAATCGAGAGAGTTGTGTCAATATCGTGGCAAGTGGCGCCCCATTGTCTCTGCCTATCCCTGCTGGATAAGAGCGTGACAATTTAATTGATTGATTGGATTTTACAATAAAAAAATATTATGCGAATAAAACTATAGTGCTTTAACTAAAATTGTTATACAGACCGTGAAGTGATTTGGTCACGTTTCGGGATCAGCTTGTAAGTTGCCGGTTCCACCTAGGCCGGCATAGTGGATGTGATTGCTACTCACAGTTATTGAATTGTATTAGCAGTGACATTCATTCATGGACCACACTTTGGCTTAACATCAAGCGGGGTGCTGTCATATGTCGAGTCACAATAAAAAAAATAAAAAAAAAATTTGAATGTAAACCCGGGTTGACAAGAAAAAATACTTTTACAGGGGATTAGGGGTATTCGAGACGCAGTTAAGAGACAGCTTTATAAACAGCTAATTAATTAAAGAGTGGTAGGCAGTGGTACCCAGTCTGCCGATCCGGGGTAGTACCACCACTTACAAGTATACAGACCGTGAAGTGATTTGTTCGCGTTTCGGGATCAGCTTGTAAGTGATGTGATTTCATAGTAGACAGTTATTGAATTGTAGCAGCAGTGGCATCCATTCATGGACCACACTCCAGCTTAACATTAAGCGAGGTGCTGTCATATGTCGAACCATAATAAAAAAAATAAACACATTTATTTATTTGTTTATTTTACAGTTTACACCATCATTTCTAAAATGAAATCCTTTTTTTCCAAACAATCAACCTAAATTTAAAATAGTCAAAAAACAACTTCACGTAAACAGATGTATGAAAAAACGAACCCATTTCCTTACCCAATAATTACCATGAAGTTTATGCTTGAATTTTAAAACAAATATAGACTATAAAATTATAGAGAGCGCTTTACTTGTTTGTGATCGTTAAAATACTGATGCTTGATACTGATATTGATTATGATTATACTGATACTCGTACTTGAATATATTTCACTGGGAAGCAAAGTAATTTAGCTTTAGTCCTCAATTAGTCTTCAATTAGAGATTACCAAATACAACGAAATGTCTTTTTTAACGATTAAGACAAAATTATCTAACCTCTTCACGATTCCGTATCTCTTCAATGCATCCATAGTAAATGGTATGGTCCAACAATCCCCATTATACAATCACTATTAATTATTAGACATCTGATTATTTTTAGTCTAATTTTCCCCCGTTAAAATGTCATAATTTTCCCCATATTATGGGAAAAATTAGACCTTACGTTTCCGCGGTTTTGATTTCAGAAATCGCAATCGAATAATGCATTATGAAATATAGATGTTTTATTTTTTTCCTTCATTAACGTTTTTATTTCTGAAATCCCCATTAAATATACATATTCAAATATATAAATATGTAGTTTATCATCCACAAAAAAGCTGGGTTGAAAAGTGCACAAACCTGAGAAAATAAATAGTAGGTAATTGCGAAATGTTTTATGCGGTGTCTATTGGATTTGTTCTCTGTATAAACAAATAATATTAAAAAACCTGCACAGAACCGACCGTTCCGCGTAAAATCTTAAACAGTTTTTTTTCTCAATCAATCCTTTCTCAGAACGGATGTTTGAATGTTTGTAACACGTGCATTATTGGTGGACTAACTACAACAACATTAAAAAACTATACAGCCTGTAAGTACATAGTCATAGTTTTTAAATTGTGACTTGACATGTGACCTCGACCTAGTGGTAAGCAAGAGGAGGTCCAAGAGTGCCGACTGCTGAAAACAACTGAGTCGGTTCACGGTTGCCTCAGTCGCCATCACTATGCCAGCAAAAGCGTGACAGCAAGCAACTGTCGCCTTTACCAATGCCATTCCGCTGAATAAGCCATTATCAAAACACGACTATATTCAATCAATATTACTCTATAATCAATCTCTATAATCAATCAAATTATCACGCCCGTTTCCCATAGGGATAGGCAGGCACAATGGAGCGCCACTTGCTTCGATCCTGACATAACACCCTCGCTTTCTTCACATTCACAATTCTCTTTCTAAAAAATCTACAGTAATTGGCTATTACATAATTATGTATATATATATATATTATTATACATTTCTATACTAAGCTACCAAAGTGCAGGTATCATAGAAACAGGACAACCAAAGTACATATATCAAAGATACATTGGTACCGAGTGGTTTCGAACCCGTGCCACTCGGCTTACGTAGCCATTGCACTGCCACTACACCACGGTCGCCTTAAAATATAACACAAACTTTAATAGTTTACACTTTTTTTCTATTAGATTTCACGCAACCCTTTACAACAATAAAAAAAATATATACAGAACCATCCGTTCCGCGTAAAATTGTTTGTAGTTTTTTCGAACATTCGATCGAGTCTTTCTGGGAACGGATGTACCAGCCACCCGTATGATTGTGTATAAATAAAATAAATAACAGTTTATTCTGACTGGCAAAAAACCTGATTCGCCTTTTCTATCTTGGGTATATAAGAATATTATAAGTGAGTAGGTATAATCGAAAATAACATTGAATATTTTGCGATGACTTCTGAGTATTATTGTAAGCATTTTTTTAGTATGACTCGACATCTGGTCCTCGATTCTCTTAGGACATTATGACGCCTAAAACGCAGACATTATTGCGCCGCGTTCGCAAGTGACCAATAAACGTTTACCTATTGATTTGTTATTCGCTGATTGGTTAAGAAGATGTCCAATATCACTGCTTTTTCGAGGCAAATATATTAAAAGAATCGAGACCCTGACTAAAAGACTGGCTCAGTCGGCTTTCTTAGGGCTAGCGTATCCATCGAATCCAAAGTTATAGGATGAGGAGAACAAATAGGCTGGTTTCTCCCAGTCTAAGTGTTCTCGGTGGTAAAACGTTAGACCAGCAGACAGAGCAAAGGATCACTAACTGTCTGTCTACCACTCTTAAATGACTAAATAAAGTACTTAAGGCGACCGTGGTGTAGTGGCAGTGCAATGGCTACGGAAGCCGAGTGGCACGGGTTCGAAACCAATCACCGGTACCAATGTATCTTTGATATATGTACTTCGGTTGTCCTGTTTTTATGATACAAGCACTTTAGTAGTCTAGCATAGAAATGTATAATAATAAAAAATTACAAATGCTATGAAAGAAATCTTTGCTCCGACGGAAAATCGAACCCGGTAATTCACAAGTAGAGGACTGCTGTGTTGCCAAGCGTCTTATCGTAAACTAGTATAAAAAAAACGTATCAAAAACTAGTTATTATTAATTTAAAGACCATTTTATCTATCCATCAATTACCTTATAAGACCCATAATTTTCCAATTCATCGATTATTTATTTCGCCAAAACAAATATTAAAATCGAAACACGCAATCGATTTACCACATTTCAAATACCCGATCGTAATTCGATGGCTATTAAAAATTTCACACAATGAATTTTAAATTATAATTCAAAGTTTTTTTTTACGGATAGATGTTTACAAACGGTTTTAAAAATTAAACACCGTGACTTAATTATAGTTAAATAATTTAATCAATACAATTTGTCGAATAAGGAATTAGTATCAGACCGTGAAGTAATTTAGTCGCGTTTCGGGATCAGCTTGTAAGTTGTCTGTTTTAAGTAGGCCAACATAATGGATGTGACTGCTACTTACAGTTATTGAATTGTAGTAGCAGTGACATCCATTCATGGACCGCACTCCAGCTTAACATTAGGCAGGGAGCTGTCCATATGTCGAGTCACAATAAAAACAAAAACACAAATCAGATATTTTCTCTAAGTCTGGTTCTTAAAAGGTAGATCCAGGGTAGTTCTACTGCTACGGTGCGGTGTACAAACCGTAAAGTTACTCATCGCGTTTCAGGATCTGCTTAAAAGTTGCTAGTTCCAGCCTGACCTTCATTGACGACAGGCGTGGACGAACGGTTTAGCGACTGGTTTGTTGCGCGTAAAGGCCCGAGTTCGATCCCCGGTCTAAGCAAATATTTGTTTCATAGCTTTTATTTGTAATATTTAATATTGCAAATATTTGTTAATAAAAAAAAAAGAGATGGATATTTGCTTCGGGTCTGGTAATCAAAGAGTGGAAGGCAGTGGTACCCAGTCTGCCGATCCGGGGTTGTACCACCACTTACAAGTATACAGACCGTGAAGTGATTTGGTCACCTTTCGGGATTAGCTTGTAAGTTGCCGGTTCCATCTAGGCCGGCATATTGAATGTGATTGCTGCTCACAGTTATTGAATTGTAGTAGCAGTGACATTCATTCATGGACCACACTTTGGCTTAACATCAAGTGGGGTGCTGTCATATGTCGAGTCACAATAAAAAAAAAATTGATGTGACTGCTAGTTGCAGTTATTTAACTGTACTAGGAGTCACTTCCATTCTGGACCGCACTCCAGCGATAATGGACGAAGGCCACTGCTACTTTATTTGAATATTTGCTAATAACAGTCTCATCCAATATGATGGCTTTTAAAACTAGCAACTAAGAAACTGATCCCGAAACGCGACTCATCACTTGTAAGTGGTGGTCTGTATACCGGATCAACAGACTGGGCACCACTGCCTACCACTCCTAAAACAAGTGAATATACACTATAAGCACCTTTGGCCGGCATAGTGACGGCGACTGGGGCAGCCGTGAACAAACCCGGTTTTTTCAGTCGTCGTCACTCTTGGACCTCCTCTTGCTTATCATCAGGCGGGACGAGGTCAAATGTCGTGTCACAATAAAAAAAATAAAAAAAAAAAGTAATAAATAATAATAATTAGCATATAGATTTGAAAAACTAGCTACTACCTGTCAATTCGAACGCAGCAATTCATCAAGCTGATTATACCTAATATGTCAAATAACATACAAATCAATAGCATTACATTCTCATTACGAAATTGATACCTAACCCTTCTCATTAGAAATCATTATAGCTTGAAGAGAAAGTGGTAGTTATGACCTTTCTACAATTTGTAAGCAAGTCATGAGTTACTTAAATCAATCGAGATTCTATGCATGTGTTAAAACATGGAGTTGATAATAATTAATAATTGGAGGAGGCATTTAATTATTTTAATATATTTAGTTATGGTTGCCTAGTGCCCTCAAACTTAGAGATTGTATGAGGAGAATTGTGGATGTGAAGGAAGCGAAGGAGTGGTGTCGCAAGTGGCGCTTCATTGTCTCTGCCTATCCCCGTGGAAAAAGGCGTGACAATTTGATTGATTGATAGTAATAATATGGTTGATAGTACCATTTGTTGATAGTACTTTGGTTAGCATAGGGTAGGTTACTGCGGCAACCGTAAACTGAACATGAAGTTAAACTGGAAAGCGTTTTATCAATCAAGGCAACTGATACTATACGTCAATACCTGCAAGTAGCAATCACATCTACTATGCCGGCTAGGTGGAACCGGCTAATCCCGAAACGCGACTTAGTCACTTTAAAATGTGTAACACTTGAAGTGGCGATACTACTCAAGATCGGCATACTCGGTACTTCTGCCTATCACTCCTAAAATTAAAATAAGTCTGATATCTTCAATAACGTTTTTTAGAACCAAGTATTGTAAAGAGGCAAATAAGAGGCTGGCCCAGTAGAATGTTAAAACGAAAAATCGGTCACATTATTCGAAGGAAGACGAAGTAAAAGGTTTGGCGCGTCGTTTCTTTGTAAAACATTCGACACACATAATGAATTGTTTTTTTTATTATTACGTATTTATAAATTTAATTAAACAAATTGTCACGCATTTTTCCCACAAGGATATTTAGAGACAATGGAGCGCCACTTGCCACGATCCTGACACAACTCCCTCACTTTCTTCACATTCACAATTCTCTTCATACAAGCTTTATGGTTATGTGCAATAGGCAACCTAGCTCGTTTAACGCATCCATTTACATGAGATTTATAAATTTAATCAAATTATTACTTATTACAAATAAAAGCTATGAAACATATATTTTCCCCAACCGGAAATCAAATCGCCTGTCGTCAAAATCGACTTGTAGTCGAGCGACAATATAAAAATCAAATCAATAATTTATATTCTTCCTACATCTATGTTGTATTTGAACTAAAGGTATTTTATCAACGCAACAAAATCATCGCGCATTCGTGGAAGGTAACAGAAAGGCAACCAATCAGATTCGTTGAGGTCAATGGTCGATGGAGCTACCGGATTTTTTTTCCTGAATTGATTACATACGTTTTTCGAATGTGAAGTTCTTAATGTCGTTTTAAATCACGCTGCTGAGTTTTGTGCGTAGTTGGGTAGTTTCGTTTAAGCGGAGCGATAAGCGGTTTCTAATAGCGTTACATTTCCTTTATAAGGACATCTGACCTAGACATGCCTGATAGTAACTGCGGAGGCGACTAAAAAAAAACAGTACGGTTGCCTCAGTCGCTGTCACTATGCCCAGCCAAAGAAGTTTTAATCAATAAAATTGTTATGCCCCACATCCTACATGGATAGGCAGGATAAGAAGTCTAAGAAGTTATTAAACCTAATTTTATTGTTTCTAGGATCAATGTTGTGATGTTTCTAGGATCAGAGGCAAAGAAGCGCCACTTTCCACGATCCTAACAAAACTCTCGCTTCCTTCAAACATACTGCCCCCTAACACAAGTTTTGTTCACGCAAATCTATTTTTTGTACATAAGAAAAATACTTATTCAATTAGCGACCGTGGTGTAGTGGTAGTGCAATGGTCACGCAAACCAAGAGCACGGGTTCAAAAAACCACTTGCCGGTACCGATGTATCTTTGATTAAGTACGTTGGTTGTCCTGTTTCTTTGATACTAGCACTTTAGCAGCTTATATAAATATAAATAATATTAGGAAAAAAATATTTCTGATATGACATTTATCGAAAAAATTGTCGAAATATTCCACCGTCGTTTTTTTAACTCTTGGACCACCCCTTACTTGTTATGAAACAAGCTTTAAATCGCTTTCACTGATCAGATCAGCGCTCGCTTCGCTTATACCAAGCCAAAGTGTTATATGTTTATTTCCATCAACTCGTTTTGGAAATGGATGTCGTTCATCGGTTGTAACAGTTTCCAGGAAATCACTGTACATAACTGATCTTTAAGAGACGTTTTAATTAGTATTTTGGCACTAAGTCGTAATTAAGAGAGATAAAGAAAGCAGCAAATCAATTTAATTAAGGAAACTTAAACATGTATTTTTAGTTAGCTATGCCTAAATTAGATTTTATTACATTATTTTACAATTATACGTATACCTACTAAGCCTTAATAGTGATAGGTTGTACCCAGTCTGTTGATCCGGGGTAGTACCACCACTTACAAGTATACAGACCGTGAAGTGACTTGGTCGCGTTTCGGGAAAACGTGTGTAACTCAGATCATATAATATACTTATATGATATGAGGTTTGTAAGTTGACGGTTCCAACTAGGCCGGCATAGTGGATGTAAGTACTACTTACAGTTATTTAACTGTAGTAGCAGCACCTTTATTTGTGGGCTTAACTACAGCCTTACATCAGGCGAGGTGCTGTCATATGTCGAGTCACAATATATTAATAAATAAAATATATACAATGTGACTCGATTTATGATAGCTTGAGGTCGGGGAAAGCGTCCGCATTCTATCGACCGAATCGGCAGTCGAACTAAAAAGTTCAGTGCGTCTTTTCTTTGTAGATCAATCGACAAGTGGAATGCTTTGCCTGTCCATGTGTTCTCTCCATCCTATGACATTGGATCCTTCAAGCGATGCGTGAAAGTTCTTTGGCCGGCTTAGTGACGGCGACTGAGGCAGCCGTGAACAAACTCGGTTTTCTCAGTCTTTGTCACTCTAGGACCTCCTCTTCCTTATCATCAGGCGGGACGGGTTCAGATGTCGAGTCACAATAAAAAAAAGCACCCCACCTGAGCTAGAGTGCGGCCCATGAATGGGGGTGACTACTAGTGAACTTAGGTGACTTTACTAAAGAATTCCAATCATCGAGTTCTCTACAAAGAAACGAAGCGTCCTACTGCCTTTTAATCAATCAAATAAAATAAAAATGTCACGCCTTTTTTCCATGGGGATAGGCAGAGACAATAGAGCGCCACTTGCCACGATCCTGACACAACTCCCTCGCTTCCTTTACATCCACAATTCTCCTCATACAAGCCCTATGGTTATGGGCGGGCACTAGTCAACCTAGCTTTCTTGAGGATGTCTTCGATTTGCCTTTTAGTTCTACCGCCTTTTTGGTTCAATAAAATCGGATGCTTTTCCTAACCAGTGTGGATACGACAGGCGTGGACGAACGGTTTAGCGATTGGTTTGTTGCGCGTAAAGTCCCGGGTTCGATTTCCGGTCGAAGCAAATGTTTGTTTAATAGCTTTTATTTGCAAATTTGTTAATAAAAAAAAAGAGATAGATATTTGCTTCGGGTCTGGTTATAAAAGAGTGATAGGCAGTGGTACCCAGTCTGCCGATCCGGGGTAGTACCACCACTTACAAGTATACAGACCGTGAAGTGATTTGGTCACGTTTCGGGATCAGCTTCTAAATTGCCGGTTCCATCTAGGTCGGCATAGTGGATGTGATTTCTACTCACAGTTATTGAATTGTAGTAGCAGTGACATTTATTCATGGACCACACTTCGGCTTAACATCAAGCGGGGTGCTGTCATATGTCGAGTTACAATAAAAAAAACAGGGTAGTAAAAATACGAGATAGAAGGTAGAGAAATAAGGTTAGAAATCTCCTCAGAACATTATCCGTGACATATGCGATAAAAGACGCATAATGCTGCTATACCTCTACTAAGTTATTATTATATATTATAATAATATATTATAACTAGTTAGAAACTTCAATTAAATACTTGAGGTGAACAAGTACCTGTACTCGGAACAGGAAACAGGTGTACCCCGTACCTCTATTATGAGTAGGACCCAGCATCCGCTAACGAGTGTTTGGCCGTTATGAATTCGTTATTAGGTAGAGAGACGGGGAGGCTATCACGTAATTTTAATAGTAATTATAAAAATCGTGACGTATTTTGTTATTTAAATTTATTTTTCTTGTGACACGACATCTGTTCTCGACCCGCCAGATGATAAGCAAGAGGAGGTCCAAGAGTGACGACGACTGAGTTAGTTCACGGGTGCCCCAGTCGCCGTTACTATTTCCCGACACGCTATGATGGCGTTTGACCGTTCTTGAAGTTTTGTATATATTATTAATTACGTTTGAGGGATCAAATTGTTAATCTTTATTGCCATTATAAAGAGCAGCAACTGTTCTTTCAAAGGTAAATTTTAATTTATAAGATATTTATATGAACTCTCCTACCTCGTCTTTTTACACCCGTAAAACCCGCACAGGTCGGGGAAAGCATCCGCATTCGACCGAATCGGCAGTCGAACTAAAAAGTTTGGTGCGTCTTTTCTTTGTAGATCAATCGACAAGTGGAATGCTTTGCCTGCCCATGTGTGCTCTCCATCCTATGACCAATGCGCAATGCGTGAAGAAGCACCTTTGGCCGACATAGTGACGGCGACTGAGGCAAATGTTACCAAACTCGGTTTTCTCAGTCGTCGTCACCCTTGGATCTTCTCTTGCTTATGCGGGACGAGGTCAGATGTCGTGTCACAATAAAAAAAAACTAATCAAACGTCAAAACGGCCTTTATAGCGTACCGCTGGTATAATTCTCAATTCTGGGTTAATACAAGCTTAGACGTAGGTACTCATAATAGAGTTATTTGTGAACCTGTGTCGTAAACAGCCTGCTTCTGAGTTTCAAGTTTATTGTTGAACTTGCAAGCTCCCTTTAGTTAACGACTCCTTTAGAGCTATTTTCTACTTAAATTGTGTAAATTTAGACGATTTTATTCATTGTGACTCGATTTATAACAACACCCCGCCTGATGTGGGTGCTATGCAGTCCATGAATCGAGGTGACTGCTACAACAGTCAAAAAAGACTAAAAAACCCTCTTATATGACAATGTGAACTAAAAAGATATCATACGCCGTTCTCTTGCCACCGTCAACGTGCCAAGTCTACTTGGTAAGAGACCGGATGGTATGAGTTTGATTCCATGGAAGATGGGCCGGGTGCTGGTATGGGATGCAACCTGTTCAGACACGCTGGCACCTTCCCATCTACATGGAACCAACAACAGAGCTGGTGCGGCTTGTGAAGCCGCTGAAAAAGCTAAAGCGTGCAAATACAGGGTCTAGGCTCCGTGTGTGATTTTGTCCTATTCGGTGTCGAGACCCTTGGTCCGTCGGGTCCTAGCGCTATAAGGCTTTTTAAGGAAATAGCAAAAAGGTTAGTCGACATCACAGGAGACCGAAGAGTTGGCAGCATTTTTTATATTATTTGACAATTGTACTTTGTAGTGTTCCAAGATTAAATCTATCATACTAAAAAGTAAATAAATGGCAAGAAAAAGGAGGTCCAAGAATGCTGACGACTAAAAAAACGAGTCAGTTTACGGTTACCTCAGTCGCCGTCACTATGCCGGTCAAAAATATATTTTATGAAATTATTGTATTGTCATTGGTTTTTATCACGTGTGCAAATTTCACATTATTCAGACCTCTAGAAGTAGGTGAAAATTAATTTAAAAGATTCTATTACATAGTTACATACATAAAAGTCAAGCAAATAAAAGCGTGTTAATAACTGTAAGTAGAGTCACATCCACTATGCCGGCCTAGTTGAAACCAGAAACATACAAACTGATCACGAATCGCAACTAATTCACTTTTTTATTGTAGTTCGACACATGACAGCATCCTGCCTGATGTTAACCTGGAGTAGGGCTTATGAATGGATGCTACTGCTACTAAAGTTAAATAACTGTAAGTGAAAAGTAAGTGGATGAGTGAAAGTGGATTGACGAAATGAATTTATAAATTGATGGATGCGTTAAACGAGGCAGACCCAGAAAGATGTTTTCCGACAGGGAGATCTAACGCTATTTACATTTCTATACATAGCTACTAAACGTGATTGTATCATAGAAACATAACAACCAAAGTACATATATCAAAGACAAATCGGTACTGGCTAGTGGTTTCGAACCGGTGTCTCTTGGTTTCATAGCCTATTTAGTTTGGATTAGTAAATACGTACGAAAAGGAATTGTTATTAAAAAACAAAGGTTGACCTTTTTGGTACGTAATAAAATACTCATTAACCTCAAAAATTTAAATGAAAAGTTGTAAAACAAGCTATGTAAAATAAGAATTCAACCGTTCATTAGCGAATCACTGGTCCGAGAGACCCCAAGTGCGGATTCTACAACACAAAGTTCTCTCCTTCATAAAAATGCTATAAAAGTTTGTAATTTTTTGTTTCGTTTGAGGTTTTTTAGATGTATGATTTATTATGCGAAGTTCTTTGTTACTTCAAATTATTTTTTCATTTTGTTAGTAAATAACGTATTATGCTTAGAGTAAGAATATGGGAACTCAATGGTATTAAGTATGTATTTTTTTAAATCTCTATACTAAGCTACTAAACGTGCTTGTATCATAGAAATAAGATGTCCAAACTGCACATACTAAAAATACATTGGTACATATATATTTTTATTTTATTTATATCCAAGCTACTAAAGTGCTTGAATCATAGAAACAGGACAACCGAAGTACATTAATCAAAGATATATTGGTACCAGAAACGGGGACTCTCGATTTCCGGTTTTGAAGCCTTTTGTTTTTAGTTTTAATTTAAGTTCATCAAGTCGCAGTACGTAACAAAACAAACCAAAGATAGGAAAATTATTTATTAGTATATAATCAAAATCAATCAATCAAATTGTCACGCCTTTTTCCCACAGGGATAGGCAGAGACAATGGAGCGCTACTTACCACGATCCTTACACAACTCCCTTGCTAAGGTAATGGTTTTGGAGAGAGAGGATGAAATGACAGAATGTGAGATAATGATAGACGGAAAGAAAGTGGAACAAGTCAAACAATTTGTTTACTTGGGAAGTATGTTTACTAGGGATGGAAAGTGTGATGAAGATATTGAGAGAAGAGTGCAAAAGGGTAACGTAGTGAACGGTGCCATCCATAGTATAATGAGCAGCCAAATAATGTCCCAAAAGTCACGGATGGCTGTTCATAATGCGGTGCTTGTTCCTACATTAATGTATGGAAGTGAAGGGTGAGTATGGCAGAAGAAGCATGAGAGTAGAATTAACGCTGTAGAAATGCGGTCGTTAAGGAGTGTATGTGGAGTGACGATAGCTGATAGAATAAGGAATAGCACACTGCGTGATAGATGTGGTTTAAAAGAAGATGTAGTGACAAGGATTGACAAAGGAATGCTTCGATGGTTTGGGCACATGGAAAGGATGAGTGAAAGTAGATTGACGAAAGGAATTTATAAATCTGATGTGGATGGATGCGTTAAACAAGGCAGGCCTAGGAGAGTGTTTTCCGACCAAATCGGAGACATCCTTAAGAAAGCTAGGTTGCCTAGTGCCCATAACCATAGGGCCTGTATGAGGAGAATTGTGGATGTGAAGGAAGCAAGGGAGTTAGTATATAAAAATATTTATATACTAATAAATAATTTACAAAAATTGATATACAAAGCAATAATTTACAAACCAAATCGTGCGTAAAATTGCGTTATAAATTTAATTAATATAGACATTTAAGCGTGTATTTAAAAACAAGTTAATTCCCTTCCAACTATTAAGTACAAATATAAAATGCTAATTATTGTATTTATTGTATAAAATATTTTATTTGACAAATAATATCAGTTTAAATTCAATAACCTGCTGATCTTTGATCTTTTAATTTTAGTCTGTGACACCCATTTGAATGCCTGTTTTGGACAACACCGTCATTAACGGGTTAGAATTATAATCCGGCGCCTAACTGCTTATTTAAAACCGTATTTTTAAATTAAATAAAAACGATAACATTCATTAAGAATGTTAACAGTTTTTCAAACATATTATTTATAGGTTTTTACTTCGCGAATTTTATTAGCATTTTATCGACAGGTTAATTAATATACAAATGATTCTATACATTAATCAAACAAAACATTACGCATTAATTCACACGGAGATAAGCTTGAGGAGAATTGTGGATCTGAAGGAAGCGAGGTATTTGGGTCAGGATCGTGGCAAGTGGCGCTCCATTTTCTCTGCCTATTTCCATGGGGAAAAGGCGTGACAATTTAATTGATTGATTGAGATAAGCATACACAATTGAACGCCACTTTTCGCGATCCTGACAAAACTCGCTTTGCTCACATCCACAATTCTTTTCATACACGCTCTGCGGTTATAGGCACTAGGCAACCTAGTTTTCTTAAAGAGTAACAATTAAGGATTATAATAAAACTCACTTCTTTTTCTTTTGTATCTGCCTATCCTCGTGGGAGCATTTTCGGATAGTAAAATAAAACACTATCACATATCATAACTTTAATTTCATAGATAATTTTTTAATCATAATTATGAAAGTGTTTAATTCATTAGCCGAGATTATAATCTTAATAGCTTTTGAGGTTAGCTACTACTTATTAATTTTAGCTTTTCTCATTAAATATGTTTTTAGTTTGACATTCCGGGTTCAATTCCGACGCCAGCTAAGATTTTTTGTTGTGGCTCAAATATTACAACACCCGGCCTCATGTTATGCTAGAGAGCAGTCCATGAATAGAAGCGACGGCTACTACAGGTACGTGGCAACTTACAAGCTAACTCCGAAACGTGACTAAGTCACTTTACGGTCTGTGTACTTGTAAGTAGTTACTACCTCGGATTGGCAGACTACTTACCTCTTTCTATTCCCGGTTCTCTTTACTAAATTATAAACGTTATTATTAATTTTAATTACATTTCTAATTCGATACTAATCTACTAAAGTGCTTGTATCATAGAAACAGGACAACCAAAATACATCAAAGATCTATCCTATAGCCTTGGATCCTTCGAGCGATAAATGAAGAAGCAGCTTTGGCCGGCATAGTGACGGCGACTGGGGCAGCCATGAAGACTCGGTTTTTACAGTCGTCGGCACTATTGAACCACTTCTTGCTTGCCATCAGGCCGGTGGAGTCACAATAATAAAAAAAGATAAGTACATTATGTTTTGGCAAGTGGTTTTGAACCCGGGCTCTCGGTTTGCGTAACCATTGCACTACACCACGGTCGCCCTATGAATGATATCAAGCTGAAGACATCTATAAAAAAACTACATATAACAAACAAGAGAGCTACCTTACTTCTACTTTAAAATAACACAATCAAGGTATCATTTGACACTGGCAGCCGAAACGCATTCAATTCAAACGTGTAAAAGGTATTGAAAAAAGAGGCTTCGCGGCGCCCCATTGGCGGGCCGTGGCAGGTGGATAGCGCGGATGCTGGGATCTTGTCAGCCGACCACAATGTACAGCGTGTTTTCTTTTCAACTGTCCACACGTTCAACATTGTTACGAGTTTAATCGGTTATAAGGGATTTTCTTAGATTTTGCGCGAACATTGATTAATGAACTAAACAAAATTTATGCGGCTTACTATCGCGTTTATTGTTGGTTATTGAATCAAATTTTATTGTTGTTCGAGGGCTTTGCAGCCATTGTGGTCACGGAGAGACAATAAAGCATTGTAAAATTAATAACCAAAAATAAACGATAAAGCTTGTTTTAATGTTCCTCCTCTTTTTATTGTACATTAGACAGCACCTCGCCTGATATTAAATTGGAGTGCGGTCCATGAATGAAGATCACTGCTACTACAATATAACTACTGTAAATAGCAGTCACATCCACCTTGTTGGTTTTGACAACTTACAAGCATATTCCGAATTGCAACTAAATTACTTTACGATCTGTATACTTGTAAGTGGTGATCGGTAGACTGGATACTACTGCCTACCCCTCTGTATTTTTTATGGCATATTGCAAACTATTCCTTTTTTCAATCGGTAGCACTACGGTACATATTCTTTCACACGAATTTATATTTATACCTATATTTTTTATTACTTAGCCGTGTAAAATCTAATACCTTTATCTTCTAATTATTCTACATATTTAAAAAGCATCATGCTGTATTTAGTAGGCAACAACATCAACCGGTGGTGATCAATAAATTAAGATCAGTCCATCCCACTCGCACTCCCGGTTTGTGACCGGTCCTCTTGAGACTAACATCTTGATGCAAAGATCTTGGGGAAATCTACGAGCCTTTTTTTAATACAAAATACCACCTACTTGTGGGAAAGGAATTAGATTGTATTTCGATTTCCTACTACCTACTTACAAGTATGTTATCCTACTATCTTTACCTGCCTATGTGATTCTAATTTTAAATAATAGGATTATTACTCTTGCGGTGGTTTTGTGTTTTTTTTTTTAAATATATTTCTATACTAAGCTATTAAACATATAGGCGATCGTCGTGTAGTGGTAATGCTTTAATTGCGCAAACCGAGAGCACGGGTTCAACACCACTTGCTGGTACCAATGTTTCTTTGATATGTGTACTTTGATAGTTCCTGTTTCTATGATACAAGCACTTTAGTAGCTTAGTATAGAAATGTTAATAAAATACAAAAAATATCAATTAAAATTATAAAATTAATATTATTTGATATGTTTTATTTTTAATTTACTATAGCTCTGTATATAACAACACCAGTCTGACGTTTAGCAGAGGTGCAATCCACGAATGGAGACGACTGCTACTAGAGTTGAAATATCCACTATGCGAGTTAAAACCGACAACTTTCAAGTTGATCCTAAAACGCTGAAAGTTGTGGTACTAATCAGTTATCCTATAACCTTAGATCCTTCAAGCGATGCGTGAATAAGCACCTTTGGCCGGCATAGTGACGGCGACTGAGGCAACCGTGGAGATTCGATTTTTGCAGTCTTCGGCACTCTTGGACCTCCTCTTGCTTACCATCTGGCAGGTCTAGATCAGATGTCGAGTCACAAAAAAAAATTATATATATACACATAAGTTTATTAATATAGTTCTTCTAAATATAATGTATACCTATTTTGGATATCAACGCCTTTTTATTACCTGAAAAAAAAAATAGTATGATAAATAGAATCATCAGACTTTCAAGCCACTAAAGATAAAATTAAGAGATTATTACCTATCAATCAATCAATCAATCAAATCATCACGCCTTTTTCCCACGGGATAGGCAGAGACAATGGATCGCCATTTGCTAAAATCCTGATACCACTCCCTCGCATCCACAATTATCTTCATACAAGCTCTACGGTTATGGGCGTTAGGCAACCCAGCTAGGCAAACACATCTTCGATGATAAAAAAAAAGTCTCAGTTCACGACTGCCTCAGTCGCCGTCACTATACTCTCGCATCTCTTAAAGAATCACCTTTGAAACCAATTTCGATTTTAATAAATATTTAAATTTCTGTCTGTCACATTGGTTTTATAAATTAATTTATAAAAAAAAAAACATTTGACTTTTATTAATTTATTTGCGATGTAAATTTACATAGAAAAGACCAGAATAATTTTATAATTAAATAACGATTTTTTTCATATAAATATCGTGATAAATTATTACTGTTTTTTTTTATTGTAACTCGACAGCAACCCGCTTGATGTTAAGCTGAAGTATGGTCCATGGATGGAATTCAATAACTGTAAGTAGCAGCCACTTTTAAGCTGATCCCGAAACGCGACTAAGTCACTTTATCTATAATAGCAAAACTGGGCACCACTGCCTACCACTCTTAAAACTTTCATAGAACGTACCGCACCCCAACTCAACTTTAGGCAGGGTACTGGGCACAGGCATGAGAAATAGCACAATAAAAAAAATGTGCAACGGAGCTTTCCTTGCCTAACATCAGTGAAATCTCCATCCTATAACATTGGATCCTTCAAGTGATGCATGAAAAAGCACATTTTGCCGGCATAGTAAGGCTAAAAAAATAAGTTAACTGTGGTGAAGTGGCAGTGCAATGGTTACACAAACCGAGAGCACGAGTTCGAAACCACCCACCGATACCAATGTATCTTTGATTGTCCTGTTTCTATGATACAAGCACTTCAGTAGCTTAGTATAGAAATGTAATCAAATAATAAAAATTGTGACGGCGACTAAGGCGACAATAAACTATTCAGATTTTATAGTCGTCGTCACTCTTGGACCTCCTCTTGCTTATCATCAGGAGGGTCTATGTCAGATGTCGTGTCACAATAAAAAAACGTGGTAACATAAACATCTCAAAATAATAAGGGGGAAAAATCAATACAAAACTCGCTAAAAACCAACAGTAACTTTTCCATCAATGTATTTGTATCTGTTAACAAAACACGATCTCGGTGTAAAGATAAAAATATCTACAATTTGCAACAACAAAAAAACCTACTGCATAAAACCAGTTGCAGACTTGTTAGTACCTTACGCGTGGCGCTGGACTTATGCATAAACAGAACATCCTATATAAACATTTACATTCAAACGAAAATAGTTTTTACTGCGTACAACATAAATATCACATTAGAGTACCTTGTCTCCGGTACATTGCGCGTGGCACCGGTTTCTCCCTTTGTAAAGGAAATTATTTTCAAAGAAATTTTGCCCGTATTTCAAGATGATTTAGGTTGAAATTCATCTGCAATAGGATCGTAAAGTGATATTTTGCAATTTCTACTTGAATCATGGCTGAAGAAATGAGATGCTTCTGGTTTTTGTTTGAACGAACACAGTTTTTATATGCAAAACTCGGGCCCTAAAAACAAGCCGGAGTGAAATGGTTTTACACGAATTACCTTCTGCGCAATTATTTACAAATTATTTTTAAATTTTTCAAATATAGATTGTGGATATCTCAAAAACCACTTAATTTACTGTCCTCTTTCACGGCTTTGAGCTTATCTAGTTAAGATCTTTCTAAGAAGGTCTAGATCAGTGTTTCCCAACCTTTATAGGCCATGCCCCACCTTAGCCCTTTAATTCGCAATGGTAGGTGTACTTAACATCCCAAACAAAAAAAAATCCGCGTATTTATAACTGGCAGCCTAGTATTAATCTTACTACTCGAAAGAGCATTTATTCAAGTGGTAAGATTAATACTAGGCTGCCAGTTAATTTATAATTACGTTAATTACGCGGGATTTTTTTTTTGTTTGGGATGTTAAGTACACTTAACATTGCGAATTAAAGGGTTAAAACATTTCTAAAAAATTTGTTCCTTCCATACATAAATTTTAACTTTTAAAAATTGTTTTGTTCCCTTAAGAAATACGAGTAAATAATCGTATAAATGATTACATAATTTTTTTAAGAAATGGTCTTTTTTAAACGTGTCACCGATATCTAGCATTGCATTTAAATAAACCAAGGCGAAAGGGTTAAAGTTGTGTCAAGTCTATTTTTAAATTGCCCCCCTTAACTATCAAATTGCCTAACTAACAAAAATAGGATATCGTCAAAGATCCCTCCCTGCCTTAATTACACAGTTCAAATTTTACAATAGTTTAACCGTTACATAGTACGCCTTTTTCTAATCTTTAAAAGTAACAAATCAATAATAAAATAAATAACTATGAAACAATAACTACCAGTTTTAATTCTGTATTACTATCATTAAAATCATAAACTCTTCCTTAGTATGGTACTACCGCCATTGGCCATTAGACACTTCAATGGGAAAAAATGAACACACGAAGAATTTATTTATTTATTTAAAAACTTTATAACATTTTGTATAAAGGCGAACTTAATGCCGGTAGACATTATCTGCCAGTTAACCTTCGGGACATTCGAAAAGTTAAATAGGAGTATGAGATATAAAACTGAATAACATAATATTATAGTACAATATAATATAATATAATATAATATAATATAATATAATATAATATAATATAATATAATATAATATAATATAATATAATATAATATAATATAATATAATATAATATAATATAATATAATATAATATAATATAATATAATATAATATAATATAATATAATATAATATAATATAATACAATATAATCGATGTTTATTTTCATTAACAGTTCAAACTCATTAAAACTCATTGTCTGAATGAATAAAAGTTGTTTTTGACACTAACAGCGACCGCGTAACTTTTTGAAAATTGGGAATGAAATTCATTGTCATTGATTGAAGTTCATTGTCATTACCCTATAGTGAAAACAGGGATTAGGCATTTTTTATTTAATATATTTTATTATAAATACAAATATGTTTATTACCAAAAATTAAAATATACAATAGGTTTCGGTGATCCCACACTAGGCATTGCCTGACATTGTGTTTGTTGTTTTAAAATAATAAAATAGGAAACAAGAGAGCTGTGTCAGGATCGCGGACAGTAAGTGGACCATTATCTTTCTGTCCTAGTTAAAATTTGATTGTATGATATAAAATGCTCACAATTTTATACCTACAACGTAGAAAACCAATTTTTCCAATTAGCGAGATAAAATTGTAAATGTCTCGTAAACTTTTAACGATCCGAAATTAGATTTATTTCGAAATGCTATTCACCACAAATGCTTGACGTTTTAAAATAGAACGTTAGAAAATTGGAGATTTATAACCGAATTAGGTCCAAATCCGAGTCAGTATCAATATTTAATTATATTAAAGTGTTCACCCCATCCTATAATTTGTATAGAGACGACAATTGAGGTAGCCGTTAAATAAGTCTCTTTGTGTTTGTCTTCGGCGCCTAGTCTGCCGATCCAGAGTAGTACCCTCACATACAAGTTTTTATTTATTGTGACACGTCATCTAACCTTGACCCGCCTGATGATAAGCAAGAGGAAGTCCAAGAGTGACAACGACTGAAAAAACCGAGTAGTTCACGGTTGCCTCAGTCGCCGACACTATACCGGCTTCTTCACGCATCGCTTAAAGGATCCAAGGTCATACGACGGAGAGAACACATGAGCTGGCAAAGCCACTTGTCGATTGTTCTACAAAGAAAAGACGCACGGAACATTTTAGTTCTACTGCCGATTCGGGCGATAGAATGCGGATGCTTTTCCCGACCTGTGCGGGTAATACGGGTCGTGAACTGACGTTACGGGATCAGCATAAAAGTTGCCGATTCCAACTAGGCCATCATAGCAGACGAGGCTGCTACTTGCAGTTATATAACTCTTGGACCTCCTCTTGCTTACCATCAGGCGGGTCGAGGTCAGATGCCGAGTCACAACAAAAAAAGTCTTTATTCGTGGATCGCTCTCTAGCGTAAAGTAACTAACTCTCTGTCATAATACGTCGATTCATTTAAAGCGACCGTTCGTAGTGGCAGTGCAATAGTCACGCAAACTGAGAGCATGGGTTCAAAACCACTTGTCATTTCAAATCTATCTATCTATCAATTTAATTGTCACGCCCTTTTTCCACAGGGATAGCCAGAGACAATGGAGCGCCACTCGCCACGATTCTGACTTTCTCTCTTGCATCTCTTACATCCGATTCTTTTTATACAAGCTTTACTATTATTGGCACTAGGCAACCCAGCTTCCTTAAGGATGTCTCTTGATCTATCTTTGTAGTTATATACTAGATACATAGTTGGTTATCCTGTTTCTATGGTACAATCACTTTGATAGATTAGTATAGGTATAATAAACTGGTATAATAAAAAATCAAAATACGAGGTCACAGTAATTTAAAAAATCACAAAATAATTGTAAGTATTGGTTATTTATTTACATGTTAGTAATAAATTATATAAAAAACAAAACTTGAAAAACTCGATAAGAATCAACGCGTCGACATGCTAATTTTTATGTCAAAACAACGAGACAATCGAAGGCTTTCATCTTGAGTTTAAATCGAAAAGCTTCGTGTGTTTAGTTAAGTGTACGGATGAAATGTTTTTACAAGTGCTTTTAAATATTCAAATAAATATACATACAGTTATTTTTGGATAAGAACGGTATGTAGAGTTGGTTTGGGCATATTGCATATTATATATATAAAATTTTCGTGAAACGGTGTTTGTAACAAAACTCCTCCGAAACGGTTTGACTGATGAATTAAACAAATTTTATGCGGCACACTATCGCGTTTATTTTGGTTTTGATTTTACAATTTTATTTTATTATTCCGATGAGAGTTTTGTAGCCATCGTGGTCAGGGAGAGACTGTCTCTGGATCGTGAGCCGCATATTTGTTTAAATCATTATTCAATGTTCGCGCAAAATCTAAGAAAAAAAAAAGCTTTGACCGATTCTTATGAAAAAAATTTTTGTGTGTATATTTCCCTCGTAACTCAAGTTACCGATAACTACTGGCATAATGTATGAAAAAATAAAACTTTTTTTATATGATATTTTTGTATAATAAAATATGAAAAAAAAAATAGTTACTGTTACCGAAGTCGGATACTTTATTATAAGTATTGACATAAAAAAATATTTTTGCCTTGTAAGACTTTCGGTAAGTCAATTATTTTTATCGATGACAAAGGTTTTTCGGAGATGTCTGTTTTATTGCTTTAAGGTTGTGTTTTACTTTATTTCTTACAGGATGTTACCGGGATGCAAAAGTACTTTAAAAGTGACCTTACTCACCTATACCACGGCACGCTTTAACGTTGTTGCTACCTCTTTATTTCATACCCGTAATGCCACAATAACTATGCTGGACTAGTTGGAACTGGTCTCGAAACGAGACTAAGTCACTACACGGCTGTATACTTGTAAGTGGTGGTACTACCCCGGATTGGTAGTTGGGCACCATTGCCTACCTTTCTTTGACAACCAGACCCGAAACACATATTCCCCTTTTTTATATTTACAAATATTTGTAATATTAAATCTAATAAAAAAAACTTATGTATCAAGTTTTTGCTCCGACCGGAAATCGAACCAGAAACTTTACGCATAACGAACCGGTATGCTAACCAATGCGCCAAGCTTGTCGTCAAAATTTCACGCTTAAATTCTTTTATAACAATAATATTTTATCTGAATTAGAATATAATAACTTTGATGTATAAAAGAGAATAAACAGAACAGCCCTGGCAGCCATTTAATGGAAATGTCACCGTAAACTTTTAATATCAAGTATTTATTCCAATATAAAAAATGCGGTAAAAAGCGGAGAAGAGAAAGAATACCTCGTAATATCGAAATTTTATCATCTTCGTGCTGAGTGGGCGACGCGAACGAAAGAAAAATAAAAACAATCGTAAATTACAATTTATATTTCTTATAATAAACCTTTGAGGTCGAATAAGTGAACTTACTTCGAGTTTTACAGAACTTAGATCAGTTCTTCCCATCCTTGGATCCATCCTGTCGACCATATCGGCAGTCGAAGTAAAAAGAAACGTGTTTACTAGCCCATATTTTTTCCCATCCTATAGCAATCCTTCAAACGTAGCACGAAACAGCAGATCTGACTGGAAACGTCGACTGAGACAACCATTATACGGTAGTCTCAGTCGACGTTTCCAGTTATTTCAGTCTTTAGCGCTCGTGGATGTATCTCTTTGCATACCATTAGATGTCAATTGTCATATTCAATCAATCAATCAAATTGTCACGCCTTTTTCTCACAGGGATAGGCAGAGACAATGGAGTGCCACTTGACACGATCCTGACACAACTCCCTCGCTTCCTTCACATTCACAATTCTCTTCATACAAGCTCTATGGTTATGGACACTAGGCAACCTAGTTTTCTTGAGGGTGCCTCCGATTAGGTTCGCAAAGACTCTCCTGGGCCTTGTTTAACGCATCCATTCACATGAGATTTATAAATTCTTTTTGTCAATCTACTTTTACTTATCCTTTTCATGTGCTCAAACCATCGAAGCATTCCTTTGTCAATCCTTGTCACTAGATACTCTTTCAAACCACATCTATCGCGCACTATGCTATTTCCTATTTTATCCGCTATCGTCATTCCACATACACTCCTTAATGACTACAGTATTAAATTCTACAGCATTAATTCTACTTTTATGCCAAACTTAACATTCACTTCCATACACATTAGATGTCTCAACAAGAAGAAAGTCCTGTTCTTTTAACAACGACGTAATGCGGCAGACAGGTGGTGTTAAAAATTAAATCGCCTATAAAACCTACAATAATGAGTTTATATATCGTAAAGGCATTAAATTAAATGCCAAAGCTATATAATAAAATTTAAGTATCTAATGGTGTCAATTCTCTTGGCACACGATTATCCTAAAATCCTTCTAAAAATAATTTAGACCTGTCAAAGGACTTTCGCTATTCTGTGTGTCCCATATTAGTCTTAATTTAGAGCTGTCAAAGCTTTGACAGGCCTAAATGTCAATTTAGTTACTTAATTTAAAATTTTAGGCAGTTTTCCTATTCTGTTGTACCAATTATAGGTGTAAATTTAGAAACGTCAAACTAAATTCGTTTAAGATTAGAAAACACCATTTTAGGTCCCGCTTAACCTAAAAAATGTAATTCCTAATAAGAAATATGAGTAATTATGTGGTTAATGCTCTAACTGAAAATGCCGAAAGGTAAAATAAGGTGATTTATGTCTTTTTATTTATAGTAGCTCGCCATAAGACATCATTCAACCTGATAAAATAAACTGGAGTGTGATCTATGAATGGGGGCGACTGCTACTACTTTTAAATAACTGAAAGTAGCAGTCGAATCCACTATGCCGGCCTAGTTGGATCCGGCAACTTGAATTATTTCGATTTTAAAGTTTATCTGAAGAAGTCTGGGAGGGAACAAAAAAACACGTATCACAGCATTAGATTACTTGTCATTATACTGTATAACATTTACTTAATAACAATTTCACCATCATTATACAATTATATTCATGAAACACAAATATTACAAATAATTTAAATCTGTCTCCTGTAATTACCGCCAAAACTTATCTATCCAACAAGATGCGTTCAAAAATTAATTGTGTTACTATTACAAAAGTACAAAGTTTTTCTATTTTTATTAACGTGAAATTAAGTTTTTATTTACTCAAACTATTATAACATTCAATATGGTACATTATTACTTATTTATTATTAATAATTATATAACTTTCTTATTATTTCATATTATTTTTCAAAAATATAAATTTTACGTTGGCAATAATTTAGGCATGTCATCTTAAAATATAGACACTTCTTATATTTAATTCATTTTCGACAACAGAATTGCGTTTTCTTTAAAAAAACTTATGTTTGACAAGTTTAAAATTTAGGATAAGTTAGTGAATGTGCCAAGAGAATCGACACCACTAAGTATGTATCTAGTATAAGTAAGAGTGGTAGACAGTGGTACCCAGTCTGCCGATCCGGGGTAGTACCACCACTTACAAGTATACAGACCGTTAAGTAACTTAGTCGCATTTTTAGATCAGCTTGTGACATTTATTTTCGACTAGGCTGGCATAGTGGAAGTGACTGCTACTTACAGTTAGTTATTTAACTCTAGTAGCAGCTACCTCCATTTATGCATCGCAATCTAGTTTAACGTCAGTATTTTATTCCAATTTGAATTCGTTTTATCAATCCGCCTGATGTTAAGCTGGAATCAGTTTAGGGCGGGGCGCTGTCACATGTCGAGCCACATTAAAAAAATGTACATACGAATGAATGAAACAAATTTTATGCGGCTTACTATCGCGTTTATTTTCCGACGTCTCGAGAGCTTTGCAGCCATTGTTGTCACGGAGTCTTTAAGTATCCACGTTTAGCCAATAATCAATGTTCGCGCAAAACCTAAGAAAATTCAATCTACACACGCATAAATGGTGAATGTTTTACTAAACATTTTTATGGTTCCTCTTGTATTTTGCCCTCAAAATGGGAGGTAACGCAATAAGTCATTTATACGGGCCATAACTGTCGAAGTTTTTCCTTAAACTATCCATTAGATTGAGGTATCTACATTGTATCGAACGGGCCGCGAACATAAAAAGAATGAGTACAAATAATAAATCTTTAACGTGTTTTTTTCCGATATAATATTTTTTCCAAAGTACCTAATTTTCAGGCGGGTTACGTGATTTAGAAATTATTTAATTTTATTTGAGATTTAGGTAAGTAATAGTATCTTTCAAATATGCTAAGTATTTTTCTATTGTATTATGTATTTAATAGGAATACGATAACGGATAGAATGAGAAATTTTACAATATATTGTATGTGGTTTGAAAGAAGATGTAGTGACAAGGATTGACAAAGGAATGCTTCAATGGTTTGGGCACATGGAAAGGAAGAGTGAACGTAGATAAACGAAAGGAGTTTATTAAACGAGGCAGACGCAGGGGGTTTTTACTGACCAAATCGGAAACATCCTCAAGAAAGCTGCACATGGAAGCTCAGTTATTCTTTTTATTTACATTTCTAAACTAAGCTTTTGACGACAGGCGTGGACGAACGGTTTAGCGATTAGTTAGTTGCGCGTAAAGTCCCGGGTTCGATTCCCGATCGGAGCAAATATTTGTTGCATAGCTTTTATTTGTAATATTTCATAATATTAAATATTGCAAATATTTGTTATTAAAAAAAAAAGAGATAGATATTTTCTTCGGGTCTGGTTATCAAAGAGTGGTAGGCAGTGGTACCCAGTCTGCCTATCCGGGGTAGTACCACCACTTACAAGTATACAGACCGTGAAGTGATTTGATCACGTTTCGGGATCAGCTTGTGAGTTGCCGGTTCCATCTAGGCCGGCATAGTGGATGTGATTGCTACTCACAGTTATTGAATTGTAGTAGCAGTGACATTCATTAATGGACCACACTTCGGCTTAACATCAAGCGGAGTGCTGTCATATGTCGAGTACAATAAAAAAAAAGCTACTAAACTGGCAATAAACCCGTGCTCTTGGTTTACGAGACCATTGCGTGACCACTAAACCACGGTCGCCTTACCAATGAAGCAATCTAAGTTATTAATCAAATTTTATCCAAATACACCACTAGTTAGAAGCATTTAAAATTATTGCGCAACTCATTTATATTCGTCTCCTAAACCGTTTAAGTAACTAAGCATTTAAGTACTTGGATCATTTAGAGAGTTATTCTCAAATCCTCTATCGATTTTGATATAATATCGATTCAGAATTAATACTTTGACAACATTGGTAACACGTATTTGGCGTATTTGGTAACACACCAGTCCATGCGTAAAGTCCCGGCCGGAGAATTACATATAATTTATTTGTAATATTAAATTAGTTTTTTTTTATTTAAGTAATGAATGTAAAAAAAATATGCGGCTTACTATCGCGTCTCTCCGTGACCACGATGGCTGCAAAGCTCTCGAAACGTCGGAATAATAAGAAGCTGTAAAATCAAAACCAATAAGACCAAATAAACGCGATAGTATTAGTAATTAGCAGTGATGCCCAGTCTGCGCATTCGGAGTGCAACCACTTACAAGTATACAGACCGTAAAGTGACAGACGCGTTTCGGGATTAGCTTGTATGTTGCCGGTTGCAACAAGGCCACAAAAGTAGATGTGACTGTATTAGCATATTCATGGACCACACACCAGCTTAATATCAGGCGGGGTGCTGTCATATGTCGAGTCACAATAAAAAAAATACAATTTACGATCGAAACAAATTCGAAATGATATCCTTACCAAACACAGAATAAATCTGATAAAGCGGAACAAATAAGTGTGGAGCGAGATAATTAATCGTTGTTTCATTATTTTAATAATTGCTACACGGCCACAATATAGTTTCCATGACAAAGAGTATTGTAGCGTGGGTGCACTTTAGCGTAGAAAAAGAAAACTAATAAATATAAGTCAAAAATATTTAGGAAATGAATTACTTCGGAATTTAGTTCTTAATTTAATGTCGATCTGTCAACTATAGATCTAGCGCTATAGATACATAGATCTTATCATCTTGACCTTTTTTTTACACCTCTATCTAGTAAAATTAGAGGTCACCTTTTTGGGTAAAATACCTCCATGTGCATCTTACCGATCTTATTTTTTATGCAGCGTTAAACTTTGAGAGGTCTTTTTATGTATTCTGTTTTAGGCTGTTTAAAAAAGTCTAAGCTACTCTCACTTTAGTTTACGGTTTGTAATAATTTAAGTGGTACTACCCCGGATCGGCATACTGGGTAGCACCACTCTTTAATAACCAGTATCCGCATCTATTATTAAATATGACAAATAAAAGTGAATCAAATATTTGCTCCGACCGGGAATGAAACTTATTTTTATTTTTATTTTAATTTATTTTTATAATAAGAAATGTTTACACAAACCCTAGACAATACAATCTGAGGACAAAAGAGAGAACGCAAAGAGAACAAAAATCAGTTAAGAAAAACAATTGCGAAAGAGACATCAAAATGATAATCAACACGATCTACACGGGTGTGTATGACAACAATAAGGCTGTGTTTACACTGTGCGAGTTCAATGATACTTGTGTCGAGGTATACGAACTGGACGATAAATAAACGGTGCATGAACGGTGCAAACGTCAAAACCGCCATCATAGCGTGCCGCTCGTATAGGCATAGTTTAAAGGCATTTAGTGAGGTCATAGTCAAGTGGTCCATAGCCAGATTATTAGATCTCGCGATTTATGCTGAGAAAGGCGCAGTGGTTGTATTGTTGTTATTGTTGTGACTTTACATATGACAGCATTTTGTCTGATATAGCGAAAGTGCGGCCCACGGAGGTCAACTACCACTTATAATTAACTTGAGTTTGTGTATTATAGGGTTATGGACTGCACTCCAGCTTAACATCAAGCGGGGTAAATGTCCACAATCCTAAATTATGTATTTTTTAAATAAGACTGCAGTAACCCAATTCTCTTATCACATTTAGCGTTAAAAAAGCAGTAAATTCCGTTGCACTAATATTTGACTTCTTCGTAGCCAATCAGCGAATAGCAAATCAATAGGTAAAATACGGTAATTGGTCACTTGCGATCGCGGTGCAATTTCACTGTTTTTTTTTTTTTGCCGGCATAATGAATTAGGAGAATTGGATCCCTTTCTTTCTGTGCCGTAGATAGCTGCAAAGCTTTGAAATGTCAATTTACTCGATAGTAAATTACAAAAAGCTATTATTTCATACGTGGGTTATTAGCTTATATTTGTATAATCTTAATCTAGATCCATCTTAATAGGGCACAAAAGCAAAACAAAAGTGGCAATCTGTATTCGAGATTCGGTTAAAGTTGCGAAAGTGAAGTATCCGTTAGATTTTTGGTATGTCGAAGAGAAACCCACGTCTCGTCCGCCCACGCTGCTTCTCGGTTATTCAACATTTTCTAGGGTTATATTGGCATTCGTGGAGTGCCTAATTTATTAATGTTTTCATGTATTATGTATTTTTATTTGGTCTCGTAAAGGTTTCTCTTTTGATTCTTGTGGTCGTGTTTCATTTTGTGGAGATATCGTAAAGGTAAAGTCAAAAAGAAGCCTGTAGGTGGGTGGATAATGAATTTATTTTGTTTTGTTATCGAAAGAAAATGTCATTTTTTAAAGTTTATTAATTTTTATGACAAAATTTAAATTGTTGAATTTTGGTTTTATAATGTAGTTGCAAATGACTACGCTGTTAATAATTTACAAATGGATAAAGGAAGATATCATGAGTTGTCTCTTATCCTTCCTTTACTCTGTTGTTTACTTTATATCAATCAATCAATCAATCAAATTGTCACGCCTTTTCCCACAGGTATAAACAGAGACAATAGAGCGCCACTTACCACGATCCTTTACTTTATATCTACTGTGAAATAAAATGAAATCTATCGCTCCGTTGACTCCTTTTGATACCGTTATGAAATCCCCATGTAGAAAGAAAGACGTGAAGATTCTACATTATCTTTTAAATATAAATCCACGATATTATACTTACATATAAATTCACACCAACTCAGAAGGCTAATGTAATTTCTATCCAATGTAATATCGTACAGAATCACTTTTGTGGTTAAGTTTTATTATCAATGTCCATTAAATATAATACAAGTACATATTATTCGGAAAAAAACTTTCTCGATAATCTGATTTAATGAAATTTCATATAAATAAAAAAATGTTAAGTAGTGGACTTATACAGCGTTCTCACGAGGTGATTTTAGTTGTTCAATTTTTATCGCGCAACAACAAATTGAAAGCGATATGAAAAATCCACGTATACGTTCTACGTGTATAATCCACGTGTACGTTCAATTAATCAATCAAATTGTCAATCCTTACTGTGAAGTGTGTTAGTCGCGTTTCGGGATCAGGTCGAAACTTGCCAGTTCCAACTGGGCCGACATAGTGGAAGCGATTGTTACTTGCAGTTAATAAACTATAGTAGCAGTCACTTTTATTAATAAACTGTCATATATCAAGCAACAGTGAAATAAAATAATTTGAAACAAATAAACTGTTTCATTTTTATTTTTATTGTGACTCGACATATGACAGCACCCCGCTTGATGTTAAGCCAAAGTGTGGTCCATGAATGAATGTCACTGCTAATACAATTCAATAACTGTGAGTAGCAATCACATCCACTATGCCGGCCTAGATGGAACCGGCAACTTACAAGCTGATCCCGAAACGTGACCAAATCACTTCAGTATACTTGTCTGTATACTTGTAAGTGGTGGTACTACCCAGGATCGGCAGACTGGGTACCACTGCCTACCACTCTTAGATAACCAGACCCGAAGCAAATATCCATCTCTTTTTTTTTAATAACAAATATTTGCAATATTTAATATTAATAAATATTACAAATAAAAGCTATGAAACAAATATTTGATCGAAACCAGGGATCGAACCCGGGACTTTACGCGCAACAAACCAGTCGCTAAACTGTTCGTCCACGCCTGTCGTCGCCTGATGCCATTACTTTTATTAGAAGAGTGCATAAGAGAATATATTTTGTATTATTCTAACGTATTAAATTGTATAATGTTAAAAAGAGATAGTTATAGTAAAAAGCAATTTTGTTACGCTTGTATACTACTTTAACAGTGTACTTACAGGGGTTTATATTTTCATTACTTCGCAACGTTCTATTCACAGCTACTGCACAGCTTAATCCCTGTTTTACGATAAGTTTCATCTGGGATTGTTTCGTACGGTGTTTCTCTCGTAAGATGAAACTTTTAGTGTTTTAGTTTAGTTTGTAATAAAGATATTATATTCATTATGCTTTTATCATACAAAGTATCGTTATTAGTATAGTGGTATTGCCTATTCCATGAAGAACGTTAACACTAATAAAGTCAGGGTTCGATTCCCGGACGACGCAAAGATTTGTTTCATAGCTTTTATTTATAATATTTAATATTCAGATTTAATATGTCTAGTATTTATTATTTAAAAAGAGGCAGACGCATGCTTTGTGTTTGCTTGGATAATACCATCACTTTCGAATGTACAGACCGTGTCGCGTTTTAGTTTGTTAGTTGCCGGTTCCAACTTGGCCAGCATAGTGCGACTGCTAATTGCAGTTATTTACCTGTAGAAGTAGTCGCCTCCATTCATGGACCGCTCTCTAGCCTAACATCAATTGGAGTATAAAGCGATTAAAACAAGAATATTTATTTATTTATTTATTTATTTAAAACTTAATTGCACTATGTACAAAGGCGGACTTAATGCCGTTAGACATTCTCTGACAGCCAAACCTTTAGGACATTAAGACAGTATTAATGGTGAGTAGGTGCAATTTTATGATGACAATTTGTACGAATATAACAACAAACACATAATAATAATACTTAATATTTACATTTTAATACACATAAGTACATAAATAAGTTGTACATATACATAAACACATATACATATATATTAAACACAATAATACACAACATATAATAAAACTACTCTTGTCATGAAAGATGTGGGGAAGAAGAAAGGTAGTGTTTATACACATAACTCTTGAATATTGCACGATTAGGAGCTTGTCTAATACTTTGAGGTAGTTCATTCCATAGATTTGCAGCGACGACAGAAAAAGATTTAGAGACGAAGGAGGTGTGGTGAGAGGGAATGGAAAGAGTGGAGTTGGAAGAGGAGCGCAGGGTCTTAACATGATGCGAGCTCAGGTACCTAAAGTTATCCTTAAGATACCTGGGCGCATCAGATTCATTTAGAAGACTGTATAACAAGCACAGAATCCTGCGATTTCTCCGTTCACGGATAGGCAGCCATTTTAGCTGATCTCGTGACGACGAAATATGGTCATATTTCCGCAAGCCGAAGATGAACCTTATACATGCGTTGTGTAATCTATCTAGTTTATTAAGATATTCCTGCGAAAGGTCTACACAACATACATCACCGTAGTCAAGTATCGGCAGGAGAAGGGACTGAACGAGCGCAATTTTAGCTTTAATAGGTAAAAAGTTTTTTAATTTGTTAAGAGAATGAAGTGAAGAAAATATTTTACGACTAATATTACTGATCTGCGCTCCCCAGGAAAGATGAGAATCCAGGTAAATACCGAGATTCCTAACCTCGCCGGAGAACGGTATAGGCACGTTGTCAAACCGAACAGGATCGATAACATTCATGTCGACTTTAGATAATAAACGGGAACTCCCTATAATTATTGACTGACACTTTTTCGGGTTGACAACGACACCGTACCGCGCAGACCAAGAATATATGCTACTAAGATCGGAGTTTAGCCAGGCTATAGCACTATTAAGAGCGCTGATATCCGCCTGCACGTAGAGCTGCAAGTCATCGGCGTACAGGTGGTAGTGGCAATGAAGAGAGGAGGTGATACCACTAATAAATAGTGAGAAAAGTAACGGAGATAAAATGCCACCTTGTGGTACGCCCGTACTCAAATCACACCAGTCCGTGAACGTTTGATCAATGCGAACCCGTTGTCGGCGACCTTGCAGATACTGAGAAAACCATAAGAGAGCTTCTGAAGACATCCTCATACGAGACAAAATAGCAATTAGCAACTCAGGATCAACTGTATTAAAGGCGTTGGTGAAATCAATCAATACTAGTACTGTGACTTTTGTTTCATCCATGCCTTTTCTAATATCTTCAGTTACTTTCAGTAAAGCTGAAGTCGTGCTATGACCGGGGCGAAAACCTGATTGGAAGGGATTAAGGAGTTGATTAAGGTTAAGAAAACCTGATATTTGTTTATGAACGACAGACTCTAACACTTTTGAAAGGAACGGCAAGATGGAGATTGGGCGAAAATGGCTGGGTAACGTAGGAGAGGAAATTTTAGGTAGTGGGATAATGTGTGCATTGCGCCATATGATTGGGAATTGGCCTGTAGTGAGGGATATGTTTATGATGCGTGTTATTGTGGGTAGGAGTATGTCAATGATTGTAACGATCATAACACGACTGATGCCATCACATCCTATTGCTCTTGAAGTTATGGAGTTAATCGTCTTAAAAATGACATCGCTGGAAACTTCTGCAAGAACAAACGGTGTATTATTAAGGTTTGACATTTCCGCTATTTCAACTAAGGTTTTTGATTTAATTACAACGTCGAGCGTCGGTGCTGATGAGAAATGAGCATTGAGCTGATCAGACGTCACAGTACCAAGACCAGCCGAGCACTGCGAACGACCCAATCCCAAAGTTTTAAGAAATTTCCATGTATCGGATTGAGATTTGTTTAAGATATTATCACAAAAATGGCGGCGTTTTGCCGTTCTACACACCTGATTGCAACGATTTCTTGCAACCCTATATGCCGACCAAGCATCATCACTTCGTTTTCTACGATATTTACGATACGCACAGTCACGTCTCCTCATAGCCATGCGGACCTCATCACTTATCCAAGCTGCTGGAGCGCGCTTGATTTTTGTAGAGAGTATGGGTGCGTGCTTGTCATACAATCCTATCACCTCACGATTAAATAATGCGACCATACAATTTATATCGCTAAGATTATCGAAACTACTCCAATCTATTCGATTAGCATCATTGCGCAATTTTTCAATATTTATGCGACTAAAATGACGCATAAATATAGTAGGCGGGCGGTATTTTGGAGGTTTAAACTTGTAGGAGGCATAGATAAGATCGTGGTGGGAAAAGGCAGGAGCTACCAACTGACCATGACATGAGACAATATCAGGGCGGGAAGTAAACATGAGATCAAGAAGTGTGTCAGATAAAGCGAGGTGATGAGTAGGGCCAGTTGGTAAAAGGGATAGGTTTACAGAATAGATCAGGTTTAACAGTTTAACGGAACGGGACTTATAGGGTTCGTTATTATTAAGGATACAGGTATTGAAGTCACCCATAAAGATAATGTGAGTATACTGCGGCACGATCTCATCCAGCACACTCTCCAGATTTGAAAAGTAATTTATTGACGGCGGGCAGTAAACAACTCCAACGAGTATGCTGGCACTAGAAAAACTGACATCAATAAAAAGGTATTCGCAAGACGCAGCGTACAGTGAAGGCGAGCAGCAGACAATTTTGTATGAGAGTCCAGCACGGAGATATATTGCCACTCCACCTCCACCGCGGCCCGTGCGGTCATTGCGAATAAGAACATATCCAGGAAGTGAGTAACTAGCCGAAGGTAAGGAAGGTTTGAGCCAGCTTTCAGAAATGAGAATAGCGTCAATGACGTCAGGTGAAGAGAAAGTATTAAGGAGATCGGTATAGTGCGCAGGGACACTTTGTGCATTAATGTGGCATACGTTGAAGTTGTTTTTGTAAGGAGAAAATTTTTCTTTTATTAACAAGTCCAAATCATTGGTGTCATAAAAGGTGTCGCTAGACGAGCTGCTGTTTAAAATGGAATGAAAAGAGTCTTCATCGCTATTGCTGTCCGACATCACAGTAAGTAGTTTAATAAATATATAGTACAATATAATAAATACTTAAATATAATACAATATCAAAATAATAACAGTATATAGAACAAATAGTTATTATAACTTTATACAATAAACTTGCCGGCCTGTCCTGCTGGCATGGAGTTTACAATATATACCTAGTTACATTTTAAAACAACCTAGAAGATTTAAATAGATATAATGAGCGACTATCATGAAAAAAAAGAGAAAAAAAAAAAAGTTACGATAAAGTACACTGGATGGCACAGTCCTAGGTAAGAGTAATTGGCATTTCGATATTTCATCAACGCCATCCATTTTGCATTTCAAACCGCTCACTAAACTACAACGGCTAGATAAACTGAATCCCAAGCAGTAACAATGGAAAACAAAACAATAAATAAATAAAAAAGTATGCTATTTTAAATATGGCGAATACATTTAAAATTTTAATTTTCATGAACACGAAGTACGAAACTACCATAGCCAAAATAACCTAAATGATCCTTTGCCCAGCTAAAAAAAAGAAAAAAGAAAGTCAATTTACGAGTTGTTTACAAGTGAAATCATATGAAATTACATACAACATAAAATAGATTTCCCACTATAATTTGTAAATTATTATTGTTTAAAACATTTATGCAGAACTTATTATGCTTCTATTTTGCATATTTCAGTTTACCTAGCCGCAGCAGTGAGATAAAAATTAAACAGAAAACAACCTAAAAATGAAGACACACAAGGTAACGACACCGGTTCTATCGTCGAGCAGCTCTTTTAGGACCTTTCTTGGTAGAATGCTCCTCACCTTGTGGCTGCTGAGGTGGAGATACTAATTTCTTATTAACTAATTCCGCTAACTCGGTGCGATGAATAATTTTCTTTCTAGTTCCGTCCGAGAGCTTCATTATAATAATACCATCCTGTGTCCAGCAGTTCTTCATTCCAACCAACCTGCGTGCATCAGAAAACAGCAACTGCCTACTGCTGGTCAAAAATTCTGCACAGCTGAAGGAGGTGCCTTTAAACCTAGTCTTGCTTCGCCATACCTTTTGCCGCAGCCCAAAATCGAAAAAGCGGACCAAGACTGTCCGGGCTGTAGACTCGTTAGGTAGTCCAAGCCTATAACAGGACCGCAACGACCGTTTGCTGATATCCTGAACTCCTAAATTGTTTTGCAACACATCAACAACAACCTGTGCGATGTCCTCACTATTAGACTCTGGAATACCCCGAAGTAGCAGACAGTCAGACCGACTTCTAGTCTCCATTCTGTCCAGGGCAATCTGCATGTCTAAAATTTGTTGACGGAGCAATGATATCATCTCGACCACAAACACTTTGAAATCCATAAATTCCTTAGACAATGATTCCAACTTGACATTGGGACGGGAGTCCTTAGCCGCAGTAAGTTGGGCCTCAAAAACTGCCATTCTCTTGGCTAACTGGTCCTCGAGAAGCTTCTGTGTCTCGTGAATGCTGTCTGATGATGCCATTTTGGCAATAACAACTGGTGTTGTTAAATAGAAAGTTTAAAATCCAGCAGGAGTAGGTGCAGTATTTACTTACAACATAAACACACTAAAAATGATATATTAGTCACTATTTGTCTGTTATTACTATTATTTATTATTAAAAAATTGAAGATCAAAAATTCAAACTGTTACTTTTTTCACACCTACCACCAAAAAAAAAAAAAGCCAGAAAAAAAAAGAATAGGACCAGATTGACGCCATTTTGTGACGTCTAACGCTCGAACCAACTTCACTTTAGTATGGTATATTTTTTTTTTGCGGACCGTGATGTAAAAGACACCTCTGAATCAGTCAAGTGAAGTTAGTCAACAGCCCGTCCTATTCTTATGCTAATAACATATTAAATATCGAGCCCCAATAATAAAAATAATATATTTCGTATGAAATGCTGCGAAAGATTTTCCCTTAATGCGAACGAAATTAAAATTTATAGAGTGAAAAATATGGGAAAAAATTCGTATAACTCTGTTGCAATACAGCACACCTAGACAGCTTTATAGTACCTAGCTTAGGTAAGCAAGCTATACTACTTAGCTTACTACTTTACCTGTACCTGCAGCTTAGGGTTACCACATTCTACGGTTTAGATTTTCAGATTTTCTTAATTATAAATCTGATATGGATGGATGCGTTAAATAAGGCAAGCCCAGAAGGGTGTTTTCCGATCAAATCGCAGACATCCTCAAGAAAGCCGGGTTGCCACTAGGCACTAGCCCATAACTGTAGACCTTATATGAGGAGAATTGTGGATGTGAAGGAAGCAAGGGTGTTGTGTTAGGATCGTGGCAAGTGGCGCTTCATTGTCTCTGCCTATCCCCGTTGGAGAGAGGCGTGACAATTTGATTAATTGATATTACATTTCTAGACTTAGCTAATAAAGTGCTTGTATATTAGAAACAGGACAACCAAACAAAGTACATATATTCGGTACATTGGTACCGGTGGGTGATTTCGAACTCATGCTCTCGGTTTGTGTAACCGTTGTACTGCCACTACACCAAAATCGCCTAAATAGATCATTAAAACTATATACTAGAGATGTCGAATCAAATGTTATATTTATTTATAATTATGTACAAAGTAGATTGACGAGAGGAATTTCTAAATCTGATGTAGATGGATGCGTTAAACGAGAAAGACTCAGGAAGGTTTTTCCCGGCCAAATAGGAAACATCCATCTTAATAGGGACCACAGGAAGCTAGGTTGCCTAGTGCCCATAACATTAGAGCTTGTATGAAAAGAATTGTGGATGTGAGGGAAGCGAGGAAGTTGTGTCAGCATCGTGACAGGTGGCGCTCCATTGTCTCTGCCTATCCTCATGGGAAAAAGGCGCGACAATTTGATTGATTAATTAAAGAGTAGGTAAAGAAATTATAATTGAAAAATCTGAAAAGTAAAGCAATATGCGAGCACATAATAAAGGTTGTTATCGCAGCGAAATAAATCTCTACTAATAATATTCATTAGGTGAAGAAAGTACCCTCCTTTTATGTAAATAGGAATGTATTTCTCGCCTAATAAGGAACAATGTCATTAGAATAAATTACTTAACACAAACAAACAAATCGTAGCAAATATCGATAAACTAAACTAACTAAACTACCAAGTATACGAGAATAATCCGACATTAAAGCGACACTTTTCATATCCTGACATATTTTTCGTCACAAGCTCTATTATTGATAGGAGTTGCAATATCCAGTTTTATTAAGAATTTATTTTTTATTGCAACGACAAAATAAGTTTATGGTAGCATCATTGAAACAGGTAGCAGACGTGCTTTTGACGCTTCCAAGTTATGGGTTCGTAGAGCATTCCACGTGTCCAAAGAAACGATGTGCCGAATAATTTGAGTTCGACTGCCAATTCGCTTGATAAAGTGCAGATGTTTCCCTCTATGTGTGTACCTGCGGGTCTCACGGGAGTATTAAGGCGAGGTAGGAACAAGGTTAAACAAGGTTGTACGTTATCCATGGTGTAGCGTTATAGGACGCATAAGCAGCAATTTCTCGGTAAAATCGCAGGTGCTCCTGAGTTCTCGGGACCGTTTTATCTCCTATAACTGGGTCATGTATACAATTCATAACAATTCGTCTTAGTCCTAATCTTTCACTGTGATTTGTAAATCACTATCGTCACTTTCCTCTAATTTTACACGTATGCGACAAAAGTGTATATTATTAAATTTATATTAAAAGGCTAATTATTTTTGAATATTAGGACCTTCATGGTAACGGCTGTTATCGGCACGAAATAAATCCCTCTTAATAATTTTCATTACGCGAACAGAGCAGTATTAATTAATATCAAATACAAAACAAATATCTGTTGAAAAGCTCTAAATCGAATAACATCAGATACCGTATTATTAAAATTAATTAGCTCTTGTAAAACAAACAAAGGGTTAGTATTTTGTGGTTTTTATTATAAATATTAACATTCGAAATTTAACTTTGGTAATTAGATTATTTATGCATATCACTTTTGCGGTAGAATATACAAAGTAAATTATTGCTGAATTTTGCTTATTTATTTCAAATATTATTCTATTTTCATTGTGTAGAAATAATTTCAATTTCCAATTTGAACTTCATTGACATCACTCAATTGTGCGGACCTTTTTGAGTTTGCATAAATACCGTCTGACATTATTTATGTAAATTCATTGTCAGTTAAAATATATTGCATACTTCTACTATATTTAGTTTTTTATTTATTAGTAAACTGATATACGTATAAGCTTTTTAATTAACTAAATAAATACGACCTTCTTACAACTCTAAACGAGGTACGAGTTACCCGGTAGCAGACCGGCAAGTGACTTAGTCGCATTTCGGGATCAACTTGTAAGTAGCCGGTTCCAATTAGGCCATAGTGGATGTAACTGCTACCTACCTACAGTTATTAAATGTAGTCACCTCCATTCATAGATCGCACTCTAGCTTAACAAGAGGCGGGGTGCTGTCTTATATCGAGGCACAATTAAAAAAAAAACACTTATTATATTGAACGTTTTCTTTATTTATAAACTAATATAGGAATAAAGTTTTTAATTGACCGATTAAAAACGGCCTTCCTACAATTCTACACGAGGTAGCGCAGTCTGCCGTACCACGACTTTCAAGTGTACAGACCGAAAAGTCACAAATTTGTGTTTCAGGATCAGTTGCCGGATCAGTTCCATTCCATTTGCGATTTCTACTTGCAGTTATTTAACTATAGTATCAGAAGCTTTATTTTATGGACCGCACATCAGCTTAAACTCAGTCAGAGTGTTACCATTGAGCTACCATAAACTATAACAACAAAAAACAATAATAATTTAATACATAATCTATAAGTATCAAGATGGAAGTTGTTAGCGTTCCATCCTCTTTTTTACCAAGGTCAGATGTCGCGTCAAATTATTTAAAAAAAACTTGAGAGGTGTCTTGAAAAAACCGCATCGATGGTATAGCTCTTATAGTTTCGGATAAAAGTGGCTGTAACATACGAACGGACGGACGGACAGACAGACAGACATGACGAATCTATAAGGGTTCCGTTTTTTACTACGAAACCCTAAAAAAGTGTCGTTACAACTTTTGGTCTTAATATTTTCCGTCTAGCCCCCTTTCGCAACGCGCGTTAAGGAACTTCGTGCCAAAAACTAAGAAAGGGGTTCAATCCTGTTAATTAATGAATTGTTAGTCACCCTACACTTGACAACTTTAGGTCAGCGCTATTAAAAAGTGGAACAGCGTGGAATCCCATCAATTCACTATATTATATTACAGTCACACCTTTGTTTAAGGCTTTTTTTCTAAAATATACTTTTCGTAACGGTATCAACATTCTTTTATAGTAATTGTTTTATAATTGGAGTGCTCTGCTTCGCGTAATTAGACTTTTTCTTTAGATTTATTATATTAATACAAATTTATTATTATAATTACACTTTTGTGAATGTAAGGAAGCGAGGGAGTTGTGTCAGGATCATGGCAAGTGGCGCTCCATTGTCTCTGCCTATCCCTGTGGGAAATTTGATTGATTGATCAATTAAATAGTGTTTTTTATAATTATTATATTTGATAGAACCAAGAGTTTAATCCAAGGATGGGATTATAAGTATGGCACATCCGCTACCATATCTGCCGATCCAGCCGGGGTAGCCGCTTAAAAATATACAGAACGTTAAGTCGGGTGTCGGGATCAGGATGATAATCGCCGGTTTCAGTGGATGACATAGTGGATGAGATTAAGCAGTCATTTATTCACCATACTCCAGCTTAATATCAGGTGGGTTCCTGTCATATTTCGAGCCATAATAAAAAAGCTCTCTGTGAACTGTATTTTTTTTATAAAATACTCAATTGTTAAAAAAATACATTCCATTAGTCTCTTTGAGATAACTTTGCCGTGGTACACCTGTTCAATATCCGGCGCGTTACTCTTTAACTTGATACATATTTTTCAGAGGCTGCGTTCGAGTTTTACTATCGAAACCTTTTTGGCACGATTAATGTTTGTGAGTAGGAGCATCAGCTCTGGCCGGCATTGCGATAGCGACTGAGGCAGCCGAAAACGTGTCGTTTTTTTTTTCAGTCAGAATCTCTATTAGGCTAGTCGAGGTCAGATGTCGAGTCAATAAAACAATTAAGAAATCATAAAATTAGCCACCAGTTTTTTTTAAATTAGGACCAATAGTAAAAGTTGGATAGGAAAATACATGCGGGCACATGCGGAAGGTTGCGACTGGGAATTGAACCTGACGTCTGTTGCTTAACGAGCGAAATCTTATCATTTATAACATTATTATATTTTTTTTATAACCATAACGATACCTAAACCTAAAGTTCTAAATAACGTATTCCTAATATTAGAAATTATAATAAATAAGTATACTATAAGACACAACTTCTACCTAATATCTATTATTAATACAATAATAAATCTAGTCACGGCTTTTTCCCGCAGGAATAGGCAGAGATAATGAAGCGCTGCTTGCCACGATCCTTACACAACTCCCTCACTTTTCTCACATCCACAATTCTCTTCATAAAAGCTCTTTGGTTATGGGCACTAGGTAAGACAGCTTTTTTGAGGATGTCTCCAATATTATCTATTAGTATTTAAAATATTAATAAAAAACTTTAAGGACTTTAGTAGCTTAGTATAGAAATGTAAATAATAAAATAAAAAATATCGAGATGCAAATTTCGAGTTATAGAAGTGGTCACCGCTCCCATTTCGAATAGAACTGGTCAAGCGAGTTGTCCGGGCGAGTTTTTGTGATCTCCCAAAGGTTCATCCCAGGTAGAGGGATAATTGTACAACAGGTGTTTTGCTACCGTCAAGTAGTATACCCCATTTTACACATTAACTCGCCCGATCTGTGCGAGTTTACCTTTTTCTCTCTTTTTTTTGTTGAGACTCGATATATGATAGACGTTAAGCTGCTAAAGTGCAGTCCATGAATAAATGCGAATACTATAATCAAATTAATTAATTTGTCTCGGCCTTTTTCCACAGGGATAGGCAGAGACAATCAATCGCCACTTGCCACGATCCTGACACAACTCCCTCGCTTCCTTTACATTCACAATTCTCTTCATACAAGCTCTATGGATGTCTCTATCTCTAGCTTTCTTGAGGATGTCTCCGATTTAGTCAGCAAACATCCTCCTGGGCCTGCCTTGTTTAACGCATCCATTATTATTATTTATTTATTTTTTATTCACATGAGATTTATAAATTGCGAATACTACTACAGTTCACAACTGCAAACAGCAGTCACATCCGCTTGACTTGCCAAATGGTGGAGACCTCCATTTTTTCTACCAGTTTTTCTAGTCCCGGGTTCGATTCCCGGTCGGAGCAAATATTTGTTTTATAGTTTTTATTTGTGATATTTAATAATTACATTAAATATTGCAAATATTTGTTATTAAAAAAAGAGATTGATATTTGCTTCGGGTCTGGTTATCAAAGAGTGGTAGGCAGTGGTACCCAGTCTGCCGATCCGGGGTAGTACCACCACTTACATGTACAGTCCGTGAAGTGATTTGGTCACGTTTTGGGATCAGCTTGTAAGTTGCCGGTTCCAACTGGGCCGGCATAGTGGATGTGATTGCTACTCACAGTTATTAAATTGTAGTAGCAGTAACATTCATTCATGGACTACACTTTGGCTTAACATTAAGCTGGGTGCTGTCATATGTCGAGTCACAATAAAAAAAAAGAATCGTGCGAGTTATAATGAAAACTAATGCGGATTGAATTTGAAAAGATTCACCTTCATTTATGTTGAATTTACCATTGTGGCACCTAATGTAATTATATTAAAGATCAAATTCGTATAAAATTAAGGTTATTTTGAAGGCTTTTAGACCAAGGTTTTATATGTTTTTTTTACTAAATATAGTGATAATGTATTCTGATTTATTTTAAAGTGGTTCTAAAATTGACATCTTCTTGCCTGGTTTTAAGCTGAAATGAAGTCCTTAAATGGAGGTGACTGCTACTGAAATTAAAATAATAAGAAGTAGCAGTTGCATCTAATATGGCAGCCTATTAAGAACCGGCAACTGATCCTACGAGTAATCAGCTTATCTTGTATTGCAGTTTAAACACGGAACCGGGGTGTGTGAACCCTCGGTTTAAAACCACTAGCTGGTACCAAATTATCTTAAGATAACGTTAGATCAAAGATAACGTTTGTCGTTCTGTTTCTATAATAATAAAAAACATTAGTTTGATGAAAATATTTTTTTTTGTGATACGACATCTGACCTCGACCCGCCTGATGATAAGCAAGAGGAGCTCCAACAGTGACGACGACTGCTTCAGCCGCCGTGACTATGCCGGCTAAATAAAATAAGAATATAAATGGAATATAAAATTATGGCAATATATAAAGAAATAAAAGTAAATAATAAATAATTAAAAAAAACGCTTTATTACTCAACTCAGACCTAATTCTCTTGCTTCCAATTTCAAATTAAACATAAACAATTAGCTTACATGTTTAATTGAAGGGAACGTTCAGAAACTTTATATTAAGCTAAAATGTTTACATAATGTAATACGCGCCAAGTAATTAAGTATCTGATTGTTTGCAATTCAATTATCGCGTTGGCAAATTTGTCTTTACTTTTACAAGTAAATCTTATTGGACTAACATGGTAGAGTAATAGTCGTCTCTCGTCGACGATTGCCAAAATAATAAAAGCTAGGCTAAATCCACCAAAATGAGACTATTGATGATAATGATAAAACGTACCGTCGCACAGACGATATTCGTCACAACGATTAATTGTCTCGTTTTATTATATTTAGCCTAGCTTTTATTATTTTGACAATCGCCAACGACAGACGATAATCGTTTTAACTTGCCAACCGGTCTGTATACTTGTAAATGGTGGTACTAAATATGAAAGTGATAATATGACAAATATAGGCCTCTAAGTTATGTTTATTGTAACGCGAAATCTGACCTCGACTTGCCTTATCGTAAGGAAGGAGAGGTTCAAGAGAGCCGACAACTGAAAAATCAGTAATATGAAAAACAATTAGATTTTAATTTGTATTTTTTTTTGTAAGTAATTATAATTCCTTTATTGAGAAACAGATAATATTAAAAGTGTATTAACTATAATTAAACTATAAATAAAATATATCATTTAATGACTTCGCATCAGAGATAGTCCCAAGGAGACTGGCAACATTTCCCCTTTGTATAGCAAGGCTAATACGTTGGCAGAAATAATTGCCAGCCTTACTGTCTCCAGACTTCTCCGTCGGCCGCTTGGACAACTCCTTTTCATATTTTCATGATTAACATTAACGTATTGATTAACCACTAATTTGCTAAGCGTAGATCTCGAGTTCGATTCCCGTCGAAGCAATGAATTGTTACTTAGTATTATTAAATGAAGCCAGTATTTGCTTTGGATCTAGATATCTAGGGGTGGTTATTTGGTAGTCCGAGTTCATAATAACAAGCCTAATAAAAAATAAAAATTGTATTGGATTCTTATTGGATATGGATCTATAGTATTTATACAAAGCTTATATTTATATAAGCCTGTATGAAAAGAATTGTAGATGTGAAGGAAGCAAGAGAGTTGTGTAAGGATCGTGGTAAGTGGCGCTCCATTGTCTCTGCCTTACCCTGTGGAAAAAGGCGTGACAATTTTATTGATTGAATATTTATAATTTCCATTGAACCTATATACCTAAGAGTTATTTAAATATGAAGACATGCTCGTAAGTTTTTTATACTGTTACGGGAATTTTGTTTACCAAAATCCGTTTGTAAATACGCAGTTTCAATATGAAATATTCCGCCATAACGCGGAAAGAAAATAACTTTATATTTTTCAGCTTTTTCACGAACAGTATAGTAGTACCTAGTATCTATTATTCACAGGGTAGTTAAATATTCAATAGTGCTACTGGTTCAAGAATAATTAGAGTACCTAAGTATAGGAACAAAAGAATCGAAAATTAATGGCTCATTCCACGAAAATGTATTATTTGTCACAAAAGCAAAAACTGCTAACTCACCTCGCGCACAGGGCAAAGTCACGAAAACCACAGAAACAAAATGTTCATTACTCTATCTACACACTGTGTCAGTAATCAATCACTAGTGGACAAAAAAAACACCGCTTTTCACACCGAAAGCTTTTCAAACACAAAAATACCTATACTTTAAAAAATCACAATGGTTTTTTTTTATAATTAAATTTACACTACACTTTAAAGCACAAACTTATTAAACATACTTAAATTAGTTTTAAAATTGACGTTTTTTTAGGAAACAAAACGTTTCGCGTATACTGGTTGTTTCAATAAACAGCGGAGCGCGGCGTGGCTGTTACGGCGCCCGGTAGGCAACTAAAGGTGGCTGTAAGCTCAAGCCCGGGCCAGGCGAAGTAATGCAAAGAAAACAGGTTTCGTAGACGAGACACTCTTTGGAGAAGAGTTGGTTTTGTTTACGATTTGCATAACCATTTTACACATAATTAGTTCATAAATTCATCCTTAATATTTAATGAACATTCAGTTTAAGGCGTGACCGTTGATAATGATTGTGACGATGATAAAGAAATATTTATTTATTAACGGAAGACTGGAATTAATATACTATATGTACCTACGTAGGTCTATTTATGAACTATAAATACATAATATAATCTCATTGTAACGCGACATCTGCGTTGCCTAGTGCTCATAATCGTGGAGCTTGTATGAAGAGAATTGTGGATGTGAGGCAAGCGAGGGAGTTGTGTCAGGATCGTGGCAAGTGGCGCTTTATTATCTATTTGAAAATTTGTAGTTTGAAATATTTTAAGATATATAACGACTTTAAAATATGAACAAAGGGAAAGTAATTAAGAAATATATTATACATTTAATCCAGAAATCATACTTAGAATAATATATTACTTTCCAGCGTAGATATGTATATACATAAAGCTTTTAATCTTAATAGATTTTGTAAAGAAGAATATATAAAATTATTCTTTAGCTTGGACGGTTTACACTTACAATAAAACTTGATTAAGAAAGCTCTAACAGCATCAGCTCACTAAAACAAACATAAAAAGACCGTAGACGATTATCATAATTGAATAAATCTCGTTTTAAGCCGGAAAATTATATCTATAAGTTTTCCCACTTAACTACTCTATGATAGAACGCCGACCTTAATCTGAAATCCCTTTTCAACTCCCAGCACCTCTCATTATTGATCTCTTTCACTCCTTAGTACCGGTGCAATAATATACTTTACTCGCTCACTCATTTAATTTTTCCGATTTAACTCTCTCTGTCACTCATCACTGCAGAGCCTCTAAAACGTTGTGCGGCGGTCGTAGTATTCACAATGAGCGTACACATTTTCACAACCTTTTCCGTTGTACAATGTTTAATAAACAGTTCGTGTTTAGATACTGATAATTTTTAAAGGAATTTTCTGTTATTTTTTAGTGTATGTCATTAGGTAACGTATAATGTAATTGTGAAAGTTTTTATAATAAATTTGTTAAAAATAAACAAATTGCGAAAGAGAAATAGTGTTTTGTTTTTTTGTCAAACTAAAGTATAATGTGTTAGTATTCTTGTAAGAATTTCTTGGTATTGAATTATTCATTTTCGCAATATACGAACTGGTTATTTTTATTTTATTATGGCTCGATATATGACAGCCTGATGTTATGCTCAATTGCGAGCTCAATAAGTGTGGTTGCAGTCACATGCACTATGCCGGCCTAGTTCAAACCGGCAAGTAACTAATTCATCTCGAAACTAGACTAAGTCACTTCACGGTTCTTAATGTAGTGGCAGTGCAATGGTTACGCAAACCGAGAGCACGAGTTCGAGACCACCCACCGGTACCAATGTATCTTTGATATATGTACTTTGGTTGTCCTGTTTCTATGATACAAGCACTTTAGTAGGTTAGTATAGAAATGTAAAAAAAAATATAAAAAAGCAGATGTTCGAATTGTCTGTCCTTTCCTGAATTTACTTTCCCCCTTCTAAAAACATAATTTGTTTAGGACTTATTTGTATCTTCTTTATTAAGTTATTTTGTATCTTTTTTAGCATCCCACGTTAATTTTGTTTAATCTTTTACTGGGATTATGTTGTAAAGTAAAAGGGATTATTAGGTACAAGCTTTTAATTATACAAGATATTTTGTATTTACAAGTATACAGACCGTGAAGTGATTTGGTCACGTTTCGGGATCAACTTGTAAGTTGCCGGTTTCAACTAGGCCGGCATAGTGGATGTGATTGCTACTCACAGTTATTGAATTGTAGTAGCAGTGGCATCCATTCATAGACTACACTCCAGCTTAACATCAAGTGGGGTGCTGTCATATGTCACAATAAAAAATATAAAAAAAGTTTCTACAACACTGACGCATTTACGGTCTGTTACTTTATTGTATCGATTATATTATTCTTATTTTAGGATCGAATGTGAAATAAAGGCGAGATAATTTGATTGAATTAATAAGAAAATTAATACTAGTATTATGAAAACGCGTCTTTTCTTGACGGCGACTGAGGCAGGTGAGGTGAACTAGATTTTATTTTTGAACTGACTCGGTTTTTTCGTCGTCGTCGTCACTTGGACCTCCTCTTGCTTATCATCAGGCGGGTCAAGGTCAAATGTCGTGTTACAATAAAAAAAATTTATTAAAATAAAATTAGTTTTAAAAATAATTTAGAGGTAAAAAAAACATCATTTAAATTATTCATTAAAACATAAATAAAGGTAGTATCATTATCAAAACAAAACACACGCAGGAGTTATTTCACCTGAAACCTGCAAAGTATTTAATTTCATGAAAATTAATCGTATATTTTCATGAGTTTCTGCGAAATTTATTCAGGCTATTAATCCCTTTATTGCCCCATAGGTACTAATTGGGCGTAAGTTAAAATGCAATAAAAAATAATAAAATTTTATATGAACATTTCAGCGAAGCGTTTTTCATTGAGACTGTTCTGTTGAATATTGTTATAAGTAGCGAGAAGAAACTTTTTCTTTTAAAGAAAAAGTTATTTCTTCAAGAAGAGCTTTTATGAAGAGAATTGTGAATGTGAAGGAAGCGAGAGAGTTGTATCAGAATCGTGGCAAGTGGCGCTCCATTGTCTTTCCATTGTCTCTCCATCCCTGTGGGAAAAGGGCGTGACAATTTGATTGGTTAAGTTAAGTAACATTTTTGCACTTATGACGTCATTCGTGAAGGAATCAATGTTTTTCATTGACGTTATAAACATATGAGTCGAATATAACTTTTCTTTTTCTCTTTTATAATGCATGAATGGTCTTCGTTAAAATAAATATGTTTAATATTAATTTAATTTAAAATTTTAACCGAAAGTTCTCTTTTTGATTTTCTGCCATTAATTTTAATTTCAAAATGGACAATGTTGCAAATTGAATAAACTGCATTAATGCCGCTCCTAAAATTCATATAATGTATGTATATTTATTTCTATATACATATAAATCCCGTGTTACAGACAAGCGCGGATCCACCGTTGTGGACGCGATGGGCTTGCCACAGCTCTTGTGACGTCATTTGTGACGACGACAGGCGTGGACTAACGGTTTAGCGACTGGTTTATTGCGCGTAAAGTCCCGGGTTCGATCCCCGGTCGGAGCAAATATTTGTTTCATAGCTTTTATTTGTAATATTTAATAGTATTAAATATTGCAAATATTTGTTAATAAAAAAAAAGAGATGGATATTTGCTTCGGGTCTGGTTTTCAAAGAGTGGTAGGCAGTGGTACCCAGTCTGCCGATCCGGGGTAGTACCACCACTTACAAGTATACAGTCCGTGAAGTGATTTGGTCACGTTTCGGGATCAGCTTGTAAGTTGCCGGTTCCATCTAGGCCGGCATAGTGGATGTGATTGCTACTCACAGTTATTGAATTGTAGTAGCAGTGACATTCATTCATGGACCACACTTTGGCTTAACATCAAGCGGGGTGCTGTCATATGTCGAGTCACAATAAAAAAATAAAAATATTTTCAGAAAACGTGTAACAACAAGTTTTCGCCATACTTTTTGCTATTTTCGTGAGCTCTTTGTGTTGGCATCGGAGTTTTTATTAGACAACACTATTGGTAGTATGGCTACTCTGAAGCGGACAACGTCAGAGAACTCAGAGATTGCGTGGGCGAAGAGAGGGTTGTTAGCGAAAAATAAATACAAAAAGGACAGATTGCATTTTAATTTATTTTATTTTATTATTTACATTTCTATACTAAGCTACTAAAGTTCTTGTATTATAGAAACAGGACAACCAAAGTACATATATCAAAGATACATTAGTATCGGTGGGTGGACTCGAACTCGTGCTCTACGGTTTGCGTAACCATTGCGCTGCCACTACACCACGGTCGCCTTTAAAAGGAATATGTGGAGATGTCAATGAGAAATAATTGTTGCATGAAACTGTATATTATATTTAGATTAAAAATTATAAATGCATAGTAAAAGATTTTGTGGGGTACACTTCATTGTCCGAGTGTTTTGGAACAACTTAATATTTATGTACCTTTTTGTTTTCCACGTAATAATAATTATAGACTATTTCAAACAAAGGCCAGGACCAATTTAGGTAAAAACTCTCCTGCTTTGCGTATTTGTGATACTTATAACAATATACAAAGTAATTCTGACATAGATGTTTTTAGGTCCAAAATTAATATATTTAAGAAAACTGTTTTTAACTATTTTATTGATAAATAATATTTTATTCAACTGATTATAGTTTTTTAGTTCAGATTTAATTTTGGTTTTAAGTAATAGAAGCACTGTTTTTTAGTTTTTATGTTTAGAATATATTATTTTTGTTTTTTTATTGAATGTTGTACACGCCTATAATTGGTGGTAGTGTAAGTCTGTTATTCTTTATAATAATTATTAGTTTATAAGAGTTATACATGTATCACTGTTGGTGTGTCTTAATATAAATAAATAAATAAATCCGTTTAATTAATACAACCAAATCATAACCTGTAATATAAAAGTATACCGTGAGATGCTGTTCTTTCTAATTACTGACTTCACATTATACTGAGAGGAAACTGACGCTTATATATGGAAAAGACATTTGATTTCCGAATAGAAATTAAATCAAGTACCTATACTACAGAATTGTTTACAATTATTTTCTATAAACGTCGCACAGTAGCGGCTTGTTTCTTTGATGTGTGAAAAGGTACGAATATGTTCTTTAATGTATTGATATTATCAGTTGATGTGTCCGTTAAAGATAGGGTATATATGTATAACATATACTTTTTCATTCTGTATATTTCATATACAATACTATATTACAAATATAAGTAGAGACAGCGCCCTTTTTACACATCATACTAAACTACTTGTTGTATTCTAAGGTGACCATGGTGTAGTGGCAGTGCAATAGTTACGCAAACCGAGAGCACGGGTTCAAAATCACCACCACCAATGTATTTTTGACATGTAATTTGTTTGTTCTGTTTCTATGATACAAGCACTTTAGTAGATTAGTATAGAAATGTGAATAAATAAAAAATGTGATCCGCGGTAGTACCACTACTTACAGACTGTGAAGTGATTTAGTCGCGTTTCGGAATCAGTTTGTAAGTTGCCGGTTTCAACTAGGCCGGCATAGTGGATGTGATTGCTATTTACAGTAATTGAATTGTAGTAGCAGTTACATCCATTCATTGTCCGCACTCCGTCTTGTCATAATTTAAAAAATCATGAAATAACACGCCTTATTTCTCACAGGGAACGCCACTTTTTACGACCTTGGCACAAGTTTCTTACTACAATCACACTGCAATTAACAAATTAGTCAATCAATCAATCAAATTGTCACGCCTTTTTCCCATGGAGATAGGCCGAGACAATGAAACCCCACTTGACACGATCCTTACACAACTCCCTCGTTTCCTTCACATTCCCATTTCTATTCATACAAGCTCTAAGGTTATGACCACAAGGCAACCTAGCTTTAGAAATTAGTAATAGTGTAATTTTTAAAAACCAGACATATTTACCTTTGTAACTTGTCGCGACGTAAAAGCGAAACATTAAGATGGAATTACTTGATAAATATAAATTCATACGTCACTTAAACACAATACAGTGTAATTTTTTGACAAGGTACATTCATTTCCTATCGTATATAATATATACGATAAAAAATGACATTTGATATTGATGATATATATGATACTAGCTGTGCCTGCGGTTTCACCCGCGTAAAATTTGGTTTATAAAACAGTCATAAAAAGGAGGAGGTTCTCAATTCAACATTTTTGTATTTATAACTCGATAACTCATTGTACAGACTCATTGTAACAGACGGAATTGAAAATAAATATATATTCCAAACAGCTAAAACTGTAGTCAATTGGAAACTATGTAAAAATTATATTTTTTTAAATTAAAAGTAACCCATATTCTAGTTCCTCCAAAAATAAAAAAACGTAACAATCAAACTCACATTCACATTTATAACAATAGTAGGATATGCATATAGTAAAAGAAGGAAATAACAATAAAGAAAAGTATTGTCTTTGGAAAGTAAAGTGCATAGTATCCATAGTACAGTTGATTGGATTAGATGTTGACGTGACTGTCGGTAATACAGTGCGATGGTATTAGAGTACTCAGGGTTTGAACCAACTCCTTGTACCTATAATTTTAAAATAGGAAAAAAAAATTATATATGTATAGATATAAACACATATTTCCAAAATGATTCACCAAAACTTTGAGGCGACCGTGGTGTAGTAGCAGTGCAATGATTACGCAAACCGAGAGCACCAACCAGTATCAATGTATGACTCTTCATTGTCCGCTGAGCAACTCTCTGCTTTTCCAACAGGCCAACAGTTAGCGGGCTTGGTAGAACTTAAGCAGCTGTAAGCTGAGTATGTATTTTCATTCGACGTCGCTTGTATTAATGCAGTGGTAAAACTTTACAGAGGCCAATCAGGGGCATTCTAAGCTCCTTTTTGAAAATTTTAATATTAGAACGCTATAAAGGCTAGAGCTATTATTATCTTTATAAATGATTTATTTTACTGTGTGGGCGCTTGTTGCGTTTTAATTTTGCGTACGTTAACTTTTTCTTCATGAATAAATTGTATGTATTCCTTATATGAGTAGGTGTACCTTATATTTGAATATAATGTATATTATTAGCCCATTTAAATCCCACTGATATGCAAAGGTCACCCTCTCTTTTCCACGACTGAAATAGGAGCTTATCTCGTTTTTGTCACGATTGTTTTTTTATTGGGGGAGGACACCTGACAGAACCACGTCTAATGCTAGGCTGATATGTGGTCCTTTCTTTGTAGAACAATCGACAAGTGGAATGCTTTGCCAGCCTATGTGTTCTCCCCATTACCTTGAATCCTTCAAATTGACGCCTCAATTTCCACAGGGATAGGCAGAGCAGTAGAATGATACTTTTCAAGATTAGGACTCAACTCTCTTTTATATGATTTTCTTTACTAATTTTCATAATTGCTGTTAGTCCATTTTAGGTTTAAATAAAATCAATCAATCAAACCACACCTTTTTACCCAAGAATAGGCAGAGACAATGGAGCGCCACTTGCCACGATCCTGACACAACACCCTCGCTTCCTTCACATGCACAATTCCCTTTATATAAGCTCTATGGTTATGGGCACTAGGCAACCTAGCTTTCTTGAGGATGTCCCCGATTTGGTCGGAAAGCCCCCTCCTGGGCCAACAATAGATTCCAAAAATATTGGAAAACAAAAAATCAACGCACCCTAATCACTTGTTTCTATTAAAACAGCAATTAAATTAAGCTATTTGTTTTGAAAATAAAAATACGTGCATGAAAATTTACACTTTACTCTGATGAATATGGTAGTTAAAATGTGTGCTGAAATTCAGTACAACTTTACTTTAACTCCGCATTAAATTTAAGGCTGTAAGAGCACTAAAATAATTCAAAAATACACAGCGTGTTTCATGGTTATGCCACACGGATGGAAGTACCATTAATATTAAAGATTCTTAAACACTATTCTAAGCAAACGTTACTTTAATTTTTAAGGCGACCGTGGTGTAGTGGTAGTGCAATAGTCACGCAAACCATTGCACTACCACTACACGACTTGTCCTATTTCTATGATACAAGCACTTTAGAAATATAATATAAAAGTATTATATACTAGCTGCATAACTCGGCGTTGCCCGGGTCAAAATACATCGCACGCTTAATGGTCAAATAATTAGTTTTTCTCTTATGTATGTATACATTATCTTTGTACCTACCAATTTTATGAGTAATTTTTTTACACCTTGTTATATTATTAGAGATTTCGTACGGAACCCTAAACTTTTTGAAAATCCAATATAGCCTATGTTACTCACGAAGAATTGTGAAAGAATTTTTAAAATCGCCCTAGTAGTTTCTGAGCCTATTCATTACAAACAAACTTACAAATCTTTCCGCTTTATAATATTAGTATAGATAAGTACTCGTATATATAAATAAAACCAATTTCTTTATTGTATAACATTATTCAATCAATTAAATTGTCACGTCTTTTCCCACAGAGATAGGGACTTGCCACAATCCTGACACAACTCCCTCACATCCACAAGTCTATTCATACAAGCTCTACGCTTATTGGAATATCTCCGATTTGGTAGCAAAACACCCTCCTGGGTCTGTCTCGTTAAACGCATCTATCCACCATCAGATTTATAAATTCCTTTCGTCAATCTACTTTCCACGTCACTACATTTTCTTTCAAACCACATCTTACGCGCACTCATTCATTCTATCCGCTATCGTCACCACACATACACTCCTTATTGACCGCATTTCTACAGCGTTAATTCTACTCTCATGCTTCTTCTGCCACAACCAACATTCACTTTATGAACAGCCTTTCGTGACTTCTGGGACATTGCTTCGCTGTTCATTATACTATGGATAGCATTAATGTACAAACGGTTTACAAAATAATTAAAAGTAACCCTTAAATTAAAATATTTATAAAATTTTAAAAAATCGTTTTAAATAAAAATAAAAAAAGATGGATATACTTCAACGAAAACTCACTAAAACAAAATTAATAGCTTTTCTAGACTATAAATATAAACAGATTTATTCTGAAGAAAATAAAACGCTTGAAAAGATACACGTAAACTCTATCTCTTTCACACATTATCTTATTTATTTACGATGAAACAGGACAACAAAAGATCACAAGTATTGTCTTATAGAACAACACGTAAGGATATCCGTTTAGAACACAAACATAGTTAAGCAATTGTAAATTTTTATCATATTTATAATATACTCTAAGACGTAGTGAATAAGATTCAAACTTGAGGTTAATTTTAATTGTTTTTTATACAAAAGATGATTTATCGGGCGCGTGTAAACCACTCCAGAATCCCGGACATAGTGGAAACTTGAGCTTACTGAATTATTCCTAACGTATAGTTATTGTTACTCTTACTATATGACTAATAATTTATATAGATTTTTTTACATTTCTTTACTAGGCTATTAAAGTGCTTGTATCCTAGAAACCGAACAACCAAAGTATAATACATATTTGTATCAAAGATACATTAGTACGGCAAGTAGTGCTCTCTGTTTGAGTGACCATTGAACTACCACACCTTGAATTATACGAGATAAATATAACTTGTCTTAATTTTTTATATGTTTTTATTTATTGTCACCTTTTTTATTGTGACGCATCTGACGTTGACCCGCCTGATGATAAGCAAGTGGAGGTCCAAGAGTGACGACGACTAAGAAAACCAAGTTTGTTCACGGCTGCCTTAGTCGCTGTAACTATGCCGGCCAAAACTAAAAGTAACTATAGATACTATCTATTGGGTTTTAATTTTATTTGTAATTTATAATTTAATTAAATAATAAAATGAAAAAGAGACAGTTATTTGTTGTGCTGGGTCTGGTTATTTAGGAGTGATCTAGGCAGTGGTTCTCAATCTGCCGTTCCGGGGTACCACCGCAGGACCGTAAGTAACTTCGCGATTCGGAGCCAGCTTGTAAGTTATCGGTTTTAACTAGGCCAGTATAGTAGATGCGACAGATACCAACAGTTATTTATCAGTTGTAGTCGCCTCTATTAATGGACGGCCCTCCAGCTTAATATACAGTTTATTACGTCATGTTTTGTTACTTTAACTAGGTAACTAGCGCTTTAGTAACTACCAGGAATAATTAATGTTATAAGTGGTCAAGAACCAAAGAATTTGGACGAGCCCTAAAATACTCGTAGCTACAAAATACAACCGTTTATACTATTTTCACTTATTATATTATGGCATTAACAAGAAGTCTGAAGGGGATGAATATAATTTTTTACATTCGTAATTTAGAAGGTTGTCACTAATTTTGGTGATCATTTGACAACCTAATTTGACACAATAACAAATGACATTAAAATACTTCAAAAAAGGATGACGAAACAATTATGCCGGTACTCTTGCTACCACGTGACTTTTATTTAAGCAGTATTAAAAGTCAACCAATTGGTTGTAATTGCAAAAAGAAGTGACAACCTTTGAAAGAGAGGAATTGAAGTACCTACAAGTAGTTGTCTCTTTCAGTAACACGTGGTATAAACATAGTATAAATGAGATAAATAACACTGAATTAGTTCTTATTTTAGCACAGCTTCTATTCTTTCCATATTCTGTCTATGGATCTATGGAATCCGGTCAATTTAATAGATAGTATTCTTGGTAGAACTGAGTGTTTTAAAATTTTTAAAAGCCGCGTCATGTTCTACAATCGATCGCTTCACGAGACATAAGCTGAAATTGCCTCGCTTCACCTCTCTACAGGCTATGCTTTTCGCTTTTGCCAATACTGCCAGCTTTTTTTAATTGTGATTCGACGACGACTGAAAAAAAACGACTTAGTTCAGTCGCTGTGGCTAATGGGCTAAAGATATTAGCAAAGAAAGGCCACGTTTATGCTTTTCTTGTTATTTTCACTGACTGCCTAACCCCGTGGGGAAAAAGGCGAGACAATTTAATCAATTAAAAAGGTGATTGATTTTAGTCCTTGGCTGTTCCCTTAAAGAACGTGACTATTCAAAGCTAACCAAATACATAGAATATAGAAATATAATATAGAAAATAGGTCTGTAAAGCAATACAGAAAAACCTAAAAATTACTTATTAACGGCTACTCAAGTAAGAGATAAAAACCTACAAAAATAAATAAAAAGTGGCGCGTAAATTTACACCAATTTTCCTTATTTTTTAACACAATTTTCAACCAAGATACCCACGCTTTGGCTTTATCGAGATCAACGTTTTTTCTTAAAATTCACCCCCGCACGTAGAATTTAAAATTTCAACGCTCTGCGAATGTCTGCGGTTAGGTGTTGCGGTAATCTTGCTGTGAAAATTGTACCGCAATTATTTTTTATGCTATAATATAACTATTTTGCATACAAATACAAATTAGCTAGAAGTGTAAAAGTAATCTATACAAATATTTGCCTTTTTTTATTATACTCCATTGTCTCTGCCTATCCCTGTGGAATAAAAAAGGCGTGACAGTTTGATTTGATTATACCAATGTATCCGTACATTTCTTTGATATATGTACTTTGGTTACCTGTTTCTATGATTCAAGCACTTTAGTAGCTTAGTGTAGAAATGTAAAAAAAATATATATATAGTAAAAACGTCTTAGCACGTATAACGTACCAAACGATTTCTATAACTCATATAATTCTAATAAAGCAGCAATACAAACTAAATTGCTCTTAGAACCGCCGATAAATGTCAAAATGCAATAATAAAATATAAAAAATAACAGCCATAAGAAACGTGTTTTGAAAGTAATTAGGGGTCAGAAATATTTATTTTACCTTGACGACAGGGGTGGCGTATTGGTTACCACACCAGTCTGTTACGCGGAAAGTCCCGGGTTCGATTCCCGGTCGAAACAAATATGTTTCATAGCCTTTTTTTACAAATATTTGTTAATAAAAAAAGAGGTGAATATTTGCTCTGGGTTTGGTTATTAAAGAGTGGTAGGCAGTAGTACCCAGTCTGCTGATCTGGTGCAGTATCGCCACACACAAGTATCCAGACCGTGAAGTGACTTAGACGCGTTTCGGGATCATCTTATAAGTTGTGGTTCCAACGTTTCAATTAGGCCAGCATAATGGACGTTACTGCTACTTACAGTTATTTGACTCTAGTATCTTGATAGCTACTAGAGTCAAATGGAGGTGATCCTCCATTCATAGACCGCACTCCAGCCTAACACCAGGTGGGGTGCTGTCATATATCGAGTTACCGTTAAAAAAATCTATATTTAATTGTATTTTATATGTTTTATATAAATTATACTACTCCTAATTAGAACTAGTAAAAGTGTTGCACTGACCCCTTTGTAAGGGGTCGCGTGACATAGGTATTTATAATTTTACTACGTTCAAACGTCAACATCTTACTTACCCAATGAATGATTAATGTATACCTAGGTGGTTAAACAAATGTATAATATAATATATAACTAACGGACCCGGCAAACGTCTACCCAGAGGTCGTCCTGAGGGGCCGACCGCGCAACTTCATTGGGAATGAAAATGAAATTCATTTCCATCTGTCAAAAAGTTACGCGGTCTTCTTGTCTCATTGTCCGAATGTATAAAATTTGTTTTTGACACTATCTGTTATCCCGACGCAAAAATCCACCTCTTTTTTTTATTAACAAATATTTGAAATATTTATTATAATTATTAAATATTACGAGTACAAATAAAAGCTATGAAGCAAATATTTGCTCCGACCGGGAATTGAATCCGGGACTTTACGCGCAGCAAACTAATCGCTAACCGTTCGTCCAAGCCTGTCGTCTCTTTTGAACTTTTTGACAAATGGAAATGAATTTGCTTTTGGTTTGCGGAACCAGTACACTGCCACTACACCACGGTCGCCACTACACCACGGTGTATTAAGTTTTTATATAAATGAATATATTTAAAGACTCATTTAACATTGTAAATAAACTGAAATTTATCTATCATTTTTACTTTAATTCTTTATATTTTTAACACTTCAAAATATAATAACAGTTATTTTTTTATTTGTATTGTTTCTCGAACCGAGATCGAATGGATATCCTGACCAAATTATACTTAACTAGCTTTGCCCCGCGGTTTTAACCATGTTTTAAAACTGTATCGCGTTACGTGACTTGGACCCTCATGGTCGATCATCAGGTATTTAATTCAATAACAGCTTAAGTAATTGCTCATAATTTAAGCAATAATTTTAGTTTAAGCATCAGAGTTGAATCTCTTACAATATCTCTTGTATCCTAATGGCCCACCATGACGTTCTTAGAGCCATTAATTTAATAACAGCCCAAATAGAGGCACACTAATTCTATTTCTTGTAGTTTTGTTGATTTAAAAAGACCCAACATCGGGTTTTTCAAATAAATAAATAAATAACCTATGAAAGGATTTTCCTTTCCTATGTTTTCCAAATATGTTTGGCGGTTAGAGTGTGAAACTTTGGGCCAGTGTAGTAACATATAAATTGCTTCCTGAGTTTTTTTTGCTTTTTTACGAGACGATCATAGAACATAGATCAATTATGTTAAAAATTAGGCTGAAGTATTAGTGTAAAGACAAAAAAAAAGAAATGTCATTAATGACTGACAATCTAATGATCTATTCTTTTTTAATTGTGACTCGACATTTTTAACAGCACCCGCCTGATGTTAAGCTGAAGTGCAGTCTATGATTGGAGGTGATTGCTACTACAGTTCGATAACTGTAAGTAGTAGTCACATCCAATATGCCGGCAGTTAAAATCGGCAACTTACAAGGTGATCCCGAAACGCGAATAAGTCACTTTACGGTCTGTATACTTGTAGGTGGTGGTACTACCCCGGATCGGTAGACTGGGCACCGCTGCCTACCACTCTTAATTCTTTCTAATTGTCGCATAAGTGCGTCCTACCGAGTAGAAAATAGAGACAAACAGAGTAACTTACGAATTTATAATATTAGTAAGTATAAGTATAGATTTTAACATGCAAAATGAATCTGTATTTATAATATGATAAGATAGTAATTTGCATAAATATTCTAAGTACACGCACGGCAAAGATTTCGTTGATTGAATTTAATTGCAAGTTCGTATTGAAACCGGTACCCTAAGTGGTTTTAAAAGGTGTATTGAGACATACTTTATTATTTCCGTTTGAAAAGTGGCGATTAACAACTTTTAAGATCAAATCTATATAAGAGAATTTTGTTTTTTTTTATATTATTTATTTATTTACTTAAAAGTAGAGCAAAGATTTTAGTTCTTTATAATTAAACAAAATGCCTATTTCTTTAAATTGCAGCTGGACAGCTTAGCGTTGATGTTAACCTGAATTTTAGTCCATGAATGAAGGCGATTCCTAGTACAGTTAAATTGATTAAAAAAATACATACACACACATATGTATATATACATACGTCAATAAATCAATCAAATTGTCACGCCTTTTCCCGTGGAGATAGGCAGAGACAATGGAGCGCCACTTGCCACGATCATGACATAACTCCCTCGCTATGAAAAAAATTGGTGGATATGAGGGAAGCAAGGGAGTTGTGTCAGGGTCGTGGCAAGTGGCGCTCCATTGTCTCTGCCTATCCCTGTGGAAAAAAAGCGTGACAATCAGATATTGATTGGTTGGTTTAAAAACCGGCCCTGACGCACTTCAGTCATCGAATTGTCAAATTAAAAATATCAACTAAAGTGATCAGTTTTAAGAGGTTATTGACCAAATGATCGCCAAGCTATTATCAGCTTTATGTATTAATTTAAAAATCTTATTTTTGATTATCTAAAAATCTGTCACTGCGTTATCTTTAACTGCTCCTTTGGTGACTTAATTAAGGCAAAATTTCAACGTCTTGAGTTTATACTAAAACATGTTGATAATATTATCTTGGTTTATAATTAACTTGCTATATACTTGAATTGGCAAATAATAATGTCACGCCTTTTTCCCACAGGGTTAGGCAGAGACAATGGAGGGCACTTGCCACGATCCTGACACAACTCACTCTCTTCTTTCACATTTACAATTCTCTTTATACAAGCTCTATGGTTATGGGCACTAGGCAACCTAGCTTTCTTGAGGATGTCTCCGATTTGGTCGGCGAACACCTTCCTGGGCCTGCCTTTTATAACGCATCCATTCCCATCAAATTTATAAATAATAATGTACGTGTTATTAACTGATCTTGTAACCGATAGTGGATGTGACTGCTACTTACCGCTATTTACTTTACCTACAGTTTATGAATGGAAGTGACTACCTACCACATCTTCTGCTTCTTTTTTTAATTTTTTAATTATTATACATTTCTATACTAAGCTACTAAAATGCGTATCATAGAAACAAGACAACCAAAGTACATATACCAAAGAATACATTAGTACCGGTGAATGGATTCGAACCCGTGCACTCGGCTGTAACCATTGCACTGCCATTAATAGCGTCTGTGCTGTTTGTACTGATACCTCAATATCACTCTGCCAGTGTCAAGTATAGGTAAAAATGCCGAAAAGATTATTATGTCGATTATTGAATGATGATTAAGTAAAGAATAATAAACTCGCTGCTCTACAGTGATATCTGAAAGTAGAAGGATACGTGAAGCAGCGTCACACGCCAGTCTTTAAGCCCATCAGCCAACAAGAACCCCCTTAAGGAATGATGCCTAGGATGCACCGGCCCATCTGCATTCCGTATCACAAAAGCAATATGGCAAGCAGACAGGCGCACGAAGAGGTAATCCGACATCGCACCCCTTCATAAACCACTCTAGTTTAACATCAGGCGAGATGCTGTCATATGTCAACAATAAAGATACGGTTGTAGAAAAAGAGTAAGAAATAAAAGAGTGCGTCTTTTTTTTGTAGAACAATCGACAAGTGGAAAGCTTAGCCTGCCCATGTGTTCTCTCCATTCTATAACCTTGGATCCTTCACGCGATGCGTGAAAAAGTACCTTTAGGCGGCATAGTGATGGCGACTGAGGCAGCTGTGAACAAATTCGGTTTTCTCAGTCGTCGTCACTCTTAGACCTCCTCTTGCTTATCATCGAGGTCTGATGTCGTGTCACAATAAAAAATGCATCAGCCCGTTTGCTTTTCGTATCACCAACGCGATACGACAACAGACAGGCGCACGAGGAGGTAGTCCGACATCGCACGCCTTTATGAACCACACTCTAGCTTAACATCAGGCGGGATGCTGTCATATAATATGTCGCACTAGTAAAAGAGGTTGTAGAAAAAGAGTAGGAAATTAAACATTACAGAAGAAGCAATTGGTTCTTTTGTAAAGTTGTAATTACGACGTATTCCTTCGTACATTGAGAGGGTAAACAAGTAACTCGGTCAGGTTATAAAAATAGGTAATTTGATCAATTAACGCATTAAGTAGATATTTATAAGAATAAAATGTTAATAGGTATGCAAAACTTGATACAATAATCTCACCACAAAATGAGATGATATTGGAAATGTATATGATACATATTAGCTACTTGTGTTATTGGGGACAACTGTTGATAGCTAGTACTTATATATGTATTTATTTTTTATTTTTTATAGTGACACGACATCTGACCTCGACTCGCCTGATGATAAGCAAGAGGAGGTCCAAGAGTAACGACGACTGGAATAACCGAGTCAGTTCCCGGCTGCCCCAGCCGCCGCCACTATGCCGGCCTAAGGAGCTTCTTCACGCATCGCTTGAAAGATCCAAGGTCATAGGATGGAGAGAACACATGGGCTGGCAAAGCATTCCACTTGTCAATTGTTCTACAAAGAAAAGACGCACCGAACTTTTTGGTATGTACAAGTATATATATTTAATATTTATTAGGAGAATTTAATCTATCCCACAAATTAGATAATGGATCGCCACTTGCCACGGTCCTGACACAACTCTCTCTCGCTTCCTTCCCATCTACTATTTTCTTCATACAAGCTCTATGGTTATTAGGGGAATAACGCGCATTAAATGGCGATACAATTCCTATTATATACTAATAAACCTATTCAATTTATAAAGACAATTTCATACAGATAAAAACAAAATATGTACGAGTAAGTCTAGTAATAAAAACAGAAAAACCCAGAGCAAATACTTTTCTTTTTCTTCGGGATATACTCGTAGATAGATTTTTTATATATTTAGAAACAATAATTATATTCCCAATTGTTAATTTAACTAAATAATTTATAGATATTCTCGAAATTATCATTATTTTTTTTTATTTTTTTTTTAAACAATGGTTTTATAAACTTTTTAAATATTTTGATTAAAAAAAGATTCCAATCTCCAAAACTATTACTATACCTAAACTACGATATTAACGCATAGAAAAAGATGGAAGAAACAAAAACAAAACATTTTTTTATTGTGATCCGATATGCCTGATTGTAAAGCGAGAGGAGACAAGAGGGCTGTCGACTAAAAAACCGACTTAGAATCACCTCATCCAGCCATGAATATATTAATAAGTTTGTGATAAAACTGCCATTTTTACCTGTCCCTACATAGAACTAGACCAGTTTGTAAACTGGTAGCGAGTACAGTGGCGAACGATGTAATTATATATCTACACAGTAGTGGATAATTGTGCCTGTACGTGCTTTGCCTAGTCATGGAATAGCTTTCTAGCCTAGATTAGAGCTGCCATCTGTAGGCTAATTTAACGTATAATTAGTTGCATGCTTTAAGAGTGGTAGGCAGTGGTACCCAGTCCGGGGTAGCACCACCACTTACAAGTATACAGACCGTGAAGTGATTTGGTCACGTTTCGAAATCAGCTTGTAAGTTGCCGGTTCCATCTAGGCCGGCATAGTGGATGTGATTGCTACTCACAGTTATTGAAATGAAGTAGCAGTGACATTCATTCATGGACCACACTTCGGCTTAACATCAAGCGGTGCTGTCAAATGTCGAGTAACAAAAAAAAAATGCAAATACAGGTGTCTAGGCTTCGAATATGATTTTGTCCCATTCAGTGTCGAGACCCTTGGTCCGTGGGGTCCTAGCGCTATAAGCCCCTTTAAGGAAATAGCAAAAAGGTTAGTCGACATCACAGGAGACCGAAGAGTTGGCAGCTACCTCGGACAAAGAATTAGTCTAGCTATTCAAAGGGGGAACGCTGCCGGTATCTTCGGAACCTTGCCTAAAGAGACTCCTTTTAAAAATGTATTTTAGGTATTTTTTTAAGGTATTTAGTATTAGCAGAATAGAGGTGTAATTAGTAATGATTTATAGTTATTGAGTTATATACGTCGGTGTCGTTACTTTTTTTATTGTGACTCGACATTATGATAGCATTCCGCTTGATGTGAAGCTATACTGCGGTCAATAAATGAGGGCGACTGCTACTACAGGTAAATAACTTTAAGTTGCAGTCTACTATGAGAGCCTAGTTGAAACAGGCTTACAAGCTGATCTTGAAACGCGAATAAGTCACTTCACGGTCTGTATACCTGTAAGTGGTGGGTGGTGGTACTACCCCAGATTGGCAGACTGGGCACCACTGCCTACCACTCTTGAACGGCTAACGTACGTACATACAAAGAAATAATTTAAATATATCAAACAATCAATCAAATTGCCACGCCTTTTTCCCACAGAGACAAAGAAGCGCCGCTTGTCACGATCCCAACATAACTTCCTCGCTTTTCTTCTATCCACAATTCTCTTCATACAAGCTCTACGGTTATGGGAACTAGGCATACATATATGAATGAATGGCAGCCCTAACCAATCCAGAATGATTGCCACTCGCTCTATATACAAAGCTATGTTTTATGGTAATAGCAAACGCCTACTTTCCAAATGTACAATTAAGTACAATAATACAAATTTTCCAATATTTTGGTGCGACATTCAATATTTGGTGGAAAAAAAAAACAAACCGAGAGCACGGGTTCTAAACCACTTGCCGGTACCAATGTATCTTTGATATATGTACTTTGATTGTCCTGTTTCTATATTATTCTATATTATCTATTTACCAAGCGTAAGTAAGAAATGTAAACAAAAATCTATAAATTCTTTATTTAGTTTCAGATTAAATTTTCTAGTAGGTTAAAGGGAAAATATGAGTTTCATAGGCGAGGGAGTAGTGTCAGGATCGTGGCAAGTGCTGCACCTTTGCCTCTGTCTATCCCAGGGGGAAAGCGTGACAAATTGATTGATTTTTTAAACCTAAAGAAGCAAGGCAACCGTTTGGTGGCAATGATAACTTTATTTTATTGTGATTCAACATATTTATTTATTTATTCATTTATTTACATGTCATGGGTTAGTAATGTCTTATATCTAAATTAGTTGTACTCCATAACTGCCCATTTGGGCGTGTAAATATTATGTCAATTATTACAATTTTATTATACAATCTACTATTAATACAAATATTATTTCCCATTAAAGTCAATATCATTATAAATTTAAAATTATGTCATTTAATTACATATATATTTATCACTAATTATGTTTATGTGCTGTCTTCCATGTACTCTTGTAAAGTGTAATATGTCTTGCCTATGAGGTATTCTTTCAATTTTCTTTCGAAGGCTGTGTTACATATTATTTCGCTTATGCATTCTGGAAGTCTGTTGTAAATCCTTGCTGACATTACATGTGGCACATATGACAGCACCCTGTTTGATGATAAGCTGTTTTGCGATCCATGAATGGAGGTAACAGCAACTATATCTAATTAGGTAAGTAGCAGTCGCATCCAGTGCCGGACTAGTTCAAACCGGCAACTAACAAGCCGTTCCCGAAACGCGACTTAGTTATTTCACGGTCAAAATATTGATAGCGGTCCTATCATCATACAAACCAAAATGTTGCAGTCCTTCTGTGTGGCTGGGGTCGCAGCAGTAAGTTTCTCTGTTCTATCATTTTAGCTAACGTAATTTATTATTTGTATTATTATGACTGTAACTCGATATTTGATTTCAAGTCAAAGAGTGACATCGACTGAAAATACCAACGGTTGCCTCAGTCGCCGTTACATCAGTCAGTGCCTCAGTCAGCAACTAGTTAAAGTAATAAACATTCTAAAATTTGTCTTAGTGAGAAATACGAGTATTATAACATTAAGTTATGTTAATGTTTGATAAATTATTAATATTTGTTTTTTTTTTGTAGCGTCTGTAGTTTTTTTTTCTGAATAAATAAATAAATCTACTATATTAACGAAAAAATACCTGAAACTAAAATTTTTGTTTCGGTTGTTTCAAAAATAAATAGGCAAATTTTGAAAGGAATAGTACCGAAACCAAATACTTAGTGTAGTTTATAGCGTCGTGTAGTTTCTATAATACGAGTACAACGTCATTTGGGTGTTTTCCGACCAAATCGGAGACATACTCAAGAAAGCTAGGTTGTCTCGTGCCCATAACCGTAGAGCTTGTATAAGGAAAATTGTGGATGTAAAGGAAGCAAGGAATTTGTGTGAGGATCGTGGTAAGTGGCGCTTCATTGTCTCTGCCTATCCCTATGGGAAAAAGGCGTGACAATTTGATTTGATTTGTCATTACAGAAACCACTATTGACATGATTGTATATAAACAAACAAACAAAAAAATACCTGTACGGTAGTAAAACTAACTAGATATTATTAATATAGTTACTATGAAAATTAAACCTTATACCATAGGTAGTAAAAGTTGTTATTAAACAAATAAAACTCATCAATATTTAATAATTTAAAAACAAGGGCTTGGTAACTAACAATAAGTAGTATTAAAAAGCAAATTATATAGTACCCAGTTGTCACGGACGTTATAAATGATAGGATGTGTATATATATATAGAATATATATATATATAGAAGAAATAGAGTGTATATATATATAGCGTTTTACAAATTGGAAACGTGTGAAGAGATAAAACAAGAACGACCCAAAAGATACAAAAGGATTAGACCCAGAAGATTAGATGGATTATAAAGATTAGACCTAGAAGATTAGAATTAATAAAAAAAGATTACTCACAAGATCAGTATGATTGGAAGAAAATTAGACCCAAAAAAATAGAACCATTCATTGATCTAATTGGGGACATTCTTAAAATAGCAGGATCCCATAGCTAATGTTTAAAGTGAATTGTGGATTCCATAATAAAGAAGCTGACGGGTTGTGTCAGAATGGTGGAAAGGCTCTGCCTATCCCCCTGGGAATTAAGGCGTGAAATTGTTGATCATCATAAACACAGATACACAGACAGGTCAAACTTATAACACCCCTCTTTTTGAGTCGGGGGTTAATAAAGCCCATTGTCCTCATATTGATTAAAATTGTACCTCATCAGTATAACTTAAGTTATTTAGTATGTGCGTGACTATGTAATAGGATGTTTAATACCTGTTATTGTTACTTAGAAGGTTGGGTTCACACGTATTGCGACCACATAGGTCACAAGACACGAAAGTAGGGATGTTAGGGAGCTCCGTTACCGTAACCAAAACTATCATATATCTGAAATAAAAACCTATCCGTAACCGAATCCGTTATAAAAGTTTCGGATAGGGGCGGAGCCGAAATCAAACATTTTATGATAGGCTTTTGTTTTTTCCCGGCCGAGCCGACACACTAGTATAAATGGGGATCAAATTCGGGGGCTGAGGTGCGGCGGGGCGTCAAGTAACCCCCACCCGTATCTTAGTGGCCGCTATTAGTAACGATCATAGCTCGGCGATGTCATTTAATATCGATAAAAACGTGTCCATATTTTCTTTGTTTGATTATTGAAAAATTAGTAAGTTAATTGAATAAAAGAGAGTCGTCAACCGGAGTCAGATGTGATTAAAATGTCTGAAAAAAAACATACAGTCACTATTCTCAAAATTAAATTAATACATAATTTATTATTGTTCCTGTTTAATGTTTATACTTCAATTTAATACAATTTAATAATAATATTTTTATAAACTAAATCTATTTGCTTTTGGAGGAAAGTGTGCGTTTATCGTTATCAACATTTTGCATGTTACTTCACTATTCATAATAGACACGTGACAATGACGTCACAACTGCATTCCTACCGCGTTTATTTAGCTCGTTAACTTATATGACTAGTAATACCAAATATATACCTATTTGTATTGTACTCCTAAAATTCCTTTAAAATCTAATATCCGTAACCGAAATCATTCGAAACTATCGGATGATCCGAAATAATTACATCCGCTACCGAATCTGAATATTTTTTAATACTTTTCCCATATCCGTATTCGTATTCATATTCGAAACATTCCTACACGAAAGTATTCAACTAGTGTGTGTTACCAGTGATGACATATGGCACCGACACGTGGTCCTTAAGCGGACAATGGTCGAAGTATCTTTGCGCGATAGAACTCGGAACGAGGATATTCGCCGAAGAACCAGAGTTACCGACATAGCTCGTAGGATTTCTAAATTGAAGTGGGCTGGCCACATCGCTCGAAGAACCGACAACGGATGGGAATGAAAGGTTCTGAGGGGACTCACGACTCACGGACTGATAACACAAAGAAAGTCACAAATAACCGGTGGTCGCAACTGGCATCTTGACGTTCGGAATGGCATTCTAAGGGGAAGCCTATGTTCAGCAGTGGAAGCCTTCTGAATGATGATGTTGACAACCACACCACATCGCAGCGACAAAACCCCCCTTCCCACTCTCTGTAACACCTAAATACCAGGGATGTCCCTTGAATCGGTATAAAGCGACTCAAATCACAGGGACCACATCGAGCCTACCACTAAAACCACTGTTAATTTTTTGTGAGACGAAATACTGCTAATACAGTTAAATAAGTATCAGTCACATCCACTATGCTTGGCCTAGTTGGAACTGGCAACTTACAAGCTGATCCCAAAACGCGACTAAGTCACTTCACGGACTGTATACCAGTAAGTGGTGTTACTTATCCTGCATACTGGTGGTATGGATCTGCATACTGAGCACCACTGACTTTTTAGTAACATTTTTTTTTGTAAATTTAATAATATTATAAAAATATTAATAATAAATATTACAAATAAAAGCTTTGAAACACTGTGCTAACCCCTGGGCTACGCCTGTCGTTAAATTGCTCGACTAAATTTTTTATTTTTTATTGTGACACTACATAAAACAGCACCCCGCTTGATGTTAAGCCAAAGTGTGGTCCATGAATGACTGTCACTTCTACTACAATTAAATAACTGTGAGTAGCAATCACATCCACTATGCCGGCCTAGATGGAACCGGCAACTTACAAGCTGATCCCGAAACGTGACCAAATCACTTCACGGTCTGTATACTTGTAAGTGGTGGTACTACCCCGGATCGGCAGACTGGGTACCACTGCCTACCACTCTTTAAAAAGGCGAGGCGATCTAATTAAATCGCCTCAGTCGCCTTCACAATACCGGCCAAAAATTCAAACTCTGGTAACAGTTTATTTTATTAAGACTTGAAATCTGACCTCGACCTTCGACTTGGTAAGACAGGGGAAGTCCAAGAGCGTCGACGACTGAAAAAACCGATTGCTCCATTCAAAAAAATGATATCATATTGTATTCGTATTAAAAACGGTAAAACCTAAAGAGTTACTGTAAATAATCTGTGTTGAGGAAATTAGAGGCACCGCAGGTAAACCGTGAAAGGAAATAAAAGGTAAACTCACAAGCTTTCATAATGGAAAGGATAATAAAATAGCATTTTTGGACCTGAAAATACATTCTCGGGTTATTTGTTATTATTGTGGCTCGACATTTGACACAACCCCGCCTGATGTTAAGCTGGAGTGCGGTCCATTATGGAGAAAACTGCTACGACAGTTAAATAACTGCAAGAGTAGAAGTCGCATCCACTACACGCGACTAAGTCATTTCAAGATCTGCATACTTGTAATATAATACAATAACCAATCAATCAAATTGCCACGCCTTTTTACCACAAGGATAGGCAGAGACAATAGAGTGCTGCTTGCAACGATGCTGACTCAACTGCCTTGGTACGCTTACATCCATAATTCCTTTTATACAAGTTCTACGGTACAATACAATCTTGGTTTATATTTCATATAATTATATAATATAATAATATTTTTTTTTTATATATTTTTTTTAAATCTTTATTAATGAGGCTGAGACAATTGAGCGCCACTTGCCACGATCCTGACACAACCATAGGAGGGGGCGTGACATGACAGATTAATTGGTTAAATAATGAGTGTTGGAAATTGGTTATAAAATTCACTCGAGTACTACGGGCGGCAGCGACCGAGCATCGAACCTTTTTACGATCAAATCTACATACATATACATTTTTTACATTTATATACTAAGCTACAAAAAAATAACTACAGTACCAATCTACACGGCGGCATGCAATTTTAAAAACTTATCCTGAAACACGACTAAGTCGACTACAAGTGTACAAAAAAGGAAATAACCTCAAGGATTGGTTTATTTTAATTTATTTAGGTTATAATTTTCTCCAAAAGGCGCAAACAAAATTAAAATTAGGTTGGCCAAATATTGACACAAAATGCACTTTAACACGGAAATTTTCGTAGTAAAAAGCTTGAAAACATCACGACAGGGTGACAACACGGCACAAAGGAAATGGACTAAGGCATGTCACGCAACGGATTGGGGAGGGCAAAACCTTTAAACCTTTAAAATTTGACCCCTTAAACATTACGCCTACACACAGCAATTTTTTATTTTATTTTATTTATTGTGACACGACATTTGACCTCGATCCGTCTGATGATAAGCAAGAGTGACGAAGACTGAAAAAACTGAGTCAGTTCATGGCTGCCTCAGTCGCCGTCACTATGCCGGGCAAAGGTAATTCTTTACGCATTGCTAAAGGATTCAAGATTATAGGATTGAGAGAACACATGGACTAGCAAAGCATCCCACTTGTCGATTGTTCTCTATTTGCCTTCTTTATTTTGCTCACAATTTTGACTTACTTATATTGTATTAAACAATTTTTATGCGGCTTACTATCGCATAAAATGTGTTTACATCATTTATCAATGTTCTCGCTAAATAAAAAAAAAATACTTATATTGTCTCAATAGTTATCTGACGCCTTGATAATATATAGATATAAATTACGTACACACTACATTTACCTAAATACACATAATATAATAGGTAGGCCTCCCACTAGGTGGACTGGCGACATAGTTAAAGTCACGAATAACCGGTGGATGCAGCTGGCATCATGTCATTGGAAATGGCATTCTAAGGGGGAGGCCTATGTTCAGCAGTGGACGCGTTCTGGCTGATGATAATGACATAATATAAATAAATATAAAGCATTGTCAATTAATAATTCTGACACTTTAGCATTTATTCATAGTTTAGATATTCAGTAAAGGACTTAGATGACTGAAGACAATTTGTTCCACTGGCGAGCAGCGTACACAGTTAAAGAGTCTGAGTAGAGGCTGGAAGTATGGGGAGGAAGTTAGAGCTATGGTGGTCAGAGCGACGTGAAACGATCTTTCAGGTAAGTAGGGACGTGGGTTGTTAAGTATTAGATAAGGTTTATTGAGACAATGGAAAGACCTTTGGTTTTGTATAAATATAAATATTGAGGTCAAAATGTAAACGTCCAAAAAGATACATTTCTTTTGACGAAGGCAGGAAAAGGATAATTTACCAAATTGCCAACCTGTGAACGGTAATCTGGCAACATCTGTTCAACTAAGCCACTCGTACCACATTCGAGTTCCTGTTCGTAACGAAATTGCATCTGTGACTTATGAAATATTTTTTAATTTAATTAAATTAGTCTTTGTTGTTTAAATTATATTTTATTTAAAAGGAATGCGAGTATTTTTTTATTAGGAGAGACTCTTACACCAAGAGCGTCCCCTTCTTTAGTAAATTTAAACTGCGGATTTTTTAAATAATTTAATTTATTTATTTTATTACTAAAATTTAAAGTAGAAATATATTACCGTTGATTGAGGATAAAAACCAAAAAAAATAATCTAATTGTCACGCCTCTTTCCACGGGGATAGGCAAAGACAATGGAGCGCCACTTGCCACGATCATGACACAACTCCCTCGCTTTCTTCACATCCACAATTCTCCTCATACAAGCTCTAAGGTTATGGGCACTATGCAACCCAGCTTTCTTGAGGATGTCTTCGATTTGATCAGAAAACACCCTCCTGGGCCTGCCTTGTTTAACGCATCCATCCACATTAGATTTATAAATTGATAAAAAATACTTGTGGGTAAATACCAATGTATCTTTGATATATGTTAGTCGTCCTGTTTTTCTGATACGAGCACATTTAATACCTTAGTACAGAATGTAATAGGAAGTTTTTTAACTTAGTCGCCTACATTTAATCAAATTGTTACGCCTTTTTCTTACATGTAGAATTTCACGTAGCAATCGCATCCACTATGCTGGCTTAATTGAAATCGGTAACTTTCAACCTGATCTCGAAACGCGATAAAGTCACTTCATGGTCTGTATACTTGAAAGTGGTGGGACAACCCCGGAACGGCAGATTGGGCTAATGACTATCAGCTGCCTACCACTCCAACAACATGATGACTTTCTCACTGTCATGAAAGTGATCTCAGTTAAATTTGTACCTAAAACGTCAGCCTCGTTTTTTGTTACATTGTTAAGCAAAATAACTAACTTGTTCACACAATCTAAAAAATATGCCGTTAATTCATAATCGTCGTGCTAGTGGGACTATAGACCGAGTCAGTTTACGGCTGCCACAGTCGCCGTCACGATGTCGGTCTAATGTGCTTCTTTCCGCTCGCTTGAAGGATCAAAGTTTACTAAATAGGAAGAACAAATGGACTGGCTAAACATTGTATTTACTTCTGTAAAGCATGTATAAATTCCTTAATTTAGCAATGAAAAAATATAATTTAGGTTTGGATTTTTTTAAAGTTCATATCTTTTAAACATAATTATATTTTTAAACATTTATAAAAAGATTATTATGAAAAAAAAATACATTCCAAAGGTCGCCTTGAAATTTTTTTTGGCCGTGGTGGCAGTGCAATGGTTACGCAAGCCGAGAGCACGGGTTCGAAACCACTCACCGGCTAGCTAGATATTAACAGTTATTAAATTGCGTACATATTTAGGAAGCTCTATGGTTATGGGTACAAGACAACCTGGCTTTCTTGCGGATATCTTCGATTTGGTCGGTAACCCCTGTCTGTCTATCCCTGTGGATAATAGGCGTGACGATTTGATTGACTAATTAATATTTGGGAAAAAAATTTAGAGTACATATAAATGTCAATATTCATACGAGCTGACGACTAAAACACCGACTCAGTTTACGGTTGCCTTGCCTCAGTAGAAAATATTCTTATTGTTAAGGGATCACTCATTTTGGGCTTTAATATAGTACTTTTGTAATGTCCAATGATGAAAAAATATATAAATGGTAGTTTCGATACTTGTGTTGATAAAACTAATTACAATTTTGCTTTTAATTGCTGTGCAATTCAGTTATTTGGTAATTACAAAGACACGCCATATTAACAGTTTCGCTTGGAACTGCCATAATTATAGTTTGATTATTTTACACACCTAAACTATGCAAGACAAAGGATATATTCCAATTACTCCAATTAGTTTAATGTATGAAGATCACAACTTCATACATTAAACTATTTTAAAATGTATTTGCGACTGTTAATACAATTAAGCTTAAGTCCCTATACAATTTAAATGATGTACTTTATAACAAAAACAATAAACTTTTTATTCATTTTGACACATCTGACTACTACCCGCTTGGTGATGGGCAAGAGAAGGTTTAAGAGTAACGACGACTGAAAAAAAAACAAGTTTGTTCACAGCTGCCTCAGTCGTCGTCTCTATGCCGGCTAAAGGTGCTTCTTTACGCATCGCTTGAAGGAGCCAAGGTCATAGGATGGAGAGAACACATGGGCTGGCAAAGCACTTTACTTGTCGATTGTTCTACAAAGAAAAGACGTATCAAACTAAGAATGAAATAATAATGTAGTCCGACCACCTTAACGAGTCTACCAAATTGGTCATTTTCATGAAAGTTTCGCTCATTTTTATAATCGGCCAGTAACGCCTTTATAAATGGCCCATAAACAACTAATATATTATACCGTACTTTAATGTAATAGCTATAGATATTTTCCTAAACATGTATTAAGCTTTTCAGCATAATGTGTTTTTCTTTTTTTTAACAGCACTTTTTTTGACCGTAATAGTGATAGAGACTGAAGGAACCGTAAACATTTTTCTTAGATTTTGCGCGAACATTGATTAATGAATTAAACAAATTTTATGCGGCTTACTATCGCGTTTATTTTGGTTTTGATTTTACAATTTTATTTTAATATTCCGACGTTTCGAGAGCTTTGCAGTCTCTCCGTGACCACGATGGCTGCAAAGCTCTCGAAACGTCGGAATAATAAAATAAAATTGTAACACAAAACCAAAATAAACGCGATAGTAAGCCGCATAAAATTTGTTTAATTTATTAATCGTGAACTGTTTTTTTTTAGTTTACAGTTCCTTTTCAGTCGTCGGCACTTTTTAAAAAAGTTTAATTTTAGGTTCTTATTTATTTTGGCTCGATATGTAACAACACCCGCCTGTCTTTAAGCTGGAGTGCGGTCAATGAATTCCTAGTTTCAAGGACTCGTCCAAATGTTCCTAGGAAATTTCTCTGTGGTATTGTGGAATAGTTAAGGTAATCGACATAGTTTGACATTGTTAAAGGTTAAGGTTATAATGATTTTTGTTTTCAAATACCTTCAAAATATTCCCCTTGATGTCAGATTAACTAATACTACACTTTCAGACAACTTATTAGTACCTACTTGAAATATTGAGTGGTAACCGTTGTCATGATTACTAAATTATAATATGACGAAATCTGTAACAGTATTAATTAGTTACAATAACAAATTAGGCGACCGTGGTGTAGTGGCAGTGCAATGGTTACACAAACCGGAAAGCACGAGTTCGAGACCACCCACCGGTACCAATGTGTCTTTGATATATGTACTTCGGTTGTCCTGTTTCTATGATACAAGCACTTTAGTAGCTTAGTATAGAAATGTAAATTAAAAATAAAATAGAATGATCGTTATATTTTTTCAGACATTTTTTTATTGCATTGTGTCAGGATCGTGGCAAGTGGTGCTCTACTGTCTCTGCCTATCCCTGTGGGAAAAAGACGTGACAATGTGATTGATTGATTGATTTTTTTTATTGTGACTCGACATCTGACCTCGACATCTGACCTCGACTTGCGTCATGAAGCTATTCCTCTATGGACGCGGCTAGGTCTCTTTAGAACAAAGCGTCTCTTTCCACGATTTTCACATAACACTCGCTGTTTATTTTTAATATTGCATAAAACATATTAGGACTTTAGCTGTCCTGTTTGTAAGACACAAGCACTTTTGTCACCTTTTTCCCAAAGGATAGCTGAAAGTAAATGCTATTTAGCATTAAGCTTGCCCATTGCATTGGGTTTTATTGTGCAATAAAGAATGTTATTATTATTATTACTAGTAGCTTAGTATAGAAATCATCATAAGCCAGAAGGCGTCCACTGCTTAACATAGGCCTCCCCCTTAGAACGTCATTCCAAACGACAAGATGCCAGTTGCATTCACCGGTTATTTGTGACTTTCACTATGTCGTCGGTCCACCTAGTGGGAGGCCTACCTACATACGACGGCCTACCTCGTACGCTGCGTCTTCCGATTCGTGGTCTCCATTCTAGAACCTTTCTTTCCCATCGGTTGTCGGTGGCTTGTATGGCCTTGAGCGATATGGCTAGCTCATTGCCACTTCAGTTTTCAAGTATGGAAATGTAAAAAAATAATAAACAATTAACTCTTAGTCCTTCTAATAATGTCTGAAAGTGTATTTCACCTTGATGTTGGCATAGTAATCTATAATATCTAGCGTGCGTGTAGATTGTATCAACTTGTGTGATTCGTGTAGCTAAAACCTAACATTACAATATACACATATTCAAATGATTATTACCCTTATTTGTTAGTTAAATAGAAGATCTTAAGGTCTAGAATTGCGTGTCATTTTTTCATGTTGTATAAACTGTTTGTTAGGTCGTATGTACACTTTGAAGTTAACCTGACAGCCTTTGTGTACTTGCTACCAAGTTTTTTACGTACAAAAACACGCGTTTATTTCCTACTACCCTCACGTGTTTAGTTTTTTAAAGGAAACTACTGGATAACTGGACGTGAGTATTCCTGAATAATTAAATTGCTAATAAACGTGCTTGTATTATAGAAACTAGGCGACTATGGTATATGTATCAAACATACATTGGTGCCAGTAAGTAGTTTTGAACCGGAGGCTTTTGGTTTTCGAAGCCAATTTCACAATCACTACACAATCAATACACATGGTCGCCTTGTATAAATGATAAGCTTTTTTTATTACAATAATAATCTTTATTCCAATTTTATTTATAGGTATTTATAATAGGTACACAATGTATTTTAGCAAAATAAAACTTAAGAGTACAACTAAATGGCATCTGACAGTGCTAAAATTCTCAACATGCATACACAGTAAGATTAACATATAACTAATAAAGTTTACTTACTTAAAGTTTAATTACTTTGGACGGCATAGTGACGGCGACGATGGGGATGCCGTGAACTAACTCGTTTTTTTCAGTCGTCGTCACTCTTGGACCACCTCTTGCTTATTATCAGGCGGGTCGTGGTCAAATGGCGTGCCGCAATAAAAAAATAAAAGTATACTATTTGAATCAGTTTTTTTCAGTCATCTACGCTCTTGGATTTCCCCTTGTTTACTATCATGCAAGCGGAATAATTTAAGGCAAGTTAAGGTACAATAATTTTCACATTTTCATTTCAGTAAGTATTTTTAACTTAACAAATATTTGTAATATTTATTCTAATTAATAAATATTACAAATAAAAGCTATGATTCAAATTTGTGCTTCGACCGGGAATTGAACCCTGGACATTAGGGATAACGGACTGATGGCTAACCAATGCGCCACGCGTGTCGTATTCATATTCGTTGCATCACTAGTCTAAGCCATATTTAATTGTTGTCTACACCATCAATCTAAAACTTCATTAATCTATTCATTAACGAGACCGATCATAACAAAAAATACATTAAACGGAAACAGTGATGGAAAAAAAATGAAATCCATTTTGAGTTATTCAAAAACAATAATGATACTGATTCGGACAATAGATCAATCGATAAATGCCACTTAATAAATCACAAAAGATAATGTATGTGTCTATTTGCTGCTTTGATTCAAAACTCAGTAAAAACTGACGACACAGTTTGTTACGCGGAAAGTCCCAGGTTCGATTTCCAGTCGGAACAAATATTAAAAAAAACAAAGAGGCGGATAATTGCCCACTGCCCAGTCTGACGATCCGGGATAATACCACCACTTACAAGTATAGGTATAGATCCCGGCAAACAAAAAAAGCGCTGGCATTGAAGCTGTGCAGTAACTTATTTTGTTACTACTTGATGACAATAATAGTATCTAGAGTAGTGTTTCCCCACCTTTTTTAGGCTATGCCCCACCTTAACATTTCTAAAATTCCCCATTTCTAATTATGTCCCCCATTTACAGCATTTCTTTAAGAATTTGCCTTTTTTGATAAATTTGTCACCGATATCTAGCATTGCATTTAAATAACTCAAAGCGAAAGGGTTAAAGTCGTGTCGAGTCAATTTTTATATTGCCCCCCTTAACTATCAAATTGCCCCCCTGTGGGGTGTGCGCCCCACATTGGGAAACACTGATCTAGAGCGTGAGGTCGCATGCCTAATTAATCTATTGTTTTATTAAATTTACATTAAATTATTTAGTATATGTTTGAGCGCGGTCTGTAGCACATACAAATGGTGCATATTCCGCGTGATCCGTGTATCTCATAACCACCATTTCTAACATTTACCATTTTACCAATTAAATAGACATGAACTCACAAGTGATTTCAATATATTTATCCTATTATTCTGCATCGCACATACCAATATCCTGCATCTGCTGTACGGCAACCATACACCTACTTTTTGTTTTACACATATATAAAATTTGAAATATTATTAATTATTTGCACGACTTTATACATGTAGATCGGAGGAGTTGCTTCCACCGCAGTCATTCAGAGCCCTTTTTAATCTGCTAATTCTTATACTGCGCAGCTTAAAATTCAGCGCTCTTTTTTTGCCGGGAACTATACAGTACTTAGTCGCTTTTCGGAATCAGCTTGTTTGTTGCCTGCCCTAGACCAGCATTGTGGATGCGACTGCTACTTGCAGTTTTTTTTATTGTAGTGGCAGTCGCCTTTAACCATGGACGTATATGTAGAGCCGCAATAAAAAAAGGTACGATCAACTCGGAACATTCACCGTGGTATTTAGCGACTGCATTTTGACATTGCGCATCCTAATCCTAATACGGTAACGTATCAACAGACACGAGTTTATAAAATTTGATGGTAGATAAATTAAATCTCCATTTTTAATTAATGTTTTAATTTTAGTTTATATTTTAGTAATATAGTTTATAGCTAAATCAAACTATTTTTACATAAGCTGTATCTACTCTACATTTCTACTGTAAGCGTATTTGTATCATAGAAACAATACGACTTAACTCACACTCTTGGACCTCTTCTGTCTTCGGGTCATAATAAAAAAATGTATCCAATTAGGCAACTATACCGGCCTAGTCGAAACCAGCGACTTTAAGCTGATACCAAAACGCGAAGTATTTCAAATAAAAGCTATGAAACAAATATTTACTCCGACCGAATCCGAACCAGAGACTCCGCGTGCCGTGTCGTGAATAGGAAAACACCTTACTATGCGCTATCCCCATTGTGTGTAACCTTGGAGGATCCTTCAAGAGAGGCGTAAAAAAGCTAAAATTGCTTTTAATTTATTAAAGCTTAACCTTGTTCCTACCTCGTCTTTTCACATCCGTAATACCCGCACAGGTCGGGGAAAGCATCCACATTATATCGACCAAATCAGCAGTCGAACTAAAAAGTTTAGGGCGTCTTTTCTTTGAAGAACAATCGACAAGTAGAATGCTTTGCCAGCACACGTGTTCTTTCCATCCTATGACCTAGAATCCTTCAAGCGATGCGTGAAGAAGCACCTTTGGCTGGTATAGTGACAACGACTAGGCAGCCTTGAACTGACTCGGTCTGTCGTCATCACTCTTGGAACTCCTCTTGCTTATCATCAGGCGGGTCGACGTTAGATATCGTGTCACAATAAAAATAATCTAAAAAACAGGTATTACTAAATAAAGAATAACGAAACATATTTCTTGCTGTCAATTTGGTCAATTATACTATTTTGTGCGGGGATTTACAAACATAAATCAGTTGGAAATTCAATTCACATAGAAACGCAAGTTGTATGGTTTCTATAAATCAATTTACAAAACAAGCTCACAGTCTACCCACACAATAAAATGGTGTATTCCTATATATGTATGTATGTCATATGTTATTCTATTTGTATGTTATAACTCTATAGATATACCACTCGAAAAACTGACAACCGATGGGGAAGAAAGGTTTTAGAGTGGAGACCACGAACCGGCAGATGCAGCGTCGGTAGGCCTCCCAATAGATGAACTGACGAGTCCCGAATAACCAGTGGATGCAACTGGCATCTTGTCGTTCAAAATGGCGTTCTAAGGGGGACTATATTCAGCAGTGGACGATTTCTGGCTGATAATGATGATAGATAGATATCATAGTAATTTTAAGAGTGGTAAGCAATGGTGTCTAGTCTTACGTGAATTAACTTCTTTTTCTAATGTGAAGACCAATAAGTTTAGACCAATTACTTCAAGAATGCCCCAGTCGCCGTCACTATGCCGGCCAAAGGTGCTTGACGTATCGCTTGAAGGATCCAAGGTCATTGTATGGAGAGTACACAGGGGCTGGCAAAGCATTCCACTAGTCAATTGTTCTTCAAAGGAAAGACGCACTGAACTTTTTAGTTTAATTATTAATATAATTAAATTGTTGTTAAGCTGGAGTACGGTTGTGGCGATCTTTTCCAGCACTAAATTTTTTATAATTCATTTTTATTAAAAAAGCAGTCTTCTTCTCGATTTCAACTTGTGCGTTTCATTTTCATGTCATTAACCACATAGCGTCAAACGGACAATGAATAGATGTGACTGCTACTACAATTTAACAGCAAGTAGCAGCCACATCCACTATCCATCCACATCCATTTGGAACCAGCAACTTATAAGCTGATCCCGAAAAGTAAGAGGTGGTACTACCCCCGATCGGCAGACTGGGCACCACTGCCTACCACTCTTAAAACGTATATTATAGATCTATGTATTAAAAGTCATATTTCAAAGAAAAGAATAGAATTAATGTTATTAAAAAAATGGTATATAAATTTATAGAGTCGGCATTTTTAAATTAACTTCAGTAATGTTAAGAATTTTTAATAAAGAAAATATTATTTTTTCTTTATATTACATTTCTTCCTAAATAAAATAAATTATTTTGTTAGAACCAATTCGTCGGTAATTTGAATTTTTGGTAAAAATTATCACGTATATATTAAACAATTTTATAGGAAAAAAAATTGGTTTGGCTACCAATAAACATGGGGCTTGTTAGATGTAAAAAAAAGTTTTTCTTATTTTGACATGACAATTGATTTCGACCGGCCTGATGATAAGCAAGAGGAGGTCCAAGAGTGTCGACTGAAAAATGTCTCCTAAATAAAACATAACTAATATAACATAAAATTTCTCAATCTTGATTCTTCACAAAAAAATATAACAGCCTTGCAATCTCTTTCTAACCCAACAAATAGAAAGAGAGGCATTGAGTTATAATGTAGAAAATGACACCTACATAGACATGAAGAGTTACCTTATAATAAATTAATCAATTCATCTGTATTCAAGGCGCTATGTACAGGAAATTGGTTGAAAATAACCCTGCCCTTTGAACTTAGATCCGAACCCCAATTCAACCCCGTACCCCTTACATTACGGCGCTTCTGAAATAAGCCCTGTATCGGTTTAACAAATTATAATCAAGTACAAGTCTATATTTATGTGTAATTTAAATTTTTGGGTTATAATTTTGTGTAAGATCTCAAGAGGAGAGATAATAAGGTGGTACATTGACGATAGGCGTGGCCGAACGGTTAGCAATGTTGCGCGTAAAGTCCTGGGTTAGATTCCCAGTCGGAGCAAATATTCGTTTCATAGATTTTATTTGTAATAATTAATAATTATTTTTATATTGCAAATATTTGTTAATAATAAAAGAGAGGTGGGTTATTAAAGAGTGGTAGGCAGTGATACCCAGTCTGCCGATCCGGGGTAGTACCACCCCGGATCGGCTTACAAGTATACAGACCGTTAAGTGATTTGGTCGCGTTTCGGGATCAGCTTGTAAGTTGCTGGTTCCAACTGCCACTCACAGTTATTTCACTGAAGTAGCAGTCACCACTATTCATGGACTGCACTCCAACTTAACATCAGGCGGGGTGCTGCTTTATGCCAAGTCACAATAAAAGAAAATCACTACGCTCAATAATCCTGTACTTAATTCAAATCTATAATTTTGTATTCGAATACAAAAAATATATAACTGGTTATTTATCATTAAAATTTAGATTTAAAAAAAAAACTTGGATTCTGCAGAACCCATTACACAAGTGGGTAATTTAAAAATAAATAGTAAATCACAGAAGACACAAGAAGTCGTATTATAGTTTGTTTAAAATTAAATAACGAAAAAATGCGTTAGTTTAAAAACTAAATAGTCACTAGACGCCGAATGCCGCAGGTCATTTTTTAATTTTTTATTATTATCACACATTTCTATACTAAGCTACTAAAGTGCTTGTATCATAAAAACAGGACAACCAAATTACATATACCAAAGATACATTGGTACCGGTGAGTGGTTGCGAACCCGTGTCCTCGGCGTGCGTAACCATTGCACTGCCACTACACAACGCGCGCCTTAAATCAATATTTATTAAGACGCGCTCTTTTTTATTAATTATCATGGCTCGACATATTTGACAGCACCCTGTCTAATGTTAAGTTGAAGCGCGGTCCACGACTCTAGCTTAATATCTGACTGTAATCAGCAGTCACTTCCAGTAAGATGAAACTGACCTCGACTCGCCTTATGAAAGCAAGGGGAAGTCCAAGAACGACTACTGAAAAAAAACGCTTTTTCAGTAGTCTATAAAGTCTCTTTAGTTGCCGTCACTATGTCGACTTATGCAGAAGTGAATAAAATTTAAAATAATATTCAAAATTCATCGTCACAACTAAGCCCTAAAATTATTCTACTCCAGAAATTTTACAAGGCGACTGTGTTGTAGTGGCAGTGAAATGGCTACGTGAGCCGAGTGGCACAGGTTCAAAACCACTCACCGGTATCAATGTATCCTTGATATATGTGCTTTTGTAGTCCTGTTTCTATAATACAAGTACTTAAGTAGCTTAGTATAGAAATGTATAATAAATAAAATACATCGTCTCATTACCCTGGAATTCACATTTTCGACGATTTCCCTTCGATCGCGTGTGAACTGCAGCAGTTAACAAAAAACACATGATTTTTTGTCTATGTATCTTGCTTTTTTCAATAAATACTATTGTCGGTCTGTCTGCATAACTTGGAACTCTTTCCAATAAGCGGTGTCTATTGTAAGTAAGTCTGTGTTTTAAAGGCACCGGCGCATGTGAGGTTAAGTTTTTTCCCGCGTTCCATACAGCAACTGCCTGATTACCGGATACGGAGCCGAATTTCTGGCCGAGCTTCTGTTGAATGTGTGTAAGAATTGTAAGGATAAGACTTAATTTTATTTTTATTGTAACTCGACATCTGACCTCAACTTGTATGCGTAAGAAGTCCAAGAGTGCCTACGACTGGAAAACCGACTAAATGCACGGTTGCCTAAGTCGCCGTCACTATACCGGCGTGCTATGTTCTTACTGCATTTCTTTAAATATTATCACGACATAATGTGTATGATATCTATACATTTTAAATAAGTATATATATAATATACTTATATATAATTACATATATAAAATATGTAGTAGGAGAATGTATTTGTTAGTAAGTACGACATAAATATGTCTTTTATTAACTGTGCATTAAATAATTTATCTGTCTATCTAAATATGGGTATAAATATAAAGTACCTTAGAGCTTGTATGACGAGAATTGTTAATGGGAAGGAAGCGAGGGAGTTATGTCAGGATCGTCGCATGTGGCGCTCTATGGTCTCTGCCTATCCCTGTGGAAAAGGGCGTGACAATTTAATTGATTGGTTCATATAAAGTATGTGGGAAATTTAACTTTATTTTTTAAATCTTTGCTTTTTGTAAATTAAAATATTTCTCTCTTGTCCACAATGCAGAGATTCTCTCATCTCTGATTTATAAATCCCTTCTGTAAATATCGTGACCTAATTTGTTTTTTCTAGGATCTCCTTTTGCTTTCCATCAGGCATATTAAGGACAGATGTCGAGTCACAATAAAAAAAAAACTATTATATATTTAACAATACATTGATCATAGGTTTAATTTATTATATTTTTTTATTAATTTTCCTTTCTATACTAACCTACTAAAGTGCTTGTATCATTGAAACAGGACGACCAAAGTACATATATTAAAGAAACATTGGTACAAGTGAGTAGTTTTGAACCCGTGTTCTGAGTTGACGTGACCATTGCACTGCCACTACATCACGGTCGCCTTAAATATGAATCTTATTATGAAAGTAAATTCTTCTCATTGATTTATTTATTATTGTTTTTGTTTTAACGAACCACATCCATATTATTCTAGCGGTATGCATGTCGTACTAGGTCAACGGTAACAAAAAAGTCTCAGTCCAAAAAGAAAGGCTGCTGAGTAAGATCGTGTTAAACTTATTATTTTAAAATAAACGGACTTCCTTTACGCGCAATTGGACAATGTAATTTTTATTGTTATACCAAAGATATCTTTATTTTAGGGCAGCCGTTGTTTATTCTTTATAAAATGGTCTTCTAACTAACAGGCTCTGCGGACTTTTTGGTTAGCCCTGCAGGCCGCCATTAATAACCTACAAAATTTAAATTGTGACCGCGTAATACACTGAGAATTGATGTTCATTTTCATTGGCAGTTCAAGCTTATTGAAACTCATTATCCGAATGAATAAAGGTTGTTTTTTACGCTAACAGCGACCGCGTAACTTTTTGACAAATAAGAGTGAATTTCATTTTCATTCCCATTGTGTACAAGTCAAGCTAATAGAAGCGTGTTGTTAATATCAAAATTAATTGTATTTACGCACTCCTAGATTTAACGCACCGAATTACGGCCGGGAAAAGCATCCGCATTCTGTCGACAGAAACGGCAGTGGTACTAATAAAGGTGCGTAAAGTTTTTAAAGACCAACCGAAGATGCTTGTGACTACGAATATGGAATATGGTTGCCTGAACTTGATCTGCCTGATGGAGGTCCAAGAGTGCCGACGACTGAAAAAATCAAGTCAGTTCACGGCTAACATAGTCGCCATCATTATGCCGACCTAAGAAGCCTCAATAAAAGAAACTTTATACTTAAAAGGCTTTTAATTTCATAAGTTTATAAGGTTAAAGATTATGTTGAAAGTTTGCTTAAAATTGTCAAAATAAGCACCTTTGTAAAATTTATCTGAAATTCTTTGACTAAATAATCAGATAATTATTCAACGATCCTTTGCGAAACTCTTTATTAATAAATCATGCTTAGACGTAAGGAAAGTTTTATCAACCGAATTTTAATACATTCAATAAAACATCGTATAATTTAATCTTAGTTTCTTTTTTGTATTACAAGTAATACAAATAATTAAAAGGGAATTTTGATAGATAAGGTTTTTAAACCGTGGGTTAAGTTTGTTGTAGGAATAGGTTGTGAATGAAAATGATTGCCCGAATTATTATCTTTAAGCATGAAATTTTAGCTTTTGACAAACTTCCAGAATGTCCGATTATGCTTCAAGCGAATATTGGAGTTTACTTTAAAATAAAAGTTTAATTGAACCTTTATAATTCTAACAATCTCTTGTTAAAATCTCTGATTTTGTTCGTTTTTGTTTCGCTAAAGATTTTATCTTAAAGGATTAAAACGTATTCTTTGTTAGGATTTATTAAGTTTTTTTGTCCTAAAAATAGATTAATGTAGGAGGCGATTAGTAAAAATAATTATTCTTTCCTCTAACTTATTTCTTTCTTGGTATGTTAGGCCGGGAAGCACATTTAACCGCATAGTGACGGCGACTGAGGCTATTGTTAACACTATTCAGCGACTAAGTTTGTACACTATATTGTACAAACTTAGTCGCGTTTCAGGATCAAAGAACTTATTGTCACCCTCAGATCATATGAGTATTATATTATATAATCTGAAATGTCACTGCTACTACAATTTAATATCTGTAAGTATAAATACATCTACTTTTCCAGAGTGTGAGAGGACACTTCCGTTGCATTAAGGTCCTCAGCTGGTTGCAATTACCACCCTACACAGATGCAAATCCCCCCATAGTGACCACGTCGCGTTCGGGGACTAGTTTGTGTAGCACCGGTTGCTTTGGAGGTTGAGCTGACCTGCAGTATCCCGGTGAGAATTTGTTGACCCGTCGACCAGGGAGACCCGTAGCAACGGTTAACCACTGGCCGCCGGCCGCACAGTACAGGGGCCTGAGCCCACTGCTAACCACGGAGGGAGGCTGCGCATAATCTCGGGGTGATTCGTCTAGATTTTTTTACATTAATATACTAAGCTACTAAAGTGCTTGGTATCATAGAAACAGAACAACCAAAGTACATATATCAAAGATACATTGGTACCATTGCACTACCACTACACCACGGTCGCCTTGAACTATATTTTCATTCTAAAAAAGCAAAATTTAACAGTTTAATATTTATTCATCATTATTAATAATTTCCGCCCGTATTCCCATAGCGATAGGCAGAGACGACGTGATCCACTTTTCACGATCCTTACGCCTTTTGAATTGTAAACTAAATATTACAAATAAAAGCTATGAAACAAACTTGCTAACGCATTGATTTGACTAATGCGCCACGCGATTATAAGTCCATTTAAAATTATACTACTCATTGAACTAATAAAAGTTGTAGATAATCACTTTGGTGAGGTAAATGTTTTTTTTTTAAACCAAAACTGTTCCCACAGAATATAGAGCGGTAATGTCTTGCTCTACACTGTGAGATAGAAGCTACATCCGCTCAAGCCAGCCAGCCCATGTGGTCTCTCCACACTAATATTATAGATCGGGAAAAGCGTGGAGTGTGGACCATGAATGGATGTCACCCTCAGATCATTTTTTTTTAAATTGTATTATAAGTATTATATGATCTGAGATGTCACTGCTACTACACTTTAATAACTGTAAGTATCAATCACATCCACTATGCCGGCCTAGTTGGAACAAGCTGATTCCGAAACGTGACCAAATCATTTCACGGTCTGTAAATTGTGATTGAATTGATTGATCCCGAAACGCGACTAAATCACTTCACTTTTGGACCTCCTCTTGCTTATCATCAGGCGGGTCGAGGTCAGATGTCGTGTCACAATAAAAAAGTAATACTAGCTTCTAATGGAATACGAACCTTAAAGGTAAACTTGAAAAACGCTTAGCTTGTATTAATGGAAAGCTATAGCGACTTGTTTCACTTAATTATCATTTAGGAGTGAACTCATTTTTATTTGTTACTTTGAACGTTGTGATTAAGTAGCTTCGATATCCTATTGTCTTTGTCTAATGAATAGCAATTACAACTATGATAGAAAGAGAGAGAAATATGTATGCTCCTTTTTTACTGGGATAAAAGGGGGAACTCCTTTTGAGCCATCTTGGGGAGGGGATTTAAGAGTGCAAACGACTGAAAAAAATGACTCAGTCTACGCCTGTCTCAGTCATCGTCACTATGCCGCCCAGAGAAGGGCACTATATTTAAAAGTGTTTTTAAAAATATCCTATTTAATGTGTCATTCAGTCAATTTGTCATGCCCTAATTCTCACAGGGATAGGCAAAGACAATAGAACGCCACTTATCACGTTCCCGACACAACTTCCTTGCCTCCCTTACATCTACAATTCTCTTCATACAAGCTCTAATCATTCTCATAATCCAAGCGGCTGACGGAGAAGTCTGGAGACAGGTAGGCAGGTAATTATTTCTGACAACTATCTCTGGACTCTCTCTTATGCGACGCCATTAGATGATATTTTTTATTTGTAGTTTAATTATAGTAAATACACTTTTAATATTATCTGTTTCTCAATAAAGAATATTAAAATTATTTTTAATTTACATTTCTTCACTAAATACTATAATGCTTGGATCTTAGAAATAGGGCAACCAAAGTACATTATATATAAGATATATTGGTACAGGCAAGTGGTTTTGAACCCGTGCTCTCGGTTTGTGTAACCATTGCACTACTACTACGCCACGATCGCGCTTTATTAATAATAATCCTATTATTTTATTTAGGGTTAAATACAACTTTATTCGTGTCAAATAAAAGATATACTAATATTTTTTTAGATTTTGCCCGAACATTGATTAATGAATTAAACAAACTTTATGCGGCTTACTATCGCGTTTATTTTGATTTTGATTTTTAAATTTTATTTTATTTTATTATTCCGACGTTTCGAGATCTTGCCAGCCATCGTGGTCACGGAGAGACTGGAGAGATAAAATAAAATTGTAAAATCAAAACCAAAATAAAGGCGATAGTAAGCCGCATATAGTTTGTTTAATTCAAAAGATATACTGTGTACACTACACATATTCTTTGTCATTGAAAAGAGACAGACAAAGGTCATCTGATTCTTTGAAATTTATTGTTATTCTATTTATTCATGTCTAGGACAAAATTGTGTGCCTACAAACAAAAATGCTTTATTAATATTTTATCAATTAAATAGAGGACTAGACGAACAGTAATTATTGTTTATAGCTTTGTATTTATTTTACTTGCCAGTGTCAAAGTTTAAATATTTATGTTCAACACAAACAAAAATGTCAAACAAAATGTCAAAACAAAAAAAAATTATAATACGATATAAAATATTTTTCAAAGAATTTGGACCTAAGACACAGAAGGCGCACTAATATAGCTACAAAATACAATCTTTATACTATTTTCACTTATGGCATTAAAAAGAAGTCAGAAGGTTTGAATATACATTTTTTCATTCGTAATTTAGTAGGTTGTCACTAGTTTTGATGATCATTTGACAGAATAACAATTTACGAGTACATTAAAATAGTTCAAAAAAAGATGACGGAACAATAATGCCGCTACTCTTAGTACCACGTGACTTTTAATTTAGCAGTATTAAAAGTCAACCACAATTACAAGTGGTTGTATTTGCAAAAAATGCCAACCTTCGAAATAAAGGAATTGAAGTACAAGTAGTTGTCTCTTTCAGTCACACGTGGTATAAACATAATATAAATGAGACAAATAACAATGATTAGTTCTTATTTTAGCACAGGTTCTATTCTTTCCAAATTCTTTGATATTTTTAGATTTTCTTTATTTTTGTTGTGGCTTGACATTTGAAGGGACCCCGTCTGCTGTCATATTTAAAAATTGAAATTTCCACGGACGGACGGATCGACACTATCGTTAATTACCATAATGAAATTCAATCCCATCTTTCAAAAAGTTACGCGGTCGCTGTTAGTGTCCAAAATAACTTACTCATATATTGATTCGGATAATGACTTTCAATGCGATTGAACTGTTAATGAAAATAAACATCAATTTTAATTTTAATGCTCATTAATGGATTTAAACTGACGAAACGAAGCCCATTACTTAACTTACGCGGTCGGCTTGCAGGATGTAAGTTATTATTAAAGAAGTCGTGACCTATGTTTCTAACCTTTCGCTTTCAAAAAAGGAGGTTAAATGAAAAAAAGAAGGCAAAATATGCTTATTATTCTTCGTAAATTCACACGTGGGTTTGGCACCGACGCGTACCCGCGGTCCCATCGTGTAGCATCGTACGTGATTCGACTCTTAAATAATAATTATTTACTTTCGCGTTACTTTTTCCCTGTAGAAAGTTGTACATATTTTGTTTGTATTGTATATTTTCTGGCTTTTTCTTGTCAGAGGGTTGTTTTTTTGTACTTTTCTGTACAATAATAACACATATAAGGTTTATTTTTTTTGTGATTAATGTTATGCTGGAGTGCGTTCCTTGAATGGAGGCGACTGCTACTACAGTAATATAACTGTGAGTAGTAGTCGCAATCACTATACCGACTTAGTTGTTAAACAACTGTGTTCATAGTCGGTAGAGCCTCAATTTTTTTTTCAGTCTGATTTCAGACTTGTTGCTACCCAGTCTGCTGCTCCGGGAGTAGCAACATTACGTTCAGTTGAAAATACTGTGAATTCATTCAGTCGCGTTTCAACTCGACAGTTGTCGGTTCCAACTCGATAAGCATTATATGACAATTTGAACTAAAAAGGTAGTGTACTTTTTATTGTGAAATCTCACCTCGACCCGCCTGGTAAGCAAAAGGAAGGCCAAGAATGCCAACGACTGAAAAAAGGGAGTCAGTTCATGGTTATCTCAGTCACAGTCACTATGTCGGGCAAAAAAATACATTTAAATAAATATATTTATTGGAATTTTTGTATTGTCATCAATTTTTAATACGTGTACAGATTTTCAGACCTCTAGGAGTAGGTGAAAATTAATTTGAAAGATTCCGTTACATAGTTACATAAATACAAGTCAATCAATCAATCAAATTGTCACGCATTTTCCTACAAGGACAGGCAGGGACAAAGGACATACAAGTCAAGCTAATTAAAGCGCATTAAAAAGAATGAAACTAATATTTAATATGTACATACTCGTACGAGACGACTGTCAAAAGAAATTGTTTTGCCCAAAATGAAACACGTTCAGTAATAATTTCACTACAAATGTGCATATGTAATAACAATGTCATTTACAATAAAAGTAAATAAAAATTAATTGTAATTTTTATATAGAAATGTCAGAGTATTATTATTATTTCTTCCTTTATTACTGTTTATGAAGATTTGTTGTACCTCTCTCTGGAATAGTCTACCATTTTCTATCTGGTATTCCATTTTCTTTTTAATGATTTTGAAAATGGTCAGTCTATAAGATAGAAAATGGTAGACTATTCTATTATATAAAGAGGTACAACAAACTTTCATAAACAGTAATAAATAAAAATAATACTTTGACATTTCCATATAAAAATTACCATTATTTCTTATTATAAATAAAATTACATTAAGGATGGTAAATAAAATAGTTTCGCTATGTTACGCACAAAAAGCATACATATTAAAAAAATACTTATTCAATAAGGTGATGTAAAATATTTTATAATTTAATATTATAACTAATACATTGTCAAAATAATTAATAACTCATAATTTGTCATTTAAAAATTCCTTAATTGTACTATTTGTATAATATTTCTTATTTATTAAAACTGAATGAAGATTAGTGTTTTCTGACCAAATCGGAGACATCCTCAAGAAAGCTAGGTTGCCTAGTGCCCATAACCACAGAGCCTGTATGAAGAGAATTATGGATGTGAAGGAAGCAAGGGAGTTGTGTAGGGATCGTGGTAAGTGGCGCTCCATTGTCTCTGCCTATCCCTGTGGGAATAAGGCGTGAAATTTTGATTGATTGATTGATTGAATGAAGTTTCATTTTATACAATATAATATTTTGAATATCTTTAATACTCTTGGGAAGATTTTTAAATATACTATACGAGTACACATACTAAGTCTATTCTTATCTAGAAGAGCTGTACTACATGTCATTGGATTTATTTTTACTTCGTTTCTTTCACTGTTGTTTAGAGTATAAATAGTATTACAGTGAGCTTTAACAAAAAGATCTGTACATGAAATTCTAATTAGCGTGCATTTTCTAATCACATTTTAATGTTCGATAATTTCCTATTAAACTAAAAAGTGTATATTGAAAGGAAGTGTTTACGTGTGTGTATTTATTTATATATTTTTATATTGTTTAAAAGTATATGTACCAGATACATCTTCTTTGCCAACCTACAGCGAAACGCGACTAAGTCACTTCATGGTCTGTATACTTGCAAGTGGTGGTAATATCCTGGATCGCCAAACTTGACACCACTGCCTACTCTTTAATAAATCCATGAATTGTCCTAATAATAAACTTTAAAATATAAAACCATAATCAAATACACGCTACGAATCCCTCGGAGCTTCACTTTTCTTGATCCTGCCACATCTCTCTTGCTTCGTTCTCATCCACAATTATCTTCATACATAATCTTTGGTTATATCAATAAAACCCGCTACAATTCCCCGGAGCTTCACTTTTCGCGATCCTGACACATTTTTATTGTTTCCTTCTCATCCACAATTCTTTTTATACATGCTATTTGGTTATGGGCACTTCTCAATTGTTAATAATGTACCTGATTTGATCTAGGAACATTTAGGGAACAAACCTTGTAGTTACACCTCCTTTGTAGTTACACGTAAATAGTCAAGACACATGTTGGGGAAATTCCCAGGGATTTCACACGCTCAGATCTCAATACCATTCCTATTCGATGATTGTCAGCTGATCAACGACCCGTGCAGCTTTGTGGTTACTAGCCAGTCTGTTACTACGGCGCGGCAGTCTGTTGAAAATAAACAGATACTGTTGGTTTTTCTTTTATTGTTACTAATATATTATAGGTATATTAATTTATTGACACGTTGAGCGTGTTTGGTAACACACCGGTAATCGATCCTGGGATTCCCACGTCTTCCCATGTTACCAAATGCTTCATATGTTTCATGGCATATAAGAAGGCACTCTTTAACACCGAAGTCCCGAGAAAATATCGATCTCTTTTTTTAACAAATATTTAATCTAATAATTGAATAAAGAAATTAAAATGATTGCCAAAGGAATGCTCCCATGGTTTGGACACATGAAAAGGATGCGTTGAGGCAGACCCAGAAGGGCGTTTTCCGACCTAATCAAGAAAGCTGGGTTGCCTAGTGCCCATAACCGTAGAGCTTGTATGAAGATAATTCTTGATGTGAGGAAGCGAGAGAGCTGTGTCAGGATCGTGGTAAGTGGCGCTCCTTTTTCTCCCTATCCCTGTCCCTGTATCAATTTGTCAGGCCTTTTTCTCACTTAATTTCTCATTCAATTTGATTTGGTACAAATAAAAGCTTTCAAACAAATCTTCGCTCTGACCGGGAATCGAACTTCGGAACGGAATCAGGGACTTACGCGTAGCAGATTGGTGTTTTAACCAATGTGCCACGTAGGTCAACCTGTCTACAGTTCTGTCATTCCTTGAAATATATGAATTCTTGAGTGATGCATCTTCTGAGGTTGTACTCATAACATTTTTATTTATAAGAAAACCGCTGGAATATTTATAAAACATGAGGGAGATTACATGACGGCCAAAACATACGTGATCTGCTTAGAATAATATGTTATACATTTTATATTTATATAGATATAGATATACTTCTTCTGTCTGTATATATTAGATGGGCTGAAGAGTTCGTATCGTTTCTAAAAGAGGCCGACTCTATAGTAGAATTATTCTTTACATATGATTTTTAATAAGAACCAACCTTTAAACGATACTTGTCAAAATTTTCCAGCGATCGGACAATTGGTTTGTGGTTTGTTTAGGGGAAAAAATAGATAAAAAGGAATTTCATGTGTTATTGAAATGGGTAACAATAGTGCTGACACGAAAAATTGACTTGATAAGTGTTAAGTATCCGGACAAGCGGAAGCAACCATTCTGTTTGCTAAATTTCGTACAAGGGCTCTACCACCAATTTGATGAATAAAACAAAATTACTCAATTTGGTACCACCATCTCCTATTTCCAATTTTGTTTTATTCCTTCAAAATTAATGTCTACATTCGCATAGATTTTACGTTCAGAAACGTATTGCTGCTGCATTTGAATAATAAAACTTAGTATAATATTTTGTAATTCCGCTTTGGAGGAATGAATATTGATGTGACATCACAAATCTTCCAAATGTAATTTTATTCACATTTGACGTACGAATTGATATGTGACGATTAAAACAATAATGCTATAAGAAATGGTGGTACGCCCGCTGGCCATACAAGCATGGAATTTGATGAACTGATCCGAAATAGGCTGGTACATACGAAAGCATCAAAATCATTTACAAAATAAACGTGATATAAGCCGAATAAAATTTGTTTAATTAATTAATCAATGTTCGCGAAAAATCTAAGAATATATTATACTATTCACAAAATAAATAACTGTAAAGTTTATAACTATTATGTGACTATCTATATTTTGCCTATTGACGATCTTTTGCTTTCTGGATACACAAATAAATAAATAAATATAACATTGCGCGATAGATGTGGTTTGAAAGAAGATGTAGTGACAAGGATTGACAAAGGAATGCTTCGATGGTTTGGGCACATGGAAAGTATGAGTGAAAGTAGATTTAGGAAAGGAATTTATAAATCTGATGTGGATGGATGCGTTAAGGAGGCAGACCCAGGAGGGTATTTTCCGACTAAATCGGAGACATCATCAAGAAAGCTGGGTTGCCTGGTGCCCATAACCGTAGAGCGTGTATAAAGAGAATTGTGGATGTGAAGAAAGCGAGGGAGATGTTTCAGAATCGTGGCAAGCACCGCTTCATTGTTTCTGTCTCTCAATGTGAGAAAAAGGCGTGACATATTGATTGGTTGATAAAAATTATCCTAAGCCTTAACTAAACAGATATAAACTTATGCATAATATTAATTCTATGAGCCGGTTGTACCAAAAATATAAAAAATTGTAAATAAGTAAAAGAAAAAAAGAAAAAGAGTTGCACCACTCTTTAACTTCACATTTTACATTTACGTTTAACGGATATTTTATACAGAGCTAAAGGACATCATTCATTTTGGGTTTCTATGTCCTACTTTTGTTATTTCTAATTATAAAAACATATATAAATGGTAGTTTCTATATAAAATTATTAACAACCCAATTCACGATTTCGTAATAGTAAACGTAATAGAATAAGTATAAAGTAAAACTAAATTCGTAAATTGAAACTTTTTTGGTACAACCGGCTGTATAAGTTTTTAATTTGTGATTAAGATAAAGAAGTAATTATTTTCACGCAATCAACACCTGTCAATATTCATTACGTTAATCGGGATATTATTGACATATTTATTAAAAATCGCATTAAAAAACGCGTCGATTCATCTTATGTATTTTTTGTTACTTCCTCTGCTTTTATAAATGAATATTTTAATGACTAGCCGGTCTAATGATGAGACAAAACTAGATCTTTATCGTGTCTTTAACAATCGAATCACGCCTTTTTCCCACATGGACAGGCAGAGACAATATAGCGCCACTTGCAACGATCTTGACACAACTCCCTCGCTTCCCTTACATCCACAATTCTTGTCTCATTCATCTTTTTCATATTTTTTTACATATTCCAACGCTAGTTACTGTTTAGATTTGTAATAAAAATGGCATAGCTTTGTTTTATTAAGACGCGACATCTGACCTCGAATTAACTGATCATACGCAAGGGGAAATCCAAGAGCACCAACGATTGAAAACCGTACTACTAGTATGTAGTTAGTCCAAAGGTGATTTTTACCGCTTCGCTTGATAAGCATTTGTCGCTGTTGATTGCTCTACAAAGAAACGACACTTCAAACTTTTTAGTTCGACTATCGATTCAGTCGATGGGATAAGGATGCTTACACCGACTTGTGCTAGTATCACAGGAGTGTAAAAGCGAGGTAGAAGCGTTTCCTTAAAGATAACTGAGTAGTAATAAAAAAAAACTAAACTTCAACCTCGATTGACAAACAAAAACCTAATTTATTTAATCTGACAACACTCAAAGCCGAAACAACAAAATGCCAATTATAATCTCTTAAAAACTATTTAAAAAATCCGCTGTTGAATTGTTTGGTTCAAAACTATAACCCTATAATTAATATACAGCCTTAAGCGGTTTTGTTACAATGACGTTCCAAATGCTATTTAATTATTCTTTCGAGATATCATGATACCTAATGTTCATGGAAGTAGTAGGACCCATAGTTAATTTTTACGGTCCAAATGTCCATTAACTTTTTGCCTACCATATATCTATCTATTTACTACCGTGGAATAATAAATAAATAGGCACAAATTAGTACAACAACGAAAGCTAATATATCTACCAATCAATCAATCAAATTGAGACGCCTTTTTTCCCACATGAATAGGCAAAGACAATGGAGCGTCACTTGCCACTATCCTAATATCTTTATAATCTTCGTTATTTGTAATAATAATAGAACACTAATCAAACAGTCTGGATAGTACCACCACTTATAAACATACAGCCCGTAAAATGACTTGGTCGCGTTTCGGGATCAGCTTGTAGTTGTCAGTTTCAACTAGGTCGTAATAGTGGATATGACTGCTACTTACAGTTATTTAATTATATAAGATACCTATCCCTTCGTTATTGCGTAGGCGCCATGTGTCCTCGGCTCGGATGTCAACACGGTAGGTTGTATATATTCTCATTATGCGCTTGGTTCGTAAAAGGATCGTGGCAAGTGGCCACTAATCGTGCCTGTATCATAGAAAGCGGCCCGCGTACTGACGGCGCCTGATACATTTTTTAGGCTTTGGCACTCTTGGACCATCCATTGCTAGGATGAGGCAAGAGGAAGTTAGATTTCGAGTCAGAATCAAAAACCTTAGTTTATTATGGCAAGCACCGCTTCATTGTCTAATAATAAAATTTCATTATCTCTGCCTAATACTGTGGGAAAAAGGCGTGACAATTTGATGTATTGATTAATAGTTATAAAAGAGGACCTACTATACTGGATGTGCATTCCGCCGCATTCATTGGTACAGCTACAATGACGTACACATTCGTACTATGTTTATCCTATGTATATTATATTTATTGTCTTAATGAAATTACAGTTATATTGTTATTTAAAATGAGAACAAAACCATTTATGTAAAGGAAATTAAGTAATGTTAAATTGTTCTTCTCTAATCTGTGTTACGTTTTTTAAATATAAATACTAGCGGACCCGACAGACGTTGTCCTTCTCGTAAGAATACAACTGATTGCCGCGTTACGTATCGGTTCCAATTGTGATCTAAACCATCCAAAAACCCATTGTTTAGGACCTAGAAAACATGGCATTGAAAAGTTAGAGAAGCGTTGGAATGAAAATGTTGTTTTCATAGTTAGTCCCGGGACTTATTGAACGATGGTTATGTTCCTAGTCGCCTACATTCATAGACCTCACTCCAGCTTAACATCAGACGGGAGCTGTGATACGTATGTCAAGATACAATAAAAAATGTTAAACGATAAGTATTATCATTTTAACATCAATGTCAAGATGTTTATCACGAGATAATGAAATCGTGCAAATAAAACAAAACCTATACATTATTTCACTAATCGAATTGTAGATAAAATAAAGACGTCTTTCAATAAAATCGTGACCAACTACTGAATGCTGATCTGTCTACAGGGATCGATGAACGTGTGCTCATCAAAGTCATGACCCCATTGATTATCATTTTTTATATTACTTTACTAAGCTACTAATCATAGAATACTACTATCATAGAAACATGCGGCCGGCGTAGTGACGGTGACTGATGCATTTTTTAGTCGTTGGCACTCTCAACATTCTCAATAATTAATGATAATGATACAAGTATATCCCAAAAATAACACTTCATTATTTTTTTAAATTCCTGCTGCGAATTCGAAGTATATGAATGAATGCGACTGCAGTTAATTTGTTGCTAGAAACAGTTGCGTCTACCTTGTCGGCCTTTCAACCGGGAGCTTTCGAGCCGACCCTGAAACGCGACCAAGGCACGCGTTGATCAAACTGTTATCTATTATCGTATGTACTTAAAAAAGTATCTCTTGTTTTAAAATATTTATCGACATTAGTACACCCGATCATCCCGGGTTCGATTCCCAGTCGGAAAAATGGTTTGTTTCATGGCATATATTTGTAATATTTATTAATTAGATATAATATAGTACACATATTTGTTAATAACAAAAAAAAAGCGGATATTTGCCCTGGATCTAGTTATCATAGGGTGGTAGGCAGTGCTGCCCAGTTTGCCGATCCTTACCACTTACAAAGTATAGGACCGTTAAATAACAGTAACATCCATTATGCCGGCCTAGTTGGATTCAGTAGCTTTCGAACTGATCCCGAAACGCACCTAAGTCTTTTGTATGTTCAAAAAACATCCATCAAACGGTTATGAAGGGCCTTATCATACTTTAAAAAATCAAATTTAGTCTTAAAGTATTTTCATCTAAGTATTATTAATACATTAAGATATCTCAAAGATATTTAGAGCGTTAATAAGTAATAAGCTTGACTGAGAAGCCTAGGAATGACTATATCTATTAAAAGAGATCACTGGCGCAAAGCATACATACTCTTAAGCTACGAGTACATAACATCTATAGTCTGAACATCTGTTTGGGAGTTTGGGAAATACCGGAAATACCGACAATCTGCAAAAAACGCGTTTTGAGATATCGACAATTGAAAGTTTGAATGCTTGTTTATATTTTAAAATGTTAAATAGATGCATTGTATTTTTAAAAAAGCTAAACCCTATGTTATCTTGTTTGCTATTTTATTGCACAATGCATGTAGACTGTCTTTAAAATACATTAAAATTACGTTAAAAAAAATATAGTCGGCCATATACCCGGTTTTTCCTGTACAAATATATTCTTGTTTATTTCTTGTCCAAAGGCATCAATATCTAAAAATCAACTTAAAACGAATTTATTAGACATATAATTTACCTACAAGCAACAGGACAATAAAAAAATATTACAAGTTTTTGAGTTATTTTTATTTTATTGAAAAGATATACGGTTTTACCTGTACAACATTTTGGGATTCCTAACATATGGTGCTTTAAACCCACTGAATATGAATGATTTCAGCGGTATTTTTAAATTTAATATTTTGTATACATACTTTGCGGCAATACTTTTTTATCCACGGACAAATGCTTTAAGTGGCAATTAATACACATAAAAATATAACTTATTGCATGATGTTAAAGTAGACTAACCGTTAGTTATTTGCTGCACCGCTGTGGTTAAAAGGGCAATAATAGTCAGTTAGTGGTTGATTGAAATGAACGTAGACGTTTTTTACTGTATTATTTTTATTTATTTATAGAAAACATTACAAATTAACTAATCGTCCTCCTCGCTACTGGTTTCAGACGCCGCGACATCGGGAACTCGATCCACAATGTCATTTTCACATTTAAGTGCGAGAAACCATCCATGGTATTCTTCCGGAATTACGCCTTTATGACATAAGCTTACTAAATCTTTTTTCTTTGCCGCGGAGATCGCTAGGGGCATGTTGTACAATTTTTGTAAACGGTGGCTTTGTACCATGTTCGATCTGTTACGCTGCTTCCATTTTCTTGTGCTGTATCTCGGGGCAGTTTGAGGAGATGTCGGCTTGTGAAATGTTACTGCGGGAGCCCTGGTGTCAAAGTTTAAATAATCTTCAGAGACGTCATAGTTGAAATAAATCCTATGATCGCCCTTCAAAAATTTCATTTTTTTAATTTTCAGCCACAACACTTTGTTGCCGTTGCAGTCTTTGGTTTTATTTTTTAATGTAACTTCGGCTAGTAGCTTTAGATCGTAGAACTCATTGAATTTGAATTCTTTTACATTGTACGGGGCTTTTTTTACCTTTTTATTACCGACTTTGTACATGTCTTTCGATCTGGCACTCTTAAAAATGTTCGTCCAGTCTGTCAACGAAAAAACATCCTTATGCTTCTTTGCACTTTCAATGCTGCTATGCATTGAGTCGGCTTCCATGTAGGAGTGCCCCAACTCCAGAAATTTCTGCTCAATAACATGCAGGTGGTCAATTTCGTTAACAGCCCAAAATAAAATAGCTGCAACATTTTGGTTGCGATTTTGACCACCGCAAGTGTCGGAGAATAGGGACACATGTGTTATGTCAGTAGAGATGCACTTCGACAAATAATAGTACAATATGGTACCGATTTCAGCGCTGCCCTTTTTACCATGAACTTCGGACCAGGGAAAGCAAAAAGCGTTGTTCGGTAAAGCGCTCTCATATATGGTTAAATTGTATACGGTCAGCTTACGAACGTAGTAAAGCAAGCCTATCTTTGAAGTAGGTATTTGCAATATAGCCTGCAAGTCGAAAGAGACAGATAAAAAGGTTTGGTCAGTCTCTGCTCTCTGTTTGTCTTTTTCTTTTTCAGCTGCACATGCAATCTTTCTCTGTATGTGTTCGTTGTAAGACTGCTCTAAGTCAACTTTATGTGCATCCTGTGCTAGAAGAAACTTGTTGCAAATCTGGCACTGGTCTTTTTTCGGAACGAAGAAACTGAAATTAAACTGAGTTGCGAATATTCTTCGGTATGTTATGGCAGACACAGGGTTGTTGTTGCCATGCTTTTGTATATAAAGCTCGTACATTTTATTGATAGAAAGTGTGCTTTCTAAATATTTACGTTTTGATTGCTGTCTCACGTAATGACCAGCCATTGTGGGAAATGAATTGATATGGTCAACCACTTCTTGGACTTTTTCCGGTGGAGTTTTGTTCGGGGGAGTTAGGTGTCCTCGTCCATCTGCGCCAGCGTAGAATCCAAGCTCATCTCTGTGTTTGATAGCATCGCTGACAACTGAATGTGAGATGCTTAATGTAGAGCACAAAAATTTCTGGAAGACTTGCCGTTTCTCGGAGCCTATGTCAAAGAAACACATACTATAAGGTCTAACTGAGCGTTTTCTGTCAACGACGACTCTCTTTAATGGGAGGACTGTTAGACGAGCCAGCAAGAAGTTTTTCTTACTTTGGAAATCCAAATTCCAGTACATTCTGCAAATCTTGGATCGGTCTTGCTCGGTAAACACTTCTGTACATTTAAAGGTGCATTTTGCACAGTCGACTGTCTTAGGGACTTTTGGGGCTCTTATTTGGTTATTCGTGATATAAGATAATCCTTCTGCACGCCTTTTTCTTGCGATGTTTTTTTTGTACGCTTGTACGCGCAGATAGCTGGTTCTTCCTGTACGAATTCGCGACAATATTGCATAGATGTTACAGGTAAAACCACTAAAGGTGCTGTACAATTTTATGGCTGTACTATATGTAGGTAAATTAATGCAAAGCTATTCAGGAAAAACATGGTAAAGGTGCTTTGTATATTTAGCCTGACGTAAAATTTAAAAAATGCAGGTAAACTTGTATGCAAATACCAGATATGTACTCGTACAACTTTCTTTCAGAACATAAAATGTCTGTTAGGTCGTTAACAGAAATATGCAAAAAACCATAATGGGCTAGTTACAGTTTTTACTTGGACATAAAAATATGAATCGTTGCATTATCTTACACATTTCAGTTTTTGCCTGTACATAAATGTTATTAAATTAGTGATATGTTACTATACGTAAAAGCTATCTTTGTAACGAACGATCGTAACGAAATATTGGTTTTACCAGTTTGTAGGTCTTGAAAAGCTTATTCTTAAGGCCTATAAAAAACGATTTTGACAGAAAGTCACATTGTCGGTATTTGCAGTAATAGGACGATATGTCTTTTATTTATTATTATTTTTATTCGTGATAAGAGTTGCAATCTTCACAAAAACTTGATTGCTCTATTACAAGATAGATGACAAGTTTTTTTAGGCATATATATAAGGCATATAAATTTGTATAGAAAAAATCCACGCGAGAACATTACATAATGTTCGGCTACTTAAAAGATGCATCGAATAAAATATACTATTCCATTTTTGTTTTAATTTATCTATATGGTTTCAGAAAGTTTTTGTCATTTGTTATTACTTTTTTTTATGTTTGTAACAATTTATGAACACAAAAACACTATGAGGCTATTGACGAGTTACAAAAATCGTATCAGAGTCTGAACGCACAAGAGCCGGAAGCGTCTATGCGAAATCATCATCATCAGCTGAATGACGTCCACTGCTGAACATAAGCCTTCCCCTTAGAACGCCATTACGACCAACAAGATGTTAGTTGCATCCACGGGTTATGTCGTTCATATTGGGAGGGGGGGCTGCCCTAATCCCTACGCTCGACACGCAGCTTGGGGAGCACCGGACGTTAAAGGAAATGCTGCTGCCCATCCTCTGGTGATACTGGTCGAGTGTTAGAACATACCAGGTTCTATGCGAAGGACCCTTTTTAAATTTGATTTTAAATTTGACAGTATAACGTTAACTTTAAACTCTAAGATACGGTAACTACAGTCTATAGATAGGTCTTATTATAATCCGCTTAAGTGGTCATAAGACGAAACAATTAACGGTTTTATAGATATTCCAATTTTAAATATTTCTCAAGTGCACTGTCATATTTAAATTATGTATTACTTAATTACTATATCACCGATTTTTGAGGTTATGTGAAGGCGAAACGGTTTTCATTTAATTATAAAGGCGCTATGGGTAGTCAATGTAGTCCAGTTTGCCGATCAAGGTAGCACTATGCCGGCTTAATTGTAACTGGCAAATTAAAAGCTGATCCCGAAACGCGATTAAGACACTTCACGAGAAGTTACGCGAAGTAAACGCGGCCTTATTCTACGTGTTATACTTTTACGTCAGTTAATTGACGTGGTTTTGCCTGCAAGCATTGTATATTTGTTTTATAAATCAATATATGGTATTGAATGGTGGATATACTAAACCCCTTGCTTAATGTTAAGCTAGACTGCGGTTTATGAATGGTGGATATACTAAACCCCTTGCTTAATGTTAAGCTAGACTGCGGTTTATGAATGGTGGATATACTAAACCCCTTGCTTAATGTTAAGCTAGACTGCGGTTTATGAATGGTGGATATACTAAACCCCTTGCTTAATGTTAAGCTAGACTGCGGTTTATGAATGGTGGATATACTAAACCCCTTGCTTAATGTTAAGCTAGACTGCGGTTTATGAATGGTGGATATACTAAACCCCTTGCTTAATGTTAAGCTAGACTGCGGTTTATGAATGGTGGATATACTAAACCCCTTGCTTAATGTTAAGCTAGACTGCGGTTTATGAATGGTGGATATACTAAACCCCTTGCTTAATGTTAAGCTAGACTGCGGTTTATGACAGAGGGCGCTGTCGTCCTATAAACATTGTCCGAATGTTGTATCCAAAGTTTTTAATAAAATAAAATATTAATATCTGTTATTTATTTAAAGTTTTAGTATCAGTGTGTGTATAAAGTCTAGAACAATGTGTGGAAATGTTATCGTGAGTGCTAAGCTTAAATTAAATAGAAAATTATGAACTTAACTTGACGACGGCCAGTAAACAAACGTGCAACATAATAACATTCTATTTGTGCTGTAAATCTCAGTTAACTGTTTATATCAATCAGTAATAAATATCAAGTGTTTCGTTTATTTAAGAAAGCAAGGAAAAACTGCAAGTTTTGTTATTAAATATTAATTTGAAAAATCAAAATAAAATAAAAGTAATATATACGACTATTTCGCACGGGCTGCGTAAGCTCGGGTGGTCCAACTGTGTGTGGCGTAGGCGCGTTTCGCAGCGCATTTGACGAGCTCGGCTTTCGAGACCCAGTTAATTCGTAAATTGAACTTCTTATTTTTAATTGTTTTTTTTTTTAGTTTATTATTATTATTATTTTTTTAATATATATATATTTTTTTAAATATATACCAATTGACTAAAATAGATTAGTAAAATAGAAAGACATGAATTCTTTGGGAGGAAGGACAAGGTCATTGGCGATGAAGAATAAAGATAATATAATTAAGCAAAATGAGGAGGAAATATCGGAATTAAAAGACAGTATAAAAACATACGAACTACTTATATGTAACTTAAGAAAAAAAATTATTAAAGAAGAAGATTTAGTAAAAGTACTGATAAAAGAACAAGAGGAAAACAGCAATGAATTTGAAAAAATATGTAAAGAGAATTCAGTGTTGAAAAAACAACTAGCTCAAAAAGATGACGTTATTATTGAATTACAGGACGAATTACAATATTTAAACAAAATAAAAGACAATCTACTGGAAGACAATGAGTCACTTGAGTGTACAACAAACGCAATGTACACCCCATTAAAAAAGAAATTAAATGAAATACAGGAAGAAAATTATTTATTACAAACAAAAATTAATGATTTATTAGAGACTACAAAGGTTACAAATACAGACAAAGAAAACACTAAAGATATCAAAAAAACACCCAAAGTAACAATAAAGAAAAATAAAAAAGTTCAAAATGTAAAATCAACACAATTGTACAAAAATAAAAGCAAAAAGTTAAAGAAAATCGCTAAGAAATTAAATATGACAAAAGAAGAAGAAAAACTAAATGTGAATAAAATAAATGCAGAAATGACAGATGAAATAAAGACAAGTGCAAATACCCAAGACTCGAAAGTAACAAAAAAAATTCGTGTCATAGGGGACAAATTTATTAAAGGACTAGGCGAGAAACTTAGGAACACAATAGAAAAAGACTACGACATATGCAACTACACTTACAGCGAGGCACCAATGGACAAATTGATACAATCGGCACAGACTGTTATTGAAAGTGAAAAATGTGACATCGTAGCACTAGCCATAAAGAACTTTAAAGAGAATGAAGTAATTAAATATAGTGAACTAATAGAGAAACTATGTATTATAGCCAAAAATAATAATATTACACTTATTTGTACTAATGTTCCTTATAGCTTAAATTTAAATAGTAAATTAATTGATCGTACAAATACAATATTAAATGGTCTTGTTATGTTACACAATAATTTTAATATAATAAACATCAGTCATGTGTACAAAAATAGAATAGGCAACAGAGATTATAAAAATATAATTAGTTATTACATAGATACTTTTATCATGAATAATGTTAGTAATTTAAAACAACTAAAAGTAGTTTCAGACGCTGATAAACGTGAACAAAATTTTCAATATGCAAGAATAGGAATAGAAAAGAAATAAAAAGCAATGACATTTACAATTTAAAAACTAAAAGTGGCCATTTAATTATAGGTCATCAAAATGTACAAGGACTGTTAAACAAATCACTTGACTTAAATATATTTTTAAATATTAATAATTTTGACATTTTTTGTATCACCGAATCTTGGTTAGATAGTGAAGCAATCTGCATAGCTAATATTAACAATTTTAGAGTAGTAAGCAGCAGTCACAGGACTAAATTTAAAGGCGGCAATACACTTATATATGTTAAAAACGGTATAAAAGCGAAGAAAAGAATGGATATAGTACAATTATCAGTTGATAAAGTTTTTGAAGTTAGCTGCGTAGAGCTGAATGAGTTCGTAGTTTTAGTAGTGTACAAATCCCCTAGCTCAAAATTAGAACTATTCATAAATAAATTAGACGAATGCTTAATGAAGATATCAAAAAATAATAATAAAAACATTATATTATGTGGAGATTTCAATATAAATTTTCCCCTAGACATAACAAAATCTCATGAATTATCTGACATAATGAACTCTTATTTACTAAAGCAACAGATCTTCGAGTACACCAGAATAACTGTGGCATCTTCTTCGTGCATTGATAATATTTTTACAAACTGTAATACAAGTGAATCAAAAGTGATGTTTGGGATTAAATCCGATCATAGAGCACAAAAAATTGTTATAGAAACACCAAATATAAATAAGAAACAAAATAATAATATTCCCATTACTTATCGTATTATTAATAAGTCTAAACTAGATGAGCTAAAATCAGCGCTATTTGACAATATAGAATTAAGAGATAAAAACCTTGATTTTAACACATTTTTTAAAGAATTTGTAAGACTATGTAATGCAAATATACCAGTTGTTCACAAGATATATAAACCTAAATTAACACGCAAGAGCTGGGTCACACAAGGCATAATGAAATCTAGACAAAAACTATTTTTTCTATATGAATGCCTAGAGATGTCAAAAAGTAACAAATTAAAGGAATACACAAGAAAATACAGTAAAATATATAAAAAAGTATGCATACAGGCCAAGAAATTGTATCTTAGTGAAAGGATACTCAAATCAAAAAATAAAATTAAAACTAGTTGGGAAATAATAAAAGAGCTAACTAATAAAAACGCAATTAAAAACATTGATGAAATAATATTAAAAACTAAAGACAACAAACTTATTACGAAAATTGATGATGTAGTCAATCATTTTAACCATTTCTTTAATAATGTCGCGGCTGATAAAACTAATGGATTAGGTGTAAATATTAAAAATGCATTAGTTTACACAACTCAATATATGACTAGACAAGACACTACTTCTAATATTTTTAAACTGACAACACCTGGTGAAGTGGCTAATACTATTAAAAAACTAAAACCAAAGAAATCAAACGACATATGGAACATATCATCTAAATTAATAAAGGAATTAAAAACAGAACTTGCATATCCTATGATGAAAATGATAAATGATTCATTTAAATCAGGAGAATTTCCTGAATTAATGAAGATTGCAAAGATATTGCCATTACACAAAAAAGGAGATGTACAAGATCCGCACAATTATAGACCAATTTCAATTTTACCGATTTTTAGCAAATTATTTGAAAGAATTATGTACGATAGGTTAGTTGATTACTTAGAAAATAAGCAAATTCTGGACGAGAAACAATTTGGATTTAGGAAGAATAGATCAACATCACAAGCACTAACAACAATAGTAGGATGGATATTAAAAGGCTTAGACAGAAGAGAAAGCGCTTTAGGGGTGTTCTGTGACCTATCTAAAGCATTTGACTGTGTTCAGCATGACATCCTACTAGCCAAGCTTAATCACTACGGAGTTCAAGGAACTGACCTAAAGCTATGTAGGTCATATCTTGAAAGCCGTAAACAAATTGTAGAAATAAAAAATACAAAATCTTCTGAGGAATTTGTAAAATTGGGCGTCCCACAGGGATCAATTTTGGGACCACTATTTTTCCTAATCTACATAAACGACTTATCTGTATGTATACCACAAGGACTAAAATTGGTTATGTTCGCTGATGATATTTCTGTGGTGATTAACTGCGTAAATAAAACTGAAGTGGTGAATAAATTGAAACTTCTGCTTATTAATCTTCAGCAATGGTTTACCACTAATAATTTGTTGTTAAACTTAGATAAAACTAACTTAATAAATTTTTCACTAGATACACACGGTAGACAGAATACCGACGAGTTAAAACAATTCCTTGAAGAAAATTCAATGAATATTAATAGGAAGGCAAAAATGCTCGGCTTAGTGTTAGATGAGAGGTTGACATGGAAAGACCACATCGATGCACTTGCTAAAAAGTTGGGTTCTGCCTGCTATGCAATTAGAAAGGTCAAAGAATATTGTGGAAAGGAAGCAGCTCGGTCTGTATACTTTGCATATTTTCATAGTCTTATGACATATGGTCTACTGGTTTGGGGTACAGCAGCTGAAGCCCATAGGATATTTAGTCTACAAAAAAGGGCAGTGCGCTTTTTGTACGGACTAAAAAGGTCGGAAAGCTGTAGGGCGGCATTCAAAGAACTTAAAATCATGACACTATATAGCGCATATATCATGATGAGTCTGCAATACTTCAAGGAACACCTAAATGAATATCCTATTGAAGTGTTGAGAGAGAACTCTCGTCGCAAGGAAGCCTTGGTAATGCACCCTACACAGAGACTTCAAAAATATACAAAGAGTTATTTATGCAATTGTGTAAAATTTTATAACAACTTACCAAATGACATTAAAAAGTTAGACTGTCTAGAATTTAAAGCTAACATTAAAAAAATATTAATTGACAAAACTTACTATAATCTAAAAGACGCTATGACTGATAAGTTTACTGATAAGCCTTAAGTTATATTTGAAATATCAAATATGATTTTTTATATTTACTTGTATGTAATAATTTATTGTTTATATTTATAAGACGACAATGCCTATGTGTGGCTGCTAGAGACATGAATTTACATCTGTGTAATTTATAATCTGTTTATATTTATAAGTTGACAATGCCCATTTGTGGCTGCATTAGACATGAACATTTATAGTTAATTTGTATTGTATTGACGCTTTTTTGTATTGACGTGTAAAAGTGCAGAATATCTGCCGACTTACTTATTAAATAAAATGAAAATGAAAATGAATGGTGGATATACTAAACCCCTTGCTTAATCTTAAGCTAGACTGCGGTTTATGAATGGTGGATATACTAAACCCCTTGCTTAATGTTAAGCTAGACTGCGGTTTATGAATGGTGGATATACTAAACCCCTTGCTTAATGTTAAGCTAGACTGCGGTTTATGAATGGTGGATATACTAAACCCCTTGCTTAATGTTAAGCTAGACTGCGGTTTATGAATGGTGGATATACTAAACCCCTTGCTTAATGTTAAGCTAGACTGCGGTTTATGAATGGTGGATATACTAAACCCCTTGCTTAATGTTAAGCTAGACTGCGGTTTATGAATGGTGGATATACTAAACCCCTTGCTTAATGTTAAGCTAGACTGCGGTTTATGAATGGTGGATATACTAAACCCCTTGCTTAATGTTAAGCTAGACTGCGGTTTATGAATGTAGGCGACTGCTACTACATTTAAACAATGGCAAGGAACAATAACATCTATTATCCACTTAAAAGAAATTACACTAGTAATGCTTATATCTATCGATCTCTAAGCACATACAATAAGTTTTACGCAAGTATTGACATATTTAATACCTAAAGTTTAAATCACTTGTTCTGCAGTCTGCAGAAAAATAATTAGAGACAATGATTTAATGTTTTTTTCGCAAATTGTCACGCCTTTTTATATGTGCATGTATATATGATTAATCATATTTGTATGTATCCATATTATTGTATCATATTTCATCGTGTTTTGTTATATTTTAATTAGTTTAATCTTCGGCACTATAAGGTCTTTATTTGGTATATTATTATATAAGTCCTTCTTTTGTATGACTGTTTGTAGCCTAAATAAATAAATAAATTATGCTAGCCTAGTTGAAACGGGCAACTTAGAAGCTAATCCCGAAACGCGACTAGGACAATTTACAGTCTGTACACTTGTTAGTGGTGGTACTACCCCGGATTGGCAGACTGGGCACCACTGCCAACCAATTCTATTATTATTACTTGCAATATATTATTTTAGATGTCCCACTGTTAGGTAAAGGCTTCTCTCCTCCCGCTTTCAATTTACTGTACCAAAATTAGAATAATAATATCAACAATATATTTTCAGCATCTTCTGAAAATAGAAGTTATTTTTATACGCACAATAATAAATACCAAAGGTTATTAATTCTGTATCGTTTATTTATCTAACTCACAAACATTGCGGTTGGATAGGCACCATGTAGTTGAACAACTTTGTCAAATTAAGGTTATCTTTGAGTTTTCTATCTAGAGCTTTCGTAATAAAACAACATGTTTTTTACAAGTAGCAGTCACATCTACTCTATATTATCTCATCACCCCAAAGGTAAGGTATTAGAGAATGCCTAATAGGCATTAAACTCACCTATGTACCTACTTCTATAATGTACCTTTGTACCTTATGTACCTTTGGTGCAATAAAGGATTTATAAATAAATAAATCAATCGTCATCATCAGCCAGAAGGCGTCCACTGCTTAACACGAACGACAAAATGCTAGTTGCATCATTTGTGTAGTTTTTTTTATATTTTTAATTATTGTGACATGACATAACATGAAGAGTGGTAGGCAGTGGTACCCAGTCTGCCGATCCGGGGTAGTACCACCACTTACAAGTATACAGACCGTGAAGTGATTTGGTCACGTTTCGGGATCAGCTTGTAAGTTGCCGGTTCCATCTAGGCCGGCATAGTGGATGTGATTGCTACTCACAGTTATTGAATTGTAGTAGCAGTGACATTCATTCATGGACCACACTTTGGCTTAACATCAAGCGGGGTGCTGTCATATGTCGAGTCACAATAAAAAATAAAAAAAAACCTTTGATGTTAAGCTGGAGTGTCGTCCATGAATGGATGTGACTGCTACTACAATAACAATAACTGTAACAGCCTAGTTGGAACCGGCAACTTACGTTGGAAACAACACGGTCTGTATACTTGTAAGTATACAGACCGTGAAGTCTGTATAATTCTGTATCTTCTTATCTTTACGGTCTGTACACTTTTATTGTGACTCGACATATGAGATCACTCTGATGCTAAGCAGGAGTGTGGTTCATGCTACGGCAGTGAAATAACTGTAAGAAGGAGTCACATCTATGCCGGCTCAGTTGGAATTGGCAACTTACAATTTGATCCCAAAACGCCATTAAACCACTTCACGGTCTATATACTTGATACTACCCGATATCGGCAGACTAAGCAAATGACCACCAACTATCTGCCAATAGCTTGTCTAACTATAAAAGACGCGTTCCTCCACTTTATTAGTTTATTTAAATGTGTGAATACAAATATTACTAACTATATTACTATACTTCATCAGCGTGCTCCTCCTTTTGTGTTTAACCGGCAACTAAACGACCAATTACAAACGCATTTTGTGTGTTTTGCATCCATATTTTATATTTGCTCGTGTTCGTAAATGCAGTAGAGGGGCGCGTCATATCGGCTTAGGCAGACTTTACCACTATTATCGAAGCATATTGTATTTAAAAAAACACTTTTAAACACCCAGCCAGACCTATATTCCTTATAAATAATGTTAAATAATTTTAAAACTAATAAAAAAGGAATTTTCATAGTAGGAATGAAAATAAAGTTTGAAATAAAAGTCATTCATTTAAATAAGGCCAGATCGTGCAAAGTAAACATAAACATTCAAAAGTTCCTAAGGGAAACTCAGTCTAGTTTTATTCATAAATATGAAAAGTTTTAATATGATATTTTGTATAGTTTTTATTTGAATTTTTAATAAGTTTATAATTATTAATACCAAATATTTTCTTAGATTTTGTGCGAACATTGATTAATAAATTAATCAAATTTTATGCGGCTTACTATCGCGTTTATTTAGGCGACCACGATGGATGCAAAGCTATCGAAACGTCGGAATAATAAAAAATTGTAAAGTCAAAACCGACCGTTGAGTAGTGGCAGTGCAATGGTTACGCAAACCGAGAGCACGAGTTCGACCCACCGGTACCAATGTATCTTTGATATATGTACTTTGGTTGACCTGTTTCGATGATACAAGCACTTAAGTAGCTTAGTATAGAAATGTATTTTTTTTGTTGTGACTCGACATCTCACCACGAACTACCTAAGCATGATGGAGGTCCAAGAGTGCTTATCAGGCAAGATTATTTTTACTGTTTTATTACCTTCTTTTCTCCTGTTCAATTAACTAAAGTTGACAATCTAAAAGTAGAAACACTTTTAGTTTGTTACATTGTATAAACATTATTTTTATTTTATCTCCTGAAAACGTGATTTCTGAAACAATCCAAGGCTTTACTAGCTCAGGTAGAGAGATCCTTTTAAAAGGCTCTTACTTTGACAGTTTATTTACTACTTGTTGTCGACCCGCGACTTTGCACTAAAATAAATTGTATGAGGAGAATTGTGAATGTGAAGGAAGCGAGGAAGTTGTGTCAGAATCGTGGCAAGTGGCGCTCCATTGTCTCTGCCTATCCCTGTGGGAAAAATGCGTGACAATTTGAATATAGAATAAAGAGATTTTACTAATTTTTTTTTACATTTCAATACTAAGTTAGTAAAGTGCTTGTATAATAGAAACAGGACAACCAAAGTACATAAATCAAAGATACGAGTACATTGGTACCGGTGGGTGGTCTCGAACTCGATCTCTCGATTTGCGTAAATATTGCACTACCACTACACCACGGTTGCCACTCAATTTTACAAACAATTTTATTATTATTTCGCCTGATGTTAAGTCGAAGTTCGCCTGATGTTAAGTCGAAGTTCGCCTGATGTGTAGTCTATAAATGAACGCGACTGTTACTATAGTTAAATAATTGTAAGAGGTCTGTACTTTTTAAATGCTTTGCCTGCCCATGTGTTCTCTCCATCCTATGACCTTGGATCCTTCAAGCGATGCGTGAAGAAGCACCTTTGGCCGGCATAGTGACAGCGACTGCGGTAGCTGTAAACAAATTTGGGTCACTCTTGGTTGGACCTCCTCTTGGTTATCATCAAATACTATTTTTCAAAGAGTGGTAGGCAGTGGTACCCAGTCTACCGATCCGGGATAGTACCACCACTTACAAGTATATACACCGAGAAGTGATTTGGTCACGTTTCGGGATCAGCTTGTAAGTTGCCAGTTCCATCCAGGAGCTAGCATAGTGGATGTGATTGCTACTCACAGTTATTGAATTGTAGTAGCAGTGATATTCTTTCATGGAACACACTTCGGCTTAACATCAAGCGGGGTGCTCTCATATGTCGAGTCACAATAAAAAAAAAACACTTGTAAGTGTAGTAGCAGTCACTTACATTAATTGACCGCATTCCAGCTTAACAGGATGCAGTGTCAAATATCGAGCCACAACAATAATAAAAAATGTATTTATCTGCACAATTTTCAATATAAAATATAGTGGAATATCTATAACAAGAAATAAAATCACTCCCTACATAACATAGTTATAAACAGTGATTTTAGTGTTGTTATTGTATTGATATCGACATAAATATATTTAGAATTTGAGGTTTTTTATCATCTGTATTCTAAGTTGAACCCTCAACTCAACTTTCTACCTAAAGAACGTCAGTCTCTTTCCAATAAATGTTAAATCAAGAAACGTAGAATGAGACAGATATTCTTGAGATAAACTTGAGGATGAGACTTAAAATACGGGTCTAAAATGAAATTAATTTGTCACGCCTGCATCCCTACAATAATGTAAACGGAAACAAAACAACTCGCTTCCACATCTACAATATTTTTTAACAAATAGTGCAAGGGTCTCGCAAACCGATGATACAAGCACGTTTAGTAGCTTAGTAAAAAAATGATAGGATATAGCTTAATGGTGAGAGCGGTCGCGTGTTAATTGATAGATGCCGGGTTCGATTTGGAGTTGACCAATATGCACGCGTAAATAGTTCTATCCAATTTTTATTACTAATTTAAACAGTAATATACCAAAAACTAATAATAATAATAACACATTATTTCCTTTCCTTCAATGTACTAATGGGAGCTCCAAGAGCACTTACGGTTAAAAAAGACTTAGTTTACGTTTGTCTCAGTCACCGTCACTATTTTTATTCTATTATATTAGTAATATTTTTTTATTATTATACGTTCCTATATCTAGAAACTAAATGTGATACTAGTAATACAATGGTACCTGCATGTAGTTTCGAACCCGAGGCTTTTAGTTTGTAACTACTAGACCACGGTTGTCTTATTTTCAGACATGTCGATAAAGTTTTTATCGTTTTATCGAAAAAGTTGTAAAACTTCACTAAAGGAAGGGAGGAAGGTAAGATAGGGTTGGCGAAAAGGACGCCAATTTCCCTTAACGGAACTTCGGGAATGCATGCCGCGAAATATTTATAGAGCTAGAAAAAATAACGATATGGGTATCATGTATTTTCATACTTGGCATTCCTTGTTTGGTATTTTTCCATGTTTTACATTTTATTAATAGAATTTTTGGGACGTCTACTTAATACGTCCCAAAAAGTGATTTTATATAAATGAAATCATTTTTTTTTGTTTTATTAAAATCAGATTACCTTTTTTTTAATATACGAGTACGTATCTATTTTTGTGTCTCGTCATTAGACGTCATATGACGGGTCTTGATGTTAAGGTAGAGTGCATTCTATCTTCTGCTACTGAATGTCTATAAGCAGCACTCCCACCCACTATCTCTATTATTTTTTTTTATATTGTCTCCTCTAGACCCGCCTGATTGTAAGCTAGAGGAGATCCAAGAGTGTCGACGACTGAAATAACCGAGTTTGAGATTATTAAACTATACTGGGGGGTGCTTAAATTATATCAAACAAAAAACAAAACCTTCAAAAACTTAGTATTTTCTTAGATTTTGCGCGAACATTGATTAATAAACTAAACAAATTTTATGCGGCTTACTATCGCGTTTATTTTGGTTTTGATTTTACATTTGTTTTTTTATTATTTTTTTATTATTCCGACGTTTTGGAAACAATAACAGCATCAACCAATAGGACGACCAACACCTCAGTCTCTCTGTGACCACGATGGCTGCAAAGCTCTCGAAACGTCGGAATAATAAAAAATTGTAAAATCAAAACCAAAATAAACGTGATAGTAAGCCGCATAAAATTTGTTTAATTTACTTCAAAAACTTATAAATTTTATCTTAACGAGTCTATTTAAGACGAGTCTAGACTAATTATTTTCTTTCCTATGAAATCACTTTAAAGATTTATCCGATAGTTGATTTACTTCACAATATTAGTAACACTTTGACCCGTGCAAAACCAATCCGCCCACGTTCTGATACTCAGGTAAAAATCGTTTAGAAACCGGCTTTAAATTCATCAGATAAATTTTATATTTGCATCTCTTTATTACATTCATATCAACGCTATTTTTGTTTTGTATTTATAAATATCAGATGTGCCGTCTCATATTTCTTGTTATACTTAATGACAATAATAAAAATTCTTTATTCCAGTAAAATTCATAGCAGGTACGTTGACAAACTTTATGCCATTAGGCATTTCCTTACCCAAGTTCACACTCTCCGGGATAAGTCAGATAGAATTAACCGATTCAAATCCTTAAATTATATTTTAACTCATGTTTACATTGTTACCTTTTATAATTTGTTTTTTTGATAATAACATATCAAATAGAATTTTCTTGGATTTTGCGCAAACATTGATTATTGAAATAAACAAATTTTATGCGGCCTACTATCGCGTTTATTTTGTTTATTGATTTTATATTTTTTCGACGTTTCGAAAGCTTTGCAGCTATCGTTGTTACGGAGAGACCACGATGGCTGGTAAGCAGAACAAGTCAGGGAGGATATCCGATGTTTTTTGTCTCCACTTTATTAGTACGCGCCCCTCCACTTTATTAGTTTATTTAAATGTGTGAATGCAAATATTTTAACTATACTATTATACTCCATCAGCGTGCTCCTCTTTTTGTGTCCAACCAGCAACTAAATGACCAATTACAATTGTATTCTCGGTGTGTTGCATTCATATGTTATGTTTTCTCGTGTGCGCAAATGCGGTGGAGGGGCGCGTCATTTCGCCTTAGACAGACTATATTTGGTTTTAAAAAAATTCTAGTTTAGGAACTGTTGAAGGTTAGTGGCAACTCTGTACCTCCGAAAGTTAAGTTAAAATTAATCTCAATTTAAAATACATAGAAGCAAAGATATCTTATTTTACATTAAAGTCACGAACAATTTGTCATCTGCACCGGTTTTCCAGTTGTAGTTTAAGTGGAAAAAATGCATACAAATGGCTTTAAAAAGCACGTACGAATTTAGTATTCAGTATTTTTTATACATTTATCTAAACTAAATCGAAAGCTATTGATAACATTTTAGAGATTTTAGCTAATTATTGACAGCACTCCGCTTGATGTTAGGCTGGAGTGTGGTCCATGAATAGATGTCACTGCTACTACAATTCAATAACTGTAAGTAGCAGTCCCATCCACTATGCGGCCTAGTTGGAACCGGCAACTAACAAGCTGATCCCGAAACGCAACTAAGTCACTTCACGATCTGTATACTTGTAAGTGGTGGTACTATCCCAAATCGGCAGACTGGGTACCACTGCCTACCACTCTGATAACCTCGAAAAATAATATCTCGCTCTTTTATTTTTATTACCAATAATTGCAATATTTAATATATTCATTAAATATTCTCTTTGTAACATCTCCCTCAGTGCTTCGGACAGACTGGACATTCTTGGAATGTCCCTTCGCTGCGACCTGAATCACAGGGACCACATCGAGCGGGCCATTAAGACCACCTCCCAAACTTGGCATCCTGAACAAGGTGCGGCGGTTCTTTGCGCCAGAGCTTCGCCTACTTTTATACAAGGCTCAGATTCGCTCTTGCGCGGAGTACTGTTCGCACCTTTGGGACGGCTCTGCCAAGTATCTTCTTAATGCCCTGGATTCATTGCAGCGCCGAGCTGTCCGGATCATAGGTGATGCAGAGGTCACGCAAACTCAGGAGCCCCTGCAACTACGCAGAGACATGGCGGCTCTGTGCGTCCTCTATCGCCTATACCACGGGGAATGTTCAGAGGAGCTCTTTAACCTTGTTCCTACCTCATCTTTTCACTCCCGTAATACCCGCACAGGTCGGGGAAAGCATCCGCATTTTATCGACCCAATCGGCAGTCGAACTAAAAAGTTCAGTGCGTCTTTTCTTTGTAGATCAATTGACAAGTGGAATGCTTTGCCTGCCCATGTGTTCTCTCCATCCTGTGACCTTGGATCCTTCAAGCGATGCGTGAAGAAGCACCTTTGGCCGGCATAGTGACGGCGACTGAGGCAGCCGTGAACAAACCCGGTTTTCTCAGTCGTCGTCACTCTTGGACCTCCTCTTGCTTATCATCAGGCGGGACGAGATCAGATGTCGTGTCACAATAAAAATAAAAAAATTAAAAAATTAAATATTGCGCGTAACAAACTGGTGTGCTAACTAAATGGCCACGTCTGTCGTCTTCTTATAAGCATTAATGTTAGAAAAACAAATATATTATTAAATCAAAACCATCATACTCTTAGAATCTCAACCCAGTTGATATCCGACATCAAAATAACATTGTTAATTATACAGTTAGTATATTTATTATCAAAAGAAATGGCCTAAACACATGCGATGAAATTCCATGTCAGTTTTATAAACGATAGTGTAGTATATGAAAGAAGTGCAGATACTGCAAGCCGAAAAGCGCGGGTTCGAAACTACTCGCCGCTACCAATGTATCTTTGATATGTGTAACTTGGTTGTCCTGTTTCTATGATACTAGCACTTTAGTAGCTTAGTATATAAATTTATAAAAAAATGTAACTAAAGTAAATACTTTTGATTTTATTACTTATTTGTAAAAAGTAAATGTACTTTTAAAAAACACACTGTTTTCAGTAACACAGCTATAATACGAACAAGGATTTTTTAGACATGGTTAATGGTTACCATAGAGCTTGTATGAAGAGAATTGTGGATGTGAGGGAGTCATGTCAGGATCGCGGCTAGTAACGTTTCTTTGTTTGCCTATCCCTGTGAAAAAAAGGCGTGGCAATTTGATGGATCGATTGATAATGATAAATCCGAGTATAGATTTTATAAACTTAGATGATTGAGAATACAGTGATAAAAACTGTGTATTTTCAGTCGTCGACGCTCTTGTATATTCTCGAACTTCCAATCATAAAAGTTTGAGTTTGATCAGAGGTTAGATGAATTAAACAAACTTTATGCGGCTTACTATCGCGTTTATTTTGGTTTTAATTTTTTATTTATTATTCCGATGTTTAGAGAGTTTTGCAGCCATCGTGGTCACGGAAAAACTGAGGTGTTGGTCGTCCTATCGGTTGATGCTGTTATTGTTTCCAAAACTACCCTGTTTGATGTTTTGATTTTGTTTTTCTGTTCTCGGTTTAATTCAATTTTTTGCAAAAATAACTGACTGTGTCATTTGGTGTATTATGGGGTCCCAGTTGTTAGATAATCAAAACCAAAATAAACGCGATAGTAAGCTGCATAAAGTTTGTTTAATTCATTAATCAATGTTCGCGCAAAATTTGAGGTTAGATGTTACGTCATTATAAATTAAGAATAATTAAGTAAAACTTTTTACGATTTGCCTAATGGTAATCAAGGGGAGGTTGGTCCCAGAGTGCCAATGACTATAAAAACGCCTCAGTTCACGGTTGCCGGTCATCCCGGCCATCCCGGCCCACATTTCCATACATATAGTCTGTCTAAGCCGAAATGACGCGCCCCTCTACTGCATTTAAGTACACGTGCGAATATAAAATATGAATGCAATACACCGAAAATGCAATTGTAATTGGTCATTCAGTTGCTGGTTAGACACAAAAGGAGGAGCACGCTGATGAATTATAATAGTATAGTTAGTAATATTTGTATTCACACATTTAAATAAACTAATAAAGTGGACGGGCGCGTCATTTATAGTTAGACAAGCTGTACTCAAATTTGAAGTCAGTCGCGTACGAACCCACAGTAAATATGTGTAAATTTTAAATATACTATGGCTCCGTATGCGACAGTGTAACAATAGGAGTTGGTACGTTTTTTCATAGTGACCTTTTCACTAACATTCGCGACTCCCACGAAAGTAAACAGACCACGAACAGTGAACTTGCTTTAATTATTGCTCATAAAACATCCATTTATGAATTCATTTAAATAAGATGGATACGGTAATTCAAGACAACCATGCTCTAGTGGAAGTGAAATGGTCTTACAAACGAAAGCTTTCGGTATAAAATCAATGTTTTTGGAAACACTCGTACTTTGGTCGTTAACATTAAAACATTACATTAGAGGTTTTGAGGGAAGGCACCCGTGGTGCAGTGGCAGTGCAATAGTTACAAGCAGTCCAGCGTATCATCAAGTGAGGTGCTGTCATATGTCGAGTCACAATAATAAAAAAAACACTACTTCGCAGGAATCATGTGCCAGCCAACGTACTTTTTTGTGATAGTATTGCTGTATTCCATGGCAGCTATTTCAGCGCGCGTAAAAGGTGGATTCCTTCTAAATTACAAGCCCAGAACAAAGAATCGGAAACAAAGGATGTGGGGTCTGAAAATCACTTGCGAAATATAGACTTGGATTGTCAGCTTTGCAGTACTGAAGTGCGATGTAGTTGCGTCTCTACCGAAGTCGTTAAATATTAAATAATAACAATACATTAGCATAATAATAGTTAATTGCTTAACAGTTAAACTTTGAAGTAATTTCTGTTTACACAAGCTCTAAACTTTATAATTTAGGGGAATAAATTAATATATTCGTAGTTATTAACTGAAATTCTAAACCTAGGCTATTATAAATTATCTCTATTACCAGCTTTAGGACTTGCCAACAACTCTTGGAAATTACTAAAAATTCCTGAAACTTAGTGCCAAGAAAAAAAAACTATTTAACGGCTGATTTCACAAATTAGCATGCGCCGCTTAAAGAAGAGCCCTATTTATATTTGTTATTGTAGGTCGACATAAATGTTAACATGGTGTGCGATCCATAAAAGAAGGCGGCAACAGCAACAGTAAATACAAGAAGCATCGTTCTACTTGAAAAGTCCCAAGTCCAGGATACTGTTTAACCAGATGACACTGGGGAAGTTTTGGAAACAATAACAGCATTAACCGATAGGACGACCAACAATATAACCAACAGGATAACCAATATAACCAAAATAAATGTGAAAAGATCTTTAGATTCTTCAGACACTAAATCTTTGTGGGTGTTTTCCGACCAAATTGGAGACATCTTTAAGAAAACTGGGCTGCCTAGTGACCATAATCGTAGAGATTGTGTAAAGAGAATTGTAGATGTGAGGGAAGCTAGGAAGTTGTGTTAAGATGTGGCAAATGGCGCTCCATATACCCTGACTATCCCCATTGAGAAAAGGTATGACAATTTGATTAATTGATTGAATAAATCTTTAATTCCTTACCCAATACCTAAGTGAGCATAGATATGGCGGCCCTTATAAAGTAAGCCACTTAACAAGACGGGGGTACAATTTAGTCTTACATTAAAACTACAATTGAAAATTTTCAACTTTTGCTCATTTGGAAAGGGACAACACTCATTGGGTTGGCAAAAGTTGCTAAGTCTATTTTTTATTATTTTAAAGAAAATATTCTGACTTTATGTATTTATAAATAAATGCCTATGTACAATAATTTACAAAACTCATTTAATAGGCTTTAGTGGTAGAGGTCATGAACCACAGTTAATATGGTCAACGCGACGTCCAGTAGTAACTGATATAAACTATCAGGAAAACACCCTCAAAGATAGAACCTGACGGTGGTAAAATAAATAAAATATCCCTTACTTTTTGCATTTATTTTGGGTATATTAATCTCATGTTTCGTAAGCTTGGCACCTATTGTGGCTGCGGGTCACTGATACATTTGTCATCTAATAGTTTACTACACACTCCAAAACAAATGACATTCAGATAGAGTTCGGCGCGTACGACGTTCACGTAGTAGTTTTTGAAAGAGTTTAAATAGAAAATGTTGCGTGCCCTGCGCAGAGGAACTATCACACTGTTTCGCAATTATCTTGTGTAATTATTAATTAGGTATCGTATAATAAATTAGTGATAGTAGCATTGTCGGACGTACGCCACAATCCTGCGGGCCACTTTCCGAAATATACATATAATTCGCATAATTATAATAGTTTAATTTTTTTTACCTATCCTATTTGTATATTTGTATTTAGATGGCAATCGTTTGTAATGGTAGAGCTTGCGGACGAAAAATAGTGCTTTGGTAGCCCAGTTTTATAAAACAAGCACTTTTGGTAATGAATTTTTTCTGTTTCTATAAGGAAGTATAGAAACAGAAAAAAAAAATATTTTTAACTTATCCACTTGTTTTGATGGCCTCCTGAATTATAACTACTAAATTATGTATTACTTTTACTTTCTTCAACCATTAGTAAGTTTATTTAAGTTTGGTGGATTTCTATCCCAAATTACTGTTATTGAAATTGACATTATGGTACGATAAGGGTTACGATTTTTTTGTGGCGACGGCTCTTTTTATGTAGTTTTATGAATTTGTATTTCCTATATTATAAGTAATTTTTTTGAGTGTTTTTATACCTATTATTATTGTCATTTTACGCCTTATACTTTATTTTGTTCTTTCTATTGGTCCCTAGTCTCAGGCAAAGAATGTCTAGCGGAATTAAGTTCGCCTTTGTACATAGTAATTTTTTTTTATTATTTATTCGGATAAAAATCAACAAAAGGTATAACAAAAGAATAAAAAAGAATTTTTAAACATTAACATAACCTAATATTAATAACCTAATGTTAGTACATATCTATCAATCAATCAACAATGTCACGCCTTTTTCCACAAGGATAGGGAAAGACAATGGAGCGCCACTTGCCACAATCTTACCACAACGAGCGTCCCTCACATCCACATTCTTTAAAATTATAATTGGACGTATGACAGAACCCTACCTGATGTTAAGCGGGAGTGCGGTCCATGAATGTAGGTCACTGCTGTTATAAAGGTGATTGAATTAATAAAACACGATTACATATTAAGCACAACAGATGTACGAGATGTATGTATGTTCGTATTACAAACCAAAAACAAAGAGAACTGTCAAAACATAAGTGACAGTTACGTTCCACTTATCACTAATAGTTACACATATAACAACTGCTGCTAAATTTCTGTAGGTTGCATTCACATTCACTATGCTGCCCTAGTTGGAACCAGCTACTTACAAGCTGATCTCGAAACGCGACTAAATCACTTCACAGTCTGTATACTTGTAAGTGGTGGTACTACCCCGGATCGGTAGACTAAGGAACACTGCCTGCCACTCTTTGATAACCAGACCTGAAGCAATTATCCGCCTCTTCTTTTTATTAACAATCAATCAATCGATCAAATTGTCACGCGTGTTTCCCACAGGCATAGGCCACTTGCCACGATCCTGACACAACTCCCTTGCTTCCTTCACATCCACAATTCTCGTCATACAAGCTCTATGGTTATGAGCACTAGGCAACCCAGCTTTCTTAAGGATACCTCCGATTTGGTTGGATAACACCCTCCTGGGCCTGTCGTTTAACGCATACAGCCAATATATAATATATTTAATTGACAAATATTTGCAATATATAATTAAATAATTATTAATTATTACAAATATAAAAAAATTCTTCATACAAGCTCTAAGGTATAAAGATTTATGCATAAAGATTCAAAATAAACTAAATGAGGCAGCCGGGATCTAACTCAGTTTTTCCAGTCGTCGTCACTCTTGGACCTTTTCTTGCTTATTATTAGTCAGGTCGAGGTCAAAAGTCGTGTCACAATAAAAAAATACAAATACCGCATCCAATAATGTAATTGCATTAACGTTGCATTCTATGTAAGAGCATTGCTATGCTAAATTCTATACAGACACTACTTGACCTGACCTTGCATTGTATTTCTTTGTAAAATTAACTGTTAAAGCCTAATGGATGTTGTGGGATTCGCCATTGTGTCCGCTATGAGTTGCGGAATAAAAATGAAAACATACACTCGTTGGCAAAGTTAAGTGCAAACATGCAAAAGATTTTATTTGGTTACCGAACATTGTCAAAAATAAATTACATTTATATTTCGCATATTTCATTGCTAGTATTATCAATCAAGCAAATTTTCCCATTTTCACGCCATTTTCCCACAGAGACAACAATGTACAATGTGGAATATGCTGTGTAGCGACACTTGCCACAGTCCTGATATAACTTTCTCGCTTCCCTCAGATCCACAATTCTTTCACTAGGCAACCGAGCAATTTTTGTAATTAAGGATGTCTTCGATTTGGTCGGTTAACTCCCTACCGGGTCTGCCTCAACCCGACCGGATGATAAGCTAGAGGAGGCCGAGGATTGAAGAAAACAAGTCAATTCACGGTTACCTCAGTCGCCGTGTATTAGCTGGCCAGAGGTTTTTCTTCTTCACGCATCGCTTAAAAGATTCAAGATTATACGATAATATTTTTGCTTGGAAAATATTTATTTTAACATTGACTGTATAATGGTGACTTAAAGTGTAAATGTTATTATCAGTTTTGCACATTGTTACTCTGTAGGTGACCTTGTAATTGCATTAGGTTGTATCTTTTTCCAGTAATAAATTATAATTTCAGTACAAACGAAGTAAAATTATTATTTATGACGTACATTAAAAGTGGTATACAGACAGTTGGTCGTCATTTGTCCAGTCTGCCGATATGTTAGATGTAAGGTCCCGATTCTCTTAATACAATATGGCGACAAAAATGTAGTGTAATTGCGTCGCGGTCGCAAGTGACCAATCAACGTAGTTGTTATTCGCTGATTGGTTACAAAGATGTCAAATATTAGTGCGACGCCATTTCACTAATTTTTGACGCCACAATGCCACAATGAGTTCATTGAGTTTATGTTGCGATGGTTTTGGCAAATTAAAAGGAAAGATGAAAAGGGGTTGATGATAGAGATTTGTAAACCAGAGGTAAGTGGTTGCTCCCTAATGTTAATCGACAGGGAATATTTTTTAAATAGTGTACAAAGTTTTAGAATACAATAATTTAATTATTTACGTAAAATCATACATTTAAATTTAAAAAAGATAAATTAAAAAGGTAATAATTAAATAATATATATAATAATATAATAAATAATAATATAATAATAAATAAATAATATAATAATATAATATAAAAAATAAAAAATATAGGTAATAATAAAAAGTAATGCGTAAAATTATACATTTATATATAAAAAAGATAAATTAAAAAGGTATAAATAATAGTATAAACAGAAAAAAAACGTGTTCTCTCCATCCTATGACCTTGGATCCTTCAACGGCGGAAGAAGCACCTTTGGCCGGCTTAGTGACGGCGACTGAGGCAGCCGTGAACAATCCGTTTTTTTTTGTCAGTGGTCGTCACTCTTGGACCTCCTCTTTCTTATGAACAGGCGGGTCGAGTTCAGATGTCGTGTTACAATAAAAAGAAATACAAGTATAAAACAAAAAATAGTATAAACAAAAACAAAAAAATCTAAAAATGGGTTTAATAATAACAAATTCAACCGGCTTATTTCAATGTTTAGCCCGCATTTTTTTCACAATTAAGAGAAAATTTGTGACCCGCTTTACTGTACAAACTTTTGGACCCCCAAAAAAGGGGAAGGCCTGTCCAATAATAACGCGAATTTGGTAACAACATAACTTTTACAAAGACTAATTGTGATTACGTGTTTCCACCTTGTTCTAAATGTCAAAATAGGGCCATTAATTTTGGCGATTCAAGTCACAGAACCAATAAAGGAATGTTTTCAAACGTTCCCTTGGTTTTCCTAAAAGTTACTCTACCCTCAACTTGAAGCGAACTTTTCTTTCTCATTCGCCCAACTTCAATTAATTATCTTTGGATAATGAGCCGGTTTCTCTTTCACTTGTACAAAAGTTTCCCTACTACGTGATTCGGGAGTTTTACTTCTTAAAATAATGTTGTGATTTTATTCTTTATTGTTATTGAAAATAGAGGTTGTTTTTCTCTAAATTTACCTTGGATTGTTTTGATTCGAATGTGAAAGTTTCTTTGTAGCCGAATGCAGATGAAAAGGATTAATGGTGATAATTTATTGGTCAATTATTAGTTTCAATTACCAATGTTTATTAATATCATTATCAATTATTATTATTATCATTTTTTGGATAAAGTTGTCATGAATAATGCCCCGTTCTATCGCCGACTTTGTTGCTTCTCCACATCAATGACATGGTAGACTTTGGATCCGACATTCAGTACCGTGCTGTCACATGCATTGGGCATTACCCTGCCTGTCCCGCAGCCTGAAAACAGGACGACGGGCGTGGCGTGGTGGTCAGAACATCAGTCCATTACGCGGAAGTCTCGTGTTCGATTTCCGGTCGGAGCTAGTATTTACTTTTATTTGTAATATTCAAATAAATTTACAATATTTACATTTTTTATTGTTTGTTAATAAAAGAAAAATTAGGCAGATATTTTCTCCGGGTCTGATTGTCAAATAGTGGTGCTGTACTATGGCGTCTCGGCCACACCACAGTAGACTAGACAATGATCCTTTTCCTGCTGTCTGCATACCACTTAATATAAATATAATGAAATATATGAATAGAATAAAATTTTATCAGAAATATATGAACAAAAAAGACAACTTAACGTATAAATTAATCGTGTCTAAGAGTTTATTTCGGCGACGCAATTTATTCGTCACGAACTTGTCTTTCTTGAATACAATACCGTTGTAAGATGTCAGTCAAACGATTCATTAATACAAGTAAAAAAGATCTTACAACAATCTTAAATCATAATGTAGGTAGAAATAAATAGTATATACTCTGTAAACATTTAAACCACAAAAAGTATCATAGAAATTATTTATTAAAGATGAATAGAATAGTTTTTTTTACATTCCTATACTAAGGTAATGCTCTTTTTCTTCTCTCAATTAATGACGTCTTTAAGACATTTGTTTGTATTAAAACAAAACAATATCACTTTGCCAATGTATTGGCCAAAAGGCCGAATTAAAATGTATGACCATATCAACTCGCTGCTCCACGTATCCCTTTGAAAGCAGAGGGATACGTGGAAAAGCGCCACACGTCACACTTTTAGCCATCACCCAACAAAAACCCACTTAAGGGAAGTTATTGACTGATGCCCAGGATGCACCGGCCCATCTGCTTTCTGTATCAACAAACATAGCCAGCAGACAGACACACGAGGAAGTAGTCTGACATCGCACCCCGTAATGCTCTTTTTATACCAAATGTCATTTATTTATAATATTTAACCTTTTAATGAATAGTTTGCACCCAGCCAATCACAGCACAACACAATAAAGCTTAGCTGGTAGATAAAGCCTAAGGCATTAAGCTCGCCTATGTACTTTCTTTTGTGAAAATAAAGATTTGATATAAAAATAAATAAATAAGGTAATATCGTGCTTGTATCAAAGAAACAGGACGACCATAGTATGAACATAGTTATATTTAAAATATTAACGACCTGGATTTAGGACATTTTCAGTATGCTTTTGAGGAAATAGCCGGGGGAGGGGTATTTATATATTTTAAAAGCTCTTTTTATTAAGTTGGCAATAAATATGACAATTTATTTTTACTTTAGAGGAATAAACCCTGATTATACGTAAGCCGAGTGGCACGGGTTCGAAACCAACCACCGGTACCAATGTATTTTTTATATATGTACTTTGGTTGTCATGTTTCTATGATAGTATAGAAATGTATAATAAAAAAATTATAAAAATATAATAATATTAAATATAATAAAATTATTATATTTTATATATATATATATATATATATTATATATATAATATATATAATAAAATATAATAATATAATATATTATTTTGAAAAATAAAGTTTGATTTATTATAGCCAATAAAAATATAAACCCCAGACTGTACGATTCAATAATCAAGTTTTAACTAATAAAATATAATTTTACGACTATAAAACCAAGAATTTATTTATATGAGTATTTTGTGGTCAAATTGATTCTAAAATATCGCATATTGATTTAAAACTACGCAAAACATTTGTTATGTAAGTCTTAAGGCTGTATATCTGTAGAGATACGACCCAAATTTTAACACCTACGCGAATTACTCAAGGCAGTTGTAGTAAAGTACCGTAGCTAAAGTCATAATATGGATAAGACATTTTGAATTATTTTTATAAGGTTTTATAGTTTATAATAAGGGGGTGGATTACTATAATTCCCACGCTTGGCCACTTGCTTAAAGAACCGACAACCAATGGGAAAGAAAGGTTCTAGAATGGAGACCACAAACCGGAAGACGCAGCGAAGGTAGGCTTCTTACTAGGTGGACTGACCGACCTGTGCGGGTATAACGGGTGTGAAAGGACGAGGTAGAACAAGGTTAAAGAGCTCTTCGGAACATTCTCCTTGGTATAGGCGATAGAGGACGCACAGAGCCGCCATATCTCTGCGTGGTTGCAGGGGCTCCAGAGTTCGAGAGATCACGTGAAATATCCATATTATTCTATTAGGACGAGTTTGCAACGTCTTAGTAGTCTGCCCTCAGTGGCGCCATAGCTGTCGCGTGCGCTTGCGCAATTATAAACCAATGACGACTGGATCTTTCCAAATTTGTATTTATTCCGTAAGTTAGAACTACCTAAAAAGCTTTGTTTAGCACTATGATAGACTTGATCTTTGTGTGTGTTAGGGCTGGTAAATCAATAGTTACTTAGGAATGGTAACTTAGGCTTAAGAGTGGTAGGCAGTGGTGCCAAGTCTGCCGATCCGGAGTAGTACCACCACTTACAAGTATACAGATCGTGATGTGACTTAGTCGCGTTTCGGGATCAGCTTGTAAGTTGCCGGTTCCAACTAGGCCAGCACAGTGGATGTGATTGCTACTTACAGTTATTGAATTGTAGTAGCAGTGACATCCATTCATGGATAACACTTCAGCTTAACATGTAGCGGAGTGCTGTCATATATCGAGTCACAATAAAAAAAAATTATCATTTTTTTGTTGTGACTCGACATATGACAGCACTCGCCTGATGTTAGGCTGGAGTGCGGTCTATGAATAGAGGTGACTGCTACTACAGCTAACTGTAAGAAGTAGTCACATCCTCTATGCCGGCCTAGTTGGAGCCAGCAACTTATAACTTGATACCGAACTAAGTTTTTTTATTATAACTTGACCTCTGACCTCGACCTGCCCGATGGTAAGCATGCTCGAGACTCTAAGATCACGGCTGCCTCAGTCGCAGACATCGATTGCTCTACAAAGAAACGTCGCGCTGAACTTATTAAATAAAAAAAAAAACAAATTGTCACGCCTTTTTCTCACAGGGATATCCAGAGACAATGGAGCTCCACTTGCCACGATCCTGACACAACCCCCTCGCTTCCTTCACGATCACAATTCTCTTCATATAAGCTCTATGGTTATGGGTACTAGGCAACCTAGCTTTCTTGAGGATGTCTCCAATTGGGTCGGCGAACACCCTCCTGGGCCTGCCTTGTTTAACGTTTCCATTCACATGAGATTTATAAATTCCTTTCGTCAATCTAATTTTACTCATCTTTTCCATGTGCCCAAACCATTGAAGCAAAAGTTACTAAATTCAAAGTTAAGTAAGAATTGTCATCGTAGCTCTTAAAGCTAATAAAAATCTTTATTTGGAGATTTTAATGGGCTCATTGTTTAGAAGTTTATCGTTCTAAAAGATTTGTGAATTGAATCAGTTCATTTAATCTGTGGTGTTAACTACAATTTTAGTCTTAGTAATTATTTTGTTTGTTTTGTCGGAAGCTGGAGTATGGTCCATGGATGTAGGTGACTTCTACTACAATTTAATAACTGTAAGTAGCAGTCACATTTATTATGCCGGCATCCAATCATTATGGAACTGGCAATTTACAAGCTATCCCGAAACGCGCCTAAGTCGCTTCACGGTCTGTTTACTTGTAAGGATGAATAAGAATTAATGTTTTATCTTTTACTTGTGACTCGACATATTACCTCGACTTGTCTTATGCTAATTTTTTTAAAAGGACATAATTGATTTTGGGGTTTTATGTACTAATTTTGTAATGCCCAATAATGAAAAAAATATATAAACGGTAGTTTAGATACTTATATTTATATAAACTAATAACAATTTTGCTTTTAATCGCTGTACAATTGAGTTATTTGGAAAATAAGATTAGGATTTTGTACTTTTGTCAATCACAAAGACACGCTACGATATATTAGTTCTGCTTTGAACTGTCATAATTATAGTTTGATCATTTTGCACAACTAAACTATGCAAAATAAAGGATATATTCCAATTGTAATCTTTATACATAAAACTATTTTAAAATATATATGCAACTGTTAATACAATTAAGCCCAAGTCATCATACAAAATGAATGATGTCCTTTAATATAAAAGCAGTCTAGTTGTATAAATTCGATAATTAACCCGTTTCACGTTTTAAGATTTATATGCGCCGCAAAATGTCTTGCTAACCGCATCGCTGTTTGTCTCGTGACATCTGCTATGGGTTAAGAAATGAATTGTATGTTGTCTAGTTTATTATTTAGCATTCGTTTATTTATTTATTGAGACAGCACCTACATTTGCCTTATGGTCAACAAAAGAAAGTCCAAAAGCGCTATTGACTGAAAAAAAAGATCCAGTTTACGGTTGTCTCAGTCGCCTTCACTTTACCTTGTAATTAATGGACAAGATTAGATACCAAAGAAAAACATCGCTTTTTTCTGTTACACAAAACATTTGAAACTGCAGTGTGCGTTAGTACGAGTATATCAATCAATCAAATACGCCTTTTCCCACAGGAATAGGCAGTCAATGGAGCGCCACCTACCACGATTCGTACAACTCGTAGTTTAAACACACAACTTAGTTTATACGTTATACGAGTAATAATAAAATTTAAAAAAATATAAAAGCTGTGTTAAAATTATTTATATTTGATACAACCCTTTAAACGTTTTGAACACTTATCGATTCAAATCAGCTCATTACTCCATTGGAAGATTCGCCACTGTCAAACTTATGAAATGATTTGGGACTTTTTCTAATCTTTCATGTACATATATAATCTAAATTAATAAATTATGTATTTATGGGTAAAAGGCGTGACAATTTGATTGATTGATTGATGATGTACTTCGTCCGTAATAAAATATATATAATTTGGCTTATTCCAATTATTATTAGAAAGTCAAAAGATATTTACGCATACACGTTTTTGATATTTTCTTCATTGCCAAATTAAACAGTAGGTATTTGAATGATAAGTTCAATGTTTGCATACAAATTAAAACAGTCTTCGCTCTATCATTATCAGCAGTATAGTAAGCAAGAAAATGGCCAACTGCTGTTACGGTTGTAATCTGTCCTCAGATACGGCCTCAATCGCCGTCTAAAATATAACCAAAAAATATTGTATAAACATTTAAGGTGACCGTGGTGTGGTGGCAGTGCAATGATTGCGCAAGCCGAGAGCACGGGTTTGAAACCACTTACCGGTACCAATGTATCTTTAAAATATGTACTTTGGTTGTCCTGTTTCTATGATACAAGTACTTTATTATAAATTATAAATAACTAGTAACCATAAATATTTCACCTAATTAGGATAGTTTTGCAGCGCATGTAATATAAGGAGCTTTATGTTTAATTCCTTCACACCTATGGTTACATTATTGTAGTTTACGAAGGCATTCCTAATTTAACTCGGTAAACAACATAGCCTATGTTACTAAGTCATAATTTACTAATCCTTTAGTAAAAGATTTTTTAAATCTCTCCAATAGTTTTAAGTTTATTCGATACAAACAAAAATACAAAATACAACTTTTCTTTTTTAATACTATTATTTTATCGTATTTATTATAGAAGCTCTATGGTTATGGGCACTAGACAACCTAGCTTTCTTGAGGATGTCTCCGATTTAGTCGGAGAACACACTTCTGGGTCTGCCTCGATTAACGCATCCGTGCACATCAATCTACTTTCACTTAAGCTACTATTATTATTTTTTATGAATCTAAAGAGACCCTTTTTTATTGCACGCCAGTGTACATGCGCAAACTATACTTGTCTTTCATAATCGTACATATTATGGTAGACAATTTTATTTGTTTCTTTATTTCCAAATGTTAAAGTAGACATGCTATATTATAATATTATCTTCAGAGTGTTCGGTGAGTGTAAATGAAACCCTTAAGTCAGGGTGCTTGACTTTTGCAATGTTACTCTTAATTCCTTAAACATTTATTTATTTTTTATTTAGACTAAGTAGAACACTTCTATTTGTTTTTTTGTGACACGACATTTGACCTCGTCCGCCTGGTGATAAGCAAGAGGAGATCCTAGAGTGATGACGACTGAAACAACCAATTTAATTCATGGCTGAATCAGTCGCCTTCACTATGCCGGCAAAAGTAGTTCTTCAGGCATGGGCTGGCAAAGCATTCCACTTGTCGATTGTTCTACAATTTAGATAATTTTAAAGCGTACAGAAGGGACTAAATCACGATTTGGGATTGAATTAAAAGTAGCCGGTTTCATCTAGGCCGGCATAAAAAATGCGATTGTAGTAGCAGTCGCTTCCATTAATGGACAGCGCTCCAGCTTAAAATCAGACAGGGTGTTGTCAACAAAGGATTTCTAAACAATTATTTCAACTGATAAAGGACTCAAAAACTCGAAATCTATATTTTCAGCAATTGCACTTGCTTTAACCTTAAAATATAACCTATTTTTTCAATATGGTGCCTTTATTACGTATAAATAGTTTGTTATTATTATTGTGACTCGACATATGACAGCACCCTGTTAATGTTAAGCTGGAGTGCGGTCCATGAATAAATGTCACTGCTACTACAATTCAATAACTGTGAGTAGAATTCACATCTACTATGCCGGGGTAGTTGGAACCAACAATTTAAATGCTGATCCCGAAACGCAACTAAATCACTTCACAGTCTGTAATACATAATTAGATGAATAATTTTACTTGTTTTTTTTAATATATCTGATAAATATTATTCCAGTTCCATAAAACAAGTCCAGACCAAATCAGACACATCTTCAAAAAAGCTGGGTTTCTTAAGCTAGTGCCCATAACTGTAGAGCTCGTATGAAGAGAATTATGGATGTGAGGGAAGCGAGGAAGTTGTGTCAGGATCGTGGCAAGTGGCGCTCCATTGTCTCTGTGGGGAAAAGGCGTGTCAATTTAATCGATTTTTGCTATTGATAAAATACCAAAAATAAATAAATGTATCCTGATATTAAGCTGGAATGTGGTCATTGAATGGAGGCGACTGTTAGAGAACCGCAACTAGCAGTCACATTCACTATGCTTGCTTCTCATGATTACAAAATTTATTTATTTATTATTTCTAAACTAAGCTACCAAAGTGCTTGTATCAAAGATACATTGGTACCGGTAAGTGGTTTTGAACCCGTGCTCTCGGTTTGCGTAACCGTTGCACTGCCACTACACCACGGTCGCCTTACGTATTACCTATTAAAATACGTATATACCTTCGTCACGTAAAGCATAGTTTTCTTAATAGAGGTACAGTTTGACAATACTAAAACCCCAGTATGGCAGCTGTCAAAAACTCGGCTACAGCGTTTGACAAGTTAAGCCGCGTCCGTAACTTAGTTGTTGGATTTCGAAAATATTTTTGTATCATCATTTACTTTTGACAAGTTTAAGTATAGTCTTAGTATGAAAAATAAAAAAATAAAAATGGTTCCTTTGTTGCAAAATTTGTTTAATATTTTATTAACGATCCAGGGTCGAAAAAACGTCTGCAGTGTGTCTTTTTTTATTGTGGCTAGACAATGAAAATAAGATTTGTGGCTTTGGCCGGCATAGTGACGGCGACTGAGGCAGCCCTGAACTAACTTGGTTGTGTCAGTCGTCATCACTCTTGGATCTCATCTTGCTTATCATCAGGCACTTCAATGGATCCTCATAGTTCATCATCATGAATTATCCTTGTAAGTCTTTTGTACTATTTTTTGTTATTTAACTGTAGTAGCAGTTCAATAACAGTAAGGTCAGTTGTTTTTTTTTTTTATTATTGTGATAAGCAAAAGGAGGTCCAAGGTCGCTTGAAGGAAATAAGGTGATAGGATGGAGAGAACACATCGGCTGGCAAAGCATTCCACTTGTCGATTGTTCTACAAAGAAAAGGCTCGCCGAACTTTTTAGTTCAACTGCCGATTCGGGCGACAAAATGCGAATGCTTCCCCCGACCAGTGCGGGTATTACGGGTGTGAAAAGACGAGGTAGGAACAAGGTGAGAGAGCATAAAAAGCGCTCCCACTCATGGATCGCACTCCAGTTTAATATCGAGCTAGGTACTGTCATTATGTCAAGTCCCAAAAAAATATTAAATTATAACACAATAATAAAATGCTCGAAGACTACACGGAAAAATATAATTATATTCTCAGCTTTTATTCCTGAAATTGGCGTATAATTAAAGCCTACAAAGACTCAAAAGAGAATTTATAAAAGTACTGAAACATGTATCATAATTAACTTAAATTATGTTGTATTATACTTTGTTAACTCGCACGTATTTTGATAATATTAAATATTATATTTTAATTATGTAATTTAATATATTTCTATCTAGTATCGTAGATATAATTAACCGTCATGTTTCTAGACAGCACGAATTTTAATATAGTTCTATTAAAAGTTTGGAGACAGAAGGACTGGCAAATATTCCTGCCAACGTATTAGCCTTGCTATACAAAGGGAAAATGTTGCCAGTCTTCGTGGGACTATTTCTGATGTGACGTCATTAGATAATATTTAATTATTCTATGTATTATTATTAACAATTTTTATTTTAAGTTTTATTTGTTCATAAAATTAAAATAATTTAATCTATTTATATTAAGACAGAACACGTGGGCTGGTAGAGCATTCCACTAGTCGACTAACAGAATGTAATGTAGTAGTAACAGTCATATCCATTAATGGACCGCACTCCAGCTTAACATCAGGCAAAGCCCTGTCATATACCGAGTAAAAATAAAAAATAGTGCGAATTAAATTCACCCAAATCGCTATCAAAACCTTCAAATGACATTTTGCTAGCTTACATAAGAGCTTTGGTGGAGTTTGTCCCCTGTATGGTCCTCCGTATGTTCTTGACTTTGTTAAATATAAATACATTTTTAGAAGGCTTAATACTTTGAGACGATTGTGGTTGCGAAGGGATTTAAAAGAAAGTGTAGAAACTTTTTTTTCATATATTCAGGCAACATTTTTTTTGAAAGGATGTAGTGACAAGGATTGACAAAGTACCAAACCATCGTTTGGGCACATGGAAGTGCAATGGCTACGTAAACCAAGTGGCACGGGCTCGAAACCACTCACCGGTACCAATGTATCTTTGATATATGTACTTTGGTTGTTCTATGATACAAGCACTTTAGTATCTTATTATAGGAATGTAAATAAATAAAAAAAATCAGTTGTTACTAAACGAAAAAAAAAACATTAAACTTTATATTAAACTTTCACTTCAAAATATTATTCTATTAAAAAAACATAAAATAAAAACGTAAGACAAGAAACAAAAACAAGAATAATGTACAATGGTAACAATAAAAACAATTATGAAACAATGAAAAACCGCTTAATTTCCTATCAGTTAACGAAACAAGCTTGAAAGCTTTAGCGGCTTCAAAAAGAAGTGTTTTTAATCCGCAGACTAACTAACTCTAGATCTCGCATAATAGGTGTGGATGTATGTATTTATTACGAAAATATGTAATGCTTTGATGGAAAGGATAAGTGAAAGTAGATTCACGGAAATAATTTATAAATTTCATGTGAATGGATAGGTTAAACAAGGCAGACAGGAGGGTGTTTTCCGACCAAATCGGAGACGTCCTCAAGAAAGCTACGTTGCCTAGTGTCCATAACCATAGAGCTTGTATGAAGAGAATTGTGAATGTGAGGGAAGCGAGCGAGTTGTATCAGGATCGTGGCAGTGGCGCTCCATTGTCTCTGCCCGTCCCTGTAGGAAAAGGGCGTACCAATTTAATTGATTGTATAAAATTTATTGGTGTGAAGTATCGTTCCTAATTTCTAAGCAGGTGACCGACCGCGCAACTACAATGGTAATGATAATGAAATTCATTCCCATTTGTCAAAAAGTTACGCGGTCGCTGTTAGTGTCAAAAACTTTTATTCATTCGGACAATGAGTTTCATTTACACAATAGACGTGTTGGGAGGTCGCTAATAAAGTTCAACGGTCAAAACGAAGCCTATTGTCGTTGAATTACGCGGTCGGCCAATAGAATCTACCGGCTTGTGGTCTATTTTATTTTTATCTAGTTCAATAATTTAACGCAGTGAATTGATAACAGTGAAAAAAAACAAAAAATAAGGCTCTCACGGCAATAGCCAACTGTCGCATTTCGCCTGGAAGTGACAACGAACAGGCAAATGACTATATACAACATTTAAAATAATACAAAATCTATTGATTTAAATGCTAAATTATTCATCCAATGCTTGCCGAAACACAATAGAAACAACAATATGTAATACATAAGAAGCAATGAACTCTTAAGACTGATTATTTACGAACAAAATCACAACTTGGTAGCAACTATTATTAGGGATGTCACGCGAACTTCGCTACTAGACACGGGACTGTCATTAGAACTGATATAATTAAATGTTTATTGACACGGAATATTAACTCTTAGGACCAATAAATAGAGTTTACAGTTACAAAAAATACAGGCGGTGGTTAAGACGTTTTCATCTACAATAGGAAAACTTTTCTAAATCATAGGCTATTTGAAACAGTACCTTAGTAGAGTAATAGATGGAAGGTAGTTTTGTAGGATTTATTAGAGCGCGTGTGTATCTTTTAGATATAATTTATGACAATGACCGATATTGTTAAAAAATAATGCGAATATTATTTCTTTCTACCCAAGAAAACATGGTTGATAATTCGCTTTGTTTTTTATATAGCTTTAATTAGCCTTAGTATACATTGTTCTAATTTAGGTAGGCCTCTCTTTTTTGACAATATGTAGTCTATGTTACCCGGCAAAGATGTAGCTTTATAACATCCAAAGAATTTTTAAAATTGGTCGAATAGTTTTTGAGTTAAATCATAACACACAAACCAAAAATCAAATCTTTCCTCTTTATACTCGTACGTATATTGGTATAGATAAGCCCATTGTTCAAACTTTTACATACAAATTTACCAAATTTTATGCGGCTTACTATCGCGTTTATTTTGGTTTAAAACTTGAATTAAACCAGGAAAAGAAAAACAAAATTAAAACTTCAAACGAGGTAGTTTTGAAAACAATGGCAGCATCAACCAATAGGACGACCAGCACCTTAGTCTCTCCGTTAACACGATGGCTGCAAAGCTCTCGAAACGTCGGAATAATAAAAAAATGTAAATGGTGAGTAGCGCTCCATTGTCTTTACCTATACCTGAGGATAAAAGGCGACACAATTTGATTGATTGATTAATCAATTAAATTAGACAAATTTTATGCGGCTTACTATCGCGTTTATTTTGGTTTTGATGTTACAATTTTGATTAATCAATGTTCGCGCAAAATCTCAAATTCCGTCACGCGCGCTCTTTAAATATAGACTTAGAAAAGAGTAGTTACTAATGAGTGTAATATCAAGGTGTACAGTTATTCTGTCACAATCAGGAAAAGGTTACTTTTTCTTGTCTTCACGGGGGACAAATTGAATCAATTCTATTGTTTTTATGTGCGTGGAAATATTTGTTTTCCTATCGCAATGCTATTTTTAACTGTTATTTAATTTACTGTTAATGATAAGGTTTGGAGTGCTAATGATAGGAATGTTCTGAGGAGTTGCTACATTTGTGAGGGTCGGGAAAGCATCTACATTTTGTCGACTGAATCGGCAGTCTTACTAAAAGGTTTATTTACAAGAATTGAATTGTAGTAGCAGAATATTATGCTATTCGGCATAATATTCTTAACGAATATTCAGTATTCGGCATATGGTCTAATACCGAATATTGCAAGTCTAAATAATTTACTGCGCGATGTCAATCCGTCCGTCCGTCCGTGGATAAACTAATTCCTCCTACTTTTACGTACGAGCAGAATCGAATCCGGAACAACGCGTAGCGGACTGGTGTATTAACAAAAATATATTAAGAATCCGTTTGACCCTGTTTCCGAAAAAGCGTGAAGATATTCGGCAAGTGGATTCCAGTCCGTGTGTTTTCTTACCTATATAACTTTGGATACTTTTTATATTTTGGCTCGACATATATGACAACACTTTGCCAGATGTTAAGCTCGAGTTAACTGCTACTACAGTTTTGTACACAGCATTCGTCAGATCTATTTTGGAATTTGGTTGTAATGTTTGATCTCCTAATTATAATTGCCACATAGAAAGACTAGAAAGAATACAAAAAGAGTTTTTTAAAATCGTGAACTTTAGAAATGGTGTAACAGAACACTACTACGACACTTCTCTTAGAAAATATAATACGTCTTCCCTGAAAAATCGTCGTGTTCTAATTGATATGACAATACTATATAAAATTATTAATAGCAAGATTGACAGTCCCTACCTATTATCTAAAATATCTTTTATTAACCGTTCACGTATGTTGGTTCGGCCCTCACGTCTGGTACACAAGGATATGAATTCACACATCTTCGTACCACCCCCACTTAGGAGAAATTACACTCGTAATGCTTATGAATATATCTATCGATCTAAGCACATACAATAAGTTATTCGCAAGTATTGACATATTTAATACCTCCCTAAATAAGTTTAAATCACTTGTTCTGCTGTCTTTGCAGAATAAATATTAAGACAATGTTTTAATTTTTTTTTCGCAAATTGTTACGCCTTCTTTATACGTGTATGTGTATATGTATATATTATGTATGAATATATATACAAATACTTAATTTGTATGTAGGTAGGCTCCTTCATGCCACTTTCCCCCTACTTATGTTTTTGTTATATTTGTATTAGTTTAATCTTGGGCACTATGAGGTCTTTATTTGGCATATTATTATATAAGTTCTTCTTTTGTATGATTTTTGCTGCCTAAATAAATAAATAAAATAACTGCCGGCCTAGTTGGCACCGGCAACTCACAAGTAGATCCCGAAACGCGGCAAAGTAACTTCACGGTCTGTAAGTGGTGATACTACCCCGGATCGGCAGACTGGGCACTACTGCCTACACTCTTTAGATGCTTTAAGCTATCTATAGTTTTCTTTTCTAAATATAACTTAAAGGTCGTTTATTCAAAAAGCGAAATTATAATTACAGTTAATTTATAGCGTAAAAGAAACCTATACATAAATTATAATTATTACGACAGTAAAAAGACAGTAAAGGAATTAATATATATATATATATATATATTTTACCGCGTCGTTATTTACCGTTCCGTTTATATGTGTTATAGACCGTGAAGTGATTTGGTCAAGTTTCGGGAACAGCTTGTAAGTTGCCGGTTCCAACTAGGCCGGCATAGTGGATGTGATTGCTACTCACAGTTATTGGATTGTAGTAGCAGTGACATTCATGGACCACACTTCGGCCTAACATCAAGCTGAGTGCTGTCATATGTCGAATCACAAAAAAAAAATATGTGTGTTTGACGACACGCTTGGCGCGTTGGTTACACACCAGTCCACTACGCGTCCCGGTTGCAATCCCCGGTTGGAGCTAAGATTTGTTTTAATTAATTTATTTCATTTTAATATTGAGGCAGCCCCAGGAGGGTGTTTTCCGACTAAATCAAAGACATCCTCAAGAAAGCTGGATTGCCTAATGCCCAAAACCGTAGAGCTTGTATAAAAAAAACTGTAGATGTGAGGGAAGCGAGGGAGTTGTTTTAGGATCGTGGTGTGGTGCCTATCCCTATGAAAAGTTGATTGATAAATATTTGGTTGGGTTATTTATTTTTTATTGTGACTCGACATCTGACTTGCTTAATGGTAAGCAAGGGGAGGTCAATAGTGCCAACGACTGAAAAAACTGACTCATTTTACGATTGTCTCAGTCGTCGTCACTATACAAGCATGTATAAAGCGGGGGTTGGTGGTGTCCATAATAGTAGAGTATGTATGAAAAGAATTGTGCATGTGAGGAAACCGTGGGAGTTGTAGTAGAATCGTGACAAGAAGCGCTCCATTGTTTCTGCCTAACCCTGTGGGAAAAAGGCATGACAATTTGATTGATTGATTGATTGATTAAACTAAATGTTTTATCAAATGTTAAATTAAATGTTAAATGTTAAAATGTTCTTAATTTAAGATACTGTTTAGCTACCACTACACTATAATCGCCTACAGAAAGAGGCTATTAAAAATATTAATCCCATCAAAAACAATACTTGTCAAAAAAACCAAGTCTCGCAACTCAGTTGTTCTGCGGTAAAAATTTGTCAGATCCATGTAATACCAAGTCGGTTATTAATTTATTCAGTCTCTACTTAAGCGACTTTCTGTCTTAATACGTCCAGTCTCTAAGACCACGATCGTGGTCCATAACAATTGAAAATCAATTGTGTCTGGAATCCCCGTACTCGAAGCATTAAGTTGTTACGTAATAATTAACAGCATCTTATAGTGACGCATATCAATATTAAAATTCATTAATGTTTTATATAAATATATTGAGACTTGGCCATCGCACTAAATAATTGAATTTACATGTGTTTTCAGGCGATTGAATTTACACGTGTTTTCAGGCGATGGCCAAGTCTCAATATATTTATATAAAACATTAAAGAATTTTAATATTGATATGCGTCACTATAAGATGTTGTTAATTATTACGTAACAACTTAATGCTTCGAGTACGGAGATTCCAGACACAATTGATTTTCAATTGTTATGGACCACGATCGTGGTCTTAGAGACTGGACGTATTAAGACAGAAAGTCGCTTAAGTAGAGACTAAATAAATTAATAACCGACTTGGTATTACATGGATCTGACAAATTTTTACCGCAGAACAACTGAGTTGCGAGACTTGGTTTTTTTGACAAGTATTGTTTTTGATGGGATCTCATTTCTTTTTGTATTTTGTAGACGGTTATTTTGTAATGCGCTACCACATACTCGATTATAGCAAGTCTAATATCACACGACGACTCAATATTCCCATACATAGAGAATGACAAAGAATGAAATAAACACGAACCATCACCAGGTATAGGAATAACCCAGTGTGGACAAGGCTGATCATTCACATACAGTATTACTGAATCCATTGCGACTACCTACAAGTTAGATTGCAAAGTTATTTTTATGCAGAAATACGATTAGGTAATAAGAAATTTATAAATACTTAGGTACTTAAAGTATCAATATTTAATTTAAATTATTTATCCGAACAACGTCTAAATTGTAAGCAAATAATATCAGTAAACCAATAAGAGTAGCCTTTAGTCGTCAAACTAATATTGCAATCGAAATTATCAATGAAAATCGCAAACTTATAGGTAAGAATTCTGGGCACATCCGAACAGCATTGGGTCGCTCGCGCGTATGAGCGCGGTTGCTGCTCGCTCGGCGACATTCACCTTTCCGCGCGCCCCGCCACTGTCCCCGCCCCGCGCCCTCGCGCTAGCAATAATAATAATTGCCGTAAAATAAATAAAATCTTAAAACATCGTTACGAATAAAGCCAATATTGAAAAATTTAACTGAAGACTTGGGGCAATTTTATAACTTTGGAGAAGGGAAGGGCTTAATTTTCTTTGCGGTCTTTTCTAGATTTTTTAGTTTTTTCTTGATTCATACACCAAACACTACTTATATTCCAAATTTGAAGCTTCTAGGTTTGCTAGAAGTGCCTTAGAATTTTGATGATCGGTGAGTCAGTGAGTGACAAAATTTAAGAAATTTGACCCGTTATAATTCTTAAAATACTGGTTCAAATTGAATGAAATTTGAAATATACGTGTCTTTACAATGCCTGCATGTGGTTACTGAAAATTTCAGTCTTCTAGTTTTATCCACAACGAAGTTACAGGGGGTCGAAAATGGTCTGAATTGCTTCGAGAAAAGGATGGTACGGCCGTGACGCTTTGCTCGACTTGGTCGGGGCACGGCCGTGCCCCCAGATTAATCAAATTGTCACGCCTTCCTACCACAGGGATAGGCAGATACAATGGATCGCCACTTGCTAAAATCCTGACACAACTTCCTCGCTTCCCTCAGATACACAATTCTCTTCACACAAGCTCTACGGTTTAGTGCACTAGGCAACCCAGCTTTTATTAAAAATATCCTTTTACTTAATGCATCTTATATTCTTTCAGCGAATATTCATAACATTATTATGCATGGTAACAAAGAAACCTTAATTAAATTCAGGAAATTAATACAACACATAGTTTTATAAACGTACAAAAATACTACGCCGTTTAGATCTTTAGTCAAAATTGGGTTGGTCAAATAAATGTGAGGTTCCGTGGATTTTACACGGAACCTCACATTATGTTTTTTTTTCGACCCGCCTGATGATAAGCCTAGAGAAGGTCCAATAGTGACTATGCCGCCCAAAGGTGCTTCTTAACTTGAAGGATCGCTTGAAGGATCCAAGGCTGGCAAAGCATTCCACTTGACAATTGTTCTACCAAGAAAAGACGCATCGAACTTTTTAGTTCGACAGCCGATTCGGTCGATAGAAGGATGCTTTCCCCGACTTGTGTGGATATTACGGGTGTGGAAGGTAAGATTACTTTAGGTATTAGGTACAAATTAGAGTTTTTATGTTTGTCCTACTGAATTACGATTACCTTACAAAACCTTACACTTCTGACTGATTTGTGGTACAGAAATAGGTTCGTTAACGTTTAAACATTCTACTTGCAGTGAGATTCAAATCGCAAACTAATTTATTTCCCTACATAAAACTACAATTAACATGCTATTTTAATCCTTGTTTAAGAGCTGTTTAATACTTTTAAAACTACTCCAATTGACTATACTTCCGTGGATTTTACACGGAACCTCACATTTTTTTACATTACTAAGTGCTAGCTAGTATCGTAGAATGTTGTGGTTTATAGTGTATATGTAAAATTGATTCATTGATTATCAAAATAAATATAAATCAAAATTGAAAGTAGTTATTTTTGTGACTCGACATATGACAGCACCCCGCTTGATGTTAAGCCAAAGTGTGGTCCATGAATGAATGTCACTGCTCATACAATTCAATAACTGTGAGTAGCAATCACATCCACTATGCCGGCCTAGATGGAACCGGCAACTTATAAGCTGATTCCGAAACGTGACCAAATCACTTCACGGTCTGTATACTTGTAAGTGGTGGTACTACCCCGGATCGGCAGACTGGGTACCACTGCCTACCACTCTCTTTGATAACCAGACCCGAAGCAAATATCCATCTGTTTTTTTTTTTATTAACAAATATTTGCAATATTTTTAAATATTACAAATAAAAGCTATGAAACAAATATTTGCTCCGACCGGGACTCGAACCCGGAACTTTACGCGCAACACACCAGTCGCTAAACCGTTCGTCCACGCCTTTCGTCAAAAGTTTGTTATATTTTAAAAATAAGCTTTATTGCATATTTACAGTTTTATTAATAAAATTATTTTGTTCTATCGTTAATAGTTTTCGCTGCGTACGCGATGTAAGAAATGTTATAGGTATTTTTTTACATCTTGGGTTACATTATTTGAGATTTCCTATTTTTTTTTTTTGAAAATCCAATACAGCCTATGTTACTCTCAAAGAATGTAGCTTTCTAATGGTGAAAAAAAATTTAAAATCGGCCCAATAGTTTCTGAGCCTATTCATTACAAACAAACTTACAAATCTTTCCTCTTTATTATATTAATATAGAAAAAAGATAAATTGGTTTTGAACCCGTGCTCTCGGTTTGCGTAACAATGGCACTACGCAAAACGCAAAATGACAATTAACAATGCCTTGACTATACTGTTTACGAGTAGCATTTATAATGATCAACAGACAATATTTTTAGGAGTGGTACCTATTTTACGGCTTACAAGTATACAGACAGACCGTGAAGTTACTTAGTCGCGTCACAGGTTAAGATTGTAAAGGACATCATTCATTTTGTGTGGGGACTTGGGCTTAATTGTATTGACAGTTGCATATACTGACTGAAAAAAGTATATGCAACTCAGCTTTGAAGAAGCACCTTTGGCCGGCTTAGTGACGGCGACTGAGGCAGCTGTGAACAAACTCGGTTTCTCAGTCGTCTTCACTCTTGGACCTCCTCTTGCTTATTATCAGCCGGGTCGAGGTCAGATGCCGTGTCACAATAAAAAAATGGTTGCCTTATAAAACGTGCCAAACAAAAACCAATCTAAAAACATTTTCAAAATACGTTTTTTTTTAATTTGAATTTAAAATGAAAGCCAAAAAGGAACGAATCCCCGTTATAACATAAATAATTTCACCAAGCAAATTAGACAAATGAAACATTGCTGAACTCCAAGGCTAACTTAAAGAAGAATAAATTAGAAAACTTGTAACAAATGCGTAAACATCAAAAAGTTGTAGAGTTCGTACAATTTTGCCCATTTCCCTTCTCTCTCTCCCTCGAGGGACTGCAGGAAAAGGTCCTTCGCCCTGGTAACAAAAAACTTATTACCCCATAATATTTTTTTATTGTAACGCCCCATCTTATCGTATACAGACGGTAAAGAGACTTAGTCGCGTTTCGGGATCAGCTAGGTCGGCACAGTGGATATGACTGCTACTTACAGTCATTTAACTGTAGTAGCAGTTACCTCTATTAATGGACTGCGCTCCAGTTTAACATCAGACGGGTTGCTGTCATATGTCGATTCACAATTAAAAAAAAAAAACATATAATGTGTATACTTGTAACTGCCCATGCATAATCTTGCAAAAATTACAGTAATAGATGCATGCTTATTTTTTTAAATACCTATGTAGGATGAATTAAACAAATTTTAGGCGGCTTACTATCGCGTTTATTTTGGTTTTGATTTTACAATAGTAAAATCAAAACCAATAGTATAACCAATAGTAAAACCAATAGTATAGTAACCAACGGCGATAGTAAGCCGCCTAAAATTTGTTTAATTCATTAATCAATGTTCGCGCAAAATCTAAGAAAATAATACCTATGTAGGACTTGGGAAATGACGGTATTTTAAAGGAAATGGGAATGGGAATAAACCATTATTTTATCTAAATCCTTCAGGTCAAAAATATTAAACTGTAGTTTTTGTATAGAAAATATATAAGTTAATATAATAAAAATAAAGTTAATGTCCAACTCTTTTGTTAATAAACAAAAGAGGCGGATATTTGTTTCGAGTCTGGTTATTAAAGAGTGGTAGGCAGTGGTACCCAGTCTGCCGATCCGGGGTAGTACCACCACTTACAAGTATACAGACCGTAAAGTGATTTGGTCGCGTTTCGGGATCAGCTTGTCAGTTGCCGGTTCCAACTAGGCCGGCATAGTGAATGTGACTGCTACTCACAGTTATTGAATTGTAGTAGCAGTGGCATTCCTTCATGGACCACACTTCGGCTTAACATCAAGCGGGGTACTGTCATATGTCGAGTCACAATTAAAAAAAAAGGTTATTAAATCTATAATAGTTTCAATGATATTTCTTGCAAGCCTTTATCTTGCTTCTTGGATTGCATTGCTAGGGGGTCAATACATATTAACCCAAGCTCCTAACAACAATAAAAATGTCAGTACATTATAGCAAAAACAGAAAACTACACTAAATAGGTGTAGTTTAGACGTAGAAGTAAAGGTGAACCTTAATAAATAGAGACCTCTTAGAGAGCCCTAATGTTCCCGCTAACGGCTGTACCTAAATGTCTAATCACATGTAATGAAAAATTATGGTTCTATTTCAACTAAGAATCAAACAAAAATCACTCTTATATTGTACGCTGTAAGAATATTTAACCTTTGTTGAAAATAAATATGTATTAATTACTCATTATAGTGTTTAATGATATATTTGTCTCGCTCTCTCTTCCATTATGAAGGTTAAAGTGTGAGTGGCGTAACTATAGTTAACACGTAGATCAGTTTCGATCAACTGCGAAATCGTTCGCGATTTGAACAAACTTTTATTGATGCGATTGCGTGATAAAAATTGAACAACAAAAATCGCTTCGTGAGAACGCTTTATAAATTCTTCATACATAGCGTCGTACTTTATGTGGTTCGTAGCATCGTTCTTAGCGATTCGTAAAAGAAGTTTACAAATAACTTGTAAGTTCCCAGTAGATATATAGCATCGTTTAAACTAGGTTTTGTACTAAAAAATGTGCGTTTATTAATTTCTAAAATCGCTTTATCTTGTTCAGCAGACGTTAGAAATTATAGTTTGAATATACATGAGCGTCTACCATGAATCACTGTAGTTAAATCTTACGAACTTCTAAACGAATACGAAATATTTAACTACCAAAAGGTTTAAAAGCTACTTTATGTCTTCCTAAATCTTCTACGTGTAGTTATTCCTATGAGGCTAATTTATACATTGGCACTGGACAACTGAATTAGACATCAATCAATCAATCAACCTGCGAAAGAAGAAGAAAGCGTCTTCCCACATGGATAGGCAGAGACAATGGAGCGCTACTTGCCACGATCCTGACACAACTCCCTCGCTTCACATCCACAATTCTCTTCATACAAGCTCTATGATTATGGGCACTAGGCAACCTAGCATTCTTGAGGATGTCTCCGACTTGGTCTGTAAACACCCTCCTGGTCCTGCCTTGTTTAACGCATCCATTCACATGAGATTTATAAATTATTTTCGTCAATCTAATTTCAATTAGACATAATAATGTTTTTATTGCGCTATTTACAGTACATTGGCAAGCTTTTTTTATTGTGACTCGACATATGACAGCATCCCGCCTGATAATAAGCTGGAGTACGGTCTATGAATGCTACTACAGGTAGGCGATTGCTACTACACGTAAATAACTGAGTGTAGCAGTCACATCCACTATGCCAGCCTAGTTGAAACCGGCATAATATCATATATTATTATGTTGGTGTAGAACCGACAACTTTTAAGTTGATCCCGAAATAAGGTGATTCCAATGGCGACAGCAGACTGCGACTGCAGAGCGCACCACTGGTTTGTATGAATCTCTATGAGATCCGCCATAGTAGACGTGACTACTACTTACAGTTTAGTCACCTCTATTTATGGACCGCACCCCAGCTTAACATCAGGCAGTAGCTGTCATATGTCAAGCCACAAATAAAAGCGGCCAACTGCGAGTCGGACTCGCTCATGAAGGGTTCCGTAGCAGCAAGTAACATAATATAAAAGTTCTTGTAACTTTATTGATTTTTATATTTGAGTTGATTGAATGAAAGGTAAATTGCAGTTTACGATTTATGACGTATTTAAAAAAACAACTTGCTAGATCTCGTTCTAATTTTCGGTGGAAGTTCGCATGGTAATGTACATCATATATTTTTTTTTTAGTTCATCCTCTTATTTTAGAAGTTACAGGGAGGGGGGGCGGACCCACATTTTACCACTTTGGAAGTGTCTCTCGCGCAAACTATTCAGTTTAGCAAAAAATGATATTAAAAATCATTTTTGAAGACCTATCCATAGATACTAGAAACCACACGCATACTAGATAGGTTTCATAATTTTTTTTTAATTTCAGTTTCATGTATGGGGAACCCCCAAAATTTATTGTTTTCTTCTATTTTTGTGTAGAAATCAGAATACATCTATATACCAAGTTTCAACAGTATAGTTTTTATAGTAACGAAAAATAGTGACGGACGGACATACGAAACATACGGACGGACAGACAAACAGACATGACGAATCTATAAGGGTACCGTTTTTTCTACGGAACCCTAAAAAGCCTTTTTGAAGAACTCCTAATAGAATCAAATATTAGAAACGGAATCGGCTTTAGCTAGGTTAATGCTAAAACATTGTTATAGCGACATAGAGATGCAAAAAGATCATAAATTTACGCTTTTAAGCCTGATTTTAAAGCGTGTGGGCGATAGTTTTTTTTAATGTGACTGGACATTATGGGACTGGACGCCTAATGTTAAGCTGGAGTGCCTTATAAAGGCGAATGCTACTACAAATAACTACAAGTAGCAGTGGCAAAAAATATTTTTAATAACAGAATTTTGTAACAACCAATCTAACTAAATTTCAATTTTTATATTTTTTTATATTGTGACTCGACATATGACAACACTCCACTTAATCTTAAGCTGGAGTGCGGTCCATGAATAGATGTGACTGCTACTACGTAAGTAGAAGTCACATCAGTTGTTAATGCTCCGAACCTGGGCATAGCGGACTGACGTAATATTTTCACGATCAATGTTTTGTTTATTTCTATAGATTCTTTATACATGTATGTACTCGTATTTGAATTCAAACAATCAATCAAATTCTGACTCCTTTTTCCCACCGGGATAGGCAGAGACAATGGAGCGTTTGCTACTACAGTTACATACTGCTACTTCTATTCACTAACCGCACTTCAGCCTTACATCATAAATAACCCTTAATTCCCACGAGGATTGTCAAAGACAACGGAGCGCCACTTTTCACGATCCTTATACGACTCTCTTGCTCCATCCTATGTCTACAATTATTTTTTTCATACAGATTATATAATTAATTTTAAAAGTACGTTAAATGTGTTTTATGGAAACAATGAAAGTTTTAAATAAACGCACAGGTCTTAGGGCTAGACATAAAATGTCGCATACGTATTCCTCTTATGACGTAGGCATTCACTAAATAAGGATTTTTCAAATTTTATGAAGGATGTGTATGGAACTTTATATTCCGTTAAAAGGCTTACTTAAAATATTCTATATAAATTAGTATTTGTTTTTATTAATCCTCAAGCAGTTTTAGTATTTTAAAGTGGGTATTGCGCAAACTGATAATAAAAACACATTAGTATATACTTTCATGGCACCTGTGCGAAGCCGAGGCGGGTAACTAGTTTTAAATATTACAGGACATCGACGCGCTGTCCTGGTAAGATAATTAAAATGAGCCACAATGATATTCCTAGCAGGTGTCGATCTTGCTTCTTGGATTGCCATTCTAGGGAGGCAGGCTTAATATCATAAATAGCATTACTATCTCATCGCTCATTCTTCTCATTCATATACGATTTACAGTAATTAGAAAGAGATGTAAGATGCCTTCGATGAATTTCTAAAGTTACTGAGTCGTACTAAGACAACCTCCTTGATTTTAATTGTAAATTCATATTACCAAATTTTAAGCCTGCTATTTCAACAATATTTAATCCTTCTTTTATTATTGTGGTTATCCACCGCAGCATGATGTTAAGCTGAACTGCAGTCCATTAATAGAGGCGACTACTACTACAGTAAAATAAATAGATTTTATTAAAAAAAAAACTGCATGTAGCTATTTTTCACCTAGTTGGAACCGGCACGTCTTCCTGTGAACGTTTAGATGGAATGTGATAAAATTAAAGTGTACCTGATGACGGATCATTAGAATCCAAGGTATTTAATATTATATAAGGCGACCGTGGTGTAGTGGTAGTGTAATGGTCACACAGGTTCAAAACCACTTGCTGGTATAGTCTGTTAAAGCCAAAATGACGCGCCCCTCTACTGCATTTGCGCACAAGAAAAAACATAAAATATGCACCGAAAATGCAATTGTAATTGGTCATTCAGTTCCTGATTAGACACAAAATGAGGAGCACGCTGCAGAAGTATCGTAGCATAGTTAGTAATATTTGTATTCACACGTTTAAATAAACTAATAAAGTGGAGGGGCGCGTCATTTACAGTTAGACAAGCTATACCAGTGTATCTTATTATAAATTTATGTACTTTATTTACTGGTTGGTTTTAAATTAAACCAACAAGTAAATATTCATGAAACACTGGCCCTTTATTGGATTATTTGTATTACTAGCTATACAATTCCCGTAGCCATTTTCAGCAAGTAATTATTTCGGTTGTTGCGATTTTACATAATAATAATCTTGGCGAGATTTTGTCGATAGGCTTCACAATTTCTTAAATAATTGCTTTAAAAAATATACATATATTTAAAAACAATAGATTTAATAGAAAATGGCTATTGTTGACTAGTGGTAGTGAAATTCAGGAAGAAAAAGGTTACCAATGTATTTTTGATATTGGTATGTTTTATTTATTTACTAGCTGTGCCCGCGGTTTCACCCGCGTATAATTAGGTTTATAACACAGTCATAAAAAAGTAGGATTTCTCAATTCGACTGTATATCCCATTTTTGTATTTATAGCTCGATAACTCATAAAAAAATATCAGACAGAAATAAAAATAAATATAGAAAAAATCCAAAAAGCTGAAACTATAGTCATTTGAAAACTATAGTAAAATAAATAAAAGTATCCTATGTTACTTCTATCCCGCTTGATGCTAAGCCGGGGTGTGGTCCATGAATGAATGTCACTGCTACTACAATTCAATAACTGTGAGTAGCAATCACATCCACTATGTCGGCCTAGTTGGAACCGACAACTTACAAGCTGATCCCGAAACGTGACTAAATCACTTCACGGTCTGTATACTTATAAGTGGTGGTACTACCCCGGATCGGCAGACTGGGTACCACTGCCTACCACTCTTTTATAACCAGACCCGAACCAAATACCCACTTCTTTTTTTATTACCAAATATTTGAAATATTTAATATAATTAATAAATATTACAGTGTATAAAATAAAACTGTATAAAATAATAATTTAATTAATTTCTAGTTGTCTTCGTAATACAGGTAAAATAAAAATGGTATATTAAAAAAAGCGTATATGTCTAAAAAAATAACAATTCATTTTGCACAATACTACGCAGTTCGTTAAATATTTTTCGCTGACAGGTTTTCATCAGCATCAACAGGGAGACAAAATTGTCAATTCGAAGTGTGTTTACACAAAACCGGATTTGTCTTATATTTTTTTTATTATTTGGACTCGACGCATGATAACGGCTTGCAGGGTAAGATTCGACAAATAAGAACGATTATCGTCTCTCGTCGGCGATTGTCAAAATAATAAAAGCTAGACCAAATCCATTAAAACGAGACTATTAATCGTTGTGACAAATATCGTCTGTGCGACGACACTTTTGATCATTATCATCAATAGTCTCATTTTGGGTTGCTTTAGCCTAGCTTTATTATTTTTACAATCGTCGACAAGAGACGATAATCGTTTTTATTTGTCCAACCTTACCCCGCTGATGTTTAACTGGAAAGTGGTCTATTATTGAAGGCATCTGTTAATACAGTTAAACAGGGCTCGGTTTTCGTAGTCGTCGGCACTCTTGGACTCTTCTTGCTCTTCTTCTTACCATCAGGCGGGTCGAGGTCAGATGTCGAGTCACAATAAATAAAAAGTAGCAGTCGCACCCACTATGCCGAACTAAATAAAACTGTAAAATGTTTTATCCGATTCCGTTTTTAATTTATTCAGCAGTAATCTTAAATACATTTACCATCCCAGCCCTGAATCCACACGCGATAAAGGACTTTCAATGTGGTTGGAGCGGACTTAGTCTATGTGCCTATTACCTGTTTGACACTGAATTTCTACCCGATGAGTAGGCAGCACATACCATTTTTTTTATTATTTATAGATACGTACTAGGTCACTAGGTAGGGTTTTTAATTTTCGCTTTTTAGTGACCTCTTGTGGTGTTAGAAGTCGGTTGTCCTTTTTTAAGTTTATTTATATTTACAAATGCAGTTATAGTTACTTGCAGTTATTTACTTCTAGTAGCAGTCACCTCCATTTATCATGAACCGTACTATCGAGCCACAATAATAACAATAAAAACCACATTACCAATGAATGAACCTATACGTTTTCGAGTTTGAAGCTAGTAATTTGTAGTCGAACATTTTGCTGTTGCGTTGAATGAAGCCGAATCAGGTAATTGTTTGTGGGATCATTTGCGACACAATTGCTTAAATGGAGCGTTAATATTATTTGCAGTTTTTCAGTTTGAAAATTCATTCGTAATAAGTTACATATTAATACGTTTTAGAGTTACTCCACGGTCTGTATACTTGTAAGTGGTGGTACTACCTCGAATCGTCAGAATCAGCACTTCTGCCTACTATATACTCTAAATATACTCTGTCCGTTAGTTTATTTTCTTTTGACAGCTCACGCCTATGAACTACGTTTTTTTTTTTAGAATAATGTGCTACAGTAATGTCGTACTTTATTGACGAGTAAAGCTCACTTAGTGAAGTGCCCTATTAATAACAAATAAACACAGTTTACAGTTAATAAAAACACTGTCATAATTATAAATAAGATATATCGATAATATAAAAAAAAATTACAAACGCACGGAAAATGAATCGCGAAGATGATTAAAGAGGTAACTTGCCTTGGTTTTATTTAAATTTCGAACTGCTTTGACATAATAAATTAGCCATTACATAAAATAAAAATCGATTATTAATTTTATTTTAAACTGATTTAGGTAACATGTGAGAGCGTCACTAATTTCGAACTGTCAAAATAAACGAATAAACAGGATATTGTTTCTATTTTCGTATATCTCTTATACTTCATACTCCTTGATAATATTATGTTAACCTAAAAATCTCAAGGTCTCTATCTTCAGATCCTTCAATAAAACTAGAACGTTGGAGGCTTTAGGCGAGATCCCATCCCTTGGGAACTCATAAACCAAGGCCCTTTCCTTTGCCATTTCTTAGACAACACGGCACACTTACCCATTTAACTTTTTAATGCGATACCCGCTTGTTTTACGTACATCTTCATCCACAATCTAAACCTAACCTCCAAAACATTCATCAATTAAACCTCAGTTCAATTTCATTGTGTACAAACGTTTTTAAATTTTTGACATTTAAGACAGACATGGCAAATAAGCACACATTTCGCTTAAAATCCCGGGCTCGAATCCCGGTCGGGGCAAAAAAAATTTTCGTACCCTTTTACAATTAAGTATAACAATCAAATTTTCGCGCCTTTTTGCCACATTGCAATAGAGAGCCACTTGCCACGATCCTGATACAACTCCCTCGCTGCCCTCACATCCACAATTCTTTTCATACAAGCTCTACGATTATGACCACTAAGCAATCTAGCTTTCTTAAGGATAAAAATACCCTTCCTAAAAAATAGATCGAATATTACAAATATATAGGTTTTAAAAAAAAGGAGGCGAATATTTACTCCGTATCTCGTTGTCAAAGAGAGTTAGGCAGTGGTACCCAGTCTCCCGAATCGGCTAGTACATAGATCGTGAATGACCAACTAGGCCGGCATAGTAGACGTGACTGCTACTTGCAGTTTACTAACTGTAATAGCAGTTACCTCCATTCATAGACCGCACTCCAGCTTAACACCAGGCATATATCAAACCATAATAAAATAAAACTCTTTTCTTCTGTTTGTTAAAGTGTAGATTTTGAAACCGCGATTTAAATATGATTGTTAAGTCATGTAGTGAGGCAGGCGTGAGGTTTTTCAACGGTTTCATGGCCCTTTGTGTATTGGGACTGTTCGTGAAATATCTTAATAGAGATTGTTTAATTTGTGTTTTAGGAGAAGAGTTATTACTTTGCACATAACTAATACGTATTACGTTTCATTCATTTGTTCCTCATAGTATATTAATAAAATGTAAATTCAAAAACTAAAACCGAAATAAAAAGACTACTGAAAAATTTCCCCCTAAAATGTTTGAAACGAGAAAATATGAATTAAACAGATTTTATGCGACTTACTATCGCGTTGATTTTTGGTTAATGATTGTACAAGAAAATATTCTAATTAAAAATGTAAAAGTACAAACTATTCTATATTTATTAATCAAATTGTCACGCCTTTTTTTCCATATGGATAGGCAAAACAATGCAGCGCCACTCGCCACGGTTCTGACACAACTCCCTCGCTTCCCTCACATCCACCATTTTTTTTTATTTTTTTTATTGTGACACGACATTTGACATCGACTTGCCTGATGATAAGCAAGAGGAGATCCAAAAGTGCCGACGACTGAAACAACCGAGTTAGTACGCGGCTGTCTCACCCGCCGTCACTATGCCGGCCAAAGGTGCTTCTTCACGCATCGCTTGAAGGATCCAAGGTTATAGGAGGAAGAGAACACATGGGCTGGCAAAGCATTCCACTTGTCGATTGTTCTACAAAGAAAAGATGCACCAAACTTTTTAGTTCGACTACCGATTCTGTCGACAAAATGTGAATGCTTCCCCCGACCAGTGCGGGTGTTACGGGTGTGAAAAGAAGAGATAGGAACAAGGTTAAAGAGCTCCTCGGAACATTCCCCGTGGTATAGGCGATAGAGGACGCAAAGAGCCGCCATGTCTCTGCGTAATTGCAGAGGCTCCAGAGTTCGCGTAACCTCTACATCTCCTATGATTTCTGTCTAATACATAAATAACTATTTTTATTCAATAGACAATAAATATTTTATGCATATTAAATAAAACACTTTATTTAATATGCATAAAATGTAAAGTATTAAATGTATTGTATACATATATATATTTATTTATAGTGATGTTCGTAAGATGGCCGTGTTTGTATGCCACCTATCCTAACAGTAGTGAGCGATCATAAACTTAAGGGCAGTTCATCACGCTAACTATAAACTATATAAAGAGTGGTAGGCAGTGGTACCAAGTCTGCTGATCCGGGGTAGTACCACCACTTATAAGTATACATACCGTGGAGTGCATAGTGCATGTCTAGGCCGACATAGTGCAGGTGACTGCTACTTGCATGTGTATAAATAGCAGTCGCCTACATTCATAAACCGCTCTCCATCTCTAGGCGGGGAACTGTCGAGGTAATGTCGAACCCATTAAAAAATATACATGAACAGTTTAAAATAGAAACCGATCGATTCGCATTAAAGTTTGAAGATGCATTGTTAATCTCTGTCTGGTTTCAGCATCTCAAAATACGCTTTCACGTGAAGTTTGCGTCAGTACTTGTTACACTTAGCTAGTTATGAACTGCTTAAGTAGACTTAAAAGGACGTCTTCAAACGTAGATCGATCTGGTTGCTAGTCAGCTTATATTCAGTAATATTATTAAACAATATTTGTAAAGCTATCATTACTCTGTTACGATTATCTTAACAGAGTAATGATTCCATCAAGGCCGCCATAGTGGATGTGTTATTGAATTATAGTAGCAGTGACATTCATTCATGGACCACACTTTGGCTTAACATCAAGCGGGGTGCGGTCATATGTCGAGTCACATTAAAAATAAAAAAAATATATCTTTGGCAGTGATTTTTTATAAAAAAATATTTATAATATTAATTAATCAAATATTCACGCCTTTTTCCCACAGGGATAGGCAGAGACAATGGAGCGCCACTCGCCACGATTCCCACTCCTCGCTTCCTTCACATTCACAATTCTCTTCATACAAGCTCTATGGTTATGGGCACTAGGCAACCTAGCGGTCTTGAGGATGTCTCCGATTTGGTCGGCAAACACCCTTTTGGGCTAGCCTCGGTTAATGCAATATAATTATTATAATAAATATTACAAATAAAAGCTGTAAAACCTATATTAGGTAAGATAGCTAAGTAAGTCTTGCTGAAAAACCTTACAAGTATTAACTTCAAACTTTAAAGTTTGCGTCGGAAGTAAGAAATGTTGGGAGAACTTACAAGTTTACTCTTTTTGAATTTATATATTTATTTTAAATCGATATAATATATCGAACTTTTATTCAGAGTTATAATTTAGAGTTGAGCAAATATTCTTATTAAATAATAAAATTCTGTTGCATGTTTTTTTTTGTTGTGAAACGACATCTGATTTAAACCTGCCTAATGATTAGCAAGATGAGATCCAAGACTGACGACGACTGAAAAAGCCGTTAGTTCACGGCTGCCTCAGTCGCCGTCACTGTGCCGGCCAAAAAATCGTGTTTTTATCGTGGTTCGACATACATTGGTACCGGTGGGTCTCGAACTCGTGCTCTTCGGTTTGCGTAACCATTTCACTGCCACTACACCACGGTCGCCTCAGTATATTACAATCTTATATTAATGATATAAAGTAGTTTTTATCTGGTATAAATGGTTTTATGTTCGCAATATGTCGTAGTGATTTTAGGAAGACATCAAAACCTCCATTCGTCATAAAAATGTATGTAATGTTTTATTTTATGGTTTCCTGGTATTATATTGTTATTCATGTACTGTTTGATGTAGCGCTTATAAAATGTAGATAGGCAACAACCAGCCTGATGTTAAGCTGGAGTGTGCTCCATAAAGGCAGGTGACTGCTACTTCAGTTAAATAACTTTGAGGAGAGGAATCTCTGCGTTAAGAACTAAACGTGTTTTAGACGACATAAGGTTGAGATTTGCAAATCAATTTTTCCCACAGGGATAGGCAGAGTGGACACATGGACAATGGAGGACAATGGAGCGACACTTACCACGATCCTTACACAACTCCCTTGCTTCCTTCACATCCACAATTCTTTTCATACAGGCTCTGTGGTTATGGGTACTAGGCAACCTAGCTTCTTAAACAATAAAAAGTATTTGTAAATTCTTTCTTTACACATTTTTTTTGAGTTGATAACATTACAAGAGGCATGGTTATTTGATCGTCAAAGGTAACTCAAAATAGGATATCGTCAAAGATCCCTGACTTAAGTAGTCGCATCCACTATACTGGCCTATTTGAAACTGGCAATTTACAATCTGATCCCAAAACGCGACTAAGTCACCTAACGGTCTGCATACTTATAAGTGGTAGGTAGTGGTAGTATTTTAAGAGTGGTTGGCAATGGTGCCCGGTCTGCTGATCCGGAGTAGTACCACCACTTACAAATATACAGAACGTAAAGTGACGTCGCGGGATTAGGATGTAAGTTGCCGGTTCTTACTATGCCGGCATAGTGATAGTGACTGCTACTTACAGTTATTTAACTTTAAGTAGCAGTAACCTCCATTCGTGGATACACTCCAGCTTAAGATCGGGCTGAGTGCTGTCATATGTCGAGTCACAATAAAAATAAATGAAAAAGTGGTGATTCGACCGGATCGGTCAATCGTCGGTGCTCCTGAACTTTTCCTAGCTTACCATGATTGATAGAAACAGGTTTATCTATTTGAATCTATTAAAGGATTTCAATCTCATCTCATCATCAGCCAGAAGACGTTCAAACAAAGGCCTCTCCCTTAAAACGTCATTCCGAATGACAAGATGCCAGTTGTATCCACCAGTAATTTGTAACTTTCACTATGCCGTCAGTCTAGCTAGTGGTAGGCTGACGGTGTCTCTGCGTCTTCCAGTTCGTGGTCTCCACTCTAGCACCTTACCTATCCATCAGTTTTTTTTATTGTGACACGACATCTGACCTCGATCCGCCTGATAATAAGCATGAGGAGAAGCAAGAGGAAGTCCAAAAGTGACGACGACTGGAAAAACGGTGTCAGTTCCCAGCTGCCCCAGCCGCCGCCACTATGCCTGCCTAAGGTGCTTCTTCACGCATCGCTTGAAGGATCCAAGGTCATAGGATGGAGAGAACACATGAGCTGGCAAAGCATTCTACTTGTCAATTGTTTTACAAAGAAAAGACGCACCGAACTGTTGTCGGTTCTTAGGATTTCAATAACACGATTTAAATTTTTGCTTTGTTTTTGATTTCCCCCTTCAATTGAGAATATGTAGTGCGACAATCTCGTTTGATATTTGATAGCATTAAAGTTCTTTGGTTCAGTCATCTTGTTAACTTTGTAGTATTTTTAGAATGTGACTGTAGTTTATTCGTACTACTTTGTAGTCTTGGCATTATGTTTGTAGTTGATAGTTTGTCGATCGTCTTTACATCTCGTATTATATTACATTGTTTTCCGTTTATTGGTTTTGAACATTTTCTTTTATTGTGGCCCGACATAAGACAGCAACCCGCCCGATGTTAAGCTAGAGTGCGGTCCATGAATGGAGGTAACTGCTGCTTAAAATTAAATTACTATGAGTAGCGGTCACTTTCACTAAAACCGGCAACTTACAACTTAATCTCGAAACGCGACTAAGTTACTTTACGGTCTGTATACTTGTAAGCGGTGGTACTACCCCGTATCTGCAGACTTTTTAGAAGTGGCCACCTACTACTTACAAGTATTTCATTTACCGTTATCTTGCGCTATGCGTTTCCATTCTCTACTAGCCGTATGGAGCGGCCACGTAGAAAGGCAGCTATCCAGCCACGCAAACAGCCTGGTAAACCATATGCCTCGAGGCTTAAAAGTAAGGCCTTGTGCCAGACCCTGTCAAATGCTTTCAACATGTCCAACCTGATGGCAAGTTTTCATGTTACGTTTCACCAATCTGTACGTTTTTCGATATTTGGCATCCTAAAGAAAGACCACTTAAATTGTTACTAGCACTATTGAAACCTCAGATCATACTAGTACTATACTTATATATGATCTAAGAAACAAACAAAGAAAAATTGAAGCACCTCTGGCCGGCATAGTGACGATGATTAAGGCAACCGTGAATAAACTCGGTTTTATCAGTCGTTGGACCTCCTCTTGCTTATTATCAGACGGGTCGAGGTCAAATTTCGTATCACAATAAAAAAAATGTATTATAATCTTATTAATTATCAAATTTCTCGTTCAATAATTCTAAAGATATAATAACTAGCGTATTGTTTCTAAATGACAAAGGAAATAGCTGAAATACCCTAAAATTCATTAGTAAAGATACTATGACATTGTTATTCTCCTTTAAAACAATTTCACCGTAAAATATTAATATAAGGCATCAAAGATGATTACAAAATGGCTGCGTTTCTTTATCTTTCAATGGCCTCTTCAGTTATCTTGTTTCCATTAAATTGTTTAGAATTTCCTTTTTGGGGCGAAGGCGTAGTTAGATATTTATTTAATTATTTATTTTAACATCAAGTTTAATTATTTATATACTATATTACATTCGTAATACAAATACCCAAAAGTAGGTTTAAGGCCTTGAAGGTGAGTATTGGCATGTTCACTGCCCTCACTTTTCCCTCTACCCAACCAACTGCAAGGCCCCAGCAAAACACCGCCTTTGATATTTGGTCTAAAATTGTACTTACGGCTGGACTGATTTTCTGTTTTTATTTACAATAATATAATATTAATTTTAAATCCGCGTAGCTTCTATCTTTACGGAATTCCCAGTTAATTTTGAATCATTAGAACGTTCTTTGATCAGTCTTGCGGTTAAAGCTTTTGTGTTTTGTTCCTTATTAGTCAAATTATATTAGTTATTAATTGTTTATTCCTTGTTATTTTTAATTTAACTCTTTTATCGCCATGTTTTGGAAGTTACTCGCTTCTTATTTATATATTAAATCAATCTAATCAAGTCAAATTGTCACAGGGATGCCAGAGACAATGGAGCGCCTCTTGCCACGATCCTGATACAACTCTCTCGCTTCCATCACATCCACAATTCTCTTCATTCAAGCTCTAAGGTTATGGACACTAGGCAACCTAGCTTTCTTGAGGATGTCTCCAATTTGATGTTTAAATGTGTATGTATAAAATTAATGTACTATATTATATGGTATAAAAACATGGCTGCGATACCTGCGATTGGGAAACGAGGACTTTCTTCGGATTAGATGACTAGAGCGGTTACTGCGATACGACTTTAAGGAAGACATAAGGATGACTTTGGTTTGTAAATGAACTTCGACCCTGGTTTCGATTAAAATATTTATAATAATGGTAGGATTTAGGAACCCTGCGGCAGGAAATCACACTTGTTTTGTCATCATCATTAATTGTATGCCTTAATTCCCACAGGGATAAGCAAAGAACGATGTGCAACTTTCCACGATCCTCACAAAATTCTCTTGCTTTCTTCAACGTGAGCGAATTTATAATGTCCACAATTTGATCAAGGAACTATCTATCGTCGTCCCCGTTCTATACCCATATAATTTACAAAAGAACATTAACTATATAACTTTGATAACTTAAAATTGTCTTCAAAGGACGCGATACATAAGAACCCTCTACTTAAAATGAATCAAGATGGTTGGACCAATGTACAATAAAACTTTTTTCAATTGTGGTTTGACATACGCTCAGTGAATGGAAGCGGCTACTACTATAGTAGCGGCGGCTACTGCAAGTAGCAGTCTCATCAACTATGCTGACGTAGTTTTTACTATGTAAAAATAGTACTGGAAATTAGATAGCATAAAAATTATCCCAGACGCATTAGACCGACGTGCGTGCACGCTTGATTCCATATAGATAGGTAAAGGCAAGGGATGTTTTTACGAACCTGACTCAATTCCCACATCCACAATTTTCTTTATACTAGCTCTATTGGGAATGCCACTGATTATTATTATTCAATAATAGACAAGCAGCTCTCGCTGATGTGTCTATATCTTTACTTGTGCACTATTCAGTTGTTAGGTATTTATCAAGTTTAATTTTAAATTATGTAACTGTGGTTGCATTGACAACTTCTTCTGGCAATTTGTTCCAAGAGTTAACACCAAGATTTGATAAAAAAATGCCGTATGGGTTCAGCTTTGCTAGGACTCTTATTAGTTCAGTAGTATGACCACGAAACCTGGCATTATCTTTAGTTTTAAACATAGACTTTACATAACACAGACTGATGACCCCTGTTTTTTAACCGACTTCTAAAAAGGAGGTTCTCAATTCGACCGTATTATGCTTTTTTATGTTTGTTCGCGGATAACTTCGTTGTTTATGAACCGATTTTGATTATTCTTTTTTATTATTATGTCCCCGATTATTAGCAAAGGACAAAATTGATCATCCTGTTTAGAATATTTGACAGCTAAGAGAACGTTCACAAAACTTATATTTTCTATACATAGTAATTATAACTTTGTTCATTGCCTTCCTCGACAACGGAGATGAAATGACAAGAAATAGGAAGTCATTCTGTACAAACATATTGTGGTGTACTCAACATGTGGAAGTGATACTTTCTCATTCAGATGTTATGGTTTTGACCTGCAGGTCGACCGCGTAACACAATGACAATGAGAATAAGCTTCGTTTTGACAGTTAAACTCAATTAATGAGCTTTAAAATTTAAACCGATCAAAATTTTACGACCGCGCATCACACTGAGATTCTATGTTCGTTTTCATTGACAGTTCAAGCTCATTAAAACTCATTATCTGAATGAATAAAAGTTGTTTTTGACAGCGACCACGTAATGTTTTGACAAATGGCAATGAAATCAATTTTCGTTCCCATTAAAGTCGGCCACCTGTTTCCTATTATGATCTATTTCAAAAAACAATAAATATAAATTTATTTAATCCTTAATAATCAGACCATTATTATCAGCTTATATACATACTCGTTCGTCCCACTACTGGGCGCAGGTCTTCATCCTGATCGTGGTTGTCCAGGCAAGATTTGCCTACTTGCCAAAGCTAATTAGGGTGCGACAATATTAAGACATTCGGCATGATTTGACAACCACCATCTAGTGACTACACTAGAGGGGTCAGGTCTTTAGAGTTCGACCTCCACTGCTACGAGTAAGACAATTAAGTCCAAAGTCAATCTGGCCAGCATAGCAAAAATGACTGAGCCATAAAAAAGAGGATGTTTTCCGACCAAAACAAGAATATTATTAAGAAAGCTGATTTGCCTAGTGTCCATAACAATAGAGCTTGTATGAAGAGAATTGTGGATGTAAGGGAGGGATTATGTCAGGATCTTGACCAGGAGCGTCCATTGCTTTGCACATCCCTGTGGAAAAAAGGCGTAACAATTTGTCTTTTTTTAGATGTTTAGGTAGAATAATATAAAATAAATATTAATATAATATTATAAATATTAATATAAAATAATAATATTTTATATTATTCTACCTAAACACATGAAACAACACAAACACATACAATTTTAAATAAAAAAATATTTTATAGGTCGAAGGAAAAACAGGTCAAACTTTAAAGGTATAAAAAGAAGGAAAACACATGGAAGCGGAGGCTCTTTGACTCATTACCGTTCCGCCCTATTTCGCAAGAACGCGCACTGAAGAAAAACTGTGATATACGAGATTGGGCGGAACAAACGAATTTGTTACGGGTGTCTAGCCTAATTGTTTACAATTATGTTATTGTAATCATTCTTTCAGGATATTCTTTCAGGATAACATTCCATCATAGACTATATACTATAGACATTAAAACATAACACGACGAGCGTGAAAATGACTAATATTTTTTTTCAGGCAATGCTTTTTGAAGGCGACCGAGTACGGAGCAACTGCTACTACAGTTCAATAGCTCCATTAGTAGTCCATTGCTGTTCTAGTTGAAACCAGCAACTATTAGGCTGATCCCAAAACGCGACTGAGTCACATTGGCCGGCATAGGCGACGACTTTGACAATTGTTTTTATTAAGTCGTCGGTTCTTTCCCCTAGGACTTCCCTAGGGACTTTCCCTGATGGCAAGTTAAGGTTAAACATCGCGTCTTGCCTCAAAAGTGGTGGTACGAGTACTACCCCATACGGCTGTCTAGTGTTATTTCCTCTGTGCATTCGATTAAAAGGTGAAAGGTAAAGTATCACGGAAGTAAATATCCTCGTAATTGCTTATTATGTTAGTTACTTTTGTAATAATAAAGGTAATGTTTCCTGGAGCAATATATTGTTGTATAGCTTGTCTAACTATAAATGACGCGCCCCTCCACCTAATTACTTAATTTAAATATGTGAATGCAAATATTACTAACTATACTACTATACTTTATCAACGTACTCCTCTTTTTGTGTCTAACCAGCAACTGAATGATCAAATCAAATCAAATTAAATCAAAATATTTTATTGCAAACATAGGTATTTTTGTGTGTACTTAATGCATAGTCCTCTATGTTTCACCCATCGGGCATACAATAATTTAAGTATTTATGTCAAATTAAATTAAATGTCAAATAAAAATTAAAACAAAACATAGTCACAGAATATTAAACCAAAAAAATAACAATTTAAAATTATCAATATAAAAATAAAAAACTATTAAACTACCTTATAATGTACATTATTATATTTAATATGGCTACTACTGCCTAAATTTTTGTCATTAATCATCAATTACAATTGCATTTTCGGTGTGTTGCATTCATATTTTATATTCGCACGTGTGTTTAAATGCAGTGGAGGCGGCTTATACAGACTCTACTCGTATTTCTTAATGTTTTTAAATTTATTTTCGCGTTGCATATGACTTAACTTCACTTCTAGCTCTGATGTAAGGCTGGAATCACTCTAAGAATGAAGGCGACTGCTACTATAATTAAATAACTGCAAGCAGTCGTATCCACAATGCCGGCCTAGTTGGAATTGGAAACTTTAAAGCTAATCCCAAAACGCAAATGAGTCATTTTATGGTCTCTACACTTAAAAGATGATGTACTACCACATATGGTGAAGAAGCATGAAGAAGCACCTTTGGCCGGCATAGTGACGGCGGCTGAGACAGCCGTGTACTAACTCGGTTGTTTGAGTCGTCGGCACTTTTGGATCTCCTCTTGCTTATTATCAGGCTGGTTGAAGTCAAAAGTCGTGTCACAATAAAAAAAAAACTAATATGGACAGATTGAGATTCACTGCCTACCACTTTTAACACCAGACCCAGAGCAAATATCCACCTCTATATTTTTATTATTTGGTATTTGTAATATTTATTCTAATTATTACAAATATATTACAATAAAAAGCAATAAAACAAATATTAGCTTCAACCAGGAATCAAATATCGAAATGGAAGCCAGGGATTTGTGTCAGGACCATGGCAAGTTGCGTTTCATTGTCTTTGCTTATCGATGTGAAAAAACGGCCAGACAATTTTTTTGATTTAAGTTACCTAACTTAAGTAGCAGACGCCTCTATTTATGGACCGCACTCCACCTTAAAATTGAACCCCAAAAAAAAAATGTCCAAAATTCACCAACCCTAATCTATAACCAGCAGGATTAGGTTGGGCAAGTTAAAACGATTATCGTCTCTCGTCGGCGACGAGACTATTATTGGTTTTGACGAATATCGTCTGTGCGACGAAACGTTTGATCATTTTCATCAATAGTCTCAATTTGGTGGATTTAGCCTAACTTTTATAATTTTGCAAATCGTCGACCAGAGACGATTATCGTTTTAACTTGCCCAACCTAACCCCGCAGGTGAACAAAGAACCAACCCTATGTAAGAGTAAGTAAAATCAATAAAACAATAGACCTCGAGCGTTTAGTTGGGGTTCATTGATTTCCTATTCGACGTTCGTAGGTTGACTTAATTAAATTAACAAGATTACACCTACTACGGTAATTATCTCAGTACGTGTTTGTATCTATTGTTAGATATTGATTAGTTGTATACGATAAAGATTATCGTGTTTCATAGTAGTTTCCTCTCAAGGAATAAGGTTTCTTGAGACGAAACTTATATTTTTTACATTTTATATGGTTTAAATTGTTTTGACGAAAGGAATTTATAAATCTGATGTGGATGGATGCGTTAAACAAGGCAGGCCCAGGAGAGTGTTTTCCGACCAAATCGGAGACATCCTCAAGAAAGCTAGGTGGCCTAGTGCCTATAACCACAGAGCCTGTATGAAGAGAAGTGTGGATGTGAAGGAAGCAAGGGAGCTGTGTAAGGATCGTGGTAAGTGGCGCTCCATTGTCTCTGCCTATCCCTGTGGGAAAAAGACGTGACAATTTGATTGATTGATTGATAAATTGTTTAAAAGAAGATGTAGTTACAAGGATTGACAAAGAAATGCTTAGATGGTTTGGACGCATGGAAAGGATAAGGGAAAGTAGATTGACAAAAAGAAATTTATAAATCCGATGTTTATAAAGAATGGTGTTTTACGATTAAGTCAGAGACATCCTTAAGAAAGCTAGGTTATCTAGTGCCCATAACCATAGAGCTTGTATGAAGAGAATTATGGATGTGAGGAAAGCGAGGGAGTTGTGTCAGGAATGTGGCGCTCCATTATTTTTGCTTATTATAAAGAAAAACAGGAATAAAACTATAGGCGGCATAAAAAAGGCGGTGAAATAGTGGTAGGCAGTGAAGCCCAGCTCAATCCGGGGTAGTAGACTGGGCACCAACCAGACCAAAAGCAAATATCCACTACTTTTCTATTAACAAATATTTGTAATATTTAATCTAATTATTAAATTTTACTAATAAAATCTATGAAACAAATATTTGCTCAGACCGGGAATCGAACCCAGATAAAGTTCTTCGGATAGTGGCCTCACAAACTGATGTGCTAACGCCACGCCTATCGTCAAAACTCCAATAACGTCAAAACTCTGATTGGTAAATAAAGTGTTTATTTTTGGGTATAACGTTTTATAATATTTACTATAGGTAATATGAACGACCCTTTATTGGAAAACGCGAGTTAAATTTTGTTTAATAATATAAGCTTAAGGCGTATTTATGTAAACAATTATTTTAGTGATAAGGAAATTCAAATTGAAACTATTAAAACTAATTTAAACGCCTACAGCTATGTTTAAGGAATCGTAGAAATGAAGATTGAATTAAAGATAAGTAAAATTAGATTGACGAAAGGAATTTATGAATCTCATGTGATTTGATACGTTAAACAAGGCAGGCCCAGGAAGGTGATCAATTCGCCGAGCAAATTGGAGACATCCTTAAGAAAGCTAGGTTACCTAGTACTCATAACCATAGTATGAAGCTTGTATGAAGAAAATTGTAAATGTGAAGGAAGCGAGAGAGTTGTGTCAGGATCGTGGCAAGTGGCGCTCCATCGTCTCTGCCTATTTCTGTGGGAGGAAGGCGTGACAATTTTATTATTTGATTGATAGAAATTCCAAAGTTTATTATAGTAACAAAAATATAACCCTGTTCCTATCTCATATTTTTACACTCTTGATACCCGCGAATACTGTCGGGAAACAGGTCGGAGAAAGCATCCGCATTCTGTCTATCAATCGGCAGTCGAACCTAAAGGTTCGGTGCATCATTTGTTTGTAAAACAATCGACAAGTGGAATGCTTTGCAAGCCCGTGTACTCTCCCCATCCCTTCAATCAATGCGCGAAGAAGCACCTTTGGTCGGTATAGTGACGGCGACTGGGGCAGCCGTGAACTGAGATGTTTTTTTAGTCGTCGGAACTATTGGACCTTCATCATGATTACCATCAGCGCGGGGTCTGATGTCGAGTCTCAATAATATTAAAATGAAAAAAAAAATACCATCGCTTTCGTAACTTATCACAGCACCCCGCTTGATGTTAAGCTGTAGTGCGGTCCACTTTGAGCCCGTAACTTACAAGCTAATACCGAAGCGCGACTAAGTCACTTCACTGTATGTAGGTAAGTAGGTGGTAGCTGACCCGGAGCAATTTTTCACCTCCTGTTATTTTATTAACAAATATTGTACTATAAGCTGTTTTCTGACCAAATCGAAGACATCCTCAAAAAAGCTGGGTTGCTAGTGCCCATTACCGTGGAACTTGTATGAAGAGAATTGTGGATGTGAGGGGAGCGAGTGACGCTGTTGTCTCTGCCTATCCCTTTAGGAATAAGGCGTAAAAAATTGTTTTGATTTGATTTGTATTTTATAATATAATTTTAAATTTTACGAATATAAGCTATGAAACAAATATTTGCTTCGACCGGGAAACAAAATGAAATGAAATTATTTATTCGTAGTACATAGGTTGTTTAAATAAAAATAAATGATTATATTGATATGATTGCTATGACCTGCCCTTGGGTTTACAAATATTATTAATTTATTAAATATTAAAACATATTTAATGTAGATTTATATCTGGATGAAAGGAATTTATAAATCTGATGTGAATGGATGCGTTAAACAAGGCAGGCTCAGGAGGGTGTTTTCCGATCAAATCGGAGACATCCTCGAGAAAGCTGGGTTGCCTAGTGCCCATAACAGTAGAGCTTGTATGAAGAGATGTGGATGTGAGGGAAACGAGGGAGTTGTGTCAGTATAGTAAGTAGTAAGTGGCGCTTCTTTGTCTCTGCCAATTTGATTAATTATTTGATATTTAATGTCAATATTTCAAAAACTGGGTTTTTACAAATAACGAACTGGTGTCCAAACCAAAGCGCGACGCTTGTCGTCAAATTAAAAAAATGGGATAATTTTTTTATTACGTAATTGTATTCATATAATTTCCTTTTATAAATAAAACCTATTATATTTATAAATATTTTAACCCAATTTTTGTTAACACATTAAGTAGACATTTTTCATGTAGAAAGTCATTAGGCTTTTTTATCTCTCGTTAAATATTCAAGATATAGTACCTTATTTTTCAAGCATGAAATAGGCGCCTTATACACATTGCAGTTAAATTAGGTTTTTAAGCTTTCAGTGTGGTGAAGTGGCAGTGCAATGGTTACGCAAACCGAGAGCACGGGTTCAAAACCACTTGCCGGTACCAATGTATATTTGATATATGTACTATGGTTGTCTTGTTTTTATGGTACAAGGACTTTAGTAGTATAGAAACAAAATAAAATAAAAATTACTTGCAATGTTTGTATGTATGTATGTTCGGGTCAAATCTGGCTACTACATTTTAGAGCAGTTATTCCTAACCCATTGAGATGACATTTTGCATACTCGTTTAGTTTGGATAATAATGAATGATTAGCTAAGTAATGTGATTCTAAATTTAATATAGCGAGATAGATACATACGGCCCGAGATAGAGGACCTGTTATTTTTTGTGCACTTCTTCGATGTTGGTATTAAATATGAAATGGGGTTTTGCTGAGAAGAATACGAAAAATAATATGACTTTACTTTAAATCCAATAGCGCAAAAGATGGCGGACTAGTTATTTTAAAGCATTCCTATAATATATCAAATGTTGCTGAAACGAATACGAAAAATAATTTATGACTTTACTCTGAATCCAATATGGCAGACTGCACTAGATGGACTAGTTATTTTTGAGTACTCCCATCATTTTAGTATCGAATGAAAGGGTTTGCTGGTGGTTAGTCTTGTGGTGCTCGAACAAATGAAGTAGGTACCGACAATGACGGATCTAAGATGGTTCAAAACTTAGTTAATCTTTTTTTAATCGACATATGACTTAGACTCGCCTTGCCAAGTAAGCAAGAGGAGGTTCAAGAGTGCCGACGACTGAAAAACCGAGTTTGTTTACGGTTGCCGCAGTCGCTGTCACTATGCCGACCAAAGGTGCTTCATTACGCATTGCTTATTGGATCCAATGTTATAGGATGGGGAGAACACATAAGCTGGTATAGTTTTTCACTTGTCGATTGTTCTACAAAGAAACGACGCATCGAACTTTTTAGTTCGACTGCCTATTAGGTCGACAGGATGCGGATGAAACGCCCGACCTATGCGGGTTTTGTTATAACGTTAGACAATCATGTAAAAGGGTCCTTAGGAAAAACATAATTTCTCATAAACAAAAGAAAGTGTTATGTTATTATAAAACATTAATAAATAAAACATTTACTATCAAGTTTATATGATGAGAATTAAGGGTATGAAATAGAGTGGAAAGTTTTGATGAACCAGAAATGACGACCCGCTTTAGTTAATTCGGATTCGATTTCCGTTCGGGGCAAATATTTATTTATTAATTTACCTTTTTATATTATAGCTTAGTGCTTGTACCATAAAAACAGGACAAGAAAAGTACTTATATATATCAGAGATACATTAATTTAGGTCGAAATAAAATTAATTCATATATTTTATTATAATATCCTACTACAAGCTTCAGTTATACGCACTTATAAACTGGGCCTTTCTAAAAAAAATAGAGAATAATCTACTGTACAAAGAATTTGGACTTAAGAAATTTTACAAAATTTTATAAATTATTTTCAAATTCTTTACTACTATTATCCTTTGCTACTATCTCCATTATCCTTCCTCTCACCTCTTAATTATAAATATCTCCTTCCAATCGACCGATAGATTATTCCAAAAGTTCTAAAATAACATTTACTAAATTTAGATACATTAAGAGCAACTTACTAATAAAGTTCGATTCCAAATTAAAGTAGGGTGTCCACAATAGTGGCGACAAAGATTTCAAAACATATTGTAACTAGTGTATTGCACCGGAGTAGTGATCTCCGGAGAATAACCGGTTATTCTCCGGTAATAGTAATCGGTTAAAACCCCGGAGAAAAACCGGTTAATCTCCGGTTTTTTTTAAACAAAAGACGTAATAAATAATAATACTTATTACTTAAAATTTATTACAATTAGCTGTTATTTATCACCGATTTAACAATTAAAAAATACCTTCTTTTTATTACATAGTATAAAATAAAACCGCTTATCGCGTCCTCCGTCTCTCTGTCTGTGCCCTTAGATCTTTTTAACTAAGCAACGGATTTTGATGCGGTTTTCACTGTTATTTTAGATTATTTCACACTTAAACCAACTGATTTCTATAAAATTTGGAATGGAGATAGTTGGAGACTCTGGGAAAGATAGAATTATCCCAGAAATGATTACTTTAGTTATCAGGTGGAAATTTGTATAGGGAACCAACAATTTATCATATTAGAGATAAAAAAAATATAATTTTAAAACGAAATTAAAAATGTTTGCATTTTTTAAAATCTGTAATAAAAAAAACAATATTTGTTTTTAAATAATTTCCGTTCATCCCGTCGCGACAGAAAGGATTATTCATTTTGGGCCTCTATGTACTAGTTTTGTAATGTATACTTGCATTGATAAAACTAATAACAATTTTGCTTTTAATTGCTGTGCCCAAAATAACCCAAATTTGGAAAATAAGATATGGATTTTGTATCGTCTGTCAATCAACGCCATATTTGTTCTGCTTTGAACTGTCATAATTATAGTTTGATCATTTGGCACACTTAAACTATGCAAAATAAAGGATAAATTCCAATCACATTGTAATCTTCGTACATCAAACTATTTTAAAATGCATATTAAACTTTTAATATGAATACAATAATACAAAATGAATAATGTCCTTTGTAACTTATAGGATGCTTATCTTATATTATTAGTATAATAGTTATCTGTGATGCTTATGGGCCATATGACATTCCTGAATCTGGGGAAACTGATGATGGATCCTCTCAGCTTAACAAAACTATAAGAGATTTTAAACTACATAATATAATTTGCTTCTTTCCGCCTATAAAGTGGCGCGTACAAAGTGCTAGCTAGTTCATGTTAAAAACATAATATAATACTTTTTGTCCACCTCTAATTTACTTATCAAATCAAATCATTGAATAAAAGTTATCAAAATAAACCTTCCATAAACCACTCAGCCTTTTACCCGATTTTTGTACATATTTTTTTTTTATTATTTTTATATTATTAGTGAATAATAAACTATACTATAATATACAAAAACTTTACATCGACCATAAACCTATGGGAAATATTAAGCCATTAACAAAAAAAGTCCTAGGTGCCAAAGTTAAAGTGTAATGGGTGGGCACAAATTGAACGTTTAGTATCTTAGCAATAATAATTATTTATTCTATAGAACTATTGTACTATTCTATATATTAGAACTGTAAAAAAAATTAAAAAAATAATAATATCGTAAATCGATGGTTACGTAGTTTAAAGCAACTAAGCGCAAACGGATTTGTCAAATATAGTACTCGATTCTCCGGAGATCTCCGGTGAATCTCCGGTTATTGCCCAATCATCGGTGAATATCACCGGTTCTTAAAATTACGCTCCGGTGCAAACCTATAATTGTAACACCCATATCTAGAATGCTTTTGAATGAACTTATGCGATTGGGACTACAATGAGAGGTTCGGAACTTGCAGTAAAAAACATCGGACGAAGCATCTATTTTTTTAAGTCAAAAACTGTGTCACGAACAAAACTGTTTACTTTTTGGTGTCCAACCAGAAGCCAACTTACCAAGCGACAGCTTAACCCAAGGCCACTTTAGTTTAACCACATGAGCGACATATTGTGTCACTTTAATAGACAGGCGAAATACGAGTAAATATTATTAAAATCACATTAATTATTCAATAAAATTACACACTAACTTCAGCGCCTTATGTTATGATGGAGTGCGGTCAATGAATGTACACTATCTGGCGAGGTTCTGTTACATGTTTAGCCACAGTAAAAGAAAAACAGGTAATATAATATAATAAAATAAAAATAAAATCATTTATTTGCATAGTCTCAATTTTTTTTATTATTTACATTTCTATACTAAGATACTGAAGTGCTTATCATGGAAAAAGGACAACCAAAGTACATATATCAATAATACATCGTTAGTAATACACACACTTTTCAACTAAATTAGTATACAAAAGAGAATATAAAAGAGTTACAACTATACTTATTCTATTAATTAATGCAGTAAATCTTTTTAGCTTCTGGGTTCATCAGGGCCGTTTTCCAGTGCCGTTGCAACTTATTATCCTGCATGTCAACAAGCACCTTAGGTATAATAAGCTAGTCAAGTTAAAAATAAAATATGTCCTGAAATTCCAATCTCAATGAATTGTCATAACACTACAAACACACACACCTACCGCACACTTTATCCATCTTAATTGAGCCCTCACGAGAAGTGGATGCACGTGACCAATTAGAAAATCTCCGTGATTAAGGTCTATGACGAACCCTACGACAATCCAAAGGGGTGAGCTGCCCTTAACTACGATATGAAGCCGTCAATCAATACCATCGTCGAGTAAAAAGTGATGATTAGGTACTTTTTTAGGGTTTCTTGAATTTTTTTCATTATTTATAGAAGTAAATTGTGTGAAAACTTCTTTAGGCGCGTTGTATAATGGGAATTAACCCGTGAAAGTCAATTCAGTCAAGTCACGTCGTCACCGGCAACTTACAAGCTGATCCCAAACGCGACTAAATCACTTTACGGTCTGTATACTTGTAGGTGGTGGAACTACCCCGGATCATATATGTAAAGGATGAATGAAAGTAGATTAACGAAAATAATTTATAAATCTGATGTGGATGTAAGCGTCGAATGAAGGAGACTCAGGAGTGTTTTCCGTCCAAATCAAAGACATCAATAAAGCTGGGTTGCCTAGTTCCCATAAACGTAGAGCTTGTATCAAGAGATTTGTGGATATAAAGGAAGCAAGGGAGTTCTGCCAGGATTGTAACAAGTGGCGCTCCATTGCTCCATTGGCGTTACATTTTGATGACAAATACACAAATGTAATTTATGATAAATATAAGTTTAGCATAAAATTTAAATCTTACATAACAGGAAAATTAGGCTCTTTTTTCTCCTGTAAAATAGAGTAAAAAGATTTGATTTCAAGTGTAAGTTCCATCAAAGTGTAAAAAAAAATATTTCAACATAATAAATAACCAGATATGATATATAATTGATATTTTGTAGACACTATAAGTTATTTTAAGTATTGTCATTTTATTTTTCTACTTTAGGTTTGTTGCTTTTTTAATAGTCTCATTAGAATCTTTCGTTAATCATGTTTAAAGGATTCATGTTTAGTTTTAGTTTAGCCAATACTTGTAATTGGCATACATATGTACCCATTTTAAATAATATTAATATTAAGTTACCATTGATGTATATGTTATGCTGTAAGTGTACCTTTTAATAAATAAATTATTATTTTCACGAATAACCTTATTCCTTGTACACAAATCTTTACATATCTGTGTAATTGGCAGATATATTGTATGTACCCATTTTAAATGATATTAATTTTAAGTTACCTTTGATGTATATGTCATGCTGTAATGAAATAACCTTCTTCCTTGTACACCTTGTACAAATCTTTACATATGTGTGTAAATTAAAATAATATTTAGTATATTTATTTCAAAAACATAGCACGTAGATTAAATTTATATGTCTACGTGATACAATTATGCAAATTGTAGTAGGAACGTGCTGGCCCTTTATTTAATGTTTAATTGGATGAAATGTTGTTGTTTTGTTTAATTAATTACTGTTCTAATCAAGTTAAAACACATACAAGTTTTGTACAAAAGAGAGCCCCTTTATATATGCGGATGTATTCGTTTTATAACTCAGTACATACTGCTTACATCACAAAGGTATTTTTGTAGTTATTGTAGCTCGACAAATGACAGTAACCCGCCTGATATTAAACTGGAGTACGGTCCATTAATGGAGGCTACAGCTCTACATTAATGGTTAGAATGGTTAGAAAATTATTTTAAAGATAGGTTGCCTAATGCCCATAACCAAAGAGCTTGTATGAAGAGAATTGTGCATGTAAAGGAAGCGAGGTACTTGTGTCAGGCAAGTGGCAAGTGGCGCTCTATTGTCTCTGCCTATCCATGTGAGAAATTGATTGATTGACAGCTCTACACAGGACAGGGCCAGTTACAGGCGTGGTGACTGCTATTACAACATGTATCGAAATTCAACCTGAGCACATCAACGAAAAATTCGTATAGTATGGCAGACAGGGTACAAATATTACAAGTATATAGACCGTGAGGTGATTTAGCCACATTTCGGGATTAGCTTGTAAGTTGCCGGTTCCAACTAGGCCGGCATAGTGGATGTGACTGCTACGTACAGATATTAAATTGTAGTAGCAGTAACATTTATTCATGGACCACACTCCAGCTTAACATCAAGCTGGGTGCTGTCATATGTCGAGTCACAATAAAGGATTTTACAGAAATCCACTAATTTACAAATATACCTTAATGATGTGAACCTAAATATTTATGTGCTGACCTCGACCTGCCTAAGGGTCCTTGACGAAGGACGACTGAAAAAACCGCATCAGTTCACGGCTGCCACAGTCGTCGTCACTAATATAATTTTTATAGTATTTTCTTAAATTTTGGGCGAACATTGATTATTGAACTAAAACAAAAATTATGCGGCTTATTTATCAAATGTTACTTCGTGACCACGATGGCTGCAGAGCTCTCGAAACGTCGGAATAATAAAAAAATGTAAATCAATAACCAAAATAAACGCGTTAGTAAGCTGCCTTAAATTTAACAACCTAATTTTATTACTAATTTATATTAGCATCAGCGGATAATGCCGAAAATGTATATAAAATAAATAAAATATACTAAGCTAGTAAACTCGTGTGAGACGTAACAACCACGTAACGTGAAAATCGAGGAATTACCTGCGAAATTGATACTAAATAAGCCTTGAAGCAAGATGGTGGGACCAAAGTATATAAATCTTAAAATTTCAATCTTATTAATCAGAAGGCCGACCTCGAACTTCAATGGCAATGACAATTCTCTAACCAGTGTCAGGTCAACATCAAGAGGACTGCCAAAACTACTTGTTGCGTTTTTTGATAAGAAGTCGCCAATTTTCTACAGCAACGGGATCATGTCTCTACCTACAAAATGGCAGTAAGTCTACAAACAGAATGGCTTATTTATACTGTAATTTAATGTAAATAAAATTTGAAAAAAGTATTGAATTTTCATTTTTTTTTGTCGACCGAATCGGTAGTCGAATTAAAAAGTTCGGTGCGTCCTTTCTTTGTAGAACAATCGACAAGTGGAATGCTTTGCCAGCCCATGTGTTTTCTCAATCCTATAACGTTGGATTCTTCAAGCGATGCGTGAAGAAGCACCTTTGGCCGGCATAGTGACGGCGACTGAGGCAGCCATGAACTAACTTGGTTGTTTCAGTCTTCATTACTCTTGGATCTCCTCTTGCTTATCACCAGGCGGGTCGATATCAGATGTCGTAACACAATAAAATATATATATATATTTATAAAATGCGAAGAAACTTTTTCCCTGAACTTTTTTTAATATTTTATCTATTTCTACCATAGACACTAGGCAATTGGTACATACATTATATACTTAATTGGTACCGGATAAGGGTTTATGAACCAGGAGATCCTCGAGAGTATTACGCTTGGTCCATACTACGAGCTAGGCTATTGCGAAGCTAATTTAAGACAAAAACAAAATTGGATGATAATTAATTTCGACCTAAACGTAATATTTATACGATTATATAAATACAATTTATTGCATTTCTATACTAAGCCACTAAACGTGCTTTTATCATAGAAACAGAGCGACCAACGTACGTATACCATAGATACATTTGTATCGGCTGGTTTTGAACCGGGTTTTATTGGTTTGCGTCATCATTTCACTGCAGGTAAAGGAAATGTATACAATTAAATCCCACAAGCACATCGGGTAGCATTTTTCCATTGAATTTTCATTAATCATTTAACGAGTAGTCCTACCATTCTGACGTTAGCTATGAAATGCATCCAGTGAGTACGTAGTTGTCGCTTTCAAGAAAGCTCACGTTACAAAGGACCACTTGAAACAGGTATTTTGGATTGAAATTGAACTCTACGAAATTACTTAGTTCTATTAGGCTTTATTGCAGGATACACCTTTTTCTAGTTTTCTAATGAAAAAGAAGAGGATGTTTTAAGAAGAGGAAGAAAATTACGTTTATAGTATGACTACCAAAACGAACCGTAATGTGATTTAGTCGCGTTTCGGGATTAGCTTGTAAGTTGCCGGTACCAACTAGGCCGGCTTAGTGGATGTGGCTTTTACATATAGTTATTTAACTATAGTAGCAGTTATCTCCATGCATTGACCGAATTCTAGCTTAACATCAGGGGGTTATGTCTAGTCACAATAACAAAACATTTTCATTAAAGAATAACCGATATCTTTAGGAATAAAAAAGTTTTTGCCGCAAATTTGTAGAACAACCTGCCTGTAGATATCTGACAAGCCCCAAATAGATCACTATTTAAAAAAATGGTCTTCACACATTTCCTAAACAGCTCTCAACAACTGTAAGTAGTATGTATTTATGTGTACGTATATATTGTATTTATATTAGTATTATATTTTTAGTATGTATAATAGTATATTTAGTGTATACTGATTAATTATTATAAAGTATATTAGATTTAATAGTATGCTTCAGACTACATGCTTCTATCTTATTTTGCACCTACCTCATACATAAAGTGCGTGAAATTATTCCTAAGGTAAGCTAGTAGAAAACCTAGCGGCATTAAGTCCGCCTTTGTAGTGCGTAAAGTTTTTAAATAAATAAATTTAAAAAATATAAACTATAAACATTAACAAAACAAAAAAGGCCCTTTTTATGGATAGTATTAATACTCGTATAAAAGTATATACGTATGTTAGTATTATTATTCACAAAAGATACCAAAATCCGAACAATAAAATTAGTTCATAGGTTCTTTAAATCTCATAGTGTTGTGTCGCCTGTTTATTCAATAAGTTATCGATGTGTCAAGCACAAAGGCAGTGTGACGATACTTAACCTATCGTGCCTTTAACGCTTTGAAGACGAAGAAGTAGGGTGGGATAATATTTATAATGATTATTATAATACCTTCATAAATACCTGAAGATGTTGTGAAAAGGGTTGAAAAAATAATACCCGATGGATTGGGCACATGAAAAGAATGAGTAAAAGATTGACGAATAAAATTTATAAATGTGATGTGGATGCATTAACCGAGACAGACCACGAAGGGTGTTTTCGACCAAATCTTTAACCTTGTTCCTATCTCGTCTTTTCACACCCGTAACACCCGCACTGGTCGGGGGAAGCATTCACATTTTGTCGACAGAATCGGTAGTCGAGTTTGGTGCATCTTTTCTCTGTAGAACAATCGACAAGTGGAATGCTTTGCAATTCAAGCGATGCGTGAAGAAGCACCTTTGGCCGGCATAGTGACGGCGGCTGAGACAGCCGTGTACTAACTCGGTTGTTTCAGTCGTCGGCACTTTTGGATCTTCTCTTGCTTATCATCAGGCAGGTCGATGTCAAATGTCGTGTCACAATAAAAAAAAATGAATAAAACAAATTTTATACGGCTTACTATCGCATTTATTTTGGTTTTCATTTTACTATTTTTTATTATTTCGACGTTTCGAGAGCTTTGCTGCCATCGTGGTCACGAAGAGACGGAGTTTTAAGTTAAACTAATTAATTGAATTTGTTTAAAGTAAAAATTAATTTGAAAAACAATTTTATGTATTTGGTAATACATAGATTATCTATAGTAGTTTATGTGGTTTTGTGCATTGTTATTATACATTGTTTATATGACAACAATTTTGCAGCTTAGTATCGCGTTTATTTATTATTTTAAATCCGACGTTTCAAAAGAATTGCCGTCATAGATTGTGTGGTTACAAAGAGACATTTCCGAAACGTCTTTAATAATATATAAATAATAGTTGCGACAGTAAGCCGCAATTTATATTCATGACACATACTTAGTTATTATTGAGTATATTTAAACTATAAATTGTGTGTAATATTTTAATAAGTCTAGTTAATGTTTTATTTGATAATAATTATAATACAAGCTCCACGATTATGGGCACTAGGCAACCCAGCTTTCTTGAGGATGTCTGAGGAGAATTGTGGATGTGAAGGAAGCGAGGGAGTTGTGTCAGGAGCACTCCATTGTCTCTGCCTATCCCCGTTGAAAAAAGGCGTGACAATTTGATTGAATGATTGATTGGTAATAAATTTATAATACTAATAAAAAATTTAACTACTATAATACTACAAGCATTGTATAAGTAACCACGATGACATATTTTTAATTAAATTTCAGTACCCGCCTTTGCACTGTTAGGCTAAGTTGAAGGAGTTGCTAATTTTATTAGTAAACTAGCTTATAAACGGGGTCTTTGTTCATGACAACGTTGCTTGAGCTTGGGAATACATATTCACAAAGATTATCCTGTTAGCTAGTAAAACACGCCTTTGATCTATTTAATAAATAGTAAGCCGTATAAAATTTGTTAAATTCATTAATCAATATTTGCGCAAAATCTAAGAAAATACTATGGAGAGAAAGTGTTTTAAATTATATTTAATATACATACACGTGCATATATACTCTAATTATTAGCAATCAAACAAATTGTCACGCTTCAATTCCCACAAGGATAGTAAGAAACAACGAAGTATCAATTTGAACAATTTTATACTCCATGCATCAAGCAAGGCGACGACAGACGACTGTCGATTAGACGACAGGCGTGGACGAACGGTTTAGCGACTGGTTTGTTGCGCGTAAAGTCCCGGGTTCGATCCCCGGTCGGAGCAAATATTTGTTTCATAGCTTTTATTTGTAATATTTAATAGTATTAAATATTGCAAATATTTGTTATTAAAAAAAAGAGATGGATATTTGCTTCGGGTCTGGTTTTCAAAAAGTGGTAGGCAGTGGTACCCAGTCTGCCGATCCGGGGTAGTACCACCACTTACAAGTATACAGATCGTGAAGTGATTTGGTCACGTTTCGGGATCAGCTTGTAAGTTGCCGGTTCCATCTAGGGCGGCATAGTGGATGTGATTGCTACTCACAGTAATTGAATTGTAGTAGCAGTGACATTCATTCATGGACCTCACTTTGGCTTAACATCAAGCGGGGTGCTGTCATATGTCGAGTCACAATAAAAAAAAAGCAAGTAAAAATGTAAGTAATCATACTGTTATTTTATACCATAATTAAACTGTTGTTATTAGTTAAAGACAAATCGATAAAGAAATGTATGCGATTTGACATTTGCATTTCGATTGATCGCTATCTCTGTTAAATTTTTGTTACTATTTTGGTCAGACGTGATATAAGAAACACTGATTCTGATCTGAAGACTGATCTTTTTTTATTATTTACTTATTTTTTATTCTCTTTATTATTTATGTATTTTGACATAAACACAATAAAACACAAGAATAAATGTGTTCAAATGACAATACTTTTTAATGGAAATAATTCGTTATAAATTTTAGTACGAACTTGAAAAAGGTCGGGAAAAATCGATTCGATAACTTCCAATCGGTTAATTGAAGCTATTTTTTATTGTGGCTCCACCTATGCCAATGCTAGCTAGACATTAGCGTATACGATTATAGACGACTTCTATTACTGTTAAATAATTTCCAGCACGCCAGCCTATTTGTAACCGGCAACTATCAAGATTATCCCGAAACGCTGAGTCACTTTACATTCTGTGCACCCAGGATCGGCAGACTGTATTTGAGTAATTTTTTCAGTAATTATATTAACACTATCTTCAATAACTTTTATATGTTTATATTTATTTTTACTGCTATGTAATAAAGTTACTTTTATCACATGATATTTCACATATTATTTACAACAGCTCGTTTAAGGTTGTCATAACGACTACAAATTTATAGACACTTCTAAATGAATAAAAAATCGGTAAATATACTCGTAGGTTTAGTATCTACTGAGGTTTTCCGCGAAAATCGTTTATGAAATAAAAGAATAATGCGGCCTAATTTTACGTTCCTTTTGATTGTTTTAATCTGAAGTTATATTTCTAAAAGCAGTTGGTTTTATGGTCGCAAGGATACCAGGCAAACTTCATTGTTTTTAAACAAACCGTTTTCTAAACAAAAAGAGGTAGAAGAAATTTGAACTATATGAATGATATAGACAGAAATATATCATCACATATAAATAAGCATATTTTGTCGACAGAATCGGTAGTCGAACTAAAAAGTTCGGTGCGAGTTTTCTTTGTAGAACAATCGACAAGTGGAATGCTTTGCCAGCCCATGTGTTCTCCCCCTCCTATAAGCTTGGATCCTTCAAGCGATGTGTGAAGAAGCACCTTTGGCCAGCACAGTGACGGAGGCTGAGACAGCCGGGTACTAAGTCGGTTGTTTCAGTCGTCGGCACTTTTGGATCTCCACCTGCTTATCATCAGGCGGTTCGATGTCAAATGTCGTGTCACAATAAAAAAATAACATTTTATTATGCGATTACACAAAAATATAAATTAAAACAGAGAATTTATTTATTTATCAGGTGCACAAACGTAATCTTACATTAAAATACACCTCCGAAATGAACTAAATCAACTGTATCTGTAGGGTCTATAAATATGTAAACTATGGATTTTTGGATCGACTATCTCGTTGTGGTTTTAAGTCGTTAAATATTTTTGGACCAAGGGCCTTATTTTACCTTATCTTCCGGTTTCCGATGTGTTCCCGGTACTTTATTATTTTATCAGACAATTTTAGGTTTACAGGGTTTTTTTTCAAGTTTTTTTTTATTGGAGCTGGATCTCAACTGATGTTAGGACGGATTGCGGTCAATGAATAGAGGTAACTGCTACTACAGGTTAAAACCTGCAAGTAGCAGTCATATTTACTATGCTGGCTTAGTTGAAACCAGCAACATTTTTTTAACTTTTTTTATTTTGCCTCGACATCTGACCTCGACCCGCCTGATGGTAAGCAAAAGGAGGTCCAAGAGTATTTTATTATTATTATTTACATTTCTATACTAAGCTACCAAAGTGCTTGTATCATAGAAACAGGACAATTGAAGTACATATATCAAAAATACATTGGTGCCGGTGGGTGATCTCGAACTCGTGCTCTTCAATCAATCAATCAAATTGTCACGCCTTTTTCCCACAGGGATAGGCAATGGAGACAATGGAGCGTCACTTACCACGATCCTTACACAACTCCCTTGCTTCCTTCACATCCACAATTCTCTTCATACAGGCTCTATGGTTATGGGCACTAGGCAACTTAGCTTTCTTGAGGATGTCTCCGATGTGCTCTTCGGTTTGCTTAACCATTGTACTGCATTTATACCACGGTTGTCTGATAATATGTTTTAAAATTAAAATCGATATCGATATCCAGCAATAGTGTAACGTCACTATTATTTTATCTTCAGAACAGCCAATCGTAGTACGACGTCTCCCTGTGACGTATGGGGAACATTCCTCTGGCTTTACCTATTTATTTTATAGAAAATCCAGATAGCTTACTGTAGATGCAACTTGGGGAAAATTTGATTGAATTTTCATGTTCCCTTTCGAGATTACGTTCAAGTTAGTTTATTTTATCGTAATATATCTTGATAATAAGGGAATTTTTAAGTAATATATCTATATTTATTTAAAAAAAACTGTTAAAATATTGTATTGATTTCAATCAATCAATCAAATTGTTACTCAAATTAAAACAACTCATCGCTTTCCTTACATCTACAATCCTCTTCAAACAAGCAGACCTGGAGCGAATACCCGTTTTTTTATTAACAAATATTTGTAAAATTCATTCTATTTAATAAATATTACAAATAAAACTTATGAAACAACCTTACGCTTAAGAGCCAAGCCACACGGTGCGGTGCGGCACCGCATCGCAAACATTTTGCCGCATCACTGTACAAATGCGGTATGCGGCGCCGCACCGTTGCGGTGCTGTAGTATGCACGTACGCCAGAGCAACACTTTTTCCCCCCTATGCGTCTTGCTCAATCAAAGTGCGGTGTGGCTTCACTCTAAGGGACTGGTATACTAACCAATGCACCACGCCGGTCATCAGTTAAAAAATGATATAAAAGTAAATAAATAAAGATTTTTAAAGAGTGCCATCCAGTCTTCCAATTCGGAGTAGTACCGCCACTTACAAGTATACAGACCGTGAAGTGACTTAGTCGCGTTTCAGGATCAGTTTGTAAGTTGCCGGTTTCAACTAGGCCGGCGTAGTGGATGTAACATTTTTTTAATATATTATTAATATATATTTTTTTTCATTTCTATACATAACTACTAAAGTGCTTGTATCATAGAAACAGGACAACCAAAGTACATTTATATTAAAGATACATTGGTACCGGCAAATGGTTTTGAATCTGTGCTCTTGGTTTGCGTAACCATTGCCTGCTACTACACCACGGTCGCCTGGCATTGTATTTACAGTCATTTAACTGTATTAACAGTGACCTCCATTCATGGACCACACTCCAGCTTAACATTAGGCGGGGTGCTGTCATATGTCGAGTCACTATAATAATAAAACAGTATAAAGGTAAAAAACATATGAATAAAGTTACCTCACAACGAGTGTCATTTCAGCTTGACCCGTGAAAATATTTACATTCGCGTGTAAACGTTTTATATGCCAACAGATGGGCATTGTAGTGTCTGCCTTTCCTTACGAGAATCACTGGCTCGGCAGCACGCGCATGTGACTTTGTATACGTCCGCCTCCGCCCGCAGGCGAGGTAACTCTGACGTTTCAACTCTCACGCACACGTGTACGAGACAATGGATGTATGGCTTTGCTGCACATACACTACATCCCTCCTTTATTTACAAATCACCAACAGATTCAGAACTAAAGAGGATTTATTACAAACATCTAGGACATCATAAAATCAGATTAAAGTAGGACTCTTTGGAAGGACCCCAATTTCCGGTTCCACTTCCGTCCAATACTCGGCAATAGTTCGTCCATACAAGATAAGGAATTTTCTCGCATGTGGCAGCATCAGCCCGCCACATATCGACACACAGACGTTAGTCTCTTTCAGTATAGATACTACCGGGACATCCATCCCGAATGACCACGCACCTATTCAATGATATAACGATTTAGCAGCTCTTGGATCCTGTTTCCCACTTTAGCTTCGCTATATCATCATCGATATTAAATACTCCAATCTATTCTCTTCTTTTTGTTTCCTTCTGAACTGTTGTTATCTGCTCGTTCTTTTACGTCTATCTTCCTTTTTGTAGCTATTCTTAATTGAAGAGCGGTTGTTTAAACAAACTTTAGTTGTTCCCAATTGGATGGAGGCAGTTTTACCAAATTTCAGCAGTTCCCAATTCAATGGTAGTAGCTTTACCAAATTCCAGCCATTCCTACTTTAATGAAGGCAGCTTTACCAAATTCCAGCTATTCTTAATTTAATGAAGGTAGTTTTACCAAATTCCAGCTCAATCCAATTGAATGGAGGTAGTTTTACCAAATTCCAGCCGTTCTTAATTTAATGAAGGTAGTTTTACCAAATTCCAGATCATTCCAATTGAATGGAGGTAGTTTTACCAAATTCCAGCCGTTCTTAATTTAATGAAGATAGTTTTACCAGATTTCAGCTCTTCTTAATTTAATGGAAGTAGTTTTACCAAATTTCAGCTCTTCTCAATTTAATGGAGGTAGTTTTACCACATTTCAGCTCTTCCCAATTTAATGGTGGTAGTTTTACCAAATTCCAGCTATTCCTAATTTAATGAAGGTAGTTTTACCAAATTCCAGCTATTCTTAATTTAATGAAGATAGTTTTACCAGATTTCAGCTCTTCTTAATTTAATGGAAGTAGTTTTACCAAATTCCAGCTCTTCTCAATTTAATGGAGGTAGTTTTACCAAATTCCAGCTATTCTTAATTTAATGAAGGTAATTTTACCAAATTCCAGCTATTCTTAATTTAATGAAGATAGTTTTAACAGATTTCAGCTCTTCTTAATTTAATGGAAGTAGTTTTACCAAATTTCAGCTCTTCTCAAGTTAATGGAGGTAGTTTTACCACATTTCAGCTCTTCCCAATTTAATGGTGGTAGTTTTACCAAATTCCAGCTATTCCTAATTTAATGAAGGTAGTTTTACCAAATTCCAGCTATTCTTAATTTAATGAAGATAGTTTTACCAGATTTCAGCTCTTCTCAATTTAATGGAGGTAGTTTTACCACATTTTAGCTCTTCCCAATTTAATGGTGGTAGTTTTACCAAATTTCAGCTATTCTTAATTTAATGAAGGTAGTTTTACCAAATTCCAGCTATTCTTAATTTAATGAAGATAGTTTTACCAGATTTCAGCTCTTCTTAATTTAATGGAAGTAGTTTTACCAAATTCCAGCTCTTCTCAATTTAATGGAGGTAGTTTTACCACATTTTAGCTCTTCCCAATTTAATGGTGGTAGTTTTACCAAATTTCAGCTATTCTTAATTTAATCAAGGTAGTTTTATCAAATTCCAGCTATTCTTAATTTAATGAAGATAGTTTTATCTTAATCCAGCTGTTCCCAACTTAATGGTGGTCTAGCTTTACCTTTCCAACTGTTCCCAACTTAATGGTGGTAGCTTTACCTTTCCAGCTGTTCCCAACTTAATGGTGGTAGCTTTACCTTTCCAGCTGTTCCCGACTTAACGGTGGTAGCTTTACCTTTTCAGCTGTTCCCAACTTAATGGTGGTAGCTTTACCTTTCCAGCTGTTCCCAACTTAATGGTGGTAGCTTTACCTTTCCAGCTGTTCCCAACTTAATGGTGGTAGCTTTACCTTTCCAGCTGTTCCCGACTTAACGGTGGTAGCTTTACCTTTCCAGCTGTTCCCAACTTAATGGTGGTAGCTTTACCTTTCCAGCTGTTCCCGACTTAACGGTGGTAGCTTTACCTTTCCAGCTGTTCCTAACTTAATAGTGGTAGCTTTACCTTTCCAGCTGTTCCCAACTTAATGGTGGTAGCTTTACCTTTCCAGCTGTTCCCGACTTAACGGTGGTAGCTTTACCTTTCCAGCTGTTCCCGACTTAACGGTGGTAGCTTTACCTTTCCAGCTGTTCCCAACTTAATGGTGGTAGCTTTACCTTTCCAGCTGTTCCCAACTTAATGGTGGTAGCTTTACCTTTCCAGCTGTTCCCGACTTAACGGTGGTAGCTTTACCTTTCCAGCTGTTCACAACTTAATGGTGGTAGCTTTACCTTTCCAGCTGTTCCCGACTTAACGGTGGTAGCTTTACCTTTCCAGCTGTTCCCAACTTAATAGTGGTATATAGTTAACCCCATTTTACCTTTTTAATTATTATTATTACTCTATACAACTTAGACATATCACCAGTCTTACAGTAACAAACAACATCAGTCATGGCTCCCTAGCTACATCCCTTCAACATCCCCTGCATCCCTACGGTGCATCATCAGACACTCCAGGTCTTCCGTCCAATAACGGTCTAGCCAATGGCTCACAGTGAGTAACAACTCTAGTCAAAGCACCACAGTTTCATCCCCCGTTGAATTGCTGATCCGAGAGGATCCATGATCAGCTCTCTTCCATCTCACCAACCTTTCTACACTTAGCTTCCCACAGTCAAGACGAATCCAATGAGCCCAAGCCCAGCAAACTCATCAAGCCTAAACCCATCCAGGATTTCGTCTCCTGCCCCCGAGCTCCGTCATCAGAGCAGCTCAGCGGCACCAAACAAGACACCCATGCATGTATATACGTTTGTGTTTTACATGTTAAGTCACAGATATGTTCAAAAGCAAAGCAAACACCGATTATGCATCCAAGATCGCTACCGCAGCCAACAAACGAGCTGATGACCTTGAAACTCCTGATTAGACTAATTTCAGCCAAGAACCATCTCGATCACGTCAAACCCACAACACCCCTCCTTTTAAGTCAAGGGTTAAAAAGAGGCATATTTTTTCGATTCACTTGGAAACCTGTGAGGCATTCTGATTAACAATCCCATGTAATTATTTCTGTTTAATTTACCATTTACAATAGCAACTACTAACCTTATAATAAAGGTACACTCGAGAACACGTCAAACTGCGCACCTTTGACCTTTGTACCAGCCATCAGTATGATGTACGGCGCCTAGTACAAATAAGGCTCCAGCATACTCTGGTAGTGTCAAAATTTATTAACAAATCCTATGTTAAAAAAGCATATTACTCTTTAGACAACTATATATATATATATATATAGAGGTTTGGTGTTCCAGTTTAACACAATATATTGTAATTTAAAGTTTAGTTTTCTAACTTGACAATGCCTACAGCAGCCACTGATTTATTATTTATTCAAGTTGAACACTTTCAGTAGTAAATTCGTATATTGCTGTAATATTATGTTATAACGTTCAAAAGTGCCAATTCATCCCACTTAAGGAATTTGATTTTGATTTGAATGTTCGACACTGCGCGACCCCGACCGCACCATATGGAGCAATAATGAATGATACATCTTACCTATCCATTGTATCATGTCTATTTCATTAAAGTAGATAAATGAAACTCAGCTAAGAATGCAGTACCCCACATTCTTAATAAACTAAATCGCAACCAACAAACGAAATATTATCGATTCATTCTACAATCTCGTATAACTTAATCTATGTCTGCATAAAATTAAACATAGGTAATTGCAATGTGATACCTGTAATACGACCAACCAGCGCCGGCGACAATGGGCCGCCGCAGTCTGTAGGTGCTTGCAAAACTTTACAAACATTTCGTGATTCTTTCACTCATTATTGTCCACTATTTGTTTCGACGGAAGTTACTATGGAACCTTAATATAATAACGCCAGACATAGTATTAACTGATAATTTAATCCTTTATGTATCCAAAAGGCGAATAATTTATAACCTTAACTGTTTCAAGCAGTTATAACACCGTGTTATCCCTCCTTATTTCCTTTAGTAAGTATTAATTATAACTTTTTCCTCGTCGCCATTTGTAGTGTCTGCCTTTCCTTACGAGAATCACTGGCTCGGCAGCACGCGTATGTGACTTTGTATACGTCCGCCTCCGCCCGCAGGCGAGGTAACTCTGACGTTTCAACTCTCACGCACACGTGTACGAGACAATGGATGTATGGCTTTGCTGCACATACACTACAGGCATCAACAGGCTGAATCTTGTACAGCTTTACATAGTAGAACCTTCGCGAATAACTCAGATTTATCCATTAAAAACAATTGATTCCCCGGAAAACAAACATTCCAAAGGACCACAACATCAAGTTTTTTTATTTTTATTTTGACTAAGAAATATGACATATGGATTTTAAGCTGGAGTGTGGTCCATGAATGGATGTCACTGCTACTACAATTCAATAACTGTGAGTAGCAAGCACATCCACTATGCCGGCCTAGTTGGAACCGGCAACTTAAAAGCTGATCCCGAAACGCGACCAAATCACTTCACGGTCTGTATACTTGTAAGTGGTGGTACTACCTCGGATCGGCAGACTGGACCACTGCCTACCACTCTTTAAGTCCAATAAATACTATGATCGAGATGGCCAAAAATTATTTTTAAACCTAGCAGTAGAAGTTGGTGCAAGAGAAATACCAGAAAAAACCTTGTATCATCTTTTAAAAAACCTTGGCCTCACATGGTCACATGGTTAGTGCATTTTAGATCGTATGTCGAAGGCGGCATTGGTGGGGTCTTACAATAATTGGTTGGGTAAAGGGGATAGTGAAGGCAGAGTTTTTTTTATTATTGTGACACGCCAGAGTGAAGACCACGAATTGGCAAACGCAGCGTAGGTAGGGATCCCACTGACGACATGGTAAGAGTCACGAACAACCGGTGGATGCAACTGGCATCTTGTCATTTGAAATGGCGTCCTAAGGGCCTCACCCTTTTTTTTTATTGTGACTCGACATATGACAGCACCCCGCTTGATGTTAAGCCGAGGTGTGGTCCATGAATGAATGTCACTGCTACTACAATTCAATAACTGTGAGTAGCAATCACATCCACTATGCCGGCCTATATGAAACCCTTTGTTGTGTTTAGCAGTGGACGCCTTCTGAATGATGATGATGATGAATTTATTTATATATATTAAAAAGTTTACTATTGCTAGCTCTATCGAGATTGAATATACGTACATCACTGAAAAACAATCGTACAAGTCTCACTTATTTACTTTACTAAATAATTCACACCAAAACCCTACCACACAAAGAGAAAACCCTAACTCACTTCAAAAGCCGAAATTAAGAATACATAAAATTAACATACGAGTGTATTAAATCGACCCAAGATTTACATTCTAGTTGAAAAAGACATTTAGAATTTCAACCCTTAAACGGCTAGTACGTGGGGAGGGCATTAAAAAGGATTAATTTGAGGGTTAACGCACCCAATTTCCTGTCTGTCAGTCTTCCTTCATTAAATGAACAATTTATGACCCCCTATACAGGTAAGCAGTATGTGCGTGAAAACTCACTAACACATGCCTTTCTGAAACATATTTAAACCTCAGTTTCAAATACTATAAGAACCAATTAAAACAAATCAAAATAAAATTTAGTTAAGAAGGGTTTTTAAACTAAGGTTCAAAAGGTAGTTGGGAATAACTTGTAAATCATTTTGTCCTTCGAATTTTTTACTTTAATGGAAAATTTTAGTATTAGTTTTCCAAGAAAAAGTTTCAATACATTTCTACTTTATTTATAAGGGCTTCTTAAGTAATTTGTTTAGTTAAAAAGTATTTTATTTTTTTCTTGGTAAAGCGACATTTGGCCTTAAATTGCCTAATGCTAATCAAAAGAAGGTTAAAGATTTTGTACTCCCTCTCAGGTAGAATTTTTTCCCAGTAAAAAGATTAACAAAATTTGTAAGATGTATCTAGGAGTGTACTCAAGGTGAGTTCAGTGGATGATGGAGCCAACCTCAGCTCTTGTAGTCAGCTCAGCTAGCTTGTAGCAAGAATATTACGAGGAGCTATTTGACTTGGTTCCTACCTAGAATGCCTGGTTCCTACCTGGTTTTTTCCTACAATATAGGTCGGGAGAAGCATCCACATTCTGTCGGCCAAATCTGCAGTCGAACTAAATAGTTCGGTGCGTCTGTAGAAGAATCGACAAGTTGAACGATTTATTCTCCTTATCCGACCCATCCTGTTTGGATCTTTCAAGCGATGCATGAAGAAGCATCATTGGCTAACATAGTGAGTCGTTTTTTAGTTAGTGGCGCTCATTTTTGGTCACATCCTCTTACTACCCATCAGGCAAGTCAGATGTCGGAACACAATAAATGAGTTTGAAAAACGAAAGAAGACACTTGCGATTTTGCGACCGACTGTTGTTATTACATATAGTACAATTGGCGGTCTTAATAAAAAGCGATCAACTTTACAAACCTCTTCCACAACCTTACAAACCTCTTCCACAACCTTACAAACCTCTTCCACAACCTTACAAACCTCTTCCAGGCAACCAAACCAAACCTCTTCCAGGCAACCAAACCAAACCTCGTCCAACATAGTGGATGCAACTGCCACTTGCAGTTATTTAACTATAGAAGCAGTAGGGTTAGGTTGGGCAAGTTAAAACGGTTATCGTCTCTCGTCGACGATTGCCAAAATTATATAAGTTAGGCTAAATCCACCAAAATGAGACTATTGATGATAATGATAGAACGTGTCGTCGCACAGACGATATTCGTCACAACGATTAATAGTCTCGTTTTATTGGATTTAGCCTAGCTTTTATTAATTTGACAATCGCCGACGAGAGACGATAATCGTTTTAACTTGCCAACGTAACCCCGCAGATGTATCTTTATTCATGCACTTCAGGTTCAATAACATGTCGAATATCAAATAAAAATATATTAAGAAATATATAATATATGGAGGATTTTAAAAACCTTTAAAAATGCTAGAATATTTTTCAAAACAAAACAGGCCATTCATCAATGTTGAAGAACAATCTGGGCCTCGATTGCCAATAAAAGAAACGAAAACTTCAATCCATTCGCAATATTTTCCAGTTGTAAAAAGCCCCCCTTCGCGCCACCCCTATCATCGTAAACTTGTGTTAATGTCACAGATTACATAATAATAGACCGTATCTATGGAATCTAGGAGATTCCAAACTTGCTAACAGTATTTTATGCGATAGGTTTTAAGCCAGGTTTTGACAGTTCCTCAGAGAGTGGTAAATTCTTCTATTGCGATGTGCGCTTCGAAGTTAACCTAAACGTTGTCAGTTGGAACTAGGCCGACAATCTGTAGTAGCAGTCTCGTTTAGTAGCATTTATAGACCGCACTACAAGCAAACATCAGTCAAGGTTCTGCCAAACTAAGGAAACTAATACCAATTATTAACTAAAAATAAATTATTAGATTTTTATTTTGACCATTACCATAAAGGTACCTTGTTTTGCCAAATTCAATAGATATTAACGTTGGTACATTGACGTTTAAATGTCTTTTTTTTTTGTCAAATACTCTAGTGTTTTATCCATTACACGAAGATGAAGAAAATGGTAATGGTTTAAGTAAGGTGGTGGAAAAACTATTCCAACATAGCCTTTAATACGTTACACAGTTTTAAATCACTTGTCTATACACCATTAACTTTTAAATAATTACTGGAAACAATTCCACCATCATTACACATTTACAAATAATTTAAAGTTGCGTAAACTGTAATTTGCAGTTTTTTGCCAAAAACTCTTTAAGATTATCTCATTGAAAGGAAGTCTAGTTGTGCGAAGTCTATAGTTGACAATCAATAAAATCTGTCATCTTCGAGTAGAGGTTCGAACCTCCATCAATTCACGGACAAGCATTCGATTCACCAATATTTGTGAACAAAAAGCAATAAGCCGGATCATCAAACAAACTATCTAGTTTACAACACTTGACCTTCCATAAAACCCTTTCTTCTTAGTCCTTTTTTTTGAGATATATATTTTTAATAATTCAATATCGTGTCTCATTCAAAACGCTTAATACATTATTTTATTTTGTTTTGTAAAGATCGTAGTTGGGTAACATTATTCAAATTATTTTTAATACAAACAAAATAGCCGCCAATATGTTATTGTGACTCGACATAATCAACCTCGCCTGATGTTAAGAAAAAGTGTCCGTGAATGGAGGTGACTGCTACTATAGGTAAATAACTGCATGTAGTAGTCACTAGCAACTTGGAAGCTGATCCCTAAATGCGAATAAGTCACTTCACGGTCTTTATGCTTGTAAGTGGTGGTACCACTTGTCACGATCCTGATTCAACTTCCTTGCTTCCCTCACATGTACAATTTTTCACACACAAGCTCTACGGTTATGGGCACTAGGCGACCCTCTTTGATTATTCTGCAGTTTTATACATAAAAATTAAGTAATTCCTCATTGTATTTTCTTAAATTTTGCGCGAACATCGATTACCTATTGAATTTAACAAATTTTGTTCGGCTTACTATCTAACACCCGGGACCCCATATCAAGTCCCAAGTCAAGCAAACTGCCAAACCAAATGACACCGTCAGTTATTTTTGTAAAAAATTAAAATAAACTGGGAACAGAAAAAAAAACAAAATCAAAACATCAAGCGGGGTAGTTTTGGAAACAATAGCAGCATCAACCAATAGGACGACCAACACCTCAGTCTCTCCGTGACCACGATGGCTGCAAAGCTCTCGAAATGTCGGAATAATAAAAAAATGTAAAATTAATAAAATAAACGTGATAGTAAGCCGCATAAAATTTGTTTAATTTAATAATTCCACATTTCCAAATTCTATTCAATTCAATTATTTACTATGACATTGTCTATGATTCGAAATAAAAGTCACCAATACTCGTAAACAACGACCAATAAGTCGAATCATCAAATAAAATACATACTTGACCTTTAAAAAAACCTTTTTGGACCCTCGGAAAAATAAATGTGTGTAATTTTTCTGTAGAAAAAAAGTTTGGTGACCACTCGATAAGGCATCGCTGGAGTGACCAGCCATCAGTCGTTCAGGATAAATGCGAGAGATTTAGATTTGATCTCCGTACCTTGCCAAATACTCAGAGAGATGCTATTTACGAGTATTTATTTAAAAATTAATACAATTCACATCTTCTATGTGGCGTTCACAGTTAGTCATTAATAAAACAATTTACATGTAAAGTAACATATGTACTGTCTTTTAAAGTATTCTCCGTTTTATTCTACATTTTAAATACTTTATCATTCGGTCAAACCATTTTGGAAAGGACATTGATTGGTCTAAGGGAATGTTTTCCACGTGCTGGTTGAAAGTTATCACGGCTTTTTCCGGCCTCGTAAATGTCATATCTCTAAAAATTAGGAAATCATATGGAGCCAGGTCTGGACTATGTGCGGGATGGGTCACTAGCTCCACCTTTTCAGAAGCCAAACATGACTTTGTCTTGTTAGCGGTGTGCGCCGATGCGACTTCATTGTAGTTTTTCTCCAACTTTTTCAAAGACACTGGGCAAACAAATGGTAAGATAAAAATATTCTAGGTTCCAACTAGGCAGGCAATGTGGATGCAACTGCTACTTACAGTTTTTCAACTGTATTAGCAGTCGTATTAACTCATAGTCGAGCCACAAAATTTAAACTATGAGTATATTATATATTTTTTGTATATTATACTTTCTGCAACCTCCTAGAGTTTGAAGTCGGTCAAAATATTTGAAGTTTGTGTCCGAACGGATGGACCATTAATTTCGTAAACGGCTGGTTGGCAATTTTGGTGAATTTTAAAACTTTTACTTTTAAAATTGCTATATTTATTTTAGAAATAAAAGTCAGGACTAATTCGTTTTTAAATATTGTTTTAACAAACAGTTGGTAATCATTTGCCCAGTTTGCTAATCCGGGTAGTACATACCACCACTTTTTTTCTTATTGTGACACGACATCTGACCTCGACCCACCTGATAAGCAAGAGGAGGTCCAAGAATGACGACGACTGAAAAAAAACGAGTAAGTTCACGGCCGCCTCAGTCGCCGTCACAATGCCGGCCAAAGATTCCGACTCAGTCAATTTCCGGATGTGCTTAAAAGTTGCATGTCTTAGATGCGCTATCCACTTGCAGTTATTTCATTGTAGTTGCATTCACCTCCAATTATAGATCAGGGACAAATCACAACAAAAAAAAGTAAAGAAAATAATATATATAGGAAGTAGTTAATATGTTTGAAGGTGATTTCTATTTGTTATCATATTGTACCATACCATATTAAGTCCACCGTGGTGTAGTGGTAGTACAATGGTTACGCAAACCGAAAGCACGGGTTCGAAACCACTATCCGGTACCAATGTAAGTACAGGTTGATTTATGGACTTTGGTTGTCTTGTTTCTATAACACAAGCACTGTAGTAGCTTAGTATAGAAAGGTATAATAAAAAAAAATTGTAATATTCAAACTAATCAAAAACATTATAAATAAAACTATAATTACATTATAAAATCAAAGCTTTGAAACAAATCCTTGTCCCGGGAATCTAATTCAGGACTTTACGCGTTACTAACTAATGCGCTATGCCTGTCGTCAATTATTTGAAGCCTATAGTTTCGAGTTAGGTATTAACGAGTATCGCGTAGCAATATCTAATTACGGCCGATGGCCATACTCGATTCTGTATGATAAAATTCAGTCTTTCTCGGACCTTGTATCTTACCCCCCTAGTAGTAGTAATTTACTAAAATACCTGTAACTTAAATTTTAAATAACTTTCCAGGACAGATGCATCAATTTGTTATTTAAAATGAGTTACAATGGTATTCCTTGCAAGTGTTAATTTTACTTTTTGGATTGCCGTGCTAGGGGGTTGGTACCATGCTAGGCCGGCAGCCCAACCTTATGCGTCTTCAATATAAAATAGTAAATTTAAATAATTGTTTTATATTATTATATTAAAGTCATATACGTATATATAGGTATACTATTGCAATCTCCACGTTTATTGTATCTCCTTGATATAGTATTCTGTATTTGACATCCTATGATAAGGGTTTAATAGGGACTGTGTGGGAAACCTTGAATTTTTTAGGAAATAATATTACTTTGTTACCTCGAGACATATTAAAAAGTTACCGTGTATCATTTTTACTATATTTTTTAGTAAAGCTTATTAAAGATATTGATTTTTAGTAGAATTTTATAATAAAACTTATCAAAGATATTGAGTTGTTAATGTAATAATGCGGTCGGACTGAGCAGGTCATCTCTTCCGCATGTATCAGTCATAATGGGTAAAGTATATGTACACTATTGAGCGGACTCTAGATTGCAAAAGACCTCGGTAGGTCCAAGTAGAGATGTGTAAATAAGATTATTGTATATTTTACAAAGTCGTGGCGATAGACCAGAAGTGTCGTGACTCAAGGAAAAAGGAGAGGGGCCTTTACCCAGCAGTGGTAAAGAGAATTGTGGATGCGAGGGAAGCGAGGAAGTTGTGTCAGGATTGTGGCTAGTGGCCCTCCATTGTCGCTGCCAATCCCTGTGGAAAAAAGGCGTGACAATTAGATTGATTTATACGTAGACATTTGGTAGGTTATTTGCAAGTGCTTACCCTTGCAATGCAGTTGTTTTTCTATTAAGTGTAAATTTGCAGCTTGAAAGGCTGGCATAGATGATATGAGTGTTACCCCAACCTATTATGTACTTTGGTTGCACTTTAGTAGCTTAGTATAGAAATGTAAATTTAAAAAAAAGTAAAGACTTTATTGCAAATAAAATTAAAGTTATTTATCATTTCATCTGTATAATGCAAGAGTGCAAAGTTTAGAATGTTATAGGTTAGATTTGTGCGTCCCCCGAGCAACATTGTTTCTAGCTCAGTGCAGATTTTAATGCTGAAATACTTTACGGGCTCCTGAAAATGGGGTTAGTGTCAATTTGCACAACATTTCCATCTCTGGTTCGTTTATAGCTAATTAGGTACTAGCAATATTGACTTATACAAGACAATAACTAAATCTCTGGTCTAGATCAAAGAGTGGTAGGTAGGCAGTAGTACCCAGAGTGCCGATCCGGGGTAGCACCACCACTTACAAGATTACAGACTGTGAAGTGATCGAATCGGCTTATAAGCAACTTAAAAACTAGTTCAAACTAGGCCGGCATAGTGATTGTGATTGCTACTCACAGTTATTAAATTGTAGTAGCAGTGACATCCATTCATGGACCACACTCCAGCTTAACATCAAGCGGGGTGCTGTCATATGTCGAGTCACAATTTAAAAAAATCCTACCCGGGACTTTACGATGAGATGAGATGAGATGAGATGAGATGAGATGAGATGAGATGAGATGAGATGAGATGAGATGCGATGAGATGAGATGAGATGAGATGAGATGAGATGAGATGAAATGAAATGAAATGAAATGAAATGAAATGAAATGAAATGAAATGAAATGAAATGAAATGAAATGAAATTAAATGAAATGAAATGAAATGAAATGAAATGAAATGAAATGAAATGAAATGAAATGAAATGAAATGAAATGAAATGAAATGAAATGAAATGAAATGAAATGAAATGAAATGAAATGAAATGAAATGAAATGAAATGAAACGAAACGAAATAAAATAAAATACTTTGCAGGATCTGAAAACTTAAGAAAGTAAAAAAATAATTCGCTTACAATATAAGTTAAAATAACTGCGGAATATATGTACGTGGCCGCTGTGTAGCTCAGAGGTCAGAGCGGTCGCGCACTAAGCGAGAGAGACCAGGTTCAATTTCTGGTTCCAGCTTAGTGATGTGTGCGAGTAAATATTTCCTATGAAATGAAATTTAATAAGTGATATACTGTACTGAAATAAATGATACTAAACCGAAAATGTGACTTGCACAAAACTCTCATATGACTGTGTATGTTTTTAGCATATAATATTTTTTCACCTGAAATTTGCCGTGAAAAATGTTTCATAGTCTTAATTGGCATTGTAGAAATTTGTTTGTTTTTTAAGCTTTCATTTTTGCGTTTTAGTATCATTTATAAGCGTTTCTTTATATTGTACATTTTTCCTTACTTGGCAAAAGTAGTTAACAAACTTTTGACATAATTGCGGATTAAGGATAAAAAAAACAATTACTACTGACGCAAATTAATAAAAATATAATATAATAATATCTCAATCAATCAATCAAATTGTCACGCCTTTTTCCCACGGGGATAGCCAGAGACAATGGAGCGCCACTTACCACGATCCTTACACAACTCCCTTGCTTCCTTCACATCCACAATTCTCTTCATACAGGCTCTGTGGTTATGGGCACTAGGCAAAAGTCACGGATGGCTGTTCATAATGCGGTGCTTGTTCCTACATTATTGTATGGAAGTGAAGGTTGGGTATGGCAGAAGAAGCATGAGAGTAGAATTGACGCTGTAGAAATGCGGTCGTTAAGGAGTGTATGTGGAGTGACGATAGCGGATCGAATAAGGAATGGCACATTGCGTGATAGATGTGGTTTGAAAGAAAATGTAGTGACAAGGATTGACAAAGGAATGCTTCGATGGTTTGGGCACATGGAAAGGATGAGTGAAAGTAGATTGACGAAAGGAATTAATAAATCTGATGTGGATGGATGCGTTAAACAAGGCAGGCCCGGGAGAGTGTTTTCCGACCAAATAATATATATTACTGTAAAAATAGTTTTTTAAATTTATTATTGGGGCACAACATTTGTCATTTGTGAATTTACCGTTTCCATATAAATGGTTTTAGATAAAAATATTACTGTATATTGTGTGGATTTTAATAACTTTTGTGCATTTGTTACATTGTGCATGTTTATTTTATAGAATAAACAGTAGTAAACAGTGTATTTAGATAAAATGCATGGGAAATGGTGATTTTCATGTTTGTTTACTACCTGTGCCAAGTAAGAAGAAACATTAGGAAACTTAAGAATATCTCTGATTTGGTTAGAAAACACCCTCCTGGGCCTGCCTCTTTTAACGCATCCATCTCTACATACGAGAATTTAAAATTTAAAAATTCATTTTGGCAATCTTATTTTACTTATTCCTTCCATATGCCCATACCATTGAGGTATTCCTTTGTCAATTCTTGTCACTACATCTTCTTTCAAACCACATCTATCGCGCACTGTGCTATTCCTCATTATATCCGATATCGTCACTCTACATTCACTCTTTATTGATATAAATTAAATATTTGTTAGCATATTTACTAGGTGACATAGCGGACGAGTCTTCGTAAGTATTATTCATACTTACCATCAGATTGCAAGCACCATTAAAAATATATTCTAAATAAACTAACAAGAAGGCGAGCGTGGTGTAGCGGTTACGAAAACTGAGAGCACGGGTTGAAAACCACTTGCCGGTACCAATGAATCTTTGATATATGTATTTTGGTTGTCCTGTTTCTATGACACAAGCACTTTAATAGCTTAGTATAGAAATGTATAATAAAAATAACCATTATTTACAAACGAAAATGTGTAATTAAGGTCTCACGAAAGACAACAATTCACTAAACAAAATATTTGTCACGTTTGATAACTATAAATTACTTCGACTCTTAATTACAGGGATACCACCCCCATTGTTTAAAAATGAGTTCTTGTATTGATTAGAATCCAATCGAATTTGAATGGAAACTAGGGATGTTATGAGGTTCCGGAACCGTAACCGAAACTATCGGATATCCAAAATAAAAACCTATCCGTAACCGGAGCTGAATCTATTATAAAAGTTTCGGATGATTTCGGATAGGGGCAGGGCCTAAATTATTATAATTACCTCATAAAAATGCTTAAAAATCTAATATCTGTAACGGAAACTTTCGGATGATCTGAAATAATTACATATCCGTAATCGAATCTGAAACCGGTATAATATTATTCCTTTATCCGTATCCATATCCAAAATTTCATATCCATAACATCCCCAATGAAAATCATATCCCCCCGCTCCTTTTCTTCTTATTGTAACACTTTCCTTGGTACCTCAGTTAGACTGGACATCCTAGGACTAGTTAGACTAGTCCTATACTTTTCGATCGTTTATGCTAGGAAACGGGACTAATACTTTAGACCCCTGTCTGTTATCGATACAGCTCTTTCGTAAAACCTTTTAACTCCGCCGATTTTCTCTTTAGCGCACCCATACGTACGTAATTTTTTTTATTTGACTTCAAATTAGATGTTAAACAAAGAGAGGTCCACAAGTGTCAACGACTGATAAAACCGAGCCACTTCACGGTTGCCTCAGTTGCCGTCACTATGCTGGTCATTCGTTCGACAAAATGCGAATGCTATGCTGGTATCACGGGTGTGAAAAGACGAGGTAGGAACAAGGTTTAAGAGCTTCTTGGTATAAATAACAGTATAGGCAAAAGAGGACTCTATGTCTTTGCCAAGTTGCAGGGGCTCAAGAGGTCGCGTGACTTCTGCATAGTAAGCCGCATAAAATTTGTTTAATTCATAAATAATTGGTAATAAAAAAAGAGGTAGATATTTGTTCCCGGCAGCTATATATAGAGGCAGAGGCACCTCTATTTATGGACCGCTCTCCAGGTTAAAATCAGGTAAGTTGTTATAGTGAGTCACAATAAAAATATATATGCAATTAGGTTTGTATTATATTATACAAACTTAAGCCTGACTCTAACTATGAGGATGTTATAATCCTTAATGCAGCGACGTCAAACAATAGACTCAAGGAATAATTGGAGCTCTCAATGGCTTGGGAATTATTTGTACACAAGTATTGTTAGGAAACTGATGGGGCAAGACAAAGCTGTTAGGTCTGCCAAAAATATCAGACTATAGACTGAAGCAAACAATTCATATGCTACGTTTGGGAATAAATTCAATGGTTGTGTTTTATGTATTGGTATTATTAGAGGGGCTAATCACATCCATTATGCCGGCCTAGTTGGAGCCGGCAACTTACAAGCTGATCCCGAAACGCGATCAAATCAATTCACGGTCTGTATACTTGTAAGTGGTGGTACTACCTCGGTCTGGCAGACTTGGTACCACTGCCTACCACCCTTTGGTAACCAGACCCGAAGCAAATATCCATCTCCTTTTTTTAAATCAATATTTGAAATATTTATTATAAATCTTAAATATTACAAATAAAAGCTATGAAACAAATATTTGCTCTGATCAGGAATCTAACCGCGAAAACCGTTCGTCCACGCCTGTCGCCAAAGCTTAATACTTTTTATTATTATTAGGGCTTGAAATCTTTTAGCACCACGCCTGGTATTAGGAGTGCGGTCCATGAACAGAGGCGACTGCTACTACAGTTAAATAACTGCAAGTAGCAATCTTTTTCCTAGTTGAAACCGGCTAGCTAATCCCGAAATGCGACTAGGTCACTTCACCATATGTACACTCGATAGTGGTGTACCCTGCGAGCCGACCGCGTAACTCAATGACAATGAGAATGGGCTTCGTTTTGACAGCTTAACTCTATTTATGAGCTTCAAAATTAAAATTGGGACTGCGCAACATACTCAGAATCGATGTTCATTTTCATTAACAGTTCAAGCTCATTGAAACTCATTTTCCAAATAAATAAAAGTTGTTTTTGACACTAACAGCGACCGCGTAACTTTTTAACTAATAGGAATGAATTTCATTTATACAGTCAGACCCAGAGAAAATATTATCATCTTTTTTGATATTTATTGAATTTAAAGCATATATTTTAAGTTTGTTGAGAAACAGATATTAAAGTATATTAACTATAATTAAACTACAAATAAATAATATCATCTAATGACATCGCATCAGAGATAATCCCAAGGAGACTGGCAACATTTCCCCTTTGTATAGCAACGCAAATTCGTTGGCAGAAATAATTGCCAGCCTTTCTGTCTCCAGACTTCTCCTTCAGCCGCTTATACAACTCCTCGGCCAGGCGGTATACATTGAATAAAATTTTATATTGTTAAAAATAATATTTGGTAAAAGATAGTTGAACTTCAGCTTGTAAGTTGTCGGTTTCAGCTAAGCAGGCGTAGTAGATGTTACTGATGCTTACAGTAGTAGTAGTAGCAGTCACTTTATTCATGGATCACACTCCAGCTTAATATCAGGCGAAGTGCTGTCTTATGTCAAGTCACAATAAAAAATATTGAAAAAAAAATTGTCATGGCTTTTTCCCATGGGGATAGGCAGAGACAATGAAGCGCCACTCGTCACGGTCCTGACACAACTCCCTCGATTTCTTCACATCCACAATTCTCTTCATACAAGCTCCAAGGTTATAGGCACTAGACAACCTAGCTTTCTTAAGTAAAAATAGAGTATATGTAAATAAAAATGCATTCAACTTATTCACCTTACTAAAATGTTGAAATAATTCACAATAGTAGAGCAATAGAACACATCTGCCACACAGAGGTTAGATAGACAAAGTTCGAAGAGACAGAGTGGGTAGTTTGAAAACGTGGCTGTAGTAAGTAACAATTAACTAAACGTATGCAAACGACTTGCACCGGGCGTGGTCGGGGCACACTCGCGAACTAGGATTTGTGAATGTTAATGTTTTACTTAACATAGAAATGTATGGAGACGAATGATAAGCCAAATTAGGTATTGAATGCAACCTCAGATCATATAATATACTTATATGATGATCTAATAATACTATACTTATTATTATTATTAAATAATACTAATTATTATGAATAATAAGCTGTTCGCGGCTCCTAAGTCGTGTACCAAAGTACTTTCTACTTCACCTTTGTACTATCCATTTGTATTTCCATTTACAATGGTATCCAGCAATTTTTTGATTTTTGTATTCAACTTTTTTCAACAATTGTAATTATTGTTTGTACTATAATTGTTTATCTAATGGATTGTTATTATGTTTATAAGGTTTTGACGTGTAAAAGTTCTTCTTTGGAGCCTAATTACTTAATAAATTACCTGAACTAAACTGAAACTGTACCATGCTCTTACACTTTTGAATGACATACTGTCCCATGACCAATTTACTGATGTGTTCTCCTACTCTGGGCCGAGATTTCTGGCATCAGCAAGACGCTTCCTAGAATTTACTGCTACGCACAGTACTATAATAGACATTTGTAATAAAATAATGTGAATTAAAATTAAATGGATATGTTATGTAATTGATTGTATTGGCTAAAAGCCTACATGTTTGGCCTTAACTGTAAGTGTTGGTTTGTGAATGAATAAACAAATTATATGATCTGAGAATGCAAGAAAAACTCGACACTGTCTTGCCTCTGGCAAGACAGTGTCGAGTCTTAATTTTAAAAAATGCCAATAAAAAAACATGTTTTGAGAATTAAAAAAAAAAACACTGCCTACCAAATTTGTAGGCAGTGGCATCCAGTTTGCCTATCGGGTGTAGTACCACCTCGTTTAAGTAATTTAGTCGCGTTTCGGAATCAACTTGTTAGTTGCTGGTTCCAACTACGTTGACATAGCGGATGTGACTGCAACTTACGGCTTAACATCAGGCGGGGTGCTGTGATATTCAAGATTGATAAAACCTTGGATCCTTCAAGCGATGCGTGAAGGGCCGACATAGTGACGGTGACTGAGGCCACCGTGAAGACTCGGTTTTTGCAGTCGTCGGAACTCTTGGTATTTCTCTTGATTATCATCAGTCACAAGGCAGCATACACCATCAGATATGGTGTAGTACATACCACCTCGTACAAATATACCGACCGTAGATTAACTTAGTCGGGTTTTATGATCAGCATGTTGGTTGCTACGTTGACATAGTTAATTTGATTGCTACTTACAGCTTAACATTAGGCTTAATATCACAATAAAAAAAATCAAAATGACAATTGAAATCGTTTCCACCCATTCGTATAATCCTGTATCGTTTGTAGACGAACTTAGAAGCGCATGTATATTGCACGTAGCATTGCCTGCGGTTTGTAATTATGCGTGAACTGCGAACTCAGATTCTAAGGCCCCGCACGTCATCAAAATGTTGAATTTCACTAAGCGTTTACTGGAGTGTTTGATGTTGTGTATGAATAGTTACGTCACGCCCTTTGTTAATGAGGTTCTTTGCGTACTGCACTCGGGTTTCAACTTCCAGACGGCAAAGTTCAATTGCCGTCCGTCTACAATGTAATTATACACAGAAGTGTTGTAGTAAATAATCACATTTCTTAGTTATATTACACTCTACTATGGACTCACTTTTCTAATTTGCATTTAGGGTTTCCGTTAGAACATCCGTTGAATGTTAAGAAAAATCTAGCTAAAAATAGAGAGGATCTGTCCCACCAACTAGTAGATCAAGGGGCACAGTGGTTCTCTGAGGATTGACGTGGCAGACGAACTAGCCAGAAGAGATCAATGGTCACTGCGGTGGCCGAGTGAGAAAAAATATTGTATCAAACTAAAATGAATATTTAAATCACAAGTAAAAGGTTCAAGTATGTTGAGGTCTGCAAATTGCGATGCTTGGTAAAGATGTTTGAAATGCTCCTCAAACCAAGACTGACGCGCCAGAGCTTAAAAATAATATTCTAGGCTCTGGGCGCATTATAATCTGAAATATGGTAGTGGTCAGTTGCAATACGAAACGAGTAATTACTTTATTGTTGAGGATGTCAAGAAATTCATTTGCAGCAATCCAGGCAGTTAATGATAGAACCAGCTGAAAACCGACCAAATTATGCAAATAGATGTATTTTTGCTGTATTATGTTGAATGGTGTTCACATTATTTTGTTATCCCGAGATCACACTAACTCTGGAGCCCCTGCAACTTCGCAGAGACATGGCGGCTTTATGCATCGATTATCGCCTCTACTACGGAAAATATTTTGAGGAGCTCTTTATCCCTTATCCTATCTTGTCTTTTCACACTCGTGATAACAACAGGTCGGGAAAAAACGACTGCACAACTATTCGGTGCGTCGTTTCTTTGTATTTAGATCAAGCGACAAGTTTACCAGCCCATGTGTTTTCCCCTATAACCTTGGTTCCTTCAAGCGGCGGCCAACGGTGAAGAAGCACCGTTGGCCGTCATAGTGACGGCGTCTGAGGCAACCGTGAACCGACTCGTTTTTATCAGTCGTCAGCACTCTTAAACCTTCTCTTATTTACCATCAGGCTAGTCGAAGTCAGATGTCGAGTCTATCTTCTGTATACAGTAAATTTAATATTGTGTAATGTTACTAAGAGTAATATTTTGCCAAAATTGCTAACAATAATCGTTTATGTTTATTTTATGTTGTGAAGACTTGTGGAACAATTTTGAAACCACGGCCTTTGTGTTAATGTAATTGTTATTTCATACATAACCTGAAGGGAAATGTCTTGAGAAAATTCCTAGGGATTTGATGTGTCGTTAGGCTGAGGTATTATAACTTGTCGCCGTGTACAGTAATATTGTTTTGACGACTCGCGTGGTACATTCAGGGGCGGATCAACTTAAGGGCTTTTTGAAGGCTCCGTAGAAACAAAGGGCCCCTAGTTCTCATAAATAACAATAGACGATCGCATCCCAAATTCATTCTTATTTGTCAAAAAGTTACGCGGTAGCTGTTAGTGTCAAAAATAACTTTTAGTCACTCGGACAATGAGTTTCAATGAGCTTGATCTTTAATGAAAATAAACATCATTCTCAGTTCAGTGTTGCGCGGTCGCAATTTTAATTTTGAAGCTCATTAATGGAGTTCAACTGTCGAAAAGAAGCTCGTACTCATTGTCATTGAGTTACGCGGGCGGCCCGCAGCTTGATCAAACTAGGCCGCCAAAGTGGACGACACTATAATTCTTTAAGAGTGGTAGACAGTGGTACCCAGTCTGCCGATCCGGGGTAGTACCACCACTTACAAGCTTATAGCTTTCGGGATCAGCTTATAAATTGCCGGTTCAAAATAGGCCGGCATAGTGGATGTGACTGCTACTCACAGTTATTGAATTGTAGTAGCAGTGACATCTATTCATGGACCACACTGCAGCCTAACATCAAGCGGGGTGCTGTCATTTGTCGAGTCACAATAAAAAAAAACATTTATAAACAAAATTATAGTGCATAATTATATAGTCAATATTGTTTACATAATAGAACAATAAACTAGATTAAAGTGTGAGAATTTTAATATCTCGCCCTTTAGTCTTATACTTTAACCAAAGGTTAATTATCTTTGTAATAACGGTCGGCGACAACATTAAAACCAACCCGTCAAGGTAGTCAAAGTGTATGTAACTGTTTATAGTTTTAAAGGACATCAGTCATTTTGGGCTTCTATGTACTACTTTTGTAATGTCCACTAATGAAAATATATATAAATGGTAGTTTTGATACTTGTATTAATAAAACTAATAACAATTTTGCTTTTAATTGCTGTGCAATTGAGTGTTTTGGAAAATAAGAAATGGATTTTGTATTATCTGTCAATCAACGCCATATTTGCTCTGCTTTGAACTGTCATGATTATAGTTTGATCATTTTGCACACCTAAACTATGCAAAATAAAGGATATATTCCAATTATATTGTAATCTTTGTACATCAAACTATTTTATAATGTATATTAAGCTGTTAATACAATTAAGCCCAAGTCCCCATACAAAATGAATGATGTTCTTGGTACATTTGTGTCAGATTCGTGGTAAGTTGCGCTCCATTCTCTCTGCACATCCCTGTGGAAGAAAGGCGTGATAATTTGATTGATTGATCGTATGTACGAGTATGTTATACAGCATTACTATTTTGCCAATGTCCAGTATACATACAAAGAGGCTCATGTTGTTTTTTCATCTAACCAAAAAAATGTGGTATGCGTCACGATTTTCTTGTCATCCTTGCGCAGGGGCTTCGTTAATCTCGGTAAAGTTTCAATTTTAGTATATACTGTCGAGGCGAGTACGCAAAAAATAGAAAAAAAAAGTAGAGAATCATATTGAGATATCTTTCTGGAATCAGTTGAACAAATAACAGCAAAACTAATTTAATAATGATATACCTACTAGACAAATAAACAAACTTGTAACGGTCCGACCCGAAGTTTCTTCAAAATGGAACTTAAAGTCATGCTATAATTTCTAGTCGAAGTTACGTGGAGACCAGATGCGACGACTGCCAAAGACACTGTGTTCGATGCTGCGCTTGTTAGAAGGTAGTTTTAACTAAAATTTATATTGGTTCACTGTAGTTTATTCTCGACACACAATTATCTTTATACAAGCTCTATGGTTATGGGCACTGGGCAACCCAGCTTTCTTGAGGATGTCTCCGATTTGGTCGAAAAATACCCTTTTGGGTCCGCATCCATCCACATGACGTTTATAAATTCCTTTCGTCAATCTACTTTTACTCATTTTTACCTAGTGCCCAAATGATCGAAGCATTCCTTTGTCTATCCTTGTCACTACATCTTCTTTCAAACCACATAACATACGCTAACAAAATAACAGTATAGCATTCGCTATTAATTAGAAAACGAAGAAGACGATTTTTTTTTCATTACAGAATTCAATGTATTTTTCAAAGCACAGAGATTGTTATAAATCTCAATAAACATCCATTTACGCAGCAGAAACAACAACACTTTATTTTTACTACACCATTAAGTTTGCAAATAAAGATTTTTATTATTTACACTAACAATCACATCTATAGATGGAACAACGATTATCACATTTGTTTAGACATATAAAAGGTACGTGTATTATTTATTTATTGTAAAAAAATACATTTAATTGCTTCTTCTTCTTCTTTTATTTATTGGTGCCTGTCTTGTTTGTATACAGAACTTTGCCAATGTTAAGTATGCGCCAAAAGGCCGAAAAAAAATTTTATGCTCGTACCAACTGAATATTTTTTAATAAATATTCTTACAATCATTGAAATAAAGAATTCTTTCAATATAAACTTTTATCTCCGTTTTGGAGATTCGACGTGATCTTTTTTTTTGTTGTGGCTCGGCATATGACAGTAGCGTGCCTGATGATAAGCTGAAGAGCGGTCTATAAATAAAGACAACTGTACATTTTTTTCACGAAAGTAGAAGTCGTATCCACTATGCCGGTGTTGTTGGTAACAACAACTTTTAAGTCGACCCCGAAGCTTTAGGTAATTTATTGATCTGTTGTGAAGAGACGTGGCAGACTGGGCACAGTAGAAGAGAGCTTAGGTTAAATAAAATTATAGGTAAAAAAAAAATACACGCTCAAGTATACGAGTAGTAGAAAATGTACTTTTTTATTTTGACTCTGACCTTGATTCATCTGATGGTAAGAAAGAGGAGATCTAAGAATGTGCGGCTTACTATGACGTTTATTTTGGTTTTGATTTTACATTGTTTTTATATCAAAACCAAAAAAACGCAATAGAAAGGCGCAAAAAAATGTGTTGAAAAAATGGGACCATACAAACAATAGTACCTTCTATGCATACGATTTAAAAGCTCAGCTGACAATTACTTACTATTAAGCTTGGCCAAGCTCCAAAGTTTACATAGCATACTAAAGCCTTTTGTTAACAAACCAAGCAGTGCATGGAAGGACGCGAGATGACGTAATCATTTTACATTTTCAGTTAAGACATTCGCAAATTATTTTACAACTTACTTAGTTGGAACTTAAACTTTTTACTTTACATTAAATTCCTTTAGTAATCATTTGTTTAATGTAATGTTTTGTTGTTTTATATTCGTTCTGTGTTAGCAATTATATTTATTTTATTTAAGAGGGTGATTTCCGATCAAATCGGAGACATCCTCAAGAAAGCTGTGTTGCCTAGTGCCAAAACCGTATGGGGAGAATTGTAGATCTAAGAGAGGCGAGGGAGTTGTGTCAAGATCGTGGCAAGTGGCGCTCTATTGTATCTGCCTATCCCTGTGGAAAAAAGGCGTAACAATTTGATTTTGATTTGATTGAATATTTTTTCTTTTAATAAATAGTTGCAGCCAATCACAGCACTACACAACAAAGGTTAGCTGGTAGATAATGCCTAAGGCATTAAGCTCGCCTATGTACCTTCTTTTGTGCAATAAAGAGTTTATAAATATATAAATACATACAAATAGATATATGTAAATACGGTTAGATGTCGTCCAACCGACTTCCTTAACATCAATCCCAGAGCGCCTACACCTGGTGATTGTGACTCGACATATGACAACACCCCGCCTGATGTTAAGCCGGAGTGTGGTCCATTAATGAAGGTGACTGCTACTACACTCAAATAACTGTGTAAGTATCAGTTACACTATGCCGCAAAGGTGCTTTTCACGCTTCGGCTTCGGTTTCAGGTTATAGGATTATAGGTATAGATAGGATTATTATAAGTTATTTTAGGTATTTATTTTTCTACTTTAACTTTGTTACTTTTTTATTAATAGTCTCATTAGTATCTTTCATTAATCACGTTTAAAGGATTCATGTTTAGTTTTAATTTCGTTTTGTTTTGTTTTCTTGATCACAATTTTCGTACAAATGTTGTGTATACTTGTAATTGGCAGACATATGTCTGTACAAGCCGAAATAAGGCGCGTCTCCACCGCATTTGCGGACACGAGAAAACATAAAATATAAATGCAACACACCGAAAATGCAATTGTCATTGGTCATTCAGAGACTGGTTTGACACAAAAGGAGGAGCACGCTAATAAAGTATAGTAATATAGTTAGAAATATTTGTATTCACACATTTAAATAAACTAATAAAGCGGAGGGGCGCGTCATGTATAGTTAGACAAGCTATACCCATTTTAAATTATATTAATATTAAATTACCATTAATGTATATGTTATTCTGTAAGTGTACCTTTTAATAAATAAACCATTTCTCTTGTCGATTTTTCTACAAAGATACAACTACCGATTCGGCCGACAGACTGCGGTTACTATAAAATACAATGTTTTAATGAATGTATACGTCACATAAGTGAAAAATGCTGTCCTGCTCCCCTGTACAGAAAGTGACCAACGATGTCGTTACACGTTGAATTACTTAATTCGCTAACGACCGCAATGAGATAATAAACCCTAATGTTACTTCCTTGTAGCCTAAAAGTTTAGCTATAATAAAACCTTACGCTATACGAGTATTGCTGAGGCAAATTGGAAGTGATGCGTTTTAGAGTAAGGCTGTTCACATTTTTGATGCTTGCAATAAGAGTTTTTTTTTTTGTTAATGTTTTGTTAGAGTATTGCTGTATTCCAAAGAATTTGGAATTAAGAAACAGAAGGAGCCCTAAAATAGCGACAAAATACAACCTTTTGGCTTTTTCACTTATGGCATTAAGAAGAAGTAAGAAAGGGATGAATATACATTGTTAAATTCGTAATTTAAAAGGATGTTACTAGTTTTAATGATTATTTGGCAACTTAGTTTGACAGAATAACAAATGACATTAAAATACTTTAAAAAAGGATGACGGAACAATTATGCCGCTACTCTTACTGCCACGTGACTTTTAATTAAGCAGTATTAAAAGTCAACCATAATTACAAGTGGTTGTATTTGCAAAAAATACAAGGTTGTAGTGCCAACCTTTGAAATAAAGGATTTGAAGTACGAGTAGTTGTCTCTTTCAGTCACACGTGGTATAAACATAATATAAATGAGACAAATAACAATGAATTAGTTCTTATTTTTGCACAGATTCTAATCTTTCCAAATTCTTTGCTGTATTCCAATCCATTGCGGATATTTCAGCGTGGGTATAAATATTACATAATATTGGATCATCTGTGAGTCGTGAAGGGTAGGCAGAGACAACATTTAAGATCCTGGCGGCATAGTGACGGCGACTGAGGCAACCGTGAACTGAGTCGTTTTATTTCAGCCGTCGGCATACGTGGCTTACTATCAGGCAAGTGCGTAAAGTACAGAAACAAATGCGTTCTTCAATTCACTTGTCATTATGCTCGTACAATAAATGCGGGTCTCAGCTTTTAAAAGAATGTCTCCGATAAGAATCACTGTTTTAGATCCTTCCTGTTTTTAACTTGTCAATAGCAGAATATTTTCTTTAATTGAGCCACAGTATATGATAACACCCCGCTTGATGTTAAGCTGGAGTGTGGTCCATGAATGGATGTCACTGCTACTACAATTCAATAACTGAATAATAAGTGAATAAAAATAAGTGAATAGCAGTCACATCCACTATGCCGGCCTAGTTGAAATCGGCAACTTAAAATCTGATCCCGAAACGCGACTAAATCACTTCACGGTCTGTATACTTGTAAGTGGTGGTACTACCCCGGATCGGCAGACTGGGTACCACTGCCTACTACTCTTTGATAAAAACAAATATCAAACAGTTTCTTTGGTAATTTTCCTAAATAAAACTTTTCCAAAACAATATTGCCCTAACTTTAAAATTCAATACGAAATTTGTGACAAACAACAAAACAACTTTTACCACAATTTAGTTAGAATAAGGTCACAGATAATATACACACTAGACACCTTCGTGATTGACAAAACCAACTCATGGACGGACTATTGACTTGAACTACTTTAACTTAAAAACAGGCGAAAACAGTCAAGTGTTTTTTTGCGAAGCATTATTCCACTAGTTAGAAAAGTAAAGATCTCCCGCTGTACGCGTGTTGCGTACAGGGCAGGTACTAGCCGGGTGACGTCTCGTCGTTGAAGCGTATATATATACTAACGCTTTGTCGATAAACCATTTGCGAGATATTGTACGCGCAATCTCATTGGTTCAAGGGGCTATCTGCGTACATTATGCTGTGGCGATACATGCAGCGCCATCTATCCATCAGCGCAGATACTACCTTTGGAATGCCTTCTCTAGCATGTCGTTACATGCTGATCGACGTAAAAAAAAATAACCCCCAAATAAAGTTTCATGTACAAAATAACAAAACCATATTTTATTTAGACGCCAAGTACTACTACTACAAGAGCGCCGATAACTGAAAAAATTGATACATTTACGGTTGCCTGCATCCAAGGTTATACAACCATGTGTATTATTTATAGAATAGTACAGATATTTAAATATATTATGTTCATTAACAAAAAAGTTTTTTATCAATAACAAGTGACGGTGAATCCACACTAGGCATTGCCTGATGATGATGGGATAGAAAGAAAAAAATGAAACGCTACTTGCCATGATCCTAAAACAACTCTCTCGCTTTCCTCACATCTACAGTTATCTTCATACAAGCTCTACGGTTATTTATTATTTCCTGGCAATCTAAAAAAACGAAACAAGTCATTAATTTCAAAGGCGACAGTGGTATAGTGGTAGAGTTTAAAACCACTTGCCGCTACCAATGTATCTTTCATATATTTATTTTGGTCGTCCTGTTTAAACAATACACGCACTTTAGTAGCTAAATATAGAAAAGTAATAGAAAAAAATGAGCTAATCGCAGACCGTTTTAGACGCACCAATTTTTGTTGATTTATATTTTTTATGAAGCGGAGTCTATTAATTTGTTGTATGTGGAATCAGGACAAAGTAAAATTTACTAAAGTTAACTATTCACTTAGGTGACAAGGCTAACAGGGTAACTGAATGCATCTAAGCGAGAATAGACTTTACTGAACTTTCATGATTTGTTCTGAAAGGGGACGAATATGAATCTGAAATATAATAGAAATTTGAGATTATTATATAATAAAACATCGCTCGAAGAAACGACAACCGATATCAATAGGGAAGAAAGGGACCACCAACCGGAAGACGCAGCGTAGGTAGGCCTCCCACTAGGTGGACTGACGACATAGTGAAAGTCACGGGTAACCGGTGGATGCAACTGGCTTCTTGTCATTCGGAATGGCGTTCTAAGGGGGAGGCCTATGTTCAGCAGTTAACGTCTTCTGGCTGATGATGATGATATAACATAACAGACTCATATGCATATTTCATCATTATCATGATCTAATTCACTTCTTAATTCCCACAGGAGTAGGTATGGGCAATCTAGGTATGTGACTAGACAACTGCGGGCCGACCGCGTAACTCAATGAGAATGAGCTTCGTTTTGTCAGTTGAACTTCATTAATGAGCTTCAAAATTAAAATTGCGACCGCGCGACATACCAACAACATCAAAATCGGTCTAACAGTTTAGAAGAAATTAATTCGAATTATTTCTTTTTCTTCTCAAAAACTAATCCATTACTTTCAAGTGTAAACACCGTGAAGTCACTCAGTCGCGTTTTGGCTTCATCTTAAAAGTTGCCAGATATTCAACTGTAGTAGCAGTCGTATCTATTCATGGACCACACTCAAGAATAATGAAATCATAATATGTCAAGCCACAGTAGAAAATAGGTTGCAACTAAACTTTTGTCCTATTTTCACGTACAAAGTCACGGGTCAGGTTGTTAGTTCACAACTAAAAACAAAGTTTAAACCACAAATTAAGATCAGGTCATGTTACCAAAAATACTAAAAGATAAAAGTTGATAATGACGTTTTGCTAACTTTCGAAAACTTTCATTAAATGAGAGGGTAGTAGGAAATTCAGAAGGTACACTGAAATTTTAGTGTAGTTTAACAGCTTACAAAAAGCTGGGTGCCTAGTACCCATAACCGTAGAGCTTGTATAAAGAAAGTTATAGATGTGAGGGAAGACAATTGTATCAGGATCGTGGCAGGTGACGCATTTCATTATTTTTTCAATTGCCGATGAGAGATGATATCGTTATTATTTGTCTTACCTAACCCTGCTGACTAGAAGCAAAAGAAGAAACCTCATAACTTTTTGTACCGAGACACTAAAACACCAAAACTATAGTTAAATGCTAGAAGTTCATTAGAATTCGGCAGGTGGAGTCAAAAGTTAGCTGCACAGAGTCAGTAACTATTTTGTAAGACTTTCACGTACTATTCCACATGGATGGGTTTATACAATAGTGTAACTTAGCGTATTTTTATTACCATTCAAATAGATAAGGATAACTAGTAAAGCAAAGCTTGTTTTTATTATTATTTACTAATTTGTATTTATTATTATTGCCTAAAGAGTGGTAGGCAGTGGTACCCAGTCTGCCGATCCGGGGTAGTACCACCACTTACAAGTATACATACCGTGAAGTGATTTGGTCACGTTTCGGGATCAGCTTGTAAGTTGCCGGTTCCAACTAGGCCGGCTTAGTGGATGTGATTGCTACTCACAGTTATTAAATTGTAGTAGCAGTGACATTCATTCATGGACCACACTTTGCCTTAACATCAAGCGGGGTGCTGTCATATTTCGAGTCACAATAAAAAAAAATTTACATTTATATACTAAGATTTAATAATTTACATTCTTTACAAAGTGCTTATATCAAAGAAACAGGACGATCAAAGTATCCGTGCTCTCTCGGTTTGTGTGACCATTGCACTGACATTACACCACGGTCTTCTTTGTTTTAATCATCAAAACACCAAGTTTTCTTTTTAATATTTTTTTTATCTATATTGGTCGGCATAGCGACGGTGACTAAGCAACTGTGACCAGACTCGGTGTTTACAGTTGTTGGCACTCTTGGACTTCCTGTTGCTTAACATAAGGCAAGTCGAATCACAATAATAATATTACATAAGAATACAATGTAAGTATGTAGGTGATGGACATCACTCGAAGAACCGACAACCGATGGTACAGAATGGTTCCAGATATTTAAATGGCGAACTACTATCCACTTTTTCCAATCGTTAATAGTGTATAATGGCTTATGTTCGCACTTGTTTAAAATAAATAAATAATTATTTATTTATTTATTTTAAACATAGTTTTTGTCACGCATTAAACCATCCAAATTAAATACATGGTTCTTATTACGCATTTAACCATCCAAATTAAGTACACAATAAATTAATAAAAAAATATTTAGTTTATATTAAATTTTATTTAATATGTATTTTGTTAAACATGGTTCTGTCACGCATTTAATCATCCAAATTGAATTTATCTAGCAATTTTAAAATTAACAGAGAGCCTGTACTAATTTAGGTGTTTTTTGAGATTTATAGTTGTTTTTATAATATCAAATTGTGATAAAATAAAAACAGAACAATCTAATACTTTAGGTATTTAAATAACACTGTAAGTATATGAAATTAAAGTTCCAAGTTAGTTTTATTCTTTCACCAGACACTATTCTTAGGTATAAATTAATAAGTAGCCGAAAAAGTTGTATTAAAGAAAGTTGGGGGCAAGTTACAAAAGAAACCATCTAACTCACATTAATAATACCTATTATTATTCGGAATTCAACTAAAATAATTACTTCGCGACAGGCGTAGCGTATTGGTTAGTTACCAGTCCGTTACGCGAAATGTCCCAGGTTCGATTCCCGGTCATAGCTTGAATTGTGGTAACAGTGACCTCTATTCTTGGACCGCACTTTAGCTTAACATCAGGCAAGGTGCGATCATATTTTTTTTATTGTGACCGACATATGACAGCACCGTGCTTGATGTTAAGCTAGAGTGTGGTCAATGAATGGATGCCAATGCTACTACAATTCAATAACTGTGAGTAGCAATCACATCCACTATGCCGGCCTAGTTGGACCGGCAACTTACAAACTGATCCCGAAACGCGACCAAATCATTTTACGGTCTGTATACTTGTAAGTGGTGAAAATACCCTGGATCGACAGACTGGGTACTGCTGCCTATCACTCTGCATATGTAGTGCCACAATTTAAAAAAAATATGCGTCTGTCACTTTCAACTAACTTATGCGATGGGGTTTTGGCGGACAACTGCAAGTGACAGGACGCGCAATTATGAATTACTTGGAAAGCTTGTGTTTTTCATAAATTTTAATGTGTAATAATGGTGGAATTGTTATCCAGTAATCATTTTAAGTTAATCAAGTATAAACAGGTAATTTAAAGCTGTGAAACGTGTTTCTTCGTGTTCCCTCCAAGACTCCTTCCGAAGTTTTGGTAAAGGCTTTCTGCCGCTTTACTAAAACGATCATCATCAACCTCACTATCATCATCATCATTTGATGAATCACTCGTGTGGTTCATCTTCATCTTTACTTGACAATGTTTTAACATTGAACCATATATTTTTACTTTGATACTGGCAAGTTAAATACTAAAGCCATAACCAAGAAGAAAGAAAGAAAACTTATGCGATCTGTCGCATCTATTCACGAACCATGCTCCAGCTTAACATGAGGCGGGGTACTGTCTTAATCGAGCCGCAATAAAAAGTCTCTAAACTCGGAAGTGTACCTTTAACAAATGTGTGTGTGGGCGGATTGATCACATCATTGTGTGACATCTTCAGAGGCACTTAAAATAATGAAATGGTAATAAAATGTATCCGTCATGATAGCAGGGGCCTTCGTGACTTTTCAATAATTTGTTTTTAGTAGATTGACGAAAATCATTAATAAATAGGCGACTGTGGTACAGTGGCAGTGCAATGGTTACACAAACCGAAAGCACGAGTTCGAGGTCTCCCACCGGTACCAATGTATCTTTGATATATGTACTTAGGTTGTCCTGTTTCTATGATACTTGAAATCTTATGTGGATGGATGCGTTAAACCCTGGAAGGTAGGTGTTTTCCAACCATTTATTTAATTTATTGTAGACATCCTCAAGAAAGCTGCGTTGCATAGTGCCCATAACTATAGAGCTTGTATGAAGAGAATGGTGGATGTGAGGGAAGCGAGGGAGTTATGTCAGGATCGTGGCAAGTGGTGCTCCATTGTCTCTGCCTATCCCTGTGGTAAAAAGGCGTGACAATTTGATTGATTGTTTGTTTTAGTCAGCATCATACATTGACGACTGAAGTATGAAACTGTTCATAACTTTATATATATAAGGTGTTTTGTGCTTTTGTTGACCTTGAGAGGGCCTATGATCGAGTGAACAGGAGTGAATTGTGGCAGCAGCTGTCCGGGTTTGGGTTGGAGGAGCGTTTGGTCCGTGCACTGAAATCTCTCTATGAGGATTCCAGTGCATGTGTTCGAATTAATGGGGCGCTATCTGACTGGTTTGGCATCTCTAAAGGTGTCAGACAGGGATGTGTAGCGTCACCATGGCTCTTCAATCTATTCATGGACAGTTGTCTGAAAGAGTTGCGTGAAAGGAAGTATGGTTTAAGAATGAATGATTTGGTGATCAAATGTCTCTTGTACGCCGACGATCAAGTTATCCTTGCATCTTCGGCGTATGAGTTACAGGAAATGGTTACTATAATGAATGCGGAATTAGAAAAGAAAGGTATGAAAGTGAATGTAAGTAAAATTAAAGTAATGGTTTTGGAGAGAGAGGATGAAATGACAGAATGTGAGATAATGATAGACGGAAAGAAAGTGGAACAAGTCAAACAATTTGTTTACTTGGGAAGTATGTTTACTAGGGATGGAAAGTGTGATGAAGATATTGAGAGAAGAGTGCAAAAGGGTAACGTAGTGAACGGCGCCATCCATAGTATAATGAACAGCCAAGTAATGTCCCAAAAGTCACGGATGGCTGTTCATAATGCGGTGCTTGTTCCTACATTAATGTATGGAAGTGAAGGTTGGGTATGGCAGAAGAAGCATGAGAGTAGAATTAACGCTGTAGAAATGCGGTCGTTAAGGAGTATATGTGGAGTGACGATAGCGGATAGAATAAGGAATAGCACACTGCGTGATAGATGTGGTTTGAAAGAAGATGTAGTGACAAGGATTGACAAAGGAATGCTTCGATGGTTTGGGCACATGGAAAGGATGAGTGAAAGAAGATTGACGAAAGGAATTTATAAATCGGATGTGGATGGATGCGTTAAACAAGGCAGGCCCAGGAGAGTGTTTTCCGACCAAATCGGAGACATCCTTAAGAAAGCTAAATTGCCTAGTGCCCATAACCACAGGGCCTGTATGAGGAGAATTGTGGATGTGAAGGAAGCAAGGGAGTTGTGTAAGGATCGTGGTAAGTGGCGCTCCATTGTCTCTGCCTATCCCTGTGGGAAAAAGGCGTGACAGTTTGATTGATTGATTGATATATATATACATTTTATTTCAATGATAAGCTACAGAAGTACTTGTATCAATTAATGCTGGACCTTGGATCCAGCATTAATTGCTATGCAGACGACAGGACGTGCTTGAAAGCTACACTGCCCGCCCTGCAGCCGGAGAACAGGAGATAGCCGATATGAGAGAGTCTTATAGTTGTAGCAGAGCTGAATCGGGTTCTTGACTGTATTACCTACTGGGGTGACAAGAACCAAACTCAGTTCAAGCTCAGACAAGACTCAGGTGTATGCGTTCTCGACGAAAAATCCTCGTTTACTCCCCTTCCTTCTCATTGTAACATTTCCCCCAGTACTTCGGATAGACTAGACAAACTAGACATTCTTGGAATGTCCATTTGCAGCGACTTAAATCACAGGGACCACATCGAGCGGGACATTAAGACTTGGCATCCTGAACATGGAGTCTGTGTAAAGAGAATTGTGAGTGTAAAGGAAGGATCAGCTTGTAAGTTGCCGGTTCCAACTAGGCCAGCATATTGGATGTGATTGCTACTCACAGTTATTGAATTGAAGTAGCAGTGCCTGGAGCTGACATGTCTTAATAGACAAAATCTCCCAATAAATATAGATAAAACATATAAAAAAGTAGCAGTGGCTTCCATTAATGGACCACACTCCAGCCTAACATCAAGCGGGGTGCTGTCATATGTCGAGTCACAATAAGTAAATAAAAAGCCAGCATTGTGGAAAGTGTCGACCTGTGGAATAGATCCGTTTACTCAGGTAAATTCTTTTATTTTATTTCTAAGAACACAGTTCCCACCACTTGAAGTGACTTAAATAAAATTGATGGATCGACATCGTAGTAATATCCAATCATAATATTGTAATTGTAACATTTATATAATATATATCACAGAATTGTGGATGTGGGGGAAGCGAGGGAGTTGAGTATCCCTCGTCTCCATTGTCCAATGTCTCTGCCTATTCCTGTGGACAAAAGGTCGTGACAGTTTCATTTGATTTGAATAAAATCACGGATGAATGTCTGAAAGCAGGCTTCGGCAAGGCTATGCCGGCTCCACATTTTAACTGTTATTAAAGTACAAAATAACAATAAACAAATTGTTTGACTTGTTCCACTTTCTTTTTGTCTAACATTATCTCACGTGCTGTCATTTTATTCTCTCTATTCTCTCCATCTTGTAACCTTAGATTCTTAGGACGCGATGCATGAAGAAGCAGCTTTTTTTGGCGTAGTGACCCCGTTGTTACAGTCGTCGACTTCTTGCGACGATTGGATGTCACTGCTACTAGCAGTTATTTAACTGTAGAAATTTTACATTCGTCTCATTATCTTGAAGTTCACATTTTCGACGGTTTCACTTCTATCGGGTGTAAACTGCAACATGATATTCTCCGTCCAATTTTTATTAGTATTTTTATTTATTGTGGCTCGACATATGTCAGCACCCCTCTTGATCTTAAGCTGAAGTGTGGTCCATGAATGAATGCCACTGCTACTACAATTCAATAACTGTGAGTAGCAATCACATCCACTATGCCGGCCTAGATGGAACCGGCAACTTACAAGCTGATCCCGAAACGTGACCAAATCACTTCACGGTCTGTATACTTGTAAGTGGTGGTACTACCCCGGATCGGCAGACTGGGTACCACTGCCTACCACTCTTTAAATTATTTATTTATTAAGAAATAAATCCTAGTTCATAACATATGAAATATCTTAATAATTCAAAACCTAAGTAGATAACAACAATTTTACTACACAATATCAAAAACAATTCTACAAACGACTAAGTGCTTTATTTCTTCAGAATAAGATTGTAAATTGTAAGTTTATCGTTCAAATTTGTTTAACGTGAATGGTTACGAAGTTAGCTCGAGAATAACAGATTGGGCTATAAATTTTAGCCCACAATAGAGAAGTCTAGGTGTTCTAGGATATATTTTCAGTAGATGCAAACCTATTGCAGTACAGCCGACAAAGAAAATGGTGGAATTTAAACACTACATATTATTTTATTTATTTTAACAAATGCTAATCATTTAATAAACTATTATAATATATATTTATAAATTACCTTAATTAGAAAAAAAGGTATTAAGTTAATTTTTTTTTTATTGTGACTCAAAATTTAGCCTCGACCCGCCTGATGATAAGCAAATGGGGGTCCAAGAGTGACGACGATTAAAATAAACCGAGTTAGTTCCCGGCTACCTCGGTCGCCGTCATTAAGCCGGCCTAAGGTGCTTTTTCACGCATCGCTTGAAGGATTCAAGGTTATAGGATGGAGAAAACACATCGGCTGGCAAAGCATTCCACTTATCAATTGTTCTACAAAGAAAAGACGCACCGAACTTTTTATTTCAAGTGCAGATTCGGTCTACCCCGGATCGATGGTATTGTTTGAAATGTTCGCCTCTTTTTTTAATAACAAATATTTGCAATACTTTATATTATTAGATAATAAATATTACAAATACAAAAGCTATGAAACAAGTATTTGCTGCGACCGTGAATCGAACCAATTGCTAACCGTTCGACTACGCCTGTCGTCAAAAATACATATATTAGGTATATGAATTTAATGACAAAAGTAATTAAACTCAGCAAGCAAAACTGCAATAACAATTGTTATGGGTGTTACTATTGTTATTGGGCATTGTTTGTGTTTGCCGCCATAAATAACAACTTGTTAACAATGTTGGGCCAACAAAATGAGAAATGCGAAATCGATTCTACCAATGCAATCAAAATGGATGATGTTATATTATACTATATTAAACCATATAAGTTTTTATGTGGAGTAAGGATAGCGCATAGAATAAGGAATAGCACAGTCTGAAATAGATGTGGTTTGGAAGAGGATGTAGTTGACAAAGATACAAGGATTGACAAAGCAATGCTTCGATGGTTTGGGCACGAAAGGATGTATGAGTGAAAGTAGATTGACGAAAGCTATTTATAAATCTGATGTGATTTTTTTGGGATGTCTCCGATTTGGTCAGAAAACACCATCCATCTAGATTGTGTTTTATGACCAAATCGGAGACATCCCAAAGAAAACAAAAATCACATCAGGTTTATTAATTTCTTTCGTCAATCAACTTTTACTCATCCCTACCATGTGCCCAAACTATCGATTTGTAAATATTAATCTAATAATGATAAAATTAAAAGTATATTAACTATAATTAATTAATTAAACTATAAATAAAAAATATCATCCAATGACGTCGCATCAGAGTTAGTCCCAAGGAGACTGGCATTTCCCCTTTGTATAGCAAGGCTAATACGTTGGCAGAAATAATTGCCAGCCTTCCTGTCTCCAGACTTCTCCGTCTAATTACAATTAAAGCTATAAAACAAATAATTGCTCCAACAGGGAATCGAATCCGCGTAATGTACTGGTATCACACCACTACACCACGCCTGTCGTCAAGTCATTAAAGACCTCTTTCACATTCATTATACTTTCTCATAGAATCACTCCGGCACATCGAATATCTCCGCTTTGGAAAATATTTAAAACATTTGTTAATTAAACTTAAAATGAACTAAATAACTGGTGAACGAGCACGATTCACACGAGTCCCGCTACAATTGCATTTAGATCAAATCATTATTCATAGGATGTGAACATTATTACGTCGATTACTGTTCACGTCGTCGTGGGAGAGCGTGTTACTGTGTTAATGTTATAGATGTTAGAAAATGAGATATATAATAAAAAAAATCTTGGTGTGTGTCTCTGCGCGAAAGAATCCGGAACGAAGATATTCGCCAAAGAACCGGAGTTACCGACATAGCTCGAAGGATTTGCGAGCTGAAGTGACAATGGACTGGCCTCATCGCTCGAAGAACAGACAACCGATGGGGAAGAAAGGTTCTAGAGTGGAGACCACGAACCGGAAACGCATCGTAGGTAGGCCTCTCACTAGGTGGACTTACGACATAGTGAAAGTCACGAATAAGTGGTGGATGCAACTGGCATCTTGTCGTTCGAAATGGCGTTCTAAGGGGGAGGGCTATGTTCAGCAGTGAACGCGTTCTGACTGATGATGATGATAGGTAAAAAATAAACAAAAATAAAACCACATTTAAAAAAAAACTATAAAAACACGCTTATGTTACTAAAAAGATAAAGTGTACTTCTTTTTTATTGTGACTCGACATCTGACCTCGACCCCCAAGATAAGCAAGAGGAGGTCCAAGAGTGAAGATAATACATCTAATACAATTAAATAACTGTAAGTAGCAATCACATCCACTATGCTGGCCTAGTTGGAACCGGCAATTTACACCGCGACTTAATCACTTAACGTTCTGTATACTTGTAAGTGGTTGTACTACCCCGGATCGGCAAACTGGGTACCACTGCCTACTACCACATGTCGCGGCGTAATAGGGGTGGTACGGCAGTCGATGTCACGGCTTTCGATTTTACTACTTGCTTATAGATATTTTAGATCAAAAATAATATTCGTCCAAAATAAATGACTTATATATCTTTTAAATATATATCTTTTAAAAAACATGTATACTCGTATTAAAGTTCTTTATAACGAAAGAGCCTTTCTAAATCAGAAAAGCTCTCGAAATTCCTTTGAGGGTCGCATACTCAATCGAAAAAATATATTCTACACGATAAACAAAATAGGAGAAAAATCATAGAGAGTTATTAGTAAAAATTTCAAAGCCCCTCAGTTTTATGCAGATCCTGGACGTTTATTCTTGTCCTAAATTAAATTGATTTAGGATTTTATAAACACCTAAACTTTGTAAAATTTAGCTTGGGTGTTATGACAGATGCCAAAATGACTTTACTAGTCCCATCACTATTATAGTACTCGTATTTTTGTTAACAGATGTAACCTTGACGGAGCAGCAATTTCTTTTTGTTACATGATTTATTTGATTTAATGTTGTTTGTTTAAAAAAATATTGTGTTATTATTGTATTATATTATTGTATAATAAATATTATTGGTAAGCTATGTTTGTAACTACGAAAATAAATAACTTTGAAATGAACGATCGAAGAGAGACGCTGCTACAATGGTAAGTCGTCCGAAAATTTCTCATGTGTCACAGGACCCAAGCTACATTTTACAAAGATTACTTACCAACTCTAATGCCCGGTTCCTATAGTAAACTATCCATAATCGGTAACAGTAATCATTCGTTGTTTACTTCACAATTCACTGACGTTTGAAAAATAATATTTAAAACAATCAGTTTTGTCGGTAACTGTTGACTTACGAGGAGTATTATATAAGAACGGTTTTGGCCTACGGCTGGTAGATAATTTAACTGTTCGTTTCAAAATGATCAGTTTTACAGATATAAGAACCGGGCGTATATCATCTTTTTATCTATTGTATAAAAAATATATTGATTCGAAAACAGATTAATACTAAAACCATGTTTATATTTCCCACAGGGCTCTATGCTGTAGCCGACTTTGTTCCTTCTGCGTATCAGTGATACACTAGACCTGGGATCTTGAATTAATTGCTATGCAGACGACAGCACGGCTGCCAGGTCAAAGTCACATATAGAGTTACAATAAATAAATAAAAAAACACACTTGCACATGCAAATGTAAACTGAATAAAAAGCTTGTAAAATGACATCATTTTTTTCTTAGGCTGGGCTGGGCCTCTTACGGGTTTAGTAGCTTAGTATAGAAACGTAATGAGCCTTTCAAAAAGATTACATTGTGAATTGAATGATTTGCGTGACAATTTCAATACCACTACACCACAGTCGACTTCATAGCATGATACGTTTGCTAAAAGCCTTTTAAAACTAACGAATCACTCCTTACAACCATTTACAACGCAAGAATAACTCACCAAACAGTCTTGTTAACCCCTATACCCTTTCAAGCAACGAAAGTGAAGTGTGTAGTGGATATTTGCATAGTCTACTTCTAATTGGATAGCATCTGAGGGCGGCAATACACCAGGGAGACACGAGAGTGGAACATAACTATGTCTATATGCCTTTAGGGTTGTCAAAAGCATGGATATTTACGGGGCAGTATCATAAATTTCATCTCATAACTCTGTTCTCTCTATTCCTTCTCATCATTCTAGTTTTATGTTCAACTCATTTGCACAACTTGTGGCACAACCTGCCTGTAGATATCCGTCATTGTATAGATATCTATTGTATAGTCCCAAATACAAAATCACTATTTAAAAAGATGGTCTTCAGTGAAGACTCTTCACACATTTCCTAAATAGCTCCCAACAACTGTTAGTATGTATATTATTATACATTAATCAAAATTAATATTAAAATTAAACACAACATTGTTACTAACCAATTAATAATTAAATATAATTTAACTATAAGTAAAAAATATCATCCAATGACGTCGCATCAGAGATAGTCCCAAGGAGACTGGCAACATTTCCCCTTTGTATAGCAAGGCTAATACGTTGGCAGAAATAATTGCCAGCCTTCCTGTCTCCAGACTTCTCCGTCAGCCGCCTGGACAACTCCTTGGCCAGGCGCTTAGCTGATGGTCCCCAAGGGCCCATCGTCTCGACCCCAAACGGCGCAAATTCGTAACCAGTACCGAGGTTAGCGTATTTGCGCAACTTGAGGTTCTCAGCAGAAATATATGTATATTTATATTTATTATATTTATAAGTATGTATGTATTATTATTATATTTTTAGTATGTAGTATACTAGGTGTATACTTATTATTATTATAAAGTATATTCAATTTATTAGTATGCTTCAGACTTCAGGCTTCTATTAAATTTTGCACCTACCTCACACAGTAAATGTTCTAAATTGTTCCTAAAGTAGACTATTTGAAATGTCTAGCGGCAGTAAGTCCGCCTTTGTACCTAGTGAACAAAGTTTTTTTAATAATAAATAAATAAAATCAATTTCAAGTGTGGTGATAAAGTCGCATTTTGGGATCAGCCTAATAATTGCCAGTTCCAACAAAGCTGACATAGTGGACGCGACTAATATCTGCAGTTATTTAACAAAAAGTAGTCGCATCTGCCACAATGTCAAAAAATAATAAATATTTAACTTTATAGTGGCAACCCTAAGTTACAAGTCTCTTCACTCGCCGCATTAATTTGCATTATAAGCTTACAAACGATGCATCGTCTTTATAAAACTTGCTAATGGACAAGCTTATGTCCTCATAAAGAACAATTTTCATAATAAACTTTATAGTAGTGTAGGCAGACTGTAGGTAGTCTATTACCCAGGTACATATCGTAAGGTGATTCAGTTGGACAGGCGTGGACGAACGGTTTAGCGATTGGTTTGTTGCGCGTAAAGTCCCGAGTTCGATTCCCGGTTGGGCAAATATTTGTTTCATAGATTTTAAAGAGTGGTAGGCAGTGGTACCCACTATGCCGATCCGGGGTAGTACGGTGGTAAGTGTAAGTGGTGACTTACAAGTATACAGACCGTGAAGTGATTTGGTCACGTTTCGGGATCAGCTTGTAAGTTGCCGGTTCCAACTAGGCCGGCATAGTGGATGTGATTGCTACTCACAGTTATTGATTTGTAGTAGCAGTGACATTCATTCATGGACCACAATTCGGCTTAACATCAAGCGAGGTGCTGTCATATGTCGTGTCACAATAAAAAATTATAATAATAAAGTCGCTTGAAAGTTGCCGGTTCCAATTAAAAACGGCATACTTAAAGCGACTGCTGCTTGCATTTAACTGTTAAATAAATGCTACTTGCAGTTAAAAAGCTGCAAGTAGCAGTCTTACAGCATTTTTTTTAGTCGATTTTATGTCGACGGCACTCTTCTCTAGCTTACCATTCCGTCAGGCAAGTCAAAATGTTGATAAAATAACAAAAAAAAATTAATACTCCGACGATAAATTAAAAGCAATCTCTTACCAGATAATTAGAATACTGACTGTGTAAATCAATCCAGCGGGAGTTTTCATTTGAAAGCCTTAATACTCCTGGCTCAATAGAAAACGATTCCCAGTTCATTAATTACATAGAACCTTAAGGAAATATTGAATAGGAAAGGAGTGACTCGGTGATTCAGATATTTTATTGTTTTTATTGCTATACGGGACATTCGTGTAGTACTCTGTGATCAAAAAGTAGTAAGACTATTAATTTAAAATTCCTGGACTGAATGCAATAACGTCAACAAGCGTAACTCATAAACAACCAAAGAATTCGGAAAGAATAGAATCTGTGCTAAAATAAGAACTAATCCATTGTTATTTATATTATGTTTATACCCGTGTGACTGAAAGAGACAACTACTTGTACTTCAATTCCTTTATTTCATAGGTTGGCACTACTATTTTGCAAATACAACCACTTGTAATTGTGGTTGACTTTTAACGCTGCTTAATTAAAAGTCACGTGATAGTAAGAGTAGCGGAATAAATGTTGTGTCATCCTTTTTTGAAGTATTTTAATGTCATTTGTTATTCTATTGAATTAGGTTGTCAAATGATCATTAAAACTAGTGGCAACTTTCTAAATTACGAATGTAAAAATGTATATTCATCCCTTTCTGACTTCTTTTTAATGCCATAAGTGAAAATAGTATAAACGGTTGTATTTCGTAGCTATTTTAGGGCTCCTTCTGTATCTTAAGTCCAAATTTTTTGTAAACAACTGGCCCTTCTGTCACGTAAATTAGGCAGAGACGTCAGTAAAATCAAATCAAATTGTTACTCTTTTTTAGACGCAGACAATGAAGCCACTTGCCACTCGCTTCCCTCACATCCACAATTAAAAATAAACGAACTAAGCACATTAAAGTGAAAATATACTTTAATAAAAACATGGTATCATTAAGAAATCGAATAGCGAAATGACTAATCACATTTTTTTCTTGAATTTGTTATTAACTCCTAACGGGGTCGAAAAAAGCGAAGAAAGAGTTTGTTTCTTTTATGACTGAAAACTTATTTACTTTGATGCTTTGAGGCTGAACTTCTTTTATTATGTCTTGACATATGACAAAACCAGGCTTGATGTTAAGCTGGGGTGTGGTCCATTAATGGATGTCACTGCTACTACAATTCAATATCTGTAAGTAGATGTCACATCGACTATGTCGGCCTAGTTGAAACCGGTAACTTACAAGCTAATCCCAAAACGTGACTAAATCTTTACACGGTCTGTATATTTGTAAGTGGTGGTACTACCCCGGATCGGCAGACTGGGTACCACTACCTACCACTCTTTAAAATGTTTATATTAAAATAGATTTTTTGGTAGGCAGTGGTACCCAGTCTGCCGATCCGGGGTAGTACTACTCGTACCACTTACAAGTATACAGACCGTGAAGTAACTTAGTTATGTTTCGGAATAGGCTTATAGGTTGCCCGTTTTAACTAGGCCGGCAAAGTCGATGTGACTACTACTTATATTTATTGAACTGTAGTACCGCATTCTAGCTTAACATCAGGCGGGTGCTGTATATCCAGTATGATTGTATCACTTGCTGGTACATTGGTAACGGCAAGTGATTTCAAACCCGTGCACTCGGCTTGCGTGACCATTGCACTACCACTACACCACGTTCGCCTTTGATTTTATTATATTTGTTTTTTATTGTGACTTGACATATGACAGCACCCCGCTTGATGTTAAGCCGAAGTGTGGTCCATGAATAAATGTCACTGCTACGCCAATTCAATAACTGTGAGTAGCAATCACATCCGCTATGCCGGCCTAAACATATAATAAATACCTAAAAAGTACATATTATATTAAATACATTGTATATTACATTCATTGGTAATGGCGAGTGGTTTTGAACCTGAGGCTCTTGGTTTACGGGGCTATTTCACAACTACTACACCACGATCTTCGTCTTGCAGTTAAGATTATATGGAATAAAAATCGATAGGTCTTAAGATTATTTATTATTTATTTAAGTGCTTGTACCATAGAAACAATGCAACCAAAGTACATATATAAAAGATACATTGGCACTGGTGGGTGGTCTTCGAACTCGTACTCTCCGGTTTGTGTAACCATTGCACTGCCACTACACCACGGTCGCCTTAAACCCTTAATTCAACTGTTGTAAACTAAGGGTTGAATAAAAAGGTCGAATTGAGAATAAACGACGAATGAGGCAAACGATCCATCAATGTTTCAGTTGAATTTTCGCCCCCTTTTACAATTCATTACTGCGCCTATAGAATATAGTAAGAAAGGTGTAATTTTTCACAATATCATTATAATGGGACGAATCTATTCATTTTTCACAACAAAAAGTCCCTCAACAAAAAAATTGGCATTTATTAATGAGCTTCCTATAATGACATTAAAATTATATCTCAGATGTTCTCTTAAACAAATCAGGGACGCTCAAATATAATCTATATATTTATATAGTAATTTTTAAAAATATCGATTTAAAATTAAAATAATTATGTAAATAGAGAACACAATCAAATAAAATAAAATAAAACTATCACGCCTTTTTCCCACAGGGATAGACAGAGACAATGGAGCACCACTTGCTACGGTCCTGACACAACTCCCTCGCTTCCTTCACATTCACAAATCTCTTCATACAAGCTCTATGGTTATGGGCACAAGGCCACCACCACGAAAAGTTTACAGCCCGTGAAGTAATTTGTTCGAGTTTCGAGATAAACTTGTAAGTTTCCGGTTTTAACTAGGCCGACATAGTGGATGCGACTACTACTTAACTGTAGTAGGAGTCACCTCCATTTATGGACTAGACTTCAGCCTAACATCAAGCGGGGTGCTGTCAGAGGTCTACTCACAATAATCATATTGAAAAAAATCTACTACATCTACATCTATATCTATCTATCTGTCTACTACATAACCGTGCTATTTTTTATTGTGATTTGACATCTGACTTTTACTTGCCTGATGGTAAGGGGAATTACAAGTCACAGTTTATAAACGGGCTAGTAATTAATATATATTTTTTCTTCTATGAGAAAAATATCAAATTACCCTATAATAAAATATGGTAACATCACCGATAATAATGTGAAAATGTAAATTCGACATTCTCAAAGAAATGTGTAATTTAATATTTCTTTTAAACACATCAACGTGTCATTAAAAATAGAAATATTTATAATGTTATAATTAGAATCAAATTACGTTGATTTTATTACCTATCTAGAATAATCTAGACCAGTGGTTCTCAAAGTTGTTTGAGCTACGAGCTACCCATTTAATACCAGTTTACAAATTCGGGACCCACCTCTAGGAAATTTAATCGTTACCATTAATGAATAAAGGACTTTCCAAATAACAAGTTAATCCAAAGTTTTATTACAACTTTATTAAATAACTACATAAAAATGAAACCATGGATTCTCCAAGCGTTCCGGACTTGTGACCGAAATGTAGGTTTCAAAGCTTTTCGCGACCTGTTAACACTCACCTTCCCTGCCCTCACTAACCCCTCTAACCAACCAAATATTTTAAGACCCCACCAATGCCGCCTTCGACATAGAATACGATCTATAAATGTAATTACGGCTGACCTTGAGAGGCCAAGATTCTTCAAAAGATGATGTAAAATTTTTGCTGTTATTTATTTTGCACCAACTTCCACTGCGTAGAGCTGAGTTTTAAAATCATTTTTCGTCATCTCGTTCGTGAGATCATAATAACTATTGAACTTGATGTTGTAGCACTTTGAAATGTTTGTTTCCCACGGCACGGTAATATCTATGATGATAATAGTTTTTAAGTGCCGAGAGTAAACTAAAATGTTTGGTCTATATATTGATACTGTTAGATCTTCAGGTATCTTGTAGCGCTTCTCGAATGTATCCATAAGTATTTTCCAGTCAAGTGCATCGCACAGGATCAGAAAGGTTTTATTTGTGTTTTACTCAGATCTGTCTTTTATTTATGAACAAACATTCCCTAGCTCTGCCAAGACTTACTGCTTCACAGATAATTTCCAGGACCGTATCGTGTCACTGCAAGTAACAGCCCCTATCAACTATTCCCATTTCAATGGGAACGATGAAATTGTTTCCTATGTTTCGACATTACAGTTTTAAAATCAACTTTAACTCAGGTTACTTTTAATCGCAGTGAGTTTGATAAGTGTCGTTTTTCAGGTAGGACCCACTCAATACACCAGTGCACGAATAGTCGCGACCCACAGTTTAGGAAACCCTGATCTAGACTATACTGTGGGAGTTGCGTAGGTTTTCCAATTTACGTATACAATCTTATAATATTTTGTTTTTTTTATTTTATTATATTCTAGGAAACTTTTCAAAGACCCACGTGGGGCATTGGTTAATACACCAGCTGTAAGTCCCGGGGTCGATTCCCGATTGGAGCAAAGATTTATTTTTAATATTTACTAATTATATTGGATATGAATTAAACAAATATGCGGCTTACAAATATGCCTTTATTTTTGGTTAATGAATGAACGATTTTCTCAAATACACAATTCTTTTCATATAAGCTCTACGGCTATGGGCACTGGGTAAGCACTGGGTAACTCAGCTTTCTTGAATATGTCTAAATATACTATATGAAAAATTGCAAATCAAACCGCCTATTTTCCAGATTACAATCTCGCATTATCTTAAAAATCAGTTAGGAATTACTTTACTTTAATTACTAATTTTAATAGCAAATAAATTTCCAATTTAACTTTAAAACTAGTAAAAATGCAAATGTCGCCGATAAAAGATGCAATCAAACAACACAATTTATACACAATTACGTCACGCATACAACTTATCAGATTATACATTGCCCCTGTAACTACTGGATACTATAATATCAGCACTATACAGCGGTCAGTGAAAACAAATATAGTAAAACCATTTTAATATTTTTATTTCGAACTCTACATTAATTTTATTAGGGGATAGTGAGGTGAGTGTTGAAATGTCGCAAAAAGCTTTGAAATTTAAAACCTACATATCGGTCACAAGTCCAAAACGCTGCCTTCACTCTCCCGTCTGCCAGGCTATGACACGGGGAATCGTGAATGCCTAGAAATTGTTTCATTTTCATAATAATGTATTATTACAAAAATGCTGATGCTCAAAGAATTCTTGATTGCCTAGAAACCATAACCATATGAAGAGAATTGTGGATGAGAGGGAAGCCTGGAAAATGTGCCAGGATCGTGGCAAGTGGCTCCATTGTTTCTGCTGCTTTGCGTTCTGGTTTGACGTTTTCACAATATTTCTTTAAACATATTATATATATTATATATACATATTATATAAACATATTATAACATATTATATATGTATACGAGCCATTTTTTGCGACTGGCTTTAAATTACCTAAATGTGTTTCTTCATTCTATAATTATGGATCCTTCAAGCGATGCGTGAAGAAGCACCTTTTTACAGTCGTCGGCACTTTTGGATCTCTTCTTGCTTACCATCAGGCGAGACGAAGTCAGATGTCGAAAAGAAATACATGCTATTACAAAATAATGCCTCATCATTCACCCATTTAAGCATATTTTTTGATTATTATTATTTAATTTTAACAAAAAACGGTGTTTATAGAAGTTGCACTGTAATACGATCTTTGTGACAGTGGTTTAATTAAAACATTAAATTCATTCAAATGTATGCAAAACCGCAACGCGTGGGACGCGATTGCTGTTCAGATATTCGCCGTGGTGATATTTTGCTACTTTTTATGGTAACATGATTACAATATTTTTTACGATAAATATTTCATTTGTTTTACTTCTTTTTATTAAAACAGAAAATCGAAAAACATTTTGTATTTTTTCTTCAAATTTCTTTATAGGTACTGAAAAAAATATATTATCTAAACTTTCAAATCATAATAGTGACTATTGTATTCAGATTATATTTATATGATAGTAAAAATAAAATAAAAAAACAAGAAAAAAGATACGATTGCGCAAACTGAAAATATATATCGTACTAACTGAAGATTGTCGAAACATGTTTATAAATTCATCATCTGATAAACATAGGCGTCCCCTTAGAAAGCCATTCCGAACGACAAAATGCCAGTTGTATCCACCGGTTACTCATGACTTTCACTATGTCGTCAGTCTACCTAGTGGAAGGCCTATTTACGCTGCGTCTTCCGGTTCGTGGTCTCCACTCTAGAACCTTTCTTCCCCATCAGTTGTCGGTCGGTGTGACCATTCCATTGCGACTTCAGCTAGCACTTTATAAATTAGGCGTAAGAAAAAGTGTTAAACAGAGATGACCCAGGAGAATATTTGGAAACACAAAATGGGTCAGCCAATAACTGCGGAGCAATGTTGAGTCAGGCTTGTGCAAAGTAGGTAGTTAACGCAGTCAAATAAGTGCTCTAAAAACTACTAGAGATATCGTTGTTACTATTTCTATCAGCTTATATAGACAAGGTATGTAAATGAAGGGAAAATAAAAAGGTAAAGTGGCCGTTTTTGCTTTCTCAAACAAAATGTACCAAAGTCCAGTTAGTAGTCCGGGAGTTAATAGTTAGGAATTGTTTAATTAATCAAAATATACACATACTTACATACAGAGCTTGTATGAAGAGAATTGTGAATGTGAAGGAAGCGAGGGAGTTGTGTCAGGATCGTGGCAAGTGGCTCAATCTTTTAAAATTGTTTTCCTAACAACTTCTTAGAATAAATTGATTATGTCTATAGAGCATTCTCTATGTTTAAGGATAATATAGAATGTATATAATATGACAAGACGTGGACCAATTAGATTTCTATAAAGAGACAACTACTGGCCCCACGATTGCCGCCCGTATTTACTTCATTCATTTATAAATAGGAAACGCACAGTCTATTCTCTCTGTCTATAGTAAAATTACAAATTTACCAGAATATTTATTATGTTTAATCAAAAATAAAAATAAAATCGTTATTCAATAGCTAAATTCTATATTCGGAATGGAATATAAACTATATTTAGACTATATTAGAGATAGTATCTTTTATAAACTAAGTATGGAAAAAATGAGGAATTTTTTAATGACAACGTCTCCTATAGTATGTTATGGTCCCCCGGGCGGACGTTGGAGAGTTTGCAAGTTAACCCTTTGTATTCGACGTCCTTGGCCTGTTAAGTGTGGCTTTCTTCCTTCAGAACATTTTGAATGTCCTGGGACAAGGGACCAAACTTATGAGGACAACGAATAAAACTAGTCACTTTTGGATAAGGTTTTTTTATCACATGACTAATCCTGTTTAATGTTAATCTGGAGTGGAGTAAAGGCAACTTCTACTACCGTAAAATAACTGCAAGTAGCAGTCGCTTTCACTATGACAGACTAGTTGCAGACAACGTATTAAGTGAGTCTCGGACAAGATGCAACAAAGTATATTTTCAAAGATTTCAAAAAACAAATATCCAAGATACATTGGTACCGGCAAGTTGTTTAAACTCGTGCTCTCGGTTTGCGTAACCATTGCACTGCCAATACGCCACGGTTGTATAGACGAAAGGATTTGCAGTGACTGGCGACCAACCACTAGAGGGCGTACCATGACCTCAAGTTAAATCTTGCAATCAAGGCAAGATGGTCAATCGGATTTAGATATCAGGTCGGCTTTGAAGATGCCGTCGAAGTCATCGCTGTGAGAAAAAAAAAACATTCTCTATGCAAGCGCTCCTTACACAGAGCCTACTACGGGCTCTCTGACTGTCTGACCAAGAGACTGTCTAAAAAATGTTTGCAACAAAGGTCAATGGGCACTTTAGTATGGAAAATTTACCCACGGCGTACAGATATAAAATAGGGTGGAATTGATAAATAATCGTCTCGTGTTTACAATGGTACAAGTCGCATTACTGTGGAATATGGGAATCTTGAGAAAAAAAAAATATTAGGTATATATAATTCTCAAAATACCAATCATATATCATTGTATCTTAAAAACTACAAGGTGTACAGGAATCATATTTGGCAGACATATTCTTCATATATTATGTAGATACACTTGGAAGAATTATTTTTTATTATCCACCCCTAAGGGGGTGAAATTAAGCTTGTAAGTTTGTATGAAACTTTTATGTCTTTACACTTTGAAACTTTAAACTTTACATTATTACACTACATAAGAAAGTAATTAAAACGAGTAATAAACTTTATTGATAAAAATATCCTATAGGGGTGAAAAATATTTTTAGAGAATTTCTATGTTTTTGATATGAAACTTTGTTTTTACACACTACATTTCTGGAAAATAAACTGTTACATACCGTAACAGCGCAAATAAAATGGTGTATCCAATAAAAAGTAATTGACAAGTAAACTAAAGGTGGGTATCGATTACGCGCGGTGTACGTTCGCGGCAAACCTCTCATTTACCGCGCGATCCAGCTCCGTTAAGTTATTAATTAGCGAATCCGTAAAAGATTCCGGCTGGCAGCAGTCTTCACCGATGGACCGCACTCAAGCTTAACATCAGGCGGGGTGCGGGCAAGTGTCGATGCTATTATAAAAAAAGGTGATCGTCTTATGAAGAATATTACTGATAGCTTGTGTATCTATAGGAAAGGGCAATGAAAATTAATTAATTTTATTCAACATCATCTATATTTAAGGGAATGGTTATGTTGTCCAAAAAGGCCGCAGGACCGTCTATCAGCTCTTCATGTCTGGCCCAAGATAAAAAATAAACTACGCTGGCAACATGTGCGCAGCTTCCAATAGTACGACGGCCATGGATACAAGAGCAGCAATACCCCTCAATACGCTCTCTACCATTTTTTGTTGGGTTCACTAGTATATATGTGTAGTATTGTTTTCTCCTAATATGTCGTGACTGTATTCTGCCTCTAATCAATATTTTGTTGTCAACTAACTCTTGGTATCGGTAAAATTGCAGAGTGTACAGACCATTTGGTCGCAAATGTTCGTGACAGTATGATCGCGCTATCCTTAAATGGTAAGTGCCTAACTCAAATATGATTAAATCCTCAATTGATAGTTGAGGGAAATCGTCAAATGCTGCATTGTTTGAATCAATTGTCACGAATGCTACTCTTTGTCTATTAAGGTTATTTCGATCCACATAATGTGCCAGTTCATTTTCTTTATTAATATTTTCATTAATAATGTTAATGAATTGCTCGGCATACATGTTGTCCTCGTAAGGTTGCCGTGTAGCATTGATAATCGCAGCAGTGATTTTGAAATCCGTCATCATGTTTGCCAACGCAACATTGAAATATGTATGGCGAAATATTTTAAAATCCTTTTTAAAGCGGCCATTCATAGTCTCGACAACCCATCGGACCATTGTGATTAGTCTAGACTTATTGGCTTCAGCAGTTGTTAGTTGTTCACCTCTAGATCTAGTTGGTGGCATGTGCGGAATATAACCGCATTCTTCAATAGACGGGATCGAATCCCGAAAGCCACGGTCCAGTATAAAAACGTCGTTAGCCTTGAGAAACCAATGCCAAGCTGAGTTTTGGTCTTCCATCAGGTTACGCATTATTGTAGCATCCGAAGTCGTCGCTGAAAATGGTCCCATAACATCTACAATATAACCGTCTGTACAAACTACCATAAAAGGCTTAACAAGGTTTCGGTACTTGTGCAGGCTATATGTTATCCTCTGAAATAGAAAATTCGAACTCTTTTGTACGTATAGATATGTGCCATCAAGCACAAATATGCCTGTGTCATGGGCGCCGCCGAAAATATGCGCTGCGATAGACAGATTTTTGGCCACCACCTCTTCTCTATTTAAATGATCTAGGCCCAGATAACGTGGGACAAAATCGACAGTTAAACATTCTCTAGCTATTCGCAACTTTCTCTCTAACGTTCTTCTGGACATTTTGAATTTCGTAGATAAAACTTCATCTGAATCGCCCGTTCTTATTTTCATCAAATAAATGCCTAACACAGTGGCAGGAAGATTAGTTTTATCCTGAAAAGACGGTGTTAAAAGCAAAATATTGTTAAACTGATCTTTAGTTACTCCTGTCAAAAAGTGCAATTCATTGTCGTCCATCTCCTCAATTCTTTCAAAATCTACTTGATTGTTCCTTTCTAAACCCCATTTGTACAAATTAATTATATCAAGCACGTGAACACTGTTAAATTCACGCATTGTGGTCTGATGACTCAGTTCATCCCACTCATTTCCCATTAAATGCTGGTAACAAACTCTAGCATGTTGGGGTATATAAAAGTTATTAGCATGTAATAAATTAAACTTTACATATGATGGTACGCCATGCGTAGCCATATTCCTACAGTTTTTGAATATACACCGTCTTGCTGTATTTGAAGCACGTAAATATCCTGGTAGGTTTATGAAACCTGGATTTTCTTCTACTTGCTCAACATTTCCATGAGATCGTTGGTCTTGAACTTGTTGGTTTTGTATTTGATGTTCTCGTCTGGGCTGAGAATGCAAAGCACGATCAAACCTCACCCAACAAGCATGGCATACAGATCTTGAACCATCAAAAGGAATCTAAAATAAATAATAAGAAATAATATTGAAAATACGTAAACGGGTCGCTAGTTCTGAAATAATACAGCACGAAAACGTAATATCAGTTTATGAAAATGGGCGCCTTTATATACACTAAAACCTTTAAAATATTATAGCTTGCAATAACGTTTTTGTATTGTTTAGGTAACACGTGTTATTACTTTAGCCACGTGGTAATGCACACTTGGAGTATAGTAAAAGTGGCGCCCACATCAAATACTTTTGTTATAATAATATATTTAAAAGAAAATAGCCTTGCAATAACTTTTTGGTTTTATTTGGAGAACACGTGTTATTATTATACATTAGCCACGTGGTAATATGCACGTGGAATATTGTAAAATTGGCGCCCCCAAAAAATATTATATTGTAATAACTTTAGTATTGGTAGTAGTACTCTATACCATGTGTATTCAATACTAAATGGTTGTTGCGAGTTATTTTTAAATTATTATTATAAAGTATTCCCCATTTATAAATTAATATAAAAATAAAACAATTTTTAAGTGACTTACCTCACGTGGTATCATTTCTTGTAATAAAAATTCGGCGTGATTCCGATATCTTTGTAGAAATAGTTCTGTAAGACTGTGTTTTCTACGACGTAAAACAGAGCGGTCACAAACAACACAACTATTTTCCATGTTCAAAAAATAATAATGCAAAAGCAACCAATAATTCCAATAAACACAGTGAAAACAATGAAAACTCGGTAAACGCACAGATCGCAACGACAAACGACGATGGACTGCGACGCAAGTTGACTGCGCAAGCTTTGCCTGGAAAGTGTGAACATATACTTACCGTTACATATGCGTTGCAAGTGTTGCAACATTATTTAATATACAAAGTTCGTGGCTGAGTCCGGCTTAGTGCGCGCGAACAGTGCCCTTGCTATTTGTACAAGCCTTTAGGTGCGATATTTTTATAAGCCGAGCTAACTTAAATCATGTTCATTGCCTGAGTGTCATATCTTATGTAGTATACATATTGTTACAAGGTTCCAAGTTACTAACTTCAAGTTTCAATAAAGACAATTTTTACAGTTTCATACAAACTTTCAAGCCCCATTTTACCCCTTTAAGGTTGAAATAATAAAAAAAAAGTTTTTAAATGTATCTATATATCACATAAAGAATATGTCTGCAAAATATCATATCTACAAAACTTTTAGTTTTTGAGATACAGAGTTAAATACGTTGTATTAAGAATCATATGTACCTACTTGTTTTGTGTCGTTATTTTTAATTCCCATGGTTTATTAAAAAAATATATATATATAATTATTAGTGGGACATGACTTTATAATTTAAAACTATTTTGGATTGTGTACGCGAAAATTCCCCAACCGGGGCAGATTTCGCCCAATGACCTTTATTAATATTATTATATTTCTATACTAAGTTGTGATTTTGGTTTAGTTGCACTGATACCGACTAGATGACGCTGCGAAACCGCAATTCTGACAGTTCGTCGACCAATCAGAAACCCCAGTCTATAAGGCAACGAAGGTGTAGTGGCAGTGCAATGGTTATACAAATTGAGAGCTTGTTACCACCCACTGAGTACTTTGTATTTCTATAATACGAGTACAAGCACTCTTAGTAGCTTAGTATAGAAATGTAATAATATATACACGTCCATATAAAAATATATATCCATATAAATATATATCCATATAAAATATATAGTCCATATAAAAATATATATCACGTCCAATATTTCATAGCTCAATGATCGTCGTTGACCCTTTCATTGCCGGGACATTCCCTAGGGCGTTGGAAAAATATTAAGTTTTGGAAACATAAAATTCACAACAAGACGTCTTTTTGTTTGAATAAATAATAGCACTTGTTTTAGGTATCTTGCAAGATTAATTCCTTTGACTAACTAACTAAAGTACAGGCTCGGGGTTTGTCAAAAGAGCGCAGTATTCTGGGCGTAAAACTTACAGATAAAATTCGTAACACCATACTGCGCTAAAGTGGGACTGGGCAGGTCTCTGTCGCATGTCCGATGCATTATAGGCCAAGTTCACTACTGAGTGGACTTCAACTTGCAGAAGACATCGCGGCATGCCCAAACGGAGATGGAGAGATGAGATGGACTCCTACAATAGTTCGTGGCGAGAGATCGTCAAATGTGAGTAATAAATAACTAACAAAAATGGTCACTAGAACTTTGAAGACCCTGCAAATTTGCAGGGACATGGCGGCTCTATACGTTCGTTTATCGCTTTCATCACGGTGATGTTTTTAGGTGCTTTTTAATCCTATAATATTAACCATTTTTTTTTTACCATATGAAGCATATTTTTCGTTAAAAATCGAATGGTGAATAAATCATGATATCTGACAGTTAGTGAATAGATAGTGGATTCATGTCACGGGAAATTAAATTCTACCAAAATGCTGATTTGAAACACAGATTCGTTTTTCAATAAACGTTATTCGAATAATAAACTCAGTACAATAAATAGTTTCTTTGGCCCTGTTCGACTAAATTATCAATCAATCAAATTGTCACGCCTTTTTTCCCACAGGGATAGGCAGAGACAATTGCTTCCCTCACATCCACAATTCTCTCCATACAAGCTACCCCAGCTTTCTTGAGGATGTCTTTGATTTGGTCGAAGAACACCCCCCCCCCCCCCCCCCCCGGTTCTGCCTCGATTAACGCATCCATCCACATAAGACTTATAAATTTCTTTCGTCAATCTATTTTCATTCATCTTTTTCACGTGCCCAAACCATGGAAGCATCCCTTTGTCAATCCTTATCACAAATTCTATCAAACCGCATCTCTCGCACACTGTGATATTCCTCATTCTATCCGCTATCATCACTCCACATACACTCCCTAATGAACGCCATTCTACAGCGTTAATTCTACTTTCATGCTTCTTCTGCCACACCTAACATTCACTTCCATAAGTACCGCATCATGAAAAGCCATTTGTGACTTTTCGGACATTATTTGGGTATACTATTTCATTATACTATGGATGGCACTGTTCACTACATTACCCTTTTGAACTCTTCTCTCAATATCTTCATCACATTTCCCACCCCTAGTAAACAACTTTAACTCTCTTTCGTCAAATAATTTAATAACATTTCAAGCTTACAATTTTGTATTAAAAAGCTGAAACTTTTAAAATTGAGACACAAAAAGCTCTTTTATTTCCTAAACAATGGCAAGGTAAGTTACTCTATTAGACTTTAAAAAAAGTGTCCCTCAGGTAGGTGCTTAGGGTGCCTTTTTCCATTCTTTACGAGAGAACGGTCTGAGGGCTCTCCTAAGTGCTTCAACTTAGTGAGCTAGTAGCACCGCATTGTTCACCGCACACTCAACCATCCATGATACGTGCCTTTTAAGTTTTATTCACTTTTATTTAACTATGTAAATAAAAAATACATTTTGTTTTTTAACATTTGTTATACGAAAATTTGTGATACAAATATTTTTGTTTGGCCGGCATAGTTTCTTAAGTCGTCGTCACTCTTGGACCTCCTCCTGCTTAACATCAGGCGGGTCGAGGCCAGAAGTCGAGTCACAATTATAAAAAAATGATAATAGTACAGTTATTTGTTTTTCTTTGTAAACATATAAAATTTATATTCATATATTAAAGTCCCTGTCTTCTGTCCTCAATGGTTCTGTCCACCCTGCAGCCAAACCTTTAGGACAGTATTAATGGTAAGTAGGTGCAATATCAAAATGACAATTTGTAAGATTAAAACAACAAATAAAAATCAAATCAATTTGTCACGTCTTTTTCCCACAGGGATAGGCAGAAACAATGGAGCGCCACTTGCCACGATCCTGACACAACTCTATCGCTTCCTTCACATCCACAATTCTCTTCATACAAGCATGGTTATGGGCACTTGGCAACCTAGCTTTCTTGAGTGGCCTGCCTTGTTTAACGTATCCAAGGAATTTATAATCATCATTCACATGAGATTTATAAATTCCTTTCGTCAATCTACTTTACTCAGAGATATGCTCTTACTTTTCACTCTGTATGAAGAGAATTGTGGATGTGAGGGAAGCGAGGGAGTTGTGTCAGGATCGTGGCAAGTGGCGCTCTGCTTATCCCTGCGGGAAAAAGGCGTGACAATTTGATTGATTGATATAAATTACGTTTGAAGGAACATCTGTTGTTGTTTATAGTAAAAACAATTTGCTACTTCATAACAGCCATCTGCCGCAGCATGCAGCAATCTATACCAGCCTGCCGTTGGTATAGATTTCCAAGGCGACACACCATGGTGTAGCGACCGTGGTGTAGTAGGCAGTGCAATCGGTGCGTCTTTTCTTTGAAGAACAATTGACAAGTATTCCACTTTGCCAGCCTATGTGTTCTCTCCATGCTTTGACCTGAGATCCTTCAAGCGATGCGTGAAGAAGCACCTTAGGCCGGCATAGTGGCGGCGGCTGGGGCAGCCGGGAACTGACTCGGTTATTCCAGTCGTGGTCACTCTTGCTTATCATCAGGCGAGTCGAGGTCAGATGTCTTGTCACAATAAAAAAAGAAAAAAATTGAGAGAACGGGTTCAGAACCACTCACCGGCACCAATGTATCTTTATATATTTTTTGGTTTGGTTGTCCTGTTTCTATGATACAAGCACTTTAGTAGCTTAGTATAGAAATGTATAATAAAAAAAAATACGGATGTTGATTCTAAAAACCATACGAATTGAATGTATTACAAAACAGTCCCATTTTCAGTATTACAGGTATGAAGAGAAATCTTAAGAAAGCTACTGTAAAAGAAAAACCTCTCTTGATGTTCAACAACACGTTATAACAATACTCTGTCCCACATCAGAGTCTATTCATCAATGAGAATATGAATAAGAACCTTCAGAAATATCACCATCTCTTTCAAGAAAGCATGGTTTTCTATCACTTTACTCTTTCTAGAATTTACGATCCGGAGAAGTATACAGCAAGTATGTGAAGTGAAGACAGTGAAGTGACTTAATCGCGCTTCGGCGTCAGCTTGTAAGTTGCCGGTTTCAACTAGGCCGGTATAGTGAATGAGACTGCCACTTACAGTTATTTAACTGTAGTAGCAGTCACCCCCTTCATTGACGCACTTCAGTTTAGCATCAAGCGGGGTGCTGCGAACCACAATTTCAAAAAGAAGATATAAGAATCAAAAAGAAATGATAAAAACAATTTTTACTATTTACTTAATAAAAGGATTACTACTCCAATTTATCCTTAAATTGAAAAAAAAACGCCTGATAGTTAAAATAAATTAATAAAAGAAAATTCAAAAACGCTTTTAAATTTCGGAAATGGGATACTCATTGTTTTAAAATGCAGGCTCACTCGTCCTTGGTTTGTTGTTTTCTTCATTTGATCTGACAAATTTGACCCAAGTGTGGATACAATTTATATTATATTATATTTTTTTTAATTATTTTTATTGTGACTCGACATTTATGACAGCACCCCGCTTGATGTTAAGCCGAAGTGTGGTCCATGAATGAATGTCACTGCTACTACAATTCAATAACTGTGAGTAGCAATCACATCCACTATGCCGGCCTAGAACCGGCAACTTACAAGCTGATCCCGAAACGTGACCAAATCACTTCACGGTCTGTATACTTGTAAGTCTGCCAATCCGGGGTACTACCCCGGATTGGCAGACTGGGTACCACTGTCTACCACTCTTACCTTCCCTTATAACCCTTCCACTGTAGTCAGGTAAAAAAATTGGACCCAAGTTATTTTGTCGAAACGTAACAAACCTTTCGTGACGTAACGAAGAGTGTTTGAATTTGAACTAGATACGCTTTTACGAGTAAATTTACGATTTGGTCATAGCTTAATTTATGTAGCAACTTTAGTAGTTTATTTGGTTTACGTTCGATTAATTGAGTGCGATTTGAATCATTAGGCTATTTGGAGTTAACTGCTGGGTTTGACGGCTGGGTCGAACCCAGCATGACAAACTCTATTGATACTACGCGTCTTTTGACGACATCGGCAACTTTAAAGCTAGTTCTGAAACGAGATTAAGTCACTTTACGGCCTGTACACTTGTAAGTGATAGTACTACTCCGGATTGACAGACTGGGTACCACTGTAAACTACTTTTTGACAACCAAACCCGGAGCAAATTTCCGTCTCATTTATTTTTGCAATATTCAATTACAAAATTGAATACGGAAGACGACGTGTAGTGGCAGTGCAATGGTCACACAAACCGAGTGCACGAATTTGAAACCACCCACCGGTACCAATGTATTTTTGATATATGTACTGTGATTGTCCTTTTTCTATGATACAAACACTTTACTAGCTTAGTATAGAAATGTAAAAAAGATAAATTTTAATTATTTTTCATTTATTTAAAATTACAAATAATTATTAAAAAATTCTAATTAAAGGAATCGAACCAGAGATTTTCCACGTAATCGACTGGCTAACCAATACACCACGCCTGTCGTCAAAAAAATATTCATACCATGTGAAATATAAGTAAAAATATGTAAGATTTACTTTTATACGGGTACATAAGTACGTCATACAATAAACACACAACATTTCTGAACGATAATCCTCCCCAAAAAACTCACATGAAAAATACGTCCCATGCGAAAAATCTCCAATAATCATTTTAAGTTTTTATTGTCAAAAACTGCATTACTACTCTTGATTACGTTTTGAATCCAATCTTAATTTAAAATGCAGTAAATTAATTTCTTTCTTACTCTATTTACTTGTGAGTGTGATGATGATGAAGGAAAAGTCAAACGGTAAATAGATATAGACTTATAGAGGAAAATGATCTAAACATCGGAGACATTCTCAAGAAAGATAGGTAGTACCCATAACCGTAGAGCTTGTATGAGGAGAATTGTGGATGTGAAAGAAGCTAGGGAGTTGTGTCAGGGTCGTGGCAAGGGGCGCTCCATTGTCTCTGCCTATCCCCGTGGGAAAAAAGCTGTGACAATTTGATTGATTGATTGATTGAAATCTAAACTAAACGATTAGACTAGCCAAGTATCGAAGTCTTTGCAGATCACAGTGATGTTTATGAATAAAGTGCAGTGGGTAAGTAACGATATCCAACGATGAGAGTCCAATTGAGAAGATGAAAAAATATACATCAGTAACAAATATATTAAAATAATTAAACCTATATTTTATATTTTTAAACTTGCATTTATGACGCGAGCGAGACAGAATGCATGAGAGTAGGTATGCTCTAATGGCAGTAGCAAATGTATCCTTGATATATGTACTTTGGTTGTCCTGTCTATGATACAAGCACTTTAGTAGCTTAGTATAGAAATGTAATTAAAAAATAAATTAAATTATAATAATTAACCTTTTCGGTCTATGAAATTGGAATAGCAATAAGATTGGAATTGATTTGAAGAGTAGAGTCACTGCTCTGAAACAACCTGGGTACGGTCGCAAGCTTTATCTGCCAACCATTTGTACCACCTGATCGTAAAAAATAATTGAATTGCACAGGGAAAAAAGGTCATTTTGCTATGGACGCTCGCGAGGGTTTTTCTTATTTAGGTTTTTCTCGTATTCATTATTATTTATTTTATTTTTTTTGCAGTGATACTCAGTCTTTCGATCCGGGGTAATACCACCACTTACAAGTATACCTTCAAATGATTTAGTCGCGTTTCGGGAGCAGCTTGTAAGTTGCCGGTTCCAACTAGGCCGGTATAGTGAATGTTATTGCTACTCACAGTCATTGAATTGTAGTAGCAGTGGCATCCATTTGTGGACCGCACTCCAGCCTAACATAAGGCAGAGTGCTGCCATATGTCGAGTCACAATATAAAGAGGTCGTCTCTTAGTTATTATTATATAAGTGTGTATGCAAATATAATATATATTTTAAATGTGTGTGTGTGTGTGTCTGTATGTGTTTAAATCAGAACTAGGTATACTAAGTAAAGTAACTTTTTTTTATTGTGACACGACATTTGACCTCGACCCGCCTGATGATAAGCAAGAGGAGATCCAAGAATGACGACGACTGAAACAATCGATTTAGTTCACGGCTGCCTCGTGTAAATAAGTGAATAAATCTTGGTGGGAAATGTTTAGAAAATTAAGTTATATAGTATACAATAGAATTGAATTTATATATTAGTTATACCTAAGTAGGTATACCACAGCCTATACCACGGAGAATGTTCTGAGGAGCTCTTTAACCTTGTTCCTACCTCGTCTTTTTACTCCCGTAATACCCGCACTAGTCGGGGAAAGCATCCGCATTTTATCGACCGAATTAGTAGTCGAACTAAAAAGTTCGGTGCGTCTTTTCTTTGTAGAACAATCGACAAATGGAATGCTTTGCCTGCCCATGTGTTCTCTCCATCATAGGATCAAGGTCATAGGACCTTGGATCCTTTAAGCGATGCGTGAAGAAGCACTTTTGGCCGGCATAGTGACGGCGACTAAGGCAGCCGTGAACAAACTCGGTTTTCTCAGTCGTCGTTACTCTTGGACTTCCTCTTGCTTATCATCAGGCGGGACGAAGTCAGATGTCGTGTCACAATTTAGAAAAAAAGGTATAAGTAAGTACCTGATTTAGATTTTCTCCTTAAATAAATAAATAAGTCATAATTTTCTTTGTATGACAATTTATTAGTTAACAAAATAGTAAATAAATAAATATATAAATGGTGAAATGGGAACTAACCCGTAGCTACTGTATAAGTATAGAATTACCGTTTTCATGACACGCCACTTTTGCAGGTGCCAATAAAGTTATAGGCATGTAGTTGGAATTATTGCCCGCTTTTACTGAAACTCCTATTTCAGGAGTTCCACTGAACGGTTTCCACTGAAATTTAAAATTTCTTTAAAACTTTTTTTTATCGTTTTTATTGTATTATCTGTTAGATTAGACGATTGGTTTTAGTATAAAAAAATTGTGGTTGTAAAAGATTTATTTTAAAAGTTCGAAACCAATATTGGAACCTCCAAGTGTTTGTTAAAATGTGCATCTGATACAAAAATACTTTGATCATCTTGTGTCTAGAGTATAGTTACAAAAATATAAAAATAGTTTGAAGCTTTAAGTTAAACTTAAGCTTAAATTTAATTATTATAGATTACTTAATTACGATTTATTTACCAATTCGTAAATATAAATAATATATATATATAAATACGAACAGTACAATAAAAAACTATAAACTATAAAGTAAAGTACTGTAAGGTACTGTAAACTAAAAAGTGATTTTTTTATTGTGACTCGACAATTGACCTCGACCCTTCCGATGCTAAGCAAGAGGAGGTCTAAGAATGCCGGCGACTGAAAAACCGATTAGTTCACGATTGCCTCAGTCGCCGTCAATATGTCAGCCAAAACAAATTATTAAATGAAATAAAAGTATTGCCATTGGTTTTTAAATTTTTAATACGTGTACAAATTTTCAAATTATTCAGACCCAGACCTCTAGAAGTGGGTGAAAATTAATTTGAAAGATTCTGTTACATAGTTATATACATACAAGTCAAAAGTCAAGCTAATAAAAAGCGTGTTAAAAATATATAAATACAACAGTATGCTACCCTTGTTACTTACTTAATGTACCCTACTTAATGTCAGACAGCAGAGTAATTTTTACTGTTTAGCAAGTTTTCTCATTTTTAATATTTATCTGAGTCTTGAAGGCTTAATGAAATGCTCCGCCATGACTTTATGAGGAAAAGTTTTCAGGGTTATTCCAATTAGATTATTGTACAAAAGTGTAACAAGTCACATTTACAACTACAACCAATTACGAGTTGCAGTCGCGTTTCGGGGTCAGCTTGAAAGTTGCCTGTTCTAACTAGGCCGGCATAGTTGATGTAATTGCTATTTTCTGTTATTAAACGGTAGTAGATAGTAGCCTTGACACATGGACCGCACTTCAGCTTAACATCAGGCGGGGTGCTGTCATTTGTGGAGCCTTAATAAAAAAGTTGCTCTTTTCCTTCTATTACGACAGTCGTGGCGAAGTGGTTAGCACACCAGTCCGTTACGCTAAAAGTCCCCGGTTTGATTCCCGGACGGAGCAAATATTTGTTTCATAGCTTTTATCTGTAATATTTATTCTAAGTATTAAAATTACGAAACTTAGTTTATAAAAAATGGATATTTGCTCTGGGTCTGGTTATTAATGTATATTTTTGTCAAGTATAGTGACGGCGACTGAGTCAATGGAACAATAAAACGGTTTTGTCAGCCGTCGGTGCTCCTAGTTATCCCCTTGCTTACTATCAGGCATGTTGCATTCAGAGGTCTCGTTTTCAGCTTACCTCGACTTGCCTGATGGTAAGGAAGACGGGGCCCAAGAGTGCTAACGACTGAAAAAACTTATTAGTTCACGGTTGCCTCAGTCGCCATCACTATGCCAGTAATATACGTATGTCTACACTTGCTTTCATAACGGTACTAATAGGGCAAGATTGAGACAAAGCAGGGTGCGAAACGGTGTGAGTCATATGTCGAGTGACAATAAACAAAAAGAATATTCTATCAAGGTTCACAGATAATTCCGCTGAGTTGTGTAAAGACATCCTTAAGAAAGCTGTGTTGCCTAGTGCCCATAACCACAGAGCTTGTATGAAGAGAATTTTTAATGTGAAGAAAGCGAAAGAGTTGTGTTAGGATCGTGGTAAGTGGCGCTCTATTGTCTCTACCTATCCCTGTGGGAAAAATCGTGACAATTTGATTAGTTAATAAATTGACTTTTTATTAATTTTGTCACTTTTCCATTTGACATATGACCAATACGTCTATGACCAATTTAGAAAGAGTCTTACTGGTTCTATTTTCGAAATTAGAAGAAAAATGTCCCTGGGGCATGAGTGAAAAATCCTTTGACGTTTTCTCTTTTGAGGTAAAAAGATGCGGTATTATTTACGTAGACTTTTAATATATGTAATATTTAGTATATTCAATTTATATTTTATTTTAAAAGTGGTAGGCAGTGGTGCCCAGTCTGCCAAGCCGGAGTTACGCAGTTAACCACCACTTACAAGTGTACAGACCGTGAAGTGACCTAGTCTAGGATCAGCTTGTAAGTTGCCGGTTACAATTATGCCGGCATAGTAGATGCTACTGCTATTTGCAGTTATTTGTTACCTGTATTAACAGTGGCGTCCATGACTTTATTTTCATTTTTTATTGTGACTCAACATATGACAGACAGCACCCCGCTTGATGTTAATCCGAAGTGTGGTCCCTGAATGAATGTTACTGCTACTGCAATTCAATAACTGTGAGTAGCAATCACATCCACTATACCGGCCTAGATGGAACCGGCAACTTACAAGCTGATCCCGAAACGTGACCAAATCACTTCACGGTCTGTATACTAGTGGTGGTACTACCCCGGATCGGCAGACCACTGCCTACCACTCATGGACCACACTCCAGCTTAACATCAAGCGGGATGCTGTCATAAATGTCGAGTAACAATAAAAAACAAACAATCAATTCGCGTAAAAATCTCAAAAACATTTAACGCATCAATAAAAAAAGGACTTAACATTAAAAAATAACAATAATGGAAATTTTGATAACAAATAGTATTCAATTTGATATATTAAATTTACGTGTTATTTGCATCTGTTGCTGTCCAACTGTTTGTTTTTGGTTTAATGCAATTAATATTTGTTGTGTGGACCGGCTCTCGCTTGCTCGTTTGTTTGGATAGAACGTGCGATGGCTTTATGCAATCATGCAACAATATTTATTCATAATAATCATGACATTTATTTATTTATTTAATAAAAGGTACACTTTCAGCATAACATATACATTTTTTTTTTAATGTGACTCGACATATGACAGCACTTTCTTGATGTTGGGCTGGGGTGTGGTCCATGAATGGATGCCACTGCTACTACAATTTAATAACTGTGAGTAGCAATCACATCCACTATGCCGGTCTAGTTGAAACTGGCAACTTACAAGCTGATCCCGAAACGCGACCAAATCACTTCACGGTCTGTATACTTGTAAGTGGTGGTACTACCCCGGATCGGCAGACTGGGTACCACTGCCTACCACTCTTTGATATACCAGACCCGAAGCAAATATCCCCATCTTTTTTTATTAACAAATATTTGCAATATTTAATATAATTATTAAATATTACAAATAAAAGCCATGAAACAAATATTTGCTCCGACCGGGAATCGAATCCGGGACTTTACGCGCATCAAACCAATCGCTAAACCGTTCGTCCACGCCTGTCGTCAAAATATGAATGGTACATTTGGCATAATACCATCCATTAGGCGCTTTGAGTCTAGGATGTAATCAATGTTGTTTGCTTTCATTACCGTTCTATTTCAGTACTCTATAACATCTTCATAAAACAATTATTATTATTTCAATTTGTTTAAATGTACGAGTATAAGTGAAACGCAACTAAATCATTTCACGGTCTGTACTACCCCGGATTGACAGACTGGGTATCACTCTTTATTAACGCACTTTAATTATTAGGTTTAAGTAAGTATTTTTTTCTTTTCAATATTTACATTTCTATACTAAGCTAATAAAGTGCTTGTATCATAGAAACAGGAAAACCAAAATACATAATATATCAAAGTGTACCGGTGTACCCACCGGTACATTTTGGTACCGGTGTGTGGGTGGTCTTGAACTCGTGCTCTCCGGTTTGTTTAACCATTGCACTGTCACTACACCACGGTCGCCTTCCTATTTACATTTTTTAAATAATTTACAAATATATTTTTGTATAAATTAGTAATAAAAACTAGACGCTTGCACACTGATCAACTGCGACCGGGAATCGAACTTGATATCTGTCGCTTAATGCGCCACTCTTCAAGCCCGTTGACCTATAACTACAGTAGATCATGATTTTTTTACGATTCTTTATCAAATCAATCAATCAAATTGTCACGCCTTTTTCCCACAGGGATAGGCAGAGACAATAGATTACAACTCCATTGCTTTCTTTACATCCACATTTTTTTTTATTTTTTTTTATTGTGACACGACATCTGACCTCGTCCCGCCTGATGATAAGTAGGAGGAGGTCCAAGAGTGACGACGACTGAGAAAGCCGAGTATTGTTCTCGGCTGCCTCAGCCGCCGTCACTATGCCGGCCAAAGGTGCTTCTTCTCTTAATACAGAGTCTGTGGTTATGGGCACTAGGCAACCTAGCTTTATTAACTAAACCATAAGGAATCGGAGACATCCTCAAGAATGTTAGGTTGCCTAGTGCCCATAACCACAGAGCCTGTATGAAGAGAATTGTGAATATGAAGGAAGCGAAGGAGTTGTGTCAGGATCGTGGCAGGTGGCGCTCTCTTGTCTCTGCCTATATGTGGGAAAAAGTCGTGACAATTTGATTGATTTATTTGATGAAGAATCGAAAAAAAAACTATACTATAGTGGCGCATTAAGCGACAGATATCAAGTTCGATTCCCGGTCGCAGTTGATCAGTGTGCACGCGTTTAGTTTTCATTACTGATTTATACAGACATATACAATATGTATTATATATATTTACAGTCTGTGGAGTGACTTAGTCGCGTTTCAGAATCAGCTTATTAGTTGCCGGTTTCAATTGGGCCGGCATAGTGGATGCTACCTTCAGTTACATAACTGTAGTAGCAGTCACATTCATTAATCGACCGCACTCCAGTTTAACATCAGACTGGTGCTTATCACATACAACATAACACATGGGTGCTGTCATATGTCTAGCCACAATAATAAAAAAGAAGATATGGAGGCGAACAAACTTATTACATCTTTTGAAGACAGGTGTGGACGAACGTAAAGTCCCGGGTTCGATTCCCGGTCGGAACAAATATTTGATTTAGCTTTTATTTGTAATAACATTAAATATTGGAAATATTTGTTAATAAAAAAAGAGATGGATATTAGCTTCGGGTCTGGTTATCAAAGAGTGGTAGGCAGTGGTACCCAGTCTGCCGATCCGGGGTAGTACCACCACTCACAAGTATACAGACAGTGAAGTGATTTAGTCACGTTTCGGGATCAGCTTGTAAGTTGCCGGTTCCATCTAGGCCGGCATAGTGGATGTGATTGCTAGTCACAGTTATTGAATTGTAGTAGCAGTGACTTTCATTTATGGACCACACTTGGGCTTAACATCAAGCGGGGTGCTGTCATATGTCTAGCCACAATAAAAAAATAAAAAAGAAGATAGAGGCGAACAAACCTATTACATAGGGAATCTTATCTCATTTAATATTCCCATTTTCATATAATTCCAACAGGGACATTTTTGTAGAAACACAATAACATCATACGGAGGAAAATTTTCGTCTCAATCCCTTTACGATTAGGACCTACGTACACTGTCTTTTCATTTTTTTTTTTTTTATTGTGACTCGACATATGACAGCACCCCGCTTGATCTTAAGCCGAAGTGTGGTCCATGAATGAATGTCTGCTAATGCAATTCAATAACTGTGAGTAGCAATCACATCCACTATGCCGGCCTAGATGGAACCGGCAACTTACAAGCTGATCCCGAAACGTGACCAAATCACTTCACGGTCTGTATACTTGTAAGTGGTGGTACTACACCGGATCGGCAGACTGGGTACCACTGCCTACCACTCTTTGATAACCAGACCCGAAGCAAATATCCATCTCTTTTTTTATTAACAAATATTTTCAATATTTAATATTATTAAATATTGCAATATTTAATATTATTAAATATTACAAATAAAAGCTATGAAACAAATATTTGCTTCGACCGGGGATCGAACCCGGGACTTTGGGCGCAACAAACCAATCGCTAAACCGTTCGTCCACGCCTGTCGTCATAGGCGTCATTATCTATTATGTCTGCATGTATTATGTAATATTTTCGTAGATTTTGCGCGAACATTGATTAATCAATCAATCAAATTGTCACGCCTTTTCCCACAGTGATAGGCAGAGACAATGGAGCGCCACTTACTACGATCGTTACACAATTTAATACACATTTATAAGTTTTAATAACTAAATCTATTTGCGTTTTAAGGAAAGTGCTCATTCCCTTACTATACATAATACATGCGTTTATTTTGGTTTCTATTTTACAATTTTATTTTATTATTTCACCGTGGTCTCTCCGTGATCACGATAGCTGCAAAGCTGTCAAAACGGCGGAATTTTTCGTCAAACATTGATGCTCGAACAACTGTCGTACGTCGAACATTGATTATTGAATAAAAAAAATATAATATAATAAAAATAAAAATTAATAATAATTAATTCATAAATAACCATTGCTTCGATGGTTTGGGCAGATGGAAAGGATGAGTAAAAGTAGATTGACGAAAGGAATTTATAAATCTGATGTGGAAGGATGCGTTAAACAAGGCAGTCCCAGGAGAGTGTTATCCGACCAAATCGGAGACATCCTCAAGAAAGCTAAGTTGCCCAGTGCCCATAACCACAGAGCCTGTATGAAGAAAATTGTAGATGTGAAGGAAGCAAGGGAGTTGTGTAAGAATCGTGGTAAGTGGCGCTCCATTGTCTCTGCCTATCCTCGTGGGAAAAAGGCGTGACAATATGATTGATTGAAAAATAAAATGGCGAATACTTTTATAAATAATACAACTAACAATTATTTGTAAGACATATATTTTAAAAACTATATTAAAATTAACGCTAAGACTAATCTATAGCGAGCACAGTAAATCTAATACGCACGTAAACTTCACGACATAAATATTTACCCTATATAAATACCAATAATTTTAATATTTATTTTTTAATTTATGGTTGACTTACAGCTAGGGTCTTCAACCCGCGGCCCGCCAGCTAAGTTCTTGCGGCCCGCGGCTTGACTTTAATTAACCAATAAAGATTATTGAAATTTGAAATTATGTATGTCTTTTATTTTATTGATAAGGTGGTAAAGTGTCGTGAAAAGTTGTGGCCCTTCGGACGATGTGAAATCGATGTTTGGCCCTTGCACTAAAAAAGGTTGAAGACCTATGACTTACAGCTACTAGGATATAGAATATAAACAAGATATCTTAAACTAATATAAAGCCATTTAACAGTCAACTGAAATTACAGGCAAAAAATGGATTTAAAAAAATAAAATAAAAAAGTGGGTAAAAAGTACATATTAACAAAAATAGTCAACTTAATATAAGAAAGTAAATTCATCAATTAAACTCATCATTTCAATCAAATTAATTTTAACGGATTTATGGTGTCAAAGAACTGTCTTCGACGAGCCTGGCAACCCCTAAACCGCATGGGTGCACCAACTCTGGGCCCCCGTCATTTGTATTTTTTATTGGTCCAGCCCCCCCTAGCCCGGCAATCCAAGAAGCAAGATAGACTTTTTATTTTTTTTTTATTAATTTTTTATTTTTTATTGTGACGCGACATATGACAGCACCCCGCTTGATGTTAAGCCAAAGTGTGGTCCATGAATGAATGTCACTGCTACTACAATTCAATAACTGTGAGTAGCAATCACATCCACTATGCCGGCCTAGATGGAACCGGCAACTTACAAGCTTATCCCGAAACGTGACCAAATCACTTCACGGTCTGTATACTTGTAAGTGGTGGTACTACCCCGGATCGGCAGACTGGGTACCACTGCCTACCACTCTTTGATAACCAGACCCGAAGCAAATATCCATCTCTTTTTTTTTATTAACAAATATTTGCAATATTTAATGTTATTAAATATTACAAATAAAAGCTATGAAACAAATATTTGCTCCGACCGGGGATCGAACCCGGGACTTTACGCGCAACAAACCAATCGCTAAACCGTTCGTCCACGCCGGTCGTCAACTTAGTCTTAAGTCCTAACTCTTGACTGTCGATTTCGAGTGGTCGTCGGTCAGCGTAGAGCCGTAAGCCAAAGCAATAAACTAAATACATACTAAAATAACCATAAATATAATAAACTAGGTAAATGCCACTAAATAAAACATTCGCAAGATTGGCATACTCGTACACTTGTATTTTTATTTTATTTTTATTGTGACTCTCTATATGACAGCACTCCGCTTGATGTTAGAGTGTGGTTCATGAATGGATGCCACTGCTACTACAATTCAATAACTGTGAGTAGCAATCACATCCACTATACCGGCCTACATAGCATACAAACAATCGGCCTACACAAACTATTTTACTTTTAATCAACAAATATATCTTTGGCCGGCATAGTGACGGCGACTGTGGCAGCCCTGAACTTACTCTTTTTCAGTCGTGGTCACTCTTGGACCTCCTCTTGCTTATTATCATGCGGGTCGAGGTCAGATGTCGTGTCACAATAAAATTAAAAAATAAAGCTGGGTTGCTCTACTGCTTAGCTAGTACAGAAGTTTAAATCAAGCTTGTTTTGTCGCATCAGCTATTCAGCCTGCTTTTAATTTGGCAAATTTAAACTTTTAAGCTGACAGTAAAACTTAAACAAGGTGACCGTGGTGTAGTAGTAGTGCAATGGTTACGCAAACCGAGAGCAATGTATGTTTTATATATGTACTTTGGTTGTTCTGTTTCTATGATACAAGCACGTTAATAGCTTAGTATAAATAAAATTTAAAAAAAAACGTTTCACTGTCCTTACACTTTACTCCACCACACTATCTGAGATAGCAGACTAGCCAACCAACTCTTAAATCATAACTATAAAGTAATATATGTTTATTCATGTGAATGGATGCGTTAAAAAAGGCAGGCTCAGGATGGTGTTTTCCGGCCAAATCGGACACATCCTCAAAAAAGTTGGATTACCTAGTGCCCATAACCATAGAGCTTGGTATGAAGAGAACTGTGGATGTGGATGTGGATGTAGTGGCCTGTGGGAAAAAGGCGTGACAATTTGATTGATTGATGGATATTCACGAAACTAATGATGTCCTTAAAATTGTAATAATTATATTTTTTGACTAGCTGTGCCCGCGGTTTCACCCGCGTAAAATTTGGTTTATAACACAGTCATAAAAAGGAGGAGGTTCTCAATTCGACTTTTTTGTATTTATAACTCGATAACTCATATAAAAATGACAGACGGAAATAAAAATAAATATATATTCCAAACAGTTAAACCTATAGTCAATTGGAAACTATAGTCAAAAATATATTTTTTAAAGTAAAAGTAACCCAAGTACCTCCAAAAATAAAAACCGTAACGAACAAACTCACATTCACATATATAACAATAGTAGGATATGCATTAGTAACAGAAGGAAATAACAATAACGAAAAATGTCAAACAGCTGAAAGTATAGTCTATGGAAAGTATAGTGTATAGTTGTAGTATAGTGTACAGTTGATTGGATTAGATGTTGACGTGACTGACGGTTATACAGTGCGATGGTATTATAGTACTCAGGGTTTGAACCAACTCCTTGTACCTATTTTTATAAAAGGAAAAATAAAATTTTGCCAAACAACTTTTTTATTTTTCGTAATTTTTTTATTATTTTTTATTAAAAAGTATTTTATGTTACTTCTGATACCTCCAAGAATATATGTACAAAATTTCATGATGATCGGTTGAGCAGTTTTTGCGTGAAAGCGTAACAAACAAACGGACATTCACATTTATAATAATAGTAAGATAATAATAATAATTTGTTTTTAATTCTCAACAGCTTGATATATTTTCTTTAGTTTACCCAAAATCAATTTCTAAACACTCGCAATTTTGTATGGGAAAATGTTTTTATTTTATTTTATTTATTATAAAGGAATTTTTCTAAAACAAAAGTAGCCTAAGTTACTCCTTATTACATCAGCTATCTGCCAATAAAAGTCCCGTCAAAATCGGTCCAGCCATTCCAGAGATTAGCCGGAACAAACAGACAGACAGACAGACAGACAGACAAAAATTGTAAAAAATGTTATTTTGGTGTATGTACCGTATATATATTCATATACATGTATTAAAAAACGGTTATTTCAATATTGCAAACAGACACTCCAATTTTATTATATGTATAGATGATTATATTTATGATGTTTTAATTAAGATAGTATTATATTAAAGGAGAAAAATAAGAAAATTTACAGATACTTCGCACAGCATATAAACGCACAATACATTAAATACTCCTAAAATATAATTAATATAAATTAAATTAATACATATAGAAAATCAAGTTTTATTTTATTGTGTCTCGAGATTGAGATTGAGCCGCTTAAGCGAAGGGGGGTTTAAGAGCGGCAACGAAAACCAACAGTTGTCTTAGTGGCCATTACTAGGCCGGCCAATTAAAACATTACATTGCGCAAACACCATGATTAATTGTTGCGGCTTATTACAAAAATACAAATGGCTACGACCATTAGATATTTTAGAGGGTGTCTAAATAGTTATGAAAAAAATAAGGACTGAATAACTTACTCCTTAATATTTAAATAGTTTTTTCTAATTTTTCTTTATTATCTTGGTAATCTAGCTTATTCAATAAGTAGTTCGTAAATAGTCTAAAATAAATATTAATACATTTATTCTTATACAGTTACTATTTGAGTAACTTTTTGTGTAACTTACAATAAAAATTTGGAAGGTCAAGTATTTAATGCAGAAAAAAAGGACTCTGTTCACGGTTGTCTAATTGCCAAAAGTTTTTAGGAACGCGGCATTAATAAGAGTGCTTAGCTTCTGTATAGGATAAACACGCGGCCTCTCCCTCTCTCTCTTCTTAACGTAGCTGCGGTGGCTTCAAAGCTCTTGAAACTACCTATTTACGATACTATGTGTTCTCTCCATCCTGTAACCTTGGATCCTTCAAGCGATGCGTCAAGAGTCGATGCGTTTGGCCGGCATAGTGACGGCGACTGGGACAGCCGTGAAGTCTCGGATTTAGAAATCGTCGGCACTCTTGGACCTCTTCCTGTTTGCTATCAAGCGGGTCGAGGTCAGATGTCGAGTCACAATAAAAAAATATATGAACAATACTAAGTTACAAAAAGCATTTATTTTATTTTATTTTTGCATTTGGTTTAGTTTAGTACTACTTTCACAAAACAAACTACTCTCAGTGACCAAGATAGCAGCAAAGCTCTCGGTCGGAATAAAAAATTGTACAATCAATAACCAAAACTTAGTCGACTATAAATTATCTAGGAATAAATCGTAGCAGATAATAAAATAGTAAATAACATCCTTATAATAATATTTTCTTAAATTTTGCGCGAACATTGATTTAACATGATAACATGAATTAAACAAATTTTATGCGGCTTACTATCGCGTTTATTTTGGTTTAGATTTTACAATTTTTTATTATTCCAACGTTTCGAGAGCTTTGCAGCCATCGTGGTCACGTCGTCCTATTTGTTGATGCTTTTATTGTTTCCAAAACTACCCCGTTTGATATTTTGTTTTTCTGTTCCCGGTTTATTTCAATTTTTTGCAAAAATTACTGACTTTGTTTAATTTATCCTTATAATAAGTCAATTAAAGACTACTTTTTAGTGATCAGTATCCTAAGTATGTAGTACAATGAAAATAAATTAAATACTGATAGTTATCTATCTGCTATTATAAATATACTGTGTCTTTTCTTGCTTGGCACAAGTAGTAAACAAAAATGAAAATCACAATTTCCCATGCCATTTATCTAAGTAAACTGTTTAATCTATACAATAAACATACACAATACAACAAACGCACAAAAGTTAATAAAATCGCACATATACAATATATTGATATTTTTTATCAAAACCCATTTATATAAAAACGGTAATTCACAAATGACAAATGTTATGCGAATAATAATAATAAAACCATTTTAAACGTAATTTATATAATATATATTTTTGTATTGATTCGCGTCAGTAGTAATTGTTGTTTTTTTATCGTTAATTTGTCATTATGCCAAAAGTAACAAACTTAAAGTAAACTTCCAAGTAAGAAAAAATAGACTATAGAACTTTATCTCTTACTCGCAATGCACGATGTTTGGTGAAATCGGTCTTTACCTTACCTTACCTCACCTTACTAAACGAAGATCATGTTTTAATTTACCATTTCTACTTGTAGAATAGAGCAATGACATGGTCACCTGAAAATTCTAAAACGAAATATATTTACTGAATATCAATCAAATTGTCACGCCTTTTTCCCACGGGGATAGGCAGAGACAATGGAGCGCCTCTTACCACGATCCTTACACAACTCCCTTGCTTCCTTCACATCCACAATTCTCTTCATACAGGCTCTGTGGTTATGGGCACTAGGCAAACTAGCTTTCTTGAGGATGTCTCCGATTTGGTCGGAAAACACGGAATATATTTACGAAATATAATAACACTCGTATGTTTGTATCTACAGGCTCAGCGCTTAACTGAGAATTGTTGCGAAAGGTTGCTGCGGTAGTGTGGCTTATTTGATAATTACCGCAAGGCCTCCCACTAGATGGATTGACGACATAGTAAAAGTCACGAATAAGTGGATGGAACTGGCATCTTGTCGTTCGAAATGGAGCTTCAAGGGGGAGGCCTATGTACAGCGGTGGACGCCTTTTGGCTGATGATGATTAGTAGGTTATTTAACTGTAGTAGGTGGTTCATAGAGCTCATTACATTTCATTAAAATCAGCTTAGTTGCTTGAAGAAGCGCCACTTGCCATGATCCTAACACAACTCCCTTGCTTCGCTCACATCCACAATTCTCTTCATACAAGCACTAAGGCCAACTAACTATTTTATTTTGACTGTCATATGTCAAGCCAAAATGAAAAAGAATAACTGCTACTCGCAGGTATGTAACTATAGTGGCTGTCATCTCCATTAATGGATTGTACTCCAGCTTAACATCAGGTGGAGTGCTGACAAATGTCGAGCCTAAAAACAATAAGTCGACAATGGCTACTTAAGCCGAGTGGCACTGGTTCGAAATCACTCACCGGTACCAATGTATCTTTGATATATGTACTTTGATTGTCCTGTTTCTATGATACAAGCAATTTGGTAGCTTAGTATAGAAATGTATAATAAAAAATAATAATATATACTTACTATTCGTTTGTATTAAACATTTCTTGTAACAGCTTAATACACATGGATAAAATTACATTTTTAAGGTTACGGGGGTTTTGGTCCCTCTGGAAAAATTAAATAAAAATATTTTTTAAAAGCTAAGACATTCGTGTGACACGCTTAGCGCACCAGGCCCGCTACTTATAATATGCCGGGTTCCATTCCCGGTCGGAGCAAAGATTGGTTCATAGAATTTATTTGTTTTATTTAAATAATTACATTCAATACCAGAAATAATTGGATTTAAAAAAAGACAGATATTTTCAGTGGAGCCCAGTCTGCCGATCCTGGGTAGACCACCACTTTAAAGTGTACAGACCGTGAAGTGACTCAGTTGCGTTTTCAAATAGGCCGGCATGCGACTTCTACTACAGTTACCACTGTCTACCACTCTTTGACAACCAGAGACGAAGCAAATATTTGCATCTATTTTTATTTATTAACAAATATTTGTAAATTTCATAAATATAGAATTTGATGAAAAAAAAACTGCTTCTCCTAATTGTAGCTCATGTGATCAAGTGGAGGACGTTGAACACGTACTGAAGGTATGTGTGAGATATAAAGCCGATAGACAACAATTGATGCAAAGTCTTAATTTGAACAAATGGGATATTGGTGGATTTAATGCGGTTTTAGCAGATCCTTTGTCTAAGTCAGAGCAATGTGTTTATACATTTATAAGTAAAATAATTAAAAATAGATCATAGGATCTTTTAGATAAAAAGTTTAATTTAGATTAATGGTTAGTTTTAAGAAATAATTTTAAGGTAGATGTTAAGATATTTTGTTAATTAGATTAAGTTACGATGGGACTGACTTAACCAAATTAGGTTCAAAGTCCCTAAATAAATATGAATTAAAAAAAATATATATATAGAATATTACAAATATAAGCTATGAAAGAAATAATGATTTGCCAGCCCATGTGTTCTCTCCCTCCTATAACTTTAGATCCTTCCAGCGATGCGTGAAGAAGCACCTTTGGCCGGCATAGGGACGGTGACTGAGGCAGCCATGAACTAACTCGGTTCTTTCAGTCATCGTCACTTTTGGATCTCCTCAGGCGCGTCTAGGTCAAATGTCCCAATAAATAAATATTTACTCCGACCGGGAATCAAACCGGAGACTTTCCGCGTAACGGACTATCGCTAAGGGTGGCTCTAACCTTAGCGATAGCTATATTTTGATAGGAAACTGTAAGACCTTAGCACGCCGTATATAAATTTATATTAAACTAGCTGACCCGGCGAACTTCGTACCGCCTAAAAGTGAATGAATGCCATGTTACAGATTAGCTTAACTTAAGTTGTTGTGAATTGAAAAAATTAATATATTTGTTTTTCTTTATAAATAATACAATATAGGTTTTTGAGCATTATATTTTTACTGATATGCCTAAATGTACAATTTGTATTTTCTTAGATTTTGCGCGAACATTGATTAATGAATTAAACAAATTTTATGCGGCTTACTATCGCGTTTATTTTGGTTTTGATTTTACAATTATTTTTTTTTATTATTCCGACGTTTCGAGAGCTTTGCAGCCATCGTGGTCACGGAGAGAAACGTCGGAATAATAAAAAATTGTAAAATCAAAACCAAAATAAACGCGATAGTAAGCCGCATAAAATTTGTTTAATTCATTTGTACAATTTGTTTTTATTTCTCAACATCCTCCCAGCAAAGAACAGAAATAAATAAAGTTGTATATCAAAGAAAATAGATGTCTTCTTAAATCTATTTTCGGAGGTGCGTCCATTTCTCGTTGCAGATTGTATACTTACCTCAAGATAATTCGAAATAAATGACCTTTGTTCTTGATTCAACACCGGTAGAAACTGTTCCTTAAATAATTCCAACGATTGCATATTTTTAGACTGATTTTTGTCTACATATTCCTTTAGTAGTTTCTTCATCTCATCCATCCTCTTAGAATTGGTTTGATCAGCCTCATTGTCAGAGGCATTAATGCTACAAAATATAATAATCTTAAAATAAGCAAATATTAACTAATTTTTATATCTGGTTAAATATTTTAGTTTTAGATTGAAAGGTGCCGGAGTTCAGTAAGATAGACTTAGCTTAAAATCGCGATACAGTGTAATATCATGCGGGATAAAGCCAAATCGTGCTAACACTAAATGTAGGATACGGAAAAAGATACACGGAGAGACTGTGAGTCGGAAAGAGTCTCTGCAGCATAGCTTTCGAAACGTCGGAATAATAAAATAAAATTGTAAAATCAAAATCAACGCTACCGCGTAAGCAGCATAAATTTGTTTAATTCAATCCCTGATTATAATCAATGTTTGCGCAAAATCTAAAAAAATAAATATATATTTTGTGATTTCCATTCCAACCTTGAGTTCCCTGATATAAGTAAGCAAGGGAATGTCCAACAGAGTTGACGTTAATAAACACAGATTCAGTTTAAGGTTGCCTTAGACGTTGTCTCTATGCGATGTGTCTAATATTATAAATACTCGTAAATGACTAACCTGACAAACCCACGGTGGGAATCATATAACACATTTTGTGGTTCTTTCGTTGATACACTTACTTTCAAATTTGGCTGAACTGTCAAAAGAAATAAAAAATTAGACCCTACTCGCACAAACAAGGAATTAATCAAACTCTCATTCTTGAATAAAGCACAGACACCGACACCGACCACAACTATCTCACCCTCATTCACATCCACAATTCTCTACAAATAAACTCTATTGATTTCTTTAATTTCAAAATAATCAGACTACGAATTGAGGAAAATTGTGGGTAAAAGGCGTGACAATGTGAAATTGAAATTCAAGCGACTCTTTTAAAATGTTTCAATTGTATTTCATGAGATATTTTTAAAATCGTAAAAATATCTCATAACACACTTTAATTTTAATTCTAATGAATGCATTCTAGTTAACTCCTAATTTTTCATTATTAAAATTATCACAAATTTTTGCCCAATTTTAATTGCCCAATAAATTGTTTGAGAAAACTAGAGAAATCAAAGACCAGTAACGATCTGGGCGTCAACGCTCACATGCTCCAGCAACTATTAAAAGCTCTCAAACGCAGAGTTCAAAGAATCTTGTATCGGATAAAAACATTATGACCCGTAAAATGAATATCAGACAAAACTCAATCAGCCGTATTATCAAAACATAAGCAGTTAGCGAAGCATGCAGACGGTGGTTAGAAAAAAACTTTTTATCACAAATGAAAAGATATTTATTGAACATGAAAAACATAAATACATTGTACATTTTATTAATTTGTTTATCCAAAATTATTAAAATTTAAGCACATTCATCTTAAGTAGCCTTTAAAGTGGATCCATGGGCAGAAAATGTGAATTATCTAGGGTTTGCATTTTTGTAAACATTGTCAAAATTTGGTATTAAAATCAGTTGTAAAACTCTTAAATCAAATTATTTAAAAGAAATCATGGATTCTGCCTCAATCCATGAAAACTAGTCTATAAAGCAAAAACAACCAAGCCTGGCTTCAGAACTTAACCTAATGATATATAATAAGTCCTGAAGAATCGCTTTCAAGCACGCCTGTCCCTAATGCTTTAGATTGCAAAACATTGTAGGCGATTAAAGAAAAGGATATGGATAGATATTGCAGGCGCTTCCCCCACATTTACATTTATTCTCTTCGCACAAGCTTTATAGGCACTGTAGATCCCTGCTTCAAAATTATGAAAGAAGTTGTCTTTAACAATCTTCTACATCCCCGATACATTTATCTCTAAATTATAAACCTCTCATGAATCTTTTTTCATAAATTTTTCTTTTATTATGACACGACATTTGACCACGACCCGCTTGGTGATAAGCAAGAGGATGTTCAAAAGTGACGACGACTTAAAACCCGAGTTAGTTCACGGTTGCCCCAGTCGCCATCACTATGCCGGCCAAAAATACATGCCAAAACTAATTCTAATTAGGATTGTATAAAATAGTAATGAAAGCAAAAGAAACATCTTAATTCATAACACGACTCTACAAAAAAAATTTCGTTCTTTGTCCTAAAGTTTATTTTATGATTTTCCGGTTAAATATGCACAAAAATAAAAAGAAAATACCTTTTTGTGGTATAAAGTTTGCTTTTGTGATAGTTATAGTAATAATACTCATTTTTGAATTTTTTTGAAATTTTAATTAATTTTAATATATTCACAAATACCGCGCGATCAGATTGGGGTTTTACCATTCACATAGTGCCACTAGATGGCACTCGAGTGATAAACAATGATCAGGTGTTTTGTACAAATCTAGAATAACTTAAAATATCGTCCCGAAAGTGTAAATATGATGTTGATGCATTTTGTTATATATGTGGCCAACTTATTAAAGTTCGAGACGTAAAATACAAACTAAAGACATCTTACGTTCTCTGTGAAGCCTACGAAGCATATTTTTTCGTTTATTTATATTTTTCGCATATATTTATGTTTGGAATCAAGACAAGACATGGGCTCCACATTTTGCTTGTAGTAATTGTAAAAGATGTTTGGAAGGTAAGCAATTTTTGAATAAACGATGCATTAAATATAATAGACATATTAATTTCTATATTTTAGGTTGGTATCGAGGTGAGAAAAGGTCTATGAAATTTGCAATACCAAGGATCTGGCGAGAGCCAAAAGACCACGTTAACGACAGCTACTTTTGCATTGTGAATCCGAGTAAAAGACGTAGAGATAAAAATGCAAAACCTATCGAATATACCTTGAATGTTCTTCTGCTCCAATCGCACATGATCAGACACAACCAGTACCTAAGCCACCGAAAAAATTATCGCAGAAAAGTACAGAAAAGTATTTTATCCGCAGTTATCAGAAGCAAAGCTGGAGTTTTTGTTGGTCCACAAATCAGACAGATTTTCACCGATGAAACATTGCCAACGTTGCTGAATCGTACTCAAAAATCGAGTGGGAATAGTTTCAAAGCAGTCATTTCTGGATTTTTGAAAATAACAAAGCTAAAAACTACGAAAAGCTAGTTGAGAATATGCTTAAAAATTTTAAGGCCATGGGCTGCAGGATGTCATTAAAAGTACATATGCTGCATGCTCATTTAGATAAATTTAAAAACAACATGGGAGCGTATTCAGAAGAGCAAGGAGAACGTTTTCATCAGGACATTATGAGCTTCGAACAACGTTATCAAGGCCAATACGATGAAAACATGATGGGACACTATATTTAGGGTTTATTAAGAGAAAGTACTTATGAACATAAAAGAAAAAGTAAAAGCGTGCACTTTTAAATTATTTTCTATTTTTTTGGAAATTGTTTTAATAATAAAACCTAATAAAAATAATAAACATGTTTATTTAAATGGTTTCATCTTCAATTAAAAATTAAAACCACAGATTTTGAAAAATATCGTTCAATCCGTCTCCTAAATACAAAAGCAAACTTATTCATGCCATATATTATTTTTTCGTCTAATTACGACCTAAAGAATAGAAATTTAATGCTTTAAAGTTAAAGACAAATTTTGTGTTGAACCGTGTAATTTTACCTATCTCATTTTTAATAATAATTGCCACAAATTAATTTAAAAAAATACTTATTGAGATTATTGAAATCCTAAACAGTTTTGTCTATTTATTTAAATTAAACACTAGTCTAATATTTGTTAAAAAAATATTTTCTGGGCTGGCTCCTAAAATATTGACTGATACCTAAATGATTATGTCATATGCGGGTGCCGTTTTTGGGTCACCGTTTCATTAAATTATGCGCGTGCGATCTTCTGGAGCGGACAGCGTAGATGCATTGCGGATGCATGTTAAGTATCAACATGTTATTGAATCGTACAGTAGTAATTGGATCGAAAATGCAGCAAAACTTTTTCTACTAGGACATACAGAGCTTAATACTAAATATAATTTTCTACCAGTTAACATTTGCCACATCGCTCGAAATACCGCAACCGATGGGGAAGAATAGTTCTAGAGTGGACACCACAAACCGGCAGATGCAGCGTAGATAGGCGATAGGCATTAGTAGGTAGGTAGGCATTAGTAGTGGGAACTAGGTACACTGACGACATAGTCACAAATAACCAGTGAATACAACTGGCATCTTGTCCTTCGAAATGGCGTTTTAAGGGGGAGCCCTATGTTTAGCAGTGATCGCCTTCTGGCTGATGATGATGATGATGAGCCTTTGTGAAAGATGCGAAAATAGACGTTGAAGTACTTGCCTCAAACATACCTTAGGTAAATAATTGTACTTACGTATATCAATGGATTGGAATTTTGGCGAAGATGAACCATTGGATTCTTTAGAAGTACTTGCACCATCATTAGATCCAAAAGCCCTTCGTAGTAAATTAATAAAGTCGTCATCTGGAGAAAAACCAACCATGAATTTACCCATTTAAAAGCAGTATATTCGGATTTATTTAGGAGTTGTCCGTTGACGGTCATTTACCACTTTCAAGAGTACTTTAAAGTTACCCAGTCGCTTAAAAGTGGACTGGGCCGACATGAGACTGGTTTGTTTATTTTACAGTAAGAGCAGTCTCTATTTAAGGCCCGCACTCCAGCCTAACATTAGACGGGGTGCTGTCATATATCAAGCCACAATGACTTAATATACTCATAAATAAGTAAAATTAAATTTTGTATATACCATGGGTATCGCATTCGCACTTTCTTTTTCTGGTAACAACTTCAACTGGGTTACATGGTCTTGGAACAATAAATTGTGGAGGTGGTTTTGTTAGGTCAACTCTGAAACATAAACAAAAGGTCTGATTAACAGGTAGACTATTTTCTGCACTAATTACTAGCGAATTTGTGACGCTACCAAAGTTAAAAAGGTCTAAGGAGCTGTCACATCCATTACGCAGGCCTGATTGTAAACGGCAACTTACAAGCTGATCCCGAAATCCGACACTTCTGGTTTGTAGGCGATGGTACAATCTCGGATTGACAGACTGGACTTTAATCAATCAATTAATTAAATTGACACGCCCTTTTCCCATATGGATTTGCAGAGATAATGGAGCGCCACTTGCCACGATCCGGACACAACTCTCTCGCTTCCCTCACATCCACAATTCTCTTCATACAAGCTATCGTAAAGCATGGGTACTAGGCAACCCAGCTTTCTTCTGGGCTCCACTGCCTACCAAGTGATTTAAAGCTGTGAAACGTCCATGCTGTCCATTCATGGACCGCACCTCGGATTACCATCAGACGTGGTGTTCTAATATTACAAGCCACAACTTAAAATAAATCGAGATTTCCAAACAGCGCTTAAAAAGTATTATTGATACTTACGCAACAGGCGGGTTCGCTTGTGTATAAGGAATTGAAGGCGGTGAATAATGAGTAGGCCTCACGACAACGGCTTTAATATCTAAAATAAAATAAAATAAAATGTTAAATTCATTATTTATTCATTTTATTAGATTTGTGTTAATGTCGAACATTTAATAGGAAGCAGTCAAATCTAATGCCGTGACGCTGAATGTAGTTAGTGGTGGTGGTTTTAGTGGTTTCTTTAATAAATCATCATTTCATGCATATACCTTTCTGATGGTAAGCAAGGGTGAGTCCAAGTGCGCCGACGATTGGTAAAATCGTTTCATTTTACGGTTGTCTCAGCCGTCGTCGATATGCCGGCCAATTACAAGAACGTTTAGTAGCTTATATGTCGCCGGTTCCAGGGTAACCGTGAACAGAATTATTTTATTCAAATTATTATTGCACTAATTTGTATAAATATCTTACACACATTTCAATAAATTACGTATTTGCTATAAGGTAACCTTGTCATAGTAGTAAATGAACGGTCTCGAAAACCAAGAGCCCCCAGTTTAAAATCAATTGCTGGTATAAATGTATCTTTGATATATGTGCTTTGGTCGTACTGTTTCTATAATTCAAGCACATTTAATAGTTTATTTAGTATAGGTATGATTTAAAAATTGTACTAATGTTAACATAAAAGAAAATATATACTAACCAGGGTAAGGATTCGGAGTTGATGGTGGTGAATAATACTGCTTAATATATTTCAGGGGCTCAGGAACTTGACTAAATTGTTGATGAGCTGGAGGTAACTGAGATCGAGATAACTGAGGTTGAGGTACCTGACTTGGGGGTAACAAAAATTGAGGTAAAAGCGATTGAGGCGACTGAGTTGGAGGTAGTTGAGATTGAGGTACCAGTGGTTGAGTTAACTGAGATCTAAGTAACTGAGGTTGAAGTACCTGAGTTGGAGGTAACTGAGAAGGAAGTAACTGAGGTAACTGAGTTGGAGGTATCTGATTTGGAGGTAACTGAGATTGAGGTGCTGGAAAAGGAAGATGTTGCTGCGGAGTCTGAGGCGCTACACTCTGGTCATATTTTAGTATTTTGTCTATAAGCACTTTAGGTATAATACCTTTTGTGAGGAAATCTTCCTGTTCTTTTGTTGAGGTATGGATGAACGAGCAATCATTTCTGTAGCAACAATTGTTTTGAAAATTGTGGCAAAATTTTGTAATATTTTGCATTAGCCCTATATCCAAAACATGGGCGTATCTACAGAAAGATCTCGTGCACGTTCCCCTAATATAATTCCTGCATGTCGACTTATCGCTAGAAAACCGCTGTACAGGTGGGTTTGGTGTTGAGTTGGGATTGGGGTTTGGGTTTGGATTTGGATTCGGGTTTGGATTTGGGTTTGGATTTGAGTTTGGATTTGGGTTTGGATTTGGGTTTATGTTTGGTATTGGGTTAGGGGTTGGGTTTAGTTTTGAGTTGGGGTTGGGGTTGAATATGGGATTGGGGTTGGGGTTTGGATTTGGATTCGGGTTTGGATTTGGGTTTGGATTTGAGTTTGGATTTGGGTTTATGTTTGGTATTGGGTTAGGGGTTGGGTTTAGTTTTGGGTTGGGGTTTGGTATTGGGTTGGCGTTTGGGTTTGGTTTTGGATAGGTATTTGTGTTTGGTTTCTGGGGTCCTGTTGTGTTGGTAATGGGTATACTTGATTGGGTTACTCTCATTGGTGCTGGTGCTGGTAGTGGCGGAGGTGGTGGAGGCGTTATATCGTAAATCTGTTGCGGTTTAGCATTTGTAGAATCCATTGCCTAAAAAGAAAAATATATGTTAAACAAATCTAAAATATTTATTTGAAATATCAAGGGCTCTTTTTTAGATTCGACATTTGATAAAACCTCGCCTGATGTTAGGCCTGTCTGCGGTCCATAAATGGAGGCAATTGCTGGTATAGTTAAAAGCAACGATCTTGTTGAACCTTTTAAGCTGATTTAAAAAGAAAACTATGTCACTTCAGTGTGTACCACCACACACATGAAAATGGTGGTATTACCCTGCTGACTAAGCAAATTATCACCAACTATTTCAGCCTTTCACTCTTAACAACCAGACCTGGAGTAAGTATCTGCTACATTGTATTGACAAATGTATACCTGATAATAATTAAATATTAAATAATCTGTCATAATTATAGTTTGATCATTTTGCACACCTAATCTATCCAAAATTAAGGATATTATCCAAATACATTTATAATATACTAGCTGCATATCCTGGCGTTGCCCAGGTCAATCATTAGTTTTTCATTAATTTATTTAATCAGTTTTTCTATTTTGTAACATGAAAAAGTAGTTATAGTGAAGCAACTATTATAGTTAACATTTTTTATAGATTTTAATGTGTTCTTAAAAATTGCAGAACATTATTTTGTTTTATCGTCAATAGTTTTGGCAGTGTACGCGATGTAAAGAATTTTATGAGTAATTTTTTTACACCTTAGGTTACATTATTAGAGATTTCGTACGGAACTCTAAACTTTTTAAAAATTCAATATAGCCTATGTTACTCACAAAGAATGTAGCTTTCTAATGGTGAGAATTTTTTTGAAATCGGCACAGTAGTTTTTGAGTTTATTCATTACAAATAAACGCACACACAAAAATACAAATCTTTCCTTTTTATAATATTAGTATAGATATGCAACTGTTCATACAATTAAGCCCAAGTCCCCATATAAAATGAATGATGTCCTTTACTGAAAATAAATTGTTGCTTTATTTATTATATTTGTATATATACAATATTATTAGCAAAAGATTATAAGCATGTATAATCTTGGTTGTAAGCAGCAAAATATACTTTATGCTCAAGTAAATAAGAATGAATATTGAACCGAACCTTAAATATTATTGTCTATAACGACTTCGTGTTTAAAGAATTAAGATCTGTTTTTCAATTGATATTCGTATGAATTATTTATACTGTTTGTCTCCTGTGTTTGAACATTTTTAACGTTTTGTGATCCATTTTATTGTATTATACTCGTATATAGTGTCGAGTTATTAAATTAAGCGACCGTGGTGTAGTGGCAGAACCACCCACCGGCTTCAATGTATCTTTGATATAAGCACTTTGGTTGTCCTGTTTCTATGTTTCACTTTAGTAGCTTAGTATATAAAAATGTAAATCAATAAAGAGGAATAATAATAATTACTCTGAGGAAAGTTTTAGTTATTTTTAGAACAGCAATTTTATATTATAGATAGTTATATGTGGGAATTAAGGCGTAAAATTAATGATCATTTCTTTGGAGTAAATACAACATTAGATACATAATTAATTAAACAAATTTTATGCGGCTTACTATCGCGTTTTTTTGTTAATTATTTGTTTATTGATTTAAATAAATTATTTGCTGTGTACTATCGCGAATATTTTTAATTATAAATTTGTTTAATAAATTTAAACAATTTTTATACGGCTTACTATCGCGATTATTGTTGATTATTAGTTTGTTCAATGTATTAAACATATTTTATGCGGTTTACTATCTCGTTTATTTTTTGTTATGAAATTGTTTAATTAATTAATCAATGTTCGCGCAAAATATATAAAACAAGAAACAATAAGTATTCAATAAACATAGCTGTAACCTAATGATATATTTATAGACAATTATAATACACGTTGATTAGCAATCAATCAATCAATCAAATTGTCAGGCTTTTTCCCAACATTTGCTTAAAATGATTAGCTGTAGTTAAGCTCGCTGATGTACTGTAAATAATGCAATAAAAATATTCTATTTTCTAATACATGCATAGGCAGAGACAATGGAGCGCTATTTGCTACGAACCTGACACTACCTCGCTTCCCTCACATCCACAACACTCTTTATATAAGCTCTACGGTCATGGCTTTCTTTGTCTCCGACTGTATTTTTAATAAATTAAATAGAAATTAGATGGATTAAAATTGAATAGAAAAATTCACGTGCACGTTGACCAACTTTGACTGGGAATTAAATCTGCTCTCTCCCACAAAGCTACACAGCGCCTACATAAATGCCTACATCATTGTTTAGTTCTTCTAAAGTTTAGCTACAGACACCGGGTTTGATTCCCGGTCTCAATCGGCCGACGTGCACTCGTGAATTCAATTTTTATTAATAATTTATATAGTAGTATAAAGCAATATGGCACAATATGAAACAATATGGCAAAAATACTAAACCTTTTTTTTTAATATACGTCTTTAGCTATGTTAAAACAGACGTGGTTAAATTTAGCGATTATGATTAGATATATGTTTATTAATTAAAATAAATTATTGTATACTTCATTTATTAGTAAAGTAAATAAGGTATCTATTGAAATTCTATTTATAAATAGGGCGTCAAATCGACGCCATATTGGTTCTAGTAATTCTAGACAAACAATGACCCAATTAAACTCAATAAAAATAAAAACAAAAGAAATAGAAAAATTGAATTTGGAATTAATAAAAAAAAAACATCACTCACCGAGGGTATTAACAAAAAACTCGCCCAATTTGTTGATGTAACAAATACTGAGTAATAAATCAAAATCGGTAATATGTCCTCTTTACATGAATACAATGTTGTAAATGCTATCTCGCTTACACCAGGGAACAATCACTTAAGAACGTTTCGTGTTTGCAAATCTGTTATAAACGACTCTACTTAGAAAATGATAGAATATTGACTTCTTATGTTAACTAGTATAAGATGTATACAAATTTATTGTTATTTGACTTCTTATTTAATAGTAATTCTCCCTAAGATTATATTAACCATAATAAAACTATAAATAAATAAAAAATATCATCCAAAGACGTCCCATAAGAGATTGGCAACATTTCCCCTTTGTATAGCGAGGCTAATGCGTTAATAGAAATAATTTCGAGCTTTCCTGTCTCCAGACTTCTCCGTCAGCCGCTTGGACAACTCCATAGTATTTTAAAATAATATTTGTTAATATTTATAAAGATGTTGTTAAGATTGTAATATTGTTGTAAAAACGAAACGGTTTGTAAATTAGGTTACTTACCTATATTTACTGCCATTTTACACGTCCCGGTTACCAGGTATCCGGCAGCGATATACCTGGCCGAATAACCAACTGGACTAACAGCTGGACTTACACTACTGTACATGTTAGTCCGGCTGCAGGCTATCCGGCAACCGGGACATGTGAAATGGTTGATGGCTGATCCAGTTTACATCCGGCGACTGCTTACGCCCGTATGCCATGATATTTTAAGAGAAGACGTAGTTATTTTATACGCGCTGATTTTAGCACGTTAAAACTATGCTAATTAGCAAACCTGAACTCTGTGTCGCAATGCAGAGCAACATATATTTGTCTTTGTATCGCTCTCAATAACTATCGTTTGGTCCAACTTCTACTTCATCGTGATTGACCGTTTAAACTCGTACTATTTGCGAACACTAAAACTGGTGTACATAACGTATTTACCTCATTTTACCTAATATCATTGCCGGTATGTGTTAATGTTGCCATACATCCTCATACACTTTGCATGGGGATGTATAGTAAGTAGCTTTCGCATGTTCCGCACGGACTAAGTGCCTTTTACACGTTTCAGTTGCCGGATAGTCGTTGTCAAATACTCGGCGGCGAAGTGTATGGGCATTACGCCGGAACGTGTAAAGCTACCGTACATGCCTGTACGAGAAGGCCTATGATCGAGTGAACAGGAGTGAATTGTGGCAGCAGCTGTCCGGGTTTGGGTTGGGGGAGCGTTTGGTCCGTGCACTGAAATCTCTCTATGAGGATTCCAGTGCATGTGTTCGAATTAACGGGGCGCTATCTGACTGGTTTGGCATCTCTAAAGGTGTCAGACAGGGATGTGTAGCGTCACCATGGCTCTTCAATCTATTCATGGACAGTTGTCTGAAAGAGTTGCGTGAAAGGAAGTATGGTTTAAGAATGAATGACTTGGTGATCAAATGTCTCTTGTACGCCGACGATCAAGTTATCCTTGCATCTTCGGCGTATGAGTTACAGGACATGGTTACTATAATGAATGCGGAATTAGAAAAGAAAGGTATGAAAGTGAATGTAAGTAAAACAAAAGTAATGGTTTTGGAGAGAGAGGATGAAATGACAGAATGTGAGATAACGATAGACGGAAAGAAAGTGGAACAAGTCAAACAATTTGTTTACTTGGGAAGTATGTTTACTAGGGATGGAAAGTGTGATGAAGATATTGAGAGAAGAGTGCAAAAGGGTAACGTAGTGAACGGTGCCATCCATAGTATAATGAACAGCCAAATAATGTCCCAAAAGTCACAGATGGCTGTTCATAATGCGGTGCTTGTTCCTACATTAATGTATGGGAGTGAAGGTTGGGTATGGCAGAAGAAGCATGAGAGTAGAATTAACGCTGTAGAAATGCGGTCGTTAAGGAGTGTATGTGGAGTGACGATAGCGGATAGAATAAGGAATAGCACACTGCGTGATAGATGTGGTTTGAAAGAAGATGTAGTGACAAGGTTTGACAAAGGAATGCTTCGATGGTTTGGGCACATGGAAAGGATGAGTGAAAGTAGATTGACGAAAGGAATTTATAAATCTGATGTGGATGGATGCGTTAAACAAGGCAGGCCCAGGAGCGTGTTTTCCGACCAAATCGGAGACATCCTCAAAAAAGCTAGGTTGCCTAGTGCCCATAACCACAGAGCCTGTATGAAGAGAATTGTGGATGTGAAGGAAGCAAGGGAGCTGTGTAAGGATCGTGGTAAGTGGCGCTCCATTGTCTCTGCCTATCCCTGTGGGAAAAAGGCGTGACAATTTGATTGATTGATTGATTGACATGCCTGTACTTTGCCGCCGGTTGCCGTGTGAAAAGACACTTAGGCTAGCAAAATTTTTTTAAATCCAAATATCAACTCTAGACATAATAAGTTGAGCTAAATTGAGCTTTATTATTTACACAGCTAAAATTGCCTGAACTTTCTGGATTGGATCGGTATTTCTAAGTGTTTTTAATGGCGCTTATTATAAATGCCGGCAGATAAAAAGAGGGCTGGCATCCAAGCTGCGCAATAACTTCTTTTATTTCACATTCACTTTTCGTTTTTTAATGTGTATAAATTTGAAAATATTATCAATTATAAGCACGACAGAATAGATGAGCGACTTGCTCCTACCACAGTTGTCCAGCGCCTTCTAATCAGCCGATCCTTATCCTGTGCAACTTAAAAGTCAGCTCTTTTTTCATCTATCGGAATCTATGCCCTTTAATTTTTATAATTTTCTGAATTAAACAAATTTTATGCGTCTTACTATCGCGTTTATTTTGGTTATTGAGTATTATTAGTAAGCCGCATAAAATTTGTTTAATTCAGTAATCAATATTCGCGCAAAATTTAAGAAAATACTTTTATAATATTTTATTAGATATTGCGCGAACATTGATTAATGAATTAAACAAATTTTATGCGGCTTACTATCGAGTTTATTTTGGTTTTGAGTTTACAATTTTTATTTTATTATATTATTCCGGCGTTTCGAGAGCTTTGCCAGCCACGTGGTCACGGAGAAACATAAAATAAAATTGTAAAATCAAAACTAAAATAAACGTGATAGTAAGCCGCATAAAATTTGTTTAATTCATTAACTTTTATGTGAAAAATTCAGTGACAAACATATCTTAATGTTTGTATAGCTTGTCTAACTATAAATAACGCGCCCCTCCACTTTATTAGTTTATTTAAATGTGTGAATACAAATATTACTAATTATACTACTATACTTTATCAGCGTGCTTCTCCTTTTGTGTCTAACCAGCAACTAAATGACCAATTACAATTGCATTTTCGGTATGTTGCATTCATATTTAATGTTTGCTCGTGTGCTCAAATGCGGTGGAGGAGCGCGTCATTTTGGCTTACACAGACAGACATGATAGTGATCATGTATATACCTAAATATAGCGGACTTTTTATTAAAACTATTTAAACTGTTTTTGCAGCGCAGGACAAAGTGCTCTATTTTCTTCATACAAGCTCTATGGTTATGGTCACTAGGCAACCCAGCTTTCTTAAGGATGTCTCCGTTTTGGTCGGAGAACACCATCAATAAAAAAGAAATTACTTTTATCTGGTTATTCATTGAAAACCTTGCTTCATGTCACCCGAGCTTCAGAGAAAAACACGCAATCTAACACTCCATCAAACAAGGGTAGACATAATTGCTGAAGCCTACAAGAAAAGTCACTCTCAACAATATACTAAATAGTGAAAATTTTAACCAATTAGCGCCACATTAAGAGGCTTAACCCATTTAGTTGGTGCGTAAAACACGCTAAAGTTGTATTGGGATTTTACTTTAGTATTGAACCCGGTAGAAAAAAAGCGCTGGCATTAAATCTGCGCTTGTTTTGTTATCTACTTATTTTTCGATTTACAAATGTGTATAAATTTTAAAATATTTTATATTACTAGCTGACACGGCGAACTTCATACCGCCTAAAAGTCAATGAATGTTGTGTTACAGATTAGCCGAACTTAAGTTGGGTGAATCAAAAATTTAAATCGATTCAAATCTTTGTTGTAAATGAGCTTTTTTATTGTGACTCGACATATTATAATCGTTTCTCTTTATAAATAATACAACATAGGTTTTTGCTGATATGCCAAACTTTTTCTTAGTTTACTCAAAATAAATTTCTGAATGCAATGTTGTATGGAAACATGTTTTTCTTTTATTTTATTTAATACTATTCACACAATATATAATAGATAGATTTTGTGATTGTGGATGAAAGGTTGAAAGTCAATGTTGTCGATACGAGGGTTTATCGCGGGGTCAACATTGGAACAGACCATTTTTTTGTAATGTCAAGAATAAATGGTCTGTTCAAGGGTTGGAGAAACCGCAGTCGTAAATCGACAACACAGTTGACAAGAATAAAAGGAGAAAAGTTGCAAGATGCAGAAGTGAAAGAGGAGTATGTAAGTAAGTTACGTGAGAAAATAGGAGATGCCTGTAATCATGAGAATGATAGTGTGGAGGAAGTATGGATGAAATTGAGGAATGGTATGACAGAAGCTGCAGAAGAAGTGTGTGGAGTGAGCAAGAGGAAGAATGTAAGGCCCAACATGTGGTGGGATAAGGAAACGGAAGTATTAGTATGCGAGAAGAAGAAAAAATGGCAGGATCTACTAGCAGTTAAAGCTAGTAGACGAACAAACGCGGGTAAGAACGATGAGGATGTATGTAAGGTAATGAATGAATATAAGGAAATAAAAATTAAAGTGAAAGAATGTATAGAACGAAAGAAGAAAGAGGTGAAAGAGGATATCGAGAGGAAATTCTCCAGAAATTTCCGGGATAATATCAAACTGTTCTGGAAACAGGTTAAGATAGCCCGGGGAGGACTGGAGAAGTCTAAAGTGAATGTGGTTAGGGATTCGAATGGCGATTTAGTGACTGAAGAGAAGAAAGTGTTAGGACGATGGAAGGAGTATTTTGAAAGTTTATTTGTGGAGGATGATAATACAGCACCAGAGTGTGTCGATGTGTCCTCCACGCTGAATGAAAGTGAATCTGAATGTGATATAGATGTGAAAGAGATTGTGAATGCATTGAAAAGAATGAAAGTTGGAAAAGCGGCTGTTTGTGACAGAATAACTGTCGAGATGCTGAAGGGCGGTGGTCAGCTGGTGGCTTCCTGGTTGTGTCTCCTTTTCAGTAAGAGCTGGGTGAACGGTCTTGTACCAGGGGACTGGCGCAAGGCTGTCATTGTACCACTATACAAGGGGAGGGGGTCGCAACAGGAACCCAAAAATTACCGCGGCATCAGCCTTCTCAGTATTGTTGGCAAGTTGTATGCGAAAGTATTGATTGAAAGGGTGATGCATGAAACAGATGATAAAGTTTGGGATGCGCAAGCGGGATTTAGGAAAGGGATGGGATGTATGGATCAGATCTTCTCTCTAAGATGCGTCAGCGAAAAAGTGTTGGCAAAGCACCAGAAGGTGTTTTGTGCTTTTGTTGACCTTGAGAAGGCCTATGATCGAGTGAACAGGAGTGAATTGTGGCAGCAGCTGTCCGGGTTTGGGTTGGGGGAGCGTTTGGTTCGTGCACTGAAATCTCTCTATGAGGATTCCAGTGCATGTGTTCGAATTAACGGGGCGCTATCTGACTGGTTTGGCATCTCTAAAGGTGTCAGACAGGGATGTGTAGCGTCACCATGGCTCTTCAATCTATTCATGGACAGTTGTCTGAAAGAGTTGCGTGAAAGGAAGTATGGTTTAAGAATGAATGACTTGGTGATCAAATGTCTCTTGTACGCCGACGATCAAGTTATCCTTGCATCTTCGGCGTATGAGTTACAGGAAATGGTCACTATAATGAATGCGGAATTAGAAAAGAAAGGTATGAAAGTGAATGTAAGTAAAACTAAGGTAATGGTTTTGGAGAGAGAGGATGAAATGACAGAATGTGAGATAATGATAGACGGAAAGAAAGTGGAACAAGTCAAACAATTTGTTTACTTGGGAAGTATGTTTACTAGGGATGGAAAGTGTGATGAAGATATTGAGAGAAGAGTGCAAAAGGGTAACGTAGTGAACGGTGCCATCCATAGTATAATGAGCAGCCAAATAATGTCCCAAAAGTCACGGATGGCTGTTCATAATGCGGTGCTTGTTCCTACATTAATGTATGGAAGTGAAGGGTGGGTATGGCAGAAGAAGCATGAGAGTAGAATTAACGCTGTAGAAATGCGGTCGTTAAGGAGTGTATGTGGAGTGACGATAGCTGATAGAATAAGGAATAGCACACTGTGTGATAGATGTGGTTTAAAAGAAGATGTAGTGACAAGGATTGACAAAGGAATGCTTCGATGGTTTGGGCACATGGAAAGGATGAGTGAAAGTAGATTGACGAAAGGAATTTATAAATCTGATGTGGATGGATGCGTTAAACAAGGCAGGCCTAGGAGAGTGTTTTCCGACCAAATCGGAGACATCCTTAAGAAAGCTAGGTTGCCTAGTGCCCATAACCATAGGGCCTGTATGAGGAGAATTGTGGATGTGAAGGAAGCAAGGGAGTTGTGTAAGGATCGTGGTAAGTGGCGCTCCATTGTCTCTGCCTATCCCTGTGGGAAAAAGGCGTGACAATTTGATTGATTGATTGACAATATATAACTTATAGCCTATGTGTTATTCTGATGTAAAAGCTATAATATTGTAAAGTTTCATTAAAATCAGTAGTTTTTGTGTGAAAGAGTAACAAACATACATCCTTACTTACAAACTTTCGCGTTTATAATATAAGTAAGGAAGTGCACCACTGTATAGATAGGCAGAATTGCTTCAGCTGCAGTTGTCCTGGGCTGTTCTAATCTGCCGATACTAATACTAAGCAGCTCAAAAACCAGCGCTCCTTTTATCTGCCGATATCTAAGGTTTAGAGTGACCTTGATCTTTTTACCCGTATACAATGTGGGCTGGTATAATTAATCAATTCTGCCGATCCGAACAACACTTACAAGGATCAGCTTGTAAGTTGCCAGTTCTAACTAGGCCGGCATAGTGGATGTGACTGCTACTTACAGTTATTGAATTGTAATAGCAGTGACATCCATTCATAGACCGCACTCCAGCTTTACATCAAGGGGTGCTGTCAAATGTGGAGTCAAAACAAAAAAAATAGTGACGGTGACTGAAAATCTTCGGTTCAAAATTCCTTACCGGTACCAAGGTATCTTTGGTGGTCCTGTTCACTTTTGGCAGCTTAGTATAGAGATGTAAAAAGGCAAAGAAAGCGTTAATGATTCCGAAAGCTTCCAATAGAACAGGAAGTATTCCTTTTACTCCCATTTTTCTATACAAGTAAAAGCTCTCGACCTGCTTAATACATTAATTAAAGGTAATTGAGGTATAAGATAATTAATTATTCCACGTCTTAGAAGCGCTTTTGGGCGTATAGCTGAAAACGGTTCGTGAAAATTCCTCCAGTCATCTTCAGAGGTAAATACCTGGGTGTGTGCTCTTTAACCGTGATGTTTTGACCTGTGGATCTTGTAAATCAATCAATCAAATTGGCACGCCTTTTTTCCACAGGGATAGGCAGAGACAGTGGAGGGATAATAGATGTAAATAAGGGGGATAATAGACTAAGTCCAAGACGTGGCGACAGGCGTGGTGCATTGGTTAACGCACCAGTTTGTTGTCCCGGGTTTGATTCTCGGTCGGAGCAAATATTTGTTTCATAGCTTTTATTTGTTTTTATTTTCATCATCAGCTAGAAGACGTCTACTGCTGGATATAGGCCTCCCCTTTAGAACGTCATTCCGAACGACAAGATGCCCGTTGCATCCACAGGTTAGTTGTATTCGTGACCTTTATTATGTCGTTAGTCCACCTAGTGGGAGGCCTACCTACGCTTGGTCTTCCGGTTCGTGGTATCTACTCAACTTCGTGGTCACATTCCTTCCTCACCGGTTGTCAGTTCCTCAAACGCTTTTATTTGTATCATTAGATTAAATATTTGTTAATAAAAAATCAGAGGCGGATATTTACTTCAGGTTTGGCTATTAGAGAGTGGTTGGCAGTGCTTCCCAGTCTATCGATACGGGGTCTGTATACCGGTAAGTGGTGGTACTACCCCGGATCGGCAGACTGGGTAAAAGACCACTCTCATAACAGTGTTTTTTTTTATTTGTACTAATAGGTCAAATTTTCAATGAGAAAGTAATAAAATCATTTAGGACAAGCTTTTTGCATTAATTAGGTTATGGGAGATGAGATTTTTATTTTTCATGAAAATAATTTGGGTGTTGGTCATATTGTTCAAGTGTCTCGAACCTTTATTTACCCCGCGTTAAGAATCTTTATTTATTACTATTATCAAATAAACATACACAAAGGACATCATTCATTTTGTAGGGGGTGGGGACTTGAGCTTAATTGTATTACCAGTTGCATATATTATACATATTAAAATAGTTTGATGTACGATTATTACAATGTAATTGGAATATATCCTTTATTTTGGATAGTTTAGGTATACAAAATGATCATACTATAAGTATGACAGTTTAAAGCAGAACTGTTAATAGCGTCTTTGTGATTGACAGACGATACAAAATCCATATCTTATTTTCTAAATATAACTCAATTGCACAGCAATTAAAAGCAAAATTAGTTTTATCAATACAAGTATAGAAACTACCATTTGTATATTTTTTATCATTTTGACATTACAAAAGTTATATATACGAGTCCCTTTGGTCACAAAGTGATTAATATAAAAAACTCAAATTAAAGATAACCAGAGTCTGTTTTAGTATTTTTATTTGCTTTTCTATACTAAGCTTCTATACTTATATAAAAGTACATATGTATATGAAAGATACCTTGGTACCGGCAAGGAGTTTTAAACCCGTGCTCTCGGTTTGCGTAACATTGCACTAGTAGTGATTTCTCCAATCCGGGGTAGTACTACCTTTTACAAGTATACAGACCGTGAAGTGACTAGGCCGGCATAGAGGATGTGCCCGCTATTTATAGTTATATAACTGTAGTAGCAATCACCTCTATTCAAGGACCGCACTCCAGCTTAACATCAGGCGGAGTGCTGCCATACTCGTAATAAAAAGAAAATAATATTCCAAATAAAGATTATTTAATAATTATTATTCATTATTTTTTTTACAACTCATATAGCTATTCAATCTGTACAATGAAAAGTAAAAAGGGAGAGGAGAAAAAAAATTGAAAAACTCCCTCTTTTAATAAGGCGAAAAATTGACGAGATTTCAGGCGGGATTTTTCAGGGCTTCATTATTGAAATATCGGGACAGGGTTTTTTATTAGCAAAATTCATCGCGGTCCTTTTATTATATTATTTCAGACATTTTTTGTCTTTTAATAAATCTTACGACGTGTTTGGATGTTAGTCATGTTTTTTTATCAGATATTTTATTAGGACTTGGACTTGCCTGATGCTAAGCAAAAGAAGGTCGTAGAACTAGTAAAAGAGTACCGACGACTGACAAAACTGTGTTATTTTATAGCTGCCTGTCGCCGTCACTAGGCCAGCCAAAGTTGCTTTTTTATTGTACATTTATATACTAAGCTACTAAAGTGCTATTATAGAAACAGGACAACCAAAGTACATATATCAAAGATACAAAGGTACCGGTGGTCTCGAACTCGTGCTCTCCGGGCCTTTTCACGTCTCACCTAAATTGTGAATGTGAAGGAAGCGAGGAAGTTGTGTCAGGATCGTGGCAAGTGGCGCTCCATTGTCTCTGCCTATCCCTGTGGGGAAAAGGCGGAACAAATTGATTGATTGATTAAAAGATCTCAGGTTATAGGATGGGCTAACACATAGGCTGGTAACCAGGAGTGCAACACGACAAAAAATTAGGGTTGTCTACCAATTCATTGTTTATAATAACTAAAAAGAATATCATCAAAAAGTTAAAGATATTTTTAAGTGCAACATTGTCTTGAGTTTATTTAATAGCACTTCTCGTTAAAAAAAAATAGCACAATCTTTCTATAGTCGCTTCCTGATGATAACATTTAAAAGCGAACGAACTGCCGCATGTAGGCAGTGGTAACCAGTCTGGGGTATACCACCACCCACAAGTATACAGACCGTGTATACTTGAGTCGCGTTTCAGGATCAGCTTGTAAATTGCCAGTTTCAACAAGGCCGAAATAGTGGGTGTGACTACTATTTACAGCTATTGAACTCAATCAATCAATTTTAATTTTCGTTTAATTTTATCATAATAATAAATGTTATTTAAGTCTTTAATAAATAAATCAATATTACAATCAATCAATCAAAATGTCACGCCTTTTTCCCACAGGGATAGGCAGAGACAATGGAGCGCCACTTACCACGATCCTTACATAACTCCCTTGCTTCCTTCACATCCACAATTCTCTTCATACAGGCTCTGTGATTATGGGCACTAGGCAACCTGGCTTTTTTGAGAATGTCTCCGATTTGGTCGGAAAACACTCTCCTGGACCTGCCTTGTTTAACGCATCCATCCACATCAGATTTATTTATATAGATTTTATTTAACTACAGTTAAATAAAAAAGTAACCACTGCCTACCACTCTTAAAATAGTTTATATATCTATGTAAGGAAGCGTTGGCACCCTGAAAGAGGTTATCCATTGTTTTTATGGGGTGTCCCTGTACATTTTTGCGCCCCTGCATTAATATTTAAAAATAATTTATCGAAGAACATTTAAGAACATTGTGGTGTAGTGGCAGTGCAATGGTTACGCAGGTTACGCACGGGTTCAAAACCACTTGCTGGCATAGCTTGTCTAACTATAAATGACTCGCCCCTCCGCTTTATTAGTTTATTTAAATGTGTGAATACAATATTACCAACTATACTATTATACTTTATTAACGTGCCCCTCCTTTTGTGTCCAACCACCATCTGAATGACCAATCACAATTGCATTTTCGGTGTGTTGTATTCATATTTTATATTCGCACGTGTGCTCTAATGCAGTGGAGAGGCGCGTCGTTTCGGCTTAGACAGACTCTACCAATGTATCTTTGATAATACCAGATATACTTGATAAAATATGTATTTTGTTTGTCCTGTTTCTATGATACAAGCACATTAGTATCATAGTATAGGAGCTGTTTCCAGAAAATATATTTTACTACGTTGGCGTTGTTAGCTAAAGTGCGACATTGTAATGCATTAATTATAAAATCATTTTCGTAACGCAATGCAGTAATATACAATTGTAGCCGGAAGTGGTGGCAAACACAGCGTTTCCGGTGTGGGAATGGCGCTCTTAGTGTATCCGGTTTTGTTATTAACTTAACCTTTAGTGTTTGACCCGTTAGCAGAAATAACCTCTATTGTTCAGTGTAGTTTTTACCTTTAGTGTACAGTGATAGCAGAGTTGACCGGGATAGTGACGGCGACTGGGGCAGTAGTAAGCTGATTTGTTTTTTTCAGCCGGTAGCACTCTTGGACCTCCTCTTGCTTTCCGTCAGGCAGGTCGAGGTCAGGTGTCGAGTAACAATAAAATTAAAAGTCGTCAGTTTCCTCTGGGCTTAAATGGAATATCAGGCTAATTAAGGTTGCAGTTTGTTATCAAATTATGCCACGATGCATATAGTTCTACTACAATACCGTGAAGTGACTTATTCGCGTTTTGAAACCAGCTTGTCTGTCGGTTCTAACTAGGCCGGCATAGTGGATGCGATAGCTACTTGCAGTCATTTAACTGTAGTAGCAGTGGCATCTATTACTCCAGCCTAACATTAGGCGGGTTACTGTAATATATCGAGCCATAATAAAAAAGGTGTGTTTCTAAATCAGTTTAGAAGTGGTTACAAACATACATGACATAATGACAGTTATGTTTTAAACCTACCTAACTGTAAAAAACCTAATTGTAAAATTAGAATAAGCTGATGCATAGGTTAAATAAATTATTTATTGTTATTATTTATTTACCTCCATATTTCTGCTCTATTGCAAACGTCTTCTCATGACCACGGTTTTCTCGTACAATCTTCAATATAAATACATTTTGCTTAAAACCGCATTAAGACCCGTTTTAACTTATTCTAACTGTGATATTACTGCACTTTGCTCTCACCTTTACTTTGTAAATAGGTCTATATATAATTTGTATTTCAGGGTCAAAAACTACAGGTCGAATAGGAATTCAGTGCTGCAACCGGCTCTACTGAAACTCCTGAATTACTTAATAATGCTCGCAACAGCATTGTCGTTTTAATTGTTCCCGTGTGTTCTAGTTATATGACTTTTTTATTATGCAATTTTTACCTCTTTGTACATTTTATTTATGAACGTCTGTTACTAGTAAGTACCGGGTTCGATTCCCGGTGCTTACTTGAATAGTTTATTATATTTTATTGAGGCTAGGCATGTGCCAGCACCCCAATGATGTTAAGCTGGAGTGCATTCCAATTATGGAGGCAATTGCTATTACAATTAAATAACTGCAAGTAGCGCAGTCACATCGACTATGCCGGCCTAGTTGAAACAGAAAACTTATAAGCTAATACTGAAACGTGACTAAGTCACTTCATGGTCTGAACATTTGTAAGTAAACTACCCCTAATCGACAGATTGTGCACCACTGCCTACTACTTTTAGACAACCAGACTCGGATCAAATATCCATCTATTGTTTTCTTATATACAATCTAATTATTAAAAAATATAAATAAAAGTTAAGAAAAAAACAAAGTGGGAATCGAACCCGGATCTTTACGCGTAATGGACTGGTGTAATGGACTGACCAATGCGCCACGCCTGTTGTTAAAAGTTCCAGTATATATATTTATTTTATTTTATTATGACTCGACATATGACAGCACCCTGCTTGATGTTAAGCTGGAGTGCGGTCCATGAAAGGAGTTAACCGCGACTACAGTAAATTATCCACTATGTAGCAGTAGCAGTCATATCCACTATGCCGGCCTAGTTAAACAGCGACAAAAACCCTTAAATATCCTCTATACAGAGTGCTTTTCATTGTCGGGTAAAGTTGTTAAGACAGAACAGAGAGCCACTCGAGGTACTAGATTTCCACGGAGCTCTTTTGTTATCATACTGTATATATTTAGTAAGTTTTAGTCTATTGTCTAGTTATTGTGCTTTTAGATGATGCATATTCACGGCTATATACATGCTTGTTTTTTTTTATTGTGACACGACATCTGACCTCGACCCGCCTGATGATAAGCATAGGAGATCCAAGATTGACGACGACTGAATGGAAAGCTTTGAAACCTACATTTCGGTCACAGGTCCGCAACGCTTCCTTCATTCTGCCGCCTGCCACGCGATGGACCCGGCACCCGCACGGCGACCCCAAGGATTCTTAAAAATTGTTTCATTTGTATCCATACATCGATGTTTAAACATCAATGTATCCGTACCCATAACATCCCTACCAACTATAACCATATCTATTATATCTCCATCCTATAACTTTGGATCCTTTAAGCGATGCAGATGAAGCACCATTGGCCGGCATAGTGACGGCGACTGTGGCAGCCGTAAACCGACTTGGTCGACCTGCCTTACCATTAGACAGGTCGACGTCATATATCAAGTCACAATTTAAAAAAAAGGTGGTGTAACATCAGGTGGCGTGCTGTCAAATTTCAAGTCTACTCGTAGGTAACAATATCGTCCTACTTCCTACTAACCTACTATAATTATAAACGTGAATGTGAGTTTGTTTGTTACGTTTTTACGCAACAACTACTTAATCGATCATCATGAAACTTTGTACACATATTTTTGGAGGTATTAGATGTAACATAGGATACTTTTAATTAAAAAAATATTTATATTTTTTACTATATGTATAGTTTCCAATTGATAGTTTTAGCTGTTTGTAATTTTTCTATATTTATTTTTATTTCCGTCTGTCATTTTTATATGAGTTATCGAGTTATTAATACATAAAAAGGGATACAGTCGAATTAAAAACTTCCTCTTTTGTTATGACCATTATATAAACCTAATTTTACGCGGGTGGAACCGCGGGCACAGCTAGTGGTAGTATAAATTATTACCCAAATCAAATAATTGTTAGAGTTGATAGGCTAGCAACACAAGGTATTGCCTAGGTATTATAGGCAGTCTTCAGATCTATTGTTTCATACTACAATGGCTTGATTAATTCCAAACAAGAGACCGATTCTGTATGGTTATTAAAACGATGAAATCTAATAATATCGCGGGGCTTGTTTGAAGAGAATTGTGGAAGCGAAGTGAGGGAAGCTAAAGAGTTGTGTCAGGATCGTGACAAATGAAGGTCCATTGTCTCTGCCTATCCTACTAGGAAAAGGCGTGACAATTTGATTGATTCAATTCGAATATCGTTTCTATTTTTATTTGATTTTGTTTATGAAATTATATATGTTTTATGCTTACTTACGCTTACGCTTATTTACGCCCTCTTACCTATGCTTACTTTCGTACTCTTATTATTAGGTACACTTATTTAAGCTTATGCTTACTTTTTATGCTTTCTTAGGCTTACGCTTATTTACGCGTACTTACTTACGCTTGATTACTTTTTATGCTTACCCGTACAATTTAATTATTTTAATCCTACGTATCAGCTTCCTAGGGTATCGCTGCAAAAATAACTGACGGTGTCATCTGGTTTGGCAGTTTGCTGGACTTGGGGCTTGAGTTTGTGTATTATGGGGTCCGTGTTAGGTCTCTCCGTGACCACGATGGCTGCAAAGCTCTCGAAACGTCGGAATAATAAAACAATGTAAAATCTATGTTGTTCATTAACATTTTTAGGTGACCTAAAGACACGGTTAGAAACAGATCACTTTCTAGACACAGTTTGCAAACATCTCTTATTTTTATTTTTTAGTATAAAATTGAATCGTTGCTTTGACAAGAATATTTTACGACTTATTAAGGCTCTACGGCTAACTATTAAGGTTCTTAATACCTTCACATAAAGTCTAGATCAGATTGATAAGAAATATAAGACCTATGTATAAACCGCATAATTTCTTAGATCAAATGATACTCCAAAATACAAATAATAGTAATTTTCACGACATGCGAGGGCCTTTTTGATAACAAATCAGTCCAGGACGCGTAAAGTACCGGGTTCGATTCCCGATCGGAGCTCAGATTTGTTTCGTAGCATTTATTTGTATTTAATAGGATTAATTTTTTACAGCAAGGCCTTCGATAGAATCGACCATAGTATTCTTCTCAACAAACTTCAAGGCATAGGCATTCATGGTAGTCTCTATCGATGGTTCTGCTCATATGTTGACAACCGTTCGCAGGCAGTGGCCCTTAGTGGATACACATCTGGTTGGATGAAGATACCTTCGGGAGTCCCCCAAGGTTCCCTACTTGGCCCACTGCTTTTTATCATATTCATTCAAGACATTGAAGCGTGTTTCCACTTCTCGAAGGTGCTTCTTTTTGCGGATGATATGAAGATTCTTATGCCTATTTGCACAGATTTGGACATATCTTCTCTTCAATCTGATCTTCATCGCCTTGATACCTACTGTTTAATCAACAATCTTGACGTAAATGTATCAAAGTGTACCTGTATCACGTTCACGCGTAAAAAGAGTTACACTTTGGCAAGGTACTATCTGAAGGGCTTCGAACTTCCTCGATTTGATTCAGTTAAAGACCTCGGTGTTATCCTCGACAGCAAACTCCTCTTCGACAGCCACATTAACGACATTGTTTCCAGGGCTTCCAAATCTCTAGGGTTTGTTATGCGCATTTCCGCCAGTTTTAAAAACATAAAAACAATAAAAATACTTTACTGTGCCTTTGTCCGTAGTTTACTAGAGTACGCATCGCAGGTGTGGAATCCTGGATACGAAGTCCATAGAGCAAGAGTGGAAAATATACAAAGGCGCTTTTTAAGGTACATTTCTTATCGGACCGGTCAGACGCATCTTTCCTACAGGCAAAAGTGTCTAAAACATCATATTTTGCCTTTAGCAGTCCGTAGGGAGATTGCAGATATCACATTTCTACTTAAGATAGTAAATGGTGGGGTCGACTCTCCGGAGCTCCTGGGTAGAATTGGTCTGCGAACCAACAACCTCAGAACCAGGAGTACCGCAGTGTTGAACCTACCATTTACATACACCAATTACAAGCGTAATAGCTATATGTGGAGGAGTTGCGACTATTTTAATAAATTTTGCACTAACTTGGACATTTTCTGTACCAAGCCTTCGATGGCGCGACGCTATCTGACAGATTTATACTGTAACAGGTATTGATGTGGCGGATGGGTCGATTTTTTAATTTTTACTTTTTTATTTTTTGTTATGAGGTGTTGGGCTGTTTGTATGTTTATGTTGTGTTACTGTTTGGTTTATTTCTGTTATTGTTTTTTTTTTTTTTTATCTTCCTTTTTAACTATATAAGTGTTTAATTTTTAATTTTTTTATTTGTGACAACTTCTAAGTGGCCCTGTTATTATATATTTGTTAGTTAAATTTGACTTTCTAGCCGTAAGTTGTCCTATAAATCTTAAATAAATAAATAAATTAATTAAACAAGTTTTATGCGGCTTACTATCGCGTTTATTTTGGTTTTGATTTTACAATTTTATTATTCCGACGTTTCGAAAGCTTTGCAGCCATCGTGGTAAGCCGCATAAATTTCGTTTAATTCATTAATCAATGTTTGCGCAAAATCTAAGAAAATATTTAGTAGGATTGTTTATTTTTATTAATAAAAAAGAGGCAGATATTGCAGGTCAGGTTGTTTTAGGTAGGCAGTCATATGATGGCGTTTTAATTTCTATAAAAGTCAACGATTACATTTTTAAGTGCCAGTAGATGCGGCTGCTACTACAGTTTTCTTCTTCATTTATAGACGGACAGCTTAACATCACAAGACATAAAATACGTTTGAAAACCCCTAAAGAAAATAAGGAATTTTGATTCAAAACAACCTTATCCATAAATTAATGTTTATATTCAAAATTAGTTCGAAAAAAGAGCACCAATCTATTTAAATTGGATTTAGAAAAACATTGTTGGAAATCCCTAACATTTACGCCCCGAGGCGATGTTCAAAGGGAAAGTTGTAGCAAGAAAATAAAGGAAGAAAACAATGAAATAAAAAATACTTCGACTACTCTTACATTCAATTCAAATTATTACCCAAATCAAATAATTGTTAGAGTTGATAGGCTAGCAACACAAGGTATTGCCTAGGTATTATAGGCAGTCTTCAGATCTATTGTTTCATACTACAATGGCTTGATTAATTCCAAACAAGAGACCGATTCTGTATGGTTATTAAAACGATGAAATCTAATAATATCGCGGGGCTTGTTTGAAGAGAATTGTGGAAGCGAAGTGAGGGAAGCTAAAGAGTTGTGTCAGGATCGTGACAAATGAAGGTCCATTGTCTCTGCCTATCCTACTAGGAAAAGGCGTGACAATTTGATTGATTCAATTCGAATATCGTTTCTATTTTTATTTGATTTTGTTTATGAAATTATATATGTTTTATGCTTACTTACGCTTACGCTTATTTACGCCCTCTTACCTATGCTTACTTTCGTACTCTTATTATTAGGTACACTTATTTAAGCTTATGCTTACTTTTTATGCTTTCTTAGGCTTACGCTTATTTACGCGTACTTACTTACGCTTGATTACTTTTTATGCTTACCCGTACAATTTAATTATTTTAATCCTACGTATCAGCTTCCTAGGGTATCGCTGCAAAAATAACTGACGGTGTCATCTGGTTTGGCAGTTTGCTGGACTTGGGGCTTGAGTTTGTGTATTATGGGGTCCGTGTTAGGTCTCTCCGTGACCACGATGGCTGCAAAGCTCTCGAAACGTCGGAATAATAAAACAATGTAAAATCTATGTTGTTCATTAACATTTTTAGGTGACCTAAAGACACGGTTAGAAACAGATCACTTTCTAGACACAGTTTGCAAACATCTCTTATTTTTATTTTTTAGTATAAAATTGAATCGTTGCTTTGACAAGAATATTTTACGACTTATTAAGGCTCTACGGCTAACTATTAAGGTTCTTAATACCTTCACATAAAGTCTAGATCAGATTGATAAGAAATATAAGACCTATGTATAAACCGCATAATTTCTTAGATCAAATGATACTCCAAAATACAAATAATAGTAATTTTCACGACATGCGAGGGCCTTTTTGATAACAAATCAGTCCAGGACGCGTAAAGTACCGGGTTCGATTCCCGATCGGAGCTCAGATTTGTTTCGTAGCATTTATTTGTATTTAATAGGATTAATTAATTAAACAAGTTTTATGCGGCTTACTATCGCGTTTATTTTGGTTTTGATTTTACAATTTTATTATTCCGACGTTTCGAAAGCTTTGCAGCCATCGTGGTAAGCCGCATAAATTTCGTTTAATTCATTAATCAATGTTTGCGCAAAATCTAAGAAAATATTTAGTAGGATTGTTTATTTTTATTAATAAAAAAGAGGCAGATATTGCAGGTCAGGTTGTTTTAGGTAGGCAGTCATATGATGGCGTTTTAATTTCTATAAAAGTCAACGATTACATTTTTAAGTGCCAGTAGATGCGGCTGCTACTACAGTTTTCTTCTTCATTTATAGACGGACAGCTTAACATCACAAGACATAAAATACGTTTGAAAACCCCTAAAGAAAATAAGGAATTTTGATTCAAAACAACCTTATCCATAAATTAATGTTTATATTCAAAATTAGTTCGAAAAAAGAGCACCAATCTATTTAAATTGGATTTAGAAAAACATTGTTGGAAATCCCTAACATTTACGCCCCGAGGCGATGTTCAAAGGGAAAGTTGTAGCAAGAAAATAAAGGAAGAAAACAATGAAATAAAAAATACTTCGACTACTCTTACATTCAATTTGGTGAATTACTTCTTTTAGATCTTATTAATCCTTTTAAGAATATTGTAATACAATATTTTACGAACTTAAAAAAAGGCTCAGGATATTATTCCGTTTTTAGGGTTCCGTAGTAAAAACGGAACCCTTATAGATTCGTCATGTCTGTCTGTCCGTCCATCCGTATGTCACAGCCATTTTATTCCGAAACTATAAGAGCTATACTGTTGAAACTTGGTAAATATATGTATTCTGTGAACCGCATTAAGATTTTCATACAAAAACAAAAAATTAAAACAAATTTTCATTAAAACCAAACGGGTATCTATAAATAGGTCTTCAAAAATGATATTGAGGTTTCTAATATCATTTTATTTTTCTAAACTGAATAGTTTGCGCGAAGGACACTTCGAAAGTGGTAAAATATGTCTCCCCCTCCCCTTTAACTTCTAAAATAAGAGACTGATAAATCTAAAAATATATATATGATGTACATTACCATGCAAACTTCCACCGAAAATTGTTTTGAACGAGATCTAGTAAGTAGTTTTTTTTAATACGTCATAAATCGTAAACCGTATATCACCTTTCATTCAATCAACTCAAATATAAAAATCGATCAACGAACTACAAGAACTTTTATCTATACTATCTATAATAAAGCGGAAGAGTTTGTTTGTTTGTTTGTTTAAACGCGCTAATCTCAGGAACTACTGGTTCGAATTGAAAAATTCTTTTTGTGTTGGATAGATCAATTATCGAGGAAGGCTATAAAACATTACGTTGCGACTTATAGAAGCGAAGAAACAGTTGAAAATGTGGAAAAAACGGGGAATATTATTCGTCTTTGAGGGTTTCCGTTGCGTGCGCTGCGAAAACGGTTCGAGATACCCAAAAAATATGTATGAAAGAATTATTCCTCTTTAAATTATCTAAAAAATTGTCCGCGACCTTATATGTCTATCTTTTAAGATTAACTCACAATAACCGTTTTTATGATAGTCAAATTTGGTCTAAATTAATGCATTATTACAAATTATTTGTCAGAGTTGTATTAACATAATAATATTATTCTTTATCGAAATCAATGTGTTATTAATTAAGAGTATTTAACTATGAACAAAATTGTCATTGACATCACCTAATTTCAATAAACATCTTATAAGATAATACAATTTTAAAATAACTCTGAAACAAAATTCACACGCGTCGCATGATGAGCGCTAACCGGCGGGCGAGGAGGGGCGGTGCTTGCGGGCGAGGCGGAGGGGGGTGTAGCTCTACGAGGTATAGTCTGTCTAAGCCGAAATGACGCGCCCCTCCACTGCATTTACGCATACGAGCAAATATAAAATATGGATAAAACACACCGAAAATGCAGTAATTAGTTATTCAGTTGCTGGTTAGAAAGGAGGAACGAACGTGATGAAGTTTAATAGTATAGTTAGTAATATTTGCATTCACACATTTAAATAAACTAATAAAGTGGAGGGGCGCGTCATTTATAGACAGACAAGCATACTATGCGGTCGGCTCCCTACTGATCGGTTGAATACAGCGTTAATTTGTTTTACGATATAATATCATCGTGCAAAATCCTTTTTTATCAATCAATTAATCAAGTTCTTTCTTCGTCACTGTAATGCCTAGAAAAAGGACTCAGCGTTCTCTGCAGACTGCTGCTGCAAAGCGGCTGCGAGTTTTGCGCACAAGAAAATAAAACTGAAAATATAATTTACGCAGAAGTACTTTAAAATATATTCTTTTTAAAACTACTTTAAAATATATTTTATTAGTTACGTAATTTAATCGTCTAAAATAAGTCGCGGGTAACAGCTATAGGTAATTTATAATAAAGCTGAGCAGGTAGGTAAACAAAAAATTAATATGATTCCCAAAATAACTATTCCACGCGGACGCAGTCGCGGGCACAGCTAGTATTATATAATTACTTGCTACTACGGAACCCTTCATGGGCGAGTCCGACTCGCACTTGGCCGCTTTTTTAACAATACGTTTAAATGAATTAAACAAATTTTATGCGGCTTACTATCGCGTTTATTTTGGTTTTGATTTTACATTTTTTTATTATTCCGACGTTTCGAGAGCTTTGCAGCCATCGTGGTCACGGAGAGACTGAGGTGTTGGTCGTCCTATTGGTTGATGCTGTTATTGTTTCCAAAACTACCCCGTTTTGTTTTTCTGTTCCCGGTTTATTTCAAATTTTTGCAAAAATAACTGACGGTGTCATCTGGTTTGGCAGTTTGCTGGACTTGGGACTTGAGTTTGTGAATTATGGGGTCCCAGGTGTTCCATCTGCCTGAGTTCCAAGAGTGCCGACGACTGTACATTACCAGTACTTAATGTAAGTGATGTATGGTATGGGTATTGGTTGGAGTTAGTAGTATTTTGATAGAAGTAATGGTTGGAGTGTTAGGAGATAACCAGACAACCAAAGACGATAAACGATATGCAATATTTAATATAAATATTACAAATAAATCTATAAAACAAATATTTCCGCCGTCCGGGAATCCCACGTAACAAACTGGTGTGCTAATCAATAAGCTACGCCTGTCGTCTTTATACAAGCTCTATGGTTATGGGCACTAGGCAACCCAGCTTTCAGCTTACGGGAAGTCTCAGGCAACCCGGAGACTTCCAGATTTGGTCGATAAAACCCTCCTGGGTCTGGCTTGTTTAACGCAAATTGTACACTGTCCTGTGTCGTTTAATATTTAATTGTATAAAAATTGATAATTTATAATATTTATAAATAATTTTTAATATTTAATTGTATAAAAATTTATACAATTACAAAATTTATTCAAATATATTTTCTTAAATTTTGCGTAAACATTAATTATGGAATTAAACAAATTTTATACGGCATAGCATCGCGATCACGATGACTGCAAAGCTTTCGAAACGTCGGAATAATAAAATAAAATTGTAAAATCGATACCAAAATAAACGCGATAATAAGCCGCATAAAATTTATTTAATTCATTTATACAATTACAAAATTTATACAATAAGTTTGAAAATTAGGTGGAGAAAAGGATGGGAAGAATAACATTTGTTTTAATAAACACTTTCAAAATTTATTTATTAATTTAATTCCATCGATGTTTATATTTCATACAATATCTTCTATTTAAACGATCACATCCTTTTTGGTATTTAACTACAATTAGAAAGGGTCGCCGGGTTATGTAATTAAGTAGGAATTTATAACGCTTTAATAACTTTTCGTTTATTGTTAATATTTATTCAGTATTTTTTTTATACATTTATTTTCATTATGACTCGACATATGACAGCACCCCGCTTGATGTTAAACTGGAGTGTGGTCCATGAATGGATGTCACTGCTTCTACAAATCAAAAACTGTAAGTAGCAGTCACGTCCATTAAGCCGACCTAGTTAAAACCGCAAACTTAAAAGCCGAAACGCCACTTGATCACTTCACGGTCTGTGTGCTTTTAAGTGGTGGTACTGCCCCAGATCAGCAGACTGGCTACCACTGCCTACCACTCTTTGATAACTAGACCCATTTGGAGACATTTGTCAGGCTGCCAGTTTTCTCCACTACTGGCAATTGTTTAGACCGTGAAGTGACTTAGTCGCGTTTCAGGATCAGCTTAAGTTTCGGTTCCAACTAGGCTAACATAGTGGATTCGACGGCTACTTGCAGTTATTCTAACAGTTAAGTATAGATTAGCTATTCTAGAACAGCTATTAGGCTGTTCAGCCTAATTCATGAACCGCACCCTAGCCTAACATTAGGCAGGGTCATAATGTCGAGTGTCGAGTCACAATAAAAAGAAAATAATAATAAATGTACCCTACTTTCAAGCATACAAACTGTAAAGTGACTTAGTCGCGTTTCAGGATCAGCTTTAAAGTCGCCGGTTTTTAACTGTAGTAGCAGTCGCCTTTATTCATGAACCGCACTCGCATCAGTCCATAAGTATTCTTAAATTAAGTAGGAAAATAAAACAAATATAATATTGAAAACATTTCTTTTTAATTAAAAATAAAATGAAATTGTTACACACAAATTTTTAATTACATCTTTTTACTATCTAATAAAAAATATGATTATTTTTCTAAATTGAATTCATTATTCGGAGATCGCCGCCATTTTGGATTTCAATTTAATTAATATCACAGGAAGGAATTTTAGAATGATCGTCTTTTATTTTTTTTTACAATATATTTTATCGACTATTATAATATTAAAGATAGTAAAATTATGGTTTAACAAATATTTAAGATAACACGCGTGACGCATTGGTTAGCATACGCGTTCGTTAAGTCCCGGGTTCGATTTCCGGTCGGAGCAAAGTTTTATTTCATAGCTTTTATTTGTAATATTTAATTAATATTTAATCGCATTCCCCGTCACGCGGCACTCAACGATATCATCCGAAGGGCTCTTGTCACTGTTGGAGTGCCCGCAATTTTAGAACCTTGTGGTATTGCGCGGATCAATGGCAAGAGACCTGACGGAATGACTGTTGGGCCATGGAAACTTGGCAGGTTTTGCGACTAATGTTACTAATTAGTCCCATCTCACATCCAAGCGGTCTGGTTGTCTAAGCGCCTTTTCACACGTTCCGGTTGCCGGGTAGTCGGTGCCTGGTAACCGGCAGCAAATTTCCGTTTCGTTTTGGCGTAACGCCCATACATTTCACGGCACGTTTACGGTTACCCGGCGCCGACTACCCGGCAACCGGAACGTGTGAAAGGCACTAAGAGTGGCAGACAGTGAAGCCTAGGATTAAAAATTTAGGTTGATTTTTTAAACAAAAATCCAATACATTACTGCATTTTCTTATATACTTTCATCTACTGTAAACAATCGATAAATATCTTTAATAGTCGATAAATATCATAAAAATAGTCGACGGAATTAAGCAATTTGCAAATTACTATACGAGCGGCACGCTATGACGACCGTTTTGACGTTTAAACAATTCATGAAGTTTCGTATAAATTATTAAATACGTTTAAAGGAACAATTGTTGTTCTTTATTGTCACTATAAAGAACAACAATTATTCCTTCAAATACGGATCTTATAAAATACGGATCTCCATAAATTGGTTAAACGTCAAAACGGCCATCATATCGTGCCGCTCGTATAGTAAATAGGCTACTATTTACAACCAATGTTAAGAATCTTTCAACCAAACGCCGACCTTCAATCAATTAATCAAATTGTCACACCTTTTACCCACAGGGACAATGGAGCGCCACTTGTCACGATCCTGAAATCTCTTTAATAATTATTAGTGCTGTCTAAAATAGAAATACAGTAAGGTACTTTACCTTACTGTATTTCTATTCTATTTTAGTTAAAAAGTTTTTTAAATGTCCAATAATGATTTTCTGTTACTTTAGTTATCATTATCTTACACACAAAAAATTATAACGGGATACTATTTTTATTGCATTTGTGAGAGTAAAGATCGTTGTTTAAAGAGATTTCAGGATCGTGACAAGTTAATTAATCTAACTTTAAACACAACTTATAGTAGAAACATTCAAAAATAATTTTACTAATTAAATTTTAATCAGTCTCCACCTATTCTTAAAAGCCATCAAGATTTAAAATTAAGAAATATTTTTTAATTATTTATAAATTTTATATTTAACATTTAAAAATAAAATAAAAATATTTATAATAACTACAAATCTAATTCTTTGATAAACATTAAAGCCCTTTTTCTTTTGAATGAAAATTATCCTTTTTAATTATATCACACTGAAATTACAAAAATTTATTATTATACAAAATAAATTTTAAAAATAATATTAACAGATTTACGGTGGTTTTCTTTGTAAATGATTTAATTTGTTTGCAACTTAATAAAAATATATATTTAAAAAAACTTTATACACTTAATAATTAGGTAGGCCAAGTTATTGAAAAAGTTTTTAATTTACCTAAGATCATAAGTCAAAAGTTTGCAATCCAATAATCACTCTTAACCCATTGAACCTAAAAACTATTATGGCTTTATTAAATGCAAAACAAATGCTCAATTTTATCTATCTAATTTAATTTAAACACAATTTAAACTAACTACTTTTTTATTTAATAATTACATAAACAATCGTACTAGTATAGGCAATGCGAGTCAAATAGGTAGTCTTTATTACTACTATTAAATTACATGCATAGCCTTCAGTAGTAGAGCGTTTCAGGGGGGTGACATGTCAATAAAATACACCTCTTCCGCTTTACTCTACTAACGTACGTAGAAACCTTTTCAGTTAAGCGCTAGCCACACTCGTTAGGACATAAACAGATTGCACACAATATTCCCCTGTACTTATTAGTTTTAATGTAAATACCCAAAAGGCACTGTATACAATAAATAAAAAGAGTCACAGTATTTTACGTTTTTAGAATACAATTTATTTTTATCAAGCCGCAATGGACACGCAACACCGCTCTCGACTATAATGTATGTATCAGTTGCCGTCGTAGCACCCGCCCTGCCCCGCCGGTCAAATGTTGGGTTTGCATTGCTTGTTTTGATATTTTTTTCATGTTTAGTGATTTTTAAACAAAAAATAAAACTATGTAATGTTTTTAATATTGGATCAATTACTATTATAAAATGATGCAAAGAAAAAGGTTTATATCAGAATATAACAAATAGGATTGCAATAGAATTGGATAATATTCATCGAAACAAAATGCAAGCAACATTTTGATTGTTTATCTAATTATTAATTAATTCTAATATGAATCAGACGTGTGTTCCTCCTGACGTTGGTACGCCATTTCCTGTGTGAGAAAAAAACATAAAATAAATACACGTAGAATTTAATGGAAATAAAAGATAAACCAATGTAACATTTAATCAAAATTTTACTAAACGAGCATAACTAAGGTCTTCTCGTATATCAGGTGAACTGATAGTGACGCGATCAGCATTATTAGGGCAAAACATGACTAAAACTAGAATGTAACGACTCAACTTTTCAACCCGGGTTAAACCAAGTTGGATCGGTTATATCTTCAATAAACTGGTTTAGAAGTATTATTTTTAAATCAGACTAAATTAAATCAAACTATTTATATTTAGATTAGACACCAATTTTATTTAGTCATACATACACATCCCAAATTCTATAGCAAACCATACTGTGTATTTAGAAATTAGATTGTCGGACCAAATTCATCAACTTTGTTTGTAAATCGGTTTGAATCGAATTTATTAATTCGGTTTGGGTTATCCATATTTTTAAATCGACCTAACTCGTTTCGAAAAAATTGAGATCGTCCCATCGTTGACTAAAACACCGACCGGTACTACTAAACGTCATTATATTTATCTAATGTCATCAATTATCTTATTTACTATAGACAATTGCGACAACGAACGATATTTACATTCATGTATAAAAGAGAGCACGGAAGATCCAATGACGTCACTATCAGTTCCCCTGGTATTATACATTTATACATCATCATCAGCCAAAAGGCGTCCACTGCTAAACATAGGCCTCCTTCTTAGAACGTCATTTCGAACAAGATGCCAGTTGCATCCACTGGTCATTCGCGAGTTTCACTATGTCGTCAGTCCACCTAGTGGGAGGCCTGCCGGGGGGGATTGTGGCAATCCCCCTCCCCCCCTCACCACATATTTATACATATTTGTCTAAAAATAAATAATAGTCAATTTGTATACCTTTACTTGTGATTTGTGTACTCTGACTGCCTCTACAGTTTTGAGGTAAAACGTAAAGTGAGCTCGGTATCTGAGGGGATAATTTTACCTGATAAAATTAAATAATTAAATAATTAAAAGTGTGACAGTGTAACAAGGATTGACAGAGGAATGCTCCGATAGTTTGGGCACATGGAAAGGATGAGTGAAAATAGATTGACAAAGGAAATTTCAAAATCTGATGTGATGCGTTAAACACTGCAGGCCCAGAAGAGTGTTTTCCGACCAAATCGGAGACATCCTTAAGAAAGCTGAGTGGCCTAGTGCTCATGACCGTAGAGCTTGTATGAAGAGAATTGTGGATGTGAGGGAAGCGAGGGAGTTGTGTGAGGATCGTAACAAGGATCGAAATAGTGATTAGGACTATTTATATATAGGACGTTAAGTTACAAACCTGTAGTGGAACACTACTGACAGTTGATGATGAAGAAGCCATTGGACTGGTGACAGGGCGGGAGGATGATGAGCTCGATGGTGACGTCACTGAAGTAGCTGAATAAAAAAACTATATTAAATTTCAGTGTGTTTTTTTAATTAATAATATAAATAAAAATGAATAAATATATCCAAATTAGTACAAATGATAATTCAAATGATTATCATTTGTACTAATTTGGGCGTTTAATAAAATAATGGTTTCTTCTATTAAAACGCGTGGCCGATTATGAAACGATTGGTTTATTGCGCGTAAAGTCCCGGGTTCGATTCACGGTCGAAGCCAATATTTGTTTCATAGCTTTTATTTATAATATTTAATAATCGTATTAAATATTGTAAATATTTATTAATAAAAAAAGAGGCTATGGGTCTGGTTATCAAAAAGTTGTAGGCAGTGGTACCCTGGCTGCTGATCCGGGGTAGTACCACCACTTACAAGTATACAGACCGTGAAGTGATTTGGTCGCGTTTCGGGATCAGCTTGTAAGTTGCCGGTTCCAACTAGGCCGGCATAATGGATGTGATTGCTATTTACAGTTATTGAAATGTAGTAGCAGTGACATCCGTTCATGGACCACATTCCTGCTTAACATCAAGCGGGGTGCTGTCATATGTCGAGTCACAAAAAAATACGGCATTTACTTTTTCTAAAGAACTTACTAGGTAATGGCAATGTGGTATTTCTCACTGTATAATATGGCGGAGGTGCAGGAGTTGCTGCCGGATTCGCTGTATTAACTTGTGGTCCGTATGCTATATGAAATAAATAAAAATTAATAAGCCAAACTAACTAAACCACCAACCGGCAGACGCAGCGTAGGTAAGCCTCTCACTAGGTGGACTGACGACATAGTGAAAGTCACGAAAACCAGTAGATGCAACTGGCATCTTGTCGTTCGGAATGGCGCCTAAAGGGGAGGCCTATGTTCTGCAGTGGACGCCTTCTGGCGTATAAAAGAAGTTTCGATGATGTATATTAAAAGGTTATGAAGGGTGCACAAAAAGTACATAAAAAGTACATGAAACTATTATGAAAAGGGTACAAAAATGTATATGTAAAAGTTATGAAAAAGTGTAAGAAAAGGTATACGAAAAGATTATAAAACGGTTATGAATAGGTTTTTTTAAATTTTTTATTGTGTCACGACATCTGACCTCGACCTGCCTGATGATAAGCAAGGGAAGGTCCAAGAGTAACGACGGCTAAAAAAACAGAGTTAGTTTCCGGCTACCTTAGCAGCCGTCATTATGCCGGCCTATTCACGCATCGCTTGAAGGATCCAAGGTCATAGGATGGAGAGAACATAGGATGGAGGTAGGGTATATGATAAAATTCTTAGCTCTTGTAATACTTACACAGGTGTTGATTATTCCGAAGATGTAGATTGCCATATGTAGCGGCGTACCTAACATCAATACCATTCATTGACATTGGAATCACTGTCAACAAATAGAAAATTTACAGGTTTATTCATGACAAGATTCAATTCTAGATTTATTTGTGACAAGACCCAATTCTACATTAATTTAACCAAGATTCAATCTTTGATTTATTCATGACAAGATTTAATCCTAGATTTATTTGTGATAAGATTTAATTCTATATTATTTATTGACAAGATTCAACTCTAGATTTATTAATAACAAGAATTAATTCTAGATTTATTCATGACAAGATTCAATCCTAGATTTATTCATCACAAGATCCAATCCTAAAGTTATTTAGTACAAGATTTAATCCTAAATTTATTTTTGACAAGATTCAATCCTAGATTTATTTGTGACAAGAATCAATTCTAATTTCATTTCTAACAAGATTTATTGTTAGATTCACCTAAGACAACATTTAATCTTAGATTTAATTTAATTCATTAATTTAATTCAATTTATATATTTAGATACATTTATTGGTCCCAAAAGTTAACTAGTGAAAAGTCTATAGCAAGATTTTGAATGAATAGAAATTTAGTTTTATAAAAAAAAAAATTATAAACCACCTCAAAGCTTTACGAAATAAGCTAAATTCCTTCCTAAAACGAAGCTACAACACTTACCATCAGGTCCAATATTAGGCGCTGTGAATCCACCCGTAGATTGGCCATGCGTCAATCTTTGCAACGAGCTATTCTGAGATTGTCCATTACTCTGCATAGATTCATTGCCACGTACCATAGAGCCATTAGGTGTATCATTTGAATTGATAATAGGCGGTACGTAATCCTTTGAATAATCAACGTAGGGGACGTATCCATTGCTCTGATTATGTACCTGTACAAATCAATCAAATGCAGTTATGTAAACATATCAATTAATCAAGTTGTCACTAACTTTTCCCACAGGGATAGGCAGAGATAATGGAGCGCCACTTGCTACGATCATGACATAACTTCCTTACTTTCCTCACATCTACAATTCTCTTCAGGCATGGGCTCTACGATTATGGGAACTAGGCTAATATCAAATAAAATTATAGCAAAAATATTTTTTAATACAAGCTTTTATTCAAAAGCTCTATAAAGAAGAAAATTAACTTTAAATGTTTATTGTTATTTATTATTTGGAGAAACAAAATAAATATTTACAATTAAATTTCATTAAAAGTAATAATTAAACTATAAATAGAAAATATCATCCAATGACGTCGCATCAGAGATAGTCCCAAGGAGACTGGCAACATTTCCCCTTTGTATAGCAAGGCTAATACGTTGGCAGAAATAATTGCCAGCCTTCCTGTCTCCAGACTTCTCCGTCAGCCGCCTGGACAATTCCCTGGCCAGGCGCTTAGCTGATGGTCCCCAAGGGCCCATCGTCTCGACCCCAAACGGCGCAAATTCGTAACCAGTACCGAGTTTAGCGTATTTGCGCAACTTGAGGTTCTCAGCAGAAATCGCCGCACTTCCCGCGCTTAATGAAGTAGCTTGGATGTGAGATGGGGCTAATGTGTCCACACAAGTCGCACCCCACACCAAAGACCTGCCAAGCTTCCATGGCCCAACAGTCATTCCGTCAGGTCTCTTGCCATCGCTCCGCGCAATACCACAGGGTTCTAAAATTGCGGGCACTCCAACAGTGACAAGAGCCCTTCGGATGATATCGTTGAGTGCCGCGTGACGGGGAATGCGACCGGCACTTCTGGCACAAGAAAGCCCGTGGTGTCCAAGAGTATCCACCGGTTCTCCGCACCGACACTGGTGTTGATGTACAGTCCGGGCTCCGAGACGAAGACATACCGCCAGGGTCAGGGTATTTCTGTCAAGGAGTGTCCCAACCGATGCACACGGAAAAGCCTGCAACCAGAAACCCGACTCCCTAGTAGAGACGGCTATGAGGCGAGCCCGCTCTCTCATGTTACTGGAAGATAATATATCTTCCATTACCATTTTGCAGAGCGGCTCGTCCCATAGTCGTTGAAATTTAGGTGAAATTGGTAGCGAAATATTGGGGCACGCAACTGACCAGGCATCTCTGGCATCCGACATGTACGCCGGCTCCACGGAACCCAAAGATGGGTTTGTGATGCTCCCGTAGAGCTCGACAGTACTATATACTGACGACAGAAACGCTGGCAGTGCTACACTAGAAATTTTGCGAGTTCCCAGACCTCCAAACCGAATTGGCAGTGAGGCCTGGGCCCATGTACGGTCGTTCATTGGACAATTTAGTATTTCTGTTAGTGTATTTTGTAAAAGTTTGTCTAGTAATAGTAGTTCATTGGGAAATTTCCAAAGTTGGGAGCATCGGAGTACATATGTAAATTTGGGGGCAAACAAACCAAATCGGATGATAAAAAGTGCCATGTGTGGTTGAATTTGGAATAAGCGTTCTGAAGTTGAGTTAAATTTTGTTAATTGTTCCTGAACGTAAATTTGAATCGATTCATCAAGGATTGGTGATCCTAGAAGTCGAAGGGTTTCGTCGTTTAAAATTTTTATATTGGGTGCCAGACTATTAAAAATGGAAATAATTTTAGATTGTTCGCCAGGTGTTAATAAATTAGAAAGATACAGTTCGCATTTCGTAAAATTTAGCTCTAAACCAATGGTCCTAAAATCGTTTATAATTTTTTTTAAATCGCCAAAAACTTTATCTGCATTTCCTGCAATCGTGCCATCATCGAGATACCATAAATTAAATTTTGAATTTAGGCTGCTTATGATCTTGTGAATTGTTAAACTGAAGATGGCAGGACCGAGTGGATCGCCCTGTTGGCAACCAACTGCTGATACTAAAGAGTGGTTTTTATAAATTAATTTAGAAGGGGTGCTGTAACATTGCCATACATAATTGTAAATTTCAGGGGTGTGTTGTTTAATTTGTTCCAACATGGCACATCTATCGACCGAGTTGAAAGCATTTTTGACGTCCACCTTTAACATCACATCTCCTCCGTTATTCACTACAAAGCTCCGAGCAGCGTGGACAGCAGCTTCACAGCCACCCTTGGAGCCAAAACCCACTTGCAAAGGTTGGAATTTTGCGGTCAAATTGGGTAATATTTTTTTACTCGAAATTTTGGATACTATACGGCGCAAAGTGCAGCCGACGGCAATGGGTCTGATACCACCGTCTTTTTTTTTAAGAGCGCATATGTTTGCGCCATATAATATATCGGTAATGCCAAAAGGAACTTTTCCGGACAACATAATATTTACAAGAAATATTATGAATATTATTGAATCAAACCCATTAATTTATTACATTACACAATTTACATGATATAAAAGCTTTTCTTAATGTTAATTTGTGTAGATAAACAAGAATATAATGTACAAGAATATAGAATATAATGTAACAGAGCTAAATTTTAAAAAAGAATGTATTTTATAGAATAAGCACAATTAAATCTCGCATCAAGTTTTAATGTCAAATTAATTGTTTAATGTAATAAATTGATGGGTTTGATCCAATTTCAAGTATATTTTCTTCTTTTTAGAGTATTTAAATAAAATCTTGTATTAAAATATAATTTTACTATTAATTTATTGGTATTCTTCTCAGCAAACCCTTTTATTTGATACCGATACTATTGGGGTGCACAAAAAACAACTAGTCCGCCATTTTGGGCGGACCGCTATATTGGATTTAAATGGTTGTTATATTTTTGGTATTCTTCTCAGCAAACCCTTTTAATTAATACCCATATCTCGAGAGTGCACAAAAAATAACTAGTTTGCCATTTTGTAACGTTTGCCATATTGGATTAGAAATGGCGGCATTTAAGTAATCATGCATTGTCACGAGAAGCAAACACGTATGCCAAATTTCAGCCCGATAGCTTCAGTCGAAGTAGGTGAAATATTGATTGCAATATTCCAGGACATAACATACAAGTAGAGTTAAATAAAAGCTTTTAAAATACCTTAATTACTTACCTTAAAATGTAGATTGCTAGTATCACTATAATCTTGACTGTATCTATGATAATGCTTCATCAGCTCATTGTCGTAGCCATTTGGTAAAGAAACAGGACCTGCTAAAGGCAACCCAAGACCTAGCTTCGAAGTTAGATGCATATTTGTATGGAATTCTGTTTCACAACCAACATCTAGATTATCCTGTTAAATTACACTTTTTGTCATAACCTTGTCTTTATTACCTAGTTATAATAATAATAGAAATAAAGAAGAATAAGTTGTATGAAGAGAATTGTAGATGTGGGAGAAGCGAGGGAGTTGTGTCAGGATCATGGCAAATGCCTATCCTTGTGGAAAAAAGGCGTGACAATTTGATTGAAATAGAATAGAGGCTACTTTTTCCAATTCAACTTTTGTCTAAAAATGGGTCGGTCTCAAATTTATTCGAACCGAGTTAGGTCGATTTAAAAATATGGATAACACGATTCGCAAACCGTATTTATGATTTCCATTCAAACAGTTTTACAAACCGAGCTGACAATTCGGTTCGACAATCTAAATTGCCTAATACACGGTGTGGTTTGCTATAAAATTTCGGATGTGTATGTATGACTAAATAAATTTGGTGTCTGATTTATATATATATAAAAGTCCAAGCCGGTTTATTATAGATGTTAACAGACTTAACTCGGTTTAGGCCTAAACTCGGTTTAACCCGGGTCATTTAACCGGGTCATTTTGTCTTGTTTTATTTTATACTAGCACGTTAAGTAGCTTTACATAGAAATGTAATTAAATATTTAACTTACCCCTTCACAACTGCCTTCAACATGCCTCAACTCTAACTTCAAATCGCTTATATTAGAACTCCTATCACTTTCCTTATATTGACAATTAACCATTCCTATATCAGTGACATCTGGCTTCTTAATAACATCACTAGACACATGTTTCCTTCTAAGTCTGTGACATATTAGTATTAACAGTAAAACAACTGCTGCCAATCCGACTGCGGAACCAACGGCCGAGATTATAAGAATCATACGAAAGCTTTCTGAAAGTTGCAATAAGATTTTAGTCAAATCTGACTATGGCTGTGATTCTATCGTCCGAATAGAAAGTCGGTCTAAACGATTCGACGCGTCTCATCCCATGTTCATATAACCAATGTATATATATCAAGAAATATATAACGTATATTTCTTAATCATATAATGTCATGTCATGTCATGTCATGTTATGTTATGTTATGTTATGTTAAGTTATAAAGTTTGTCAACTTTTATCTGGTGATTACCTAAGGGTAACTGTAATTAAGTTCGCCTTTGTATGTACAATTAAGATTTTAAAACAATGAAATAATTTAATTAAACCTATATAAACCTAAATAATTCAATTAAATCATTCTGTATAAAGATTAATGAATCAATAATTATATATGTTAAGAATTTACTAACAAGATACGAATTAACTAACAAAACTAAAGTTTATAATAAAACTGAAATATTCTTTCAGAATTAATTAGCGACAAATTTCTGTAATAGCAAAATGTAGTCAACTTACTTTTAGGAATTAAATGTATTTCAATGCTGTCCGTTCCATATAAATTTACGACACTGCAGTTGTATCTGCCGAAATGCCGCTCGTAACTTTCATGAATTATTAACGTTGATTTCATGATTCCTTCAGGCAACGGCTCTTCCAAGAATGTGTAGTCCTTTAGAAAGAAAATATTTATTATAGACCCCAGCGAATAAAAAGAGCGGAGACTTTTAAACTGTACAGTATAGGGATCGGCAGATTAAAGAGCTCTGGACGTCTGCAGTGGAAGCAAGTCCGCCTATCTATACAGTCGTGCATATATTTAATAATATTTTGAATTTTGTCAATCAAGCAAACAAATTGTTACGCCTTTTTCCCACGGGGATAGGCAGAGACAATGGAGCGCCACTTGCCACGATTCTGAACAACTCCCTCGCTTCCTTCACATCCACAATTCTCTTCAAACAATAATTATTAAATAATAATAAAATGAAAACTCACATGATTATGCAAAGAGTTAATTTCGTGTCCAGCAAAACTCCATAGAACGTAATCTGGTTTTGGTACTGCGAACGATACACACTCTATGTGAATACTGTCACCAGCTACACCATACTGGGTTTTGTTTGATATTATTTTCGGTGGCCCTAAAACAGGCAAATTGAATTGAAGGCGACCGTGGTGTAGTGGCAGTGCAATGATTACTTGCAATGATTACGAGTTCGAGACCACACACCGGTACCAATGTATTTTTGATATATGTTCTTTGGTTGTGCTGTTTCTATGATATCACTTTAGTAGCTTAGTATGGAAATGAAAATAAATAAATAAAATACATTACGATCTTTTTTATTATTGTGACTCAACATATGACAGCACCCCGCTTGATGTTAAGCCGAAGTGCGGTACATGAATGAATGTCACTGCTACTATAATTCAATAACTGTGAGTAGCAATCACATCCACTATGTCGGCCTAGATGGAACCGGCAACTTACAAGCTGATCCCGAAACGTGACCAAATCACTTCACGGTCTGTATACTTGTAAGTGGTGGTACTACCCCGGATCGTCACTCTTTTATAACCAGACCCGAATCAAATATCTATCTCTTTTTTTTATTAACAAATATCACAAATAAAAGCTATGAAACAAATATTTGCTCCGACCGGGAATCGAACCCGGAACTTTACGCGCAACAAACAATCGCTAAACCGTTCGTCCACGGCTGTCGTCAACGTCATCCAGCAGTTTTATCATTTAAACGCCTATCATTATATCGCCTTTTACAATGAATACATCATAAGACGAATTAAACAAATTTTATGCGGCTTACTATTATATTTCGCGTTTATTTTGGTTTTGATTTTACATTTATTTTACGTTTAGTGAGCGTTGCAGCTGTCGTGATCATCGTCTCCGTGACGCAAATCATCGTGGTCAAAGCCGCATAAAATTTGTTTAATTCATTAATCAATTTTCGCGCAAAATCTAGGATAATACTAGATCATAAGACAATAAACGCGTTGTAAAACATTTCACAGTTGGGTGCTATAGACCTCGTTTTGCTTTTTCAAAGTGGTAGACGATCCGGGTAATACAACCACTTACAAGTATACAGACCGTCAAGTAAAGAGTCGCGTTTCAGGATCAGTTTGTAAATTGCCGGTTCCAACTAGGCCGGCATAAAGGATGTGACTGCTTCTTTCAGTTATTAAAATTGTAATAGCAGTGACATCCATTCATAGACCACACACAAGCTTTACATTAAGCTGGGTGCTGTCATATGTCGAGTCACAATATATTTTTTTAAAGTAGTCCTGGACAAGAGTAGGAATATCAGTCATTAGTCGTCTACTGCTGCCTTCCCCAGTAATCTCGAGCATCTAGCAGTTTTTCGCTACATTCAGCAGGTTTTTAGTCCGTCTTGGCTTCGTACTACTATACTTTTAATGATAAAAGGTGGACGTCGAATGAACTCTGACTAAGACGAAATAGGTAAACGACAGCGTAGATCCCGGTGTGTTTTGAAGCATGTACTTTCGCATACTCAGGAATCTGTATCTGTAAATAACTATTTTCTAGAATTCAATAAAAAAAACATACCTTTTATGAAAATTTGCGCTTGAGCCTCTATTTCAGGGAAACCTTCCACAGTCGCTTTACACCAATATAAGCCTGCTGTGTGCGGAGTCACATTTACAGTTAAATTTGAGCTTTTTCCCACTCTCTGCCAATAAAATACGTTCAATAAAATAAAAGGCGACCGTAGTTTAGTGGCAGTGCAATGGCTACAAAAGCCGAGTGGCACGGGTTTGAAACCACCCACCGGTACCAATGTATCTTTGATATATGTACTTTGGTTGTCCTGTTGTCCTTTAGTAGCTTAGTATAGCATAGAAATGAAAAAAAAAAACAAAAACAAAGTTACATTGAATAAGCCGAGTGACACTGGTTCGAAACTACTCACCGGTATCAACGTATCTTTGATATATTATATATGTACTTATTGTGTGTACAATATGTACTTTGGTTGTCCTGTTTCTATGATACAAGCACTTTAGTAGCTTAGTATAGAAATGTTAAAAATAAAAATAAAAACTGGACAACATCTCAGGTGACAAGAGGGCTGGGCATTATTTGAGCCAAAGGATCAGTATTGCCATTCAGCGCGGCAATGATGCCAGTATCTTTGGCAGTTTGCCCATTGGTACCGATTTAGAACAAGTAATTTATTTCTTGGCCACCGTAGGCCAACTTCTGGCCATCCTACCATCTTTGACTTATACATCGCTTTCGTCAGTTTTCTTTCATCCATGTTTTCAATGCCCCAAGAATTTTGGCCGGCATAGTGACGGCGACTGTAGCAGCCGTTAACTCATTCGTTTCTTGCAGTCGTCGGCACTCTTGGACCTGCATCATGTTTACTATCGGGCAGGTCGAGGTAAATTGTGAAGTGACAATAAAAAAATACTTACAATAATTTTATCATGGTCGTAATGTATCCACAGTATTTCGGGTCGAGGGTACCCGTCCACTAAGCATGTAAGTGTGGCCGTAGAACCTATTTCAGATTCCACATTTTGTGGCTTCACTATGAAACTTGGACCGTCTGCAAAAAAGATGACTGTTCAAATTAAGGCGACCTTGGAGTAATGGCAGTGCAATGGATACGTAAGCCGAGAGCACGGGCTTAAAACCACTTGCCGTTACTAATGTATCTATGATAAATGCACTTTGGTTGTCCTGTTTCTATTATACGAGTACAAGCACTTCAGTAGCTTAGTATATAGTCGAACACAGGTACTTATTTTCTATCTTTCGTACGTTTCATATAATGCGTGACCGAGTGTAGAAATAAAGCAGTGGACTCACTTAAACACGCTTGAAAATCTCAATAAAATCATTAAGGAGGAGTTTAGTCACATACATACAGACAAAATAAATATCAATCAATCAAATTGTCATTCCTTTTCCTCACAGGGATAGACAGAGACTTTGGTGCGCCAGTTGCACGATACTGATGTGGACGGATGCTTCCTCACATCCGTCCACATCAGATTTAATAAATCCTTTATTCAATCTACTTTCACACATCTTTTCCATGTGCCCAAACCATCGAAGCATTCCTTTGTCAATCCTTACCTCTATATATATATATAAACAGAACAAATACTATATGTATATGAATGGTACGATGGTTTGGGCACATGGAAAGGATGAGTGAAAGTAGATTGATGTAAGGAATTTATAAATCTCATGTGGATAGGTGCGTCAAACAAGGCAGGCTCAGGTTATGGTTATGGGCACTAGGGCAACCTAGCTTTCTTGTATCTTGTACATATATGGTACCAATGTATCTTGGACATATGCAGTTTGGTTGTCCTGTTTCTATTATACTTTAGTAGCTTAGTATAGAAATATAATAAAAATAGTTTTACATTTCTAAGCTTATGAAGAGAATTCTGAATGTGAAGGAAGCGAGAGAGTTGTGTTAGGTTTGTAGCAAGTGGTACTCCATTGTATCTGTCTATCCCGGTAGAAAAAAGGCTTGTATATTTGATTGATTGTATAGATATTTTATATCGAAACTTGTCAATGTCTAAAATATAATAAACTTACATGTTACTTCGAGTGATTTGGACGCAGAGCTTTTCCCAACGGCATTGAATACTTCGCACCTTACCGTTGCATCATTGTACTTTCTGCTCACGTTCGGCAACACCTGGATGTTCACTTTATTATATATAAATATAACTGACATCGTCAAAGGCTATAAACGTATGTGAGGATACTTTTTTTTTTATTGCAACTCGACATTTCAGGCGACCGTGGTGTAGTGGCAGTGCAATGGTTACGCAAACTGAAGAGCACGAGTTCGAGACCACCCACCGGTACCAATGTGTCTTTGATATATGTACTTTGGTTGTTCTGTTTCTATGATACAAGAACTTTAGTAGCTTAGTATAGAAATGTAAATAAAAATATATATATAAAAAAACTTTTAATACTAGGGGTGATCAAAAAGTAATTATAAACGGGAATTTTTAAAAAAGATAAAAATCTAAAAAATCATTTTTTCTCTTCTTCGGTCCTTCGGCTAAAAAATTGTATAAATAGGACGTCATTTGGAGGAGCTACATTCATTTGAATACCAGCAGTCGGAGCGACAACAAGAAAATGGAGAAACACGAAGTGCAAAAAATTTGAGGATGATAGCGAGGTGATGGCTGCTGTAGAGGCATTTTGGGATAGCCACGATAAAGATTTTTTTAAAAGGGTATTTTAGGTTTAGAGAAACGTTAAACTAAATGTATCGACTTGTTAGAAGACTATGTAGAAAAATAAATTAAATTATGCTAGAATCGTTGTTTTATTATACTAATTTATCATTACTTTTTCATCGCCCCTCGTATAATATGACAGCCACATGATTACAGCTTGATGTTAAGCCGGAGTGTGGTCCATGAATGGATGTCACTGCTACTACAATTCAATAACTGTAAGTAGCAATCACATCCACTATGCCGGCCTAGTTGGAACTGGCAACTTACAAGCCGAAACGTGACCAAATTACTTCACGGTCTGTGTACTTGTAAGTGGTGGTATTTCGCCGGATCGGCGGACTGGGTACCAACTTGGTTTATTATAGTATTTTCTTAGATTTTGCGTGATCTAAAAAAACAATAAAAAACCTAAGCGCAAAGCTCTCGAAACGTCGAAATAATGAAAAATTGTAAAATCAAAAGCCATAATAAACGCGATAATAAGCCGCAAAAAAATTGTTTAATTCATTTCAGTTTTTATTTTTACCGAGACATAAAAAATAGTGATATTATTGTCGCTAGTACTGAACAGAATTGTCGAGAGGCTAGACCGGTGGATGTAACTGGCATCTTAATGAAACTATCGTGAACTAGCGCCGTCTGGTGGTTTGTGGTCTGCTTATATTACAAAGCTCATAGGTACCACCTTGCCGCGTGAGTAGTCTCTGAAATTCGCATGAAAATTTTGGAAAAATTCTCCTTGGCATGAAACATCTGCATTATGCAATTTTCATCAAGCCAGTTCTCAGTGGGGTTCTAACTTGCACTTGGTTCATCTCGCATCATAGACGAGTGGTTTCAGAATGTGAAAGCAAGTGTGGTAGGTCTTTTTATGACAAGTTTGTCAAGAGTGGTAGGCAGTGGTACCCAGTTTGCCGATCCGGGGTAGTACCACCACTTACAAGTATACAGACCGTGAAGTGATTTGGTCACGTTTCGGGATCAGCTTGTAAGTTGCCGGTTCTATCTAGGCCGGCATAGTGGATGTGATTGCTACTCACAGTTATTGAATTGTAGTAGCAGTGACATTCATTCATGGACCACACTTTGGCTTAACATCAAGCGGGGTGCTGTCATATGTCGAGTCACAATAAAAAAAAGCATTGATTAGGTATAAATTATGCATTCAACATTTGACATAGCGTGATATTCAGCCTAATAAATGGCATTTTTTTAAATAGTAAGATATTTAGGCCATCTTATTTAGGCCAAACTGTGATTTAGGCCATCAAATCATGTTTTTTATTTAGAATTTCTTTTTATGAACAAATCGGAGACATCGTCAAGAAAGCTGGGTTGCCATAATCATAGAGATTATATGAAGAGAATTGTGGATGTGAGGTAATCTGTCCTGTAGTAAAAAGACAGTGACTACTTGGTTGATTATGTGTTTTCATAAAACATGAATAATGGATACAATATGAATGAATAGAGGTTTTGCAATTTTATGCTTCTATGTTTGCCTAGATGCTGTATGCTCGACGAAGAGTTGGTGGTGTGAGGTTAAAAATAATAGAATTATAAGTAAAAGTATAATTGATATATTTGAGTGAACTGCACAAGTTAAAGGTTGATATACATGAAGATTACAAATTTCATCGTTACCATATTCGTATTTAGCACATAGCATATAGAAAACATGATGCATCATAGATGTCCTATATAATAGTGAAAAATACAAAATTTTGAGAAATACATAAATTGACACCTGGATATATACCTACTGGAAAGTATAATAATACGTAAACTCGTTTGTCTGTAAATGGACAACTCACACCATTAGGAGTCGTTAGTTATAAACAGCAGTGGTGGTATTACCCCGGTTTGGAAAACTAGACTAATAACTATCAACTGATTGTTTTTCTTTAATAGTTCGCACGTTTTGTGCGAGTTGATTCGGTACGAAGCGGAAATTAACTTATGCGGTATTCACTGTCAAGGAGTTGGTATAAGAAAAAAGTGAATATAAAGAAAATTTCCACCTGGCTTCCACACTGATTAGACTTCAAGTTGAGATGGTTTTTCTTTTGAATATAACTAAAACATAACTTATTTCAATTTTTTTTAAATTTACATTTCTATACTAAGCTACCAAAGTAAAGAAAGTATAGTTTATAAGGAAGTATTTGATTTTATTTTTGTTGAGTGATAGTAGATTGACGAAAGGAATTTAAACCTCTGATGACCCCAGGAGGGTATTTCACGACCAAATCGGTGACATCCTTAAGAAAGCTAGGATGCCTAGTCCCCATAACGGTATAGCGGTGTAGTATGAAGAAAATTGTGGATATGAGGGAAGCGAGAGAGTTGTGCCAGAATCGTGGCAAGTGGTGCTACATTGTCTCTGCCCATCCCTGCGGCAAAAAAAAAACATTCTCTTCATACAACGGTTTTAAATTTCGATTAAATAATATATTAATCAATCAATCAAATTGTCACGCCTTTTCCCACAGGAATAGGCAGAGACAATGGAGGATCACTAGCCAAATGTGCTCTTCACCTGAGTATATAGAGACCCTGGCTACTTACCAATACTTTACTGTTATTGGAGATAATTTCTTCATTATTCACAAACCATTTGACGGTGACATCTTCCGGGTTCGCATCCACGTTACAGCCTAAAAAAGAAATATTTTAAAAGTATTTTCTTAGATTTTGCGCGAACATTAATTAATGAATTAAACAAATTTTATACGGCTTACTATTGTGTTTATTTTGGTTTTGATTTGCCAATTTTATTTTATTATTCCGACGTTTCGAGAGCTTTGTAACCATCGTGGTCACGGAGAGACTGGGGTGTTGGTCGTCTTATTGGTTAATGCTGTTATTGTTTCCGATAACGCGATAGTAAGCCGCATAAAATTTGTTTAATTCAATATTTTTATAATTATTATTTTCTATTGAGAATCGACACATGACAGCATCAGCCTAAATTTAAGCTAGAGAGCGATTCATGATTAAAAAGCGACTGCTACTACAGTAAAATAACTGAAAGTAGCAGTGGCATCTACTACGCCGGCCTAGTTGGAACCGGCAACCTACCAACTGATCCCCAAGTCACCTCATGGTCATGTAGAGTCTGTCTTAGCCGAAATGATGCGCCCCTCTACTGCATTTACGCACACGAGAAAATATAAAATATGGATGTAACACACCGAAAATGCAATTGTAATTGGTCATTCAGTTGCTGGTTAGACACAAAAGGAGGAGCACGCTGATAAAGTATAGTAGTATAGTTAGTAATATTTGCATTCACACATTTAAAATAAACTAATAAAGTGGAGGGGCGCTTCATTTATAGTTAGAAAAGCTATATTTCCTTGGATCGCCAGACTAAGTAACTCTTAGAATATATCTAAATATAATTTCTTTAACATCTGCCATTAAAAAAATTAAAAGTTACCCATCTTACCAATAGTAAGCCTATCTCCTTCAGCAATACAACCAGAGCCATCGATAGTCTTCACAAACAATTTCACTTTGGGTGCATATTTTACCTGCAACAAACGAAAACGTTACCGATGGGAAAAAAAGCTGGACTGACGACATAGTGAAAGACACGAATAACCGGTGGATGCAACTGGCTTTTTGTCGTTCCGAATGGCGTCGTAAGGGGGAGGCCTATGTCCAGCAGTGGACGTCTTCTGGCTGATGAGATGATGATGAATTGAAAATAATCTTTATTTTATAATAAAGGATTTTTAAATTTTATTTTTTATTGTGACTAGACATCTGACCTCGACCTGCCTGATGGTAAGCAAGAAGAGGTCCAAAAGTGCCGACGACTGCAAATACCAGGTCTTCACGGCTGCACCAGTCGCCGTCACTATTCCGGTCTTCACGCTTCGCTTGAAGGATCCAAGGCTATAGGATGGAGAGAACACATGACAGATGTTAGGCAAGGAGAGTTCCAAGAGCGCTAACTACTGAAGAAAACTGACTCAGTTTACGCTTGCCTCAGTCGTCGTCACATGTAGGCCCAAGAATAATTGTTAATATCCTAAATATGTTTTATTGGGGCGCGACATGCAGCCTATTTGGTGGTCTTTCTTTGGTGTAAGCGCCGACGACATAAAAAAATGTTTCCTTGTACTGTTACCTCAGTCAAAGACAAAACGGCTTCTCAGTCGCCGTCACTAATTTTATAAACAATTTTTTTTATTGTGAGTCGACATATGACAGCACCCCGCTTGATGCTAAGCCGAAGTGTGGTCCATGATTGAATATCACTGCTACTACTATTCAAAATAACTGTGAGTAGCAATCACATCCACTATGCCGGCCTAGTTGGAACCGGCAACTTACATGCTGATTCCAAAACGTGATCAAATCACTTCACGGTCTGTATACTTGTAAGTGGTGGTACTACCCCGGATCGGCAGACTGGGTACCACTGCCTACCACTCTTAGAGTGTAAATAGCCGAGTAAAGCATTAACCTAAAATATAAAACGTTTAACTTCGCAAATAGTAATGACGCTATAAGAATAACAAGATTCCCTTCCCTTTTAAACAGAAGTTTTCACATAAAAGAATCCTTAAATAGGAAAGTTTAATAGTCCCATCAAATTATCCCATTTTAAGGCGGCCTTTAACGACTTTAGTACACTGAATAGACGAGAATGCTAAGCGAAAATGGTTCGTAGTTCTAGTTACGTTTGCGCATAGTTAAATACACTTTTATTTTCGAGTTTTATATGTTTTTTCAGCAATAATTCGGTTAAGTGACATTTTAAATTTCTATACTTGTGCTATAAAGTGCTTGTATCATAGAAACAAGACAACCATAGTATATCAAAGATATATTGCTACCGGTGGGTGGTTTTGATCACGTGCTCTTGGTTTGTGTAACCATTGCACTGCCACTTCACCAAGGTCGCTTTAATTTCCTAAAATGTTTATATTAAATAAAAATCTCTATCCAACACCATCAACAACTTTTGGGTGATTTTTCCTAATAACTGAATCAGTGATTCACTTCTCTATATTTTAAGTACTTCTCTCACGTCACATCCCTTAAATGTTCTTAATGTTGGTACAAGGTCGCTCGAACATCATGAAGTATAATTTCAATATAGATTTCAGTGTGGTCAAAACGAGCCTAAACGCACTGAAAATACGCTTTTTTGACGAAATATGACAGCACCCCGCTTGATGTTAAGCCAAAGTGTGGTCCATGAATGAATGTCACTGCTACTACAATTTAATAACTGTGAGTAGCAATCACATCCACTATGCCGGGCTAGATGAAACTGGCAACTTACAAGCGGATCCCAAAACGTGACCAAATCACTTCACGGTCTGTATTTTTGTAAGTGGTGGTACTACTCCGGATCGGCAGACTGGGTACCACTGCCTACCACTCTTTAATAACCAGGACCGAAGCAAATATCCATCTCTTTTTTTTATTAACAAATATTTGCAATATCTAATATTATTAAATATTACAAATAAAAGCTATTTAACAAATATTTGCTCCGACCGGGAATCGAACCCAAGACTTTACGCGCAACAGACCAATCGCTAAACCGTTCGTCCATGCCTGTCGTCAATAATTGTGCTTTAGTAAACGCACAATTATGGAAATAAAGCAATGACATTCACACTAAAGTTGATCCTTCCAAATGGGATTTAACAAATCTGTACCTCAGAAGTAACTTGAGTTATGTCCAAAATTTTAGGATAACTTTTTTTAAATGATTTTTATTTTTATTAGCTGGAGATCGTTATTCTGGACATAAATCATTTTAAAAAAGTTATCCTAAAATTTTGGACTTAACACAAGTTGCCTCTGAGGTACAGAAATATGCTATTATTCGTTTTTGGCTAAATTCTAAACGGCCATAGAATATATTACAAGCCAATTTGGGGATAAAACTTTTGCTATTTATTTTATTTGAATGACTGTTCAAATTGGCGATAAAAAATCTCGAATAACGAAATATACTTTTAGTGTATTATATTTTATTAAAAAAAAATTGATGTGGTGGATTAACGAGGTAGAAGGGGCTTTCCGACCAAATCGAAGACATCCTAAAGAAAGCTGCATGAAGAGAATTGTGGATGTGACAGAAGCAAGGGAGTTGTCTTAAGATCGTGGCAAGTGGCGCTCTATTGTCTCTGCCTATCCCTGTGGGAAAAAGGCGTGACATTTGATTGATTGATTGAATATTAAAATTTTATTCCGTACCTCAAACGTGATTTAAAGTTGTATACAGACCATGAAGTGATTTAGTTGCGTTTCGGGATCAGCTTGTAAATTTCCGGTTTCAACTTGGCCGGCATAGTGGATGTGACGGCTACGTACAGTTATAGAATTGTAGTAGCAGTCACCTCTATTCATGGACCGCACTTCAGACTAACATCAGGCGGATGCTGTCATATGTCGAGTCACAATATGTAAAAAAATGACTATAATAATGTAACAAAATAAAAACAGTATTTTGTAAATCCCTATAAAAATAATAATTGAAAAATGTATAACCCTATATTTTGGTTTATTAATCAGATTTTCTCACTCCGGATTTATAAAGGTAGTTACACATTGATAAAACTTATATCAATATTCCTAATAAAGTAGTAATTAGAATTTAAAATTGTATCCAAGGACGTTTGATTGAATAATCCTCTGGTTATCCCTGTTTATATTTTCACTCGCCTCTGATTGATTATTCTCTTCTGTCAATCTCCTTTAATCCATTTTTTCAATGTGTATAAGTCAACGCACATTGAAAATTACATTTATCACACACAATTTAAAGACGACCGTGGTGTAGTGGCAGTGCAATGCGAAGAGCACGAGTTCAAGACCACCCTCCGGTACCAATGTATCTTTGATATAATATGTACTTTGGTTGCCCATAGAAACAGGACAAGCACTTTAGTAGCTTAGTACAGAATAGTAATCAAAAAATAAAATAAAAAAACAATTGTATTTTGCTCTACTTTATCCGCCATTGTTACTCCATAAGTTCTCCATAAGTAACTCATAAGTTCATTATACCCAGCATCTACTTCTATATAATAAATTTATTGGCGACTGTTGTTAGTAATATTGCAATGGTCACCACGCTAACCGAACGCACGGGTTCAAAACCACTGCCGACACTAATGTATGTTTAACATCGATGATGTTTAATATATGCACTTTAGACGTCCTGCGGGCATTTCTTATAGCATTATTGTTTTAATCTCAAATGTCAACTCGTACGTCAAATATGCTATTAGCAGTTTTGTGACGTCACATCAATATTGATTCCTTCAAAGCGTACCATCGCGGTAATTACAAAATATTAGGTTTTATTATTTAAATGCAGCAGCAATACGTTTCTAAACGTAAAATCAATGCGAATGCAGGAATAAAGAAGGAATAAAATAAAATTGCAAATAATAAATGGTGGTTCGAAATTGAACATGCTTGTTTTTAAAAGTTAATGGTAGGCCCCCTGTTTCTATGATACAAGCATAGAAACAGTTAATATAGAAATTTTATTAGAAAAGTTTATTTCTATACTAAGCTACTAAACATACTTGAATCATAGAAATGATTTTAAACCGGGGATTCTTGGTTTGCGTGATTAGTTCACGACTACTAGACCATGGTCGCCACAATAGCAAGTAGCTACCTAGGATATAAATATTTCAATCAATCGAATTGTTACACCTTTTAGGGATAGCCAGAGACAAAAGACACTTGCCACGATCCTGACACAACACCTTCGCTTCCCTCACGTCCACGTTTTTCTAAATATAAATATTTATAATACCTATCATGAGACTTCTTTAGTGTATAAAAACCCTATAAGCCGATTAAGATATTCCGCTGATGGCACAAGAGAAAAGTTATGAATATTAAGGACCCATTACACTTTGCAAAAGGGAGTGTCACTTTGTATAGGCAGTATTATTTGTTAATTTTTTTTCTTTGTTTTTCCCTCTCGCTTATAATTGAAGTGAGTGGAGATGGGGTGCTTTGAAAGCCTTTTTAATATTTAAATTTCGTATTTTAATTTAATATGCATGTGTTTAAGAAAGGTTCTAGAGTGGAGACCACGAACCGGAAGACGCAGTGTAGGTAGGCCTCCCACTAGGTGGACTGACGACATAGTGAAAGTCGCGGGAAACCGGTGGATGCAACTGGCATCTTGTCGTTCAGAATGGCGTTCTAAGGGGGAGGCCTATGTTCAGCAGTGGACGCCTTCTGGCTGATGATGATGATGCATGTGTTGTTATTAAAATATGATGTAACGATAGCGGATAGAATAAGGAATAGCACATTGCGCGATAGATGTGGTTTGAAAGAGGATGTAGTGACATGGATTGACAAAGGAATGCTTCGATTGTTTGGGCACATGTAATCGATGACTAAAAGTAGATTGACGAAAAAAATTTATAAATCTCATGTGAATGGATGCGACAAACGAGGCAGGCCCAGGAGGGTGTTTGCTGACTAAATCGGAGACATCCTCAAGAAAGCTAGGTTGCCTAGTGCCCATAACCATAGAGTTTGTATGAAGACAATTGTAAATGTGAAAGAAGAGAGGGAGTTGTGTCAGGATCGTGGCAAGTGGCGCTCTATTGTCTCTGCCTATCCTTGTGGGAAAAAGGGGTGACAATTTGATTGATTAAATATGTCAGGGTCCTAAAACGTTTTGACTATTCCTAGCCCTAAAAAATATGTTAAAAGCTATTTTTGCTTATGGTCTTGTATCGAAATCCTAACTAACATAAAAACCAATGGCAAAACAATTGTAGAATGAGTAACATAAATAAGAAAGGGAAGTCTACGAGTATCATCCTTGTCTTGCCTGTGTTCCTACCTCGTCCTACTGTAATACCCGCATTAGTAGTTGGAACTGAAAACTTACAAGCTGATCCCGAAACACGACTAAGTTACTTCCCGGTCTTGTACCACACTCCGTATTGGGGATGTTATGGATATGGATACAGATACGGATATAGGAATAATATTATTACCGGTTTTTGATATGTATTTTTTTGGAACATCCGATAATTTTGGTTACAGATACTAGATTTTTAGGGAATTTCAAGAGTAAATGCCTTGTTATAACATGTTTCATTTAGTCTCCGCCTTATCCGAATTCATCCGAAACTTTTATAACGGATTCGGTTCCGGTTACGGATAGGTTTTTATTTCGGATATATGGATAACATCCCTACAATGAAAGCTTACTCTTATTATACCCTTACTATATCTTTAATGTGTAGACACGAAATATCTACGATTTTACTGTATATCGAAGATAAGATCGTTAGTTGCTAAACTCGCTTATCAACCTTGTAAATTCATTATAAATTATTTTATTAATATTCTGTTATATGATATAATTTGATTGTTGTCAACACCTGTCGTTTGAATTGCTGAAGGCTTTCAGGGGAACCTGTAAATTCCTTAGATATCACACATGAAATTAATTTGAATTCCTTATGAAGCTTAGTGTTGATTTACACACAAATATTTATGTACATTCTGAGTAGAATTCATGAGTATTTATATAAGGATTGTAACCTAGTAACCTAAGTCAGTTTTTATTTATTTTGTTTTTTTTACTATCTATACCAAAGTGCAAAGTATCATAGAAACAGGACAACCAAAGTACATTGAATGTCCTTTTATATTAACAAATGTTTGCAATATTTAATATAATTATTAAATATTACAATAAAAGCTATGAAACAAATATTTGCTCCGACCAGGAATCGAACCCGGGACTTTTCGTCAATCTACATTTGCCTATTTACATTGTGTACAAAATTTATATTTGACAACATAAATAGCTTGTCAAAGCTGTCATAGTTACAACTTTGCGAAATGTGAAAATTAATTGTAATTAAACTTGTTTTCACGTCTAACTATGCATAGAAAGCAATCGCCAAGTTTATAGTTTGTATGATTTTATCATTAATTAGTTATTTAAGTACCTGTATTCTATGCTGAAATACAGGATATTTTTATTTATTTATTAATATTCATTTCTATATTAAGCTACTAAAGTGCTTGTATCATACAAACAGGACAACCAAAGTTCATATATCAAAGATACATTGGTACCGGTGTGCGGTTTTGAGCTAGTTCTCTCGGTTTGCGTAACCATTGTACCGCCACTTGACCACGGTCGACTTTTATTATAAACTTCTTTTTGTTATTTTATTGTGACACTACATCTGACATATACCAGCGGCACGCTATGATCGCCATTTTGACGTTTGACCCGCTCAAGAAAGAACAGATTGTTGTTTTTTATTGTTACTATGTATAAAGAACAAAAATTGTTTCTTTAAACATAATTATTAATTTATACAAAAATTATGAACAGATCAAAACGGCCATTCTAGCCATCATTTTTTGTCACGCCAACTTAGACCCCCCTCGAGTCTCTGTGGACTTTGAGAATCAATAATCTAAGCGCTAGATGGACAATAGCTGAAAAACCGACCGTTGGTACACTATGCATGTGTGCGTTACTGGAAAGTAGTAACTTAATCTGACATGTAACTTGTGAAAACAGGTTACATTACTGTTTTCTAATTTATAGACTTTATTAGGCTTCCTTTGCACACACATACAACACCCTTTTAATTTACACAAAGAGACACACACACACACAAACTTACACAACAATTATATGGTGTGTTACCATACTCATACTAGACTCCGTTTTTAAGCCCAGCAGTCCGGGGCGACGCCGCTCCACTGAAATGTGTGGTTCTAGGCACTTGTCTCACCGCCGGCGAGCAAGCGACTAACTATCCACTATTTTTTCGCTCAAGAAACGTACAATAGATATACATTCCTTGTAAACAAAAGAGATGCATATATTAATAGTTGGCCGCTGACTGTTTACGCTGCCGGCGAGGACTCTCTCCACTAGAGGACGAGCTATAACACTCGCTCAGCTATGCTCGCTTTGCGGTCATAAGAGACGGAAGACCAACCAGCGGTCCATCATATTTATTTGTTATGAATATGTACAGTGTACAGATTTATAAAGATGAGCTTGAAAGTGTCCAGTGCAATAAACGGCATGGTGGACGCAACTGCTACTTACAGTTATTTAAATGTAGTAGCAGTCGAATCTATTTATGAACCACACTCTAGCTTTACATCAGACGAGCTGTCGTGGAGTCGCAATAAAAAATAAGTTTGCTACAAAAGGCTGTAGCAGCGGATTATCCATTTAGGGTTTAGTCTATAAAAATCTTCTAAAGTCTCTTAAATTCTATTAAATTTGGATGGGTCACCTTGATTAATCCTGAAAACTATTCTAGCAAAAATGTTTTTCAATAAAATGCTGCGACCTTAATAATAAGGATTTCCGCTCTTTTTACCATTTTCCTTTTCAATTTCAAAAGAAAAAGAACACTAGCATATTTTCACGGCAAGATCACACGGAATTGCCGTGCAGAGAGAAGATTTTTTGTTTTCAGTTTTGTTTTCGAATATTTTTACTGCGAGCTTTTTAGGGTACTGTAGGATTATTAGTTATTATTAATGCTTTAATTTCATTAAAAATCAAAGAACCAATCAAATTCTCCAACCTTAATGCTCTTACAACCTTAATTGCAAATTGATAAATAATGATCAATCAATCAAATTGTCACGCCTTTTTCCCACAGGGATAGGCAGAGACAATGGAGCGCCACTTGCCATGATCCTGACACCTCCTCGCTTCCTTCACAATTTTCTTCATACAAGCTCTATAGTTATGGGCACTAGGCAACTTAGCTTTTTTTAAAGATGTCTCCGATTTGGTCGGCAAACACCCTCCTGGGCCTGCCTTGTTTAACATATGCATTCACATGAGATTTATAAATTCTTATTGTAAAACTACTTTCACTTATCCTTTCATGTGCCCAAACCATAGAAGCATTTCTTTGTCAATCCTTGTTACTACATCCATTTAAACCACATCTATCAAATAATGATGATATTCCATAATGATAATATTGTAAGAAGGAATACTTTTGAAATATTCTACGGAACCATAGCTCATTGCGGCAAGAATTGCGCTTGAACGTTATTTTTATTGTTTCCTCTTTAACTTATATTTTACAGAACGCCGCTTTCAGTTTTGTAAGCTGTTTTACTGAAAGTGTTTATTAATTTCAATATTGCGCTAAGAGATACATTTAACACAGCTTTTGTTTTTATTTATATTCTTTCAAATTACAAAGGAGGCTACATTATTATGTTTTTAATAAAATTATCACTTTTCCATTCCTAGGAGGAGGGTTAGAAAGAGACACTAGAGCATTTTTTACATAACTCACATAATACCTTCACATTCACAATTCTCTTCATAATTATGGACTTTGAATGTTGGGTGTGGCAGAAGAAGCATGAAAGTAGAATTAAGGCTTTAAAATTGCGGTCATTAAGAAGCGCACAGGGCGACAGGCGTGGACGAACAGTTTAGTGATTGGTTTGTTGCGCGTAAAGTCCCGGGTTCGATTCCCGGTCGGAGCAAGTATTTGTTTCATAGCTTTTATTTGTAATATTTAATAATATTAAATATTGCAAATAATTGTTAATAAAATAAGAGAGATGGATATTTGCTTCGTGTAACCAGATCAAAGAGTGGTAGGCAGTGGTACCCAGTCTGCCGATCCGGGGTAGTACCACCACTTACAAATATACAGACCGTAAAGTGATTTGGTCACGTTTCGGGATCAGCTTGTAAGTTGCCGGTTCCATTTAGGCCGGATCATAGTGGATGTGATTGCTACTCACAGTTTTTGAATTGTAGTAGCAGTGACATTCATTCATGGACCACACTTTGGCTTAACATCAAGCGGGGTGCTGTCATATGTCGAGTCACAACAAAAAATATGTGTATCGTAGTATGTGTATGCAGTAAGTGGAATGATGATAGTGGTTAGAATGAGGCATAGCATATTTCGCGATGGATGTGATTTGAAAAAAAATGTAGCGAAAGTTGATTGACGAAAGGAATTTATAAATCTGTTGCGAATAGATGTGTTGAACGAGATAGTCCTGGGTCTAGATGGGATGGTTTCCGAACAAATTGGAGATTTCTTCAAGAAAGCTAGGTTGCCTAGTGCCTATAACCGTAGAGCTTGTATGAAGATATTTGTGGATGTGAGGGAAGCGAGAGAGTTATGTCAGGATCGTGGCAAGTAGCGCTCTATTAACTCTGCCTATTCCTGTGGCAAAAGGCGGGACAATTTGATTGATTATAACCTCATGTATATATAGGGTATCTAAGAGTATTACTCCACATATATGGCTTCGTCTAGACAAGTATTTACAAACGTTTAATACTAACATTTAAGTATTTTATTACTTAATCCAGTATTTTACGCTTTGATTACAATCCGATCGATTATTTCATATGCGACAAAGACCTCGTCTTGTCTAATACTAAGCAAGTAAAAGACCATCAGTGCTAAAGACTGAAAATACGGTTTCTGTCGCTTTCACTACGTCAGTCAAAGGTGATTTTAGTCAAAGTCGTGGAAAGTTTTTTTTTTATTGTGACTCGACATCTGACCTTGGCCTTGGTTAGCATGATCGAGTTCACGGCTGCCTCAATCGCTTCCACTATGCCGACTTCTTCACTCATCGCTTAAAGAATCTAAGATCATGGGATGGGGAGAACACATGGGCTGGCATTCCATTCCACTTGTCAATTATTTTACAAAGAAACGACGCACTAAACCTTTTAGTTCGACTGCTGATTCGGTCGAGATGTGGTATAGTTTATAGTTGATAAAGGACGCACAAAGCCGCTATGTCTCTGCGAAGTTGGAAGGGCTCCAGAGTTCGCGTGACCTCTGCCTCTCCTATAACGTGGATAGCTCCGTTGTCTCTGTTTAGACCTGTTGGAATAAGGGCGTAAATGTAACTTACCTCAAGCTGTATACTTGCAGCTCGATAAGCTCTATCTGCTGTATTTTGAGCTTGGCATGTGAAGGTTTGATTATGATGGTGTCGTTTTGGTTTCAGACGTAGCGTAGATCTGAAAAACAATCTTCTATTAATATTACATACTAGGTGGACTGACGACATAGTGGCCGGCATAGTGACGGCGTCTGAGGCTGCCGAGAACAAACTTGGTTTTCTCAGTCGTCTTCACTCTTGGACCTCCTCTTGCTTAACATCAGGCGGGACGAGGTCAGATGTCGTGTCATAATAAAAAAAAAATTATAGGTGAAAGTCACCGGTGGATGCAACTGGCATCTTGTCGTTCGGAATGGCGTTTTAAGGGGGAGGCCTATGTTCAGCAGTGGACGCCTTCTGGCTGATGATAATGATGATGATGAAGATGATGATGACTTTCATTTTATTGAGGATCAGTATATTTTAGCAAACCGCCGTAGGTATAGCTGTAGGCGACTGCTACTAAAGTTGAATAACTGCAAGTAGTTTTAAGAGTGGTAGGCAGTGGTACCCAGTCTGCCTATCCGGTGTAGTACCACCACTTACAAGTATACAGACCGTGAAGTGATTTGGTCACGTTTCGGGATCAGCTTGTAAGTTGCCGGTTCCATCTAGGCCGGCATAGTGGATGTGATTGCTACTCACAGTTATTGAATTGTAGTAGCAGTGACATTCATTCATGGACCACACTTCGGCTTAACATCAAACGGGGTGTTGTCATATGTCGAGTCACAATAAAAATAAAAAAATAAAGTGGCTGTTACAACAACTAACAGAGTCGTTGTGACAATAAATAAGTTTGCGATTAAGTCAATTAATGAACGTCGACGACTGAAACCCTGATTCAGTGTACAGTTGCCTAAGTCGCCGTCACTTTTCTGACCGAAGGTAGGCAGTAGTTCCCAATCCAGAGTAGTAAAACCCCCTACAAGTGTACAGACCATAAAGTGACTTAGTCGTGTTTTGGGATCAGATTGTAAATTGCCGGTTCCAACTAGGCCGGCATAATGGATGTGACTGCTTACAGTTATTGAATTGTAGTAGCAGTCATCTCCATTCATTAGCCGCACTCCAACTTAACATCAGGCGAGGTGCTGTCATAAGTTAAATATTGTATCCACTATACCGGCCTATTTTATTTCTATACTAAGCTACTAAAAGGCTTGTATCATAGAAACAGGACGACTAATTTTACCTGGCAGTAAACCTATGTCCATCTGGCATGGGTTCTATCTTATAAGTCACACCCTGCGTCAATACACCGCCGTCATGATCTACCCAGGTTATCTGCAACAAAAATAATCAATCAATCAATTAGTCACGCCTTTTTCCTACAGGGATTAACAGAGACAATGGAACGCCACTTGTCACGATCCTGACACAACTTTCATGCTTCCCTCACATCCACACATCCACAATGTTAAAATAACATGTTAATAAATTGTGTCAATCTGGATAGCTTAGTAAATACGAAACGACTAGATTGAATTAGATTTTAAAGTACATGATCCATTGGTAGAGATAAGCTATAGATACATTTCAATCAATCAATCAAATTGTCAACCTTTTTTCACAGGGATAGGCAGAGACAATGGAGCGCCAGTTGCCACGATCCTGTCACAACTCCCACGCTTGCCTCAAATACACAAATTTCATACAAGCTCTACTATTATGGGCACTAGGCAACCCAGTTTCCTTGAGGATGTCTCCAAATTGGTCTGAAAAATCCTGGTTGCCACGTTTAACGCATCCATCCACATTTTTATTTACATTTCTATATTACAGTACTAAAAGTGTATGTATCATAGACGGCCAAAGTACTTATATCAAAGATACATTGGTACTGGCAAGTGACCATGGCACTGCCACTACACCACGGTCGCCGATGAATTCGCAATAATTTGATGAATTCGGTCAAATTGCGATGGTAAAAAATTTTTTTTTGTTGTGACTCAACATATGACAGCACCCCGCTTGATGTTAGGTTGGAGTGGAAGTGACTTTTAGTACAATTCAATTACTGTAAGTAGCAGTCACATCCACAATGCCGGCCTAGTTGAAACCGGCAACTGACAAGCTAATCCCGAAACACGACTACGTCATTTTACGGTCTGCATACTTGTTACGCAGACGGTTGGCATGCCACTCTTAAAAAAAATATTCTTTTCAGAGAATTTAGAGCTTATCTACGTTTCTGTGAAGTAATCGATCCGGATTTTTTTTAAGAATTAAATCTCGTGTGTTTCCATGAATTGTGCTTCATATCCGCGGATGGATTTTGTCCTTTTGTTATCCTAAGATTGAAAGTAAACACAATAAATTGGGTTTCGTCTTTGCTATCAAACAGAATTGATAAAGGCAAATTGATTTTCAATGTTTAGTTTACGTAATTATCATTTTTAATATTGAATAGATTTTCTTTCCATATGGGTAAAGTACGTGAGACATGTGACAAAATAGAGGACGTGGAACATTTGTTGATGGATTGTGTCAGGAACCGACGTGATAGGCAGTGGTTATTTAAAAGATTGGGGGTTAATATTTGGAATGTTGGTTGCTGTAACAGTATATTAGCAGAGTCTGCTTCTGAGCAAGCCAAAATGTTATACAAATTCGTGGTGGTGTACTTAAAGGAGAGAGCAAATGTGGCATGATGCTTTGGGGATCCTAACCCCAATGCATCATAGGTTTAATAACTTATTTTTGTTCGTTGTATTCTATTTTCGTGTGAGTTGTTTTTTACTAGCCTTATCCACATTATATCTCTATGAGCTTGTATCTGTAAATAGTCTAGGTTTAGTTTATAATGGGAATAGCATCGCCATTTTATGTGCGATAAAAAAAAACATTTATAATATATTATAAATACATATTTGGCGCAAAATCAGACATTTTCGCACAGCCAAAAGTATACGACGCAGAACCAAACCCACTAATGTGTCAAAGCGGTTTGTTTACCATATGTCTAAGCTTGGTTCATGACGTTTTGATTATGTCATAATCGTCCAGCACTTACTAAGTAGTGCTATATAGTAGAGTATATAGTAGTGCTATATAGTCTACATGCGCAAAACGCTTCCATCTAATGATACGGAGTGATATGTATATTTTTTCCATCGGAACTAGTTCACTCATCTAGTTCACTAGTTCATTTAGTTCAAGGAAGCGCATTCGGTTAGTTCATTCGGTAAAGAAAAGCTGCAGTTGTTCTGAGAAATCAAGATATCCTTTCTATAGATCCTTTCTATAGAATTATTTTAGATCATACACTTCACAAATGTACACAGAAACTATAATAAACAATAATTATAATCACAATTACCAATTCGCATAATTTAAAACTGCAAATATTCGTTAGAAAAATACGTTATAAAAAGACGACGAGTTGCTGCTCTCTTCAACATACTTTCCTACCATTACTCGTAATGCACGCGGTGTAAATATTTTCTTGTGCACGCGGAGAGCAATGGATATATAAAATATACTTTCACGGTATTACGCGAAAATACTAGGTACGAGTAACGAACGAGGTACGATTCCGTACGAATGTACGATGTGTTTATATCTCGTTCCATCATAGGAGTGGTGAGTGAGTGGATATGCGATGCATGACTCGGAACTAAAGGAACTAGAGACACATTTGAATTTGCAGTGAACGAGTGAGTGGTGTAGTACCAGGATCGGAAGTATATCATTTTAGTGACTCGTTCCGGAACTACCCAAGTCTACTATATAGTGCTATATAGTAGAGTATACTATATAGTACTATATAGTAGTGCTATATAGTACAGCCATCTCTTGAATAACAGCGAGAATTTAGTTGCACCTATGTATTTTAATGTTGACCTAAGAGTGGTAGGCAGTGGGCCTAAGTCTGCCGAACCGGGATAGCACCACCACATACAAGTGTACAGACCGTGACTTAGTTGCGTTTAGGGATCAGTGTCGCGTAAACTAAAGGTGTTTGCGAATTAGATCCAAACAGAATTTTCTGGAAGTTCCCATATTTAAAGGTTCAGACAATACATTTTGGACTGCAAAAGTAACTGTACTGTCGATTGGAAAACATGGACTTCGGCTTAGACAACGACTACTGCGAAAGCTTCGACTACGGTACGACTTTAATAAATACATTAGAACGACTTTGGCATGACAATTGGACTACGAGTGTACTTTCGATTGATGGATTGTGCAAATAACGCTTTTTTTTTGTCAACAAAATTGACTTTTGATTGTATCCTTTAAATACCCCGCGGAACGTCTCAAAATTATAGTATTTTCTTAGATTTTACGCGAACATTAGTTAATGAAATAAACAAATTTTACGCGGCTTACTATTGCGTTTATATTGGTTTTGATTTTACAATAATTTATTATTCAGACGGAGAGACTGAGGTGTTGGTACAAAACTACCCCGTTTCATATTTATTGTTACCGGTTTAATAATAAAAAATGTAATATCAAAACCAAAATAAACGCGTTAGAAATTTGGCATGAAATTTGTTTAATTCGTCTTAAAATTATATTTTTCATTTTTTTTATTGTGCCACAACATATGGATGGCCACAACATCTGATCTCGACCCGCCTGATGATAAGCAAGAGGAGGTCCAAAAGTGACGACGACTGAAAAAACCGAGTTTATTCACGGCTGCTTCAGTTGCCGTCACTATGCCGGCCTAGGGTGCTTCTTCACGCATCGCTTAAATAGATATAGATAGATATTAAATAGCACGTGAATTATATAGCTCATATAGCACGTAACCTACTTAATGTGCTTTAGCGTTAATGAGTCTTTTAACGTAGTAACGAATGCATTTACTGAACGCAAACTAAAATTAGATTTTCACTAAAATATCTAAAAGCATTTTCGAATAGAAACTCCTAACTTAACTAAAATTTATTTATTGTGCTTCGGCAACCTGGTTTTCAAAGAGTGGCAGCCGTGCCCAGTCTGCCAATTGCATGTATACAGACCAAGAAGGGATTTAGTCGCGTTTCGGGATTAGCTTCAAAGTTGTCGGTTTAACTGGACCGGCATAGTAGTTGTGACTACTACTTACAGTTATTGAACTGAATAACTGTAAGTAGTTGAATAACTGTAAGTAGCAGTTGCATTCACTATAGATGCGATAGCTATTTTCATACATAGTGAATCTATTGTGCATGCTAATTCATTATTTTTTTGTTTTTGACTCGACTTCTAACATCGAACCGCCTAAACGTAGGCAAGAGGATGTCCAAGAGTCGTTTTTTTTATTTTTTTTATATGCATGATGTTAAGTCGAAGTGTGGTCCATGAATAAATGTCACTGCTACTACAATTCAATAACTGTGAGCAGCAATCACATCCACTAAGATCCGGCCTAGATGGAACCGGCAACTTATAAGCTGATCCTGAAACGTGACCAAATCACTTCACGGTGTGTATACTTGTAAGTGGTGGTACTACCCCGGATCGGCAGACTGGGTACCACTGCCTACCACTTTTTTAAGATACATTGGTACCACTTGCCGTTACCAATGTATCTTTGATCTATGTTTACTTTGGCTATCCTGTTTTTAGTAAATTTGTATATGTATGTAAAAGATACTCAAGCTAATTTGAACCTTCTATGCCCAATAAAATAAAGTCGTAATTCACATACCTCAGCAGCAGGTTTCCCACCAACGGAGACACACTCGAGTTTCACTTCTCGCTCTTCAATGGCTTCTAGAACTGGTCCCTGGAGTATTCGAGGTGGATCTGGTGGTGCCAGGATTATTAATCTGGCGTACCTTGATCTGATGGCTGCTTCACCTGCAGACAAAGTAATATCGTACAGTACATTGCAAAGAAAAGTACAGCCTGGGTATTGAAACTTGACGAGCAAGAAACGCGGTCTATACAAGCGTTAAGGCGACCGTGGTGTAGTGGCAGTGGTTAAGCACGCGTTCAAAACCAATAGCCGGTACCAATGTATTATTGATACTTTGGTTGTCCTGTTTCTTTGATACAAGCACTTCAGTAGCTTAGTATAGAAATTTAATTGCATAAAAACAATTTAAAGTAGGAAGTCGTACCTCGATCGGCAGACTGTCTGCCTACCACTCTTATATTATTTATTTTCTTGTATACGTATAATAATAATCTCGTTACACAAAGAAAACAAAGGTGGTAAACCCGGGTTCGATTCCCGGTCGAAGCAAATATTTGTTTCGTATGTTTTATTTGTAATATTTATTAATGAGAAACAGATAAAATAAAAAGTATTACCTAAATTAAACTATAAATAAATAATATCATCTAATGACATCGCATCAGAGATAGTCCCAAGGAAACTGGCAACATTTCCCCTTTGTATAGCAAGGCAGAAATAAATATATTTAATATTTATATTAAATATTGCAAATATTGCAAATATTCCTTAATAAAAAAATAGGCAGTTATTTGCTCCAGGTCTGGTTTATCAAACGGTGGTAGGCAGTGGTATCCAGTCTGCCAGGGTAGTACCACCACTTCAAGTACCTAGTCGCACTTCGGGATCAGCTTGTAAGTTACCGGTTCCAACTAGGCCGGCATAAATTTAACTAGCAGTGACCCTCCATACATGGACCGCACATTTTTTAAATTATTATTGTGACTCGACCATCGATGGACTCGACCTATTATGACAGCACCCTGCTTGATGTTAAGCTGGAGTGTGGTCTATTAATAGATGCCACTGCTACTACAATTCAATAACTGTAAGTAGCAATCACATCCACTATGCCGGCCTAGTTGGAACCGGCAACTTACAAGCTGATCCCGAAACGCGACCAAATCACTTTACGGTCTATATAACCCCTGCCCACTATCACAACGTATCTTCGAGCTAAGTGAAAATAACAACCATACAAAGATGAATTAAACAAAAATTATGCGGCTTACTATCGCGATTATTTTGGTTTAATTTTTGAAAATTGTTAAATTGAAACCAAAATACACGCGATAGTAAGCCGCATAAAATTTGTTTAAATCATTAATCAATGTTCGCGCAATATCTAAGAAAACTCCATACAAAGATGTTCAGCGTTGACAACAAAGCTTTAGATATTTTCTGGTAAATCCAATAACTGGACTTACAAGATAAAGTTAGCGGCTAACAAATGAGTTTCCTCAATGCTACGGTTTGCTTTGTTCCCTGTATAAATTGTCTCCAATCGTATTTTGCTATAGCTCTGCTAGTTTTTATTTATTTATTTTATTGTGAACATACGGCATATGCTGCCCACTATGCCGGCCATAGGAAATTATTATGAACCAAGGAAAAATCAGTTCAAGTTTTTTTCTTGGTTTCTTCCAGATATGAGGTGTGACACCACACTTCTTCCAGGACAGTGAAAGCTTATTAAAGAATATCTCAAGCAAGATCTAATATGTTTTATTAAGTGTAGATGAAGGTAATGCTTGTCTAACTATACATGACGCGCTCCTCCACTTTATTAGTTTATTTAAATGTGTGAATGCAAATATTTCTAACTATACTATTATACTTCATCAGCGCGCTCCTCCTTTTAAGTCCAACCAGCAACTGAATGACAATTGCATTTTCGGTGTGTTGCATTCATATTTTATGTTTTCTCGGGTGCGCAAATGCGGTGGAGGGGCGCGTCATTTCGGCTTAGACATACTATATGTTATATATGTTTATTTTACATTTAACTTACGAAGGCACATCCTCGATGCTTGCCCTAGGCGCCGTATCGAATCGGCACGCCACTGGGTACAGCCCACAAAAACCGAACAGCTAAGCCCAAATTAAAGTGTTTTGTTGAGAACAAAAAAAAGGTTTAAACAGAGGACTGGCTTTAAAGTGTAAACTTTATACAGTCTGTTTTCGAAGCGGTTTATAGAAAGTTGTGGGAACAGCTAATGCGGTTACAAGTTAGAGGAACAGACCACAAACTACTAGACTCCGTTTTATCTAAATTCAATCAAAGGACATCATTCATTTTTGGCTTCTATGTACTACTTTTGTAATGTCCAATGATAAAAAATATATAAATGGTGGTTTTGATACTTCTATTGATAAAACTAATAACAATTTTGCTTTTAATTGCTGTGCGATTGAGTAATTTGGAAAATAAGATATGGATTTTGTATTATCTGTCAATTAAGACCATATTTGTTCTGCTTTGAACTGTCATAATTTTAGTTTTACCATTTTGCACACCTAAACTATGCCAAATAAAGGATATATTCCAATCACATTATAATCTTCGTACATAAACTATTTTAAAATGTATATGCCACTGTTAATACAATTAAACCCAAGTCCCCATACAAAATGAATGATGTCCTTTATTATTATTTTTATACATTTTTATACTTAGCTACTTAAGTGCTTGTATCATATAAACAGGACAACCAAATTACATACGAGAAGATCAAAGATATATTTGTACCGGTGAGTGGTTTTGAACCCGTGCTCTCGGTTTACGTAACAATTGTACACTACGGTCGCCTCGAAATGTCAGGCTTTTTCCCACAGGGATATGAAAAATTTGGAATCTAAGAATGTAGAAAGTGAGCTGGATATCAATAACTAAAACCAAATTACAACAAATTCATCCATCGTAATTTTCCAAATATCGTAATCGTAATTTTACGTTAGCAAACCAGTTATGCGTAAGGTCCCGGGTTTGATTCCCAATCTAAACAAGGATTTATTCCATAGCTCTTAATTTACAATATTTTATAATTAGATTATGTATTATAAATAGTTTTTAAAAAAAAAAGTGCGGTATGGTATCCAAGAGAGGTGGACAAAAAAAAGAGACGGTTATTTCCTTCAGGTCTGGTTATCAAAAAGAGTGGTAGCCAGTCTGCAAATCCGGGATAGTACCACCACTTACAAATATACACACCGTAAAGTGACTTAATCGCGTTTCGGGATCAGCTTGTAAGTTCCGATTTCAACTAGTTATACCCTTTATCCCATACTTGTTACCCTTTGCTAATTAATTGCCTTAATTTTGTATGCAATTTGTTAATAGGCAGCAGTGAGGTAACTACCCGTTGTCTTTATTATTGTGACAACACAACTAACCTCAACTTGCCTGATGTTAAAGGTGAGGTCAAAGAGTGCCAACGACTGAAAAAAAAACGACTTTATAAGTATATTCTTTATTATATTATCACTTTTTTGAGCTAATATTTGCACAATAAAGAGTATATATAACTCTAGTTTTAATTATGAGAACGTTGTATGCATAAGGTATGTGATCTGTAATATTGGAGTTCAAAGTTTTTGTTCTATTAATCCTTAAATAAGCATAGTAACATTGTATAGTGGATTTCTACATAAACAGTATATTCATTAGTGTATATCCATAAATCAGGGGCCGTGGTATGGGTGGTAATAAATACGAATTCGCTATACAGTCAGCATCAGATATATCTGAGCACGCAAAGTAATCAAAAGTATCTATACATTCAGACTGATCATAAATATCTACACACATTAGTTGTCATAATGATGTGAGCATTTATGATCAGTCTAAATGTATAGATACTTTTGATCACTTTGCGTGCTCTGATGCTGACTGTACAAAAGTAAGACAGATTAACACAGAGATATGCACACTCACACAAAAACACACATACACATTCATACACACACAAATTACGTTATTTTTATTTTTTTATTAAATTAGGTTACGTTATTTGAGATCTCGTACGGAACCCTAAACTTTTTGAAAATCCAATTTAGCGTATGTTACTCACGAAGAATGTAGTTTTCAAATGGTGAAAGAATATTTATAATCGGCCCAGTAGTTTCTGAGCCTATTCATTACAAACAAACTTACAAATCTTTCCTCTTTATAATATTAGTATAAATAACTGTTAATACAGTTATATAGCTGCAAGTAGCCGTCGCATCCACTATGCTGGTTTACTACAGGACGTCATAAAGCTCTGTAAATAAATGTCTAAAACTGTCTTTTGGGGAACGAAAACTTATTTCTGAATAAACAGAAGTGTAGTGAAAACAAGTGAATGTTTACAATACTGAAACACTGTGTAGTTTTGTTTACCTACTAGTATCTATGTATATAAAAGTTTTGTATTTGTCCTTGTTGGCAATGTAATATAGTTCCATGGTGGATCTCAATCGATTGATCAAATTATCACGCCTTGGAATGGAAGACAATGGATCGCCCCTTTTTGTATTATTGTGACTCGACAAATGACAGCACCCTGCTTGGTGTTAAGCTTGAGTGTGGTCCATGAATTAATGTAACTGTTACTACAATTCAATAACTGTAAGTAGCAATCACATCCACTATGCCGGCCTAGTTGGAACCGGCAACTTACAAGCTGATCCTGAAACGCGACCAAATCACTTCACGGTCTGTATACTTGATACTGCCTACCACTCTTTAATAACCAGACCCGAAGCAAATATTCGCCTCTTTTTTTTATTAGCAAATATTTGCAATATTAAATATAATTATTAAATTTTATGAAAAAGATATGAAACAAATATTTGCTCCGACCGGTAATCGAACCCGGGACTTCACTCGCAACAAACCAATCGCTAACCGTTGGGCTACTCCTGTCGTCATAATCCCAAGATCCCAAGATCTAAAAAAGATAGATATTTGCCTTGGGTCTGGTTATAAAAGAGTGGTAGGCAGTGGTACCCAGTCTGCCGATCCGGGGTAGTACCACCACTTACAAGTATACAGACCGTGAAGTGATTTGGTCACGTTTCGGGATCAGCTTGTAAGTTGCCGGTTCCATCTAGGCCGTCATAGTGGATGTGATTGCTACTCACAGTTATTGAATTGTAGTAGCAGTGACATTCATTCATAGACCACACTTCGGCTTAAAATCAAGCGGGGTGCTGTCATATGTCGAGTCACAATAAAAAAAATCTGACATAACTCCCTTGCTGGCCACACATCCACAATCCTCATCATCCATCTCACGATTTATGCGTTTATGTAATACGATTATTGGTGAAATATCAATTAATCAAATTGTCTCCATATTTTGCCAAAGGAATAGGCAGAGACAACGGAGCGCCATTAACTACGAAATAAAACAAAAATATACACGTAAATGACACACACAATTTTTGCGTTCCATTGAAACCTACTTTTTTAAATTACACTTCTTTCATAGTATTTTCTTAGATTTTGCGCGAACATTGATTAATAAATTAAACAAATTTTATGCGGCTTACTATCGCGTTTATTTTGGCTTTGATTTTTCAATTTTTTATTATTCCGACGTTTCGAGAGCTTTGCAGCCATCGTGGTCACGGAGAGACTGAGGTGTCGTCCTATTGGTTGATGCTGTTATTGTTTCCAAAACTTCCCCGTTTGATATTTTGTTTTTCTGTTCCCGGTTTGTTTCCGGAAAATTGAAATATAAAATTGAAAATTAAAAAATAAACAATTGAAAAATCAAAGCCAAAATAAACGCGATAGTAAGCCGCATAAAATTTGTTTAATTTATTACACTTCTTTCAGCTACTAAAGGTGCTTGTATAATAGAAACATGGCAATCAAAGTACTTATCTATAATACAAGCACGTTTAGTAACTTATTATTATTATTATTAAGTGTCAATTAAAAAAATGAGATTCAAAGGGAACGCTAGGGTTGTGTCAGAATCGTGTAAAGTGGGAAAAGCTGTGGAAATTAAGGCGTAGCAATCGATATTCATGATAAAATGTACAACTAATAGTCCAATTAAACCCATGGGACTAATTGCTGGGACATACGTGAACAGAATTCAGTTTTTAACAAAAAGTTTGTTTCGTAGTAAACGATGCATTTCACACTAACGGCCGGCACTAACGCTTGAAAACTGAAACTGGGGACTTGTTTATAAAGGCTCTATTTCATAGCTTTAACAATGTTCTATTTGATGTTTTAACGTCGATTTAAAGCTTTTACTTTAATGGTATAAAGTAAAATAAATGGAAACATCTGATCGCAGTGGAGGATTGCAAAAGTAGGTATACCTATTTTTATTTTATTACTCGTAAATTGGCTTCCCTCCCTATATGGCAGAATGAAGGCAACCAGTTGCATGCAATTTGCTGGGTACAACCAGGAACTTTTAACTTGTATCTACATACAAGCTCAACGGCTATGGGCACTAGGCAACCTAACTTTTGTGGGTGCCTCCGATTTAGTCTGAAACCTCAGATTTGTAAATTCCTTTCATCAATCTACATTTACTCATCCTTTCCATGTCCCCAAACCTTTGAAACATTATTTAGTCAATCTCTCACTACATTTTCTTTTAAACCACATTTATCACGCACTGTGCCATAGATGTGCACCCCATAAATTCGTAATATATAACCTAATCATTCAAATTAAACAAATTTTTATGCGGCTTACTATCGCGTTTATTTTGGTTTCGATTTTACAATTCTTTTATTGTTCCAATAGTAAGACGCATAAAAATAGTTTATTAAAATAATAAATGTTTGCGCAAAATCTAAAAAATGTTCATAATTTGATATTACAAATAAATGCTGTTGAACAAATCTACGCTCTGAATTGAGCCCGGGACTAACGTGTCGTGGACTTTGTTTAACATTTTCTGTATAATAAAGGTATAAAAGGTGCCCGGAAAAGTATGAAGTTTCTTATCTTTTGTAATTTGCAATAGCTTGTAGGTGAAAAACATGGCGGAACAAGGATGTGCTGTATAATCTGCCCCATTTAAAATATGTCTCGTGGGACTAATAATTAACTTTCTAATATGTTCTCCGAGTATAGAAAAATTCGACCCACATTTACGAGTAAATAACACTTTTTTTATTGTGACTCGACATTTGTTAGCGTCTAGTCTGATCCTTAACCTTGTTCCTACCTCGTCTTTTTACACCCTTAATACCCGCACTGGTCGGGGGAAGCGTCCGCATTTTGCCGACCGAATCGGCAGTCGAACTAAAAAGTTCGGTGCGTCCTTTCTTTGTTGAACAATCGACAAGTGGAATGCTTTGCCAGCCCATGTGTTCTCTCCATCCTATAACCTTGGATCCTTCAAGCGATGCGAGAACCTTTGGCCGGCATAGTGACGGCGACTAAGGCAGCCATGAGCTGGCTTGGGTGTTTCAGTCTTCATCACTCTTGGACCTCCTCTTGCTTATCACCAGGCGGGTCGAGGTCAAATGTCGTGTCATATAAAGATTTAAGGTTATATGAGAGCAAAAACATGTGGGGGAGTAAAACATGGCAACGACGCGTCAAATATTTAATATCGGTTGTCAATACAGTCTGATGTATGCGATCTATGCGAATGTCACGCCTTTCATACCTGTTTCTAAAAGGTATGGAAATCCTTCTAGAAACAGAAAGTGTAAGTGTTTTTTAATTACGGCGATTAAAGTAACAATGAGTATAATCAGCCAAGTAAAGGTCAGATGTCTTCTTGATGAAATAAATTTATAAAAAAATACATTAATTGAATTAATAAAGCCACAAGTAAAATATTTTTTAGGCTGTACTTATGTATAGAAGAATAAAACTATATTCGCCCCATCGAGTCCCATCGGTCGAATTCAACACAGGTCAAACAGGGAAAAACGGAACAACTTTTGAATTATTCAGGAACGCCGTGATAACGTCTTTGAAAGGCATATCTTGACGTCCATTTTCATGATTTTCGTTTTCTTGTTTAAAATAGCCTCTAGGCAATTGAAATTAGTTTCAAAAGATTCAAAAAGTTTTAATTTATCGATGTAAGTTGTAAAGAAAAAAAGTTTAAAAATACATCTCTTATATATATTTTTTTATTCTAAGCTACTATACGTGTTTGTATAATAGAAACAGAACGAGCAAAGGACATATCGATATTTCAAAACAGTTTAAATATCGAAGTAAAAGTGAGATATTAAACTTTTGTCATAAGTGGCAGTGCATTGGTTACGCAAGCCGAGAACCACTCGCTGGTACCAATGTAGCTTTGATTTTTTTTTTTTTTTTATTGTGACTCGATATATGATAGCACCCCGCTTGATGTTAAGCCGAAGTGTGGTCCATGAATGAATGTCACTGCTAATACAATTCAATAACTGTGAATAGCAATCACATCCACTATGCCGGCCTAGATGGAACCGGCAACTTACAAGGTGATCCCGAAACGTGACCAAATCACTTCACGGTCTGTATACTTGTAAGTAGTGGTAGTACCCGGATCCGCAGACTGGGTAGCACTGCCTACCACTCTTAGATAACCAGACCCGAAGCAAATATCCATCTCTTTTTTTTTATAAACAAATATTTGCAATATTTAATATTATTAAATATTACAAATAAAAGCTATGAAACAAATATTTGCTCCGACCGGGGATCGAACCCAGGACTTTACGCGCAACAAACCAGTCACTAAACCGTACGTCTACGCCTGTCGTCAAAATATGCACTTTGGTTGTCATGTTTCTATTATACAAACACTACCACTCTATAATAACCAGACTTGAAACAAATATCCAACTCTTTTTATATTATTATTTTCATCAGAGTTATGTAATTTATTTTCAATCAAAGATATTTTAAGAAAAGACGTATTACGCTAAACGCATAAAAACTATGCTAATAAGCAAACCTGAACTCACAATCATAGTCGCGATGCAGAGCAACATATATTCGTCTCTTTTTCGCACTCAATTACAATCATTCCATTCTACTTCCACTTGTATGTATGCCTAGTCGAGGTTGATCGTTCAAACTGCCATATGCGAACACTAACAGCCGGTTGTACCAAAAAATATAATTCACGAATTTGTAAAAAGTATCGTAAAAGTAAGAGAAAAAAATAGAAAAATGGGTTGCACCACGCTTTATCTTCACATTTTACATTTACGTTAAACGGATATTTTATACAGAGCTAATAGACATCATTCATTTTGGGTTTCAATGTACTACTTTTGTTATTTCTAATGATAAAAACATATATAAATGGTAGTTTAGATGTAAAATTATTAACCACCCATCCACGATTTCGTAATAGTAAATGTAATAGAATATGTATAGAGTAAAACTAAATTCGTAAATTGAAACTTTTTCGGTACAACCGGCTGTAAAACTCGTATTAACCTTATAATTTCATTGTTCTGCAAGATAACTCACAACCAGTATTTGTCAACATATCATACTGTTTTAAATATAGATAGATAACCTGAAAAGGTAAAGTCTCATTTAATTAAACAATTAATTGTGTAGTTCGTAAAGCCTTCCGGTTGTTGCAAAATTGAAAGCCTATTTTCGGTTGACCGCAACTTTACACGCGTAAGTTGGGGAAAAAATACGGTCACGGTTCACGAAAAGGTTAATTGAAAATTTAATTAATATTTTATTAATTAATTTATCACGTATTTTTATAAAGGAATTATAAGGCGGTCGTAGTCTAGTGGTGGACAAATGATCTCGCAAATCTAGAGCTCCTGGTTAAGAACCCAGTTATCGGTACCAATCATCATCATTATCAGCCAGAAGGCGTCCACTGATAAACATAGGCCTCCCTCTTAGAACGCCATTCCAAACGACAAGATGGCCGGCATAGTGACGGCGACTGGGGTTTTCGGCGAGTGGGGGCGACCCGGTTTTCTCAGTCGTCGTCACTCTTGGACATCCTCTTGCTTATCATCAGGCGGGACGAGGTCACATGTCGTGTCACAATAAAAAAAAATAAAAAAATGCCAGTTGCATCCACCGGTTACCCGTGACTTTCACTATGTCGTCAGTCCACCTAGTGGGAGGCCTACCTACGCTGCGTCTTCCGGTTCGTGGTCTCCACTCTAGAACCTTTCTTCCCCATCGGTTGTCGGTTCTTCGAGCGATGTGGCCAGCCCATTGCCGCTTCAGCTTGAGAATCCTATCGGTACTAATGTATCTTTGATATATCGATACCTCAAATCGGACATCCTCAAAAAAAAACTGGGTTTCCCAGTGCCCATTCAAGCTTTATACAAGCTCTTCGGTTATGTAGAGCTTGTATGAATAAAATTGTGGATGTGATGAAAGCGAGGGAGTTGTATAAAGCTCGTGGTAATGGGGCGTTCTCACGGAGCGATCAATATTTATCGTTTATCAGTTTAGTTGATAAATATTATCGTTTAACAAAAATTCGAAAGCAAATATTGACGGTAGCGTTCTCACGATTCAATAATAATCGACTTAATATTACACTATCTGTTCATTTTAGCATTTTTCTCGTAGATGCGGGCGCCATAATTTACATTTTATTTTACAAACAAACAAAAAACTGGTGACAGGGGAATGCAATATACAATACTTAGGTACTCAATCGCGCTGATTGACTGATTGATTGGACTGATTATTCAATGCAAGTTAAACGAATAAGTTCAGACGAGTCGATTCGCTGTCAGCTTTTAGTTGAATCAATAAAAGTAGAAAGGTCTTTAACTTTTGTTGAATCAATTTTTATTGCTTCAACTTGGTTGAAAGTCTGTTCAGACGGTTTAAATCGCGAACGATTTCGCAGTTGATCAACTCAAATCGCCCCGTGAGAACGCCGTGTAAGTGGTACTCGAGTATATCTGTAGGAAAAAGGCGTGACAATTTGTTAGATTAATAAATTAAAATACTTTTTATTTGGTAGTGCATTTAATGTTAAGGCGACCGTAGTGTAGTCTCACTCGGTTCGCATAACTATTGCAGTACACGGGTTCAAAACTACTTGCCGGTACCAATGTATCTTTGATATATGTACTTTGGTTGTCCTGTTTCTATGATACAAGTAACATTTTAGTAACTACGTATTGAAATGTAAATTTAAAAAAAAATATAAAAAATATTGTGACTATATGACAGCACCCCTTCTGGCGATAAACTGGACTGCGGTCCATTAATAGAGGTGACTGCTATTACAATTCAATCTGCCATAACAATCACATCCACTATGCTGGCCTAGTTGGAACCGGCAACTTACGAACTGATCCCGAAACGCGACCAAATCACTTCACGGTCTGTATACTTGTAATGTACTTCTACCTAGTCTCGATTCCTAATGATAGATAAGCGGCCCATAAATGGAGGTAATTGCTATGTTCTTTTCCCTGACCAGCCTGATGGTAAGCATGATAAAGGTCCAAGAGTGCTGACGACTGAAAAAACCTAGTTTAACAATTTCAAGTAGCAATCGCAACCTGTATGTCGGTCTGTAGAATACAATAGTACTATTCAATAACTGTAAGAAGCTATCACATCCACTATGCCGGCCTAGTTAGAACTGGCAACTTACAAGCGGATCCCGAAACGCGACTAAGTCACTTAACGGTCACCTTCATCCTTGGTGAAGAAGCACCTTTGGCCGGTATACTGACGGCGATTGAGGCAGCCGTAAACAAACTTGGTTTTCTCAGTCGTCGTCACTCTTCGACCTTCTATTGCTTATCATCAGGAGGGACGAGGTCAGATGTCGGGTCACAATAAAAATAAACATTATTTCACTTCAGATGACAAAATAAAAAGGATGTGACTCACTTGACGAACACTGTTCACGTTCACATGATGTCAAATAATTACCCCTAAGTGCTTTAATGTGGGAGAGAATGTTTTTTCGATAGCCACACGTGTGAAGTCATTTGGATGCTTAGAAAAAAATAGTCAAGTTCGAGTCTAATTAATTTTCATATGGTTCTTTAAGGATAATTGACGAGAGATGTAGACGAACGGAGATTGATTTGGTACGCGTAAAGTCCCGGTTTCGATTCCCGGTCGGAGCAAATATTTGTTTCTCAGCTTTTATTTGTAATATTTAATAATTATAATAAATATTACGAATATTTGTTAATAAAAAAAGATAATTGCTCCGGGTCTGATTATCAAAGAGTGGTAGGCAGTGGTACCCAGTCTGCCGATCCGGGGTAGTACCACCACTTACAAGTATACAGACCGTGAAGTGATTTGGTCACGTTTCGGGATCGGGATGTAAGTTGCCGGTTCCATCTAGGCCGGCATCGTGGATGTTATTGCTACTCACAGTTATTGAATTTTAGTAGCAGTGACATTCATTCATGGACCACACTTCGGCTTAACATCAAGCAGGGTGTTGTCATATGCCGATCCACAATAAAAATTTAAAAAAAAAACAAATTTACGGAACCCTAAAAACAATGAGAATAATATCGATTAAAAATAGTTTAAATTAAGAGTTCAATGAACGATTAATTAATTAGTAAATTAGTTAAACATTGATCTTTTTAACAGTCGGAGAGATTAAATTAAGACACGTCTTAAGCTGTCAATAAACATTGATTGATTGAGAAGCGACATCTGACTTCGACCTGTACATGGCGGCTTTGTGCGTCCTCTATCGCCTATACCGCAGAGAATGTTCCTAGGAGCTCTTTAACCTTGTTCCTACCTCGTCTATTCACACATGTAATACCCGCACAGGTCGGAGAAAGCATCCGCATTCTATCTACCGAACCGGCAGTCGAATCTACAAGTGGAATGCTTTGCCTGCCCATGTGTCTTGTCCATCCTATGACCTTGGTTTGATCCTTCAAGCGATGCGTTAAGAAGCACCTTTGGCCGGCATAGCGACGGCGACTGAGGCAGCCATGAACAAACTCATAAATTCACTGACATATGACCAGCACAAGTTTGGTGTAGAGAGATATGGGCTCTATTATATTTACTCTAAGTTTAAAATACTGTATATGATATTATTATACATAATATATGTATAGTATACGAAACTGTACAAAGAGTTAGCCTGCGGGTAGTTGCGGTTAGCGAAACGTGTATTTCATTGTTAGATACAATGTAGAAGGCAATGTTTGTTTAAATTTATTATTATTTAATTACAAGGCAGAAAAATCAAGTTATAATAGAGATTGGTTATATTTATTTTAACATTTTTAAACATTTTTGGTTATAGAATAGGTGAACTTATTACCCTTGGGCATTTTATGACAATCTACCTCAGAGAGCATAGAGAAATATATTGTACGTACGTGTAGGTGCAAAGATTTAAGAAAAATATATATATCAAATATATCTTTAAATAGAATCATATCTTTATACTTTACACTATTTATTTAAGGTTGACTTACAGCTAGTACAATAACATAAACAGAATAACTTAAACTAATATAAGGCCATTTACCAGTCAACGCAACTGGCAGACAATAAAATAAATAACAAAATATAAAGTAGTTAAGTACATTTAAACAAAAAATAGTCAATTCCTTATTAAAAAAAAAAAACAATCAATTTAAATGTTCATTTAAATTCACTAACAAATACATACTTTGAATTGAATTGTGAATTGAAATTGAAGAGTGGTAGGCAGTGGTACCCAGTCTGCCGATCCGGGGTAGTACCACCACTTACAAGTATACTACATGTGTACTACATACATTACTACAAATGCAAAAACGTATCCAAGCTAATTTGACTGTAGTAATGTATGTATTTAATTTTTTTATGCGGCTTACTACCGCACCGCTACCGCTACTGATTATAAATGCAATGCTATATTATGCGTATTTTTTTTATTTTTTATTGTGACTCGACATATAACAACACCCCGCTTGATCTTAAGCCGAAGTGTGGTCCATGAATGAATGTCACTGCTACTACAATTCAATAACTGTGAGTAGCAATCACATCAACTATGCCGGCCTAGATGGAACCGGCAACTTACAAGCTGATCCTGAAACGTGACCAAATCACTTCACGGTCTGTATACTTGTAAGTGGTGGTACTACCCCGGATCGGCAGACTGGATACCACTGCCTACCACTCTGATTTGGTTATTTAGTTGCTGGTTGGACACAAAAGGAGGAGCACGCTGATAAAGTATAATAGTATAGTTAGTAATATTTGCATTCACACATTTAAATAAACTAATAAAGTGGAGGGGCGCGTCATTTATAGTTAGACAAGCTATAGTATCAAACCAAAGTACACATACCTTTTGGACCCGTGCTAACTTGACACTGATACAATCCATCGTCATCCAAATTCACTGCTCGTATGTCCAAGGAATAGTCCCCTAAAATAAAATAAATTCATTTAATTTGAAGTACATAAAAATGAATGAAACGAGATTAACGAAAGAGATTTATAAATCGGAAGCGGATGAAAAGATGAAACGGGTACGTCTTAGAAGAATATTTGCTAATAGAATCAAAGAAGAAGATTCAATCAATCAAATTGTCAAGCTTTTTCCCATGAGGATAGGCAGAGACAATGAAGCGCCACTTGCCACGATCCTGACACAACTCCCTCGCTTCCTGAAGAAGGTTGATATAAATATTGATAAAAATTAAGAGATTCTTTGTTTTTTGATAAAATCAAGGAAGAATCTTAAACAATCGTTCACAGTACTGTCATATGGATCGACATATGACAGTACTGTGAACGACGTATACAGACCGTGAATTGACCTAATCGCGTTTCGGGATGCCATAGAGCATATGCTACTTGTAGTTATTTAACTGTAAGTAGCCGTTACCTCTATTCATAGACTCCTCTCCAGCTTAACATCAGGCGGGGCGCTGTCATAAATCAAAGCATAATAAAAATTTAAACGTATACCTTCTTCATCGCTTCCAATCATCATATACCTCTCGTACCCAGAAAGATGTCTATGTGTACCCAGACCAAAATCGTCCTTAGTCCATTGTAGTTGTCCTGATTTATTCTCAATCCGACATGGAAGTGTTACTCGGGATCCTACCACAGCACTCTGAAAGATAAACATTAATCAGTCAAATTATCACGCCTTTTTCCATGGGGATAGGCAGAGACAATAGAGCGGCACTTGCCACGATACTGACACAACACCCTCGCTTACTTCACATCCACAATTCTTTTCATACAAGCTCTAAGGTTATGGGCACCAGGCAACCTAGCTTTCTGTATTAATAAATTTAATATGGTTTGTAATATAGGTGACCGTGGTGTAGTGGTAGTGCAATGGTCACGCAAATACAAAGATACATTGCCGGTATCAATGTATCTTATAGAATTTCTTCAAATATCAATCAAATTGTCACGATAGGCAGAATCAATAGAGCGCCACTTGCCACGATTCTGACAAAACTCCCTCGCTTCTCTCACATCCACAATTCTCTTCATACAAGCTCTACGCTTAAAATAATAGGTAAAACCTGGTAAAAGTTTTTGAACCAAGTCAAGATCCGTAGCTTTTTTGTGTCAGGATTGTGGAAAGTGCCACACTGCAGGCGCATTCAAGATACCGGCCACCTTTCAAAATGATTCAATTAAGTCACTTCATGGTCTTTTCACTTCAAAGTGGTGGTACTACCCCAGATTGGCAGACTGCTTAATGGACCTTCAAACTGTCAGCCCACGAATTTGTCAGACTTCTGATTTCAATTGTAAATACGTTAGACACGACATAGTCTGATTGTAAGGAAGTAGAGGCGACGACTGAAAAATAAGTCAGTATACGGTTGCCTCAATCCCAGCTACTCTTATGGCCCCCTTTTACGCTAAGATTTGTATCGCAACATGTATCATTAATTCCGTATCATGACACTAATGTAAACGATGGTTTCAATAGGTTGTGTCGGTTTCAAAATATCTGATACCAAAGTTTTAAAGTATCTGATACCAAAGTTTCAAAATATCTCATACCGAAAGTTTCAAAATATCACATACCGAAAGTTTCAAAATATCTCATACCAAAATTTCTAAGTATCTGATACCAAAGTTTCAAAATATCTCATACCGAAAGTTTCAAAATATCTCATACCAAATGTTTCAAAATATCTCATACCAAAATTTCAAAGTATCTGATACCAAAGTTTTAAAGTATCTGATACCAAAGTTTCAAAGTATGTATCTGATTTTTTAGACCAATATCTTTTCCGTTTTTTTTTAACATACAGTTAGGTATCCATGTTTGCCAATAAAACTAGATTTTGTAACGCGAGACAAAAATCAACGTGTGTATGGATGTTAAAAGTGATACAGATTCGTTCGTCCGACAAGCGTGGACGAACGGTTTAGCGATTGGTTTGTTGCGCGTAAAGTCCCGGGTTCGATCCCCGGTCGGAGCATATATTTGTTATATAGCTTTTATTAATATTAAATATTGCAAATATTTGTTAATAAAAAAAGAGATTGATATTTGCTTCGGGTCTGGTTATCAAAGAGTGGTAGGCAGTGGTTCCCAGTCTGCCGATCCGGGGTAGTACCACCACTTACAAGTATACAGACCGTAAAGTGATTATTTGGTCACGTTTCCATCTAGGCCGGCATAGTGGATGTGATTGCTACTCACAGTTATTATATTGTTGTAGCAGTGGCATTCATTCATGGACCACACTTCGGCTTAACATCAACCGGGGTGCTGTCATATGTCGAGTCACAATAAAAAAAAAGATGTATGATACAAATCTCTGCATGAAAGGGTTAATATCAATAATTTAAAAAGTATCTACGTAAATATCATATCATTCAAAATCCCTAAAAGACAAAACTACAAGAAAGGATTTTCCGATATTAAAAATTCTTGTTTTCCCGTGTCAATATTTCCCTGTATACAACAAATAAAAGGGCAATATTTTATTTGAGTATGACTATGCAATATTTTTACACAAGTATACAGACTGTGAAGGGAGTCAGCCGCGTTTCGGGATTAGCTTGTAAGTTGCCGGTTCCAACTAGACCGGCATAGTGAATGTGGCTGCTACTTATTGAACTGTAGTAGCGGTCACCTCCATTTATGGAACGCACTCTAGCTTTCCATCAGGCGGGATGCGAGCGGGTAAGTCGAGTCATAAAAATAAAACGATGCTAAAGACTTTATTATTATTGGTTCAATCAATCAAATTATCAAATTGTCACGCCCTTTTCCCACAGGGATAGGCAGAGACAATGGAGCGCTACTTGCCACGATTCTGACTAACTCCCTCGCCTTTCTCAAAACCACAATTCTTTTCATACAAGCTCTACTATTATGGCTACTAGGCATCCCAGCTTTCTTAAGGATGTCTCCAATTTGGTCGGAAAAAATCTCCTGTGTCTGCCTCGTTTCCATCCACATCAGATTTATAAACTCCTCTCGTCAATCTACTTTCACTCATCCTTTTCATGTGCCCAAACCATCAAAGCATTTCTTTGTCAATCCTTGTCACTGCATTTTCTTCCAAACCATCCATCGCGCACTGTAATATTTCTTATTCTATCACTCCACGTACACTCCTTAATGGCCGTATTTATGCAGTATTAATTCTACTCTAATGTTTCTTCTGCCACACCCAACATTACTGGTTCCTATACATCCTACTATTATTATAAACGTGAATGTGAGTTTGTTTGTTACGTTTTCACTTAACAACTACTTAACTGATCATTATGAAACTTTGTACACATATTTATGGAGGTACTAGAAGTAACATAGAATACTTTTTTTTTAAATCCAATTGACTATAGTTTCAGCTGTTTGAAATTTTTCTATATTTAATTTTATTTCCGTCTATCATTTTTATATAAGTTATCGAGTTTTAAATGCAAAAAAGGGATATACATTGGAATTGAGAACCTTCTCCTTTTTTATGACTGTGTTATAAACCTAATTTTACGCGGGTGAAACCGCGGGCACAGCTAGTATTTTATATTTATATATCGACCCTTACAGCCGGTTGTACCAAAAAGTATAATTTACGAATTCGTAAAAAGTATCGTATAAGTAAAAGAAAAATGGGTTGCACCACTCTTTAACTTCACATTTTACATTTACGTTTAACGGATATTTTAAACAGAGCTAAAGGACATCATTAATTTTGGGTCTCTATTTGTTATTTATAATGATAAAAACATATATAAATTGTAGTTTCAAAATAATATTATTAACAACCCAATTCACGATTTCGTAATAGTAAACGTAATAAAATAAGTATAAAGTAAAACTAACTTTTTTGGTTCAACCGGCTGTTAGTGGTGACTTGCAACACTGCCAGTATGAGTTTAACAGAATCGTTTTACAACAAACATTTACAGTTAAGTATCTATAAAAATACTGATTAAGGACGTTTATGAGGACCACAAGGCAATAAAGTAGGCTTTTAAGATGTATTCGTTAACTGAAGAAAAGAAAATTGTACTGTCTATACGAATGTACGAACGTATTCTTTATTATTATTATTGTCTCACGATATATGACAGCGGTCATAAGACGACTGCTACTACAGTTAAATAACTGCAAGTAGCAGTCGCATCAAATTACATAACATTTTTTATAATATTTACATTTATATGCTAAGCTACTAAAGTGCTTGTATCATAGACCAAAGTACATATAACAAAGATACATTGGTACCGGCAAGTAGTTTTTGAACCCGTACTCTCGATTTGCGTAACGATTGCACTACCACTTTTTTTTATTGTGACACGACATCAGACCTCGACCCGCCTGATGATAAGCAAGGAAGGAGGTCCAAGAGTGACGACGACTGAAAAACGAGTAGTTCACAGCTGCCACAATCATTCACACATCGCTTGAAGGATCCAAGGTCATAGGATGGAAAGAACACATGGGCTGGCTAAGCATTCCACTTGTCGATTGTTCTACAAAGAAAAGACGCACCAAATTTTTTAGTTCGACTGCCGATTCGGTCAATAGAATACGGATTCTTTCCCCGACCTGTGCGGGTATTACGTGTGTAAAAGGACGAGGTAGGAACACGGTTAAAGAGCCACTACACCACGGTCTCCTTTTAATATGTCGAAATATTATATAAGAAAGGAACTCACCTGATCCTGAGGCTCGATTGCAAACTTCTGTTCTCTCCCATTTACACATGACAAAAACAAAAACAGACAAATTGGAAACCATGTCCTTAATATCCGTAGCAATAAAAACAAAACATTGGCACGTCTATCCATAAAAACCTTTCCAAACTTATTTATTCTATATTTGTAATTCCAGAATTTTCTGGAATCATCTAGTTTATTTGTTTCCAATTTATTATATCTATCTAATTCGTCCTTTTTAAAGCACGTTGACTTTTCCTCACTTTCGGTTTCTTTAGTCAACCCGTCATTAAAGGATATAGGTAGAAAACCATTAGGATTTCTCCAAGTTTCCAATTTACTACAACGAATCAATATGTCCTTTATCAAGAATGTTCTAGAACTTTCTGGAATATTGTGAGTTTCAAAACCATTGTGACAAGTGCTGGTTTCAAGCAATTCTTTTGCCATTTTAGTACTGTTTTACCTGCCATAGGGATCTTAATTGCTTTTTCGATTCATGATTTTCTTCTTCATTTTAACATCTGTAACAATAAATAATAAATCAAATTATTAATTTTCATAGGACTTAAGGCTTACAAGTATACAGACCGTAAAGTGACTTAATCGCGTTTCGGTATGGCATAGAGGATATCACAAGAAACTCGTAATTGACAATTATAGCTTAAAACAAATTCAAGAGGACGTTTTTCGACCAAATCAGAGACATGCTCAAGACATGCTCAAGGAAGCTGGGTTGCCTAACGTCCATAACCGTAGCGAAAAATTTGTGTCAGGATCGTGGCAAGTGGCGCTCTATTGTCCATGCCTATTCCCGTAAAAACCAGGCGTCACAATTTAATTGATATCTTTTTTTATTGATACTTTTATTGATTTAAAAGCCTTTTTATTCCTTAACGACGCCTTAATCGTGCCTTATGCCGGTCAAAGTATAAACATATGCCTAAACCGTAGCGAAAAATTTGTGTCAGGATCGTGGCAAGTGGCGCTCTATTGTCCATGCCTATTCCCGTATAAACCAGGCGTCACAATTTAATTGATATCTTTTTTTATTGATACTTTTATTGATTTAAAAGCCTTTTTATTCCTTAACGACGCCTTAATCGTGCCTTATGCCGGTCAAAGTATAAACATATGCCTAAATAGCCTAGCCTTATACATAAACAAATTCGCCTTATATATTTATTTCGAAACTGAGTAGTCAAACATCAAATGAGATACAATTGCAAAGGAAATCCCACAAAGAACACAAAAGACTGTTTGATCTTTTAAAACGCAAACTTGTATGTTCAGATTCTCTTTTCAAAAACTTGAAAATCCTGAATTCATAATACTTAAAGACGTTTCAGGATTTCTTACAAAATATATAATACCTTAGGGGTGCTGTACATAAAGACGGGCAGATTTGATTACACGCGTGGCGCATTATTAACACACTAGTTCGTTACGCGTCCCGGATTCGATTCCCGGTCAGAGTAAAGATTTGTTTCATAGCTTTTTTTGTAATATTTAATTACTAGAAAAAATTAAAGTATATTAACTACAATTAAACTACATAAAAAATTCATCTAATGACGTAGTTACTAGATTGTATTATACTCTTACAATTATTTGATATATAATAATAAAAAAGGCTAATAATTATTTGCTTCGGGTGTAAAGAGGATTATCAATCAATCAATCAAATTATTACGCCTTTTTCCCACAGGGATAGGCAGAGATGATGGAGCGCCACTTGCCACGATCCTGACACAAAGAGGATTAAAGAGGTTTAAAAGAGGTACATTGGATTTCAATCTAGGTACATTCCTTTCATGCTTCCTTTTATAAAACACCCGCCACCCTTATGCACATTGTTAATAAGCAGGCGGAGGTCCAGGAGTGATGACGAGTGAAAAAACGAGTTAGTTCCCGGCTACCTCAGTCGTCGTCATTATGCCGGCCTGAGGTGCTTTTTAAGGTATTTACCTATATCAAAAGATATATACTTTAATATAAGCACAAACATCCAAACCAGACTAGTATTTATGATAGATTTTGGATTCCACCAGCACTATTATGGCCTGGCTCTGTGTATACTACCCCTCGAGATTTCTCAAGTAAGATATTAAGGAAACACATAAATATATCATACTTTTCCTTTCTGTGCAAGAGACAGAAATTGTGCACTACCGCTTTAGAGTACGCGGAAACCAACCAAAGTACACTAGAGGACAAAATTAGGAGAACTATATATTGCTTATTTTAAATATTTAGTTAATAAATATTAATTTGTGTTTAAATAATAAATACGTGAATTATATGGAGTTCACGCCGCTGACTAATAACAATAATCAAAAAGAAATGTCACGTCTTTTTCCCACAGGGATAGACGAAGTCTATATCGTAATATATTTTACATATTTTACTACGTAAGTACTCTCTGGTCGCGCACAACCAAGTTCGCTTTCCAATTAAATTTTTATTACTAACTTATTTAAAAACGGCAAAGTGGAGCCTGTTGCAAATATTGCATGTGGTTTAAGCCTGGCACTATACGACGTGGATCCAGGAGTTGTAACAACTACAACGAACGCTCAGTAGCCAGAGCCGTCAGACACAGTATTAGATTCCCGATCGATCGATCGAGCCGATGTTTAGACGTGACTATTTTTCCTACTAATTTATAAACTTAACCGTTTTAGTGCTAAGCAATTTTTGCAATTTATGAAAATTGCTATAAGTACTTACAATGTATTGATTAATGTAATAAAAAAAAATCAAAATTATTGTTAGAGTACGTCTACTCCCACGGAGCACCAAAAACACATTAAAAAACGCAGCATATTTGCGCTGGGTCGCATTTTAATATTAACGATCGCAGCGCTTTTGCGCCGCATAGCATTCTAACGGTTAATCCGATAGTTCTATACTGTAACCGTGTCGCCAAGTGTATTAAGAACGGAAACCACAAAATATATCTTAGCTTTTGTTGTAAGCTTTCGTTCCGTTTGGAGACTCTTACAATATATTTTACGACATTTAAGTACTTAAAAATTAAATTCCGTTTCATGTCTTTTCATAAAATTATCTTAATGAGTTTGTTAAAAAAAATAAGCGCTTGTTACTACTCGTAGTTTGTTTTTAATAATTGTAATTTATTACTGTAAATATTACTCGTAATAATAATCTATTAGTATTTTCTTAGATTTTGCGCGAACATTGCTTAATAAATTAAACAAATTTTATGCGGCTTACTATCGCGTTTATTTTGGTTTTGATTTTACAATTTGTTATTATTCTAACGTTTATTATCCGACGGAATAATAAAAAATTGTAAAATTAAAACCAAAATAAATCGAGAAAGTGGTCAATTTTGTGAGACTAATGCCCAGTCCTATCTCTTTGTCTATGGTTCAGACATCAGTTAGTACAGTACTAAAGTACATATGTATAACACACATCAATTAAGCTATAACGATCGAGTGCAAACGGAAGCTTATACTCAGTTTCACTAGAACCCTCAATTTAGTGTTTAACTGTTGAGCTAGTTAAATTCTAGACTCCATTTGGATCTAGCTCGTTTATCTATTAATTTCCTTAGAGACTGGCCAAGCCGGTGAGTCTACCATGAGTAAATGATTGGTAAACTTTTATTTATTTATATTTCTATACTAAGCTACTAAAGTGCGTGTATCATAGAAACAGGACAACCAAAGTACATATATCAAAGATACATTGGTGCTGGCAAGTGGTTTTAAACCCAAGCTCTCGGTTGTACTGCCACTACACCACAGTCGCCTTTATACTCGTAAAGTCCCGAGTTACCTATTTGTTAGGTATTATTTTACTACAACTGACACGCCAGTTCGTTTCCTAATTCTGGAGTGTATTACAATAGTCACAATCGAGTTAGAGGAGAATCGTAGGCTAGCTTCTTTAATTAATTAATTAAATACATTTTTATGCGGCTTACTATCGCGTTTATTTTGGTTTTGATTTTACAATTTGATTTTATTATTCTGACTTTTCAAGAGCTTTGCAGCGATCGTGGTTACGGAGAGACTAAGATGTTGGTCATCCGATTGGTTGATGCTGTTATTGTTTCCAAAACTACCCCGTTTGATGTTTTGATTTTGTTTTACTGTTCCTGGTTTAATTAATTTTTTTTGCAAATATAACTGACGGTGTCATCTGGTTTGGCAGTTTGCTAGACTTGGGACTTGAGTTTGTGTATTATGGGGTCCCAGGTGTTAGATAATTAGATACAATTTGTTTAATTCATTAATCAATGTTCGCGCAAAATCTAAGAATATGTTACCTTCTTTGATATTTTAATAATCAGAAACTTTAACAATACAGTAAGCCATACATTTTTTTCGGAAACCAGCCCATACGGACAATTATCTAAATTTTCAAAGCAGATAAACACCGTCAGTTATTTTTGCAAAATATTTGAATTAAACCGGGAACAGAAAAACAAAATCAAAACATCAAGCGGGGTAGTTTTGGAAACAATAACAGCATCAACCAGTAGGACGACCAACACCTTAGTCTCTCCGTGAGCACGCTGGCAGTAAAGCTCTCGAACCATCGAAATAATAAAAAAATGTAAAATTAAAATAAACGCGGTAGTAAGCCGTGTCAAATTTGTTTAATTCATTATTCAATGTTCGCGCGAAATTTTAAAGACGGCAACTGAGGCAACCAACTAGTGCGGTTTTTTCAGTCGTCCTCACTCTTGGACCTCCTCTTGCTTATCATCAGGCGGGTCGAGATCAAATTTCGTGTCACAATAAAATATAAAAATCGGAATCATAAACGAATGGTCGTTTAGGAGCTACGATGCCACAGACAGAAACACAGACACGTCAAACTTATAACACCCTTTTTTTGAGTAGGGTGTTAAAAATACTATTTAGCAGTTCATAATAGAAGCGCCTGTTCTTTACCTTTAATGAGTAACTCCGTGGTAGTTGGGGTTAGGTACGGGCTACATTAAGGCTCGGTGTTTAACTAAAACACTAGACTGCATTTACATAGGTATAAATTAATTTGTTTGTAATTAGAGCTTGAAAAACTGTTTTGTTTTTACAATTAATCAATCAAATTGTCACGCCTTTTTCCCACAGGGCGCTTCATTGTCTCTGCCTATCCCTGTAGAAAAACGACGTGACAATGTGATTGCTCGATTCTTAATATTCTTTTATATTATAGAAACACTTTTGCGTCAACATTTTGCGGTTATGGGCACTAGGCAACCTGGCTTTCTTGAGGATGTCTCCGATTAGGTCGGAAAAAGCCCTTCTGTGCCTTTAATGTGTTAATTTTTTAAATAAATTGTATAAAATCATAATATTGACGGTCACTTCTCGCGTCTATCAGAGTTGTTTGTCCATCTTAGAGAGTGGTCAATTCCTGTTTGGCTCCCAACTCCCAATGCACCTGTCTTATAGGAATGTGGATTTTTACTAGTACTGTGTGATTTTATACTTTAAATTAAAGGTAGGTAGATACATATTTACTCGTAAATACTTAGTTAATACCCGTAAATAATCATAAATCCGCTTTGTCGATCATCTTGTAAGGTGCCGGGTTCAACTAGGCCGGCATAGTGGATGTGACTGCTACTTAGAGTTGTTTAATTGTAGTAGCAGTCACATCTATTCATGGACTACACTTCGGCTTAACATCAAGCGGGATGCTGTCATATGTCGAGTCACAATAAAATATAAAAAATCAATCACGAACATACAAGCTATTTTAGTATTTCTAAACTGGTGTATTTCTTCCCTTGCTGTCTGCAATACTACTTATTCTTTTTTTTGGGTCAAATTACAGCTTTAAAGAATAATCTTTAATTTCAACTCTATGTTTTAAATGTTAAGATTTATTTTGGCATATTAGTTATATTGGATTTAAGATATTTTTCCAGTGAAATAAATCGATGACGTGCAACTCGATTACTTTTACAATCACATCCACTATGCCGGCCTAGATGGAACCGGCAACTTACAAGCTGATCCCGAAACGTGACCAAATCACTTCACGGTTTGTATACTTGTAAGTGGTGGTACTACCCCGGATCGGCAGGCGGGTACCACTGCCTACCACTCTTTGATAACCAGACCCGAAGCAAATATCCATATCTTTTTTTTTATTAACAAATATTTGCAATATTTATTGTTATTAAATATTACAAATAAAAGCTATGAAACAAATATTTGCTCCGACCGGGAATCAAACCCGGGACTTTACGCGCAATAAACCAATCGCTAAACCGTGTCCACACCAGTCGTCAAAAACCACCTTTTGTCACCTTTTGTTACCAGCCTTTTATTTATTCAGTTGGGTTTCCTAGTGCCCATAACCGTAGAGTTTGTATGAAGAGAATTGTGGATGTGAGAGAAGCGAGGGAGTTGTGTCAGGATCGTGGCAAGTATACAATTATACAGACCGTGAAGTGATTTAGTCGCGTTTTGGAATCACATCCACTATGCCGGTTCCAACTGGGCTGGCATAGTGGATGTGAATGCTACTCACAGTTATTGAATTGTAGTAGCAGTGGCATTCATTCATGGACCACACTTCGGCTTAACATCAAGCGGAGTGCTGTCATATGTCGAGTCACAACAAAAAAGTAGCGCTCCATAGTCTCTGCCTATCCCTGTGGGAAAAAGTCGTGACAATTTGGTTTGATTTGAATATTTATTCAGACTGTAAAAATACCGACGACTGAAAAAACTGTCAGTTTACGGTTGCCACAGTCGAAGTCACTTTTTACGCTCCGCTTGAGAGATCCAAGAGTATAGAATGGAAAGATCACATGAGATAGGCAGAGTCGATGAAGCGCTACTTGCCACGATCCTGACACAACTCGTATGCTTTCCCCACATCCACAAATGTTCTTTAAAGAAAATACATTTTTTTTATTGTGACACGACATTTGACCTCGACCCGCCGATAAGCAAGAGGAGATCCAAGAGTGACGACGACTAAAACAACCGAGTTAGTTTACGGCTGCCTCAGTCGCCGTCACTATGCCGGCCAAAGGTGCTTCTTCACGCTTCGCTTGAAGGATCCAAGGTTATAGGAGGGAGAGAACATATGGGCTGGCAAAGCATTCTATTTGCCGATTGAAGTGACTCCTATTTTGGATAAACTTGAATGATGCTAATTCCAAAACCGGCATAGTGGATGGGACTGTTACTTGTATTGTATTACAGTTATTTAACCTCACTCCAGCTTAACATCAGAGGTGGTGCTTCAATTAAATCAATCAAATTGTCACGCCTTTTTCCCACAGGGATAGGCAGAAACAATAGAGAGCCACTTGCCACGATCCTGACACAACTCCCTCGCTTCCTTCATATTCACAATTCTCCTCATACAAGCTCTATGGTTATGGCCACTAGGCAATCTTTCATACATCGAGAACAATAAAAAGCTATTGCAAGACACAGCTGTTTATTAACGCCCAGTGTACGTTAAAATGTCGGGTGTAATTACGTGGTTTAATTATCAACTCATAAACGTAGTTAAAACGTGTCCCAGCTTCAATTCCGGGACTTAATGCATTACGTGGGTGGCTTCCCTACCCTATTCTTTTAAAATGTAGTCATATAATTTTATATATATTTTATATATATATTATATAATAATATGTTTTTGAATTTTTTTTCGTTTTATTTTACATTATTGATACTAACAGCCGGTTGTACCAAAAAAGTTTCAATTTACGAATTTAGTTTTACTTTATACTTATTCTATTACGTTTACTATTACGAAATCGTGAATTGGGTTGTTAATAATTTACATTGAAAAGTACATTGAAACCCAAAATGAATGACGTCCTTTAGCTCTGTATAAAATATCCGTTAAACGAAAATGTAAAATGTGAATGTAAATGTGAAGTTAAAGAATGGTGCAACCCATTTTTTTTCTTTTACTTATACGATACTTTTTACAAATTCGTAAATTAAAATTTTTGGTACAACCGCCTGTAAGCCTTTAAAGTGCTTGCATAGAAACAGGACGACCAAAGTACATAGATGTAGATGGCTGTTTACTCGTATGTTTGGTGATTGTGGTACTTTGATTGTATTTGCCATGCATGCTGTGGTTAACTATAATTAAAATAACACTCAGACAATAGACATTGTAATGTTAGTTATAGTATTTTCTTAGATTTTGCGCGAACATTAATTAATGAATTAAATAGAGAAGGTGGTTGGCGATTATCTAACACCTGGGACCCCATAATACATAAACTCAAATCCCAAGTCCAGCTTACTGCCAAACCAGATGACACCGGGAACAGAAAAACAATCAAAACATCAAACGGGGTAGTTTTGAAAACAATAACAGCATCAACCAATAGGACGACCAACACCTTAGTCTCTTCGTGACCACGATGGCTGCAAACGTTGGAATAATGATAAATTGTTAAATCTAAACCAAAATAAACGCGATAGTAAGCCGCATAATTTTTTTTTATTTCATAAATATTAGTTATTTTAAGATGTGTGATTATTTTGTTGTTAACCCAAATAAATAAATAAATACAGTATATTAACGATACATCAGTAGCGGCAATTAGTTTTGAACCGGAGGCTCTTTATTTTCGAGGCTACTACACCGCGGTAGCCTTTTTATTTTAACTTTAAAAATATATTAAACTTTCGATTGTACAATGGAATTGTTCACACGCTATTTAATTATACCTTTAGGTAATATTTATGCATATTTCTTTAATAACAAATTTACTGCAGCATCGGTTTTGTCCAGGTGGTTAAGTATAAGAACCGTAGGCAGAAACACCTGTATAAATAAACAACAACTTTGACTTCCGTTCGATACAGTTATACAATCAATCAATCAATCAAATTGTCACGTCTTTTTCCCACAGGGATAGGCAGAGACAATGGAGCGCCACTTACCATGATCCTTACACAACATCCTTGCTTCCTTCACATCCACAATTCTCTTTATACTGGCTCTGTAGTTATAGGCACTAGGCAACCTAGCTTTCTTGAGGATGTCTCCGATTTCCTGGGCCTGCCTTGTTTAACGCATCCATCCACATCAGATTTATAAATTCCTTTCGTCAATCTACTTTTACTCATCCTTTCCATACAGTTATACCTACGATTTATACATAATTTTAGGGCGTGGTGTAGTGATAGTGCAATGGTTACGCAAACAGAGAGAACGGGTTCAAAACCACTTGCCGGTACCAGTGTATCTTTGATTTGGATATACATTATTTATTATAATTTACATTTCTATAATAAGCTATTAAAGTGCTTGTATCATAGAGCTTGTATGAAGAGAATTGTGAATGTGAAGAAAGCTAGGGAGTTGTGTCAGGATCGTGACAAGTGGCGCTCCATTGTCTCTGCCTTTTTCTGTGGGAAAGAGACGTGACAATTTGATTGATTGATATTATGAATAAAAGTGCTATAATAAATTAAACAAATTTTATGCGGCTTACTATTACAACGCGATAGTAAGCCGCATAAAATTTGTTTAATTCATTAATCAATGTTCGCGGAAAATCTAAGAAAATATTAAAAGTGCTATACTAGTATAGTACGACAGGCGTGGACGAACGGTTTAGCGACTGGTTTGTTGCGCGTAAAGTCCCGGGTTCGATCCCCGGTCGGAGCAAATATTTGTTTCATAGCTTTTATTTGTAATATTTAATAGTATTAAATATTGCAAATATTTGTTAATAAATAAAAAAGAGATGGATAATTGCTTCGGGTCTAGTTATCAAAGAGTGGTAGGCAGTGGTACCCAGTCTGCCGATCCGGGGTAGTACCACCACTTACAAGTATACAGACCGTGAAGTGATTTGGTCACGTTTCGGGATCAGCTTGTAAGTTGCCGGTTCCATCTAGGCCGGCATAGTGGATGTGATTGCTATGTGAGTAGCATTGTATGTGAGTAGCATGTTATTGAATTGTAGTAGCAGTGACATTTATTCATGGACCACACTTTGGCTTAACATCAAGCGGGGTGCTGTCATATGTCGAGTCACAATAAAAAAAAAATTAAGTTTTCTGATGTATTATAGGTATGGTTATCTTTAGTAGAAAATAAGTATCTCACTTTTCCCACTGGACCTTGGCGTTCATAAATAAATACACAAATAAAATGCGGGCATTCGATTGGTGTATTGCGGCAGGTGTAAAATGAGGATGCTGCGAGCCGTACGTAGTGGATGCGTTTACAGGATGATTCGTTTATACGAATAACTCATATTTGTATTAGGAATTTTGTCCAACGTTAAAACTAGACAATATTTAATATAATACATATATTGATAAATAAAAATAAGCGTGCGAATACAGGGGTCTAGGCTCCGAGTATGATTTTGTCCCATTCGGTGTCGAGACCCTTGGTCCGTGGGGTCCTAGCGCTATAAGGCTTTTTAAGGAAATAGCAAAAAGGTTAGTCGACATCACAGGAGACCGAAGAGTTGGCAGCTACCTCGGACAAAGAATTAGTCTAGCTATTCAAAGGGGGAACGCTGCCAGTATCTTCGGAACCTTGCCTAAAGGGACTCCTTTTAATAATGTATTTTAGTTTTTTTTTTTATCAAACTAGACTAGCTTGATATTTAATATCAATACAGAAATTTATATATACATCACAAATATTTGTTAAAAAAAAAATAATGCAGATATTTCCTCCAGGTCTGAAAGATTACGATTGGTAGCGAATTAGTCTGCTTAAGCTTGAATGTTTGCAGTTCCAACAAAACCGGCATAGTGGATGCGACTGCTACTTCTTTTTTTATTGTGACACGACATCTGTCCTCGATCCGCCTGATGATAAGTAATAGGAGGTCCAAGAGTGACGACGACTAAAACAACCGAGTTAGTTTACGGCTGCCTCAGTCGCCGTCACTATGCCGGCCAAAGGTGCTTCTTCACGCTTCGCTTGAAGGATCCAAGGTTATAGGAGGGAGAGAACATATGGGCTGGCAAAGCATTCCATTTGCCGATTGAAGTGACTCCTATTTTGGATAAACTTGAATGATGCTAATTCCAAAACCGGCATAGTGGATGGGACTGTTACTTGTATTGTATTACAGTTATTTAACCTCACTCCAGCTTAACATCAGAGGTGGTGCTTCAATCAAATCAATCAAATTGTCACGCCTTTTTCCCACAGGGATAGGCAGAAACAATAGAGAGCCACTTGCCACGATCCTGACACAACTCCCTCGCTTTCTTCACATTCACAATTCTCCTCATACAAGCTCTATGGTTACGGGCACTAGGCAACCTGTCATACGTCGAGCACAATAAAAAGCTATTGCAAGACACAGCTGTTTATTAACGCCCAGTGTACGTTAAAATGTCGGGTGTAATTACGTGGTTTAATTATCAACTCATAAACGTAGTTAAAACGTGTCCCAGCTTCAATTCCGGGACTTAATGCATTACGTGGGTGGCTTCCCTACCCTATTCTTTTAAAATGTAGTCATATAATTTTATATATATTTTTTATATATATATTATATATTATATAATAATATGTTTTTGAATTTTTTTTCGTTTTATTTTACATTATTGATACTAACAGCCGGTTGTACCAAAAAAGTTTCAATTTACGAATTTAGTTTTACTTTATACTTATTCTATTACGTTTACTATTACGAAATCGTGAATTGGGTTGTTAATAATTTACATTGAAAAGTACATTGAAACCCAAAATGAATGACGTCCTTTAGCTCTGTATAAAATATCCGTTAAAATACCCATTTTTTTTCTTTTACTTATACGATACTTTTTACAAATTCGTAAATTAAAATTTTTGGTACAACCGCCTGTAAGCCTCTAAAGTGCTTGCATAGAAACAGGACGACCAAAGTACATAGATGGCTTGTAGATGGTTGTTAACTCGTATGTTTGGTGATTGTGGTACTTTGATTGTATTTGCCATGCATGCTGTGGTTAACTATAATTAAAATAACACTCAGACAATAGACATTGTAATGTTAGTTATAGTATTTTCTTAGATTTTGCGCGAACATTAATTAATGAATTAAATAGAGAAGGTGGTTGGCGATTATCTAACACCTGGGACCCCATAATACATAAACTCAAATCCCAAGTCCAGCTTACTGCCAAACCAGATGACACCGGGAACAGAAAAACAATCAAAACATCAAACGGGGTAGTTTTGAAAACAATAACAGCATCAACCAATAGGACGACCAACACCTCAGTCTCTTCGTGACCACGATGGCTGCAAACGTTGGAATAATGATAAATTGTTAAATCTAAACCAAAATAAACGCGATAGTAAGCCGCATAATTTTTTTTTATTTCATAAATATTAGTTATTTTAAGATGTGTGATTATTTTGTTGTTAACCCAAATAAATAAATAAATACAGTATATTAACGATACATCAGTAGCGGCAATTAGTTTTGAACCGGAGGCTCTTTATTTTCGAGGCTACTACACCGCGGTAGCCTTTTTATTTTAACTTTAAAAATATATTAAACTTACGGTTGCCACAGTCGAAGTCACTTTTTACGCTCCGCTTGAGAGATCCAAGAGTATAGAATGGAAAGATCACATGAGATAGGCAGAGTCGATGAAGCGCTACTTGCCACGATCCTGACACAACTCGTATGCTTTCCCCACATCCACAAATGTTCTTTAAAGAAAATACATTTTTTTTATTGTGACACGACATTTGACCTCGAGGTCCAAGAGTGACGACGACTGGAATACGAGTCAGTTCCCGGCTGCCCCAGCCGCCGGCATGATGCCGACCTAAGATGCTTCTTCACGCATCGCTTGAAGGATCCGAGGTCATAGGATGGAGAGAACACATTATGTGCCTAAAACATAAATACTTTTATTCACAACTTAATATTTTCCAGTTTTAATTAGGCGACCGTGGTGTAGTGGCAGTGCAATGGTTACGCAAACCGAAGAGCACAAGTTCGAGACCACCAACCGGTACCAATGTATCTTTGATATATGTACTTTGGTTGTCTTGTTTCTATGATACAATCAATTTAGTAGCTTAGTATAAAAATGTAGAAATGTAAATAAATAAAAAATTAAAAGAAATTCAGGTTCTAATTAAAATTGAGTTATATCAGACTCAGAGAAAAGAAATAATACTCTTAATATTATTAAATTCTGTTACTCTGAGGTCAAATGAGTTCATAGTCAAACATACTCGTAAGTAAATTGTCACCTCTTTGTCTCTACAGAGATATATGAAAAAAATCCAACCCTTTTGACGATCCTGACATCCACAATTCTATTCAAGCTAATCAACTTTTTTATTGTGACATTTGACTTCGACCCGCCTGATAAGCAAGAGGAGGTCCAAGAGTGACGACGATTGAAAAAAAACGAGTTAGTTCACTGCTGCCTTAGTCGCCGTCACTATGTCGGTCAAATGTCGGCATCGCTTGAAGGATCCAAGGTTATAGGATGGAGAGAACACATTGGCATGCTTGTAGGAAGAGAAAATGAGCAAAGAGTGGTAGGCAGTAGTTCCTAGTCTGCCAATCCGGGGTAGTACCACCACTTACTGTTTTATTGATCGAAAATATTTAAAACAGCTACATGGTCTTCACGTTATATTTTACTACACAGACTGGCCCAAAGATAACCATAGAAATACCTGAAGCATAGGGCTGTCTCTAAATTAGTGTTTCTAAACGTGGGGCCCACGCCCCACAGGATGCAATTTGAAAGTTAAGGGGGATATTTAAAATGGACTCGACACGACTTTATATGCTACATATCGGTATTGATATTTATATAACATAACGTGGAGACTTAAGATTAAAGCTAAGTAAATTGGAACCTAATATAAAATCTCTGTGCAGCAAGCATCAAGTAGAAGGATCGCACTGCAGTCGCCTTGAATCGCATTGTAAATAAACCAATCAATCAATCAAAATATCACGCCATTTTCTCACAGGGATAGGCTGAGACAACAGAGCGCCACTTGCCACGATCCTGACCCAATTCTCTCGCTTCCCTCACATCCATAATTATGTTCATACAAGCTTTACGGTTATGGGCACTAGGCAAACCAAGTAACACCCTATATATTTTAAAACTATTAATAATTGATAACGTCCTCTGTATTTTACAGTTTTTTAAGTTCTTTGACCTTTAAGAGTAGTAGGCAGTAGTGCCCAGTCTGCCTACCACTCTCTACTTTTGGCTCCACTTATATGACAGCACCCCAATGTTACCCTGGAGTGCGGTCCATGAATGGAGGTGACTGCTACTTACAGCAATCGCATCCACTATGCCGGCCTAGTCTCCAAACGGCGATCCCATAACGCGACTAAGTCACTTCACTGTCTGACTTGTAAGTGGTGGTACTACCCCGTGTCTGCAGACTGGGTTTTTTTTTATTTTTTTATTGTGACTCGACATATGACAGCACCCCGCTTGATGTTAAGCCAAAGTGTGGTCCATGAATGAATGTCACTGCTACTACAATTCAATAACTGTGAGTAGCAATCACATCCACTATGCCGGCCTAGTTGGAACCGGCAACTTACAAGCTGATCCCGAAACGTGACCAAATCACTTCACAGTCTGTATACTTGTAAGTGGTGGTACTATACCCCGGATCGGCAAACTGGGTACCACTGCCTACCACTCTTTGATAACCAGACCCGAAGCAAATATCCATCTCTTTTTTTTTATTAACAAATATTTGCAATATTTAATACTATTAAATATTACAAATAAAAGCTATGAAACAAACTCGCAACAAACCAGTCGCTAAACCGTTCGTCCACGCCTGTCGTCAAATTTATTAAAGTATTCAACGTTGTTTTGTGTAAAGTATTACAGAACATGTAAATAACTGTTTTGATAGACACACTTGATTATAGTAAGTTATTTAAAATGAGTTGGAATAATATTCTCTGCAAGAATATCTCTTAGACAAATCCATACAAAATCTAAATGTTGATTAATACTATAGACTTTACTCACGCGTAACTACTGCTTAGTGCTTATATGTTCATGATTAGCTTAAGTGACATTTTTGTTTCAAAATACTGACATTAAATATGTACTAATATGTAAATAATATTTGTAAGCCCAAGGGCAGGTCATAGCGATCATATCAATATATTTTTTGTTTTAACAACCTGAAACAACCTATGTACCACGAATAAATAATTTCATAATTTCAAGTCTTTGTCCTGCTTCTTGGATTGCCGTGCTGGGGGGCTGGTAATTTTAAGAGTGGTAGGTAGGCAAATTATAAAGAAAATAGCGGTACGTTTGTTATTTTGAAGTGAAGGCGTTAATTAGTTGTAAATGGCATCGATAATGTTATAATTGTAAGCAATTTAATTTAATAATAAAGCATTTATATTAATCGGTCAGTTACGGAGAATTTCGTAAATTATGTCTTTCGGCAAATTAAATATTGTTTTTTTTATTTAAACACTTTTACGAACGCAATTATTGTGTAAGCAGATTTTTTGTTTCAAATATAATAATAACAAGCAATCAATCAAATTGTCATGCCTTTTTTCTACAGGGATAGGCAGAGACCATGGAACGCCCACTTGCTACGCAATCCTGACACAACTCCACTCGCTTACCTCACATCCACAATTCTCTACATAAAATCTCTACGGTTATGGGAGTTGTCGATTGTTCGACAAAGAAACGACGCGTCGATCCAATTAGTACGATTGTCGAGACGGTCGATAAAATCATTCTTTTAAAAGTATAGCGTTTATTTATTTAAATATGTGAATACAAATATTACTAACTACACTTTTATAATTTATCAGCGTACTCCTCCTTTTGTGTCTAACCACTTACTAAATAACCAAAAACAATTGCATTTTCGGTGTGTTTTATCCATAGTTTATATTTGCTCGTGTGCGTAAATACAGTGAAGAGGCGCGTCATTTCGGCGTAGACAGACTATAAAAAAGTAGTGCGAAATACAGTTGTTCGTTTCGATTCACAACAGAATTGTAACTAGGCGCTATAACCTCGGGCATGTATTACCGGTTCTCACAGTCGCGGGTTCGACTCCGTCGTTTATCGTCACGAAGCCGAGACACTGGTAATAACCTAATAAGCAATTTTCTCTCATTTGAATAATTATTTATTTGTAAATACAAAGTTTAAGGTCGGTTGTTACTCTAGCGTTCATGATTTGCGCACTAAGGACATCATTCATTTTGTATTGGGACTTGGGCTTAATTATTAACAGTTGCATAGATACATTTTAAAATAGTTTAATGTACGAAGATTACAATGTAATTGGAATATATCCTTTATTTTGCATAGTTTAGGTGTGCAAAATGATCAAATTATAGTTATTACAGTCCGTGATAGACAGACGACACAAAATCTATGTCTCATTTTCCAAATAACTTAATTGTACAGCAATTAAAAGCAAAACTGTTATTAGTTTTATCAATAAAAGTATCGATACTACCATTTATATTATTTATTATTTAGGCGACCGTGGTGTAGTGGCAGTGCAATGGTTACGCAAACCGAAGAGCACGAGTTCGAGACCACCCACCGGTACCAATATATCTTTGATATATGTACTTTGGTTGTCCTGTTTCTATGATACAAGCACTTTAGTAGCTTAGAATAGCAATGTATAATAATAAATAAATAAATAAATATATTTTTTCATCATGGGATTACAAAAGTAGTACAAAGAAGCCCAAAATTAAAGATGTCCTTTAGTTAATAATAAGTCATCATAAATTGCAGCTGATGTTAAGCTGGAGTGCGGTTGATGAAGGAGGGCGACTGATAATACACGATGCACCCGTTATGGCGGTTTTTCGCTCAGGAGCATCGCTTGTTACAAGTCTCAAATACGCTCTTTTGCAGTTTTTTTTCACATTTTTATACTAAGCTACTAAAGTGCTTGTATCATAGAAACAGGACAACCAAAGTACATATATCAAAGATACATTGGTACCGGTGGTCACAAACTCGTTCTCCGGTTGCCGGTTTCGACTAGGCCGGCATAGTGGATGTGATCGCTACTCACAGTTATTGAAATGTAGAAGCAGTGACATTCATTCATAGACCACACTCCAGCTTAACATCAAGCGGGATGCTGTCATATGTCGAGTCACAATAAAAAAGCCACAATTAAAAAGATTCCATAGTACCTGCCTACACCAATCAACAGTAAAGCATAAGTATAAAGCCTTAACAGTATTCTTCCACACATATTGTTCACCATAACCTTGGAATCCCACGCCCTCAATAACTCACACAATCAATAATTCACAGCGCTTTTATAATTGTACAATTTCTCAGAAATTTATGTAAGTAGATACTATTATAAATATTTAGCACAATTATTTTTGTGTATATGTTTTTTTTCTTTTCTATTAATTACCTATTAACTTATTTTTTAATCATTCTTAAGAAAGAGCTTATACTTTTTATTGAGAAACAGATAAAATTAAAAGTATATTAACTATAATTAAACTATAAATAAAAAAAATATCATCTAATGACTTCTCATCAGAGGAGACTGGCAACATTTCTCCTTTGTATAGCGAGGCTAATACGTTGGCAGAAATAATTGCCAGCCTTCCTGTCTCCAGGCTTCTCTGTCAGCCGCTTGGACATCAACCTTTAGCTAAGCCAGGCGCTTAGCTAAAGGTCCCCAAGGGCCCATCGTCTCGACCCCAAACGCGCCTTCCGAAAAATCTGCGATGGCTGCAGACCGCAACTGGTTTGTATGAAACTGTTAGATGGATTCCGTGCAAGGCGACACTGCGGTCTGCGGCTGTGGATTCATACAAACCAGAGTAGCGCAGTCTGCGGTCGCCTGCGGACACCATAAAATAAGTTATTCTGTTACTTAACTATGTGTCAAAATAATAATAAGTCAAATGTAAAAGTTGACTGTAAACTTTTTTCAGTCGTCGGCAATCCTTGGACCTCCCCTTGCTACAGAGGACAGCTCACAACTAAAAAAAATTAGAAGTTTAAGGCGAGCGTGGTGTAGTGGCAGTGCAATGGTTACGCAAACCGAGAGCACAGGTTCAAAACCACCCACCGGTACCAATGTATCCTTCATATTTGTACTTTGGTTGTCCTGTTTCTATAATACAACCACATTAGTGCTACTGAGTCTGCCGATCCAGGGTAGTACCACCACTTACGAGTATACACACCGTGAAGTGATTTAGTCGCGTTTCATGATCAGCTTGTAAGTTGCCGGTTTCAAATAGGCCGGCATAGTGGATGTAACTGCTACTTAAAGTTATTGAATTGTAGTAGAAGTGACATCCATTCATGGACCACACTCCAGCTTAACACCAAGCTGAATGCTGTCATATATCAAGACACAATAAAATAAAATAAAAATACTTAAGTAGCTTAGTCTAGAAATGTTATTTAAAAAAAAAACAACAATGTTAGCCCAAAACTTATGTTATGTTAGTTGGTGCTTTTTAAACCGATAAAAGGAGTTGTGTAAGGATCGTGGCAAGTGACGCTCCATTATGACAATTTGATTGATTGATTAACCGATAAAAAGTACCGATCAATTACGTAGGAACGAAATTCTACATTCAATTCCCACACACATTACATAGAGAAATTGTTAGGTAACCTGGGGTTTAAAAGAACCGGCGGACGACATAGGATACCTAAGGTAAGCTATCAAGCCAGATGCCTCCAGATAATTATGGCTAAAACAAGTATTTAATCAATAGTTTCTTGCTGAAAGACATTTAAAGACGTTGGGAATAAAAACTAGTCTTCGAGTTAGGGTTGACAAGTTTCTGTTGGCGAAGTGTCCCTAGGGTTTACTGCCCCCTAGCACGGCAAACCAAGAAGCAAGATAAAGACCTGCAAAGAATATCAATGCAACTCATTTTAAATGCCCAAAACATCTATTTAACGGTTATGTTAAACTTCACACAAAACATCGTTGAAAACTTTAATAAATATTTTTGATGACAGGTGTAGACGAACGGTTAGCGATTGGTTTGTTGCGCCTAAAGTACTGGGTTCGATTCCCGGTCGGATCAAATATTTGTTTCATAGCTTTTATTTGTAATTTTTTTATTAAATATTTGTTTCGGGTCTGGTTGCCAAAGAGAGATAGGCAGTGCCCAGTCTGCCGTCAGGGTATTACAAGTATACATGCCGTTAAGTGACTTAGTCGCGTTTTATCTTGTAAGTTTCCGGTTCCGACTAGGCCGGCATAGTGGATGTGACTGCTACTTACAGTTATTGAATTGTAGTAGCAGACATTTATTAATGGATCACCAGCTTAACATCATGCTGTCATATGTCCTGTCACAACAAAAAAATTAGCAATTCCAACTAGGCTGGCATAGTGAATGTAACTCGTACTTACAGTTATTTAACTGTAGTTGCATTCACCTCCATTCATGGACCGCAATCCAGTCTTACATCAAGGTGTTGTCATGTGTCGAGTCATAATAATAAATAATAAATTAATAAAGCAAATATTTTTCTATAAAGTGCGAACCCTAACAAATACTTAGTTTTATAACCACCTGCATTTATCGTGCTAAAGTTGTATTTATAGAGAAAACGTTGGTAACACCAACTAACGGTGATGCAAGTTACTACATTTCTCATTTATTTTATTTATTTAATAAAAAAATTAATGCACAATTAAGGCGACCGCGGTGTAGTGGCAGTGCAATGGCTACGTAAGCCGAGTGGCGCGGGTTCAAAACCACTCACCAGTACCAATGTATCTTTGATATATGTAGTTTGGTTGTTCTGTTACTATGATACAAGCACTTTAGTAGCTTAGTGTAGAAATGTATAATAATAAAAATAAATAAAAAACTGTAGAGCTTAGTGTGTAGTTTTGGTCTGTTCAAGTACAAGTGGCGCCATCTAGTGGCAGCGCTTCACAACAATTTATATTTTAGATTTTTTAATATTTATTAAATTAAAAAAATCGGATTATTGTCATTAATTGTCACGCCTTTTTCACACAGAGATAGGCATAGACAATGTAACACCACTTACCAAAATCCTAACACAACACCCTCGTTTCCTTCGCATCCACAATTCTCTTCATACAAGCTCTACGATTATGGTCACTATGCAACCCAGCTTTCTTGAGGATGTCTCTGATTTGGTCGGAAACCACTAATAATAATAAATTAAACAAATATCATGTCAACTAAAGGCGACCGTGGTGTAGTAACAGTGCAATGGTTACGCAAGTCGAGACGTTCGAGAAGCACGGGTTCAAAACCACTTGCCGGTACCAATGTATCTTTGCAGTGCCGGATTTCATCATAGGCAACATAGGCCTTATGGTTGCCTATGGGCCGCCACCACACCGCAAAAAAAATAGATAAACAGCCGGTTGTACCAAAAATTATAATTTACGAATTTGTAAAAAGTATCGTATAATTAAAAGAAAAAAAGCTTAATGGTTTGCACCACTCATTAACTTGACATTTTACATTTACGTTTAACGGATATTTTATACAGAGCTAAAGGACATCATTCATTTTGAGTTTCTATGTAGAGTTCTATGTATAAATTCTATGTATAACTTTTGTTATTTCTAATGATAAAAACATATATAAATGGTAGTCTCGATATAAAATTCTTAACAACCCAATTCACGATTTCGCAATAGTAAACGTAATAGAATAAGTATAAAGTAAAACTAAATTCCTAAATTGTAACTTTTTTGGTACAACCGGCTGAAAGGCTCAGTAGAAACAAAAAAAAATTACTTTACTGAGTTTTGTTACAAATAGTAAGACGAAAATCTTATTTTTTTCTTTGGGCGTTAACATTTAAAAATCAACTGGTAACCTTTGTGGTTAAGGGGGATTTAAGAGCCTCCACCACATGTTCTGCCTCTGAACCGCCGAAGTCTAAATCCGGCGCTGTATCTTTGATATTTATTACGTAGTTTGGTTATGTAGTCCTGCTTCTCTGATACAAGCACTTTAGTAGCTTAGTATAGAAATGTATAATAAAAAAATAACTACAAAATAACAAATATCACCTATAACTACAAAATATCACCTATAAAGTATATTAAGTATTTTTAAATTAATTGTCATTGTAAACTAGACGAGATTCGAAAGGGGAACGATACAAAAAATGGGCCGACCTCTTTTTTATTTATCTTTATGGACATAAAAAAGGGATTGTCGATTAAGATTGGATCCATTATTAGAAGCAGGTGTAATACCACTGTTAATTTTTTACTTTTTATATTTGAGTTTTTTTAAGATTCGGGAGAGAATCTATTGGTTTAGCCGTCCTACTACTGTTGTTTTGTTTTTCCACATAACCCATCTATCTATTTTATCTAACAACTCTTTTCATACATTTTTGTGACTCCCTATGGCCGCCTGATGTTAAGCTGGAGTGCGGTCCATGAATGGAGTCGACTGCTACTACAATTCAAAAACTGTAATTAGCAATCACATCCACTATGCCCGGCCTAGTTGTAACCGGCAACTTACAACCCGAAACGCGACTAAATCACTTCACACTCTATATACTATTATACAGTTGTTTATGTTGTCTGTCTACAACATAAATGGACCTTATGACGCTAAGAATATAGTTTCTTTTTCTTAAGAGTTGACTTTTAAACTCGAATAGCCTGCTGATAAGCAAGAGGAGGTCCAAGAGCTCTAACGACTGAGAAAACATTCTAAGATGACAGTCTCAGTCTTGCCAGAGGCGCTTCCAAGTAATCCAAGCTTATAAGATATAATATAACCGAAAAGTAATCGAATTATCGATTGTACGAGGAAAATACTACGTGCCGGCATAGTGGATGTGACTGCTACTTACAGTTATTGAATTGTTGTAGCAGTTAACTCTATTCATTGATCGCATTCCAGCTTAACATCAGACGGGGTGCTGTCATATGTCAAGTCACAATTAAAACACATATTTCATTGTAGTACATTTAGCAAGTAATAGGAATAATGGGTAATATTTTAATAGAATACTAGTGGATCCGACAGACGTCTTGCCTGACAACAACAAAATAGATATCACCGGAGTGAGATCTATAAGTAAATCTGGATCTCAATGTAGAAGCCTGCAAGCAGCAGTCATATCCACTATGATGTCCTGGATTGAACTTCCATTTTCAACTTACCTTTTTATAATATCCTAAATATGAGTTTAAACACACACTGTATGAAGTTAATAAATCACACAAAACAAAACCAAAAAAATAATGAAGTAATAATGAAATCTTTTAATACATAAAAAAATACACAAAAAATCATTCACTTGATTACAGAAATAATTAATTTCTAACCTTTACATTTAAAAAATAATATTTAGTTTTATTTCACAAAAACAAAACGAAAAAAAATATTTCGATGACATGCGATGTCTTATTTAAAATTGAAACAACAACGACCACCGCGCGCGATTTCTTACAGGACACTGGCTGAAGCAACGGAGCTTTCGCGCCGAAACGACATAGAATAAAACTTTTGTAGACACACCTTATTGTTTATTTACACTCTATGCTTCTCGGAGTTTTTATCGAAAGCAACAAAGTAATTTTATTGTTAATTTCAAAGTTAATAATCAAATTATCACGCCTTTTTCCACAGGGATAGGTAGAGACAATGGAGCGCCACTTGCCACGATCCTGTCACAACTCCCTCGCTTCCATCCACAATTTTCTTCATACAAGCTTTACGGTTACGGTTAATAGTTATGTAGTGATTATTATAAAATAAGGTTATTTACTTTAAGTTTTAATTAATCAAATTAATAAAATTGAGGAATTAGTTAAAATTAACAAATATCTTATACATGTCTTATGTAGAGTATCATAAATCTGTATCATTTATTCATGGACTACACCTACACCACGCTGGTCATTAAAAATTTAGGTCAATCAATCAAATTGTCACATCTTTTCCCCACATGGATTGCCACCTGCTACGATCCTAACACAACTCCTTCGCTTCTCCTAAATCCATACTCTTCTTCATACAAGCGGTTATAGGTCCCAGGCAACCCAGCTTTCTTAAGGATGTCTTCGATTTGGTCAAAAAACATCCTTCTGGGTCTTCGTCGTTCAACGCATCTATCCACATCAGATTTATAAATTCCTTTCGTCAATCTACTTTCACACATCATTTCCATGTGCCCAAACCGTCGAAGTCCTTGTCTCTACTTTTAAGCCACATCTATTGCGCACTCTGCTATTCCTTATTCTATCCACTATCGTCACTCCACATACACTCCTTAATGACCGCATTTCAACAGCATCCATTCTACTTCTTTTACCTTCTTCTACATTCTTCTACTTTTCTAGGCCACATTCAACATTTACTTCCATACATTAATGTAGAACCAAGTACTGCATTATGAACAGCCATCCGTGACTTATCGGACATTATTCGACTGTTCAATATACTATAGATAAAATAAGTATAATATTAAAATAATGTAAAAGTATATTCTAGAAACTTAAAACTCTATGACGGGTATACACATGACCCCATCTTCCTCTATTAAATGTAACACATATCTCCGTCCTACTCTAATTCATTCTCAAGAAATTTACTTTATTAACATGTTATCAAAATCTCGTATACTTCACAAGTTAATAATATTTTTATAGAGTTTTCCTAATTGTTTAATCGAGTCGCCACATCTGACTTACCTAATCCGAGAGCACGAGGGGACACGAGAGCACCTACGACTGAAAAAAAAACGACTTAAACTGAGTTGCTAGTCGCTGTCACTATGCCGGCCAAAGGTTCGCTTGAAAGATACAAGAATATAAAATAGAAGCACACGTTGAAGAAAAGTTAAACTAATTAGAAAATTAAACTAGAGCTGGAAGCTCTAGTTTAATTTTTAACATAGAGATATTTTAAGTATATTGACGAAATAAATCTATTAATCTGATGTGGATGGATGCGTTAATCGAGGCAGACTCTTCTGATCAAATGATCAAGTGTTCTCAGATCAAATCGGAGACATCCTTAAGAAAGCTGGATGCTTAGTGGCCATAACCGTAAAGCTTGTATGAAGGGAATAGTGGATGTGAGGGAAGGATCGTGGCAAGTGGTGCTCCATTGTCTCTGCCTATACCTGTGGGAAAAAAGCTGTTTAATTACTTTATTGATTGTATGAAGAGAAACGTGAAGTTAGACTTGTGTCAGAATCGGGAAAAGTTGCGGTTCATTGTCGTGTCTGTCCCTGTGAGATTTGAGGCGTAACAATTTGTTTAATTGAACAACAAAGTAACTTGATATTATCAAGTTTTAAATAGGTACATGTTAAAACTAAAAGTAATTAGTAACCAGTTTAAATAGCAGTAAAAACTAGTACTTTTATTATAGGCCTTTTTTTACAGTAAGTCGTTGTTGGGTAATTCAGTAACTGTAAGTTGCAGTCACATCCACTATGCCGGCCTGTGCGCGACTAAATCATTTCACGGTCTGTATATTTATAAGTAGTGGTACTACCCCAGGTCGGCAGACTGGGCACCACTGCCTACCACTCTTTAGTTCCTCCACTTTTTAGTCCTTAAGCCACAGCCTTTACATACGAGTATTTATTTATGGTTTTAAGAAATAAAAACGTGTTTATATTTGATTAAGATTAAGCTACTAATAGTGCTTGTATCACAGAAACAGAAAAACCGTACATATATCCAGGGCCGTCTTTACCCGGGGGTTCAAGGGGAGCAGTGCACCCGGGCGCAGAGTCCTAGGGGGCGCATGCCGACCGCTATAAATTTAGATAGGTACCTACTACACTGAGACCACGCGAGCGGAGCCTTGACCTTCGCACCCCGGCGCTGAATATGCTTAAGACGGCCTTGCATATATCAAAGACGACCGTGGTGTAGTGGCAGTGCAATGGTTACACAAACGGAGAGCACGAGTTCGAGACCACTCACCGGTACCGAGATATCTTTGACATATCTTGATATGTACTTTGGTTGTCCTATTTCTATGATACAGGCACTTTAATAGCTTAGTATAGAAATGTATAATAAAATGAAAAAATTACCGGCAAATTGTACTACCACTACACCATGGTCGCCTTAAATGTATTAAATATTCTATCATAGACACAGTTTGACCAAAGGAAGTATTTTGAAGATCTTTCGTATGATGTAGTAACAGTCGCCTTTAATCATGGACCACACTCCACTCTCATGGACCACACTCCAAGGCACAAAAAAGAAATTGGCACAGGAATCGAACCCGCATTTGGATTGGGATCTTATATTCATTTGTAGAATAGTTTACGATTTTATAACCTAGTGTAAGATAGTCTAACTGCTACCTGTTCTACCTTACGCCACGCGACTATACTCGTCTCTCTTTCTCCAGTTCTGATTATAGGTTTGTCTTGTTCTCTCGGCACACGAATGACGTCGTCCCGCTCTAATGAGCCTCTCGATCGAGCTTTTTCGATATCATTCAGGTGATGGTAGTATATGTTAGGAATTTGTATTAAATTGATTAGGTTGTGTTGTTTTTTTTAAATATCGCTATGCTCTGATGTTGATCTGGAGACTAGATTGGTGGCCAGAAACCAGGGTCGGCCACCCTACGTGGGCAGCAGTCAAACAAATATATGCCTCCATACCCAAGCATCCAGACCCAGAGCAAATATGTTCAGACCATGCGTTTTTTGTCCCGTTATTAAAAAAATCATTAGAGAAAAAAACGTTTGGTATCTTTTTTTATAATATTTGTTAATAAAATTGAGGCGGATATTTGCTCCGTGTCTGGTTATCTAAAAGTGGTAGGCACCACTGCACCAGTCTGCCGATCCGGAGTTGTACAAGTTTATAGACCGTGAAGTGACTTAGTCACGTCTTTTTCCTACAGGGACAGGCAGAAACAATATAGCGCCACTTGTCATGATCCTGACACAGCTCCCTCACATCCACAATTCTCTTTATACAAGCTCTATGGTTTTTTGAGGATGTCTCCGATTTGGTCTGGAACATGCTTCTGGGTTCACCTTGTTTACCACATCCATCTGTTGTTTTTTGGTATTGAAAACCTGTTTTATATTATTAATTAATTAAATAAATTGTATGCCCTGATCTAGATTGGATTCTAGATCAGGGCATAAAAAGATGAGTAGACGACGAAATTCAATTGTTCTGTTTTATTGATTATTATTTAAAAATCAAACATATACTGTATTGTAGTACCTTCAAGTCGACACCCTGAGAACTATCTTTTTTTTAAATAATTATGTCGTCTTTTGTTGATGTTTTGCTTCACTGAGTCAGAACTTGATCAACGATGACGATTATCTATGATCTACAACTTTTTATAGACATCAGACCTCAGATGGATGCTTTTTATTGTAATTCGACATACCTACGACAGCACGTCTCCCGATGTTGAAAGCTGGACTGCTACTACAGGCAAATAACTGCAAGTAGCAGTCGCATCATACCTATAGTTGGGGAACGAGTTAAATGAATTCGGGGGCTGAGGTGCGGTGGGGCGTGAGACGACCACCACCCGTATCTTAGTGGCCGCTTTTAGTGACGCTCATAGCTCGGCGATGTCATTTAATATCGATAAAAACGTGTCCATATTTTCTTTGTTTGATTATTGAAAATTTAGTCAGTTAATGGAATAAAAGATAGTCGTCATCCGTATTCAGGCTAGAACCATTATTAGAAACGTGATTAAAATGTGTGAAAAAGAAAAAAAACATGCAGTCACTATTCTCAAAATTAAATTAATATATAATTCATTAAAAATTGTTGCTGTCTAATGTTTATACTTCAATTTAATACACATTTATAATTTTTAATAACTAAATCTATTTGCATTTTAAGTAAAGTGTGTGTTTATTGTTATCGTCATTTTGCATGTTACTTCACTATTTATAATAGACACGTGACCATGACGTCACAACTGCATTCCTCGCACGTTCCTTTAACTCGTTCCCCTACTATACCTACCTCAGATCTCAAATGAATGCTTGAATTTTCTTTGGAAAAACTTTTTTTTATTGAGACTCGACATACCTACGACAGCACGCCTCTAATGTTAAAAGCTGGAGTGCGGTCGTGAATAGAGACGACTGCTACTACAGGTAAATAACTGCGAGTAGCAGTCGCATCATACCAGCCTAGTCAGACCAGGCAACTTACAAACTGATCTCGAAACTCGCCTGAGTCAATTCACAGTCTGTACACGTTGTATGTTATGGTACCTACTATACCACGGAGAATGTTCCGAGGAGCTCTTTAACCTTGTTCCTACCTCGTCTCTTCACTCCCGTAATACCCGCACAGGTCGGGGAAAGCATCCGCATTTTATCGACCGAATCGGCAGTCGAACTAAAAAGTTCGGTGCGTCTTTTCTTTGTAGATCAATCGACAAGTGGAATGCTTTGCCTACCCATTTTCGGTTTTCTCAGTCGTCGTCACTCTTGGACCTCCTCTTGCTTATCATCAGGCGGGACGAGGTCAGATGTCGAGTCACAATAATATATATATATATATTTATAATATTATTGTAATCTTATCAAATAATGCGGATGATATTGTACACGGTGGTAGGTAAGACTAAACAATCTATATCTCTTTAACCAAGTAACGTTCATGTTGCTAAGCAAAAGAACTTGTTTCACAACCGGTTTAGCGACTGGTTTGTTGCGCGTAAAGTCCCGGGTTCGATCCCCGGTCGGAGCAAATATTTGTTTCATAGCTTTTATTTGTAATATTTAATAGTATTAAATATTGCAAATATTTGTTAATAAAAAAAAAAGAGATGGATATCTGCCGATCCGGGGTAGTACCACCACTTACAAGTATACAGACCGTGAAGTGATTTGGTCACGTTTCGGGATCAGCTTGTAAGTTGCCGGTTCCATCTAGGCCGGCATAGTGGATGTGATTGCTACTCACAGTTATTGAATTGTAGTAGCAGTGACATTCATTCATGGACCACACTTTGGCTTAACATCAAGCGGGGTGCTGTCATATGTCGAGTCACAATAAAAAAATAAAATAAAAAAACCTATATGAATAACACGACTTGTATATCAAAAGTTTGACCTGTATTTTTGACCTTTTTACAAGCATTTATTTAAGTAGCCTTCCTTATGCATCGGTTGGGTTAGGTTGGGACACTTCTTGACAGAAATACCCTGACCCTGGCAGGTGCCTTTGTCTCAGAGCCCGGGCTGTCCATCAACACCAGCGTCGGTGTGGAAAACCAGTGGATAATCTTGGACAACACGGGCTTTCTTGTGCCAGAAGTGCCGGCTGCATTCCCCGTCACGCGGCATTCAACGGCACTCAATTTCTGCTAAGAACCTCAAGCTGCGCAAATACGCCAACCTCGGTACTGGTTACGAATTTGCGCCATAATAGTAGAGTTTGTATGAAAAGGATCGGCAGTCGAATTAAAAGTTCGGTGCGTCAACAATCGATAAGTAGAATGCTTTGACAGCCCATTTGTTCTCTCAATCCTATAACCTTGGCCGTGAGCTAACTCGGCTGTTTCAGTCGTCGTCACTTTTGGATCTCCTTATGCTTATTATCAGGCGGGTCGAGAACAAATGTTGTGTCATAATAAAAAAAAATGATAGAGTTGTGTTCGGATTGTGGCAAGTGGCGCACCATTGTCTCTGCCTGACTCTTTTTATTCATCGGCGCTTTTGGACTTTCACTTACTTGACATTAGGTAAGTGAAGGTCATATGTCGTGTCACAATAAAAAAAAAGTATATTCTATAATACTAAAAAAAGTCGTTAAAAAAAGAGGTTAAAAATTAAAGGTCGAAACGAAACAAATTATTATTGCGCACCTGCAATCTTGCAATACAAGCAGTTATTAAAATACAATACAATAAAAAAAAAATGCACTCGACAACATTTGTAATAAGAGACGTTATTTACAAAATACGTATCAAGATTAAAAATAAAATACATTTCTAAGAATACATTTGTTTTATTTATAATTGATTAGACTAATTACTAACCGGTATTAAAAAGTTGTAGGGAGTGGAGCCTAGTCTGCCGATCCGGGGTAGTACCACCACTTATACAAACTGTATACACCAAGTATACAAACTGTGAAGTGACAGTTTTAGGCCGGCATAGTGGCGGCGGCTGGGGCAGCCGGGAACTGACTCGGTTATTCCAGTCGTCGTCACTCTTGGACTTCCTCTTGCTTATCATCAGGCGAGTCGAGGTCAGATGTCGTGTCACAATAAATAAAATAAAAAAGATTTAGACGCGTTTCGGAATTAACTTGTAAAGGACATCATTCATTTTGGCTTTTTATGTGCTACTTTTGTAATGTCCAATGATGAATAAATATATAAAAAGTAAATGGTAGTTTCGATACTTGTATAGATAAAACTAATAACAATTTAGCTTTTAATTGCTGTGCAATTTTGTTATTTGGATTGTTATTGTTATTTTTATTTGTTATTCAATCAAAAAGACACGCCATATTAACAGTTCTGCTTTGGACTCTCACAATTATAGTTTGATCATTTCGTACACCCAAACTACGCAAAATAATGGATATATTCCAATTATATTGTAATCTTCGTACATCAAACTATTTCAAAATGTATATGCAACTGTTAATACAATTAAGCCCAAGTCCCCCATACAAAATGAATGATGTCCTTTCCGATTCCAACTAGGCCGGCATAGTAGATACGACTACTAATTGCAGTTATTTAACTGTAGTAGCAGTCGCCTCAGCGCTAACAAATGCGCCATGACTGTCGTCTAAAACTCTAAACATATCTAAAGTGACATTTGACACCGGACAGTATACAAATATATATACCTACACTACATGATACCTTATACATAAAGTTATATTAAATGAAGCCATACGTTATTCGATATACAAAATTTGCTTTTTTCAAACAAGGAATCCATACATACAACTCAATCATAGAGTTCAGGACTTTGTTGAGTTTTTTGTAATACGATGCAAATAAATAATTATTAACTTAATATTGATTAGTAAAGCTACACAGGCACAGGGTTCAATTCCCAGTCGGAGTAATTAATTGTGCTTATAAGAACTTTGCAAAAAAATAATGGATATTACAAATACAAAATGCTAATAAAAGAAGCGAAATGATAAAACAAAATAATGAAAGGATAATAAAATAAACTAAAGGTATTCGTGATGTGGATGGATGCGTTAAACGAGGCAGGCCTAGGAGGGGGTTTTCCGACCAAATCGGGGACATTCTCAAGAAATCTGGGCTTGTATGAAAAGAATTGTGGATGTGACGGAATTCGTCTTTTTTCGCAGAGATAAAGGAGCGCCAGTTGCCACGATCCTGACACAACTCCCTCGCTTCCCTAACATCCACAATTCTCTTCATACAAGCTTTATCGTTATAGGCCACCCGGTCTATTTATCAAATTACTAAATAGAAATAACCTTTCTAAAAGTTAAAGCCTACAAAATTATTTTCCTTGGCAAATTATTTCGTGGAAACACAGATCGGATTTTCGAATTGGATAACTGATTTCGTAACTTTGAAATAACTTTACGGTCGAACGGAAAAGTTTATTCAGCTTCCAAATGATTGCCTCTTGAGACAATTATCAATTGGCGAAGGTAGCTTCAATTATTTTCCACAAATTCGATTTATAAGTTATGTCCACTGTTATAGATTTCGGCAGATAAAAAGCGCGCTGGCATTTAACTGCGCAGTAACTTTTTTTGACCTGTTTAGATACTTTTCGTTTTTTGAATGTGTATAAAATACATCATTCATTTTGTATGGGGACTTGGGCTTAATTGTATTAACAGTTGTATATACATTTTAAAATAGTTTGATGTACGATGATTACAATGTAATTGAAATATATCCTCCATTTTGCATAGTTTGGCGTGTCTTTGTGATTGACAGAGGATACAAAATCCATATCTTATTTTTTAAATAACTGAATTGCACAGCAATTAAAAGCATAATTGTTATTAGTTTTATCAATACAAGTATCGAAACTACCATTTATATATATTTTTATCATTGAACATCACAAAAGTAGTACATAAAAGTCCAAAACGAATTATGGGCTTTAAGAATTTTATTAATTATGAGCACGACAGAATAGATACACTGACATGCTCCTACAGCAGTCGTGCATCGCTCGTTTTTCAACCGATTCTTATACAGCGCAGTTAAAAAGTCAGCGCTCTTTTTATCAGGCGATCCTTATACTGCGCAGTTAAAAAGACAGCTCTCTTTTTATTAGCCGATTCTTATACTGCGCAGTTTTAAAGTCAGCTCTCTTTTTATCAGCCGATTCTTATACTGCGCAGTTTTAAAGTCAGCGCTCATTTTATCAGGCGATCCTTATACTGCGCAGGTAAAAAGTCAGCTCTTTTTTTATTAGCCGATTCTTATACTGCGCAGTTTTAAAGTCAGCTCTCTTTTTATCAGCCGATTCTTATACTGCGCAGTTTTAAAGTCAGCGCTCTATTTATCAGCCGATCCTTATACTGCGCAGTTTTAAAGTCAGCGCTCTATTTATCAGCCGATCCTTATACTGCGCAGTTTTAAAGTCAGCGCTCTATTTATCAGCCGATCCTTATACTGCGCAGTTTTAAAGTCAGCGCTCTAATTATCAGGCGATCCTTATACTGCGCAGTTTTAAAGTCAGCGCTCTTTTTATCAGTTTATTAGTAATTATGTTTTATTGTGGCTCGACATAATTGTCAAGCCAAAGTCGTCCTTATGTCTTCCTCGAAATCGTATCGTAGTCGCGGCCCTCGTTGTCCAAGCCAAGCCTCGAAGTATTCGTCTCCTAATCGCAGTTTTACCGCTAATTTCAACTGCCGAGTTAAAACGAGTTAGATCCATTTCCACTTGGATCTAACTTAAGTTAGCAACTGACAAGTTAGATCTGTAGTTATGGGCACTAGGCAACCTAGCTTTCTTGAGGATGTCTCCGATTTGGTCGGAAGACACCCTCCTGGACCTGCCTTGTTTAACGCATTCATCCACATCAGATGTATAAATTCCTTTCGTCAATCTACGAATTAATATAATTCTAATGTAAATAAATACATATAATTATTATGGATTAAGGTACAGATTTTAGTGTACGGAAACAGTTTTCAATAGGGTAATATTGTCTAAGTTAATTGAAAAGGGTAGTTCAAGGTTAAAACGGTACAACTTAATTAACTGTCAGTCATTTGATATACTTACTACCCTCCTTTTACCTGATTTTCTCTTTCTATATTATGTACATATTATATGTATTGTAAATAGTCAAAATCAAAATCATTTATTTGTCAAACATAGGGCATTAAGATTGGTAAATAAAAAAAATTCTCTATGTTGCGCCTAAAAAGGCATACAAATTAAAAATAAAAAAACTTTGAATAATAATTTACAATTTGTCATTTAAAAATTCCTTAATTGTATAATATAATATGTCTTATTTATTAAAAAGGAATTAAGATTCCTTTTATACAACCCAATATTTTCAACATCTCTGATACTCCTGGGAAGACTATTAAATATACGAGGACACATACCGAGTGCACTCTTATCCAGAAGAGCTGTACTACATGCCATTGGATTTATTTTAACTCGGTTTCTATCACTATTGTATAGAGTAAAAATAGTATTTACATGAGCTTTACAGATAGTTTTTTACAGATATTATATTCTCTTCTATCAATACCTTCACATAGCTCAGCCCCCCTAGCACGGCAATCCAAGAAGCAAGATAAAGAACTGTAAGGAATATTATTGTAACTAATTTTAAATAACTTATTAGGCCGGCACATTAAAATATTTAAAAAAATATTTATTAGGTTTTCAACGTTGTTTTGTGTAAAGCTTTACGGAACGTTTTAATAGCCTTTTTGATACATTGTTCTAGTAAGTTATTTAAAATGTGTTGGAATGATATTCTTTGCAAGTCTTTATCTTGCTCCTTGGATTGCCGTGCTAGGGGGGCAGGCTTTGTCAATAAATCGTTATTAATTTATGGAACAAACTACCACTAAAAATCAAACAGGCGCCAAATAGATTGACTTTCAAAAAACTGGTTTATCAACATTGATAATCTTATACCTCTTATATCTGTTATTTATGTATTTATTTATTATTAACTTGTATATATGTGAATGTGTATACATATATATTTAAGTATATAGTTTGTATTTTTGTATGTAGCTTGTATATTGTATATTAATTTACTTATATATTATGTATAATGTTTCATTTTAATACTTATATAGCCATATTTTAAACTTTGTTGCACTACCCACCATCATCCTAACGTTTACCATATATGAAGGTTTGCCTGGTAGAGAATGCCATTTGTAAAAAAACAATAAAGTTTGAAATAAATAAATAAATTTATTTAAAACTAAATTTAGGCGGCTTACTATCGCGTTTATTTTGGTTTTGATTTTACAATTTTACTATCAAAACCAAAAAATTTATGCGGCTTACTATCGCGTTTATTTTGGTTTTGATGGTAAAATTGTAAAATCAAAACCAAAATAAACGCGATAGTAAGCTGCATAAAATTTGTTAGATTTAATAATCAATGTTCGCGCAAAATCTAAGAAAATACTAAGTAAATAATTTTATTGAAGCAAAAAAATAGTTATAAATAGATGCGACTGCTACTACAGTTAAATAACTAAAAAATTCTATAATATACTAATATTATACAGACCGTAAAGTGACTTAGTCGCGTTATAGTATCAACTTTAAGTTGCCGGATCCATATTGGATGCGTTGAGTTGCAGTTATTTTAATTTAAAATTAGATTAAATTAGAGGGGGTGCTGTCCTATGTGTCCTATGTTTTTTATGCCGGCATAGTGACGGCAGCTGGGACAGCCGAGAACTAACTCGTTTTTTTTCAGTTATCATCACTTTTGGACCTCCTCTTGCTTATCATCAGGCGGGTCGAGATCAGATTTCATGTCACAATAAAAAAAATGTCAAGCGACAATAAAAAAACTAACTGCCAGCAATCTCAAAAGCCAGGAATATTATACGAGAAGTTGTAAGTTGTTATTGATAACATGTTTATAAGCACAATATCCTTAAGGCCGCCTTATCAAAGACGCTTAAATTACGATAATCTAACCTGTTGATTTTATTATTTAAAGAGCCTTAAGGCGAAGTTTTGTTAAATAGAGTATTTAATGTCATTTTTTTTAAATCTCGCTAAGTCTCAGCTTCGATTCTAGTGGGTAATCATTGCGGGCATAAAGTGAGAGGGAGTGAGAAAGAGAAAGAACACAGCAGTCGACCGTCCCACCGCAGTATGTGTTTTTATAATATTTTACAAAATGAATATTATTTAGTGCGAATATTATTTAGATAGATGTGGTTTAAAAGAAGATGTAGTGACAAGGATTGACAAAGGAATGCTTTGATTGTTTGGGCACATGGAAAGGACGAGTGAAAGTATATTGACGAAAGCAATTTATAAATCTGATGTGGATGGATGCGTTAAACAAGGCAGGCCCAGGAGGGTGTTTTCCGACCAAATCAGAGACATCCTCAAGGAAGCTGGGTTGCCTAGTGCCCATAACCACAAAGCCTGTATGAAGAGAATTGTAAATGTGAAGGAAGCAAGGGAGTTATGGCGCTCCTTTGTCTTTGCCTATCCCTTTTGGAAAAAGATGTGACAATTTGATTAATTGATTGATTGATTGCATCCTTCTTTAGTTACAATTTTAGGAATTTAATTTCAGTGGTCTAGTCCTATCCGGGGTCATACCTACGAGTGTACAGAACGTAAAGTGACTTAGTCGCGTTACGGGATCGGCTTGTAAGTTGGCGGTTCCAACTGGGCCGGCATAGTGGATGTGACTGATACTTACAGTTATTTAACTATAGCAGCAGTTACCTCCTATCATGGACCACACTTCAGCTTAACTTTAGGTGGGGTGCTGTCATATTATTGAATTGTAGTAGCAGTGACATTCATTCATGGACCACACTTTGGCTTAACATCAAGCGGGGTGCTGTCATATGTCGAGTCACAATAAAAAAAAAAATATGTCGAAATTAAAGTGTTTGTGACTGCAACTTGCAGTTATTTAACTGTAGTAACAGTAGCCTCTATTCATGCTTAAACATCACTTCAGCGGGGTTAGGTTGGGCAAGTTAAAACTATAATCGTCACTCGTCGACGATTGGCAAAATAATAAAAGCTAGGCTAAATCATCCAAAATGAGACTATTGATGATAATGATCAAACATGTCGTCGCACAGACGATATTCGTCACAACGATTAATAGTCTTGTTTTATAGCTTTTATTATTTTGACAATCGCCGACGAGAGACGATAATCGTTTTAACTTGCCCAACCTAACCCCGCTGATCAACACAAGAGAGAGTGCTGTCAAGAATAGAAATGCATAGAAATAGCCCACATGTAATGTCAGCAAGGATTTACAACAGACTTCCGGAATGCATAAGCGAGATAATATGTAACACAGCCTTCGAAAGAAAATTGAAAGAATACCTCATAGGCAAGACATATTACACTTTACAAGAGTACATGGAAGACAGCACATAAACATAACGTACTTAATTGACATAATTTTAAATTTATAATGATATTGACTTTAATGAGAAATAATATTTGTATTAATAGTAGATTGTATAATAAAATTGTAATAATTGACATAATATTTACACGCCCAAATGGGCAGTTATGGAGTACAACTAATTTAGATATAAGACATTACTAACCCATGACATGTAAATAAATGAATAAATAAATAAATAAATGTCGAGCCACAATAAATAAATATTTTTAAACCATAAAACTGCGCCTTAACAATTCGTAAGACTTTTATAGTATGCTTTTATTGGATCTTTAGAAATATATGGTCTCTGACTACCAACACGTTTCATTTACTCTTTATAACAAGTAATTCTAGACTTTATTACAATGACGTACGGTACAAAATTGTAGGTAAACCTAATGAAGTTTAATTTGCTAGTTACTTCAAATATTATTTTAGGACCACGCGATGGCGGGACTTACTGTTAAGGCAGAATAAAAATGTTGTGTTTGGAATTGATATCGATAATTAAGTTGATTTTTTTAAATATAATAATTATTTATATTTGTTCTTGGTAAGGCGGCTCTGAAGAAGCAAATAACTATAAAACATTTAAGGGAAATTTTATAAATTAATGAACACACACGCACCTACACACACAGACGCTCACACACACGAACACACACACACAAACACAAACATTATTTAGTTTTTAAGTAAAAATTATTTAGATATCTTGAAATGTAATCCTATTAATGGTATTATTTTTGTTTATAGTAGTAAATAACTATCATAAAAATTGTACTATTGGATTGGCTAAATGGAAATAAATAAATTATTATAGTTATTATATTTATTGCCTTTTATGTCGACTATGGTCTAGGCATTACAAATAATTTACACAAAAACACTAACGAGCGGTTCAAAACTTACTTCCAAAAGCAGGTCGGTATAACAAATGTGATGTACATACTATCGATATGAATATTTTCTTCATTGATTGCGCAATCGAAGTAATTTAAATTTAATTGTGGCAGGCAGACAATTCATCCAGTTTGTAGATCCAGAATAGTGCAAACTTGAAAGTCACTACCACTTACAAGTATACAGACCGTGGAGTGATTTGGTCGCGTTTCGGTATCAGCTTGTAAGTTGCCGGTTCCAACTAGGCCGGCATAGTGGATGTGATTGCTACCCATTGATTTGTTATTCGCTGATCGGTTACCTGCAAGAATGACAAAAAGCAACGCAGTTTCACTGCTTTTTCGTCGCAGTGAATGTATGTATTTGGGTTGCTGTCATATGTCAAGTCACAAAAAAACTTTTATTTTATTTTGTAACAATGAATAGAATATAAGTAAAATATATTGGGGATAGAGAACTTAGCAACGGAATTAATTCACGCTGGGCACAGCTCCGAACTCGAATTTTCTTGATACATCATGGCGGCGAATATCCAGTGAAATTACGTCGCGGTCGCAAGTGGCAATCAACGTAGTTTACCTATTGATTTGTTATTCGCTGATTGGTTACGAAGATGTCAAATATGAATCTTGTCTATTGTTTCTGAAGAATAGGGACCCGTTATTTAAACACTGATAATTTTAATGAATTTAAAAAAATTATGCGGCTTACTATCGCGTTCATTTTGGTTTTGATGTTGCAACTTTTTATTATTCCGTTTATTGATAATTTTATATTTAAATAATTTCCTTTATTCATTTTATGGTCCAACTATGATGACGTTAAACAATTGTTACTCCTATGTTTCTATTAAGGTACATAAAATCTTAACTTTATTAGCTCTATTAATATTTTATAACTTTTTAAATAGCATGTTTGATAAGAATGTATTTATATTAGTAAACTAGCTTCCATTCCTGGTATTATTACCAACGCACCCAACCCCACGAAATATTAGAATTCTAATAAAAATCATTAATCAATCTGGAGTTAAAAACTGCTCTCTTCCAAGTATCTATGTATCAAGAACTACAAAAACCGCTCCTTCCTTTTCGAGGGGTCTTTAGTTATCCATTTTTCATCTCCCCATAATCCTCGGTATCTAATAACTAGTAAAAAATATATATAAATTATGCTTAAACAAAACGCCTGCAAAATGAAAATGTTAGGTCAAGAGTGACATCCGTTCTTTACTTATTTATCAGGCGTTCTGTTTTATAATATAAAAATAAGAAATAAATATTATTTATTTCTTTTATTTAGTACTTATTTCTGCTAAACTTCAATTAAATCGTTTTAGGCGTCTTAAAAGCAGTTTATTCAGTAATGTAAACACATAGTTAAACGCACTCATCCACATCAGATTTATAAATTCCTAGCGTCAATCTACTTTTACTCATCCTTTCCAGGGCCGTCTTAAGCATATTCAGCGCCGGGGTGCGAAAGTCAAGGCTCCGCTCGCGTGGTCTCAGTATAGTATCTATCGAAATTTATGGCGGTCGGCATGCGCCCCCTAGGACTCTGCGCCCGGGTGCACTGCACCCCTTGAACCCCCGGGTAAAGACGGCCCTAATCCTTTCTATGTGCCAAAACCATCAAAGCATTCCTTTGTCAATCCTTGTCACTACATCTTCTTTCAAACTACATCTATCGCGCACTGAATTATTCCTCATTCTATCCGCTATCGTCACTCCACATACACTCCTTAATGCCCGCATTTCTACGGAGTTAATTCTATTCGGATTTTTTTTAGATGCCTCCGCTCCTTTGTTGCCCCAAGGCCTTTGGACCTCCGGCCGTGCATCTTGAATCCAAATCCGACAAATACTTGGATTCTTCAAGTAGCCGTGAAAAAGCACCTTTGACCGGCATAGTGACCTAAACTTCCCCTTGCTTATCATCAAGCAAGTCGAAATCAGATGTCGCGTTTAAATAAACAAATATATCAGTAGAAATTCTACCTACTTATATAGACTCCTTATAACTAATGTATTAATCTCATGTGAATGGATACGTTAAACAAGGCAGGCCCAGGAGGGTGTTTTCTAAAGCTAGGTTGCCTAGTGCCCATAACCATAGAGCTTGTATGAAGAGTAATGTAAAGGAATCGAGGAAGTTGTGTCAGGTTCGTGGCAAGTGGCGATCCATTGTCTCTGGCTATTCTTGTGGAAAAAGGCGTGAGAATTTGATTAATTGATTCATAACTAATTTATTACCCACTTTTAAATTAAACCGTAGAGCTTGTATGAAGAGGATTGTGGATGTGAGACAAAAGAGTGAGTTGTGTCAGGATCGTGGCAAGTGGCGCTCCATTATCTCTGCCTATCCTTGTGGGAAAAAGGCTTGACTAAATGAAAATAAATGATTGATTGTGTATACCTAAACAAATAATTGCGGGTATCAATTTATTTTCTATCAATTTAATCTCTGGGGAGATAAACAAAGCGAACGTAAGTTATGTAAAATATTACGTTTATATTACTACATAATATATGGAGTTAAAATATATAAGGACAAATTGTCGTACAGCGGCTCAATGACCTAATGATAACAAGTTATGTTATTGTTGAAGCCGGTTTTTCAACGTATCCTAACTAGCGGTACATGTTTTTTTATTTACTATTGTAGCCCGCCTGATTGCCGCGAAAAACAATTGCCGCCCCCTTAGAATTTTGGGTTCAAATTTTAACGATTTATTTTAGCTTTTTTAAATTTTGCCGTCCCCTAAATGTGTTGTCCGGGGCGGGCCGCCCCCTCCGCCCCCGCCACGCTACGCCACTGCGCCTGATGTTAAGCTGGAGTCAGTCCATGAGTGCGACTTCCAATACAGGTAAATAACAGCAAGTAGCAATTAAATACCTACACAATGCTAATCTAGGAACCGAAAACTTTTTTTATTTTAAAAACCTACAACTCTAAAACAACCAGACCCGGAGCAAATATTTGTATTATGTTGTGCCCTTTTTTTATTAACAAATATTTATAAGATACCTGTACAATCTAATTAGCAAATCAATGAAACAAATTTATGCTCTAACCGAGAATTGAACCCGAGACTTACGCGCAATGACTGGGGCTCAATTCTCTTAAGACACAACAGTGATATGATTTTTTCCATGAACTTTTACTGCTTTATTAAAGTGACTTTTATACTTATCTGAATAAAAATCATTATGGCGACGGAATTTTAGTGGTACTGCAATAATATACACTACTTACAAGTATACAGACCGTGAAGTGATTTGGTCACGTTTCGGGATCAGCTTGTAAGTTGCCGGTTCCAACTAGGCCGGCATAGTGCATGTGATTGTTACTTACAGTTATTAAATTGTAGTAGCAGTGACATCCATTCATGGACCACACTCCGGCTTAACATCAAGCGAGATGCTGTCATAGTCAAAATAAAAAAAAATTGTCATTCTTTTATGAAACCAATGAACATAGTTATCACGGGAGATATAAATAAAATGTGTTTCATGGTAGTTACCTACAGATTTGTTATTCGTTATTCTGTTATCTACGTATGCCAAATATCATTAGGCGTCGTCATATGGACTTGGGATTCCAATCCCGCAGCCTGTATTGAATCTCGGTATTCGCGGGACTTGGAAGTTTCAATCCCGCGGGGAGTAGGGATTGTTTCAGTTACCGGGAGTACTTGCGAGATCCCGCATTAGAAAATTTTAATATTTATTATCTTGAAGGTCGTCGTCGACCTTTGTGAGTCGATTTACCTAGTCCTCTTTTGGTCTCTGTGGTATAAACCTTGATTGAAATACCAGCCTTTAATTTGGCTGTGTGAGATATCAGATAAACGCCTCTTGCATGGCAGTGTGCTCTCTGTGTCTTGTCCGAATTCAGAATTGACTGCGTCAGACTAGTCGTGTTTGGAACCTTGCCGTCGTCGGACCGGTTTCTTCAAGCGTTTAAAGATTGTAAGTAAAATGTTTATTAACGTTTTAAACAGAGGTTAAAATGTGTTTTATTGATTTATTCTTAATAGTAATTATATTGAAGTTAATACAAAAGTAATGTAGGTTTTATATTGATAAATAATTTATGTGAAGGTTTTTTTTGGTAGGTAAATTAAGAGTTTCGCTTGAATACATAATAAAACACTTGTTGATAATGTTTTATCTTCGTTAAATACCTACTTTGGTACATTTATTCTTATTTGGCTTATGTGGTTAAAGAGTGGTAGGCAGTGATACCCAGCCTGCCGATTCGGGATAGTACCACCACTTACAAGTATACAGACCGTGAAGTGATTTAGTCAATCAATGTAAGTTGCCGGTTACAACTAGGCCGACATAGTGGATGTAACTGCTACTTAGTTGTAAAAAAATGTAATAGGAGTGACATCCATTCATGGACCACACTCAAGCTAAGTGCTGTCATATGTCGAGTCACAATAAAAAATAAATTTAAAAATATGGATTTTATATGTTTATTTCCTATTTACATTTTATCCTTAGACCGCCATAGTGAAGGCGACCGTAAACTGAATCAGTTTTTTCAGTCATCAGCACTTTTTGACTTGTTTCCTCTTGCTTTTCGGCAAGTCAAGGTCAAATGTCGAGTCTCAACAAATTAAATCTAAGTTATACCTACGTCCTTTTGCTGGTTCCAATTCCAACTAAGTCGGCATAGTGGATGCGACTGCTACTCACTGTTATTTAACTGTAGTAGGAGTCGCCTCAATAATCTATACATTGTTTATATTCTATTTTGTGCTGTAAGTTAACAATGGAGAAATAAATAAAATAAAAATAAAAACACTTAGCAACCTTTCTTATTACATTTAAACAGGCGATCGTGGCGTGGTTTAGTGGTAGTGTAGTGCACGCAAACCCAGAGTCCCTGGTTCGAAACCACTTGCCGGTACCAATGTATATTTGATATATTACTTTGGTCGTGCAGTTTATATAATATGATACAAGCACTTTTAAGAAATGTAATAATCAAACATTAAACGTAAAAAAAAAACATTAAATACATAGGTAATATTAATGTGATGTGACCCTTGTGATTTTTTACGTCTTGTGCGTTTTCTCAGTCGTCGTCACTCTTGGACCTCCTCTTGCTTATCATCAGGCGGGTCGAGGTCAGATGTCGTGTCACAATAAAATAAAAAAGGCGACCGTGATGTTCTGGCAGTGCAATGGTTACGCAAACCGAGAGCACGGGTTCAAAACCACTTGCCGGTAGGTACCAATGTATCTTTGATAAATGTACTTTGGTCGTCCTGTTTCTATGATACAAGCACTTAAGTAGCTTAGTATCGAGATGAAAATTATTAAAATAAAGCGAATAAGTTACATTCTATGCGTGTAATACGCATAGAATGTAACTTATTCGCAATTTCAAGGTTAATTTATTATTTAAATACAAAATCTATTTATGTACACAATTACCATATTTTATTGTAACAAAGAATGTTCTACTTCGACAAACATAATAGAAACTAGAGTAACTGCAATTTCAAATGTCACACGCGACATTTGACCTCGACTTTGCTGATGGTAAACAAGGGGGAAGTCCAAGAGCGCCGTTGACTGAAAACATATTCATTTAATGATATTTTAATATCATTGGTTGTCACAGTCGCCGTCATAATGCCGGTAACATTAAACATTGTTTTTTTTCTAGAATATTTGATCCAAAATGAGTCTAGATTTGAAGTCGGTGTTCATAGTCGATGGCGTTGGAGCAGAATGCGCTAAGATACTTAAATCACACGGCATCCAAGTTACAGAACAAGCTAAAATCACTAAGGAAGAACTCATAAGGGAAATCCCCGTAAGTGTTCTTTTAGATCTTTTTTTATTGTTTTTTTTATCGACATTTGACAGCACCCCGACTGATATTAAGCTGGGATGCGGTCCATGAATGGATGTCACTGCTACTACAATTCAATATCTGTAAGTAGCAGTCACATCTACTATGCCGGCCTAGTTGGAACTGGAAACTTACAATCTGATTCCGAAATGCGACTAAATCGATAATGCTTACAAGTATACAAACACATCGGTCGAAGAACCGACAACCGATGGGAAAGAAAGGTTCTAGAGTAGAGACCACGAACCGAAAGACAAGCGTAGGTAGGCCTCCCACTAGGTGGATTGACGACATAGTGAAAGTCACGGGTAACCGGTGGCATCTTGTCGTTCGGAACGGCGATCTAAGGGGAAGGCCAATGTTCAGCAGTGGACACCTTCTGGCTGATGATGATGATGTTCAACTTTATTACAGAAATATGATGCCTTAGTGGTTAGATCAGCATCTCAAGTTACTAAGGAGGTCCTTCAAGCTGGCACCAGACTAAAAGTCGTTGGCAGAGCAGGTGCTGGTGTTGACAACATCGACGTAAAAGAAGCTACTGCTAGGGGAATCAAAGTTATCAAGTAAGTTAAAGTCAATATTGTTGTATCGTGAATTCAAGATAAGTCAAAAACATAAGTCTTTTCCTTATTCGATTTCCTGAAAGATCGTTTCATGTATCTCTGATACGCACACGATCGCTCACTTCGCTCTGCCCATAGTAAACAGTTCATAATTCGTCCCCATACCGTCAGCTTCTACTTAGACTCCTTTACTGTGACAGCTGCTCGCCAGTGGAATAAATTGCCTTTTGTCATCAAAGTCCTTGAATATCTTTAAACTAAGACAAAGCTAATCACAAGTCTTTTACTGAATATCTTCAAACTAAGACTGCACAATCACACGCTGAAAAAACAGAATAATTAACATTTTTGACAATGCTTTAAATTATTTACATAATAACATATACATAAATATGTATTTATGTATATGTTGTGTGTATGGGATTTATATACTATATTTCATATTTAAAAATAACCAATTATTTTTACTTTTTCTTTCTGCACTGAAGAAATCGCCGTATACATCTCCCAAAGGTTAACTAGTAGAAAATGCCTTAAGTAAGGCATTAAGTTCGTCTCTTGTAAACTTTTGTAGTTATTTATGTGCAATAATACTTCTTCTATGTCTTGCCATTTTTCGATGAAATGTTACAAGTATGGACCAAGCTAAGCCCTATCTTTTCTTTTATTGTTACTCGACATTTGACCTCAACCTGCCTATTATGTACGGACTCCTTTTCGCACTTGCCACCTTTGCGGCTTATTTGTGCATTCTTCGACGGTTGGCTGTCAGCAAAGATACCCGATCTTCTCTAGAAAGGCCAGGAGACCCTTCTCGTTCCTGCAGACTTCCGGAAGTGTGCTAGCGTTGTCAAGGAACTTTTGTTTCCTCCTCGTTCAGGCAGCTTCTACAAAGGTGTCTATATGAAATATCCTATCTATTTATATTTACCTTTGCGGTTTCTTCGTGCGTTCTTCAACGATTTTCTCTCATTCAATCTTCTCTAGAAAGGCCAGGAGACCCTTCTAGTTCTTACAGACTTACGGAAGCAGGAACTTGCTAGCGTTGTCAAGGAGCTTTTATCTGTTTTCTTCTCGTTCAGGCAGCTTCTACAAAGGTGTCTATCTCAAATATCCTATCTATATATTATATTCTTAATAGTATTACGTCTTATATATTTTATCAATACTTAAAGTGATTGTTATCCCAAATATTATGAGAATTATCATAACTAAATGTTAATATAAAACAACGCATTAAATTTATCATGAGTTTCATCATCGTCGTTGTCTTTCATAGCGCGCAATAAAATTATGTCATTATTATCAGCGATAAGTATTTACGTGACCCTTTTAACTTGTGTATTATTGTTTTCAAATTTTATTTATCTACAATGATCGCTGTGGTCTTCATACTTTACTCATCAGAGTCGTTTATTGCCTTCGTTTCTTTCGTAAATATTCTCTCTCCCATTAATACCAGCCCATGTGTTCTCCCATCATATGACTGGCGAGACATGAAAAGCACCTCTAACCTCGTACGCGACGGCGACTGAACGTTGTTGAATCTTTCACCAACGACCATTCGCCTTCACTATATGCCAACTGGTGGTGCTTTTTAATGTTTCACTTGAAGGATCCACTTGAAGGAAGTTATGGGACTATGAGAGTACATGGTCTGATAAAGCCCCTAAGGTATGACTGCTACTATAGTTATTTACCTGTAGTAGCAGTCACCTCCACCCATGGACCGCACTCCAGCGTAACCTCTATTCATAGCCGGGGGTGATGTCAAATGGCTAGCCACAATAAAAATATATATGTATAAAGAATGGGGAGTTTTCTTCGATTACCTAATTCTTATTATCTAATATTTAAAAAAAATTTTTTTGCTTATCTTACCAGTATAAGATAATTATCGGATCTGATCGTTACTAAGCAAAGATCAAATACCAACCATTGTGTCCGCTTCAAATTCCAGGTTTGATTCCTGGCCGGAGCAAGTTATTTCATAGCATTGTTATTAAAAAATAAGGCACAAATTTGCTCCAGGTCTGGGTGTTTAAATTTTTTTGTAACTCGACATATGACAGCACCCCGCCTGATGTTAAGCTGGAGTGCGATCTATGGCGGTAACTGCTACTTACAGTTAAATAACTCTAAGTAGTAGTCTTCTATGCCAGCCTTGTTGGAACCGGTAACTTACAAGGTTATCCCGAAACACGACTAAGACACTTCATGGTCTGTATACTTGTAAGTGGCGTTATTTCGACATTATTATTTCGAACCACAATAAAAGTGAATAAAAAAATATATTTTTAGTGCACCAGGTGCCAACGCTCTTAGTGCCTGCGAGCTCACTTGTGGTCTGGTCCTTGCTCTTGCTCGCCACACAGTTCCAGCAGCTGCTTCCCTCAGAGCAGGGCGTTGGGACAGATCTAAGTATACGGGAACAGAGCTCAATGGCAGAACCCTTGCCATCCTTGGTCTTGGAAGAGTTGGCCGCGAAGTTGCTATTAGAATGCATGCGTTTGGTATGAAGGTAAGACTTCCCTTAACACGTAAATGATAGTTCCTCTTTATTACTCCAGCCATTAGTCTTTCGCTAGTGGACAGAGACCTTCCCCAGCAAGAGTACTTCTTCATCATTTCAGCCATTAGTCTTCCGCTTGTGGACGTAGACCTTCCCCAGCAATAGTATCTCTTCATCATTTCAGCCATTAATCTTCCGCTAGTGGACAAAGACCTTCCCCAGCAATAGTACCTCATGATCATTCCAGCCATTAGTCTTCTGCTAGTGGACATATACCTTCCCCAGCAATTGGCCGCGATGTCTTTTGCAATCTGCAGTCCAATCAGTAGTGTGCCTTGCCCATAATGTATTAGAAATGACCTGCCCAGTCCCACTTCAGTTTGGTGGCTTTTAAACTTATAAATATACTGGAAATCTTTCAGGTAATTGGCTTTGATCCAATGGTAACTGCTGAACAATGCCAACAGTTCCACACAGAGAAAATGGAGCTGGACCAGATATGGCCACTTGCTGACTACATCACCTTACATACACCATTGCTGCCTTCAACTAAACGTAAGTGCTGGACCTCGATTCTCTTCATTATCTCATTATGGCGACGAAAAAGCAGTAAAATGGCAGTGCTGTTTGGCATTCTCACAGGTGACCAATCAACGTAGTTTTCCTATTGATTTGTTATTCTCTGATTGGTTGCCTTTTTTTAATGTGTCTTGACATCTGACCTCGACCAGCCTGATGGTAAGCAAGAGGAGGTCCAAGAGTGCCGCCAACTGAAAAAAACGAGTAAGTTCAAGGCTGCTTCAGGCCTAGTTGGAACCAGCAACTTTGAATCTGATTCCGAAACGCGATTCTGTACACAGTCTGTACACTTAAGTGGTAGGTACTACTTCCTGATCTCGGCAGACTGGGTAAATTACTACCACCTGACTGCTTACGACTCTTAAAACGGTGACTGACAATTTGGTATGGAATATTTTCATTTCAACTTCAAGTGTTTTCAGTGTCAGATATTTTATTCGTTTTATATTATCTTATCTTCTTGTAGTGTTTTATTTGCTATCTAAACTAGCGTATTCTGATATTTATTTATTTCCCGATATTTAAACTGATAATTTTTGATGATGATAATTTTCAAATACGTCATTAAAATCAATTAATTCATCATCTATTCAACTTATAAATACCTGCGGCTAGCATAGTGACCCCGTACTAAGACAATCGTAAAATGTAACAGATTTTGACACAACTCCCTCGCTTTCCTTACACCCATAATTCTCCTCATACAAGCTTTACGGCTATGGGCACTAGGCAACCCAGCTTTCTTGAGAATGATTTGATCGGAAAACAACCTTCTGGGTCTAAAATGAAGTGAAAATAATTTATTAGCATGGTCTGCCTTGTCTAACACATCCATCCACATTAGATTTATAAATTCCTTTCGGCAACCTACTTTCACTCATCCTTTCGACGTGCCCAAACCATTAAAGGATTCCTTTGTCAATTCTTGTGACAACACCTTCTTTTATTTTAATTCCACTCTCATGCTTCTTTTGACACACCTAATATTCACTTCCATACATTAGTGTAGGAACATTTTTTATTATTATTACTGTTTTTTTGCAGAATTTATAAATGAGGATGTACTCAGCCGTTGCAAGAAAGGTGTAAAGATCATTAACGTGGGTCGTGGTGGGCTTATTCATGAGAGGGCATTGCTCAGTGCACTTAATGCTGGACAGGTGAGATGGATGCAATATGGATGCCTATTTTGTGATAGGCAAATTAGTAGATAGACAAAATGAATTTATAAATCTCTTATAAATGGATGCGGTAAACAAGGCAAGCCCAGGAGGGTGTTTTCCGACCAAATCGGGGACATCCTTAAGAAAGCTAGGTTGTTTTATTTAGAGAAGTATTAAAAGAATTGTAAATGTGAAGGAAGCGAGGGAGTTGTGTCAGGATCGTGACAAGTGGCGCTCCATTGTTTCTGCCAATCCCTATAGGAGAAATGCGTCACAATTTGATTGATTGATTTGATTTGATATGCTTGGTTCCTACTAACAGTTATAAAAAAAGACGGCGTTTTCTGACATCTTGGTGCTCTTTGACCTTCACTTGCATACCACGGGCAAGTAAAGGTTAGATCAGGAGTCTCAATAAAAAATAAATAAAGACTTTGCAGTAATTCGATTTTAAAGCAACCGTAGTGTAGTGCCAATGTAATGGTTACGCAAACCGAGAGCACGAATAAAACCATTCACCGGTACCAATGTATCTTTGATATATGTACTTTGGTTGTCCTGTTCCTATGATACAAGCGCTTTAGTAGCTTAGTATATAAATGTAAAAAAAACGTTAACCAGCAGACTGTCTGCCACTCCTTAATTATTCCTAATCTTGCAGGTTGGTGGCGCAGCATTAGACGTGTTTGAAGAGGAGCCACCCAAGGACCCAATCACATTGGAGATCATCCAACATCCAGCAGTTGTCGCTACACCACATTTAGGTAAGTTAACTATCCACTTTTGTCACCACTTGTCTTTATTTACCAGCACACGCACGCACGGAACTTTGTTCCCTCATGCCCCGCGTCCCTCGCGTACCTAAACACACCTAAAAATCTGACTACTCTTGCCAACTTACGTGTCGCGATCTATACCACCACTTACAAGTATACAGAGCGTGAAGTGATTTGGTCACGTTTCGGGATTAGCTTGTAAGTTGCCGGTTCCAACTAGGCAGGCATAGTTGATGTGATTGCTACTCACAGTTATTGAATTGCAGTAGCAGTGACATTCATTCATGGACCACACTTCGGTTTAACATCAAGCAGGGTGCTGTCATATGTCGAGTCACAATAAAAAATCTTTTAGGCCAGCATAGTGACGGCGATCTTGAATTGTCTAATATAATTGACTAACCACTTTTGACACCACTTGACGACATTTAACAGCACCCCGCCTGATGTTAACCTGGAGTGCAGTCCACGAATGGAGGCGACTACAAATACAGTTAAAATAGCTGCAAGTAGCAGTCATATCTACTATGCCGGCCTAAGTCACCTTCAATGGCTTGTACACTTCCTTGTATCCACGACAGTGAATGCGACTGCTACTTTTTTACAGTAGTATTTAACTGTAGTAGCAGTGACATCAATTCATAGACCAAAATCCAGCTTAACATCAAGCGGGGTGCTGTCATATGTCGATTCACAATAAAAATAAATGAAAAAACACCTTCGGTTTTTTAGTCCCAATACAAAATATGCAATTTGTATTTTATTGTGACTTGACATATGACAGCACCCAGCATGATGGAGTATGGTCCCCGATACTACAATTCCATAACTGTAAATAGTCAAATCCACTATGCTGGCCTAGTTGGAACCGACAACTTACAAACTGATCCCGAATCGCGTATAAGTCACTTCACGGTCTATATTCTTGTAAGTGGTGGTACTTACTACCCCGGATCAGCAGACTGGGTACCACTGCCTACCACACTTTGATTACCAGATCCAAAGCAAATATCCATCTCCTTTTTTTATTAACAATATAATTATATTAAATATTGCAAATAAAAGCTATAAAACAAATAATTGCTCCGACCAGGAATCGTACCCGGGACTTTACACGCAACAAACCAATCGCTAACCGTTCGTCCACGCCTAGTGGTGGTACTACCCCGGATCAGCAGACTGGGTACCACTGCCTACTCTTAAAATTAATTATGCATTATCTGTTTTTAGGTGCATCGACAAAGGAAGCACAAATCCGTGTTGGGTCAGAAATAGCTGAACAATTCGTGAATCTGGTAAAACCAGGCACATACAATACTCCATTGGCGCTTGTGAAGTGATATTTTATTTTAAATCAAATTATAACAATTAATTAGCGCTTCATTTTCTCTGCCTATCCCTGTGGGAAAAAGGCGTGAGAATTTGATTAATTGATTATAACAGTTTTATTTTTATATAAATAAAAGTATTTTTTAAGAAGTTTTTATTGTTTGTTTTTTGTACTAATTTATTTTGGGATTCAATGTACTACTTTTATAATGTCCTATGTTGAAAAAATATATAAATGGTAGTTTTGATACTTGCATTGATAAAACTAATATAACTTTTAATTGCTGTGCAATTGAGTTATTTGGAAAATAAGTATCGGATTTTGTATTGTCTGTCAATCAACGCTATATTTGTTCTGCTTTGAACTGTCATAATTATAGTTTGATCATTTTGCACACCTAAACTATTCAAAATAAAGGATATATTCCAATTACATTGTTATCTTCGTACATCAAACTATTTTAAAATGCATATTGAACTGTTAATATATTTAAGCCCAAGTCCCCATTCAAAATGAATGATGTCCTTTAAATAAAAGTGACAAGTTTTGCCTAGCCAAGCTGGGTTGCCTAGTGCCCATAACCGTAAAGCTTGTATCAAGTGGATGTGAGGGAAGCGAGGAAGTGTCTCTGCTTATCCCTGTGGGAAAAATTTTTTTATTGTGACTCCATATTTGTCCTCTATCTGTCTGATGGTTAGCAAGATCGAGGTCCAAGACGACTGAATGGCTGAAGCGGCTGATGCTTTCCCGACCCGTAGAGGTATCACGGGTGTAAAAGTACGAAGTAGGAACAAGGTTAAAGAGCTCCTCGGTATATTCTCCGTGGTATAAGAGGTAAAAGACGCACGTACGAGTATGTATAATACATATATAATCTATACATATAAATAAAATTGGAGTGCCTGTTTGTAATATTGAAATAACCGTTTTTACTACATGTATATATATACGGTACATGTACCAAAACACATTTTTTACAATTTTTGTCTGTCTGTCTGTCTGTTTGTTTTTTTTTTGGAGGTACTAGAAGTAGCATAGATTACTTTTAATTTTAACAAAATATATTTTTGTTAAAAAAATTTCCAATTGACTATAGTTTTAGCTGGAATATATATTTATTTTTAATTCCATCTGTCATTTTTATATGAGTTATCGTGTTATAAATACAAAAAGTCAAATTGAGAACCTCCTCCTTTTTTATGACTGTGTTATAAACCTAATTTTACGAGGGTGAAACCGCGGGAACAGCTAGTATCCAATATAATTATTTAAAAAAATTTGCTCCGACCGGGAATCAAACCTTTACGTGCCAATCTACACGTGTCGACAAACCTATTTGTATGAATGATTGGAATTTAAAACTATACAAGCAATTACACAAGGCTGTAAATATTCGATAAAAAATATCAATTAAAATATCAAATTAAAAATTAAATGGCGTATAATTTTCATTTATAGTTATATTCCTACGAATTACGAAGACGACGACATGATGTTTATAAATCTATTTACGATTTTTTTAAGTGTAAGAATTATCAATTAACTTTTAATTTAGATATTCGACGCGTCGTTTCTTCGTAGAACAATCGACAAGTGGATGCTGAAGTGCGGTTCATGAATAGATTATTCAAGGACCGCATTACTGCTATTACTATTCAATAACTGTAAGTAGCTGTCACATCCACAATGCCGGCCATCCTAAACGGCATCTTACAAGCTGATCCTGAAACGCGACTAAATTACTACACGGCTTGTACTTGTAAGTGGTGGTACTACCCTGAACGGCGGACTGGGCAGCACTGCCTGCCACTCTTTGGCGACCAGACCCAGAGCAAATATTTACCTCGTAAGTGACAGCCACCCAGGGTAGAAGAAAATTACGCCGTTGCTCTTATTTAGGTATTTCAATTTAAAATACCAACTTGACGCCAGGCGCCGCCGAACGGTTAGCGAATGGTTTGTTGCGCGTAGTCCCAGGATCGATTCACGGTTTGTAATATTAATATTTATTGCTTCGGGTCTGGTTATCAAAGAGTGTAGGCAGTGGTGCCAAGTCTGCCGATCCGGGGTAGTAGCACCACTTACAAAGTATACAGACCGTGAAGTGATTTAGATGCGTTTCGGGATCAGCTTGTAAGTTGCCGGTTACAACTACAAGTTGTTCTAGTTACAATTATTAAAATTGTAATAGCAGTGACATCCATTCATGGACCACACTCGAGCTTCACATCAAGCTGGGTGCTCATACGTCGAGTCACAATAAAATCAACGTTTTTTTTTCAGGTATACGTAACAGCATCGTCAGCTGCCTCTTTCAGTCCGGAGCTTTTAAATAAGCTCGCCAAGCACGCTGAAGTATATGTTATAGTTAACGATGAGCAAGCAAGCCAGTCCTCAGGGGAAGTCAATACCAATACTCATCAAAGCATCCAGGAATTCTTCAAGGTAACCCTTTTTTAACTTTTTATGCCTTCACATATAACAGCACCTCGTTTGATGTTAAGCTGGAATCATCATCATCACCATCATCAGCCAGTAGACGTCCACTGCTGAACATAGGCCTCCCCCTTAGAACGCCATTCCGAACGACAAGATGCCAGTTGCATCCACCGGCTACCCGTGACTTTCACTATGTCGTCAGTCCACCTAGTGGAAGGCCTACCGACACTGCGTCTTCCGGTTCGTGGTCTCCACTCTAGAACCTTTCTTCCCCATCGGTTGTCGGTTCTTCTAGCGATGTGGTCAGCCCATTGCCACTTCAGCTTGAGAATCCTACGGGCTATGTTGGAGTAAGCTGGAGTACGGTTAAGTAACTGCAAGTAGTATTTTCTTAGATTTTGCGCGAACATTGATTAATGAATGAATTAAACAAATTTTATGCGGCTTACTATCGCGTTTATTTTGGTTTTTATTTTACAATTTTTGATTATTCCGACGTATTGAGAGCTTTGCAGCCATTGTGGCCACGAAGAGTAAAATCAAAACCAAAATAAACGCAATAGTAAGCCGCATAAAATTTGTTTAATTCATTAACTTTAAGTAGCCGTTCTATCCACCATAACGGCGTAGTTGAAACCGAAAACTTACAAGTTAATCCCAAAACGCGACTAAGTCGACTTAGGTCGGTATGCTTGTAAGTGGTGGTACTACCCTGGATCGGCTGACTGGGCACCACTACCTACCACTCTCTGACAACCAGACCTGGATCAAATATCCGCCTATTTTTTCATTAACAAATATTTGTAAAATTCAATGTAATTATTAAATATTACAAATAAAAGCTATGAAACAAATATTTGCTCCGACCAGAATTCGAACGTGACGTGACAGTCCTGTTTCGGTTCCTACTATGCCAGCATGGTGGATGCGACTACTACTACAGTTATTTAACTATAGTGGAGAGCTAAGTCTCTATTCATGACTGGCACTCCAGCTTAACATGTTTTTTATTATTGTGACACGACATCTGACCTCGAACCGCCTAATGATAAGCAAGAGAAGGTCCAAGAGTGACGACGACTGAAAAAAAAGTTAGTTCCCAGCTACCTCAGACGCCGTCACTATGCCGGCCTAAGGAAACATCAACACTCGAAATCATAATGAAAAAAACATCATTCATTTTATATGGGGACTTGGGCTTAATTGTATTAACAGTTGCATATACATTTAAAATACAAATGTAGTTTAATGTACGAAGATTACAATGAAATTGGAATATATCCTTTATTTTGCATAGTTTAGGTGTTCAAAATAATCAAACTATAATTATGACAGTTTAAAGCAGAACTGTTAATATGGCGTGTTTTCGTGTTCGGAAAACGATACAAAATCCATATTTTATTTTCGAAATAACTCGATTGCAAAGTAATTAAAAGAAAATTTGTTATTAGTTTTATCAATACAAGTATCGAAACTACCTGTAGTGTTGCACAATACCTCATGCAGTAGTAACACAGATAAGTAAGGCCTAAGGATTTATGCCACACGTCCACCCTAGTCGCAGGGCAGTCGTGCTCTACGATACGCTCGAGACAGTGCCACGTGCATCTACCAAGTACAAGGAAGCCCAAAATAAATAAAGTCCTTTCTATTTTTTTTAGTCAATTAATAATGTGAACCGAAACAACGCTGTCGTCCATCAAGTAGGAGAGCCGAAGCAACCGCCGGTCAACAAAGAACAACTTCGTCTCTTGGTTGCGAGATGCCAATTCTTAAAACGGTGCAAGAAATCCTGCAAATTATCCCGGTCGCAGGACGATTGCAATAGTCAGTGTGGTAATAATATCGATCCCCAAGGATCGTGCGCCGGCGCCACGGAATCGAACGACGGATGCGACGACGTTGGCGAATTTAAGGATCTTTGTGCTCAGACCGAGTAATAAATAGATTTTTTTTATTAATTAACAGCCGGTTGTACCAAAAAATTTCAATTTACGAATTTAGTTTTACTTTATACTTATTCTATTACGAAATCGTGAATTGGGTTGTTAATAATTTTATATCGAAACTACCTTTTATATATGTTTTATCATTAGAAATAACAAAAGTAGTACATAGAAACCCAAAATGAATGATGTCCTTTAGCTTTGTATAAAACATCCTTTAGCCGTAAATCTAAAATGTGAAGTTAAAGAGTGGTGCAACCCATTTTTCTTATTTTCTTTTACTTATACGATACTTTTTACAAATTCGTAAATTATACTTTTTGGTACAACCGGCTGTAAGATTTCCAACAAGATTGCATTGTTTACAATACACACTCATATAGCACTATGTTTTTATCTGAATGCAATCTCACTTATAGGACAGGACTGCGTGCATTAATAATAATAATGACACTATCTAACTATCTTATATAAGAAAATATTAAAATTACAATCATTAAATAAAAATATTAAAATATTACAATTTTTTTTAAATAAAATAAAAAATATTTATACATATATAAAAATTTCAATGAATAGGTATAAACGGGTAAAATAGGTCGGTAAAAACGGGTCTTTACAGGTTTACAAAATATGTGTAAAGCTTGTCTACCTAAAAAAGACGCGCCCCTCTATTTTATTAGTTAATTTAAATGTGTGAATATAAATATTACTAACTATACAGATACATTATTAACGTACTCCACTGTGCCAATTCATGTATTACTCATAATTTTGTATTTGTCGCTATGGCCTAGATGCCATTTATAATGCATCATCTTTTATTAGTTCTATGTGCTAAATACTAATATGGTAACGATGTAATTTGTAATCTTCATGTATATTTCTAAGTCTAAGGCACTCTTTCGCCAACCTTTCACTTGTGCAGTTCACTTATACCAATATATCAATTATACCTTTACCTTTAATTCTATTATTTATAACTCCACACCATCGGCGAATATTCGACATCTAGGCAAAGTGGTGACCCCGGCGTGTGTCTAACCAGCAACTGAATGACCAATTACAATTGCATTTTCGGTGTGTTGCATGCATATTTTATATTCGCACTGGTGCCTAAATGCAGTGGAGTGGCGGTCATTTCGGCTTAGACAGACTATAGGTTTAGGTCGTTTAGGCCGTGGTCAGATAAAGACTGGGTGCCCGTTATTATTTATTTATTCCTTCAATCATATGTCATATGGATACACAATTACCGCTCAAAAAGCGACAAAATAAATTCAAGTCCGATTGATGTTGGACTTGCATTTGTTCTCAGTCTGAAATGATGTATGTGACGTTACATTAGTGACATTTTTTTAACTTTAAAACAATGTAGTAAGGTTCAGTTTACAATTCACGTTTAATTCACTTACACAGTTTATATCAGTGTAAGTGAATATTGACGCGCGGACACTTTTATGACATTATTTTGTACGTGAATTTGAGCCCATTTGAGCGTGTAAATATTATATCAATTACTCATCATCATCAACATCAGCCAGAAGGCGTCCACTGCTGAACATAGGCCTCCCCCTTAGAACGCCATTCCGAACGACAAGATGCCAGTTGCATCCACCGGTTACCCGTGACTTTCACTATGTCTTCAGTCCACTGGGAGGCCTACCTACGCTGCGTCTTCCGGTTCGTGGTCTCCACTCTAGAAGCTTACTTCCTTATCGGTTGTTGGATTTTCGAGCGATGTCAATTACTACATTTATACAATTACTAAATCTACTATTATTACAAATACTATTTTTCAATTGAAGTTAATATTATTAAAAATTAAGAAAATTAATTATATAATATATTTATCACTAATTATACTTCCATGTACTCTTGTAAAGTATAATATGTAAATTGTAGGACCAGGAGGGTGTTTTCCGACCAAATCGGAGACATCCTTAAGAAAGCTAGGTTGCCTAGTGCCCATAACCACAGAGCCTGTATGAAGAGAATTGTGGATGTGAAGGAAGCAAGGGAGCTGTGTAAGGATCGTGGTAAGTGGCGCTCCATTGTCTCAGCCTATCCCTGTGGGAGAGAGGCGTGACAATTTGATTGATTGATTGTAAAATATTGATACCAACGTTTTCTTAAATGGTATCATATCACGCTGATAGTATTCCAGAGTTTCTCTGATCTAATATCGGGCGACGATTGCAGCGTAAAAAAAAACCCGATTAACATTACATTAAAACCCGTTTTAAACCATTTTATCTGTGAATTAAAATCGCTTATTTATATTATTAAATGTATTTATTTATTTACAACCTATTCCACAAAACAGCGTATTATCGGCGCGTATCAGCTCTAATTCATGCGGTTGGAAGTATACGCGCGTAAATGCATATCATGAGCGCGTACAAGAGCCAATACAAACTAGTGCGCGCGAATCACGCTGAGTCATAGCAGCAAGGATTCTAACGATAACACTGATATTTGCGTTAGTAATAAAATAAAATATCAGCGTCTACGACGAAGATAAACCCGGCAGAAAAAAGAGCTTGTCTTTTTTTTTTCATTTCACGCAGTTCTATAATATTTTGAAATACTATTAATTAGGTGCAGGACTGTATAAATAGGCGGACTTGCTTCCAACCCAGTCGTCCAAACTCTTTTATTCGGCCAATCCTTATCATCATCATCAGCCAGAAGGCGTCCACTGCTAAACACAGGCATCCCCCTTAGAACGCCATTCCGAACATCTTAATAACAGTTCCAATAAGGATGGATAGATTTCATAGATTCCTTATACTTCTGCTCAAAAGCCGCACATATTCGCCGCGTCATCGCTCGTACGAGTATGCACGTGGCGCCAGGCAGTGACGGATTAGCCATGTAGCAAAAGTAGCAAATGCTACAGGCCCCGCGAATTTGGGAGCCCCGAGCTTCAACGCCTGTCTGACCGTAATAAAAAAATATTAATTTAGGTAGGAGTGTAAAATATCTTGCATAGCCTTAAACTCGAAGCGGCTATGCTTCACTTCCACTTGAAAATTTAAGTCGATATTGAAAGTGTTTATCTTTAAATTTGGCGATATTAAAACCAGAAAAGTTTATTTGTAACAGTTTTGTTTTATTTAATACCCTAAACTTGAGAACCTAAAGCAAACCAAGGGTTCCTTGACAGTATTTGCTACAGGCCCCGCGCTGGCTTAATCTGGTACTGGCGCCAGGCATGTGTTTATATTTCATACGATCGTATGTAGACGAGTTTAAACGCACTAACAATTTTTTCTGAAAGCAAACTGCCTTCGTTTCATGGGAAATATTATGTTACACACCGTAATATGGCTAACAAAATAAAATGAAAATTTACTGAAAAAAATATGTTATTGTTTTATTTGTTTCTTCACATAATCCAACACCATATAAATGGTAGGCAGTGGTAGATGGGACTGCTACTATAGTTCAATAACAGTTACTAGCAGTTACTGTAATCCAATCGGACATTTCATCGCGTTTTAGTGGTGAACCGTGAAGCGGGTGATCCAAGAGATCCTACTAAACTCTAAAGTCGAGTGAAGCTCGCTTTGGAGTCAATGAATGTAAGGTATGCTAGGGGCGTAGTTACCGCCGTATCTGCCGTACGGGGCCCCCAACGTGCGTAAGCAAAATTATTAGACTACCCAAAAATAAACTTTAGAAAAACCAAAGTCATCATCAGCTATAAATGATTTAATAAATCAGTTTGCTGAAAAAAAGGCAAAAGGAATGTATATTTAGTTTTAATTGTTTGAAAAAAATTGGAAAAAGTGACAGATAATTATTATGAATAAATATTTCTTCTAATTTTGTGCAAAAAAATTGAGAGAAATCTTTACCCTTCCTAAGAACCCACAAACAAATTTTTATACGGGGCCCCGCCAAGGCCACTTTGCTTCTGGCTGGGGGAACTAGTTGCCTAAGGAAGGAAGAGGGACCTTTGGTAGGCGAGGGCTCTTCCCTCGAGTCTTCTTGTAGGAACAGATTTTAGAGTTGGCGATTTGCGAATGCGGTGGTATGTCTGAGTCAAGTGACCGAGTGCATGTAAATGCTAGTACCACCCCGAATCGACAGATTTGGCACCACTGCCTACCACTTTTTGAAATTTTTTTTTTGTTACGTTGCCGTTGCCTCAGCCGCCGTCACTATGCCGGCCGAAAATAACAACAAGCTTTTAATTTCTAAACATTTAATAACTTATTCCGTTCCACAGCACATGTCTCGTACTTATCAAAATAATCCACGTAATAGTTAAATATATAAGGAAAAATAGAATAAAGAAAAAATGCTCTAAATTGACTGTAAGCATGACTATGCTGTTAAATGTTAAGCTGGAGTGTACTCCATCCGCAGAGGCTCCTGCAATACAGAAAAGAAAATCAAATCAATCAAATTGTTCAATCAATCAATCAAGCTTGTATGAAAAGAATTGTAAATGTGTGGGAAGCTAGAGAGTTGTGTTAGGATCGTGGCAAGGAGCGCTCCATTGTATTGGAAAAAAAGGCGTGACAATTTGATTGATTGATTGTTATTTTAAGTCATCAGCGTGACTGATGACGTGCCACCAGGCAAGTCGAGGACAGTTATTGCGTCCCAATAATTAAAGATTTAGTTTTATTCTGAGTCGACGCTCTTTTTTCCTCTATCTCGACATACGACAGCACCCCGCCTGATGTTAAGCCGGAGTGCGGTCCATGAATGAAAGTGACTGCTACTACAGGTAAATAATTATAAGTAGAAGTCACATCTACTATGCCGGCCTAGTTGGAACCGCGAACTTACAAGCTAATCCCGAAACGTGACTTCACAGTCTGTATACTTGTAAGTGGTGGTACTACCCCGGATCGGCAGACTGGGTACCACTGCCTACCACTCTTTACGTAATGGTAGGAGTGCCGACGACTGAAAAAACATTATGCATTCAATAGACGTCCCTTTTCTTGGCATCGGTTAAATTAGAAACTCCGTATTGACACAAAATGAGGATTTTTAATTGAAAATCGACATCTGACGTCATCGTTCCTAGCAACGATGACTTTAAATATGCCTTCAAACATACCATACCATACCATCGCTTCCACTATGCCGGCCGAATGAATATATATTTTATGTACAAAATAATATAATTCACCGGAAACGCGTAAGGAAACCAATTTATAATTTTGTTACGTCAATTTGAAAAGTCAATAATAGATTTATTATCAAAAATCATTAAAGAAATAATTGAAATTTTGATAAAATTATTTGTAATTTTGTTTTTATTTCTGACTCGCATCCAGATCTACATCATGGCGCAGACCATCAACATTTGTTTTGTCGTTTTTAAATTCATACTACTCCTAGCTTTGGTAAGACATCTTTATGCATTCTTTGGCCGGCATAGTGACGGCGACTGAGGAGTCAGAGTTTTTTAATCGTCGGCACTCTTAGACCTCCATCGTGTTGTCGAGTCACAATAAAAAAAGTTTTTTCATCATACTCATCATCGGATCTCGACCTGCCTGGAGGTCCAAAAGCGCTGACGACTGATAAAAGCCGTCTTAGTTCACGGCTACCTCAGTCGGTCTTACTTTACGCATCACAAAATACAAGGTTATAGGATGCAAAGAAGTCATGGGCTGGCAAAGCATTTCACTTGTCGATTGTTCTACAAACAAAAGACGCACCGAACTTTTTAGTTCGACTGCCGATTCGGTCGACAGAATGTGGATGCTTTCCGACCCATATATACAATCCGGCAGATAAAAAGAGCGCTGGCATCGAAGCTACGCAGCATTAACTTTACAATCAATCAACCAAATTGTCACGCCTCTCTCCCACAGGGATAGGCAGAGACAATGGAGCGCCACTTACCACGATCCTTACACAACTCCCTTGCTTTCTTCACACCCACAATATACTTTACGAATCTAATTATTTAAAATTGTATACAATCGTATACAAAATTTCAAATATAATTAAATACTAGCTGTGCCCGCGATTTCATCCGCGTAAAATTAGGTTTATAACACAGTCAGGAGGAGGTTCTCAATTCGAATGTATATCTTTTTTTTTTGTATTTATAACTAGATAAAAATAACATACAGAAATAAATATAAATATAGAAAAATTCCTGAAACTATAGACAATGGGAAACTTTAATATTAAAAGTATCCTATGATACTTGTAGTACCACCAAAAATATGTGTACAAAGTTTCATGATGATCGGTTAAGTAGTTGTTGCGTGGAAACGTAACAAACAAACTCACATTATTTTTTATTTTTTAAAATTTATATTTCTATACTAAGCTACTAAAGTACTTGTATCAAAATCCTAATATATATTTATAATATAGTAGGATGTGCACGACTGACTATTCATCTACAGATAGGCGGAATTGTTTCCACTGAAATCGTCCAAGCTAATCTGCCAACCGTTAGGGATTAGATTGTAAGTTTCCAGTTTCAACTAGGCCGGCACAGTAGTTGTGACTGCCACTACAGTATTTACCTGCAGTAGCAGTCCCTTACATTCACCGACGTCCACCTTAATAGAGTCTGTCCAAGCCGAAACGATGCGCACACAAAAAAACATAAAATATGAATGCAACACCCCGAAAATTGTAATTGGTCATTCAGTTGCTGGTTGGACACAAAAGGAGGAGCACGCTGATAAATTATAGTAATATTTGTATTCTCACATTTAAATAAACTAATAAAGTGGAGGGGCGCGTTATTTATAGTTACACAAGCTATAGCAGAATATATCAATCAATTTTTCAGATCGCGCCTCAACGAGTTGAAGCAGACAATGCTCTTGGAGTTCTGACCAGCCTCTTCAAGTCCAAAAGGCCAATGATAATCGTCATTGATGATACGAAGTCTTCGGAACCCAAACAAGATTATCACAATCTACTGAACGTAAAAAATTCTTACAGTAATAAATATGATTATACACAATCTAAGCCAATTCCCGACGTATTACATTTCGATAATAACGTACGTACTCATTGTTTTTTAACCGACTTCCCGTTCGTTAAGGAGTGTATGTGGAGTTACGATAGCGGATAGAATAAGGAATAGCACAGTGCGCGATAGATGTGGTTTGAAAGAAGATGTAGTGACAAGAATTGACGAAGAAATGCTTCGATGGTTTGGGCACATGGGAAGGATGATTGAAAGTAGATTGACGAAAAGAATTTATAAATCTCATGTGAATGCATAAAGGCAGGCCCAGGAGGGTGTTTGCCGATCCAATCCCATAACCATAGAGCTTTGAAGGCGCTTCATTGTTTCTGCCTATCCCTTCGGCGAAAAGGCGTGACAATTTGATTTAATTTGATTGACCTCATAACATCCATATATCCAAAGTACATATATCAAAGATACATTGGTACCGGTGGGTGGTTTTGAACTGCCACTACACCACGGTCGCCTTAGTCATATACGATTGTATTCATTACAGAAATACAAATCGAAGCCATCATACAAAGAGTATATCCAAAAGCCTGTGGTAGAAATCCTGGAGTTGCTCAGGAGTCGTGCTCCGATCTGCCGCAAGAATGTCGCCTGCAGAACTCTATGCGATGAAAAAGACGACAATTGTAATAAATATTGTAACAGAAGATTCGAATGTGACGATGGATTGGGAACAGATTGTAATGCGGGGAGTAAGTTATTGGAGATTTCTTTGTTAATTTTTAGCATTTAGGAACATGTAACTTCAATGACCTTTGATCCTTCAAGCGATGCGTGAAGAAGCACCTTAGGCCGACATAGTGGCGGCGGCTAGGGCAGCCGGGAACTGACTCGGTTATTCCAGTCGTCGTCACTCTTGGACCTCCTTATCATCAGGCGAGTCGAGGTAAGATGTCGTGTCACAATAAAAAAAAATGGGAATGGCAATGAAATTCATTCCCATTTGTCAAAAAGTTACGCGGTCGCTGTTTGTGTCAAAAACAACTTTTATTCGTTCGGACAATGAGTTTCAATGAGCTTAACCTGTCAATGAAATAGTAAATCGATTTTCAGTGTTTTCAGTGTTCAGTGTTTGGAGTTCAACTTTCAAAACGGAGCTCATTCTAATTGTCATTGAGTTACGCGGTTGGCCCGCAGGTCGACCAAAGCATGTATATTCCAGAGATAATACATTAATGTTGTATAGATGATTAATCTTTACTAATATTATAAAGAAGAAAGATTTGTAAGTTTGTTTGTAAAGAATAGGCTCAGAAACTACTGGGCAGATTTTGAAAATTCTTTCACTATTAGAATTCTACATTCTTCGTAACATAGTTTAGCGGAGCATTATTCCGCATGTTAGAAAAGGAAAGGAGTATTCCCAGCTGTACGGGTGTAGCGTACAGGGTTCAACTTAGCCGGTGACGTCTCTTCGTTGAAGCGCATATATATATACTTTGTCGGTAAATTGTTTGCGAGATATTGGACACATGCAACGCCATCTATCCATCGGCGTCTTAAGCATGTAGCGGCCGCTACAATAGGATTTGGATTTTCAAAAAGTTTAGGGCTTCGTACGAAATCTCGAATAATGTTATCCAAGGTGTAAAAAGAATACTCATAAAATTCCTTACATCGCGTACGGTGCGAAAACTATTGATGATATATAATAGTGTTCTATATATTAATAGTACTCATGATTACTCACAAAATGTCTGCGATGGTATATGCCTAAAATGGTTTGATAATTAAGGCTGATTATGTATGTGTATATACACTATATACAATAATATACTTTTAATGGTATGTACAAAGATTATGTATACATACACATAAGAGAAAAACTGATTATTTAACCATTAAGCGTGCGATGTATTTTGCCCCGAGCAACGCCGGGTTACGCAGCTAGTATTGTATAATATTGTATAGATAGTACATTAATTGGTACCGGCATACAGTTTTGAACCCGTGATCTCGGTTTGTGTGACCATTGCACTACCACTACACTGAACACCTTATCGTCGTTGATATTGTAGATGGATCCGGGATAGTGCAAATCCGCGTTACTCACTAGGTTGACTGATGACATATTATTATTTGCGACAACCACAGTCACGAATAACCGGTGGATGCAACTAGTGGGAGGCCTACCTACGCTGCGTCTTCCGGTTCATGGTCTCCACTCAAGATCCTTTCTTCCCTATTGGTTATCGGTTCTTCGTAGGAGAGATTAAGACAAAGCTCAGTATGGAATCCTCTTTACAATGTTCATTTGCAACGTATCGAACGAATACAATGTTTATTTACAAAGTCTATTTCTTTCTCGGCGCAGGGAATCTCACATAAGGTCCCTACGCTGATCGTCTTTCATTTTTTAAAATGACCTCTCTTCGGAACAGGAGACAGATGCATGAACTCTCGTTTGTTCATAAAATCATACATGATGAAATTGATTGTTCTCAAATTTTGGAATGCCTTGCACTTAGTGTACCAACTCGGCTACCTAGAAAACCAACCACTAACTCTTTATATTCCACAGTGCAAAACATATTTATTCTTTAACTTACCGGTCAACAGAATGTGTAGATTGTGCAACGAGTTGATTCACAGGGACGCTAACATACATTTGTTTAATGACTCACTAAAGGATTGTCTAAAAAAACTATAGTTTATTGTGATTTAGTTTATTATGATTTAGTTAGATAGTTTAATTTAGTATTTGTATTTAATTTTGACTGTATAGAATTATCATTTGTATGTTTTTGAATGCAGTGCAGTTGCATATTGGCAAAAGAACATAAATATGTCATTATTCATGTGAAATATGTTAACTGTAAACATGCCTAATAAATAAATAAATAAACAAAGAACATCATTCACATTGGGATTTTATGTACTACTTTTGTAATGCCCGCTGATGAAAAAATGATAGTTTTGATGCTTGTATTGATAAAACTAATAACAATTTTGCATTTAATTGCTGTGCAATTGAGTTATATGGAAAATAAGATATGGATTTTGTATCGTCTGTATAGAAATGATGTGGAAACGTGACTTTCACGTAATATACACGGCGCCATAATTGCATTGTAATTGCATTGATACTGGGTATTATCGTAGGTAACGTTAATTGGTTAAACAACTGTCATATGTTTTAACAATGAAGTGGCTTGTCATTAGAAGACAATTCGTTATTTATTATTATTTTGAGAGATAAAAAAATAATAAAAATAGTTTATTTCAAATAATGTACATTTCAAAGTTGGTGGATCTATGAGCACTGCACTAGTCAACAAGCGACTGTGTCCGACTTATTTTTTTTGGCTACAGCGCGATCAAGTGTTATACTGTACCTTTTTTTACTGTAACTCGACATCTGACCTCGACCTGCCTGATGGTAAGCAGAGGAGGTCAGTTCACCTTACTACCCGTCGCTTACCATCAGTCACGGCTGCCAAAACCGAGTCAGTTCACAGCCACCTCAGTCGCCGTCACATACCGGCCAAAAAAGTGGAGTCTGTTTTGACAAACGGAGAATAATATAATATCAATTTTCAGCTGATTGCGACGCGCCTGAAGCTAACCTAAGTACCAGAGGATATACAGAAGAAAAAGCCTAAATAAACAATATGAAATATCAGACTGGCATTTTTAATTTTTTTCCTTCACACTACCATCTTTTTAAACACGCCTTTATTATTAATTAGTGGTGGGTTTTCATATGTTATGGGCTGAATCCAAAACCCCTTTGCCTATCTAGCCTAAAAAAAACAAAATGTCAAGTCATAGCGCGGGCCAAAGAATTTGGACTTAAGTCACAGAAGGGGCCCTAAATAGTTATAAAATTCCACCGTTTACACTATTTTCACTTATGGCATTAAAAAGAAGTCAGAAGGGGATAAATATACATTTTACATTCGTAATTTAGAAGGTTGTCACTAGTTTTGATGATCATTTGACAACCTAATTTGACACAATAACAAATGACATTAAAATACTTCAAAAAAGGATGACGGAACATTTATGCCGCTACTGTTACTATCACGTGACTTTTAATTAAGCAGTGTTAAAAGTCAACCACAATTACAAGTGGTTGTATTTGCAAAAAAATAGTGCCAACCTTTGAAATAAAGGAATTAAAGTACAAGTAGTTGTCTCTTTCAGTTACACGTGGTATAAACATAATATACATGAAACAAATAACAATGAATTAGTTCTTATTTTAGCGCAGATTCTATTCTTCCCAAATTCTTTGGCGCGGGCATTGAAACCCTCTTTCATTCTGATCTTCAACGAGTAACGAAAATCTTAAGTGAAGTGACAATTTTATTTTATTTTTTAACGACATTGTCCTTTTTTGAATACTACAACAACAAAAAAAGATTTTCTCTATGCTAAATAAATAATTTTAAATTTAGATATTTATATTTGTCGACTATTATGAATATATTGCACTCTATTTTAGTTAGGGGGTATGTGGGGTATGTTACATCCAAAAACGGAAATTAAATAACAATTTTAGTATACAGATACCTATGTAAGTTACCTACTCATTTATTTATAAGTGGATTAATTTTACAAAAGAAAAAACAAGTATGTGCGTAGATAAATACATATCTAACTGTACTTGCCACTTGGATATCAATCAATCAATCAAATTGTCACGCCTTTTTCCCACGGAGATAGACAGAGACAATGGAGCGCCACTTGCCGCGATCCAAACACAACTCCCTCGCTTCCTTTACATTCACAATTCTCTTCATACAAGCTCTATGGTTATGGGCACTAGGCATACTAGCTTTCTTGAGGATGTCTCCGATTTGGTCGGCAAACACCCTCCTGGGCCTGCCTTGTTTAACGTATCCATTTACATGAGATTTATAAATTCCTTGGATATCTTAGTAATAATTATTAAATCTCAGCTGAATCCTTAATATTACTCGTATTACCACTCATTTATTTATTTATTCAGGTTAACAACAAAATAAGCACTAATCCTAAAATAAGTAACATTACAAGTTGAAAATGTTTTTATAGCATTAGAGAGTTTTTACCATAACATTAATTACAAGAAGTACAATTATATACTTGTGCAATTTTAATTTATTGACATATTCAAATAATAATAATGACTAATATATTAATTTAATTATAACATTATTTAACAATATTTGCACGCCAGATTTGGCAAATATGGCAGATATAACATAAACCAATATGTAACACCTACATTTTTAACCCATATTAAGCAAATAAATAATTCATTTCATTTCATTACAATGTCTATTGTCTGAGTGTTATTTTAAGAGTGGTAGGCAGACCGTGAAGTGGTCTGGTCATGTTACGGGATCAGCTTGTAAGTTGCCGTTTCCATCTAGGCCGGCATAGTGGATGTGATTGCTACTCACAGTTATTGAATTGTAGTAGCAGTGACATTCATTCATGGACCACACTTCGGCTTAACATCAAGCGGGGTGCTGTCAAAAGTCGAGTCAAAATAAATAAAAAATAGTTAACTGCCACTACACCACGGTCGTCTAAGGTTTAAAATAAATTAAAATAATAAGAATTAATACACTCTAATATAAGAAAAATACATATATTTAAAAATTACATACATAAATAAATAGCACATAATATTAAATACATAATTCATAATACAAAGCATTATTGATAAATTATTATAATTATGTATGTCTGCGCAATAGAATCCAGAACGAGGATATTCGCCAAATAACCGGAGTTACCAACATAGCTCGTAGGTAATATTTTCTTAGTTTTTTTTTTATTGTGACTCGACATATGACAGCACCCCGCTTGATGTTAAGCCAAAGTGTGGTCCATGAATGAATGTCACTGCTACTACAATTCAATAACTGCGAGTAGCAATCACATCCACTATGCCGGCCTAGATGGAACCGGCAACTTACAAGCTGATCCCGAAACGTGACCAAATCACTTCACGGTCTATATACTTGTAAGTGGTGGTACTATTATACTTGTAAGTGGTGGTACTACAATTTTGCGCGAACATTGATTAATGAATTAAACAAATCTTATGCGGCTTACTAAAACATCCTAATTTCAATAGAGAAGGTGGTTGGCGATTACCTAACACCTGGGTCCCCATAATACACATGATTATGGGATAACCAGATCTCGTCAGTTATTTTTGCAAAAATTTAAATTAAACCGGGAACAGAAAAACAAAATCAAAACATCAACTGGGGTAGTTTTGGAAACAATAACAGCATCTCAGTCTCTCCGTGACCACGACGATGGCTGCAAAGCTCTCGAAACGTCGAAATAATAAAATAAAGTAAAATTGTAAAATCAAAACCAAAATAAACGCGATAGTAAGCCGCATAAAATTTGTTTAATTCATAGCTCGTAGGATTTGCGAGCTGAAGTGGCAATAGGCTCGAACATCGCCCGAAGAACCGGGAACCGATGGGGAAGAAAGGTTCTAGAGTGGAGACCACGAACCGAAAGACGCAGCGTAGGTAGGCCTCCCACTAGGTGGACTGACGACATAGTGAAAGTCCCGAATAACCGGTGGATGCAACTGGCATCTTGTCGTTCGGAATGGCGTTCTAAGGGGGAGACCTATGTTCAGCAGTGGACGCCTACTGGCTGATGATGATGATGATGATGATGATGATGATGATGGTATTATCTAAACTAATCTTTTGTGTAATCTCTTTACCATTACGACAGGCGTGGACGAACGGTTTAGCGATTGGTTTATTGTGCGTAAAGTACCAGGTTCGATTCCCGGTCGGAGCAAATTTTTTTTTCATAGCTTTTATTTGTAATGTTTAATAATTATATTAAATATTGCAAATAAATGTTTAAAAAAAGAGGTGGATATTTGCTTCGAGTCTGGTTATTAAAGAGTGGTAAGCAGTGGTACGCAGTCTGCTGATCCAGGGTAGTACCACCACTTACAAGTATACAGACCGTGTAGTGGTTTGGTCACGTTTCGGGATCAGCTTGTAAGTTGCCGGTTCCAACTAGGCCGGCATAGTGGATGTGATTGCTACTCACAGTTATTGAATTGTAGTAGCAGTGACATTTATTCATGGACCACACTTCGGCTTAACATCAAGCGGGGTGCTGTCATATGTTGAGTCACATTAAAATAAAAATCTATTGTGTAATCTTTTTTCCATAAATTATATTTATGAACAATATTATTATTAAAAAAATACATAATATACAAAAAAGCTTATAGATACACAATTGCCGCTCAAAAAGCGATAATACAAATGCAAGTCCGATTCATGTTGGACTTGCATTTGTTCTCATTCCAAAATGATGTATGCGACATTACGTTTGCGACAAGTTTATACTTTAAAACAATGTGGTAAGGTTCAGTTTACAATTTACATTTAATTCACTTACACAGTTTATATTTTGTATGGGACTGTGTATCTATTAAAAATATATGATCGATGCAAAAAAGATAACTTAGTCTAATTGTATAAATTTGTAAATTTAATAAACTAGTTTTTTTTCTTGCTTCTTGTTTATGGCTTTAGTATTTAACTTGCCAGTGTCAAAGTAAAAATATATGGTTCAATGTTAAAACATTGTCAAGTAAAGATGAAGATGAACCACACGAGAGATTCATCAAATGATGATGATGATAGTGAGGTTGATGATGATCGTTTTAGTAAAGCGGCGGAAAGCCTTTACTAAAACTTCAGAAGGAGTCTTGGAGGGAACATGAAAAAACACGTTTCACAACTTTAAATTACTTGTTTATACTTGATCAAAATTATCACTGGATAACAATTCCACCATTATTACACATTAATATTTATGAAAAACACAAGTTTTTCAAATAATTCAAAATTGCGCGTCCTGTCAGTTGCAGTTGCCCGCCAAAACTCAATAAACTACTTATACTTTGAAATGGAATTCCAGATGAAAACTGGAACTTGCCAATAGAAAAAAAATATTTTTTATAATTTGTTAAAAAAGTATCGTGTTTAAACAGTACAATATATCTTAAATAAGTAAAACAAAATATTGCACACAGTTTTCAGATTCAAAGTAACGTAAAATATCAATCAATCAAATTGTCACGCCTCTTTCCCACAGAGATAGGCAGAGACAATGGAGCGCCACTTACCACGATAAAATAGGATCCAAATATTTACCAAAGAAGGTGTTTAAAATAAAATCATGCATTGTTTTTGTGATGTTAGCAATACTAACGAAAGCTTTTATTTTTACAAGGAAATATTCAAGAGTACCGTCGACAAAAACTGAGTCAGGTTACGTCACTGTCACTATGCCAGTCAGGGGTGCTTTTTCACGCCATATTTCAAGCTTTTTGTCTTGAAATAAAGCATATGTCAAATTAAAGATGTCTTTTCTAATTTAAAAAAAAATTGATAAATCAACTTGTTAAACAATACAATAATTATAAATTAAAACCCTCAATTGTACCAATATATTGGTACCGGAAAGTGGTATCGAACCCGTGCTCTCAGATTGCGTGACCATTGCACTACCACTACACCACGGTCGCCTTGAATTAATCAATGAAATAACTCCAGTACTATTTTAAGCTTGCTGGTGAAATTAATTTTACCTCTGAAATGTCACTTTGACAGTGACATTTCTTTGTTTACATTTTAAATCTCGAATTCCATTTCAAAGGAGATAAAATCGAATTTGCATACATAAATATTATAAAATGATCTAATTTTAAGTTCTGTTGTTTAAATCGATCAAACAACAGAACAACACTCGTGTTATTTATCTTTTTTAGTATCAATTTCTTCTGTATTTCTACGTCGCCTACTCATAAGGGTAGTCACGCCTGTGTAGCCCAAACAGGAGCCTGCGATCGCTGTAGCCGCGGCTGCTTTGAATCCTGTATAACAAATAATGCTGATTTTGAGGACCCGCGTAGTGCATCGATTACAATAGCAGTACGCTTCGGGTAAGTCCCGGGTAGGATTCCCCGTTAAAGCAACGATTTGTTTCATACAATTACAAATCAGATAAGATATTACGAATAGTTGTTTCTTTGGCCGGCATAGTGACGGCGACTGGGGCAGCCGTGAACTAACTCAATTCGTCGTCAGTCGTCGTCGTCACTCTTGGACCATTTTTTTTTATTGTGACTCGACATATGACAGCACCCCGCTTGATGTTAAGCTGAAGTGTGGTCCATGAATGAATGTCACTGCTACTACAATTCAATAACTGTGAGTAGCAATCACATTCACTATGCCGGCCTAGATGGAACCGGCAACTTACAAGCTGATCCCGAAACGTGACCAAATCACTTCACGGTCTGTATACTTGTACTCCTTTTGATTATCATCAGGCGGGTCGATGTCAGATGTCGTGTTACAATAAAAAGTTAAAAAAATGTAAAAAATTTAGGAGTGGTAGATAATGGTGCCCAGTCTGCCGATACGGAATAGTACCACTACTTACAAGTATATAGTTCAAACCATGAAGTGACTTAGTCGCGTTTCGGAAGCAGCTTATAAGTTGCCGGTTCCAACTAGGCCGGCATACAGGTGTAACTGATACTTACAGTTATATAACTGTAGTAGCAGTGACCTACATGCATAGACCGCACTCCAGCCTAACATCAGTCAGAGTACTAGGAATAAAATAAAAAAGCACACACTAATTTGAGGTCGGCACAGTGGATGTGACTACTACCTACAGTTATTTAACAGTAGTAGCAGTCGCCTCTATTCGTGGATCGCACTCCAGCTTAACATCAAGTGGGTCTTGTCATATGTCAAAGCACAAACACTGTATTTACCTATAAGTAAACCAATCGGTCCAGCAACTGCACCACCGACAACTAAACCAGCTAACGGATACCATGCCGTTCTTAATCTGAAAAAGGAGGAAAACAGCAATTTTAGTTCATTATTTTTTATTATGACTTAATATATGACAGCACCCCGTCTGCTTTTAATCTTGAGAGCGGTCCACGAATCCACTATGCTGGCCTAGGTGGAACCTGCAACTTACAAGCTGACTTAGTCTAGCATCCCTAGCACGGCAATCCAAAAAGACATGCAAAGGAAATTATTGCAACTCGTTTTAAATAACCTACCTGAACAGTGCCTAAAAATCTTTTATTGTATGTCTAAAAATATATATAAAGGTTCTATAAAAAACTTGTTTAGCGTTAAACAAGGCAGGCCCAGGAGAGTGTTTTCCGACCAAATCGGAGACATCCTTAAGAATCCCCGTAACCACAGGGCCTGTATGAGGAGAATTGTGAATGTGAAGGAAGCAAGGGAGTTGTGTAAGGATCGTGGTAAGTAGCGCAAAAAAATGAAATCCTGTATTGAGAGAATTGTGGATGTGAAGGAAGCAAGGGAGTTGCTTAAGGATCGTGGCAAGTGGCGCTCCATTGTATCTGACTATCCCTGAGGGAAAAAGACGTGGCAGTTTGATTGATTGTTTCAATAATCAAACAAAGAAAATATGGACACGTTTTTATCGATATTAAATGACATCGCCGAGCTATGCGCGTCATTAATACCGGCCACTAAGATACGGGTGGGGGTTGTTTGACGCCCCACCGCAACTCAGCCCCCAAATCCATTTAACTTGTTCCCATTTTGTTCCATTTAACTCTATACCTTTTCTTCATACATACCTTTCAGCAGTTGCCAGTATATTCCTAGTTGCAACTACATTAATATCAGCAGTCTCTATGCTCCCCGCGACTGCTTCCACCTGCAAGGAGAAACCATTCATATTTTATCTAATATGTATATAAAATTCTTGTGTAACGGTGTTTGTAACAAACTTCTCAGAAACGGCTTGACCGATTCTTATGAAATTTTGTGTGTCTATTCAGTAGTTTGATAATAGAACATAAACTATTTTTCATACCCCTAAGTCATAAATATCCCCTAAGTCCACTCTAAAAAAAAAATTTTGGATAATTTTTATATTTGAATAAAAAAATTATCCAAAAATTTTTTTTTATGATTCGGCAATAATACATACATACAAACCTAAACTTTCACCCTTCTACCTCCAATTCCTATTTTTAATAGCTATATTAGTATTTTAATAATTTACTACTTTCATCGGTCGATAATTAACCACTCGATCAGTTATTCCCGCCAGGCGTCTACCGTAAACAGCACAGAGAAGGGATGACGAAGTGGATCATTGTATCATAGAAACAGGACAACCAAAGAACATATATTACAAAGATACATTGGTAACTGCAAGTGGTTTTGAACCCATGCTCTCAGTTTGCGTAACCATTGCACTGCCACTACAATAGTTACACAAGCAGAGAGTACGGGTTCGAAACCACTCACCGATACCAATGTATTTTTGTTATATGTACTTTGGTTGTCCTGTTTCTATGATACAAGTACTTTAGTAGCTTAGTATAGAATTCGGCACTCTTGGATCTCTTCTTGTTTATCGACCCATTTGATTGTCGAGTCACCAAAATAGCTATAAATTATAATTCATACCTGTTCTCGTTGCCTAACCGCAGCCTGTTCAACATGTTCCCATACTTCTTTCAGTTCCTTTACCTCATGCTGAAGTTCATCCCATCCTTTGAGTACAGCTTCGCGCTCAGCTATACTCGGTACCTCTTCCTGGATGAGAGATAAAACAATGAAAAATCTATTAAATTGTTACAATAATCTATCAATTTTGACGACAGGCGTAGCGTATTGGTTAGCACACCAGTACATTTTACGTAAAGTCCAGGGTTCGATTCCCAGTGGATTATTAATTAGATGAAATATCGGAGACATCCTCAAGAAAGCTAGGTTGCCTAGTGTATAAACATGAGCTTGCATGAGGAGAATTGTGAATGTGAAGGAAGCGAGGGAGTTGTGTCAGGATCGTAGCAAGTGGCGCTCCTTTGTGTCTGCCTATCCCCGTGGGAAAGAGGCGGATAACACCCTTCTGGGCCTGCCCTGTTAACGCATCCATGCACATCAGATTTATAAATTGCGTATAACAGAATAGTGTTAAACCTAAAACATACCTCTAATTGTAATAAAATAGGAGCACTCTCCTGCGATTCCTCTGCTTCCTGATGAGCGACCAAGCCAACAGAATCTGTTGACATAGCCGAACAAGAAACCATAGGCACTGGATTTATATTCGTATTACATGATCTTGTCATTACAACCGGTGCACTTTCTACAAATAAAACAGATATATAAGCACATATTACTGGACGACCCAGCGTATATATTTATATTTTATTGTGACTCGACATATGTCAGCACTCCGCTTGATGTTAAGTTGACGAAATGGCGCATAAGAGAAAGTGCCTTGAAATCAACTCACATCACTTTCACTCTGCGAGAAGGCAACTGCCCACCAGTGAAGTTCGGCAACGAAATTCTCCCACATAACACCTGTGTCAAGTACCTGGGTATGCACCTCGACAGACGACTGACATGGAAAGATCATATTAACCAGAAAAAGGATGCTAAGAGTCAGGAGTCTTTACTGGCTGTTGGGTAAACACTCCAAATTATCAATGGAAAATAAGCTGTTGATATACAAAGTCTCCATAATACCAATTTGGACGTACGGAATACAGCTATGGGGAAGTGCCAGCGATTCCAACATAGCAATCCTACAACGACTGCAGAACTCTGTCCTGAAGAAGCTATCCAACCCCCCATGGTTCATAACAATAGCTGAACTGCATGGGAATTTGAATATACCAACAGTAAGGGAAGAGATCCAAAATTACGCCACCCAATACAAGGTCCATCTGGATCACCATCCAAATGAGCTGGCCAGGCAGCTCAGAGAAATGAAATCTAGTGGAAGGCTCAAGCGCTGGAACTTTCACGAACTAGACGGCAGATAATAAAACTGCACTACTGAAGAGCGTGGGTCTCAATGGAGGCAACGCTCAACACGCCTGTGATCACACAACGTATCTGATCATAGTCTGGATGACTGATAGCAGATAGTGAAAAAAATAAAATAAAAAAAAATATTGTGACTCGACATATGTCAGCACTCCGCTTGATGTTAAGCTGAAGTGTGGTCCATGAATGAATGTCACTGCTACTACAATTCAATAACTGTATGTAGCAATCACATCCACCATGCCGGCCTAGTTGGAACCGGCAACATACAAGCTGGTCTCGAAACGCAACCAAATTACTTCACGTTCTGTATACTTGTAAGTGGTGGTACTACCCCAAATCAGCAGACTGGGTACCAATGCTTACGTCTCTGATAACCGGATAATATGCCGCAATATTACTGTTTTCAAACATCATATTTATAATGTACGATTTAGCAAATGCTGATTGTCGGAATAGTGTCACCTTGCATGGAATCAATCTCAAAGTAGTGCAGTCGCTAAATCACACCTTAAATAAAAAGTATCTATTACCTAAATACTCCATAATAGCTTTATGTGTCTGATCTCTAGTGCTCTGTGTCAGATTATCAAACTCGGAAAGGTGACTCTCCTCTACCTGAGACCTCAGAAGTTCTAAATCTCGGAGCAAGGTCCTTAGTTGTGCTGCGACCCTTGCTGCATTAGTTTGCTCTGATCTTACTTTATGTAATTCTCCAGATTGTTCATACTAAAAAAAATTTAATTCATAGCTTAAATTGATATAAATCTAAAAGAATTAGATTATGATAAGGGTATCGCAGAAGCATGATGACAGGTGCAAATGAACGATTAGCGATTGGTTTGCGCAACAGTCTAAAAAACTCGAATTCTAACTCTAATTCAATTCAATTCAACCATATTTCCCCATTGTGATCATGAAATGAAACTCATGAGACAATCCTGCAATACAAATTAGGTATATCACTTCATAAGCAACAGAATTGTAAATATGTGGAACAAGCTGCCGGATGACGTATTGAAGTCCCCTTAATATCACCTTTAAAAACAAACTGGACAAATGGTTAGGGACTATAAATATGGACTATGGTGATAATTAAATAAACTTCTGAACTTTTAACCAGTGTGTGATATAGGCACATCAACAATGAGCTGCTCGCCTATTAATTATTAATAATAATTTAATAACTATATTAAATATTGCAAACATTAGTTAATAAAAAAAGAGGCAGATATTTGCCTTGGGTCTGGTTATCAAAGGGTGGTAGACAGTGGTACCTAGTCTACTGATCCGAGGTAGTATCACCACTTTCAGTATACAGACTGTGAAGTGATTTAGTCGCATTTCGGTATCAGCTTGTAAGTTACTGGTTCCAACAGGTTAAACAGTTATTAATCTAAGCTTAACATCAAGCGGAGAGCTGTTATATCAAGTCACAATAAAAAAATGAAAGTAGGATTATTGCTGTAGAAATGTGGTCACTAAGGAGTGCATGTAGGATAAGGCTGACAGATAAAGTGAAGAATACAATTGAAGAAAGGGTATAGATACTGGCAGACTTGTTTTGTTCCTTACATACTTGTGCACCACTGTATAGATAGGCGGAATTGTTTCAACCACAATCATCCAGAACTTTTCTTATCGGCAGATTCTTATAATGCACAGATCAAAACTCAGCACTCTTTTTATCTAGTGGTATCTATATAAAATTGGTTTCAAACCTAACCCAAACAAATAAATATTGTATATGATTCTTATAAGATTTTCAAGAATATTAAATCTAAATAACTTCATCCCCACCTTGTTCACTCTGGACAAGGTGGGGAGGGTCAACAGATAAAAGACCTTTCTCTCTTTCAAATTAGTGCCAAAAAAAAGTAAACAGGTGATAGATTTAACCATTTCTTATAAACAAGATAAAATATATGATAGCATTGATTGACCTTTATACCATTATCTTTAAAACAAATATATTTATTGTTAATAATGTACAGTTGAAATATCTTATTACACAGCAAGTTTATAGCTAAAATATCCTACGCAACTGTATAGGGATATTTTTAGAATAATTCATGTCATCCCAACTTATTACGTATTTAAATGTACAACAACTTATTAGTTAATTACTACGTATTATTGTAAAAATACGTAGTAATATAGTTTATCTTTCTAATAGTAGCAAAGTAATAGTTTTTTTAATTCGTTATTACTTACCTTTTTAATGTTAGCTCGGTGCTGTCGCAACAAATCTAAATGATGTGGTATTGCAACTTCATTAAATTTCGTTAAAGATAGCTCCACTCTTTTCAATGGTAATGTCTTAGGTTCCTCCATTATCACAGCGTCTTTTTATTATAAATTTGACCAAGGTAATTACGATCTCTTTAATTATAATAATCGAAACATTAAAACCTTGAGCTGCGTAAAATCAAATCAAAACAAAGACTGATAGATACATTCTGAATTTTTAAATTTACTCCTCAAAGAATACTCTATTATTTTCTTTGCAATTGATTAACATTATAAAATTTAAATTAAAGATAAAACAAAATAATTTGTAGAAACGATGATATATAAAAGTATTTCTAATAATCAAATATAGTTGATATATTGTGTTTTACGTATTGGAATAGTCAAAAGAAATAAGATTTTCTATGAAATATCCCAAGTTTTGAACGATTCTTTAAAAATGTCAACTATGGATGCGTTCTTTTAACATAAATTTTACCTCAAATAAGTAAAACAAGAAATAAAGATTTATATAATAACAAAATTATTAGGATTGTAATTTAAATTATATGTAATAAATAATTATTTTAAAATAAATTATTTATAAATATTTTAATTTGTAAACCTTAGCAAGAGATGTCAAAATATTGTCATTTTTTGGCTGCTAGCTTGGTATGAGTAGAGTTTGCCGTTTTTGCGTGTTTTGTTATTTATTAAAAAAACAAACAGTGTGTTAATATATAGTGTGAGCAATGGACGTTGATACAGGTACGATAATAAGTTAATATTTTATCCATAGTTTATATCTGCAATATAACCTAACGTGAATATTATGCATCTTAGAGCGTTGCAATAAAAGCTGACATTCCTTTTATTGCCGGGTAATCGAAAAAATAACGTAAAGAAACCTAATCAATAATATAATCTTTTGCGACTACAATAAAATGTTCATAATTTTTCACAGAAATAAGTAACAATGGCAGCACTTTCCACGATCCTGAAACAACTATTTTGTATCCTTTACATCCACAAATTCTCTTTATACATAATCTATGGTTATGTAGACCACTGCTTTTAGAAGAATGTCCTTGATTAATAAAATCAGCTTTTTAAATAATACTTTAAGAAAGCTGGGTTGCCTAGTGTCCATAACCACAGAGCCTTTATGAAGAGAATTGTAGATGTAAAGGAAGCAAGGGAGTTGTGTAGGGATCGTGGCAAGTGGCGCTCCATTGTCTCTGGCTATTTCTGTGGGAAAAATGTGACATTTTTTTTGCTATAAAATGTTATGTGTTTATTTTAGGAGGCTCTCCTGATGGCAGTCGTTCTGGTTCACGTTCAAGGTCACAATCTGTAAGTAATATTTTTTAAATAATAGGGTAGGTAAAACTTTTAGTTTTATTATTATCTGACAGAATAGCATATATGGCCTTAAAATAAATATATTATCAGCGCTTGTTTTATTTATTATTATATTATGCTACTAAAGTGCTTGTATCATAGAAACAGGACAACTAATGTACACAAATCAAAGATTGGTACCGGCATAGAACAGAACAGTTTTGCCAGAATAATATTAGCTGTCAAACTGTTCCATGAATCCACAATCTTAAGTTAAGTGCATTATATTGACTGTAGTGAATTTAACATTACATATATACCTACATTTCGGTCACAAGTCTTAAACGCTGCCTTCACTTATTTTCTATTTAAACCTAAGTAGGTGCTATAAGTAAAAATCAACCAGAACCCCAAATTTTAATTTTTATTTTAACAGGTGGAGTCTCAAGGCTCTCGCGATGGCTCCGTCAAGTCCAACAGATCACGTTCACGATCTGGAAGTGCTAATAGGTATGTCTTTCATTAATAACAACTAAATAAACTTAATTTGCAAAACTCGTTTTTGCATCGACCAGTAAGAAGAGTCAAAAAGTGCACGTTCAACAGTGAACAAGAGCGGTCGTCATTCGAATGTGACGTCCCAAAAGTCATCATCGCGTAGCCTTCAGACAAACAAAACGTCGTCGCGCGCCGTGTTGTAAAGAAACCCGGAAGCCGCGATCTTGGAGGTTCACGCGGCACTCAATGTACCTCGCGTAGTTGCCAAATCAGCAACATTATTAAACAATTGTGAAAACTAACATATCCCGCGTATCAAACAGTTCGCTCTGCAGAGTGTTAAGTGTCGACGGGTGCCATCCTCGGTAAGTCCCTTCCTTTTATCATTCTGTAGCATTCACCTTCACCCAGCGGGTTTCGAAGCTCTCTGCCGGCCAGGAACCGAACTCGGCCTGACGTCGAGGGTGGATGAATGCGTCAACAATAGTTTTACGTGGCGTGTCATCAAATATACAGTCCATTGCTCTATTTCCTATCTACCAACCGAATGGTGTGTGTCCGAAAAGGAGCACCATCTCAGCCTTCTGCTCGAATACGCACCATTCCCCTTTTTTTCTGGTCCTTCGAGCCGGATGACGAATCCTATTTTTTCTGTTCCATTCAAAACAGATGACCTTTAACCTTTTTGGTCATATCCTTATTTTACCTTTGTTCCAAGCGAAAAACCATATTTAATTGTTCCTAGCGAAATACCTTATTACCATTTTATCTTTGTTCCCAGCGAAAAATACCCAAAATTATACCTATTTTACATACCTCAAAACAACTTAAAATCATTCAAAACATTGTTGATGCATTTATCTATCTTTGATAACGTTTACATACTCGATTTATTGCATTCAAATCAATATAAAATACAAATCATAACAAATTTAAAATCTCCCTACCTACCCACTTTTAAAATAAATTTGTTGTAAATATAATATTTCGGTTGTCTATTCAAATTCATTCATTCATCCATTCGTTCATTCATTCGTTCATTCATTCATTCATTCATAGACGCCATTTTATAATTTGAGTAATCAAGATGGCGGAAGGAACAACAATTGAAAATGAAATTGAAGTTCTTACTGCAGAATTGAACTATAACTTTAGCGAAATTCAAATCTTATATGACTTATCTAATGAAGTAACTACTAACAAAAGAAAATTACCGTTATTCAATAGTAGATTTAAATGTATCGAAACTTTAAAAGATAGATTCTTACAATTAAACAGAGAAATAAATTCATTAAAACTACAATTGAAACCTAAAAAAGAAATAAACTTTCAAAATATAAAAGCATTTGACGATTTGTATTATCACGTGATCAGTGTCGCCGAAATACTTAAACCTCCCGCGCATGTTGTAGATTTGCCATGCGATAATCAATCTTATCCTGATAGTAATAAGAACCAAATTCGTGCAAGATTGCCTAAATTAGAATTACCTAAATTTGATAGTAATATTGAAAATTGGCATACCTTTTATGATACCTTTTTATCTTTAATACATAAAAATAATTCTTTGTCTAATATAGAAAAATTCCACTATTTAATTTCTTGCTTATCCGGGTCTGCACTTTGTATTGCAAAAGGCTTACCTATAACTTCAGAAAATTATGAAATAGTTTTAAACATTTTAATTGAGAGATATCATAACAATAGAATTTTAGCGTCAAATTATTTAGAAAAAATATGTACTTTTCCCCCACTCAAGCAACCTAATTTTAATGAATTGTTGAAATTAACGGGAGTGCTATATGAGTCTGTAAACGCCCTTAAGGCTTTGAACATTGAACAATTAGGTGAATTTATACTTTTTTATTTAGGTGCACGCGCACTCGATAGTGATACTAGTAAGAGATTTGAATCTCAGAACATAAACAAAATGCCTACATTTAATGACCTACTTAAGTTTCTTCAAGATTATATCAAAATCTTAGAAACAAGTGATCATAGTTTAATATTTTCTAAACCTAGTACATCTCGTCAATTACTTAATACTAAAAATCATAATAAAAATAATTATCAGAGTTTCCGTGCAAACAACTATAACCAAAAACATTCAACTTTACTTCAAAATAATAATAACTCATCTCGTCATGTTAAATACAAATGTTATTGTTGTGATTTACCTCACAGTTTGTACAGGTGTCCCACTTTTCTAAGTTTCAATTCACAACAAAGAATTAACTTAGTTAAGTCGAAGCGACTTTGCCTGAACTGTTTGCGTTCAAATCATAATTTTAGTCAATGTTTATCAAATATCAATTGTGATACTTGTGGCCTTCGCCACCATGCTCTTTTACACGAGGACTCCGCTTCAACCGACAGCGGCGGAGCCCCGTCCGCTACGCCCGCAGCCGCCGTGTCGCACGCCGGCACCAGTGCATGCTTCGGCAACGGTCAAGCGCATATACTTTTAGGCACATGCCGCTTGCGTCTTCGATCGCCGCGCGGGAACACTATTATAGCCCGAGCGCTAATTGACAACGGCGCGCAGGATTGTTTTTTAACGACCGCTTGCGCTAACCGACTTGGTTTATCATTACGACGTTGTAATATAACTGTAGCTGGACTCGGACAGAACACTTTAATGAATATAAAAGGCGAAACGTCATGTACAATTTCTCCATTAAATAATAATAATAAAATCTTTAAAATCAATCCTATTGTGATTGATAAAATAACTTCAAATATGCCTGTAACTGAATTATCTCCCTCAATTCGCGAGCATTTTAGCCACCTAGTTTTAGCCGATCAAGACTTCGACAAACCATCGAGGATCGACCTATTATTGGGTGCAGAGCTGTTTCATGAAATATACGACGGTCAACGTATAGCGCCCGGACGTGGACTCCCGGTCGCGCTTCATAGCATCTTCGGATGGGTTCTGTCTGGTGGACTCGACTCAACGTGTCGTCCACCATCTTCATCTACATCTTCATTGTTAGCTGCAACCTGCACCTTGGATCAGGTGGTCAAGCGTTTCTGGGAAGTTGAAGAACCTCCATCCATGAACATCACAGTTCCAGAAGATGAAGCCTGTGAACACATTTATCAAGAACATGTAACTCGCGAAAAGGACGGCAGATATGTCGTACCTATGCTCCTCAAGCCTGCAGCAGAGCTTGGAGAATCTTATAATCAAGCATTATCCCGCTTAAAGAACTTAGAAAAACGTTTATCTCATCAACAGGATTTAAAAATAGAATATACAAAATTTATGTCAGAATATGAAGAATTAAAACATATGCATTGCGTAAACGCATCTTTAGGAAAATATTTTATCCCTCATCATTGCGTCATTCGACCTGAAAGTAAAACTACACGACTTCGGGTTGTTTTCGATGCCAGCGCTCGGAGTTCAAACGGCATGTCGCTCAATGACATCGTTTACAAAGGGCCAAAACTACAAGTAGATATAGTAGATATTATAACGAAGTTTCGATTGCATCCCATTGTATTCACCGCCGATATATCTAAAATGTATAGACAAATTTTAATACGCGCATCCGATCGTCCATGGCAACACGTGTTGTGGCGTGATACACCTACACATCCAGTAACGGAATACGAGTTAGACACCATCACGTACGGCGTGAGTAGCTCGCCCTTCTTGGCGATACGCACCCTGCATCAACTCGTACAAGACGAAGGTGCCCACTATCCACGTGCTTCTGAAGTCCTGAAAGAAGAAATCTGTGTCGACGATATAACAACCGGAGCGCCCTCTATCGCAGAAGCAATGGAACTAAAACAAGATTTAATAAAGCTGCTAAGTCAGGGTCAGTTTCAATTACGAAAGTGGAGTAGTAATTGCCCTGAACTTCTAGCAGACATACCTGAGGAGTATTGTATCACTCCGAAGACTTTCACTGATCAAAGTGAAAATTGTAAAATCACAATATTAGGCATCAAGTGGGATCCGCAAATCGATAAATTCATTTATACTTCATCTAAAATAAACATAGTAAACACTAAGCGTGGCATCCTATCAAGTGTAGCTCGTATATACGACCCTTTAGGATGGCTCACCCCCGCTATACTTATAGCTAAATTAACTATTGCCAAATCAAAAGTGGCACCCTTAAAGGTACTCACCGTGAATCGACTCGAGCTGTGTGGTGCGCTGCTATTAGCACGCGTCTTAAATCACATGCAACAATTATTAAGCGATAAAACAAATATATCCAAATCTATAGCATTCACGGACAGCAGTACGGTACTTGCATGGTTGCGTACCGAACCGCACACACTCAAGACCTTCGTAGCTCATCGTGTAGTGCGTATTAAAGGCCTTGTATCTCCCTCATGCTGGAGACATGTGTCTGCAAAAGAAAACCCAGCCGACCGCTGTAGTCGCGGTTTAAAATGCTCACAACTTGCCGTATTACGTCAATGGTGGCACGGTTCAAGTTGGCTGAGCAAACCTCAATCAGACTGGCCGTCTTCTATGATCAATAGTAGTCAAGACCCAGAGCTTGAACTTAAATCTTCTTGTTATATATCTCAATCAATCAATAATAAATCGGTAATAATTCAATTTTTCAATTATTATTCTACCGTAACTCGGCTCCAGCGCGGTGTTGCCTGGTGGCTTCAATCTATTAACAATTATAAACTTACGCCTCAAATTCGTGTTTATAATGCAGTAACTACAATTACTAATTGAGTTAGCCTGCGCAGTAAATCGTTTAACAAAAACAATTATCTTTTATTATAAAAAAAAATATATAATACGCTAATTAACCTTTTAAATAATTTATAGCTAAACTATTTATCTTCAAATTAGATTTATAATAATATATTTTTAATCAAAATATAATCTTAACTGTTTTAGAACGTTCACCTACTTTATCTTTACTTAAAAAATCTAAACTTATCACTTATCTTCTTAGCGGTCCTTGAATACTAAAACGTGTTTTAAGGACCCATCTTCTGACGTAACGTCTGAATAACCGTACTTACTATGGTTGAAGCGATGTTAAAATCCCGACCACTCTGCGTGTTATCCTCAGACTCGTCAGAAAGACGTTAGTGTCACTGGCAAAACAGCAGTTCGACTAATCTAACGTATCTCTTAATCGTCACTGGCAAAACAGCAGTTCGACTAATTTAACGTATCTCTTAAGCGTCACTGGCAAAATAGCAGTTCGACCAATCTAAAATATATCTTAAGCGTCACTGGCAAAATAGCAGTTCGACCAATTTGCTTATATCTCAAATCTCTGAGATTATTTACACACCCTGAAACAGAGGGTTAAATGGTTCACCGCACAAAGGCGGGAACCACAAGTAGGTGACGTCATAACAAAAGCGAATCTTCCACCTTTGGAGTGGAAATTAGGCAATCGAAATCGGTTCATCCAGGTCGCGATATCTTAATCCGTATTGTTACTTTACGACTAACAACCGGAACTTACTTAGGCCTGTGGTCAAAGTATGTCCTTTGCCTTAAACTAATGATCTTTAACAAAATTTAGCATAGTTTTATTTTAATTTAGTACCATAGTTAATTATCTTATATCTTTGTACCTAGCGTAATTAAAATCTTTTCAATCTATATCTTTGTACCTAGCGTAATTAGAATTCTTTATTATCTTATATCTTCGTACCTAGCGTAAATAGAATTCTTTATTATCTTATATCTTTGTACTTAGCGTAATCAACTCAATCTTAGGTACACATCTTGTATCTTAGTACCTATAGTTTATTTATCTTGAATATTCTTAGGTGCATACCTTGTATCCTAGCATCTATGAATTAAGTGTTTTATCTTAACTCGATTTTAGGGCACGTATCCTAGTGTCTATAAATTTATCTTAACTCTGTATTGGTTTGAATGCATTATCTGAGTATGTATCCTAGAGACCGATGTTTTGGTCATCGGGTTGGCAGACGTTTGTGAAACCCCACGTTGGTTTCAAAGGGGGGGAAATGTTGCGGCTTGGTACATCCCTATCCAATAATCGACATTACCTTGACCCATTTCCCATCACTAGTCCTGCACCCGCAACTCGTTTTTGCATCGACCAGTAAGAAGAGTCAAAAAGTGCACGTTCAACAGTGAACAAGAGCGGTCGTCATTCGAATGTGACGTCCCAAAAGTCATCATCGCGTAGCCTTCAGACAAACAAAACGTCGTCGCGCGCCGTGTTGTAAAGAAACCCGGAAGCCGCGATCTTGGAGGTTCACGCGGCACTCAATGTACCTCGCGTAGTTGCCAAATCAGCAACATTATTAAACAATTGTGAAAACTAACATATCCCGCGTATCAAACAGTTCGCTCTGCAGAGTGTTAAGTGTCGACGGGTGCCATCCTCGGTAAGTCCCTTCCTTTTATCATTCTGTAGCATTCACCTTCACCCAGCGGGTTTCGAAGCTCTCTGCCGGCCAGGAACCGAACTCGGCCTGACGTCGAGGGTGGATGAATGCGTCAACAATAGTTTTACGTGGCGTGTCATCAAATATACAGTCCATTGCTCTATTTCCTATCTACCAACCGAATGGTGTGTGTCCGAAAAGGAGCACCATCTCAGCCTTCTGCTCGAATACGCACCAATCAGTTTTTTTATTGTGAATTTTATAAAGTGGAATTGACAAATACTTTGCCAGCCCATGTGTTATCTCCATCCTATAGCACCTTTGGCCGGCATAGTGATGGCGACTGGGGCAGCCGTGAAGACTCGGTTTTTGCAGTATTCAGCACTCTTGGACCTCTTTTCGCTTACCATCAGGCAGACCGAGGATAGAGTTGAGTCACAATAAAAAAAACTTGTCTTATAGGGAGGTTTAAGAGCGCCGACTACTGAAAACCCATTTCAATATAGGGTTGCCTCAGTTGCTGACACTATAACATTCAAGCTGATTCGCCAAAACGCGACTGAGTCACTTCACGGTCTGTATACTTACCCTGAACACCAAATGTCTACAATTCTTATCTATGGTTATATGCTATAGATTCATTATTCCATACATTAAAGTGTATTTCTGATCGTGACTGCAGACTGTACTACTGGTTTGTATGAATCTGCGGCTGCACCATACAGATGTGTGGTCTGCCATCGGAATTACTCTTTAATCTATGGAATAATGAAGGAAGCAAAAGAGTTGTGTCAGAATTATGGAAAGTGATGTTCTGTTGTAAAATGGATGATGTCTTAAGTCAACAATGTAACTTTCATTTTTCAGCAACCGCAGCAGATCAAGTTCTGCAGGAAGTTCCCGTCACAGTTCACCTGATAAAGGATCCCGGAATGCATCTCGAAACAGGTATCTATTGTTCGAATAACCTGATTTAAACTCTTAAACTACTCCAGTAGGCAGATATTTTTTAAATAGAAATGTAACCTTTGACCAGCATAGTCACAGCGACTGAGATAACTGTAAGATGACTTTTTCATCAGTTGTCGGCACTCTTGGAGGTTATCATCTGATTTGCCTAATAGTAAACAAGGGCAAGCCACGATCCAAAAGCGCTAGCGACTGAAAAAACTGATTTAGCCTCAGTCGCTATAATAAAAATCAACATAATTTTGGACGTTTTTAAACTTTTCTATAGGGGCCTTAATTTTTAAATTGTTAATATTGATTTTATTTTTGTTTTCTTAGGTCTCGGTCAGGCAGTGCAGTATCTGTGAAATCCAGAAGCAGGTCCAGGTCTAAGAGTGGATCACATTCCAGAAGCCCATCACCTGATGAACATAGGCAAGTAAATTGTCTACACTTTTTCGGACAGTTTTTTTTTAACAAATTTAAAATATCAAGGATCTTATTGTAAAATTCAATGGAAGAACCAATGAATGTTTTTTTTACTGATGTCAATCTAAATCTAGGCTCTGTTAGTCCACTCCTAACACGTAAGGCGAGGGGGCTCCTTTCGCTGACACTTTGCAGGCTATTACTTTTGTAATGAAATGAACTTTATTTTTAGGATACATGGCATACATTATTCACGTTTATCAAGTTGATTCACATTTCTTACATACCTCAAATTTCAATTCTTTAAGATTTAAATCGTAAATCCTTTCTGTTAATCATATGTACAACTTCAAAGACAAAAAAATCTAGTCGAGTCTGTGTAAGCCGAAATGTCGCGCCCCTCCACTGCATTTAAGCACACGTGCGAATATAGAATATGAATGCAACGCACCGAAAATGCAATTGTAATGCTGTTAGACACAAAAGGAGGAGCATTTTAAGAAAGTATAGTAGTATAGTTAGTAATATTTGTGTTCGATCATTTAAATAAGCTAATAAAATGGAGGGGCGCGTCAGTTATAGTTAGACAAGCTACACTTGCCTATGATAGTCTTAATAACTTTTTCTATGTGTTAATAATTGAGTCTATTTTTTTAGGTCTCGGTCAGGCAGTGCAGTATCCATGAAATCCAGAAGCAGGTCCAGGTCTAAGAGTGGATCACATTCCAGAAGCCCATCACCTGATGAAGCTAAGTAAGTTATCATTTACCATTCATCATTCGGCTGTGTTGCTAAGGCCATAGTTACTAGCCCATATGTTCTCCCCATCCTATAACATTTTGTTCTATAGCCCATATCATATATCCTTCTATATCCTATTAGTTTTATATCCTATAGCCCATATATTCTTCCCATCCTATAACTTTATGTTCTATAGCCCATATCATATATCCTTCTATATCCTATTAGTTTTATATCCTATAGCCCATATATTCTCCTCATCCTATAACTTTATGTTCTATAGCCCATATCATATATCCTTCTATATCCTATTAGTTTTATATCCTATAGCCCATATTTTCTCCCCATCCTATAACTTTATGTTCTATAGCCCATATCATATATCCTTCTATATCCTATTAGTTTTATATCCTATAGCCCATATTTTCTCCCCATCCTATAACTTTATGTTCTATAGCCCATATCATATATCCTTCTATATCCTATTAGTTTTATATCCTATAGCCCATATATTCTTCCCATCCTATAACTTTATGTTCTATAGCCCATATCATATATCCTTCTATATCCTATTAGTTTTATATCCTATAGCCCATATATTCTTCCCATCCTATAACTTTATGTTCTATAGCCCATATCATATATCCTTCTATATCCTATTAGTTTTATATCCTATAGCCCATATATTCTCCTCATCCTATAACTTTATGTTCTATAGCCCATATCATATATCCTTCTATATCCTATTAGTTTTATATCCTATAGCCCATATATTCTTCCCATCCTATAACTTTATGTTCTATAGCCCATATCATATATCCTTCTATATCCTATTAGTTTTATATCCTATAGCCCATATATTCTCCTCATCCTATAACTTTATGTTCTATAGCCCATATCATATATCCTTTTATATCCTATTAGTTTTATATCCTATAGCCCATATATTCTTCCCATCCTATAACTTTATGTTCTATAGCCCATATCATATATCCTTCTATATCCTATTAGTTTTATATCCTATAGCCCATATTTTCTCCCCATCCTATAACTTTATGTTCTATAGCCCATATCATATATCCTTCTATATCCTATTAGTTTTATATCCTATAGCCCATATATTCTTCCCATCCTATAACTTTATGTTCTATAGCCCATATCATATATCCTTCTATATCCTATTAGTTTTATATCCTATAGCCCATATTTTCTCCCCATCCTATAACTTTATGTTCTATAGCCCATATCATATATCCTTCTATATCCTATTAGTTTTATATCCTATAGCCCATATATTCTCCCCCTTCTATAACATTTTCTTCTATAGCCCATATCGTATCAACACAAGTATCGAAACTACCATTTATATATTTTTTCATCATTGGACATTACAAAAATAGTACATAGAAGCCCAAAATGAATATTAGGTACATATTCTTTTAGGTACATAATAACTAGGTATTTTGTCGTACCATAATATTGTCAATATTGTATTGACAATAATTTTGTACGTGTGCGGTTAGCCTATGTCTCTGCCATTTTTCCTTGCTATTTCTCTCGCCTCTCGTCAAGTATGACCACGAAGTGAGATAAGGCGACCGTGGTGTAGTGGCAGTGCAATGGTTACGCAAACTGAGAGCACGAGTATCTTTGATATATGTACTTTGGTTGTTCTGTTTCTATGATACAAACACTTTAGTAGCTTAGTATAGAAATGTAATTTTAAAAAAACCGTGTTGTAGTGGTAGTGCAGTGGTTACACAAACCGAGAGCACAAGTTCGGGACCACCCACCAGTACCAATGTATCTTTGATATATGTACTTTGGTTGTCCTGTTTCTATGATACAAACACTTTAGTAGCTTAGTATTGAAATGTAGTTTAAAAAATTAAAAAATAATTTAAAAAAAAATTACCTTCTGACGTAAGTCTCTCGCATTCTTCATTAACCTAATATTTATTGCAGGTCTAGAGATGGGTCACCCTCTATGGAAATTGATACAGCGAAATCTAGAAGTGCAAGTCCTGATAGAAAATCTGCTTCGAAGTCGCCTAAAGGTCTGTTATAAAATGTTACATACTTTTTTTTAACGTGGCTCCACATGTAAAAGCACCTTTAATTTAAAACTAAAGCCTGATTAATTTAAAACTAACAAATTCTTCCATCAATCAATCAAATTGTCACGCCTCTTTCCCATAGGGATATGCAGAGACAATTGAACAACACTTGCCACTGTCCTGACACAACTCCTATTTTCCATCAAAAGCTATTAAAATCTAAAAACACCTCAAACGCTAAGACCATATTTTGGCTATACAATTTTATATAATATATGAAATATAACCAAAATATAGTGCGTCTGTAATTTTTTTATAATAAGCTACTATAAATGGAAACAATCAATCAATCAAATTATCACGCCTTTGTCCCACAAGGATACTGAGAAACGATGGAGCGCCACTTGCCACAATTCTGCCACAACTCCTTGGCTTCCCTCACATATACAGTGTGTGGGAGGACTTTACGACAATAAATTAAAACAGCGTCAATATTACTTCATAGGATACTTTAAAAAATATCAAATAAATTCTATCATCAAATTTAAAAAATATTTTTTTCAAACAAACTTAATACCATAAAAATAATAAAACACCATTAGTGTACCTATAGTCACTGACCTGTGATAAGAGCGGCAACAGCGCACTTGTCATCGTACCTACGTAACGTACTCCTCGGGGACTTTTGGCGGTAATGATGAACAAAACTAATCACACTAAAATACTTACATTTTTTTCTCAAAATACAAAACACAATCAATGACATTCTTTATATCTGCGAACTCCTGTGTATTCATGTATTTATGCGATACATTTTAAAAAACTATAAGTAGTATGTATTTAACCCAATTAACCCAAAGTAAGTGTCTCTTCTAGATCGTCACAATAATGATAAAGCGTCCAGTTTCGCACAATTCACTACACAATAAATCTAATGTTATAATTGTCATAATAATAAAACATGGCCAGTTTCGCACAATTAATTCACTACTATACGTAAGGACGCACAACGTCACAGGAAGCTGGTGATGCACTGACTGACACTGACCTACTTAAATAAAGTTTAAACAAAAAGCGACTAACATAGAAATAAAACAAAATATTTTTATCCCTTTCGAACATACTTAATTCTCAATAGACATGAGTGTGTAATAAGGAGTTTCTTCAGTTTGCATTATTTTAAACTGCATAGGTAGTTTTAATAAAAATAACGATGCCAGGGTCCTTCACCTGTGTCATATGGGTCAGTAACAAATACAGCATGTAGAAAAATTGCAAAATAAAAAATAATGTCTTGTGGCTAAAGTAATGGATATTTTTGAATGATTTTTTAAATGTGGTTTGAGAACATTATTAGCTCTCCGGGTTTTAATTTATTGTCGTAAAATCCCCCCACACACTGTATACAATTCTCTTCATACAAGCTCTAGAGTTATGGGCACTAGGCAACCTAGCTTTCTTGAGGATGTTTCTGAACATCATATTATTATAAAGCTAAAAAAATACTACAGAAATTCATAAATCCGATGTGGATGGATGCAATAAACAGACAGATTTTTGACCAAATCGGAGACATTCTTAAGAGCGCTGGGTTGCCTAGTGCCCATAACCGTAGAGCTGCCCCCCTAGCACGGCAATCCAAGAAACAAGATAAAGACCTGCAAAGTATATCAATGCAACTCATTTTAACCAGAGCAGTGCAAAAAATGTCCAAAAAAGACATTTAAGTTTATGTTAAACTTCACACAAAACAATGTTGAACACTTATTTATTATTATTTTTTGAACATTTTGATGTGCCGGCCTATTATATTATTTTGAATGAGATACTATGATATTCCTTGCAGCTCTTTATCTTGTTTCTTGAATTGCCGTGCTAGGGGGGCTGTATGAAGAGAATTGTGGATGTGAGGGAGTTGTGTCAGGATCATGGCAAGTGGACGAACGGTTTAGCGACTGGTTTGTTGCGCGTAAAGTCCCGGGTTCGATCCCCGGCCGGAGCAAATGTTTGTTTCATAGCTTTTATTTGTAATATTTAATTGTATTATATATTGCAAATATTTGTTAATAAAAAAAAGAGATGGATATTTGCTTCGGGTCTGGTTTTCAAAGAGTGGTAGGCAGTGGTACCCAGTCTGCCGATCCGGAGTAGTACCACCACTTACAAGTATACAGACCGTGAAGTGATTTGGTCACGTTTCGGGATCAGCTTGTAAGTTGCCGGTTCCATCTAGGCCGGCATAGTGAATGTGATTGCTACTCACAGTTATTGAATTGTAGTAGCAGTCCATTCATTCATGGACCACACTTTGGCTTAACATCAAGCGGGGTGCTGTCATATGTCAAGTCACAATAAAAAAAAATTAAAAAAAGTGGCACTCTATTGTCTCTGCCTATCCCTGTAGGAAAAAGGCGTGACAATTTGATTGATTGTCTTATAGATACAGAATAAACAAATAACATTTATCTAAGATACATTAGTACCGGCTGTATATTAGATATATAAGATACAGTCGGTATCTTACCACTACACTATGGTCTTCTCAATTCACATATTCTAACTACTTTAAACTATTTAGGTGCCCGGAAAAGTCGTTCAAGATCAAAATCCAGATCCAAGTCACGTTCTAGATCCAAATCTGAAGGTACTGCAGCAAGCCGATCTAGATCCAGGTCGGCGGGATCTAAAAAGTCTAGATCAAGATCTAGGTCTGGATCCGCCGGGTCGAAGAAATCCAGGTCCCGGTCAAGATCCAATCCAAGGTCCCCATCTGCTGGATCTAAAAAATCTCGGTCCAGGTCTCGGAGCGGTGCTGGTTCAAGAATAAGTCGTTCGCGATCCAGATCTGCTGACTCTAGAAAATCTAGATCAAGATCTGGTTCTGTTAGATCCAGAAAGTCTGGATCACGTTCTATGTCTAGGTCTTTAGGATCTAGGAAGTCTGCATCGAGGTCTAGATCAAGATCTAAATCAGTTAATACTGGTAAGTTTTTTATGGCTCGACAAATACAATTTGCATGCTACTACGTGTTACTACTGTAAGTAGCAGTCACATCCGACGATTTGACGATTTTGACGACAGGCGGGGACGAACGGTTTAGCGGTTGGTTTGTTGCGCGTAAAGTCCCGGGTTCGATTCCGGTCGGAGCAAATATTTGTTAATAAAAAAAGAGATGGATATTTACTTCGGGTCTGGTTATCAGAGTGGTAGGCAGTAGTACCCAGTCTGCCAATCCGGGGTAGTACCACCACTTACAGACCATGAAGTGATTTGGTCACATTTCGGGATCAGCTTGTAAGTTGCCGGTTACATCTAGGCCGGCATAGTGGATGTGATTGCTACTCACAGTTATTGAATTGTAGTAGCAGTGACATTCATTCATGGACCACACTTCGGCTAAACATCAAGCGGGGTGCTGTCATATGTCGATTCACAATAAAAAAATTAAAAAAACATCCATTATGCAACCTAGTTGGAATTTTCCGTAAGGTACATATAGCTTTCTGCGTCCTCTATCGCCTATACCACAGAAAATGTTCCAAAGAGCTCTTTAACCTCTTTAAAGAAACGCGACTAAATATCACTTCACGGTCGGTATACTTGTAAGTGGTGGTACTACCCCAGGTCGGTAGACTGGTCAAATAACTATTAGCCGAATACGGAATAAGGTATACTGGCTCTTAAAAGAGATTTTGATTTCAGAAAAAGCAAGAAAAAGCCGTTCACGCTCTAGATCTGGGTCTAGGAAGTCCAGGTCTGGGTCCAGGTCAAGCCGTAGTGGATCACGAAGTAGGTCCCGTTCCCGCAGTCGCTCCAGGTCTAGAAGTAGGTCGAAATCTGGATCGAGATCCAGGTCCAGGTCATCTGGATCCGCTAGGTCTCGTTCAGGATCCGCTAAGAGTGTATCTAGGTAAGTTTATGATATAGAAAATTATACAAATTCATATTTTAGAAATTACACTAATGTATGGAAGTCAATGTTGGGTGTGGCAGAAAAAGCATGAGAGTAGAAACAACGCTGTAGAAATGCGGTCGTTAGGGAGTGTATGTAAAGTGACGATAGCGGATAGAATAAGGAATAGCACACTGAATTAGACCGCACTCCAGCTTAACATCATGCGGGGTGTCGTCATATGATAATCCATAATAATGTGCAGTAGTACCACTATTTTTAACTGTAAAGTGACTAAATCGCTTTTCTGGATCTGGCTGAAAGTTGCCGGTATACAGTTAGGCAGACATAGTGGATGCGATTGTGTGGTGTGTATAGTCAAAAAGTTTTTTTATTGTGACTCGACATATGACAGCACCCCGCTTGGTGTTAAACTGGAGTGTGGTCCATGAATGAATATCACTGCTACTACAATTTAACAACTGTCAGTAGCAATCACATCCATTATGCCGACCTTGTTAGAACCGGCAACTTACAAGCTGATCACGAAACGCGACCAAGTCACTTCACAGTCTAAGTGGTGGTACTACCCCGGATCGGCAGACTGAGTACCACTGCCTACCACTCTTTCGATGTGTCCATGAATGGAGACGACTGCTACTACAGGTATTGTAGTAGCAATACCTGTTGTTACTACAATACCTGTTTGTATTTTCTATAATCAGTTTGTTATTTTCTGTAATCAGGTCGCGTTCCCGCTCTGGCTCCCGGTCTGGTTCGGAATCGCCTACGCGCAAAGGTATGTAGCATCTTCGGCGAAACGCAGCAACAACCGATCAATTTTAACCGTCACTCGGCACCGCATTTACCCATAGGCCAGTGTCCAACATTTCTAAAAATTTTATTCTCCCATAAAATTTTGACGACAGGCGTGGACGAACGGTTTAGCGACTGGTTTGTTGCGCGTAAAGTCCCGGGTTCGATCCCCGGTCGGAGCAAATATTTGTTTCATAGCTTTTATTTGTAATATTTAATATTTAATTGTATTATATATTGCAAATATTTGTTAATAAAAAAAAAGAGATGGATATTTGCTTCGGGTCTGGTTATCAAAGAGTGGTAGGCAGTGGTACTCAGTCTGCCGATCCGGGGTAGTACCACCACTTACAAGTATACAGACCGTGAAGTGATTTGGTCACGTTTCGGGATCAGCTTGTAAGTTACCGGTTCCATCTAGGGGACCACACTCTGGCTTAACATCAAGCGGGGTGCTGTCATATGTCGAGTCACAATAATAAAAAAAAATATATAAATGATCATAGCATAGAATTTGCCTTTTTTGTTAAATTTGTCACCGATATCTAGCATTGCATTAAAAAACTCAAAGCGAAAGGGTTAAAGTCGTGTCGAGTCCATTTTTAAATTGCCCTCTTAACTATCAAATTGCCCCCCTGTTGGGCGTGGGCCCTACGTTGGGAAACACTGCCATAGGCTATAAATATATCGTAGAGCCACGACCACAAAGTCGGGTAAGTGTCCATTTGTGATGGGAGCCTACAAATGCGTAGAGTTGGTTAGGTAGGTGAAAGAAAAAGTGGAAAATTGCACTACTGTGTTTTTTTTTACTTGGCAGAAGAAGTAAACAAACATAAAAACCTTATTATTTTCCCATGCCCTTTATCTAAGAAAAAAATGTTTTTATCTGTTTCAAGCCATCAAAAGCGAATAACAACGGTTTTAAACTGTTAAAACCGGTCGGAGCAGAAATTTGATTTGTTCCTTTTATTTATAATTTATTTTGTTACAGAAACAAAACGTCGTACTGTACGTCTGGCGTCTGATGATGAAGGTGATGAGGCTACCCCTAAGGAGGACGCAGCCACTGAGCAAGCCCCTGAAAAGTCAAATGTTGTTGATTCATCAGATGATGACAGACCTGATGATAATAAAGGGTAAGATATATTCATATTCTTTCTTTGGCCGGCATACTGACGGCGACTGAGGCAGCCGTGAACTAACTCAGTCATAATTTAAAAAATGCCTAGTACCCATAATCGTAGAGCTTGTATAAAAATAATTATGGCTGTGAAGGAAGCGAGGAAGTTGTGTCAGGATCGTGGCAAGTAGCCATCCATTGTCTAACATTACCCTGTGGGAAAAGCCGTGACAATTTGATTGATTGATTGATTAATAATGTGTGTTTTTTTTTCAGAAGTGACATGATGAGCGGCATGTCTGACTTTGACATAATGATGTCGCGCAAAAAGGAGGAGAGGCGTGGTAGAAAGAGACGGAGAGACATTGATATTATAAACGACAACGATGATTTGATTGCGCATTTGTTGCAGCAAATGAGGCAGGCAGCTGAGGTAAGGCAACGCAAAGCTTATACGGCGTTCTTACGGAGCGAATTTAGTTGTTCAACTGCAAAATCGTTCGCGATTTGAACCGTCTGAACAGACTGGCAATGAAGTTGAAGCAATAAATATCGTTTCAACAAAAATTAAAGACCTTTCGCCTTTAATTGATTCAATTAGCCATTGAGCGACCGTGGTGTAGTGGCTACGTAAGACGAGTGGCACAGGTTCGAAACCACTCACCAGTACCAATGTATCTTTGATATATGTACTTTGGTTGTCCTGTTTCTATGATACAAGCACTTTAGTAGTTCGTTCTACTCGCATTGAATAATCAGTCAGTCAATCAGCGCAAAATAAAAGCTATGAAACAAACATTTGCCCCGACCGGGAATCGAACCCGGGAATTTACGCGTAACAAACTGGCGTAACAATAATCTTTGTCTTAACAGGAGGACCGGGAATTGAATAAGCGTAACTTGCCTGCTGTCAAAAAGGTGTCACTTTTAAAACAGGCAATGTCTCAGTTGATCAAAAAGGATTTGCAATTGGCCTTCCTGGAACATGCTGCTCTGAATGTCCTCTGTGACTGGTTGGCGCCTTTGCCATCCAGAGCGTTACCCTGCTTGCTGATAAGAGAGAATCTACTCAAATTATTACTAGATGTAAGTATAGTTTTTTTTATTGTGACTCGACATATGACAGCACCCCTCTTGATAAGCTGGAGTGTGGTCATATGAATGGATGTCACTGCTGCCACAATTCAATAACTGTGAGTAGCAATCACATCCATTATGCCGGCTAACGATAAATGCTAACTATGCGACCGTGGTGTAGTGGTAGTGCAATGGTTACGCAAACCGAAAGCACGGATTCAAACCCACTTGCCGGTACCAATGTATCTTTGATATATGTATATGGTGGTCCTGTTTCTATGATACACAAGCACTTTAGTAGCTTAGTATAGAAATGTAAATAATGAAAAAAAGTGTGTTGTTTCTAATTTATTTTTATTTTTATTGTGACTCGACATATGACAGCACCCCGCTTGATGTTAAGCCAGAGTGTGGTCCATGAATGAATGTCACTGCTACTACAATTCAATAACTATGAGTAGCAATCACATCCACTATGCCGGCCTAGATGGAACCGGCTACTTACAAGCTGATCCCGAAACGTGACCAAATCACTTCACGGTCTGTATACTTGTAAGTGGTGGTACTACCCTGGATCGGCAGACTGGGTACCACTGCCTACCACTCTTTGATAACCAGACCCGAAGCAAATATCCATCTCTTTTTTTTTAATAACAAATATTTGCAATATTTAATATTATTAAATATTACAAATAAAACATTATATAAAATATTATATATAAAACAAATATTTGCTTCGACCGGGGATCGAACCCGGGATTTTGGGCGCAACAAACCAATCGCTAATTGTTTGTATTGCAGTTTCCGACGATAGACAAATCATTATTGAAGCAAAGTGGTATTGGCAAAGCTGTTATGTATTTATATAAGCATCCGAAAGAGACAAAACAGAATAAAGAAAGAGCTGGAAGACTAATATCAGAGTGGGCGAGGCCTATATTTAATCTATCTACTGATTTTAAAGGTAATTTCATACACATACTTATTATCAATCAATCAAATTGTCACGCCTTTTTCCACAGAAATTGGCAGAGGAAATGAAGTGCCTCTTGCCACGATACTGACACCACTCCCTCCCTCCCCTTACATTCACAATTCTCTTTATACAAATTCTACGATTATAAGTAAAAGGCAGGAATAGGTAGAGACAATGGAGCGCCACTTGCCACGATCCTAACACAACTTCCTCCTTCCCCTTACATTCTTTGTAAGTTTTTCTTATTTGTCTTTATACAGTTGTCTTTATACAAGTTCTACGATTATAAGCACTAGGCAGGAATAGGTAGACACAATGGATCGCCACTTGCCACGATCCTGACACAACTTCCTCCTTCCCCTTACATTCACAATTCTCTTCATACAAGCTCTACAATTCTGGGCACTAGGCAACCCAGCTTAACATCAGGCGGGGTCACAATAAAAAATTGTAGACCCTCCCAGACTTATTCTATTCAACATATTTTTTCCTTGTTACTAGCAATGACGCGTGAGGAGAGGCAAGCTCGCGACCAGGCCATGGCGGGTAACAAAAGAGATACTCCTGGGCCATCAAAGAAACAAGCTTTTGAAGATAATAGGTAATTTTCACTTGTTGCTTTTAAGCTGCGCAGTATAAGGATCGGCAGTTAAGCAGAGCGCTGACTTTTAAGCTGCGCAGTACAAGGATCGGCAGTTAAGCATAACGCTGACTTTTAAGCTGCGCAGTACAAGGATCGGCAGTTTAGCAGAACGCTGACTTTTAAGCTACGTAGTATAAGGATCGGCAGTTTAGCAGAAAGCTGACTTTTAAGCTGCGCAGTATAAGGATCGGCAGTTAAGCAGAACGCTGACTTTTAAGCTGCGCAGTATAAGGATCGGCAGTTAAGCAGAAAGCTGACTTTTAAGCTGCGCAGTATAAGGATCGGCAGTTTAGCAGAAAGCTGACTTTTAAGCTGTGCAGTATGAGGATCGGCAGTTAAGCAGAGCGCTGAATTATAAGGATCGGCAGTTAAGCAGAGCGCTGACTTTTAAGCTGCGCAGTATAAGGATCGGCAGTTAAGCAGAACGCTGACTTTTAAGCTGCGCAGTATAAGGATCGGCAGTTAAGCAGAACGCTGACTTTTAAGCTACGTAGTATAAAGATCGGCAGATAAAAAGATTACATGTATTCTCTCCTTCCTATACCCTTGGGTCCTATAAGCGATGCGAAAATAAGCCCTTTTTGCCGGCATAGTGACGGCAAAAGGGGCTGCCGTGAACTCAGCCGGTTTTTTCCGTCGTCGGCACTCTTGGACCTCGTTTTGCTGACCATCAGGCGGGTCGAGGTCAGATTTCGAGTCGCAATCTGTCATTAAACTTGCCCATGTAGGTACCGTTAAGTTTATTTTAATGCAATAAATGATTTAAATAAATAAATGTCGAAAGTTTGTTTACAACTTTTGCCAAGTAAGGAAAAATGTACAATAATTTGTTTGTTGGCCATTCCAGAACTCTTCGTCCAGGTGACCCAGGTTGGATAGCCCGTGCCAGGGTACCCATGCCCAGTAACAAGGACTACGTTGTTAGACCAAAGTCAACGTGCGAAGTTGATATGAGTAGAGTGAGTATACGTTCATTTTCTTAGTGCCGCGACATTAAAGAGTGGTAGGCAGTGGTACCCAGTCTGCCGATCCGGCGTAGTACCACCACTTACAAGTATACGGACCGTGAAGTGATTTAGTCGGGATCAGCTTGTAAGTTGCCGGTTTCAACTAGGCCGGCATAGTGGATGTGATTGCTACTTTTATTTTTTTATTTTTTTTTATTGTGACTCGACATTTGACATCGACCTGCCTGATGATAAGCAAGAGGAGATCCAAAAGTGCAGACGATTGAAACAACCGAGTTAGTACACGGCTGTCTCAGCCGCCGTCACTATGCCGGCCAAACACTACTGCCGGCTTACAGTTATTGAATTGTAGTGGCAGTGACATCCATTCATGGACCACACTCCAGCTTAACGTCATCCAGGGTGCTGTCATATGTTAAGTCACAATAAAAAAATAAAAAAACATAATGCTGCTGTGGTGTAGTGGTAATGCAATGATTACGCAAACATTGTAATGATTGCTCTCGGCACGGGTTCAAAACCACTTGCCGACGAATTTTTAAGAAGAAGTACTTTACTTTGCCTGATGCTTAGCTAGACGAGGTTCAAAAGATAAGACGCCAACGTCTGAAATAACGACTCAGTCACGGTTGCCTCAGTAGCCATCACTATGCAGGCCGAAAATATGTCTCCAAATTGGTCGGAGGTCTCCAAGCTCCTGAGCTTGCCTAAACGAGATAGTAAGCATTATATTAAGGACTTAATTATATTAAAAGTTTAATATGCATATCAAAATAGTTTAGTTTAATGTACCAAGATTACAATGTAATTGGAATATATCCTTTATTTTGCATAGTTTAGGTGTGCAAAATGATCGAACTATAATTATGACAGACAAGCAGAACAAATATTGCGTTGATTGACAGACGATACAAAATTCATATCTTATTTTCCAAATAACTCAATTGCACATCAATTTAAAGCAAAATTGTCATTATTTTTATCAACACAAGTATCGAAACTACCATTTATATAATTTTTCTATCATTGGACATTACAAAAGTAATACATAAAAGCCCAAAATGAATGATGTTCTTTGTTTAATTCAATAAAATACTTCAATTACAGATAAGCAAAAAGAAAATGACTCGGTATGAGAAGCAGATGAAGAAGTTTATTGACCAGAAGCGACTTAAGGCTGGCTCTAGGAGAGCTGTCGAGATTTCCATCGAGGGACGGAAGATGGCGCTTTAGACATAGAAATTAATTTAATTATAATTAATAACTAAATAATAAGTTATTCATAAAATATTATTATTGATTTAGTATAATAATTGCCGGGTAAAGCAAGGCAGGCATAGTGGATGCGACGAGTGGATGACTACTCACTTTACTGTTGTAGCAGTCGCTTCTAATCTTGGATTGGACTCTAGCTTAACTTAAGGCGGAGTGCTGCCATATGTCGAGTCATAATAATAGTAATAAATTAAACGGGTTGCGCTCCGGGAGTGCCGGCAGAAGTGAAAACTTAAATATTAACGTTGTGCAATTTTGATATTTTGGGATGGTTAGGGAATAATTTTGCACGAATTGCTTTAATTATCAGTATAAAAGTCCTATCAGTTATGTGGTAATATACAATATTCATTTATTGCGCTATCGTACACAAACATGATAATTTTTATTACATTAAAAATTTAACACTTCAGAACTATTCAGAAACAGCAGGCGCAGGCATACATTTTCGCCGTGCGGTAGAAAGAGAGGTAAATACTTCCTCTCCTACGCCGCGCCGTCCCTCCGTCTTACAAATTTTCGATCAGGTCACGTGTGTTGACGCTAGTTTAACATTTTTACCTATCATAAAAAGTGCACAACGCAGCTAAAGAAGTTTTCACTTCAATAATATATCTAAGTCGTTATTTTCTTCTGTAGTCGGCACTTTTGGATCTCCCTTTGCTTAACATCAGGTAACTGAAGACCAGATGTTGAGTCACAATAAAAAAAATGTGTTTGTATCTGTCATAATCATTAGGTTGTTAACATTTATTTAACCTGACCGCTTACTCAAGCTGAATTGGCAATGGGCTGGCCACATCGCTCGAAGAACCGACAACTGATGAGGAAAAAAGGTTCTAGAGTGGAGACCACGACACAAACGCAGCTTAGGTAGGCCTCCCACTAGGTGGACTGACGACATAGTGAAAGTCACGGGTAACCAGTGGATGCAACTGGCATCTCGGCTTTCTAAGGGGGAGCCTTATGTTCAGCAGTGGAGGCCTTCCGGCTGATGATGATGTGACCACTTTCTCGGTCAGTACGGTTAGCACTAGTATCGTCTATTTTTATTAGAATCCTTGATCTTGCTGACTCTACTAGTAGTTGAAATACAGCCTGTTATGTGTAAGGTTCTAAATCAATTGAGAAAAAGGAGACCGTGGTGTAGTGGCAGTGAAATGGTTTCGCAAACTGAGAGCACGTAATACGTTTATCAATCAAATGGACACGCCTCTTCCCCGCAGGGATAGACAGAGACAATGGAGCGCCACTTGCCACGATCCTGACACTACTCCCTCGCTTCCTTCACATTCACAATTCTCTACATTAAATATATTTTTTAAATGTTTTTTAATACGAAATTGTAGGCGTGGCGTATTGGTTAAGACAATAGCCCGCTACGCGTATTGTCCCAGGTTCGATTCCCATTCGGAGTAAAGATTGGTTTTATTGCATTTGTTTGTAATATTTAATAATTAGATTGCGTATTACAAAAAAAAGGCAGATACTTGCCCAGGGTCTGGTCAACCATCAACCTTAGTTGATGCATATTGAAAATATTGAATAAATGAAACAATACAGTACAAACTAAAAAATATATGAGGGGTTTAGACAAATTGACAAAGAAAATTAGAAGAAATTCTGCAGACTAATAACAGTAATAAAACGGCGTAGTAACTCTGACTGAGGCAGTTGTGAACTGAAACATTTTTTCAGTCGTCGACGCTCAGTTAATTCCCCTTTACCATCAGACAAGATCAGATGTCGGGTCTTAATAAAAATTAATTCAATCGTCTACAACTGATTTCTCTATTAAATCGATAAAAAGATCGTTTTTCTCAATCAATCAATCAAATTTTTCCACGCCTTTTTCCCACAGGGATAGGCAGAGACAATCGATTTTCTTTGAGTTCAAATTGCAAACGATTCAAACAGGATTGTGCTTGCGACAGTATCCGTATGACTTTGACAAAAGAAATAAAAAGGTATTTTTAGTTCTTAATTAGTTTTAAATAAATGTAATTATAACTTTGTCAATAAATATATTTAAAAACATCATATGGCTGTTTATTTGAAATTCCAAAGGTCCACCGACTTTCTACCAAAAGTTCAATTTACATAACAATCAAATTGTCACGCCTTTTCCACAGGGATAGACAGATACAATGAAGCGCCACTTGCCACGATCCTGACAAATACAATTCTCTTATAGTTATGGGCACTAGGCAACACAGATTTCTTGAGGATGTCTCCGATTTGGTCGGAAAACAACCTCCTGATTTTACTTCTATTAACGCATCTCATCATCCACTTGAGTTTTATAAATTCCTGAATTAAACAAATTTTATGCGGCTTACTATCGTGTTTATTTTGGTTTTGATGTTGTATTTATCAATCAATCAATCAAATTGTCACGCCTTTTTCCCACAGGGATAGGCAGAGACAATGGAGCGCCACTTACCACGATCCTTACACAGCTCCCTTGCTTCCTTCACATCCAGAATTCTCTTCATACAGGCTCTGTGGTAAAAATCTGATGTGGATGGATGCGTTAAACAAGGCAGGCCCAGGAGAGTGTTTTCCGACCAAATCGGAGACATCCTCAAGAAAGCTAGGTTGCCTAGTGCCCATAACCACAGAGCCTGTTGTATTAAATATTGCAAATATTTGTTAACGAAAAAAAAAGAGGTGGATATTTGGTTCGGGTCTGGTTATCAGAGTGGTAGGCAGTATACAGACCGTGAAGGGATTAAGTCGCGTTTCGAGATCAGCTTGTAAGTTGCCGGTTCCAACTAGTCCGGCATAGTAGATGTGATTGCTTCTAACAATTCTTGAATCAAGCGGAGTACTGTCATATGTCGGGTCACAATATGAAAATAGTTTATTTTAAATATAATTATTTATTTATATTTATAGTAATGTGGGGCTACTTCTGTGAGCCATTCTTCTTTGGTCGCCATTACGTCTCTCATGTACGTCTTGTCATTCATACTTTGAATATTGCAGAAAATAACCCTGAAATGAATATAATATAACTCTAAATTAATTGCATCCTTCAAGCGATGCGTGAAAAAGCACCTTAGGCCGGATAGTGACGGCGACTGAGGCGGCTGAGAACAAACTCGGTTTTCTCAGTCGTCGTTGCTCTTGGACCTCCTCTTGCTTATTTTTAGGCGGGACGAGGTCACATGTCGTGTCACAATAAAAAAAACATACAAATTAATTGATATAAGGCGACCGTGGTGTAGTGGCAGTGCAATAGCCGAAACCATTTCGGTGGTTCGAAATTATTTACCGGTACCAATGTATTTTTGATATATGTACTTTGGTTGTCCTATTTTTATGATACAAGCACTTTAGTAGCTTAGTGTAGAAATGTAAATAATAATAGAAATGTCACGCCTTTTCCCATGGGGATAGGCAGAGACAATGGAGCGTTACTCCCTCGCTTCTTTTACATCCACAGTTCTCTTCATACAAGCTCTATGGTTATGGGCACCAGGCAACCTAGCCAAACATATTTAGAATGAGTAAAAGTAGATTGACGAAAGGAATTTATTAATCTGATGTGGTTGGATGCGTTAATCGAGGCAGGCCCAGGAGGGTGATAATGACCAAATCGGAGACATTCCCAAGAAAGCTAGGTTGCCTAGTGCCCATAGCCGTAGAGCTTGTATGAAGAGAATTATATTTGTCAGGATCGTGGCAAGTGGCGCTTCTTTGTTTCTGCCTATCCCTGTGGAAGAAGGGCGTCCAGTCTGCCGAAAGCTAGTACCACCACTTACAAGTATCAAACCGTGAAGTGATTTAGTCGCGTTTCGGGATCAGCTTGTAAGTTGCCGGTTTCAACTAGGCCGGCATAGTGGATGTGACTGCTACTTACAGCAGTTATTAATATGTAGTATACGTACCACTGCGGTTGTGTTGTCCTATAAAGGCAGCTATCAGGACTGAGGTAGGTAGTGGCGCCTGTCAGGGTACGATATCCACCTGCGCTATGCAAATGGGCTGCGTTGGAAAAGAACGCCGAACAAACACATTTCATTATTCTTACACATTTTCCTGCAACAAAAAAACTCTCGGTAGCAATATTTTCTTAGATTTTGCGCGAACATTGATTAATGAATTAAACAAATTTTATGCGGCTTACTATCGCGTTTATTTGGTCTTCGTGACAACAATGGTTGCAAAGCTCTCGAAACGTCGGAATAATAAAAACATGTAAAATTAAAACCAAAATAAACGCGATAGTAAGCCGCATAAAATTTGTTTAATTCTTTAATTAAATGTTATTTAAAAAAAAAGAGGATATTTGCCCTGCGTTTAGTTATCAAAGAGTGGTAGGCAGTAGTACCCAGTCTGCCGATCCGGGGTAGGACCACCACTTACAATTGTACTAAGTCGCGTTTCGGAATCAACTTGTAAGTTTCCAACATAGTGGATGCGACTGTTGCATGCAATTGAATAACAGGAGTCGGCTTCATTTACAGACCGCACTGCAGCTTAACATCAGTTAGGTGCTGTCATATGTCGTGTCACAATAACAACAATACTTACCAGTGCCTAAATCAGGTCCTTCGTAAACTTTATTTTCAATCTTAAATTTGTTTTTAATTAATTTTTCTAAACTGTCCCTTATTTCTGTAGCCTGAAAGAAAGAAAATAAATGTGAAAAAAATACTCAAGGCGACCGTGGTGTAGTGGCAGTGCAATGGTTACGCAAACTCAGAGCACGGGTTCAAAACCACTTGCCGGTACCAATGTATTTTTGATATATGTTATCATCATATGGTTGTCCTGTTTCTATGATACAAGGCACTCTAGTAGATTAGTATAGAAATGTAAATTTAAAAAAAATGTTATCCAGAAGCTCATCGAGTATAGACAACTAAATTGAAACTATTAACTATGTTTCTTTCCTTCAAGACTTCTTCGAAAGAGTTTTAGTAAAGTTTTCCACTGGCTTACTAAAACCATCACCATCATGACGACAGGCGTGGACCAACGGTTTAGCGATTGGTTTGTTGCGCGTAAAGTCCCGGGTTCGATCCCCGGTCGAAGCAAATATTTGTTTCATAGCTTTTATTTGTAATATTTATTAATATTAAATATTGCAAATATTTGTTAATAAAAAAAAGAGATGGATATTTGCTTCGGGTCTGGTTATCAAAGAGTGGTAGGCAGTGGTACCCAGTCTGCCGATCCGGGGTAGTACCACCACTTACAAGTATACAGACCGTGAAGTGATTTGGTCACGTTTCGGGATCATCTTGTAAGTTGATGGTTCCATCTAGGCCGGCATATTGGATGTGATTGCTACTCACAGTTATTGAATTGTAGTAGCAGTGACATTCATTCATGGACCACACTTCGGCTTAACATCAAGCGGGGTGCTGTCATATGTCGAGTTACAATAAAAAAAAAACATATTTAACCTCATATAATCGTCGGTCAAATCACGAAGAGACGTATCTCAGTTTTTATACTTTTACAGTAGAGCGATTTTAAGGAAAATGTGTTTATACCTGGGGCTCTCCTTCAAAATTTAAAAGTTTTATAGACATATTAATTATATAATTTATGAACGGTATTATCTCTTTAGATGTCCTTATATTTATTTTTAATTAAGATGAACTAGTTTTTAAGTAATATAATTTTTAATAAATAAATATTTAGATACGTCCATTCGTGATAAGAAAAAATGGCATCAATCTCGTTTACGCCAAACAAATATGTATTATAAAACACCAAAATACGGTTTTATTGTTTATTATATTTAGAAAAGAAATGCAATAAACTCACACAAGGATAATATTAATAATGAGGTAGTGGCGTATAATAGATAATATGTTATTGGCTCCTTATCGAAGCGCACATCTACATCAGATCTATGACCGTAATTTTCATGTGAAATCTTATTTTCATTCGGTGTTTTATTTAATTGTTTAATATTGCGTGGGAGATTTTGATGCATCAGTTATCTGATTATTTGGATATGTTTCAGTATGTCTTGCTAAATATATAATATTCCTTTTCTTTTCTTTGTAACATCTCCCTCGGTACTTCGGACAGACTGAACATTTTAGGAACGACCCTTCTCAGCGACTTAAATTACAGTGACCACATCGGGAAGCCTCCTCTTACTGGCCCGCCTGACCGAAACTTGGCATCCTGCCTGAACAAGGTGCGGCGGTTCTTCACGCCAGATTCGCCAGCTACACAAGGTTCAAATTTGATTTTGCGCGGAGTACTGTTCGCACCTCTAGGACTGGTCTGCCAAGTATCTTCTTGATGCACTAGATTCATCGCAGCGCCCAGCTGACCAACTTATGGGAGATGCAGAGGCCCGCGAACTCTAAAGCCCCTGCAACTTCGCATAGATATAGCGGCTTTGTGCCTCTATCGCCTATACCACGGAGAATGTACCAAGGAGCTTTTTAACCTTGTTACTGCCTTGTCTTTACACGTTTGTAATACCCACACAGGTCGGGGGAAGCATCCACGTTTTGTCTTCGAATGCCGATTTCGAAGACAAACTAAAAAGTCGAACTAAAAGGTTCGGTTTGTCGTTTCTTTGTAAAACAATCGAAAAGTGGAATGCTTGCCCATGTGTTCTCTCCATCCTATAACCTTGGATTCTTTAAGTGATGCATAAAGAAGTAACTTTGGCCGACATAGTAATATTGACTGGGGCAACCATGAACTGACTCTGTTTTATTTAGTTGTTGGCTCTTTTGGACCTCCTCTTGTTAACCATCAAGGTGCGATTCCTGAATACGCAGACAGCTACACAACTGTGTAGCTGTCGCATGCACAACTGTGCAGTCGTTATAAAACGTTGCGTAATAAAGAATGTCAAACACTCATCTTTTGTTACTTTTCTTAGAAGAGGAGGAGACTACGATTTGTTTATGTTATTATTATACCTACATACTACAAGTAACAGAAAATCAATTAATTAAACTGACAATGGAGCGCCACTTACCACGATCCTTACACAACTCCCTTGCTTCCTTCACATCCACAATTCTCTTCATACAGGCTCTGTAGTTATGGGCAACCTAGCTTTCTTGAGAATGTCTCCGATTTGGTCAAAAAACACCCTCCTGTGCCTTCCTTGTTTAACGCAGCCATCTACATCAGATTTATAAATTCCTTTCGTCAATCTCCTTTCACTCATCCTTTCTATGTGCCTAAACCATCAAAACATTCCTTTGTCAATTCTTGTCACTGCATCTTTTTTCAAACCACATCTATCACGCAATGTGCTATTCCTTATTCTATCCGCTATCGTCACTCCACATACACTCCTTAACGCCCGCATTTCTACTGTGTTAATTCTACTCTCATGCTTCTTCTGCCATATCCAACATTCACTAGAAAACAAGCTCAATATAGGATATTGCAGATCACACGAAGAAAGTTATTTAATACGATGACTGGCACTGCGGCCAGATACACTAGCGACATGCAGACCGAAGTGTCGCCTTGCACGGAATCAATTTCATATAGATTCATTCAATTTCATATAGTAGTGAAGTCTGCAGTCGCAGTCTGGAGACGCCAACGGAATCGCACCTTCAAGCAGATTGAGGTCAGAATAAAAACAAAAATCTCTTTGCGAAGCAATATTAGATAAGGAGTAGCAGTCTAGTATTTATCACAACATAAACAACACGAACGAGCAACAAATAATTATTATAATTGCAAAAAAATTTGGCACGAACAGACGTAAATCGAGATACGCCTTTTCGTGATACCAAAATTTTCCTTAAAATTGAGTTACGTCTCTTCGCGACACGTTGTACTGGCATAATGGAATGGAATACAGTCACGTCCTTTGGTGACAATATGAAACTTGAGTCTGTCAATGCGATGGCATATTTAACTCAAAACAGCTAATTTTTGAGATACGTCTCTTCGTGATTTGACCGACGTAATGAATAAAACACACTATGTAGTATTTTCTTAGGTTTTGCGCGAATTTGAATATAGAATTAAATAAATCTTATGCGTTTAAAATAAGAATAGAACGTAATCGGCGCCATTTCGTGACGTCTAACTCTCCAACCAACTTCACTTGAGTATGGTGTCGTTTTCTTTGCGGACCGTCAAGATAAAGACACCTTTGAATCAGTCAAGTGAAGTTAGTCAACAGCCCGTCCTATTTTTATTTTAATAACTTGGTACTGTCGCGTTTGTTTTGGTAATTGGTTTCTCCGTGACCACGATGGCTGCAAAGCCAACGAAACGTCAGAATAATAAAATATTGTAAAATCAATAAACGCGATAGTAAGCCGCATAAAATTTCTTTAATTAATTTTAAATACTTTTTTGATGACGTAAGGTTTGGCATAGTGACACTATTTTTATCCCGGGTTTGATTCCCGATCGAAGCAATGATTTGTTTCGTAGTTTTTATGTGTGATATTTTATTTTATAAGATAACGGTGTTAGTTCCTCTTTTTGCCACGTCTTTTCGCTCAATCGAAGTGCGGTGTGCCTGCGGTGTCCCTGCGGCGTGCCTGCGGTGTTCCCTGTGGCTTCACGCTTACCGATTAGATTTGAAATAATAATCAATTTTTATCACCTTTTCCATAACTCTATAATTAATAAACATCTTACTGCACCAGTCTTTGCATGCTTTTGTTGATTTTTTACAACTATTCCTTATTTTCGAATAGGCGTCGTATATATTTAGATACATTATTATATCACCTTCTGCAACCTGGAAGATGGACAAAGATACATTAAAGGCTAACTATATTTGAAGCGACCGTGGTGTAGTGGCAGTGCAATGGTTACGCAAACGGAGAGCACGGGTTGAAAACCCTCACCGGTACCAATGTATCTTTGATATAGTAGGTTCTCCTGTTTTGTATGAGACAAGCACTTTAGTAGCTTAGTATAGAAATGTGAAAAAATATATAAATTGGATTCACTCGGGCATACTGGTTGGTAGCGACCAGGAATTGAGCCCGGTGTCTGTCAGTTAATAGATAATGTAAAATACGTTTTTTCAAACTATATCTTGACATCTTACTCGACAGGCGTGGTGTATCTATTAATTAGTTACACGTTACACCTAAAGTTGTGGGTTCGATTCCCGATTGGTCCAACTTTTTGTTTCAAAGCTCTTATTTGTAATTTTTGATAATTAAATTTAATATTTGTTAATAAAAAAAGACATGTTAGGTTGTCGAAATAGTAAAGTCACGCATAACGCATATTTGCTCCGACCGGAAACCGAACCCGGGACTTTACGCATAACGAACTAGTGTGCCAACCAATGAGCCACACTTTTCGTTAAAAAATAAATCCATTAATAAATTACTAACCTCAAAATTATTCCTTCGACACACTTTGGCGGCCATATTGCTTTTCCCTAACGCCTTACTGAATATATTATCCACTTGCAACATAGCTACAATCGATAGAGCCTCATCAATACAACCATATTCACCTAAAACAATCAATCAATCAATCAGGAATAGGCAGAGACAATGGAGCGCCACTTACCACGATCCTTACACAATTATGCCGCTACTCTTACTACTTTAATTAGGCAGTATTAAAAGTCAACCAAGTGGTTGAAATTGCAAAATGTAGTGACAACCTTTGTAAGAAAGGAATTGAAGTACAAGTAGTTGTCTCTTTCAGTAACACGTCGAATAAACATAGTATAAATAAGATAAATAACATTGAATTAGTTCTTATTTTAGCACTGCTTCTAGTCTAGTCAACATGTGCTTTTTAGATCAAAACTTTTTCGTATTCTCCGAAAATTATGATTGAGGTGTCAATCGATTCGGAATGGCATGTAGATAGTTTTTGAGAAAATTCAAGGGCCGCTCGCAAAAATTGCAATAGTTATAAACAATTAAGTGAAAAAATAAAGCAATTATCTCAAAAACAATTTGAGATAATTCAAATTCGAAAAGAGGAAAATTTTCCGAAAGAAAAGTCCTAACTCCCGAAACTGTGGGACTCCTAACCAATATTTATAATTTTACCAACGTTTGAAAATACGCTCGAAAACGGGTATTCCGGCTTGCACAAGCCAAGCCTACTTCGGACCTTTAAATGAATAAATATTATTTAAACTTAATTAATAGAATTATGAAAATAAAAATTGAAAAAATTCAAGCGCCTGCAGGATAGCACTGAACAATAATCCGTGGTCCAAAATATTTTATCGCGATATTTCAATTAGTTAATAAAAAAAAATTGTAGCACGAACATTAACATTGCGAATGCGATGATTGGTAAACTATCTAAGAATTTTTTCCTTTCGTGGAGCTTTTTTTCAAAGTTCTTAGAATAGATTCCCGTTAGAAAAATTGAAAAATTGTTAATTTTCGTTTTGTTATTAACAATTTACTTAGGTAAAAAATTATAAAAATTATCTTCGAATTATTTTTATTAACTAATTAAAAAATCGCGATCAAATAAAATAAAATTATTGTTCAGTGATCTATCCTTGTACGCGCTTTAATTTTTTCAAATTTAAATTTCATATTTAATAAGTTTAAATAATATTTATTCATTAAAGGACCGAAGTGGGCGTGTCTTGCGCAAGCCGGAGTACATGTTTTCGAGCGTATTTTTAAACCACTAGTAAAATTATAAACAATGGTCGCACCCTACAGTTTTGGGAGTTCGGACTTATCTGTTTTCGAATTTAAATTATCTCAAATAGTTTTTGAGATATTAGTGAATAACCAAACCCCCTTTTATTTTTTCACTTAATTGTTTATAACTATGGCAATTTTTGCGAAATAAAAATAGGCCCTTGAATTTTTTCAAAAATTATCTACAGGCCATTCCGAATCGAATGATTTTCCATATTCTTCGAGACATGCCTATGCATGTAGCGCCATCTGATGGTTGAATATGGCGACGATCTTTGTATATTTGGCCACTAGATGGCACGACCGTATGTGAAGGACACCACAAGTAGGATTCATCCTTAAGAAAACTGGGTTCCCTAGTGCCCATAACCGTAGAGCTTGTATGAAGAGAATTCTGAAACTACTATAAATAAAAATAGTTATCTTACCACTACAACATAGTAATTTAGCACACATAGGTTTTAATGGTAACTCCGCCATTTTGTCACCAATATTTTCTGTTAGGTTACCATTTTTGTCTAAAGCCTGCAAAGCGTACAGTATCTCGATGCCAGCCAGCAGAGATTTGGCCGGGGGAGCACTTGGGAATGTGAATCTGAAGAAAAGAAAAATAATATTTATTTCAATCAATAAATCAAATTGTCACGCCTTTTTCCCACAAGGATAGTCAGACAATGTAGCCCCACTTGCCACGATCTTGACACAACTCCCTTGCTTCCTTCACATTCACAAATCTCTTCATACAAGCTCTATGGTTATGGCCATAGATATAAATAAAAAGGGAAGATGCGTTATCATGCCTCGAATCGTGGTCCGCTAAAAGTGTGGTTGCCCACCACACTTTGAAATTCAACAAGTCATACCGTGCGAGGCGGCGTTGCAAGTGTGGTGTGCTACTAAAAATCAAAGTTTTCTTCGCAAATATGCCTTCTTGTTCATTCAAAAGGTGTGGAAATAACTCTACTACAAAAAACAAAAAGGATTGAATTACTTTTCACTCGTAAGTACTAACGTATATATTTTATTTTATTATTTTAAAAAGTTATCATAATAGTTAACATGGCCGCTTTGTCTTAAGCTTCGAAATTAGTTGGGTCGAAAGCATGCTCTACTTAAAGTATCGAACAATTTGGATATTTTCTTCACCTATTTCTATTATAAAGTATCAAATAAAAATCCTATGGCTGTTATTTTTATTAATTTATTAGACACTAGATGCTACCCTGGGCTTTGCCCGTTTTCTGTCTCTATGTAAACCAATATCTATTATTTATATATATCCGCGTTGGATGGATATAAGTAGATATGTATTTATGTCAGGATCGTGGAAAGTGACGCTCTATTGTCTCTGTCTATCCCTGTGGGAAAAAGGCGTGACAATTTGATTGATTGATATTACAAATATTTATTAATTTAAAAAAAAGAAGGTGTATTCGGGTCTGGTTATTAAAGATTGGTAGGTAGTGTTGCTCAATCTGGAGAATCACTTGGAAACGTTACTTGAAAACGGGCGTAAGCTTTAATATGTACTAAAATGTATACAAAGCAGCATTTAATTTCAATTGTTCATTTTCATTTAATTAAAACTGTAGTAATACTGTTGAGTTTCTTGCAGATTCTTCTCAACAGCTAAAATCGAATCTGCGAACACTTAATAAATTGTGATTTCCAAAATGTATTTGTAGTTTCATTACAATATGAAAATTTATTTTCCGGCCATAACACTAAAAATAACTTTATGACCCATTTTCATAATTTAAAAAAATCCAGCATATCAATTTGAGTAAGTAGAGTAACATTACAGACGAGTTGACTATACATGGCGTCGGTACGTCATCACGTGATAGGTCCCCTCGCATCCCGAGCGTCTTGCCGCCACGTGCGACTCAAATGCTCGGCCCGTTTTTGCAATAGTTTTTTGACCATGGTAACGTATCTTTCTATATTATTTATATCTATGGTCATGGCACTAGGCAACCTAGCTTTCTTAAGGATGTCTCCGATTTGGTCCGTCCTGCCTTGTTTAATGTATCCATTCACATTAGATTTATATTTATTTATTTATATTTAATCTCATTTTGTAATTCTGTATGAACTCCCCTTGAGGACAGGCGTGGCCGATTCGTTTAGCGACACCAGTTACGCGTAAAGTCCCGGGTTCGATGATTAAATATTGCAAATATTTGGTAATAAAACAAGAGGCGGATATTTGCTTCAGGTCCACTACTTACAAGTATATATACCGTAAAGTGATTAAGTCGCGTTTCGGGATCAGCATGTAAGTTGCTAGTTTCAATAAGGCCTTTACCACGATCCTGACACAGTTACATATTCATAATTACCTTAACAAATTATGTATTCCCAACGCCTTCAGTTGTAGCAAAACACCTGAAAGATCCGATCTTAATATTTCAGGCGGCACAGCGGTTGGCAATTTTTCATATTCAGCCTCTGTGTACAATCTAAAAATAAAATAAAGCTATTCCCAATTTTTTATTTATTCCGGCTCGAAGGGCCTTAAAATGTACTATCCAATAGATGTTAGAGGTTTTTATATTGTGACACGACATTTGACCTCGAACCGCCTGATGATAAGCAAGAGGAGGTTCATGAGTGACGACGACTGAAAAATCCGAGTTAGTTCACAGCTGCCTCAGCCGCCGTCACTATGCCGTCCAAAGAGTGTATGAATAAAGGTGGCTGCTAGTATAACCCCCTTCCACTGTGCCGGCCTAGTAGGACCAGGCAAAAGCGACTAAGTTTCACGATTTTTTTAAATTTGTGACTCGACATATGACAGCACCCCGCTTAATGTTAAGCTGGAGTGTAAGTATTGGTACTACCCCGGATCGGCAGACTGGGTACCACAGGCTACCACTCTTTAAATACTAAAAACTAATGATTATTTTGATGTGACGTTTGGCACAGATGTCTCCGTCGAATTATAAGACGTTGTCACGTCAAAAAGACGTCTAAGGGCTAGTAGAGGCCCTGTACGCGTGTCTGTAAGAGCGTGGAATTGGTGCTCTTAAATATCTTCGCTCCGACCGAGAATCGAATCCGGGACTTTATGCGTAATGAACTGGGGTAGCCTGCTATCAAAATTTATTTAAAACATATATACCTATAGCATTTTCCCTTTTGTATTCTACCAGCTCGTCCAGCTCGTTGTACAGCATTATTCTTTGAAATGGGCGTCACAACTAAGGACTCCATTTTGAAATTTGCTTCGTAGAATGGTAATTTGTGAAATCCGCAGTCGATTACTAAAAGAAATATAACAATTCAAGCGACCGTGTTGTAGTAACAGTGCAATGGTTACACAAACCGAGAACACGGGTTCAAAACCACCCACCGGTACAAACGTATCTCTGATATATGTACTTTGGTTATCCTGTTTCTATGATACAAGCACTTTAGTAGCTTAGTATAGAAATGTAAATAATAGTGACGGCGACTGAGGCAACCGTAAATTGAAAGGGTTTTTTCAGTGGTCAGCGCTTTTAAGACATTACGCTAGTAAAGGTCATATGTAGCGTAGTAGTAAAAAATATCATTGGAATATTCGAAAAAAAATTATTAAAGACACGCTTGGCGCATTGGTTAGTACACCAGTCCGTTACGCGTAAAGACCCGGGTTCGATTCCCGGGCGGAGCAAAGATTTGTTCTATATATAATTGTTATATTTTTTTTATTGTGACTCGACATATGACAGCACCCCGCTTGATGTTAAGCCGAAGTTTGGTCCATGAATGAAGGTCACTGCTACTACAATTCAATAACTGTGAGTAGCAATCACATCCACTATGCCGGCCTAGATGAAACCGACCACTTACAAGCTTATCCCGGAACGTGACCAAATCACTTGGACTGGGTACCACTGCCTACCACTCTTTGATAACCAGACCCGAAGGAAATATCCACCCCGTTTATTTTTAAATAAAAGCTATGAAACAAATATTTGCTCCGACCGGGAATCGAACCCGGACTTTACGCGCAACAAACCAATCGCTAACCGTTCGTCCACGCCTGTCGTTAAAATAATTAAACATTACAATTATTTATTAATAAAAGATGGGCATTTGCACGGGTCTGGTTGTAGGCAGTATCACCACTTACAAGTATAACGACCGTAAAGTGACTTAGTCGCGTTTCGGGATCAGCTTGTAAGTTGCCGGTTGGAACCCTACTATAAAATCATAGATCCCACTACAGCAGTGTACTGTTTGGCATAGGTAAAACCTCAATATTTAAAAAAACAATAAAACATTTTTATATCCTGAAAATTCTTGAAAAATACGTACCATAAACAATTCCAGGTATAGTAATACTAGTTTCAGCTATGTTAGTTGCCAAAATAACTTTCCTAACATTTTTCTCTGCCATTTGAAACACTTTAATTTGCCTGTAAAAAGACAAACTACCGTACATCGGTAGTACTGAAAGATTCGCAGCGTTCATACCGCTCTGAAATTTCTTTCTGTGTACATTTTTCGTGTTATTCTCCTCTGCATAGTCTGTTAATAAATCTAAAGCTGTGTGGATTTCTTCCTAAAACAAGATATTAACCATTTTTTTAAATCACATTTCTATACTAATCTATAGTCTGTCTAAGCCGAAATGACGCGTCCCTCCACCGCATTTGCGCACACAGAAAACATAAAATATTAATGCAACACACCGAAAATTATAATTGGTCATTCAGTTGCTGGTTAGACACAAAAGGAGGAGCACGCTGATAAAGTATAATAGTATTTTTTTTATTGTGACACGCCTTCTGATTTCGTCCCGCCTGATGATAAGCATGAGGAGGTCCAAAAGCGACGCGACTGAGAAAACCGAGTTTGTTTACGGCTGCCTCAGTCGCCGTCACTATGCCGGCCAGTTTTTTGTAATATTTGCATTCACACATTTAAATAAACTAATAAAGTGGAGAGGCGCGTCATTTATAGTTAGACAAGCTATACTAACTTCAGTAGCTTGTATCATTGAAACAGGACAACTAAAGTACATATATCAAAGATACATTGGTACCGGCAAGTGGTTTCGGACCCGTGCTCTCGGTTTGCGTAACCATTGCACTACCACTACACCACGGTCGCCTTTTATTCGAAAATATATTCTTACCTGTGAAGTAAGAAATGCTAAAATATCACCGAAAGGTTCATTTTCATGTATTTTCATGATTGTATTCACTGTGGCTTTCACATAATCGGGGGTAGGCTCTGTAATATGAAAAAAAAATTGTTATTGTGACACGACATATGACAGTACCCAGTGTATTGTTAAGCAGGAGTATCCACTATGCAGACCAATTTTTTTATAAACAAATATTGTAATTTTTAATAATTATATTAAATACTAGCTGAACCGGCGAATTTCATACCGCCTAACAGTCTATGAATGTCGTGTTACAGATTATTTATTTATTTATTTACATTTAGACAATCCAACAGTACAATTCATGATATATATTTACTACAATAATTAAAAACACTACCATTAATAGGATTGATCAATAATTGTACTATGTATTTACACTACAAGGTAACTAAATAATTTTTACTTAACAACTTTAAAGAAAAAAAAAAAAAAACTAAACGTAACCAGTATAAAATTTGTGTGTGTGTATGTGTGTGCGTGTGTTGTGTGAGTGTGCGTGTGTTGTGTAAGTGTGCGTGGATGCGTATGTGTATCTATTAATTTATAAAATTTCCTTTAAATGTTTTATAGTTATTTGCTTTTTTAGGGCCGCCTTACCAAGAACAAATATGTCAAGTTCTGTATAATTTTCATTGTGGTTACGTACAATGCGAGAACGTACATTACGTACACTGCTACTCACAGTTGAATTGTAGTAGCAGTGGCATCCATTCATGGACCACACTCCAGTTTAACATCAAGCGGGGTGCTGTCATATGTCGGGTCACAATAAAAAAAAATGAAAAAAGATAAATAAAATATACCTTCAAGATAATAAACATCTATGGGATAAACACGTCCTTGCATTGACAATATAACCGATGTACTACTAGTTTGACCTTTTTCAGTGCTTTTCAAATTAAAGAAATCTCTTAGAAATTCCGCATCCATTGTCGCTGAAGAAACAATGATTTTCAGGTTTTTTCGTTTCTGTGATTTAAAAAGTTTATATGAATAAAAATGATTTGGCCGGCATAGTGACAACGATTGAGGGATCCTTTTTTTCAGTCTTCTCCGCTCTTGGACTGCCCCTGGTTAACCATTAGATAAGTCGAGATGGTGCGTCATAATATGACTCAATTTTCATGTAGATAAAGACAATGGAGCGCCTTTTTACGCGATCCTGACACAAACTAGATCGTTTCCTTCTCATCCTCTTTATACCTTCCAAGCGTTTAAACTACAGAACATTTTAAAGAAATAGAAATACATAGGTAAATGTACCTATGTATTTCTGTTTATATCTAAATTATAAACAAAAACCTCCTTTTTTTACCTAATATCTGACCTTCACCTGTCTGCTGGTAAGTATGATAGAAGTCCAAGAGTACCGACGACTGAGAAAACCCGTCTTAATTCACGGCCTCATCAGTCCCTGTCACTATGCCGGCCAATGTGGAGACTTCAAGCAACAGTCGCATTCATCCACTTAACATCAGGTCGTGAACTGACTCGGTGTTTTCAGTCGTCGTCATTCTTGGACCTCCTGTTGCTTATCATCAAGTGGATCCAAGTCAAATGACGTGTCACAAAAAAAAAAAGGTGGGGTAATATTAAAGTCGAGCCTAAATGTAAAAAAAAAAACTAAACTAATGTACCAACAGTACTTGTATAATAAATACAAGACGACCAAAATACATAAATCAAAGATACATTTTTTTTATTAAACATTTCTATACTTAGCTACTAAAGTGCTTGTATCATAGAAACAGGACAACCAAAGTACATATATCAAAGATACATTGGTACCGGTGAGTGGTTTAGAACCCGTGCCAATCGGCTTACGTAGCCATTGCATTGCCACTACACCACGGGCGCAACATCGGTTCTGACGAGTTGTTTTCAACCTGGGGCCTTCGGTTTAAGTGACCATTGCACTACCACTATACCACGGTGTACTCGCCAAATATATCCAGTCACTTACCCTGGCGATTTTCTTCAGCAGCCCCATAACAACGTCAGTCATTTGGGTTCTCTCATGCACCTCATCCAACACAATACAAGAGTACTGCATTAGAAGTGGAGATGCAAACATCTCCCTTAGTAAGGCACCTTCCGTCATGAACTGGGAAAGAAAAAAAATATATTTTTTTATTGTGACTCGACATATGACAGCGGGGTCGATGTTAAGCTGGAGTGTGGTCACGACAAGATGCCAGTTGCATCCACCGGTAATTTGTGACTTTCACTATGTCGTCAATCCACCTAGTGGGAGGCCTACCTACGCTGCGTCTTCCGGTTCGTGGTTTCCACTCTAGAACCTTTCTTACCCATCAAGTGTCGGTTCATCGGGCGATGTTTAAAAAAATGTTTACAAAAGGCGAACTTAATGCCTTAAGGTATTTTCTACCAGTCTACCTTTGGGAGATGTATCCGATGATTTCTTTAGTTTTTTTTTTTTTTTTTTATTGTGACTCGACATATGACAACACCCCGCTTGATGTTAAGCCAAAGTGTGGTCCATGAATGAATGTCACTGCTACTACAATTCAATAACTGTGAGTAGCAATCACATCCACTATGCCGGCCTAGATGGAACCGGCAACTTACAAGCTGATCCCGAAACGTGACCAAATCACTTCACGGTCTGTATACTTGTAAGTGGTGGTACTACCCCGGATCGGCAGACTGGGTACCACTGCCTACCACTCTTTGATAACCAGACCCGAAGCAAATATCCATCTCTTTTTTTTTTATTAACAAATATTTGCAATATTTAATACTATTAAATATTACAAATAAAAGCTATGAAAGAAATATTTGCTCCGACCGGGGATCGAACCCGGGACTTTACGCGCAACAAACCAGTCGCTAAACCGTTCGTCCACGCCTGTCGTCGAAAAGTGCTAGTGCAGGAAGTGAAAGAATAGATTTTAAGTATGTAAGTAAATAGATATAATATATAAATATATCAATCAATCAATCAATCAATCTACTTTTTCTCATCCTTTCCATGTGCGCAAACCATCAAAACATTCTTTTGTCAATCCTTATTTCCGTTATTCCTTATTCTATCCGCTATCGTCATTACAGCGTTAATTCTACTCTCATGCTCCTTCTGCCACACGCAGCATTCACTTCCATACATTAATGTAGGAACAAGTACTTACAGAATGACAGCCCTGAGAGCTTTTTAATCGGATTAAAACACTTACCACTATCCCGGTCTCGGCACTCGTGAGCGACATCATGCCGGCGCTATAACCGACATGTTCGCCCAAAATAACGCCTCTCTCATCAGCGACGCGCGACGCTAGCGACACAGCAGCGGCAACGCGGGGCTGGGTCACGCAAACCTTGTGGCCAATTTCATGGACGTACTGAAAATTACATTTAAATTATTAGAGATTAGAGACATGCGTGGGGAACCCCCTCCGTGTTTCCTTTTATTTTCTTAGGCCTTCCCTCAACGTCTTTATCTACTGATATATCTAAGCCACTAACATATCTTTCAGAGACTGGTTCGGACTCTAACTCTGACAAAAAAAAAAATTTAAATCTAAATTAATTAAAATATTAAAAATTCCGATAAAACCACCTTTTTAAAATCCAGGCGTGGCTAATTGCTTTGTTACGCGTGAAGTCCGGGTTTGATTCCCGGTAAGAGCAAACATTTGTTTTATTACTTTTATTTGTAATATTTATATTAAATTTTCGCGATATTTGTTAATAAAATAAAGAAGCGAAGATTTGCTCAAGGTCTGGTTATAAATGTCGAGTCACAAAAAATCCCTAACATAAGGGTAAACAAATAATAAAAATAAATAAACTAGTGTTTACTTTGCCAGAATATTGCTGGCGATGAGTAATTTACAACGGGCTTTGGAAAGAGATAATCGGCTAGTTTCGACTTTGCACTGGGTCGTTTTCGTCACTCAGTGGCCCCGATTCTCTAATGTCCGGTTCCTATGATAAATAAACCGCCATCGGTAACAATAACCATTTGTCGTTCACAGGGCCGTCTTAAGCATATTCAGCGCCGGGGTGGGAAAGTCAAGGCTCCGCTTGCGTGGTCTCAGTATAGTAGGTACCTATCGAAATTTATGGCGGTCGGCATGCGCCCCCTAGGACTCTGCGCCCGGGTGCACTGCACCCCTTGAACCCCCGGGTAAAGACGGCCCTGGTCGTTCACTTTATAATGCGATTAAAATAAGAATCTGTATACTTACACGGTCTGTATACTTCAAGACCGTGTCTATAAATTATTTTCATTTCATTTCAGTCTAAAATTAAAATATATATTACAAAGTCATCATCATCACCAGCCAGAAGGCGTCCACTGCTAAACATAGTCCTCCCAAGATACCAATTGCATCCACCGGTTACTTGTGACTTTCACTATGTCATCAGTCCACCTAGTGGGAGGCCTACCAACGCTGCGTCTTCCGGTTCGTGGTCTCCACTCTAAAACCTTTCTTCCCCATCGGTTGTCGGTTCTTCGAGCGATGTGGCCAGCCCATTGCCACTTCAGCTTGAGAATCCTCCGCGCTATGTCGGTAACTTTGGTTCTTTGGCGAATATCCTCGTTCCGGATTTTATCGCGCAAAGACGCGTGTCCTTTTTCGTCACATTTCTAATATCAATTGCCACAACTTTCATTTGTGACCAAACCGGACCGTGCCATATGAATAATTCACCACCCACAATCAGTCAAGGCCATGTTATCATTTAAATAAAATGCACGATACATTATTATTAAGATTATAATATTTCCTTATAATCATAATCCCAGTATTATTTAGAGATTTAATTAATGCTTCGTAACGTGTTGCTACGCGTATGTCCCAGGTTCAAATCCCAGTCGGAGCAAAGAAGTGATTTCAAGCATTCATTTGTTTTATCATTCAACAAAATTGTCACTATTTTTTCCCACAGTGATAAGAAGAGACAATGGAGCGCCACTTGCCACGATCCTGACACAACTCCCTCGCTTCCTTCACATTTACAATCCTCTTTATACAAGGTCTATGGTTATTTAATTGTAAATTACAATTAATTTGTTAATAAAGAAAAATTAGGCAGATATTTGCTCTAAGTTTTCAAGAGTGATCCGCCGATCCGAGGTAATATTTATATTTTTTTATTATTATTTACATTTCTATACTAAGCTACAAGAGCTTGTATCATAGAAACAGGACAACCAAAGTACATATATCAAAGATACATTGGTACCGGTGGGTGGTTTAGAACCCATGCTCTCGGTTTGTTTAACCATTACACTGCCACTACACCTTCAATGCCACTATTTTCTACTGTCTGCCTACCACTCTAAAAAAACAGTATAATTATAAAATAGTCAATATATAAATAGAAAACAAAATGTCAAATAAACAGCCGATTTCTAATATTCTAAAACTTGCTAATAGCCGATCACTCCATAAGTGTCGAATGTCAATAATCGACCAATGGGAGGCGAGTAAAATGATGTGGCGCCAAAACGAGCCAATCACAGAACGAGGTCTCTAATCGCGCCATGTTTATTTATCCATTACATTTGCATGCTTTCTCAGAAGCACATGTGGGTGTGCGTATACGTTTTCGACGTACATTGCGTGTTTTTGTTTTTTGTGGCACTACATTTGACATCGACCTGCCCGATGGAGGAGATGCAAGAGGAGATCCAAAAGTGCCGACGGATGAAACAACCGAGTTAGTACACGGCTGTCTCAGCCTCCGTCACTATGCCGGCCAAAGGCGCTTCTTCACGCATCGCTTGAAGAATCCAAGGTTATAGGAGGGAGAGAACACATGTTTGTTCTTTTTATATTTTTATTCTTTTTATGTTTTTCTTATTATATTTTATTATTATACATTTCTATACTAAGCTACTTAAGTGCTTGTATCATAGAAACAGGACAACCAAAGTACATATATCAAAGATACATTGGTACCGGTGAGTGGTTTCGAACCCGTGCCACTCGGCTTACGTAGCAATTGCACTGCCACTACCCCACGGTCGCCTTTAATTATAATAAGCTCTGTCTTTATTTCTATTAATTTATTTATATTATCTTTTCAATGCTAAGCTCGCTCGATGAACCGACAACCGATGGGGGTAAAAGGTTCCTGATAGGAGACCACAAACCGGAAGACGCAGCGTAGGTAGGCCTTTCACTGGGTGGACTGACGACATAGTGAAAGTCACGCGCGGTGAATGCAACTGGCATCTTATCGTTCGAAATGGCGTTCTAAGTGGAAGGCCTATGTTCAGCAGTGGACGTGAACGCCTTCTGGTGATGATGATGATGATGATAATGATACTAAGCTACTAAGAGTGCTTGTATCATTGAAACTGGACGACCAAAGTACACGGGTTGAAACCACTTGCCGGTACCAATGATATATGTACTTTGGTTGTCCTATTTCTATAATACAAGCACTTGAGTATAGAAATGTGAATAATAAAGATAAAATAAAAGCAGCAATGTACGATATACGTATATTCACCGGGTGCGTATATTGTGGACAATGACCGACCTACATCTTATATTTTTCATATTATATTTTACGAGAGTTGGTTGCCTGAGCTGTTAGTATTTAAGAGTGGTAGGTAATTAGCGACTCAGTCGCGTTTCGGAATCAACATAAAAGTTGCGTCATCCTTTTTGAAGTATTTTAAGGTCATTTGTTGTTCTAAATTACAATTAAATTAAAATCTTCTAAATTACGAATGTAAAAATGTATATTCATCCCCTTCTGACTTCTTGTTAATGCCACAAGTGAAAATAGTATGAACGGTTGTATTTTGTAGCTATTTTAGGGCTCCTTCCAAATTCTTTGGGTTTTTTATTCTATTTATGTCACAATAAAAATATTCAGTCTTCTCAATTTCAACGGGTGTGTTTTATTTTACCACGTCCTTGACCACGTAGCGTCAAACATTCATTGACCACACTCCAGCTTAACATCAGGCGGTAGCTGTCCAGTCAAATGTTCCAGTCACCAATAGAAAAAAAATCTCATATGTCAAATTTGGTATGAGGAAACCCGTTATTGCAAAAAAACGACAACAACCAATACGACTTTGTGTATGTTATGTTATTCAAGGTCCTAACGGTGTATAATAACATTAAAAAATATACCTTCTAGTAACACAATAAAGTTCAATTTTGCATAATATGCATGTATAGACAATATTTGCATACAATATTGTTAGTTGGCGCCTAATTTACTTATGAATTAAACAAAGGACATCGTTCATTTTGTATGGGGACTTGGGCTTAATTGTATTAACAGTTTATTATGCATTTTAAAATAGTTTAATGTACGAAGATTACAATGTAATTGGAATATATCCTTTATTTTTCATAGTTTAGGTGTGCAAAATGATCCAACTATAATTATGACAGTTTAAAGCAGAACAAATATGGAGTTGATTGACAGATGATACAAAATTCATCTTATTTTCCAAATAACTAAATTGCACAGCAATTAAAAGCAAAATTGTTATTAGTTTTATAAATAAAAGTATCGAAACTATAATTTATATATTTTTCATCATCGGACATTACAAAAGTAGTACATAGAAACCCAAAATGAATGATGTCCCTTTATGTGGCTTACTATTGCGTTTGTTTTTGGTTTATGAATTTTTCTTCATTATTCCGACTATGATGGCTGCAAAGCTCTCGAATTAAACAAATTTTATGCGGCTTACTATCGCGTTTATTTTGATTTTACAATTTTTTATATTTTATAATTATATTAAATATTGCAAATATATGTTAATAAAAAAAAGAGGTGGATATTTGCTTCGGGTCTGGTTATCAAAGAGTGGTAGGCAGTGGTACCCAGTCTGCCGATCCGGGGTAGTACCACCACTTACAAGAATACAGACCGTGAAGTGATTTGGTCCCGTTTCGGGATCAGCTTGTAAGTTGCCGGTTCCATCTGGGCCGGCATAGTGGATGTGATTGCTACTCACAGTTATTAAATTGTAGTAGCAGTGCCATCTATTCATGGACCACACTCCAAATATAATGCTTAAAGATATGTATTGTAACTTAAAGAGTAATAAAACTATTCAAGGTCTAAAATACAACGAACGTGATTTATTTTCCAATTACGACTCCCCGACGCCCGTTTACGTCATACGCATAAAATGGCGAATGCGAAAACCGCAGAACATAGTTCAAATTAAGAAAAATTGACGACAGGCGTGGCGCATTTATTAGCACAACAGTTCGTAAAATCCCGCATTCGATTCCCGGTCGGAGCAAAGATTTGTTTTTATTTGTTTTATGTCCTTTTAGATATGAAAGCGTTTGTTTTTGACGCTCAACTCTGACTGACGCTCAGAGCGAATAACGCTACAATTTGCAGCGCTATTTTGTGGCCTTTTAGATATAAAACCGTTGGTTTGTTTTTAATGCTCAACGCTGACTGACGCTCAGAGCGAATAACGCTACAATTTGCAGCGCTATTTTGTGGCCTTTTAGATATAAAACCGTTGATTTGTTTTTAATGCTCAACGCTGACTGACGCTCAGAGCGAATAACGCTACAATTTGCAGCGCTATTTTGTGGCCTTTTAGATATAAAACCGTTGATTTGTTTTTAATGCTCAACGCTGACTGACGCTCAGAGCGAATAACGCTACAATTTGCAGCGCTATCTCAGTTTCGACCGAAACCGAATTCGAAACTTCCTTACAAGCGTCATGTTTTGAGGAAAAAATAAAGAAAACCTTATAATTATTATAATCAGTTTTATTTCTTTTATCTTTTAATCAATTGCTATGCAGTCTTCGACATTTTTACTCATTGATATGTAATCAACAAAACAACCCCTCATTTAAAAAATATATATTTGCGCGTTATTAATACTTAAAATAGATGAGATGACATGAGAACTCTCCCGAATTCAGTTTCGGTTTCAGTCGTAGTTTCGGGAGGTTTGCCGCCGAAACCAGCGTGTTAAAACGCTTCTTTTAGCTTAACTTGTACGTATGTTATATGCAACTATTTAAAGGAATCTTTCAAATTAATTTTCACCCACTTTTAGATGTCTAAATGGTTTAAAAATTTGTATACGTTTTTTTTTATTGTGACACGACATTTGACCTCGACTCGCCTGATGATTAGCACGAGGAGATCCAAGAGTGACGACGACTGAAACATCCGAGTTATTTCGCGGCTGCCTCAGTCGCCGTCACTATGACGGCCAAATACGTATTAAAAACCGATGACAATACAATTTGATTAAATATTTTTGGCCGGCATAGTGACGGCGACTGAGGCAACCGTGAACTGACTCAGTTTTCGACGTTCTTGGTCCTCCTCTAGTTTATCATTTATTCACTTTTTAGTTCACATTGACATATAAACGTGTGCTTTTAGTTTTTTTAACTATAGTCTTCAACCAGTGTGTGTTGCCACTTGCCAGTGATGACATATGGCACTGAGACGTGGCCCCTAAATGTTGGCCTGTTGGAAAGGCTCAGGGTCACTCAGCGGGCAATGGAGAGAGCTATGCTTGGTGTATCTCTGCGCGATAGAATCCGAAACGAGGATATTCGCCAAAGAACCGGAGTTACCGACATAGCTCGAAGGATCGTTCGAAGAACCGACAACCGATGGGAAAGAAAGGTTCTAGAGTGGAGACCACGAACCGGAAGACGCAGCGTAGGTAGGCCTCCCACTAGGTGGACTGACGACATAGTGAAAGTCACGAATAACCGGTGGATGCAAATGGCATCTTGTCGTTCGGAATGGCGTTCTAAGGGGGAGGCCTATGTTCAGCAGTGGACGCCTTCTGGCTGATGATTATGATGATGATGATAGTTTTACATTATTTTTCCTAAACTCGACTTTTGGATCTCCTCTTGCTTATCATCAGGCAAGTCGATGTCAAATGTCGTGTCACAATAAAAAAAAAAAAACGATCTTTCGGACGGACACTAGTGCCTAGTACATGATTTTAAATCTGTACGCCTACGTAAACAAAACACTATTCTCTTGTTTTTAAGATAGACTGGCAGAACATGTCCTCAAGGGCATTAAGTTTACCCATTGTTTAAAAACAATGGTGTTTTGAGGATAGCAACCCGCATTAAGTCCTGGGTTCGATTCTCGGTCGAAGCAAATATTTGTTTCATTTTTATTTTTATTGTGACTCGACATATGACAGCACCCCGCCTGATGTTAAGCCAAAGTGCGGTCCATGAATGAATGTCACTGCTAATACAATTCAATAACTGTGAATAGCAATCACATCCACTATGCCGGCCTAGATGGAACCGGCAACTTACAAGCTGATCCCGAAACGTGACCAAAACACTTCACGGTCTGTATACTTGTAAGTGGTGGTACTACCCCGGATCGGCAGACTGGGAACCACTGCCTACCACTCTTAGATAACTAGACCCGAAGCAAATATCCATCTCTTTTTTTTTATTAACAAATATTTGCAATATTTTATATTATTAAATATTACAAATAAAAGCTATGAAACAAATATTTGCTCCGACCGGGGGAACTCGGGACTTTACGCGCAACAAACCAGTCGCTAAACCGTTCGTCCACGCCTGTCGTCAAAATGCCTGTTTCGCCCTGTTTCATAGCTTATTAATTTAGTTTGAATATTACAAGAAAGCTGGGTTGCCTAGTGCCCATAACCATAGAGCTTGTATGAAGAGAATTGTGTATGTGAAGGAAGCTAAGGAGTTGTGTCAGGATCGCGGCAAGTGGCGCTCCATTGTCTCTGACTATCCCTGTGGGAAAAAAGCGTGACAATTTGATTGATTGATATTACACATATTTGTTAATGAAGTAATATTTGCTCCTGGTCTAGTTGTCAGCGTATAAAGACCGTGAAGTGACTTAGTTGCGTTTTATAAGTTGCAGCTTATAGTGAATATAACTGCTACTTAGTTATTTAATTATTGTAGCAGTCATCTCCATTCGCGGACCGCACTCCAGCCACAAAACATAAATAAAATGTATAAGACAAAATGGTCGATTATCACGTGACCACTAACTACTCCCCTGGCAAAACAGTTCGTGTTATGATTCGAAGGATAAGGTCTAATTAATCATCTCTAAAACCGAATACTAATTAATATTTGTTTTACTTGTTAATTTGTTCTAAAGATAGCATCATATTGTTTTGTATATGTGTGCCGACCTTAAAAAGGTTGCACTAAAATATTTTTAATTCATTTCCATTAAAAAACATAAACGTCATTTTCAAATTCATTTATTCTTTTGTTTTTGATATTCTATTTTTATGTAAAATATATTAGTCTTCTTCACAACATCAACGGGTGTGTTTCATTTCATCACGTCCTTGACCACGTAGCATGCCTATAGCAGAGAGTAAATAGATATTGGTATCTAGTATCCGGTCATATTATCTATGCACATGGATGGGTCGATGACGTCAAGTATCACTAGAAATTAAGACAAAAGAAGATCGTTTTCTAGTTTAGAGAAATACCAGCACGTCATCTTTAATGCCTATTTATTTGAATATTGTAACTCGACAGAAATGACAGCACCGCGCTTGATGTTAAGCTGGAGTGTGGTCTATCTAAAGGCATTGCTACTACAATTCAATTACTGTAAGTAGCAGTCACATCCACTATGACTTAGTCGTGTTTTAGGTTCAACTTGTAAGTTGCCGGTTTCAATTAGGTCGGCATAGTGGAGGTGACTGCTACTTACAGTTAATTGACTGTAGTAGCAGTCACCTCCATTCATGGACTGCACTTCAGCCTAACATCAGGCGGGGTGCTGTCATATGTCGAGTCACAATAAATATATAAAAACTAGTGTCGTCTAACTTCAGAGCTGCTATCAAGTTTGAATTGATTGACCTGGAAACATTATTTGAGGTATAGATACCGGCAGATAAAAAGAACGCTGGCCTTTAAGCTTTGCAGTAGAGTCTGTCTAAGCTGAAATGACGCGCCCCTCCACTGCATTTAAGCACACGTGCGAATATAAAATATGAATGCATCACACCGAAAATGCAATTGTAATTGGTCATTCAGTTGCTGGTTGGACACAAAAGGAGGAGCACGCTAATGAAGTATAGTTAGTGATATTTGTATTCACACATTTAAATAAACTAATAAAGTGGAGGGGCGCGTCATTTATAGTTAGACAAGCTATATAACTTGTTTTGTTACCTACTTACTTTTCGTTTTTCCATTGTGTATTAATTTTAAAATATTATTAATCATGTGCACGACTGTAGAGCTGCATGGACTTTCTTTCAACCGCAGTCGTGCAGTGCTCTTCTTAAGGCCCTATCAGACGGTTCACGCGAGTGAATGGTTCATTTTTCTTTCATTCTTTTTTCAATCGACAAAGTTGGAATGACACAGAAATGAAAGTTCATCTGCTCTTTTTTTTAATATGTTGTCGAGTAAAGTCGTGCGTATTACTGACTTAAATTTGTGATCAAGTGGCGAATTGGTTAACACATCAGTTTGTTACGCGGAAAGTCTCCGGTTCGATTCCCGGTTTGATTGCAAATATTTGTTGAGAAACAAGAGGCGGATATTTTTATATTTATTACCTAACTTTTTTTTTATTGTGACACGACATTTGACATCGACCCTCCTGATTATAAGCAAGGTCCAAAAGTGACGACCGATTTTGTTCACAGCTGCCTCAGTCGCCGTCACTATGTCGGCCAAATTATAGTTCTGAGATAATATTGGATGTGACTTTTACAACAGGCATCGAGACAAAATGCGGAATGCGAGTAAACGTTCATTTTAAGTTCAGACGATTCATTTCTCGTTCACTCGGATCAAAAAAGAAAGATAGAAATGAATCGATCCAACAATGTTTATTATAAATTCATTCTGCACTTTTCTTTGATTTTATGTTCAGACGTTTTCTTTCGAGTTAAAGGCAAAAAAAAACCGTCTAATAGGGCCTTTATACTGCGCAGCTCAAGTGAACGCTCTCGTTATCTGTCGGTATCTATATAATAGGCGATGCGACCAGTGATTTGTCCGCGAGTGGTCGGCCTATATCAATATCAGCGTGTCGGTATCAGTTATTACTTTGATAAGATTATTGTCATATCAATCCAAGTAGAACGATTACATTAATATACAAGACGGTGCTTTGATGTTGATAAGCAAGAACCGACGGTTTATTATTGTTATGTAAATAAATAAATAATAAACGTTTTTTTTAGTCATCGGTTCTCTAAGAACTCCTTTTTCGTATTGTGACTCGACATATGACAGCAATCTGCCTGATGTTAAACTGGAGTGTGGTCCATGAATAGATGTCACTGCTACTACATTCTACAATTCAATAACTGTCTGTAAGTAGCAATCATATTCAGTATGCCGGCCTAGTTGGAATGACGACTAAAACAGAGTTAAAACCGGCTCAGTAGCAGTCAATATGCCAGCCAAAGGTGCTTCTTCACGCATCGCTTAAAGGATCCAAGGTTGTAGGATGTATAACTTTGAACTGTAAATGCGTGCCTTCTGTATGCTATATTTTTTTACTGAATCGAACTAACTCGGATGTTTCAGTCGTCGTCACTCGTGGTTCTCCTCTTGCTTATCATCAGGCGGGTCGAGGTCAAATGTCGTGTCATAATAAAAAAAAATGACAGAACCCAACCGGAAGTTAAGCTAATGAATAAAAGTGACTGCTCCGGATCTAGAGTTATCAACATTCGAGGATAAAGACAAATTAAAAAACAAAACTTATTGACAAATATATTTAATGACGTCATCATTTTTAAACAATTTATTTTTAAAATATGAAATTCTTAACCATAATCAATGACTTAAATCTTCTTACAACAATAAAATATAAATAACATTAAACTTAAAACTAAAATTTCTTTTAAAAAATGAGACATTAAAAACACTAAACATTTTAAATATAATTTAAAAAATATAAATAAATAATACAGTACAAAATAAACAATATTTTGACGACAGGCGTGGCGTATTGCTTAGCACACCAGTCCGTTACGCGGAAACTACCGGGTTCGATTCCCGGTCGGAGCAAATATTTGTTATTAAAAAAAAGAGGCAGATGCTTTCTCCGGGTCTGGTTGTCAAAGAGTGGTAAGCACCTCCATTTGTGAACCGCACTCCAGCTTGACATCAGGCGGGGAGCTATCCTATGTCGAGTCACAATAAAATAAAAAAGACCGCAGCCTGTGAAAGGGTAAAAAATAATGTCAATAGTTTTTGTTCCGATAAACTGCGCAATGCGCATCCGTCCTACAGCATCCGTTACTAAATTATCGTCCATGCAATACTGCTATCGATTGCATGGCAATGATTCCAAGGGCCAGTACCGCCAGGGCCAAGTGACTAAGTCGCGTTTCGAGATCAACATTTCTATACCAAGCTACCAAAGTGCTTGCATCATAGAAACAGGACTACCAAAGATATGTACTTAAAGATGCATTGGTATCGGCAAGGGACAGGGCCGTCTTAAGCATATTCAGCGCCGGGGTACGAAAGTCAAGGCTCCGCTCGCGTGGTCTCAGTGCAGTAGGTACCTATCGAAATTTATGGCGGTCGGCATGCGCCCCCTAGGACTCTGCGCCCGGGTGCACTGCACCCCTTGAACCCCCGGGTAAAGACGGCCCTGGTAAGGGAGGTTGTTTTGAACCCGTGCTCTCTGTTTGCGTAACCATTGCCCTACCACTACACCACCATCGCCTTAATCATTATACATACATACAAGACATGTGCCACGATAATAAATGTACATAATTTATCATAATCTGTCAACTAATGGCTCTTTAAATTTGAACTGTACACATGGGATCTAATTATAGAGGACTAATGAACTCCTCTGTACATACAGGGTGTCCAAAGAACGCTTCTGAAAATAAAGAGGGGTGGTAGTGTTTCCGATTTCTAAAAACGTCATGCAGACGAGAAAAGGACTACATTCATTTTGGGCTTTTATGCACTACTTTTTTTTTATTGTGACTCGACATATGACAGCACTCCGTTTGATGTTAAGCCGAAGTGTCGTCCATGAAACTGTGAGTGGCAATCACATCCACTATGCCGGCCTAGATGGAACCGGCAACTTACAAGCTGATCCGGAAACGTGACCAAATCACGGTCTGTATACTTGTAAGTGGTGGTACTATCCCGGATCGGCAGACTGGGCACCACTGCCTACTACTTTTGTAATGTCTGATGATAAAAAATATATAAATGGTACTTTCGATACTAGTATTAATAAAACTAATAATTATTAATTATATTGTATTGTTTCTCAATCACAAAGACACGGCATATTAACAGTTCTGCTTTGAACTGTCATAATTATAGTTTGATCATTTTGCACACCTAAACTACGCAAAATAAAGGATATATTCCAATTATATTGTAATCTTCGTACATCAAACTATTTTAAAATGTATATGCAACTGTTAATACAGCCAAGCCCAAGTCCCCCATACAAAATGAATGATGTCCTTTAGACAACTTTCCGTCATCACCGTATTATAGTCGTATGTGTAAATGACAGCACTGGAGTGCGGTCCATGAATGAAGGTAACTGCTACTACAGTTTTTTAAATGTAAGTAGCCGTCACAACCACTATGCCGGCCTGGTTGAAACCGGCGACTTACAAGATGATCCCGAAACGCGACGAATATTTTTTATTGTGACTGGACATATGGCAACACCCCGCGTGATATTAAGCTGGAGTCCGGTCCATGAATAGATGTGACTCCTACTACGGTTCAATAACTGCAAGTATTAGTCACTATGTCGGCCAAGATGAAACGCGACAAATCACTTCACGGTCTGAATACTTGTAGTGGTACTACCTTGGATCGGAATCTTTGACAACCAAACCAAAAATTAACATTGCGACCGCGTAACTTTTTGACAAATGGGAAAGATATTCATTGCCATTCCCATTAAAGTTGCGCGGTCGGCCTCTGGTACTTTACGCGTAACAGACAGCTAACCAACGCGCCACGCCTGTTGTCGTCAAACATAGTAAGTAATAGATGCGAGAATGAAACATAACTTTATTGATAAACAGTATTTTCTTAGTTTTTGCGCGAACATTGATTAATGAATTAAACAAATTTTATGCGGCTTACTGTCGCGTCTATCATATCTAACACCTGGGACCCCATAATACACAAAGTCCCAAGTGCAGCAAACTGCCAAACCAGATGATACGGTTAAAAATGAATTAAACCGGGAATAGAAAAACAAAATCAAAACATCAAACTGGGTAGTTTTGGGAACAATAACAGCATCAACCAATAGGACGACCAACACCTCAGTCTCTCCGTGACCACGATGGCTGCAAAGCTCTCGAACATCGAGAATTAAAAAAATGAAAAATCAAAACCATAATAAACGCGATCGTAAGCCGCATAAAAATTGTTTAATTTATTTATTAATAAACAATAAGATTGTACAATAACATAGTTTTATAAACTTATAATAAAAATGTTTAGTGTTTCGAACGCCCTCTAGCCACCATTGTGTGAAATATAAACACGAAGGCACTCGTTAAATACATTAATAATGGCATACAAAAGTTATTGACACTAATGAAGCAGTATTTGTTCTATTGTGACTCGACATATGACAGCACCCCACGACTGTTACTACAGTTAAATAACTGCGAGTTGTAGTCGCATCCACTATACCGGCCTAATAAATTAGGTTGAAAACCTTTGATTTTTTCAAGGCGCGATATCTAATTTTGACTTGCGACTGTAAAAAACGTCACTATGCCGGCCGACAAATCTTATCATTATCACAAAGGTTTTTTGTATGGAATTTTCAACTTTTGCTGCTGTTTCATTAGGACCTTAGGACCAATGAAAATGTTTAGCAGTATTATTACAATCTTGCTTTTGTAATACCTTTTTGATTTTGGTCAGCAGTGATTGCGACTGAGGCCCAAGAGTCATAGGCACTCTTGCAGGTGACCCCCTCGCCCCTGCTTCGAAGAACAGGATTCGAGTCACAATTTAAAAAAGAAAGGTAAAAACCGATCTAAGTATATTCTTAAGACGTTAGGCAGACACAAGCGCCTGCTACTGTACATTTTTCCTTAGTTGGCAAAAGTAGTAAACAAACTTTCGGCATCATGACGGATTGACGATAAAAAACAATCACTACTAACGCGAATCAATACGAATTTATAAAAATATATATGAATTACTGTGAAAATGATTTTTATTATTATAATTTTTGGGGCACAACATTTGTCATTTGTGAATTTACCGTTTCCATATAAATAGTTTTTTTTTTACAAAAATAGTGCATATATGGGGGTGATTTTAATGTCTTTTATACATTTGTTACATTTTGTATAACGTATGTTTATTCAAAAGAATAAAACAGTAGTAATCACTTTCCTTAAATTAAGAGCATGGGAAATGGTAATTTTCATGTTTGTTCACTATTTGTGCCAAGTAAGAAAAAACGCAGTGTACCACAGATTGTCTGCAAGCAGCAGTCGCATTCACTATGCCTGCCTAGAGAATGTAATATTTTAAAAAGTAATAAGGCAACAATACTGCCAAATATGATCACGGTAGTTCAAACTTATCTTAAAATTAACTTGATAAAAGCTTTATAAAATATTTAACAATAATTCTTCTTTAAAAAATATTTTAAATATTGGCTTTCAAGACTCTTCCCACCAGTTTAAATTATTTAAAGGACATCATTCATTTTGGGCTTTTATGAACTACTTTTGTAATGTCCAATGATAAAAAAATATAAAAATGGTAGATTCGATACTTGTGTTGATAAAACTAATAACAATTTTGCTTTTAATTGCTGTGCGATTGAGTTATTTGGAAAATTAGATATGGATTTTGTTCGCCATATTTGTTCTGCTTTGAACTGTCATAATTATAGTTTGATCATTTTGCACACCTAAACTATGCAAAATAAAAGATATATTCCAATTACATTGTAATCTTCGTACATCAAACTATTTTAAAATGCATATTAAACTGTTAATACAATTAAGCTTAAGTCCCCATACAAAATGAATGATGTATTTTATTATTAAAACGGATCTTATTCTTTTTTATTGTGATTCGACATCTGACCACTGATTGCCAGATGTCCAAGAATGCCACGACGGAAAAAACCGGTTAAGTTCACGGTTTCCTCAGTCTCCGTCACTATGCTGGCCAGAGGTGCTTGTTCTCCCCTCGCTTGAAGTATCCAAGGATGAATACTTAAAGATAGGGATAGAGAAACATATGGGATAGCAAAGAACATTGGCTTAAGAATCGTTTTAACTTTCTCTATCTAATAACAAATTTATTTTTTGTAAATTTCAAAAAAAACTTTTTTCTTTATAAATATACTTTTAAATAAAATGCCTTGGCTTATAAAATTAATGAGTTGTATGCATCCATGCAGATACAATAAAGCGCTGCTATTCAAGCTGCGCATTAACTTGCTTTGGCACCTACTTTTCGTATTAAGAACGAATTAAACAAATTTTATGCGGCTTACTATCGCGTTTAATTTGGAATTGATTTTACATTTTTTATTATTTCGGTATTTTACGTTTCGGAATAATAAAAATTGTATAATCAAAACCAAAATAAACGCGATTGTGAACTGCATAAAATTTGTTTAGTTCAATAATCAATGTTCGCGCAAAATTTAAGAGTATATTTATAAGTGTATAAATTTTAAAATATTAACAATTATATGTGCGCGACTCTATAATATGCGCGGACCTGCTCCCACAGCAGTCGTACAGAGCTTTTCTAATTGCTTAGCTCAAACGACAGCGCTTTTTTTATCTGCCGGAATCTATACTATATTAATAATTAAGCATAATAATTTATTCAATTCAAATTGTCACGCCTTTTTCCCACAGGGATAGGCAGAGACAATGGAGCGCCTAATAATTTAACTAAAGATAATTAGATAATTGCCATATTAAGTTTAATAGGCGTATGTATCAAACTTAATATTGTTTACAAAACAGCGATTTGATAAACAAGGGAAGTATAATATACACATAATAATCAAACTAGTGAGAACAGCCAAACAACAATAACATCAAAAGGCATCCTTTATACTTAAATGCAATAAACAACAGCGAACATCTAGCTGCAATTTGAATCTAATAGAATAATAATAAGATTTAAATTACCACAAAACATTGTTCAATCACATTAAGACAATAAAGTAATCATTTGGGGCGGACCAAAGAATTTGGACTTAAGACATAGAAGGAGCCCTAAAATAGCGACAAAATACAACCATTTATACTATTTTCACTTATGGCGTTAAAAAGAAGTCGGAAGGGGATGAATATACATTTTTACATTTGTAATTTAAAAGGTTGTCACTAGTTTTGATGATCATTTGACAACCTAATTTGACAGAATAACAAATGACATTAAAATACTTCAAAAAAGGATGCGGAACAATTATGCCGCTACTCTTACTACCACGTGACTTTTAATTAAGCAGTATTAAAAGTCAACCACAATTACAAGTGGTTGTATTTGCAAAAAAAAGTAGTGCCAACCTTTGAAATAAAGGAATTGAAGTACAAGTAGTTGTCTCTTTCAGTCACACAACAATGAATTAGTTCTTATTTTAGCACAGATTCTATTCTTTCCAAATTCTTTGGGGCGGAACATGTTCGTGAGTCATTAGAATGACGCAATATAATAGCAGGCAGCACACCCCGTTGCGTAATACGTTAGAGACAATGATATTAAGTTAAATGAATTAGATACGTTACCTATCTAAAAAAATGAATTACAGTAGTGTCGATTATATGAACTAATTGGGAGACCTAGGTGTTCGATAATCTATCTATCTATACTATTAGAATAAGAATAGGACGGGCTGTTGCCTAACTTCACTTGACTGATTCAAATGTGTCTTTTTCTTGACGGTGCGCAAAGAAAAAGACACCATACTGAATCGAAGTTGGTTGGAGAGTTAGACGTCACAAAATGGCTCCGACTCCGTTCTATTCTTATTTTAATCGCATTATACGTATAATGATTCAGCCATACATGTTTACGTACAGGTAAATAAAAACCATATTTACATTTATATCTTTTATGATAAATAGGAATTAAGACAAAAAAGTGGGGACAATCTTGTGGTAAAACATGTATGTACTTGGTACGCTAGTGGGAGAGGAGCACGCTAAACCAGCTGAGCTCGCATCAAATTTGTCTCTGAACATGGTCATAAGCCCCAAATGACTAATTTTCTTCCACAGAGTATTAACAAGCAACACCTATTAAACAACTAAATAAAAAATATATCTCTAAAAAAGGTCATGAATGCAAAATAAAATATATACAAGTAATAAAATATATCGTTATTTTAGTTTAATTATATAAAAAATCACAGTCATCTTTTTTATCGTTTTTTTTTTGTTTCTTTTTCACTTGTTCTTATTCATTATTTAAATATTTCTAAATTAAACAACAAATTTATACACGTCTTTAGCGCGTATTTTCATTTTTTTTTGTGGCTCGACATATGACAGCACCTTGACTAATGTTAGGCTGGAGTGCGGTCCAAGAATGGAAATGACTGCTACTACAATTTAATAACTGTAAGTAGCAGTCACATCCACTATGCCAGCCTAGTTGAAGGACGTCAGTAAGTTTGTATTTCAAACTACCTCCGGCAGTTGTTAATGTGCCCGTCGTATGACGTCACGAGATGACATCATAGAGTAGCGCTGGCCAATACACTTAGCAGAACAATGTCTCCGACGAATCATTGCGTCAATATTATTAGTTAGTGGAAGGCAGTTGGTGATTAGTCGCGTTTCGGGATCAGCGGGGTTAGGTTGGGCAAGTTAAAACGACTATCGTCTCTCGTCGACTATTGGCAAAATAATAAAAGCTAGGCTAAATCCAACAAAATGAGACTATTGATGATAATGATCAAACGTGTCGTCGTACAGATTATATTCGTCACAACGATTAATAGTATCGTTTTATTGGATTTAGCCTAGCTTATTTATTTTGACAATCGCCGACGAGAGACGATAATCGTTTTAACCTGTCAACCTAACCCCGCTGATCCGGAAACGCGACTAATCACCAACTGCCCACCACTGACTAATAATATTGACGCGATGATTCGTCGGAGACATTGTTCTGCTAAGTGTATTGGACAGCGCTACTCTATGATGTCATCTCGTGACGTCATACGACGGGCACATTAACAACTGCCGGAGGTAGTTTGAAATACAAACTTACTGACGTCCTTCAAACTATTCTAGCATTACGCAATACGGTTCTATATCTAGCAAAGGCACAGAGGGAGGGACCTTACAACTAGACCGGCATAGTGGATACGACGGCTACTTGTAGTTATTTAACTGTAGCAGCGGTCGCCTCCATTCATGGACCGCACTCCAACTTTTAACATCATATGTCGAGCCATAGTTAAGTACAGAAACATGTCTATTAAATCTAAAATTGGGAATATTAGAAAACAAAATTAAAATCAGATTTGGTCTGACTAGGTTAGATACGATTTTCTTTAATATTCCCATCTTCTTCTTAATTAAAAGGCCTTTAGTGATACCTATACGATTCGAGTTATATTGTAATTTAAAAGCAATCCTCCGTTTCGAAATATGTATAAAAATATACTTTTTACGACCTTAAACCCTCTAGCATCAACCTACTGAAAATCAGTCAAAATTTATACTATAATATAGCTTGCCTAACTATAAATGACGCGCCCCTCTGCTTTATTAATTTATTTAAATGTGTGAATACAATGAATGAATGCGGTACTTGTTCCTACATTAATGTATGGAAGTGAATGTTGGGTGTGGCAGAAGAAGCATGAGAGTAGAATTGACGCTGTAGAAATGCGGTCGTTAAAGAGTGTATGTGGAGTAACGATGGCGGATAGAATTAGGAATAGCACAGTGCGTGATAGATGTGGTTTGAAAGATGTAGTGACAAGGATGACAAAGGGATGCTGCGATCGTTTGGGCACATAGAAAGGATGGTGAAAGTAGATTGACGAAACCAATTTATAAATCTGATGTGGATGGATGCGTTAAACAAGGCTACCCAGGAGGGTGTTTTCCGATCAAATCGAAGACATCCTCAAGAAAGCTGAGTAGCCTAGTGCCCATAAGACCCAAAAATAAACAAGCCGAACTAAGCGTAGAATAGGCCAAATTAATACATACTTTTAAAGGACATCCACCTGCCTGAGCAAGGGAAGATTCAAGAGTACCGACGACTGAAAAAAATCTAGTCAATTCACGTTTGCCTCAGTCGCCGTCACTATGCCGACAAGTCGACATGCCTCATAGTAAGCAAAGGAAGATACAAGAGTACTGACGACTAAAAACACCGACTCGGGTAACATAAGTCGACTGCATCCGGGGATCGAACCCTGTCGCTTAAGGCGTAACTCACTGTGTTTACAACTATCTATGACACTCCAGTCTACGTACTAAAAATAGCTTTATTAGTCATTCTAGTGGGCGGAGAAGAAATTCGACTCTTGTTTTTAACGATTTTGTTTATAGTGCGGTTCATGAATAAAGGCGAATGCTACTACAGTTAAATAACGGATAGTAACAGTCTAATCAACAATGCCGGCCTAGTTGGAACCGGCAACTTTCAGTCTAATCTCGAAACGCGACTAAGTCTTTTTTTTTTTTATTGTGACTCGACATATGACAGCACCCCGCTTGATGTTAAGCCAAAGTGTGGTCCATGAATGAATGTCACTGCTACTACAATTCAATAACTGTGAGTAACAATCACATCCACTATGACGGCCTAGATGGAACCGGCAACTTACAAGCTGATCCCGAAACGTGACCAAATCACTTCACGGTCTGTATACTTGTAAGTGGTGGTACTAACCCGGATCGGCAGACTAGGTACCACTGCCTACCACTCTTTGATACCAGACCCGAAGCAAATATCCATCTCTTTTTTTTTTATTAACAAATATTTGCAATATTTAATATTATTAAATATTACAAATAAAAGCTATGAAACAAATATTTGCTCCGACCGGGGATCGAACCCGGGACTTTACGCGCAACAAACCAGTCGCTAAACCGTTCGTCCACGCCTGTCGTCTTCTAAGTTGAAAGTGGTTGTACTACCCCTGATAGACAGACTGGGCGAATGACCATCAACTTTCTACCTTTTATACCCGTAACAATACTGCCTATTTTTTTATTAATAACAAATTGTCACGCCTTTTTCCACAGGGATAGGCAGAGACAATGGAGCGCCACTTGTCACGATTCTGACACAACTACCTCGTTTCCCTCACATTCACAATTCTCTTCATACAAGCTCTACTGTTATTAATAAATATTTGTAAAATGTAATTTAAATAATAAATATTACAAATAATAAATATAAATGCTATAATATATTAAATATAATCGTAGGGCTTGTATGAAGAGAATTTTAGATGTGAGGGAAGCAAGGGAGTTGTGTCAGGATCGTGGCAAGTGGCGCTCCATTGTCTCTGCCTATCCCTGTAGGAAAATCGTGACAATTTGATTTTTGATCATGGTCATGGCAAAAAATTAAACATATATAAAAAAGGTCGACTTTAATTTTTTTTATTTTTTATTGTGACACGATATCTGACCTCGACTCGCCTGATGATAAGAAAGAGGAGGTCCAAGAGTGACGACGACTGGAATAACCGAGTCAGTTCCCGGCTGCCCCAGCCGCCGGCACTATGCCGGCCTAAGGTGCTTCTTCACGCATCGCTTGAAGGATCCAAGGTCATAGGATGGAGAGAACATATGGGCTGGCAAAGCATTCCACTTGTCAATTGTTCTACAAAGAAAAGACGCACCGAACTTTTTATTTCGACTGCCGATTCGGTCGATAAAATATGTATGCTTTTCCCGACCTGTGCGGGTATTACGGGTGTGGAAGGACGAGGCAGGAACAAGGTTAAAGAGCTTTTCAGAACATTCTCCGATATTGATTGATTGATTCCGATACGCGCCTAAGTTACTTCACGGTCTGCAACACCTGAGCGGCAGATTGGGCATCACTGCCAACCACTAGACAATAAAAGTTTCTATTGTTTTAATAATTGAGACGTCAATTTGCAATATACCATATATATGTGAAAATTTGTCTATACATGGTAATTGCTTATTCATTCAAGGCCTTCAAAATGATTGCCAATATACAGACTACGGAGTGACTTAATCGCGTTTTGGAATCGGCTTGTAAGCAACCGGTTACAACTAGGCCGACATTTTTATTTTATTTATTGTGACTCGACATATGACAGCACCCCGCTTGATGTTAAGCCAAAGTGTGGTCCATGAATGAATGTCACTGCTACTACAATTCAATAACTGTGAGTAGCAATCACATCCACTATGCCGGCCTAGGTGGAACCGGCAACTTACAAGCTGATCCCGAAACGTGACCAAATCACTTCACGGTCTGTATACTTGTAAGTGGTGGTACTACCCCGGATCGGCAGATTGGGTACCACTGCCTACCACTCTTTGATAACCAGACCCGAAGCAAATATCCATCTCTTTTTTTTTTATTAACAAATATTTGCAATATTTAATACTATTAAATATTACTAATAAAAGCTATGAAACAAATATTTGCTCCGACCGGGGATCGAACCCGGGACTTTACGCGCAACAAACCAGTCGCTAAACCGTTCGTCCACGCCTGTCGTCAAAGTGGATGCGACTGCTACTTGCAGTTGTTTAACTACTCTAGTAGGAGTCACCTCCATTCATGGACCGCACTCTAGATTTATATTATGACTGGTTACTTAGACAGACAAAAATATTCATTGCATGCACAAAAGTTTTTTTTAATAAATCTAATGGGAAGTTAGAGTGCAGTCCCCCCTGGTAAAACCCGCACTGGTCGGGGAAAGCATCCGCATTTTATCGACCGAATCCGTAGTCGAACTAAAAAGTTCGGTGCGTCTTTTCTTTGTAGAACAATCGACAAGTGGAATGCTTTGCCTGTCCATGTGTTCTCTCCATCCTATGACCTTGGATCCTTCAATGCGTGAAGAAGCACCTTTGGCCGGCATAGTGACGGCGACTGAGTCAGCCATGAACAAACTCGGTTTTCTCAGTCGTCGTTACTCTTGGACCTCCTCTTGCTTATCATCAGGCGGGACGAAGTCAAATGTCGTGTCACAATAAAAAAAGTCCATAAATGAGGACGACTGCTACTACATTTAAGTAACCACATATGGCAGTCACATCTAATATGGCGAACTAGTTGGAACCGGCAACTTGGGTACAAACTAATATTCATACTTTATAAGCGTTTAGTATTTTTTAAATTCCTTCAGCTACTAAACAGACCGTGAAGTGATTTGGTCACGTTTCGGGATCAGCTTGTAAGTTGCCGGTTCCATCTAGGCCGGCATAGTGGATGTGATTGATACTCAGTTATTGAATTGTATTAGCAGTGACATTCATTCATGGACCACACTTTGGCTTAACAGTAAGCGGGGTGCTGTCATATGTCGAGTCACAATAAAAATTAAAAAAAAACACGCTTGTATCAAAGAAACAAGGCAACCAAAGTACGCATAACATGATGTACATTGGTAACGGCAAATGGTTTAGAATCGGGGAGGTCCACGAGCGCCGATGACTGAATAAATCGACACAGTCGCCGTCACTGTTATTGCTCAAGGTGCCTTTTCACGCACTACTTCTAAGATCCAAGGTATTATAGGTAGGTATGAATAAAAAATAAAATGTCCTAAAGGTGTGTTTCCGCCGGCGACTGCGGTCCGCAGACTGCACTACTGGTTTGTATGAGATTGATTCCGTGCAAGGCGACACTATTGCGAGTCATAGATCATAAATATGATGTTTAAAAACAATTTTGATGCGGCAGCTGCAGACTATATGTCGCCTTGCACGGAATCAATATCATACAAACAAGAAAATTTGAAAGAAGATGTAGTGACAAGGATTGACAAAGGGATGCTGCGATGGTTTGGGCACATAGAAAGGATAAGTGAAAGTAGATTGACAAAAGCAATTTATAAATCTGATGTGTTTTCCGATCAAATCGAAGACATCCTCAAGAAAGCTGGGTTGCCTAGTGCACATAACCAAAGAATTTGTATAAAGAGAATTGTGAATGTGAAGGAAGCGAGGGAGTTGTGTCAGGATTATGGCAAATGGCGCTCCTTTGTATCTATACCTATACCCGTGGGTAAGAGTGACAGTTTGATTGACAAACAAGTAGTGCAGTCTGCGGTCTGCAGTCGCCGGCGGAATCACACCTTTACTCCGCATTACTGTAGAGCGCATTATTTGACCTTCGGATTAAACATGGCGGTATGATATATAAATAGAAATTGCTCCGTGTTGATAATTATTATCAATAACTCAACAAAATACCGACAATCAATAATATTAACGTCTTATTCCCGGCTTTGATAAAAATAACATTTTTTTTTATTGTGACTCGACATATGACAGCACCCCGCTTAATGTTAAGCTGAAGTGTGGTCCATGAATGAATGTCACTGCTACTACAATTCAATAACTGTGAGTAGCAATCACATCCACTATGCCGGCCTAGATGGAACCGGCAACTTACAAGCTGATCCCGAAACGTGGCCAAATCACTTCACGGTCTGTATACTAAGTGGTGGTACTACCCCGGATCGGCAGACTGGGTATCACTGCCTACCACTCTTTTATAACCAGACCCGAAGCATATAATATCTATCTCTTTTTTTTTATTAACAAATATTTGCAATATTTATTATTATTAAATATTACAACAAATAAAAGCTATGAAACAAATATTTGCTCCGACCGGGAATCGAACCCGGGACTTTACGCGCAACAAACCAATCGCTAAACCGTTTGTCCACGCCTACCATAATTTTTTTATTAGGACTCGTCATACGTATAGCTTGTCTGAGCCGAAATGGCGCGTCCCTTCACTGCATTTGCGTCCACGAGTAAACATAAAATACGAATGCAACACACCAAAAATGCAATTGTAATTGGTCATTCAGAGTTGCTGGTTGGACACATAAGGAGGAGCACGCTAATGAAGTATAGTTAGTGATATTTGTATTCACACATTTAAATAAACTAATAAAGTGGAGGGGCGCGTCATTTATAGTTAGACAAGCTATACAGTGTAGTATGGTCAGCAGGTAAATTAATCAAATAAATAAAATCAATCAAATTGTCACGCCTTTTTCCCACGGGGATAGACAGAGACAATGGAGCGCCACTTGCCACGATCCTGACAAAACTCCCTCATTTCCTTCAAATCCACAATTCTTCTCATACAAGCTCTACGGTTATGGGCACTAGGCAACCTAGCTTTCTTGAGGATGTCTCCGATTTGATCGGAAACCACCCTCCTGGGTCTGCCTTGTGAACGCATCCATCCACATCAGATTTATAAATTCCTTTCGTCAATCTACTTTCACTCATCCTGTGCCTAAACCATCGAAGCATGCCTTTGTCAATAGCGGATAGAATGAGGAATAGCACAGTGCGTGATAGATGTGGTTTGAAAGAAGATGTAGTGACAAGGATTTGCAGGTAAATTACTATCGCAGCACCTGAAGTTAGGCTAAAGTGCGATCTATGGATGTAGGCGACTGCTACTACAGTTAAATAAATGCTAGTAGCAGTCACATCCACTAAGTCGTCACCTACTTGGAACAGGCAACTTAAAAGTTGATCCCGAAACGCGACTAAGTCACTTTTTAATAACAGAATAGTCATCACTGCCTACTATTCCAAGACGAGACCTGTTGCTATCTGTATCTAATATTTAAACATTAATTACATCACAAGCAAATATTAAATTATAGGCCGGTATAGTGAAGGTGACAGAGAACAACCGTAAAGTAAAACGTTATTTTCAGTCGTTTTCGCTCTTGGATTCCACTTGATTACCATCAGGCAAGTCAACGTAAAAAAAGTCTGTTATACCTAATATTTAGATAACTTTCTTTTTGTTGTGACACGACATACGGCATGAAAAAATGAAAGGAAAAGTCAAAGAGCGCCGATAACCAAATAAATAACGTTTTATTCGCCGTCACTGTACCAGCCAAAATTCTCAGAGACATCTTAAAACGTCCATGTATTATGAAAATCATAAACCCGTCGTCGCTAAATAATTCCTAATTGCCGAAACTAAATATTCAGACATACAGACAGCAACAACCAATCCTATATAGCCTACATGATGTACCGTTTGCAAAAAACACCAAGTTTTATCGCAAAAGATCGCTAGTGAAAGTAAATGCAGATAACTATGGGGATTTACAATCCTCCATAATCCAGTAGCAGAGAAAAACATACCAGACTTAAACGTAGTTTCGCGTTTAATAATATCATAATCAGTACTGTTTTCCAACATCTCTTGGTAAATATCTATGTATCTATTCCAAGCTAAAGACGAGAGGACCATCTGTCCCGAAAACAGACCAATAATTTGGACTATTCTTTGAAACGGAACTTTCGTTTTGTACGAAATTCCAACCTCCGTAGTTATTTCCTTTTCTACATCCTCAGTCGAGTTGATTTCCTTTAATTGGTGATAAGGCAACGTACTACTCGGCGTGCCCTTATAACCTCTACGCGGAGGATTGCTCTTAAAGTACAACAAAATGCCAATCATCATTGCAACTACACCTATTAGATCACATATACCATCGACCCAATAGCCGATCGTTCCAACCTCGGATCTTTCCCCTTTGATATGTTTGCGTTCCCGCGCAACATGTCCGTCTAGGTCATCGAGAAACATTCGAATTTGGAACAACACAACGGCCAATCGGCGCATCGCTAATGTTTTACATGTCAACAATTTGGCGCCAACAAACGCTACTAAAACGTGAAAAGCTGATATCATATTAGGCGTTAAAAATAACATTCTTTGTGATATACCTAAAGCTATATCCATTATAGAGCATAATGGTGCATAAATATAGTGATTCACATGGTCCACCATTAGTCCTTTCACAGTCGGGTGACATAATGGATTTATGCTGCACGGGACCCAGGTAACATCTTCATAATGAACTTCCGTCGCTTGGCGAGTCGAAACATCGTAGCTGGTCAAATTGGATTCCTTCGTGTCGAAGAGATCAATTTTATAATTTTGTATTCTTAAAAATAAAAAAGTGTCCATAACTAAACAATAAATAACTATCGCAGCGAATAGTATTGTTAGTATTTTGCTAGCTTGAGATGAGGGCCACATCATGTTTTTTTTTAAATTATACTTCGTTTTTAAAACACGTACAGACGTAGGGCAAGATCAAATCATTAGATATTGTGTGGGTGTAATAGAATTACATCCATTCAACCTTGGCGACCTCACGATAGGCGACCTCAATGACCAATAGCGTTGCAAGAAAAAAAAAACTGTTAACAATCGTTTAAATTCCATAAAAATCTTTGTTTATAGTTCGCATTGAGGCCACAGGTTAAAAATACCACTTTTGCTTTAGTTTTTCTCAGCATCTTTTTTTATAAATAGTTCTAACGTAACACATACACTTATCACTGTATATTCACAAATCACAAACGCTTATATATTTAAAAATATAAAACACATTTTAATTCATTTCGTCGATGTTTTTGTTACCAAAATACACTTTGTTATTAACATAACAATAACAGTTCACGGATAATGTTATTTCAACTTATGCCATTCATTTAACTCGGCAGAAAACATAACATTCCATCAGATTAAACACTTAACATTTTTTCACATACACTTTAAACAAATAACAACATTATTTAGTCCTTGTTTTTGGTAAAATTTGTCTCCCGAACATTGTAAAACAACTGAATTAACCTTTATTTATTTGTTGCAGTTGTTCCGGGATGAACAATGCGCGCGCACGAACCGACTGCCCGCTCAAGAATGGCACAACCAAGATGGCGCTGCCGACACCCGCCTCCCGAACAGCAATGCAGCGCTTTACGGTTCAATAAAGCATCGCTACATCCGTAACAAAAACTTAAACATTCAAACATTAATCATAAAATTAAACATTTCGGGAGTACTGTGTCGTTTCCATTCAAACAATTTGTAGAAAAAAAAAACGAATATTTCAAAAAATATAAAACTTGTTCGGCTTTATTAATTATGGATTCCAGATAGAATTATAAAATGAATAAATAATTAAATATGTTTTATTTATTTATTTTGAATCGACATATGACATCATCCCACCTGATGATAGGCTGGAATGCGGTATATCAATGGAGTTGACTGCAATTACAGTCTGCACTATGCTGGCCTAGAAGAAACCGACAACTTACCAGCTGATCTCGAAACGCAACTAAGTCACCTCAAACCAGCAGACTTTAATATTTAATCTATTATAATTATTAAATATTACAAATAAAAGCTATGTAACAAATTGTTACTCCGATCGGGAACCAAACCCGAGACTTTATGCGTAACAAACTGGTGTGCTAACCAATTAGCCACACCTGTCATAAAATTTTAGAGTTTTATGGAAATTTCTTCTCTTAATTATATTTTTATTCATATATTAGAGTATAGCCTTAAAAAAAGAGTTAAGATAGATGCATGGACTTTATATATAACACAAAAAATTCCATAAAATATGTATTTTTAAATTCCGTTTTATTTATCTGTTTAATTCTTGTGTACAATTTAATTACAAAAAAATATATGGCTTCTTCCACAAAAATATATTAATAATAAATAAATGAATTATTAGTCGACATTTTCCGAAATACCATCTTATTGGGGATCGAGCAGGTTCGTGGGACTAAATTATGTTACCAATTCAAAAACCAGTAAATTGAGGAACATTTTTAAAAATTATATAGCCAAAATCAATAATTTTTTACCCAACATTAATAATTTACAAATTCAATGAGGATAAATCAGGTGTTGCAGCACAGACTTTTAGGCCATATTCTCGTACGAAAACGTGGGTCAAGTGCCAGCAGTTAATAAAGCGCTATATTCAGCGCTATACCGTTTTCCTTTACCGCTGTATAGTTGTGCAAAAAAAATCCGCCAGCTGTGCACATTTCGATCGAACGACTTCATTTTGAAAGCACGACGTACCTTCCACTTCGCGCCAAATCTAGTGATGTGACATATTCTTGTTATTAATTGAGATATTCATCGATTACAACTATTATAAGCCACACACCTCTGATTTGCATATCAGAGGTGTGTGGAAACTAGGGTTGCCAACCATACTTTATAATAACGTATCTTACGTTATTTTTGGTAATTATACTTTATACTTTTGCATACAAATAAAGTATGTGAAAATACTTTATTGTGAATGCGTAAAAAACGAATTGCTTATTCATATGAATTTAAATTATAATTGTCAAACAAGCTTTGAATTATTCAAAAATATCAAAAAATTGTTAGCTAATGGTAAAAGCACACAAAATACATACATTTTTTAAGGCATAAATTTTAAAAAATCCTTTTTTTTTCCAAATACTTTATTTTTATCCTATTCAAAGAATTGTTTACGTTTTTTTTGTCAAAAAAAGTTGGCAACCCTAGTGGAAACAGAATAATCTTGCCTACAGTTTTAGGTATAAAACGCACGTTGTATCTCAGATGTGTAATGCACTGGTTAACAACTAGTTCGCTAATCATAAGTCCGGGTTCGATTCCCGGTCGGAGTATATTTATTACATAACATTTAATAGTAATAATTTTTAAAAATTAAAAACAAATACAAATATTGTTAATAAAAAAAATAAGGCAAATATCTGGGGCTACGCAAATGGGTGTTAACCCTTTCCGTACGGCGCACGCCAATTGGCGTAATTTTTTCCTATTTACCGTAACTAAAATGATGATATCTTCTCGAAACAAGTTTTGTTGATAATGTCCTTTCTATACAAGCTTATATACAATGTTCCTAATAATATACTAGCCTTCGTTTTGTAAATCACGATATTTAAAAATATGATCTTTTTTATCCACATACGGCAAACGTAAATCAGAAATTGACAACATTTTGTCTGAACATGATAGTGAAATAATATAATTAAAAAAAACATATTTATGTTTCTCATAAATATCGGTCGCATTTATTGATGGATAAATCCAGATAAATGGCAGATAAATCATAACATGTCCGAATTTGTTTGGAGATGATAATTTTTTTTGCCAGGGATCTTATACAAAGTCGTTATTATTGAATAATAATGACTTTGTATTTATGCATTTTAATGTATATTAGTATACCGTCACGGTATTATATACTTTGGGGGATTCCTGTGGTAGTATTTTGCTGCTAAATTAACATGATCTCTCCACGAATTTAGGGAGGGTAGGCGAGGCTACTGCCATGGGGCCTCCACAAAATAGGGGCCCCCACAATAGAGAAAAAAAATAGCCAAATTTTCAGGCTCGCAACTAAGTTCAATTTACGCAATAATTTAGTTTTTTAATAAATTGTATTTCACTTAAACTAATTACTACATTTTTTGTTGAAATGCGGTACTTGTTCCTACAGTAATGTATGAAACTAAATGTTGGGTGTGGCAGAAGAAGCATGAGAGTAGAATTACGGCCATTAAGGAGTTTTTTTTTTATTGTGACACGACATCTGACCTCGACCCGCCTGATGATTAGCAAGAGAAGGTCCAAAAGTGACGACAACTGATAAAACCGAGTTTATTTACGGCTTCTTCAGTCACCGTCACTATGCCGGCCAAAGGTGCTTCTTCACGCATCGCTTGAAGGATCCAAGGTCATAGGATGGAGAGAACACATGGGCTGGCAAAGCATTCCACTTGTCGATTGTTCTACAAAGAAAAGACGCACCGAACTTTTTAGTTCGGCTGCCGATTCGATCGATAGAATGCGGATGCTTTCCCCTACCTGTGCGGGTATTACGGGTGTGAAAGGACGAGGTAGGAACAAGGTTAAAGAGCTCATCGGAACATTTTCCGTGGTATAGGCGATAGAGGACGCACAAAGCCGCCATGTCTCTGCGTAGTTGCAGGGGCTCCAGAGTACGCGTGACCTCTGAATCTCCTATAATTCGGACAGCTCGGCGCTGCAATGAATCCAAGGCATTGAGAAGATACTTGGCAGAGCCATCCCACAAGTGCGAACAGTACTCTGCACAAGAGCGTTTTTTTTTTTCTTCGCTCGATGTGGTCCCTGTGATTCATCCCTAAGATGTCCAGTCTGTCCGAAGTACCGAGGGAGATGTTACCGAGAGAAGGAAGGGGGATAAACGGGGATTTTTTCGTCGAGAACGCGCACACCAGAGTCTTGTCTGCGTTGAACTGAACCAGGTTCTTGTCGCCCCATTGGGTAATACGAACAAGAACCCGGTTCAGCCCCGCTACAACAGACTCTCTCACATCGGCTATCTCCTGTTTGTGGAGTGACGATAGCGAATAGAATGAGGAATAGCAAAGTGCGCAATAGATGTGGTTTGAAAGAAGATGCAGTGACAAGGATTGACAAAGGAATGCTTCGATGGCTTGGGTACATGGAAAGGATGAGTGAAAGTAGATTGGCGAAAGGAAATTATAAATCTGATGTGGATGGATGCGTCAAACAAGGCAGATCCTGGATCAAATCGGAGACATCCTCAACAAAGCTGGGTTGCCTAGTGCCTATAACCAGAGCTTATATGAAGAGAATTTTAGATGTGAGAAAAACGAATGAGTTGTGTCAGGATCGTGGCAAGTGATTAATTAAAATAATCAAATTAAATATTACAAATATTTCTTAATTAAAAAATAGGGGTATATTTGCTCTGGGTCTGTTTGTCAAAGAGTGGAAGGCAGTGGTGCCCAGTCTGCCGATCAAGGGTAATAAGTTTCACCACTTACAAGTACACAGACCGTGAAGTGACTTGGTCGCGTAACAAGATCAGCTTGTAAGTTGCCAGCAGGTTCCAAGCTGGAGTGCTGTCCATGAATGGAGGTGACCGCCCCTACAGTTAGGTACCTGCGAGTAGCTGTCGCATCCACGGGTTGTTGAAATAGGTAACTTTAAAGCTGCTCTTCAAACCTAACAAAGGAAATGTATGGTATTGTACGAAAAATGAAAAAAACATATATAAACAAAAGAATGAATGTGTTAAAAAATAACATGGCTTTTTTAATGAAAATAAAGTTTACCAATTTTAGTGCAAAATTGGAAAAAGTTAGCACAGTCTGTACACTCGAAAATAGTGGAAACTATTCCGAATTGGCAGACGGAGCAATTGACCAGTGTCTGCCTAAGGCATTCTACAGTCTCCTCCCACTGTCTTGTGAGTCCATCTCATCTCGGTTTTGAGCCTATGTGATGACTTTTGCAATGTGGAGTCCACGCAGTAGTGAACTTAGCCCATAAGTCTTTAATGCATCAGACATATGACACAGATGACCTGCCCACTTTCAATTTATAACCTATGTAAATGCATTGTATACTTATCATAATTTAAATAGAATTATTCATTTCGCATACAGGCTTTCCGACTCTAGTGCATTGTCAGATTCTACCATGATATCGGAAAGTAATATGATGATAAGAAATTACAAGAAACTAGTCAGTTATAGCATATAACAAATCATTTAAACAAAAAACATTTTTTTTATAAATACACAAATATTAAACACAAAAAAGGTTATTATAAATTAAGAAAACATTTAGCAACCAACAGATTATTTTTGATTAATTGTCTCCCAAGATTTTGTGCTCAATTATTATTTAATCAATCATTATCATCATCAGCCAGAAGGCATCCACTGCTGAACATAGGTCTCCCCCTAGAACGTAATTCCGAACGACAAGATGCCAGTTGCATCCACCAGTTATTCGTGACTTTCACTATGTCGTCAGTCCACCTAGTGGGAGGCATACCTACACTGCGTTTCTTCCCCTAAAAACTAAAAAACTAGAACTAACCTGAGGGACCTGAGTAGATTTTCCTGATCCGGTTTCCCCAACAAGTATAAGCGTTTGGTACTTCTCCAACAAGTACAGTATGTGATTTCTGTACTGGAATACTGGTAGCCGTTGTCTTTGAGCCTCATATGGTAAATGGTGGAGTTTGTTATAAACAAAATTGGATTGTGAATCCAAATCTGTGTTCAGAGCTGCATCAGTATTTGGATTAATTAAAATGTCTGTTGTTTCTTTGTTTTTTGTTGGATATAGGGAGCTTGAAGCTGCAATAAACAATTAAATAGGTTAAAACACTTTTAAAGAGTGGTAGGCAGTGGTACCCAGTCTGCCGATCCAACATAGTGCTACCATTTACAAGTATACAGACTGTGAAGTAGGCCGGCATAATGGATGTAACTGCTACTTACAGTTATTAAATTGTAGTAGCAGTGACATCCATTCATGGACCACACTCTATCTTAACACCAAGGAGGGTGCTGTTATATGTTGAGTCACAATAAAAAAGAACATAACACCGTAAAATACATTTTTTGTAAACTGGTACAAACGGACCTAGAAATGGAGGTATATAATCCTAGGACCATACTGGTACTTAATTGGAACAGATTGTCTGACACTAAAAAACAATTATATTTTTTTCATTGAAGCCTATCATTAGTTGCAACGGCACTGGACAACAGCCCTGATGAACCCGAAAGCTGAAAAGTTGTACTGCATTAATTAATTAATAGAATAAGTTTAGTTTACACATTTTTTTCTTTTTGTATACTAATTTAGTTCATAAGTGTGTGTGTTACTAACAATTATATGGGCCTATGTAGTCTGTGAATAAATGATTTTATTTATTTATTTATTAGACAGCTTCCAGTTTAACGTTAAGCTGCAGTGTGTGGAGTGGATGTTAATATGCTTACTTAACATAATAAGAAGCTACTTAATATGTATCATAGACAAGCAAAGTACATAATCAAATATACATTGGTACTAGCGAATGGTTTCAAACTGGAAGTTCACAATTTATGTGACCATACTACCACAACAACATGGTTGTCTTTATGTTCTTTTATTAAAAAGTTGACTAAAAGCTGTGAGACCTTCTCTGACGGTCAACATTTTAGGTTACACAGAGAGCAAAAAGAGAATAAAGAGATAGGCGCATAGTATAATAAATAAATACAGAATGATATATCATCTATAACTTTTAACAGCCTGCCTACCATACCAACCATGTATAGTATTTGAAATATATTTATTTTTAAAACCACATATACACTTAATAAAATATATTATTTCAGACCTCATATTAAGTTATATTTGTGCTTAAATTAATAATTCATTAATGTAAACAAATAAATTTTATACCTGGCCTCATAAAACGAGGTTTTTCGCCGCTAAACATGTTTGTTTTGCACTTTTAAATACACTTAGATATTAATCCAATTATTATAACATAACACTATTTAAAATATTTAACTTGAAATACGCAAATATATTAAAATAAAACAACTCCCGTTTATTTTCGCAAAACACTGTTGCATTTCTTTTTTCAATTTAAGGCAGAGGAGAAATAGTAATTCAGCCAGTAAAAATAATAAATATAGCATGAATGGACTATGACTCCATTGCCCACCTTTAATTATAAATCTTTACACCTTTCGACAAATTATCTATCTATACTAATATAATAAAGCGGAAGAGTTTGTTTGTTTGTTTGTTTGTTTGTTTGTTTAAACGCGCTAATCTCAGAAACTATTGGTTCGAATTGAAAAATTCTTTTTGTGTTGGATAGATCAATTATCGAGGAAGGCTTTAGGCTATAAAACATTACGTTGCGACTTATAGAAGCGAAGAAACAGTCGAAAATGTGGAAAAAACGGGGAATTTTATTCGTCTTTGAGGGTTTCCGTTGCGTGCGCTGCGAAAACCGTTCGAGATACCCAAAAAATATGTATGAAAGAATTATTCCTTTTTAAATTATCTAAAAAAATGTCCGCGACCGTATATGTCTATCTTTTAAGATTAACTCACAATAACCGTTTTTATGATAGTCAAATTTGGTCTAAATTAATGCATTATTACAAATTATTTGTCAGAGTTGTATTAACATAATAATATTATTCTTTATCGAAATAAATGTGTTATTAATTAAGAGTATTTAACTGTGAACAAAATTGTCATTGACATCACCTAATTTCAATAAACATCTTATAAGATATTACAATTTTAAAATAACACATGATGAGCGCTACCCGGCGGGCGAGAAGAGGCGGTGCTTGCGGGCGAGGCGGAGGGGGGTGTAGCTCTACGAGGCATAGTCTGTCTAAGCCGAAATGACGCGCCCCTCCACTGCATTTACGCATACGAGCAAATATAATATGGATAAAACACATCGAAAATGCAGTAATTGGTTATTCAGTTGCTGGTTAGACACAAAGGAGGAACGAACGTGATGAAGTTTAATAGTATAGTTAGTAATATTTGCATTCACACATTTAAATAAATTATTAAAGTGGAGTGGCGCGTCATTTATAGACACACAAGCATACTATGCGGTCGGCTCCCTACTGATCGGTTGAATGCAGCGTTAATTTGTTTTTACGATATAATACCATTGTGCAAAATCCTTTTTTATACAATTTCATTTTGTAGTAGTTTTCTCTATGGTTTGTAGTGTTTGTTTTAAGTATAGTATTTTGTTTCTAATATTTTCACAATAACACTTTTTTGGTTTTGTTGTAAATAATACCTGTAGGTTTCATCTACATTCTTTCAAGGTTAGGTTTTACAATTCTTATTAGGTTAGGTTTTAGTTTAAGCATACAGTTGGTTTGGTTAAGTTTTCATTTCCTTCGTTCTTTCTTCGTCACTGTAATGCCTAGAAAAAGGACTCAGCGTTCTCGGCAGACTGCTGCTGCAAAGCGGCTGCGAGTTTTGCGCACAAGAAAATAAAACTGAAAGTATAATTTACGCAGAAGTACTTTAAAATATATTCTTTTTAAAACTACTTTAAAATATATTCTATTAGTTACGTAATTTAATCATCAAAAATAAGTCGCGGGTAACAGCTATAGGTAATTTATAATAAAGCTGAGCAGGTAGGTAAACAAAAAATTAATATGATTCCCAAAATAACTATTCCACGCGGACGCAGTCGCGGGCACAGCTAGTATATAATAAGTCTTTATGGAGTTTTGGCGGGCAACTGCAACTAACAGGACACGCAATTTTGGATTATTTGAAAAGCTTGTGTTTTTCATAAATATTAATGTGTAATAATGGTGGAATTGTTATCCAGTAATAATTTTTAAGTTGATCAAGTATAAACAAGTAATTTAAAGTTGTGAAACGTGTTTCTTCATGTTCCCTCCAAGACTCCTTCTGAAGTTTTAGTAAAGGCTTTCCGCCGCTTTACTAAAACAATCGTCATCATCATCATTTAATGAATCACTCGCGTGGTTCATCTTCATCTTTACTTGACAATGTTTTAACATTGAACCATATATTTTTACTTTGACACTGGCAAGTTAGACCGCGTTCTCACGAGGCGATTTGAGTTGATCAATTGCGAAATCGTTCGAGATTTGAACCGTCTGAACAGACTTTCAACCAAATTGAAGCAATTAATATATATAATTTTTGTTAAACGACAAATATTGATCAACTGAAATCGCCCGGTGAGAACGCGGTGTAAAATGCTAAAGCCATAAACAAGAAGAAAGAGAAAAGATAAGTCTTTACACCTTAAAGTACCATCACTTTTAAGTGTAAAAACCATAAAGTGACTTAATCACGTGTCGGGATCAGCTTGAAATTTATCGGTTCCAACTAGGTCGGAATAGTGGATAAGACCGCTACTTGCTAAACTATGAGCACATACTTACGATCGAATAATAATATGATCCATGTTGCTAACAATTTAACTGTAGAAGCAGTGGCTATAGTTAGGCTCATAGATTTGATAGAGCTCATCAAGAGAGCACATCAGCGAGACCAATCATAAATCTATGAGTTAAGCTATTAATTGACCGCGCTCCAGCTTAACATCAAGCAAAGTTCTGTCACATCTCGAGCAACAGTAAAATAAAAAAGGGAAAAATATAAATAAAACGAAATTGAATAAATAACACTATTAATATTTATTTCGTGCAATTAATAACTTCATTTTTTGCGTTTCTTCACATTCTATGAGGTGTCTCATATATTCTTGATAGAGTTTTTTGAAAGTTTCTGTCAACAGTTGCAGGCCCATTTCTTCACATTTTGATTTAGGCATTGGAGTCGAGACTACCAAGCCGTCAGGAGCATCACCAGGCACTGCAACTCTTACAGGCATATTCGAAGTCCTTAAGAAATCCCATTTCGTTTTTAACACGGCTGGTTTGGAGAAATTTTCCGTAACATTAGCTTGATCTTTATTTAAAAGTAACAAGGCAGCATTTCTTAAATCTTTCCCCTTTTCTGAGTCTACATTTTCAGTCATTATCTTTATATAAATAGATAACAAATTGAATAAATTCGGTAATTGTTGTATCTTAACATTATGTTCGTCTGTGGATAGAAATTGGGATAAAATCTTCCAGATTCTAAGTAAGTTTTTTACATACATTTCACATATATTATGGTATCTTTGTGGGTCTTGAATTAAGTTAATTATAGGTACTTCGTTTGTATTTGTAGGTACTGTCATGTGGGGCGGCATTCCTGTTGAGATTCTTACCTAGAAAATAAAAATGAGGTGATATCATCAACAGACACTGGAGAAGAGAGGTAGGCAGACAGCAACTATTCATTTTTCCAGTCCATCATGGCTATATATTATATATTTTTTAATTGTGACTCGACATATGACAGCACCCATCTTGATGTTAAGCCAAAGTGTGGCTTAACATCAAGATAAACTCACAGTTATTGAATTGTAGTAGCATTGACATTCATTCATGGACCACACTTCGGCTTAACATCAAGCGGGGTGCTGTCAAATGTCGAGTCACAATAAAAAAATCATGTATTGTGACTCAACATATGAGATGTTAAGCTGGAGTGGTGTCCGAGAATTACAATTCAATAACTGTAAGTAGCAGTCACATCCCGAAATGCGACTAACGCACTTTACGGTCTGTATACTTGTAAGTGGTTGTACTAACCCAGATAAGCCGATCTGGGTTAGTACCGGCACCAATACCTACCAATAACTGTCTATAACTGTCCAATAACTGTGCTACCTAGTTATTTAACTGTATAAACAAATACCGGTCACAGTTACCCTAAGTGCATGGTAAACAAGGGGGTATGCTAAAAGCAGACAAAATAAAACCATCACCATGCCGGACAAAGATAAATGCTATGTAAAGGTGCGATTCCGTTGGCTACTGCAGACTACACTATTGGCTTTGCAAGGCGACACTGCAGTGTAGCTAGCCGCAGTATCAGTCCTGCCGTACCAGTTGACAGTTGACCAGTTGACACGAATAAAACTGAGTATAAAATCAAATTGTTTTTTATTTAAACGATTATAGTCCCTAAACTTTTCTTCATTGTTGATCAAATGCTTTTTATTTAGTATTAAATGACTTCCTTCGTGTGATCTGCATTTAAATATGGGATCAGCTGATTTTTTATTCCTTGTAGTATGTAATAACATAAATAAATCGTGTCTGACATCCTTTATCACGCAAAGTTTTATAACAACTGGTCAAATATGTAGCTGTCCGCGTAGCGCACCTTAAAAGTTGTTAAAAAGGGACAAAATACATTACCGTTGTGCTCCATCTGTTTTCACTTTCGTCATTCCCAGTTTTTAATTGATTACCATTCTGTAATTGATTTCCAATAGGCCCATTATTCCCATTCTGCCAATTAGAACCTACATTTGGCTCATTACGCCACATTTGTTCATTCGGTCCACTCTGCCAGTTGGTCCCAATCAGGCCATTAATTCCATTTTGCCAGTAAGGTTCATTCGGTCCATTATTATCATTCGGCCAAATTTTTGCGTTCGGTCCATTATACCCATTCTGCCAGGGATTACTATTTTGCCAATTAGGTCCAAGCGGCTCATTCCGCCAAGGATTAACATTTTGCCCATTATTCCAGTTTTGTGCCTGGGAAGCGATTGGCCAATTATTTACATGGTTATTTAATTTATAAGGGGTAAACAATAACATGAACACTCAAGAAAGTTCTTGAAGCCACCAATTCTAAACTAATGACCGATTTTGCTCATCTACTAAGCTATTATCATAGAAACAGGACCACCAAGGTGTACATTATATTAAATTACCAAAGATACATTGGTACCAGCAAGTGTTTTGAATATATTTATTTTAACAAAAATAAAAAAGAAACATATGCATGGGCTCGAATCTCTTAATGCATTTGGCGTTGAAAAAGCAGTGAAATTGCGTCGCACTTATATTTGACATGTTCGTAACCAATCAGAGATGAACAAATTAATAGGCTACGTTGATTGGTCATATAAAGCCGTGGCGAAATTTTACTGCTTTTTCGTCAGCATATTGGATTGTTAAATGAAAAGTAGCAAAAATTAACTTTGCATACCGTCACTTGTGTATTTTGCATATTACTCCAATTTGCTGGCGTGTTTAAATCTGCATTGTCTAATGGCTTCTGTGAAGGCTAAAATAATTAATTTAAATATATATTAATTGTTTCCATTATTCGAATTGTATACAGAGCGTGAAGTGACGCGTTTCGGGATCAGCGTGTAAGTACGGTCCAAGGTAAATGTAAGGCAAATATCTGTTAGTACCATTTTGATGGCCTAGTTTAAACTGACAACTGAATCGCGATTAGGTCACTTCACGGGACTATCCCGGATCGGCAGACTGAGCACCACTGCCTCTCACGCTTTGATAACCTAGGGGCCGACCGCACAACTGAATGACAATGAAATTCATTCTATTTGTCAAAAAGTTACGCGGTCGCTTTAATGTCAAAAACAATTATTAATTCGGAAAATGTATTGCGTATCTCGCGGTCGCAATTTTAATTTTGAAGCTCGAAGCTCAATGGGGGTTGAACTGGCAAAACGAAGCTCATTCTAATTGTCATTAAGTTACGCGGCCGACCTGCAGACCCGGAGCTTACATCCACCTCTTTTTTATTTGGTATATTTAATCTAATTAATAAATATTACAAATATTTGCTCCGATCAGAAATTGAAACCGGGACGCGGAACTAACTAGTGTGCTAACACATGCACCACGCCTGTTGTTAAATATAATAATAATTATTACCGTTGTGTTTATAATCTTCCAATTACTCGAATTACTCTCCGCTTTATTCCAATTCATCATATTTGATGGCTTAGCGGAAGGCTAAAATAAAATAATCGAATATCAATCACGTCTAATTAATGTTCGGTTTCTATTGCTAATTTGGATCATCATTATTATCTTCATCATTATCATCATCATCAGCCAAAAGACGTTCACTGCTGAACATAGGCCTCCCCTTTAGAACACAATTCCGAACGACAAGATGGATGGTTGTTCATAATGCGGTACTTGTTCTTACAATAATGTATGGAAATGAATGATGGGTGTGGCAGAAGGAGCATGAGTGTAGAATTACGCTGTTGGAGTGCGGTCAGTAAGGAATGTATGTGGAGTGACGATAGCGGATAAAACGTGGTGGTGAAATACTTACATTACTTGGTAAATTCATTAGATTATTCAAGTTGTGGTGATAATCAGCTGCATGTGAAGAGATGACGTAATTATGTACCATCTAAACAAACAATTAATCAATAAGGTTGCCTGTCCATTGAAGCGGAGCGAGTTTTCGGAGCTGAGAAACGGAGAAATATTAAAAAATAGGATTGCATAAAAACTCCGCTCAGCTGCAGTGGACAGGGATTTGCGAGCTTGTTTAAAAATTCATACAATCCTATTGGTTAATATTTCTCCGTTTCTCAGCTCCGCAAGCTCGCTCCGCTTCAATGGACAGGTAGCCTAATAGATATAATAGAAGGTTCTTTTAAGATTGAACTAAGTGAGACCAATAAAGTCGTCAGTTGTTTGCCAACCTTGTGTTTGAATGTTACTATTATCGTACTTTTTCGCGGTTGAAAAAGCTAAAGTGTGCAAATACCCTCTGTATTTGTATCTGTAGGCTCCGAATATGATTTTGTCCCATTCGGTGTCGAGACCCTTGGTCCGTGGGGCCCTAGCGCTATAAGGCTTTTTAAGGAAATAGGAAAAAGATTAGTCGACATCACAGGAGACCGAAGAGTTAGCAGCTACCTCGGACAAAGAATTAGTCTAGCTATTCAAAGGGGGAACGCTGCCAGTATCTTCGTAACCTTGCCTAAAGGGACTCCTTTTAATAATGTACTTGTTTTTTTATTCATACAAATTGTCATAACTATATTGCACCTACTTACCATTATCAATCAATCAATCAATCAAATTGTCACGCCTTTTTCCCACAGGGATAGGCAGAGACAATGGAGCGCCACTTACCACGATCCTTACACAACTCCCTTGCTTCCTTCACATCCACAATTCTCCTCATACAGGCCCTATGGTTATGGGCACTAGGCAACCTGGCTTTCTTGAGGATGTCTCCGATTTGGTCGGAAAACACTCTCCTAGGCCTGCCTTGTTTAACGCATCCATCCACATCAGATTTATAAATTCCTTTCGTCAATCTACTTTCACTCATTCTTTCCATGTGCCCATTAATACTTACCATTAATACTGTCTTAATGTCCTAAAGGTTTGGCTGTCAGAAAATGTCTAACGGCATTAAGTCTGCCTTTGTACATAGTGCAATTAAGTTGTAAATAAATAAATAAGCTTCAAAATCTATGTTAATTTTAATTGACAGTTCAAGATAATTGAAACTCATTGTCTGAATGAATAAATGTTGTATTTGACAGCAACAGAAACCGCGTAACTATTTGACAAATGGGAATGAATTTCATTGTCATTCCTATTAAAGTTGGGCGGTCGGCCCCAAAGAATTTGGAAAGAATAGAATCTGTGCTAAAATAAGAACTAATTCATTGTTATTTGTCTTATTTATATTATGTTTATACCACGTGTGACTGAAAGAGACAACTACTTGTACTTCAATTCCTTTATTTCAAAGGTTGGCGCTACTTTTTGCAAATACAACCACTTGTAATTGTGGTTGACTTTTAATACTGCCTAATTAAAAGTCACGTGGTAATAAGAGTAGCGGCATAATTGTTCCTTCATCCTTTTTGAAGTATTTTAATGTTATTTGTTATTCTGTCAAATTGGGTTGTCAAATGATCATTAAAACTAGTGACAACCTGTTTTTTTTGTTGTGACTCGGCATATGACAGCACCCCGCTTGATGTTAAGCTAAAGTGTGATCCATGAATGAATGTCACTGCTAATACAATTCAATAACTGTGAGTAGCAATCACATCCACTATGTCGGCCTAGATGGAACCGGCAACTTACAAGCTGATCCCGAAACGTGACCAAATCACTTCACGGTATGTATACTTGTAAGTGGTGGTACTACCCCGGATCGGCAGACTGGGTACCACTGCCTACTACTCTTAGATAACTAGACCCGAAGCAAATATCCATCTCTTTTTTTATTAACAAATATTTGCAATATTTAATATTAATAAATATTACAAATAAAAGCTATAAAACAAATATTTGCTCCGACCGGGGATCAAACCCGGGACTTTACGCGCAACAAACCAGTCGATAAACCGTTCGTCCCGCCTGTCGTCACAACCTTCTAAATTACGAATGTAAAAATGTATATTCATCCCCTTCTGACTTTTTTTTAATGCCATAAGTAAAAATAGTATAAACGGTTGTATTTTGTCATTATTTTAGGGCTGCTTCTATTTCTTAAGTCCAAATTCTTTGGTCGGCCCCCTGGTGGGGTGTTGTCATATGACGAGTCACAATTCAAAAAATGTTTCTTACCGTATTATTAGTTGTAATTTTATTAAACATTGGCAATGGTGACACCTCCAAGTTGGTCTGCATCTGTCCATTGAAGTTAGGATTAGTTGATTGTGGCATTCGCGAAAAATACTAAAAAAAATATTGAGCCGTAACATTTGAGCTTTGATAACAGGCGTGGCGCACACCAGTTCGTTACGCGTAAAGTCCCGAGTTCGATTCCCGGTCGGATATTTGCTCCAGTCTGCAGAGACGGGGTAGTACCACCACGTACAAGTCTACAGACCGTGAAGTGACTTCGTCACGTTTCGGGATCAGCCTGTATAGTGGATGTTATTGACAGTTATTTAACTGTCAATAGCAGTCACCTCCATTCATGGACCGCTATCCAGCTTAACTTCAGTCGGGATGCTGTCATATGTCGGATCACAATAAAAAAATATTAAAAAACGATGCCGGCCAATTAGTTAATGTATTTTTACTTACACTTTTAGGCTGAAATTATTCGCGGATTTAATGCTCATAAAAATAGTCAGAGAAAAAAGATATATAAAAATTATGGTCTACTTACCCCTAAAGGATTCCATTGTCGCCGTGTATGTTTATCTTTATTTATCCATTTCACTGGCTATAAAAGTAATTATTATGATTTAAATGATTATGATTAATATGATTTATAAAATGAATAAATACAATCAAAATTATATGATTTATAAAAGTAATATATAATTATTACTCTAAAATTATTAAGATTTATAAGATTACAATTAACTTTATTTATTTTTTATTGTTGCTCTACACATGCGCCGACATTTATTGCGGCCTTCTAAATATGAGAGTAACTAAATCTTTGTCAAGTCAAGCTCGTATATTTAAATATTTGTGATACGCATCCTTTCTTGATCTGCCTGATGGTTCATGTCGTCTCAGTTCATGTCACGCTATGTTACTATGCCGAATAGCAACGCAATATCACTGCTTTTTCGTCGCCATGCTGGTCCGCGCTATGACTTTCGCAAGCGCAGTTGTGACATTTATGTTATTAGGGAGATACGAATAGGAGTCGGGGAGAAACCTATTACGAACATACAGAACCCTCTGGGATTGCGCAGAGCGATGGCAAGAGTCTCGACCGCATGACCGTTAGGCCATGAAAACTTTAGCCCACTTTAGCCCCAAACGTTAAACGCGGTACTATGCTATTGAAATAAGAATAGGACGGGCTGTTGATTAACTTCATTTGACTGATTCAAAGGTGTCTTTTTCTTGACGGTCCGCAAAGAAAAAGACAGCATACTAAAGTGAAGTTGGTTGGAGAATTAGACGTCACGAAATGGCGCCGATTTCGTCCTATTATTATTTTAATCGCGTTATAAGCGCAGCGATTTCTGCTGAGAACCTCGAGCTGCGCCAACCTCGGTACACGGTTTCGAATTTGCTTCATTTTGGGTCAAGACCCTTGGGGACCTTAGCCAAGTGCCTGACCAAGGAGTTGTCCAAGCGGCTGACAGAGAAGTCTGGAGACAGGAAGGCTAGCAATAATTTCTGGCAACGTATTTGCCTCACTATATGTGATAGGAAGGGAAGTGTTGCCAGTCTTCTTGGGACTATCTCTGATGAGACGTCTCTCTCTCTATAGGAAATTTTTGCTTATAATTATTTTTTAATTTTAAGTATATTTTAGTAATAATATTTATTCTTTCAATGAATATAAAGTAATTAAAATGACTTACCGATTCGGAAGATGAGTTTGTTGGATTGTAAATGACAGGTACATTGATTGTGGTTGTGTAAGGCACCTATTAAAATTAATTTAATATTGTATTTTATTCATTTTAGCATTGGATACTTTATTAAATGCTAAAACTAAAAATGAAGTTGTAGTGGTAGTGCAATACCATGACGCAAACCAAGTACCCCACAAGCCCCACATTCAAAATCACTTGCCGGTACGTATGTATAGAACCTGGCAAAAAAAAAGCGCTGACCTATAAGATAAAGAAGAGCGATGGACGACTGCTGTATGAGCAAGTCCGCGCATCATCTATTCTGTGTATTGATAATACTCTAAAAGAACATCATTCATTTTGGGCTTTTTTGTACTAATCTTAAAGACCAATGTGAAAAAAAATATAAAACTATTGTGTTGATAAAACTAATAACAATTTTGCTTTTAATTGTTGTGCAATTGAGTTATTTGGAAAATATAATATGGATTTTGTATCGTTTCTCCATCACGAAGACACACCATATTAACAGTTTTGCTTTAAACTGTCATAATTAGAGTTTGATCATTTTGCACACCTTAACTATCACACTGTAATCTTCGTACATTAAACTATTAAATTTTAAAATGTATATGCAACTGTTACCTAATACAATTAAGGCCAAGTCCCCAAATAAAATGAATGATGAATGAATAAAAGGTTATACACAATCGAAAAAACAAGGTAACAAAACAAGATACTGCGCAGCTTGAGTGCTAGGGCCTGATGGTAAACAAAGAACTTCCTTTTGCTTATTACTAAGCTCGTCATTTTGTTAAATTGTGACTCGACAACTAACCGCGACCCGCCTGATGATAAGCAAGAAGAGGTCGAAGAGTGTCGATGACTGAAAAAACCGAGTCAGTTCACAGCGTGGACGAACGGTATAGCGACTGGTTTGTTGCGCGTAAAGTCCCGGGTTCGATCCCCGGTCGGAGCAAATATTTATTTCATAGCTTTTATTTGTAATATTTAATAATATTTAATATTACAAATATTTGTTAATAATGTTCAGGGGATTCGTTTTATAAATATCTATCCCGTGTTTATAGGACGAATACGGGTACGCGACCCCGGACACCTCGAGCTACCATTTACTATATCCTTTTCCTTCTATAGTAATGGTATCCTAAACCTACCCAATCCCCAAATTCCTATCTATCCCTTTTCGCTTCCGCTAATTCCTTTTCCTCCCTTCCCTTTCCGCTAATTCCGTGGTCTGCCGCGCCCAAGGATGAATGGCTAGGGGTGGCCTAGTCGCGAGCGTGCCAGTCCCGATGGTTGGCGCCCATCGGGTACTAATTTATTGCCCCACTCCGGCATGCGGGGCTCTGTCGGAGTTGGCACTTTTTTCCCTTGCTACTCGTGGGTATAAAATGGGAATTAAAAATAATAATAAAATAAATTCGAATGGCGGCGACATTACTCGCAATAAGTCACGCCTCAAGTTCCCACGGGGCGAAAAGCGGGCAGCGGAGAGCCGTTTTGCCACGTTGAATGTTTGTGGAGGAATGAAGACTAAGTTAGATGAAGTATGTAAGATGATGGATGATAAGAAAATAGATATTTTGTGTGTGAATGAGACGAAGCGGAAGGGCTCAGATGTCACCCACCATGGTCCCTACACAGCAGTCTGGTCGGGGGTCGACTCGACGGCCAGAGCGTGTCAGGGTGTGGGAATGTTGATGTCTGAGAGAATGGCAGAGTGTATGACTGAGTATGAGTGTATGTCGCCCAGACTCTTATGGGTCAGGCTTAGAGTGGGGCTGCACAGACTATTTGTCGTTGGTGTGTATGCCCCCGATATATCTAAGCCACAGACCGAAAGGGAAGAGTTTTGGGAGAGCCTGCGTGATGTTTTGAATGTTGCGAGATCGAATGAAAGGGTTGTAATGTTAGGTGATTTTAATGCATGGGTTGGTGTGCAAAGAGTGAATGTAGACCATGTGTTGGGAAGGTTTGGAGATGAGCGTGTGAATGAGAATGGAGTGAGTCTGGTGAATGTTTGTTTGGAGAAGAATCTCATTGTGACAAACACGAAGTTTTGTCACAAGGAGATTCACATGTATACATGGGAGAGGAATAAAGAGAGAAGTATGATAGATTTTGTGATTGTGGATGAAAGGTTCAAAGTCAATGTTGTCGATACGAGGGTTTATCGCGGGGTCAACATTGGAACAGACCATTTTCTTGTAATGTCAAGAATAAATGGTCTGTTCAAGGGTTGGAGAAACCGCAGTCGTAAATCGACAACACAGTTGACAAGAATAAAAGGAGAAAAGTTGCAAGATGCAGAAGTGAAAGAGGAGTATGTAAGTAAGTTACGTGAGAAAATAGGAGATGCCTGTAATCATGAGAATGATAGTGTGGAGGAAGTATGGATGAAATTGAGGAATGGTATGACAGAAGCTGCAGAAGAAGTGTGTGGAGTGAGCAAGAGGAAGAATGTAAGGCCCAACATGTGGTGGGATAAGGAAACGGAAGTATTAGTATGCGAGAAGAAGAAAAAATGGCAGGATCTACTAGCAGTTAAAGCTAGTAGACGAACAAACGCGGGTAAGAACGATGAGGATGTATGTAAGGTAATGAATGAATATAAGGAAATAAAAATTAAAGTGAAAGAATGTATAGGACGAAAGAAGAAAGAGGTGAAAGAGGATATCGAGAGGAAATTCTCCAGAAATTTCCGGGATAATATCAAACTGTTCTGGAAACAGGTTAAGATAGCCCGGGGAGGACTGGAGAAGTCTAAAGTGAATGTGGTTAGGGATTCGAATGGCGATTTAGTGACTGAAGAGAAGAAAGTGTTAGGACGATGGAAGGAGTATTTTGAAAGTTTATTTGTGGAGGATGATAATACAGCACCAGAGTGTGTCGATGTGTCCTCCACGCTGAATGAAAGTGAATCTGAATGTGATATAGATGTGAAAGAGATTGTGAATGCATTGAAAAGAATGAAAGTTGGAAAAGCGGCTGGTTGTGACAGAATAACTGTCGAGATGCTGAAGGGCGGTGGTCAGCTGGTGGCTTCCTGGTTGTGTCTCCTTTTCAGTAAGTGCTGGGTGAACGGTCTTGTACCAGGGGACTGGCGCAAGGCTGTCATTGTACCACTATACAAGGGGAGGGGGTCGCAACAGGAACCCAAAAATTACCGCGGCATCAGCCTTCTCAGTATTGTTGGCAAGTTGTATGCGAAAGTATTGATTGAAAGGGTGATGCATGAAACAGATGATAAAGTTTGGGATGCGCAAGCGGGATTTAGGAAAGGGATGGGATGTATGGATCAGATCTTCTCTCTAAGATGCGTCAGTGAAAAAGTGTTGGCAAAGCACCAGAAGGTGTTTTGTGCTTTTGTTGACCTTGAGAAGGCCTATGATCGAGTGAACAGGAGTGAATTGTGGCAGCAGCTGTCCGGGTTTGGGTTGGGGGAGCGTTTGGTTCGTGCACTGAAATCTCTCTATGAGGATTCCAGTGCATGTGTTCAAATTAACGGGGCGCTATCTGACTGGTTTGGCATCTCTAAAGGTGTCAGACAGGGATGTGTAGCGTCACCATGGCTCTTCAATCTATTCATGGACAGTTGTCTGAAAGAGTTGCGTGAAAGGAAGTATGGTTTAAGAATGAATGACTTGGTGATCAAATGTCTCTTGTACGCCGACGATCAAGTTATCCTTGCAACTTCGGCGTATGAGTTACAGGAAATGGTCACTATAATGAATGCGGAATTAGAAAAGAAAGGTATGAAAGTGAATGTAAGTAAAACTAAGGTAATGGTTTTGGAGAGAGAGGATGAAATGACAGAATGTGAGATAATGATAGACGGAAAGAAAGTGGAACAAGTCAAACAATTTGTTTACTTGGGAAGTATGTTTACTAGGGATGGAAAGTGTGATGAAGATATTGAGAGAAGAGTGCAAAAGGGTAACGTAGTGAACGGTGCCATCCATAGTATAATGAGCAGCCAAATAATGTCCCAAAAGTCACGGATGGCTGTTCATAATGCGGTGCTTGTTCCTACATTAATGTATGGAAGTGAAGGGTGGGTATGGCAGAAGAAGCATGAGAGTAGAATTAACGCTGTAGAAATGCGGTCGTTAAGGAGTGTATGTGGAGTGACGATAGCTGATAGAATAAGGAATAGCACACTGCGTGATAGATGTGGTTTAAAAGAAGATGTAGTGACAAGGATTGACAAAGGAATGCTTCGATGGTTTGGGCACATGGAAAGGATGAGTGAAAGTAGATTGACGAAAGGAATTTATAAATCTGATGTGGATGGATGCGTTAAACAAGGCAGGCCTAGGAGAGTGTTTTCCGACCAAATCGGAGACATCCTTAAGAAAGCTAGGTTGCCTAGTGCCCATAACCATAGGGCCTGTATGAGGAGAATTGTGGATGTGAAGGAAGCAAGGGAGTTGTGTAAGGATCGTGGTAAGTGGCGCTCCATTGTCTCTGCCTATCCCTGTGGGAAAAAGGCGTGACAATTTGATTGATTGATTGATTGTTAATAAAAAAAAGAGATGGATATTTGCTTCGGGTCTGGTTATCAAAGAGTGGTAGGCAGTGGTACCCAGTCTGCCGATCCGGGGTAGTACCACCACTTACAAGTATACAGACCGTGAAGTGATTTGGTCACGTTTCGGGATCAGCTTGTTAGTTGCCGGTTCCATCTAGGCCGGCATAGTGGATGTGATTGCTACTCACAGTTATTGAATTGTAGTAGCAGTGACATTCATTCATGGACCACACTTTGGCTTAACATCAAGCGGGGTGCTGTCATATGTCGAGTCACAATAATAAAAATAAAGCTGCCTCAGCTCCCGTCATTATGCCGGCTAAATGAAATATTTGGGTATTAAAATAAGTTAAAGTAAATTTACCTCAGTTTTCACGCCCTCAAGGATTAAATATAGGAATAAAGACCTCAAATACATAATAAGGTGTTAATTTGTGTATGTGTTAATCTGAAGTGAATTATTTCGTGATGAGATTCTGTTACCGTGTAATTTAATAATAACTCCGTTTAATTATAAATTAATTGATTACTTGAGGTTGTGTTAAATTTCAATTAAAATGGAAAATGTATTAATATTATAATTATGGATTTTATACGGATACTTAGATAAAAACTTTATTCTAAAAGCACCCGTTGTTCGTTTATAAAATTGAGATTTTTATGAAACGGACAACGGATGCATTAAACGAGGCAGACCCCGGAGGGTGTTTTCCGACCAAATCGAAGACATCTTCAAAACAGTTGGGTTGCCTAGTGCCAATATTTTCTTAGATTTTGCGCGAACATTGATTAATGAATCAATCAGACAGTCTCTCCGTGACCACGATAGCTGCAAAGCTCTCGAAACGTCGGAATAATAAAATAAAATCATACAATAAAAACAAACGCGATAGTAAGCCGCATAAAATTTATTTAATTCATTAGTGGTCATAATTTAGAGCTTGTGTAAAGAGAATCTTGGATTTGAGAGAAGCAAGGGAGTTGTGACAGAAACGTGGCAAGTGGAGCTCCATTGATAAAAAAGGCGTGACAATTTGATTGATTGATTGAAATTTATCTTGATGGCGGTCTGAAGTTAGGAGCAATTCGTTACGGAATACCTACATAATGCTCACTGTGGTCGAGGTGGTTCTATCGTCCGAATCGGCAGCCGAACTAAAAAGTTCGGTGCGTCTTTTCTTTGCAGAACAATCAACAAGTGGAATAGCAAATCACCTTAGTGACTGCGACTGAGGCAGCCGTAAACTGACTCGGTTATTTCTGTCGTCGTCACTCTTGGACCTCCTCTTGCTTATAATCAGGCGGGATAAGGTCAAAATAAATAAATAAACTGTATAGCGGGGCTTAAAGTAGGAGAGTGAAGTTTATTATTGTGACCTAAGAATATGGAAAGAATAGAAGCTGTGCTAAAATAAGAACTAATTTAGTATTATTTATCTCATTTGTACTATGTTTATACCACGTGTGACTGAAAGAGTCAACTAAATGTACTTTAATTTCTTTCTTTCAAAGGTTGCCACTACTTTTTACGATTACAACTTAGTTGACTTTTAATTCTGCTTAATTAAAAGTCACGCGGTAGTAAGAGTAGTGGCATAATTGTTCTGTCATCCTTTTTTGAAGTATTTTAAGGTCCTTTGTTATTTTGTCAAATTAGGTTGTCAAATGATCATCAAAACTAATGACAACCTTCTAAACTAGGAATGTAAAAATGTATATTCATCCTCTTCTGACTTCTTTTTAATGCCATAAGTGAAAATAGTTGCATTTTGTCATTTTAAGGCTCCTTCTATTTCTTATTACAAATTCTTTGGGAGACGCCATAAAGTTTGGGACTGTACGAGTGCAATGCTTTTTTAGGTACCGTTGTTGGAATTTCGTTATTATGACTAGATTACTGGATACAAAACCCATCTTTGCGCAGTAGAAGTAGGAGTAGGTTTATTAGCAAAATCCTTGCATCATCTTAAGAAACTTGGACTCTAAGAGAAGTAAATGCACATTTTGGATGAAATATTGGGTTGGCACCAATATTTTGTCGGGTAGACAAGAAATAAGAAAAGAGAGGGCCGAGGAGAGTGAAGGTAAAAGCATTGACAGGCCTTTTAAAAAAGATAAAACGTAAATTTTCTATAATCATTATTCTCACTCTCATTTAATGGACTATTTAATACTACCGTATTATATTTTCATCAGATAAAAAGCGGAGTATCTTAAGTAGATTTAAGAATTTATTTAGGCAACTGAAGACTTGGATGTAGGAATGAGAATTCTTTGCCAATATGTGCAAAAAGAAATTGAATGACATTGACAATGACATCGGGAGTTTTGGCGGGCAACTGCAACTGACAGGACGTGCAATTTTGGATTACTTGAAAAGCTTATGTTTTTCATAAATATTAATGTGTAATAATGGTGGAATTGTTATCCAGTAATAGTTTTTAAGTTGATCAAGTATAAACAAGTAATTTAAAGTTGTGAAACGTGTTTCTTCATGTTCCCTCCAAGACTTCTTCTGAAGTTTTAGTAAAGGCTTTCCGCCGCTTTACTAAAACGATCATCATCAACCTCATTCTCATCATCATCATTTGATGAATCACTCGCGTGGTTCATCTTCATGTTTACTTGACAATGTTTTAACATTGAACCATATTTTTACTTTGACACTGGCAAGTTAAATACTAAAGCCATAAACAAGAAGAAAGAAAAAATGACATCGGTTTTGGCGGGCAACTGCAAGTGACAGGACGCGCGATTTTGAATTATTTGAAAAGCTTGTGTTTTTCATAAATATTAATGTGTAATAATGGTGGAATTGTTATCCAGTAATAGTTTTTAAGTTTATCAAGTATAAACAAGTAATTTAAAGTTGTGAAACGTGTTTCTTCATGTTCCCTCCAAGACTTCTTATGAAGTTTTAGTAAAGGCTTTCCGCCGCTTTACTAAAACGATCATCATCAACCTCATTCTCATCATCATAATTTGATGAATCACTCGGGTGGTTCATCTTCATCTTTACTTGACAATGTTTTAACATTGTACCATATATTTTTACTTTGACACTGGCAAGTTAAATACTAAAGCCATAAAGAAGAAGAAAGAAAAAAAAAAAGACAATGACATCAGTAATTTTCAGAACCGCACAGAGCCGGTTGGGGTTTGTTTTTCATAGAAAGTTGAAGCCCCTTTTTATTATTAGGTAAATAAATAAATCTGGCAAATAAACTTTATCAGTTTAAATAAATACCTAACAACTAGTAGATTGTGTGTTAAATTGTGAATAATGTTTGTAGCTAAACATACTCTGGCCGGCATAGTGATAGCGACTGAGGCAACCATATACTAAGTCGTTGTTTTTCATTCAACGGGGCTCTTGGACCCCTTTCTCAAGACAGGGTATAAGACAAGATCAAATAAATCTCAATAGAAAATAACCTAACATTTTTATTTTCATTAGTTTTGCATTATTTTTGTTATTACAGAAATATGTCTGGAGACGGATTTTCACCAAAGGAAATTGAGGCCTTATGCCAAAAACCTGATCCATCTACAAAGGTATGTATTCGAAACTTAATTAGCTGTTATCTTTTCTTTTTATGATAAGTTATTTTTAATTTTATCTTAAAGAGATAAGACATATTTATGAGAAAGTAATTTAAACTTTATTATTAAAATAACAATCAGTTCGTAAAATAAATTTTAATGAGTTAAAAGTAGAGTTCTCACTTCTCAACCCTCCCAGCCAGAATTAAATTTGTGAAATCGATTTAGCATAATGAAACAAGAAAAGGAACATAATGATCATATCGGTAGTAATAGCAGAGTTACAAAGGACATCAATAATTTTGGGCTTCTTTGTACTACTTTTGTAATGTCCAATGATGAAAAAATATATAAATGGTAGTTTCGGTACTTGTATTGATGAACCTAATAACAGTTTTGCATTTAATTGCTGTGCAATTGGATTTTGTGTCGTCTGTCAATCACGGATACACGCCATAGCTTTGAACTGTCATAACTATAGTTGGATCATATTGCACACCTAAACAATGCATAATAAAGGATATTTTCCAATTACATTGTAATCTTTGTACATCAAACTATTTTAATATTTATATGCAACTGTTAATACAATTAAGCCCAAGTCCCCATACAAAATGAAAGATGTCCTTTTTCATGCCAATCGTTTCATGAGTTAAAAAAGTGAAATATAAAAAACCCAGTCAAGAGCCACTACCAGCAACATGATTATTTAATATTCCAGGACTTCATGTTTCAACAAACTATGTATCGTATAAAAGATCCTAAAAAATCTATTCCGTTCTACACTGGTGTTCTTGGTATGACATTATTGAAGCAACTGCATTTTCCGGAGATGAAATTCTCATTGTTCTTCATGGGATATGAAAATGCGGATGAAGTACCTCAAGATGAAGATGCACGGACTAAATGGGCGATGACGAGGAAAGCTACAGTTGAATTGACTTAGTAAGTTGTTTTAAAACATTTTTTAATTTATTGTTGGTCCTCGAAATATTACAACATCCCACCTGATATTTAGCAGGAGAGTGGTCCATAAATGGAGGTGACTGTTAATACAGTTCAATAACTGTAAGTAGTAGTCACATCCAATATGACAAAGCCTATTTGGAACTACTATTACAAGCTGATCCCAAATCGCAACTAAGTCACTTCGTACTTTGTATACTTGGTACTACCCTAAATAGACTGGGCACCACTGCCTACCACTCCTAAGACTTAATTAAGTCGGGGATATTCTAAATGATTGGTCTTATTTCAGTAATTGGGGCTCAGACAAAGATGATACCCAATACCACAATGGTAATTCTGATCCAAGAGGCTTTGGGCATATTGGGATATTGGTGCCTGATGTAGAAGCTGCGTGTAATAGGTAAGATCAGGCATTTGGGCATTTTGTAAATTTTTTTGACTCGACATCTATACAAGATTTGGTTGGCAGGCTCAGCTTGCCAGTTCCAACTAGGCTGGCATAGTGGATGTGATTGCTACTTAGTTATTAAATTGTACTAGCAGTGATATGCATTCATGGACCACACTCCAGTTTAAGTGAAGGGTGGTCGTATGTCGAGTCACAATAAAAAAAACTAGTCTCAACCCGATGATAAGCAAGAGGGGAGGTCCAAGAGTGACGACAACTGAAAAAAACCGAGTCAGTTCACAGCTGCTTTAGTCGCTGTCACTATGCCGGCAGCGGCGTAGCGTGGGAGTCAGCCGCCCGGGGCGGAAAAAAAAATTGCGACCCCCTTATTTAGGAATTTTAATCATAGGTACAACAAAAATATGAATTTCAGGTTTAAATTTTAATGATTTATTTAATTTTTGTAAATTTGTAGAGATTCATTAAATAGATAACGTAGCATTGTCTAATACTAAGATTGTTTTTTTTATTTACATTTCTATATAAAGGTACTAAAGAACTTGTATTATAGAAACAGGACATCTAAAGTACATATATCAAAGATACATTGGTACCGGCAAGTTTCGTAACCATATTGCACTACCACACAGATGAAAATTGTTTTATTTTCCTTAGGTTCGAACAGCAGGGAGTAAAATTCGTGAAGAAACCACAGGAAGGCAAAATGAAAGGGCTGGCTTTTATTCAGGATCCCGATGGCTATTGGATTGAGATTTTCACTTCTAACGTTGTTTAAGAAAAAATGTTAAAAATTGACATTTGGCGTACGTACGTCAAATTTAGTCTAGTCAAAATAAATAAAAACGCAATTTTAAATGAGTTTTTGTTTATTTTAACTCGATTTGCTACCTGTCTCTGCCTATCCCCATGGGAAAAAGGTGTGACAATTTGATTGATTGATTGAAATCCTTTATTGCACCAAACAACTTAAAAATAGGTAAATAGGCGAGTTTAATGCCTATTAGGCATCTTCTAACAACTAACCTTTGGGATGATGAGAAATTATGAGCAGGGTGCAAATGTACTACAAACTACAATTACATAAACTATATACAAGTATTACAAGTATATATATTATATGTATATATATATATAATTATATTTTGTGCCAAATTATTTAATATGAACTAGATGCGGTGAGCTCCTGTTTATCAAGAAACCAAGTTGGTGACTAATTGTTTAAAGACATTGACAGACGGTGCACGTCTAATAAGCAGTGGTTAAGAACCATTAAAAGTCGCATTCAGATAATTTTGGCCGGCATAGTGACGGCGACTGAGGCAGCCATGAACTAACTTGGTTGTTTCAGTCTTCATCACTCTTGGATCTTCTCTTGCTTATCACCAGGCGGGTCGAGGTCAAATGTGTCACAATAAATAAAAAATCTATAGATACTATGACCATATTTTAAGGTGTGGTCAAACTATATGACCATAGTTTCAAGGTGTCATTCCGATGGCTGCTGACCGCAGTACTGGTTTGTATGAATCTGTATGGTGCAGTTGCAGTCTGCATTCTCATACATACCAATAGTGCGGTCGCCATCGGAATCGCACCTTTATAGGGAATGTATTTGCTCTGTAGAACCGATTCTAATAGTTTAGATCTGATAATCATTTATTTTTCTGTAGTTTTAGTAATTAATCAATCAGATTGTCACGTTTTATCCCACAGGGATAGGCAGAGACAATGAAGCGCCACTTGCCACAATCCTGACACAACTCCCTTGCTTTCTTCACATCCACAATTCTCATACAAGTTCTACGGTTATGGGCTAGTGCCAGCTTAATCAATCTATAGAGAATGTTTGACAATTATCTATAAAGAAAATAAACCATCATCAGATCTAAACAATCAGAATTGTTTAAAGAGAACAAATATTCCCCCTGGAACCAGATTGGATCTATCCACATAAACTATGCCTGCTAATATTTTGTTACTGATACCAATACGGCGTTCTTACAAGGCGAATTTAGTTATTCAATATTTATCGCTCAACAAGAAATTGAAAGCGAATATTGACTAGCGTTTTCACGGTTCAATAATAATCGACTCAATATTACACTGTCCATTTTAGCATTATTATTGTGGATGCGGACGCCATAATATACATTTTTTACAGACAAACAAAAAACTGCAGACAGAAAAATAAAATACATATCCAATCGCGCTGATTGACCGACTGATTATTCAATGCAAGTTGAACGAACAAATTCAGACAAGTCGATTTGATATTAATTGAATCAATAAAGGGTCTAACTTTTGTTGAACTGATATTTATTGCTTCAACTTGATTAAAAGTAAGTCTGTTCAGACGGTTCATATCGCGAACAATTTCGCAGTTGATCAACTAAATTCGCCTCATGTGAACTTAGTGTAATAATGACTTTATTGTGTTAAATTTAGATCATTGAATGTTAAATATAAAAATATGTTATTCTGTAAGAATTCTTTTATGTAACTATTTTTTATGATAAAATATTCAACTATTATTTGCTTTGTTTGTTTTATTGTGAATTAGTCCCAATAGTTTTTTAAAACATCTAACGGTCTAGGATATAGCGCGTCAGGAAATGAATAAATTCTATCTGATGTGTGGTAAATAAGCTTCCGAGTCGATTTGATTTTTTTCCTATCACCAGCAGGACGTGATAGGAAGGCTTACCCTATTCGCTATCTATTTTATCTGTGCGCAGAGAGACCGTCTGCAAGTTAATGTCATGTTGTGATCTTACGAATGATAAATGTACAAATATAGAATCATACAAGTATACATACCGTGAGTGACATAGTCGCGTTTCGGAGTAATCTTGAAAGTTGCCGAGTAGCAACACTAACATAGTACAAAATGTCAGTTATCTAAGTACGTTGTCAGTCATGTTTATTAAAAAAAATGTTTTAGGAAAATATTGAAATAAAAAAGCCAATATAACTTAAATATTTATTTATTTATTACTATATAACTGTGTTTAATTCACACAAGATATCCAACAACTGTATCTTTTAAATATAATTTTTATATTTTTAAATATTGATTTTAATTATAATTTAAGGGATTTTATAAAACTTATAGACAAATCTATAAGTTTTATATTAATTCAATCAAGTAATTAAACTGTCAGTCACAGGGATAGGCGATCCTATTAACTTCATTAAATTCCCTCGACAATTCTTCCAAAAAGCGGGTCCATAGTTTAAATGTTTGGCGATTTTTGGCCTCGACTTGCTCTTTGGTATGCAAGAGGAGGTCCAAGAGCGCAAACAACTAAAAAACCCGACTCAGTAGTCATCAAATTCTATATCTATGGTTTTGACAGTTATTTTTTTAATTTTCTTGAAGCATTGGAACTAATAGTGATAATGACTTATGATAATTCCTATTTGGCGAGTCCCAATCGCTTCGCCTCAACTTCATATATAAGTAACCGCCACATTTTCACTACGAACACTTCAGCTTCCTCATCCAGTACCTGTGAAAAAATTGATATTTAATTTTTGACGACAGGCGTGGACGAACGGTTTAGCGATTGGTTTGTTGCGCGTAGTCCCGGGTTCGATCCCCGGTCGGAGCAAATATTTGTTTCATAGCTTTTATTTGTAATATTTAATAATATTAAATATTGCAAATATTTGTTAATAAAAAAAAAGAGATGGATATTTGCTTCAGGTCTGTTTATCAAAGAGTGGTAAGCAGTGGTACTGCCGATCCGGGGTAGTACCACCACTCACAAGTATACCGACCGTGAAGTGATTTGGTCACGTTTCGGGATCAGCTTGTAAGTTGCCGGTTCCATCTAGGCCGGCATAGTGGATGTGATTGCTACGCACAGTTATTGAATTGTAGTAGCAGTGACATTTATTCATGGACCACATTTCGGCTTAACATCAAGCGGGGTGCTGTCATATGTCGAGTCACAATAAAAAAAAATATTTAAATTTTTACGACATGAGATCGTAAACCACCTGGACACAGATTCTCCTAATACAAAGCTAAATCAAATTGTCACGCCTTTTTCCCGTGGATCGCCACTTGCCACGATCCTGACACAACTCCCTCGCTTCCTTCACATTCACAATTCTCCTAACACAAAACACTACTATACTAAGTGACTTAGTCGCGTTTCTAACTAGGCCAACTTTTTTAAAAATTTCTATTGTGATTCTACATATGACAGCACCCCGCTTGATGTTAAGCTGGAGTGGGGTCCATGAATGGATGTCACTGCTACTACAATTCAAAAACTGTAAGTAACAATCACATCCACTATGCCGGCCTAGTTGGAGCCGGCAACTTACAAGCTGATCCCGAAACGCGACCAAATCACTTCACGGTCTGTATACTTGTAAGTGGTGGTACCACCCCGGATCGGCCGACTGGGTACCACTCCTTATACAAAACAGTAAAATACTACGTGACTTAGTCGCGTTTCGGGTTCAGCTTATAAGTTGCCGGTTCCAACTAGGCTGGCATGGTGGATGTGAATGCTATTAGTTATTTAACTGTAGTAGCAGTTACCACCATTAATGGACCACACTCCAGCTTACATCAGCCGGGGTGCTATCATATGTCGTGTCATAATAAAATATACTCGTTTGTCGACCGAATCGGTAGTCGAACTAAAAAGTTTGCAGCACAATCGACAAGTGGAATGCTTTACCAGCCCATAACGTTGACCTTGATCCTATAACCTTGAATCCTTCAAGTAATGCGTGAAGAAGCACCTTTGGCCGGCATAGTGACGACGACTGGGGCAGCCGTGAAGACTCGGTTTTTGCAGTCGTCGGCACTCTTGGACCTCTTCTTGCTTACGGCGGGTCGAGTTCGGATGTCGAGTCACAATATATATAATAAAAAATACTTCTTACCATTTGAACATCTTCTAGTATGGATGCTGGTGGACATCCGGCACCTAATTTGCTACATATAAAGTCAACCAATGTCGGCTCAGGCTCGCCAATGTATTCTATAATCTTTTTATTTATCCACGGACGTATTTTTTTATCCATCAACGCGCTGTCAATCTGTCAAATAGTAAAAAAACATTTTCGACTTAATTAAAACATCTATTGTCACGTTATAAAATCGAGTGCCGTGACGCTTGCATGCCGTGATGCCGTGACGCGCCACAAACGCATTGTGATTTTCGCGCGAACATTAATTAATGAATTAAACAAACAGCCAAACCAGATAACACCCCCAATTATTTTTGCAAAAAATAAAAAATAAATTAAACCGGGAACAGATAAACAAAATCAAAACATCAAGCGGGGTAGTTTTGGAAACAATAACAACATCAACCAATAGGACGACCAACATCTCAGTCTCTCCGTGACCACGATGGCTGCAAAGCTCTCGAAACGTTGGAATAATAATAAAAAATTGTATAATAAAATCAAAACCAAAATAGAAATTACTATAATTTTATTTAACACGAATGCTGTGGTTACCTATAATTGAAATAATACTTAGACATTGGTGTCGATTCTCTTGGCACTAACTTAACCTAAATTTCCTAACTTCCTAAAGGACATCATTCATTTTGTATAAATAAAAATACATAAATAACCTTATTTTACCTTTCGTCATTTTCAGTTAGAGCATCAACCACATAATTACTCATATTTCTTATTAAGAATTAAATTTTTTTAGGTTAAGCGGGACCTAAAATGGTGTCTAAACTTAAGCAAATTTAGTTTGACGTTTCTTATTTTACGTCTAAAAGTGGTACAACAGAATAGGAAAACTGCCTAAAATTTTAGGTTAAGTAACTAAACTGACATTTAGGCCTGTCAAAGCTTTGACAGCTCTAAATTTAGTCTAATATGGGACACACAGAATAGCGAAAGTCCTTTGACAGGTCTTAATTAATTTTAGGAGGATTTTAGGCTAATCGTGTGCCAAGAGAATTGACACCATTGAAATGTTACTTATTTTAAGATTAATAATTATTTTGTTATTAACCCAAATAAATAAATAATTACCTGTGCAGTATCTAGTTTAAATTGAAATAGTTGTTCTTTCTGAGTTGGTATTTTGTCAATTAGGGATTTTATATTTTTTTTCTTTTCTTCTACACTTCTGGCTTCCCTGTCAAACTTTTCATGTTTGTCACGAAGTTTTTGTTTTCTGTCTTTACCTATAAATACAAACAATACAATAGTAAAATAAATCGGCGACATGCGTGACCAATTTGTCGGGGCAAATATTCGTTAATAAGAAAAAGAGGCGGATATTTGCTTGGCGTTTGGCTATCAAAGAGTGGTAGACAGTGGCGCCCCAGGGTTACAAGTATACAGACCGTGAAGTCACGTAGTCGCGCCTGGGAGTCAGCTTGTAAGTTGCCGTTTTTACCTAGACCGGCATAGTGGATGTGACTGCTACTTACAGATATTGAATTGTAGTAGCAGTGACATCTTTTCATGGACCAGACTCCAGCATGACATCTACCTGGGTGCTGTCATATGCCGAGTCACAATTAAAAGAAGAAGAAAATGAAACCATCCATACCATTTGCACTTTGTTTCGATGTATCGTCATCGTCATCCGTATTAAACACATCGTGGACATTTAATTTACGTTTCTTATAACTTGGAGCGCCATCCAGAGGCATTGAGATACCTAAAAAAATAATGAAATATCATATTTTCTTAGCATTTGCGCGAACATTGATTAATGAATTAAACAAATTTTATGCGGCTTACTATCGCGTTTATTTTAAATAAATAATAAAATAAAATTGTAAAATTAAAACCAAAATAAACGCGATAATAAGCCGCATAAAATTTGTTTAATTCATTAATGAAATATTAATCAATCAATTGGCGACCGTGGTGTAGTGGCAGTGCAATGGTTACGCAAACCGAGAGCACGGATTCATAACCGGTATACCTTTGATATATCTTTGGTTGTCCTGTTTCTATGATACAAACACTTTAGTAGCTTAGTATAGAAATGTAAATAAAATAAATAAATAAAATAATATATCCTGGCTGCATCCATAGCGTCAGCAAAATTCTAAGGCATCTAGCCCAATATGAACATGAAATGTATATTAGGAATTTATAAATCTGATACGGATGGATGCGTTAAACGAGGCAGACCCAGAAGGTATTCCGACCAAATCAGTGACATCCTCAAGAAAGCTGGGTTGATAACCTAGTGCCCATAACCGTAGAGCTTGTATGAAGAGAATTGTGGATGTAAGGGAAGCGAGAAGGTTTTTATTTACTTATTGAAATCCTTTATTGCACCAAAATAAACTTAAAAATAGATACATAGGCGAGTTTGATGCCTATTAAGCATTCTCTAACAACTAACCTTTGGGATGATGAGAAATTATGGGCAGGGTGCAAATATAATAAATTGTAGTAGCAGTGACATTCATTCATGGACCACACTTTGGCTTAACATCAAGCGGGGTGCTGTCATATGTCGAGTCACAATAAAAAAATAATTAAAAAAAAACTACAATTACATAAACTGCATACAAGTATCATAAGTATATATATACATATATGTAGGTATGCGATTAAAATAAGAATAGGACGGCATCGGCGCCATTTTGTGACGTCCAACTCTCCAACCAACTTCACTTTAGTTTGGTGTCTTTCTCTTTGCAGACCGTCCAGAAAAAGACACCTTTAAATCAGTCAAGTGAAGTTAGTCAACAGCCCGTCCTATTCTTATTCTAAAAGCATATTACAAATAAATAAACAAACACAATTGTAATTAGGTTGTGACAGGATCATGACAAGTGGCGCTCTGCCTATCCCTGTAGGAAAAAGGCGTGACAATTTGATTGATTGATTGTTAAGTTTACTAACCTGTTGGTAACATAGGTGGTGGTGAATTCTGTCTTTGTTTAAAACTTATCGTTATAGGAGAACTACTAGCACTTGTATTATTCTGAAATAAAAGAAAAAAACACTTTTAACAGCTTTTTCACTGTGACTCGACGTACGAGAGCACCCTGACTGATGTTAAACTGGAGTGGGGTTCATGAATAGAGGTGACTGCTACTACAGTAAATAACTGTAAGTGGCAGTCACCTCAACTATGCCGGCATAGTTAGAGCCGGCAATATACAAGCTGATCCCGAAACGCAGTCAAATCACTTCACGGTCTGTATACTTGTAAGTGGTGGTACTACCCCGGATCGGCAGACTGGGTACCACTGCCTATCACTCTTTAATCACCAGATTTAAAACAAATTTTCACTTCTTTGTTTAAGAACTTATATTTGTAATTTTAATGATTAGATTAAATATTACAAATAAAAGCTATGAAACAAATATTTGCTCCGACCGGGAATCGAACCACTACGCCACGTCTGTCATCTGACCTGGACTTGCCTGATAGTAAGCAAGGGGAGGTCTATGACGTTTCCGTTTAACTCAGTCACCACCGCTATGCCAGTCCAATGTTAAATCCAAATAACGAGGCGACCGTGGTGTAGTGGCAGTGCAATGGTTACGCAAACCGAGAGCACGAATTCGAAAACACCCACCGGTACCAATGTATCTTTGATATGTGTACTTTGGTTGTCCTGTTTCTATGATACAAGCACTTTAGTAGCTTAGTATAGAAAGTTTTTTTTATTATACTAAGCTACTAGTGTGCTTGTATCATAGAAACAGGACAACCCAAAGTACATATATCAAAGATACATTGGTACCCGAGAGTGGTTTCAAACCCGTGCCACTCGGCTTACGTAGCCATTGCACTGCCACTACACCACGGTCGCCTTCCACCGTAAATATATCCATTTGGTAACTTACAATTATTTGAGGTGGAGTTGTTGGTCTCGGAGGAGTTGCACCACCTTCGGAATTAGATTCTGCTAACTGTAAACGTATAAAATTTATTTTAAAAATATCTTGACAATAAATGACTTCAATAATAAAGGACATCATTCATTTTGGGCTTCTATGTACTACTTTTGTAATGTCCAATGATGAAAAAATATATAAATGGTAGTTTCGATACTTGTGTAGATAAAACTAAAAACAATTTTGCTTTTGATTGCTGTGCAATTGAGTTATTTAGAAAATAAGATATGATTTTTGTATCGTCTGTCAATCACAAATACACGCCATATTGACAGTTCTGCTTTGAACTGTCATAATTATAGTTTGATCATTTTGCACACCTTAAATAAGGAACTTTTTCAACCGTTGTTTTCTGACACTTGTATAAAGAGAATTGATGTGAGGGAAACGAGAGAGTTGTGTTAGGTTAGGAATGCTACGTTCCTAACCAGTGGCACTCCATTGGTGAATTATGAATTATGAATCAGAAATAAATTCAACACTAAATCGTATAATAAATTGGCTAGAGTATAATAATTTGATACTTAATTTTGATAAAACAAAAATTGTCCATTTAACCAGAGGAAACCTGAAAAACATATTGTACTCCAATACCGCGGTCAAACTATTGAAGCAGTTGAAGCTATACAATTCCTGGGTGTCATGATGGATAAGGGGTGTAGATGGCACTTGCATGTGGACAACATATGCAGTAAACTAAATCAATATGTCTACGCACTTAGAAAATTAACTGCAGTTTGTGACGAAAAATCCTCGCTTATGGCATACCATGCATATGTAACTTCAACCTTAAGATACAATATAATATTTTGGGGTAATTCAGTAAATAAGGATTCGGTTTTCAGGGCTCAAAAGCGTTGTTTGAGAGCTATGTGTGGACTCAAGTGGGACGAAAGCTGTAGAGACACCTTTATAAGACTCAAGCTTTTGACGTTCCCATGTTTGTACATTTACGAGACTGCTATTTTTGTAAAAAAAAAAACATTAATTTATTTGACATTAAATTAGCACCAAAAAAAATATTACGCCCAAGGCCACGACACCAATTAGTGACTCTGTCAGGTAAAAAAATGTTATTACATAAAAACATTTTTGGAATGGCTCCTAAGATATTTAATAAATTGCCAGATTGCCTAAAAGATCTCAATTTTAATTTATTTAAGTATAAGTTAAAATTATTGTTAATTAAAAAATGCTATTACCGAATTGACGATTTTTTAAATGATAACAATGACCTTATTATTTTGAATTATTTTGACATTGAATTATTTTTCTATTTATTATTTGCAATTATTTTAACGTTATTTTTTTCCCTATTTGAATGTTATTATGTTATTAAATTATTATTTGTTAATGACTGTTTGTTAAGTATTATAGTAATTATTAATATTTTGTAAACACCATATATTTATACACCCAAATGGGTAGTTATGGAGGAACACTAATATAGAAATAAGACCAATGTATTTACTAACCCATAACAATAAATAAATTATTTGAATTTGAATTTGCCTGTGGGAAAAAGACGCAATTTTTGATCTTCGACTGTCAATTTGTTTGATAGAAAGTTTACCCGAACTGCATAAAATTTTGAGGTTATATTTTTAGAAGACGAATAAGGTTTTTTAGAAGAAAAAATCAGATGTTTTAAAAAATAAATTACATTTTTTTTTAGAATAAAAATTTTAAGGTTATTATTTTATAAAATAAATTTTGAGGGTATTTTTAAAAGATAATATTACTTTTTAGAATAAAAATTATAAGGTTATCTTTTAGAAGAAAAATAAGGTTACTTTTTTAGAATAAAAATTATGAGGTTATTTTTAGAAGAAAAATAAGGTTACTTTTTTAGAAGAAAAATTATAAGGTTATTTTTTAGAAGAAAAATAAGGTTACTTTTTTAGAATAAAAATTATCAGGTTATTTTTTAAAAGAAAAATAATGTTACTTTTTTAGAATAAAAATTATCAGGTTATTATTTAAAAGAAAAATAAGGTTACTTTTTTAGAATAAAAATTATGAGGTTATTTTTTGAATATAAATAAGGTTAATTTTTTTAAATAATTTTTTTTATAAGATAAATATGATTAATTTTTTTAAAACCAATTGTAAGGTTATATTTTTGGTGCATATAACAAATCATACTTACGGCTATATTATTATTAGTAGGAGGTGTTTCCCAACCTGGAGTGTGGCCACCTGATGCAGAACTGAAAGAATAAATGTTGCATAAAACTATGTATACTAAAGATAAAGAATTTCTATATTTTCACATATTTTGCGCGAACATTGATTAATGAATTAAACATTTTTTATGCGGCTTACTATCGCGTTTATTTTTGGTTATTGCTTGTACATATTTTTATATTCCGACGTTTCGAGAGCTTTGCAACCATCGTGGTCAGGGAGTAAAATTGTAAAATCATAACCAAAACTAAACGAGATTGTAAGTCGCATAAAATTTGTTCAATTCATTAATTTTTTGTGATTAAAATCTGACCGCGAGCCGCCTGATGGTAATCAAGAGGAGGTTCAAAGTGCCGAAGACTGAAAAAAATCCTAGTCAGTCGCCGTCCAAAATCTGATGTGAATGGATGCGTTAAACCTAGTCAGTCTAGGCCCTGTTTACTAATTAAATTACAGACATCCTCAAAAAAACTCAGTTGCATGTCGGGATCAGCCGGTTTCAACTAAGACGGCATAGTGGATGTGACTACTACTTACAGTTATTGAACTGTAGTGACAGTCGCCTTAATCATTGACCGCACTCCAGCTTAACATCAGGCGGAGTTCTGACATATGTCGAAGCAAAAAATTAAAAAAATACCAACCTGGAGTCTGAATCAATGGGCGATGCTTCTGTCGGTAATAACATGGAAGCTTGATTTTTGAGGTACTGGTCACGATTCCTGGCCGATCGTTCTCTTGCCTAAAAAAAGTAAAAATTAAGGCAGCCATTTTTCATTTTTTTAGTGTGACTCGACATATGATAGCACCCAGCTTGATGTTAAGCTGAAGTGTGGTCCATGAATGGATGTCACTGCTACTACAATTCAATATCTGTAAGTAGCAGTCATATCCACTATGCCAGCCTAGTTGAAACCGGCAACTTACAAGCTAATCCCGGAACGTGACCAAATCACTTTACGGTCTGTATACTTGTAAGTGGTGGTACTACCCCGGATCGGCAGACTGGGTACCACTGCCTACCACTCTTTGAAAAGCTATAGTTGTACAGGGCGCTGACTTTTGAACTGCGCGGTATAAGGAGAGGCAGAATAGAAGAGCGCTGGAGGACTGCAGTGGGAGCAAGTCCACGTATCTATACCGTCCTGAACATAATCAAAATTAAAAAAATATACATTTGTCCGCCATAGTGACGGCGACTGAGGCAGTCGTGAACTGACTCGGTTTTTTCAGTCGTCGTCACTCTTGCTTCTCATCAGGCGGGTCGAGGTCAAATATCATGTCACAATACGGTCTCACAAACCAGGAGTTCAGTAGTAGTATATATAAATGTTACAGAAAAATGTTCATACCTCTCTACGATCGTCCTCTCTCTGTCTGGCGCGCTGTTCCTCTCTTTCCTTCTGTTGGGCTTGTTCTAAATTTACATCAATTAACAATTTTGGTTTATACAACTCTTCTTGTTCTTTCCGAGCCTGCAAACCAAAATAAAACACAATCAAATCATCACTTCCTCATTTTCACAAGGATTAGATATAGTCCCGGGTTTGATTCCCGGTTGGAGCAAATATTTGTTTCATAGCTTTTATTTGTAATATTAAATATTAGTTAATAAAAAAGAGGTGGTATCAGAGTATTGCGGCAATGTGAACGGTGCCAGAGTGAAAGGAGCGTGCTTTTAAATACATTAAATCTTAATATGTTGGATGTAGGAGCATTTAATAGTATCCTAGCTGAACCAACATCGACTTCAGCTAGGATGATATATGAGTTTGTAAATATTTATTTTAAGTGTAGATTAGACTAGGTTATTTGTATAGTTGTATATAGTTAGAGTAGATTCCATATTATGGTAGCATGTAGGATGTAGGAGCATTTAATAGTATCCTAGCTGAACCAATATCGACTTCAGCTAGGATGATTTATGAGTTTGTAAATATTTATTTTAAATGTAGATTAGACTAGGTTATTTGTAAAGTTGTATATAGTTAGAGTAGATTCCATATTATGGTAGCATGTAGGATGTAGGAGCATTTAATAGTATCCTAGCTGAACCAATATCGACTTCAGCTAGGATGATTTATGAGTTTGTAAATATTTATTTTAAGTGTAGATTAGACTAGGTTATTTGTATATAGTTAGAGTAGATTCCATATTATGGTAGCATGTAGGATGTAGGAGCATTTAATAGTATCCTAGCTGAACCAATATCGACTTCAGCTAGGATGATATATGAGTTTGTAAATATTTATTTTAAATGTAGATTAGACTAGGTTATTTGTATAGTTGTATATAGTTAGAGTAGATTCCATATTATGGTAGCATGTAGGATGTAGGAGCATTTAATAGTATCCTAGCTGAACCAATATCGACTTCAGCTAGGATGATTTATGAGTTTGTAAATATTTATTTTAAGTGTAGATTAGACTAGGTTATTTGTATATAGTTAGAGTAGATTCCATATTATGGTAGCATGTAGGATGTAGGAGCATTTAATAGTATCCTAGCTGAACCAATATCGACTTCAGCTAGGATGATATATGAGTTTGTAAATATTTATTTTAAATGTAGATTAGACTAGGTTATTTGTATAGTTGTATATAGTTAGAGTAGATTCCATATTATGGTAGCATGTAGGATGTAGGAGCATTTAATAGTATCCTAGCTGAACCAATATCGACTTCAGCTAGGATGATTTATGAGTTTGTAAATATTTATTTTAAGTGTAGATTAGACTAGGTTATTTGTATATAGTTAGAGTAGATTCCATATTATGGTAGCATGTAGGATGTAGGAGCATTTAATAGTATCCTAGCTGAACCAATATCGACTTCAGCTAGGATGATATATGAGTTTGTAAATATTTATTTTAAATGTAGATTAGACTAGGTTATTTGTATAGTTGTATATAGTTAGAGTAGATTCCATATTATGGTAGCATGTAGGATGTAGGAGCATTTAATAGTATCCTAGCTGAACCAATATCGACTTCAGCTAGGATGATTTATGAGTTTGTAAATATTTATTTTAAGTGTAGATTAGACTTGGTTATTTGTATAGTTGTATATAGTTAGAGTAGATTCCATATTAAGACTTAAGTGATCATGGGGCTGACATCAGCAGAAAATGTTAAAAGCCCAAAAAAAGGGAAAAAAAAATCAAAGAGTAGTAAGCAGTTGTGTCTAGTCTGCTGATCTTAGGTAATACCATCACTTACAAGTATACAGATCGTAAAATGAGTCGCGTTTCGGTATCGGATGGATCGGTCCATTATGAATGTCACTGCTACTACAATTCAATAACTGTGAGTAGCAATTACATCCACAATGCCGGCCTAGATGGAATCGGCAACTTACAAACTGATCCCGAAACGTGAGCAAATCACTTTACGGTCTGTATACTTGTAAGTGGTGGTACTACCCCGGATCGGCAGACTGGGTACAACTGCCTAACACTCTTTGATAACCAGACCAGAAGCAAATGTCCACCTCTTTTTTTATTAACAAATATTTGCAAATAAAAGCTATGAAACAAATATTTGCTCCAACCGGGAATCGAACCCGGGACTTTACGCGCAACAAACCAATCGCCAAACCGTTCTTCCACGCCTGTCGTCAAAATTAGTGGAATCGGGCCCCTAAGGTCAAGTTAAAAGTCATAGAAAGGTCACAATACCTTTTCAAATTCAGCACACGCATCTGGATCATCCTCCTGCTTATCCTGGAATATCTCCTGTCTCAGTCTATCCAACTCTTGTTGCTCTTTCTCTCTCTCCCTATTGTCACTCTCGGCTTCGCGCACACGGGCACCTAATCTACGTTGCAGATGCTGACCCCTGAAAAATATTAAGATTTTAATTTGACCAGTTAGTCCCGGGTTCGATTCCCGGGCGTAACATATATTTGTTTCATAGCTTTTATTTGTAATATTTCATTATTATATTAAATACCAAGTCTGCCGATCTGGGATAGTACCACCACTTAAAAGTAAACAGACAGTAAAGTGACTTAGTCACGTTTCGGCATCAGCTTATAAGTTAACAGGTCCAACTAGGCCGGTATAGTGGATGTGACTGCTACTTACAGTTGTCTAACTGTAAGTAGCAGTCGCCGCTATTCATGGAACGCAGTCCAGCTCAACATCAGGCTTCTGTAGGCAAAGCATTCAACTTGTCGATTGTTTAACAAAGAAAAGACGCACCAAACTTTTTAATTCGACTGTCGATTCGGTCGATAGAATGCGGATGCTTTCCCTGACCTGTGCGGGTATTACGGATGTAAAAGGACGAGGTAGGAACAAGGTTAAAGAGCTCTTCGGAACATTCTCCGTGGTATAGGCGATAGAGGACGCATAGAGCCGCCATATCTCTGCGCAGTTGCAGGGGCAAAATGTCATAAAAGTGACCGCGCGTCAGAATTCATTTTTTTTATTGTGACTCGACAGCACCCCGCTTGATGTTAAGCTGAAGTGTGGTCCATGAATGAATGTTACTGCTACTACAATTCAATAACTGTGAGTAGCAATCACATCCACTATGCCGGCCTAGATGAAACCGGCAACTTACAAGCTGATCCCGAAACGTGACCAAATCACTTCACGGTCTGTATACTTGTAAGTGGTGGTACTACCCCGGATCGGCAGACTGGGTACCACTGCCTACCACTCTTTGATAACCAGACCCGAAGCAAATATCCATTTCTTTTTTTTTATTAACAAATATTTGTAATATTTAATAATATTAAATGCTATGAAACAAATATTTGCTTCGACCGGGGATCGAACCTGGGACTATACGCGCAACAAACCAATCGCTAAACCGTTCGTCCACGCCTGTCGTCGTATACTTATATAAACTGTGTATGTGAATTGAATGTGTATTGTAAACTGAACCTTACCACATTGTTTTAAAGTATAAACTTGCCACAAATATAATGTCACTTACATCATTTTGAAGCGAACATTTGTGCAAGTCCAATATTTTTAAATATATTAACATTTCTATACTAAGCTACTAAAGTGTATCATAAAAACAGGACAACCAAAATACATATATCAAAGATACATAGGTACCGGTGGGTGGTTACTCGTGCTCTCGGTGCCACTACACCACGGTCGTTTTTTACACCATATTAATTCTGACTGGCATGTATTTTGACACATTTCGACGGCAATTATGTATCTACCGGAGTCGAGCCACAATAAAAAAAGATACTAACTTATAATATTTCTGATCATCCTTATCATCCTCATAATCCTCCAGGAATTCCTTCAATTTCTTTGCCTCTCTCTCCCTTTCTTCTTCCCGACATCGTTCCTTTTCTTTTTCTCTATCGTACTCCTTTTGGCGGCGCCGCTCGCGACTCTCCCAATTTCTTAACCTATAAAGAAAAGTTATAATCAATTATTTGGCCGGCATAGTGACGGCGACTGAGGCGGTTTTTTCAGTCGTCGGCACTCCTCTTAACATCAGGCAGGTCGAGCTCAGATGTCGTTGAGTGAGAATAAAAAAAATGTCATGCCTTAATTCCCACAAAAACAACACGTGTGACGCATTGGTTAGGTTAGGTTAGGTTACCAGCCGTTACGCGGGAGTCCCGGGTGATTCCTGGTCGGATCAAATATTTGTTCCATATCTTTTATTTGTAGTATTTATCTGGGGTAGCACCACCACTTACAAGTTTAAAGACCGTGAAGTGACTTAATCGCGTTTCGGGATCAGCTTGCAAGTTGCAAGCAAGTTGCCGGTTCCAACTAGGCCTATATAGGTCCAAATAGACTCTTACAGTCAATGAACTGTAGTAGCAGTCACCTCCACTCATGGACCGCACTCCAGCTTAACATCAGGCGGGTGCTGTCATATGTCGAGTGAATCAATCAATCATATTGTCACGCCTTTTTCCCACGGGATAGGCAGAGAAAATGGAGCGCCACTTACCACGATCCTTACACAGCTCCCTTGCTTCCTTTAAGTCACAAAACAAACTATGCCGGCATATTTGACATATTTACCTCTCTTGATAAGCGGCCTCCTTTTCCCTGGCCTTCTTTTCCAATCTTTTCTTCTCCCTGGCTTCTTCTTCCATCTCCTTTTCCCTTCTCGAGTCATAGGCACCACCACGATCCCTTTCACGGTCACGATCTCTATCTCTTTCCCTGAAATATTTATATACATATATACTTCTATAGCTAATAAAAAGCTATCATAGAAACAGGACGACCAAAGTACATATATCAATGATACTTTGGTTGCCGCTGCCGGTAGTGGTTTTGAACCCGTGCTTTTTGGTTTGTGTAACCATTACATTACCACCACACCACGGTCGTCTTAAATTAGTACCTTTTATTTTTACTGCAAAAAAAGCTAACTATGAAACGCAACTAAATCACTTTACGGTCTACTGTTTTTTTTATATTTTTATTGTGACACGACATTTGACCTCGACCCGCCTGATGATAATCAAGAAGAGGTCCAAGAGTGACGACGACTGAAAAAAACGAGTCAGTTCACGGCCGCCTCAGTCGCCGTCACTATGTCGGCCAAAGAGAAGCAAGAGGAAGACTAACAGCGCCTATGGCTGAAAACCGACTGGTGGATTGTTAACACACCAGTCCGCTACGCGAAGCGGGGTTCGATTCCCGGTCGAAGCAATTTATTTATCAGACTAAATATCAAAAATATTAGTTTCATAAAAGAAATAAGGTAGATATTTGCTGCAGGTGTGTGTGTTTGAAAGTGGTAGGAAAACAGTTAGTCTGTCGACCTGGGGTAGTACCACCACCACAAGTATAAAAAGACTGCGTTTCGGGATCAGCTTGTAAGTTTTCAGTTCCAACTAGGTCGATCGGCATACATAGTAGATGCAACTACTATTTGCAGATATTTAACTGTAGTAGCAGTAGCCACCATTCATGGAGCACACTCCAGCTTAAGGCGGGATACTGTCGTAGGACGCGCCACAAAAGGCGACCGTAGTGTAGTGACAGTGCAATGGCTATGTAAGCTGATTGGCACAGGTTCGAAACCACTCACCGGTACCAAGTATCTTTATTATATGTACTTTGGTTGTCCTGTTTCTTTAATACAAGCACTTTAGTAATTAGTAGCTTAGTATAGACATGTAAATAAAATTAAAAAAATAAAACTGTAGTAGCAGTAGCCTCCATTCATGGAGCACACTCCAGCTTCAGGCTGGATCCTGTTAAAATGAAATATAAAAAAACAAGTTACCTTTTTCTTAGCCCATTTTTAATACCATATATTTCATATTTAGTTCTAATAAATGGATGTATAGTTAAATCTACGTATAACAACATAATTGTTATCGAGTTAAGCAATGATAACACGGCCAGTAATTGGATGGGTGACCGCCAGTGGCATCAAATATCTCGATCACAATGTTTCAGATGGCACGTGTAAACTGTTGGTTCCAGTCGTTGTTACTAGATGGCGGTAGTGAAGTCTTAATCGGCGTTGGTAAGCGTGGGAGAGGTAGCCGAATACAGTCTGAAAGACCACGATCCTGACCATGAGGATAATGGAAAATTGAGGATGCGAAGGAAGCAAGCCTTCCTTTGAAAATCTCAATAAAACAATTTAGTGTGTTCCACTAAAAATTTCCGCGAGATAATTTGGTTAAATTAATTTTTGAAAATATTCATCTAATGCGGTATTAGAGAATTGAGGATGCGAAGAAAACATGCATTAGTTCAGCTTTCCTTTAAAAATCACAATAAAACTTAGCGTTTCACTGAAAGACTCCGCAAGAAAATTTGTTTGAAATTATAATATTTCGAAAATTTTGTATCGTTTTTTTGTAGTTATATTATTTAAACGCACACAAATTTTCCATTAATAACACAGAAATCGACACACGTGTTTAAACCTAACGACAACATTTTTTTTATGAATACATATATCGTTAAAAGTAATTGTGGCTTATCGCTTTATTTCAATTTAGTGTTGTATTGTGTGTTGTATAACAATTGACCCCTTTCCTTTTTTGCTTATAAAATAACATATTAAATGTTTACTGCTGGAGTGCGGTCCATAAAAGGAGGTGACTGCTACTACAATTCAATAACTGTGAGTAGCAATCACATCCACTATGCCGGCCTAGTTGGAACCGTCAACTTACAAGCTGATCCCGAAACGCGACCAAATCCATTTACGGTTTGAATAGTTGTAAGTGGTGGTAAAAATGATGATAAATCCAATATTAGTCCTGCCCGAATGTAAAAGAAAACAGACTGGAGCGCCATCTGTTTATATTTTCATATACAAATATTTTCATGAAAATCGGTTCAGCCGTTTAGAAGTTCAGTTACATACCCACGGACTGATGAAATTTATATAAAGATATATTACATATTTTATATTAAATACCTTTCTCGATCTCGTTCCCTATCTCTCTCACGTTCCCTTTCTCTTTCCCGCTCGCGTTCCCGTTCTCTTTCGCGCAATTCGCGTTCTTTTTCCCGCTCCCGTTCACGAACCTCTCTGGAAATAAATTAAACAATAATTTTTAATTTACAACTTGCCGTACTGTAATGCCCGCAGGCGGATTAATGCTAGATAACTGACATTTGGGACAATAGAAGCAAGTCGAACAAGAGCAAAAGGAAAAAGGTGAAATTGATGAAAGAGACAAATAGATAAATACATGCCTACAAGTAGTAAGATCTTAAGACATACAGACCCTTTAACTCAATTATTTCAAGTGATTCGTTTTATAATAATTTTAGCGTGGCTCGACAAGTCGCAAACCTCATAAATCCTTCTTTTCTCTAATCAACTTTTCTAAAAGTATTGTGATACTGGTACTGGTTAGCTATTTGGGAGAGATATTTTTCTGGAATCCCCTTGTAATTTCCCCAATGCAAATAGATAAACAACATTGGACTCGCAACAACCGGTTTGACACAATAGCATCTACGAACACAAAACTGAAAGTTCGCAAGCTTCCTTAGTCAAAGCCATGTCACGTAAACATAAGGTGTTTACTACTTAGAACCAAATATAAATTTCAGGATGATTTCGATGTAAGGACCGCAGTCGGCGCAGGAGCCAGCGCCATGTTTGAACAGCAAAACCAGTTTTACAACTGCTATTGGAAAACGAGTAGTTAACCCGCAACGTCTGTACGACGAACGCACATATTTGCACGGCCGCCATAGATGATCGCAAGCTATACGATTTTATCTTTATAATTAACTATATTATTTACGACATTCGTTAGCAGTCGGAGACGCCGCGGGACTAAATCGCACAGTAATTTTGCTTTACATTTTTACATTCTACTGCAGTTACAAGCCTGAAACCCCTGCGTCCCCGACGCAAAATCGAACCGTGAGTTCTTAGTCATAGGCTTGGACAATGAGAATTGCGACTACGATACAACTTCGAGGACGAGATAGGGACGACTTTGGATTGACTATTGGACAAGTTAAAACGAGAGCGATAGATCGGATATCGTCTCTCGCCTCGCGCGCGCTTTGTTCTATGTCGGTTTTTTGACTAGAGTCAAAGGACGCGGCGAGGCGCGGGCAACAGAATAAAACTAAAATGTGAAAGTGGTATTCCGTTTGCCGCGGTTCTGAATGTTTTATGGAGGTTTGTGACTAGCCGGCGATATGACAGTCTTATTTTCCCAGGTCAAATTTGTCCAGTTTGAATACTGATTTCGCCTAAAATTATTACTATGTAGAGGTATAATCCAGCCCGTAATATGATCTCCCAGTCCTATAACCTTTGATCCTTCAAACAAAGCTCAAACAAAACAAAAGCACCGGTAGTTGGCATAGTGACGGCAGCTTAAGCAACTGTAAACTAAGTTATTTTCAGTCGTTGACGCTTTTACCATCAGGCAAGATGAGGTCTGTAGTCGAGTCTCTATAAAGTATCCTCGGCTCCAGGTCTGAGTGTAGAGTAGTATGCAGGCTGTTAGCCACATGCTTACTATGCTGACATTTTACAGAACTTATTTTATCATCTAACCTTTCTCTTTCTCTGTCCCTCTCTTCGCGTTCTCTGTCTCTTTCCCTCTCTTTATCGCGTTCTTCTCTTCTCTCGTCGCGACGATCTTTCGTTCTATGGGAATAATAAATAACATTAAGCCTGTATACATTGGATGGCATAGTTTTTTTTAAGGAAAAAAACCTCACATTTACAAAAGTGGATGCGACTCTAGTAGAGGTCGCCCCTATTCATGGATCACACTCCAACTTAACATCGGGTGAGATGGTGAAATATGTCGAACCCCAATACAATAAAATATTTTTTTTACCTGGAGACACTTCTATAGCCCCTATCCTTGTCCTTGTCTTTTTCTCTATCGCGGTTCTCTCTATCGCGATTCTCTCTATCGCGGTTTTCTCTATCGCGATTCTCTCTGTCGCGATTCTCTCTTTCTTTTTCCCGCTCTCTATCACCCCTATCTCTGTCTCTTTCGCGATCACGTTCCTTGTCTCTCACATCGCGATCACGCTCCTTATCTCTTACATCGCGATCACGCTCCTTGTCTCTTACATCACGATCTTTATCTCTGTCTCTTTCCTTCTCCTGGTCTTTTTCTTTCTCCCTTTCTTTTTCGCGCTCGCGTTGTTCCTTTTCTTCCCTCTCTTTCTTGCGCCGCACGACTACTTCGGTTTCCTCCTGTAGCGAAAGAGACAAGCATACAATATAAGTTGTCAAACACATTAATTAAACCTATTTCCTTTTTATTTTACTGATTAAAACAGAAGAATTTGGGAGTTAAATTACTTTTTTTTAAAATTATTTAATCAAAGCTTTTTTTTCTGTTATATAAAATGATATACAAATACTAGATAAGACCCAAAATTCAAATATATAATTCACAAAATGTTTTTTTTTACTTTTTATAGTGCATAAGGCAGGTTTGACGAAGGCCTTAGAGGAATGTACGATGTTCAGTTAACAAGTCAAAACGTAGTTCTACAGCCCGGAATTACAATAGAAAAAAAACTAGCTTTTTAGCCTTCCCAATCCCACCTTTTTAATAACAACAAACATTTTCTATTCTATAGACACAATATCAGGAATAAAAACGGATATATTAAAAAAGAATAGAGAAAAAAAAAGGTGTTTTGAACTGAAACAAATATTATTATTTTTTACATTAAATCGAAAATGGTCATTAGTTACAAAATAAAGTAAACTTTTCTATCAACGATTGTGAAAGCAATTTTTCTATTATTCATCCGCGTATCCTGATAGTGTAACTAAAGGATAAAAAATCATCGAATAAAAAAGAAAAACTCATACAATCCGACGGCAATCTTCATTCTGCTTACTCATTAGTAAAAAAACAATTTTTGTGGTTCCTTTTCATACCTGCAAAACATTCGAAAGACCCAGGAAATTTCCTACATTGTTTTTGTTGGTATAAATAAAAGACCTTATGCTTGTGTCATACTCACTGACAAAATGTCGGGTAGATTTTTATTACACAGGATTATCCTTGTTGTTTGTGACAGATTGGGACTCGTACTGGGTTAGCGTAGATCCAACGATGGCGGGCAGTATTTTAATTTAATGTATAACCCCTGGTATTATGGTCCATAATTAATTCCATAGAAAGACTAAATTAGTATTTTTAAGCTAAAGTAAAGGCTCATGCGCTGACAGCTAGAAAACCACAAGGGCCCTCTATCACATAATTTCAACGATAATTTGTTTATTTTAACATAGAAGAATTATAATGATTGATTAAACTTGTCATTTGACGCAAATTAAATTGTGGTTCCTTAATGAGGTCCAACTGTCAAAATTTATCCCATTGAATTATAAGATACGGGGCAGTGCGGTAAACCGAACCGTCATCACAATGCTGGCAAACAGACATTATAACCATAATACCAAAAGTGTCAGTCCACTCATCCACAACTTACAAATGTGAATTCAGGACAAATTGCATACACAAGAGGAAATTGTTCAAAAATCAGCAAGTTAAAAAAAACATTAACATGTCTAACCGGATAATATTATATCAATCTCAAATCCCAACCCTTGGTAAATAAAGGTTTTTAAACGGTTTCCCAATGTGTAAATGCAATTAAAATAAATAAATAAATAGAAAAACATTCGAAACCTTTCATACTTGAAAAAACATTTTAATACGTCATATGAGTTTTAAATAGATAGGTGTTAGGATACATCCTTGAGGAATACCTATGCACAAAGCAATTTTTTGGCGTTTATTAATATTATAACAATAATATAGAAGTATTATTTATTTGTATAACAATCTGTATAATAAACAAATTAAATAAAAGTAAATATCGTATATTTTCTTTCAAAATAAAACATATGTATAGTAATCAAATGCATGAGTTAAACTAATTTTAGCATTTTTATTAAACTTCATGTGTTACATGACTACTAATAGAGTGATGGCTAGATGTAGGATGAGTCACTACTGGCTATGATATAAATTTAAAATTAAGTGACAATTATGACAGATTCTTTTAGTTTTTCTAAACCTTTTAAAACCTCGCATTCAAGTGTTAGTTTTATAATTGTGGCCCTAAGTATAGGAAAGGAGGGCAATATACTAGTACCGGCACTTTTCTATACAACAATAAATAATACTAATGAGTATTAAATATCTTTTGTGTAGAGTATATGATAAAATCGTTATTTTACGAGTGTAGGTCATTAAGTAAGTCAGAAATGCATACGGTAAGATTTTTAGTAGTAACAGTTATATAGTATTTTCTTAGAATTTACTTACTATCCAAACAGCTATATCCATTTGGATCTATTTAGATTGCAGGTTTATATTTGTGCGATGATTTAGTAGACTGTATGATGGTTTATTAGAATGTGTTTAATCAATTGTACATAAGCAAACTGCATTTATTAATAGGAGAAAATAGATCGGACTTACCGAGGCGTGCAGGAATAAAATAGTTGTGTTTTAACAACTTGTTTCCCTTCGCCACGTCAGAAGCCGTGGCGACGGCAAGACTTTTTAAAGTTGTGTTGCGAATTTTGGATTGGGGAAGGAACAAGGACATCAATAAATGCGTGTTTACATAAAAGAATTTAAATTATTATACATAAATAATTTTAGGCACGAATGAGAGAATTGATTTAAGCTAATCAAGCTACTGAGGATGAGACTGCAACCTAAGGAATTTTATGCAGCTGGAAATGGAGCTCTCATTAAATGTGATAAATGTATCAAAAATCAAGTATTAATTTATTTTATTATCATTTTCAACTTACTTAATGACTTTCTTTCGCATGACCAAAATCTACGTTCATTATTTTATTTGATTAGGAAGTAAATGTGAATTTAAGTTGTGCCTCGTTATTTGCCTATTACACATCGACGTATATGGTATATCAATTTCTTATTACTGATAATATTAGGACGAACAAAGCTGCTAATTAACTGTTCATGCGCGACATTATGGCGGCAAGGACGTGGTATAATGGTGGACTGTATATAAAGTAAATCGGCTTACAGATTATTACGGAAATACAGATGAATTGTAGCTAAGATCCAAATAGTTTTTACTATGGCGTGATTTACCTAATCACTGATACCACCGACGGTGTTGTATCGGTCCAACATACCACGTCATGTCATTTATTAATTTGACATCATTGTAAACTTTGCAACGCTATCTAGATCATTGATTTCCAGAGGTCCAGGTGAACCCACAGGGGTTTACGGAAGACTCGAGGGGGTCTACGTTGGCGTAAAAAAAAATGGAGTTCACAATTCGTAAGCGGGGGTCTACGAAAATTTATCGATAGTAAAGAACTAAAGCGTTGGCTTGACTTCACCTATCAATCTAGGCAGATAATATTTTCAGAAGCTTAGCGACCGTTTCTTGTAAAAACTTGCATAATCCATATTCAGTACGTGTCAAGACTTGCAAACTTCCATAGTTAGTTCTAATCTTTACATTTTTTGTCAAATTTTGGGAATATGGAAACATGTAGCAGCAGGGGGTCCACTAGAACCAGCAAAAGGACATAATTCATTTTGTATGGGGATTTATAACAGCTTAATTGTATTAACAATTGCATATACATTTGAATTAGTTTGATGTACAAATATTACAATGTAACTGGAAAATATCCTTTATTTTGCATAGTTGGTGTGCAAAATCATCAAACTTAAATTATGACAGTTCAAAGCAGAACAAATGTGGCGTTGATTGACAGATGATACAAAATCCATATCTTATTTTCCAAATAACTTAATTACTCAGCAATTAAAAGCAAAATTGTTATTAGTTTTATTTATACAAGTATCGAAACTACTATTTATACATCTTTTCATCATCGGACATTACAAAAGTGGTCTAAGAAGCCCAAAATGAATTATGTCCTTTTGAAAGTGGTCTATAAGAATAAAAGTTTGGGAACCTTTGATCTAGATGAACTGTTGTTAAAGTAAGTATCCTAATGATTACTTCAAATTTTGACATTTGTGTTTCAAAGTTTACTTTGAAGTGACTTTTATATGTTCGATATTATGTTGACAGATGATTCAGCGATGTCTTTATCCAAAAATTGTTGGATAAAACAAAATCTGCTATAAGCCAGCTACTAACGTCAAAAGAGGTTTATTCTAGTATGCCTCTGTATACTAGAATAAATAGTATACTCTGTATGTATGTGAAAGTCAATCGAACTTTAATATAAGACCAGCTGTAAGTTTATTTCCTATGTTGTGGTTAATACTGACAGAAAATAAGGCGACCGTGGTGTAGTGGCAGTGCAATGGTTATACAAACCACCCACCGGTACAAATGTATCTTTGATATATGAACTTTGGTTGTCCTGTTTATTATGATACAAGCACTTTAGTAGCTTAGTTAAGAAATGTAAATAAAATAAAATGATGTCGAGTTTGTAGGCCTACCCACAATATTTGGATTTTATTCCGGCCTGATGTTAAGCTGAAGTGCGATTCATAAATCTAGGCGACTGCTACTACAGTTCAAATACTACACGTAGCAGTTGCATCTACCATTCTAGCCTAAAAAATGTAACATCAATTGAACCGTGTAATATATTTTTAATTTTTGATTATTATTATACATTTCTATACTAAGCTACTAAAGTGATTGTATCATAGAATCAGGACAACCAAAGTAAATATATCAAAGAGACATGGGTGGTCTCGAACTCGTGCTCTCAGTTTGTGTAATCATTGCACTGCCACTACACCATGGTCGCTTTGAATATGAACATAAGTAATTGTAGGTGACCAGTTTATGAATGCATTTTAATGACCATATACATCGAAGTGTTAATGAGAGGATTTGTGGACAAGTGTATATATGCGTTGAACTCACCAGAAGTCAAGAGGGTCCCGCTAAGTGATCCCAAAGAGCTAAGGGACCCAAAGGGCCGGGCGCTGCACCTACCGATACATCTCTGAACTTACAAACCTATTCCGTTCCAAGCTCAATCGTTTAACAAATTACATTTACTAATAAAAGTATTCTGGAGTGATATCTAATTTGAAACAGTAGAAACTTCTACAATAAGTAGACGAGTCAAATAATTGGTCGGGTTGAAAAGATGTCTTTTTAGTAAAGATGGGACGATCTCAAATTTATTCAAACCGAGTGAGGTTGATTTAATTTTTTTTTTTTATTGCAATCAGGCGGTTGCCTATGAGCATATTAGTTGAATGGCGGTGAAGTTGTGTAGGGGGTGGGCCAGTGCGCCATCCTTCCAGCTAAAGAATCTGTCCACGTTTGAGTCTTGATATTAAATTTCTTTTCTTATATATTTTTACTATATTTAAAAATATGGATACTTGATTCACTAACCGAATTAATGATTCGATTCAAACCGAGTTGACGAATTCGGTCCGACAGTCCAAATTGCCTCATACACAGTATGGTTTGCCAAGAATTTCGGATGTGTATGTATGACTAAATAAATTTGGCGTCTGAACTATTATATATATAAAAGTTCAAACCGGTTTATTGTAGATGTTCACCGATCCAACTCGGTTAAACCCGGGTTGAAAAGTAGAGTCGTTACATTTCTAAGTACGAGTACGACCTTTTATAAGTAGTATCGGCAATATTTGTTTCGGACCGAAAAGCGACAACTTAAATCGAACGTGAATGAATTCAACCAATAGGTCAAGAATCCCGAAAAGCGACCAAAACACTTCACGGTCTGTGAAGAAGTAAGAAGTGGTGGTACTGCCCCGGATTGGCAGATTGGGCACCACTGCCTACCACTCTTTTATAAGCAAACCCGAAGCAAATATCCGCCTCATTATTTTTATTAACAAATATTTGTAATATTTAATATAATTAATAAATATTACAAATTAAGGTATAAAACAAATATTTGCTCTGACCCAATCGCTGGACAACCGGCCACGCCTGTCATCATAAACATGCTACTGAATGCGCGGGAAAAAAACACAAATGCGTTAAAAAGCTGTTCCTACTACAGGTGTTTTTCATCACGAGACGTGAATGCTGTTTGGGGCAGCCGTGATCTGGTGTTTATAAAATAGTGCTAAAATCAAGAGACCCTGGGTTCGAAAACATTCGCCAGTACCAATGTATCTTTGATCGTCCCGTTTCTATGATACAAGCACATTTAGTAGCTTAATATAGACATGTAAAAAATACAGCTACCTGTACATGGATCAGCTTGTAAGAAACGCGACTAAGTCACTTCACGGTCTGTAAGTGGTGGTACGTCTAGACTCTCTAGAATAAATTACTACTTTTTTATAGAGAATACACTACTCGGACATTATTCAAGCACATCGCTCGAAAAACCGACAACCGATGGGGAAAAAAGGTTATAGAGTAAAGACCACGAACCGACAGACGCAGCGTAGTTGGACTGATGACATAGTGAAAGTCACAAATAACCAGTGGATGCAACAGGCATCTTGTCGTTCAGAATGGCGATCTAAGGGGGAGGCCTATGTTCAGCAGTGGACGCCTTCTGGCTGATGGTTACTCGGACAGCTCGGCGCTGCAAGGAATCCAGGACTCGAATTACAGAACTAACGCTCAATTAAGGTCCCTGCAGTAGTTGAACGGTTCGAAAGGACCCCTCCACTATCGCAAGGACCTATCTAGAAGCGCTATTAATGCAGCAACTACAGCAATTAGACATCACTCCGTTATAAAATTACAAACAAAAATGAATAATAATACTTCAACATAAGATTCAGTTTAGGACGGTTGTATTTTTTTTGTACAAAAATTTATTAAATCATTTATCACATTCCTACCTTCATACTTTCACGAAACTTGCCGATTTCACGATGTATCACGTCACGCTTTTCCTCCTCAATATCAGCGTCTTCTAAAGCTCGGTTTGTTTTTTCCATTTGTTCCTCTGGAATTTAAATAAAAACCATTAATTTACATTCCTATATTAAGATATAGCTTTTCTAACTATAAATGACGCGCCCCTCTACTTTGGGACCCCCTCTCTTTTATTTAAATGTGTGGATGCAAATATTTATAACTATACTACATCTGTGTGCGTGCATCGATCGTTCCGTCAACGAAGATTTGTGTGCAAACATCATGGTCGATGTTTGCACACAAATCTTTGCATTTAAATCAAACGCATTTTGTTTAAAGCGACGCTAGCGCATAGTATGGAACAGGTCGTCCGAACACGCGCGACTTGAAAAATTATGGTTAGTTGGACAACAAATCCGAGACCACCCTTTTTAGCAAGTATCAAACAATGCGCGCTCGTCCCTTAGTGTCTAACTAGAAACTGAATGATCAATTACGAATCGCATTTTCAGTGTGTTGCATCTATATTTTATCTTTTTTTTTATTGTGACACGACATCTAACCTCGTCCCGCCTGATGATAAGCAAGAGGAGGTCCAAGAGTGACGACGACTGAGAAAGCCAAGTTTGTTCTCGGCTTCCTCAGCCGCCGACACTACGCCGGTCAAAGGTGCTTCTTCACGCATCGCTTGAAGGATCCAAGGTCATAGGATGGAGAGAACACATGGGCTGGCAAAGCATTCCACTTTCTACGAACAAAATGGCACATATATACTGTAATTTTATGTAAATATACTTTTTCCCCAACCTAATATATGTGCTTTGTTTGTTCTGTTACTTTGATAGCTTAATTTATTTTAGTAGAGTCTGTCTAAGGCGAAATGACCCGCCCCTCCACTGCATTTACGCACACGAGCATAGATCTCTTTATCCTTGTTCCTACCTCGTCTTTTCACACCCATAATACCCGCACAGGTCGGGAAAAGCATTCGCATTATCGACCGAATCGGCAGTCGAAATAAAAAGTTCAATGCGTCTTTTCTTTGTAGGATTCTTTCATAGCATTCCATTGACAAATGGAATGCTATGCCAGCCAATGTGTTCTCTATATCCTATGACCTTGGATTCTTCAAGCGATGCATGAAGAAGCACCTTTGGCCGGCATGTTGACAGCGACTGAGGCAGCCATGAACTGACTCTGTTTTTTTAGTCGTCGTTACTCTTGGACTGATGATAAGCAAGAGGATTGCTTATCATCAGGCGGGTCGAGGTGAGATGTCGTGTCACAATAAAATAAAACATATATTGGAACTGGTGAGTGGTTTTTGAATCCGTGCTCTCGGTTTGCGTAACCATTGCACTGCCAATACACCACGGTCGCCTTTTATTTATTTATATTTCCATATTAAGCTACCACAGTATTCTGTCGATCAAATCCACAGTCGAACTAAAAAATTCGGTGTCATAAATCCTTCAAGCGATGCCTGAAGAAGCAATTTTGGCTGGAATAGTGGCGACAACTAAAGCAGCCGTAAACGGTTATGTTTGGTCGTCGGCAATCTTTGAAGTCGATACAAAACTCGGTACGCAGTCTGCCGATCTGGGGTAGTACCACCACTTATACAGACCGTGAAGTGATTTGGTCGCGTTTCGGGATCAGCTTCTAAGTTGCCGGTTCCAACTAGGCTGGCATAGTGAATGTGACTGCTACTCACAGTTATTGAATTGTAGTAGCACTGACATCCATTCATTGACCACACTCCAGCTTAATATCAGGCGGTGTGCTGTCACATGTCAAGGCACAAAGAAACAAAATCGGGTCTTACCCTTCTGCAAAATCTCATAATTATTCATGTCATTCTCATATTCCTTATAAATCATTTGTAATTTCTTCTCAGTTGTCTCATCCAGGTTCTTTTGCCGCGCATCCAAATAATCCTCGGAACCTGTGCTACTTGTATTGGAATCATTTAACTTGTCTCGCTGCTCAGCTATAAAAAAATAGAATATTAAGTTAACTGGGGTAGTACTACCACCTACAAGTAAAGACTGCAGTCACCTAATTGTGTTTCAGGACCAGCTTGTAAGATGCCGGTTCCAACTAGGCCAGCATAGTGGATGTGACTACTACTTAGTTATTTTACTATAGTAGCAGTCGCCTCCACTCATAGACCACACTCCAGCATTACATCAGGTCGGGTGCTGTCATATGTCGAGTCACAATAAAAAAAATACTTTTCGGTAGCAATGTATCTTTGATATATATACTTTGGTAGTCCAGTTTCTGTTGGAAGCATTTTTAATAGTAAATAGTCACGAAAACAGAAGCACTCAGTTAAAAACTACTTGCTGGTAACTACTTGTCTTAGATTGTCATGTTTATGACACAAGCATGTTTAGTAGCCTGTTACACAAATGTAAAAAAGGAACACATGCCAGTGCCAACATATTTTTAATATATGTATTTATATACTTTGGTCGTAAAGTATATTGTATATTACCCAAAGGAATTTATAAATCTGATGTGAATGGATATGTTAATAGAGGCAGACCCAGACCAGGTGTTTCCTAAGCGAATTCCAATGTGGACCAAATCAGAGACATCCTCAAGAAAGTTGGGTTGCCTAGTGCCCAACTTTCTTAAGAATGTCTCTGCTATAGAGTGTATATGAAGAGAAATGTGGATGTAAAAGAAACGAGGGAGTTGTGTTAGGATCGTGGCAAGTGGCGCTCTATTGTCTCTGCCTATCCCTATCCTGTTTCTAACAACATAGCATTTTTACTACTTTATTAGACAAATACCAATACAAACTTTTATACTGATCGACCCGCTGTTCCATTTTCCCATCAACTTTGGCCACCAGCTTTCGTTCAGCCAAGCTCCTATCATGCAACAATCTCACACATCTCAGCGCTGCTTCTACGCCTCCAAACTCGCAGAACCCAAACGTTGACACACGTTTCCATGATATCACTGGACCGCATGCCCCAAGCAGCTGACGGATCATAGCATCTGGGGCTCTCGTTGACACATTACCTGGAGAATGAAATAAAATATTTCTTATTTTATAAAGGACATCATTTATTTTGTATGCAACTGGCATATGCACATTTAAAAAAATATTTTAAAATGTGTGTTTTATGTATGAACATTATAATTTAATTGGAATATATCCTTTATATTGCATAGGTTAGGTGTGCAAAATGATCAAACTATAATTATGACAGTTCAAAGCAGAACTGTTAATATGGTGTGTCTTCGTGATAGAGAAACAATACAAAATCCATATCCTATTATCCAAATAACTCAATTGCACAGTAATTAAAAGCATAATTGTTTTTAGTTTAATCAATACAAGTATCAAAACTACAATTTATATATTTTTTCATTACAATTGGCATTACAAAAGTAGTACAAAAATAACCCAAAATGAATGATGTTCTTTGGTAGTACATGATACTTCATTTCTTGTATGATTTCTGTAAATTTTGATCACTGCCATATTTGTTTTATTGCATTGATTTTTGTTATTGATTTTACAAGAAAGCTAGGTTGCCTAGTGCCCATAACCATAGAGCTTGTATGAGAATTGTGAATGTGAAAGAAGCAAGGGAGTTGTGTCAGGATCGTGGCAGTGGCGCTCCATTGTCTCTGCCTATCCCTGTGGGAAAAAGGTGTGACAATTTGATTGATTGATTTGGAGAAAAAATGTGTTCAACTCACACCTGAGAAATGTTTTTTTATATATTATTTTCATTTATTGTGAGCATGCGAGAAAATCCACAAGTAACATAAAAAAGACTTTTTATTTAATATCAAACACCACATTAGACTTTTTTTTAAATTCATGACTATGGCCTCTAGACTGAGGCAGCCGTGAACTAACTCGGATGTTTCAGTCATCGTCACTCTTAGATCTCCTCTTGCTTATCATCAGGCGGGTCGAGTTCAAATGTCGACACAATAAAAAAAACAAAAGTATGTAAGTATGTCAATTTAGACCACCTTCTTCCTTTCATTAAATTCTTTTTATATATACATACCAATAAAGACGGTGACAGCAGGTCCGTCATCTTTTCCATTGCTTGCCCGAGTCGGTGGCCGTGATATAACAGCAGCATTTCCACCTGGAGCGGGCAGGAGTCCTGTACGGCCCCCAAACCCACTCATCATTACCTTTAAACAAGTTATTCATTTATAAACATATGCCCATCTCAGAAGAAAACTGAATGTTGCAAAAATGGTATAAATTATGGGCCACAATACTTTAACTCATGTTCAAATGTAAATCTTTGTGGTATAACAAAGCACAAATACTAAGCACGTTTATTATAATACCAAGGGTTTTTGATTATTCGACATATTTTACCGGTTCATAACCAATTTGAAATAATAAAAGCCTAAACTTACGTGAGTTGGCATCTGCATGGGAACGATGTTCGTAGCTATCCCATAGGGTACGATAGGTGGTCGTGGAGGATATGACATTATATCAAGTTAACAACTGTAAAGTTAAATTTCATTCACTAAACTCAAACAAAGCACAATTTTACAAACTTTGAAATACCGAGTCTTAACTGAACTCACCATAGGCAATATTAATATGTTGCTACTTATAATTGAAACACAAAAAATTAAATTGATTTAACGTGAAACGATTTATTTATAAATTGCCCACGACGAACAGCGAATTTGACAACGGCCAATGCGCCATGTTCTGTCTGCTTGTGAAAAGCTGCCATTTTAAATTTTGATCACTAGTGTTGTATTCTTAAATATGCGTAGTAATCAATTAGTATCACTGGGTTCTCATGACACAAAGCGTTTATCCAATAATGTGATGCACAGTTTATTTATTTATTATTTATTCAAAATAATAAATAGACTTACTATAATATTATTATTATTTGATAGGCGAGCAGCTCATTGCTCATATGCCTATATCACGCACTGCAAAGTTCATAGGTTTTTTTTTATTATCACCATAGTCTATATCTAAGAATATGGATATCTCTTAAGAATCTCTTAGGCCGGGAATACAAATCCGATTTCGTTTCCGATTGTCTGATCAGACTATCGGATCGGATGCACTCAATACACATCCGATTCTTGCGTCAGACTTTTTCTGAAGTCAGTTGTTCTCGAGCTGTGAGTGCTTGCTTGTCAAGATTTACGGAGCGAAAAGAAAAGATGGACGATGAATTATTGCATACTAGCTGTGCCCGCGGTTTCACCCGCGTAAAATTAGGTTTATAACAGACATAACAAAGGAGGAGGTTCTCAATTCGACTGTATATGCTTTTTTGGTATTTATAACTCGATAACTCATATAAAAATGACAGACGAAAATAACGACAGGCGTGGACGAACGGTTTAGCGACTGGTTTGTTGCGCGTAAAGTCCCGGGTTCGTTCCCCGGTCGGAGCAAATATTTGTTTCATAGCTTTTATTTGTAATATTTAATAGTATTAAATATTGCAAATATTTGTTAATAAAAAAAAATGGATATTTGCTTCGGGTCTGGTTATCAAAGAGTGGTAGGCAGTGGTACCCAGTCTGCCGATCCGGGGTAGTACCACCACTTACAAGTATACAGACCGTGAAGTGATTTGGTCACGTTTCGGGATCAGCTTGTAAGTTGCCGGTTCCATCTAGGCCGGCATAGTGGATGTGATTGCTACTCACAGTTATTGAATTGTAGTAGCAGTGACATTCATTCATGGACCACACTTTGGCTTAACATCAAGCTGGGTGCTGTCATATGTCGAGTCACAATAAAAAAAATATAAAAAAAAATAGAAAAATTCCAAATAGCTGAAACTATAGTCAATTGGAAACTATAGTAAAAAAAAATATTTTTATTAAAAGTAACCTATGTTGCTTCTAGTACTTCCAAAATATGTGTATAAAGTTTCATGATGATCGGTTAAGTAGTTGTTGCGTGAAAACGTAACAAACAAACTCACATTCACATTTATAATAATAGTAGGATATGCATATTCAGAAGGTAATAACAATAAAGAAAAATTCCAAACACCTGAAAGTATAGTCTATGGAAAGTATAGTGTATAGTCTTCATAGTATAGTTAATTGGATTGGAATATAGTGCGATGGTATTATAGTACTCTATAATACCATGCACCTATTATAAATTAATAAACTGAAATAAAATAAAAATGAAGTATCATTTTGTACGTGTAAACACCTAACCAAAAAAAACCTGCCAATAACTAACCTTGGGCCTATATTACTTTAAGTATATAGTATACTTAAGTATATACCTATATACTTGAAAATTCGCAAAACGGACACAACCGTCAATGACGTCTGCCCTCACGCGTCTGCCTGCCCGTGTTCCGACTTCTTCCCCCACTGCACTCGCCGTGCGTAGGATTTACGCTACACTATTTTGGCTATAATGGCTTACACATAAGATCTAGATATATACTGTCGCGAGCTTTTTTGTAGGTCTATTTAAGATAAACATATTCATTATACATTACATATGTGTAACTCTAGCGGTTTTGGCAGCGCACGCCAGAATAGCTCGCAGATGGTAGATTTTTATCCTACTTACTTGACACTTATTGTCATATTTTTGACAATTCACACAATATCTTGATAAATTGTAGCCTATGTGTTATTCTGATGTATAAGCTATATTATTTTCATTAAAATCCATTCAATAATTTTGGCGTGAAAGAGTAACAAACATACATCCATCCATCTATCCATCCATACTCACAAACTTTCGCGTTTATAATATAAGTAAGGAAGTAAGGATAATTATTACTACTCCAGATGGGCAGACGGGGTACCACTGCCTACCACTCTTTGACAAGCAAGCTTTACGCGCAACAAACCATTCGCCAACCGTTCGTCCACGTCTGTCGTTAAAAAATCTTTGCGAGATTGCCAGCATATACATCACAGCATGACCAGTATATGAATGGTAATCATCACTGCTACTCAAGACCCAATCTGCACTAGCATAAATTGTAATAGGTTTACAAGTTTACTTGAAACATAGTTGCTAGTGCCTTTGAGATATCTTAAGAGCCTTTTACCGCAGCTATGTTTACACTTCCCAATGCGAATAGAATTGGCTCAAGTAACTGACTGGACGTGTACAAATTGATAAGCACAATATAGAGCCTATTATCTCCTGGTATGAATAGTCCACAATTTTGGACCCAACTTAATGTAGGTACAAGCGGAGTGGCAGCAGAATTACAGTCTTTCGTACCATATTTATTGGGCAAATTATTTACAAAAAATCGGAAGTACAAATCAGAAGTACAAATCGGAAGTACAAATCAGAGGTACAAATCGGACGTGTATTTTGTTTCTGTATTTTGTATGCAAACTGCACCTTCAGACAATCGGATCGGCCATAAAATCGTAAGCGCCTTGGCGTTGCTTCCGATTCTGACATCCGATCCGACTATCGGATCGGACGTTTATTAAGTATTCAAACAAATGTATGGCACGAGTGCCTTCCGATTGTCTGATCAGACAATCGGATCCGACTATCGGAGAGCAAAATCGGATTTGTATTCCCGGCCTTAAGTCCAAATTCTTTGGTCTATATAGTCCCTAACAAGGAATTTGTAGCTTAAGCTGGGAATAAATTTCCGATTTTCCTCTCCGATAGTCGGATCTGATAGTCTGATCAGACAATGGGAAGGCACTCGTGCCATACATTTGTTTGAATATTTAATACACGTCAGATTCGATAGTAGGATCGGACGTCAGAATCGGAAACAACGCCAAGGCGTTTACGATTTTATCGCCGATCCGATTGTCTGAAGGTGCAGTTTGCATACCGAATACAGAAATACAATAGACGTCTGATTCCTACTTCTGATTTGTAAATAATTTGCTCAATAAATATGGTACGGAAGACTGTAATTCTGCTGCCACTCCACTTGTACCTACATTAAGTTGGATAAGGATGCGAAAATTGTAGACTATTCATACCAGGATATAATAGGTTCTATATTGTGCTTATCAATAGGCATTTATACTTGTCCTCAGTGCCAGTGGTTTATATATGCATATCATGTATAATATGACTCTTAGAATCGCGATATCTCAGGAATGGTAACTCTTAGGAAAAAAAACATGAATACTATTTTTGTAGAGAATTTTAAGATCTACAACTTTGGTTTTAAGTTCTTTTTTATAAAACTTACCTTTTTCGAGAAAAATCCAAAAAACCTCAGATTTTGACCTTTGACCCCGAATAACTTTTGTAGCACACATGGGATCGATGGGGGTTTTAAAACTTTATTTGTACTGGTAAACCCCAGCTCTCCATCAATATTTGGCTCTCCGGGTATTTTTGTTATTTTAAATGTCTATATTGACCGGACCATAAATAACAGTAATTTGTCGTTCATCTTTTCTTTTTGCTACGTAATCCGTCTCGAAAACGACTGACTTTAGAAAAAGTCTGACGCAAGAATCGGATTTGTATAGAATGAATACAATCCGATAGTCTGAACAGACAATCGGAAACAAAATTGGACTTGTATTCCCAGCCTAAAGCTTTACCTACAAAATCCTTGGTCCCTAACCAATTGTCCAGTTTGTTTTTCAAAGTGTTGACAGTTGGGGACTCATCCATCAGCTTGTTCCACATATTTACAATTCTGTTGCTTTTAGTGATATACTAAATTCGTATTGCAGGATTGTCTCATGAGTTTCATTTCGTGATCACGACGTTGAATTGAATCGAAACATCGTGGCTAGGTGAGGGCAATCATACCTGCCTGTTAAGATTTTAAATGTCTCGATTAAATCTCCCCTCATCCTGCGTTTTCTAAGACTTGTCAGCTTTAGATATTTTAGCCTCTAGTCAGTGGCGTAGCGTGGGTGTCGGCTACCCCAGGCACCCTCACCCTGGGTCTTTCCTTGTCCTTTCGTTTTGTGCCTTCTGTCATGTCTACAGAAGATGTACCTAGGAATAGTATAGTTAACTTTCTTTTCAGAACTTTTGAGCCAAGTCTCTGTATTTCAAGTAATAAATTTTGAGTTTAGTGAACAAAATATTGATGTACATAAAGTTTAAAATGGTATACGGGTTGCTATTATTATTTCATCATCATAAGCTCTAAATATCTATCCACTTACTAGATATAAGTGTAAAACAGTAGTGCTACAATGGTTGCAAAAACTTAACTATGATGACACAGAAAATCTTCTAAAAGTAATAAAATAAATATATGGCAGATAACACACCCACCAACACACCCACACACCCACCCACACACACACACACAAAGAATGTAAGAAAAATTCATACAGTCGTTTGTTGTAAGTTTTGGGTACACTTCCACCCTATTTTGTTTTTCTTTTCTATTTTATAAGTCTTTTTCGCCGTAAGATTTTTTCGTTTTTATTGTATGACAACATATAGCAGCACCCCTCCTGATGTTAAGCTGGAGTGTGGTCCATGAATAGAGGTAACTGCTAAAACAATTAAATAACAGTTAGTAGCAGTCACATCCATTATGCCCACCTAGTTAGAACCGGCAACTTACAAGCTGATCCCGAAACGTGACCAAATTACTTCACGGACTGTGTACTTGTAAGTGGTGGTACTAGCCCGGATCGGGTAGTATCCATTTCTTTTTTTTAAAGAAATATTTATTTAATATTATTAAATATTACTGTAGCGCTACCGCTAGATGGCATTGCATGTGTCCAATATCTCGCAAACGATTTACCGACAAACACAGAGTTCCCATTAAGTTCCAGTATATTATTCCTCTGAGCCGACATAGTAATCAATATATATGCGTTCCAATGAAGAGACGTTACCCGTCTAAGATGAGCCCTGTACGCAACATCCGTACAGCTGGGAGTACTCCTTTACTTTTCTAGCATAGTGGAATAAAGCTCTGCTAAATTACAAATAAAAGCTATGAAACAAATATTTGCTCCGATCGGACTTTATGCGCAACATACCAATCGCTAACTGTTCGACTAAGTACGCCTGTCGTCAATGGCGAAATAAGGAACATTTACCTTATTGTATAAAATAAAATTCAAAATATTATTACCAAGTAATTTATTTCTTATTTGTAGTATAAGTATACATATATATAGTAAAAAAATAATTTTGTTTGGCGTAGTATATCAGGGTTATCAACAAAATGATTTTAAAGCTCTTGTTTTTTTTTGTCAACGCTATTTATAATTAGTTAAAGTCGAATTTATAGACACATAGGAAGCTTTCCCTAGCATAATTTCTATCCTCCAGCAATCCTCATCTTCATTATCTCCAAAGTTGTTAAAAAAATGAATATAAAGATGAAACACGCGAGTGATTCTTGATAATGACTATGATAGTGAAGTGGATGATGATCGTCTTAGTAAAGCGGCGAAAATCCTTCACTAAAATTTCGGAAGGAGTCTTGAACAAGTCTTGTTCTTGTCTATACTCGACATCGATCAACTTAAAAACGATTACTGGATAAACAAATCCACCATTATTACACAATAATGTTTATGAAAAACACAAGCTTTTCAAATAATTAAAAATTGCGTCCTGTCACTTGCAGTTGCCCAACTACTATAGGATCGGACGTGTTAAGTAATCAAACAAATGTATATGGTACGAGTGCCTTCCGACTATCGGAGAGGAAAATCGGAAATCTATTCCCAGCCTGTGAATAGTGAACGCAAAGAGTATAGTGACAATAAAGAATTATTATTATATTATTATTATCAAGTCCAATATTATGATCTCACGAACGAAAAACGGTTTTAAAACTCAGCTCTACGCAGTAGAAGTTGGTGCAAGGGGACAACCAGCGAAACATTGCATCATATTTTAAAGAATCTTGGCTTCCCATGGTCAGCCGTAAGCACATTTTTAGATCGTATGTCTAAGGCGGCATTGGTGGGGTCTTACAATATTTGGTTGGGTAAAGGGGATAGTGAAGGCAGGGAAGGTGAGTGTTGACATGTCATAAAAAGCTTTGAAACCTACATTTCGGTCACAAGTCCGAAACGCTGCCTTTATTCTCCCGCCTGCCACGCGATGGACCCGGCACCCGCACGGAGAATCCATGGATGCTAAAAAAATGTTTCATAACAAACTTCATGGACGGCCAAACTGTAAAACGGTCATGATAGCGTGCCGCTAGTACTTTTAGTATATAGTAAAGCAGTTACCACTATTTTAAAATTGAATCCATTTTATAGTTTTATTAATATTTATAGTGAGAATATTCTTTATGTACAAAACTGGTCATATTATGTGCCACATCTGTGTACTCGTAGGAGGTCAACCTTCTTGGCCGTGGTATTCTGATAATGCGGACCATGTCATCAAATGGGTTGTTTGTATATAGTAAATGAATGACTGCAATTATAATGGCAAAATTTAGAAGATAAATGAATGATCCTGGTATTTTTCCGCACACAACCCCACTCAATTCTGAAGTTAGAAAAAAAACGCAACAAATAGGAAGAAGTGATACCAGCTGTAAAATAAATGTACAAAAGTTATAAATAATTTTAAACGCCAGACGAACACAGCATTCTACGATTAATAGAAACGTGTAGACAACACTAAGAATCGTTTCAATCAGACATGACAAGGGTAGGTAAATTAATTTACACATGTTGTCACCTGAAAAACAAAAATAAATATATATTTTTTATTGTGACTCCAAGTATAGATGGAGAACATGTTAAATGTATTTGGGGGCTGAGGTGCGGTGGGGCGTCTAAAAACCCCCACCCGTATCATAGTGGCCGCTATTAGTGACGCACATAGCTCGGCGATGTCATTTAATATCGATAAAAAGGTGTCCATATTTTCTTTGTTTGATTATTGAAAAATTTGTGAGTTAATTGAATAAAAGAGAGTCGTCATCCGTAGTCCGGCTAGAATCATTATTAGGAACGCGATTAAAATGTGTGAAAAAGAAAAAACATGCAGTCACTATTCTTAAAATTAAATTAATATATAATTCAATAAATATTGTTGCTCGCTAAGGTTTATTCTTCAATCTAATACACATTTATAATTTTTAATATATATATCTATTTGCGTTTTAAGGAAAGTGTGTGTTTATAGTTATCGACAATTTGCATTTTACTTCACTATTCATAATAGACACGTGACCATGACGTCACAACTGCATTCCTAGCGCGTTCATTTAGCTCCCTTACAGTACACAGACCGTAAAGTGACGTTTCGGGATCAGCTTGTAAGTTGCCGGTTCCAACTAGGCCGGCATAGTGGATGTGACTGTTACTTTTAGTTATTAAATTGTAGTAGCAATCACCTCTATTCATGGACCGCACTTCAGCTTAACATCAGGCGGGGTGCTAACATTTTCGAAACACAATCAATCAATCAAATTGTCACGCCTCTTTCCCACGTGGATAGGCAGAGACAATGGAGCGTCACTTGCCACGATCCTGACACAACTCCCTCGCTTCCTTCACATCCACAATTCTCCTCATACAAGTTGTACGGTTATGGGCACTATGCAACCCAGCTTTCTTGAGGATGTCCCCGATTTGGTCAGTAAACACCCTCCAGGGCCTGCCTCGTTTAACGCATCCATCCACATTAGATTCATATATTACTATTATACTATTAAATTCCTTTCGTTAATCTACTTTCACTCATCCTTTCCATATGCCCACACCATCGAAGCATAGTCAATCCTTGTCACTACATCTTCTTTCAAACCATATCTATCGCGCACTGTTCTATCCGCTAACGTCACTCCACACAGACTATTAAAAAAGAAAGTGAAAAAGAAGAATTTTAAACTATCAATCAATCAAATTGTCACGCCTTTCTCCCCCAGGGATAGGCAGAGACAATGGAGCGCCACTTGCCACGATCCTGACATAACTTTTTATCTTCCTTCACATTCACAATTCTCTTCATACAAGCTCTATGGTTATGGGCACTAGGCAACCAAACCATTTCAAACTAAGAATTCCAAAATTGTAGGCGACTTTTGGCGTACATTTGTCCAGTCTGCCGAACTGGGCTAGTACTGCCACTTTCAAGTGTATAGACCGCGAAGTAACTTTATCTCGTTTCGGGATCAGTTTGAAAGTACAAGGCCGGGATTGACGATGCGAATGCCACTTGCAGTTATGTAACTTTAGTTGACCATGCAAATGAATGGACCATGGACCGGACTACAAAGGCGCCCGTGGTGTAGTGGCAGTGCAATGGTTACACAAACCGGAGAGCACCGGTACCAATGTATCTTTCATATATGTACTTTGGTTGCCTTGTTTTTATGATACAAGCACTTTAGTAGCTTAGTATAGAAATGTAAAAAAAAAACATATGGCTGGCATATGTCGAGCCACAATAAAAAAATCTTTGCAATTTCTTGCTTGAATTGACCATCTATACATTAGCGATTATTTCCATTCCCAAAGTCTGAAGATCGGCCAAGAATCGGATAATATATTACATAATATTTAATTTATTACATACCTACTTATATAGAATTCATGTACCGTTTAAAACGAATGCTACGGAAAATATAATACTTATTAAGAGTAAAAAAATATATACAAAATAAAATAACATAAAATAAATACAAAGAGTATTAAACAAAAATTATAATAATGAAGAAGTGTCACTGTAAGTGCTGCCACCTAGGTATAAAAAGGGGAAATTTTAGCCGTCATCGCCAAATAATTTTGAAGAATAGATTCTGTGCTAAAATAAGAGCTAATTCATTGTTATTTATCTCATTTATATTATGTTTATACCACGTGTAACTGAAAGAGATAACTACGTGTACTTCAATTCCTTTATTTCAAAGGTTGGTACTACTTTTTTGCAAATACAATTACTTGTAATTGTGGTTGACTTTAATACTGCTTAATTAAAAGTCACGTGGTAGTAAGAGTAGCGGCATAATTGTTCCATCATCTTTTTAATAACCCCCGACCCAAAAAGAGGGGTGTTATAAGTTTGACTTGTCTGTGTATCTGTGTATCTGTGGCTCTGTGTATCTGTGTATCTGTGTATCTGTGTGTCTGTCTGTGGCATCGTAGCTCCTAAACGAATGGACCGATTACGATGCGGTTTGTTTCATTTGAAAGCTGACGTGATCGAGATGGTTCTTAGCTACAATTGATGAAGATCTGATCAGGGGTTTCAAAGTCATCAGCTCGATTTGTTAGCTGCGGTAGCGATCTTAGACGCGCTGTTTAGGACGGGCAACCCTTGTACGTCGCTATGCGACGAAGATTGTTATTTTATGTCAAATAAATATGCCAATGTAAATACACGTAAAAAAATTTATAATTTTTCCCTTAAAATATTCATATGGCGAGGTTGGTTTGCAGTTTAGATCGATTACCTTGATTGAATATTTTAGGGGAAAAATTATAACATTTTTTACGTGTTTTAACAATGGCATATTTATTTGACATAAAATAACAATCTTCGTCGCATAGCGACGTACAAGGGTTGCCCGTTCTAAACACGCATAAGGCTGGAAATACACGTCCGATATTGCTGAGCAAATTATTTACAAATCGGAAGTAGGAATCGGACGTCTATTTTGTTTCTGTATTTTGTATGAAAACTGCACCTTCAGACAATCGGATCGGCCATAAAATCGTAAGCGCCTTGGCGTTGTTTCCGATTCTGACATCCGATCCGACTATCGGATCTGACGTGTATTAAGTATTCAAACAAATGTATGGCACGAGTGCCTTCCGATTGTCTGATCAGACAATCGGATCGGACTATCGGAGAGGAAAATCGGACTTGTATTCCCAGCCTTATAGGTATTTACTTTTAAACATATCTGTGACTTAACATTTGAAATAAAAACGTATACAAATACATGTGTGTTTTAACTGGTACCACTGAGTTACTCTGATGATGGAACTCGAAGGTAGGAGACGAAATCCTGGATGTGTTCAAACTTTTTTTTGGTATACTAAGTTTGGACTTATTAGATTTGTCTTGAAGGTAGGAAACTAAGTGTAGAAAAGTTAGTGCGATAAAATAAAACATTCCGGATCTAAAAAATCTGATCATGGATCCTCTCAGATCAGCAAATCAACAAGAAATGAACCTGTAGTGCTTTAACTAAAATTGTTACTCACTATGAGCCATTAGCTGGACCGTTATCAAATTAAAGACCGAGAGTATCTGATGAGGCACCATCATGAATCCTCTCAGATCAGCAAATCAACAAGAGATAGAACTATAGTGCTTTCACTAAATTTGTTACTCACTAAGAGCATTTAGCTGGACCGTCATCAAATTGAAGACCGGGCAATCTGATGATGCACCATTATGAATCCTCTCAGATCAGCAAATTGATATCAATTGATCAGCAAAAAAAGAGATAGAACTGTAGTGCTTTAACTAGGCCTTTAGCTGGGCCGTTATCAAATTGAAGATCAGGAGTATCTGATTATGAATCCTCTCAGATCAGCAAATCAATAACAGATAATATCATAGTGCTTTAACTAAAATTGTTACTCTCTATGAGCCATTAGCTGGGCCATTATCAAATTGAAGACCTAGTGTAGTTATCTGATGATGCACCATAAGGATCCAAGGGATATTAAAGGGATATAACTATTGAGCCATGACTAATGTTGTTTATTACTATAAAGCTGATGATATGACCAAAGTGGTTCCAGGCGTTTCAGGGGTTCCTTTAAAATTTTAATTTTGATTTTATGAAGTATTTTAATGTCATTTGTTATTTTGTCAAATGATCATCAAAACTAGTGACAACCTTCTAAATTACGAATGTAAAAATGTATATTCTTCCCCTTCTGACTTCTTTTTAAAGCCAAAAGCAAAAATAGTATAAACGGTTGAATTTTGTCGCTATTTAAGGGCTCCTTCTATGTCTTAAGTCTAAATTTTTTGGTCAGCGCTCTTTGATATCCTCATGGGAGTTTTGGGGGGCGTCCTGCAAGTGACAGGACGCGCAATTTTGGATTATTTGAAAAGCTTGTGTTTTTCATAAATATTAATGTGTAAAAATGGTGGAATTGTTATCAAGTAATCATTTAAAAGTTCGATCGATTATAAACAAGTAATTTAAAGCTGTGAAAAGTGTTTCTTCGTGTTCTCTCCAAGACTCTTTAATTGTTTCACTTTTAATTGAGCAGTATTAAAAGTCAACCAACTGGTTGTAATTGCAAAAAGTAATGACTACCTTTGAAAGAAAGGAATTGAAGTACAAGTATAAATGAGATAAATAAGACTGAATTAGCTCTTATTTTAGCACAGCTTCTATTCTTTCCATATTCTTAAAGGTATAGACCCCGGCAGAAAAAAGAGTGCAGGCATTAAAACCATTCGGCACTCTTGGAACTCTACTTGCTTATTAAAGTAACTTTTTTTTGTTACCTACATAATTTTCGTATTAAAGGACGTATATAATGTTTGTATAAAATGTGTATAAAAGAACATCATTCATTTTGTATGGACACTTGGGCTTAATCGTATTAACAGTTGCATATACATTTAAAATAGTTTAATGTACGAAGATAACAATGTAATTGGAATATATCCTTTATTTTGCATAGTTTAGGTGTGCAAAATGAATAAACGACAGGCGTGGACGAACGGTTTAGCGATTGGTTTGTTGCGCGTAAAGTCCCGTCGGGTTTCGATCCCCGGTCGGAGCAAATATTTATTTCATAGCTTTTATTTGTAATATTTAATAATATTAAATATTATAAATATTTGTTTAAAAAAAAAAGAGATGGATATTTGCTTCGGGTCTGGTTATCAAAGAGTGGTAGGCAGTGGTACCCAGTCTGCCGATCCGGGGTAGTACCACCACTTACAAGTATACAGACCGTGAAGTGATTTGGTCACGTTTCGAGATCAGCTTGTAAGTTGCCGGTTCCATCTAGGCCGGCATAAGGGATGTGATTGCTACTCACAGTTATTGAATTGTAGTAGCAGTGACATTCATTCATGGACCACACTTCGGCTTAACATCAAGCAGGGTGCTGTCAGTCCTTTAAAATGTGCTTGTTAAATATGTGCATGACTGTAAAGATAGGCGGACTTGCTCCCACCGCAGTCTTCCAGTGATTTTTTTTATTTTTTTTTTATTGTGACTCTACATATGACAGCACCCGCTTGATGTTAAGCCGAAGTGTGGTCCATGAATGAATGTCACTGCTACTACAATTCAATAACTGTGAGTAGTAATCACATCCACTATGCCGGCGTAGATGGATCATCTGCGCAGTTCAGAAGTCAGCGCTTTTTTTCTACCGGTAAGTATATACAATATGTTGCGTCTTAATTAAAAAAAAAACCTCCGCCACAGATCTTTGCACATTTCTCATGGAAAGTCTGACAAAATTATCTTCAAAACGTCCGAGAGGTCGACTCCATTAAAGAAATGAGAATTTTATCAAAAGCAGAAATCTCGTTGGTTTTATTAGTTACATGGAAGTGAGATAAGTAGCACCTCCTTCTATTTAATGCAATCCTAGTACCTTGTGTAGACATTATCAATATTTTTTTATATTTTACTAGGATTTTTTTAAAAGTTTATATTAGTAATAGAATTCTTTTTTGCACAATAAGTCACAATCAACCAAACAATTAAACTTTAGTTTGTCTGCCAATGTTGGGTGTGGCAGAAGGAGCATAAGAGTAGAGTTAACGCTGTAGAAATGCGGTTGTTAAGGAGTGTATGTGGAGTGACGATATCGGATAGGATAAGGAATAGCACACTGCGTGATAGATGAGGTTTAAAAGAGGATGTAGTGGCAAGGATTGATAAAGTAATGCTTTGGTGGTTTGGGCACATGGAAAGGATGAGTGTAAGTAGATTGACGAAAAGAATTTATAAATCTCATGTGAATGGATATGTTAAACAAGGCAGGCCCAGGAGGGAGTTTGCCGGCCAAATCGGAGACATACTCAAGAAAGCTAGGTTGCCTAGTGCCCATAACCATAGAGCTTGTCTGAGGAGAATTGTGAATGTGAAGGAGGCGAGGGAGTAATGTCAGGATCATGGCAAGTGGCGCTCCATTGTCTCTGCCTATCTGTGTGGGAAAAGGCGTGACAGTTTGATTGATTTGTCTGCCAGTTCGGTCCATATAATGCGGATGATTCTCCCGTCACGTCCTGGGGGCCGACCGCGTAACTCAATGACAATAAGAATTAAGAATAAACTTCGTTTTGACAGTTAATTCAACTCCATTAATGAGCTTCAAAATTAAAATTGCGACCGCACAACACTATGAGAATCGATGTTCATTTTCATTAATAGTTCAATCTCATTGAAACTCATCGTCCGAATGAATAAAAGTTGTTTTTGACACTAATTTTATTTTTATTTTCTTTGAAGTTGCGCGGTCGCCTCCCTGTGCGGGGCGAGTATTTCGGGAGAAACATGGTTAAATAGATTTCTAGAACATTTTCTGTGGTATAGTCAATAAAGGACACATAAGTATGTGTGTGTATATATGTTTGTTTTTGTGTGTGTATTAGTATGAATTAATGAATCCACATTCAAGGCACCGCACACAAAAGCTAATGAATACTGTTTGTAAACTCGAAATCAATTCGAAGTGATGGCGGGGCGACGAATAATCAATTATACTCAATCATTTTGACTTGCGGGAAAACACATAAGGGACTTTTACCATGTTATGATGTGGCTCGACATGTGACAGCACCCAGTTTGATGTTAAGCTGGAGTGTGGTCCATGAATGGATGTCACTGCTACTACAATGCCGGCCTAGTTGGAAACGGCAACTTAGAATCCCGAAACGTGACCAAACCACTTCACGGTCTGTATACTTGAAGACCGTGAACCAGACCCGAAGCAACATCAGCCTCTTTTTTATTAACAAATATTACAGTATTACAAAGAAAAGCTATGAAACAAATATTTGTTCCGTCCGGGAATCGAACCCGGGACTATACGTCTCCAGTTTATTGATTGAACTCAACTCTAGCCTTGTCATAGTCAGTATAACTGTAGTAGAGTCTGTCCAAGGCGAAATGACGCGCCCCTCTACTGCATGTACGCACACGAGCCAATACAAAACATGTTTTCAACACACCGAAAATGCAATTGTAATTGGTCATTCAGCAGCTGGTTTGACATAAAGGGAGGGGCATTTTCTTGAACACCGTACTTGCTACTTGCTAAAAGTAGCAAGTAGCTAGGATTTGTTGTCCAACTAACCACATAATTTTTCAAGTCGCGCGTGAGTTAGGACGTCCTGTTCCATACGATGCGCTAGCGCCGCTCTATACAAAATGCGTTATCGGATTTGTCACACGACTAGTCGATCATGATGTTCGCACACAAATCTTCGTTGACAGAAACGATCGATGCACGCACACAGATGTAGTATAGTTATAAATATTTGCATCCACACATTTAAATAAACGCCCCAAAATAGAGGGGCGCGTCATTTATAGTTAGAAAAGCTATACGATAACTATAGGAACTCATTATAGAGTTTGTGTTTTCATTAAATTTGTATACTCCAATTTAAATTGTGTTTATTGACTTTATTCTACTTAATGCTTGCTTAATAATTATTCTATATGTTCAAGCTCAATTAATATTAAAAAAAACGGCGTGGCGAATCGGTTAGCATTAGCACACCAGTTTATTACGCGTAAACTCCCGAGTTCGATTCCCGGTCGAAGCAAATAATTTTAATTAAATAAGGCGTATCGCTCGAAGAACCGACAACCGATGAGGAAGAAAGGTTCTTGAGTGAAGAACACGAAACGGAAGTCGCAGCCTAGGTAAGCCTCCCCACTAGGTGGACTGACGACATAGTGAAAGCCACAGGTAACCGGTGGATGCAACTGGCATATTGTCGTTCGGAATGGCGTTCTAAGGGGAGGCCTACGTTCAGCAGTGGACGCCTTCTGGCTGATGTTGATGATGATGAGGCGTATATTTGCTCCAGGTCTGGTTATCAAAGATTGGTAGACAGTGGTGCAGAGTCTGCCTATCCGGGGTAGTGATGGCTTAGTTGCGTTTCGAATTGGGCTTGTAAGTTTCCGATTCCAACTAGGCCGGCATAGTGGATGTGACTGCTACTTACAGTTATTGAACTGTAGTAGCAGTCACCTCCATTTATGGACCGCATTACAACTTAACACAAGGCAGAGTGCTGGTGTCGAGTCACAATAAAAAACTCATAAAATTCACATATCGGGGCTCTATATGAAAATCGATTCTTCAATCAATCAATCAAATTGTCACGCCTTCCTTCCACAGGAATAGGCAGAGACAGTAGAGCGCCACTTACCACGATCCTTACACAACTCCCTTGCTTTCTTTACATCCACAATTCTCTTCATATAGGCTCTGTGGTTATGGGCACTAGGCAACCCAGCTTTCTTGAGGATCTCTCCGATTTGGTCGGAAAACATCCTCCTGGGCCTGCCTTTATTAACGCATCCATTAATATCAGATTTATAAATTGCTTTCGTCAATCTACTTTCACTCATCCTTTCCATGTGCCCAAACCATCGAAGCATTACTTTGTCACTACATCTTCTTTCAAACCACATCTATAGCGCACTGTGCTATTCCTTATTCTATCCGCTATCGTCACTCCACATACACTCCTTAATGACCGCATTTCTACAGCGTTAATTCTACTCTCATGCTTCTTCTGTCATACCCAATCTATGACCCATTAATGTAGGAACAAGAACCACATTAATGTAGGAACAAGCACAGCAAAATGTGTATCATATATAGTGTATCATATATAAATAGTGCATAAGCGATTCAGATTGATGATAATGTTAAAATTACTATAATTCTGTACATTAAGGCTAGCCATATAATATGGCTACATGTGTAAATAAACCGCCTTATTCTCGAATGAATGTTTTATTTATTATTCTGACTCGACATATGACAGCACCCCGCTTGATGTTAAGCCGAAGTGTGGTCCATGAATGAATGTCACTGCTACAACAATATAATAACTGTGAGTAGCAATCACATCCACTATGCCGGCCTAGATGAAAGCGGCAACTTACAAGCTGATCCCAAAACGTGACCAAATCACTTCACGGTCTGTATACTTGTAAGTGGTGGTACTACCCCGGATCGGCAGACTGGGTACTACTGCCTACCACTCTTTGATAACCAGACCCAAAGAAAATATCCATCTTTTTTTTATTAACAAATATTTGTAATATTTAATATTATTAAATATTACAAATTAAAGCTATGAAACAAATATTTGCTCCGACCGGGGATCGAACCCGGGACTTTACGCGCAACAAACCATTCGCTAAACCGTTCGTCCACGCCTGTCGTCAAGTAGGTTATATCGGATAAAAAATACGTTAAGGATCGACAAAGGAATGCTCCGATGGTTTGGGCACATGGAAAGTATGAGTGAAAGTAAATGGACGAAAGAAATTTATAAATCTGATGTGCATGAATGCGTTAAACAAGGCAGGCCTAGGAGGGTATTTCCGATCAAATCAGAGACATTCTCAAGAAAGCTGGGTTGCCTAGTGCCTATAACCGTAGAGCTTGTATGAAGGGAATTGTGTATGTGAGGGAGGCGAGTTTATACAGCTATTGAATAGTTTATAGAATAGACCTTTATTCGTGGACCACACTCCAGCCTAACATCAGCTGGGGTGCTGTCACAATAAATAAAGACTCCTAATCGAATTGTTATTAGAAACTACGAGAATATACAGGCAAGTCCGTCAAATATAAATTGTGAATTTAAAATGGAATAAACAATGTCATATTTTGTGGTTAGTTTTGGTCAATGTCATTAATTTTAATTAAACCATATTGATGTTTAATACGTAAATGAATTGTGATTTGTGTTATTTCAGAATTAGGATTAGCTTAAATTTGATCTAACGCGTGGTGCATTAGTAACTACTGGGTTCGATTACCGGTCGGGGCTAAGATTTGTTTCATAGCATTTATTTGATCCAATCGGAGACATCCTCAAGAAAGAAAGGTTGGCTAGTGCCCATAATAATAACCTTAGAGCTTGTATGAAGAGAATTGTGGATGTGAAGGAAGCGAGGGAGTTGTTTTGCAATTGGCGCGATATTGTCTCTGCCTATCCTCATGGGAAAAAGGCGTGATTGATTGATTGGAATTTGTAATATTTAATTATTAGAACAAATAAATAATACAAATATTTAGTTGTGGATTAAAAAATGTAGTGACAAGGATTGAGAAAGGTAGTTTCGGTAGTTTGGGCACATGAAAAGGATAAGTAAAAGTAGATTGAATAAATTCCTTTATTTATAAATCTGATGTGGATGGATGCGACAAATGAGACCCAGTAGGGTATTCTTTGACCGAATCAGAGACATCCTTAAGGAAGCTGGGTTGCCAAGTGTCCATGAGAGCTTGTATGAAAATAAATGTGGATTTGAGAAAAGCGAGGGAGTTGTGTCAGGATCGTGGCAAGTTGCGGTAGAATAATCGAATATTGACGACGACAAGTGGAATGCTTTGCCAGCTTATGTGCTTACTCCATCCTTCAAGCGATGCGTGTAGGAGCCGGCATAGTGACGGCGACTGGGGCAGCCGTGAACTGACTCGGTTTTTCAGTCGTCGTCACTCTTGGATCTCCTATACTTATAATAGTTTAGTTTCGTCATAAATCATAACAATTCCACAATACAATGTTGACAGCGACGAGGCGCACCAATTAAAAATACATTGCAAAAACAATTCGCTCACGAATACTTCATTCGGTGTACTACTGTTTTGTGTATTGAAATTATGACCTGTAAGTTTTTTATTGTTGTTCCAGAGTATTTGCATATTGCATATTGTTTGCTTTTTTTTTTATATTTTTGATTGTTATTTGACAGTGGTTGTCTAATAAATCTATTATGAAACGGATGTGATTTTACATAGTTTTTCGATCGCTTTCGTTACCAGGACTAGCCCCCATACAGTCCATTAGCCCAATACAGTTTTATTGATTTTTTTTATTAATTGTGACGCGACATTTGATTTTGATATCTAGTGGTAAACAAGAGGTCTAATTGGTCGTCCTGTTTCTATTAACAAACATTTAATATCTTAATAGAATTGTAAATGAAAAAAATATAAAACAAATATTTGCTCCGACCGGGAATAGAATCCAGGACTTTACGCAAAAGAAACTGGCGTGCTAACCAATTAGCCACGTCTGTTGTCCATATATTACTATTTTTGGTATAATATTATATTAAACAGGTCAAAACACACTTTAGGATCACACTTAAAGGTCAAACAAGAACTTTTTCGTTCATTAGATTCAAGGGTCGCAGAAGATTGGCAGCTATCGTCCCTGCATGTCAGATACAATACAAGCTCGCGAACAAAAGCCAATTCACTCACGAAGTTATAAGAAAATTCATAAACATATTTTTATTTAATATAACCTTAGAGATTTGACTTAATTTTTTATTTTATTGTGACACGACATCTGACCTCGACCCGCCTGATGATAAGCAAGAGGAGGTCCAAAAGTGAAAAAAACGCGTTTATTCACGGCTGCTTCAGTTGCCGTCACTATGCCGGCCAAAGTTGCTTCTTCACGCATCGCTTGAAGTATCCAAGGTCATAGGATGAAGAGAACACATGGGCTGGCAAAGCATTCCAATTGTCGATTGTTCTACAAAGAGAAGACGCACCAAACTTTTTTTTTACTACTCAGTTTATGGTCGTTTCAGTTCTTGACACTATTTATTTTATGTCAAACAACACCCCTCCTGAATTTAAGCTGAACTGCGGATCATGAAAGAATGCGACCAGGGCCGTCTTTACCCGGGGGTTCAAGGGGTGCGGTGCACCCGGGCGCAGAGCCCTAGGGGGCGCATGCCGACCGCCATAAATTTCGATAGGTACCTACTCCACTGAGACCACGCGAGCGGAGCCTTGACTTTCGCACCCCGGCGCTGAATATGCTTAAGACGGCCCTGAATGCGACTGCTACCACTGTAGTAAGAGCGCCATAGTTCTTTTTGTTACTTAAGTATCTGCTGCAATATCTGCTGTAAGTAGCAGATATTGAATTGTAGTAGCAGTGCAGGCCACATCCACTATGCCTGCCTAGTTGGAACCGGCAACTTACAATCTGATCCCGAAAAGCGACCAAATCACTTCACGGTCTGTAAGTACTTGTAAGTGTTGGTACTACGCGGATCGGCAGAATGGGTACCACTGCCTACCACTCTTAACCAGACCCGAAGCAAACCCCCCTTTTATTATTAAATATTTGCAATATTTAATATAATTATTAAATATTACAAATAAAAGCTATGAAACAAATATTTGCTCCGACCGGGAATCAAAGCCGGGACGCGCAACAAACCAATCGCTAAACGTTCGTTCACGCGTATAACATATCTACGTGTTTTCTTAAAAGATACATTTAATATATATATTGATAAAAAAAATAATAATAACTAAAATACATTATTAAAAGGAGTCCCTTTAGGCAAGGTTCCGAAGATACTGGCAGCGTTCCCCCTTTGAATAGCTAGACTAATTCTTTGTCCGAGGTAGCTGCCAACTCTTCGGGCTCCTGTGATGTCGACTAACCTTTTTGATATTTCCTGTCGACTAACCTTTTCTTAAAATATCATTGTGTAGTAGCATTCATCTCCATTTATGGAGCGCATTCCAGCTTAACATCAAGCGGCGTGTTGTTATATATGGAGCTACAATAATAAGTGAGCTTAGAGTGCATTTCTATAATATTTTTCGCAATTTAAATGTGTCATAATCGCGATATAATGTATGCAAGGCTCGTACACATTTACACCCCCATATCGGCTGTCAGACGCACAATATCACATATATTAAATATTCATATCTAGCAACACAAAGGGATGAGTGTTCGTACATATTATATAGAACTGTAATGTATTAAATTATTAGAATATTTTTGAAGTGTAAACTCTTTTAGACGCGTTTTAGTTAACTCTAGTAAACTCTTCTAGTTAACTCGTGAACGAACAAGCGAGTAAGAAGGAGAGCAAACGCTTGTTTGTTTTAATTAAAGGACATCATTCATTTCGGGCTTTTACTTTTGTAATGTCCAATGATGAAAAAATATATAAATGGTAGTTTCGATATTTGTGTTGATAAAACTAATAACAATTTCGCTTTTAATTACTGTGCAATTGAGTTATTATGAAAATAAGATATGGATATTGTATCGTCTGTCAATCACAAAGACACGCCAAATTAACAGTACTGCTTTGAACTGTCATAATTATAGTTTGATCATTATGCACATCTAAACTATGCAAAATTAAGGATTAATTCCAATTACATTGTAATCTTAGTACATTAAACTATTTTCAAATGTATATGCAACTGTTAATACAATTAAGCCCAAGTCCCCACACAAAATTAATGATGTCCTTTAACTAGATGGCGTTAGTTATTTAAATTATATTATATTAAGCCAAGCCAAGCCATGCCATATCATGTTATTTATATTACGTCACATAACATTACATTTTTCAAAGAGTGGTAGGCAGAGTAGTACCCAGTCTGCCGATCCGGGGTAGTACCACCACTTACAAGTATACAGATCGTGAAGTGATTTGGTCACGTTTCGGGATCAGTTTGTAAGTTGCCGGTTCCATCTAGGCCGGCACAGTGGATGTGATTGCTACTCACAGTTATTGAATTGTAGTAGCAGTGACATTCATTCATGGACCACACTTCGGCTTAACATCAAGCGGGGTGCTGTCATATGTCGAGTCACATTAAAAAAAACATTATATTATCTTATTTTATGCCGAAATTCATACTATTTAGTATTTTCTTAGAATTTGCGCGAACATTGTTTAATGGATTAAACAAATTTTATGCGGCTTACTATCTAATCTAACCCAATTTATTAAACTCTTATAAAAACTAAACCAAAATAAACGCGATAGTAAGCCGCATAAAATTTGGTTAATTCATTCATACTATTGTTAATAATTACGTTAAAATTTAAACATTAGTATATTTTTAATTACTCAATTTCTATAACATCTAACTCTGTAACAGATCGTTTTCTGCCTGATTGTTTTGCCAGGTGTCCTAAGACCTGCAGCTTCTTAGTGCTATAAGATACCCCCTACATCCTTTTTAATGTGAACATTATTATCTTTAAAGTATGAAGTCAGTCAGGGTAATTTCAACGTCTTTAAACGTTGACAGACTTATCTGTACCTACCGCTCTGTACTCTGTACCTGTTGGGTCAGCTATCTGTTTTCCGCGATTAAATCCGCGTCTATAATTTGTGTCTCGTAACGTGAGAACATGACAGGATTCTTCGTGGTTCATCATTAGGTACTAGATATTTAATGAGAAAAGACATCAATAAATAATCCAACTGTCACGCCCTTATCCCACAGGGGTTGGCAGAGATAATGGAGCACCACTTGCCACGATTCTGTCACAACTCCCTCGCTTCCCTCACTTGGCACAAGTAGTAAACAAACATGAAAATCCCATGCCATTTATGTAAGCAAACTATTTACTACTGTTTTAATCTATTTGACGACAGGCGTGACAGATTGTCCAGCGATTGGTTTGTTTGTACGTAATGTCCCGGGCTCGATTCCCGGTTGGAGCCAATATTTGTTTTATAGCTTTTATTTGTAATATTTAATAATTATAATAAATATTGCAAATATTTGGTAATAAAAAAATTATTACCAAATATTTGCAATATTTGCTTCGGGTCTGGTCATCAAAGAGTGGTGGGCAGTGGTACCCAGTCTGCCGATCCAGAGTAGTACCACCACTTATAAGTATACAGACCGTGAAGTGATTTAGTCGCGTTTCGGGATCACCAGTAATGTTTACTGCTTTTGGCAAAAACATATTAGATACTTTTAAAGTAGGTATGTAGGTAGCTTTGTCTGTACATGGACAAAAGGCGTGGTTATTCATTCTCGCAGTAAAATCACAAAGAGATAAACAAAATGAAATGTCGACTGTAAATAGCGAGTGTCTGACTTCGTAGCTTTTCGATTTGAACCCAAAACCATCGTTTACGACAAAGACGGTCTTCTCTAACATACTGATTATATGAGATTTTTATATTCAAGGATAAAATTTACATTCTTTATACGATCCTATGTACTTGTACAGTTTTTTTATTATTATTTACATTTCTATATTAAGATATTGCATCTACTTATCATTAATACTGTCTTAATGTCTTATCTCATGTGAATGGATGCGTTAAACGAGGCGGCCCAGGAGGGTGTTGGCAGACTAAATCGGAGACATCCTCAAGAAAGCTAGGTTGCCTAGTGCCTATAACCATAGAGCTTGTATGAAGAGAATTGTTAATGTAAAGGAAGCGAGGGATTTGTGTCTGGCTCGTGACAAGTGGCGCTCCATTGTCTCTGCCTATCCATGTAGGAGGAAGGCCTGACAATTTGATTTGAATGTCCTAAAGGTTTGGCTGTCAGAGAATGTCTAACGGCATTAAGTCCGCCTTTGAATATAGTGCAATTAAGTTTTAAATAAATGAAATAAAATAAATAAGTAATATACAAAAGTGATTGTATCATAGAAACAAGACGACCAAAGGCATCATAGAAACAACTACCGACAAATAAAAAGAGCGCTAACTTTTGAGTTGCGCAGAATAGGGATAGGCAGATAAGAGAAGGATTTGCACCTAACGCATTTGACGACTGCGTTAGGTGCAAATCCGCGCATTGTTAACAGGCGTGGTCGAATGGTTAGCGTTTGGTTTGTTGCGCGTAAAGTCCCGGGTTCGATTCCCGGTTGGAGCAAATATTTGTTTCATAGCTTTTATTGATATTAAAAAGATGGATATTTGCTTCGGGTCTGGTTATCAAAGATTGGTAGGCAGTGGTACCCAGTCTGCCGATCCGGGGTAGTACCATCACTTACAAGTATACAGACCGTGAAGTGATTTGGTCACGTTTCGGGATCAGTTTGTAAGTTGCCGGTTCCATCTAGGCCGGCATAGTGGATGTGATTGCTACTCACAGTTGTAGTAGCAGCAGTGACTTTAATTCATGGACCACACTTCGGCTTAACATCAAGCGGGGTGCTGTCATATGTCGAGTCACAATAAAAAAAAGCGTAGTGACCACAATAAAAAAAATTAACGCTCCTCTTATAACGTGAAGCGTGTATAAAACGCGACGTTCTACCGCTAGTTTGTTTGTGCCTTAATAATATTATTATTTTTGCTGATAATCAGACGATCACCCAGAGGACAGGAGACAACAAAAATATTTGATTGCTGTCCCATTCCATTGACAATCAATTGAGTAATATGAACATTGAGAGACGCGTTTATAGGGCCAACTTACAATGACATTTATATTTTTTTTATTGTTACACACCGCCTGGATTAAAGCTGCAGCGCGGTCACTTAATAAAAGTGTTTGCTACTACAGTTTAATAAACTTTATTACACAGTCATAAGGTTGATTTTAAGTAAACTACAAGTATGTCGCGAGATGACCACTCAAAACATGTCAGAATATGCCTGTTAAAACAAATTACATTAGGCGTAAATTACAAGAAGCAAAAATCCCCTTCTTTTATTTGTTCTAGATTAAATATTTGTTTGTAATATTTAATATATCATCATCATCATCATCAGCCAGAAGGCGTCCACTGTTGAACATAGGCCTCCCCCTTAGAACGCCATTCCGAACGACAAGATGCCAGTTGCATCCACCGGTTACCCGTGACTTTCACTATGTCGTCAGTCCACCTAGTGGAAGTCCTACCTACGCTGCGTCTTCCGGTTCGTGGTCTCCACTCTAGAACCTTTCTTCCCCATCGGTTGTCGGTTCTTCTAGCGATGAATATAATTAATAATTATTATGCCACTCCTGTTGTCAAAAATATTACGTATGTATTCTGGGCCCAGATAAAGTGCTGTCATATATATAGAAAAACGATAAAAAAATTAACGCTCCTCTTATAATGCCTGGATAAGATTGCTGTTAAGTAATAAGGTCGCGTATTGTATCACTATGCTTTTTTTTATTTATTTCTTATTGTGACTCGATATATGACAGCACCCCGCTTGATGTTAGGCTGGAGTGTGGTTCATGAATGGATGTCACTGCTACTACAATTCAATAACTATGAGTAGCAGTCCGTCCACTATGCCGGCCTAGTTGGAACCGGCAACTTACAAGCTGATCACTTCACGGTCGGTATACTTGTAAGTGGTGGTACTACCCCGAATCGGCAGACTGAGTACCACTCTTTGATAACCAGACCCGAAGCAAATATCAACCTCTTTTTTTTATTTACAAATATTTGCGTATTTTTTACATCCAAATAAAAACTGGTGCTACTTAAAATCGTTTTACTACTCACAAATTCTATAAGTTGACATCACAAGTGTCCCCTACAAATAGTACTAAACAAAAGCTATTTACATAGCGACCTCCGCCACTAGGCTTTTACTAGACGGAAATGAAAAATTCCAAGACAAAACACGAAATATCTCAATAATTGGGGAGTTTTGCTTATGAAAATTGATCGTTCATCTGTGTTGAAGAATGAATTCAATTTAAATCATAAATCAAATTTTGTCGTTTAAGAAATAATAATGGAACAAGACGTTTGAGATTTATATTTAATTTGATTTGATTTCTTTACGTTTATTCTATTCTATTCTATCTGTGGTTGCCATTTAGGTCGTATTCTGAATACGACAATTCTGAATACTACTTAAACGGAATATAATGCGATTAAAATAAGAATAGAACGGCATCGGCGCTATTTTGTGACTCTCCAACCAACTTTACTTTAGTATGGTGTCTTTTTCTTTGCGGACTGTCAAGAATAATACATTTTTATATCAGTCAAGTGAAGTTAGTCAACAGCCCGTCCTATTCTTATTCTAAAAGCATAGTACCAGTGTCAAGTGTTGAACAGGAATTTTTAAGTGTAGAGAAAGGACATTATTCATTTTGTATGGGGACTTGAGTTTAATTGTATTAATAGTTGCATATATACATTTTATAAAATCAAAATTAAAATTTTAAAGGAACCCCGGAAACGCCTGGAACCACTTTGGTCATATCATCAGCTTTATAGTAATAAACAACATTAGTCATGGCTCAATAGTTATATCCCTTGGATCCTTATGGTGCATCATCAGATAACTACTCCAGGTCTTCAATTTGATAATGGCCCAGCTAATGGCTCATAGAGAGTAACAATTTTAGTTAAAGCACTATGATATTATCTGTTATTGATTTGCTGATCTGAGAGGATTCATAATCAGATACTTCCGATCTTCAATTTGATAACGGCCCAGCTAAAGGCCTAGTTAAAGCACTACAGTTCTATCTCTTTTTTTGCTGATCAATTGATATCAATTTGCTGATCTGAGAGGATTCATAATGGTGCATCATCAGATTGCCCGGTCTTCAATTTGATGACGGTCCAGCTAAATGCTCTTAGTGAGTAACAAATTTAGTGAAAGCACTATAGTTCTATCTCTTGTTGATTTGCTGATCTGAGAGGATTCATGATGGTGCCTCATCAGATACTCTCGGTCTTTAATTTGATAACGGTCCAGCTAATGGCTCATAGTGAGTAACAATTTTAGTTAAAGCACTACAGGTCCATTTCTTGTTGATTTGCTGATCTGAGAGGATCCATGATCAGATTTTTTAGATCCGGAATGTTTTATTTTATCGCACTAACTTTTCTACACTTAGTTTCCTACCTTCAAGACAAATCTAATAAGTCCAAACTTAGTATACCAAAAAAAAGTTTGAACACATCCAGGATTTCGTCTCCTACCTTCGAGTTCCATCATCAGAGAAACTCAGTGGTACCAGTTAAAACACACATGTATTTGTATACGTTTTTATTTCAAATGTTAAGTCACAGATATGTTTAAAAGTAAATACCTATAAGGCTGGGAATACAAGTCCGATTTTCCTCTCCGATAGTCCGATCCGATAGTCACTCGTGCCATACATTTGTTTAAATACTTAATACACGTCAGATCCGATAGTCGGATCGGATGTGAGAATCGGAAACAACGCCAAGGCGCTTACGATTTTATGGCCGATCCGATTGTCTGAAGGTGCAGTTTTCATACAAAATACAGAAACAAAATAGACGTCCGATTCCTACTTCCGATTTGTAAATAATTTGCTCAGCAATATCGGACGTGTATTCCCAGCCTTATGCGTGTTTAGAACGGGCAACCCTTGTACGTCGCTATGCGACGAAGATTGTTATTTTATGTCAAATAAATATGCCATTGTTAAAACACGTAAAAAATGTTATAATTTTTCCCCTAAAATATTCAATCAAGGTAATCGATCTAAACTGCAAACCAACCTCGCCATATGAATATTTTAAGGGAAAAATTATAACATTTTTTACGTGTATTTACATTGGCATATTTATTTGACATAAAATAACAATCTTCGTCGCATAGCGACGTACAAGGGTTGCCATCCTAAACAGCGCGTCTAATATCGCTACCGCAGCTAACAAATCGAGCTGATGACCTTGAAACCCCTGATCAGATCTTCATCAATTGTAGCTAAGAACCATCTCGATCACTTCAGCTTTCAAATGAAACAAACCGCATCGTAATCGGTCCATTCGTTTAGGAGCTACGATGCCACAGACAGACACACAGATACACAGATACACAGAGCCACAGATACACAGATACACAGATACACAGACAAGTCAAACTTATAACACCCCTCTTTTTTGGTCGGGTGTTAAAAATAGTCTGATGTACGAAGATTACAATTTAATTATAATAGAATATATTCTTTATTTTGCATTGTTTAGATGTGTCTTCGTGATTGACAGAAGATACGAAATCCATATCTTATATTCCAAATGACTCAATTGAACAGCAAAACTAAAGATTCGGGGTAGTACCACCGCTTACAAGTAGACTGTAAAAGTGACCTAGTCGCGTTTCAGGATCAGCTTGTAAGTTTTCGGTTTCAACTAGGCCGTCATAGTAGATTTGACTGCTACTTACAATTATTATAACTGTAGTAGAAGTCACCTCTATTCATGGACCGCAATCCAGGTGGTGTGCTGTCATATGTCGAGTCGCAACATAAAAAAGCAAGCCGACCTTTTTCAAGTTCGCACTAAAATTTATAACAATTCATTTTCATTAATAAAACACATTTTAACACATTTATTCTTTTTTTTTATTCAATTTTATGTCAAAATAAATCAGTTTTCTTTATGATATCCCACATAGCGTCAACTATGTGAACGCGCCCGATGGGAGACCAGCAAACTCCAGCAAATCACCTGCGCGTGATTGCTGTCGCCACAGACATAGTCTGTGATGACCACGGGTGAGGGGGAGTATTGTGCCGACCTTTTTCAAGTCGCATTAAAATTTATAACAATTCATTTTCATTAAAAAAAAAAACTGTCATTTTAACACATTTATTCTTTTGTTTTTTATTCTATTTTATGTCAAAATAAAACAGTATTCTTTTGACCACGTAGCGTCAAAAAAGCAACTTTTATTTAAAGATAACAAAAAAATGATTATTTTCATAAAGTTCAACGCGTAATCCCGCTGGGTACTGTCAAACACTATTTCTCTTTCACCCGTTTGCAAGTCACTGCTGGAGGGCATATAGCGGCTTATTCGAGGATATTCCTAAAATTGGGTTTACATAAACTGATGCCTTATTTTTGTATTGTTTTTCTAACAAAGTATGCTTATACCTTTTTCACAATAGGTTATTTTTTATTTTGACACGACATTTATGATATGTTTAGAAAGCTAGGTTGCCTACTGCCCATTACCATATGAAGAGAATTGTGAATGTGAAGGGAGCTAGGGAGTTGTGTCAGGATCGTGGTAAGTGGCGCTCCATTGTCTCTGCCTATCCCTGTGGGAGGAGGGGGGCGTGACAGTTTGATTGATTGATTGCTTGATTTATGATATATGGGTTGCCTCGTGCCCATAACCCCAGAGCTTGTATGAAGAGAATTGTTGATGTGAGGGAAGCGAGGGAGTTGTGTGAGGATCGTGGCAAGTAACGCTCCATTGTCCACTGTGAAAAAGGTTCTGCGTGTCGTTTCTTTGTAGAACAGTCGACAAGTAAAATGTTTAACCAGCTTATGTGTTCTCTTTATCCTATAATTATATCCTTTAATGCTTATCCATTGTCTCTGCCTATACCTGTGGCAAAAAAGCGTAATAATTTGATTGATTTGATTTTCGATACTAATAAGCTAAATTGCTTGTATCATGGAAACAGGACAACCAAAGTACATATATCAAAGATACATTGGTACCGGTAAGTGGTTTCAAACCCATGCTCTCTGTTTGCGTAACCATTGCACTGCCACTACACCACGGTCGCCTTACAATTGATTGATAATACCTAAAGTTTAATTCTTTTACTTTCATTGCTTGTCATCGGCAAGTCGAGGTCAGATAACGAGTCTGAATCAAAAGTAACGAACGAATATTCTGCCAAAATCAATCTTAACTAAGAGTTGCCAACAGAAATAAATGGATAGAACGATGTTACTAATAGAAAAATAAACAATAAAGTAAAGAAGGGTTCACATTACGAATGTAGGAAAGTTTATTGAAATGAATGTAATAGGAAAAAATGGGCATAAGAAAATTCTTTTACTGCATACTTTCAAAGAGTGGTAGGTTCGTTTTGAGTTCAGCTTGTAAGTTGCCGGTTCCAACCAGGCCGGCATAGTGGACGTGACTGCTACTCACAGTTATTAAAATTGTAGTAGCAGTGATACCCATTCATGGACCACACTCCATGGTGGACCACATAAATGGTAAGCAAGAGGAGGTCCAAGAATGCCGACGACTGTAAATCAGAGTCAGTTCACGGTTGCCTCAACAGCCGTCACTATGCCGGCCGAAAAATATATTTCATGGAAGTATTGTCTTGTTATCGGTTTTCAATGTGTGTACAAATAGGACAGACAAAAGAAATATATGCACACGCGTACGGGAACATATCGCGGATATAAAACACCAACGTAGTGGAAAGTCTGCAGTTTGTGAGCATCAACAGGACGGCGCCAATCACTACATCCGTTTCGACAAACCGAAGATCCTCGCAAAGGAAAGTCGACTGATACCCAGGATGGTACGCGAGGCTATTGAGATTAAAAAGCATCCTAATTTCAATAGATAAGGTGGTTGGCGATTATCTAACACCTGGGACCCCATAATTCACAAACTCAAGTCCCAAGTCCAGCAAACTGCCAAACCAGAAGACACCGTCAGTTATTTTTGCAAAAAATTGAAATAAACCGGGAACAGAAAAACAAAATATCAAACGGGGTGGTTTTGGAACAATAACTGCATCAACCAATAGGACGACCAACACCTCAGTCTCTCCGTGACCACGATGGCTGCAAAGCTCTCGAAACGTCGGAATAATAAAAAATTGTAAAATCAAAACCAAAATAAACGCGATAGTAAGCCGCATAAAATTTGTTTAATTCTGTTACATAGTTATAGCTTGTCTAACTATAAATGACGCGCCCCTCCACTTTATTAGTTTATTTAAATGTGTGAATACAAATATTATTAACTATACTTCATCAGCATGCTCCTCGTTTTGTGTCTAACCAGCAACTGAATGACCAATTACAATTTTATTTTCGGTGTTCTGCATTCATATTTTATATTTGCTCGTGTGCGTAAGTGCCAGTGGAGGGGCGCGTCATTTCGGCTTAGACAGACTCTACATACATACAAGTCAAGCTAATGTAGTACCACCACTTACAAGTATATAGACCATGAAGTGATTTGGTCACGTTTCGAGATCAGCTTGTAAGTTGCCGGTTCCATCTAGGCCGGCATAGTGGATGTGATTGCTACTCACAGTTATTGAATTGTATTAGCAGTGACATTCATTCATGGACCACACTTTGGCTTAACATCAAGCGGGGTGCTGTCATATGTCGAGTCACAATAAAACAAACGTGTTAAAAAAAGTTCATTTTCGTAGTGTGCGCTCGTCCTAACTTATGAAAATATTTTGTTACCGACAATTAAAAAGGGGTGACTGAGGGTCAATATAGGGGTCAATTATTATATTAGGAGTTAATAAGTAAAAACAGTATTCACGCCTTTTTATTACCAAGGGCTGGCAAGAGTTTATCTACCTATCTGGCAGGAGCTAATTTTTTAAAATTCTAACACGACATCTGACTTCGACCCGCCTGATGATAAGCAAGAGGAGGTCCAAGAGTGACGACTAGTGAAAAAACCGAGTCAGTTCACGGCTGCTTCAGTTTACGTCACTATGCCGGCCAAAGGAGCTTCTTCACGCATTGCTTGAAGGATTCAAGGTCTACAAAATAGACGCACCGAGCTTTATATATGTACACCTAGGTCTACCTCTTATAAGAAAAGATACCGTGCATATACCTAATGTCTTAGATAGATATCAAAGACAAGAACCTCCCGTGGTCCTTCGTCCGGAAATCAGGATAAGAAATAAGCTTACTCAATAACAACAATGCATTTTATTTCTTTTAATAAAATAATTTTATTTAGAGAAATAAAATATTTTAATTTAGAAATAGACAGCTAGGATTCCTAGTGCCCATAACAATAGAGCTTGTATGAGGAGAATTGTGAATGTGTAGGAAGCGAGGGAGCTGTGTCAGGATCGTGGCAAGTGGCGCTCTATTATCTCTGTCTATCTCTGTGGGAAAAAGGCGTGACATTTAATTGATAAGGAAATAAAAAATAAATTTAAAAATCTGATGTGGATGGATGCGTTAAACAAGACAGGCCCAGGAGGGTGTTTTCCGATCAAATAGGAGACATTCTCAAGAAAGCTGGGTTGCCTAGTGCCCATAACCATAGAGCTTGTATGAAGAGAATTATGGATGTGAAGGAAGCGAGGGTGTTGTGTAAGGATTGTAGCAAGTGGCGCACTCTGCCTTTTCCTGTAGAAAAAAGACGTGATATGATCGGGAACAGCTTGTAAGTTGCCGGTTTCAACTAGGCCGCCATAGTGGATGTGATTGCTACTTAAAGTTATTAAATTGTAGTAGCAGTGACATGACAGTAGTATAGTCTGAAATGACCCGCCAATCCACTGCATTTGCGCACACGAGATAACATAAAATAAGGCTGCAATATACCGAAAATGCAATTGTAATTGGTCATTCAGTTGCTGGTTGGACACAAAAGAAGGAGCACGATGATGAAGTATAATATATAGTATAGTATAGTATAGTATAGTATAGTATAGTATAGTATAGTATAGTATAGTATAGTATAGTATAGTATAGTATAGTATAGTATAGTATAGTATAGTATAGTATAGTATAGTATAGTATAGTATAGTAAGTAATATATTAATATTCACACATTAAAATAAACTAAAAGTGGAGGGGCGCGTCATTTTTAGTTAAATCAGCTAAACTAAAATTCAATAACTGTAAGTAGTAGTCACATCCACTATGCCGGCCTAGTTGAACGTCATTGCTTTCGCGTATGAAAGAAAACGCATTGTTCTGATCGTAATAGCGTTAGGTAATCGCCCGTCGCTCCACTTATTCCGCGCACGTACCACAAGCGATAGCGTCTATTTGTTTTATTAGCATTACGTTTCAACCATTCAATGAATTTGATGTATCCATACAAATTTCGCTATTCACTATTTGCTGTACATCTATGTCTTATCTATGCTGTAGACATATATTTTATCTAATAAGATAAGACATTTTTTTATTTTGCCACGACATCTGACCACGACCCGCCTGATGATAAGCAATAGGAGGTCCAAGAGTGACGATGACTGAAAAAACCGAGTCAGTTCCAGGCTGCCCCAGCCGCTGTCATTATACCGGCCAAAGGTGCTTCTTTACGCATCGCTTGAAGGATCCAAGGTTATAGGAAGGAGAGAACACATGGGCTGGCAAAGCATTCCACTTGTCGATAGTTCTACAAAGAAAAGACGCACCGAACTTTTTGGTTCGACTGCCGATTCGGTCGACAAAATGTGGATGCTTCCCTCGCCCAGTGCGGGTATTATGGGTGTGAAAAGACGAGGTACTTGTAGGAACAAGGTTAAAGAGCTCCTCGGAACATTTATGTCCGGATCAGTGCCAGATTAAGCCAGCGCGGGCCTATAGCAAATTCAGTCAAGGGGTCCTTGGTTTGCTTTAGGTTCTCAAGTTTAGGGTATTAAATAAAACATAACTGTTACAAATAAACTTTTCTGGGTTTATTATGGGAAAATTTAGAGATTTTTAATGTCGACTTAATTTTTTTAGGTGGAAGTGTGAAGCATAGCCTAAGCGCTTCGCGTTTAAGGCATGCAAGATATTTTACGCTCCTATCTTAATATTTTTTTATCACGGTCAGACAGGTTGGACAGCTTGGCCCCCATTTGCGCAGGGCCGTAGTATTTGTTACTCTTGCTACGTTGCTAATCCGGCACTGGTCGGGGTGCGATCAGAAGTCTAGCGTGCCTTGGCGTGGGGCCCCCGTATAAAAAAATGTTTGAGGGCCCTTGGAAAGAGTAAATATTTCTCATAAAAGAAAAAAAATGTATGCATAAAATTTAAGAAATGTTTATTCTTCATAATTCCTTTTGTCGTTTTTAAAATAAATAAACATTGGGAAGTTTATAATTTTAAATTATTTTTTGTTTACGCACGTTTGGGGCTCCGTATACGGCAGATACGGCGGTAGCTACGCTCCTGGGTACGATGTTGGGCTGCCTCCTCGTGTGTCTGTTTGCTTGCCAAATCGCTTCAGTGATGCGGAAAGCAGATGGGTCGGTGCATTTTTTTTAATGTGACTCGACATATGGCCGCACCCCGCTTGATGTTAAGCTGGAGTGTAGTCTATGAATAGATGTCACTGCTACTACAATTCAATAACTGTAAGTAGCAGTAACACCACTATGCCGGCCTAGTCAAAACCGGCAACTTACAAGCTGATCCTGAAACGCGACTAACTCACTTCACGGTCTGTATACTTGTCAGCTGTAGCATTACAACCACTCTTTTACAACCAGTAGCAAATATTTGCCTCTTTTTTATTTACATATAATTGTAAATTTATTCTTACTATTAAATAATAAAATAAAAGCTATGAAACAAATATTTGCTCTGACCGGGAATCGAAACCAGGACACCTGCCTAACGGACTGGAAGCACACCACTACGCCACGCCTGTCGATAAATTCACATGACCATATTATTAATTCACTGCTCCAACAAAGCATAGGAATACGTAGAGCAACACCACACATCAGACTTTTAGCCATCAGCTAACAAGAATCCTTCTTAAGGGAAGTTATTGACTGATGCCTAGGGTGCACCAGCCTATCTGCTTTTCGTATCACAGAAACGACATGGCAAGTAGACAGATAGTCTGACATCGCACTTGGATTTTCTCTGTTAATCAGTGAAAAAGTGCTTTATTACCAAATTGTTGATTACAAGAATGTAGTTGATGAAACTTTCTAGAATACCCTTAAGGCTTAGAGCGGACCATAGATAAAATAATCGTATAGAGGGAACTAGCTCATACATAAAATAAACAAATTTATGCGGCTTACTATCGCGTTTACTTTGGTTTGTTTTTACCGGGAACATCAAAACAAAATCAAAACATCAATAAAATCAAAATTAAAATTTTAAAGGAACCCCCGAAACGCCTGGAACCACTTTGGTCATATCATCAGCTTTATAGTAATAAACAACATTAGTCATGGCTCAATAGTTATATCCCTTTAATATCCCTTGGATCCTTATGGTGCATCATCAGATAACTACTCCAGGTCTTCAATTTAATAATGGCCCAGCTAATGGCTCATAGAGAGTAACAATTTTAGTTAAAGCACTATGATATTATCTGTTATTGATTTGCTGATCTGAGAGGATTCATGATCAGATACTCCCGATCTTCAATTTGATAACGGCCCAGCTAAAGGCTTAGTTAAAGCACTACAGTTCTATCTCTTTTTTTTGCTGATCAATTGATATCAATTTGCTGATCTGAGAGGATTCATAATGGTGCATCATCAGATTGCCCGGTCTTCAATTTGATGACGGTCCAGCTAAATGCTCTTAGTGAGTAACAATTTTAGTTAAAGCACTATAGTTCTATCTCTTGTTGATTTGCTGATCTGAGAGGATTAATGATGGTGCCTCATCAGATACTCTCGGCCTTTAATTTGATAACGGTCCAGCTAATGGCTCATAGTGAGTAACAATTTTAGTTAAAGCACTATAGGTCCATTTCTTGTTGATTTGCTGATCTGAGAGGATCCATGATCAGATTTTTTAGATCCGGAATGTTTTATTTTATCGCACAAACTTTTCTACACTTAGTTTCCTACCTTCAAGACAAATCTAATAAGTCCAAACTTAGTATACCAAAAAAAAGTTTGAACACATCCAGGATTTCGTCTCGTACCTTCGAGTTCCATCATCAGAGTAGCTTAGTGGTACCAGTTAAAACACACATGTATTTGTATACGTTTTTATTTCAAATGTTAAGTCACAGATATGTTTAAAAGTAAAGTAAATACCTTTAATTTGATAACGGTCCAGCTAATGGCTCATAGTGAGTAACAATTTTAGTTAAAGCACTATAGGTCCATTTCTTGTTGATTTGCTGATCTGAGAGGATCCATGATCAGATTTTTTAGATCCGGAATGTTTTATTTTATCGCACAAACTTTTCTACACTTAGTTTCCTACCTTCAAGACAAATCTAATAAGTCCAAACTTAGTATACCAAAAAAAAGTTTGAACACATCCAGGATTTCGTCTCGTACCTTCGAGTTCCATCATCAGAGTAGCTTAGTGGTACCAGTTAAAACACACATGTATTTGTATACGTTTTTAACCCCCGACCAAAAAAGAGGGGTGTTATAAGTTTGACTTGTCTGTGTATCTGTGTATCTGTGGCTCTGTGTATCTGTGTATCTGTGTATCTGTGTATCTGTGTGTCTGTCTGTGGCATCGTAGCTCCTAAACGAATGGACCGATTACGATGCGGTTTGTTTCATTTGAAAGCTGACGTGATCGAGATGGTTCTTAGCTACAATTGATGAAGATCTGATCAGGGGTTTCAAGGTCATCAGCTCGATTTGTTAGCTGCGGTAGCGATCTTAGACGCGCTGTTTAGAACGACAACCCTTGTACGTCGCTATGCGACGATGATTGTTATTTTATGTCAAATAAATATGCCATTGTTAAAACACGTAAAAAATGTTATAATTTTTCCCTTAAAATATTCATATGGCGAGGTTGGTTTGCAGTTTAGATCGATTACCTTGATTGAATATTTTAGGGGAAAAATTATAACATTTTTTACGTGTTTTAACAATGGCATATTTATTTGACATAAAATAACAATCTTCGTCGCATAGCGACGTACAAGGGTTGTCGTTCTAAATACGCATAAGGCTGGGAATACGTCCGATATTGCTGAGCAAATTATTTACAAATCGGAAGTAGGAATCGGACGTCTATTTTGTTTCTGTATTCTGTATGAAAACTGGATCGGCCATAAAATCGTAAGCGCCTTGGCGTTGTTTCCGATTCTGACATCCGATCCGACTATCGGATCTGACGTGTATTAAGTATTCAAACAAATGTATGGCACGAGTGCTTTCCGATTGTCTGATCAGACAATCGGATCGGACTATCGGAGAGGAAAATCGGACTTGAATTCCCAGCCTTATAGGTATTTACTTTACTTTTAAACAAATCTGTGACTTAACATTTGAAATAAAAACGTATACAAATACATGTGTGTTTTAACTGGTACCACTGAGCTACTCTGATGATGGAACTCGAAGGTAGGAGACGAAATCCTGGATGTGTTCAAACTTTTTTTTGGTATACTAAGTTTGGACTTATTAGATTTGTCTTGAAGGTAGGAAACTAAGTGTAGAAAAGTTAGTGCGATAAAATAAAACATTCCGGATCTAAAAAATCTGATCATGGATCCTCTCAGATCAGCAAATCAACAAGAAATGGACCTATAGTGCTTTAACTAAAATTGTTACTCACTATGAGCCATTAGCTGGACCGTTATCAAATTAAAGACCGAGAGTATCTGATGAGGCACCATCATTAATCCTCTCAGATCAGCAAATCAACAAGAGATAGAACTATAGTGCTTTAACTAAAATTGTTACTCACTAAGAGCATTTAGCTGGACCGTCATCAAATTGAAGACCGGGCAATCTGATGATGCACCACTATGAATCCTCTCAGATCAGCAAATTGATATCAATTGATCAGCAAAAAAGAGATAGAACTGTAGTGCTTTAACTAAGCCTTTAGCTGGGCCGTTATCAAATTGAAGATCGGGAGTATCTGATCATGAATCCTCTCAGATCAGCAAATCAATAACAGATAATATCATAGTGCTTGAACTAAAATTGTTACTCTCTATGAGCCATTAGCTGGGCCATTATTAAATTGAAGACCTGGAGTAGTTATCTGATGATGCACCATAAGGATCCAGGGGATATTAAAGGGATATAACTATTGACCCATGACTAATGTTGTTTATTACTATAAAGCTGATGATATGACCAAAGTGGTTCCAGGCGTTTCGGGGGTTCCTTTAAAATTTTAATTTTGATTTTATTATTTCAAATGTTAAGTCACAGATATGTTTAAAAGTAAAGTAAATACCTATAAGGCTGGGAATACGATTTTCCTCTCCGATAGTCCGATCCGATTGTCTGATCAGACAATCGGAAAGCACTCGTGCCATACATTTGTTTGAATACTTAATACACGTCAGATCCGATAGTCGGATCGGATGTCAGAATCGGAAACAACGCCAAGGCGCTTACGATTTTATGGCCGATCCGATTGTCTGAAGGTGCAGTTTTCATACAGAATACAGAAACAAAATAGACGTCCGATTCCTACTTCCGATTTGTAAATAATTTGCTCAGCAATATCGGACGTGTATTCCCAGCCTTATGTGTGTTTAGGAAAGCAACCCTTGTACGTCGCTATGCGACGAAGATTGTTATTTTATGTCAAATAAATATGCCATTGTTAAAACACGTGAAAAATGTTATAATTTTTCCCCTAAAATATACAATCAAGGTAATCGATCTAAACTGCAAACCAACCTCGCCATATGAATATTTTAAGGGAAAAATTATAACATTTATTACGTGTATTTACATTGGCATATTTATTTGACATAAAATAACAATCTTCGTCGCATAGCGACGTACAAGGGTTGCCATCATAAACAGCGCGTCTAAGATCGCTACCGCAGCTAACAAATCGAGCTGATGACCTTGAAACCCCTGATCAGATCTTCATCAATTGTAGCTAAGAACCATCTCGATCACGTCAGCTTTCAAATGAAACAAACCGCATCGTAATCGGTCCATTCGTTTAGGAGCTACGATGCCACAGACAGACACACAGATACACAGATACACAGATACACAGACAAGTCAAACTTATAACACCCCTCTTTTTTGGTCGGGGGTTAAAAAGGATAGTTTTGGAAACAATAACAGCATCAACCAATAGGACGACCAACGACTCAGTCTCTCCGTGACCACGATGGCTGCAAAGCTTTCGAAACGTCGGAATAATAAAATAAAATGGTAAAATCAAACCAAAATTTGTTATAAAGGCCATCATTCATTTTGGGCTTTTATATACTACTTTTGTAATGTCCGATGATAAAAAATATATAAATTATAGTTTCGATACTTGTATTGATAAAACTAATAACAATTTTGCTTTTAATTACTGTGCAATTGAGTTATTTGGAAAATAAGATATGGATTTTGTATCATCTGTCAATCAACGCCGTATTGTTCTGCTTTGAACTGTCATAATTATAGTTTGATCATTTTGCACACCTAAACTATGCAAAATAAAGGATATATTCCAATTACATTGTTATCTACGTACATTAAACTATTTTATTATGTATATGCAACTGTTAATACAATTAAGCCCACGTCCTTTTGTTTTATTCATTAAACAATGTTCGCGCAAAATCTAAGAAAATATTATGTAGCTCATACATGATTTTGATATATATAATATGACTATAGTAGGGGAACGAGTTAAAGGAACGCGCGAGGAATGCGGTTGTGACGTCATGGTCACGTGTCTATTATGAATAGTGAAGTAACATGCAAAATGTCGATAACAATAAACACACACTTTCCTTAAAACGCAAATAGATTTAGTTATTAAAAATTATAAATGTGTATTAAATTGAAGTATAAACATTAGACAGCAACAATTTTTAATGAATTATATATTAATTTAATTTTGAGAATAGTGACATGTTTTTTTTCTTTTTCACACATTTTAATCACGTTTTTAAGCATCGGTTCTAGCCTGAATACGGATGACGACTCTCTTTTATTCAATTAACTTACTAATTTTTCAATAATCAAACAAAGAAAATATGGACACGTTTTTATCGATATTAAATGACATCGCCGAGCTATGAGTGTCACTAAAAGCGGCCACTAAGATACGGGTGGTGGTCGTTTCACGCCCCACCGCACCTCAGCCCCCGAATTCATTTAGCTCGTTCCCCAACTATAGATATATACATGTATTTTAGGAGTGGTAAGCAGACGGTGGTCTTTTGCCCAGTTTGAAGATCCGTCACTAGTACAACGTTCAAGCTTACAAACCGTAAAGTGATTTAGTAGCGTTTCGTGATCAGCTTAAAAGTTGCCACTGGATGCGACTGCTACTAAAAGTTACTTAATTTTAGCTCTATATCAGGCGGAGTGTGGTCGAGCTATAATAAGAAGATAAGGTACACAGTTTCGCGTTTCCAGATCAATATAAAAGTTGCCGTTTACATCTAGGGCGGCATAGTGAATGCGACTGCTTTGTGAAGTAAATTAACTTCAGTGAATTAAACAAATTTTATGCGGCTTACTATCGCGTTTATTTTGGTTTTAATTTTTCAATTTTATGTTATTTTTATCATTCCTACGTTTCGAAAGCTTAGCCGCCACCGTAGTCACGGAGTGAGAGTTTCATTAATCAATGTTCGCGCAAAATCTAAGAAAATATTAAATTAACTTCAGCTTAACATCAAGTAGATTCACTACTTGATGTTAAGTTGAATCAATTAAATAAAATGTAAGTGTAAGTGACTGCTACTTACATTTAATTGATTGTAGTAGCAATCACCTGCATTCATGGACCGCACTCCAGTTTAACATCAGGCTGCTGTCACATGTCGGGTCACAATAAAAAACAACATCAAACAAGTTTTAACTGTCAATATAACCAATTACAACCAGACTCGGAGCACAACATCACGGTCACCTTACTGTGGTGTAGTGGCCTTCCTGTCTTCCTACCTCTTCTTTATTGTTCTGTGGACAAAACATTGTACTAAGTCTGTGAAAGGAGCTACTTGTAGCTCTTTTTTTTTCATTCCCGCTTGTTTCCAACTCGCTTACTTGGTGAAACTTTGTACGTAGTTTTGAAATAGTCCCAAAGCCAAGTTCTTTGTTTGTTGGATGTAGGTATATGGGATTAGAGATATTTGTGCCAGGATAGTGGAAAGTGGCGATTCATCGTCTCTGCGTATGCCTGTGGGATTGAGGAGTAACAATAATATACTACTTTTGAAGACAGGCGTGGACGAACGGTTTAGCGATTGGTTTGTTGCGCGTAAAGTCCCGGGTTCGATCCCCGGTCGGAGCAAATATTTGTTTCATAGCTTTTATTTGTAATATTTAATAGTATTAAATATTGCAAATATTTGTTAATAAAAAAAAAGAGATGGATATTTGCTTCGGGTCTGGTTATCAAAGAGTGGTAGGCAGTAGTACCCAGTCTGCCGATCCGGGGTAGTACCACCACTTACAAGTATACAGACCGTGAAGTGATTTGGTCACGTTTCGGGATCAGCTTGTAAGTTGCTGGTTCCATCTAGGCCGGCATAGTGGATGTGATTGCTACTCACAGTTATTGAATTGTAGTAGCAGTGACATTCATTCATGGACCACACTTTGGCTTAACATCAAGCGGGGTGCTGTCATATGTCGAGTCACAATAAAAAAAAACAATTTTGGTTAAAGCACTATGATATTATCTGTTGTTGATTTGCTGATCTGAGAGGATTCATGATCAGATACTCCCGATCTTCAATTTGATAACGGCCCAGCTAAAGGCTTAGTTAAAGCACTACAGTTCTATCTCTTGTTAATTTGCTGATCTGAGAGGATTCATAATGTTGCATCATCAGATTGCCCGGTCTTCAATTTGATGACGGTCCAGCTAAATGCTCTTAGTGAGTAACAATTTTAGTTAAAGCACTATGGTTCTATCTCTTGTTGATTTGCTGATCTGAGAGGATTCCTCGTGGTTGATTGTTCAAACTCGTGCAATTCGCGAACACTGAAACTAGTGTAGGTGACTTATCTACCTTATTTTATCTAATATAAGCACCTTTGGCCGGAATAGTGACGGCGACTGAGGCAGCTCGGTTCTCTCAGTCGTCGTCACTCTTGGACCTCCTCTTGCTTATAATCATGCGGGTCGAGGTCAGATGTCGTGTCCTAATAATAAAGAAATATATATTATTGTCTACAGGAATAATTTTACAACTCCCTACATGATGGAAAATTGTTCTTTTTCATAAGAATTAATATATTTTTTTTCAAAAAATGTTTTGATAACTCCCTGAAACATTCATGAAGTCTTTGAAATTAATTTTAACCACGACATTTTCCCATTTCATTTCATAACAAACCAAATGTACAATATAAAAAAAAACATGGACGTGACGCAGAACAAATTTGTGGTTCCGTATAATATTATTTTGTAGTTCAGGTGACGTCACGCGTGGCGCATTGATAACACACCAGCCAGCTATGCGTGAAGTCCTGGGTTCGATTCCCGGTCGGAGCTTGACGTTGGATATCACCTATCGTATGAGGTTTTCTTCTTATTATACGCCTTTTTGAAGCCATAGCGGAGCATTATTCCGCTTGTTAGAAAAGGAGAGGAGATCTCCTACAGTACGCGTGTTGCGTGCTGGGCTCAACTTAACCGGTAACGTCACTTCGTTGGAGCGTATATATATTGATTACTTTGTCGGTAAATCGTATGCGAGATATTGGACACATGCAACGCCATCTAGCGGTCGCACATGAAAAGCCAAGCCCATGCACATTTTTAATATTGTGACTCGATATGTGACCTCGATCCGCCTGATGGTAAGCAAGAGGAGGTCCAAGATTGCTGAAGACTGAAAAGACCAAGTCAGTTCAACAGACCCAGCCAAAAATAGTAATGAAATAAAAATAAAATTACATATTATCATTTAGTATTTTCTTAGATTTTGCGCGAACATTGATTAACGTCGGAATAATAAAAAAATGTAAAATCAAAACCAAAATAAACGCGATAGTAAGCCGCATAAAATTTGTTTAATTCATATTATCATTTTCTTTTATTTCATTACTTCGCACTAGCATTATTAAATATTAAGCCATCAACAAGAACAGAAAAATCCTGCCGTACCCTAAAGATATTGAAGGAAATTCCCATCCCTTTAAAAGTTGACAGGTCTACAAAGGGAACGCGACTGACAAACCAATGCAGCACACCGGATACCCGGGACAAAAGGATTTCGATCCCAGAATGCGGTATTCCGGAAGAGATTAGTGATGTTAACGTATAATTTATAAATTAATCTTTAATTTTATGACTGCGTAGTCAATTAAGAATAGTAGGCAATTTGTGGTCATTTGGAGTAAGTGGTGATAGTTCTGGTCCGGGGATTTACCAGCAAACTAAATATGCTGGAGACAGATTTTAAGGGCGCAAAGACTATTCATAGATAGAAATAGGCAATTATTATTCACATCGCCCGAAGAACCGACAACCGATGGGGGAGAAGATTCTAGAGTGGAGACCACGAACTGGAAGACGCAGAAACAAAACACGAAAGAAGACACGAACCGGAACACTAGGTGGATTGACGACGTAGTGAAAGTCACGAATAATCGGCGGATGCAACTGGCATCTTGTCGTTCGAAATGGCGTTCTAAGTTCAGGGAACTATGTTCAGCAGTGGACGCCTTCTGGCTGATGATGATGATCAATCATTATTGCAGGGGCAATCTTACTAATTACTGGGCATAATCATAACAATTAATGCACGTATAATATAGTTACTATTTCAATCAATCTAATCAATCAAATTGTCACGCCGAGAATGGAGCGCCACTTGCCACGATCCTGACACAACTCCCTCGCTTCACTCACATTCACTAATCTCTTCATACAAGCTCTAGCATTATGGGAACTGCGGACTACTGTATTTTATGAATGATTCCATCGAGCAATTATATTTTGGGTCATCATCAGCCAGAAGACGCTCACTGCTAAACGTAGGCCTCCCCCTTAGAACGTCATTCTGAACGACAAGATGTCAGTTGCATCCACCGGTAATTTGTAACTTTCACTATGTCTTCAGTCTACCTAGTGGGAGGCTACCTACGCTGCGTCCTTTTAATAAATAAAATGTGCTTAACATCGATATCGATAAATATCGATATAAACATCAAAATATCGATATGTAGTGACGTAACATACATGTGTATAACGTCACTACATAACTCGTTTATAGTGGTTGTGTTCTGAGTTTTGACACGGCAAGTAAAACCGAGGAAATTGAACAATTTTCCTTTATTGATGCGGTTTAACGTAATTGTTTTGTTATAGGAGGATTTGATTGTGTAGTATTATAAAAATAACAATTTTAAATATGTAGAAAGGGGCATTGGTTACTGCTTCCCAATAGAGTTGGACATCAAAAAGTGGTGGATATTTGCTCTGGATCTATGCTACTTACAGTTATTGAACTGTACTAGCAGTCATTTCCATTATCCATTCATAAATCACACTTCAGCCTAACATCAGGCGGGGTGCTGTCATATGGGGTGCGATGTCAGACTACCTTCTCGTGTGTCTGTCTGCTTGCAACATCGCTTCGGTGATGGAAAGCAGATGGGCCGGTGCTTCCTGGGCATCAGTCAATAACTTACCTTAAGGGGGCTGATTACCTTCTTGTTGGCTGATGGCTAAAGTCTGACGTGTGGCGCTCCTTTAAGAGCAAAGGGCAATGTGGAAAAGTGAATGAGCGTAGGGAGAGAGCGAGGGGGTGGGGAGGGGGCGGTGTCAGATGGCCTAAGGTTAATTCCAGGTCCCCCTCCTTGTACGCGCCAAGACGGTCGCCGCAGGAGTTTAGTGCGCAACACATAACCCCGTCACTTCCCTTAAGTGGCGAGGTGTCCGAAGTGATTTTCCTGCTTTATAAAAAAATAAAGGGTGCCGTCATACTTGTATATCGAGTCTCAATAAAAAAAAGCCTTTTTCCCAGAGGGATAGAAAGAGACAACGGAGCGCAACTTGCCACGATCCTGACACAACTACCTCGCTTCTATACAAGCTATTTAAAAAAAAAATACATCTAGTTATATTTTTATTGTTTTTTTTGATGTACCGATTTTGTTTTGTGCAATTAAGAAACTTGTCCGTCTCTCTGTACGTTATCAACTAATAAAAAAAATGTCACGCCTTTTTCCTCTTTTGTACGTCATCTTTTATTTAAAAATCTTAGTATATATCAGAATTAGTTAGCTACCAAGTATTGGCATCCATCAATATGTCAATACTAATTTTTAGAGTAGTCGAAGGTTACATTAAAGCTAAAAAACATCTTAGATTTTACGCAAAATTCAAGAGACATCTAAAGTATGTCGTCCGATCCCGTTTACATCAATCAATTCGTTACAATATAGAAATAGACGTTAAAATCGACGCATTAAAATTTTTGTCCTGTACTTACTACCACTTACAGTATTAGTAAATACAGACCGTAAAGTGACTTAGTCGCATTTCGGGATCAGCTTTTAAGTGGCCGTAGATGTGGCTGCAACCCACAGTTATTGAATCGTAGTAGCAGTCACTTTTACATGTCACAATTAAATTATAGGTGATGCAGAGGTCACGCGAACTCTAGAGCCCCTACAGTTTCACAGAGACATGGCGGCTCTGTGCGTCCTTTAGCGCCTATACCACGGAGAATGTTTCGAGGAGCTCGTAAAATTGTTCCCGCTCAGTCTTTTCAGACCCGTAATACCCGCACAGGTCGAGGAAGCATCCGCATTTTGTCGACCGAGTCGACAGTCAAACTCTTTAGGTTCGGTGCGTCGTTTCTTTGTAGAACCTAACCTATAAACTTGGATTTTTCAAGCCTTGCGTGAAGAAGCACCTTTGGCCGGCATAGTGACGGTAACTGAGCCAGCCGTAAACTGACTCGGTACACTATGCACGCACACAAATGCAAAGCTCAGCTTAGGCTTTGCGGACTGTACGAATGTATCTTCGACATGTGTACTTTGGTCGGCCAGTTTCTATGGTACAAGTTTGGTAGCTTAGTATGGACAATAAAATAAAAAATAAATTAAAGTCACTACTTAAAAGCACTAACAATATAAAAGATTTGTGTATTTTTTTATTGTGACTAGACATCTGACCGTGTTCGCCTGATGTTAAGCAAGATGATTATTTATCTATTATTCTCATTTCTCACATACGTCAGAATATGCGGCTCACACCATCTGCGGGACGGTCTCACCGGAGCGACCCGATGGCTGTGCAGCGACTATGGTGGGGATATGACGGCGTGCACCGAGTACCCATGGGGCGTGTCACCCGGGTATATAATCTGTCGGATTTTCAATAAAGCATCTAGTCTGAGATCAAGCATTTCCTTTCACTCCTCACTAAACTCTATTTGACTTACGTCTATTATCCAGAGGTGAAAGAATGCTAACTATAATTAAGTCCGCCTACTTAAAAAACGACAAGTTTTAAATAAACAAATATTAAAGAAGTAAAAATCATTCATTCCAAATCCACTTATGTTTTTCTTAATTATTTCAAAAGGAAAAGTACAGAAAATATATCTTGTATAAAAAAATTGGATCGTCCATTATTGTCAATCAGGGAGGCTTTATCTAAAGATATTCATTAGGAATTTCTTTCACGACCCGATCCTCATTTAGGGGATATAGCCTGTGTGGAAATGAATAGCGACATTATACCGACAATGGGGATGTCCCCTACGATTTGTCCCTTTTTACTCCACTGACCAATCTTCCAGGGTCTTCCCTACATAAATACACTGCAATTATTTCTACTTAAATCTTATACTAAGAAGAAAATGGTGATTGGATTATTGTTTTGGTTTATAGGGCGACCGTGGTATAGTGGCAGTGCAATGGTTACTCTAACCACGAGCACTGGTTCAAAACTTTTTTTAAAATTGTGACACGACATATGATCCAGGTTAGTACCACCACTTACAAGTATACAGACCGTGAAGTGATTTAGTCGCGTTTTGGGATCAGCTTATAAGTTGCCGGTTCCAACTAGGCCGGCATAGTGGATGTGATTGCTACTCACAGTTATTGAATTGTAGTAGCAGTGACATTCATTCATAGACCACACTCCAGCTTAATATCAAGCGGGGTGCTGTCATAAGTCGAGTAACAATAAAAAATAATAAAATAACAGAGTTACCGATAAAGCTCGAAGGATTTGCAAGCTGAAGAACCGTCGGTTGTCGAAGAACCGACTACCGATGGGGAAGAAAGGATATTGAGTGGAGCAGAGTAGGTAGGCCTCCCGCTAGGTGGACTGACGATATTGTGAAAATCACGAATAACCGGTGAATGCAACTGGCCTCTTTTCGTTTGGAATGGCGTTCTAAGGAAAAGCAGTGGACGTCTTCTGGCTGATGATGGTGATAATGTGCCAACCATTGCGCCACGCCTGACGTCATCAAGCAATCAAATTGTCACGCCTTTTTCCCACAGGTATAGGTAGAGATAATGGAGCGCCACTTGCCACGATCCTGACACAACTCCCTCGCTTCCTTCATATTCACAATTCTCTTCATACAAGTTCTATAGTAATGGGCACAGGCAACCCAGCTTTCTTGAGGATGTCTCCGATTTGGTCAGCAAACACCCACCTGGGCCTGCCTCGTTTAACGCATGAGATTGGTAAATTCTTTTCGTCAATCTACTTTCACTCATCCTTCCCATGTGCCCAAACCATCGAAGCATTCCTTTATCAATCCTTGTCACTACAACCTCTTTCAAACCACATTTATAGCGCAGTGTCACATACATTCTTTAACGACCGCATTTCTACAGCGTTAACTCTACTTTCATGCTTCTTCTGCCACACCCAATATTCACTTGCATATATTAATGTAGGAACAAGCACTGCATTATGTACAGCCATCCGTGACATTATTTGGCTGTTCATTACACTATGGATTCACTACGTTACCCTTTTACATTCTTTTCTTAATATCTTCATCACACTTCCCATTCCTTGTAAACATACTTCCCAAGTAAACAAATTGTTTGCCTTGTTCCACTCTCTTTCTGTCTATCATTATCTCACATTCTGTCATTTCATCCTCTCCAAAACCATAACTTTAGTTTTACTTACATTCACTTTCATACCTTTTTTTCTAATTCCGCATTGATGCAGGGATAACTTGATAGTCGGCGTACAAGAGACATTTGATCACCAAGTTATTCATACTCAAACCATACTTTCTTTCACGCAACTCTTTCAGACAACTGTCCATGAATAGATTGAAAAGCCATGGTACGTCTGAGAGCTGACGTCAAAGTATAAAATCATACTACTATAATAAACTCGTGTGATATGTAACACTTCTAGTACGTAAATGGTTCCTCTATATTATATCGAACAATTAGCTAACTATAGCGCACTGTTTGTTCAACATTCCTTATTCGTACGTGTTCAAATTAGGACACTTTCTTTTACATATTTTTTTTCTATTGTGACCATATTTGGTAGGGTAGAGGGGACGGTAAAGGCAGAGAAGGTGAGTGTTGACATGTCACGATAAGCTTTGAAACCTACATTTCGGTCACAAGTCCGGAACGCTGCCTTCATTCTCCCGCCTGCCAGGCGATGGACCCGGCACCCGCACGGAGAATCCATGGATGCTAAGAAATTATTTCATTTCACATTTCCTTTAAAGTGATACGTAGTGGTGCCCAGTCTGCCAATCCAGGGTAGTAGACCACCTTCAAGTATACAGACCGAAAAGTGACTCAGTCGCGTGGATGTTACTTCTACGTACAGATAGTTAACTTTAGTAGCAGCTACCTCTATTCAAGGGCCCCACTCCAGCTTAACATCAAGCAGGGTGCTGTTATATATCAAGTCACAATAAAAAAACAGAGTCAGCTGGCCGCAATGACAATGGGCTTCCTTTTGACAGTAGAACTCCATTAATGAGCATTAAAATTAAAATTGCGACCACGCAATAAACTAAGAATCGATGTTTATGTTCATTAATAGTTTAAGCTTATTGAAACTCATTGTCGGACCGAACAAAAGCTATGACCGCGTAACTTTTTGACAAATAGGAATGAATTTCATTGTCACCTTTGAAGTTGCGCGGTCGGTCCGCAGGTCAGAGTAAGGTAAGGTAAGGTTTAGTGAAATGTTCTTGTAAACCAATAGTCAACAGTTCAAAACCACTTGCCAGCACCTATGTATATTGGATATACTTTGGCCGTCCTGTTTTTATGATACAAGCATGTATGATCACTTTAGAAAGGTAAACAAAAACAGACCGTGAAAAGATAGTCGCTTCTAAGGCGTCCGTGGTGTAGTGGTAGTGCAATGGTTTATTATTCAAATTTTTATTATTCATTTTTTTTATTGTGACACGACATCTGACCTCGACCCGCCTGATAAGCAAGAGGAGGTCCAAAAGTGACGACAACTGAAAAAACCGAGTTTATTTACGGCTGAAGCAGCCGTGAATAAACTATACTAAGATACTAAAGTGCTTGCATCATAAAAACAGGACAACCAAAGTACATATATCAAAGACACATTGGTATATGTACCAGTAAGTGGTTTCGAACCCGTTCGACTCGGCTTACGTAGCCATTGCACTGCCACTACACCACGGTCGCCTTGATGTTAAGCAGTTATTTAACTATAGTAGCAATCGCCTTATGTACCGCACTCCAGCTTAACATCAGCTGTCATATGTGGAGCCTCAATAAAATATCTCATAAAAGTAAAGTATCTTAATATGAACACCCAATAACAGAGAGAACATGGAATCCTAATAATTCGCAGGAATATTCAGCCAATACTTGCGGTCAATTCATATTCGTTTATACAATCGATAGTAACTGCGAGTCAACGAGGAATTTAGTTACATTCGCAATGCGAGTAGTAATCAAATATAATAGTAATCGAGTGAAATTGTTATCGAATACGTGTAATAGAGAAGTTTGAGGTTTATTGATTAATAAAATTTAATCTATCTGTCGTCAAATAGAAATTGACGTGAAGAAGTACCTTTGGCCGGCTTAGTGACGGTGACTAAGGCAGCCGTTAATTAACTCGTTTTTTTCAGTCGTCCTCACTCTTGGACCTCCTCTTGCTTATTATCAGGCGGGTCAAGATTAGATGTCGTGTTACAATAAAAAAAATGAAGGTTAATTTTTCAATATTGACACACGAGCGGGCCAATAAACCACTTCCAGCAAATGTGACATCCTGAACAAGGTGCGGCGGTTCGTATAGAATCGGCAGTCGAACTAAAAAGCTCGGTGCGTCTTTTCTTTGTAGAACAGTCGAGAAGTGGAATGCTTTGCCAGCCCATGTGTTCTCTCCATCCTATAACCTTGGATCCTTCAAGCGATGCGTGAAGAACCACCTTTTGCCGGCATAGTGACGACGACTGAGGGAACCGTAAAGTAACGCGGTTTTTTCAGTCGTCGTCCCTCTTGAACCTCCTCTTGCTTATCATCAGGCGGATCGGAGATTCAAAAAATGTTAGTCGCCGGCACTATACCGGCCAAAGGTGCTAGCTACTTCACGCATCGCTTGAAGAATCCAAGGTTATCTGTTAAATCAAAATAAACAAAGGTTTTTATTTATTTCCATAAACAAATTCTAAACCAAAAAATCACAGACATAAATCACGTTTAAATCTATATTAAATAAATGAAACTTTTTTCTTTACGTCAGCAGATGCCGCCCAGCCGCCCGTCTCGAGGCAACTTTTCCAATAATTTTTACCTGAAGGAATTCTATTTCAGCTTTTTATCTTCACGACGTTTTACCTATTAAGACGTCTACAGAGATTTTGCATTCTAATTAAACTTAACGTGTACTAAAAAAATAATAATTGATAATTTGCTTCGGCTGGGAATCGAAACGTGTGGTGTGTTTGTATGTTATTCAATGTGTTATTTTAAAGTCAATTTCAAATTTAAAATAATAGCACTCTTTTTATCTGCCGGCATATAAAACGCATTCCACATTTTAATTACGTTCTAAAATAGAAACTATTTGCTACGTCTATAAATAAATTAGCTAACAGTTTGTAAAATCATGATATGATGGATTTAGGTTTCCGTTTTTGAGCTAGATCTACGTTTATAGGAAATCAACAGTAATAAAGTATTGATAATATAAATCTAAATGCATCATTACATTCTCGCAGCACATCCCTTTCCCGCCATTTTAATGATTTATACGCAGCCATTTTGTATTTTTAACGTGTGGTATTTATTTCAAATCAGATATTTATTTTGAAATTAAGGCAACCGTGGTGTATTGGTGGTGCAATGGCAAGAGAGCATGGGTTCAAAACCATTTGCCCCCGTACCAATGTATATTTGATATATTATGTACATTAGTCGTCCTGTTTCTATGATACATAGCGCGTCGTTTCATAGTAGAACAATCAACAAGTGAAGGCTACTAGCTTCGCATCGCTTACAAGTATACAGACCGTGAAGTCATTTAGTCGCGTTTCGGGATCAGCTTGTAAGTTGCCGGTTCCAACTAGGCCGCCATAGTGGATGTGATTGCTACTTACAGTTATTGAATTGTAGTAGCAGTGGCGGACCACACTGTAGCTTAACATTAAGCGGGGTGATGTCATATGTCGAGTCACATTAAAAAAATCTCTTATTCTTCCTCTATCTTATATCAAGCCATAATATAAAGAACAAAAATTGCTAGGATTGCTAGTATTTCATAAGAAATTAAGTAATTCTTACAAAAATAGAAATGAAATTATCAAGTAATAGGAGATGAGAGGGAAAACTTTTTATTTCGAAAGAAAGAAGCTTTTAGAAGTCGAGATCGCTGTTCATTACTTAAAGAATTTGTTAATTATTCATTTAAGGGGTACTTCCATTAAATACAGTAATTAAATTATATACTACATTGATTGGAATTCATCCCCCATTTCCTATTTTAGGGTGTCGTTCTCTGCTAAAAATATTAGGCCTAGAACTCGATATACAATTTTTTTTTATTGTGACACGACATCTGACCTCGTCCCGCCTGATGATAAGCAAGAGGAGGTCCAAGAGTGACGACGACTGAGAAAACCGTGTTTGTTCACTGCTGCCCCAGTCGCCGTCATTATGCCGGCCAAAGGTGCTTCTTCACGCATCGCTTGAAGGATCCAAGGTCATAATAACTAGAGGGAGCCGTGGCGTAGTGGCAGTGCAATGGTTACGCAAACCGAAAGCACAGGTTCTAAACCACTTGCCGGTACCAATGTGTCTTTGATATATTATGTGCTTTGGTTGTCCTGTTTCTATGATACAAGCACTTAAGTAGCTTAGTATAGAAAGGCAAAAAATGCATACAACTGTATACAAGTATACAAACCGTGAAGTGATTTGGTCACGTTTCGGGATCAGCTTGTAAGTTGCCGGTGCCATCTAGGCCAGCATAGTGGATGTGATTGCTACTCACAGTTATTGAATTGTAGTAGCAGTGACATTCATTCAGACCACACTTCGGCTTAACATCAAGCGGGGTGCTGTCATATTTTATGTAGTGCACAATATTAAAAAAAACTTTCACTATGCCGGCCCAGTTGAAACCGTCAACCTACAAGCTTGTTTTTTATTTTTTTATTGTGAGTCGACATATGACAGAACCTGTCTGATGTTAGGCTGGAGGTTACTGCTACTACAATTCAATTGTAGTAGTAAGTATCAGTCACATCCACTATGCTGGCCCAGTAGTCGCTTCCTTCACATCCACAATTCTCTTCATACAGACTTTAGTTACGGGCACTGCGGACCCCAATCTTCCCTTAAAACGCAAGGTCGTTAACAGGGACACTAGAAAGAGATAGACATATATTTTATCTCATTCGCACGCGCACCTGTAATGACAGCTGTTTTTTAACCGTTCATTATGTGGTCACAGACTAGGGCAGTAACATAGTAATGGTTTTAGTATACTGGAGTTTTAATTTGGTTTTGTTTTGAGTTTCTTTAACATGTGGTTTAAGACAGATGTAAGGCGCGTGCAGTGGGTTGTGACGGTTTTTTTTCTAAAAACAATGTAGGTGAAATAGAAGGTTGTATGTTTTGAACCCGTGCTTTCGGTTAATGTGACTATTGCACTACCACTTTTACGGTCGCCTTTTAATAACGTCAAGCCACAATAAAAATTAAGCTACGAAGAAATATTGCACAATGAATAAAACAAATTTTATGCGGCTTACTAACGCGATAGTAAGCCGCAAAAATTTGTTTAATTTATTAATTAATGCGCAAAATCTAAGAAAATATTAATATTGTACAATGTTGTTCTAGCTCTATTTATTTATTTAAATTAAAATTGTCACGCCTTTTGTTCCCACGGGGATAGGCAGAGACAATGGAGCGCCACTTGCCACCATCCTCACATAACGGCCATGCTTCCCTTACATCCACAATTCTCTTTGTTTTACGTGTTTATAAAAAAACCATTTTAAAAAAAAATACACAAAATTATAGTTATATTGATAAAACACATATATTGATAAAATAGTATATTGATAATAATAACATAATGTAAGCACTGAAGCAGACGTTCAATTTTCTCTGCCTATCCCTGTGAAAATTGTATCGTGACAATTTTTAAGAGTAGTAGGCAGTGGTGCTCAGTTTATCGATCCAGGGTATCGATACCTCCACTTACAAGTATACAGACCGTAAAGTGATTTGGTCGCGTTTCGGGATCAGCTTGTAAGTTGCCGGTTTCAACTAGGCCGGCATAGTGCCGGCAACTTGCAGTTAATTAAATTTAAATTAAATTGTAGTGGCGACCGTGGTGTAGTGGCAGTGCAATGGTTACGCAAACTGAGAGCACGGGTTCGAGACGACCCACCGGTACCAATGTATCTTTGATATATGTACTTTGGTTGTCCTGTTTCTATGATACAAGCACTTTAGTAACTTAGTATAGAAATGTATATTAAAAAATTAGGTACTAACCAAACCTACTTTGAATTTCTCATAAATGTCAAATCTTAAACAAAATTTTACATTTTGACGTAGGTTTGACATTTGCGGATATCTATTAAAGGTTACGGGCTCTTCGCTATCCTGGTTGGCTTGGTAATAACAAATTTCTATTATTGTGTCTCGTCATATGACAACACCCCTCCTGATGTTAAACTGGAGTGCGGTCCATTAATAAATGCGACTGCTACTACAGTTAAATAACTGTAAGTATAAGTTGCATTCAATATGTCAGCCTAGTTACAACCGGTTACTTACAAGCTGATTCTGAAACGCGACTAAGTCGCTTAGCTGTCTATTTGTAAGTGGTGGTACTACCCGGTATCGGCAGGTGACTCTACTGTTGCTTACCTATCTTTTTTTATATACAAATATTTAATTAAATAACAAAAACAAATATTTGCTTCGACCGGGAATAGAACCCGGGACTTTATTACCCAAGCGTGACAAATTATGTACCCAATTGTTATTTAATCGATGTATCCAAAACAATAAATTAATGTATCCAAAATAATAAATTAATGTAATAAATACATAAAAAAGGGAATTAATAAATTATTCAATCAATTAAGTTGTCACCCCTTTTTCCCACAGATAGGCAGAGACAATGGAGCGCCACTTACCACGATCCTGACACAGCTCCACACACACACACACACACATATATATATATATATATATATATATATATATATATATTATATAATTAATTAATCAAATAACCTAGGAGGTATTTTCTGACTAAATCGGAGACATCCTCAGAAAAGCTAAGTTGCCTAGTGCCCATAACCGTAGAGCTTGTATAGAGAATGAATAAATAGTATTTTCATAGATTTTGTGCGAACATTGATTGATTAATGAATTAAACAAATTTTATGCGGCTTGCCATCGCGTTTATTTTGGTTTTGATTTTACATATTTTTTTTATTATTACGACGTTTCGAGAGCTTTGCAGCTATCGTGGTCACGGTCTTTAATGTATAAATAAATATCTGGCTATTTCGAATGAGTGGTCTGGATGTAGGTACATACGCGCTCTATATTATATCTATAGATACTCTTGTCTTTCTATTAAAGATATTGGAGCGAAAAAATAATGATACAATGAATAGTTGAGTGGTTATAAAGAACCAATTTATAACTATCCAATACATTACAAATTGAACCATAATGCCATAAAAATAAGAACTGTTTTATTTAATTTGTTTAACTGTTATTGGGAGTTCATAAGCAAATACTGATAAATAAATTCGTTTTTGATCTTTATTGCTTTGTAATAAGAATTATTCTTTTTTAATTAACCTATACGAGTAGAAGACATAGTAAGGATTGTGATAAGTGGTTTTCTTTGAATATTCTTGTTAAAAAATACTATCAAATCAAATTGTCACGCCTTAATTCATACAGGGATAGGCAGAGACAACGGAGCGCCACTATCCAAAATTTTTTTTTATTGATCGACATACTCATATGAAAACACCCCGCTTGATGTTAAGCTGTAGTGCGGTCCATGAATAGAGGTGACTACTACTATAGTTAAACAACTGCTAGTAGCGGACGCATCCACTATACTGGCCTAGTTGGAACCGGCAACTTACAAGCTGATCCAAAAACGTGACAATATCACTTTACGATTTGTATACTTGTAAGTGGTGGCACTACTCCGAATCGGCAGACTGGATACCAGTGCCTACCACTCTTTGATAACCAGACCCGAAGTTAATATCCGGCTCTTTTTTATTAACAAATATTTACAATATCTACTATAATAGTATAATTATTAAATATTGCAAATAAAAGCTATGAAATAAATATTTGTTTGACCGGGAATCGAACTCGGGACTTAACGCGTAAAAAACTGGTGTGATAACGAATAGGCCACTAATAAACTTTGGAAAAAAAATATCTGCGTTATTATTAATATTTAAAAATGGAACCTTTGCAACGCGTTTAATGCGTCCGAACGCTTTTCTTCAAAACCGTGTGACCTGAAACACCCACACATGCAAACTCCACCCTCGTTCTCACACACACACTGAAAGGAGGGTTTTGCTCAGCCCTGGAGAGCCAGTACCGGCCCGACCGCGACGGAGGGAAGTCGTCTTTCCGGCCGCCGCGTGCGAACGAACCGCGCAGCCCGTGACTCGTGTGTGAAAATTTGTGTGTGTTTTTTTTAAATATATCTTTTGATGTGTGAACCATGGATATTTTGATCTCTTTGTGACGTCAGGTCTTGCTTGGGTGACCAGCGTGTGAGTATCTAAAGGTTACCTACTTGATAAAATGTAATTTGGGGTAATTTAGACGCATCTCGACTAGTGTTTTCTTTTTGGTAATGATTGTTTTTTGTGGTGAAGGTATGGAGTGGGGATTCTCAGGACAGTGACGGCGACTAAGGCTGCCTAAACTAAGTCGGGTTTTTCAGTCGTTGGTACTCTTAGATTAGATAAATTGTCGGTCTATTTGCATATATATCACTTTTCAAGTCTTTTTTATTTATTTACTTGACTAGTATGTTTTTCACAGCATATGATAATAAAAAAAGACTATTTTTGACCTGAAAATATTTTTCATAGCGGTTTCCATATTGAATGAAAACATGAAGTTATTTTCAGAATTTCATATTGTATACATATAAAATACATTGGTACCGGCAAGTGTTTTCATGAATCTTGGTTTGCGTGTCCATTGCACTACCACTAAACCACGTTATAATTAACTTGATGAATACTGAATCCAATTATTAAATTGTTTCTTTGACAAGTGGAATGCTTTATCAGTCCATGTGTTCTCTCCGTCCTATAACCTTGGATCCTTCAAGCTATGCATGAATGCATAGTGACAGCGACTGAGGCAGCCGTGAACTGACTCGGTTTTTTCCTTCGTCGGCACTCTTGGACCTTTCACTCTTGCTTACCATCAGGCGGATCGAGGTCAGACACAATAAAATAAAAAAAAATAATAAAAAATAATAATAATAAAATACAAATTCCTCAAAGCAGTCAGACAATCAATTAAAAAATCAAAATTAAAATTTTAAAGGAACCCCCGAAACGCCTGGAACCACTTTGGTCATATCATCAGCTTTATAGTAATAAACAACATTAGTCATGGCTCAATAGTTATATCCCTTTAATATCCCTTGGATCCTTATGGTGCATCATCAGATAACTACTCCAGGTCTTCAATTTGATAATGGCCCAGCTAATGGCTCATAGAGAGTAACAATTTTAGTTAAAGCACTATGATATTATCTGTTATTGATTTGCTGATCTGAGAGGATTCATAATCAGATACTCCCGATATTCAATTTGATAACGGCCCAGCTAAAGGCCTAGTTAAAGCACTACAGTTCTATCTCTTTTTTTGCTGATCAATTGATATCAATTTGCTGATCTGAGAGGATTCATAATGGTGCATCATCAGATTGCCCGGTCTTCAATTTGATGACGGTCCAGCTAAATGCTCTTAGTGAGTAACAAATTTAGTGAAAGCACTATAGTTCTATCTCTTGTTGATTTGCTCATCTGAGAGGATTCATGATGGTGCCTCATCAGATACTCTCGGTCTTTAATTTGATAACGGTCCAGCTAATGGCTCATAGTGAGTAACAATTTTAGTTAAAGCACTACAGGTCCATTTCTTGTTGATTTGCTCATCTGAGAGGATTCATGATGGTGCCTCATCAGATACTCTCGGTCTTTAATTTGATAACGGTCCAGCTAATGGCTCATAGTGAGTAACAATTTTAGTTAAAGCACTACAGGTCCGTTTCTTGTTGATTTGCTGATCTGAGAGGATCCATGATCAGATTTTTTAGATCCGGAATGTTTTATTTTATCGCACTAACTTTTCTACACTTAGTTTCCTACCTTCAAGACAAATCTAATAAGTCCAAACTTAGTATACCAAAAAAAAGTTTGAACACATCCAGGATTTCGTCTCCTACCTTCGAGTTCCATCATCAGAGTAACTCAGTGGTACCAGTTAAAACACACATGTATTTGTATACGTTTTTATTTCAAATGTTAAGTCACAGATATGTTTAAAAGTAAATACCTATAAGGCTGGGAATACAAGTCCGATTTTCCTCTCCGATAGTCCGATCCGATAGTCACTCGTGCCATACATTTGTTTGAATACGGATACACGTCAGATCCGATAGTCGGATCGGATGTCAGAATCGGAAACAACGCCAAGGCGCTTACGATTTTATGGCCGATCCGATTGTCTGAAGGTGCAGTTTTCATACAAAATACAGAAACAAAATAGACGTCCGATTCCTACTTCCGATTTGTAAATAATTTGCTCAGCAATATCGGACGTGTATTCCCAGCCTTATGCGTGTTTAGAACGGGCAACCCTTGTACGTCGCTATGCGACGAAGATTGTTATTTTATGTCAAATAAATATGCCATTGTTAAAACACGTAAAAATGTTATAATTTTTCCCCTAAAATATTCAATCAAGGTAATCGATCTAAACTGCAAACCAACCTCGCCATATGAATATTTTAAGGGAAAAATTATAACATTTTTTACGTGTATTTACATTGGCATATTTATTTGACATAAAATAACAATCTTCGTCGCATAGCGACGTACAAGGGTTGCCATCCTAAACAGCGCGTCTAATATCGCTACCGCAGCTAACAAATCGAGCTGATGACCTTGAAACCCCTGATCAGATCTTCATCAATTGTAGCTAAGAACCATCTCGATCATGTCAGCTTTCAAATGAAACAAACCGCATCGTAATCGGTCCATTCGTTTAGGAGCTACGATGCCACAGACAGACACACAGATACACAGATACACAGAGCCACAGATACACAGATACACAGATACACAGATACACAGATACACAGACAAGTCAAACTTATAACACCCCTCTTTTTTGGTCGGGGGTTAAAAATAAAAGATATTCAATTAAATAAATTAATTATCAAGAATCAATCAAATTGTCACGCCTTTTCGCACAGGGACAATTGAGCGCTATTTGCCAAAAACCTGACACAACCATAATCTTCTTCATGCAAGCTCTAAAACACCCTCCTGGGCCATAAGAATTAAATATTACAAATTCGCTAATGCAGTCAGAGAATATGTAATTTAAAAAATTCAATTAAATAAATTAAATTATCAAGAAACTAAGTAGAAAATCTGTTTGCGAAGAGGGGAGATAGATACAAGCGCCAAATGTTAGTCTTAATATAAAATATCAATTTTGAAAATGGTTGTGGAATTAGACGGCAATTTTCGAGAATAAAATTTTAATAATCAATTATTTATTTAAACATTGCCTAAGGCAAATTACCTTAGAGCTTGTATGAAGAGAATTGTGGATGTGAAGGAAGCAAGGGAGTTGTGTCAGGATCGTGGCAAGTGGCGTTCCATTGTCTCTGCCTATCCCCATTGGAAAAATGCGTGACAATTTGATTGATTAATAAACATTTATTAAACATTTTAAGGATTTAAGCTTGTATGTGGATGTGAAGGAAGCGAGGGAGTTGTATCAGGATCGTGGCAAGTGGTAGCCCTCTTCCTAAGATACAAGCTCCTTTAGTACAAGCATGAAAAAAACTAATTAAAATTATTGCTTAAGTACAGTTAGTTCTCTTACACTTTAATTCGCCGAGGTCAGCTTTTTAATAGTATTTTTTCTAAGAGTGGTAGGCAGTGTGGTGGGCACCGATCTGGGGTAGTACCACCACTTACAAGTATACAGACCGTGAAGTGCCTTCGTTGTGCTTCGGGATCAGCTTGTAAGTTGCCGGTTCCAACTAGGCCAGCATATTGGATGTGACTGCCTACCACTGATAACCAGACTCGGAGCAAATATCTTCCTCTTTTTTATTTTTTTTTATTAACAAATAAAAAAAGTGGCAGTGCAATGGTTAATCAAACCGATGAGCACGAGTTCGAGACCACCCACCGGTACCAATGTATCTTTGATATATGTACTTTGGTTGTCCTGTTTAGCAAGCACTTTAGTAGCTAAGTATAGAAATGTAATAAAAATAATAAAAAATATATTTACCGGGAATCGAAACCGAGACTTTACGCTTAACAAAATGGTTTGCTAACCAAATGACCACGCCTGTATCACATTAAAAGGATTTTTCTAAATAAATAAAACATTAATATCAAACATACGTAATGCCATTACGTATGCGGAGGTGCTGGCTGCTGCCCACCTGTGATATCCGAAACGGTCTAAATTATCAAAAATGACTTTAGAGGAAATTGCCGAGAGAATTTTAAGTGTTGCCATTTGCATTTGTGAATTTGTTAAAATAATAAACGGTGTTGCCTGTCATAATTTCTACCCTCGCGAAGTATTGACGTCAAGTCATAGGTAATTTAATTTTGAATTTCGAATGTGTTATTTTGTTTTATCGGTAGATACTTTACGAGTTAAAGTCGACTGTGGTGTAGTGGTAGTGAAATGGTCTCGCAAACCATAAGCTTGCAGTTTAAACACTAACAAAACATTAATCAATCAATGTCTCAAATAACTTGATATCTTGACAACTCCCCTAAACATCTTTGAGGGCTCCATTCTCTCTGCCTATCCTTGTAGGGAAAAGACGTGACAGTTTGTATTTAAGTAAACCACATCCACATCTTTCTACCACATCTATTGCGCACTGTGATATTTAATTCCATGTAGATGTGGTTTAAAAGTAGATGTAGTGACAAGAATTGACAAAGGGATGCTTCAATGGTTTGGGCACAAGGAGAGGATGAGTGAAAGTAGATTGACGAAAGCAATTTATAAATCTGATGTGGATGGATGCGTTAAACACGGCAGGCTTAAAAGGGTGTTTTCCGATCAAATTGGAGACATCCTCAAGTAAGCAGGTTGCCTAGTTTATGGACACTAGGCAACCTGCTTAGAGCTTGTATAAAGAGAATTGTGGATGTGGGAAAAAGGTGTGACAATTTGATTGATTGATTGACCAGTCTTTAACTTCACATTTTACATTTACGTTTGACGAATATTTTATACAGAGCTAAAGGACATCATGTATTTTGGGTTTCTATGTTATTTCTAATAATAAAAACTAATATAAATGGTAGTTTCGATATAAAATTATTAACAACCCAATTCACGATTTCGTTATAGTAAACGTAATAGAATAAGTATAAAGTAGAATTTAATTCGTAAATTGAAACTTTTTTCGTACAACCGGCTGTTTATCTTCATTAGTAGGTTCTATGTGAAGAACAGGTACACCTCAGTTGACCCCACGAAGTAGTGAGGGGTAGAAATAACATGCCATGGTCGTTGTAGCGTAACCTTTTTAATATATACATCACACAGGTTACTAACAATTAGACGGCCCACAGGAATATGCATTGCGGATGTTATGAATATGAAATGGCGGCTTTGTGCGTCCTCTATCGCCTATACCACGGATAATGTTCTGAGGAGCTCTTTAACCTTGTTACCACCTCATCTTTTTACTCCTGTAATACTCGCATAGATCGGGGGAAGCATCCGCATTAGAAAGGCGCTGGACGACTGCGGTGGGAGCGTAGGTGACAACACATAGTGGCGCTTGAATGCCGGGATTTATATCATTATAATAAATAATGTAGGGGCGTCTAGCAGTGTTATAGTCTGTGCATACGCCACCCGTGTGACTTAAACTTTTTATAAGGTAAATAGACACTAGTTGTTTTTTTTACCTAAATAACCATCACGCCCTTGTTCTTACCGTGTATAGGCAAAGGCGGGGAAGCCCACTTTCCACGATCCTGACTAATCTTCTTGCATTTATATTGCAAGATGTAGTGACAAGGATTGGCAAAGGAATACTTCGATAGTTTGGGCACTTGGAAAGGATGTGTGAAAGTAGATTTAACAAAAGGAATTTATAAATCTGATGTGGATGGATGCGTTAAACAAGGCAGACCCAAGAAGGTGTTTTCCGAGCAAATCGGAGACATCCTCAAGAAAGCTGGGTTTCCTAGTGCCCATAATAGTAGAGATTGTATGAAAATAATCGTAATTGTGAGGGAAGCGAGGGAGTTGTGTCAGAATCGTGGCAAGTGGCGCTCTATCCTCTCTTCCTATCATCATCAGACGTCCACTGCTGAACATAAACGTCCCTCTTAGGGGAAAGATCTCCTATCCTTACGGGAAAAAGGTATAACAATATGATTGATTGATTGATTAATTATTCACATGCCGTGTCGTTCCACCATTAAAGTATGGAAGAAAATATTATTTTTACAACATCTGACCTATAAGTCCAAGAGCACTGGCGACTGAAAATAACTGATTCATTTTACGGTTGTTCAGTCGCCCTGAGAATACACATTCAGATGTATATATTTTACATTTCTATATGAAGCTACTAAACATGCTTGTATCATAGAAACAGTACGACCAAAATGCTCGTACATATAGAGAAAGTAACGCTAGTGGTTTTGAACCAGAGGCTTTTAGTTTGTGAGACTATCCTACAACTATTTTTGTGGAATAATCTCGTCTTAAATTTAATTTGTATATCCAAACAGTCTGCCTGCCTTTCTATTTAAAAGCGTGAGTATAGATGAGTACTTGATTTAAGTTCTCGATAGTACGTCTACATTCTGGTTGAAGATTCAAAGAGTTTCAAATAAGCACTAAGGGTATTGGTATGTAGGTCGAGACGGCTCCAAGCCTCGACATGTTCTAGTGATGTGAGTTATATCAAATATATATAAGAGGCAGCTCTTTATTCTTTAAGAAGTTAATTCGATTATTGCGGGAGCTGACGATTTTTGTCGCCTGAGGTTTTAAGTGCGGTCCATGAAGTGACTGCTTCTACAGTTAAATAACTGTAAGTAGCAGTCACATGCACTATGCCGGCCTAGTTGGAACCGTTACGCGAAACGCGACTATATTTATAAGTAGTGGTGCTACCTCGAATCGGCAGACTCAGCACCACTGCCTACCATAACAAGACCCAAAGCAAATATCCGCCTCTTTTTTTATTTACAAATATTCGTAAATTTAATTAAGTTATTAAATATTACTAATAAAAGCTATAAAACAAATATTTGCTCCAACATGGAATCGAACCCGGGATTCGCATTTAAGAATCTATTTATTTAGGAAGTGTGTTTGAGATTGTCCTGCAAATCACTTTAGCATTTATGTCAATATCATCATCAGCCAGAAGACTTCCACTGCTGAACATAGGCCTCTTCCTTAGAACGCCATTCCGAGCGACAAGATGCCAGTTGGTTATTCGTCAGTCGACCTAGTGGGAGGCCTACCTACGTTGCATCTGCCGGTTCACTCTATCACTCTAGAACCTCTACTTCACCATTTATATACAAATAGATAAATGCTGTATTTGTATGCTAAACATATTTATTCTACCTTTTTATATAGACCAAATAGATTTAGCAAATGGCAATAATTAAGTATAGTCTGTCTAAGCCTAAAATACCGCGCTCATCCACCGCATTTGCGCACACGAGAAAACATTAAACATGAATGAAACACACCGAAAAGGCAATTGTAATTGGTCATCCAGTTGTTGGTTAGACACAAAAGGAGGAGCACGCTGATAAAGTATAATAGTATAGTAAGTAATATTTGCATTCACACATTTAAATAAACTAATAAAGTGGAGGGGCGCGTCATTTTAGTTAGACAAGTTATAGGTAGTTATATTAATTAATGGAGTCAAAACGTATTAAAAACACTACAACTATCTCATTATTTTACCGTGTTATATGAGAGTCTACTGAATAAAGTGTTGTAGTATGTTTAGATGTGAGTCACTACAGAGTGATTCGATTGTGCGCATCACTACGTAATACAAACTGCATCCGACAGCTTGCGGGGGCGTTTTAGGAGAATATTTTAAAGTTTTTGCAGTCAAAATATATAAGGAATTATTAACAATATGTATGTACGTGTAGTTTACAAAACATTTTTGCTATTTTACTTCCCTACTTATATATTTTTATTTTTGTTTATTGTGACTCGATATCTGACCTCGACCCGACTGATAGAAGCAATAAGCAAGAAGTCCAAGAGTTCCGACGACTGTAAAAACCGAGTCATCACGGTTACCCCAGTCATAAGAGTTTACTGAATGTGAGGAAAGGATTTTTTAAATCTGATGTGAATGGATGCGTTAAACAAGGCAGGCTCAGGAGGGTGTTTTCCGACCTAATCGGAGACATTCTCAAGAAAGCTAGGTGGCCTAGTGCCCATAACCACAGAGCCTGTATGAAGAGAATTGTGGATGTGAAGGAAGCAAGTGAGTTGTGTAAGGATCGTGGTAAGTGGCGCTTCATTGTCTCTGCCTATCCCTGTGGGAAAAAGGCGTAACAATTTGTTTTATTGAATTTGTTTTTTTTATATATTTTTTATTGTGACTCGACATATGACAGCACCTCGCTTGATATTAAACAGGAGTGTGGTCCATAATTAGATGTCGCTGCTACTACAATACAGTTCCTAATTTAATTTACTGGGTTCCCTAGTGCCTATTGTCTCCGCCTATTCCTGTGGGAAAAGGCGTGACAATTTGATTTTGATTTTTTGACAAATTAAAACTATAAAACAAATCTTTGTTCAGACCGGGAATCGAATCTGGTACTTCACGTAATAGACTGGTCAAAAGTCTTAAAGAGTTAATGCCACTTTCCGTTTAGCATTTCTAACACCTTGACATACATAAGACTACTGAAAACTACTAAAACCTGAAATAACAAAACAAATCAATATTAACGAGCCGGCATGCCGCGTCGCCTTCAATGTCAGCTATTCTGGCGCCCCCCCAAGAGGTGACGGAGCCGTGGTGATATCATTTCTGCCATTATAAATAAAATGAATGAATCCGGGAATAATTTTGTGTGGAAATAGCGTCCGATCAAATGACGTAGAGAAACGAAGTTGTAAATCGATTGAAAAAAACGTTTTTACGGCCGGTATAGTGACAGCGGCTGAAGCGACTGTAAATTGAAACGGTTTTGTTATTCATTAGCGTTCTTGAAGCTCCCCTTGCATACCAACTGAATTAGGATCGCGTAAGTAGCACCTTTGGCCGACATAGTGACGGCTACTGAGGCAGCTGTGAACCAACTCGGTTTTTTTCACAGTCGTCGTCACTCTTGGACCTCCTCTTGCTTATCATCAGGCGGGTCTAGGTCAGATGTCGTGTCACAATAAAAAAAGGTCCTGGGTTCGATTCCCGGCCGGAGGTAATCTTTGTTGTTTATTTTTTTTATTTTTGTTATTGTGACTCGACATATGACAGCACCACGCTTGATGTTAAGCTGAAGTGTGGTTTATAAATGGATGCCACTGCTACTACAATTCAGTAACTGTGAGTAGCAGTCGCATCCACTATGCCAGCCTAGTTGGAACCGGCAACTTACAAGCTGATCCCGAAACGTGACTAAATCACTTCACGGTCTGTATACTTGTAAGTGGTGGTACTACCCTGGATCGGCTAACTGGGTACCACTGCCTACCACTCTTTGATAACCAGATCCGAAGGAAATATCTCTTTTTTTATTAACAAATATCTCTCCTGCTTTCTTTACATCCACGATTCTTTTCATACAAGCTCTAAGGTTATGGGTACTAGGCAACCTAGCTTTCTTGAGGATGTCTCCGATTTGATTGGAAAACACTGGGCCTGCCATAAAAGTAAATAATAAAAATAGTGCTGAGTAATCATTATTTGCAGAAGAACGTCAATTCATATCAATTATTATAATCTAGAAAGTTCCATCGAAAATTAGGTCATACACACAAATTGTTTACGTAGAAACTAAATTCATATATTATACTACAAATCTGATTGCTATTGGATTTTAAGCTATATTCCCTAAGCATTAGAATCTAATGTATGTTTAATAATAGTGGAGTAATGTGCTAAAATAAAATAATGAAGCGAAACTGTTCTTAGAAATGTTACTACACTGGCTTAGACTGGGAGCCGTTGACGAATTACTGAATTAAATGAACCTAAAGAGTGTTAGGCAGTGGTACATACACAGACTGCCGATTCGAGGTAGTACCACCACTTTAAGAGATTTAGTTGCGTTGCAGGTAATACGGGTTTGGATCAAGCCATAATAAGAAATAAATATCTTAAAAAAATAATTGTCACGGAGTATAATTTTCTCACAGGAATAGGCATAGACAAAAGAGCGCAACATGCAATGATTCTGACACAACTCCCTGACTTCCCTCACATTCACAATTCCCTTTATACAAGCTCTACGGTTATGGGCACTAGGCCACTAAGCTTTCTTGAGGATGTCTCCGATTTCGTTGGAAAACACCCTCCTAGGCCTGCCTTGTTTAACGCATCCATCCTAATCAGATTTTTAAATTGCTTCGTCAATCTATTTTCATTAATCTTTTCCATGTGCCCAAACCATCGAAGCATTCCTTTGTCAATCCTTGTCACTATATCTAATCAAGAATGGTAGGTAGTGGTACAGACCGTGAAGTGATTAAGTCGCATTTCGGGATCAGCTTGTAAGTTGCCGGTTCCAACTAGGCTGGCATAGTGGATGTGCTTGCTACTTACAGATGTTGAATTGTAGTACCAGTGACATCCATTCATGGACCATACTCCAGCTTAACATCAAGAGGGGTGCTGTCAAAGGCTTAACACTCGATCAACAATAAGTGACTAAGTCGCGTTTCACTTCTCTGGCACAGCGGATATGACTGTTGCTTGCATTTAACATTTATCGGCGCGCAATTTCTCGGTCGGGTTTTATAAATAAAAAGCTTCAAGTGTTTTGTATAAAAATAAAATCACCAAACGGAGAATGCTTTTACAAAATGTCTAAATGAATTTTAGACCGGGATGCGAAGTCTAATTTTAGGTTATATTTGTCTTAACAAAATTGCATGTTTATTGTTTACCAATCTTAAACAACCAGATTTGGAGCAAATATTTATTATATCTTCTTTTATTAAGATTTTTTATTATTATTTCTATACTAAGCTACTAAAGTGCTTATATCATAGAAACAGGACAATCAAAGTACATATATCAAAGATACATTGGTACCGGTGCGGTGAGTGGTTTCGAACCCGTGCCACTCGGCTTACGTAGCCATTGCACTGCCACTACACCACGGTTGTCTTAATATTTGTTATAAATTAAACAAATTTTATGCGGCTTACTATCGCGTTTGTTTTACAATTTTTCATTATTCCGACGTTTCGAGAGCTTTGCAGCCATCGTAGTCACGGAGAGCCGCATAAAATTTGTTTAATTCATTAATAAATGTTCGCGCAAAATCTAAGAAAATACAAATATTTGTTATTTTAATTTGATAAATAATGATTACTCTATTGTCTAAAAAATATTCTTGTTCAGGCGTACGTGGTGTAGTGGTAGTGTAATGGTTACGCAAACCAAGAGTACGGGTTCAAAACCTCTAGCCGGTACCAATGTATCTTCAACATATGTACTTTTGTTATCCTGTTTCTATGATACAAGCACTTTAGTAGCTTAGTATAGAAATGTAAAAAATAATAACAATAAAAAAGCCAAACAATATTAATTGAAAATATTTCATCTCCTACGAAAAAAATATAGACATTGACGAAAAAAAAACAAACTATAACGGATAAGATTAATTAGTTTAAATTAAATAAACAAACCGTTTTAAAAATAAAGTCGTGAAACACGTTACTATAAGTTTGGAATTATTAGAGGCTCCCGGTCTAAAATGCGATGCCCGTTTGAACATTGGCTTGTGGCCAAGTCTGACCTCAGAGTGACTCCGTAAACAGAATCTAAAAATTATGTCATTCTATTTATTAATTAACTATATTTTATCAATTATTATTTTGTCCGTAAATCCTGGGTTCGATTCCCGGTATTTATAATTGTTTTCCGACCAAATCGAAGACATCCACAAGAAATCTAGGTTGCCTAGTGCCCATAACCATAGAGCTTGTATGAAGAGAATTGTGAATGTAAAGGAAGCGAGGGAGTTGTGTCAGGATCGTGCCAAGTGGCCTGTGGGAGGCGTGACAATTTGATTTGATTTGCGGATATTTGTTCCGAGTGTGGTTCTCTAAGAATAGAAAACAGTGGTACCCAGTCTGCTGATCCGGGGTAGTACCATCACTTACAAGTATACAGACCGTGAAGTGATTTAGTCGCGTTTCGGGATCAGCTTGTAAGTTGCCAGTTCCAACTCGGCATGCATAGAAGATGCGGCTATTATTTGCAATTATTCAATTATTGAGTGCAGCCATATGTAGAGCAACAGTAAATAAAATATTAAAAAAAAAACTATTGTAGGTAAATTTGGCCATTGAACGCAAATAGATCAAATCAATCCATTGAGATTGATCGTTGGTAGGGCAATAATTCGTGTACACAATCTAGAGTGAGGTTTGCTTCCTGTTAGACCCTTTTAATTCATACATTTATATTTTTTTTGGCCGGCATAGTGACGGTGACTGAAGAAGCCGTGAATAAACTCGGTTTTTTCAGTTGTCGTCACTTTTGGACCTTCTCTTGCTTATCATCAGGCGGGTCGAGGTCAGATGTCGTGTCACAATAAAAAATTAGGTATTATATAAAATACAGAATTAACGCTGTAGAAATGCGGTCGTTAAGAAGTGTGGAGTGACAATAGCGGATAGAATAAGGAATAGCACAGAGCGCGATAGATGTGGTTTGAATAAGGATGTAGTAACAAGGATTGACAAAGGAATGCTTTGATGGTTTAGGCACATGGAAAGGATGAGTGAAAGTAGATTGACGAAAAGAATTTATAAATCTAATGCGAATGGATAACGAGGCAGACACAGGAGGGTGTTCTCCGACCAAATCGGAGACATCCTCAAGAAACCTAGGTTGCCTATTGCCTATAACGGTAGAGCTTGTATGAAGAGAATTGTGAATGTGAAGGAAGCGGGGGATTTGTGTCAGGATCGTGGCAAGTGACGCTCCATTGCATCTGCCTATCCCTGTGGAAAAAGGCGTGACAATTTAATGATATACAGAATGATATACAGTGAACATTGAATAATGAATTAAACAAATTTTATGCGTTTCTTTTTGGTTAATGATATTTCTTTTTTTAATTATATCGACGTGTCGAGAGCTTTGCAGTCATCGTGGTCTGCAAAGCTCTAAGTGTACAATTGAAAGTGGTGGTATAGATCCTGGCACAAAAAAGAGCACCGAAGCAGTGCAGCCTCCCTAGCACGTCAATCCAAGAAGCAAGATAAAGCACTGCAAGGAATATTATTGTAAATAATTTTAAATAACTTATTAGGTCGGCACATCAAAATGTTTAAATAAATGTAAAACAATAAATAAAGTTTTCAACGTTGTTTTGTGTAAAGTTTTCAGAACATTCAAATATCTTTTTTGTTCTAGTAAGTTATTTGTACTAGTTATGTGTACTATGCAAACACTACTACAGTTGTTGCCGCAAAGTGGAACAACCTGCCTGTAGATATCCGACAAGCCCCAAATAGATCACTATTTAAAAAGATAATCTATGTCCTAAATAGCTCCCAACAACTGTAAGTAGTATGTATATTTATGTGTATTTTTTTTTATTGTGACTCGACAAATGACAGCACGCCGCTTGATGTTAAGCCGAAGTGTGGTCCATTAATGAATGTCACTACAATTAAATAACTGTGAGTAGCAATCACATCCACTATGCCGGCCTAGTTGGAACCGGCAACTTACAAGCTGATCCCGAAACGTGACCAAATCACTTCACGGTCTGTATACTTGTAAGTGGTGGTACTACCCCGGATCGGCAGACTGGGTGCCACTGCCTACCACTCTTAGGTAACCAGACCCGAAGCAAATATCCATCTCTTTTTTTTATTAACAAATATTTGTAATATTTAATATTATTAAATATTACAAATAAAAGCTATGAAATAAATATTTGCTCCGACCGGGGATCGAACCCGGGACTTTACGCGCAACAAACCAGTCGCTAAACCGTTCGTCTACGCCTGTCGTCAAATGTATTTATTGTATTATATGTATTAGTATATATTATTATTTATATGTTTTAGTATTATATTTTTGGTATGTAGTATGTTTAGTGTATTATAAAGTATATTAGAATTAGTAGTATACTGCAGATGCTTCTATTTTATTTATTTTTCACCTACCTCATACAAAAAAGTACGTTAAATTGTTTCTAAGGTAGGCTAGTAAGAATACCTAGCGGCATTAAGTCCGCCTTTGTACATAGTGCATAAAGTTTTTAAATACATTAATTACCTATTTGTATTTCGTGTTACAAATGTGCTTTAAATTTAAAATATAATCAAATATGCGCACGACTGTATAGATAGGCGTTGTTCCCACCGCTGTCATCCAGAGCTCATCTATCAGCCGATCCTTATACTGCTCAATTCAAAAGTTAGCGCTCTTTTTATCTGTCGTAATCTATACTACCACTCCTTATCACTATTTGTCTAACAAAAGTCGAAGTCATATTATGTCTTACGACGTTTTGAGTTTGGTATTGTAGCGGAGCATTATTCCACTAGTTGGAAAAGGAAAGGAGTACTCCCAGCTGTACGGGTGTTGCGTACAGGGCTCAACTTAGCCGGGTTACGTCTCTTCGTTGGAACGCATATATATTGATTACTTTGTCGGTAAATCGTATGCGAGATATTGGACACATGCAACGCCATCTAGCGGTACCATGTAGCGGTCGCTACAGTATGAAAACCTCGGTCGTACTGAAACTAACCTTTTGGATTTAGTTTGTCTCTATTCGTCTATTGAGCACAACATTAATTCCTAATACAAACGTATATAGGTATATAAGTAGTACAGAGTGTAGGTAAGTGGTACCCAGTCTGCTGATCCACTTACAGATATACAGACCTTGAGGATCAGCTTGTAAATTGCCGGTTCCAACTAGACCGGCATATTGGATGTGACTGCTACTTACAGTTATTAAAATGTACTAGTCATCTTTATTGATGGACGGAACTCCAGCGGATCAGTAGACTGGGAAAATGACTACTAACTAAGCCAGGTTGCCTAGTGCCCATAACCACAGAGGCTGTATGAAGAGAATTGTGGATGTGGTAGAAGTAAGGATCGTGGTAAGTAGCGCTCCATTGTCTCTGCCTATCCCTGTGGGAAAAAGGCGTGACAATTTGATTGATTGATTGATATATATATTTACTTGTATGTAGTTTATGTAATTGTAGTTTGTAGTACATTTGCACCCTGCCCATAATTTCTCATCATCCCAAAGGTTAGTTGGGATAGGCATTAAACTCGCCTATGTATTTTGGTGCAATGAAGGATTTAAATAATAATACAATTTAACTTAATTAAAAGTAAAAATTAACTAATAAAACTATAAATTAAAAATATCATCTAATGACGTCGCATCAGAGATAGTCCCAAGGAGACTGCCAACATTTCCCCTTTGTATAGCAAGGCTAATACGTTGGCAGAAATAATTGCCAGCCTTCCTGTCTCCAGACTTCTCCGTCAGCCGCCTGGACAACTCCTTGGCCAGGCGCTTAGCTGATGGTCCCTAAGGGCCCATCGTCTCGACCCCAAACGGCGCAAATTCGTAACCAGTACCGAGGTTAGCTTATTTGCGCAACTTGAGGTTTTCAGCAGAAATAATTAAATAAATATCCTCTTAAAACCAAAATAAAATAATAGCAAATAACCAAAATAAACAAGCAGAATTCTAAAATAAGGTTGAAATAAATAAATGGTTATTCACCTCTCAAAATATCAAACAAAATTATTTCAGTATTTGCATGTTTGTGCAGTTAACAGTTTGACGTATCAAAAGCACCGACTCGATGTTGTTTTTGTTTAAATATTAAACGGAATTATCACATTTAAATATATACTGTATTAAATTAACGAATTAAGCATAATTTAATAGTGAAAAGAAATTAAACAATTTGTTTTCTTGGGAGTATGTTTGCAAGGGATGGAAAGTGTGATGAAGATATTGAGAGAAGAGTGCAAAAGGGTAACGTAGTGAACAGTGCCATTCATAGTATAATGAACAGCCAAATAATGTCGCAAAAGTCACGGATGACTGTTCATAATGCGGTGCTTGTTCCTACATTAATGTATGGAAGTGAAGGTTGGGTGTGGCAAAAACGTGGAGTAACGATAGCGGATAGAATGAGGAATAGCACAGTGCGCAATGTGGTTTGAAAGAGGATGTAGTGACAAGGATTGACAAAGGAATGCTTCGATGGTTTGGGCACATGAAAAGGATGAGTGAAAGTAGATTGACGAAAAGTATTTATAAATCTGACGCGGATGGACAACGAGGCAGACCCAGGATGTTGTTATCCGACCAAATCGGAGGCAACCTCAAAAAGCCGTGTAGCTTAGTTGCATGTAAAGCCAGGGATTTGTGTAAGGATCGTGGCAAGTGGCGCTCCATTGTCTCTGCCTATCCATTGTACCATCACTTACAATTACAAGCATATAGACCGTCAAATGACTTAACGTTTCGATATAAGCTTGTAAGTTGCCGGTTAAACTAGTCCAACATGGCTGGATCATCAGGCAGGATGCTGCCATATGTCAAGTCAAACAATTTTTTTTTTTATTTCGACTCGGCATATGACAGCACCCCGATTGATGTTAGGCTGTAATGTGGTCCATGAATGGATGTCACTGTTACTACAATTCAATAACTGTGAGTAGCAGTCACATCCACTATGCAACATACAAGCTGATCCCGTGTGTGACCAAAACACTTCACCGTCTGTATACTTGTAAGTGGTGTGGTACTACCCCGTTCGTCCACGCCTGTCGTCTAAAAATATGTTTCTCCAGTTTTTTAGCTATACCGCGGGCGTACCACCATTTCTTATAGCATTATTGTTATAGCAATACGTTTCTAAACGTATTGTAGGAATGTAGGATTGAATTCGAAGGAATAAACCAAAATTTCAAATAAGAGATGGTGGTACGAAATTGAGTAATCTTGTTTTATACATCAAACAGTACTGTCTTAAAACATGGTTGTTTTTAAAAGTTGGTGGACACCGTTACGCGCAGATAGCTATCTATAATCTCTGTCTATCTTTCACGAACTAACCAGAGTACATTGTTCTCGTATTCAAGAACCTGTGAACATATTAATCACTATCTGACAGGCATTCACGTGGCAGTTAACGCAAACTGACATTATTGTGTGTAAAACATAGGTAGGAGCGTCAAACTTGATTTACAGTGTAACCCCGTCCTGTGCGGTTATTGTACCCACTACAGTGACGCGAAGTGTTAATTTTGAAATGAAAATGACATTTTGGTTAATTGTTATTCTTCTTCAGTTCAATTTCCATTCTCCATTTTTTGGCCGGCATAGTGACGGCGACCAAGGCAGCCGTGAACTAACTCGGTTTTTTCAGTCGTCGCCATTCTGGCACTTCCTCTTTCTTATCATCAGGCGAGTCAAGGTTAGATGTCGTGTCACAACAAAAAAAAAGGCAAAGGAAACTGTCCTTACAGCCTAGTCTTCCGTAAAATAGTTATAATGTCTTCAGTGGATGAAGATGAAACACTTCAGTGTTTCATCCATTACATAAGGGTAAAGATGATGGTTTTAGTAAAGCTGTGGAATCTTGAATGTGAAAACGAAGAGATACGTTAAACAGCTTTTAATCACTTGTCTATACTCCAACATCTTAAAGATGATTACTGGATACCAATTTCACCATTATTAGAAAATTAAAAATTGGGCGATTCGAGGTAGTACCACCACTTACCACACAGACCGTGAAGTGACTTAGTCGCGTTTTGGGTTTAGTTTGCAATTCCTGGTTTTAATTAGAAGTAGCAGACACCGTAGAGCTTGTATGAGGAGAATTGTGGATGTGAAGAAAGCGAGGGAGTTGTGTCAGGATCGTGGCAAGTGGCCTACTATGGGAAAAAGGCGTGACAATTTGATTTGATTTGATTAGCAGACAATCATGGACCGTACTCTAGCCTGACATCAGGCGGAGTGCTGTCATATGTCGATTCACAAAAAAAAAGTGCTTGCATCATAGAAACTGAGCGACTAAAGTACGAATATCAATGATGTTTTACCATATTTTGTATACTGGCAATTGGTTTGTATCTTGTTATATTTTGTGTTTCTGGTTATTCTTTTGTTTATTTTCTGCTTCTATTATTATTGTTTTTCTTTTATTTATTATTGTATTATTGTTTGTCAGCTATGTAGAACACCTCACAACTAATCAGTCTAAATAATCAATGGTATGTATATACTTCAACTTTAATTGTCACGCCATCGATCCCACAGGGATAGGGAGCGTCACTTTCCGCGATTCTGACATAATTCTCTCTTTGTTATTATTCTCTTAGGGTCTGTTAATTTCTGATATGGAATGTTGTCTATAATTTAGTCCACCAGGTTTAAACAATTTATAGTATTCTCCTGTCAATTTGTGACACGACGCCTGATGAGTGACGACGACTGAGAAAACCGACTTTGTTCACAGCTGCCTCAGTCGCCGTCACTATGCCGGCCAAAGGTGCTACTCAACGCATCGCTTAAAGGATCCAAGGTCATAGGATGGAGAGAACACATGGACTGGCAAAGCATACCACTTGTCGATTGTTCTACAAAGATAAGACGCACCGGGGTAGTACCACCACTTACAAGTATACAGACTGTGAAATGATTTGATCACGTTTCGGGATCAGCTTGTAAGTTGCCGGTTCCATCTAGGCCGGCATAGTGGATGTGATTGCTACTCACAGTTATTAAATTGTATTAGCAGTGACATTCATTCATGGACCACACTTTGGCTTAACATCAGGCGGGGTGCTGTCACATGTCGAGTCACAATAAAAATAAAGTGAGTGAGTCACTTTACGGTCTGTACATTTGAAAATGGTGTAATGTTAAAAAAATATTAATATAATAAATAAAAATTAAATATTTATATAATAATAACGATGATTAATTATTATTATTATTGGATCAACAAAACTCATCATTTGAGTAACTTTTGAAACGTTTCATCAAAATTTCACAATTTTCAGGAGTGTCGACGTCAAAAGTTTCACTAACTAATCATTGAACATAAACATTAGATTAAAGGGGTAGGTTGGCGAAATAGAATTAATCAATATTAGGTTGGTAATAATAAAATAAGTCATTTATTTCCCAAAAAATAATTTCTTACATATATTTGTCATTAAATATTTTATATATTACATATATTGATAAAAAATTAACTTAAATACATTATTAAAAGGAGTCCCTTTAGGCATGGTTCCGAAGATACTGGCAGCGTTCCCCCTTTGAATAGCTAGACTAATTCTTTGTCCGAGGTAGCTGCCAACTCTTCGGTCTCCTGTGATGTCGACTAACCTTTTTGATATTTCCTTAAAAAGCTTTAAAGCGCTAGGACCCCACGGACCAAGGGTCTAGACACTTAATGGGACAAAATCATACTCGGAGCCTAGACCCCTGTATTTGCACGCTTTAGCTTTTTCAGCCGCTTCACAAGCCGCATATTTATTTATATGTCGTTAATTTTTTTAATGTTAAATATTGACGACGCTTTGGTGTGCATTTCAATGCATATCGTCCTGCCCGTCAGCCTGTTACGCGAAAACTCCTGGGTTCGGTATCCTGATGGGGCAAAGATATGTGACTTAGCATTTATGACGATAGTGGAAAGAATAAGTAAGTGCGCGATACATGTGGTTCGAATGAAGATGTAGTGACGAGGATTGACAAAGGGATGTTTCCATGGTTAGGGCACATGGAAGGGATGAGTGATAGTAGATTGACAAAAGGAGTTTATAAATCTGATGTGGATAGATGCGTTAAACAAGGCAGGCCCAGGAGGTTGATGTCCGATCAAATATCATCCTTAAGAAAGTTAGGTTACCTAGTGCCCATAACCTTAGAACTGAGTATGAAGAGAATTGTGGATGTGAAGGAAGCGAGGGAGTTGTAATTGTATAATTGATTGTAAATATAAATCAATTATACAATCAATCAATCAATAAAACCGTCACGTCTTTTTCCTACAGGGATAGGCAGAGACAATAGAGCACCAATTATCACGAGCCTGACACAACTCCCTCGCTTCCCTCACATCCACAATTCTCTTCATACAAGCTCTATGGTTATGGACACTAGGCAACCTAGCTTTATTGAAGATGTCTCCCATTTAAATTGTATGTATTTGTTAATAAAAAAACAGTTATTTGCTTCGTGTCTGGTTGTATAATAGTGGTAGGCAGACAGTTGGTGGTTATTTGCTCAGTCTGCCGATCTGGCGTACTACCACCACTTGTAAAGACGATGAAGTGACTCAGTTGCGTTTCGGAATTAGCTTGTAAGTCGCCGGTTCCAACTAAGCTGACATAGTCGATGCCATTGCTACTAGCTGTTGTATAATTGTAGTATCAGTGACATCCATTCATGGACCACACTCCAGCTTAACATCAAGCGGAGTACTGTCGTATGTCGAGTCACAATAAAAAAAGCGCTACGTTTCACGATCCTGACAAAATTTACTCGCTTCCTTCACATCCATAAGTATATCAATGCTACCTATAGTATTATAAGTATAAATAATAAATCTATAAGCGCCCAAGAGTCTGACCTCCATAATTATATTTACTCTCCGTAACAATTTGAGCTAAAATTAAATCGTAATCAATCCCAAAACTTTGTCAAATGTTAACATATTTATGATCCGGACCGTCCGGATAACGGATAGATCATAATAAATTGCTTAATATCTACCCTACGACCCGGGTGTTCTTTGACCCCGTTGTACTTATAAATTTTGACCCGTTTTCTGTAAATAAAATAAAATTGTAAACGAGCTATAATTACTAGTGCCTAGGCATAGGCTGTTATAAACCTAATGGACGCTTCGTTATTTGTTTTAAATTTTAGTATTATTAATTTTACCTAAATTAAAAAAAACTTCAATCAATCAATTTTTTTGTCAATCAAATTGTCGATCAAATCAAATTGTCACGCCTTTTTCCCACAGGGATAGGCAGAGACAATGGAGCGCCACTTTCCACGATCCTGACACAACTCCCTAGCTTCCTTCACATTTACAATTCTCTTACAATACAAGCTCAATGGTAAAAGAAACTTCTGCGTATAATTTCCTTCTGAACATTTCAATAAAGACTTACATTTAAAATAATGATTTTAAGAGTAGTAGGCAGGGGTAGTCGGACGATCCGGGATAGTACCACCACTTACAAGTATACAGACCGTGAATTGATTTGGTCTCGTTTCGGCATCAGCTGGATAGTTGTCGGTTTCAACCAATCCTGCATAGTAGATGAGACTGCTACTTACAGATATTTAACGGTATTAGCAGTCGCCTCCATTCATTGACTGCACTCCAGCCCAAATACAGGCTACAGATATACCGCGACCGATCCAAAGATTATGTGACGGCTAGACGGAAGGTTAAGACGCCGGTCGCATAAAAAATAAAGAAAAACAGAAGGGTCAAATTATTAACGTCTAATAGAGACCTAATTAAAAGGGGGGTAAACAAGGGGGTGTATTAACGTAAATACAAGTTGATTAATACCCAAATTCCTTTAATGTTACTTTTGAGTTACAAATGCTTATTACTCAACGATTTTAATTAAGATTTTTATATTTCATATTAGTTCTTTATATTAAAATTATATTAACTATAATTAAACTACAAATAAAAAATATCATCTAATGACGTTGCATCAGAGATAGTCCCAAGGAGACTGGCAACATTTCCCCTTTGTATAGCAAGGCTAATACGTTGGCAGAAATAATTGCCAGCCTTCCTGTCTCCAGACTTCTCCGTCAGCCGCTGGACAACTCCAAACGGCTCAAATTCGTAACCAGCACCGAGGTTAGCGTATTTGCGCAGCTTGAGGTTCTTAGCAGAAATCGCCGCTTCCTGCGCTCAACTAGGTCGTTTGAATGTGAGATGGGACTAATGGTCTACACAAGTCGCATCCCACAACAAAGACCTGCTAAGTTTTCACGACCCAACAGTCATGTCCTCGGGTCTCTTGCGTCGCTCCGCGCATTACCACAGGGTTCTAAAATTGCGGACACTTAAACTGTGACAATCCTTTATATTGTATTTTACCTAAAGGTACTACCGGAGAATGTCCTGTTAAGCTATAACCTTTTGATGATGGTAAGCATAATGGAGGTCAAGAGTGCTGACGACTGAAAACACCAAGTCAGTTCACTGCTGCCACAGTCGCCGTTGCCGGCCTGTCTTTTCCCCGTTCTATAAACCTTGTATCCTTTAAGCAAAGCGTGACAAAGCTTCCTTCAAAGTGACAGCGACTGATGCAGCTGTAAACTAAGTATTTGTTTAGTCGTTAGCTCTCTTGGACCTCCCCTTGCAAGTCACTGTCAGATGTCAAATCATTTTTTTGTTTTTGTTTTTTGTTTTACATTTCTATACTAAGCAACTAAACTGCTTCTAACATAATAACAGGACAACCAAAGTATATATATATCAAAGATACATAGGCATCGGTGGGTGGTCTCGAACTCTCGCTCTCGCTCTCTCGGTTTGCGTAACCATGGCACTGCCACTACACCACGGTCGCCTTAAACATGCAGGTTGTCTAAATCTTTGTTAGTACTTTTAGTGGGGCTCTAAATGGCTGATTGTATCGATAAAACACTGCGGAGTTAATCTGCTATTACTTTTAATTATTCTTACGAGACCCATGTGATGCATTCGTTAACAGTCCCAGGTTCGGTTTCCAGTCGGGCAAAGATTTAATTCATTTATTTTTATTACGAGTATCTAATCACTCTGAAATTTATGGATAGTAAGTACGAGTATTTACTTTTTTATTTAATTATTTTTATATATACATTTGATTTGTTGAGTTTAATTTAAACAGGCTACAATTGACGAGTTTCTTTTGGCCTTCTTCTCGTCATATGCCTTTTCAAAGACATGGTAGAATTTGACGATAAGCAAGTGCATGCTAATGAATTATTTATTTAAAAAAAAAGTGGATATTTGCATTGGATCTGGTTATCTAAGAGTGGTAGGCAGTGGTACCCAGTCTGCCGATCCGGCGTAGTACCACCACTTACAAGTATACAGACCGTGAAGTAATTCGGTCACGTTTCGGGATCAGCTTGTAAGTTGCCGGTTCCATCTAAGCCGGCATAGTGGATGTGATTGCTACTCACAGTTATTGAATTGTATTAGCAGTGGCATTCATTCATGGACCACACTTTGGCTTAACATCAAGCGGGGTGCTGTCATATGTAGTCACAATGAAATAAAAAAATCATTGTCACTGAGTTACGCGGTCGGTCCGCGGATCGGCAGATTGGTCAAACGTCCGCCCACTGTCTGCCTACCACTCTTAAAGTCACCAAACAATATTATATTGTTTAATAAAAACCAAAACAGTACTTACACAATAATGTTGTGTTGTGTGAATTGAATTTCACAATAGTACAAGCAAGACATAATGTGAGGCACAAAGAATGTGGGAACTGATCATTAAAGAGCTCTTTGTTATGTACCATAGACCAAATCTGTGCAACATCATTTAGCAAAATATTCCCTTGCGCCTGACAGGAGCATAAGCCACGCCTATTTTACCTCCAACTAATAAACAAAACAAAAAATAACTTACTTCTAATGCCAATATTTTGGTATTAAAAAAAAAAACAATAGAAAAGGTTTGTTACCTGCAGATCATAAAACAAAAAAATAGATAGAAAAATACTTCAATAAGCTAACGTCGAAGCAGCCAAGAATGGGCGTAAAACGTGCGCGAGAGTAGTTCATACCATTGTATGAACTACCACCATGAAGCACCACCATAATTAAGGGATTAAGGTGGTGCAGCAAGCGTTTTGTCGACTTTACTTGAGGCGACCGTGGTGTAGTGGTAGTGGAATAGTCTCGCAAACCAAGAACCCCGGTTCAAATATAAAATGGCTTCAAAGCCATTGGCAACTAAACTCGGAAACAATAGTATGGCTAGTTTCTATGATACAAGCACTATTAGTATCATCACCATCAGTCAGAAGACGTCCACTGCTGAACATAGGCCTCCCCCTTAGAACGCCCTTCCGAATGATAAGCCGGTTATGTGTGACTCACTATGTTGTCAGTCCACCTAGTGGGAGGCCTACCTGCGCTACGTCTTCCGGTTCGTGACCTCCACTCTAGAACCTTTCTTCGATTCCTCATCGGTTGTTGGTTTGTTTGAGCGATGTTTATTGTATTAGTAAAGAAATGTAGAAATAATAAAAATTCACTTATGATGTAGGTATTATATTTGGCATTGATAAGTAACATATCATCAGTCCGTTACGTGTAAAGACCCGGGTTCGATTCCCGGTCGTAGCAAATTTTTTTCGTAGAATTTATTTGTAATATTTAATACATAGATTACTTAAACATATATGGGAAGGTTGTGTTTGCTTAAGAGTGGTAGGCAGACAGTTCTTTTAATTAGTAATTACAACCACTTTAAAGTATACAGATGTGAAGTGACTTAGTGGTGTTTCGGGATCAACTTGAAAATATCGTAACTGTAGTAGCAGACGTCTTTATTATTGGACCGCAAACAAGCTTACATCAGGCGGATTGCGGTCAAAATGTCGAGCGACAGTAAATGTGTTCTTTCCATCCTATAACCTTGGATCCTTCAAGCGATGCGTGAAGATGCACCTTTGGCCGGCATAGTGATGGCGACTGAGGCAGCTGTGAACAAACTCGGTTTTCTCAGTCGTCGTTACTCTTGGACCTCCTCTTGCTTATCATCAGGCGGGACGAGGTCAAATGTCGTGTCACAATAACAAATAACATAATAAAAAATAAGTTTCTTTATATAAAAAAAAAACTTTCAAAATGAAAAACGTATGTCGACTGCTGCTTGTTTTTTTTTGCTGTAGTAGCACATGTCTCTATTAATAGAGTGCAATCTATAAATTGATAGTTGATTTACATAAAAAAAAAAACGTTTCTATATTTAAAAAAAATATTATCACCCTGAATAGAATCTGTATATCGATAATGAGTAGTCCCAAAGAGGTTTAAGTCTTAGTACAAATTATTGTAGTATTAAATCTGTATCTCGAGGTTTCCGGTTCAGTTCCCTAAGTGGATTACAACAGGGACAAATTGAGAGATTATTATTTTGGGGCGAAAGAGGGCGAAAAATAAATGCCTACTGTACATTTTTCCTCATTTGGCAAAAGTAGTAAACAAACTTTCGGCATAATGACGGTTTTTATTTTATTTTATTGTGACACGACCTCTGACCTCGACTCGCCTGATGATAAGCAAGAGGAGGTCCAAGAGTGACGACGACTAAAATAACCGACCCAGTCCCCGGCTGCCCCAGCCGCCGCCATTACGCCGCCATTATGAAGGTGCTTCTTCACGCATCGCTTGAAGGAACGATAAAAACAATTACTACTGACGCGAATCAGTACAAATATATAAAAATATCTATGAATCACTATGAAACTGTGTTTTTAAATTTTATTATTGAGGCACATTTTTGGTTGGTTTTTAATAAACATAATGTATTTTTGTGTGTGATTTTAATAACCTTTGTGCATTTGTTACATTGTGTATGTTTATTCTTTTTTTTATTGTGACGCGACATATGACAGCACCCCGCTTGATGTTAAGCCGAAGTGTGGTCCATAAATGAATGTCACTGCTACTACAATTTAATAACTGTGAGTAGCAATCACATTCACTATGCCGGCCTAGTTGGAACCGGCAACTTACAAGGTAATCCCGAAACGTGACCAAATCAATTCACGGTCTGTATACTTGTAAGTGGTAGTACTACCCCGGATAGGCAGACTGGGTACCACTGCCTACCACTCTTTGATAACCAGACCCGAAGCAAATATCCATCTCTTTTTTTATTAACAAATATTTGCAATATTTAATATAATTGTTAAATATTGCAAATAAAAGCTATGAAACAAATATTTGCTCCGGCCGGGAATCGAACCCGGGACTTTACGCGCAACAAACTAATCGCTAAACCGTTCGTCCACGCCTGTCGTCAATTAAATAAAATAAAACAGTAGTAAACAGTTTCCCTAGTTGAAGGTCTCGGGTAAAGGTGATTTTCATGTTTGTTTACTACTTGTGAAAAGTAAGAAAAACATAGTATACTTCTTTTTTGTTATTGTGCCTCGATATTATAACAGAACCCCACCTGTAGTATAGTAGTGTTTTTGGTAGGCAGTGGTACCCAGTCTGCCGATCCGGGGTAGTACTACCACTTACAAGTATACAGACCGTGAAGTGATTTGGTCACGTTTCGGGATCAGCTTGTAAGTTGCCGGTTCCATCTAGGCCGGCATAGTGGATGTGATTGCTACTCACAGTTATTAAATTGTAGTAGCAGTGACATTCATTCATGGACCACACTTCGGCCTAACATCAAGCGGCGTGCTGTCATATGTCGAGTCACAATAAAAAAAAAGTAAAAAGCGTAAAAAAATTATTGTGACTCGACAATTGATCTCCAAAAGTGCCTACGACTGAAACTTACACGGTTGCCTTAGTCGCAGTCGCTATGCCGGTCAATAAATAATGTCTTTAATAACATTCTTAAATAACAAAGCTACAAATGTCACATTTAACATCCTTGTAAATTGTTAAGTCGCGGTTTAAAATACTAACTGTAGATTATTTTGGTTTGTGTACAACCTCTAAATGTCCTACGTGGGCGCGATCTCTTATTTTCGTATTATTAATTTATTAACAAATATTTATAATATCTAATTTATCTGTGGTGTAGTGGCAGTGCAATGGTTACGCAAACCGAGAGCACGGGTTCAAAACCACTTGCCGGTACCAATGTATCTTCGATATATGTACATTGGTTGTCCTGTTTTTATGATACAAGCATTTTAGTAGCTTATTATAGAAATATAAAAATAATAATAATAAATAAAAGAACACATCTAGGACGCTGACGTAGGACGGCGTAAGTTTAGTTACTCGGCCAAGTTATTATTAGAAACCATGGTTTACTTTATTCTAGTAAATATTTATTTTAGTACAGTTACTAACCAGAGAATTATTTTGTAGATTCCACGATCCTGACACAAATCACAAGGGTATGCAGTATTTTAGAAGGGTAGACAGACGATTAGTGGTAATTTTTGTTGTCAATCTGCTGAATGAACCGGCAAGTGTACAGACCGTGAAGTGACTTAGTCGCGTTTCGGGATCAGCTTAAAAGTTGCGGCTTCCAATAACCCGGTATAGTAGATATGACTGCTATTTGCAGTTATTTAACTGTAATACCAGTCGTCTCCATTCTTGGCCGGCATAGTAACGGGACGGTGGCAGCCGTGAACTGATTCATGTTTACCATCAGACAGGTCAGATGTCGAACCACGATTTAAAAAAAAACATCCCGCTAGATGTTAAGCTAGAGTGCGGTCCACTTCTACTACAGTTAAATAACTGCACGTAGCAGTCACATCCACTATGCCGGCCTAGTTGGAACCGTCGACTTACAATCTGATTTTGAAACGAGAAGGAGTCACTTCACGGTCTTCAATTAACAGATTAGCGGGAGAAATGACCATGGCTAGCATAGCGACAGCGACTGAGGCAACCATGAACTAACTCGGTTTTTTCAATCGTCGTCACTCTTGGACCTCCTCTTGCTTATCAACAGGCGGGTCGAAGTCAGATGTCGTGTCACAATTTAAAAAAGTTTTACTTCCTGGTCTGTTTACTTGTAAGTGGTGGTACTAACCCAGATCTGCAGACTGGTCCCTACTGCCTACCACTATTCCGGCTTAGAAGAGCATTATTATATTTAATTATTTTGTTGCAGGTATTAAACAAAGTGACGGGATGTGATACATACGGTGTGTGTTTTTAATCAAATAAAGTGTTCAAAATAATTACTAGAAAGAAAGTGATACTATGCAAAGTGTAGTGTGCATGTGATAGTTTTGTGGAAAAAAAATGGCGGTCAAATATCTACTATTGTTTTTGGTGCTCGGAGGCTGTGTCAACGCTGAAAGAGGTGAGTCTATATTTAAATTTTAGTTATTATTATACTAGCTGTGCTCGCGGTTCCACCCGCGTAAAATTAGGTTTATAACAAAATGAGGAGGCTCTCAATTCGACTGTATATCTCTTCTTTTTGTATTTATAACTCGATAACTCATATAAAAATGACAGACGAAAATAAAACTAAATATAGAAAAAATCCAAACAGGTAAAACTATAGTCAATTGGAAACTATAAAAAATATATTTTTAAATTAAAAGTATCCTATGTTACTTCTAGTACCTTCAAAAATATGTGTACAAAGTTTCATGATGATCAGTTGATTAGTTTTAGCGTGAAAACGTAACAAACAAACGGACATTCACATTTATAATAATAGTAGGATTTTTAAAATTCAGTAATTCTATATAACTGAATTCATCCTAAACGATCAGACGACTTTTATTTAATCAATCAATCAATCAATCAAATTGTCACGCCTTTTTCCTACAGGGATAGGCAGAGACAATGGAGCGCCAACGGTTATAGGCACTCAACTTTCTTGACCAAATTGGCGACCTCCTCAAGAAAGTTGGTTTGCCTAGAGCTCATAACCGTAGAGCTCGTATTTTTATTTAAAATTGCTTTAAAAAATTGTTTTACTGTGAAATCCATACGTACGCACCAAAATGTCTTTTATGCAAACAAAATCTAATATTTGAACGAGAAACAAATAACTAAAAAAGTTTTTTTTATCATATTGGTAAAATAAAAATCGTAATACAATTTGTGTTTCTAAAAATTCGGGTCGCGTTCGATACGAGTTGCTAAAAAATCATTTTTATCCTCACAGACTACATACAAATCACTAGACCCTGATTCATTCGTTTTATACAATCAATCAAATTGTCACGCCTTTTTTCCCACATGAATAGGCAGAGACAAAGAAGTGCCATTTGCCATGATCCTGACACTCTCCCGCTTCTGTCACGTTCATAATTCTCTTCATACAAGCTTATGGTTATGTGCACTAGGCAACCCAGCTTTCTTAAGAATGTTTCGTTCGTATGAAACTTTAATCGCTCGAAGATCGTTATGTAGCGACCGCTACATGCTACCGCTAGATGGCGTTGCATGTGTCCAATATCTCGCATACGATTTACTGACAAAGTAATCAATATATATGCGCTTCAACGAGAAGACGTCACCGGCTAAGTTGAGCCCAGTACGCCCAGTACAGCTGGGAGTACGCCTTTACTTTTCTAACATAGTGGATAATTCCGGCTAAAGTTTAAAGAAGCATAGCCAATAAGCTGGGTCTCGATTCTTTTGATATAATTGGCGTCGAAAAAGCGGTGAAATTCCGTCGCACTAATAATTTGACATTTTCGGAACCAATCAGCGAATAACAAATCAATAGATTAACTCTCAGTTTGCGTGACCTTTTTACTACCACTACACCACGGTCGCCTATACAAAAAGTATAGGAAAATATTATAACAAGTAGTATTTTTTATGCCTCCTCCTATAACCTTGAATCCTTCAAGCGATGCGTGAAGAAGCACCTTTGGCCGGCATAGTGACGGCGACTGAGGCAACCGTAAACTAACTCGACTGTTTTAATCGTCGTCATTCTTGGATCTCCTCTTGCTTATCATCAGGCGGGTCGAGGTCAAATGTCGTGTCACAATAAAAAAATGCATGCGAGGAAGACCTTAATCCTTATTATTTTATGAATGGATGCGTCTATTGGATTATTGTCTGTATTTTCAATGCTTTTAACGAAACATCACTCATTTTCGATATGATAATTTTTAGCATTTATGCGCCTGAAAATTGAATGGATAAAATTGTTATTTAGTGCTGAAATTTACCATGAAGTTAGACTGAAAATTTTGAACGTTACATTTCTATTTAAGTGTATGAAGGCTGTGATTAATTTATTCATTTCATCTGAAATATAATAATAATAATAAATAAATTAAATTGTCACCCCTTTTTTCTGCGGGGTTAGGTTGGAGCACTGTCGTTTAGCACTCTCGTCCAGACGATAGCTTCGCTCACGCGAACGATAGTAGCTAGGTTGGGACAGCACTCTCGTCCTTCGCCCAAATGTCAGTTACTAACGTTTTTATACTTAATTTTGTCTATGCCAGACGAAGCAAGTCCTGTCATTATTGTCAAACTTCAACTTAACATTGAATATTAAACGGTTATTTATAACCTGATATAAGATTTGTTTGGTTTGGAGAAAGAAAACATACAATAACTACATAATAGCAGATGAGATTCATCGTGGAATTTATGCAGAAGTAAGTTAAAATTAATATTATTCTAAAATTATTTAATGTACCTAATTGTTTTATGTGAAAAAACAACCTGTGAAGAATATCCTTAAAAATAATTTATAATAGTTTAAACATTATAGCTAGTTTCGGCATACTGTTATAATTTTACAATTTAAAATATTTTTTAAGGCATGGTGATATAAGCAATATATTAAGGACACCGCAACCTCAAGGTGAATTAAGGAGAAGTATAAACATCGATGGAAATAAACTGTGGAAGAAACTTGCTGTTACATTTGTCTGCAACAGGTGCTGGGGCGTTGAAAAATAAGGTATTTAAGATTAATTATATCATCTTTTTGATGTAATCATAACACGATTTGGAGTGATATTAAATATTGTACAAAGAACCGTATGAGGTCACTCCAATTGGTACATAGCATCGATGGTACATAGTAGCACTCTTAAGAGGCACCCAGAATTGTTGAAGATTAAAAAAATAATTTTAAATAATAATTGGTGAGAAAGCAGTATGCAAGAGGCTGGCAATTATAATGTAAGAAAACAACAAATAAATTAACTCTGATGTCCAATAAATGTTAATAGTAACATGCCCACCTGAAAGTTCAAAGTATATTTAATGGAGTAACAGAATGACAGTGTGCATATACCTGTGAACATTAAGGTGTGATAGATTGAATAATTTGCTATAATTAGGCTTGATTGTGATGTTACTTAATGCTTGGACTATTAATTATAATATTGGCCATTTTTATGTGTTGCATGCTGTTAATATATGTTATCACAAAATAATGATTATATTTATTATATAATTACATTACATTAATAACTGAATATTTAATTTTAACAATGATATTCAACAATTAATAATTAATAATCTTATATGAATAACAATTATATGAAAATAATCTTGGTCAAACAATTGTAGCACTCCGTTGTGTCTGCCTATCTCTGTGAGAATTGAGGCATAACAATTTTGTTTGATTAGAATTTTAGCCAATTACAATTGAGTATTGTTCCAGGTTGAAAATTTTGTCGAAGATGGATATACTGGTATAGTCCCTGCGGATAAAAAGAGTGCTGCCATTAAAGTAACTTCTTTTGTTACCTTCTTACTATATAAATAATTATGTGGATGTCTGTATAGATAAGCGGACTTGCCCCACCACAGTCATCCAGAGCCGATCCTTACACTCGGCTGATACAAAGAGTAAGTCAACAGTCAGCACCCTTTTTGCCAACATCTGCCAGGATCTATACCGCTTCTACTAAACTCTTTTAGGCAAGAACAGTCAGCATATATAAACCTATACATTATGTAAATTGTTTTTTTTTTTCAGATAGATAATCAGAAAGAGATGGAGGGGGAAAATGAGGAGAATATTCCCCAATGCCTACATACATGGGAATACAAGGGGTCCTATAATGTACTAAAGTTACAAGTCACAGTTAATAAACGCAGAGAATAGCTAGTATTATACAAGTAATTGTGATATGCAAATAAAATAACATGGATGGTGTAGCAAATAAAAACTGTATAGAATTATGAATTAATCAATGTGCTTTTATTTTAAAACCTGGTCTATATATATTTCTATTGTGGCTCGATGTTAAGCTGGTGCGGTCCGTAAATGGATGCGACTGCTACTAAAAAACTGCAAGTAGCAGTCACCTAGAGGAACTTACAAGTTGATTCTAAAAAACTGACTTGAGTGAATCTTGGCGTCCTGAACAAGGTGCGGCAGTTCTTCGCGCCATGGATTCGTCTGCTACAAGACTTAGATTCGCTCTTGCGCGGGGTACTGTTTGTTCCTTTAGGACGGCTCTGCCAAGTGTCTTCTCAATGCTCTAGATTCATTGCACCTGTCCGAATTATAGGTCATGCGAACTCTGGAGTCCCTACAACTTCGTAGAGACATGGCGGCTTTGTGCATCGTGTATACCTTTGTGTCTTTTTATACCCGCATAGGTCGAGGTAAGCATCCGCATTTTGTCGACCGAAACGGCAGTCGAACTAAAAAGTTTGGTGCGTCTTTTCTTTGTAGGACAATTGATAAGTGGAATGCTTTACCAGTCCATGTGTTCTATCCATTCTCTAACCTTGGTTACTTCGAGTGATGCGTGCGTAAATAAGCATCTTTGGCCGGCATGAAGACTCGGTTTTTTCAGTCGTCAGCAGTCGTAGACCTTCTCTTCCTTATCATCAGGCGGGGCGGGTTTCGACAGATGTCACAATAAACAAAAAAAGGAAGAAACAATATACAACTAAATATTGACGACAGGCGTGGACGAACGGTTAGCGATTGGGTTGTTGCGCGTAAAGTCCCGGGTTCGATTCCCGGTCGGAGCAAATATTTGTTTGAAATATTTAATAATTATATTAAATATTGCAAAATACCCAGTGTACTGATCCGGGGTAAGTACCACCACTTACAAGTATACAGACCGTGAAGTGATTTGGTCGCGTTTTGGGATCGGGTTGTAAGTTGAGGGTTCCAACTAGGCCGGCATAGTGGACGTGATTGCTACTCACAGTTATTGAATTGTAGTGGCAGTGACATCCATTTATGGAACACACTCCAGCTTAACATCAAGCGAGGTGCTGTCATATGTCGAGTCACAATATATTTTTTTTTTATTGTGACACGACATCTGACCTCGACCCGCCTGATGATAAGCAAGAGGAGGTCCAAGAGTGACGACGACTGGGACAACCGAGTCAGTACCCGGCTGTCCCAGCCGCCGCCACTATGCCGGCCTAAGATGCTTCTTCACGCATCGCTTGAAGGATCCAAGGTCATAGGATGGAGAGAACACATGGGCAGGCAAAGCATTCCACTTGTCGATTGATCTACAAAGAAAAGACGCACCGAACTTTTTAGTTCGACTGCCGATTCGGTCGATAAAATGCGGATGCTTTCCCCGACCTGTGCGGGTATTACGGGAGTGAAAAGATGAGGTAGGAACAAGGTTAAAGAGCTCCTCGGAACATTCCCCGTGGTATAGGCGATAGAGGACGCACAGAGCCGCCATGTCTCTGCGTAGTTGCAGGGGCTCCAGAGTTCGCGAGACCTCTGCATCACCTATAATTCGGACAGCTCGGCGCTGCAATGAATCTAGGGCATTGGGAAGATACTTGGCAGAGCCATCCCAGAGGTGCGCACAGTACTCCGCACAAGAGCGAATCTGCGCCTTGTATAATAGCAGGCGAAGCTCCGGCGCGAAGAACCGCCGCACCTTGTTCAGGATGCCAAGGGAGGTGGTCTTAATGGCCCAAAATGGCCATTACAAATAAAAGTATGAAACAAATATTTGCTCTGACTGGGAATCGAACCCGAGATTGAAAGGCGACAATCCAATGGTTACGCAAACCGAGAGCACGGGTTCTTAACCACTTGCCGGTACCTTTGATATATGTACTTTGATTGTCCTGTTTCTATGATACAAGCACTTTAGTAGCTTAGTATATAAATGTCTAAAAGAGTTGCGCGAAAGGGAGTATGGTTTGAGAATGAATGTCTTGGTGATCAAATGTCTCTTGTACGCCGACGATCAAGTAATCCTTGCATCTTAGGCGTATGAGTAACATGAAATGGTTACTATTATTGTTCATAATGCGGTGCTTGTTCCTACATTAATGTATGGAAGTGAATGTTGGGTGTGGCAGAATAAGCATGTGAGTAGAATTAACGCTATAGAAATGCGGTTGTTAAGGAGTGTATGTGGAGTGACGAAAATAAATAATAAAATAAGGAGGGTGTTCGCCGATCAAATCGGAGACATCCTTAAGAAAGCTAGGTTGCCTAGTGCCTATAACCGTAGAGCTTGTATGAAGAGAATTGTGAATGTGAAGGAAGCGAGCGAGCTGTGTCAGGATCGTGCAAAGTGGCGCTCCATTCTCTGTGCCTATCCCTGTGGTAAAAGGCGTGACATTTTTATTGGTAGATTGATTGTATATAAATTTTAATTTATATACAATACAATACAACTTTAAATTACTATATTAAATATAACTTTAAAATTATAATTATAATTGCTATAAATATACATACACAACTTTGGCACATAAAATATATTGAAATATTAGCGCCAAATTAAGATTAGGATAAATAAAAAATATTATCAAATACAAACACGCAAATTTCACTATCGTCGACAATTGACATTTCTTCTCTCGTCCGACGACAGACGATTGTGCGCCAACCTACCAAATAAATGTGTTTTATATGAAGTATAACGTTCGCAGCTGTCATCCTTCGACGACTTTCGTCCGAACGAACGTTCGTCTCGTTTTAGTGGCTCCAACCTAGCTTTTACTATCGTCGACGCGAAACGATTGTCGTTTTATGCGCCCAACCTAACCCCGCTGAATTATCCATTCAAGCACTGCACTCCAGATTAACATCAGGCGGGGTGCTGTCATATGTCAAGTCACAATAAAAAGTAAAAAGAAAAACAAACATTATTCTATTTATTAAAACGCGACTTGCCTGAAAAAATTGAAATACTTTACGATTATTTCAGTCGCCGACACTATGTTGGCCAGAATTTATAGCTATATTTATAGTTAATAACAACTAATCTAAGCAAAAATAATCTAAGCAAAAAATACCGGATTTGAACCAAGGCTCTTAATTAAAGGCTTCTAATATTACCACGGCACCTTATTTTTATTTACTTTTCTATACTAAACTACTAAAGTGCTTGTGTCATAGAAACAGGGCAACCAAAGTACATAAATCAAAGATATATCGGCACGGGCAAGTGGTTTTGAACCCGTGCTCTCGGGGTGCGTTACCATCATGCAATACCGTACGTAACCCCATTTTCATCAAATTCCCGCTAGATGTCGCTGAATACATATAGCAGGTTGTTCAAGTTCTAAAATTAAATCATTATTAATCCTATTACTAACTTCAGTTGACAAATTCCGCTATGTATGCTGACTGTACCACCGAACTTAACAAACAAAATTATTCCTTACAACCCTTACCTTAACGACCATATTTGCTTGTGCATTCACCAAGAATACTCTTTAACTAAATTTTAGGTTGAAGCAAATTTGTTTCTTATATGTTGAGGTTTAGAGGTTAAAATTACTTGTGATTATATTCGCGAAATTTGCAAGCGAATATAGCTCATATGAGTCAAATTATACAGGTGAATGTCGTTTGCACTTTAGTGATATGTGGAGTAAGATAATTTCCTTCAAGTGGAGTTTTGGGAAATTCGAAAGCGGTTGTGTTAAGAATAATATCTTTGTCGTAGATTTAAAAAAATATAATTCTAAAATTAAAATTTTATTCTATATGTAAAATATTACGAGTATATCATTCATTAATCAGGCATGGCGTATTCGTTAGCAACTGGCCGTTACGCGTAGTCCCGGGTTCGATTCCCGGTCGGAGAAAAGATTTGTTTAATAGCTTTTATTCGTATTACTTAATAACTAGCTGTGCCTGCGACTGCGTCCGCGTGGAATAGTTATTTTGGGAATCATATTATTTTTTTGTTTACCTACCTGCTCAGCTTTATTATAAATTACCTATAGCTGTTACCCGCGACTTATTTTAGACGATTAAATTACGTAACTAATAGAATATATTTTAAAGTAGTTTTAAAAAGAATATATTTTAAAGTACTTCTGCGTAAATGATATTTTCTTGTGCGCAAAACTCGCAGCCGCTTTGCAGCAGCAGTCTGCCGAGAACGCTGAGTCCTTTTTCTAGGCATTACAGTGACGAAGAAAGAACGAAGGAAATGAAAACTTAACCAAACTAACTGTATGCTTAAACTAAAACCTAACCGAATAAGAATTGTAAAACCTAACCTTGAAAGAATGTAGATGACACCTACAGGTATTATTTACAACAAAACAAAAAAAGTGTTATTGTGAAAATATTAGAAACAAAATACTATACTTAAAACAAACACTACCTACTATAGAGAAAACTACTACAAAATGAAATTGTATAAAAAAGGAATTTGCACGATGATATTATATCGTAAAAACAAATTAACGCTGCATTCAACCGATCAGTACGGAGCCGATCGCATAGTATGCTTGTCTGTCTATAAATGACGCGCCCCTCAACTTTATTAGTTTATTTAAATGTGTGAATGCAAATATTACTAACTATACTATTAAACTTCATCACGTTCGTTCCTCCTTTGTGTCTAACCAGCAACTGAATAACCAATTACTGCATTTTCGGTGTGTTTTATCCATATATTATATTTGCTCGTATGCGTAAATGCAGTGGAGGGGCGCGTCATTTCGGCTTAGACAGACTATACCTCGTAGAGCTACACCCCCCTCCGCCTCGCCCGCAAGCACCGCCTCTCGGGCATGATGAGCCGGTTAGCGCTCATCATGCGACGCGTGTGAATTTTGTTTCAGAGTTATTTTAAAATTGTATTATCTTATAAGATGTTTATTGAAATTAGGTGATGTCAATGACAATTTTGTTCACAGTTAAATACTCTTAATTAATAACACATTTATTTCGATAAAGAATAATCTTATTATGTAAATACAACTCTGACAAATAATTTGTAATAATGCATTAATTTAGACCAAATTTGACTATCATAAAAACGGTTATTGTGAGTTAATCTTAAAAGATAGACATATACGGTCGCGGACATTTTTTTTAGATAATTTAAAGAGGAATAATTCTTTCATACATATTTTTTGGGTATCTCGAACGGTTTTCGCAGCGCACGCAACGGAAACCCTCAAAGACGAATAATATTCCCCGTTTTTTCCTCATTTTCGACTGTTTCTTCGCTTCTATAAGTCGCAACGTAATGTTTTATAGCTTAAAGCCTTCCTCGATAATTGATCTATCCAACACAAATAACATTTCAACAATAATTTTTCAATTCGAACCAGTAGTTCCTGAGATTAGCGCGTTTAAACAAACAAACAAACAAACAAACAAACTCTTCCGCTTTATTATATTAGTATAGATTACATTAAATATTACAATGCACACTCGTTAAGTGCCCATAACTATAGAGCATAAACATAGATTTACTAGGCCGGCATAGTGAATGTGACTGCTACTTACATTTATTTAACTGTAGTTGTAGTCATGGACCGCTCTGTAGCCTGACATCAAGCGAGGTTCTGTGACTGTCATATGTCAAGTTACAATTAACTAAATCAACCGAAACGACGACTAATCTAAACAATCAATCAAAATGTCACGTCCTTTTCCCGCAGGGATAAGTAGAAACAATGGAACGCTACTTTCTACGATCCTGACACAACTCCCTCGCTTTCCTCACATCCACAATTTTCTTCATACAAGCTCTACGGTTATTCCCCTTGTCTTTTTTGTTGAGACACGACATCGAACCTCGACTTTCATGATGGTGGGCGAGGGAAAATCTAAAAAAAATATTTCATTTTTTAAATATTTTTTATTATTATTACATTTCTATACTAAGTTACTAAAGTGCCTGTATCATAGAAACAGGACAACCAAAGTACATACATCAAAGATACATTGGTACCGGTGGGTGGTTTCAAACCCGTGCCTTCGGTTTGTGTAACCATTGCACTGCCACTACACCACGGTCGCTTATTAGGTAAATACCTGCCTTATTTAAGCCTAATACAAAAAAAATGTAAAAGGGGTGAAAAAATAGGGGAGCTATTGAAAGAAATAAGTTGAAAATACCGAGAATTGTTTTTTTTATAATATTTTTTTGCTGTAATTCAGTTATGTAAAAACGACGCACGGTTTCAATATTGAACATGACTTTTGAGAAAATAAGATCCTGTAGTGAAACCTCCTTAACTACGGCCGCCTATAGTTTACTATAGGCGGCCTATAATATGGATTTGAGTGCTACTTACAGTTACTATACAGTTATAGTAGCCATCACCTTGAATGTGATATGTCAACCGTTAGACTACGGCCGCCTATAGTCTACTATTTATATGCAGGCTATAATGTGGATGGTTTTTTGATACTTTAACTACTAGTTAAATAACTTTAAGTAGCAGTCACCTTTATTCATGGACCGCACTCTAGCCTAATATTAAGCAGGCTGCTGTCTAATATTGAATCACAATAATAAAAAAATGTATTTTTTGGTTTTTTGTACATTGATCGTTCAGTATCGATGATATCTATGATCTATCAGTCCAGTATCTATAATAGATACTGGCACTCAGTATAAAAAAAGTAAAAAATGTTTAATTTACTTTAATGAGCTTAATTACGTTCTTTTACAATAAGGTTAATTTTTTGTCTCACTTTAAACTGTCTCTCATTCGATATTAAGAGAGTCATTTAATTTGGTTTAACTGTACATTTTCATGATATTTCTCTGTGTTTGCGGATAAAATATATTTGGTATTGAGAAGTGGATTAGGGATATATTTTGCTGTTTTTGTTTGCATATGATGTGCCTTTTCCACTTTTCCCTTTGTTCCATTCACTGTTGGAAAGAAAGGAAATTACACCGGATGTAAAGAAGGAAATTGGCCTAATGGATTGGTTGTTTAGGCTTATGTTTTAGACAATTTTTATTGTTTAAGAAGAAATGCGAAAAGTTAGATTATTTAAAATTAATAATATGTTCTATTTGTGAGTGGTGGTACTACCACAAATCGGCAGACTGGACACATACTGTCTACCACTCTTAGACAACCATGCCCGAAGCAAATATCCATCTCTTTTTTGTTAATAACAAATATTTGTAATATTTTAAATAATATCAAATAATTACCCAAATTATCACGCCTTTTCCATAGCGATAGGCAGAGACAATGAAGCGCCACTTGCCACGATCTTGGCTCAACTCCCTCGCTTCACTCACATCTACAATTCTGTCCATTCAAGCTATTGTGAAACATAATAAACTTAAATATACAGTGACACAAAGGGCGACCTTATTGTTAAACAGCAATCTGTTTCAGACAACCTTTGGGTGAAAAAGGAAATTGGGTTAATAATAATATACCAATATTGGTAGTACGAAAGATAGGCCGGCATTAATTTTTTTTTTTTTTTTTGTGACTCGACATATGACAGCTCGCCGCTTGATGTTAAGCCAAAGTGTGGTCCATGAATGAATGTGACTGCTACTACAATTCAATAACTGTAAGTAGCAATCACATCCACTATGCCGGCCTAGATGGAACCGGCAACTTACAAGCTGATCCCGAAACGTGACCAAATCACTTCACGGTATGTATACTTGTAAGTGGTGGTACTACCCCGGATCGGCAGACTGGGTGCCACTGCCTACCACTCTTTGATAACCAGACCCGAAGCAAATATCCATCTCTTTTTTTTTTATTAACAAATATTTGCAATATTTAATACTATTAAATCTTACAAATAAAAGCTATGAAACAAATATTTGCTCCGACCGGAGATCGAACCCGGGACTTTACGCGCAACAAACCAGTCGCTAAACCGTTCGTCCACGCCTGTCGTCATTTACCTGTAGCAGCAGTTATCTTCATTCGTGGACCGCACTCCAGCTTTCGATTCCCGGTCGAAGAAAATATGGGTTTCATAGCAAAATTCTAAATTGTCCAATGAACGACCGCACTTGAGCCCAGACCTCGTTGCCAATTCGGTTTGGAGGAAATTTCTAGTGTAGCACTGTCAGCGTTTCTGTCTTCTGTACATAGATAGTACTGTTGAGCTCTATGGGAGCATCACAAACCCATCTTTGGGTTTTGTGGAGCCGGCTGTGTGCCTTCGTCTCGGAGCCCGGACTGTCCATCAACACCACTGTCGGTGTGGAACCGGTGGATAATCTTGGACACCACAGGCTTTTTTGTGCCAGGAGTGCCGGCCGCATTCCTCGTCACGCGGCACTCAACAATATCATCGGAAGGGCTCTTGTAACTGTTATAGTGACGGCAAGAGACCTGACGGCGTGGCTGTTGGACCGTGGAAACTTGGCAGGTCTCTGGTAAGGGATGCGACTTGTGTAGACACATAAGCCCCATTAAGTCGTAACTAGTCGCGTTGCGGGATAAGCTTGTAAGTTCAATAACTGCTATTTACAGTTATGGAAATGTAGTAGCAGTTACTTCCATTTATGGACCGCATTTGAGCTTAAAATCAGGCTGTCATAATTATGTCGAGTAACAAAAAAAAGTAATTTACTAAACTTTGATCTACACACGTAAAGTTAAACCAAAACAACCTGTGAACACCCACACAGACCCTGAAAACATTAAACCAAAAGACAAATTCCAAACTAGTCAAAAGTTTTCGCTGAAAATTTCGCCAACTGTTTCACGTAACATTTAGTTTCAGCGATAGTGTACTGTAGGCGAATAGTTACTGAAAACTATTTGCCTTTAACAACTATCTTCTAATACACATTCCCTTCAAGTGCCTATCGATTGGGTTTCAGATATTTCAGAATCATATTAGCAGGTTCGCTTCCAAAGTAGAAATAATTTATCGTATTTTTTTTATTGTGACTCGACATCTGACCTCGACCCGCCTGATGGTAGTCGTGCCGACGACTGCAAAAACCGAGTCTTCACCCCGGTAGACCATGTCGGCAAACCTCCCACTGCCTACCACTCCCAACTTGAAAGCAGACCCAGGGCAAATAACCGCCTATCCTTTTTTTTAACAAATATATCTAAATTTACGACAACCGACTCAATTTACAATTGTCTCAGTCGCCGTCGCTGAAAAGTCTGATTTAGTTGACGGTTGCCTCAGTCACCGTCAATATGGCAGAAAAAATATATATATAGGTAAATTTATTGCTTTTAATACGTTTAGGATCCCGCGGGTAATTTTTTCCTTAATTTCGTCTACGGTTTTTTAGACATTCGCCTACTCGGGGGAAATCTGTAAAAAAGACAGTCTTTTGTATCGTAATAGATAAACATGTGGTTTCAGATTAGCGGTGCGATATTTTACACTGTGTCTTTTAATATTGAAATGCGGCACCGACTTGCCTGATGTTAAGCAAGGAGAGGTCCAAGAGTGCCGACGACTGAAAGATCTGTATTAGTTTACGTATGGGGAGAACACATTTAATCAATTATAAAATAAATGAATAATAATGAGCGCTAACTTAATCACTAGGGTTTTAATATGAAACAGGCCCTTAAATGGTACCAATCAAATTATTTATTATAAGTGGTTGAAAGTGCATAATGCCGTGCTTGTTCCTACATTAATGTATGGAAGTGAAGGTTGGGTGTGGCAGAAGAAGCATGAGAGTAGAGTTAACGCTGTAGAAATGCGGTCGTTAAGGAGTGTATGTGGAGTGACGATAGCGGATAGAATGAGGAATAGCACATTGCGTGATAGATGTGGTTTGAAAGAAGATGTAGTCACAAGGATTGACAAAGGAATGCTTCGATGGTTTGGGCACAAAGAAAGGATGAGAGAAAGTAGATTGACGAAAGGAATTTAAAAATCTGATGTGGATGGATGCGTCAAACAAGGCAGGCCCAGGGGAGTGTTTACCGGCCAAAGTGGAGACATCCTCAATAAAGCTAGGTTGCCTATAACCAAGGGAGCGTAAGGTTTAAGGTGTATGGATCGTGGTAAGTGGCGCTCCATTGTCTCTGCCTATCCCTGTGGGAAAAGGTGTGGCAATTTGATTGATTGATAAAGTAATAAATTTATAGTTCAAAAAACTAAAAAAACACGCTTATAAAACAATGTGAACTAAAAGGAAGGCTGTAGTTTTAAGTTGTAGTTTTTTTAGTTGTAGTTAGTAATAGTAGTTTAGTAATAAGCAAGAGAAAGTCTAAAAGCGACGACGACTAAAAAACAAGTCAGTTTACGGCTGCCTTAGTCGCCGTTACTATGCCGGCCAAAGGTGCACGCATCGCTTGAAGGATTTTTTTTTATTGTGACTCGACATATGACAGCACCCCGCTCGATGTTAAGCCAAAGTGTGGTCCATGAATGAATGTCACTGCTACTACAATTCAATAACTGTGAGTAGCAATCACATCCACTATGCCGGCCTAGATGGAACCGGCAACTTACAAGCTGATCCCGAAACGTGACCAATTTGCTTCACGGTCTGTATACTTGTAAGTGGTGGTACTACCCCGGATCGGCAGACTGGGTACCACTGCCTACCACTCTTAAGGATCCAAACAATTACACAATTTATTGCCTTCATAATGTATTAAAAGAATCCAGCCTACCTAATAGGTATCTAAAAAGAAAACGCTTAGTTAATCGCTACGCTAAACTCCTATTTAAAGCCTCACCCTTGTGTTATAAAATTACTCATTTGAAATATGCGAAGAACATCATTTTACGACATCTTTTTTTCTAACCACGAAAGAATTAAAAACTTAATAGAAGCATAATTCAGGATTGACTTGAGCGTTTCTCAGTTAATTTTTCAAAGAAAGTAACTTTTCTGTTCACTGGCTAGAAATCTGTTATGCGAAGTATAACATATTATAGGACACGATGCGGGACACTCACAGAGTTGGCACTTAGAAAGTGCTTTTTTATTATTCTGACTTGACTTATGACAGTATCCCGCCTGATGTTAAACTGGAGTGCGGTCAATGAATGAAGGTGACTGCTACTACAGTTAAATAACTGCGAGTAGCAGTCATATCCACTAGTTGAAACCGGAAACTTACAATCTGATCCCGAAACGCAACTAAGTCTTTTTCCGGTCTGTATACTTGTAAGTGGTGGTATTACCCCGGATTGGTAGACTGGGCACTTCTAATTCCAATTGCTGTTCTAATTGCTAACGAAGTGCTTAAGTGTAAATATGAATTGAAACAATTTCTTAGCATCCATGGATTCTCCGTGCGGGTGCCAGTCCATCGCGTGGCAGGGGGAAAATGAAGGCAGCGTTCCGGACTTGTGACCGAAATGTAGGTTTCGAAGCTTTTTGTGTCATGTCAACACTCTTCCTTCCCTTCACTATCCCCTCTACCCAACCAAATATTGTAAGACCCCACCAATGCTGCCTTCGACATACGATGCAAGGAAAATAACGAAAAAATCAGTGAAGTTTGTTCTGGGTGAAAAAGGGAAATCCCCGTATTTTTTAGGGTTATTCCTGATAGGGAGTTTCTTTGGGCTTCAACAGTTGGCAACCCTAGCAGGGAGTTATAATGGGAGGCATGTATCGCAATTTGCGTGGGTCTTAAGTCGATATCTACGTGTATTACAGGGACTATGTTCATTAATTTAATGTTAGACCGAGAGCTATTACCAAATAATTATTTTTGGTATTACTCTACTAAAATATACAGACCGCGAAGTGACTTAGTCGCGTTTCGGGATCAGCTTGTAAGTCGCCGGTTCTATCTTGGCCAGCTTAGTGGATTTGACTGATATTTACAGTTATTTAGGCTGTCATATGTCAGTTGCCTAGTGGCCATTGCCGTAGAGCTTATATGAAGAGAATTGTGGATGTGAGGATCAGAGGTGTCAGAATTGTGGCAAGTGGCGATACTTTTCTGGCTTCCTGTGGGGAAAAGGCCTATTCACGCTTCTATTCTCACAGGTATATGCAGAAACAGGATGACACTTAGCCGTTATTAATATTTAGTCGACGATTAGTAGCACATATTAATAAATAAATTACTAGTACAAAATCTGAAGTAACTTTTAATTTATTAGAATTTCACCTAAAGAGAATTTATAAGTTAATTTGGGCCGACATCAAATCTCGGCCTAGGGTGGAGGTCAGACTCAAAATGACTTGCATCAATCTGAGGCCAGACAGGGGATTAAAAGCCTTCAGGTTCGTGCCCCTAAGGAAGGGCAAAACTATCCCTTCAAACTGAAATACAAAGTTAAATTAACTCTGTTTCTTATTTACTGAACAAATTAAGTCTGTTGTACACTTTGAAATGTATAACAGACTGTGAAGTGACTTAGTTGCGTTTTAGGCTCGGCTTGTGAGTTGCAGGTTTTAACTAGGCCGGTAAAGTGGATGTGACTGTTGTTTTACCTTAATTTACAAACCGCATTCCAGCTTACATGAAGTGCTGTCATATGTCTTACCACAATAACATATTCAATCTGTCAGCCTACTACTTTTAGTACTTTTAAATCAATCAATCAATCAAATTGTCACGAATTTTTCCCGCAAGGATAGATATAGACAATGGAGCGCTACTTGCCACGATCAAATTCAAATTCAGATCCTGACACAACTCCCTCGCTTCCCTTGACAAGTGGCGACCGTGGTGTAGTAGCAGTGCAATGGTTACATAAACCGAGAGCACGAGTTCGAAACCACCCACCGGTACCAATGTGTCTTTGATATTGTACTTTGGTTGTTCCTGTTTCTATGATATCTTTAATTTATATTACTATAAAATAAATGAATAAAAATATCAGTTAATTCAAATACAATGGTCACGAATTTTTCCCACAAGGATAGGCAGAGACAATGGAGCGCTACTTGCCACGATTCTGACACAACTAATTATTTTAATAATAAAAAGTTGTTACCTAATTTAAAGAGATCATGTATTCAAACTTTGGTATTCGTGTTCAATCGATACTTAATTTCAGAGTTCCGATTGGGAGTTTCCTGAAAACTACTTGAGGGTACAAAATGTAAACAAAGTGACAGGTGCAAGGAAATACCTTGCTGAAAGTCTGAAGGGGAAACTTTCTGAAAATTACTTATTTATTCTGTTAACGTGGTCTATAGGGGTTTGCGTGTTTGATCCACCGTAAACACATACTAAGAGGTAAAACTACTTGTTTCAATTTTATTGTTTACTAGCCACCCGCCCCGGCTTCGCACGTGTGTACATTTAATGAATTAAACAAATTTTATGCGGCTTACTATCTAAATGTAAAATTACTAAAATGTACCACCTTGACCACGATGGCTGCAAAGCTTTCAAAATGTCGGAATAATAAAAGAATGTAAAATCGAAACAAAAAAAAACGCGATAGTAAGCCGCATAAAATTTGTTTAATTCATTAATCGATGTTCGCGCAATATCTAACAAAATACCGTGTGTACATTTTTCATTACTTGACAAAAGTAGTAAAAAAACTTTCGGCATTATGACAGATTAACGATAAAAAAAACTTAAAAGTGGTGGTACTACCACTTTTAAAAGACCCGGACAAATCAATCAATCAAATTTTCACGCCTTTTTCCCATGAGGATAGACAGAGACAATGGAGCGCCACTTGCCATGATCCTGACACAACTCCCTCGCTTCCTTCACATCCACAATTCTCTTCATACAAGCTCTAAGGTTATGGGCACTAGGCAACCTAGCATTCTTGGAGACCCTCCTGGGCCTGCCTTGTTTTACGCATCCAACCACATCAGATTTATAAATTGCTTTCGTCAATCTACTTTTACTCATCCTTTCCAAACCATCAAAGTATACCGTTGTCAATCCTTGTCACTACATCTTCTTTTAAACCACATCTATGGCGCACTGTGCCATTCTTTATTCTATCCGCTATCGTCACTCCACATACTCTCCTTTACAACCGCATTTCTACAGCGTTTATTCTACTTTCATGCTTCTTCTGCCACACTCAACATTCACTTCCATACATTAATATATAATGTATAATTTTTAATAACACACTTGTCTTAACTTCTCTTGGTATTGTAGTTATTTGATTAATATGAATCGATCACAAATTCTCAACACACGTACAGGACCACTGAATATGCATTTGAGATAGCAATTTGCTGACCGTACATTGTGGCCGCTATTCTTGTATGATTCGGTATCATAAATTCGGTGTAACGTTATTCACGTCAGATTTTGCATAAGGAGAATGTGAGGGAAGTAAGAAGTTGTCCGAGAATCGACAACTGATGGGGAAGAATGGTTCTAGAGACCAAAAACCGGATGTCGCAGCGTAGGTAGGCCTCCCACTAGGTGTACTGACGACAAACTGAAAGGGAAAATCTTTATTTAGCATTGGACGTCTTCTGGCTGATGATGATGATGATAATGAAAATAAGAGAATTGACGAGCGAAGATCGTGGTGCTCCATTAAACCTGTAGAAAATAAGGTATGACAAAGCAAGGGAATCCACGTTTCGGGATCAACTTGTCAGCTGCTGACATATTGAAAGCGACTGCCACAAGCAGTAACGCAATCAAGAACTGACCGGGGCTGACAATTAACATATATATATTTATTTATTATGTGCTTTTAACTGGGGTGTTATTAAATTATAGACCTGAATGAAGTACCTGATCATAGACCATGAGACTGAGGTTAATTTTTTTTGTGACTCTACATCTAGACTCGCCTGATGGTACGCAAGAGGAGGTTCAAAAGGACCGACGACTGCGAAAGACGTCTTGTTTTAAGATTATCTCAATCGCTTTTACTAAGCCAGTCAGAGGTGCTTTATTTACATTTGCTTGAAGGATCCAAGGTTAAACGTTGGAGAGATCACATACATGTGCAGGTAGAGCATTAAAGTTATAAAAATCAGGTTTAAAAATTGGGTTAACGCTGCAAAGCTAGCTCATAATATTGCAGAATAAACCGAATCGAAACGTTGTCGTTTTAACCAAGAATCAGTACACTGGTAACCACTTAACGACGATTGCCTTTGTGTCTTGAGGTGTGTTAGTGAACAATTCAATACAGAAACAAGGTAGGTACTATCACAGTACGTAGACGTAAAAAGAGCCAGTATTTATTGATTTTTTGTGCATAATCATCATCATTAACAGCCAGAAGACGTCCACTGCTGAACACCATTCCGAACGATAAGATGCCAGTTGCATCCACTGTTTATTTGTGACTTTCACTATGTCTTCAGTCCACCTAGTCTGCGTCTTCCGGTATGTGGTTCCCACGTATGGGAAATGTTATAAAGAGAAGGAAGGGGGATAAACGGGGATTTTTTCGTCGAGAACGCTCAGACCTGAGTCTTGTCTGCATTGAACTGAACCAGGTTCTCGACGCCCCAAATGGTAATACAATTAAGAACCCGGTTACAACAGACTCTCTTATATCGGCTATCTCCTGTTTTCCGGCTTCTCGTTTAGGATTATTTAGTACTTAACAAGTAGAATATGTCATCTCTCCGGTTATCCGGTATACTGAATTCATAAGCGTTATTTTCCACACAAACTCAACTGAATATTTAATAAAATTAAAAATTGTACGTAATTTAAACTCGTGAAATGTAATAACAACTCTCAAAACTAAATTTTGTACGTTAGCAAACGATGTGTGGCTAAAAATACAAGCGTTAACATGTTTTTCAGAAAATGTTACATAGAGCACATATAAATAGACACTTCAAACAAGAACTGACTCAGTTTTTACAGTCGTCGGCACTCTTTGACCTCCTCTTGCTTACTATCAGGGTCTAGGTCAGATGTCAAGTCACAAAATTAGGGCGACCGTAGTGTAGTGGCAGTGCAATGGTTACACAAAACGGAGAGCACGAGTTCGAGACCACCCACCGGTACCAATGTATCTTTGATATATGTACTTTGGTTGTCCTGTTTCTATGATACGAGCACTTTAGTAGCTTAGTATAGAAATGTAAATAAAATAAAAAAATACAATAATAAATAATACTCACCAATAAAAAAAAACAATCAATCCATCATATTGTCAATGGGTAGGCAGAGACAATGATTCTGACTCTCGCTTCCTTCACATCCACAATTATCTTCATACAACCTCAATGGTTATGGGAACTATACAACTCAGCTTTCTTGAGAACGTCAACGCTAAGAATTCGCTTTGCAGTTAAGAACGGTCCTGAAACCGGTCGACAAGGTCACGGGACTCTTCCGTGCAATTATTGATAACGTAATTGGGGTACGGGGAGATATAAACAATGTTCATAGTCATTTCTTTGTCGAACAGTCGACTAGTTGGACTTTACCAGACCATATGCGCTTGCCATCTATAACAATTAGGTCCTTCAAGTAAAGCGTAAAAAATTACAACCTAAGTAAAAACTTCCCTTGTTATTAGCGGCATGTATCCAAATAATAAAAAATGTTATAGTTTTTTATAGAAACAGTATTATAAAAACAATGGCGTTTTAAAGTGGAGGCCTATGTTCAGCTGTGGACGCCTTCTGGCTGATGATGATTATGATTATAAAAACAGAACGACCACAGAATGATACTAGCAAGTGATTTTTAACCCGTGTTCGCGAATTGCGTAACCATTGCACTGCCACTACACCACGGTCGCCTTAAATTCTGTAAGTTATTCTATTCGTAACGCTCCCGTTGACCTCTATAGGTATGAGGTCTATGTAACGCGACCACAGTAATGTTACTGAAAACTTTTGTTAAACGCATATAAAAACAACTTTCACCGTTTTATAACTGAAATATGAATATATATGGCGGACATAACGTTTTGCTCGGATTTCACAATTTAGAGAGGTTAGAGTTGTTGTTTACATAGGATGAGTGGAGCGATGAGCGATTGGCACCACGGTGGCAGTGAAATGGCTACGTTAGCCAAATGGCACCGGTTCGAAACCACTCACCGGTACCAATGTTTCTTTTATATATGTACTTTGGTTGTCTTGTTACTATGATACAAGCACTTTAGTAGCTTAGTATAGAAATGTATAATAAAAAATTATAAATAAAATAAAAAAATAATTGGAAACAGTTTTTTCAAGTCGTCGGTCGGTGTCCGTGGATTTCCCCTAGCGATAAGTATGCATTGATAACGATTGTTAATTTAAAATAATGGATCATAGGTGATTGACGAAAGAGATTTATAAAACAGAGGAAGTGTTCCTGCTGTCTGTTTCTCGATGAAATGTTGGTAATTTTTTTACTGTGACTCGACAACTGACTCGGCCTGCCTGATGGAGGTCGAAGAGTGCCGACGACTGAAAAAAACGAGTCTGTTCACAGCTGCCGCAGTCCCCGTCACTATTCCGGCTTAATGTTCAAAATTGTGGATATTCTTATAAAGCAGGGTTTTCAAGTGCTCATAACCATAGAGCTTGTATTAAGAGTATTGTGAATGTGAAGAAATCAAGAGTTCTACCTACAAGATGGCAGAAAATGGCATATATATACATTACATGTATATACATATATGTAATTTGATGTAAATAAACAAAAAAAATATGTCTTGAATTTTCATATAAAATGCGAAGAAACTTTTTCCCCAACCTAATACATCAAGGCACAAATAAAAATAAACTATGCTTGTTCGATAAATCGTCTCTCTTATCGCTCTTCTTGTTACCATAACCGACACATTACAATTGTAGCTAACATTTTCTTCTAAAGTGTGTAGGGGAGAATGGCTAAAGAAGCATTATTGTACAAAACGCTACCCGATTGTACAACGCTGCACGTGTCTCCCCTAACAGCAATTTAATATGCAAAATTCATTCTTATGTCTATTAAGTTAGGGTGCATTTTGTCTTCGCAGTGTTGATTATGTTATTTAAATTTGATGTAGTGTTAGTAAGTGGTATTGAGAGGGAAAATGTAAGCGAAGTTTGGTATTAGTGAGTTATTTTAAACATTTTTTAAATGAGACTGAAAAAAACTGGTTTCTGTCGACTGAAAAGTTCTTCTCGACTGAAAGCCCATGTGTTCTCTCCATTCAAGCGATGCGTAAAGAAGCAACTTTGGCCGCATAGTAACATCGACTGGGGCAGGCGTGAAGACTCGGTTTTTTCAGTCGTCGTCACTCTTAGGCTTACCATCAGGCGGATCGAGGTCAATTGTCGAGTCACAATAAAAAAAATCTACGTTAATAGTGTACAAACAAGCTCTTAACGACTTCATATCCCCCTTTACAGGACTGCTAAATATTATTATACAAAATTAGAAATTAAATTCAACTTTCAGGTATATCTCATAAGGTTTATTTTCCATTGTAAAATGATTATTTGAATCAATGAACGTATGGGGTAGGGAAATGTAGTCAAAATCAAATTGTCACAGTCTGACGGTTCCGGGATTTGAGTCCGAGACTTTTGTGCTTACAAATTAAAACTATCACGTCTCATTGTGTATTTTTATCTATAATACGGTGCTTAATGTTTTTCTACATAAGAGTAGAATTAACGCTGTAGAAATGCGGTCGTTAAGGAGTGTATGTGGAGTGACGATAGCGGATAGAATAAGGAATAGCACATTGCGCGATAGATGTGGTTTGAAAAAAGATGTAGTGACGAGGATTAACAAAGGAATGTTTCGATGGTCGCATGGATCGATGGCACATGGAAAGGAAGGATGAGTGAAAGTAGATTAATGAAAAGAATTTATAAATCTGATATGCATCGATGCGTTAAACAAGGCAGACCCAGGTTGTGCAAGGATTGTGGCAAGTGGCGCTCCATTGTCTCTGCCGATCCCTGTGGGAAAAAGGAGTGACAATTTCATTAATTATTTGATAATTTTTATTGAATCGCGATTAGCCTAATGGTAAGATGAAATAGTGGTAGAAAGTGGTACCCAGTCTGCCGATCCGGGGTAGTACTACCACTTACAAGTATACAGACCGTGAAGTTCCAACCAGGTTCCGGTTCCAATCAGGCCGGCATTGTGAATGTGAGTACTACTTCAATGAATACTACTAGTTATTGAACAGTCACCTTAAATTATAGACCGCACACCAACCTAATATCACGCGGGTGCTATCATATGTCGAGTCACAATGAAAAAAAAACTCTTTTATCAATTAATACTTGATATTTTCAACAAATAACTTACCATCTGTTGATATCAAATCAATACTAACTACTATAATATAGTAACAGAGACGCTGTGCTATCGTAGTACTTGTATCAAAGATACATTAGTTATAATAAAATATATATTTGTAACTTAATTATATACAATGGCCGTAGAGCCCGCCGACAATTCAGCAAATAATAAATCACTTTATATATCAAACGAAAGGCAATAATGGTGAAATCATAAATTTTTCCTAAAGATAAGAAAGATATGGCCCGGTATCCCTCTTTCTTAGGGCCACTATACATTGGCAGAAATTTTAAAATACTTTAACATTGCTTTTTATTAGGTACTAACATAGTTTACCACTCATTGTTACTAACAAATTTCTAATATGTCATCTTGTGATTATGTATGAACTTTTGTTTGAAAAAACAAACTTTTTTATAACTATTATTAAAGTTGAAAATATTTGAGACTTGTAAGCACATGAATGAACGACTGCTAGTTTTTATTATTATTAGGGCTTAAAACATGACAGAACCCTGCCTAATGTTAAGCTGGGGTGCGGACCAAAAATGGAGGCGACATATAAAATACTATAGCGTCCTGATTGAAACAGGCAAGTCACTGCACGGTAAAAGATAAATAATAAGAGAAAAGAAAAAGGCACTAGAAAGAGAAATCGGAGACATCTTCAAGAAAGCTGGGTTGCTTAGCGCCCATAACCGTAGAGCGTGTATTAAGAGAACTGTGGATGTAAAGGAAGCTAGGGGATTGTGTCAGTATCGTGGCAAGTGGCGCTTCATTATCTCTGCCTATTCCTGTGGGAAAAAGGCTTGACAATTTGATTGACTGATTGACTAGGAGATAAAAGAAGGAGATAAAAATAATCTTTGACCTCAAAAACTGTTTTATTTATGGCTGGTATTATTTGATCCCATTTTTTCAAATGTATGGCAGCCCTTCTTTTGTATGTCCTCCCCTCAACTCCGCCCTTTACTGCACTGATAGCTCAAATAATCTTTTTTGGATTTATTCCTGAAAAAAGAAAAACTCCTCCTGAAAACCCATCCCCTATCTTATTGTTGATAAACGTTTACACGTTATATTATTAAGTTTTATTTTGTAGCAAGGGATAGATAGATGAACTGGACTTTTATTAAAATAAACAAATTTTATGCGGCCTACTTACGGGTTTATTTTTGGTTAGTGATTGTACAATTGTGGCCTCTTCGTAGCCACGTTGGCTGCATTTCGGTGAGTGAACTCCTGGTGTCCTGAAATACAGGTTTTCACCAGTCAAAATACAAAAAAAACTCTCGAAACTTTGGAATAATGAAAAAATAATAAAAAATAAACGCTATAGTGAGTCGTTTAATAATCAGCGAATAGTAGGCAATAGTAAGTGAAAGTAGATTGACGAAAGGAATTAATAAATCTGATGTGGATGGATGCGTTAAACAAGGCAGACCAGAGGGTATTTTCCAACCAAATCGGAGACGTCCTCAAGAAAGCTGAGTTGTCTAGTGCCCATAACCGTAGAGCTTGTATGAAGAGAATTGTGGATGTGAGGGAAGCGAAGGAGTTGTGTCAGGATTGTGGCAAGTGGCGCTCTATTGTTTTTGCCTATTCCTGTGGAAAAGAGGCGTGACCATTTCATTAATTGATGTATCAGTGTACACGCATAAGAGCGCTTTAATTTTTTTTATTGTGACTCTATCTTGACTTGCCTGCTAGTAAGCAAGGGGTGATCTAAGAGTGCGGACGACATAATATAGAAGCTAAATGTATCATAGGCGACCGTGGTGTAGTGGCAGTGCAATGGTTACGCAAACCAAGAGCACAGCTTCAAAACCACTTGCCGGTACCTATGTATCTTTGATATATGTACTTTGGTTGTCGTGTTTCTATGATACAAGCACTTTAGTAGCTTAGTGTAGAAATAATAATAATAAATACGTTCTAAAAAGAGAGCATAGTTAAAAGCACACCAAATCCCTTATAATCTGGTAGTAAGTATCTTTGCATTTTACGACTCAAAATGACTGTCACTCATCAAATTCTCTTATCTACGTGCCAACAGATTCTCAAGTAATTTACTTAATATTAAGATAAGTAGAAGATTTACTTACACTATATTTTATGATTTAGTTTCAGACGTAGACTGTATTTATTTTTATAAGCTTTTTATTTAGTTATTTAGCCAATCCGGGGTAGTACTCGTACCACCACTTACAAGTGTAGAGACCGTCAAGTGACTTTTCCAAGTTGCCTGTTTCAACTAGATCAGCATAGTGGATGCCTTATTAAATTGTGGTGGCAACATCAGACGGTGTGCTGACATGATATGGCGTGTCACAATAAAAAAAATGATACTTAAAAATATACTCGTATAAGCTTCTCCGTGACCACGATGGCTGCAAAGCTCTTGAAACGTCGGAAAAATACAAAATTGTATTATCAATAGTCACGCCTTGGATAGGAAGAGACAATGGAGCGCCACTTGCCACGATCAAGACACAACTCCCTCGCTTCCTTCACATTTACAATTCTCTTTATACAAGCTCTATGGCCCCATAAATTGTACTATGAGTAAAATCAAAAACAAAATATACGCGATAGAAAGCCGCATAAAATTTGTTTAATTGTATGATCAATGTTCGCGCAAAATCTAAGAAAATGCTGCAAAGTATGTGCTTAATTAGGTAAAATACCTACTGGCAAATTTGAAAAATAAGCAAGACACTAAAATGCAGACGGATAAGGGGAGGTCGGCCAAAATGGAGCGAGGGGGAAGTTATGATCGCGAGAAAATTTCGCAGGATTGCTCATAACGACCTTGTGTCCCCGCCGAATGCTGTGTATTTATTGCTGACTTCGCAGTTCTTGAAGAAGGTGCCTTAATGGTAAATTTTACTTCCGTTCTGTTACTTAGTTATTAAAGTGTATAGACATATTGTTATAGTCTATAACATATGACAGTACTACGTTCATTTGTAACCTGAAGTGCGATTTTTACTGCGGTTAAATGATATTATACACTATACCGACCTAGTTAGAACGAGTAACTTTCAAGCTGATCCCGAAATTTTGCTTTATAGTCTTTATACTTATCATTAGTACTTTTTTCAGTACTACTTTTTTATAATACATATTGCTTTAATAATAATTTAATGAAATAACTAATAATACGACTAGTATACAAAACACGATGATTTTAAAATCGTAATTCGATAAATAAAAATAAAATTTAATACACAAATAGAGGGTGACGATTTATTTATTGTGGCTCGACATATGACTATACCTCCCTGATTTTAAGCTAGGGTGCGGTCTGTGAATGGAGGCGATGGATACAATAGTTATATAACTGCAACTACTAATCTGTAACTCTGAATTTAATTTACTAATGCCATGATTTAAATAGCATAATTTTCTCAACAACAAATAGATAAATATATATTAATGAATTTAAAAACAATTATGCGGCTTACTATCGCGTTTATTTTGGTTATTGATTTTACAATTATTCCGCGAAACGGCTTAGCAGCTATCGTGGTCACGGAGAGCCATCGTCTCAATAACCAAAATAAACGCGATAATAAGCCGCATAAAAATTATTCATGTAAAATGTAAGAAATTACGAAAAATTATATTTTTATCTATGTCATTAGCGAAAAAGGCCAACGAAATATATTATCTGTTTATTAAACAAAATGGCCATAATTCCATTTGACCCAACTGTAAAACGCAGGTGTGTACCAGCACATCTCTTTATTTTAATTACCCCACAACATGGGGCGGTAATAAAAAGGCAATTCGTAACACATCGCTCGGGCGGGGGCAGACAGATAAAAAATTACCACTTAAAGCCTCGCAGCATGGGTGTGCTTTTAATCCGAAAATTGGCACGTACCGGCAATATTTCAGATTTTCGATAAAATTTAGCCACAGATATGCTATATACGAGCGTGTTTTTTTTTCATTTACTTTTTATTGTTAGCAATCGGTGGTTAAGTCCTGGGTTCGATTCCAACTCTGACTCGACACTGACCTCAACTTGAACAATCCAACGGAAGGGCCTAAATCCAAGAACGCCAACGACTGAAATAAACAACACAGTTATAGTAAAAGCGACTGTTATCTAAGTCGTTTTTACTATGCCGGTCATAAAGGTTTTTTTACGTATCGACATTGAAGTAATGAGGAAACCACAGGGGCAGCTACTAAAAGCATTCCACTTGCTAATAATCAACAAAGAAACGACAGGCTGAACCATTGATAAATCGAATGCTCAATCTTTGAAGCAAGGTGTGAAAAGGCATAGTGCGCCGTCACTTGGATAACAGTCGCTTTTACTATAACTGTGTCGTTTATTTCAGTCGTTGGCGTTCTTGGATCTGGACCCTTTCGTTGGATTGTTCAAGTCGAGGTCAGTGTCGAGTCAGAGTTGGAATCGAACCCAGGACTCAACCACCAATTGCTAAAAATAAAAAATGAGGCAGCTATAAATTAAATAGATTTATAGTCGTCGCACCTTCTTCTAATCAATCTTTTTTCCCACAGGGATTGGTAGAGTCAATGGAGTACCACTTGCCATGATCATGAGACAAATTACATCCATCATTCTCATTATCTCATTCTTGAGGGTATCTTAGATTTGGTTAGAAAACACCCAAATCAAATCAATCAAATTGTCACGCCTTTTTCCCACAGGAATAGGCAGAGACAATAGAGCGCCACTTACCACGATCCTTACACAACTCCCTTGCCACCTCAATTCATCCACAATTCTCCACATACAGGCCCTGTGGTTATGGGCACTAGGCAACTTAGGTTTTTTTAAGGATGTCTCTGTTTTGGTCGGAGAACACTCTCCTGGGCACCTGTCTGCCTTTAACGCATCTATCTACATCAGATTTATAAATTCCTTTCGTCAATCTACTATTACTCATCCTTTCGATGTGCCCGAACCATCGAAGCATTCCTTAACCTTGCAATCAATAAAAATATGGATTAACAAGCTGGTATTACTAGTGCCTTTAACCACAGAATTGTATAAAATATGTGTATGTGAAGGAAGCAGAAGAGTTATGTCAGGATTATGGCATGTAACAAATGGAACCACGTTTGATAAATGTCATTCAATTATGGTGAATGTAAAAGATTATTTAAATTTAATATATAAAATGGAGGCTCACATTTAGCAATAATGTTCTGTAAATACAAAGGCTCTAAATATATATTCATGTTGATCTCTGAAAGAATGAATGAAAGGTCCGAGAACACAATACAATTGGCTGTAAATTATGGAAGAGGAGTGTTCTTTATATGTTTTATTTTATTTTATATTTCTATACTAAGCTACTAAAGTGCTTGTATCATAGAAACAGGACAACCAAAGTACATATATCAAAGATACATTGGTACCGGGTGGGTGGTCTCGAACTCATGCTCTCGGTTTGTGTAACCATTACCCTGCCACTGCACCACGGTCGCCTTAAATTTTATATTGTGACTCGACATATGACAGCACCCCTTATGTGAAGCGGGAGTGCGAATGAATGGAGGTGACTTTTACTACAGTTAAATAACTGTAAGTAGCAGTCACATCTACTATGTCGGCTTAGTTAGAACTGGCCACTTACAAGCTGATTCTGAAACGCGACTAAGTCACTTCATGGTCTGTATACTTGTAAGTGGTATATCTGGCACCAGTGCCTACCACTCTTTTAAGTGTTAAAAGTGTAATAAAAATAAAGGTACTTTTTAATAATTATTTCTAAATGAGCGTCTTTCTTTATTGCTTATATTTGTAATATTTTTTTATCATTTAACGAGGGAGATATTTGCTCCGTGTCTAGTCTGCCCATACGCATCCATCCACATTAGATTTATAAATTCCTTTCGTCAATCTACCTTCATTTATCCGTTCCATGTACCCAAACCATCGAATCATTCCTTTGTCAATCCTGGTCCTTATATCTTTCAAACCACATCTATCTTGCAATGTGCTATTTCTCATTCTATCCGCTATTCTCACTCCACATACACTTCCTAATGACCCCATTTCTACAACGTTGATTCTACTCTCATTCTTCTTCTGTTACACCCAACATTTACTTCCATACATTAATGTAGAAACAAGTACATTATGATGAACAGTCATCCGTGATTTTTTGGACATACTCATTATACTTTGGATGGCACTGTACTTACATACACATGTACGAGTATTGTAACAACGATTACTTATATATAGGTGATGTAGAGGTCAGCGAACTCTGGAGTCCCTGCAACTACGCAGAGACATGGCGGCTAGGTAGCTGACCTCTTTTTCTCTACCTACCTTTTTCCTATCTCGTCCTTTTGTACCCGTAATACCCGCACAGGTCGGGGAAAGCATCCGCATTCTATGGACCAAATCGGCAGTCAAAATTAAACGTATTTTCTTTGTTGAACAATTGACAAGTGGAATGATTTGCCAGTCTCTCTCTCGCAAGCGATGCGTGAAGAAGCACCTTAGGCTGGCATAATGACGGCGACTGATGCAGCCGGGAAATAACTCCGTTTTTTCAGTCGTCGTCACTCTTGGACCTCCTTTTGCTTATTTTCAGGCGGGTCGAGGTCAAATGTCGTGTCATAATAATAATAAAAAATGAAAATCAACAATAAAAAAAGCTGTCTCCTTAGTTTGTTATCTTTAATAGCACCCTATTCGCAAAATAAATAATGAAAAACAACGCGAATAAATTTAATCTGAACGTTTAGCCCCAGTCTCCCCTTTCCCAATGGAAACTCGATATCTTAATATAATCAATCTTGCGGAAAGATTTGTCTGTGAGGAATGAAAGAAGAGTAGCTTGTTTTTCACATACTAAATTAGGTTTTTCGACTTAGGATTAGTTTTAATACCATTTTTGGCATAGTTCTGTTTAGGTTGACTGAGACAAACCTAAACAGAAACAGAATCTTTTTTTATTGTGGTCTATTAATGGAGGAGACTACTAGTATAGTAAACTAAACTGCATGTAGCAGTCGTATCCACTATGCCGGCCTAATTGAAACCCTCTACTTACAAGTCTATTCTGAAACGCGAAAAAGTCACTTCACGGTCTGTTTACTTATAAGTGTGCCTACCACTCTTGAAAAATCGTGGCAAGTGGCGATCCATTGTCCCTGCCTATCCCTGCGGCAAAGAGACGTGACGATTTATTGATTGATATGTTTTTGCATCCGTGTGTAAGTAAGACACCTTATTTATTGGGCAAAAATAATATTTTCTTTATCTCGGTACGCTGTATCTACCCCTAAGATTAATGATATGAAAAAGTGGTATTATTGAAAAATTATCCCTCTGAAACATTCGTCATATATCAATCAGGGAGACTGTTTCCTGAAAACACTCTTTTTTCATGGTGATGTATCTTTTTCATGAATGAAAGATAAATAACACATTTTCTCTTTTTGTATAGTTATTACTTTTATTTACATTTCTATATTAAGCTACTAAAGTGCTTGTATCAAAGAAAAAGGCCGACCGAAGTACATATATCAAAGATACATTGGTACCGGCAAGTGGTTTTGAACCCGTGCTCTCGGTTTGCGTAACCATTGCACTACCATTACACCACGATCGCTTTATATCATTTAATCAATCAAATTGCCACGCCTTTTTCCCACAGGGATAGTTAGAGACAACGGAGCGCCTCTTGCCACGATCCTGACACAACTCCCTCGCTTCCCTCACATCCACAATTCATTTTTATACAAGCCATATAATTATAGGCACTAGGCAACCCAGCTTTCTTAAGGATGTCTCCAAGTCGGAAAACACTCTCATGGGCCTGCCTTATAAATTCCTTGTCACGACATCTTCTTTCAAACCACTTATAGTATCAATTAAAATTATTAAATATAAATGTAATGATACAAATCCTTGCTCCGGAATTGAACCCAGGACTTTACGTCAAGCGGGTCAACTAAATCTTTGTGCTAGGTGTGAGGTTAGGAAATCTTAGGAAGGTTAGGTAAGAGATGAAGATGGGACTTGAACCAAGATCTTCGAGGAAATATATCTAAAACGTTATATAAACGTATTTAGCACAATTTTTTGTATACCTTTCTACATGATTGTATGGGAAAATCTTAACCTATATTTTCTTCAATATAGAAATTTTTACATGCAAAAAACATCCCTATGTCGCTTCAAATAAAGATTAATTTCGCATAATAAAATCCGATACTGAAAAACTGTTATTGAGTTACTTAGCAAACCATTTTAGTTTTTATGTTTTAAACGATAAAGTTTAAATTCATATACACGACGCTTAGACCATTTTTCTTTTGAACCCTATTATATTATGATAGGAATATGACTTTTATGGTATAGGAAATAAGTATAAAAATTGTAAGGTGTTTTTATAAGGTAGTTTTGTATAGGAGAATATTAATTGTGGGAAAGAGCATTGTTCTGCGACCTTCGGTTGTTAAGGCCATCGACCTGAATGTCTTGTGGCAGAATAGAGCCTATAAGATCCTCAGCCTCAGGTTTGATTCCCAGTTTTGACAGATTTTTATTATTTTTTTTAAAGCTCAATATATGAAAGTGAAGTGAATGAACGGAGGAGACTGCTACTACAGTTAAATGACTGCAAGTCGCATTCACTATGCTGGCCTAGTTTGTACTGGCACCTAATAGTTACACCTTTGGCCGGCATAGTGACGGCGATTGAGAAAGCCGTAAACAAACTTTTTTTTCAGTCGTCGTCACTCTTGGACCTCCCCTTGCTTATCATTAGGCGGTTAGAGGTCAGCTGTCGTTACAATAAAAAAAAACTACGAATATTTGTTAATAATTAAATTAAGGCAGACCTTAACTAAAATATAATATTTAATCTTATTGTGAAGAAATTTGCTCCAGCTAGGAACCGAACCCAGGACATTACGCGTGGTGTATTAAACAATGCTCTAGCTTTGTCAAATAAATTCTTTGCAACAAATCTTTAGTCGGAACCGGAATCGAACCCAGGATTGTTGTGTTAATCAACGTGCCAAGCGAGTCGTGCTCGACTTACCCAAAAGTTAGATAGGAAAATAGTTTTCCATCAAGTCGTATTTGCTTAGGCTCTTGCATACACAATGTAGTCACTTAGAATAACCATCTGTCCTTTGTAAACATTCCCGAGGAATTCAGCCATCTTCGTATTCTTATATGATCCGATTCCTGTTGACCGGATCGAGGCGAGCAAACTATTCGGCGTCTTCCCATCCTATACAGTTTTTTACAGTTTGAAATTCAAGTTTATACTCTTGCAAATAAAAATGTAGTCACTTGTAATAACCAGGTAATCCGAATTCTGTAGACCGGATCTAGGCGAGCTAAACGATTCGGCGTCTTCCTATCCTATACAAAATCATTTGTCTGCTGTTTGGCATTAAAGTTTCGCATATAAAAATGTAGTCGCTTAGAATAACTATCTGTCATTTGTAAACATTCCCGAGGAATTTAGTCATCTTTGTACTTATTATAATCCGAATCCGGTTGACCAGATCGAGGCGAGTTAAACTATTCGGCGTCTTCCCATCCTATACAGTTTTTTCACAGGTTGAAATTAATGTTTAGACTCTTGCATTCTAAAAAGTGGTACGCCGATCCGGGGTAGTACCACCACTTACAAGTATACAGACCGTGAAGTGAGTTGGTCACGTTTCGGGATCAGCTTGTAAGTTGCCGGTTCTATCTAGGCCGGCATAGTGGATGTGATTGCTACTCACAGTTATTAAATTGTATTAGCAGTGACATTTATTCATGGACCACACTTCGGCTTAACATCAAGCGGGGTGCTGTCATATGTCGGGTCACAATAAAAAAAAATGCAGTTACTAAGAATAACCATCTTTGTAAACGTTCCCGAGGAATTCAGCCATCATAGTACTTAATATAATTTGATTCCTGTTGACCAGATCGAGGCTAGCAAACGATTCGGCGTCTTCCCATTTTATACAGATTTTATTCACAGTTTGGAGTTTAAGTTTAGGCTCTTGCATTTAAAAATGTAGACACTTTGAATAAACATCTTTCTTTTGTAAACATTCTCGAAGAACTGTTGACGGGATCTAAGCGTATTCCCACCCTGTTCAGGGCTAGTTGGAACCCGCAACTTACTAACAAGTGTACAAGCTAATCCCAAAAAAGCGACTAAGTCACTTTACGGTGTCTATAATTGTAAGTGATGGTACTACCCCGGATTGACAGACTGGGCACCACTGCCTACCACTTTTAAAATAAGATAAAATCTACTAATGTATTTATCAAATCAAAGGGAAAAAAGAATTAAAATGAACAATATCTTTGATAATGACGTTGAATGGCTCCAAAGGGGGGGAAAAGTAGAAAATGTTGCCTTCGATTCTATTTATTTGAAAAAAATAAAGAAATAATGGCTTATTTTTATCTGGAGATAGACTTTTTGTATTGTTACTTAACCTGATGACGTCACAATACATATGATTGTGACGTCATCTGTCCTGTACATTTTTTAATTTTAATTGTGACTCGACATATGGACAGCACCCTACTTGATGTTAAGCCGAAGTGTGGTCCATGAATGAATATCACTGCTACTACAATCCAATAACTGTGAGTAGCAATTACATCCACTATGCCGGTCTAGATGGAACCGGCAACTTACAAGCTGATCCCGAAACGTGACCAAATCACTTTACGGTCTGTATACTTGTAAGTGGTGGTACTACCCCGGATCGGCAGACTGGGTACCATTGCCTAAAGATAAGCACTTGTCTCATGATAAGCAATGGGAGACCAAATATCAAAACTGTGGCAAAGTCGCATTTCGGTATCAGCTTGAAAGTTGCCGGTTCTAACTAGGCCGGCATAGTGGATGTGACTATTACTTACAATTTAACTGTAGTTGCAGTCACCTCCTATTATGGCTTAACATAATGCGGGGTACTGTCATATGTCGAGCCACAATAAAATTTGCCTTTTTATCTCGACAATTTACCCATGTTTTCTCCCTATCCTATCCTATCCTGTACTATCCTGTCCTATCCTATCCTATCCTATCCTATCCTATCCTATCCTATCCTGCCCTATCTTATAATACCTCGGATACTTAAATCGAAACGTAATTAAGCATTCTGGTCGGCTTAGTGACAGCGACTGGTGCAGCGTAAATTGGTTGATTCAGTCGTTGGTATTCTTGACTTCCTTTTAGGAAAGTCATTACAAAAATAAACAGTTTGACTCCATATAAATTTAGCGATAATGTGTTTTCGTTACCATAACGAGTTTCAATACAGAATCGAAATGCTCTTTAAAAATAAATAAAAGGATTTTTCCTTTTGAATTAAGTCAAAGAAAAAACCCCAAAAAGAAACGCAATTTGAACATTGTCTCTTACAGGTTAACATTTAACCCTCTTTTTTTTAAGTTTCTTTAACAAAAATAAATACCAAATTGTAAGAATTATTATATAAATAGATTTTCCATTATAGATTTCCATTCTTTGTCATTTATTGCGTTGCGACCTAGCGCAGTTATTAGGGCAACCGTGGTGTAGTTAGTAACAGGAAATGGTTACTCCCACCAAAACCACTCGTATCAATGTGTATATATATATATATATATATATATATATATATATATAGCTACTAAAATGCTTGTATCATAGAAACAGGACAACCAAAGTACATATATCAAAGATACATTGGTACCGGTTTTGTGTAACCATTGCACTGCCACTACACCACAGTTACCTATTTTCTTTGGTCGTCCAGTTTCTATGACATTCTGTTTTAGTAGCTATGTAGAAATGTAAAAGAAGTTTGTGTTTTTTGGTCAATCAAAGAGTCACACAACTTTCTTGCTTCCTACACATCTGCAATTTCCGTGACACAAACTCTACGGTTATATGCACAGTCTTTTCAAGAACGTTCCTTTTTTATCAATCAATCAAATTGTCACGCCTTTTTCCCACAATGGAGCGCCACTTGCCACGATCCTGACACAGCTCCCTCGCTTCCTTCACAATTATAATTCTCTTCATACAAGCTCAATGGTTATGGGCACTAGTAATTCTATTTTTTTTTTGAGGATGTCTCCGATTTGGTCGGCGAACACCCTCCTAGGCCCTCCTAGGCCCTCCTTTTTTAATATAGTAAATAATTGTTGAAATTATTTGTTATTATATAAATAATTTCAAAGGTGAGGTAATTCTTGGTAATTCTAAGGCTAGGATTACCAAGAATCACTTAAAATTAATGGCATGATTGAAGTAGTAGAAATTGTAAATTAGAAATCGATTCTTTATTTGAATTCTTAGAACAATTACTAAGGTCTAAATATATCTTAGGATTAATAAAGTTGTATAAATGCTCAGTTTATCTACCTAATAATTTAAATACTATATTATATTTAAAATTGTTATCGATATATGACAGCACCCTTCATGATGTTAAGCTGGAGTGCCACTATTCTGGCCTAGTTGGAACCAGCAACTTACAAATATCAAGTTAAATTCCCACGCCTTTTCTTACAGGGATAGGCAGAGACAAAGTAGCGCCACTTGCCATGATCCTGACCCAACTCCCTCGCTTTCCTCACATCCATAATTCTCTTCATACAATCTTTACGGTTATGAGCACTAGGCAACCTAGCTTTCTTGTGGATGTCTCTACTTTTACTCATCCTTTCTACGTGCCGATGCATTCCTTTATCAATCCTTGTCACTACATCTTTTTTTGAACCACTTACAAACTAATCCAAGACTTTACGGTCTGTACACTTGTTGGTCTTTCTAGGTGGAAACCTTGGTGTGAGTGGACCATGTATACTAATTCTGGGCAGTGGTACAACCTTAAAAAAGCGGCTAAATGCGAGTCGGACTCGCCCATGAAGGGTTCCGTAGCAGCAAGTAACATAATATAAAAGTTCTTGTAGTTCGTTGTAACTTTGATCGATTTTTATATTTGAGGTGATTGAATGAAAGGTAAATTGTGATTTACGATTAATGATGTATTAAAAAAAACTGCTTACAATGCTCGTTTAAACCAATTTTCGGTGGGAGTTTGCATGGTAATGTACATCATATATTTTTTTAGCTTTAAGTCTCTTATTTTAAAAGTTATAGGCCCACCCCACACATTTTACAACTTTGGAAGTGTCTCTCGCGCAAACTTTTCAGTTTAGCTAAAAATGATATTAAAAACATCAATATCATTTTTGAAGACATATCTATAGATGTATGGGTTTGATAAAAAAAATAATTTTTGAGCTTCACCCCCAAAATTTATTGTTTTATTTTTATTTTTGTGTGAAAATTATAATGCGGTTCATAGAATACATCTATTGACCAAGTTTCAACAGTATTCTTATAGTTTCGGAAAAAAAGTGGCTGTGACATACGGACGGACGACAGACAGACTTGACGAATCTATAAGGGTTCCGTTTTTAGCTATGGAACCTTAAATACATCAGTTTTAATTAGTTTTTTCTCGCATATTCACTCCAAGTTTAAGGTAAGTGAGCTCGTGTGAACCCCATTGTTTTATCTTATGTATATAAATTAGCTTAAGGTAAACAGACTGTTACGGCCATTTGAATATTTAACACTACACGTTATTATTGTTGAATTAACATAAAAATAAGCAGTTTTTTTTTTTTTTTATTGTGACTCGACATATGACAGCACCCCGCTTGATGTTAAGCCAAAGTGTGATCCATGAATGAATGTCACTGCTACTACAATTCAATAACTGTGAGTAGCAATCACATCCACTATGCCGGCCTAGATGGAACCGGCAACTTACAAGCTGATCCCGAAACGTGACCAAATCACTTCACGGTCTGTATACTTGTAAGTGGTGGTACTACCCCGGATCGGCAGACTGGGTACCACTGCCTACCACTCTTATACAGGCAAATATTTGCTCCAGGTCTGCGAATCGACCGCGTAACTCTAAAGTCAATGAGAATGAGCTTCGTTTTGACAGTTAAATTCAATTAATGAGCCTGAAAATTAAAATTATAAAGCTTAATAATTGAGCTTTATAACATACTAAATATCGATATTCATTTTAATTAGGAGTTCAATCTCATTGAAACTCATTGTCCGAATGAATACAAGTTGTTTTTTTCCACTAACTGCGACCGTTTTTTACACTAACTTATTAACAAATAGCAATGAATTTCATTTTTATTCCCATTGACGTTGTTTAAAAGCCGGAGTAGTACCACCACATTTAAGTACACAGACCGTGAATGACTCGTGTTTCGGAATTAGCTCGCAAGTTGCTTGTTCCAAAAAAAGGGATGGATATTTTCTTCGGGTCTGGTTATAAAAGAGTGGTAGGCAGTGGTACCCAGTCTGCCGATCCGGGGTAGTACCACCACTTACAAGTATACAGACCGTGAAGTGATTTGGTCACGTTTCGGGATCAGCTTGTAAGTTGCCAGTTCCATCTAGGCCGGCATAGTGGATGTGATTACTACTCACAGTTATTGAATTGTAGTAGCAGTGACATTCATTCATGGACCACACTTTGACTTAACATCAAGCGGGGTGCTGTCATATGTCGAGTCACAAAAAAAAAGTAGGCCGGCATAGTATATGCGACTGCTACTTACAGTTATTCAATTGTAGTAGCAGTCACCTCCATTCATAGACCGCACTTCAGCTTAAAATACTTAAAAGCTGCTACAAATAAAGCCAGTTTTTCAAACCATAGAAATATTCATTGAAATGATTTTCCCACCCTCAAATAAAATGTTAAATGAATTGGAACAACAAGGGGTAGGCAGTAATTTAGTTAATCGTTTTAGATAATATATGTCTTTGATATGCAAATGTTTTACAGATTATAAAGTCTTTAATTTAAGTTGGAGTTTAAGAACAAGGGGTGAAGTTTACAAGTGATCTTTAAATAATTTTCTTTGTGTTTTTAAAATAAAACCTCATGACTTTTACTCAAACGGGATGGCAGATCTACTTGGAATATCAATTTTTTTGAGGCTAGACATATGATCGCACCGTAACTAATTTTGAGCTGGAGTGTGGTCCAATAGTCTGTTCCTTTGCTTCTTAATTCATGGGCATTTTTCATTTATTTATTGTCTTAACCTCGACATGCTTAATGGTGAATAAGGGGAGTTTTTTTTGTATTGTGACACGACATTTGATCTCAACCCGCCTGACCGTTTTTTTTTTATTTCCTGGCATTTTGGACGTCTCCCTCCATCCTATAACCTTGGATCCTTTAACCGATGCGTGAACCGTTCAAACGTTCTTCACCTTTGGCCGGAGTAGTGACGGCGACTGGGGTAGCCGTGAAGGCTCGGTTTTCACAGTGGTCGGCACTTTTAGACCTCTTCTTGCTTACCATCAGGCGGGTCGAGGTCAAATGTCGAGTCAGAATAAAAAGAAAGAGTGCCGACGATTAAACAATCTTATTCAGTTTACGGTTGCCACAGTCGCTATCACTACGCCGGACATTTTCATGACGAGAACGCATTTCCGCGAGTCATGGAAAAAAAAAGAATTATTTGGATTCTTTTTATCTAGCAGGGGAAAAATTAAATCGGTTAATAATAATGATACTGTACGTTATAAAATCATGAATAAAATACGAAAAGTTATTTTATATATCAGGTTTTTTTGAAACAAGCTTAATTGTCTAACTTAACTCTGAAACAAAGCTGTTGAAAAATTGTATTCACTTTTTTCAATTTAATCTTTTTATATTGTTTTAAAACGACCTTTAATTTTTGACCCCTTCTTTAATTTGATTTAAAAAAAATTTAAAATGCCTTTAACTCTCCTTGGACCTTCTCTTGCTTATCAAAAGGTGGGTTGAGGTCAGATGTCGTGTCATAATAAAAAAAATTAACCTAGTTCACACCTCGTTTATTCACTCCCCTGACACCCGGACCACAGATCGGAAGAAACATCCGCATTTTGTCGAACAAACCGACAGTTAAACAATTGATAACTTTAATACGTTATAAGCTCATGTGTTCTTCTCATCCATCTCATCTTGGATAAGTACTTTAGGTAAAGCGTGAATGAGCACCCTTGGCCGGCATTGTGACGGCGACTGTGAAAACAGTAAACTAGGTAATACTGGCCTTTGGCGTCTCCTTATAATTAGTTACGTCGAGGTTGTTACGTGTGAGATGTATTGTCTGTTAAAAGATTCATTAGATTAAGGCAGGGATCTTCGATGATTCTATTTTGAGGTACTTTTGACGATCAAATAACTATACTTCTTGAAATATTATTGATTCAAAAAGAATATATGTTTAAAGAAGAATTGCTCAAAAAAAAACTTTTTTAAACAGAATTTAAAAATGCTCTATATTTTAGTAGTTTTGACTTCTAAGTTCTCGGTTTTTTTAATTTTCTATTTGATTTTTTTCGTAAATATCAAATATGAAATTAGACACTTAATCGGCTAGATACTTAATTTAATACACGGTTTTCTGAAAATTAGCAAAATGTGTTATAAAAGGTAAACTGTTTGTACGAAAAACATCTCACGCTCAAGAGTGATTTGCAAATCTCAACCTTATTTCGCCTAAAAGACGTTTTGTGTGTGTAGTGTAGTGTTTTTGTTATATAAAAAAAGGTCAAATTTAAGAGGTCATAAGCGTACTTTTTAGAGTTCAAACGAAAGTCACAATAGGGTCGTATATATTGTAATGGATCCAGATTAAATTTTAATTGAAAAATATTTGTCACTGTACAAACAAAAAGGTTTTTTTTCATAATAATAAAATACGATAGCAGAAAAAAACATTTGTGCTTTTTACGGCTTTTTTAAGCGTAAAAATGTTATTTTGTTTCTCTTTTATAGGTTAAAAGTTAAATTGAACTTCGCTTTATAGTTAGTGCTTTTGTTCACAAATCAAAGGTGAGAAGAAGTATAAAACAGAGATTAAGGAGTGGTAGGCAGTGGTGCCCAGACTGCCAATCCGGGGTAGTACCACAAGTTATAAGCATAATCATCATCAGCCAGAAGGCTTCTACTGCTGAACATGAAACATAGAGGTCCGGTTGCTCGTGATTTTCGTTGGAGGCCTGATACGCTGCGTCTGCCGGTTCGTGGTCTCCACTCTAAAACTTACAAGCAGATACAGACCGTGAATTGACTTAGCTGCGCTTCGGATTCCAATTAGGCCGGCATAGTGAATGCGACTGCATACTTACAGTTATTTAACTGTTAACAACAATCGCCTCCATGGACCGCACTCCAGTCTGACATCAGACGGGGTGTTATCATATGTCGAGCCAGAATAAAAAAAAACTAAATTAATTAATCCTTTGTTAAGGTAATTGTATAGGATGAAATCGACCCTTTAGACCTTATTAATCGTAACTTGATATGAAAAAGGTGGTAAGTAAAATCATTGTCTTCCTAATTAGGTCAGGAAATATAAACACGTAAGGGGGAAAAAATAAATCTCATTTCTCAATAGAAAATAGTACCCCAACACCTAAATTGAGAATAATATTCGTACAGGATAACAACCTTTGTGCTGTAAGGATTAGGTGTGAAAATTCTTTGAAAGGCTTCAGGTATGACGTGTTGTAGGGATGTTGTTTGTTTTAGTTCTTTTTGCAATATTACCAGTTTTTTTTAAATAAGTTAAAGCGTCTTTTAGGTCATTGATTTATATAAATCAAGGCGACAGCGGTGTAGTGGTAGTGCAATGGTTACGCAAACCGAGAGCACGGGTTCAATACCACTTCACGGTACCAATGTATCTTTGATATTACTTTGGTTATCTTGTTTTTATGATTTAGCACTTAAGTTTTGAATGAAAAAAAAATTGGTCAATCAGACCGAGAGTGGACTCATATGCCATGAAACCCCGGTACAAAACCACTTGCCGGTATAGTGGATGTTTCAACTAGGCCGGTATAGTGCATGTGACTGCTACTTACAGATACTTAACTCTAGTAGCATTCAACTCTATTTATGGACCGCACTCCAGCTTAACATCAGGTAGGGAGCTGTAATATGTCGAGTCACAATAAAAACAAAAACTTTTTTTGTGAAGGTACACATAATCTTGACGTTAGTGCGTTTTGCTATCTACGATAACCTTAGGATATTTTTTACTATTAAAAAAATAGAAAATATAACTATAGAAAATAATAAAAATAGAAAAAAAATTATTTACCCTCCCAACAACATAATGAAAGCAAGTGGTAACATAACACGAGCGAGTGTATAATAACAATAATGCATGTTTTGTTACATTTTACCCTTTGTGTCGTGTTACCCCACTCTCCCCTATTCAATGGATTGGAACTGAAGGGTTCTAATATAAAATGACGACATTAAATTAGTGAGAGTAGAAAATTATTATGATTACAGATAAGAATTATGTCTCATTATTAAACTTAACAATCAATCAATCAAATTGGCACGCCTTTTTCCCACAGAGATAGGCAGAGACAATAGGTAACGTCACGATCCTGACACAACTCCCTTGTTTCCCTTACATTTACAATTCCTATCATACAAGCTCTATGGTTATAAGCACTAGGCAACCCAGCTTTCTTAAGGATGTATCCGATCAATCAATCAATCAAATTGGCACGCCTTTTTCCCACAGAGATAGATAGAGACAATAGGTAACTTGTCACAGTCCTGACACAACTCCCTCGCTTCCCTAACATCCACAATTCCTTTCATACAAGGTTATTAAGCACTGGGCAACCGAGCTTTCTTAAGGTTGTCTCTGATTTGATCGAAAAACACCCTCCTGGGCCTGTCTTATTAACGCATCTATCCACATCAGATTTATAAATTTGCATTATCCTGACACATTCTCCCTTCTTCACATTCACTTAAAATTATTTATTTTAACCATGATTATAGAAAATAATATCCTAGAAAATCAAACTTATTTTAGGAATTTTATTTATTTATAGAAGGTTAAAAACATATTTTCCTTTTTATTTTCCTCGACTTTTTTTAATTAAAATTATAATTTATATTTATAACAACTAAACTAAGTATATAATATAGCTTAGTAAAGAAATCTCTGTCGACCCAAAATGCCTATAAAGATCTCGAAAATATTGTGCTAAAAAGTTGTCTTACCTAATCACCAATGTGATAACGTTTTCTACTTTATATAATACGTGTTATTCCGATGTATATAAGCAATATTATTGTAAAGTTTCATTAAAATTAAAACTAAATTAATATCATTGCAAAATGAAATTAAAACATAGTTTCATTTTACAATGATTTTGTAAGTAAATAGTTTATTAGTTTTTATTATATTATTATTTTTTGTGTGTTTAATTTATATGTTCAATTTGTATATTAATTAGTATTTAAGTTTTTTTTTTGTAAATGTATATAAATGCATGCTGTGTTTATCTTTAACTAAAATAACACTTAGATTTATGATCATTTTGTAATTATTACGTTAAGTGATTGCTCGTATCAGTGTATATTTTGTTGATGACCCATAAATAAATAAAATCCATTCAGTAGTTTTTACGTGAAAGAGTAACAAACATCCATCCATTCATCTATCCACACACACATACAAATACATACTCACAAACTTTCGCGTTTATAATATAAGTAAGGATGTATTTTAGTTGCTTTACAACCCTTGCATTTGTAAATAGTCTAGGTTTAGTTTATAATGGGAGTGGCATCGCCATTTTAAGTGCGTAATTCCCCTAATAAAATTGATTAAAAAAAAAATAAAAAAAAAACAAAAACCACCCAGGCTTATTTTATAAGTACGATTTCATATGGGTTAGCTAAAATATATTAAGTAAATCTATTATGTATTAAAGGTTTCCTATCCTCAAAATCAAACATCCAATCCGCAAGAAAATTATCTACTAATGACAACGGAAAGTTTTTCAACAATAATCTTTGTCGCATAAAACCATTTACGTAAAACAACAATGAGTTTTCATCCCTACTAATGCCACAAGGTGTCGTTTTATCCCTAAATTTATACAGGGGGACCACAAAATTCTTATTAATGGTGCTTGAAATGTAGATAAAGGGGGTTCCTCTTCTAGAAAAATGTCCCTAAATATAGGGTAATCGAGGTGCTTGACGACAAAAAAATGAGAATGCATAATTTAGAAGGCCTTAAGGCTTTGATTTTCTTAAGCTTTACCTTGAATTAGATGTCTTTGATTTTTTTTAATGAGACGCTAAATTGCTACGTAAGCATGAGGTTTTAAGAACGCTGATTTCGCCGACTTCTGAAAGAATCCTTTTCGGTTGCCTATTTACCTATGGTCCAAAAGTGCTGACGACTAAAAAAACTGAGCCAGTTTACGGCTGCCACAGTCCCCGTTACTATACTGGCCTAATAAGCTTCTTAACGCATCACTTAAAGGGTCCTAGGTTATAGCATTCCACTTGTCGATTGTTCTACAAAGAAACGACGCACTGAACCTTTTAGTTTGACTGCCCATCTTATCTTTGATATGTGTACTTTGGTCGTTATGTTTCTTTGCTACAAGCACTTTAGTAGTGTAGTACAAATGTAAAAAATAACTTAAAACGAATTTATGAAAATAGAACAAAAAATTTTCATTTTATTTTTAACCAAAATGTTATATCGATGTTCTCAAATAACTATACATCACTTTCAACTAATTTGTGTTGTCAGCAGACTTTTTTTTTCAATACTTGAAGATTAATGGTTTTTCAAACTTTTGTAAATGCCTAAGAAGTCAGTTTGGGCTTACCACGACTACGTATAGTTAACTTGGAATAACATGTATTTAAACGAACTCGAATTAAAAACAAATATTAATTGCGTCAAATTAAGACGACCGTGATCATGCAAACCAAGTACTACCGCTTCAAAACCACTGATCGGTACCAATGTATTTTTGATATATCTATATTTCTCGCCCAGCTTCTGTATTAAAAGCAATAGTTTAGTATAGAAATAGTTGAAAAACATATATAAGAATTAAATAACCGTCATTTGTGACGGAACTCACGGAGCGATTTTGTGCCGGGCCCGGCGCGGTTTCGGATTCGTGATTTTCGTAGAATATAAAATCAATCAATCAATCAAATTGTCACACCTTTTTCCCACAATGGAGCGCCACTTGCCACGATTCTGACACAACTCCCTCGCTTCCTTCACATTCCGATTCTCTTCATACAAGCTCTAAAGTTATGGGCACTAGGCAACCTAGCCTTCTTGAGGAAGTCTCCGATTTGGTCGGTAAACACCCTCCTGGGACTTGTTTAACGTATCCATTCACACGAGGTTTATAAATTCTTTTCGTCAATCTACTTTCACTCATCCTTTCCATGTGCCCAAACCATCGAGACATTCCTTAGTAATGTGAAAGTGTATGTTAAAATTAATTCACGAAGCAATTTTAGCCACGTCATCGGTGATTGTTTGCCTCTGTCGCGGCGACTAACTAATAGAATCGTGCGTCACGTGATTGTCGCGCGTTCTGCGTAGTCGGATCCGCAGGACCGCAGCTTCGACTTATTGTGTTACTGTTTGTTGACATATAAGAGTGGTTTTAAGAGTGGCAGGCAGTGGTACTCAGTCTGCCGATCCGGGGTAGTACCACCACTTACAAGTATACAGACCGTGAAGTGATTTGGTCACGTTTCGGGATCAGCTTGTAAGTTGCCAGTTCCATCTAGGCCGGCATAGTGGATGTGATTGCTACTCACAGTTATTGAATTGTATTAGCAGTGACATTCATTCATGGACCACACTTCGGCTTAACATCAAGCGGGTTGCGGTCATATGTCGAGTCACAATAAAAAAAAATATAAACACATTAAAATGATTTTGATAGGTTTAAAGGATTAAATATGCGATTAAAATGACATTGAAATGGACTAATTAATTAATTAATACAAAAATCGATCGCAACCTTTGCGATTGCCAATAGTTGTATTCATTTAAGTTCGGTTTGAGTCGGTGATTTTATCAATCAATCAATTAATCAAACTGTTAAGCCTTTTTCTACAGGGATAGACAGAGACTATGGAGCGCCACTTCCCATGATCCTGACACAACTCCCTCGCTTCCTTTACATTCACAGTTATTGGTAATTTTATGTGTGCGTCATATACTCGTATAGTCAATACTTCTTATAAAGCCAAGTATTCTTAAATATAAACAAAAGAAATTTTGGCCGGCATAGTGAAGGCGACTGAGGCAGCCGTAAACAAACTCGGTTTTCTCAGTCGTCGTCACTCTTGGACCTCCTCTTGCTTTTCATCAGGCTGGACGAGGTCAGATGTCGTGTCACAATAAAAAAACATACTACCGCCAATTAAGTTTTATTTGGCGTAGTACGTGGTAGAGTCCAGGGATATATTTTTCCAGCCGAAATACCTTCGTGACGCGTAAGAATTTCTTTTTTCATAATTCAAACAAATTGTCGCAGGTTTCAAAATTTAAATTTATGGTAACTTTAATTATCTCCTTTTAAATTTATGTTAACTTTAATTATGTACTTTTAAATTTATGCAAACCGCTTTGGGTCCCACAAGGAAAGCCATATCAAAACATTTTTATTATTATTAAAGGCGACCGTGGTGTTTTGGTAGTTAAATGGTCACGCAAACAAAGAGTCTCCGGTTCAAAAACCCTGCTAGTGGTTATCCCACTCAATCTATCTTTAATATACTCGTATCAATCAATCAATCAATCCAATTGTCACGCTTTTTCCCACAGGGATAGGCAGACAATAGAGCGCCACTTGCCACGATCCTGACACAACTATACATATATTTACTTATATTGTACGGTTTTGAATATAAATGATATTTTTTTACTTATTGAGCGACATCTAACCTCGATTAACTTAATAATAATAAGCAAGACCATTACCGACTGAAACAACAATTCAGTCGACAGTTGCCTTAGTTGCCTTTACTATGCCAGACAACTTTAATTCTATTGTAACTCGACATAATATGACAGCACCCCGCCTGATTTTAGGCTGCAGAGCGGTCTATGAATGGATGCCACAGCTACTACAATTTAATAACTGTAAGTAGCAATAACATTCACTATTTGGAACCGACAACTTACAAGCTGATTCAGAAACGCGACCAAATCACTTCACGGTCTGTATACTTGTAAGTGGTGGTACTACCCCGGATCGGCAGACTGGGTACCACTGCCTACCACCCTTTGATAACCAGACCCGAAGCAAATATCCACCTCTTTTTTTTATTAACAAATATTTTTAATATTTAATATAAATATTACAGATAAAAGCTATGAAATAAATATATGCTCCGACCGGGAATAGAACCCGGGACTTTACGTGCAACAAACCAATCGCTAACCATTCGTCCACGCCTGTCGTCAAATATGAAATAACATGATAGCACCCCGCCTGATGTTAAACTGCAGTGCGGTCCATAATTGGATGCCACTGCTATCAATAACTGTAAGTAGCAGTTACATCCACTATGCCGGCCTTGTTGGAACCGGCAACTTACAAGCTTACAACTTACAATTTCACGGTCTGTTTACTTGTAAGTGGTGATACTACCCCGGATCGGCACTGCCTACCACTCCTTAAAAGTTATTTTCTCAATTAGTAATTTGAGAATAGAAAAAGAGAAATTCAGTGGACATTTACTTCAAACAGTTAATCGGCAATTATTCAGCCCATTGCTTTCATTATATTCTTTCAGTATTTTATTTCGTGGGCCCCTACTCCTGGGAGACGGCCCCCAAAACTTTTTCCTCCAACTAAGTAATTAATTGCCAAGAGAAATGTTAAAAAAAAACTTTCTTTCGTTAACCTAATTAGCGCAATGAGTTGGCAAAAAATACCACCTATTTATTTTTATTTTCTACTGGATTTCTTCTGCCTAATTTTTTTTTAAATTATAAGTTTAATTTTATTTATATATACACCTGCACATCTACACGATATTACTAGACCAATTTATTACTCGTAAAGTCCCGGGTTCGATTTCCAGTCGGAGCAAATATTTGTAATATTAAAACAAATAATTTAATAGATTGATTATTACAAATATTTTATAAATGAGTTTTTTTTAATTGGCTTACATTTCTATACTAAGCTACTAAAGTGCTTGTATCATAGTAGAAACAGGACCAAAGTACATATATTAAAGATACATTGGTACTATAGATTTTGAACCACCCACTGGTACCTCGGTGGGTGCTCTCGGTTTGCATAACCATTGCACTGCCACTACACCACGGCGCATGGTGTTCAAAAAAAGAGGCACCGTGCCGGTCTAGTTGATCTGCGACTAAGACTCTTCACGGTCTGTATACTTGTAAATGGTGGTACTACCCCGGATTGGCAGACTGGACACCACTGCCTACCACTCTTTGACAACCAACAACGCCTCTTCTTTTGTATTAAAAAATATTTATACATCTAATTAGTCATAAATTAATAATTTCTCATCGTCCCAAAGGTTAGTTGTTAGAGAATGCCTAATAGGCATTAAACTCGCCTATTGTGCACGACGCCTCAAATGTAAATATAGTTCATAAGTTATAATAGACGTCTAGACTTAAGTCGCGTCACGTGTAGCTTAAAATCACACATAATAGATAGATATCAATTCAATAGATAGCAATTTAGCCCGCCACAAACACCTAAATGTTCGTTAAATAGATTTCGCCTGCTTCAGGGAAATACAATAGTTGGTGTTAGGGCATAAATTTATAAGTTCGGTGCTTTAAGAGTACAAATTGTTTATTTATTATATTCTTTATTATATTCATAGAATAAAGAAACACCTGCAATGGTTCTTTTTAGTACAACGTGGTATTTTAGAGCCAATAGAAAAATACCACGCTAAGGTGCAATAACGGCGCGCTGCTTTCACGCCATTGGCTGATAATGCAAGCGCTGCCATTGGTCGGCACAATAGACTAGGATCCTTGCCATTGCAGTACCAATAGTTCTTATCGTATTACCTATTATTTTATGTGGAATAGCATAGTTTTAATATAGAATGATAGACGAAGTCTCATTTTATAGAAATACACTTAAATAAAAGGTAATAGTATAACATAGTCAGCGTTAAGCATGCTAGTACGTTCGGACCTACTTATAGGGATAAAGTATTAACTTTTCTGCTTTAGGTCATAGTATTTATATAGATTATAGCTCCTATTACACTTATAGATAGTTACATCGGTAAAAGGGACCAATGTAAAGTGTGTAGAGCTCCAATAGCACATAGGATTATTCGGACGCGATTTAAGGCTAGGAATATAGTTTATAGAAATTGTAAATAGTAAAATAGGATAGATTTAAGCTCTTCGCATAGATGTAAGCACTTAGTTCATAGGATAGTCCCGCTTAGAGCTTAGAATAGTTAGATAGGATAGGATAGTTAGTTCGTTATTGCTAAATTTAGATGTAAAATAGACCTTTTAATAGATATTTAGATTTAGTAACAATTGTAAATAGTTTAAGAAAATTGTTAAATTACAAATAAATAGCATTTCGTGCAATTTTCTTATCCCCATTCTTGGTTGATCGGTGAATACTCGACGCTCATTGGCTCTCGCGTCGCGGCATGCGAGAGTCACCGAGCGCCGGGAGAGGTGGCGTATAAATATAGGCGGCCTAGCACGCAAAAATCAGTCCGCAAAACAAGTCCGAAGCTCAAGTTCGAAGATCGCCACCGCCGCACAAGCCACCTCACCGCCATCCGACCAAGACTGGGGACTATAGAAGAGGAACGAAGCCTGAACTCTGAAGATCTGGTGTTTCATTTCATCGCTTCACCACCCATTGTGCACACCGGCATTCTTCGGTGCATCGGACCGTTCGTCGGCAAGCCCAAACTCACCGGTACTCTCCAGCTCTAGGCTAACGTACGTTGGTCCTCTGGAGAGACCACTGGTGAGCGCGGGAGTCAGCCTGCCGTAGAATTGGAAACCCGTAGATCGACTTTCGTCGTCACGGCTGAGCTCGTCTTTCGACGGCCGCGTTTCCAAGTTCTGCGGAGGTTCGATTTAGTCGACCCGGTCCCGCACACCTATGTACCTATTTTTAAGTTTATTTTGGTGCAATAAAGGATTTAAATAAATAAATAAATAAATAATTATCATAAATTGGTGAGATAACCAATACGCCACGCCTGTCGTCAAAATCGTATGCCCGTGCACTAATTTACACGTAACAAGATTATATTCGTCTGTCAATCTGTCTGGGGTCCATTCCCTGGGGATAGAGGGGCAACGGTACATCGGGGACACATTTACATAATATTTTAAACGAAATTTTCGTTATGAATATATTTTAGCGACCGCGGTGTAGTGGTAGTGTAATGGTTACGCAAATCGAGAGCACGGGTTCAGCACCACTTGCCGATACCAATGTATCTTTGATATATGTACTTTGGTTATCCGGTTTCTATAATACAACCATTTAAGTAGCTTAGTATAAAAAAAGAAAAATATTTAAAAAAAAATTTATAAAAGTTGTTTTTTCTGGATGGCTGATACAATCAGTAACTCATTTTGTTTCTTTAGTCGTAGGCAAGTCGAGGTTAAATAGTCAGAAATTTAGGAGTAGTAGGTATTCAGTTACAAGGGTACAGACAGTGAATTGACTTACTCGAGTTTCAGGATCAGCTTGTAAGTTGCAGTATCCAACAGGTATTTTCACTTGTTTTTACTTGTTTTTTTTTTTAATTGGGGTTTATTATATGACCCAGCCTTTTAAAGGCTAGAGTGCAGTCCATAAAAGTAGGCAACTTTTAGTACAGTTAGATAACAGATGTAGCAGTCTCATCTGATTTGGTGGCCTAGTTAAACAAGCGATTTTCAAGCTAATCCCGAAACGCGACTAAGTGACTTTACGGTATGTACCCTTGAAAGTGGTGGCACTATTTACTCCGGGTCGGTAGACTAGGCCACTCCTAAAAATTGTAGTAGCAATCTCCTTCATTCATGGAGCGAACTCCAGCTTAATATCAGGTGGGCTGCAGTCAAACGTAGAGCCTCAATTAATAAAAATCTTAGTTAAAATTGTAAATATTTAACGCGATAGTAAGCCCCATAAAAGACATCGTTTATTTTGTATGGGGGGACTTGGGCTTAATTGTATTAACAGTTACATACACATTTAAAAAAAGTTTGTTGTACGAAGATTACAATTTAATTGGAATAATATATCCTTTATTTTGCATAGTTTAGGTGTACAAAATGATCAAACTATAATTATGAAAGTTCAAAGAAGAACAAATATGGCGTTGATAGACAGATGATACGAAATCCATATCTTATTTTTCAAATAACTAAATTGCACAGCAATAAAAGCAAAATTGTTATTAGTTTTATTAATACAAGTATCTAAACTATCATTTATATATTTTTCTATCATTGGACATTACAAAAGTAGTACATAAAAACCCAAAATAAATGATGGCCTTTGGTCCTTTGTTTAATTCCTTGAAAAAAATTGTCACGTCTCAAAAAAATAAAAATCGAAACCAAAACAATAGGATATTTTTTATCCAATATAATATAAGATTTATACTATTGGAATCGTCCGCGTGATGTGATACCGGCGTGACATCACGTGATTAATGTGGCGTTTAGTGAAGTCACGATTTATGTTAGCGGGAAATTGAAGGGCCTTCCTGCAAGTAGGGGTAGTGGGGTTCGATTCCCGTTGTCTTATTTAGGCTTAAGAGGCTCTGTAAGATTTAAAGTGGTAGGCATTTGTTTGTAATACTTATATCTAAAATATCAATCAATCAATCACGCGCTTCTCTCGCAGAAATAGGGAGAGACAATGAAGCGCCACTTGCCACAATTCTGGCACAACTCTCTCCGCAAGCTTTACGGTTATGGGCACAAGGCAAAAGGCAACCTATCTGTCTTGAAGATGTTTCCAATTTGGTCGGGAAACACCCTTCTGGGGTGACTAATCCTGAAACGCGACTAAATTACTTCCCGGTGTATACTACCCCGAATCGGCAGACTGTGGTTGTATAGATCACTGCCTACCACTCTTTGATATCCTGACCCGGAGCAAATATCCGTTTTTTTATTAACAAATATTTGCTATATTTCATATAATTATTAAATATGAAAAATAAAAACTATGAAACAAATTCTGCTTCCACCGAGAAATAAACCCGGGACTTTACGCGTAACAAACTGATGAGTTAACCAATCGGCTACGCCTGTCGTTAAAAACCTTTGCTTCTACCACTCTACCACAGGAAAGTAGAGTTCAGATGTCGCGTCTTAATAAAAATAGTACTAAATAATTTAAGGCGACCGTGGTGTAGTGGCAGTGCAATCGAGACCACCCACCGGTACCAATGTATCTTTGATATATGTACTTTGGTTGTCCTGTTTCTACGATACACGAACTTTAGTAGCTTAGTATAAAAATGTGAAAAAAAAATGAAAGTAAAAGTGTAACCATGCAGTATTCCTGTTAAAAGGAAATGGGTAATGATTATGTAAGATTGATTGAAGCTTTCACGAATTGACGGCTGAAATATTCCTTCAGGGTTGTCTCGTGAATACGTGACTTGTTTACGTGTATTTCTTTTTATAATACTCATTTTTATTGAGTATTTTGTATAATTTTTAATAATTGTGTATGTTTTAAAGAGTGCTAGACAGTGGTTCATAATGCGGTGTTTGTTCCTACATTAATGTATGGAAGTGAATGTTGGGTATGGCAGAAGAAGCATGAGAGTAGAATTAATGCTGTAGAAATGCGGTCGTTAAGGAGTGTATGTGGAGTGACGATAGGTAATAGAATAAGAAATAGCACACTGCGTGATAGATGTGGTTTGAAAGAACTGTAGTTACAAGGATTGACAAAGGAATGCTTCGATGGTTTGGGCACATGAAAAGGATAAGTGAAAGTATATTAACGAAAGGAATTTATAAATCTGATGTGGATGGATGCGTTAAACAAGGCAGGCCCAAAAGGGAGTTTTCCGACGAAATCGGAGACTCCTCAAGAAAGCTGGGTTGCCTAGTTCCCATAACCACAGAGCCTGTATAAAGAAAATTGTGGATGTGAAGGAAGCAAAGGTGTTGTGTAAGGATCGTGGCAAGTGGCGCTCCATTTTTTCTGCCTATCCCTGTGAAAAAAAGGCATGACAACTTAAATGATTAATTGAAAGACAGTGGTATTTTAGGAGTAGTAGGCAGTGGTGACAAGTCTGTCGATTTAGGGTAGTATCACTGTGTACTGACCGGGAAGTAACTCAGTCGCATTAGTCGGCTTGTAAGTTGTCGGTTACAACTAGGCCGGCATAGTGGATGTGACTCCTATTTACAGTTACTAAAACCCCTATTCATAATAGCAGTCATCTCCAATAATGGACTGACTCCAGTTTAATATTATACTGGAGTTATATCACCGTAAACAGAAATTTGCGAAAAAAAAAGTACAAAGGTCCAAAAATTTGTTTTCTAGGTCCAGGTCCAAAAAGGTCTAAAAGTTTTAATTTTTTAAGGGTTTTTAGTTTGGTTTAGTTTAGTTTTTAACTGCATGCTATTTTCGAAAGCGACACCCTTACATTATGTAGTCTATGTTCTTAGGAACTTGATATTAGAGAAAGATAAAACCTTTATTAACAAAAAAGGGAAAAATACATTAATTAATTCGTTAATTAATGAAAATTAACGAATTAAAAATAGATTGAAAAACAGATTTTACCAGGGGCATTATAAATATATATTTTGTTATTAATTATTGTGGATCGCTATATGACAGCACCCCGTTTGATGTTAGGCTGGAGCGCGGTCTATAAGTAAAGGCGACTGCTACTACAGTTTATTAACTGTAAATAGCAGTTGCATCCACTATGCCAGCCCAGTTGAAAACGGCAACTTAGAAACTGATCCCTAAAATATATATAAAGTGCATGACAGTCACTAGATATAAGACATAGTCATAGACATAGACATAGTCACAGTCACTCGTATAAGGTCTCTGAGCAATTTAGATAGAGGGACAAGGAGAAATAAAAAAAGTGGTAGTACTACCCCGAATCAGCAGACTGGGTACCACTGCCTACCACAGTTTGACAACCAGACCCAGTGCAATGACTGCCACTTTTTTAATTACAAATATTTGTATGAATATCTAATTAAGTATATTAAATATTTGACGACAGGCGTGGACGAACGGTCAACGATTGGTTTGTTGCGCGTAAAGTCCCGGGTTTGATTCCCGGTCGAAGCAAATAGTAAAAGTAGATTGACGAAAGGAATTTATAAATCTAATGTGGATGGATGCATTAAACAAGGCAGGCTTAGGAGGGTGTTTTCCAATCAAGTCGGAGACATCATCAAGAATGCTAGGTTGCCTAGTGCATAGAGCTTGTATAAAGAGAATTGTGAATGTACTATATTATATTATATTAAGTTATCAGTTTTATATCTAATACTCCCATTTAACTTTTCGACTGTCCCGAAGGTTAACTGGCAGATAATGTCTAGCGGCATTAAGTTCGCCTTTATACAAATTGTAATAAAGTTTTTAAATAAATAAATGAAAAGGAATCGAGAGAGTTGTGTTAGGATCGTGACAAGTGGCGCTTTATTGTCTCTGCCTATCCCTGTGGGAAAAAGGCGTGACATATTGATTGATTGATATTTTATTCTGTTTATTGAATAAATGATTTATTAAATAATATAATTTAATATTATTTAAGATTGTCACTTAAGTATTCATTATAAAATACGTTTTATTAATTAGGCATGAATTAAGATTTCCAATTACGTTTTCAACATCTCTCTCTTCTTTTAAAACAAACATTGGAAAATTATTTGAGAAGGTGTTTTTATATTAAATTTGTAAATAAATTTAAATGGAACAGGCCCAATATTTTATTTTATAATTAATATCTAGCCTATTTTAAAACTCGCCCAAGAAAACATTTACAATTTTAGACTCATTCTCTATTGGTTTAAGATCCACATTGGTTCCAGGTTTTTTTTCTCTTTCGAGCTGATTCTTTTATATATGTTTTTGTTACTCGACACATTATGAGAGTTATACTAGAGTTAAGCTGGAGTGGGTACCACTGCCTACCACTCTTTGATAAGGCCCTAAGCAATCTGCCTATTTCGTTATTACCAAAATATTTATAAAAATCTAATAATTATTAAATATTACATATAAAAGCTCTAAAACAGATATTTGTTTCGACCAAGAATCGAACCCGGGACCTTACGCGTAACAAACTGTTGTGCTAACCCATTGACCACGCCTGTGGTTAAAAAAAAAGTTATTTGAATGGGTTAGATAGATATGTTGTTTAACTATACTAAGCTAAGCGTAAAGCTAGGCTTTTAAACGTACTTGTATCATAAAAACAAGACGATCAAAGTAAATAAATACATAATATCAAATTATGCGATTATATTGTTTCTTATTGAACTAATTAATATTAAGCAACATGCAATAAATATTATTTAAAACGATATAAACTATAATAAATCTAAAACTAGTTATATTATACATACATAGGTGCGCAACTAAGTTCTCGCTGTAAACGTCATGAACTATCAATCAATCAACCAAATTGTCACGCCTTTTTCCCACAGAGATAGGCAGAGACAATGGAGCGCCAATTACCACGATCCTTACATAACTCCCTTGCTTCTTTCACATCCTTCACATTCACATTCGTCATGAACTAAGCTTAGACTTAACAAACCGCTTTGACACATTAGTGGGTTTGGTTTTGCGTCGTATACTTTTGGTTGTGCGAAAATGTCTGAGTTTGTGCCAAATAATCGTCATTTGCGGTAAGTGTTGCTTTTCTTCTTTCATTCGAAGAAAACGGAGGCTGAATAGCATCGAGAACTCCAAAAAGTATATCAAAATTGTATAATATCAAATTATACAATTTTATTGTTTCTCATTGAACTAATTATTGTTAATCAACATTTTACAATGAATATTAAATAAAACGATATTAACTATAATTAAACTAAAACTAGTTAAATTATAGTAATATTTTAAAAAAGGATCAATAATTAATTAATTATTATTTTTTCACTTTTATTAAAAAAATTACATTTCTATACTAAGCTACTAAAGTGCTTGGATCATAGAAACATGACAACCAAAGTACATATATCAAAGATACATTGGTACCGGTGGGTGGTTTCGAACTCGTGCTCTCGGTTTGCGTAACCATTGCACTGCCACTACACCACGGTCGCCTTATAAATAAAAATATATACTATATGTGGTTTTGAACCGGAAGCTCTTCCTTTGCGAGGCCAATAAACAACCACTAAACCACGGTCGCATTGCATATTGCATATTATTTCTCTGTTGTTCCTTAAGATATAATATGAAACATATTATGTTAAGTGATTACGTCCATCGCATGCGCTGCACACGTCCACCAGTAGCGGGAACCCTACCTGAAGCCGATGGGCCTCGAGGTTCCAAGCTGGCTGGTGGTCTGCCTACTCCCCGTCGACGTGCAGATGGTGGTATCGTCGGTGGAGAGAAACATTCGTAGCTCGAGCTCGACGCAACTGAAATCACCGGACTCACGGTTGGCTTGATTATATTATTACAATCAATCAATCAATCAAATTGTCACGCCTTTTTCCCACAGGGATAGGCAGAGACAATGGAGCGCCACTTACCACGATCCTTACACAACTCCCTTGCTTCCTTCACATCCACAATTCTCCTCATACAGGCCCTGTGGTTATGGGCACTAGGCAATTTAGCTTTCTTAAGGATGTCTCCGATTTGGTCGGAAAACACTCTCCTGGGCCTGCCTTGTTTAACGCATCCATCCACATCCGATTTATAAATTCCTTTCGTCAATCTACTTTCACTCATCCTTTCCATGTGCCCAAACCATCGAAGCATTCCTTTGTCAATCCTTGTCACTACATCTTCTTTCAAACCACATCTATCACGCAGTGTGCTATTCCTTATTCTATCCGCTATCGTCACTCCACATATACTCCTTAACGACCGCATTTCTACAGCGTTAATTCTACTCTCATGCTTCTTCTGCCATACCCAACCTTCACTTCCATACATTAATGTAGGAACAAGCACCGCATTATGAACAGCCATCCGTGACTTTTGGGACATTACTTGGCTGTTCATTATACTATGGATGGCGCCGTTCACTACGTTACCCTTTTGCACTCTTCTCTCAATATCTTCATCACACTTTCCATCCCTAGTAAACATACTTCCCAAGTAAACAAATTGTTTACTTTATATAACAAATTATATTTTTACAATATAACAAAGCAAAGAAAATTCCTCAGTTTTTTTATATTTGATTTCTACAAATGAATATTTTATTACAGTTTCTCTTTGAACATTCATAATAAACTTTTAAATACATTCACAGATAATATAAATACATTTCTTAATTCATTTCTATACTAATCAAAAATACATTGGTAGAGTCTGTCTAAGCCGAAATGAGCCCACATTTACGCACACAAGCAAATATAAAATATGTATGCAACACACCGAAAATGCAATTGTAATTGGTCATTTAGTTGCTGGTTAGACACAAAAGGAGGAGCACGCTGATGAAGTATAGAAATATAGTTAGTAATATTTGTATTCACACATTTAAATAAACTAATAATAGAGTGGAGGGGTGCGTCATTTATAGTTAGACAAGCCATACTGGCAAGTGGATTTGGACCCGTGCTCTCGGTTTGCGTGACCATTACTCTAACACTACACCACAATCATCTTATTTATTAAATTTAATTTAATAAACATTACTTTATGTTTTAAATTAATGCAATTAAAATATCACGTCTTAACAGAGATAGACACAAAACACAATTCTTTTCTATACACGCTCTACAGTTACGGGTTGCGCGGTTCTTGCTTATTTAGGAATGACCTTTATTTGATCGAGGAACATTTTTAAACGGGTAGTCCCCGTTTAAAAATAAACAAATGAAATTTTGTTATTATGACTTAAATTTGGCTGCTGTACCGGCCCATGTGTCCTCTCCATCCTGTAATCTTGCATCCTTCGAGCGAGGCGTGAAGAAGCATCTTAGGCCGGCCTTAGTCGCCGTCACTGTAATTTGTTGCTTCAATCACATCCACAATCAATCAATCCCGTAACCCGTAACACCCGCACTGGTCGGGGGAAGCATTCACATTTTATCGACAGAATCGGTAGTCGAACTAAAAAGTTCGGTGCATCTTTTCTTTGTAGAACAATCGACAAGTGGAATGCTTTGCCAGCCCATGTGTTCTCTCCCTCCTATAACCTTGGATCCTTCAAGCGATGCGTGAAGAAGCACCTCTGGCCGGCATAGTGACGGCGGTTGAGACAGCCGTGTACTAACTCGGTTGTTTCAGTCGTCGGCACTTTTGGAACTCCTCTTGCATATCATCAGGCAGGTTGATGTCAAATGTCGTGTCACAGTAATGTTCGCGCAAAATCTAAGAAAATATTATCCACAATTCTCTTTATAAACTCTATTCTATAGGTACTAGAGACTTTTGTTTTTCATAAATAATTTATGTTACATAATAACATATAATCCTGAAAACTGAAAATTGGGAACTCATTAAATTCCTTCAAATTATATGTTTTGTGGATCGTAACATAATTTCACACGAAACTTCATTAAAATAATAATAGATTAACGCAACAATGTGACCTAAAAACTCATCCCCTAAAAACCTTTTATAGATGTCAACCCTAAATCTCTAACAAACAACTAAAAACTTTATAACATAACCCTTAAAGCTTAAAATCGTATAATTATCCAAATTTAACATTTTCTTATAAAATACAAACAATTATAAGCTTTATTCCAATGTTTTCTGAAGCCATTTTCTAATGTCTTATTGGAATTTCTTCCGTTCGAATTGTTTTCAAGCGATTTTATTTAGTATTTCATTAGGAATAGAGACTAGGTTTGTTTGAATATAGGTTAGGTCATTCATCACTAGGGATAAGGGGTGTCTGTCTGTTCCGATATCATGTCTAAGAAAGGTGATATTTTCTCGAAAAAGGGAATATAGAATGGTGTTCTTTGGATTTCATAAATTAAAGTGTCATCGATTTTTTGGTCAAATTCGGAAGCCTCTAATAATATATTGCGACAACCCAGCTTCGCTATATTTTCCACACCTTTTAGGTCCTTCAAGTAAAGCGTGAAAAAGTACTTGTAGATTTTACAGTGAAGGCAGTTAAAGTAACTGTAAATTTTTACGATTCGTAAGAACTAGCCGTGAACTGACTCGGTTTTTTCAGTCGTCGTCACTTTTGGTCCTCCTCTTGCTTATCATCACGCGGGTCGAGGTCAAATGCCGTGTTACAATAAAAAAACACTTTTTTGTTACGCGTAGTCTCATGTTCGATTCTCAGTCAAAACAAATATTTGTAATATTTAATGCCAATAATGAATTTATTTGTAATTATTTCTTACAAATAAATTCTTCGGGTCTGGTTACCAAAGAGTGGTAGGAAGTGATACCCAGTCTGCCGATCCGAGGTAGTACCACCACTTATACAGACTGGGAAGTGACTTAGTCGCGTTTCGGGATCAGCTTGTGAGTTGCCAGTTCCAACTAAGCCGGCATAGTATATATGACCGCTACCTGCAGTTATTTAACTGTAGTAGCAGTCGCTTTCATTCATGGACCGCACTCTAGCTTAGCAACAGGCGGGGTGCTGTCATATATCGAGTCACAATAAAAAAAATTATGTGCGCTCCATTCTCTGCCTATCCCCGTGGTAAAAAGGCGTGACAATTCGATTTGATTTTTGTCCAAAAACCGTTGTACTATCTTACAGTCATAGGTAAACTTTTAAAATGTAATAAAACTCATTTTGCTTGTTAAAAAGTATCCAATACACTTTTATTCCTTTACATTTGTAAGATGTCAAAGCATAGTGTAGTCCAGTTACTGCAAACGGTACATAGGTAGCGTCAGCAAAAAAACTTCACGTCCAAACGATCAATATTGAATAGGTTACCTTTTTTTTTGCGAACCCTCCTTTAGCTAAACGATGTATTTCCCTGAATGGCTCGTTCAGTTTTTTTTACAGTTATTTTCATGATTCCCTCTGGCGTTTTGTTATAATATGCTGAAAGACCTGTTATCTGCAGTGGCCATTACCAAAGAGTTTGCATGAAGATAATTACATCGCTTGAAGAACCGACAACCGATGGGGAAGAAAGGTTCTTGAGTGGAGACCACGAACCGGAAGACGCAGCGTAGGTAGGCCTCCCACTAGGTGGACTGACGACATAGTGAAAGTCACGAATAACCAGTGGATGCAATTCCGAATCTTATCGTTCGGAACGGAGTTCTAAGAAGGAGGTCTATGTTCAGCAGTGGACGCCTTCTGGCTCATGATGATGATAAAATAGCAGAAGGTCAAAGTTGGACTTATGCCGATTTTACAAAATGTATTATAATGTAAGATTCTGTTTGTAAAACTTATAAATAATTGAATAAACTAAAGTCAAAGTGACGACGCGCACGGTGCAATGGTTTTCACACTAGTCCTTTACGACTAAAGTTCTGGGTTCGATTCCTGATCGGAGCAAAGATTTGTTACAGAGCTTTTATTTGTAATATTTAAATAGAGTGAAAGTAGATTGACAAAAGGAATTTATAAATCTGATGTGGATGGATGCGTTAAACAAGACAGGCTTTACATTATGACGATGAAAATGCAGTGAAATTGTGTCGCGGTCGCAAGTGACCAATTTAGTTTACCTATTGATTTGCTATTCGCTGATTGGTTACGAAGATGTCAAATATGAATGCAATTCGTGTAATTGATTTGCTATTCGCTGATTGGTTACGAAGATGTCAAATATTAATGCAATTCGTGTAATTGATTTGCTATTCGCTGATTGGTTACGAAGATGTCAAATATTAATGCAATTCGTGTAATTGATTTGCTATTCGCTGATTGGTTACGAAGATGTCAAATATTAATGCAATTCGTGTAATTGATTTGCTATTCGCTGATTGGTTACGAAGATGTCAAATATTAATGCAATTCGTGTAATTGATTTGCTATTCGCTGATTGGTTACGAAGATGTCAAATATTAATGCAATTCGTGTAATTGATTTGCTATTCGCTGATTGGTTACGAAGATGTCAAATATTAATGCAATTCGTGTAATTGATTTGCTATTCGCTGATTGGTTACGAAGATGTCAAATATTAATGCAACTCGTGTAATTGATTTGCTATTCGCTGATTGGTTACGAAGATGTCAAATATTAATGCAATTCGTGTAATTGATTTGCTATTCGCTGATTGGTTACGAAGATGTCAAATATTAATGCAACTCGTGTAATTGATTTGCTATTCGCTGATTGGTTACGAAGATGTCAAATATTAATGCAATTCGTGTAATTGATTTGCTATTCGCTGATTGGTTACGAAGATGTCAAATATTAATGCAATTCGTGTAATTGATTTGCTATTCGCTGATTGGTTACGAAGATGTCAAATATTAATGCAATTCGTGTAATTGATTTGCTATTCGCTGATTGGTTACGAAGATGTCAAATATTAATGCAACTCGTGTAATTGATTTGCTATTCGCTGATTGGTTACGAAGATGTCAAATATTAATGCAATTCGTGTAATTGATTTGCTATTCGCTGATTGGTTACGAAGATGTCAAATATTAATGCAATTCGTGTAATTGATTTGCTATTCGCTGATTGGTTACGAAGATGTCAAATATTAATGCAATTCGTGTAATTGATTTGCTATTCGCTGATTGGTTACGAAGATGTCAAATATTAATGCAATTCGTGTAATTGATTTGCTATTCGCTGATTGGTTACGAAGATGTCAAATATTAATGCAATTCGTGTAATTGATTTGCTATTCGCTGATTGGTTACGAAGATGTCAAATATTAATGCAATTCGTGTAATTGATTTGCTATTCGCTGATTGGTTACGAAGATGTCAAATATTAATGCAATTCGTGTAATTGATTTGCTATTCGCTGATTGGTTACGAAGATGTCAAATATTAATGCAATTCGTGTAATTGATTTGCTATTCGCTGTTTGGTTACGAAGATGTCAAATATTAATGCAATTCGTGTAATTGATTTGCTATTCGCTGATTGGTTACGAAGATGTCAAATATTAATGCAATTCGTGTAATTGATTTGCTATTCGCTGTTTGGTTACGAAGATGTCAAATATTAATGCAATTCGTGTAATTGATTTGCTATTCGCTGATTGGTTACGAAGATGTCAAATATTAATGCAATTCGTGTAATTGATTTGCTATTCGCTGTTTGGTTACGAAGATGTCAAATATTAATGCAATTCGTGTAATTGATTTGCTATTCGCTGTTTGGTTACGAAGATGTCAAATATTAATGCAATTCGTGTAATTGATTTGCTATTCGCTGTTTGGTTACGAAGATGTCAAATATTAATGCAATTCGTGTAATTGATTTGCTATTCGCTGATTGGTTACGAAGATGTCAAATATTAATGCAATTCGTGTAATTGATTTGCTATTCGCTGATTGGTTACGAAGATGTCAAATATTAATGCAACTCGTGTAATTGATTTGCTATTCGCTGTTTGGTTACGAAGATGTCAAATATTAATGCAATTCGTGTAATTGATTTGCTATTCGCTGATTGGTTACGAAGATGTCAAATATTAATGCAATTCGTGTAATTGATTTGCTATTCGCTGTTTGGTTACGAAGATGTCAAATATTAATGCAATTCGTGTAATTGATTTGCTATTCGCTGATTGGTTACGAAGATGTCAAATATTAATGCAATTCGTGTAATTGATTTGCTATTCGCTGTTTGGTTACGAAGATGTCAAATATTAATGCAATTCGTGTAATTGATTTGCTATTCGCTGATTGGTTACGAAGATGTCAAATATTAATGCAATTCGTGTAATTGATTTGCTATTCGCTGATTGGTTACGAAGATGTCAAATATTAATGCAACTCGTGTAATTGATTTGCTATTCGCTGTTTGGTTACGAAGATGTCAAATATTAATGCAATTCGTGTAATTGATTTGCTATTCGCTGATTGGTTACGAAGATGTCAAATATTAATGCAATTCGTGTAATTGATTTGCTATTCGCTGATTGGTTACGAAGATGTCAAATATTAATGCAATTCGTGTAATTGATTTGCTATTCGCTGATTGGTTACGAAGATGTCAAATATTAATGCAATTCGTGTAATTGATTTGCTATTCGCTGATTGGTTACGAAGATGTCAAATATTAATGCAATTCGTGTAATTGATTTGCTATTCGCTGATTGGTTACGAAGATGTCAAATATTAATGCAATTCGTGTAATTGATTTGCTATTCGCTGATTGGTTACGAAGATGTCAAATATTAATGCAATTCGTGTAATTGATTTGCTATTCGCTGTTTGGTTACGAAGATGTCAAATATTAATGCAATTCGTGTAATTGATTTGCTATTCGCTGTTTGGTTACGAAGATGTCAAATATTAATGCAATTCGTGTAATTGATTTGCTATTCGCTGATTGGTTATGAAGATGTCAAATATTAATGCAATTCGTGTATTAACGCTCGTTTTTTCTATTAATTCTCATTAATAATTTACAGAACTAAGTATTAAACTTAAAATCGTGTATAATTCTTGTAAGTTTCTAAAGTGGGTCTCAATTAGTGCGAGTGGACAGTACTGTACTGTCCTATTCGAGATGTAAATCTTATGCCGGCAGCCCTGGACTCATGCCAACGGTAACTCAAGTTACTGTGGTTTATAGTACAGTCAGCAAGAATTGACAGTTTTAATTATTTTGTTTGCATAATTCTGCTTTCAAATTGATACATACAAGTATTTATTAATATTTTTTGTTATGTGACACGACATCTGATCTTGACCCGCCTGATGATAAGCAAGAGGAGGTCCAAGAGTGACGACGAATGAAAAACTGCGTATTCACGGGTGCCTCAGTCGCCGTCACTATGCCTTTTTCACGCATCGCTTGAAGAATCCAAGGTTATAGGATATAGAGAACACATGGGCAGGCAAAGAATTCCACTTGTCGATTGTTCTACAAAAAAAGGACGCACCGAACTTTTTAGTTGATAAAAATGATAATAATAAATATTCTGAGGATTGACGACAGACGTAGCCTATTGGTTACCACATCAGTTTGTTACGCGTCCTGGGTTCGATTCCCGGTCGGAGTAAATATTTTGCATATTTGGAGCAAATAGTGTTCTGATATAATACTCGACACCGATGTTGTTTCTCATTTCCACTATACATTTTTAAGTAGGAAGTGAGGACTTTTGCGGAGGCTTGCAAGTTTCTAAATAGGCCGGCATAGTGGATGCGACTGCTACTTATATTAATTTAACTGTAGTAGGAGTCGCCTTCAATTAGGGGCGCACTCAAGCCTTTTACCAGACGCGGTGCTGTCATAACCCGAGCTACAATAAAAAAAAACTATAACTTAATATCAATCCATCAATAACCTATATTTGTGTGTGTTTGTGTATGAAAATTGGTCGCCTAAATCACTTACCGGACAGGCAATATGACATTTAAAGCTTAACAAAACGAGCGGTAAAACATCAAAGAGCTCATTAAACCATCATGTCCCCAGTTTCCAATTTTGCCCATATTACAAATTAAATCAGCCCCTCGTCACTCACCTGACAGCGAATTTCGTATAAAAATGTTGTTTTAATACGACATAGTTATTCGACCCAAATATTAAATTGAACCTTCATGATTTGCCCGGTTTATAAATTAATAGATTCGACCCCTTTACATGTTATTTTATTACGACACTACATATGACAGCGCCTCGCCTGATATGCGTAGTGCTGGAGTGCAGTTCATGCTACTATAATAACAGTGGCGTAGCGTGAATATAAGCCGCCCGGGGCGGAAAAAAATTGCCGCCCCCTTATTTAGAAATTTCAATCATAGGTACAAGAAAATTATAAATTTCAGGTTCAAATTTTAACGATTTATTTCAGTTTTATAAATTTTGCCGCCCCCGCCACCCTACGCCACTGTATAATAACATAAACTAATAACATAAAGGTGGCCGTAGTGTAGTGGTAGTGTAATTACGCAAACCGAGATCTGCCGGTTAAAAGCCACTTACCGTTTTGCAATGTATCTTTGATGAGAATGTGCTTCGTTTTAACAATTAAAAATCAATAATGAGCTCCAAAATTATAAATGCGACCACGCAACACATAGTGAAAAAAAAAACATTAGTTAATGCGGGTAAAGTTTCACCCGGTCGAGTAATGTACCGGGCGAATTATTTCTACCCATTAGTACAAAACCTTATGAAGGAACGAATGATACATTGAATTAAGCCATCAATCCATCATCGTGGTATTGTTTTGTCATCCACATTGCTTCCCGGGGGGGCATGAAGTTATATTGATTTTAAATATAAGTGCCTGTTTTTGTTAGAACCCTCGGGGGGATCACCGCACAATAGGAGAAGGGGGGAATCTTGCGTTATATACCTACATATGAATAATGAACAAAATATGTATGCATATAAGGCGACCGTTTTTTTTATTGTGACTCGACATTATAACAGCACCCCGATGTTAAGCTGGAGTGTGTGGAGCTGGAGCTATGAATGGATGTCACTGCTACTACAATTCAATAACTGTGAGTAGTAATCACATCCTCAATGCCGGCCTAGTTCGAACCGGTAACTTACAAGCTGATTCCGAAACGTGACCAAATCACTTCAAAGTTTGAATACTTGTAAGTGGTGGTACTAATCCGAAACGGCAGACTGGGTGCCACTGCCTACCACTCTTGTGGTGGCAGTGCAATGGTTACGCAAATCGAGGACACGAGTTCCACACCACGATTAAGGGCACCAGGCAACCCAGCTTTCTTGAGGATGTCTCCGATTAATGAATGCACAGTTTTTTATTCTGACGTTTCTAGCTTTCAGCCATTGTAGTCACAGGGGTAACCAAAAACAAACGCGATAGTAAGCCGCATAAAAGTTTAATTCATTGTCTTCGATTTGGTAGGAAAACACTCTTCTCGGTCCGCGTCGTTTAACGCATCCATCCATCAGATTTATAAATTCCTTTCATCAATCTATTTTCACCAAGCCTTTCCATGTGGAAATTACTATCATTAGTTCACCTACTAGAATCTGTCTAAGCCGAAATGACGCGCCTTTCGAAGCCGAAGCCTTCAAAATGAAGCGCATTTTCGGTGTGCTTATGTGCATTTACGCACATAAGCACACCGAAAATGTAATTGTAATTGGTCATTAAGTTGCTGGTTAGACACAAAAGAAGAAGCACGTTGATGAAGTATAGTTAGTAATATTTGCATTCACACATTTAAATAAACTAATCAAGTGGAGGGGCGCGTCAATTATAGTTCAACACTTCAGCATTATTTCTCTGAATGATCGAAGAGTGAGGTACGACTCGTTGGTTCTTCACAAGATCGTGCACTCTTCTATACACTCGCCCAGTTTAGTTTCGCTTCTTAAGTTTAACTTAATCCGTAGAACGCGGTGCCCACCTATCTTTCTATTGCAACTATACAAATGCAACACCTCCTTTTATAATCCCATGGTTAGGATGTGTCGAGCTTTTAATGAAACAGTCCTTGTTCATAACCAGCTCGACATATTTAACAATCGGTTTAGCGTATTTAAAAAGAAAGTTTCTGAAATTTATGCACCCTCGATCAAAACAATCTTAATTAAGGTAGTATTGTAGTCTTAGTTTTGTATTTTTATTACTTTATTTTATTTTATTATTTTTAGTGTATTGTTAAATTTTTATTTTTTTGTTTGTTTACATTCTTGGGTCGCAAACCAGCATTAATCTTGAGATGTTCATTGTTTGGTATGTTAAGTTTGCGACCTGTCATATATATATATATATATACTCTTGCTTATCATCAGGCAGGACGAGGTCAGATGTAGTGTGACAATAAAAAAAAAAATATAGTTAGACTTGCTATACTTCCCTTGAAACTTTTTTGTATATAAATAGAAATAAAAACTGTCCTTGTATCGATTGTTTTTTTTTATAAATATTAAATAGGTTAGGTGGCATTAACTTTAAATGGAATGTTTTTTAATTGTGACTCGACATCTGACAGCACACGTCTGATGTTAAGCTGGGGTGCGGTCCATGAATGAAGATGACTGCTACTACAGTTCAATAACCGTAAGTAGTAGTCACATCAACTATTGTGGCCTTGTAAGATCAGCTTGTAAGTTGCCAGTTCCAACTAGGCCGGCATAGTAGATGTGATTGCTACTCACAGTTATTGTATTGTAGTTACATTGACTTCCATTCATGGACTACACTCTGGCTAACATCAAGCGGGGTACTGTCATATGTCGAGTCACATTAAAAAAATGTTTAATTTAAATTTTTCAATTTTCAATAATATATTTTATTGAATAAATAAAATAATTATACTGAAAAAGTATTATATACGTTATAATACTGAAAATTCCTTTCAGCGCTAAAATTTTCAATGCAATTGAATACAGTTGCCAAATGTTGGAAACTTCATGTAAACAGCATAGTTTTATTCGTAACAATTTTCAGGATAATTAGTACTTTAGTTTAAGTATTTAGGTTAATTTTAAAACTGAAATTTATTTCTCTCGTCCAATTCTTGTAGAATTTAACTTTTGTCTATTTCGATATTGCATTAAGGCGACCGTGGTGTAGTGGCAGTGTAATAGTTACGCAAACCTAGAGCACGAGTTCGAGACCACCCACCAGTACCTATGTATATTTATTATATTTCCTTTGGTTGTCCTGTTTCTATAATACAAGAACTTTAGTAGCTTATAAATAATAAATAAATAAATGTAGTTAATTTTTATTGTGGCACGACATATGACAGCATCCCACCTGATGTTAAGCTGGAGTTCGGTCCATGAATAGATGTGACTGTTATTATAGTTACGGCCGGCCTAGTTCAATCAATCAATCAAATCGTCACGTGTTTTTCCCACACTTTCCACGATCCTGACCTAACTCGTTTAACTTTCGTTTTCTTTCATCGCTTTCCTTACATTCACAATGCTTTTCATAGAAGCTCTACGGTTATGGGGACTAGGAAACCCAGCTTTTTTAAGGATGTCTCCGATTTGGTCAGAAACGACAGGCGTGGTTTAGCGATTGGTTTGTTGCGCGTGCGTAAAGTCCCGGGTTCGATCCCCGGTTGAAGCAAATATTTGTTTCATAGCTTTTATTTGTAATATTTAATAATATTAAATATTGCAAATATTTGTTAATAAAAAAAGGAGATGGATATTTGTTTCGGGTCTGGTTATTAAAGAGTGGTAGGCAGTGGTACCCAGTTTGCCGATCCGGGGTAGTACCACCAATTACAAGTATACAGACCGTGAAGTGATTTGGTCACGTATCGGAATCAGCTTGTAAGTTGCCGTTTTCATATAGTGGATGTGATTGCTCACAGTTATTAAATTGTAGTAGTAGTGACATTCATTCATAGACCACACTTCGGCTTAACATCAAGCAGGGTGCTGTCATATGTCGGGCACAATAAAAAAAAAAAACCCTCCTGGGTATTAACATGTTATAGTATACTTGTAAAAAATCATGTTAGATTTTTTACAAATATAATATAACGGGTTTTAACCCCTTAGAGCTTTCCGGAACTTTTCCGGAAACACTATCTTTCGTAGTTAAGTGGTATACCAGAAGGCCTGTGACGTCACTTGATACCCAGTGATATATTACAGGCCTACTAAGTACTAAATTTATTGCTACTACCTAAGTAGGAGCTAACTTCTCTTATCTAGCATTTGTTGTATGTTGTAAAGATTGTTTCTTGTCACTACTTGTCGTGTTGTGTCTGTGATACAACCTTTTACACGAATATTACCGATTATCTTTTATTATGATTATTTTAACTCCATTGTCTTTGCCTATCCCTGTAGGAAAAACGTGGGATAATTTAATTGAATAATTGATTTTGTTTAAATATTTTCCTATAAATTAGTGTTTTTATTTATTGTGACACGACATCTGGCCTCAACCCGCCTGATGATAAGCAAGAGGAGGTCCAAGAGTGACGACGACTGAAAAAAATAAAACAAGGTGAAAAAAAGTGACCGCAAGGTTATGAAAAACACTTCTTTCCAACAGAATAATAACAATAACATATTTAAAAATCAATTAATCAATCAAATTGTCACGCCTTTTTCCCACAGGGATAAGCAGAGAAAGAGACATTGCATAAATACATAGAATATTCATACATAGAACTTAAAAATCCGACCTGGAATCGAACCGTGTAACTAACGTACTGACGTGATAACTACTCTGTTAATAAAGTACACCTCCAAACACATTTACTCTGGTATTGAACCTATCTCCACCTCACATGTGGCTTAATTAACTTGCCCGCAAGTGTATTTAGTAGACAATAGTAGATATATTACACTGCAGGTCATGTTGAGACCTAAGTTTCTAATATACTGGAATCTAGGTCATTGAAAATGCACTAAATAAAAATAAGGTATGGTAGAAAACAGAATCGTGGCGTGCCTTGGCGGGGCCCCGGAAAAAAATTTGTTTTGGGCCCTTAAGAAGGGTAGATTTCTCACAAAAGAAAAGAAAATGTTTCTTATTATATTTTACTAAAGCACGTTGGGGGCCCCCGTGGCCCAGTATAATTGTTATGGCAGATACGGCGATAGCTACGCCCCTGGATAGAAAACAATCGATGTCTAGTGACCTTACAAACCGTGGTGTAGTCGTAGTGCAATGGTTACGCAAACCGAGAGCACAGGTTCAAACCCACTCACCGGTACCAATGTATCTTTAATATATGTACTTGGGTTGTCAATTTTCTATGTTACAAGCACTTAAGTAGCTTAGTATAGTAATGTAAATAATTTTTTATTTTTTTTATTTTGACACGACATCTGACCTCGAGGAGGTCCAAGAGTGACGACGACTGGAAACACCGAGTCAGTTCCCGGCTGCCCCAGCCGCCGCCACTATGGCGGTCTAAAGTGCTTCTTCACGCATCGCTTGAAGGATCCAAGGTCATAAGATGGAGAGAACACATGTACTGGCAAAGCATTCCGCTTGTCAATTATTCTACAAAGAAAAGACGCACCGGACTTTTTAGTTCGACTGCCGATTCGGTCGATAAATGTGGATGCTTTCCCCGACCTGTGCGGATATTACGGGTGTGGAAGGACGAGGCAGGAATTAGGTTAAAGAGCTCTTCGGAACATTCTCCGTGGTATAGGCGATAGAGGACGCACAAAGTGCTTCTTACTTATTGTATTAAGTAGTTCTGTTGAATAAATACGAGTAAACATATTGTATTTGTATTTAGTGCAGCCGATTTGTACCTGCCTGTCTATACATGCATACCTACTATGTGACATTGTGCTTTTTACGTTACTGAAGCTTTATTGAACCGCTTGTTGTTGCCAATAGGGAATATCAGCACGCTTTTAAGAGATCTATACAAGGTACATAGGTCAATCAATCAATCAAATTGTCACGCCATTTTCACACAGGCATAGGCAGAGATAATGGAGCGCCTCTTGCCACGATCCTGACACGCTGCATTAAGACCCGCTGCAGACTGGGTACCACTACCTACCACTTTTTGAAATTCTTTTTTCTATTCTAATGTCATACACGTATATATCTTTTCTTCTTTCTCTTCTATTTTCTACCCTAATGCTGAGGTCGCAACTCTACCGAGGCTTTCACTAACAGGCTTTTAAATCCACCATTGTTTTTCGTGATGTAAAGCATTATATCAATTAAATAAATAAAATTTGAAATGCCTTTTAAAAATGTACCACAAATCTCTAAACATCAACTTAAATTAGTACTTATATTTTTCACACTAACTTTGTTTTTCATGTTACGAGTTGTTTAAGTTTAGAGTTGCTTAGGACACAATCTTATGAAGTCATTTACAAGATTTTTTTTAGATAAGTATACAAAAAAAAAGTTTTTAGAAAGATTTCTTCTAAAAGAGGATAATATGAAGATTCTTATGCCTATTTGCATAGATTTGGACATATCTTCTCTTCAATCTGATCTTCATCGCCTTGATACCTACTGTTTAATCAACAATCTTGACCTAAATGTATCAAAGTGTACCTGTATCACGTTCACGCGTAAAAAGAGTTACACTTTGGCAAGGTACTTTCTGAAGGGCTTTGAACTTCCTCGATTTGATTCAGTTAGAGACCTCGGTGTTATCCTCGACAGCAAACTCCTCTTTGACAGCCACATTAACGACATTGTTTCCAGGGCTTCCAAATCTCTAGGGTTTGTTATGCGCATTTCCGCCAGTTTTAAAAACATAAAAACAATAAAAATACTTTACTGTGCCTTTGTCCGTAGTATACTAAAGTACGCATCGCAGGTGTGGAATCCTGGATACGAAGTCCATAGAGCAAGAGTGGAAAATATACAAAGGCGCTTTTTAAGGTACATTTCTTATCGGACCGGTCAGACGCATCTTTCCTACAGGCAAAAGTGTCTAAAACATTATATTTTGCCTTTAGCAGTCCGTAGGAAGATTGCAGATATCACATTTCTACTTAAGATAGTAAATGGTGGGGTCGACTCTCCGGAGCTCCTGGGTAGAATTGGTCTGCGAACCAACAACCTCAGAACCAGGAGTACCGCAGTGTTGAACTTACCATTTACATACACCAATTACAAGCGTAATAGCTATATGTGGAGGAGTTGCGACTATTTTAATAAATTTTGCACTAACTTGGACATTTTCTGTACCAAGCCTTCGATGGCGCGACGCTATCTGACAGATTTATACTGTAACAGGTATTGATTTGGCGGATGGGTCGATTGTTTCTGATTTTTTTAATTTTTACTTTTTATTTTTTGTTATAAGGTGTTGGGTTGTTTGTATGTTTATGTTGTGTTACTGTTTGGTTTGTTTCTGTTGTCCTGGTTTTTTTTATCTTCCTTCTTAACTATATAAGTGTTTAATTTTTTTTTTTTTCATTTGTGACAACTTCTAAGTGGCCCTGTTATTATATATTTGTTAGTTCTATTTGACTTTCTAGCCGTTAATCCTAAATAAATAAAATAAAATAAAAACTAAATTATTAAAGAGCGAATAAAACAATTTATAAATTTGATGTGGATGGATGCGTGGCAGGCCCAGGAGGGTGTTTTCCGATCAAATCGGAGCCATCCTTACGAAAGCTGGATTGCCTAGTGCCCATAACCTTAGACTTTGTATGAAGAGAATTGTGGATGTGAAGGAAGCGAGGGAGTTGTGTCAGGATCGTGGCATGTGGCGCTCTATTGTTTCTGCCTATCCCCATGGGAATACTACACGCGTATATTTAGTATATATGCACCCTGCCCATAATTTCTCATCATCCCAAAGGTTAGTTGTTAGAGAATGCCTAACAGACATAAAACTCGCCTATGTACCTATTTTTAAGTTTATTCTGGTGCAATAAAGGATTTAAATAAATAATTTAATATACCTACAGAACCCGCTGTTCAAAACAATTTGTCACTTGTCTATTTTTTAATTGAATATTTGCGTGCCAGTGTGTCATTAGGACGCTTTGATTGCCAACGGTGGTGGCGACTGGCTAATAGCTTACCAAACCATGACAAATAACACTACAAACACCACACGACTTCCACCCTTACCACCCTTAAATAAGAATGAAAATCCTGCGTGTGAAATAATTAGCTTTCCAATTTAGTTTATGGAGTAGGAAGTTTATTTTTAGTATTGAAGTGATTCGTATTCATTCGTATGGTAATAGATATATCGTTTTTTTTTTTTATTGTGACTCGACATCTGAACCTCGACCCGCCTGATTAGCAAGAGGAGGTCCAAGAGTGCCAATGACTGGAAAAACCAAGTCAGTTCCCGGCTGATGTTAAGCTGCAGTGTGGATGTCACTGCTACTACAATTCAATAATTGTAAGTAGCAGTCACATCCACTATGCCGGCCTAGTTGAACCAGGTTCGATTCCCGGTCGGAGCATGGATTTGTGTAATAGCTTTTATTTGTAATATTTAATGATTACATTAATTATTGTAAATATTTGTTAATAAAAAAAGAGGTGGATATGTGCTTCGGGTCTGGTTATCAAAGAGTGGTAGGCAGTGTTACCCAGTCTGCCGATCAGGGGTAGTACCACCACTTACAAGTATACAGACCGTGAAGTATTTTAATCGCGTTTGAGGATTAGCTTGTAAGTTGCTGGTTCCAAACAATCCGGAATAGTGGAGTTACTGCTACTTGTGGTTATTTACCTGTAGTAGCAGTCGCCTCTATTCATGGACAGCACTCCAGCTTAACATCAGGCGGAGTGCTGTCATATATCGAAACACAATGTTTAAAAAAATTGATAGTCAAATAAGTTGTTCTGCCGGGAATTATTTTTTTAGTTATACATTTCTATACTATGATTCTATACACAATCAACAACAAAAGTTTACAAGAGGCGTACTTAATATCTTTTCTACCAATTAATCTTTGGGAGATGTATCTGGTTATTTCTTTAGTATCAATTAAATTGTCACGATTTTTTTCCACAGGAAAAGGCAGAGACAATGGAGCACCGCTTGCCACGATCCTGACAAAACTCCTTCGCGTCTCTCACATCCACAAATCTTTTCATACAAGCTCTACGGTTTTGAGCACTAGGCAACCCAACTTTCTTGCGGATGTCTCTGATTTTTGTTAGCAAATATATTTTTTATTTACTTTTCTGTACTAAGCTACCAAAGTGCTTGTATCATAGAAACAGGACAACCAAAGTACATATATCAAAGATACATTGGTACTGGTGAGTGGATTCGAACCCGTGCCAATCAGCTTACGTAGCCATTGCACTGCCACTACACCACGGTCGCCTTGATCTCGAATCGAACTAAGGATAAAATAAATATTAGATCATCCAATGCACGATGCATCCATTATACTTATCTACAAAATATTCCCAACGGACACGTTTGAATGCTAAAAATGTTCTCCAATATCAAAAGTACCCACCCCAAAAACATCTTGTTACTCGTATATTTTGAAAACTTGATACCTATATCTTATAGGTACTATCGAGGATATATCATAACATTATTTGCGGAGAAACCTTTGAAGAAGATTTTTTTTTTTTTATTGTGACTCGACATATGACAGCACCCCGCTTGATGTTAAGCCAAAGTGTGGTCCATGAATGAATGTCACTGCCACTACAATTCAATAACTGTGAGTAGCAATCACATCCACTATGCCGGCCTAGATGGAACCGGCAACTTACAAGCCGATCCCAAAACGTGACCAAATCACTTCACGGTCTGTATACTTGTAAGTGGTGGTACTACCCCGGATCGGCAGACTGGGTACCAATGCCTACCACTCTTTAAAACTGGGCGCACGAAGACTGCGTATGTATACGCACAGTCTTGGATGAGCATGGATGACGATGGAGCGCAATCTTACTATTATTGCGACGTATGCACTGCAAAAGAAAGACTTGGTCATTATTATTAGGTGTGGCCGGAGCTACCCGCCAAAATCTTTTTTGACGAAAATTAAAGGCTAATTGAAGATTAGTTTTAAGCTAAGTTTGTAAAAAAAATTGTAATTTCAAATTGTATATTACAAATGGCGACCGTGGTGTAGTCAGTGCAATGGTTACGCAAACCGAGAGCACGAGTTCGAAACCACCCACCAGTACCAATGTATCTTTGATATATGTACTTTGGTTGTCCTGCTTCTTTTCTATGATACAAGCGCTTTAGTAGCTTAGTACAGAAAAGTAAATAAAAAAATATGTTTGTTAATAAAAATCGGAGACATCCGCAAGAAAGTTGGGTTGCCTAGCGCTCAAGACCGTAGAGGTTGTATGAAAAGATTTTGTGGATGTGAGAAACGCGAGGGAGTTTTGTCAGGATCGTAAACAATCGACAAATGAAAATTGAATCCTATATGCGTAGTATCACTCTTATTTTTTGCCGCAATCATCATCATCATCAGCCAGAAAGCGTCCACTGCTGAACATAGGCCTCCCCTCTAGAACGCCATTCCGAATGACAAGATGCCAGTTCCATCCACTGGTTACCCGTGACTTTCACTATGTCGTCAGTCTCAATAGTGACGGCGACTAAGGCAACCGTAAATTGTTTTTTTTTCAGTCCAAACCTCCTGCTTACTATCCGGCACAATAAAAATAACGTCCGTGATAGTACACAGCAATATAAATCATTACGTTACAAGATAAATTCATACGCTTCTATTGTAAAAACTTTCACGTTTTTGGCATGATCTGTCAAAGTTTCGCTGCTCCTATTCTCTGACAGGAACGCCGGTACAATTCTCAAACTTTGATGTATGTGTGTTTGGTATAAAGTTGTTGTATTTATTTTATAAATTATTTATTATATAGATAGATGGGAGTTGGGACATCTTTCCTTTGACTGTCATTTTCCATTTGACAACTTCCAAGTTAATTTTACTTATACGAGTATGTTTTTTTATTTTTATTGTGACACGACATATGACAGCACCCCGCTTGATGTTAAGCTGAAGTGTGGTTCATAAATGGATGCCACTGCTACCACAATTTATTAACTGTGAGTAGCAATCACATCCACTATGCCGGCCTAGTTGGAACCGGCAACTTACAAGCTGATCCCGAAACGTGACCAAATTTACGGTCTGTATACTTATAGTGCTCTACATTTAGACATAACTCTATATTAAGCTGAACCAAGATTTTTCTAATATATTTGGCGTCGTATCATTGAAAGCGTTTTGATCGTCTGATCAAAACTCTTCTTGACTGTGAAGTGATTTAGTCACGTTTCAGGATCAGCTTGTAAGTTGACGGTATCTAACTAGACTGGAATAGAGATGGCGACTGAAGCAGCCGTGAATAAACTCCGTTTTTTTCAGTTATCGTCACTTTTGGACCTCCTCTTGCTTATCATCAGGCGGGTCGAGATCAGATGTCGTGTCACAATACAAAATGTGACGCTACATGTTACCATCAGACAGGTCGAGGTCAGATGTCAAGTCACAATAAAAATAACAATTTATTGATTAACGCAAGTACTCATTAAACATGTTTTGTTATTCACAGTACAGGTTTAATTGAAACTGCATAGGGAACATATTATTTAAATATTCACGTAGCTTTACACTTTTGTGTTTTAAGCGAAAACAGAATTGCATAATTACTGAATTCCGAATTGTAGACTGTTGTACTAATTGTTAATTATATTGTATTTACACGTCATTGTTTTTTAGTGGTTTGACTTATGTCAGCACCCCGCTTTGTGTAAAGTTAGAGTATAGGAATGGAACAAACAACTGCAAGAAGCGTCCACCATGTTGGCCTATTTAGAACATTTTGGTCAGTGGCGTAGCGTGGCGGGGGCGGAGGGGGCGGTCCGCCCCGGGCGGCACATATAGGGGGCGGCAAAATAAAAAAAAAACTAAACTAAATCGTTAAAATTTGAACCTGAAATTCAATTTTTTGTTGTACCTATGATTGAAATTCCTAAATAAGGGGGCGGGCTTTTTTTCTGCCCCGGGCGGCTGACTTCCACGCTACGCCACTGTTTCTGGTCTATCCTGAACTGCAGGCCGACCGCATAACTCAATGACAATGGGCTTCGGTTTGACAGCTCCAATAATGGGATTTAAAATTAAAATTGCGACCGCACAATACACTAAGTATCGATGTTCATTTTCATTAACAGTTAAAGCTCATTGAAATCATGGTCCGAATGAATAAAAGTTGTTTTTAACACTAACAGCGACCGCGTAACTTTTTGACAAATGGGAATGAATTTCATTATCATTACATTTGAGTTTGCGCGGTCGGCCCCCTGGCTTAGCAGTAGTTAAACCTCTATTACTTTTTTCTTTTCCTTCTTTTACATTTCTATACTTAACAACTACGGTCCTACTACAATACATATTTAAATCAGTGTATTGTGTATAGTATAAATATGTGTGTACAGTCAAACGTCAATTTGTAATACTGAATTGATTTCAAACATTTTTTATGATTGACTTAAGCGCGTTTGGTTTATTGTGCTAACACGGCTTTTTAAATTTAGAATTAGTAGCTACCGCGATGTCTTTTACAATCTAGGAGCCCACTGAGAAAAATAATTATATTATAAGGTAAAATAATATTCATTTATATAAAATACGTTTATGATTTTAATAATACCAGCAGTGTACTTCGCCCATAATGCATCAGACAGCAGTAATGTAAAATAATATAAACTATGAACAGTGTAGAAAAATACAAAGTAACCAATTAAAGTAAATATTATTGAAACCATAAGAGTATTTTAAAGTAAATTCACTTTATTTTACTTTAAAATATAAATTACATTTATCATTTTCCATTGTCCCTTAAAAACATATTTCTACGAAAAACATTTCTTGTGAAAAATAAATAAGTAATAATTTTCAATTTGAGTTTTTATTAGCTACTATTTTTCGAAGAGATTTCGTGGAAGTATACACTCGTACCTTTATCAATAATCTATCAATTTATATTATTATATATATATTAATAACGAAGTAGATATATTATTCGATTAAAACTATTTAAGAGTAGTTGGCAGACAGTAAGTAGTCATTTGCTCAGTTTTTTATTGTGACTCGACATATGACAGCACCCTGCCTGATGTTAGGCAAAATTGCGGACCAAGAATGAAAGTGACCGCTACATACAGTTAAATAACTGTAAGTAGCAGTCACTTTTACAATGCCGGCCTAGTTGGAACCGGCAACATACAAACTGATTCCGAAACGAGACTAAGTCACTTTACGGTTTGTATACTTTTGCCGATGCGGAGTAGTACAATCACTTTCTAGTGGAGTGGATTAGTCACTTTTGGAATAAGCTTGAATGTTGTTTGTCCAACTAGGCCGGCATAATGAATATGACCAGTCAATTATCTGTTATCTTGACGGTCTCTTTTTGAGCCCAGTTAAAAACTGTTCGAAACAGGGAGCCGACCGCGCAACTTCAATAATGACAATGAAATTCATTCCCATTTGTCAAAAAGTTACGCGGTCGCTGTTAGTGTCAAAAACAACTTTTATTAATTCGGACAATGAGTTTTATTGAGCTGTTAATGACAAAGAACATCAATTCTTAGTGTGTTGCGCGGTCGCAATTTTATTTGACAGTTGATCTCAATAATAGAGATCAACTGTCAAATCGAAGCTCATTGTCATTGAGTTACGCGGTCAGCCTGCAGTTTCCTATCATAAAATAAAATTGCTCCAGCCAGGAATCGAACCCTTAACAGAGTATTGGACTTAGTAGCTACTACGCCACTTTTCAGGGTTGTCTGAAAAACAATATTAATAATAACCCAACTATTTCAGTTATAACATAAGAGTCCCCTTATATCACGCTAGGGTAAACTTACAAACACCTGTTACTAAGGGTTAGTTCTCATTCGGCAAATAACAACTCGCGTGAGTATTAAGGCAGCCGTGGTTTAGACCTTTGGCCGTCACTATGCCGGCCAAGGGTGTTTCTTTACGCATCGCTTGAAGAATTCAAGTTTATAGGATAGAGAGAACACGTGGGCTGGTGAACCACTTGTCGATTGTTCTACAAAGAAACGACGCACCGAACCTGCGGGTATTTAATCAATCAATCAAATCCTCACGCCTTTTTCCCACGGGGATAGGCAGAGACAATGGGGCGCACTTGCCACGATCCTGACACAACTCTCTCGCTTCCTTCACACCCACAAACCTCCTCTTACAAGATCTACGGTTATGGGCACTAGGCAACCTAGCTAGATGTGAATGGATGCGTTAAACAGGAGGGTGTTTTCCGACCAAATCGGAGACATCCTCAAGAAAGCTAGTTTGCTGGTATTACGGGTCTAAAAAGACAGGTCTACAATACTCTTTTTCCTACTTGCTAAATAAATAATTTTCTATGCGAGTTGTTGACGTGTAATTTGTAACGAATCGTTAAGGTTGGAGGGTAGACAGAAATTAAAGAGGCAACTACGTAACTTTGGTTATGGCAACAACTTCACAGTTGCCTTAGAGTTAGCGACGAGACCCATATATTACTGGCCCACCTTTGTGATCCACCTTATAGGTACGGACAACAAAAAAACAACAAATAAACATTTTAATGTTTTAAAATTAAACGAAAATGTATCAATTTATTTTTTCTATTTTGTATTTATATAAAAATAAACAAAACATAAAAAAATATAATGTTTTGCCACCGTGGTGTAGTGGCAGTACGATGGTTACGCAAGCCAAGAGCACGGGTTTAAAACCACTTGTCGGTACCAATGTATTGATATATGTACTTTGGTTGTTCTGTTTCTATGATACAAGCACATTAGGAGCCTAGTATAGAAATGTACACAAAACAAAAATGTAACAAATTAATAATAAAGTATTTTCTTAGATTTGAATAATGAATTTAAACCAAAATAAACGCGATAGTAAGCCGCATAAAATTTGTTTAAATGAATAATATGTTATTCAGGTTTTAAAATGAATAAATTATTTTAATTAAAAACACAATTTTTCATAATACTATTAAGTAAATTTCATTAATACTGTGAAGTGTAGTTTGCTTTTAGGTTATTGATTATTTTATAAATAGTTTTATACTCCGATGGTTTGGCCTGATGGGGTGGATGATTGAAAGTAAATTGACGAAAAGAATTTATAAACCTGATGTGGATGGATACGTTGAACTAGGCAGACCCATGAGGATGTTTTCCGACCAAATCAGAGACATCCTCAAGAAAGCTGGGTTGCCTAGTGCTCTTAACAGTAGAACATGTATGAAAATAATTGGCGACCGTGTAGTGGCAGTGCAATGGTTACGCAAACCGGAGAGCACGAGTTCGAGACCACCCACCGGTACCAATGTATCTTTGATATATGTACTTTGGTTGTCCTGTTTCTATGATACAAGCACTTTAGTAGCTTAGTATAGAAATGTAATAAAAATAATAATAAATAAAATTGTGGATGTAAGAAAATCGTAAAAGTTGTGTCAGGATCGTAATAAGTCACGCTCATTGTGTCTGCCTATCCCCGTGGGAAAGAGGCGTGACCTTAATTAATTGATTGATTGATTATAAATAGTATTTTTTTATAAAAAAAAGGTATTTGCTCCCAGTCTAGTGTTTTAAGAGTGTAGTGACAAGGTTGAGTTTTGGGATAAGATTGAAAGTTGCGGATTCCACTAAACCTGCAGTTATTTTACCGTAGTAGCAGTCTCTTATATTTATACCGGGAATTGTCAAAAGTCGAGACACAAAAAACTGAAACCGGTTTTCAAAGGCGAGGAATCACAGCTCTAACTGAAAACCAGAAAACTAGAAAGCAAAATGCACTACAAGATTTAGTACAGATACCATAAAAAATAAAAAATAAAGGAAATGTTCCGTTTGGCTGGCTCGTGTCTTTGCTGACGGTACAGCGATACCAAACAGCGCTTGATTTATCACCCGGTCGGTCCCTCACTAAAACTAGTGTCATTATTCACAGCGTTCCAGCGGCTTTTTTGCCAACCATCCCTTTCATTTGCTATGAAAGGGATTTAATTAGTAGTCATAAATGATGGCCGGCATAGTGGCGGTGACTAAGACAACCGTAAACTAGTCTTGATTACTATCAGACAAATCGATGTCCCGTGTCTATATAAAAACTGATTTTAGGAATATATTATTATATATTTTTATTGTGACTCGACATATGACAGCACACCGCTGGATGTTAAGTTGGAGGTATATGCTACAGTTAAATAACTGTAAGTAGCAGTCACATCCACTATGGCAGCCTAGTGGAAGCCGGCAAGTTAGGAGTTGATTCCGAAACGCGACTAAGTCACTTCACGGATCTGCAAACTTGGCACCACTGCCTACCACTCTTAGAATAAACTAAAATAGGTTTTATTTAATTATTACAAATAAAGGCAAAGAAACAAATTTTTCTTTGACCGGGAATCAAACCTTGGACTTTGGGCTCAGAGGACTGGTATAGGTTGGATAAATGAAAGTGGATTGACAAAAGAAATTTATAAATCTAAAGTGGGGTGGATGCGTTAAACAAGGCAGGCCGAGGAGGGTGATTTCCGACCAAATCGGAGACATCCTCAAGAAACCCTTGTGCACATAACCGTAGGACTTGTACGAAGAGAATTGTGGATGTGAGGGAAGCAAGGGAGTTGTGACAGGATAGTGGCAAGTGGCGCTTCATTGTCTCTGCTTATCCCTGTGGGAAAAGGCGTAACAGTTTAATTGATTGAGAATAGTGTGTCTTCAAATAGTAGGCGACCGTGGTGTAGTGGCAGTGCAATGGTTACGCAAACCGAAAGCACGGGTTTAAAACCACATCTTTGATATATGTACTTTGATTTTTCTGTTTCTATAATAAAAATCAAAAACTTAACTACATAAAATCTATAAAACAAATCTTTACTCCGATCGGGAATCGAACCTTGGTGTTACCAGGTGTCACCAAATGTGCCACACGTGTCGTTATATGACTTTTATAAGTATTTACGAATTGTCAGGTACAGGTGTGTTTATCCTTCAGAAGATATTATTTTCATATAACGCAAGGTGTTACTGAAATGAGGCTTTTTAATCTTCGTATTGAAAAGATACTGAAAGGAGATGTTGGCCTATATATTTTAGGGTACTGTAATTTTAATATTTAATCAAATAGATCCTTATGGTTTTTGTTTCTTTTTATTTTTTATTGTGACTCGACATATGATAGCACCCCGCTTAATGTTAAGCTGAAATATGGTCCATGAATGAATGTCACTGCTACTACAATTTAATAACTGTAAGTAGCATTCACATACACTATGCCGACCTAGTTGAAACCGGCAACTTACAAGCCAAACCCGAAACGTGAGAAAGTCACTTCACGGTCTTTGACAACCAGACCCGTGCTATTACATTTTTTTTTATAAACAAATATGAAACAAATATTTGCTCTGATCGGGAATCAAACCCGTGACTTCCGCGTAACAGACTGGTGTGCTAACTAATACGCCAAGCCTATTGTCATCTCGCCATGGCTCCATTTTGATTGATTGATATTGATTTTTTTTCTTTTTTCAGGTATTTATGGTTTCCTGGTTTAATAAGCTTTAAGAAGTTGATAATCATAGTAAGTTAAATGGTAATTTAAGTTTTGTTCAATCAATCAATCAATAAAATTGTCATGCCTTTTACCCACAGGGAGAGGCAAAGACAATTGAGCGCCACTTGCCACGATCCTGACACAACTCCCTCGCTTCCCTCACATTCACAATTCTCTTCATACAAGCTCTACGATTATGGACACTAGGCAATCAAATCAGAGACATCCATTTAAATTCCATCCAGACAAATCATTCCATTTATCGATTGTTTTACAATGAATCGACGCTCTGAACCTTTTATTCGACTGCCTTTTCAGCCTTTTAGTTCGGCAGAAAAACGCCTTGTACTTTCTTTTATCGTGTCACGATATTGGACTTCGACTTGCCTGATGATAACTAAGAGGAGATCCAAGAGTGACGACGACTGAAACAATTGAGCAAGTTCACGGCTGCCTCAGTCACTATGCCGGCCAAAGGTGCTTCTTCACGCATCGCTTAAAGGATCCAAGGATATAGGAGAGAGAACACATGGGCTGGCAGAGCATTCGACTTGTTGATTGTTCTACAAAGAAAAGACGCACCGAACTTTTTAGTTCGACTACCGATTCGGTCGACAAATAACATTATGTCGAGTCATAATTTAAAAAAAAAGTCTATTACTCATCACAACGCTAACAATCGAATTGTATCTCAATTGTAAACTTACAGAATAATTCCAACAACTACGAAATCCGTGAGAAAATTCAAAATAACAATATTACCGACTGCAACGAACCGAATAATGCTGTTCGAATCTCATTTAAAAACATAAACACACTAAAAACATCTTTATTGCTATTGTCTTTAACGCTACAATTGTTTGTACTTACTGAATTTAAATAAACAAACGATTTCCTATCTTAACTGTATAGTTTTAAAGTACAAAATGAATTAAAGGTGAAAAGTGCTATAATTATCCCCAGTTGCATTTTGTTCTATATTAATTTGTATTCATTTTGAATTCTATTTTAGATAGAAATAGGAGTTAAATTGCTTTGAAAGTAATTTTACTTGCAAATTCTATTTATAGGAAAAAATATGGCGCTTCGTGTATTTAATTCTTTTCGCGCTATTTTAGACATTTTTTTATATTTGACCCCTGATTTGTCTGCTGGGTCCAGGAGATCCAGGAGCGCCGATGACTGAAAAACGGATTCGAGTTAAGATTCCCTCAGTCGTAGTGACTCTAGTTTTTAAAATTATAGACCCTTTTTATTGTAGCTTAACCAGCAATCCGTCTGATGTCCGCAGCTGGAGTGCGGTCCGTAAATAGAGGTATTTGCTATTACAGTTAAATAACTGTAACTGTCACATCCACCATGCCGGCCTAGTTGAAAACAGCAACTTACAAGCTGATCTAGAAACGCGACTAAGTCACTCAACGGTCTGTATATGCTTGTGAGTGGTGGTACTGTCCTGGGGTCGGCAGACTGGACACCACTGCCTGCCTACCACTCTGACAACCAGACCAGGAGCAAATATCCGGTTCTTTTTTTTTGTATAGATCGGGTTTTTTGCATTTTGTTCGTAATCAATGAAATTCTCACCTCATTTCTCACAGGGATAAGACATTTACACGATGCTTGCCCAGTGCCCAGTTCCTTCTAAATTGCTAGTATTAGAATAAAGGCGACCGTGGTGTAGTGGTAGTGCAATGGTTACGCAAACCGAGAGCACGGGTTCAAAACCACTTGCCGGTACCATTTGATATTTATTGATATTACTCGTATATTTGATGTACTTTAGTCTTCCTTTTTCTATGATACAAGCAAGCACTTCAGTAGCATTAATATTTAAAAGTAAAATAATATATAGGTATTACAATATTATATACGAATTATTTTTTTCTTAGATAGTGCGCGAACTTGATTAATGAATTAAACAAATTTTATGCGGCTTACTATCGCGTTTATTTTTTTATTATTATTCCGACGTTTCCAGAGCTTTGCAGTCACCGTGGTCAGGGAGAGAGCTCTTAAAACGTCGTAATAAAAAAAAATTGTAAAATCAAAACCAAAATAAACGCGATTAATGAAAATAAATTCATTATTATACGAAATATTAAAATATACTGTGTCTAATCCGGGACAGGCAAGTTTAAAATATTTAAAAATGGAATGTTGTTTTTTTAATACATCAACAGGCTTTGATCAAAGTGATTGTGACACGAGAGTTTTCAGCCCGTATTAAATTTACAGTTTCAGTTTACATAGATTTTAACTGAAAAATGTGCTGTTCGTGATATTATTTCAGAATGTCGCTTTAACGGCCCCTGAAAATATTTTTTTATGTAAATTTCGTGTACTTTGTGGGTTAAGTGCGAAAACGCTATACTTTACTGTACTATTTAAGGCGACCGTGGTGTACTGGCAGTGCAATGGTTACGTAAGCCGAGTGGCACGGGTTTGGAACCACTTACCGGTACCAATGTTTCTTTGATATATGTACTTTGGTTGTCCTGTTTGTATGATACAAGCATTTTAGTAGCTGAATATAAAAATGTATAATAAAAAATATATAATAATACTACTTTATAAAGGCGGTTGTGGTCTGGTGGTAATAAAATGTTTTCAACAACCAAAAGATCGCGGTTCAAAAACCACTTGTATTTTGAATGTGGCCTGCATTGACGGCGATTAAGTCGTCGAACTGAGTCGTTTTTTTTTTTTCATTTTATCATCAGGCAAGTCGAGGTCAGATGTCAGGTCACAATTAAAAAAAGTTTTATTCGTCTCGTTTCTATGATACAAGCATGTATCATATGATAGTAGCTATATAAAATATATAAAATTATCTTTTTATTTTTTTTACATGTCTATATTAAGCTACTAGTGCTTGTATCATGGAAACAGGAAAACCAAAGTATATATATCAAAGATACCTTAGTACCAGCAAGTGATTTCGAACACGTGCTCTAGGTTTGCGTGGCCATTGCACTACCACTGTACCACAGTCGCCTAAAACTGTCTTTTTCTTTTATTGTGACTCGACATATGACAGCACCCTGCTTAATGTTACATCACTGCTACTACAATTCAATAACTGGCCTAGTTGGAACCGGCAACTTACAAGCTGATACCGAAACGTGACCAAATCACTTCACGGTCTGTATACTTGTAAGTGGTGGTACTACCCCGGATCGGCAGACTGGGTACCACTATTTGATAAGCAGACCCGAAGCAAATATCCAACGGTTTTTTCTCTTACACAAAAATCTAAAATTGTTTTTAAGATAACTTTAACGTTTATTTGTAATATAAGGCAGTTTTCAAGTAGCGAAACCTGAGAGCGAAACCTTAGCGAAGCGAGACGGGGAAGCGTAAAAAAAATAAAACGCCATATTAATATTAAAGAGACACCGTGGGAAACGTTATGTTATAAAGGGGTTAGTCTTGATCTATTTGATAACTGGTTTGAATCGATTTTAATTGGCTGAGACGAATTTTATTTAGAAGAATTATATAATTCAATAGAATAGCATAGTCCGCGATAGATGTGGTTTGAAAGAAGATTTAGTGACAAGGATTGACAAAGTAAAGCTTCGATGGTTTAGGCACCACAAACAGGATGAGTGATAGTAGATTGACGAAAGGAATTTATAAATCTGATGTGGATGGATGCGTTCGAGGCAGACCCAGGAGATCGTTTTCTGACCAAATTGGAGACATCCTCAAGAAAGCTGGATTTCCTTGTAGAGCTTATATGAAGAGAAGAAGGGAGATGAGGGAAGCGAGGTAGTTTTGACAAGTGGTGCTCTTAACAAAATATTATAAAACTGTGAAAAATGGCGGTCCGTAATATCGGCAAGTGACAGTTCTTACAGGAATATCCCAACAATAATTCAGGCTATATTTTGTAGTATTCTTTATTTAAAATTATTCTATCTCTTTATTCAAATTAAATATCAATTAGAATGTGAAGGAAGCGATGGAGTTGTTTCAGGATCGTGGCAAGTGGCGCTCCATTGTCTCTGCCTATCGCTGTGGAAAAAGGCGTGACAAGTTGATTGATTGACGATATAATTTTTTTCTTATTTAAATAATATAATTATTGAACTTTTTTTTTTCAATTAATTCTAAATTGTTTTCGAATTGTTTTAACAAGAATATTATCCTAAGTCCACCTTATGTTGTGTATTTACCACATGACGGAGGTAATATTACTTTTTGGTCTAAGTTCATAACTGGATTTCATAACCGGATACGAAAGAAGAATTTGTTTCCTTCTTTTCGCAAATAGTTATGAAACAGTAATATTTATACTGTTTTTTTTTCACTAGGTACCGCACCAGCTAAGATAAATTCAATATTATTTTTATATTCTATCTTGTTTTTTTTTTAAATTGAGACTCGCCTTGCAAGACTTAGAAGAACACACAGAAGCAGGGTTAAGTTGAAATCTACTTTTACTCGTCCTTTCCATGTGCCTAACTAAACCATCGAAGCATTGGATGTGAGGGAAGCAAGTGGCGCTCCATTGTCTTTATCCCTGTAGGAAAAAGGGGTAGAGATACAATTTGATTTTTAGTTTTTTTATGGTAATTTTTTAAATTTATTTTACATAACAATATTACCTGAGAAATTACCAAGTATTTTTAATTAAATTCTACAATTTTTTTAAATTGTGTTGGAAAATTATTATAGTAATTCAAACACTGTGTTTTAACATCGTTTCAAACTGTTTAAGCTACAGTTTTAAATTACTTGTACCAATGTGTCTGATTAATGCACTTTGGTCGCCCATGATACAAGCAAATTTAAAAATGTGATTAAATTTAGATTTATTTCTAATCGTTTTCAAGAATACCACTCCGACCTTATAGACACAGTGGATCTGAAATTGCACAGTGTGAGTACACTGACATATGCAGAGCTTTTTATAAGCTGCAAAAAAGTACATCATCAACAAAAACATAGCTAATATTGTTTTAAGTATATATATTTTATTGTGACACGACATCTGACCTCGACTCGCCTGATGATAAGCAAGTGGACGTCCAAGAGTGACGACGGCTGAAAAAACCCAGTTAGTGCATCGCTTCCTCAGTCGCCGTAACAATGCCGGCCAAAGTATCTTGTATGAAAAGAATTGTGGATGTTAGGAAGGCAAGGGAGTTGTGTCAGGGTCATGGCAAGTGGCGCTCCATTGTCTCTGCCTATCCCTGTGGAAAAAGACGTGGCAAATGCGACCGTGGTGTAGTGGTAATGCAATGGTTACGTAAGCCGAGGGCACGGGTTCAAAACCACTTGCCAGTACCTATGTATCTTGATATTGGTACTTTGGTTGTCCTGTTTCTATAATACTTTAGTATACTTCTCTGACCAATTTGGAGACATCCTCAAGAAAGCTGGATGCCCATAAACATAGAGCTTTTATAAAGAAATTTGTGGATGTAAGGCAAGCGAGGAAGTTGTGTCTCCATTGCCTCTGCCGAAAAGCCATGTCAATTTGATTTGATTAAATAATAATTTTCTAATAAATTTCTAATAACCACTTGGTTGTCCTGCTTCTATGATTCTGTTTCTAGTATAAAAATGTAAATAATAATAAAAAAGTTGCAGTCGTATTTATTCATAGACCGCATTCCTTCCTAACATCAGACGGTGTTCTGTCATATGTCAAGTCATAATAAAAAAGTTTCTATACACGTTAAAAATGTGTAAGTAAACTTGCATTGACCATAAGACGTTAGGTGTTCAGTCATCCGTGAATCCGACGGTTACGTTAGTGATATTACAAGTATGGGCGCCTTTATAAGACACGACTTCTTTTTATTGTGACTCGACATATGACAGCATCACACCTGATTAAGGAATTAAAAAAAAATTGGCTGCTTACTATCGCGTTTATTTTGGTTTTGTTTTGAAATTTTTTTTATTATCCCGACCTTTCGAAAGATTTGCAGTCATCGTGGTCATGTTGGTCGTCATTTGTTTAATTCATTAATCAATGTTCACGCAAAATCTAAGAAAACTTGGTGTTAAGCAGGAATGCGGTCCATGAATGGAGGTCACTGCTACTGCAATTCAATGACTGTAAGTATAAACGCGACTAAATCGCTTCACAAGTAGAATTTTTTGATAACTGCCTACCACTTTTTGATAACTAGACCTGGAGCAAAGTTTCGTCTCTTTTTGATTAACAAATATTTGTAATATTTAATCTAATTATTATGTAGTACAAAAATCTGTGAAACAAATTTTAGCTTTGACCGGGAATCGAATCCAGGACTTTACGCTTAACTGATGTGCCATATCTGTCGCCTGATTCTTTTAAAATATTAATAATTAGTTTTATTACTTTCGAATTAACAATCATCGATAAATTATTTATCGGTATCTATTAATTTATTGATAAAATATTTAATAATAATCGATTGACACAAGAAAGAGGCCTTTTTAAAGACTGCAACGTCATCTAGTCGTACATTGTAAAGTGCCCTTTGAGGAGTGCGCGTCGAAGCGCAGATCCTTTAACCGCCAAAGTTATTGGGGGGAGCTTTCTCAAGGACTACATAATATTGTTTGTGATTATTTTAGTTAATAATAACATAATGAATTAAACAAATTGTATGCGGCTTACTATCGCGTTTAGTGACCACGATGGCTGCAAAGCTCTCAAAACGTCGGAATAATAAAATAAAATTGTAAAATCAAAACCAAAATAAACGCGATAGTAAGCCGCATAAAATGTGTTTAATTCATTAATCAATGTACGCGCAAAATTAAAAAAAAAATTATTTTAGTGAATTAAATAAAATTTAGGGGCTTACTATCGTGTTTTTTTTTTGGTTCTTGATTAAATATTACAAATAAAAGCTATGAAACAAATATTTGCTCCGATCGCTATATATAAACCAACCGCTAACTGTTTGTCCACGCCTGTCGTCGTTTGTTGTATTTATAGAATAGAAAATAGAACAAATAGGAATAGACCTGTCGTGTTTGGCGACAGTTGGGAATAATAAGTTAGATTATGCGGGACGAAGCAATTGCATTGCAAATTAAAGGTGAGTAACAAGGAATTCTGTGAGAAAGGTTTTTCTACAATTCTTTTTTTTATTTATTTCTTTATTGTGACTCGACATATGACAGCTCCCCGCTTGATGTTAAGCTGGAGTGTGGTCCATGAATAGATGTCACTGCTACTACAATTCAATAACTGTGAGTAGCAATCACATCCACTATGCCGGCCTAGATGGAACCGGCAACTTACAAGCTAATCCCGAAACGTGACCAAATCACTGCACGGTCTGTATACTTGTAAGTGGTGGTACTTCCCCGAATCGGCAAACTGGGTACCACTGCCTACCACTCTTAGATAACCAGACCCAAAGCTAACATCCATCTCTTTTTTTTTACTAACAAATATTTGCAATATTTAATATTAATAAATATTACAAATAAAAGCTATGAAACAAATATTTGCTCCGACCGGGGATCGAACCCGGGATTTTACGCGCAACAAACCAGTCGCTAAACCGTTCGTCCACGCCTGTTGTCAAAAAAATCGGATGTCTCCCATTTAGTTCGTATATCTAAATAAAATCCGATACTAAGTATTTTTTTTTCTTTTTACCCCTATCATTGTGGATACCGTAATATGAGTAGTATACTGTATAAGTATAGGTATACTGTGGTTTATAAGTGAGGGTATAGCTTGCTTTGTGGTTACAAACTTTTTTTAATTTATTATCATATTCTGTAGGACGAGTATTTTTCATCAGACTACGACTTGATTTTTTGATATTGGACTTCCGACTTGGCATTGACGCAGGTTCGATACCTGGTCCTAGCAAAGAAACATTGAGTTGAATTGTACAAATATATGATAATAAAAAGCGGCCAAGTGCGAGTGGGACTCGCCCATGAAGGGTTCCGTAGCAGCAAGTAACATAATACGAAAGTTCTTATAGTTTGTTCATCGATTTTTATATTTGAGTTGATTAAATGAAAATTGCGGTTTTCGATTTATGACGTATTTTAGAAGTTACAGGGGGGGACCGACTTTTTACTACTTTGGAAGTGTCTCGCGCAAACTATTCCGTTTAGAAAAAAAATGACATTAGAAACCTCAATATCATTTTTGAAGATACATGTGGGGTATCTATAGATACAGACAGTGAAGTGACTTAGCCGCGTTTCAGAATCAGCTTACAAGTTGCCGATTCCAACTAGGCCGGCCTATTGGATGTGACTGCTACTAACCATTATTTAACTGTAAGGCAGTCACCGCCATTGACGGGCCGCACTCCAGCTTGACATCAAGAGCTGTCATATGTCAAGCCAGAATAAAAAATGCTTGGTTGTAAGCAAGGGGGGAGGCGTTTCATTACACGGTTGCCTCAGTCGCCATCACTATGCCGGCCAAAATGACAACAATATTGTGATAACAAATATACGTAACATAATAAAAAATCTCACATTGTTATCGCAAATGCATTTTACCGCACAAAGAAATCTAACTATAACTGCTGCTCTGATTCAAAACACACTTACTTTTTTTATTGTGACTCGACATAGCTTGATGTTAATCTAAAGTGTGGTCCATGAATGGATGTCACTGCTACTACAATTCAATATCTGTAAGTAGCAGTCACATACATAATGCCGGCCTAGTTGGAACCGGCAATTTACAAGCTGATCCCGAAACGTGACCAAATTACTTCACGGTCTGTATACTTATTAGTGGTGGTACTACCCCGGATCGGTAGACTGGGTACCACTGCCACTCTTTGATAACCAGACCCGAAGCAAATATCCGCCTCTTTTAAATAAGTAACAAATATTTGCAATATTTAATATAACTAAATATTACAAATAAAAGGCTGTAACTATAGCAAAGACTTTTGGAAAAAGTAGTCAAAGATTATTTGGGTGTAGCCCATATTCGCTCAGAGCGTGTAGCGCGCGATAAAGAACTTAGTTACATTTATCACGTATTATATTTTCTATGTGTATTTTTTAAAAAAGACATCATTGATTTTGTACGGGGACTTAGGCTTAATTGTATTAACAGTTTTATATGCATTTTGAAATAGTTTGATGTACAAAGATTACAATGTAATTGAAATTTGTCCTTTATTTTGCATAGTTTATGTGTGCAAAATGATCAAACTATACAGTTCAAAGCAGAACTGTTAATATGGCGTGTCTTTGTGATTGACAGACGATACAAATTTCAAAATATCTTATTTTCCAAATAACTCAATTGCACAGCAATTACAAGAAAAATTGTTATTAGTTTCATCAACACAAGAATTAAAACTACCATTTATATATTTTTGCATAATTGGACATTGCAAAAGTAGTACATAAAAGCCCAAACTGATGATGTCCTTCACACTATACATTAATGTATTTTGATTGTAGACATCCCTAATTTCCTTGCACAGGAAATTGACCTTTGCTTTCTTAAAGAAACCAATTCAAGAATGTCGAATTTCGCTTGAAAGATAGTACGCTCGTAAAAGTGGTTTTCTCTAGTGACGAATTTTTATCTTTATGCAAAGATTTTACTGCGACACGACTTGTTTTTACAGCTACTATTTTTAGTAGGGTAGGCAGGGCTGGTGGAATTACTCGACACTGAGTTTTTATATTTTTTATACTCTCAGTTGAGTACTCTAACTAATACTTTCTGAGGTTTTGCGCGAATGTTGTTCTCTTTTTTATTTTCTGTGATTCGACATATGACAGAACTCCGCCTAATGTTAGGCTATAGAGCGTGTCATGAATAAAGACGACTGCTACTACTGTTAACTAACTACAGGTCGCAGTCGCATTCACTATGCCGGTCTAGTTGGAAACGGCAACTTACTATCTAATACCGAAACGCGACTAAGTCACTTCATAGTATGCTCCGATGGAAAATTCACGGTTTGGGCACATAGAAAGGTTGAGTGAAAGTAGATTGACGAAAGGAATTTATAAATCTGATGTGGATGGATGCGTTAAAAGAGGCAAGCCCAGGAGTGTTTTCCGATTCAATTAGGTTGTATGAAGAGAATTGTGGATGTGAGGTAAGCAAGGGAGTTGTGGCAGGATCGTGGTAAGTGGCGCTCCTTAATCTCTACTTATTCCTGTGGAAAAAGGGCGTGACAATTTGATTGATTGATTGATTAAGTGGTGGTACTACCCCGGATCGGCATCCTGGCGTACCACTGCCTACCACTCTTGAAAATATTGTTGTAATAAATTTTATAAGCAGTATTTGAAAACTTTACCAACACTAGTTATCTATATTTACGACTTGTTACAGAATTTCATTCATAATCTATACACCTTATTGCCTTCAGCATAAGGGCCTAATTTGTTTGGCAATTTAATAATGATTGTGACCAGACGCCTCTTTTAAAATACGTTTCTTGATACTTTTGGGGGTTTACTCTGAATACTTTGTAGGTGGCGGTAATTTCTAGAAGTTTTTTTTTTTATTGTGACTCGACATATGACAGCACCCCGCTTAATGTTAAGCCGAAGTGTGGCCCATGAATGAATGTCACTGCTACTACAATTCAATAACTGTGAGTAGCAATCACATCCACTATGCCGGCCTAGATGGAACCGGCAAGTTACAAGCTGATCCCCCACTTTTTTTTTATTGTGACACGACATCTGACCTCGACAAACCGTTCGTCCACGCCTGTCGTCTGTATGTACTTCTAGAATCCGTACTCTTATAAAGAATATAAAAATACGATTTCTAGGCAGTGCAGGAAAGAAAAACAATCATGGAAAAATGATTGTGCCACATCATCAATTAAATTGTCACGACTTTTCCCACAGGGATAGGCAGAGACATAGGAGCGCCTCTTGCCACATCAACCTTGATAATACTGGAACTTGTTGCGGGCTCGGAACAGAGTTGGTTATTTGCCTAACTTTTTTTAAATTTAAATATCTGTATTCCCTTGTATCATAGAAACAGGACGACCAAAGTACATAATTATATCAAAGATACATTGGTACCGGTAAGTGATTTTACAACCCGTGCTCTCGGCTTGCGTAACCATTGCACTGCCACTACGCCACGGTCGCCTCATAACATGGAATTGAAGTGTAGGTCCCTGAAAATCTTATTTGGTAACAGCGTAAAATACAGCAAGTACCTACCTCCTGCAGGGAAACTGGTGAAAGCGCGTAAATTGGTCTGTAGTTAATTTGAATTTATCGTAAGTACCCGTAGAGTGTCTCTAACCGAAGGTAACTATAAATTTACTTTATAACGCTTTATTGGCGATGTAAGGGTAGTCAGAGAGATATATTACTCCTTCAAATCCTCATTTGGTAGTGCTGGTCGTAGACAGGATATATTACTTAAGACAGATCGTCTGAAGAGAATTTTGGATGTGAAGGAAACGAGAAAATTATGTCTGAATGGCTGCCTATCTTGATAGGAATGAAGGTGTGAGTGTTTACTTCGCCTGATGTTAAACTGCCGTTGACTGAAAAAATAACGGTTTCAGTTTACAGCTGCCGCAGTCGTCGTCGCAATGCCTACAAGAAGAAGCTCCTTTCGCCGGCATAGTGTCGGCGACTGAGGCAGCCGTGAACTAACTCGGTTGTTTCAGTCGTCATCAGTCTTGGATCTCCTCTTGCTTATCATCAAGCGGGTGGAGGCCAAATGCCGTGTCACAATAAAAATATTAATTAATTACTTAATCAAATTCCTACAGAAATAAGCCGAGACCACGGACCTAGAATACCTAAACTAAATCTATGGCAGAGATAATGGAGCGGCATTTTGCACGATTCCTGACTCAACTCTTTTGCTTCCCTCACATTTTTTTATTCTTTTAAACCTTTCTTTATGTTTATTGCTTCAAATGTCTTAATGCCTGGTTCCTATAATAAACTATCCGTCATCGGTAACAGTAACCATTCGTTGTTCAAGTTAAAATTCACTGACGTTTGAAAAATTATATATGTAAAAAATCAGTTTTACTCTTTTTCAGACTATGTTAGTATTTGTCGGTAACTTGACTTACGAGGCGTATTTATTTTAAAGGAATGGTTTAGACGTACGGCTGGTAGATAATTTTTGACATATATAGAAACACGGAGAATGTTCCGAAGAGCTCTTTAACCTTGTTCCTACCTTGTCCTTTCACACCCGTAATACCCGCACAGGCCGGGGTAAGAATCCGCATTATATCGACGTGTTCTCTCCATCCTATGACCTTGAATCCTTTAAGCGATGCTGAAGAAGCACCTTAGGCCGGCATAATGACGGCGGCAGGGGCAGCCGGGAACTGACTCGGTTTTTTCAGTCGTCGTCTTGGACCTCCCTTTGCTTATTATCAGGCGGGTCGAGATCAAATGTCGTGTCACAATAAAAAAAATAGGAACCGGTTGTATATTCATTAAATAAATGAAAACTACGAAATGTCATATTATACAAAGGTTATGTGCCATTTGTAAGCTCGGGTACCAAAACTCAATGATAGAAACCAGAAATTCAATTTACTAAGAGCATTCCACTAATTTCGGGCAAAGCTTTTCGTCACAGGCCGTTGCCTTTAGCGAGGTATCGTGGCGAATTCAAACTTACCTACAAACATCTCAGTTGGAATTACGCATTTCGCCCCTTTCCGGTTATTTAGAATTAATTACTAGTATTATACTCGTAGTGTATTTTTAGAATAATATTTTTAGTATTAAATCATCAGGCTATCGATGATACTTACATTTATGTTAAAGTCCATTCCCCGGACTATATTGTACTATACTATACTGTTGGTGTAGTATAAATTATTAATTTAATGGTAGATTGACAAAAGTAATTTAGAAATTTGATGTGGATGGATGCGTTAAACAAGGCAGGCCCAGGAGAGTGTTTTCCGACCTAATCGGAGACATCTTTAAGAAAGTTAGGTTGCCTAGTACCCATAACCGTAGAGCTTGTATGAGGAGAATTGTGGATGTGAAGGAAGCAAAGAATTTGTGTCAGGATCGTGGCAAGTGGCGCTTCATTGTCTCTGCCTATCACCGTGGGAAAGAGGCGTGACAATTTGATTGATTGATTGATCAATCGAATCTACTATGTCGTCTCAGTTAAAACTGGGATTTTTAATCTTATTATTACACTTGTAAGTGGTGGTACTACCTTGGATGTGCAGACTGGGCGTAGTGATTAAGATGAGCGGCAACGACACAGCTTAGTCACTATGCCGGCCTGAAGTGCTTTTTCAAGCTTCATTTGAAGAATCCCAGGTTATTTTAACGGTTGTATTTATTTTAAAAAAAAGTACGTAAACTTATTGGGAAAATATTTCATTTCGCTATCACCATCAATTTATGGACTCTTTTGTTCAGAATGTACATAGAGTTCTGTATTTGTAGTCCGAGGGGTCGCACACATTTGTTTTATTAAAAAGGTGGCAGGTCAGTCTATCGATCTGGGTTAGTACCACCACTTACAAGTATATAAACCCTAACTAAATGGTCTTGATCGCGTTATGGAATAGGCCTGAAAGTTGCCGGTTACAATTAGGCCGGCATAGTAAATGCGAATGCTACGTGCAATTCAACTGTAGTAGCAGTTGTCTTTAAGGACCGCACTCGAGCTTAACCATTTCGTAAAATAAATTACAAATATGTATAAAAATGCGTAAAAAATATTAATGAAGTAAGATTCCCAAGGACTTACGCGCCATAGTATGCGTCCTAGTATTATACATATTTACAATTAATTTTCGTTCTGTTACCTCCTAAACTATATCACAGTATCGTTCCACACGGAGTAAGTGAAACAAAAAGCTATTGTTCAAAAGCGAGTCACCGTTGCTTTATTTACTCTAAAAAATATATTATGTGATTAAAAGAACCATTACCAACATATATGATATGTTGTTATTTTATTTCAGCGTGTTACAGTATTGAAAAACCCTGAAGGAATATTTTGTGTTTTTCTGTAAGATTTTTTTAATTTTACATATCTATACCCAGCTACTAAAGTGCTTGTATCATAGCAAAAGGACCAAAATGGTACAGACAAATGGTTTTGAACCCGGGCTCTCAGTTTGCGTAACCATTGCACTGCCACTACATCAAGATCGCGTAATTAATATGAGTATGCATATGTATTTATAGTACTTTTTTAAATAGAGAATCGGAGACATCCTCTAGAAAGCTGGGTTGCATAGAGCCTATAATTGTATAGCTTGTACAAAAAGAATTGTGGATGTGAGGAAAGCAAGGGAGTTGTGTATCTTGCCTGACATAGGCAGAGACAATGGAGCGCCGCCTGCCACGGTCCAATCCACAATTCTTTTCATACAAGCTCTTTAGTTATGGGCACTAGGCACCTCAGTTTTAATAAATTAATTAATAAATCAATCAATCAATTAAATTGTAACGCCTTATTCCCACAGTGATAATAGGCAGAGACAATGGAGCGCCACTTACCACGATCCTTACACAACTCCCTTGCTTCCTTCACATCTACTATTCTCTTCATACACGCTCTGTGGTTATGGGCACTAGGCAACCTAGCTTTCTTGAGGATGTCTCCAACTTGGTCGGAAAACACTCTCCTGGGCCTGCCTTGTTTAACGCATCCATCCACATTAGATTTATAAATTCCTTTCGTCAATCTACTTTTACTCATCCTTTCTATGTGCCCAAACCATCGAAGCATTCCTTTGTCAATCCTTGTCACTACATCTTCTTTCAAACCGCATCTATCACGCAATGTGCTATTCCTTATTCTATCCGCTATCGTTACTCCACATACACTCCATAACGACCGCATTCCTACAGCGTTAATTCTACTCTCATGCTTCTTCTGCCATACCCAACCTTTACTTCCATACATTAATGTAGGAACAAGCACTATTTATATTTATTCTTGTGACTATTAAAAAAACTTATATCGTTAAAACGCGTCTTGAATACTCTGAATGAATGCTGCGTAGTGTATGTTTATGTTATGAAAGCACTTGCACGATTCCGCTACTTAACTCTGAACGGCACTGGGAATCAGAGATATAGAGCTATATGCAGCAATGATATTAAGTAAAATAAGGTAGATACGTCACGAGTTTTAGTGTTCGCAAATGGCACGAGTTTGAACGACTAACCACAACTAGTCATACAGACAAGTGAAAGTAGGACGGAATGATACTCGTAGTTATTCAATCAATCAAATTGTCACGCCTTTTTCCCACAGGGATAGTCAGAGACAATGGAGCGCCACTTACCACGATCCTTACACAACTCCCTTGCTTCCTTCACATCCACAATTCTCCTCATACAGGCCCTATGGTTATGGGCACTAGGCAACCTAGCTTTCTTGAGGACCCCCTGGTTGAGCCAGAATCGTCGTGGTAAGTGGCGCTCCTTTGTTGTTTGGCAGAAAAAGTAAAACGAGGCGTGACACTTGCATTGATTAAATTGACGAGTCATATACCTTTCTGAAGCCATGGTGCTTCACCTTTGGCCGGCATAGTGACAGCGACTGGGGAAGCCGTAAACTCCTCTTGCTTTTTTTTCGCAATAAAAAAAAGTGCATGCTGAGAACATGTCCATGCTAATAAATTATTTTTATTTCATTTCATATACATTTCATATATACAAATATCTACGAGTTTATTTACAACCATGTCAAGGTGATTGTAAATTCTAATAATTTTATCAACAAAACATTATTCCAGAAATATTTTAGCCGCGGACTAACGTCACGGATTTAAATAAAGATCTTTTTACGATGTTAAATATCTTGTTTTATTAATATTTACAAATCGGTCAGGGTCATTGTCTTTACTCGGCCTAACTAATGGATAGATAAAAGGAACACTCGTTTGTCTCGATAGTGTTTTTGAAATATATATATATTTCAAAGTGTAGTAGTAGGCAGTAGTATCTAGTCTCCGGGAAAGTACCACCACTTACAAGTATACAGACCGTAAAGTAAGTGATTTAGTCGCGTTTCGGGATCAGCTTGTAAGACTAGGCCAGCATTGTGACTGTTACTTATAGTTATTGAATCGAAGCCGTAGTAACATCCGTTCATGGACCACACCTTATCTTAACATCAAGCGGGGTTCTGTCATATGTCGAGACACAATAAATAAAAACACCCGCTGAGTAGTCAAACGCAGAATATATTTGCTCATCCTTTTTCACTTTTAATAACTACGAGTATCATTCCGTCCTACTTTCACTTGTCTGTATGACTAGTTGTGGTTAGTCGTTCAAACTCGTGCCATTTGCGAACACTAAAACTCGTGACGTATCTACCTTATTTTACTTAATATCATTGCTGCATATAGCTCTATATGTCTGATGCACCGTGCCGTTCAGAGTTAAGTAGCGGAATCGTACAAGTGCTTTCATAACATAAGCAAACACTACGCAGCATTCATTCAGAGTATTCAAGACGCGTTTTAACGATGTAAGTTTTTTTAATAGTCACAAGAATAAATATAAATAGTGCTTGTTCCTACATTAATGTATGGAAGTAAAGGTTGGGTATGGCAGAAGAAGCATGAGAGTAGAATTAACGCTGTAGAAATGCGGTCGTTACGGAGTATCTGTGGAGTAACGATAGCGGATAGAATAAGGAATAGCACATTGCGTGATAGGTGTGGTTTGAAAGAAGATGTAGTGACAAGGATTGACAAAGGAATGCTTTGATGGTTTGGGCACATGGAAAGGATGATTGAAAGTAGATTTACGAAAGGAATTTATAAATCTGATGTGGATGGATGCGTTAAACAAGGCAGGCCCAGGAGAGGGCCCAGGCGAGGGCGCTTCCCTCACTATTACTGTTATGGCTCGTTTTCGCTGTCAAATGTCGAGTCACAATAAAAAAATAAGAAAAAAATACAAGTGATTGAAGCTTTTTAACATGTCTCTTCGTGTTTCTTTCAAGACTCCGTCAGAAGAGTTTTAGTAAAGCTTTTCCACCGCTTTACTAAAACCATCACCATAATCTTCACCCTCATGTAATGGACTAAACACTAAAGTGTTCATCCACTGAAGAAATTATAATAATTTTACGGAAGACTAAGTATTTTTTTTATTTTATTGTGACACAACATCTGACTTCGACCCGCCTGATGATAAGCAAGAGGAGGTCCAAGAGTGACGACGACTGGAATCGTCGACGACTGACTCGGTTCAGTTTCCGGCTGCCCCAGCCGCCACCACTATGCCAGCTTAAGGATAAGGATGTATATAGACAAACCTTCGCTTTCCCAGAAAGGGAGAATTGAACTGAAGAAGATCACAATAAAAAAGAACCAGGGACTAGTTTGTTGACCAGTGCACCAAGCTGGTCGTCAATCTTTCTAAATACCTAAAACAAACATACAAAAAGGATTAGTATAGAAAATATAATTAATATGAGCTTAAGTTAAATATAACAATATTATATTTAACTTATACAACGATCGTATGTAAATTTGGACGACCCTTTCTGGGTCGTAACAAACAAATTAATTCTCAACTCCTCGTGAAACATCGCCGGTACATTACTCATAAAATTAATATAAACAATTTTGAGGTGATTTGTTGACCGCTATTGCTTTATTCTGGACGGCTTAATGGTTGCTATGCGTTAAGGTCGATTCCCATTACTTGCCCTGGAGGGGACAACCGCCATTTCAAATTTAGTACGGACGAGGACGAGAGGCACCGCGCGATAGAGATTGCGCCTGCACATCAGCACCAATAAAAGAGTGCAGGAGAATGAAAACCATTATCTCTTTACTCTCCTGCTACCGGAGAGAGAACAGAAGCCCTCTCGTCAAGAGAACTGGCCAGCATCGGTGGAGTTACGGAGTCTTGCGAAAGAGTACTCGTGCTTCGGAATGCTTGCGCCGGGGAAACACCGTGAGAGGTTTTAGTCGTTTTAAGCTCGATACTACCCGTCGTCCACCACTATAGGATTTTTCCTTGCGAAAAAAATTTACTTACTGTAAATAGCTTGAAACAAAACAAATAACAAAGTTATATTAGTGGAAAAAGGTGTGAAAATTTGATTGATTGATTGTATTCTTCCCACAATTTTTCGACATTTTTGTATAAAAATACTGAATATATATTATGTTAGAGAGTGAAAATTGACTGTTTAATGAAAAAAACTTTTGTATAGAGTGAAGATTTTCATGAATTTCGACAATTAAAACTTGTCTGAAAACTTTCGGGCACGATTTCCTGAAACTTTTGCTATCTTTATGCCAATTAATTGTGAAACTAAAATATTAACCTTTTACGTTCGAACATTTTACATATTTATTAATAATATATTTAAAGTTTTTACTGATAATGTTTGCAAGCAGCAGTCCTATCCACTATGCCTGCCTTTCTGCCTTTTTTAGTCAGTCTGCCGATCAGGGGTAGTACCACCACTTACAAGTATACAGACCGTGATGTTATTTGGTCACGTTTCGGGATCAGCTTTCCCCGGTTCCAACTAGACCGGCATAGTGGATGTAACTACTACTCACAGTTATCGAATTGTAGTAGCAGTGACATCAATTCATGGACCACACTCCAGCCTAACATCAAGCGGGGTGCTGTCATATGTCAAGTCACAATAAAAAAAATACCATCCTGGTGGGTAGATTGAGCGATGGGTCGGCTGGTCAATGTAAACCGTCTGGCTACCATACACGTAGACCCAATGATGTAATAGATACGTTATATACACCAGTTTTAGTGTTAGCAAATGGCGTGAGTTTGAACGATCAACCACGACAAGTGGAAGTAGGACGGAATGATAGTTATTGAGAGCGAAAAAGAGACAAATATATGTTGCTCTGCATCGCGACATTGAGATTAGATTTGTTTATTTGCATAGTTTTGACGTGCTATTTTCAAAGCGTTTATACGTCTATCTACGTCTCTTTTTATCAAAATAGTATTCAAATTCTGGTTTCATTAATAAGGCGACCGTGGTGTAGTGGTAGTGCAATGGCTACGTAAGCCGAGTGGCACGGGTTCGTAACCTCTCACCGGTACCAATGTATGTTTGATATAATGTACTTTGGTTGTCCTGTTTCTATGATACAAGCACTTTGCTAGATTAGTATAGAAATGTATAATAAATAAAAATAAAATTTTTAATATCAAAATTTTATTTTTATATCCTCCCAATCCTATATATCTTGGAGCAGGCGTAAGAAACACCTTTTGCCGGTGTAGAACGGCGACTGAGGCAGCCGTGAATTAAGCAGCCTACCACACTTAAAAAATACCTGTAATTTTTTACGTTAGCATTCCCATACTGTAATTTACTGAAAAAATAAATAAATACACGTTGTACAAAACGGCATCAATATTTTACAGCGAGTCGGCAGTGCTTTTGAATTTAAATTCACTAATTTACATCTGAATTAAAATGAGAGAGTAACTCGCACATTTCCATTCATTCGTTTATATTTTTTTACAAAAAACATTCATTTATTTGTTTTAAAGAGTGGTAGTCAGTGGAACCCAGTCTGCCGACCACTTACAGTATACAGACCGTGAAGTGATTTAGTCACGTTTCGGGATCAGCTTGTAAGTTGCCGGTTCCAACTACTACATATTTATGAATAACTATGAAACATTTATTGTCATTTGAAAATTTTCCGTTGCCTAATAAATGGTTTTTGATTAAAATAATGCTTATATCATATGTGAGTTATTTTAATAACTTTTGTGCATTTGTTACATTGAGTATGTTTATTCTAGTTCCTTAGATAAAGGGTAAAGGAAATGGCAATTTATTTTTTTATTGTGACTCGACATATGACAGCACCCCGCTTGATGTTAAGCCAAAGTGTGGTCCATGAATGAATGTCACTGCTACTACAATTCAATAACTGTGAGTACCAATTACATCCACTATGCCGGCCTAGATGAAACCGGCAACTTACAAGCTGATCCCGAAACGTGACCAAATCACTTCACGGTTTTTATACTTGTAAGTGGTGGTACTACCCCGGATCGGCAGACTGGGTACCACTGCCTACCACTCTTTTAAATTTTATGTTTGTTTACTACTTGTGCCATGCAAGAAACAACACAGTATAGCCGTGTAAACGCTCTTAGACTTCAGTTTCAGTGAAATTAGGCATTACAGTATTCATTTACTTTCCTACCCCTAAATCCTTAACAATTTCATCCCCTCATTTTATTATTAAATGAGTTTTTAAAAAATCCCATTCTACCTGCATTCATACTCGCTGAATAGGTACTTGGTTTAAGTGCCGCACTAGAGGTGGGTAAAAAGGGGGCTCTAAACAACTCTATGGAATAGGGGAGGAAAAATTGTGGAAAAATTGCCCGAGACAATACAATGGTAGAGTGAAATACTAAATATTGTTTTTTGAGCTTATTTTTACTTTAATTGGTCATGGGGGAGGGGGGGGGGTTCATTAGTCAATTCAGAAGTCCGCTTCACCGTAAAGTCCAGGGTTCGATTCCCGTCTATGTCTTTTTTTTATCGACAAGCGATATTGAAATAACACAAATTTGGGTAAAAAAAAAAGAAAGCAGATATTTTCTGCGAGTCCAGGTCTGCCGATGAATCTATCGAAAAGTGACTTAGTCGAGTTTCGGGATCATCTCAAAAGTTGCCAGTTACAACGAGGCTGGAATAGTAGCTGCGACTGCAGTTAACTAACTATAATAACAGTCGGCTCCATTCATGGACCGCACTCCAGCTTTATCCGCAATATTAGGGTCTTTATTTATTTCACCTAAAAGGAAAGAAAATTAAGAAGAAAATTTTATTTCATACCTCATCATTATTCTATCCTTGTCTAACCTATAAAGGATAATGAGACAACAACAAGGTGTTCAAGATTAGAAGTTTGTTTATTCAAAGATGAACTTAAAAACAAAGTTTATAAGAATGGTTTTTAAATGAACATTGTTACAATGCATTCTCTATATTTTGGTAACGAATTCTTTAACAAATTCTCTATTTAGTACACGTATTTAAATTTAAAAAATACTCTTAAATGTATCAATTTAAGGCGACCGTGGCGTAGTGGCAGTGCAATAGCTATTTAAGCCGATTGGCGCGGGTTCGAAACCACTCACCGGTACCAATGTATCTTTGATATATGTACTTTAGTTGTCCTGTTTCTATGATACAAGCACTTTATTAACATAGTATAGAAATGTATAATAATAATAAAAATCAGAGCCCGTATATAGGCTGGATATAGGCTGCATTCAGGCTGCATTCAACATGTATTGTCTATCTCCCTCGACCATTAATCGTCAAATAATGGTCGAAATAACTAAAAATGGCGTTCCCCAGCGACTTTCACAGTTCCATGGATCCAGTACTTTCCTGTTACTTTTGACAGGTCGCTATTATTTTTTTGTATTGTGACTCGACATATGAGTGTGGTCCATGAATGGATGTCACTGCTACTACAATTTAATAACTGTAAGTAGCAGTCACATGCACTATATCGGCCTAGTTGGAACCGGCAACTTACAAGCTGATCCCGAAACGCGACCAAATCACTTCACGGTCTGTATATTTGTAAGTGATTTGGTACCACTGCGTATCACTCATGGTTAGGATGGACATCCCACGTTTTCCTCCCACGGTCTCTTTATTCGAAGACTACTTTTTAATAACTTTAATTAACATCGGTTTGTCAATTTTCACATAGTAAAACAATACCGAATTTCGTTACAACCGCACAGAATAGAACCTAGTAGCAGGTACAAACTTGAAGCTTGTCTGTTTTGTATTCAAAGTGAAGAATCTCAGCTATTTTTAAACAAAGTTATAAGTGAACCTGTTGGAAAGTTTTCTAATAGGCTACATGGTTCGAGAAAACCTACTTTACACTTTATAACACGTACGACGTCGTTGATAATATTTAAGGGCGTATTTTGTGCATGAGGAGGCACATCCAATTACGTATGCGCGAACTTTATATAATATGTTTTGGAACGAAGTTATTTAACGCGACGGTAGAGTTGACTAGTATAAATCGTCACGTTAAACAAAGGATTATGCGCCTTCTACGCGATTTTTTCTCTTATTGTATCTCTTTCTGATATGTATGAGTGAGTGGGTTTAAATCGTTCGCCGCTTTCCTAATTAGAATCATAGCAATAACTCATACTGCTCCCTTGAAATTCATCATCAAATTGTTGAAATCGCGAGCATGTTTGCGATTTTTCTACGTAGTTCGAGTTCGCGGTAGAGCGTTAACCGCTTGCTTGAAACAATGCGGCTTAACCTTTAAACATTTACAGCTGGTTGTACCAAAAAAGTTTCAATTTATAATACAAAATTAGTTTTACTTTATACTTATTCTATTACATTTACTATTACGAAATCGTGAATTGGGTTGTTAATAATTTTATATCGAAACTTCCATTTATATATGTTTTTATCATTACTAATAACAAAAGTAGTACATAGAAACCCAAAATGAATGATGTCGTTTAGCTCTGTATAAAATATCCGTTAAACGTAAATGTAAAATGTGAAGTTAAAGAGTGGTGCAACCCATTTTTTTTCTTTTACTCATACGATACTTTTTGCAAATTCGTAAATTATAATTTTTGGTACAACCGGCTGAAAGTGTAAGAAGTGCAATTCTTTTTGGAAACCCGTTCCAAAAAACAACTTACTGACCCCACTCCAGCTTAAGCAGGAAGCTGTTATATTTCGAGCAACAATCAATAAAATATATAATCAAGATCCATAAAATATTGTATTTTTAATGCGCCATAAGAGAATCATGCCATAAGTTTTATTGGATTTCATGCCGAAATATCTAGCAGCCCTTTTGCAGTAGCCGAAAATAGTAACGGCACAAGCATCAAAATATCGGCAAAACATATTATTATTTTATACTAAGTCGTAAACGCTGTCGTTTACAGTCAAACCCTGTAACGAAATTGTCTTACGTAAATCAACATTAACGACATAAATCAGCATTTTGACGCGACTAACTTCTTTATACATTTCTATACTTTTAGGGCGACTGTGAAGTAGTGGCAGTACAATGGTTACACAAACAGAGAGCATGAGTTCGAAACCACCTACCGGTACTAATGTATCTTATATATATACATTGGTTATCCTGTTTTTATGATACAAGCACTTTAGTAGCTTAGTATAGAAATGTAAAATAAAATAAAGTATACTAAATTACTAAACGTGCTTGTATCATAGAAACAGGCCATCAAAGATTCATTGGTATAGCTTGTCTAACTATAAATGACGCGCCTCTCCACTTTATTAGTTTATTTAAACATGTGAATACAAATATTACGTATTATATCACTATACTTTATCATCGTGCTCCTCCTTTTGTCTCTAACCAGCAATTGAATGACCAATTACAATCGCATTTTCTGTATGTTGCATCCATATTTTATAGTCGCGCGTGTGCATAAATGCAGTAAAAGAGCGCGTCATTTCGGCTTGGACAGACTCTACAAGCAAGTGGTTCTAAGACGGGCCTTTTTCTTGAAATAAGTTTACATGTATTTAGTTATATATGTATTTATCTCGTTTAAATATGTTATTGTTTAGCTCGGAACCTTTAACGCGGATAAGACGAGTAGCTCCGAGTCTGTCCGAAAAAGCTTTGAACACTGCACGTATTGTCTGATGGTACTTTATTCCATTCTTGACGAAAAGCTGGTTCATACTTTTATAGTTTATTAACGATTGTACTACCACTACGACCGTAGTGCAGTGGTAGTGCAATTGTCATGCAAACCAAAAGCACGCGTTCAAAACCACTTGCCGGTACCAATCTATCTTTGATATATGTACTTAGCTTATACACTATTTCTTTGATACAGGCATTTTAGTAGCTTAATATAGAAATGTTATATAACTTAAAAAGTATGCTGTTAGGACTAATTTTGAAGTTTTTTTGTCGTATAAAGTATAATGTGTAGCGCACGTAAGACGATATTACAAAGACCCACGATAATATAATGTTGATCATAAACAATTTTATTGGAAACTTTATAGTTTTATCATGCCAGTTACAATGTTGGCGAACAACGAGTTATGTTTACATGTTAACACAAATGTAGGGTAGGCTGAAATACCCCAGATTTGTACTTTTTTTCATAATACAGTAGGGCCCCAGTAATCCGGCAAACGTTTTGCAGCGCAGTGTCGAAGTAATGACAAGGATTGACAAAGGAATGCTTTGATGGTTTGGGCACATGGATAGAATTAGTGAATGTAAATTAACCAAAGGAATTTATTAATCTGATGTGGATAGATGCGTTAAACAAGGCAGGCCCAGGAGGGGGTTTTCCGACCAAATCGGAGACATCCTCAAGAAAGCTAGGTTGCCTAGTGGCCATAACGACAGAGCCTCTATAAAGAGAATTGTGGATGTGAAGGAAGCAAGGGAGCTGTGTAAGGATCGTGGTAAGTGGCGCTCCATTGTCTCTGCCTATCCCTTTGGGAAAAAGGCGTGACAATTTAACTGATTGATTGATTGTTAACACAAATGTAGGGTAGCCTGAAATACCCTAGATTTGTACTTTATTTTTTTCATAATATGTATTTGTATTTTAAAAGTTGTAGGTAGTGGTCCCAGTCTGCCGATCGGAGGTAGTATCACCACTTACAAGTATACAGAAACTTAGTTTGGGCATCAGCTTGTAAGTTGCCGGTTCCAACTAGGTGGATATGAGTGCTAGTTGAAACCGCCAACTTACAAGCTGATTTCTAAACGTCATATATATTAATAACAAAATATTTTTAATTATACAATTTGATCTTTATACAAGCTCTACGGTTATAGGCACTAGGCAACCCAAATTTCTTGAGTATGTCTTGAGTATGTATGTCCGATTTGGTTGAAATTGAAACACCCTGCTTGTTTAACTCATCCATCCATTACGAATAAAACCTCTGAAACGAATCTTTGCTCCGACTGGGAATTGAATCCGGCACTTTACGTGCAACAGCCTGGTGTCTTAAGCAATGTACCACGTGTTTCTCCGTAAAACATCGTTCACCGTAAAATGTCTATACAAATGCATATAAAATTGTTTAAATAATTCGTACAAAGGAGGAAACACATTATTCTTTATAAAGGAAAAGTAAGGTCGAGGAAAAGGGACTTTTTTGTTGTAGAAACTGATAACTTTTACAAAGCAAATTTGTAGTTATGAAGGCAAAAAGGTTTTTTTGTGATTTTAGACATCCGTTGGTAAATATTTAGCCCGTTTCTCCATTTAAATTCAGTTGCATGATAATTGAGCTGTTAATGAATAATGAATTATTTACTACTATAACTATTACTACTATATTTACTTGGAATAACGACATACGTCTTTCCTGAAATAGCAACATACGTCTTTCTTAGGATAGCGATATACGTCTTTCTAAGTATTGCGATATACGTCTTTCTTAGTATAACGATATACGTCTTTCTTAGAATAGCGACATACGTCTTTCTTAGTATAACGATATACGTCTTTCTTAGAATAGCGACATACGTCTTTCTAAGAATAGCGATATAAGCTTTTTTTGAAACAGCGCTCGAAAGTGGTGGTAAAAATTCAAAATCAACTTGTACAAAAGTATCCTTGATATATAAACTTTGGTCGTCCTGTTTCTATTATATAAGCACCTTTAATAGTTTAGTATAGAAATGTAAAAGACGAAACAAAATGTATACGGAATACGGAACCATAGTTTTTATAATAAAAATATTGGCTGATATTTCTTTACAGTTCACTGCTTTTTGTTATATTTACTAACATTTTATTTTATAATAAATGTGAATGTGAATTCGATTGATTAATTCGAATATGTATTCGATTCATCTTTTATAGACAATACGCGTTGCGGATGGTTTTGCAAATCAGTCCGTTACGCGTAAAGTGTCGGGTTCGATTTCCAGTCGAAAAGATTATTTATTTGTTTAAAGTCGCTTATTAACAGCTTAACAATTTAAATTTTGTTATAAAAATTAATAAACTTTAAAAAACTTAATGTGTTAGCAAAATTATCCCAATTTAAGCACTCACGTGTACTATCCGGTAGCTTAAATCTGTTCCTTTCACTTTGAAATAATTTACATTCCAGTAATAAATGTGGCATGGTCATCTCTTTTTATTTTTAATATTTATTATTTAAATTTAATATATTTAAAATTAATAAAAAAGTGTTGTAGGCAGTGTTGCACAGTCTGCCGATTAGGGATAGTATTCTCAAGTGTTCAGACCGTAATTGACTTAGTTGCGTTGACTTTTAAGCTGATCCTGAAATGCGATAAAATCAATTCACTTGATAGTGGTGGTATAGTCTGTCTAAGCCAAAATGACGCGCCCCTCCACTGCATTTAAGCACACGTGCGAATATAAAATATGAATGCAACATCGACAATGCAATTGTAATTGGTCATTTAGTTGCTGGTTAGACACAAAAAGAGGAGCACGCTGATGAAGTATAATAGTATAGTTAGTAATATTTGCATTCACACATTTAAATAAACTAACAAAGTGGAGGGGCGCGTCATTTTTTTTTATTGTGACTCGACATATGACAGCATCCCGCTTGATGTTAAGCTGAAGTGTGGTCCATGAATGAATGTCACTGCTACTACAATTCAAATAACTGTGAGTAGCAATCACATCCACTATGCCGGCCTAGATGGAACCGGCAACTTACAAGCTGATCCCGAAACGTGACCAAGTCACTTCACGGTCTGTATACTTGTAAGTGGTGGTACTACCCCGGATCGGCAGACTGGGTACCACTGCCTACCACTCTTTGATAACCAGACCCGAAGCAAATATCCATCTCTTTTTTTTTTTATTAACAAATATTTGCAATAATTAAATATTACAAATAAAAGCTATGAAACAAATATTTGCTCCGACCGGGGATCGAACCCGGGACTATACGCGCAACAAACCAATCGCTAAACCGTTCGTCCACGCCTGTCGTCTGGATTTATAGTTAGACAAGCTATACTACCCTGGATCTTGTTAAAGGTCTTGTTGTCATATGTCGAGCCGGGAGAAAAGGCAAATAAATTAATGTGAAGTAATAAAGCATTCCCTATAGTGACATAGTACAATTAGGGATTTAAATATAAAAGCTGAAGAATAAAAGGCAACGAATAACTTCTTTTTACGACCAAATGGTCATAAATCGTTACTTCAGCCGCACCTAATACGACCTACTACTTTATTCAACTTTGCTGAAAATTACCCCGCAAACAAATATCAATCTTAATCATACGACATTAAAGTTGAAATTCAGGAAAAAAATATTTCCTAATTCCAGTTTTCTTAAAATTTATTCTTAAACGAATCTAAGTTTTATTTTCTAATAAATAGAAATTAAAATCCTATATCACTCTTAGCAGGTAATTTGTGTATATAGCTGTTTTATTTAAAGCTTTATTTGTTTGTCATTAGGTCAAAAATTGATTGGCAATTTTTTTATTGTAACATTTAAGATTACCTAAGTTAGGGGTCCAATAAACATGTTTTAGTATATTCATGCTTTTAAAATTAAATGTTAGGGGTAGGTAGAATTAAGATTTATGCTACTGATGTCCTATTTAAGGAAGCTCGTCATACAGCACCTCACCTGATGTTAAGCCAAAGTGTGGTCCATGAATGAATGTCACTGCTAATACAATTCAATAACTGTGAGTAGCAATCACATCCACTATGCCGGCCTAGATGGAAAATAACTGTAAGTAGCATTCGCACCTAGTCGCGGCCTAGCAATTGGAACCAGCAAATTACACACTCGTCTCGAAACGCGACTAAGTCACTTCACGGTCTGTATACTTGCAAGTGGTGGTACTACGGATCGGCAAACTGACTACCCACTGTCTGCCTACCACTCCCAAAGTAAGGTTGGAAAGTAAGGGTAGGTGGAGGTGACCGTTGCCTTTTTTTCCAATTTTAATATTAGGCTTTATATTATATATTATGCTACTAAAGTGCTTGTACCATAGAAACAGGACGAACAAGTACATAATATCAAATATACATTGGTACCGGCAAGTGGTTTTGTACCCGTGCTCTCGGTTTACGTAACCTAGTGCAATACACCACGTATCTTTGGTAGAGTCTGTCTAAGCCGAAATGACGCGCCCCTCCACTGCATTTACGCACACACACTGGTTAGACACAAAAGGAGGAGCTAGCTAATAAAATATAGTAGTATAGTTAGTAATATTTGCATTCACACATTTAAATAAACTGATAAAGTGGAGGGGCGGGTCAATTATAGTTAGACAAGCTATACATTATGGTCATGTATAGCTACGATTATGGTCATACTGTTTTTATGATACAAGCACTTTTAGTAGCAAAATTTAATCTAGTAAACTCAGCGAATTTAATCTAGAATATTCATTTTATTATAACAATAAAAACACAATATATTGTTGTAGGTGTTAACTTTGTAGTAATCCGTTGAAATGATTCACATTTCTTTATTCATTTCGGCTACTTTTATGAGCTCTACCAATGATATTAAGTAAAATGAGGTATAGTCTGTCTAAGCCGAAATGACGCGAAATTGCGCACACGAGAAGACATAAAATTTGAATGCAACACACCGAAAATGCAATTGTAATTGGTCATTCAGTTGCTGGTTGGACACAAAAGGAGGAGCACGCTGATAAAGTATAGTTAGTATAATTAGTATTTTTTGCATTCACACATTTAAATAAACTAATAAAGTGAAGGGGCGCGTCATTTATAGTTGTAGCTGTAGATACGTCACCTACACGAGTTTTAGTGTTCGCGAATGGCACGAGTTTGAACGATCAACCACGACTAGGCATACAGATAAGTGGAAGTAGGACAAAATGATAGTTATGGAGAATGAAAAAGAGACAAATATATGTTGCTCTGCATCGCGACACTGATTGTGAGTTCAGGTTTACTTATTAGCATTGTTTTAACGTGCCTTGTTCAGAGCGTATATAACATCTCTATGTCTTTTCATAAATATCATTGGATTGCCCCAGTCGCCATTACTAAGCCAAAGACGCTTCTTCACGCATCGCTTGAAGGACCCAAGGTTATAGTATGGAGAGAACACATAGGCTGGCTAAGCATTCCACTTGTCGATTGTTCTACAAAGAAAGGACGCACCGAACTTTTTAGTTCGACTGCCGATTCGGTGACAAAATGCGGATGCTTCCTCCGACCTGTGCGGGGGAACTCCTTCGCTTACCTTATATCCACAAATCTTTTCATACAAGCTCTATGGTTATGGGCAACCCAGCTTTCTTGAGGATATCTCCGATTTCGTCGGAAAACACCCTCCTAAGTCTTCCTCATACATATTTATAATTAACTCCGTTATTGAATAGAGTCATGGTTAATAGTTTATGAGGGAATTTGTTTTAAACAATTGTTAAACAAACTTTATAATTTCAAAATTCTATAGTTCTCGTAAAAGCAATCACGGTTAGAGATCTGTTTTGCTAAAAGTTTCGCACTCGAATGTCGGTTAGAATACACGTATATAATAGATGTGTAGGAGATATTAGATATAAGTACGTATGTATATACATTTAAATTAGCTTGGAGACGTTTTTGCATTTGTAGTAGTGTGTGTGCCTAAGAGCGCGTTTCCATTATGTCGCGGCGGTAGATAAAGATGTTACGATCTCCTATCATTTTGTTTAGTTTTAGTTTGGAGACGTTTTTGCGTTTGTAGTAATTTACAGTCAGCAAATAAATTAATAAACAGTTTTATAAAATAAAAAATATTTTGCCCGGTTGCCCTTCGATAGATGTCGCTTTAAACCTGAAGTGCTTCCTTCTGACCAAGAATTCGAGAGGGTATGTGACGTATGTATATACTCGTATGTATGTTTCGCTAGTAAAAACAATTATTCTGCAATTTTTATCAAATACTCAATTCGTGTTTTCCATTGAAAGTTTCATTAAAAGCTTCTAATTAAAACCTAAGGACTTACCTGGTGGTAAGCAAGGGAAAGTAAGCAAACAAAGCGCCGAAGACTGAAAAGACTATGTGACGCAATTTCCCAAATGTTACCTCATTATTGGATACTAGCAGATACTATACGCAGGGGCGTAGCTACCGCCATATCTGCCGTATCAATTATACGGGGCTCCCAACGTCATTATTGTTGACTATTATTGAGCTGTCACTATTGTCCATAGTGGCAGAAACTAAAAAAAAAAACTAAAGTCATCATCAGCTATAAATGATTTATTAAAAAGGGAAGGATAGTGTATATTTAATTTTAATTGTTAGTAAAAATTTTGCAATAAGTGACAAAGATAATTATGATGAAAAAAATTTCTTTACATATAAACCTTTTTTTTTAGTAAGAAATCTTTACCCTTCCTAAGGGCCCCCCAAATTTTATACGGGGCCCCGCCAAGGCTCGCTACGTTTCTGACTATATACGATACATCATTCCTATTAAAACAATACAGGACTTGACGAAACTAAATCGATTATCTTGAATCGGCCCGTTGGGAATCGTTTGTCCAAACTTAAGGCCAGTATAAGGCTAGTGTGTCAGCGCGTTCGGAAATTATATTTAACATTATGTTCTTGGGAATAAGATGTTCTTTTTATATGGTTCCTTAGGTGAGAAAAGGTTCAAAATAAAAATATATTTTTTTAAAGGTTTATTTTTTATATTTCCCCGCCTGGTGATAAGCTGGAGTAAGGGTCATGAATGGAGGTGCTTTCTGCAGTTAAATAACTATAAGTAGCAGTCACATCCACTATGCCGGCCTATTTGGACCGATGAAAGTACTTCTCAGTCTGTATTTGTATGGTAGTACCACTCTTTAATAACCTCGGAGCAAATATCTACCTCTTTTTTCTTTTATATTTGTAACTAGCTGTTCCCCGCGGTTTCACCCGCGTTTTTAAACTGTAATCGCAATGTGAGTACATGACAGGAAAGGGGTCCTCATGGTCCAGCATCAGGTACTCCTGGTTTTTAATATCATATCAACCCAGATGGACGAACGGTTAGCGATTGGTTTGTTGCGCGTTAAATCCGATTCTCGGTCGGAGCAAATATTTGTTTCATAACATTTATTTGTAATAAAAGAGTTTTTCTAAAATAAACGTAACCTAAGTTACTCCTTATTACATCAGCTACCTGCCAATAAAAGTCCCGTCAAAAGCGGTCCAGCCATTTCAGAGATTAGCCGGTACAAACAGACAGATAGACAAAAATTGTAAAAAATGTTATTTTGGTGTATGTACCTTACGTATATATAATATATTCATATACATGTAGTAAAAAACGGTTATTTCAATATTACAAACAGACACTCCAATTTTATTTATATGTATAGATTTGAGTAATTAGATTAACCCAGTCTGCCGATCCGTACTTACAAGTATACAGACCGTGAAGTGATTTAGTTGCGGGATCAGCTTGTAAGGTGCCAGTTCCAACTAGGCCGGCATAATAGACTGCTACGTGCAGATATTGAATTATAGTAGCAGTGACGTTCATTTATCTTAACAGCTTACCATTAAGCGAGGTGCTGTCATATGTCGAGTCACAATAAAAACAAAGATAAAATATTTAAACAAATCCAAGTTGATATTGTTAGCTTGCACAACAAAGTATCTTTCATATGCGAGATATAAAGTTTTAAGAACTAAAGTAGTCACTTTTATGTTTCTCTCTATGAAACCATTTCGTTAACATTGTAATACAAAGTGGTTATACAACGTAATTGTCGGCAATGTTTTATTTAACTCGTAAAATACATTTGAATTGCGGCCGTTACTTTGAATACGACAGGCGTGGCCAATTGGTCGGCACTCCAGTTTTTTACGCGCAAAGTCTTCGGTTCCATTCCTGTTCAGAGCAAATTTTTGTATCAAAGCTTTTATTTGAAATATTTATTAATTATATTAAACTTACAAGTATACAGACCGTGAAGTAATTTAGTCGCGTTTCAGGACCGTGTTTCAGGATCAGCTTGTAAGTTGCTGGTTCCAAATAGGCTGGCATAGTGAACGTGACTGCTATTTAATTTTATTAGCAGTCACCTCCATTGAGAATTGTGAATGTGAAGGAAGCGAGGGAGTTGTGTCAGGATGGTCCATGAATGGAGGTCAATCAATCAAATTGTCAGGCCTTTTTCCCACGGGGATAGGCAGAGTCAATGAAGCGCCAATTAAACAAAAAAAAACAGATAAAATTAAAAGTATATTAACTATAAAGAAACTATAAATAAAAAATATTATCTAATGACGTCGCATCAGAGATAGTCCCAAGGAGTCTGGCTGGCAACATTTCCCCTTTGTACTTCTGCAGACTTCTCCGTCAGCACTTGGACAACTCCTTGGCCATGCGCTTAGCTGAAGGTCCCCAAGTACCTCCGTCTCGACTTCAAACGGCGCAAATTCGTATCCAGTACAGAGGTTAGCGTATTTGCGCAGCTTGAGGTTATATTATTATATTTATATTATATTTACAAGTATAAGGTGGCACGTTCAGAAATCATAAAGTTGTCTAGAAATATGTTTTAGTTGTGTAGTTTGACCTATTTCTTCCTTTTCGCGTTTTATTCTTATAAGAAATTACTGAAGTTCTGTTCTGCTTTACCTATTACTCGTAGTCCCACTTAAAAATATATTTGGGCTCAACATGGCATTACCACGCCTAATGTTAGGCTGGAGAGCGGTCCATGTATGAAAGCGACTGCTACTTTACTAAGTTAAACTCGTAAACCGAGTGAATCACTCCACGGTCTGTATACAACTTAAAAATGAGAACCCCGGATCGTCAGATTAGACAAACTGTCTGCCTACTAATAAAACCTGTCTTAATTAATATTTTTTTTTATCTAATTGTTTAGTTATATAGCAACAATATTAGAATAAGAGTAGTTTAAAAATACCAGAGTCTAGATTCTCTAGATTTAAGACGACCGTGGTGTAGTGACAGTGTAATGGTTACGCAAACCGAAGAGCACGAGTTCAAGACCACCCACCGGTACCTATGTATCTTTAATATATGTACTTTGTTTTTTTTCTGTTTCTATAATACAAGCACTTTATTAGCTTAGTATAGAAATGTAATAAAAAATAATAATACATTATGACGGCGAAAAATCAGTGATATTGCACCACGGTACCAATCAACTTAGTTTCCCTATCGATTTGTTATTCGCTGATTGGTTACGAAGACGTCAAAAATACGAAGAACGTCGTCAAATAAAAAAAACGACGTCAAAAACAGTTGCTTGATCGCTTTTCACTACTTTTTTGACTACATATTGTATTAAGATAATTGAGGCGCAGGTTAACAAACGGTTTGGGCACATGGAAAGGATGAGTGAAAGTAGATTGACGAAAACAATTTATGAGTCTGGTGCGTAAAACAAGGCAGGAGGGTATTTTCCGATCAAATCAGAGACATCCTCAAGAAAGCTAGGTTGCCTAGTGCCCATAACCTTAGAGTTTCACGACCTCCCCTCGCTTACCATCAGGCAAATCAAAGTCAGATGTCGCGTCACAATAAAAACATATTCCAGTACATTGATATTGTAGTGTTTGTATAGTACCTCATGCAGTAGTAACACAGATAACTAAGGATTGCTGTAATCACAGGCTCGCCAACGTATTATGCTATGCGTCTACCCCCGTCGGAGGGCAGTCGTGTTCTACGCTACGCTCGAGACAGTGCCACGTGCATCTAGCAATAGCACGTGTATACCTATATGTATGCCCGCCACTGCCGGCATAGTAGCGGCGGCTGGGACAGCCGGGAACTGACTCGGTTGTCCCAGTCGTCGTCACTCTTGGACCTCCTCTTGCTTATCATCAGGCGGGTCGAGGTCAGATGTCGTGTCACAATAAAAAAAAATGTGTGTATTCCTCATACACTACATATATTATTCTCATCTTGGTTAAACCCTCTTTTAATCTTTTAAGTGGGACTATCAGGAATAGCTATTTGGGATAAACTATTGTGCTAGAGGCGAGATGCTTAATATAATATTTATTGCAGCACTATATTCCATCCTTGTCTTTTACTGTCTTTTTCATTGTCTTAGAGAGAGACAGATGTCTTTCTTTGTACTCCTCTTGTAATTTTGTCTCAAAATTTAAGTTATGATATTTTTTTATCAGTTTTTATTTTGAGCTTTAATATTAGAGGAAACAAAATAATATATAATAGTTTTGATTTTTATTATTTGTATATGGATATCTAATTTGACAGGGGTAGGCAGAGACAACGAAGAGCCCAAAGAATTTGGACTTAAGAAATAGAAGGAGACCTAAAATACAACCGTTTATACTATTTTTTACTTATGGTATTAAAAAAAATCAGAAGGGGATGAATGTACATTTTTACATTCGTAATTTAGAAGGTTGTCACTAGTTTTGATGGTCATTTGACAACCTAATTTGACAGAATAACAAATGACATTAAAAAAAATTGGTTGCCTGTAAAGTCGATATACGGGCGAAAGTTTTACGTGACAACGACTTTGAGTGGTAAAATAATTTTAATGTGAATATTCATTCGTATAGTAGGAAGAAGGATGAAATAATAGTAACAAATTAAAACATTTATTTATACAAAGAATTATATTTAAAACATTAATTTATACAAAGAATCTCGCACTGAATTTCATATTAACAAAATTTTATTTTTACCTTTACACATACATACGTATTTATATACAAATATACATACAATAACTTGCAATACATTTGCGTACAATGAAACACAAAAACTACCACAACATTGTGATTACTACAACATAACCTATTCACTTATGTCTTGTTGCGATGGACGAAACTACCTTCACATTATCACTACACAATCGTTTTACAATTAACTGGCAACGTGTAAACTTGTATACAGGCGCCTAAGCGAAATAGAAGCGCAAGACATGAACCGGTGTGTATGCCTATCTCTCTCACTCTCTCTCTCTCGCTCTGTCTCTCTCGCTCTTAGGCGGGCTAACTGTGCTCGAGTGGAAGGGACGCGTGCCTTTCACTTTTTATGTCTGTCTCTCTCGCTCTTAGGCGGGCTAACCATGCCCGAGTGGAAGGGACGCGTGCCTCTCACTCGCTCTCATTGTGAGCGGAGCGTAACGCAGTTTCTTGAAGTGTCACCCGGCAAACCAATTTATAAGACGTTGTCACGTCAAAAAATACTTTAAAAAAGGATGACGGAACAATTATGCCGCTACTCTTACTACTTACTACTCTTACTACTCGTACCACGTGACTTTTAATTAGGCAGTATTAAAAGTCAACTACAATTACAAGTGGTTGTAATTACCAAAAAGTAGTGACAACCTTTGAAATAAAGGAATTGAGGTACAAGTAGTTGTCTCTTTCAGTCACACATGGTATACACATACTATAAATGAGATAAATAACACTGAATTAGTTCTTATTTTAGCACAGATTCTATTCTTTCCATATTTTTAGGAAGAGCCACTTCGTGTCTTGACATATGACAGTCGTCTGCTAGTAAACAATTGTTTAACGACATTAGTGACGGTGATCCTCAAATTGTGAATAAAAGGGCGCTCTATTGCCTCTGCCTATCCCTGTGGGAAAAAGGCGTGACATTTTGATTGATTGATTTGATAGAACCCCTGTAGAACGTCACAGTAAGTAGGTCCGAGAGCACTGACGAATCAAGGACCGTCTTATTTTACAATTGCTTCAGTCGTGGTAGCTATGCCGGCCAAAGGCAAATGTTTATTTAAGTTTTAATATTTATTTAAATAAAACAGCCACAAAAACAGAGCAAGGAAACAATAAGTTTATTTCGACTTCATGCTTTACTGCACTTGAAACGTGAACACGGAGAATGGCTCTTAAAAGATCCAACCATCAAATTCTGGATCTCTGTACAATCTACGAAATAAACCATTAAAATATACCTGTCTTACTCTTGCACGTGTGCTTTGTTTTAAGAGTGCATAAATCAAAATATAGTATGGAAAATATCTATCAATCAAATTGTCACGCCTTTTTTCCACAGGGATAGGCAGAAAGAACGGAAAGCTACTTACCACGATCCTTACACAACTCACTTACTTCCTTCACATCCATAATTCTTTTCATACAGGCTTTGTGATGATGGGCACTAGGCAACCTAGCTTTCTTGAAGATGTCTCCCATTTGGTCGGAAAACACTCTCCTCTTATTTTTTATGGGAAAATAAAATTAAATAAACTATTTTTTAATTCCACTAATAATATGACAGCTGTTTCATATCTCTATCCTGCTCTATTGTGTATGTCAAAGGGAGATGCAAATGGGAAGTATCTGTCACTTTGGTTCTATTCAATTGAAAATTATAGTGTACCTAGCTAAAACAATATATATTTTTGTGATACGGCATCTGACCTAATTTTGCAAAGAGAGGATGAATAGTGCCGCCGATCTAATTCAGTATACTTTTGCCTCAGTCGTTGTCACTATGTCGACCAGAGCTGGAGGTTCCAAGGTTATATATAATAGGGATAACACACTAGCGGGTAAATTGTCATTGGAAAAACTTGTGTGTGTGTGTGTGTGTATCTGCTCAACTTTATTATAAAATTCTTGTTTACTAGTAAAGAAAAAACAAATCATTAATGTGGGTGTTACTTGCGGCAACTTACAACCACTTACAATGGTCTAAACCATTAAGTAACTTAATTCTGACACAACTCCCCGCTTCCTTCACATCCACAATTCTCCTTATACAAGCTCTTTGGTTATGGGCACTAGTCAACCTAGTTTTCTTTTGAATGTGTCAGATTTGATTGGAAAACACCCTCCTGGGTCTACCTTGTTTAATGCATAGATTTTAAGAGTGGTAGGCAGTGGTACCCAGTCTGCCGATCCGGGGTTACTACCCCGGATTAGGGGTACTAAGTGGTGGTACTCCGTGAAGTGATTTGGTCACGTTTCGGGGTCTTGTAAGTTGCCGGTTCCATCTAGGCCGGCATAGTGAATGAGATTGCTACAGTTATTGGATTGTATTAGCAGTGACATTTAATTCATGGACCACACTTCGGCTTAACATCAAGCGGGGTGCTGTCATATGTCGAGCCACAATGAAAAATAAAAAAAAAAGATTACAAATTCCTTTCGCCCCTACAATAACAATAAAAGACAATTTCCTTACATTGACTCTTAGTGTGTTTTAGTTTTGTGCATCCGAATGTTGTATCACGCTCTATATAAATTTACGCGAAATGAAGTTTGCGATGAAGCCATTTGACTAAAAGCAATGACTATATAAGAACATATGGAAATGTTTCTATTTGGCTATTATTTGTCTTTATTAGGTGTAGATGTGTTTTTTTATGACAATTTCAGAGTTACATTGGATTTACGTTTTCTTTTTCATTGATATTAATTAATATTGGTTCCGTAGTTGTCTAAATAAATAAAAATAAGTGTAAGTATTTTTCATTGTTCGAAATACCGATGGGGAAGCAAGGTTCTAGAGTGGAGACCACGAACCGGCAGACGCAGCGTAGGTAGGCCACCCAATAGGTGGACTGACGACATAGCGAAAGTCACGAATAACCAGTGGATGCAACTGGCATCTTTTCGTTCGAAATGGCGTTCTAAGGGGGAGGCCTATGTTCAGCAATGGACGCCTTCTGGCTAATGATGATGATGATGATTTTTTATGTATTATTTTACTTTGGCTCAACATAGGTATGAAAGCACCCCGCTTGATGTTAGGCTAGAGTGCGGTCGATGAATCGAGGTACCTGCTAGTCGCATCCACTGTGCCGGCCTAGGTGGAACCGGCACCTCACAAGCTGAAGTAAAATGAAAATAATTTACATTTTATTCAGCTTGTATGTTCCCTGGCTTAGCATGTCCATGCTAATAAATATAGCCATTGCACTGCCACTACACCACGGTCGCCTTTATTCTTGTATTTATTACGAATGTTATCAAGAATTCTCTAAAACTTTATGTTTACTTTCAAGGTGTTATACTCGTAGGTGATTATTTTTACTGAATATTTGCCAGAACTTTGAACGGAAGTTCAGGCAGCCTCCGAAATTCCGCCAAAGCCTACTAAGTTATTCCTGACATTATGAAATGACGCCTCCACTCACAAGATTATAAATTGTTGCTTTTAGCTAAATTAAATTCGGAACAAGGGAGATGGTGATAGCAATTCCACTAATGTTAGAATGAGATGAATGTTGTTAGATAGCGCCGCTTTTAATATGTGTTTTCGGCTTAAATGGGTTGTTTATTGTAGGCTCTTCGGAATGATGCGTTTTAATATTTGACACTCACGTTTGTGTATTTGAGAAAGGTTTTTTAATGTATCTCTATTATTATGGACTTAATGGAGTCCTTATTGCTTTTTTGCGATTCTATTGAGTGTTTATACTTCTTTATTTTTGATGAGATAGAATCTTTATAAATGCAGATGGAAATTGAATACAGAGAAGTGTCTGTATTTACCCTTGTTTCTATATCTATAGTCTATACCATGTCGTTTCTACTAGTTTGGAAGAAAGGAATTTTTGGATGAATTATGAAATATTGTCACGCCTTTTTCATGCAGGGATAGGCTAAGACAGTGGAGCGCTACTTGCCACTAACCTGACACAACTCCCTTGTCTCACTCACATCCACAATTCTCTTCATACAGCTCTACGGTTATGAATAAAATAAATGTCTATTATAAAGAAGCACTTTTGGCCGGCATAGTGACGACGACTGAGGCAACCGTGAACTGACTCGTTTTTTTTAGCTTGTATGAAGAGAATTGTGGAGGTAGTTGTGTGAGGATCGTGGCAAGTGGCGCTCCATTGTCTCTGTCTATCCACGTGGCGTCAGGCGACATTTGACGACAGGCGTGGACGAACGGTTTAGCGATTGGTTTGTTGCGCGTATAGTCCCGGGTTCGATCCCCGGTCGGAGCAAATATTTGTTTCATAGCTTTTATTTGTAATATTTAATAATATTAAATATTGCAAATATTTGTTAATAAAAAAAAAGAGATGGATATTTGCTTCGGGTCTGGTTATCAAAGAGTGGTAGGCAGTGGTACCCAGTCTGCCGATCCGGGGTAGTACCACCACTTACAAGTATACAGACCGTGAAGTGATTTGATCACGTTTCGGGATCAGCTTGTAAGTTGCCGGTTCCATCTAGGCCGGCATAGTGGATGTGATTGCTACTCACAGTTATTGAATTGTAGTAGCAGTGACATTCATTCATGGACCACACTTCAGCTTAACATCAAGCGGGGTGCTGTCATATGTCGAGTAACAATAAAAAAAAAAAAAAACGGAAAAAAGGCGTGACAATTTGATGTCGAAAGAGTTGTTTTAAAATCGTTTATCACTGTAGGACAATTAAATAATATTATTATTATAAAACTTAAAACCTCAACCTTAATTTCAGAAGGAACTTTTTTATTCAGTAGGTACTCCTGCCTCGGACAAAATTGTATGACATTTTTCATGGAGGTTGCACTCTTTCAGTTTTTTTCATGGCCTCAACTGAAACATAATGCATAAAGGAGTTTTCTTTATGCTACTGCATTAGCATTTTCTGAGTGCCCCTGAAGAACCAGGCATTTGCCGTTACGTCACTTTTTACAGTATTTTACATAAATATATTTTATGCAACTTTTATGAAAGCACTTGTTTAAGTTTAAGTTCTTTTTATAAGTTTAAATTGAATTAGGTTTTTTAATATTAATCGTGTTTTTTGGTTTTTCTAATGGGCTATAGCCGTAGAACTATAATGTATGAGGAGAATTGTGGATGTGTGGGAAGCGAGGGAGTTGTGTCAGGATCGTGGCAAGTGGCGCTCCATTGTCTCTGCCTATCCCTTTCGGAAAAAAGGCGTGACAATTTGATTGATTTTTGATTCTAATTGACACTCTATACACAAATTGATAATATTTTTTAATGTATTTTAGTGGCTTGACATATGACAGCTCTTAGCATAAAACTGGAATGCGGTCTATGAATAGAAGCGTCTGCTACTACAGTTCAATAACTACAAGTAGCAGTGGCAACCACTATGCCGGCTTAGTTGAAAGCGTCTAAGTTATTTCACGGTCTTATTTTAATGTGACTCGATATCTAATCTCGACCCGCCTGATGGTAAGCAAGTAGGGATCCAAGAGTGCTGACGACTGCAAAAACCAAGTCTTCACGGCTGCCCCAGTCGCCGCCACTATGCCGGCCAAAGTGCTTCTTCACGCATCGCTTGAAGGATCCAAGGTAAGTAGGTATACTTGTAAGTGGTGGTATTATCCCGGATCGGCAGACTGGGCACCGATGCCTACCACTTTTTGAATAAAAACAACCAAATCCCTTTTTAAATAACAAAATTGTATTATTTAAGGCGACATTAAGGCGACCGTGGTGTAGTAGCAGTAATGGCTACGTGAGCCGAGCAGCACGGGTTCGAAACGACTTACCGGTACCAATGTATCTTTGATATATGTTCTTTGGTTGTCCTGTTTCTATGATACAAGCACTATAGTAGCTTAGTATGGAAATGTTTAAAAAAAAGCTAATAATAATAACATACGAAATTGAAGACTTGTAAAAGTGGTAGTAGAACTTTACGCTGACTCACTTAGTTTTTGGGGCTCAAACTTAGAGTAACGAATTTCGCTTTTTTTATTTACCCCCCGGGAATGATTTCTATTTCGCGGTAAGAAGGGATTTACGACACAATCTCTCACAGTAATGTACTTGTTCGTAATTCAGTTAAAAAACAGACGCGCCCTCTTTCCCAGTTTATTACACGATATTTCCTTCTTTTTTGCGCTAGTAGAAAATATAATATTTTTTTTATCTTTTATTTATTATATTACTAGCAGACCTGACAGACGTGGCATGCTCAAAAGTAAATAAAAAAAAAACATTTAAATCGTTAAGGACTTTAGCCATATATACACGGATCAAAGAAATATCAATCAATCAAATTGTCAGCCCATTTTTCCACAGGAATAGGCAGAGACAATGGAAATAAAAATGAAAAAAAAAAACAACATCTTCATATTATAATAAATGTTAAGAAAAATATTGTTTCTTCTAAAGGAGGTTTCTAATAAAGAAGTTATCTGAATCCCTACAAGTATTATAGTATTCATGAAGAAAATTGTCTATGTAAAGAAAGCAAGAGAGTTGTGTTAGAATAGCGGAAACTGGTGAACCGTTGTCTCTGCTTATCCTTGACAGAATTAAGGCATAAAAATTATAACATATATTTCTTGATCCTTGTTTAATTCCTAAACCCTTCCACATCACTATTAACTATGGTGCAGTAACAAAACAAATAAATTTTAAAAATAATGTTTAACCCTCGCCTGACATTAATCTGGAGTGCGGTCCTTAAATGGAGGGGACCGCTACTGAAGTAAATAACTGCAAGTGACAGTCGCATACGCTATAATGGTCTAGCTGGAGCTAAGAACTTTCAAACTTATAGCAAAACGAGACTTAGTCACTTCACGGTTTATCCATTTGTAAGTGGTGGTACTACCTCAGGTCGCCAGTCTAGGCGTTATTAGAAAAAAATATTTAGTATTTTCTTAGATTTCACGCGAACATTGAATAATGGATTCTCTCCGTGACCACAATGGCTGCAAAGCTCTCAAAACGTCGAAATAATAATAAAGAAATGTAAAATCAAAAACCAAACTAAACGCGATAGTAAGCCGCATTTTTTTTTAAATTCAAAAATATATTTAATACAAGCTGCATTAAAAGACTCAAGTGCATTAAAAGACATTTTGAAAACAAAAACCTGTACGAGTATATGTTTAAAAATTTGATGAAACAAAGCACTCAACGAAATCTAAAAACCGTTTCAGAGTTACCAAAAATAAAAACCTAGTGTCGTGAAAACTGAAAACTGTCAAATGTTATTGCCACTTTGCAAAAATGTCGTCTGTCTAAACAGTAACATCCGAAGCGGTCTGCCAATTCCATTAAGCTACTACTCGAATATCCGAACTAGCCTAAAAACTCTCCACTCAACTATGTGTCACCAATGAAGTTTAACCAATCTCTCAGCGGGACCACTGTTTATTAAAAAAAAAGCGTCCAAGTGCCACTTTGGAAGTGTTTATCGCGCAAACTATTCAGTTTAGAAAAAAATGATATTAGAAACCTCAATATCATTTTTAAAGACCTATCCATAGATACCCCTCACATATGTGTTTGATAAAAAAAATTGTGTTTCAGTTCTAAGTATGGGGAAGCCCAAAAATGTATTGCTTTTTTGTGTTTTTTTATTTTGGTGTGAAAATCTTAATACGGTTCACAGAATACTAGGCATGTGTCGGATATATCAAAACGAATCTAAAATCCGATTCCAGTCACAAATCGATTTGTATCGATTTCCAAAACTAATAAATCGGATTTTTAAAAAACTATAAAAAACGAACTAGCGATGTAGCCGAACCAAAACACAAACCGCACAAAAACGTTAATAATTAAAAACTGATATGGAAATTCGCTTTGTTTCTGTCTAACCCAGCATACCTTAGCGGAGTAAAAAGGATGGGGCGAATTTTAACGGTTTTGGATTTCGGTTTGGATATTTTACGATCGCACATAGAAACATAAAATTACTCGCGAAGTAATAAGATTTATTTTAGATTACATTAGCTACGCTATTAGTTTTTTTGAACGCTGTGCAACGCATTTTATCCTTACTTTACTCCTATGCCTATGTAATTAGAGACCATATTTGCGTACATGATTGCAATTACTTGATACTTGGATTTATTTATGTTTGGAGTTCTGATGAGTGAAAGACATGTATTAGGTGTTTTGTTTCTTTGCAAGTTAGGTGACACATGCGTGCACTTCGTTTACGTAAATTAGTTATTTTATGTTTTGGTAATAATTTAAATAGGTAATTTCTCGAGTAGTAGACTTTGTAAATTTATATTATAACTAAAAAATAGATAGGACATATTAGTGTTGTGTTTTTATTGTGTATATAATTGTAAAAAAAGAGATAGATATTTGCTTCGGGTCTGGTTATCAAAGAGTGGTAGGCAGTGGTACCCAGTCTGCCGATCCGGGATAGTACCACCACTTGCAAGTATACAGACCGTGAAGTGATTTGGTCGCGTTTCGGGATCAGCTTGTAAGTTGCCGGTTCGAACTAGGCCGGCATAGTAAATGTGACTGATACAGTTATTGAATTGTAGTAGCAGGGACATCCATTCATGGACCACACTCCAGCTTAACATCAAGCGTGATGCTGTCATATGTCGAGTCACAATTAAAAAAATACATATTTAAATTTAACTTAGACTTTAAAATATTTAGTTTGAGCCATCGTTTTAAGTTTTTTTGTTTTTTTCCTCGAAATGTCACGAAAACCTTGTGAGGTATGGATTCATTTTCAGAAAAATGTAAATAAAATTTATTAAGATAATTAATATTTTTTTATTGTGACTCGACATATGACAGCGCCCTGCCGGCAAGCAAACTAAATCTGAAGCTGACACCACCAAGTCACCTTACAGTCTGTCTACCACTCTAAAAATGTATAAATTATATTATGAAATAAAGATGATAAATTATGATAGGTACAATTTTAGTATACATTGTATGAGTATATACTAACTAAATAAAAACATTAGTTTTGAAAATATATGTTATTAAGTAATAGAATATAAAAAAAAATCGATAATATTAAATCATTGCACCGTACGTACATACTTTACTTTTTAAATTAATCAATTTCCTTATCTATGGGCACATCGAAATAAAATCAATTCGATTAAGTTTGTCGTTTGCTAATAAAACCAAATCTATGGTATGGTAAGGCGCTACTAAACAGAAATCTAAAATCGGATTTTGAAATCGATTTCAAAATGGAAAATCGGATATATATCGGTTTGCGAAAAAAAACGAAAACGCCCATGCTTACAGAATACACATTCATCAAGTTCAACAGCATAGTTCTTATAGTTCCGGAAAAAGTTTCGGAGTGGTTGTGACATATGGACAGACAGACATGACGATTCTATAAGGGTTCCGTTTTATGCTACGGAACCCTAAAAACAGACATTTTTGACTTCATACAATTAAATCAATATTTCTTATTATAACTTACCACTTATGGATTCATACCAGCAGCGCCAAAAATTGTAGCGTTATTCTCCGCAAGCAAAGGACATCATTCATTTTGTATGGAGACTTGGGTTTAATTGTATTAACAGTTTAATATGCATTTAAAAATAGTTTGATAAACGAAGATTACAATGTAATCGGAATTCATTCTTTACTTTGCATAGTGTAGGTGTGCAAAATGATCAAACTATAATTATGACGGTTCAAAGCAGAACAAATATGGCGTTGATTGACAGATAATACGAAATTAATATCTTGATTTCCAAATAACTCAATTGCACAGAAACTAATAGCAAAATTGTTATTAGTTTTATCAATACCAGTATCGAAACTACCATTTATGTATTTTTTAATCATTGGACATTACAAAAGTAGTACATTGGACGTTCTTCGGACGTCAGCTAGTTTGGGGCGCAAAATGTAAAGAAATCTTTCTTGGCTGTTGGGTTTGATTTCCAGTCGCAGATCACTGATGTGCACTCGTAAAATTTTCCTATCCAATCAAATAATCTTGCCGCCACTTACCACGATCCTGAGACAACTCCCTCGCATCCCTTACATTCACAATTATTTTTACACAAGCCCTACGATTAGTAGAACTTGTATTTTTCTATCCAATTTTCAATAATAATTATGAATGTGAAGGAAGCGAGACAGTTGTATAATGATCATAAAAAAATTCCTTCGTTGTCTTTGCTTATTCCAAAAAATTTAAATAAAATTAAAAGAAATTAAAAAATGTGATAGTTGGTAGTGATGATAACACGAGTACAATTTATTTTTCTGAAATGAGTGTTGGTCCAAATTGGAGACATCCTCAAGAAAGCTATGTGACCTAGTACCCATAAACGTAGAGCTTGTATAAAGAGAATTGTAAATGTGTGAGAAGCAAGGGAGTTGCGTCAGGATCGTGGCAAGTGGCGCTCCTTTGTCTCTACCTATCCCTGTGGAAATTTGATTAATTAATTAAGTGTTGGTCCCGCTATCTTGTCGCATACAACAGAGAAGTTGTAAAAGTGGTCTCAAACTAAATTGTTATAGTCAGACATTCACACAAACGTTTGTCTGAAAAAGGATTTTTATTGCTATTTTCAAAAACCCATGAATACTCATACATCGACATTTTACTCTCTGAGTTTTCAGATCTGTAAGTAATACTCGTAAATAACAAGATATTTACATCCTTTTCCGATTTAAGGATTGCCTGAAAGTTGGGCAATATAAATAAATATGGTTCGCGCCCAATACTGAAGAGTAAACTACGAGTTTTAGTTTATGTTCTATACTTAACCATAAAAGGTAGAAATTTGCTCCGGTTCTGGTGGTAAAAGAGTGTTAGGTAGTAGTAAACTTAATACGTCAAGGGATGTATCTGCATTCTGTCAACCGAATCGGCAGTCGACCTATTAGGCTCATACAATAATTGATAAGTGGAATACTTTACCAGCTCAGGTATCCCCATCCCATAAACTTGGAATCTTCAAACTAAATTCATTACTATTTAACGTACACACACACATCAAGTGTCTAGAGATAAAGAATATTTTTAACTACGAAAAATAAAATCCAATTAATATTTACCAAATCTAGTCTCCCAGACTGGCTCATTACTTTAATTTCTATGTTTAAATTAACAACTTATCCCAATATTAAAAAAAAACCTAAAGATAAAACTGCATTTTTGCAAATTGTGGAAAATTAACCTAATTAATGTCGTCAATTAAAAAGAAGAAAAAAAAAGACAGAAATGAGGATTATTTAAACTTTTATTGATAAAATAATAAACCAGCTTGCAACATTCCGACGCCTCTCATCATCTCTTCTCGTGTCAGATGATGTCGTCGCTCCATATCGACGCATTTCTTTTTAGTTTTGATGCAGAAAATGTAATGGTTTTGTAAAAACGCTATTACACACTTTTATGGGAATCCTGATTGGCCGAGAACACTTGGCCTATTATAGTAAATCATTGCACTGCCGAAATGAAATATGATTTTAATAGAATATTCCTATAATTTTAATCCTTTTTCCTGACTATGTAATAGTACAATTGTACATGGATAAGTTAGGCCCGCACGTTCACAAATTATAATTAAAATGTATACTACCTACCACGGCAACTACTCCCAAAAACTGTATTAAAACTAGAACTTCTACTGAAAGCTTGGCAAATTGCAAATCACTCTTATCTTAATCAGTGGTTACATCGCAAAGGCGGAGCGGTTTTCTTCACCAAATAAATTTATGAATCTGACCCAGGAAGAAGTGCGAATACATCCTTAAGAATGCTGGGCATCCTAGTGCCCTAACCGTAATGCTTGTTTGAAGAGATTTGTGGATGTAGGGAAACAAAGAAGTTTTATTAGGGTCGTGGCAAATAGCGATCTATTGTATTTACCTATCCCTGTGGGAGAATTTTGATTATTTGGTTGATAATATTTTCTTAGATTTTGCACGAATATTGATTAATATTAAGGCGACCGTGGTGTAGTGGCAGTGCAATGGTTCGAGACCACCCACCGGTACCAATGTATCTTTGATATATGTGCTTTGGTTGTCCTGTTTCTATGATGGAAGTACTTTAGTAGCTTAGTATAGAAATGTAAACTAATAAATAAAAATAAAAAAAATTATGCGGCTTGTAAAATCAAAACCAAAATAAACGGGATAGTAAGCTGCATAAAATTTGTTTAATTCATTAATTTAGTGATATTCCTAAAAAGACAGAGGGCCACAGATTTGTGGAAGTAAAAATACGCTAGCTTTATGTCAGGAACGTGGAAAGTATTCTACTTTTTCTTAACCAGTTTGATCTATACATATGAGTATAAATCATAATAACGCAATCAAACTTATCCTAACCCTTAATGAATGTTGTATTTAATAAACAAATATTTAATAAACAAATTAGCTTAATTGCTCTAAAACCGCTTAAACTAGGTATTTAATTCAAAAGGGTCTTTATTTAGGCGACTCAATAAACAGTCACTGGCCACATTAGTAAATTGAAAACACTCTAAAATTTGTATTGAAATAGTGTTTGACCACTTTCCAAAATATCTATGTACAATATTAACCCGAAATACTCTTGAGTAATTAATTTTCTAGCTGGATTAATATTGCTATGTATTGATTTAAATGAAATGGATAAATTTCCAACTATGTTGCGTTGGTTTGGGCGAATTAAACGGATGAAAGTTTTATGGTTTCTTAATTAAATCGAAGACATACCTAAAGATAGGTTGCCTAGTGCCCATAACCGTAGAGCTTACATGAAGAGAATTGTGAATGTGAAGGAAGCGAGGGAGTTGTGTCAGGATCGTGGCAAGGGGCGCTCCATTGTCTCTGCCTATCTCTGTGAAAAAAAGGAGTGACAATTTAATTGATTGATTGATTGACATACCTGAACAGTGTCCATAACTCTTTAGTTATATGAAAAGACTTCCTTTACCTAAGAGTCTTTAGTTAAAGGAAGCGAGAGAGTTATGTCAGGATCGTGGATGGTGACGCTTAATTTTATCGGCCTATCCATGTGTAAACTGAGGTGTGACAACTAAGTAAATAATAAAAATGTACATTTAAAACGTTTTATACACAATGCCAATAAAAAAATATTATTAAATTGTTTAGTCATGTGTCAGTCACATATCAGTAAGCTGCGTGTAAGTACAGGATTCGATTACCGGTCGATTAATATTAAGATTAGAAATTGCAAACAATTGTTAGTTTATTAAAATAACAAAAAGAATATATGATTTGAATCTGGGGGTTCGCCCAGGTAACCGATCCGAGGTACCGCTACTTTAAAGACTGTTAAAGTGACCCCAGTCGCGGAATTAGCTTTAAAGTTGCCGGTTACATCTAGGAATGCAACCGCTACCTGTATTTATTTAACTGTAGTATCCGGAGTTTTTAATATAAATATTTTACGCCGTTTTTCTAATAAATGTTTTTTTTTGTTCACAGGTAATTTTAAGGCTTCAATTTAGCGACCAAATTCTTGTAAGTAGGTTCACGTTTAATTAAAATCAAAGATAGAATCATCAAATCAGCATTCGAGCTAAAATTTAGGCACCTAAGTTTTTGGAGAACAATTGACAAGTTAAATTCTTTACCAGCCCATGTGTTCTCCCTGTCCTATAACTTTAGAACCTCAAGCGGGATAAAACAGCTTTAGACCTTTTTTGTGAGAGCGCCTGAGAAAATTCAAAGCTTTGTTTCATGGCTTTTAATTGTAATATAATATCTATTATAAAATTTAATATTACATTTTTTTTTTTATTTTGACTCGACATATGACAGCACCTCGCTTGATGTTAAGCCAAAGTGTGGTCCATGAATGGATGTCACTGTTACTACAATTTAATAACTGTGAGCAGCAATCACATCCACTATGTCGGCCTAGATGGAACCGGCAACTTACAAGCTGATCCCGAAACGTGACCAAATCACTTCACGGTCTGTATACTTGTAAGTGGTGGTACTAACCCGGATCGGCAGACTGGGTACCACTGCCTACCACTCTTTGATAACCAGACCCGAAGCAAATATTCATCTCTTTTTTTGCAATATTTGCAAATATTTGCAATATTTAATACTATTAAATATTACAAATAAAAGCTATGAAACAAATATTTGCTCCGACCGGGGATCGAACCCGGGACTTTACGCGCAACAAACCAGTCGCTAAACCGTTCGTCCACGCCTGTCGTCAAATATTAGGTAATATATATTAGGTAACCTGCATACTCCAGAATAGTCTGGCACTGGATTTCGTCCCATCTTGCCGTTTCAACTTTTGAACGCAGTTACTCATACTTCCTTTTTGCTCAAGCAAACGACTAAAATACTTTTTTTACATGTCTATACTAAGGTACTAAACGGGCTTGTATCTTAGAAACAAAACGACCAGAATACAAATATCAAATATACATTGGTATCGACTAGTGGTTTTAAACCGGAGGCATCTATTTCACTACCATTAAACCACGACCGCCGTAATAATTCATTAAGCGTTTTCTTAAAACGCTAAACGCTAAGTTTGTCTATAGAATGCTATAGTTATTTCTTAGATGGGACTTTAGAACTTTCCTTGTTTCGATAGACTTTACGAACAATATGTGTTATCTACTTATGGTTCCCGAACAGATTTACTACTGCAAACAATAATGGACCGATTTACGCAGAAGTTTCTTTTAACTATATACTTTTAATTGTTTATTTTATGTTATAACATCTATATTATTCTTATATCTCATGGGGTCATCATACTGCACTAAAAAAAGTGGGACGTAGCCACTTAAGTCACCAAAAAGAAGTGGGACAAGTCCAATACTGGTTGGGCTCCAGATTGCAAAAGACATAAAAAGAGTGGTAGGCAGTGGTACCCAGTCTGCCGATCCGGGGTAGTACCACCACTTACAAGTATACAGACCGTGAAGTAATATTGTCGCGTTTCGGGATCAGCTTGTAAGTTGCCGGTTCCAACCAGGCCGGCATAGTGGATGTGACTGCTACTCACAGTTATTGAATTTTAGTAGCAGTGACAATTATTCATGGACCACACTCCAGCCTAACATCAAGCAGGGTGCTGTCTTATGTCGAGTCAAAATAAAAATAAAAAGTCATCGTAGAAGCCCTAAACATCTCCTTTAGACTCCTACAATCGTTTTTTTTTTTATAAAGTATATTACAATTTCAGATTAAATGCTTCTATTTTATTTTATACAAATATACAAAAAGTGCGTTAAATTGTTCCTAAGGTAGGCTAGTAAGAATGCCTTGCGGCATTAAGTCCGCCTTTGTACCTAGTGCATAAAGTTGTAAAATAAATAAATAAATCGTGGCGAGAGACTGCCAAGTGTCGTGGATCATGAAAATAGAGAGGAAGGCATTTCCCAGTAGTGGTATTTTTTTTTACATTTCTATACTAAGCTACTAAAGTGCTTGTATCATAGAAACAGGAAAACCAAAGTACATATATCAAAGATACATTGGGTTAAATAGGCTAATAATAATAAAAGCTATGGCCGGCGTAGCGACGACAATCGTGACTCATGTTTATTTTTTTATGTTAAATGTATCTCAATAAGTCAAAGCCATCATTTTCATGAAAGCAAATCAATAAAACAAGAAAGCTGGGTTGCCTAGTGCCCAAAACCATAGAGCTTGTTTGAAAAGAATTGTGTAAGGATCGTGGCAAGTGGCGCTCCATTATCTCTGCCTATCTCTGTGGGAAAAAGGCGAGACAATTTGATTTATTGATTGAATAAATAAATTAATCTAGTTGCAACCAGCAACTCTCAAGCTCATTTTGAAACTTGGCTGAGTCACATTGTAAGTTGCCGGTTCCATCTAGGCCGGCATAATGATTGCTACTTACAGTTATTGAATTGTAGTAGCAGTGGCATTCATTCATGGACCACACTTCGGCTTAATATCAAGAGGGGTGCTGACAAATGTTGAGTCACAATAAAAAAAAAACATTAGTATCTTAAAAGTGTTTGTACCTACCACTCTTAAAACCCGAAATCTATTTCAGTTTGCTATATCAGTCTCTAGCCGAATATCTAATTCCGTTTCGATACATTTTCAAATTAATTTCATGTTTAAACGAAGATAGCTATGGGAGTATTAAACTGATTGGGTTTGGATATTTCAACTTAATACGCTTGGACGTCCGTTTTGGAGTATTAGTTTAGTTTAATGACGGTATTGCTTAATGTTTTTGACGACAGGCATGGACGAGCGGTTTGTTGCGCGTATAGTCCTGAGTTCAATTCCCGGTCAAAGCAAATATTTGTTTCATAGCTTTAATTTGTAATATTTATTAAATATTGTATATATTTGTTAATAATAAAAAGAGGCGGATTTTTGCTTCGGGTCTGGTTATCAAAGAGTAGAAGGCAGTTGTGCCCAGTCTGATGCCGATCCGGGTTGGTGGTATACAAACCGTGAAGTGATTTAGTCACATTTCGGGATTAGCTAGTTGTAAGTAGCGGGATTGTAAGTTGCCGGTTCCAACTAGGCCGGCATAGTGGATGTGCCTGCTACTTACAGATATTGAATTGTAATAGCAGTGCCATCCATTCATGGACCACACTTCAGCTTAATATCAAGCTGGGTGTTGTCATATTTCGAGTCACAATAAAAAAATGTTTATGGTATATCATCTTATATTAAAGAAAGTATGAAAGGTGATTGACGAAAAAGGTTTGTACATTGAAGGTTAGTGGAAATATCAAACAAGGTCGATCCAGAAGTTTCTTCCTTGAGCCCGAGAGCGTTACTCAACTTTATTATCCGATTGATCACTCGCCTTACAGAGAACAATTGTGGTTTGAAGGGAAGCGAGCGTGTTGTGTCAGGATCATGCTTATCACTGTGGAAAAAAAGCGTGACAATTTGATTGATTGATTGTAATTTCATGGTGATCCAGAAGCACTATGATTCAAAACGAGTTTCTACACGGTCTGTGCACTTGAAAGTGGTGGTACTACTCCGGATCGGTACAATTAAGAAATAAATTCATAAAAATTATGGAATTAAACAAATTTAATGCGGCTTACTATCGCGTTTATTTTGGTTTTGATTTTACAATTTCTCCAAAACCACAATGGCGGCAAAGCTCTCGAAACGTCGAAATAATGAAATAAAATAAAATTTTAAAATCAAAACCAAAATAAACGCAATAGTAAGCCGCATAAAATTTGTTTAATTCATAATCAATGTTCGCGCAAAATCTAAGAAAATATTTTATAAAGGTTTTCACTATGCAACAAGAGTTTAAATAAAGAACTTTATTTAAACTCCTTTTTACAAGTGATTAAACTTTAAAATACAAGTTCTAAACACGAATTTCAGGAGTCCATGAAAATGCAATTTCATTATGGTTGTGGTTTTCAATCTGCTGAAATTACCTCTTGACAGACAGCACAGTTGTGTTTCACTTTTACAGCTGTTTTAACTGTGTTTTACTGCTGTTGAAAAATGACAACAGTTTTAATTTTGTTTTTTTATACATTTATATGTATACTAAGATACTGCGGGCCAATTGTGTAACTCTAACGTTTCGTAAATGTAAGTTCAAAAATGAGTGCATCAGAATGGCGAATGTATTATAAAGGATCGTGATAAGTTCATACCACGATTCTGACTCAACTCTCTCGCTTCCCTCACATCCACAATTCTCTTTATACAAGCTGTATAGTTATGGGTATTAGGCAACCCAGCTTTTTCGAGGATTACTTCAATTTGGTCGGAAATCACCCTCCTGGATCTGCTTCGATTAACGCATCCATCTACATAAGATTTATAAATTCCTTCCGCAAATCTACATTCACTCTCCTCTCCATGTGCCCAAACCGTGGTGTAGTGGCAGTGCAATGGTTACACAAACCAAGAGCACGAGTTCGAAACCACCAACCGGTACCAATGTATCTTTGATATGTACTTTGGTTGTCCTGTTTCTATGATACAAGCACTTTAGTCGCTTAGTATAAAAATGTAAATGTAAAAAATAATAAAAAAAAACTATCAAAGCATTCCTTTGTCAATCCTTCTCACTACATCCTCTTTCAAAACGCATATATCGTGCACTGTGCTGTTCCTCATTCTATCCGTTATCGTTTTCCTTTTTCTTATCGATAGTATAAATGTTGATTGATATAAATAACGGCAGTTATACAATCTTTATTGATCAATAAGGTAATGTTGGGAACAGAATGATAAATAACATAGAAAATTGTCTATTTCAAAGACGCATCCGCGGCACTTATGGACAGTAGGGATACCATAATATTGTATTTTCTTGGATTTTAAGCGAACATTGATTAATGAATTAAACAAATTTTATGCGGCTTTCTATCGCGTTTATTTTGAATATGTTTTACATTTTCTTATTATCCCGACGATTCGAGAGCTTTGCAGCCATCGTCTCTCTCTGGCTACAAATCTCGGATCTGGAAACGTCGGAATAATAAAAAAATGTAAAATCAAAACCAAAATAAACGCGATAGTAAGCCGTATAAAATTTGTATAATTCATTTACCAGAATATTACCGAGACATGATTATATAATTTATATATATTTTTTTTTATTGTGATGCCTGATTTTAAAGCCAAGAGTACCAACGAATGAAAAACCCCGTTTTATTTTACAGTTACCGCAGTCGCCGTCACTCTGGCTGCCGTGCTGCCGTGCTGTTTTACGCAATTTACGCTTCTATTGACAAATCCCAGACCTGTCACATGAGCTGGCAAAGCATTCCAATTGTCGATTGACTATTAATAAACGGCGTGCCAAATCTTTTTGCTCAACAAATTCCTGTTTTGTTTTATGTATCTCACTTTATTGTTAGCTAGGCAGGTATAGTGAAAGTGACTGCTGCTTTTTGTAATAGCAGTCCAGGCGGCTATAGGCTGATACTGCTAGATGTTCAGGTGTCTTATATTGCTTCTCGAAAATATCGATGAGCATTTTCCAGTGTCATTTCATTGTTTTTACATAAACGCTGAATAGAAGACATAAAATCTTCTTTGGCTCTCTATCTATGCCTACCGCGCCTTTCACTATGAACGTATCTCTTTTTGTTTGGTTATCAGATTCAGCAATACCGTTAAAACAGAGACTATCAATACCGTTAAAAAATAGGCTTCTAGGCCGGCATAGTGGATGTGACCGCTATTTACCTGTAGAAGCAGCTACATTCATTCATTGACCGCATCCCAGCTTAACGACACGTCATATGTCGAGCTACAATAAAAAAAACTACAGATAAAAAAGGGGTTCCGTTAGCTTATAAAGTTTTGTGCAAACAAGAAAATATAACTATTTTAAATCTCCAAAATATCCCAACCAAAGTTATCTCTGAATAAAAGATCGGGGTAGAATAGTACTCGTATATTTTGAATAAATTTATTTTAAATTGATATGTCCCTAGTAAAGTAGGATTGATGAGCACCCTATTTGACAAATCACCTTATTTTTCATACTTATACCGTAGTCGCGTGATTTTTATCATTATTATAAATATTTTATAGAATGGCATCGACTTATATGGTTATTGTGTTGTTATTTATATTTAAATACGATTTTATAATAAAAGTTTCGTGAATGTACGAACGCTGATGAAATGCGGCCATTAAGGAGTGTATGTGGAGTGACTGTAGAAGATAAAATGAGAAATAGCACAGTGCGCAATAGATTGCTTTGAAAGAAGATGTTTTAGGCAGCATAGTGACGGCGACTGGATCAGGCGAGTCGTAGTCAAATGTCGTGTCACAATAAAAAATGTAGTGACAAGGATTTACAAAGGAATGCACATGAAAAGAAAGAGTGAAAGTAGATTGACGGAATAAATTTATAAATGTGATGTGGATGGAAGCGTAAGGGTGTGTTCTGACCAAATCGTAGACATACTCAAGAAAGCTGGGTTGCCTTGTTCCCATAACCGTAGAGCTTGTTTAAATATAAATGTGGATGTAAAGGATAGAAATGTCGCTCTATTGTCTCTGCCTATTCCTGTGGGTAAAAGGTGTGATAATGTAATTGATAAAAATAAACAAAGCTTTGCAATATTTACATGAATAGAGTTGTGTCTAGATATAGAATATTGCGCTTTATTTATTTTGCTCTATCTCTTTGTAAAATAAGGCATGACAGAGTGTTTTGATTAAAACATTGCGAGACACTCCGAGACATTTGCGAGACATTAGACCTGGGATGTCCTAAAACTCGACTAGTTTCACCAGAGTATGGGCAGCAGCATCCTCTTAAAGCCACCTCCCCTAGGAACTACAAAATACGGGTGAATGCAACCCCAGCAACTTATCGTTAGGAATGGCGTCCTGATGATGATAGGCTCATCTTCAAAAAATGGTATATTCGTACTTCCTTCAACTAAGACTAATTAAGAATATTAAATATTAATTTAAGTTTAAATTCAAGTCTATTTTATTTTAATACATGATGATAATCCTGTTTGTATTATATTATAATATGTATGTTTGTATGTGTTATACATGTTATTTATGTATCTATATATCTATGAGTATATTTATGTATATATGAATTAATTTATATAGTTTTATAGTGTATTTGGTAACCTATTTTTATTTTGCACCCTACCTCTTATCTACATTGTCGGATCAACATCCTAAAGGTTTGACTGGTAGAGAATGCCTTTGGCATTATGTCCGCCTTTGTACTATTGTGCATTAAGTTTTTAAATAAATAAATAAAATTATGATTGCGAGACATCAAAGCACATTTCTCTGTACAGAGTAATGCAAATAAAGAACCATACATCAAGAACTTTATTCTGGGAATCTTTATAAAAAACTAAAATTAATCTCTATTTTTAAAACTTCGCCCAACTTTTAAAGATCGTATAATGAATCATATTTTCGTAGCGAATATTTTTAATGTAGGATCAAACTTTAGATTTATGTGAGAAGATTAGCGAAAGGAAATTAAACTTCCTTTAGGATATTTTTTGTTTATTAAATTAGATGTGCAGGCAGTGGTGAAGAAAGGTTCTAGAGTGGAGACCACGAACCGGAAGACGGAGCGTAGGTAGGCATCCCACTAGGTGGACTGACGACATAGTGAAAGTCACGAATAATAATAACCGGTGGATGCAACTGGCATCTTGTTGTTTGAAATGGCGTTCTAAGGGGAAGGCCTATGTTCAGCAGTAGACGCCTTCTGGCTGATGATGATGATAAGGCAGTGTGGTGCCCAGTTTGCCGATCCGGGGTAGTAAAGTATACAGATCGTGAAGTTGTCGGTTTCAACTAGGCCGGCATTGTGGACGTGTCTGCTACTTAAAGTTAAATAAATGTAGTAGCAGTCACTTCTATTATTGGACCGCACTCAAGCTTAACTTCACCAGGCAGGGTGCTGTTATAAACTTTTTTTTTGTGGATCTACCAACCCCGCTTATATAACTAAGTAGCAGTCACATCCACTGTGCCAGCCTGGTTTAAACCGGCAACTTACAAGTTGATCCCGAAACGCGACTAAATCACTTTACGGTCTGTATACTTGTCAGTGGGGCACCACTGCCTACCTCTATTTAATAACCAGACCTGTAGAAAATATACGCCACATTTTTAACAAACTAACATTTGTGATTTTATAATTAAATTAAATATTTAATTAATCGACTGGGAATCGAACCCGGGACTTTCCTCGTAACGGACTGGTGTGGTAACTACCACGCCACGCCTGACATCAAACGCCACGTTGTTTACTCTTTAATAAACGTGTTTGTATCATAGAAACAGGACGACCAAAGTATATCAAAAATACATTGGTACTAGCAAGTGGATTTGAACCGGAAGCTCTTAGTTTGCGAGGCCATTTCACAACCACCACACCACGGTCGCCTAATCAAACCCTAGTAAAATAAATGTAGTAAAAATAATGCAATTAAATCGTTATTAAAAACCATAGATACCCACTTCAAAAAAGGGTTTAAGAGATCTTCCTATTAAATGACATTATGCGTGTAAATCGGGTTGGAAATCTGCCCGGTTAATTTAATTCAATGTATTTGACCATCTCATTTTGGGCGTATAATTGTCCATAATATATAATCCTGTTTAAGGATTTATTTCCGTTTTGTTGAATCACTTGGGTGACCTCGCTTTTTTGTTGAGTAGAAATTGCGTTTTTTTTAAATAAAATATTATTTTTTTTGCTACGCGATTTTCCTGATGTCTGAAGGAGATCGCAGAGATCCAAAGACCGCCTTTGCTATGCCGGCTAGAAAAGTTGTCGATTGTTCTACAAAGGAAAGACGCGCCTACCAATTCGATCTACGGTATGCGTCGAAGACGGAATCGGCAACTTACAAGCTGCTACTGAAACATAATGTTGAAAAAATTTAAGTGGTTTTAGAGAGTTGTAGAGAAAAATCTAGTTGCCAAGCCAATTTTTCCGATCAGGGCCGGATTAAATTCTGTTTTTAGACCTGAAATTTTTGGTTATGTCATGGGGCTTATAAGCTGCGTTGGGCCTATACACAGACTGCTGCAGACAGTGGTAGTACCACCACTTGAAGACCTTGCACTTCGCACGTTCCATCTGGGCCAGCACAGAGGGCAGTCGTCTCTATTCATAGACTGCATTCCAGAATAACATTAGGCGGAATGTAGTCATATGTCGAGTCACAATAAAAAAAAACATGATATCTATATATTCACATAGATATGACAGGCGGAAATGTTCGCGTCGTTTAACCTTTTAAAGTAAGGCAATAAAAAAGAATTATTTTCACCAAAAGTTCACCAATAAATGCACAAGTTGAGATTGGGAGCCAAGAAGTTTCAGCTACTTGGTAATTGTGAAGAAATTTATGAATTCCATCGCTTTGGTTAAACGATAGCTTGAGAAGATATTTTTTCGCATCATGTATTTCATGCACGGTTTTTTTTATTTGCCAAAACTGTATTTTTTTCGTGACTCGACATATGACAGCACCCCGCCTGATGCTAAGCTGAAGTGTGGTCCATGAATGGATGTCACTGCTACTACAATTCAATAACTGTAAGTTGCAGTCACATCCACTATGCCGGCCTAGTTGGAACCGGCAACTTACATACTTGTAAGTGGTGGTACTACCCCGGATCAGCAGACTGGGAACTACTGCCTACCACTCTTTGATAACCAGACCCGAAGCAAATATCAATCTCTTTTTTTTATTAAAAAATATTTGCAAAAATAAATACAAATAATAAATATTACAAATAAAAGCTATGAAACAAATATTTGCTCCGACCGGGAATCAAACCCGGGACTTTACACGTACAAAACTAATCGCTGGATAATCGGCCACGCCTGTCGTTATACAGTTTTTTTTATATTTCTTTAAGTATATTAACTATTATACTTATAACTAAACTATAAATAAAAAATATAATCTAATGACGTCGCATCAGTGATAGCCCCAAGGAGACTGGCAACATTTTCTCTATTTATTTATTAATGAGATCCTGATATAACTCCCTTGCTTCACTTACATTTGCAATTCTCTTCATAGAAGCTTCATAGTTTTCGGCAGTAAGCAACTCAACTTTCTCGAGGATGTCTCCAATTTGGCTGGAAAGCACCACTGGGCCAGCCCCGTTTAACGCATCCATCCACATCAGATTTATAATTTCCTTTCCTTTTACTCATCCTTTCCATGTGCCCTAACAATCAAAGCATTCCTTATAAAATAACAATATTTAAAAAACGTTTTTTATTCTTTTTTTTATGTCGGACGGAAGCATGGCTTAAAAAACTGTTTCAATAATATTTCAAAGCTGAATAATAAAATATATACCTCCTTTTATCTACCTCCATTTTGTTTTCAATTACTCAAGAATACAATTTCAGCACAAAAGTCTCTAAGATCTGCATTCAACAGCGACTTATTTTTCAATTTTACATTCATTTACATCACTTAGCTATAGTACGGCAAATTGTTCGTTTACACTTGCGGTCAATATTGTTAGAGAATTATCGTAAGTCTAAAATATACTATCAGTCAATCAATCAATCAAATTGTTACTTTGTTAATTGTTACTAAATTGTAGAAAATGGAACGCTACTTACCACGATCCTGACACAACTCCCTAGCTCCTAAAATAATAGTAATTTGTTTTTTAACAGTTAATTTATAGTCTTCATCTAACCTCAACTTTTTTTTATTGTTATTCGACAATACTTGCCGGAACTAAACGGTTCGGTGCGTCGTTTCTTTGTAGAACAATTGACAAGTGGAATACTTTGCCAGCCTATGTGCCACTCATGATATAACCTTGGATCCTTAAAGCGAGCCGTGAAGAGACTCGGTTTTTTCAGTTAACTGAACTCTTGGACCTCCATCATGATTACCATCAGACAGATCGAGGTCAGATGTCATAAAAAAAGTATGCAAGGGGAAACATTAGAGCGCCGACTAGTGAAAAAAACTGGGTCAGTTCAGGGATCAACAGAAAATCAAAATAAAAAACTGCAAAGACTAATAATAAGAATAAATACACTTTAATACATAAATAAATAGCACACAATAACAAAAACATAAAAGTAGATATTTAATAATTATTATTAAAACGTAGACGAAGTTTTAATATTAATAAAAAAACTTTATAAACCTAATTATATACCTTTTCTATTTGACGTTGAATATTTAATCATAGGAATCATTACTAAAGAAAAAAGTGAAATTAAAAATATTTCAAAGGAACTGTTATTAGATAAAAAATATTATATTTCAATCAAATTGTAGCGCCTTCTTCCTACAGGAAGCGTTCCATTATGTACAGGAACAGACACAATGGAACGCCACCTGCCACGATTCTGAGAGAACTTCCTCGCTTCTCTCACATCCTTAAATCTTTTTATACAAGCTCTACGATTAGGAGCAATCCAGCTTTCTTGAGGAAAACACTCTCCTGGGTCTGCCTCGTTCAACGCATCCATCCACAAAAGATTCATAAATTCTTTTAAATTCCTGTTTATTATAATAATACTTTTTAAAATATAAAAACACGCGACATCTGTCCTGCTTTCCTGCTGGTAAGCAAGGAGACGTTCATGAGCACCGATAAAAAAAACATTTCAATTTACAGTTGCCTCAGGTGCCGTCGGAGGGCCGATCATAAACATAGAAGGTTATAGATTATAGGGCAACTGACGGTTCTAATAATTTTGTTCAAAAGTGTAATTTGAATCTTTCTTTTTAATGAGAATAAGCAAAACGGAAATGTTCTTTTCTTTAAACATTAAGTATAGTTAGTAAAACGAGAGAAAATAAATGCACTTCTAATTATTTTTCTCTTCAGTGTATTTGTATAGAATTAAAAATGTCTTCGCGTACTTTTCTTGTGATATAAACTTCGTCTATAACATTTTTTCATGTTTTTTTTTATTGTGACTCGACATAATATGACAACACCCCGCTTGATGTTAAGCTGGAGTGTGGTCCCGAAACACGACCAAATTACTTCACGGTCTGTATACTTGTAAGTGATGGTACTCCCCAGGATCGGCAGACTGGGTACCACTGTTTACCACTATTTGATAACCAGACCCGAAGCAAATATCCACCTCTTTTTTTATTACCAAATATTTGCAATATTTAATATAAAGACGACTATGGTGTCGTGCAATATGGTTAGGCAAACCGGGAGCACGGGTTCAAAACCACTTGCCGATGTAACTTTGATCATGTATTTTGGTCGTGTTGTTTCTAAAAACCACTTTAGTAGCTTAATAGAAATTTCAATTGATTAAATTGTCACGCTTTGTCCTCATAGGTATAACCAGAGACAATGGATCGCCACTTACCACGATACTGACACAACTCCCTCGCTCCCTCACATCCACAATTCTCTTCATACAAGCTTTACGGTTATATTTAAATACTCGTAGGACTACGTACATTTGTACAGACTGTAAAGTGACTTAGTCGCGTTTCATGCTACTACTTCAAGCCGGCATGGAGGCGACTACTACTGTAGTAGCAGTCACCTCCAATAATGGTGCCCATCAAGTAGATAAATCATCTATAGCACAATGCGTGATAGATGTGGTTTGAAAGAGGATGTAGTGACAAGGATTGACAAAGGGATGCTTCAATGGTTTGGGCACATGGAAAGGATGAGTGAAAGTAGATTGACGAGAAGAATTTATAAATCTCATGTGAATGGAACCGTAAACAAGACAGGCCCAGGAGGGTGTTTGCTGACCAAATTGGAGATATCCTCAATAAAGCTAAGTTGCCTAGAGAATTGTGAATGTGAAGGAAGCGAGAGAGTTGTGTCAGGATCGTGGCAAGTGGCGCTCCATTGTCTTTGCGTATCCCTGAGAGAGGGAGGCGTGACAGTTTGATCAAGTAGGGTAATGTTACATGTCGTCCTACTATAAATAAAATAGATTTGAGGTATTTCCTTACAAATCAGAAGGAAATGATTACTTGCATCATAACTCATAGTGAAAGAACACGGGTCCGTAATAGCAGGCGATAGTACGAACGACGATTTTATTTGAAAAACGAGGCCGCTTCCCGCAAGAAAGTGGTGATTTGTCCTATTTTTTGTCATTTCGAAGACACGCCCGTATTAACATGGTCACTCTGTAGATCGATACGTTATAATTAGGGATTGCAATAAAGGACGTGGCAGATAAATGTATTCTTTTTTTTTATTGTGACTCGTCATCCGACCTTGACCCGCCTGATGGTAAGCAAGAGGAGGTCCAAGAGTGCCGACGATAGTAAAAACCAAATCTTCACGGTTGCCTTAGTCGCCGTCACTATGCCGGCCAGAGGTGTTTCTTCAAGATTCTAGGTTATAGGTGAAGAAAAGACATCTCTCTACAATGAAACGACGGACCGGACCTTATAGTTCGACTGCCGATTCGGTCGATAAAATGCGGATGCTTCCCCCGACCTGTGCGGCTATGGTGTGAAAAGACGAGATAGGTACAAGGTTCAATATTTTCCGTAGTATAGGAACAAATAAAAAGCCTCCTGTTTGAATCTTCCTGGTCGTTTTGAAGTTTTACCGTCTATGAAATTTCGTATAAAATAATAATTACGTTTGAAGGAACAATTGTTATTCTTTATAGTGACAATAATTTATCAAACATAAACGTAATTATTAATTTATACGAAACTTTATGAACTATAATAACGTTAAAACAGCCATCATAGCCTTTCTAAATACTAAATACTATCACATCTTTTTTTTATTGAGACGAGACCTCTTCCTATCTAAAGAAAACTTTTAATAAACGATTGCCTCTAGTCACTATACTGCCCAAAGGTTTTGTAAATAAATAGTAATTTTACATATTAATTGAGAATAACATTTAGGACATTAATCTCCTCTAATCTTAGCATTGAAATTAATGCCAATCTATTCTCTTAATTGGCGTTCAATTGACAGGCAGATTTTGCCTTTGGGATAGATGTGGGTTTGTTTATGATATAGGTATAACCACATAGGTATTAGGTATAGTTTGTAAATAATAGGTATCTACAGAAGATTACGGATATGCAAATAAATACCTAAATTAAATGTAATATAATAGTTCGTCTATAATCAGATACAAACTATAGATCATAGATTTGTGATAAAATTTAGATTTAATAAAATTATATGTACTGTATGAAAAAACGCGTGATAGGCTCGGCGCTTTATACGATTTTGACAGGACTCTAGCTTCCTTTACACCCACAATTCTTTTGATACAAGCCCCGTGATGTGGTTTTTAAGGATGTGTCTGTATTTAAATGTCTTGTCTTTTCTACTCGACATATGACAGCACCACGCCTGATCAACAGCCGCTGGTGTGCGGTCTATGAATCGAGGTAACTGCTTCAACAGTTACATGTTAGGCTATTCTAAGTAATTCATAAGGCTTACGTAATTTATTTTCATTTTTATGCAAACCGTAATTATTTATTTCGCTTTCATTTTGCCTATGATTAAGATTAATGACAGTGCATTATTAAAACGTGATTAAACTAATCGTGATTTAATTAAAAAATGGTATCCATTATAATTAATGTTTTTGTGGAAACGTTCCCAAGTTTTATTAAAAGTATTCACATATATCTTGAAATTCCAGATCCAACAAGACCGGCTTAGTGGATGGGATTGTTACTTGCAGTCACCTAACTCTAGTAGAAGTGGCCTGTTTTCATGGAGCGTACTCCGGCAGAGTACTGTCATATGTCGAACCATCATAAAACAAAATTGAAACAGGATTGTAACGGAAACCATTTATAATCTATTGTTTAGAGGGTAGTTCTCAAATGCAACGTCTTCTCGTGTGAGATTTCCCGCGAACCCTCTGAGACATCATAAATTATCCTAGATAGGGTTCCGTAGCTCGACTGTGCGAAATGGCATCCCGTGACGGACAGACAGACAATCTCACCATTTCCCTGATACTATAAGGTAGACTTCCGATGTTTAAGTCGTTTTGTCGTTCTACTATTTTGGTAATGAACAGTTCATAAATATTTGAAAAAATTGAGTCCACTTCTTCTTCAGTTAAATAACTGCAAGTAAAAGTCGAATACGCTGTGACCGCCTAGTTGAACCGGCAACTTACAAGCTGATCCCGAAATGCAACTGGGTCAATACACTTTATTAAGGTGATGCTGGCGCGGATTAGCAGAGTGGGTAAAAAGACTACCATTAGTCTGTATACCACTCTTAAAACTTTATAACTATCTAAATTCTGATACAACTCCCTCGCTTCCCTCAAAACCACAATACACTTCATACAAAGTCTACGGTTATGGGCACTAGGTAAAGACAATTTATTATTTTAATTTATTATGTTTCAACATGAGACTTTATTTGGGTGTTCTGTGAAATAAAAAATGTAAAAAATGTTTTTATCAAAGTAAAAGTCTCGAGACTTCTTGTCGCTCGCATAAGAACTGCCCTCGTAACCATCTATACATTTCCCCTGTGTTATTTTTCAAACAAAACTTTTACACAGCCTGAGTGTATATTGTTCGTACATTCCCTTACATTTTTTCTGTCTTTCAATGAGTTATGAAGACTCTGAAAAGGGAGATAAATTTGGACTCCTGGTATGAAATAATATCATTTTCAGTCGTTTTTCACGCAGTTAGGTTTAATTTCTGCAAGTAGAAATCACTGCCACCATGCCGGCCTACTTGGAACCGGCAACTTACTAGATGATCCCAAAACGCGAATAAGGTAATTACGGTCTGTATACCACTCTTTAAAATATATTAAATACATTTATACTCGTAATACACTATAGCTCTCCACAAGTCAAAGGTTTAGTAGAGTAAAATGCTCTCTCAAAAACCAGGATCCCTGGTTCAAAACCACTTGCCAGTACCAAAGTATCTTTGATATATGTACTTTGGTGTTTTCCGACCAAATCGGAGACATCCTAAAGCTGGGATGCCTAGTGCCCATAACCGTAGGGCTTGAATGAAGAGAATTGAAAAGATGCAAAAGAGTTGTGCCAGGATCGTGTCAAGTGGTGCTTTATTGTCTGCTTATCCCTGTAGGAAAAGGCGTGATTTGTTTTTTTTTTATTTATTTCGTCGATTTAGGCTGGAATAAATTCGTTAGTTTAGTGCAGAGTATTTAATCTGAACCAGTTTCTTAATATGATATTTTTGAGTTTTTTCATACAAATATCAAAATCCATATTTTTTTGATATTTAGTATGAAGTATTTTTTTTTTCAATTATTGTGACTCGACATATGACATGCTGGAGTGCGGTCCATGTATGGAGGCTTCTTCTATAGTTGAATATATAAGTAGTTATATTTTAGGCTCTATAAAGTTGATGAGTCTTAAAGGATAATAGTTCTCAATAAATATAGATTACACAAAATTGTACTTTGATCGCATAGTATCTATGATACAAGCACATTTATCACGAAACTGTAATAAATATATTTTTACTCTTACTATAAGATAGGAATTTCGTCGCCATTTTGTTTTTTTTTTAATATAAGAAGCGTTTGTTTATCTGAGAATACACCGGTTATTTTTATACAAACTTTCTCAATCAATTAACACCCTTATGGTTAAAGGAATAGGGTTTAATGTTTGTTGTTGTATGTTCTTTCATCAAATATAAGTAATGATAATGACGCGACATGTCATTTAGAAAAACTCACTCGTGTAAAAGATATACTTTCTGTGTTTTTCCGTTTTTTCATATATGTGGTACTATTACGGTCCCGGACGCTAATTGTCCCGCATTGTACCAAGTGGTAGGCAGTGGTGCCCAGTCTGCCGATCAGGGGTTGTACCACCACTTACAAGTCTACAGACCGTGAAGTGATTTGGTCACGTTTCGGGATCAGTTTGTAAGTTGCCGGTTCCATCTAAGCCGGCATAGTGGATGTGATTGCTACTCACAGTTATTGAATTGTAGTAGCAGTGACATTCATTCATGGACCACACTTCGGCTTAACATCAAGCGGGGTGCTGTCATATGTCGAGTCACAATAAAAAAAAATAAAAAAAAGTACACAGACTGAAGTCGCTTGTCGTATGAGCTTCTTAATTGCGGGTTTCAACTAGGCCGGCATAATAGATGTGGCTGTTACATGTCACTTCACGGTCTGTATACTTGTAAGTGGTGGTACTACCCCGAATTGGCAGACTGTGTACCACTGCCTACTACTCTTTGATGACCAGACCCAAAGCAAATATCTGCCTTTTTTTTATTAACATATATTTGCAATATTTAATATAATTTTTAAATATTACAAAATGAGCTATGAAACAAATATTTGCTCCGACAGGGAATCGAATCCTCAACAAACCAATCGTTAACCGTTCGGCTACGCCTGTCGTTCTTATTATCCAAGTGGAATTTTTTTGTATTTTCTTAGATTTTGCGCGAACATTGAATAATGAAATAAACAATTTTATGCGGCTTACTATCGCGTTTATTTTGGGTTGACTACAATTTTATTTTATTATTCCGACGTTTCGAGAGCTTTGCAGCCACCGTGGTCACGGAGAGACTGAGGTGTTGGTCGTCCTATTAGTTGATGCTGTTATTGTTTCCAAAACTACCCTGTTTGATGTTTTGATTTTGTTTTTCTGTTCCCGGTTCAATTCAATTGTAAAACCAAAACCAAAATAAGCGCGATAGTAAACCGCATAAAATTGTTTAATTCATCTGAAATTCTAGTATCAATATTTTGTAATAAAACAAACTCAAACTTATATGATAAACTTTGAACAATAATAAAGTCGGTTGGCGAAACACAAAATTAAAACGTAGCTTTTTAAATCCACACGTACGAAGCCGCTATCAAAATATGTGCAGTTTATTTTAAGCCTTTTGAAGGTTGGCGAAAGAGCTTAGCAATATTGAAGTGTTCCTACGTTCAATTTTCAACTGTAAACCGTTTCAGTCAAAAGCTAAATTTGCTTAAAGTTTTCTACTGGAAATTCCGAAAAGATTTTAATATTAGATTTCGTATTTTTTTAAATTTTATTTTGTTTATTTATTTGATATTAATATGAAGTAGTTTTCTGTTTATTTTATCCTATATTAATGTTTGTTGTTGATATCAAAGACATCCTCAACAAATCTGTATTGCCTAGTGCCTATAATCGTGTGAAGGAATTGTGGTTGTGAAGGAAGCGAGAGAGTTGTGTCAAGATCGTGGCAAGTGGTGCTCCATTGTCTATTTCTATCCCCATAGAAAAAAGGCGTGACGTAATATATAATACGTAAATTGATACATCCTATAACCCTGGATCCTTTAAACTATGCGTCAAAAAGCACCTTTGGCTGGCATAGTGACAGCGACTGAAGGAGTAACAAACTTACTAAAAGACAAAATTTATTATGACATTAATGAATATTTATGTGACATAGAATTGAAATAAATAAAAAATATAAATGTATAATTTATGTGCAAATAGGAAAACCTTGTAAATAAAATATTTGTTTGGTATATAGTTTATTTTGTTGATATAGTTAAATACTGTAATATAGTTTTTATTTTTAATTTAATTTTACCATTGACATTTTTTTCTATTATTTTTATATTTATTTTGACATTGTATATTGAAATTCGTATACCCGGTAGGGTAGAGCACGGCTGTGCAAAATATTGTATATACATCTTTTTATTTACCCGTTGCTCAACGAATAAATGCTTTTGATTTTGATTTTGAGTTTTTTCCTTCGTCCTTTCTTACCATTAGTATGTCGAGGTCAGGTGTTGAATCACAATAAAAAAAAGTTTATAAACAAAACACAGGAACAAAGTCTATTTTATTTTACAGAAATAGAATATTGCAATTTTTCAGAAATACACTATTTTTCAGGATTCTTTCAAGAACGTGATGTCTCTTTCACTATAACGTCATTTGCACAGACCATAATACCAATAGACTTCACTTCTTTTATATGAAGTTGAAAGAGTGGTAGCCAGTCTGGCGATCCGGGGTAGTACCACCACTTACAAGTATAGCAGACTGTGAAGCGATTTAGTCGCGTTTCGGGATCAGCTTGTATGTTGCCGGTTCCAACTATGCTGGCATTGTGGATGTGATTAAACTCACAGTTATTGAATTATAGTAGCAGTGACATCCATTAATGGACCACATGGATAACAGCAAGCGGGGTACTGCCATATGTCGAGTCACAATAATAAAAATCTAAAAAAAGCTGTTACAAATAAAAGCTATGAAACAAATATTTGCTCTGACCGGGAATCGAACCCGGGACAAACCAATCGCTAACCGTTCGTCCACGCCTGTTGTCTATTCGCTATCGTCACTTCTATCTATACATAAATATACATATATATATTCATATACATAGTCTGTGCTTCAGTGACGTTGAGAGTGAAAAACAAGTTTTTATCTATAAAAGAAAATGTGTCAGGTTTTTTTATGTTCACGCCTTTTATATTTTTTAAATGTAGACAGGAATTACTATTTTACTTGTCACTTGTTAAGGGGAATATTTTAAGTAGAAAAAACTAGATAATTAGGCAACCGTGGAGTAGTGGCAGTGCAACGGTTACGCAAGCCGAATTCACGGGTTCTAATCCACTCACCGGTACCAATGTATTTTTTGCTATATGTACTTTGGTTGTTCTGTTTCTATGATACAAGCACTTTAAATGTATAATAAATTATTGATTAAATAATGCTCAATCTAAGTTACTACAATAAATTCCGCAACTTTTTTAGCCAGCATTCTTTCACGGCTTTTCCTAAAGAGATAGACAGAGACAATGATGAGCCACTCTCCACGGTCCTGACACAACTTCCTCGCTTAAGTATGATAAAAAAACTAAGTTTAAAAAAGGATTTGCGAGCCGAAGTGGCAATGGGCTGCATTGAAAACGGCATGCCAATTTGTTTATGGTATGTCTTCGATAAATTATTGTTCAAATTAATACTAAAGGTTTGTCTGGTCTTTATATTTTACATTTTATTAGGATATATTAGAAGATTTAGCGACACTTACAGCCGGTTGTACCAAAAAAGTTTCAATTTACGAATTTAGATTTATTTCATACTTATTCTATTACGTTTACTATTACGAAATCGTGAATTGGGTAGTTAATAATTTTATATCCAAACTACCATTTATATATGTTTTTATCATTTGAAATAACAAAAGTAGTACATAGGAACCCAAAATAAATGATGTCCTTTAGCTCTGTATAAAATATTCGTTATACGTAAATGTAAAATGTGAAGTTAAAGAGTGGTGCAAAAATTATAAAAAACTTATAATTTTTGGTACAACCGGCTGTTAGTCTGCCTTTTGTAGTTATAGGACAATAAAGTTCAAAAAACAAATTAATTGTTAAATATTTCGAAGCTTGTTCTTGATTTAACAGAACATACAACAGATCCGGGGTAGTACCACCACTTACAAGTATACAGACCGTGAAGTGATTTCGTCACGTTTCGGGATCAGCTTGTAAGTTGCCGGTTCCATCTAGGCCGGCATAGTGGATGTGATTGCTACTCACAGTTATTGAATTGTAGTAGAAGTGACATTCATTTATGGACCACACTTTGGCTTAACATCAAGCGGGGTGCTGTCATATGTCGAGTCACAATAAAAAAAAAAAAAAAAAAAACATATAAGCTGTCCAATATTTGTATTTAAATAATGAAACGTTGTTAATTATAATTAGTGCACAGAATTTAATAATTAAAGATATTAATTATTGTTTTGTTGGAAAATATTAATGCATCGTACAAACTATGAATAAAAATGAATTAATCATAATCACTGAGGCTTTAGTGGCAGAACGGATGGGCAGAGACAATGGAGCGCAACTTGCCACGATCATGAAACTACTTCCTCTCTTCTCTCACATCTACAATCCTCTTAATAACGGTGTCCATCAAGAGCGCCGGTTTTTTTATTTATTATTTTGTCTCGGCTTATGACAGTACCCCGCTTGATGTTAAGCTGGACTGTGGTCCATGAAAGGATGCCACTGCTACTACAATAAAATAACTGTAAGCAGCAATCACATTCACTATGCCGGCCGAGTTGGAATCGTCAACGTACAAGTTGATCCCGAAACGCGACCAAATCACTTCACGGTCTGTATACTTGTAAGTACTACTGCGGATCGGCAGACCACTACCTACCACTTATTATAATACTTGGAAAAATGTTTTTTTTTTGTTGATACTCTACATCTGACCTGTATTTGCCTGATGATAAGAAAGGGAAAGTTCAAAAGAGACTACACGCCTTTTTGCCACAGGGATAGGCAGAGGTAATAAAGCGCTACTTAGCACGATCCTGACACAACTCAACTTCCCCCTCATGTTATACACAGAGGGAGATTGCTCGAAAGTTCAGATGTTCATAGGAGGTTAAAAAAATTAAATCAAAACCGCCGCCTTAAACATAAATCAGCATAACTCACAAAACTCCTGCTATTAAATTAAAGTGCTTGCATTGCTAACCCGGCATGAATTAATCCAGGAAGAAAAACGATCTTCACAAATGAAGTTTTGCTGGCATGTGACGCTACAGAGGGATGGCATGAGTTTGCTAAGCTGTATGCGGAGGGATTAGGCTTAGGAATACAACTTGATAAACAACTTAGTGATGTGCTTACTAGTGATGGGCAATTCATCGATATGGAATTTGATATCGATATCGATAGTATTTTCTTAGATTTTGCGCGAACATTGATCATTGAATTAAACAAAAATTTATGCTGCTTACTATTGAGTTTATCTCTCCGTGAGCAAGATGGCTGCTAAGCTCTCGAAACGTCGGAATAATAAAAAAATGTAAAATTAAAACCAAAACAAAGTAAGCTGCATAAAATTTGTTTAATTCAATCGATATCGATGTTCTGAGAAGCTCTTTAATCTTGTTCCTACCTCGACTTTTTATCAATCAATCAAATTGTCATGCCTATTTCTAACAGAGATAGGCAGCGACAAAGGAGCGCCACTTACCACGATTCTGACACAATTCACTCGCTTTCCTTACATCCACATTTCTCTTTATACAAGCTCTACGGCTATGGGCACTAGGCAACTTAGCTTTCTTGAGGATGTCTCCGATTTAATCGGAAACACCCTCCTGGGCCTGCCTTGTTTAACGCATCCATCCACATCAGATTAATAAATTCCTTTCGTCAATCTACTTTCACTCATCCTTTCCGTGTGCCATTACTTATTCTATCCCTTATCGTCACTCCACATACACATCTACATATACATATATTTATTTTTTTATTGTGATTCGACATATGACAGCACCCCGCTTTATGTTAGGCTGAAGTGTGGTCCATAAATGGATGCCACTTCTACTACAATTTAATAACTGTGAGTAGCAATCACATTCACTATGCCGGCTTAGTTGGAAACGGCAACTTACAAGCTAATCCCGAAACGCCACCAAATCACTTCACGGTCTGTCTGTCTACATCGTCTTTTTACTCTCGTATAATAACGCACAGGTCAGGGGAAGCATCCGCATTCTAGCGACCGATCGGTAGTCTAACTCGAAAGGTTCGGCGCCTCGTTTCTTTGTAGAACAATCGATAAGTGGAATGCTTTAGTACCCTATGATATGTTCTTCTCTATTTAAAAATCTTGGGTCTATAAAGCGACTTGGAATCGCTCCGACTAGGAATTGAAACAGAAACGCATTCAGTCTTCGCTAAAAGTTTGATCAGGCTAATTTCAAAGTGATATTTGTAATAGATTAGGGAGTTGTGGCAAGATCGAGGCAAGTGGCGCTCCATTTTCTCTGCCTATCTCTGCAGTAATATAGTCTTCTAATTTTTATAAATTTATTGTATCTATAGAACGCAATTCATCGCTATTTTAGTTGAAAGAGGGACATCACTAAATTGACAAAATTTACCGGACATGTCGCTCGCTAACGAAAATGTATATGTTTAGTAATGGCCGAGTAATTTCAAAATTAGAACATCTGTCTATTTATTAACTGAAATGTCAAATATTATTTCTGCTTTAATAACTGCTTTAATGCATTAATATCACTGAAATAGGTATTTTCTAATTGTGTATAAATTATTATTATTATTTTTATTTTTTTATTGTGACTCTGTTAAGCTGAAGTGTGGTCCATGAATGAATGTCACTGCTACTACAATTCAATAACTGTGCCAATCAATCCACTATGCCGGCCTAGATGGAACCGGCAACTTACAAGCTGATCCCGAAACGTGACCAAATCACTTCACGGTCTGTATACTTGTAAGTGGTGGTACTAACCCGGATCGGCAGACTGGGTACCACTGCCTACCACTCTTTGATAACCAGACCCGAAGCAAATATCCATCTCTTTTTTTTATTTACAAATATTTGCAATATTTAATATTATTAAATATTACAAATAAAAGCTATGAAACAAATATTTGCTCCGACCGGGGATCGAACCCGGGACTATACGCGCAACAAACCAATCGCTAAACCGTTCGTCCACGCCTGTTGTCAAAATTATTATTAGCCAATTTGATTAGGTGTGGATTGTTGATGTGAGGGAAGCGAGAGAGTTGTGTCAGGATCGTGGCAAATGGCTCTCCATTGTCGTTGCCTATCCTTGTGGGAAAAAGGCGTGACAATTTATTTGATTGATTATGTATGTTTATTTTATGTATTTATAATAATTTTTCATTTCTATACTAAGCTACTAGAAAACATCATAGAAACAGAACGGCTAAAGTTCACAATATCAAGTGTTCATCAGTACCGAGAGTCCCCGGTTCAAACCGGGGAATCTCGGTGCGCGTGTCTATCTCTCGTGCGTCTACATCATATCGTCGTCACTCTTGGACCTCCTCTTGCTTATTATCAGGCGAGTCCAGGTCAGATGTCGTGTCACAATAAATAAAAAAATAACCTTAAACAACCCAAGACTAAGGCTTCTACTATCCTAGACCCTAGACTAAGATTCATACTATTCTAGAACCTTTACTAAAACTCCTACTACCCTAGGTTTCACGGGTTCTCCTACACAGGTTCAAATCACTTGTTGGGTTGGAACCAATGCCTCTTTGGTATTCATAGTATGTACTTTGGAGTTTGGTTGTCCTGTTTCTATGATACTTTAGTAGCTTTTGGTTATGAAATATACAAATTATCCAAAATTACTTTATTTAATTATATGAAAACAAACATATAAGTACAGAATTGTACATTTGCGTCAGGATTCGAGCCAGTAAACCGCATCCACTCGTTAATTATGTCAATTAAAATATCAATCAGAAATTATTTTGTTTTCAATTACATTAATTGAAATAAATAAACTGAAACTAGGTTATTCATGTCAAATATTATTCGTGTAAAATTATTATTACTGCAAATTCAGAATATCTTAGATATTAATCCTAATATTTAACTCGCGGGCAGCGGCAAATAAGAAAATATTTATATAATTCTTCTGTACGTGTGTTTGACACCTAACTCCTCCTAAACGGCTAGACCGATTTGGATGAAATTTCGTGGCTATATGTCAATGGGTTCCTGGATGGAATGGAAACACAATTGAGCCTGGTAGGTGGCGCTGCTGTTGGTATGTCACCAAATTTGATTTGCTGAATTATTGATAACATTATTCGATTTTCGGCGCCTAGCTAGAAAGAATAGAAAAATATAAGTTTGTAAGAAAATTAAGAATTTAAAAAAAGAAACGTATTTCTAAAATATATTTTTATTTATTGTGACACGACATCTGATCTCGACCCGCCTAATAATAAACAAGGGCAATATTTAACGTGGCGCTACTTTTCCGGGCAGAACGACGTCTGCCGGGTCCGCTAATGTATGTATATATTTGTTTGGGTGTGTAGATACACATAAAATCTATTTTAAAAAATCTCTGCTGCGACCGGGAATCAAACCAGTGACTTTAGGCATTACGGGCTGGTGTTTTTCCCAAAGTGCGTGTCTTTATAAAAAAAACTACAACAGGGTACTCATCCAGTTACCTTCAAAAGCACACAATTTAAAATATTAACGTAAGCATACATTATTTAGAGAGCTTTTCTTAAACTTAACTAACGTATATAAAGTTGTTTATACGAGTTAAAGTTGCCACTGAATTTTCAACTTTGTTACAAACGTGTAAAGTCGAAAATGAAGCCACTAATTAAGAGGTAATTCTTTACTGAGGTGAAAATCTCGTGAGCTACGGAACCAAGTTTCTGAAATCCGATTTGCGGTTTAAAACTTTTAGATAAATTTTACAACACACAATATGGCTTTGCGTGTTTTAGGGATACGTAAGTATTTTTTTATTTTTTAATAATCACACATTTTTATATTTTATTTTAAACCAATATGTATTTTTATTTCATTTTATCACAGTCGTCGAGTAGGATGGCGACTACACAAATCTGAATCGGGTTTTTCAGTCGTCAGCAAACTATTTTGGACTTTTATTTTCTTACTATCGGCAAGTAGAGGCCAGATGTCGAGTCTCAAAAACAAAAATCGGTGACTTTTTGAGGTGAATGCGCTAGGCACTATCAGTGTTTCAATCCTGAAATTTGCTACCCACCTAAGTTAATTTTACAGAAATAATCTTTATTTAACACATTGAATTTTCTATTACAGAATTAATTTACATATGATTCCGAAAAAAATAATATATCGCGATAATATATGTCGATATAACATAATATATCGCCGATCCGGGGCAAGTATACAGACCGTGAAGTGACATAGTCGCGTTTTCGGATCAGCTTGTTAAGTTACCGGTTCTAACTATCCCTCAGCACCTCCATTAATGAACCGCACACTAGCTTAACATCAGGCAGGGTGCTAATATATTTGGATCGACAATTTAAAAAAATCTTTCGTAACATCTTCTAGTGTAATCCGAATAAATAATCCAAGCGAAACGTCAAAACTAGAACTAAGTTAGAACTCGCGCGAAACTTAATCGGACGCAAACAAGAATTTTAAATTACGAAACCGACACAGGACTGTTCTCATCACAAGTACTTTTACGACAAGACAATTAAAGACGCTATTGTCAATATAAGGCGCAAATGTTTCGAAACATATTCTTTTAATTTAAGATTTAAATAATAAATCAATCAATCAAATTGTCCCGTTTTATTTTCACAGGAGACAATGGAATGTCATTTGCTACCATCCTGACACAATTCTCTTGCTTCCCTCACCCTCAATTTTCTTTATAGAAGCTCTACAGTTATGGGCTCTAGTCAACCCAAATTCCTTTAGGATGTCTCCAGGTTGTGCCTTGTTTGAAGATTTATAAATTCCTTTCGGCAATCTACTTTCATTGATCCTTTCCATGTTCCCAAATTCGAAGCATTGCTTTGTCAATCCTTGTCACATAGAAAATAAAAACGCGACATCTGACCTTGAAACGCTTGATATATCATCAAGGGAGTTCTAAGAGCGATGCCGACTGAAAACAACTGACTTAGTTTATAGTTGCTTCAGTTGCTAACAGTCATTTACTCTTAACTGAACCTACAGAACCAAATTGTATAATAAACCAACTCGCGCTTGACACTTTTTTGGGATTAATAACAACGTATTGTTGAGAAGTATGTTCAACAAATGCTAAGTCCGGATTTAAGCTAAGACCAATAATATTTTTATACATTTAATAAATTATATAAATTGAGTTTTATTGCTCAGGTGTTAGGATTCATTTTCGTGTAACAAGGTTAGTGTTGTTTTTGATTGTAACCGGGATTAGTGTATATTATTCTTAGAAATTATAAAATAATAAAAATACATTCAGCTACTCCTTTATAAACCTATCCTGTACCGCCTATACCACGGATAATGTCGAAGGAGCTCTTAAACCTTGTTCCTACCTCATCCTTTCCCGTGGTACCTGCACAGGGGATCGACCGCGCAACTTCAAAAAGAATGAAAATGAAATTCATTCCCATTTGGCAAAAAGTTACGCGGTCACTGTTAGTGTCAAAAACAACATTTATTCATTCGGCCTATGAGTTTCAATGAGCTTGAACTGTTAATGAAACTGAACATCGATTCTTAGTGTGTTTGAATTTTTAAGCTTATTAATGGATTTCTGTCAATGTCAAAACGAACCCCATTCTCATTGCCATTGAGTTACGTGGTCGGCCCGCATGTCGGAAGAAGCATCTACATTCTGTCGAATGAATTGATAGTCGAACTAAAAGGATCGGCGCGTCGTTTCTTCGTAGAACGTTTGACAAAAGAAATGCTTTATTAGCTTATGAGTTATTCCTATACCTACTATAATTTTGGATCCTTTAAAATTATAAAAGCGTAAAACATCTACCACACATGTGCGTTATTATCGGTCAATAATACCAGATGCGTTATTGCGACAATGCGTCCCGACTCATTGCACACAACTGCGTCCTACTTCTATTGCGTCGCTATTATACCTAAATAAATAAATAAATATTATCGCAGCAGTGTGTAACTTCGTAGCCGTCCTAATACATATTGTATAATACTAAAAACATATATATCGCAATTACGCTACCGGTATTATCGGCCGATAATAACGTGGCTGTGTGGTAGAGGCTTTAAGCGAGAAGCGTGAAGAAGCACCTTGGCTGGCATAGCGACGGCGACTAGGGCAACCGTGAGCTGACTTGGTGTTATCAGTCGGTGCTCTTGGACTTCGCCTTGCTTTCCATTAGGCAAATCGAGGTCTGGATCCCGTTTTACTAAATACACAATAGGGAAATGACTTGTCTACGAAGTTCCACTGCTTTATCAACGTGACATTTATACTAATATAGCAGAGACAATGGAGCGCCACTTGCCACGGTCCTGGCACAATACCCTCGCTTTTCTCACATCCACAATTCTCTTCATACAAGCTCTACTATTGTGGGCACTAGGCAACCCAGCTTATTTGAGGATATATAAATTAATTTTCATACCAATCTAGTTAACTAAATATCTAACTAACCGAAAGAGAAAAACGACAACAACAAAAAACAAAAGATATAAAATAAGACAATAAACAATTTCCAAGCTATTAAAAACAACAATAATACAATCTTTTATCCGGACATTTGTTGAAAACTCGAAGCAGGCTATATTAGCCGCAACATTAACATTTTTACCGCTACATAAATTTTTGGCTAATTCGCAAAGTTCCCGGGGCTTTTTGGCACTCCACTCTTAGCCGTTACCAGTTATGTCTCAAGTTACAATGATTTGTGGCTTCGCGACACCAGACACATTCCAGAATTACTTTAGAAGTATGTAGTGTCCAAATTAAATAATACCATTCTATACTAAGCTTCTAAACATTTTATTTAAATCCTTTATTGCACCAAAATAAACTTAAAATAGTTACATAGGCGAGTTTTATGCCGATGATGATGCAATGATGATGAGAAATTGCTTGAAATTGAGAACATGCTTGTATTATTATAAATGTGAATGTCCGTTTGTTTGTTACGTTTTCACGCAACAACTACTTAATCGATCATCATAAAACTTTGTACACATATTTTTGGAGGTACTAGAAGTAGCATAGGTTACTTTAAAGTAAAAAAATATATATTACTTACTACTCGTATAGTTTCCAATTGAACATAGTTTCAGCTATTTGGAATTTTCCTATATTTATTTTTATTTCCGTCTGTCATTTTTATATAAGTTATCGAGTTATAAATACAAAAAAGGGATATACAGTTGAATTAAGAAACTCCTCCTTTTTATGACTGTGTTATAAACCTAATTTTACGCGGGTGAACCCGCGGGCACAGCTAGTTTGTAATGATAGTAGGATAATTATAATTATATGTTAATATAATATTTTGTTTTCAATTCCCAACAACTTGATATATTTTCCTTAGTTTACCCAAAATAAATTTCTAAATGCACGCGAATTTGTATAGAAAATGTATTTTCTTTTATTTTATTTACTATTCACACAATATGTTTATAAATTAAAGCCTATGTGTTATTCTTATGTATAAGCTATATTATTGTAGTTTCAACAAAATCCATTCAGTAGTTTTTGCGTGAAAGAGTAACAAACATCCATCTATCCATACTCACAAACTTTCGCGTTTATAATATAAGTAAAGATGTCTTGATATTAGTAAGCACCCCGCCTAATGTTAATCTGGAGCGCAGTTCATGAATAGAGATACTACAATTTCATAACTGTAAAGAGCGGTCGCCTTTACTATGCCGGCCTGGTCGCACGCTACCTTCTGGTCTGTACACTTGTAGTTAGTGGTACTACCCCGATCGGAAAGCTGGGTGCCACTGCTTCCACTATCAGACAACCAGGGGGCCGACAATGGCGCAACTTCAATGGGAATGACAATGAAATTCATTCCCAGTTGTCAAAAAGTTACGCGGTCGCTGTTACTGTCAAAAACAACTTTTATTCATTCGGACAATAAGCTTCAATGAGCTTGAATTGTTAACGAAAATGAACATCGATTATTAATTAGTGTGTTGCACGGTCGCAATTTTAATTTTAAATAATATTTATAGATGTAGGGACAAGGATTGATAAAGGAATGCTGCGATGGTTTGGGCACATGGAAAGGATGAGTGAAAGTAGATTGACGAAAAGAATTTATATATCTGATGCGAATGGATGCGTTAAACAAGGCAGGCCCAGGAGGGTGTTTGCCGACCAAATCGGAGACATCCTCAAGAAAGCTGTGTTGCCTAGTGCCCATAACCATAGAGCTAGTATGAAGAGAATTGTGAATGTGAAGGAAGCGAGGGAGTTGTGTCAGGATTGTGGCAAGTGGCGCTACATTGTCTCTTCCTATCCCTGTGGGAAAAAGGAATGACAATTTGATTGATTGATTGAACTCCCAAAACAAAGCTATTGGGTTACGCGGTCGACCCGGTGACCCATAGCAAATATCAGCCTCTTTTTTTATTAACAAATTCATTTGGGTTGTCCCCATTTTTCCACTCGCCTCTGATGTATAAATCTCTTTGGTCAATATCCTTTCATAAAACCAAAGTAAACTAATTCAAGTATTAACATCGTTTTTCCTTGCAGTTGAACTTCTGAAAAACTTCGATCAGTTTCTTGAATAACGCGTTCATTTTCGTTAAAAGTTTTTGATCAAATATTTTTACAGTGTAATTTGATTTTTCTAAAGAAATTGAGTTCTTATTCCTATCCTTTATCAGTAACATTGTCATTAACATTGTTTTTTTCTTCTTATTAAGGTTTTTTTTCCATAATTATTTTCATACCAGTTTTACGGATATCGCAACCCAGCTTTTTTGAGAATGTTTCCGATTTGGTAGGAAAAAAAGGTCCTGGATCGTTTAACGCATTCAAATTAAGTAAATACGAGTAATACGAGTAATGTAAAGGTAATCGTCGTCTAGTGATAGAGAAATAGTTACGCAGACCAGGAAGCATTAAAATCACTAACCGGTATTAGTATCTTTAATGTACGCTGGCCGCTTAATTTCCTTGATACGGTTTTAATTTATTTATAAATCTCAAGTAAATATATGCGTTAAACGAGGCAGGCCCAGGAGGGTGTTTGCCGACCAAATCGGAGACATCCTCAAGAAAGCTGGGTTTCCATAGAGCTTGTATGAAAAGAATTGTGAATGTGAAGGAAGTGTGGGAGTTGTGACAGGATCGTGGCAAGTGGCGCTTCATTCTCTCTGCCTATCCCTGTGGAAAAAAAGCGTGACAATTTGATTTGATTTGATTTTAATAGTAAAGCAATTTAAAAAAAATATCTTACGTAATATACTAAGTAATTCAAGGCGAGAATGTGGTATAGTAGCAGTGCAAATACGCAAACCGAGAGCACGGGTTCAGAACCACTTGCCGGTACCAATGTATCTTTGATATATGTACTTTGGTTGTCCTGTTTCTATGATACAAGATAGTATAGAAATGTAAATAAATAAAGTAATAAATAAAAATAAAATGAGAACATTCCCGTTGATCTTTGATGATGTACAAAATTATTCCTAACTTCTAAAATTGCACACGAGAGGGTTTAAATTGAATTCCTTCATGTAAATTAGTGTTTTGGAGCCTTTGTTTGCAGTAAAGTGAAACATACAAGCTTCAGTTTATTATTAAAGTTGTATGCAATTTTGACAGCGAACGAAAGGAGAGATATCTACCCGTATATAGTCATTGTAGTCGGCACTTTGTCTACAACTTTATTGTGAATATTTAGAAACTTCTTTTTGTAGAAAAAATCTACATAGTCGCATATTTAAATCTGTTTTAACACACTTTTATTAGTATTTTCTTAAATTTTGCGCGAACATTGATTATTGAAATAAACAAATTTCATGCGGCTTACTATCGCGTTTATTTTGGTTTTGATTTTACATTTTTTTATTATACCGACGTTTCGAGAGCTTTGCAGCCATCGTGGTCATGGAGAGACTGAGGTGTTGGTCGTCTTTTATTAGCTTGACTTGTATGTATGTAACGAAATCTTTCAAATTATTTTTCACCCACTTCTAGAGGTCGCAATAAAATGAAAATTTGTACATGTATTAAAATTCGATGACAATACAATAATTTCAATAAATATTTTTTTTTGCCGGCATAGTGACGGAGACAGATTTTAGTTCACATTATTTCGACGTGTTTTTTAGTTAGTTTTTTTAAACTATAGTTTTATTAGCTTGACTTGTATGTAATTATGTAACGGAATCTTTCAAATTAATTTTCACCCACTTTTAGAGGTCGCTATAATATGAAAATTTGTACATGTATTAAAAACCGATGACAATACAATAATTTCAATAATTTTTTTTTTGCCGGCATAGTTACGGCGGATCTACGGCGGCTGGGTACGACTGCCTACCATTCTTTGATAACCAGACCCGAAACAAATATTTTTTTGGTTCCCGCCTCTTTTTTTTATTAACTAACATTTACAATATTTATTTATTTATTTATTAGGTTCACAAACAGAATCTTACATTATAATACATCTTATAGACTAACACAATTAACTTGCCTTATGTAAGTTCTATAAACAGTGAACACGTCATGCTCAAAAAACAAACTTTACACACATTTTACAAACTTTACACACATCAGTGCTAGTTTATGATATAAAATTTACAAAAAACAGTTCAATAAAATAGTTGCAAAAGGAAGAATAGAAACACTAATAAACAATTACATTTACACTATGTTAATATAATTATTAAATATTATAATTGCGCTGTTGTGTATTAGAAGAAACGGGGTCCAGTGTGTATTCCAATGATATTTGCAAAGAAAAACTAACGACCCACCATGTTCTTAAATTATTAAAATTAAAAAAAAAACATATTTTTCTGGTTCTTTCTGCGACTGCAACACAACACATAATTCTATGCATTCCTGTCCTTTAATCAAGCCTAAAAAATATTATTATCACACACTATATTAGGGCAGATAGAATAAGGAATAGCACAGTGCGAGAAAAGTCATTTTACAACCGTAATACCCGCAAAGAACGGGGAAAGCATCCGCATTTTGTCGGCCGAATCAGAAGTCGGACTAAAAAGTTCGGTGCGTCTTTTCTTTGTATAACAATCGACAAGTGGAATGCTTTGCCAGCCCATGTGTTCTCTTCATCCTATGACCTTGGAATAGCAAAAAAAACATCATATCCGAGTGCATTTTCATCCCATTCCACTTCAAACAATCCTACTACACAATGTGACGGTGACTGAAGAAGCCGTAAATAAACTCGGTTTTTTCAGTTGTCTTCACTTTTAGACCTTCTCTTGCTTATCATCAGGCAGGTCGAGGTCAGATGTCGTGTCACAATAAAAAAAAAATGTTTTATGAATATGTCAACAAATATGACGTCAGTCGCGTTTCGGGAACATCTTGTAAGTTGACGGTTCCAACTAGGCCGGCATAGTGGATGTGACTGCTACTTACAGTTGATTGGCTGTGGTTGCAGTCACCTCCATTTATGGACTGCACTCCAGCTTAGCAACAGGCGGGGTGCTGTAATATGTCGAGTCACAATAATAAAAGAAAAGTCCTATTCTATCCGAGTTTCTAAACTCTTCAGTTACAACTTGATCGAATAATAATTATATTTAGAATAGATTATTATGTGTTCTCTCCATTTTATGACCTTGGATTCTTCACGCTATGCGTGAAGTAGCACCTTTGGCCGGCATTGTGACGGCGACTGAGGCAGCCGTGAACTGACTCGGTTTTTTCAGTCGTCGTCACTCTTGGACCTCCTTTTGTTAATCATCAGGCGGGTCGAGGTCAAATGTTGTGTGACAAAAAAAGATTATTGCCTAGAACAAGAATCGAACCTGCGACCTATATAACAGCGTGCGGGTTATTAAACTTACTCTTGTTAATTCCCCATACAAATTCGCAGCGAAAATTATTTAATGTTATTATTATTGTTAGATTAAAATATTCATTATGGCGTCGCAAATAATTCTGACGTAAATTTAATCTCTTTAGATTAAGATCTTCAATGGAATTTAAAACTTATTGCTTATAGTAATACGGTGGTATGTCGCTTGGTTAAATGTCATTGTATAACGGACAATGTGGTTTAAATGTAAATTAGCGATACAAGATAATTACAAAAGCCAAAAATAATGTTGTTAATGAAACAGAAATATTTACCCGAGTTTGTGGTCAAACTGTGAAGTGACTCAGTCGCGTTTTGAATTAGCTTTAAAGTTGCCTGTTCAACTAGGCCAGCATAGCGAGTTATTTAGTTTTTTTTTAATTGTGACATTTAAATATTAAAAATAAATGTATGCCTTTTTCCCACAGGGATAGTCAGAGACAATGGAGTGCCACTTACCACGATCCTGATACAACTCCCTCGCTTTCTTCACATCCACAATTCTCTTTATACAAGCTCTATAGTTAAGGGCACAAGGATGTCTCCGGACTGCCCTGTTTAACGCATCCATTCCCATCAGTTTTATAAATGTTAAGAAACAAGATTTAACAAAATTATTCTAGCACTTAACATTAAAAAATATTTGCGTCACAATAAACAGAATCGTGAGAAGTGGCTATGGTTACTTTCCAATGCCTATCCATGTGAGAAAAAAGGCGTGACGTTTTATTTAGGTGATGAAAATTCAGACTAGTAACGCACGACTCCAATATCATCACTTTGAAAACCATTTAAAATACAAAAGGGTATTTTAAACTACCCCAAAACTGTAATAAACTCTCACTGGACAATGTCGTGTTAAACTAAAAACATTTTATGAACTCATCTCGATAAAATACCCAATTTTTCACAAGCAATTTTCACACTTATATCCCGTTATTAGTGATGGAATTCGCTTGAGTTGTCACTCCAGCACTTAGAAGTTTCAAAAACTCTATTTAACATAAAACAGGAGGTTTTTTGTTCTTTTTTTCAAAAGAGCCTTGAAGCGCACTCGTAAATAGTAGGATTCTTTATCTTTTGTTGAGTAGTGGAATAGTAAATAAAAAAAATCGATTTTGACAATTTTTATGATATTTCCATAATGCGACCGGCAAAGATGGTATTTTTGAAAAGAATTCCTATTTAAAAAAATAATAAATAATCAATCAAATCAAATTGTCACGCCTTTTTCCACAGGGATGGGCAGAGGCACTTGCTACGACCCTGACACTAGAGTATTATTCCTCTTTGGATAATTATAATATTTCTTCTGCTTATTGATACAGAGACATCTTTAAGACAGCTAGGTTGCCTAGTGCCCAGAAAATTCAGCCCAGAAAAGAAACACATGATAACTAAAACCTATTTTTCTTTTCAGATCATGCATCAGCGATAGTAGGCAGCAACGCGCGACTCCGTTGCCGCATCGATGGTCACTCGTGTGGCAAGATGCACAGCATCAAGTGGTACAAAGGTGATTCGAGGGTGTACGTCTATTCTGGTGCTGAAGACAGTGCTATTAATAGACCCGAAGGACCTATGATGGACAGGTTAGTTGAGATTTATTTTATTTTTAATCTATACTAATATTATAAAGAGGAAAGATTTGTAAGTTTGTTTGTAATGAATAGGCTCAGAAACTACTGGGCCGATTTTCAAAATTCTTTCACCATTAGAAAACTACATTCTTCGTGAGTAACATAGGCTATATTGGATTTTTAAAAAGTTTAGGGTTCCGTACGAAATCTCAAATAATGTTAACCCAAGGTGTAAAAAAAAATACTCATAAAATTCCCTACATCGCGTACGCTGCGAAAACTATTGACGATAGATGAAAATAATTAGACATAAAAATGAATTGCTGCATCATTCAGAGGATCTTTGAAGACCAAGCGAAAATATTATAACCTATAAATAAAAATCGATTGCCGAATGTATAGGGCTGTGCCTATTCTCTGTTGTGTTGGAAAATGAAATTATTTTGTTAAATAAAATTGTTTTTTAATACCTGAAGATGGATCATTAGGATTCAAAGAATCTGTACTTTTTTACTTTTTATCAGGTTATATCTGAGCTAATATAAGCTGGTTAAATGCGTGTGAAACCGCGGGGAACATCTAGTGTTTAATATATTTTTTTATTTTATATTGTGACATGACATATGACCTTGACCCGCCTGACGGCCGAGGTCATATGTTATGTCATATGTCAAGAAGAGATCCAAGAGTGACGACGAGTGAAAAATCCGGATTTTTCACGGCTGCTTCTGTCGCCGTCACTATGCCGGCCAAAGAATCATCATCTCATTCATCATCAGCCGGAAGGCGTCCATTGCTGAACATGGGCCTCCCCCTTAGAACGCCATTCCGAACGACAAGATGCCAGTTGCATCTACCGGTTATTCGTGACTTTCACTCGTCAGTCCATAGTAGCAGTCGCATCCACTATGTCGGCTTTGTTAAGCAATTATGACTTAGTATTTTCTTAGATTTTGCGCGAATTTTGATTAATGAATTAAACAAATTTTATGCGGCTTACTATCGCGTTTATTTTGGTTTAGATTTTACTTTTTTTTTCTCTCCGTGTCCACGATGGCTGCAAAGCTCTCGAAACGTCAGAATAATAAAAAGAAATGTAAAATCTAAACCAAAGTAAACGCGATAGTAAGCCGCATAAAATTTGTTTAATTCAATAATTATGATATACTAAATTTTACTACGCGCTACCTACAATGCTACATGATTGTGCGCTCGTAGCGTTTTACCTATAGCTTGTAGCATGTCGTCGATGATAAGTTGCGTAGTCTCATGCCGTAGCTACGATCGTCAATGATAAGTTGCGTAGTCTCATGCCGTAGCTACGATCGTCAATGATAAGTTGCGTAGTCTCATGCCGTAGCAATAAAAATGCTCCTTCAGACGATTTACAGCGAGTTACAGAAAGGCCGGCTTAGAGAATACGAAATATTTTTAATTGTGACGTGACATTGCTATGATAATAAACAAGAAAAGGTATGAGAGCACAGACGACTTAGATTACGGTTGACTCAGTTATTTTGACTGGTTCTAGTTACCAATGCTTTTTCAAGGGATAATCACATCATCATCATGAGATTATTACGCCAATTTTTTGCAGAAATAGGCAAAAACAATGAAGGGCCACAATCCTGACACAATTCCCTCGCTTCCCTCAAATCCACAATTCTCTTTATACAAGCTCTGCTGTGGTTATGGGCCCAGCTTTCTTGAGGATGTCTCCGATTCGATCGGAAATCAGAGACATCTATGTGGGTCTGCCTTGTTTAACGCATTCATCCACATAAAAGAAAAATGAAAACGAATGAAACGAAATGAAAACGAAAAAAGAGGCGGATATTTGCTTCGGGTCTGGTTATCAAAGAGTGGTAGGCAGTGGTACCCAGTCTGCCGAACCGGGGTAGTACCACCACTTACAAGTATACAGGTCGTGAAGTGATTTGGTCACGTTTCGGGATCAGCTTGTAAGTTGTCGGTTCCATCTAGGCCGGCATAGAGGATGTGATTGCTACTCACAGTTATTGAATTGTAGTAGCAGTGACATTCATTCACGGACCACACTTCGGCTTAACATCAAGCGGGGTGCTGTCATATGTCGAGTCACAATAAAAAAAATGAATATACCGAAAGAAGGACGTCGTTAATCCTTAATAATGCGATTGTAAATTGTGTCTAAAAAGTTATTTAAAAGCTCTACACAAAGTAATAACACGTGGCGCTGTAATCGCAAGACGTGACCCCAACCGGAGTCACGTAAGACAGTACGTGCGCTTTGTTCCTTGCGGTCACATCAACGCGGTCTCCGAGGAAAATAATTCCTCAGGGATTTTGTTTACTCTGGATTATAATTCGAACCGTGTGAAAAATTACTTCTTAATCTATGTGATACATTTTTGAAGGCAATTTAACTGTATTTCTGTGTATTCACTATTTAAGATTGACAAAGGAATGCTTTGATGGTTTGGGCACATGGAAAGAATGAGTGAAAGTAGATTGACGAAAGGAATTTATAAATCTCATGTGGATGGATGCGTTAAACAAGACAGGCCGAGGAAGGTGTTTTCGCCGACCAAATCGGATACATCCTTAAGAAAGCTAGGTTGCCTAGTGCCCATAACGATAGAGCTTGTATGAAGAGAATTGTAAATGTAAATAAAGCGATTGTTGTGTCAGGATCGTGGCAAGTAGCGCTCCATTGTCTCTGCCTATCCCTTATAATTTGATTGTAACAAATTAATGTGCTTAACCAATGGGCCCATTGGTTAGCACACCAGATTTTTACGCGTAAAGTCCCGGGTTCGATACCCGGTCGGAGCAAATATTTGTTTCATAGCTTTTATTTGTAATATTTATTAATTTATATTAATACTGCAATTTGTTAATAAATAAGAGGCGCATATTTGCTTCGGGTCTGGTTATCAAAGAGTAGTAGGCAGTGGTGCCCAGTCTGCCGACTAGGGTAGTACCACCACTTACAAGTATACAGACCGTGAAGTGATTTAATTTCGTTTCGGGATCAGCTTGTAAGTTGCCGGTTCCAACTAGGCCGGCATAGGGGAAATGACTGCTACCACAGACAACACTCCAGCTTAACATCAGGCGGGGTGCTGTCATATGTCGAGTCACAATAATAAAAAAAACTACAGCGGCAATGAATTTAGAGCATCATGACTGTTTATATTTGTCTATCGCTTTTGTAGATTAAATAAAATAAAAACTTCAAACAAAATTGATCTTTAAGACACAAACAAAAGGAGATATAATGACAGAAATTCCCTTAACAATTAAATTACGAGCGTCTCAAATTAAATTACTGGAATTAATTCACTATTAAAGTCACCCATACGACTGAAAACCTATTAAAGTCTCATCAATGAAATATCCACTTTATTGACATGGGAATAGTGTTGAATTTTCAATGAGAATCGAAATAGAATATAGTATTTATGAAGAAAGAAATTAAATTGGCAGTGATAGTTATTAAGAACCAGTAATAGAATCTATATGGGTGCGTTTCCATTATACTTTTTTTTCTAGTGGCTATGACGTATGACAGCTTTTATTCTGGAGTGCGGTCACTGCTACTACAGTTTAATAACTGCAAATAGCAGTTGCATCTACTATGCCGGCCCTGTTGAAATCGGCAACTTACAATCTGATCCTGTAACGCGACTAAGTCATTTCATAAGTCTGTGCACTTGTAAAACAATGAAAACGCGTAACAAAGCAGTAAGGGAGTGACTCACGTATTATTTTTTAAAATTCATTAGCTTCGATCGATGTCTAGTGTTTAGTCCTGCACGCAGCTACCTATACAAGACAACTACGTATTTTTTGGATCAGCATAGCGGATGTGAAGTGTTTTATAAAAACTTTTTTTTGTTTTTTTTTAATTTGGATCGTCATATGACATCACCCCGCCTGATGTTAAGCTGAAGTGCGTTCTATGAATAAAGGTGACTGCTACTACAGTTAAACAACTCACTATGCCGGCCTAGTTGGAACCGACAACTTACAAGCTGATACCGAAACGCGACTACAATTAGTTGTTGGTCATTCGCCCCGTCTGCCTATTCGGGACAACCGTGAAGTGACTTAGTCGCGTATCGGTGTCAACTTAAAAGTTTACGTTTCTATTTTGTATTTGAAGTATTTTTTTTATTCACATTTCTATACTAAGCTACTGAAGTGCTTGTATCATAGAAACAGAACAACCAAAGTACATATATCATCAAAAACACATTGGTACCGGTGGGTGGTCTCAAACTCGTGCTCTCCGGTTTGTGTAACCATTGCACTGCCACTACACCACGGTCACCTTACCTATTTTCTACCTTTTTAATATATACTGAAAATAAAACAAAGACAATGCTTTTAGTCTTACATTAAGCTGTAATAGAAAATTACTGATTTAAACAAAAAAAACTTATTTAATCTAACAAAACAAAACGAAATCCTCTCTCACTAATGTACTGAACACGTCCTGAAAAGTCCCTGATGTTTTCCCCCTGAAATCCGTGCAAAGTCCACTCGCACTCGTCAATCCGGACAATACGTCCTTAATTTACTACGCCATTACGGCTGAAAATAAATTTTCAGGCGCTCGCAGTAAAAATAAAGAAAGGAAAAACCTGTAAAATCCACTTTCAGGAATCGTGTTCGTCGAGTAATAGAATATTTTATGAGTATTGATTAATGGATTGGGATAATTATGTTTCTTTCATTCCTTTGTATTTGATACGAGTACAACCTTCACACCGTACCTATGATTTTGTATACAGTTGTTTTGATACAAGGTTCCAAACGTAATAATAACCGTGGTAATATATTATAGTGGTCTAGTGGTAGTGAAATCGTCTTGCAAATTAAGGGTCGCCAGTTTAAAGCACTAACGTATTTTTCATATGTTTACTTTGGACACCTAGCATCTTTAGATGATAGCATAGAAATGTATAATATATAAGTTAAGCATATATAAAAATATGAATAATATATATATATATATATATATGTATTTATTTATAGTAGATTGACGAAAATAATTTATAAATACCATGTAACGTATCCTTAAAGAAGGCAGGCCCTGGAGGGTGTTTGCCGACCAAATCGGAGACATACTCAAGAAAGCTAAGTTGCCTAGTGCAAAAAACCATAGAGCTTTTACCAAGAGAATTGTAAATATGAAGGAAGCAAGGGAGTTGTGTCAGGGTCGTGGCAAGTGGCAAGCTCCATTGTCTCTGCATATTCCTGTGGGAAAAGGGATGACAACTTGATTGATTGATTTTGATTGATATGTCTATTGTGTCTCGACGTCTGACGTCGGCCCGATGATGAAGCAAGAGCAGGTCCGACTAAAAAGTTGTACTTGGCGGTTATCACACTAAACTGATACGCGGAAAGTTCCGGGATCGATTTCTGGTCGGAGAAAATATTCCTATCATACCTTTTATTTGTAATATTTTATTAAATTGATTAAATAGTACAAATATTTTTTAATTTATAAAATATATTGGCGCCTATTAGCTCCGGGTCTGGTTGTTAAAGAGTAGTAGGCAGAGCGGTGCCCAGTCTGCCGAGTCAGAGTAGTACCAACACTTACAAGTGTACAGACTGTGAAGAGACTTAATTGCGTTTCGAGATGAGCTTGTAAGTTGCTGGTTCCAACTAGGCTCAAATAGTAAATGTGACTGCTAATTACAGTTACTGTTATTTAACTGTAGTTGCCGTTACCTCCATTCATGGACTGCACTCCAGCTTAACATCAGGCGGGGTGCTGTCATATGTCAAGTCGAATAAAAAACTTCGATTGCAAATTTAATAGTAATATTCGAGAACTTTCAATTAATAAACATAAATTTAAAAGCAATTACTGAAAAGCTTAACCGTTTCAGGTCAGAAGAGGAAGTACATTTATAACTTTGTAAACGTTATTGCTTTAATCCCGACCTCAAGGAAGCTGTAATAAGCTCCCCGTCCTACAAGTTAACTTACCCAAAATATAGTTATGGGAGGTTTTATAGAGCCTTTCCTGTTATGGTTTTCGGGCTATTGTTTGCGTGGTTTTTGTATTGCCGCTCGACAGCTAAGCTAGGGTAGTTACTACATGGTTAGCGATTGGTTTGTTGCGCGTAAAGTCCCGGGTTCGATTCCCAGTCGGAGCAAATATTTGTTTCATAGCTTTTATATGTAATATTTAATAATTATATTAAATATCGCAAATATTTGTTAATGAAAAAAGAGGTAGATATTTGCTTCGGGTCTGGTTATCAAAGAGTGGTAGGCAGTGGTACCCAGTCTGCCGATCCGGGGTAATGATACCACTTACAAGTATACAGACCGTGAAGTGATTTGGTCGCGTTTCGGGATCAGCTTGTAAATTGTAAAAACGAATAACTGGTGGATGCAACTGGCATCTTGTCGATCGAAATGGCGTTCTAAGGGAGAGGCCTATGTTCAGCAGTGGACGCCTTCTGGCTAATGATGATGATATAATGTTATCATTTTAATACTTATACTCGTATAGCCATATTTTAAACTATGTGGCACTACCTACCATCATCATAACGTTCACCATATATAAAGGTTTGGCTGGTAGAGAATGCCATGAGGCATTAGGTCCGCCTTTTGTAATGAAAAACAATAAAGTTTTAAATAAATAAAAATAAATATCATGAGTACAAACGTTTTTTTTTTAATTTTTATTGTGACTCGACATATGACAGCACCCCGCTTGATGTTAAGCCGAAGTGTGGTCCATGAATGAATGTCACTGCTTCTACAATTCAATAACTCTGAGTAGCAATCACATCCACTATGCCGGCCTAGATGGATCCGGCAACTTACAAGCTGATCCCGAAACGTGACCAAATCACTTAACGGTCTGTATCAAGTATACAGACCGTTAAGTGATTTGGTCACGTAGTGGTACTACCCCAGATCGGCAAACTGGGTACCACTGCCTACCACTCTTTAATAACCAGACCCGAAGCAAATATCCACCTCTTTGTTTCATTAACAAATATTTGCAATATTTAATATAATTAATAAATATTACAAATACAAGCTATGAAACAAATATTTGCTCCTAGTGGGAATCGAACCCGGGACTTTACGCGCAACAAACCAATCGCTAAACCGTTCGTCCACGCCTGTCGTGTTATTAGTTATTAAACAGCGCGAAAATGATCACGTGACAGTGTGACTATGTACGTGACGTGTTGAGTTATCACGTCCGAATGATCCGCGCGTAGTCGACAACTTCTTAAGACTATAATGCTATTACGGAGATGACTGAGTACAAAGGGGCAGAGATTTTATCAACAGTCTTTGTGGCTACAATATACTTGTAAATAAAATAAAATGAGATTGCTGTTTAAAATGTAGTTTTTGTCAGAGAAAACATTTTTTATATATTTTTTTTATTGTCTCGATGTTGAATCTGGAATATGTTTCATGAAAGAATATACTATTTTTGTTATTATTTACATTTTTATACTAAGCTACTTAAGTGCTCGTATCATAGAAACAAGATATTCAAAGTACATATATCAAAGATACAATGGTACTGGTGGTTGGTTTTGAACTCGTGGTCTTGATTTTTTGTAACCATTGGAATGCCACTACACCACGGTCGCCTTACTCCTACTACAATTCAATAACTGTATAACAGTCACTTCTACTATGCCGGCCTAGTTGGAGCCGGCAAATTACAAGCTGATCCCGAAACGCGACTAAGTCACTTCACGGTCTGTACACTTGTAAGTGGTGGTACTACCCTGGATCGGCAGTGGTACTGCCTACCACTCTTTGATAACCCGGAATATACCCGGAAAAAAGCAGTAAAACGTTATTATGTTCCGACCGGGAATCGAACCCGGGACTAACTGGTATACTATCCAATACGCCACGTGTTTTCATTTCACACGGACATTAAATTAAATCCCTTAATAAATACTTATATTAATATTTGATCAATCAATCAAATTGTCACGTCTTTTTACCACATGGATAGGCAGAGACAATAGAGTGCTACTTGCCACGGTCCTGCCACAACTCCCTTACTTCTTTTACATCCACAATTCTCTTACAAGCTCTATTAAAATCGTCTGAAAAATAAATACTGAAATTTAAACTGTCATGTCTTGACTAATAAAATTCCTAATCAATCAATCAAATTGTCACGTTTTTTCCCACAGGGATAGGCAGAAATAATGAAGCGCTACTGGCCACGGTCCTGACACAACTCCCTCGCTTCTTTCACATCCACAATTCTCTTACAAGCTCTATTAAAATCGTCTGAAAAATAAATACTGAAATTCAAACTGGAATGTCTTGAATAATAAAATTCCTAATCAAAAACGTTGAAATCAAAAGAAATGCAATATGACAAGTAACAAAGAAAGATATTATTAAAAGAGACAATGATACCTGCCAGTCTCTAACCCCCGTATTCTATTTTTAAATGTACAGCTTGAGGAATGAATTTGTACAAGTTAAATATTTATACAGCAATTTTCGAATGATTGACGTTTGTTTGATTGGACTGTGGAATAATTAAATATTTTTTTCTTGTATGTTAAGTTGTATGAAGCTTGTATGAAGAGAATTGTGAATGTGAAGGAGTTCTGTCAGGATCGTGGCAAGTGGCGCTCCATTGTCTCTGCCTATTCCTGTTGGAAAATGCGTGACAATTTGATTGATTGATTGATGTTAGGTTGGAGTCCGGTCTATGAGTGAATTTTTTTTATTGTGACACGACATCAAACCTCGACCCGCCCGATAATAAGCAAGAGTTACGACGACTAAAAAAACCGAGTTAATTTACGACTGCCTTAGTCGCCGACACTATGTCGGCCAAAAAAATATCCAAGTAGCTGAACTTCCAATATCAAATGCGATAACATTCACTATACATCGTCCCGTTACCGGGGAGTCAGCGGCGAAGTACCAATGCGACGGACCGCATTAAACCTTTATACGTGTTCCACACATCACTGTGAGTCCGGCTGACCCGGCTATCCGGCAACCGGGACTCATGGTAAAGACAGATCCGTTGTGCATCCGGCTACTCCTTGCTGGGCTAATTACGCCGCATCCCGGCACCAATCAGGACGTATGAAGGGACACACACAGTGGTGGATCCGTTTTACATGCCGTATATCCCCGTACACTTGACCGCCGGATACTCGACACCGGGTAGTCGGCAACCAAGACGTGTGAAAAGGTAAAAGTTGAATCATCATTATTAGCCAGGAGACATCCACTACTGATCATAGGCCTCCTTCTAAGAACGCATTCTAAACGACAATATACTAGTTGCACCCATCGGATATTCGTGACTTTTACTATGTCGTCAGTCCACCTAGTGGGAGACCTACCTACGCTGCGTCTTCCGGTTCGTGGTCTCTACTCTACAACCGTTAAATAAAGCACTTGAAAATGCAATACACAATACATATGAATATCATCTGCCTTTTACATAATTTATGATAATAAAACTGGAGTTTGCAATAAAATTGCTTTTATGCACTTTTTCAGTACTATACACTGGGCTGCAGTTTGTCAAAAGTGATCGGCAGACGATTGCCCAATCTGCCGATTCCGGGTAGTATCATTACTTTCAAGTGTACAGACCGTAAAGTGACTTAGTCACTTGTCAGTATCAGATTAAAAGTTTCCGGTTCCAACTTGGCCGGCGTAGTGACTGCAACTCGCAATAACTGAATTGTAGTAGCAGTAGACGACTGGATCAATTTATGGATCACATGTTCTTAATGTTGGTACAAAGTAGCTCAAACGTCATTATTGTTTACATTATTTTCTTCTAAAATATAATCCAACATTTTGATCTACAAGTTCAGAACGCTGCCTGCCTTCACTCTCCCGCCTGCCACGCTGTGGACCCGGCACGGAGAAACTGGGTACCACAGCCTACCACTCTTCGATAACCAGGCCCAAAGCAAATATTCATCTCTTTTATTATTAACAAATATTTGTTATATTTAATATTATTAAATATTACAAATAAAAGCTATGAAACAAAAATTTGTTCCGACCGGGAATCGAACCCGGGACTTTACGCGCAACAAACCAATCGCTTAACCGTTCGTCCACGGCTATCGTCCACAAATGCTAAGAAATTGTTTCATTTTTTAAATATACAATGATAAATTTCCATACTGACGACAGGCATGGACGAACGGTTTAGCGATTGGTTTGTTGCGCGTAAAGTCCCACTCTGCCTATCCGGGGTAGTGCCACCACTTACAAGTATACAGACCGTAAAATGATTTGTTCACGTTTCGGGATTAGCTTGTAAGTTGCCGGTTCCATCTAGGCCGGCATAGTGGATGTGATTGCTACTCACAGTTATTGAATTGTAGTAGCAGTGACATTCATTCATGGACCACAATTCGGCTTAACATCAAGCGGGGTACTGTCATATGTCGAGTCACAATAATAAAAAAATACTATGTTTTTATTTTAAGCAGCTGTATTCGCCTGCATGCAATAAACGTTCGAGAGTGTATCTTATATGAGTTATGAGGCCGGTTGTACGTTTTAATACCACTAAATATAGGTCATAATTATAGCCATTGTTATAGGAAAGATGGCGGGTAGACATTAATTGGTGGACAGTTGCCCAGTCTCCCAATCCAGGGTAGTACCACCACTTTTAAGTATACGGACCGTAAAGTAATAATTGCATAGGTTTTAGACTTTTTATTTCATTGTGACACGACATTTGACCTCGACCCGCCTGATGCTTACCAAGAGTGATGACGACTGAAAAAACTGAGTCAGATCACAACTGCCTCAGTCGCCGTCACTATGCCGACAAAGCGCATCATTTGAAAGATTCAGGGTTATAGTATGACTAGTTTTAATATCTACAGCTAATTGCACACCAGTTTCTTAGGCATAAAGTCCTGGGTTCGAATCCCGTTTGGAGCAAATATTTGTTTTTGTGACTACACATCTTACCTCGACTTCCCTAATGGTAAGTAAGAGGAGGACCAAGTGTTCCAAAGACTGAAAAGTCCTAGTCAGTTCACGGTTAATGTTTTGAGAATAATTAGGTTTCGTAGTGTGTTTAGTTTGCTAGGAGGTTACTTACTCTATGCGGTTACCTGACTGATGTATGCTAGAGTAATAGCATTAATCTAGTGTCCACTCTATTCCAGAATTACTTTACAACGCTTCCCTTAATCTAGTTTTAACGAAGCTTTTTTTTTTACGGCTTCACATATTGATGTTAGGCTGAAGTGCGGTCCATTAATATTGACAACTAAATTAAAAGTAGTTTTCGCATCCACTAAAACATATTTTATACATTTTTATACTAAGCTACTAAAGTGCTTGTATCATAGAAACAGGACAACCAAAGTACATATATCAAAGATACATTGGTACCTGGGAGTGGTTTCGAACCCGTGCCACTCGGCTTACGTAGCCATTGCACTGCCACTACATCACGGTCGCCTTAAATACCTATAGTTGGAACCGGCGACATTTAAGTGATCCTGAAACGCGACTAAGTCTGCACGCCGGAAAGTGGAACTGAAAACATTTAATGGGCTGATGACCATTAAATGACAACCTACGACTTATAAACAACCACAGTTATAACAACCAGGAGCTAATTATAACTGTCTTTTAAAAAGATATATTTTTTGTATACAATCAAACAATAGTAGTATTTATTTATTTGATCGTATACAAAAAATATATGTTTTTAAAAGACAGATATTAATTATAGTACAGTATAATGGCGTCCTAAGAGGGAGGCCTATGTTCAGCAGTGGACGCCTTCTGGCTGATGATGTTGATGATGATAATCCCAAAAGTCACGGAGGGCTGTTTATAATGCGATACTTGTTCCTGCCTTAATGTATGGAAGTGAAAGTTGGGTGTGGATGAGGAAGCACGTGAGTAGAATTAACGCTGTAGAAATGCGATCATTAAGGAGTGTATGTGGAGTAACGATAGCGGATAAAATGAGGAATAGCACAGTGCGTGATAGATGTGGTTTGAAAATATATGTAGTGACAAGGATTGACAAAGGAATGCTTCGATGGTTTGGGCACGTGAAAAGATGAACGGAGTCAAAGATGAGTCAAATATGAACGGAAGGAATTTGTAAATCTGATGGTGATAGATGCGTTAATCGAGGCAGACCCAGGAGGGTGCTTTCCGACCAAATCGGAGACATCCTTAAGAAAGCTAGGTTACCAAGAGCTTGTATGAAGAGAATTGTGAATGTGAAGGAAGTGAGGGAGTTGTGTCAGGATCGTGGCAAGTGGCGCTTTTTGTCTCTGCCTATCCCTGTGGAAAAAAGGCGTGATAATTTGATTGATTGAAGAACAAATTTTCAAATTATTTAAACCTCTGGAAATGGGAATTAATTAGAAAGAAATCGTTACATAGATACATACATACAAGTCAAGCTAATAGAATCAATCAATCAATCAAACTGTCACGCCCTCTTCCCACAGGGATAGGCAGAGACAATGGAGCGCCATTTGCCACGATCCTGACACAACTCCCTCGCTTCCTTCACATTTGCGATTCTCTTCATACAAGCTCTATAAAAGCGTGTTAAAAATATCTCATCATCAATATGTCGGCTTTTTTAAAGAATATCCCAGATTTTTAAATAAAGTTCATTTTTCTGATAAAACGAAACACATAAAATACAAATAAAAGCCCAGTGACCGGATGTTTTTAGAAATTGAATACTCTCAACCGGTGTTTATAAATCTAGACTGAAATCCAGCCAGATCTAGGGTACCTGACATTGATTTGTATGTGAACCAAAGCCATCCAATTTTGAGTTTTAGAGCTTTAATAATATGGTCTAGTTAGTGCCTTTTATTTTTCCAGTAAAACTATGTGTGCGTTTTATAAAGCTTCTTGTATTTATTTTGCAATATAAAGGATTTTCTGTACTTTGTGTTACTTTATTTATTAATTTAAAATTTTATAGTATTGTTCTATTTAAGGTACAGTCAGCAGCAGATATATCTGAGCACGCAATGTGATCAAAAGTATCTATACATCCAGGGTTATCATAAGTGTCTACACACCATTAGTTGTCATATTAATGTGAGCATTCAATACGTCAAAAATATCTACACACGCAAATAGTCAAAAATATCTACACACTCATTTGTCAAAAATATGTCAACAGACAATTCAGTTTTGTTTTAAAATATTACATATTATATGAGTGTGTAGATATTTTTGACTATTTGAGTGTATGGATATTTTTGACGCATTGGATGCTCACATTAATATGACAACTAATGGTGTGTAGATACTTATGACAACCCTGAATGTATAGATACTTTTGATCACATTGCGTGCTCAGATATATCTGCTGCTGACTGTACAGTGTATTTTTATAAAAATAAATGACGACATGCGTGGTTAGTACACCAGTTAAGGCGCCCGTGGTGCAGTGGCAGTGCAAAGGTTACACAAACCGAAGAGCACGAGTTCGAGACCACCCACCGGTACCAATGTATCTTTGATATATGTACTTTGGTTGTCCTGTTTCTATGATACAAGCACTTTAGTCGCTTAGTATAGATATATAAATAAAAAAAGGAAAGTGAATAAGTTATTTACGCGTTAAGTCCTGGGTTCGATTCCCGGTCGGAGAAAAGATTTGTTTAAAAGCTTTTATTTGTAATATATAGTGATTTTACTAATTATTATAAAAAATTCTTAATAAAAATAGAGACGGATATTTTCTCCAGGTCTGGAAATCAAAAAGTGGTAGGCAGTGGCAACATGTCTACCGTTACCAAGTTTTATTATTATACATTTCTATACTAAGCTACTAAAGTGCTTGTATCATAGGAACAGGACAACCAAAGTACATATATCAAAGATACATTGATACCGGTTAGTGGTTTCGAACCCGCGCCACACGGCTTACGTAGCCATTTCACTGCCACTACACCATGGTAGCCTTATACATTTTTATATAAGCTTATACTTTTAAACTTTGCAAAACTTACACAAAGTTAAATAGCACCGAGTCTTCTGTAAAGTCAACTGAAAGATAACAAAACAATAATGTTACCAATTGTTATTTTTCACGCACAATTTCAGCATGCACTACTTGCGAATAGACGGCGCGTATATTATTTATAAACCGATTTTTTTTTCTTTATTTTTTTATTATCTTTTATTTATTTACATTTCTTCATAAGGCTACTAAAGTACTTGTATCATAGTAACAGAACAACCAAAGTACATATATAAAAGATACATTGACGAGTGGTTTTGAACCCGTGCTCTCGGTTTGGATAACCATTGCACTACCACGTGGTAGGAACAAGGTTAAAGATTTCTGAATATTTTACAATCAAGTGGAGTGGCAAAGACCATGTGTTCTTTCCATAACCTTGGATCCTACAACTCAGGCAGCTCTGTGCTGCAATAAATCCAAAGCATTTAGTATATAGTTCATTTTTCCTTACTTGGCAAAAGTAGTAAACAAAAAGTTTGTTTATTGACGGATTAACGATAAAAAAATTATTACCACTGACGCGAATCAATACGAATATATGAAATATCTATGAATTACTGTGAAAATGATTTATTATTATTATTGGAGCACAACATTTGTGAATTAACCGTTTCCATACAAATGGTTTTTGATAAAAATTATGTATAGGTATATGTGTGTGATTTTAATAAATTTTGTGCTTTTGTTACATTGTGTATGTTTATTCGATAGAATAAAACAGTAGTAAACAGTTTCCTTAGATAAATAGCATGGTAATGATGATTTTTATGTTTGTTTACTAATTGTGCCAGGTAAGAAAAAACACAGTATACATTTAATTAGTAGTCTGTTTGTTTGTATTCTGTGTAATTTCAATAGAATCGCAAAACTTTCACAAACGAGTCGCCATGACATTTCCTTTTTCCGTTGGCCGCAACACTTTGAAATTTCGACGTTCGAGACTTTATCGTTCTTTGTTCGAGACATTTTAAGTTTAAAAATTTCTTCTTATTATCTGATCGGTTAAAATTTTGTTGTTTGCCAAAGTTCTTAGTTTTCTTCTACTGCGGTACTTAACAAGACCCGAATAGTAGATGAAGTGACTTTGTCGCGTTTCGGACTCGTTAGTTGCCGGTTCTAGCTAGGCCGGCATAGTGGATGCGTGTGCTACTTTAATCAATCAATCAAATTGTCACGTCTTTTTCCCACAGGTCCTGACACAACTTCCTCGCATCCCTCACATCTGCTTCTCTTCATACAAGCTCTACGGTTTCAGGCACTAGGCATCTTAGCTTTATTTAACTGTAGTAGCAGTCGCCTCCATTCATGGATCACACTCTACTCATGGGTCGCACATATCGGATCAATCCGCTATACCGGCCTCAATTATAAAGAGACTTTACTCGAATAGAATAATGAATAGCACAGTGCGCGATAGATGTGATTTGAAAGAAGATGTAGTGACAAGGATTGACAAAGAAATGCTTCGATGGTTTGGGCACATGGAAAGGATGAGTGAAAGTAGATTGACGAAAGGAATTTATAAATCTGATGTGGATGGATTCGTTAAACGACCAAATCGCGGACATCCTTTTGACTGTACAGCTTATATGAAGAGAATTGTGGATGTGTGGGAATCGAGAAAGTTGTGTTAGGATTATACTCGTAGTAAGTGGTGCTATCCCTGTGGGAAAAAGCGTGACAATTTGATTTGATTGATTGATTGATATTATTCAAACTTCAGTAGAAAGAATAAATATTAGAAATCAACAATGGCAGAGCAATAATGCAAAATCTAGCATATTGCATATTTGCTCGGAGAAGCATATCTGGAAATATCCTTTCAAGTATTTTTGTAATAACGTTGAAAATGTACTGAATATTTGTATATACATATCAGTATATCGCTATTTGTATTATGTGCAAATATCTTCACGCTTTTTCAGGAATGGGGTCAGACGGCTTCTTAATGGAGAAATTCTAGATACAATTCTAGATAAAACACCGGATACTTAATACACCAGACTGCTACGCGTTGTTCGAGATTCTACTCGTACGTAAAAGTAGGAGGAATTAGTTTACCCACGGACGGACGGACGGATGTCAGCACGCAGTAAATTATTTAGGCTTGCAATATTCGGTATTCGACCTCATGCCGAATACTGAATATTCAGTAAGCTCTCTGGCCGAATAGTAATATAAGTCTTCGGTCAGTTATAAGCTATGTGGTATTCGGCCTAGTAGTATCTAAATATTCGGTATTTGGCTGGTAAGATAAAAGTAGCCGTATAGGCCGAATACTAAATAATGGCCGAATATCCGTTACAAATTTATTAATAATGCTTCCTAGTACATACTGTCCTGTTGGAGCATATTTTTTTTTATTTTTTTTTTATTGTAACTCGTCATAATTATAACACTATCCTGCCTGAAACATCAGACTGCCTAAAAAGGCTGAAGTGTGATTCATTGATAAAAGTGAATGGTACCACACTTAATTAACTGTAGTAGCAATCACATCCACTATGCCGGCCTAGTTTAAACCGGCAACTTAGAAGCTTATCACGAAGCACGACTAAGTCACTTCACGATCTGTATACTTTCATTTCAGAATGACAATATCAAATCCTAAACAATGTAGCGCAAATGAACTAGGTAGTCCTATTTTTTTAATTATTATCACACTCTAAAACCAACTTACGGCCTTTTGGAATTAGATACAAAATAGCTTACAACATACATTCGTTTAACTATAAATAGGTACTATTATTGAAAACACACTTCTGTATACAATTGAAATACAAGAACAGAACTTTTAACTTTACTACATTACATTAAGTTTAAAAATTGCTTGACTTTTCTTAACTATTAATAAATTTATTCAGTTATAAGCCATTTTCAACTTTATTATTAAGATGTTAAGTATTATTTTTGTGTTTAAAGGTATTGTTCAATTTGCATAACTAGAGTACTCGAAACGTAAACGGGAAACTGACAAATGTTTAAATACCTGACCATCGATGAGGTCGTAGTAGCTATTCAATTTTCGAACAAGATGACAAGTATCAATTTGAAAATGGAATCAATTTTTTAAATTGTGATGACATCTGACCGCGCCCAGTCCAGGAGCGCCAACGACTGAAAAAACAGTTTAGTTTACGGTTGCCTTAGTCGACGTCATTATATCGGCCTAATGTGCTTCTTCACGCATCGCTTGAAGGATCAAGGTTATGGCAGAACACATGAGCTGTGGAATTGACAACGTAACAGTTGCGTTGTCGATTCCACAGATAGACTTACCACGATTCTGACAAAATTATAAGCAAGGGAAAGTGAAAACGACTGAAAAACTTCTCGTTACCTCAGTCGGCCGTTACTATGCCGGCCAAACGAATAATTTAAATATTATTGTTCATCCCGATATAAATTTTACCTAAATATTACCTATTTTAATAAAATATTAAATCAATCAAATCGCCTGATTGATCCTGATCTTGACACAACTCCTTCACTTCCTTCACATTCACAATTATCTTCATATAAGCTCTATGGACACTAGGCAACCCAGCTTTCTTAAGGATGTCTCCGATTTGGTCGGCAATCACCCTCCTGGGCCTGCCTCGTTTAACGTATCCATTCACATGAGATTTATAAATTTCTTATCGTCAATCTACTACCTAAATATTAATTGGAGTAATAAAAATTTAAAGCAAGCTTTTAAAAGCGCCATTATGCCAGGCGTTTTTTTTTTAATTTAAGGCTTTGACAGCTTTAAAAGTCCTTAAATAGTTTATTTCAAAAATTCAGAAAAGGCAAAGATTTTTGAGATACAATTAAGTTTGAGTGCTCTAATAAAGCAATTGCTAACTCGAACATACTAAGTTAATTTCCCTATAGAAATTTTTCATATGAATCTCACCCTTAGGTATCTCCACGCAAAGCCTATTATCCCATGCATTTAGTGGGAATTACTTGGCAATCAATATTTAACTCAGTTCCCATAGAACACTGTGCATTTTCCTTTAAGCATAGGCTTATGAAGCTACTCAAATTCTCTAGTAAGCGAATCTGATCTTTAATGAATTGGAATAACGGCTAATTTTGTACAAATAATAGTGGGTTAAATTTGGTAATGTAGAGTGACCAGACTTTTATTTTATTGTAATCTCACAATTGACAGCACCCTGCCTAAAGTGTTCATGAATTGTTTTACTTATTTTTTTAAAATCACATTTCTATACTAAGCTACTAAAGTACTTGTATTTTTATTTTATTTTATTGTGACACGACATCTGACCTCGACTCGCCTGATGATAAGCAAGAGGAGGTCCAAGAGTGACGACGACTGGACAAAAGTCAGTTCCCGGCTGTCCCAGCCGCCGCCACTATGCCGGCCTAAGATGCTTCTTCACGCATCGCTTGAAGGATCCAAGGTCATAGGATGGAGAGAACACATGGGCAGGCAAAGCATTCCACTTGTCGATTGATCTACAAAGAAATATGACAACCAAAGTACATATATCAAAGATACATTAGTACCGGTGAGTGGTTTCGAACCCGTGCCACTCGGCTTTCGTAGCCATTGCACTGCCACTACACCACGGTCGCCTTAATAGATGCTACTGTTACTACAGTTAAATAATTTGAAAGTTATAAAGTTGATCTGGAAACGCGACATATCTATTTCCCTTGAAAGACCACCACTAACCCAGATCGGCACTAAATCGGATCGGGTACTAAATTCTGGCTTTTTAAGTAGCTACTCTACTATTTGATCAAAAATAAATATTTAAATACCTGATATTATACAAGGCTCAGATTCGCTCTTGCGCGGAGTACTGTTCGCACCTCTGGGACGGCTCTGCCAAGTATCTTCTCAATGCCCTGGATTCATTGCAGCGCCGAGCTGTCCGAATTATAGGTGATGCAGAGGTTACGCGAACTCTGGAGCCCATGCAACTACGCAGAGACATGGCGGCTTTGTGCGTCCTTTATCGCCTATACCACGGAGAATGTTCCGAAGAGCACTTTAACCTTATTCCTGCCTCGTCCTTCCACACCCGTAATACCCGCACAGGTCGGGGAAAGCATCCACATTTTATCGACCGAATCGGCAGTCGAACTAAAAAGTTCGGTGCGTCTTTTCTTTGTAGAACAATTGACAAGTGGAATGCTTTGCCAGCCCATGTGTTCTCTCCATCCTATGACCTTGGATCCTTCAAGCGATGCGTGAAGAAGCACCTTAGGCCGGCATAGTGGCGGCGGCTGGGGCAGCCGGGAACTGACTCGGTTATTCCAGTCGTCGTCACTCTTGGACTTCCTCTTGCTTATCATCAGGCGAGTCGAAGTCAGATGTCGTGTCACAATAAAAAAAAAACTATTTGTCAAACATTATAAATACTTGTTATTCGATTACAATTTGATTGATTGATTGATATTTAACTATTTTACTATTGAGCAAATTTGTCTCTATTTTTAATCTTAAATAAATGAAATTTTATTCGAACTTTCTTGGATTTCGCGCAAACATTGATTAATAAATTAAACAAAATTTATGCGGCTCGTGTTTATTTTAGGTGATTGAATTCAATATTTATTATTATTCCGACGTTTCGAATGCTTTGCAGCTATCGTGGTCGCGAAGAGACAAACGTCGGAATAATAAAAAAAATTAAAATTAATAACCAAAAGTATACGCGATAGTAATCCGCATAAAATTTGTGAAATTTTATTGTGATAAAACAATTAGCGTGGCCACCCTACACGAGTGTCGTCATCCGTGGACAGTTAATCACCATCTCGCAAGTGGGAAGTGTCGGAGTACTGTCCGATTTCTGGCCGAATAAACGGAATTCCCCAAATTGGTATAGCTTATTTCATTCGGCTCGAAACCAATTGTCTCTCAATCGAATGGAATCGACACTACACTATACATAAAACCTGCAATATACTATTTGCATGCAAGAAGAGATATTGTAGATATTTTATATATATTCATATATTTTATTTTTATTGTGACACGACATCTGACCTCGTCCCGCCTGATGATAAGCAAGAGAAGGTCCAAGAGTGACGACGACTGAGAAAACCGGGTTTGTTCACGGCTGCCCCAGTCGCCGTCACTATGCCGGCCAAAGGTGCTTCTTCACGCATCGCTTGAAGGATCCAAGGTCATAGGATGGAGAGAACACATGGGCAGGCAAAGCATTCTACTTGTCAATTGATCTACAAAGAAAAGACGCACCGAACTTTTTAGTTCAACTGCCGATTCGGTCGATAAAATGCGGATGCTTTCCCCGACCTGTGCGGGTATTACAGGAGTGAAAAGATGAGGTAGGAACAAGGTTAAAGAGCTCCTTGGAATATTCTTCATATTCATATATGAACCCCAGGAGGGTGTTCTTCGACCGAATCGGAGACATCCTTAAGAAAGATGAGTTGCCTAATGCCTATAACCATAGAGCTTTGAAGAAAGCGAGGGAGTTGTGTCAGGACCGTGGCAAGTGGGAAAAAGGCGTGACAATTTGATTTGATATTTGATTCATTGTTGAAATTATTATCGCCCATCTATTTTATAGTAACGGAAACTGAGGCGTCTTGAAGTGTCTTCAGTCGCGTTTTCTCTTGTTATTTCCTAATTTCCAAGTAGGCATAGTGGGTACGCCTGCTACTTATAGTTATCTAACTGTGAGTAGTTCAGTTAGGCGTGTTTTTAGTGTTTTTTCAACTTTAGTTTTATTTTTAAATGTCTATGCACATAAAGGTCTATTACATACGTGACATGAAAGAGGAATCGTGAGAGCGAATAAGTCACTAAACTTGGTTATCAATATTAGGTACTGCTTTAGAATAATGTGTTTATTTAGGATTGAGTTTTTTTTATTATATGTTATTTCTGTACCCTTTTCCTGTCGTCTGTACTTTCGGTTTGTTATCTTGGTTTACATTGCTGGTTCACTCAAATAGGTATTTTTATATGATAATTGTAGCTTGACATAACAGCACTGCTCCTGATGTTATTCTGGAGTCTATGAATGATCGAAAGACACCTCCACATAGACCACCTATCCATTTCTCACCGGTCTATATATAGAAGCGACGCGTGTTACAGTAAAATAACTCGGTCTAATCGGAACCGGCAAAACATTGGTCGTCTTTTTCCCGGCTTGCCGAACTGGGGTAGTGTACCACCACTTACAAACTTTTCTTCATTGTTGATCGAATGCTTTTTAATTAGTATTGAATAACTTCGATAGTGTGATCTGCATTAAAAAAATTGGATCAGCTGTTTTTTATTTCTTCTGACATTCATCGTCCGCCTCCTCTTCTAATAAAAGTAACGAAAGATGAGTGTCTGATATCCTTTATCACGCAGTTTTAAAACGACCGCACAACTGTGTAGCTGTCCGCGTATTCAGTCTATTGCATCTGCGTATTCGCGAATTGCTATCGAAATTGCACCTTAAAGGATTCAAGGTTTATACAAGGAGAATACATGGTGTTCTCCACCATGAATAGAAGGGTGTTCGCTGACCAAATCGGAGACATCCTCAAGATAGCTGGTTTCCTAGTGCCCATAACCATAGAGCTTGTATGAAGAGAATTGTGAATCTGAATGAAGCGAGGGAGGTGTGTCAGGATCGAGGCAAGTGGCGCTTCATTGTCTCTGCCTATCCCTGTGGGAAAAAGGCGTGACAATTTGATTGATTGATTGATTAATTGAGAATAGATGGAAAGAATGATTTTTGGTCGACAAAAAAATAATGTTTAGTACGGACGTCGATTCAGTCAACACATTACGGATGCTTGCTTGACTTGTGCCTATCAAAGTAGGAACTTGGAAATTTTCTTAATCTTGAACAAAGAAGCAATGTACATTAAACCAATAATAAATGTCGTCAAAATTCGTTGGAAATACGGAATGACCCGGAGGCGGTCAGGACTGTATTTTGTCCAATCCAAACTGTTTGCGGAACACCCTGTGAATATTAACTTTGTGACCTGTTTTGGCTTTTTTATTTTCTTATACCTAATATACTTGTATAAGTACTTTCGTTCAAAAGTATTTTATAAGAAATACTTTTGAAATGTGTCGGGTTAAAATACGGCGGCCGTGATCTAGTGGTGGTAAAATAGTCAGGCAAACCTAGAAATCCCAGTTTCATATATATTTTTATTAACTATAATTAAACTATTAATAAAATATATCATCCAAAGACTTTCCATCAGAGATAGTCCCAAGGATACCGGCAAGATTTTCTCTTTACCTAGCAAGGCTAATACGTTGTCAGAAATACGAGTAATTGCCAGCATTCCTGTCTCCAGACCGTCAGCTGCTTGGACAACTCCTTGGCTAGACGCTTGGCTGACGGCCCCTAACTTCTAACCTCGACTTGGCTGATGAGATTTTTTTGACCAGCATAGCGACGGCGACTGATTTACCGTGATTCAAATGATAAATCGGCGCTCCTAGAACTCATCTTACCTACCAAGTCCAGGTTGATCTAAATAAAAAAAATGAACGAGAATAGATCTAACAAGACATTTTTAAGGGATATTTAGATTCAACAGTTGTACTCACGTATCTTCTATTTCCAATGTAAAAAGAGCTTTAAGGGTGTAAGGACAAAGTTTAAGATTGTATAACAAATAAGGTGTAATAACTCTTCCTTATCAAGGCAAGACCCGCCCTTGGGCTTTGCAATATTATTGTTAGGAACAAATAACAATACTCAGTTTGAGTTCCGGAATAGGCTCAGAATAGGCGACCGTGGTGTAGTGGCAGTGCAATGGTTACACAAACCGAGAGCACAAGTTCGAGACCACCCACCGGTGGTCTTTGATATTATGTACTTTGGTTGTTTTGTTTCTATGATACAAGCAGTTTAGTAGCTTAGTATAGAAATGTAAATTAAATAATGAGTATAAATAGAGGCGTAATAGGTGGTGAAATTTTCTTAGATTTTGCGCGTACATTGATTAATGTACCTATTAAACAAATTTCATGCGGCTTATTATAATAATGAAAAATTGTAAAATCAAAACCAAAATAAACGCGATAGTAGGCCGCATAAAATTTGTTTAGTTCATTAAGGTGGTGAAAGCTAAACAGTACAATTCCAAAATGCGGTTTCATTTTGGTACGATTCGATAAATTTAAATGTTTTGTCCATAGTTTACTTCGGTTTCGACATTATACACGTAATTAAGCAAATACCGAAAATCATACAAATTCAATCAATCAATTAATCAAATTGTCACGCCTTTTCCCAACAGGGATAGGCAGAGACAAAGGAGCGCCACTTGATGACACTTGATACTTGATACCATGATACTGACACAACTCCCTTGCTTTCCTCACTTCCACAATTCTCTTTATACAAGCTCTACGGTTATGAGCACTAGGCCATCTTAAGAATTTCTTTGATTTGATGGGAAAACACCCTTTTGAGCCTGCCAATTCCTTTCTCGTAAATGCCACAAAAGCGCTTCTGTGTTTGCCCACAATGTGGAGGCGCCTGACATTAAGCAAGAGATCTAAGAGGAGGTGAGTTTACGTTTGCGTCAGTCGCCGTTACTTTTCCAGTCAGAGGTGCTTTTTTACACTTTCCCCTTCTTTAACAATACCCCATAATAAAAATTGCATCGATAAATAATAATATTGATACTATGGAATAGTTTAAAAGAAGAAATGTCATTATGTAAAATAGTCCAAATGTAATTTTCAAAAAAGCTGAAAGTTCTGAAAGAATGAAAAGTCGAGCTATCTTCCTATACAATCGAAGTTGGCTAGGAAATGTAATAATTTAAATTCTCTCAAAGTTTTTGATATAGAAATATTCCGACGGTAAAATTGTCTTTTTGATTCGTATCTATAGTATGAACTTACCATTTTGTCTTAATAGTGGTAGGCAGGAGATGGGGATGAAAGGTTCTAGAGTGGAGACCACGAACCGGAAGACGCAGCGTAGGTAGACCTCAGTCCCAATAAGTGGACTGACGACATAGTGAAAGTCGCGGGTGGATGCAACTGGCATCTTGTTCGGAATGGCCGGCATGTATGTTGGCCGGCATAGTGACGGCGAGTGCGGCAGCCGTGAACAAACTCGTTTTTCTTAGTCGATGTCACTCTTGGACCTCCTCTCTCTTATCATCGCTGGAGGAGGAGGGAAAGGGGAACAAAATTAAAAAAGCAGTGGACACCGATGGCGAATTCTTTCTATTGTTTCTCGACATATGAAGAGAAACAATAGAACAATAGAGAGACATACGACATATGACGCTAGAGTGCGGTCCGTAAATAGAGGTGACTGCTACTACAGTTTTAACGGCCTGGATCGGCAGACTGGGCACCACTGTCTACAACGCTATTTAACTGTAGCCAATGTTTTTCCAAATAAGAAAAAACTAACAGCCAGTTGTACCAAAAAAGTTTCAATTTACGAATTTAGCTTTACTTTATACTTATTCTATATACTATACTTTACTTTATACTATTTGGAAATCGTGAATTGGGTTGTTAATAATTTTATATCGAAACTACCTTTTATAAATGTTTTTATTATTAGAAATAATAAAAGTAGTAATAACAATAGAAATCCATAATGAATGATGTCCTTTAGCTCTGTATAAAATATCCGTTAATCGTAAATGTAAAATGTAAACTTAAAGAGTGGTGCAACTCATTTTTCTTTTTTCTTTACTTATACGATACTTTTTACAAATTCGTAAATTATAATTTTTGGTACACCCAATTTACGATTTCGTAATAGTAAACGTAATAGAATAAGTAAATTAAAAACTAAATTCGTAAATTAAAACTTTTTTGGTATAACCGGATGTAAAACTCGTGTAGGTGACGTATCTCCCTAATTACTGATGTATTTACTAATTACCTACTTAATATCATTGACCCTATAGATGAGATCTTACTTTAAAAACTCAGTATGGAAGATTTAAATTTTAAATTCCAATAATAGTGATAAAATCCTTTCAGTTGAACTTTAATAAACTATGCAGATTAACCTAAAACTAGTCTCCAGTCTTCATGAAAATAATAAATATACTGCCGGGCAGTATTTTATAATATTTGGTTGGATAGAAAGCAAAGTTAGGGGTAAGGTTTTTTAGTTTTAGAAGTTCTGGTCATTGAATTAAACAAAATTTATGCGGCTTACTATCGCGTTTATTTTTTGTTGTTACAATTTAAAAATAATATATTATTCAGACGTTGTGAGAGCTTTGCAGACATCGTGGTCACGGAGAGATCAGATCAGATCGCACTACTATTGCACCACAGTCGCCTTAAATCAAGTATTTCATTCATCGGCAATCTTGTCTTACCATCAGGCTAGACGAGATCAAATGTCTTAATAAAAAAAGCACATATCGTCTATGAACTGGCAAAAGGTCCTATCTGAAAAAAATGCTCATTACTTTTTCTGTATCGAAATGTCCTATTTCGATTAGAGAGTGATTTTAAGTTTATTTAGTTATAAATTCGCGTCAATAAAGCTAATTTACTAAATACGTGTTTTTTTTATTCGCTAAATAACTTCACTACTTCAATAATAATCAGTTTTTTCACAGTCCTGTAAAGTTGCATGATGAAAGATAGGACTCTTTGCCAGTTTATAAACGATATTTTCTATTATTTTGTAACTTAGCCTAGAATGAACTGCTGTACGAACTCTGCAGATGACCCAGTACCGCATTTCATGAAAATATAATAATCCGTAGCGTTGGGAGTTATTTTTCATCCCTGTTATTAATTTACAAAGCGATTTATTATTAAAATTAATTACGAAATGTTATTTTGGTATAGTTCTACCGCATTTACGCACACGAGAAAACATAAAATATGAATGCAACACACCGAAAATGCAATTGTAATTGGTCATTCAATTGCTGGTTGGACACAAAAGGCACGCTGATGAATTATAGTAGTATATTTAGTAATATTTGCATTCTCACATTTAAATAAACTAATTAAGTGGAGGGGCGCGTCATTTATAGGTAGACTGAGCTGTACTTTCGTTTGGTAACTACTAGTATAAACAATTTTCTTTTATGTAATTATTTTATGTAGGATATAAGGAAATGGTCCACCAACCAGAAGTCTAGGCCATCCAGCATAGTGGAACTGTAGTAGCAGTCAATCCACATCAGATTTTTGAATTCCTTTCATCAATCACTCATCCTTTCCATGTGGACAATCAAAGCATTATTATTTATTCCTACATCTTCTTTTAAACCACATTAATTGCAACTGTGCTATTCCTTATTCTATCCGCTATCGTCATTTCACATACCTGTAACTCCTTGATGACCGCATTTCTACAGTGTTAATGCTAATTCTACTCTTATGCTTATACTGCCACATATTTTTTCTATATTCTTAATAAACTTATTCTACCTATCGCCAAAATATATATTATTACATATAATTTCTATGTAGTTTTCCTTAAATATAAAACGTTTTGTGGAGGGACTAAAAAGATAAGATATTGGTCCTCGTATAAATCTTCATAGAGCGAGGGGTTATTTAGGTGAATTTCACCCCAGGGAATGAAAGTACAACCGAATAAAACAGAAACAAACACTTGGCTATTTGTAGAAGACATAGGTTACATTTAAAAATAATTTACATTTCAAGGCGACCGTGGTGTAGTGGCAGTACAATGGGTACGTAACCCGTGAGCACGGGTTCGAAACCACTCACAGGTGGTCATATGTTTCTTTGACATATGTAGTTTGGTTGTCTTGTTTCTATGATACAGATATGTTATACGCGCTCCGAATGTGGCACGTTAAAACTATACTAATAACCTAGACTCAGTGTCGCAATGCAGAACAACATATATTTGTCTCTTTTTTTCTTAATAACTATCATTCCGTCCTAAATCCACTAAAACTCGTGTAGGCTTTACATTTGAAAATATTCCCATTGACTTACACCTCAGACCCATTGACTTCAAATACTTCACTTGACTTTAGTTTTAACTCCGATTTTGCACTGAAGGGGGGATTCATCTTTTAACCACTCTGAAATGTTCTCAATACATCAATTCACAAACAAAGAATATACTCCGTCTGATGTTACGCTGAAGTACAGCCTACAGAGGCGACATCTTTTTTTTATTATTGTGACTCGACATATGACAGCACCCCGCTTGATGTTAAGCCGAAGTGTGGTCCATGAATGAATGTCACTGCTACTACAATTCAATAACTGTGAGGAGCAATCACATCCACTATGCCGGCCTATATGGAACCGGCAACTCACAAGCTGATCCCGAAACGTGATCAAATCACTTCACGGTCTGTATACTTGTAAGTGGTGGTACTACCCCGGATCGGCAGACTGGGCACCACTGCCTACCACTCTTAAATCTACAGTTAAATAACCGTATTCTCCCCATCTTTTGGGCTTGTTTCCTTCAAAATGCTTAAAAAGGTACCTTTGGCTGGCATACTACTTACAGTTATCGTACTGAAGTTGCCTTTATTCATGGAAAGCACTAACATCAGACAGGATGCTATGATATTTCGAGCCAGAATAAAAAAATAGAAAATTCTGTTACGAATTGACCTGTATTTCGAAACTACGTAATGTCACGTCGTATTTTTATGTCTTTCTTTTCCTCTGTCCACGGTACGATATACGACACACGTCCTGCCCACTCCTATAACACGTTTTGACCTTTATAGTCAATAATAATACAAAACTGATAATAAAAAATATATCCATCATGACTTTTTTTCATCCTCATCGTCACATTTTATACTAAGCTTCTAAACGTACTCGTATCACAGAAACTGGATGCCAAAATACATTTATAAATGTTTCGTTATATTTTTTACTAAGCTACTAAGAGTGCTTGAATCATAGATACAGTACGATCAAAGTACGTATAGATACATTAGTACTAGCAAGTGGTTTTGAACTGAAAGCTCTTGGTTTGTGAGACTATTTTAGCGGTTGCGACTACTAGGTCATGATCGTCTTCAAATAAATAAATAAACTAATTATATTAATAAATAACTTTATTCAAATAATTGTTATACAAATCATTTATTGAGAAACAGATAAAATTAATAGTAAATTAACTATAACTAAACTATTAATAAAAAATATAATCTAATGACGTCACATCAGAGATAGTCCCAAGGAGACTGCCAAACTGCCAACATTTCCCCTTTGTATAGTAAGGCCAATACGTTGGCAGAAATATTCACCAGCCTTACTGTCTCCAGACTTCTTCGTCAGCCGCTTGGACAACTCCTTGGCCAGGCGCTTAGCTAAAAGTCCCCAAGGGCCCACCGTCTCGACTCCAAACGGCGCAAATTCGTAACCAGTGCCGAGGTTGGCGTATTTGCGCCGCTTGCGTGTGAGATGTGAGATGGGGCTAATGTGTCTACATATGTGTTATCCCTGACCAGAGACCTGCCAAGTTTCCACGGCCCAACGGTCATGCCGTCGGGTCTTTTGCCGCCGCTTCGCGCATTCCTAGTATTGCGGGCACTCCAACAGTGACAAGAGCCCTTCGGATGATATCGTTAAGTGCCGCGTGACGGGGAATAATTAGTTTTTAAATTATAATTTTCAATCAATCAAATTGTCACGCCTCTTTCTCACTGGGATAGGCAGAGACAATGAAGCGTTACTTGCCACGATCCTGACACAACTCCCTCGCTTCCTTTACATCCACAATTCTCATCATACAAGCTCTACGGTTATGGGCACTAGCAACCCAGCTTTCTTGAAGATGTCTTATAATTTTTAAACCATTAATAGGCTCTTAGGTCGATCGTGTTACTTTTTTACCGGTTGATATATGTACTTTAGTCGTTCTGTTTCTATGATACAAATACATACAAGCCTAATATAGAAATGTTAATAAAAAAATCTCAAAGCAATGAGAAATTATCCTCCTAAACCTAACTGCCACAAATTGAAGGTTTTAGTAGAAATAGTTTACTGAAAAATAGAAAAAAATATGGCGGCGGTACAGCTCTTAACACTTCGACCAATTAGCGACACAGTTTCGTAAAAGCACGTACGATTTTTTTTCGTTACTTTTTAAATTCGACTTTAATAGCATAAAATCATTGTGAATTTTCGTGGTGTAGTGGCAGTGCAATAGTTACACAAACCGGAGAGCACGAGTTCGAGACCACCCACCGGTACCAATGTATCTTTGATATATGTAGTTTGGTTGTCCTGTTTCTACGATACAAGAACTTTAGTAGCTTAGTATAGAAATGTAAAATAAAAAACTAAAAGGTTATTGCTAAAATAGATATATACCTAAATCAGAAATGGATAAAACGAGGACGACCTGAATGTTATTCTATGGTTAAGATCTTTTTTATTGTTTTAATCTGACCTTGACCTACCTGATGGTAAGCAAGAGAAGGTCCAAGAGTGCCGACGACTAATAAAACCGAGTAACATTTTCTTTTTTTTTAACAAATGGTTAAAGATAACATTTACAATTAAAAGAGAATTTATATAACTTCTCTATTTCTAATAATATTAATTCGTTGAAAACGTTTGTCTTCATCAAAGAGAATAGAATAGAATAGATTTTATTGTAAGGCCTCCCTCATACAAGATCTCGTACGCTTAGATCCTTTAAATTCTCCTCACAAAACGTCTTTTAGGTTAATTGAGTGAAGAAATGTTAAATAATTCCTTTATAATTATATTTGTATTATAAGTATAAGGCGGACTTAAAGCCATGAGGCTTTCTCTGCCCTAAATAGCTCCGTGAACTCTTTTAGGCCTGGAGCCCACGGCCAAAAACCTGTCTGAAAATCGCACCGGCACTGGGTCGTATTTGTTGTGCTGATGAAGGAGCGCCAGGTGTGCCTATGCTTTTCCTGTACAAAATTGAGAGGGGGGATGGGGGGAGGAGATTTTGTATGGGGAAATTTGGCATCGACAGGCAGGTTTTTGGCCGTGGGCTCCAGGCCTATTTTGAATTGTGCGGAGAGCCAAAAAGTAGGTAGATGGAGAACAAAGTATAGTATATAGCTTTAAGTAGTAAAAGTAGGCGCTCCATTGTCTATGCTTATCCCTATGGGGAAAGGCGTGATAATTTGATTGTTTTAATTGTAAAACTTTACACAAAACAACATTTTTATGCCGGCTTATTATATTATTTAAAATGAGTTACAATAATATTCCTTGCAGGTCTTTGTCTTGCTTCTTTAATTTCCGTGCTAGGGGGACAGGCCTTAGTCTTGCTTCTTTGAATGCCGTGCTAGAGGGGCAGGTCTTTGTCTTGCTTCTTTGATTGTAGTGCTAGAGGAGCAGGTCTTTGTCTTGCTTCTTTGATTGCCGCGCTAAGGAGACTGATCGGTGTCTTATCACGTACTTAATTCACTAATAACACTAGCAATGGAATATGTCAAAAATAAATTTATAAAATTACTTCGAATAGCCTAACATATCATATCAACAATTCGGAATAGTCAGCGAAGGGTTAATAATACAGGAATGTGGATTCCTAGGAATTCCCTCACGATAATTCCCTTCACCGTACGATAGATCTATAAAATCATATAAAGAATTTGGTACATTTATTTATACTTACTTTTTATTGAGATTTAATGTTTGAAAAGAATTGTGGATGTGAGGGAAGCGAGAAAGCTGTGTCAGGATCACGGCAAGTGAACTCTTGGTTCCGAGAATGCTTATCAACTACTAGACCACTATCGTAGTCACTCTTAAACAAAGTTGAATTAAAGTTCAATATTAATGAATTAAACATATTTTATGCGGCTTACTATCGCGTTTATATTGGTTTTGATTTTACATTTTTTATTATTTCGACGTTTCGAGAGCTTTGCGGACATAGTGGTCACGTAGAGACTGAGGTGTTGGTTGTCCTATTAGTTAATGGTGTTATTGTTTCCAAAAACCAACTCGTTTAATGATTGGATTTTGTTTTTCTGTTCCTGGTTTAATTCAAACTTTGTTTAGTTCATTAATCAATGTTCGCGCAAAATCTTAGAAAGAAAAAAATTCATCAATATTAATGTTAAATATATTTTGTTACAGGTAAACTTATACTATATACACAGCTTAGCCACACACGATAATGAGGTAACACGAATCTGCATGTTTCTTCGTCAAAATGTTCACTAATTAATTAATCTACACCTTAGGGGTTAACTAAAATATACTATAATACTGTTATAATATTAAGGACTGGTTATTTGATAATAAGACAGAGGAATAGCCTTGGGATTCATTGAACTATCTATCCTTCTACAGTACACAGTTAAGTGATACAGAAACGGGTCCCTTAAATCGAATCCCAAAATGGCGGACAATTGGTCCGCCAAATTTATCTGCTAACCTAGCAGGAATTCGTGACTTTTTGGATGTGCGATTATTAGGCTATTATAAAAATAAAATTCTTTATTGCACAGTAAAAACCCAATAGAACGGGCGAGCTTAATGCTAAATAGCATTTGCTACCAGCTAACCTTTGGGAGAGGGGTGACAAAACATGTACCCTCCACATATCTTGCTCCTTATATTGCCTCCGCTTATATCTAATATTTAAAATTAAAAAAATATATTAATATACGTACAAATAGGTATACCTTACATAATATATATCATATACATACATAATATTAATAATAAGATATATACTTTGGATATAATATAATATTTAATAACTGATGGGCCCTTTGGGACCTTCAGTTAAGCGCATGGCCAAGGAGTTGTCCAAGCGGCTGACGGAGAAGTGTGGAGACAGGAAGGCTGGTAATTATTTCTGCCAACGTGTTAGCCTTGCTATACAAAGGGGAAATGTTGCCAGTCTCCTTGGGAATATCTTTGAAGCGACGTCATTGAATAATATTTTTTATTTGTAGTTTAATTATAGTTAATATACTTTTAATTTTATCTGTTTCTCAATAAATGATTATTTTATATTTATTAATATATCCAATTATTCTGTCATTCCCTTCTGGAATACAAGCGTGAAGTAATGTTAATATAAACACTTATATTAGATCCGTGACAATTTAACCATAATTCCTGAAACTTCTTGAATGGGAAGTACATAGAAGACGTGTAACTTTTAATGATACCACTGAAATTCAGTTTTCAGTGAATTTCTAGTGGCTTAAGGTATTTTATACAGTTGTATAAGGTTATACTTTGACTACGTACTTACAAAATTCTGAGAAGTTTCATAGTGGATGTGTGTCATAACGAAATATCGACACCTAAATCCTGAAACGCCCTTTTTATTCTTTACACCTAAAATTAGTGGTAATTTAAAATTATTTTGTATTGATTGGACATTGAGAAATATTTATATCAATCAATCAAATTGTCACGCCTTTTTCCCACAGGGATAGGCAGGGACAATGGAGCGCCACTTACCTTAATATTTTTAATTTTAGGATAATATAGATAATCTCAAACCCATACAAACTGCCATGATACAAACATAACTTTAAATCAATTAATCAAACTGTCACGCCTTCCTCCCACAGGGATTGGCAGAGATAATGGAACGCCACTTGCCACGATCCTGACGTAACTTCCTCGCTTCCTTCACATTCACATTTCTCTTCATACAAGCTCTATGGTTATGAGCACTAAGCAACCTAGCTTTCTTGAAGATGTCTCTGATTTGGTTGGAAATCCCTCCTGGGCCTGAAAGAAAATCATTGCAACTCATTTTAAATAACTTACCAGAGCAGTGCCATAAAATGCCCAAAAATATATTTAACGGTTTTGTAAAAATTCACACAACACATCTGTGCACGACGCCTCACATGTAAATATAGTTTATTAATTAATACGACATTGCATTTTGTATATAGATAGGTATTCAACCGAATAGTCAAATAGTTTCGCATGTAGGCGTACCGTTGGAATGCTATTGTTCGCGAATGTTCCCACGTCGACGAAATTCCTGTCTCACGGCGCGCTTATAAATAGGGCGCACAGAGCGCAGCCGCTCAATGCGCCGCCCGCACCCGTAGAGAGAGGATGTCATCGCTGTGCCCATCGTCGCTACGCCCACGCCATAGAAGAACAAAGGACCCTTGAAGGATATCTTGAAGACTTCACGTCGCGTCAAGAAAGAAACTGGGCACAGCACTCCTCTCTCACAAACAGCTCTTTTCAGAGCTACTACGTGTTATACGGGTGCTAAAACAGCTCTTTTCAGAGCTATCGACAGGACGGCGCATTTCCTCGGTTTCTGCTCTTGACGTCACTACAAGTTTCTCTGCTCTGATCGTCAATGTAGATAGATAGTCGCAATGTCATAGGTAGGCGTTCTAGATATAAGTCGTCTTACAATAATAGGTAGGCGTTCTAGATATAAGCTGTTAGGTAATAGGTAGGCGTTCTAGATATAAGCCGTTAGGTAATAGGTAGGCGTTCTAGACATAAGCCGTTAGGTAATAGGTAGGCGTTCTAGATATGAGTCGTCTTATAGGCATAGGTAGGCGCTTTAGATATAACTCGTTTAGTTATAAGCCGTTAAAAAAGTATAGTTAATAAGACGTATCGCACATAGTTATAAGTAGACGTCTAGTCTTAAGTCGCGTCACGTTTAGCTTAGTTTTTAATCACACATAATTAGCACATTCGAGAATACGAATCTATTATTACGTATATAGACTAGCATAACGTATCAATAGATAATAATTTAGCCCGCCACAAACACTAAATGTTAGTAAGATAGATTTCGCCTGCTTCAGGGAAATATAATAGTTGGGCTTAAATTATTAAGTTCGGTTCTTTAAAAGAACAAATAGTTTATCTACCACTACAGGGTCGATATACGTACCAAATCACATAGATGTGTGATTTGGTAACATAATTTATCAAATCACGTTATCGTATAGCATAGAATACATAGATATGTGATTTTGATCATGTAATTATGTTTATAGATCAGGAAAACCTGCAATGGCCTTTTCTAGTACAGCTTGGTATTTTCCAACAGGAATAGTCAATAGGAAAATACCAAGCTAAGGTGCAATAACGGCGCGCTGCTTTCACGCCATTAGCTGATAATGTAAGCGCTGCCATTGGTCGGCGCAATAGACTTGAATCCTTGCCATTGCAGTGCTAATAGTTTTATAGTGATACCTATTATTTTATGTGGAATTGGATAGTTCTAATATAGAATGATAGACGATATCTCATTTTATGTAAAGACACTTAAATAAGAGGTAATATTAAAACCTAGTCAGCATTAGGCATACTAGAATGTTCGGACCTAATTATAGAGTTTAAGTATTAACTTTTCTACTTTAGGTCTTAGTATTTAGATAGATTATAGCTTCTACTACACTTATAGATAGTTAAATTGGTAAAAGTAACCAATGTAAAGTGTATAGAGCTACTTAAGCATATTGGATTATTCGGACGCGATTTAAGGCTAGGCATAGAGTTTTATAGACATTGTAAATAGGAATAGGATAGATTTAAGCTCTTTGTATAGTTATAAGCACTTAGTTAGCACCACTTAGAGCTTAGAATAGTCACTTAGAATAGTTATAGTATAGAAGAATGGTTTCTTATTAGATTTATGTTACCAATAGTTTATAGATTAATATAGATTTAATAATAATTGTAAATAGTATAAGAAAATTGTAAATATAAATAAATAGCATTTCGTGCAATTTTCTTGTCCCCATTCTTGGTTGATCGGCGAATACTCGACGCTCATTGGCTCTCGCGTCGCGGCATGCGAGAGTCACCGAGCGCCGGGAGAGGTGGCGTATAAATATAGGCGGCCTAGCACGCAAAAATCAGTTCGAAGTTTACCACCGCCGCACACGCCACCTCACCGCCATCCGACCAAGACTGGGGACTATAGAAGAGGAACGAAGCCTGAACTCTCAAGATCTGGTGTTTCATTTCATCGCATCACCACCCATCGTGTACCCCGGCATTTCTTCGGTGCATCGGACCGTTCGTCGGCAAGCCCAAACTCACCGGTACTCTCCAGCTCTAGGCTAACGGACGTTGGTCCTCTGGAGAGACCACTGGTGAGCGCGGGAGTCAGCCTGCCGTAGAATTGGAAACCCGTAGATCGACTTTCGTCGTCACGGCTGAGCTCGTCTTTCGACGGCCGCGTTTCCAAGTTCTGCGGAGGTTCGATTTAGTCGACCCGGTCCCGCACATTTTGGTCCTTCGAGCCGGATCCGTGCACGATGCCGATCACCAGATCGAAGAGGGGGAGGGACCAAGGCGAGGCTTCACACGCAGAGTCATTCGACATCCCGTCGTCGCGAGACTATCGCCCTGTCAGACGCACGCCACCGATGACCCCTGCACCGCTCGCGCCGCGCGCTACATCGCCGATGCCACAAGCAACCTCGTCAGCGCCGCGCAAGACCTCGTCAGCGCCGCGCAAGGCCTCGCCAGCGTCGCACAAGATCTCGCCTGCGCCGCGCACAACCTCGCCAGAGCTGCGCACAACCTCGCCAGAGCTGCGCACAACCTCGCCTACGATACGTACAAGCTCACCGACGCCACATGTTTCAAGACACGAAATCACATCTCAACACGAGCTACGTGTCGCACCTACGTCGTTTGAACACTACGCATCTACGCCGACCGCCTCAATACCGGCGCCGTTAGCCTCAACTTATGACATGGCCGCGCCGCAACATAGAAAGAAGAGATCATCAAAAGAGGGACGAGACGAAAATCGCCGACTCGCCCAAGCGCTAGAAGATATAGCTCTAGCTCAACTCAAGCTGTGCGAACTCCGAGCACATAGATTACAACTCGAGGCCTCCGAGTCAGAAGAATATAGCTCCAACGAGTCACAGCAAGAAGACGATATCTCTCAACACTCTGTCAACAAGTCTTGGTCGGATGACAGAGTCACGGCGGAAGCAAATAGAAGAAGCACCTCACACTCACGAAAAGAAGTGAAATCGCTTATTAAGGAAGAAAGGGACAAATGCAAATATAAGGCATCGCAACCGAAGTCGGAAGAGCTGAAGTCGACCGGACAACCTCCTACGAACCCTCACGGATCTTCGCAAGGACTCACAGACTTAGCTATGGCAATCACTCAAGCTTGCCGTATCAGTCAACCCACGCAAAATGTCACAAGATATACAATGGACCTCCCACCATTCAACGGTTCATATACACAATGGTTGACGTTTAAAGCAGCATTCGATGAGTCAGTCGAACACTTGTCAAAGGTCGAGAACACGGCCCGTTTAAGAAGAGCCCTGAGAGGAAGAGCGAAGGAAACAGTGCAGCCCCTATTAATAGCGAATGCCGACGCTCGAGAAATCATGATAGAATTAGAAGAGAGTTTCGGACGTGCAGACGCCATCGCAAAGGCGGAGATGGCTAAACTACGTGGCATTGGGAGAACTACGGACTCACCCAGAGATATATGTCTCTTCGCAAGCAAGATTAGAAACAGCGTAGCTACACTTAAAATATTAAAGAAATCGCGCTACCTGTATAACCCGGAGATAATTCAAGACATAGTGGACAAATTGACGCCTGCTCTACGATACCGCTGGATCGATTTTTCAAGTAATAGAGCCGAAGACGAGCCAGACCTTGTTCAATTCGAAGAATTTATCAAAAGGGAAGCGAAGATGTGTGGAAGATTCGCCCCACCAGAAGTCATAACAGACGAAACTCTTATATCAAATAGAAGGTTTCAGCGGTCGAATTACATCGAAGAACAGACTACTGTGAAACAACAAAAGAAAGTTGAGAGTTGCGACAACAATAGGCATAGAGGACCCATAAAGGCATCAAGCTGTTCTCTTTGCAAGAAGCAAAACCACGCAGAACACGACTGCGAGATATTTAAGAAAGCGGACTCAAAGACAAGGTGGGAATTGGCAAGGAAGAATAGAATGTGTTATCGCTGCCTGCAATATAAAGCAGCCAAGCACACTTGTCCCAAGAAGAGGTGCGAGAAAGACGGGTGTCTCAGAACTCATCATTCTCTTCTACATTTCGACCCACCTAGCACAGAGAAGAACGAAGTAGTGGCTTCTACTTATTCCCGTACTTACACATATTTGAAAATAGTTCCGATCAAGTTAACGGGACCCAAAGGATCCGTCGACACCTTTGCACTGCTTGACGATGGATCAACGGTCACCCTCATAGATGAACGCATAGCTCAGCGTATCGGCGCAAAGGGACCAATCGACCCCTTAAATATAGAAGCCGTCGCCGGGAAACAAACAAAGGCGACGCGCTCTCGACGAGTCTCTATCAATATTAGCGGTCAAAAGAAGAGTTTCGAGTTGAAGGCCCGCACGATCCAGGGACTCAAGCTGTCGCCGCAAACAATAAAACTTGAAGATATAAGAGGATGTCGTCATCTCAAAGAAGTGGAAAGTTACTTGCATCATGGGAAAGCAACGCCCATGTTGCTAATAGGCCAAGATAATTGGCACCTGTTAATGGCCCAGCAGACGAAGACAGGACCGCTTAACCAACCCGTAGCCTCCTTAACAGAACTGGGTTGGGTTCTGCACGGAGCAACGACTCGACAGCTGGGACATAGATTAAATTACGTGGTCGAACGAGTATACACTCAGAACTCAGATGAAGATATCAACGAAGAGATAAAAAAGTATTTCGCCATAGACGGATTGGGGATAACGGCCCGCCAAACACGCGCGGATCCCGAGAAACGCGCTATAGAGTTGCTGAACAAAGAGACCGTGAGGTTACCGTCAGGTTGCTACGAAACTTCGCTATTATGGAAAGAAAAGGAGTCTCGACTGCCGAACAACTTCGATAATTCTCTAAAACGACTCTACACGATAGAGAAGAAATTAGACAAAGAACCCAACATGAAGATCGAATACAACAAACAAATAGAAAACCTGTTAGCAAAGGGTTACGCCGAACCCGCCACCGCTGTTCCTACACCGGGAAAGACATGGTACCTGCCTCACTTCGCGGTTACTCACCCAGCAAAGCCAGGAAAAGTACGTGTTGTATTCGACGCGGCCGCACGCACAGGAGGGACGACCCTTAATGAGCACCTCCTTACTGGCCCTGATTTATTGCAATCGTTACCTGGAGTTCTAATGAGATTCAGACAACATAAGATAGCTGTAGCCGCCGACATAGAAGAAATGTTTCTGAGAATTGGAATAAAAGAGACCGACAGAGACGTCCTTAGATTCCTTTGGCGCGCTGACCGGCGGGAGGGCCCACCCAACGAATATAGAATGCGGTCAGTTATCTTCGGTGCGGCGTGTTCCCCCAGCATCGCACTATACATAAAAAACACGCACGCTGAAAAATATAGAGAAGAGTACCCGCTAGCTGTAGAAGCAATAATATCCAACCACTACATGGATGATTATCTACACAGTTTTAGAAGCATTGGCGAAGCCATCGAAATATCTAAACAAGTAAAGAAAATACATAGCGAGGCGAATTTCAACTTAAGAGGTTGGACCTCTAATAGCGACGAAGTTGTGGCGGAGTTTCAAGAAGTTACAGAAAGCCAAATAACAGATCGTCATCTAGAAGACGGAAATAGAATAGAGAAAATATTAGGCCTTATATGGCGGCCTAAATTGGATACCTTAGGGTTTAACCTGAACTTTGCTAGGGTACCCAAGGAGATCACCGATGACCTAAAAGTCCCAACAAAGAGGGAAGCTTTGAGGACAATCATGTCGGTATTCGACCCACTGGGCCTAGTTTTGCCTATCACAGTCCAGGCGAAGCACATTATTCAAGAGACCTGGCGAACAGGAACCGGCTGGGATGAGAAATTGCCAGACCATTTAGCTGAGAGCTGGAGACAGTGGGTAAAAGGCATTAAACTTCTAAAAGCCATCCATTTACCTCGCTGTCACCCACACCTAAGCGAGAAAAATGTAGTGAACGAGCTTCACACCTTCGTCTACTGGCGAACAATAGATAGCAATGGAAACGTTCATGTGACTCTAGCAGCAGCCAAGGCCAGAGTAGCACCACTGAAACTCGTATCCATACCAAGGCTGGAGCTCCAAGCAGCTCTGATAGGCTGTCGACTAGCCTGCACCGTCGCAGAGGAGTACAAGATAACGATAGAAAGTAGATTCTTCTGGACCGACAGTAAAACCGTGTTATCATGGTTGAGGGCTGGGCCTAAAACATACAAGTCTTTTGTGGCTCATCGGGTCGCCGAGATCGAGGAATGCACCAAAGTTAATGAGTGGCGTTATATCCCGACTCGACATAACGTAGCCGATGACGCTACCAGAGACGTGCCCCCGCACTTTGACCACAATCATCGATGGTTCACAGGCCCAGAGTTTTTGCGTGAAAATATAGAAGATTGGCCTACGGAAAAGATAGAGGTATTAAATCAAACTGGCGAAGAAAGGACTTGCCATATAAAGACAAAGTCTTCAAGTATATTAGAGGCGCTGCCCAAAATAGAACGATTTTCATCGTGGTTGCGTCTTATCCGAACAACGGCGAGAGTACTAGAAGCAATAAATCGATTCAAGAGTCTTAACGAAAAAGTAAATTACAAAAGGACGGCGAGAAGGTCACAGGAAGACCCTACGTATGGGAAAGAGAAAAAGAAGAAGGTTATCAAACCACGCCCATCCTTACATAGTACGAGTACCCAGACCCCACTTGATACACATTACATCAAGAGGGCAGAGGAACTTTGGATACAAGCGGCGCAGGAAGAATCCTTCCCAGAAGAATTAATCGCGTTAAGATCTGAGAATCAAATAGACCAGAAAAATAGTAAACTTCGTCTACTAGCAGTGGAAATAGATGCAGCTGGGAAAATAATCCTGAAATCAAGAATAGCCGAAACTCCGAGAATCTCAGCAAGTCAGCGTGAGCCATCAGTCCTCCATGGCGACCATATATACACTCGACTATATATGGCGCATATTCATGAAAAATTAAATCACGCAGGAGTCGAAACTTTAATTAACGAGGTTCGACAACACCTCTGGATACTTCGCCTACGACCAACTGCTCGAACTATAGTAAAGAACTGTTTGAAATGTCGAATAAGGAAAGCCGAACCAGCCGTGCCACAAACCGGCAACCACCCTAAGAGCCGGCTGGCTCATCATCAACGACCCTTCACATATACAGGGCTCGATTATTTTGGACCACTATCAGTGACAGTAGGACGCCACCATCAGAAGAGATACGTGGCTCTATTTACTCGCCTGACGACTCGCGCAGTACATTTGGAAATTGCTGCAAACCTTTCTGCTGACTCAGCAATCCAAGCACTAAGACGTATGATAGCGAGAAGAGGCTGTCCGACAGAGTTATACTCGGACAATGGGACTAACCTCCATGGCGCAGATAGAGAACTCCGAGAGGCGTTGAAACATGAAGCTTCAAAACGATCGATAGTGTGGAAGTACATTCCGCCCGGAGCCCCATTCATGGGAGGGGCTTGGGAGAGGTTAGTGAGATCTGTCAAGACAGCCTTATATAATGTCTTAGAGAATCGCCACCCCACAGAAGAGGTTCTACACACATTACTATGTGAGGCAGAATACACAGTAAATAGCAGACCACTCTCCCATGTATCAACAGACGCAGAAGACGACGAGTCCCTAACTCCGAATCATTTCCTGATAGGAGGATCAGGTCAAGTGCAAACGCCAGGAACCTTCGACGAGCGAGATTTGAACCATAAATCTCACTGGCGCCGGGCTCAGCAACTCGCCAATCATTTCTGGTCGCGATGGCTCAGAGAATATCTGCCCGACCTACAAAATCGGCGGGAGCCAAGGAGCAAGGGAGCGGCGTTAAAATTAGGAGACGTCGTCCTGATCTGCGATAATACCTTGCCCCGCAATACCTGGCCAAGGGGTAAGGTAGTGGCAACATATCCGGGCAAGGACAACATTGTACGAGCCGTGGACGTGCAAACAAAGGGTGGAGTTCTAAGGCGTCCCACAAAGAAGCTCATCGTCCTGCCAACCGACTACAAGCAAGACGTCGTGACACCGGTAGCAGAGGATGCAGCGCCATAGTCAACCAACAGCAGCCTACGTCACTGCACGGCGGGAGTATGTGCACGACGCCTCACATGTAAATATAGTTTATTAATTAATACGACATTGCATTTTGTATATAGATAGGTATTCAACCGAATAGTCAAATAGTTTCGCATGTAGGCGTACCGTTGGAATGCTATTGTTCGCGAATGTTCCCACGTCGACGAAATTCCTGTCTCACGGCGCGCTTATAAATAGGGCGCACAGAGCGCAGCCGCTCAATGCGCCGCCCGCACCCGTAGAGAGAGGATGTCATCGCTGTGCCCATCGTCGCTACGCCCACGCCATAGAAGAACAAAGGACCCTTGAAGGATATCTTGAAGACTTCACGTCGCGTCAAGAAAGAAACTGGGCACAGCACTCCTCTCTCACAAACAGCTCTTTTCAGAGCTACTACGTGTTATACGGGTGCTAAAACAGCTCTTTTCAGAGCTATCGACAGGACGGCGCATTTCCTCGGTTTCTGCTCTTGACGTCACTACAAGTTTCTCTGCTCTGATCGTCAATGTAGATAGATAGTCGCAATGTCATAGGTAGGCGTTCTAGATATAAGTCGTCTTACAATAATAGGTAGGCGTTCTAGATATAAGCTGTTAGGTAATAGGTAGGCGTTCTAGATATAAGCCGTTAGGTAATAGGTAGGCGTTCTAGACATAAGCCGTTAGGTAATAGGTAGGCGTTCTAGATATGAGTCGTCTTATAGGCATAGGTAGGCGCTTTAGATATAACTCGTTTAGTTATAAGCCGTTAAAAAAGTATAGTTAATAAGACGTATCGCACATAGTTATAAGTAGACGTCTAGTCTTAAGTCGCGTCACGTTTAGCTTAGTTTTTAATCACACATAATTAGCACATTCGAGAATACGAATCTATTATTACGTATATAGACTAGCATAACGTATCAATAGATAATAATTTAGCCCGCCACAAACACTAAATGTTAGTAAGATAGATTTCGCCTGCTTCAGGGAAATATAATAGTTGGGCTTAAATTATTAAGTTCGGTTCTTTAAAAGAACAAATAGTTTATCTACCACTACAGGGTCGATATACGTACCAAATCACATAGATGTGTGATTTGGTAACATAATTTATCAAATCACGTTATCGTATAGCATAGAATACATAGATATGTGATTTTGATCATGTAATTATGTTTATAGATCAGGAAAACCTGCAATGGCCTTTTCTAGTACAGCTTGGTATTTTCCAACAGGAATAGTCAATAGGAAAATACCAAGCTAAGGTGCAATAACGGCGCGCTGCTTTCACGCCATTAGCTGATAATGTAAGCGCTGCCATTGGTCGGCGCAATAGACTTGAATCCTTGCCATTGCAGTGCTAATAGTTTTATAGTGATACCTATTATTTTATGTGGAATTGGATAGTTCTAATATAGAATGATAGACGATATCTCATTTTATGTAAAGACACTTAAATAAGAGGTAATATTAAAACCTAGTCAGCATTAGGCATACTAGAATGTTCGGACCTAATTATAGAGTTTAAGTATTAACTTTTCTACTTTAGGTCTTAGTATTTAGATAGATTATAGCTTCTACTACACTTATAGATAGTTAAATTGGTAAAAGTAACCAATGTAAAGTGTATAGAGCTACTTAAGCATATTGGATTATTCGGACGCGATTTAAGGCTAGGCATAGAGTTTTATAGACATTGTAAATAGGAATAGGATAGATTTAAGCTCTTTGTATAGTTATAAGCACTTAGTTAGCACCACTTAGAGCTTAGAATAGTCACTTAGAATAGTTATAGTATAGAAGAATGGTTTCTTATTAGATTTATGTTACCAATAGTTTATAGATTAATATAGATTTAATAATAATTGTAAATAGTATAAGAAAATTGTAAATATAAATAAATAGCATTTCGTGCAATTTTCTTGTCCCCATTCTTGGTTGATCGGCGAATACTCGACGCTCATTGGCTCTCGCGTCGCGGCATGCGAGAGTCACCGAGCGCCGGGAGAGGTGGCGTATAAATATAGGCGGCCTAGCACGCAAAAATCAGTTCGAAGTTTACCACCGCCGCACACGCCACCTCACCGCCATCCGACCAAGACTGGGGACTATAGAAGAGGAACGAAGCCTGAACTCTCAAGATCTGGTGTTTCATTTCATCGCATCACCACCCATCGTGTACCCCGGCATTTCTTCGGTGCATCGGACCGTTCGTCGGCAAGCCCAAACTCACCGGTACTCTCCAGCTCTAGGCTAACGGACGTTGGTCCTCTGGAGAGACCACTGGTGAGCGCGGGAGTCAGCCTGCCGTAGAATTGGAAACCCGTAGATCGACTTTCGTCGTCACGGCTGAGCTCGTCTTTCGACGGCCGCGTTTCCAAGTTCTGCGGAGGTTCGATTTAGTCGACCCGGTCCCGCACAACATCGTTGAAAACTAAATTTTTTTTTTGCATTTGATGTTCCAGCCTATTAAGTTAAAATGAGTTACAATAATATTCCTTGTAGGCTTATCTTGCTTCTTGGATTGCCTGTGCTAGGGGGGCTGTTTATATGATACAAGCACCAGGGCCGTCTTTACCCGGGGGTGCGGTGCACCCGGGCGCAGTGTCCTAGGGGGCGCATGCCGACCGCCATAAATTTCGATAGGTACCTGAGGTACTGAGACCACACGAGCGGAGACTTGACTTTCGCACCCCGGCGCTGAATATGCTTAAGACGGCCCTGACAAGCACTTTAGTAGGTTTTGTACCGAGATTAATAATAAAAGTAAGATTACAAGGCTACATCTAATCCTAACAGTTAACTAGCGAAAGGTTATAACCCAAAAAAAAGGGAACATAGCTAACCCCCAAGACGTGACAAATTTGGATTGTGAGTTTCTCCGGATTAAGATCTTACGTCTTTTTCCGGATATAAAAGTACGCCACAGCTTAACCGTGTTTGTATAACAGGGCAGAAGAAAAATTTGTGCCCCTTTTTACTGAAACCTTGGTGAAAATTGGTGGATTACATGAAAAAAGTTTACAGTTTGCTTCCCGTCTTTTGTGTGTGTTTTTTTCTTTGTCAACTTTCTAATACTTTATCATCAGTATTGCACGCGTTAATTTTTTTATTGTGACATGGCCCCGTCTAATGTTAGGCTAGAGTGCAGTCCATGAATGGAAGTGACTGCTACTACATTTTAAAAACTCTAAGTAGCAGTCGAATCTAAGTACAATCAATCTACTATATCGGCCTAGTTGGAACCGGCTACTTACAAGCTGATCCCGAAACGCGACTAAGTCACTTCACGGTGTTGTCTTAATAGAAGTATAAATGATGTGGAAGCATATTTTTTTAATTATGAAACAGATAAAATTAAATGTATATTAACTATAATTAAACTATAAATAAAAAGTATCATCTAATGACATCGTATCATAGATAGTAACTAGGAGACTGGCAACATTTCCCCTTTGTATAGCAAGGCAGAAATAATTGCCAGCCTGTCTCCAGACTTCTCCGTCAGCCACTTGGACAACTACTTGGCCAGGCCCCAAACGGCGCAAATCCAGTTCCGAGGTTAGCTAATTTTCGCTAGAAGCATTATATGTATTTTAACCGGACTTTTTTTGTTGTGTGAATGCATGTTTTTATGTAAATTATACATACACAACTCTTACTTACAAAACTAATGTATACTAAATCATTGTAAAGGTGCCATAAAAATTATTCAAGTGCTGTGCGAAACATAACCCCTAACACGGTGCCTCGTTTTTCAGCCTATTTATTATTTACCTAATAATCACAGAATAACATTTACGCTTTTATGGATGTGGCATTCTTTTTTTTTAGGCTTTGCAATATTATTGTTAGGAACAAAAATCAATACTTAGTTTTAGTTCCGGAATAGTCTCAGAATAGGCGACCGTGGTATAGTGGCAGTGCAATGGTTCCGCAAACCGAGAACACGAGTCCGAGACCACCCACCGGTAACAATCTATCTTTGATAAATGTACTTTGGTTGTCCTATTTCTATGATACAAGCACTTTAGTAGCTTAGTATAGAAATGTAAATAAATAAAAATATATACATTAGTACCAGTAGGTGGTCTCGAATTCATGCTCTTGGTTTGCGTAACCATTGCACTGCCACTACACCACGGTCGCCTTAAATATCGGGTCTCAATATTTATTTATTATTGAGACCCGACATCTGATCTCTACTTCAACCTAATGTGCCCAGGGCCCCATGAACCTAATGTGCCCAAGACCCCATCATCAGGGCCCCCAATAGGTTAAAGCCGCCACTGACTACAACAGTTAAATGACATCCACTAGGCTTCCTAATTGGGCCGGCCACTTAAAAGCCTCTACCACACAGGCGCGTTATTATCGGTCGATAATACCGGATGCGTTATTGCGATAACTGTTTTTAGTACAGTATGTATTAGGACGGCTACGAAGTTACACACTGCTGCGATAAACGTCGCAATAGAAGTCGCAGTATACAGACCGTGAAGTTATTTAGTCGCGTTTTGGGACCAGCTTGTAAGTTGCCGGTTACAACTAGGCCGTTATAGTTGATGTGACTGCTGCTTACAGTTATTTAATTGTAGTAGCAGTGTCATACATTCATGGAGCACATTCTAGCTTAACATCGAGCGGGGTGCTGTCATATGTCGAGTCACAATAAAAAAAAAGAAAAAAAGGTTATGTGCATTATCGCAACAACGCATCTGGTATTATCGACCGATAACAACGCGCCTGTGTGGTAGAGGCTTTAAACTGATGATGAATCGCGACTAAATTCCCGCCAACTACATCTCTAGGAGACTGTCGACTAATATGAATAAGAAAGAAAGTGCCAATTTAAAATTTTCTATATTTTTATAAAGGTAAAGAATTTCATTTTTATATTCCTTGTTATTGTCAAGAGTATAATATTTCTCGTATATCCTAAGGTGACTGCCACATGTTAAAATTACACAGTATAACATTTACAAACGAAAACAATCTTTAAACCAACAGAATAGAAATAAAAATCCTTTGCAGTTTTATTTATTACGGTCTTATATTTGCATTGCAATTCGTTGGCAATATTAGGCTTTATTGCTTTTAAAATTAGGATGGTAATTGTTTGATTTTTTATTGTTATTTTATTTGATTTATGTATTAAAAAAGTCCGCGTGATCCCTGTACACGATTCCAGGTAACGGGTGCTTCTACATAGAAATATCCCACATTTACTGTTTTTTCTTTTCCGAACTTTAATAGTCAATATCTATTAAACCATAACTATAAACTGGAGCGCGGTCCATGAATAGTGGTCAATACTTTTTTTTATTGTGTCACGACATTTGACCACGTCCCGCCTTATGATAAGCAAGAGGAGGTCCAAAAGTGACGACGACTGAAAAACGAGAATTGGTTCACAGCTGCCCCAGTCGCTGTCACTATGCCGGCCAAAGGTGCTTCTTCACGCATCGCTTGAAGGATCCAAGGTTATAGGATGGAGAGAACACATGGGCTGAACACATGGCACACAAAGCATTCCACTTGTCGATTGTTCTACAAAGAAAAGACGCACCGAACTTTTTAGTTCGACTGCCGATTCGGTCGACAAAATGCGGATGCTTCCCCTGACCAGTACGGGTTTAAAAATACGAGGTAGAAAGAAGGTTAAAGAGGTTCTCGGAACATTCTCCGTGGTATAGGCGATAGAGGACGCACAGAGCCGACATGTCTCTGCGTAATTGCAGGGGCTCCAGAGTTCGTGTAACATCTGCATCTTAACCTCTACTATAATTTATTGCAATAACAGTCACATCCACTTTGCCGGCCTAGTTGGAATCGGCAACTTACAAGCTGATCCCGAAACGCCACTAAATCACTTCACTAAATATACTAGTAATTTGTGGTATTACCCCGGATTGGCAGACTGGGTACCACTGCCTACTAATCTTTGAATTTCCAAAGAGATAAGCTCCGTACTTTCTCCGCATCCACAGTTATCTTTATAAAAGTTATTTTCGTTTATTTGAAATTATGAAATAAATTTATTAGATTTATTGGATTTTATTTCATAAACTAGATTTCCATACTCTATTAAACTACAATATGTATAAAATAAAATAAAGATATAAGACATAAGCTAGCAATTGACAATATTTTTCATCCCAAATGAGAAATCACTACTAACCCAAAGCTTTAGCTCAGATCTACATAAAGAAAACTCACTCGACTTTATTCTTGACGAAATAAGATTGTTTTTTGAATGTGCATAAGTTGGTGTGTATAGGAACGGTTTGTGTGGTTTTTGTACCACGCGTTTTGCGTATAAATCAGCCCGTTCCGATGGGAGATGGGATAAAATGTATCCATATGTAAATCAGGCCAATGGGCCGCTTTGGGGGCAAAGGGAAATATAGGATCGGTTATGAATTATGGCCCAAATTCCACTCTATATAGCTATTGTCTGATATTATTGGGAGTTTTTTGGATCAAAATCTCAGGTATTTTTTTATATTAGCTTTTATATTTAGTCCATAATCGTAGAGCTTGTACGAGAAATTGTGGATGTGAGGGAAGCGAAGGAGTTGTGTCACAATCGTGTCTTTTATTTGTAATATTTAATTAAATATTCTAATAAGGAGGCGGATATTTGTTTTTCCGAACAAATCAGAGACATCCTCAAGAAAGCCAGGTTGCCTAGTGTCCATAACTACAGAGCCTGTATGAAGTGAATTGTGGATGTGAAGGAAGTAAGGGAGTTATGTAAGGATCGTGGTAAGTGGCTCTTGTCTCTGCCTATCCCCGTGGAAAAAGGCGTGACAATTTGATTTTTGATATTTGTTTCGGGTCTGGTTGTTAAAGAGTGTTAGGCAGTGGTGTCAAGTGTACAGACCGTGAAGTGACTTAGTTACGTTTCTGCTTGTAAGTTGCCGGTTTCAACTAGGCCCGTATACTTAAGGACTGTTACTTGCAATTTTATAACAGTAGTAGCAGTCACCTTCATTAATGAAACGCATTTCAGCCTAACATCAGGTGCTGTCATATGTCGAGCCACAATATAAGACGACCGTGGTGTAGTGGTAGAACAATGATGTATGCAATTCGAGAGCACGGGTTCAAAACCACTTGCCGGTAACAATGTATGTATCATTGATTATGTATTTTGGTTGTCCTGTTTCCATGATACAAACACTTTAGTAGCATATTTAAAAGTAAAAACAAAATTATAACATAAATAAAAAAATACAAAATTGATAGCAACTCGAGTTAAAAGATATTGTACAAATTTATATTTGATAAACACGTCTGAATCTTTTATTTAATATTACAATAGTTAAGAAACAAAATAAATATTTACAATTAAATTTCATTAAAAGTAATAATTAAACTATAAATAGAAAATATCATCCAATGACGTCGCATCAGAGATAGTCCCAAGGAGACTGGCAACATTTCCCCTTTGCATAGCAAGGCATACGTTGGCAGAAATAATTGCCAGCCTTCCTGTCTCCAGACTTCTCCGTCAGCCGCCTGGACAACTCCCTGGCCAGGCGCTTAGCTGATGGTCCCCAAGGGCCCATCGTCTCGACCCCAAACGGCGCAAATTCGTAACCAGTACCGAGGTTAGCGTATTTGCGCAACTTGAGGTTCTCAGCAGAAATCGCCGCACTTCCCGCGCTTAACGAAGTCGCTTGGATGTGAGATGGGGCTAATGTGTCTACACAAGTCGCATCCGACACCAAAGACCTGCCAAGCTTCCATGGCCCAACAGTCATTCCGTCAGGTCTCTTGCCATCGCTCCGCGCAATACCACAAGGTTCTAAAATTGCGGGCACTCCAACAGTGACAAGAGCCCTTCGGATGATATCGTTGAGCGCCGCGTGACGGGAAATGCGACCGGCACTTCTGGCACAAGAAAGCCCGTGGTGTCCAAGATTATCCACCGGTTCTCCGCACCGACACTGGTGTTGATGGACAGTCCGGGCTCCGAGACGAAGACATACCGCCAGGGTCAGGGTATTTCTGTCAAGAAGTGTCCCAACCGATGCAGACGGAAAAGCCTGCAACCAGAAACCCGACTCCCTCGAGTTTACTTTATTAAAATGAGTATTTATTTATTTATTTTTGAGACTCGACATCTATCCCCGACTTGCCTGATGATTAGGAGAAGTCCAAGGGTGCCGACAACTGGTTTAATAGAATCTTACAGAATGCGAATCTTACAAAACCTGCAAAGATATTGTCAGATAAAAGTGAAAAATTTAAACTAAGTTACATTCATTGACAAACGGAATTGAATCTAGATGCCGTTCCAAGATTTCAAACTAACCAAATCCAATTTATTTGAGAGGCAAAATTGTTAAAGTTTTTTCGTTTATTTTTTTTATTAACCCCCAGCCTAAGCTGGAGTGCGATCCATTAATGGAGGTGACTGTTACTATAGTGCTACTAATAAAGAGTAGTCGCTCCCACTATACCGGCCCAGTTTAAACTTGCAAGTTACAAGCTGATCGAAACACGACTAAGTCACTTCACGGTCTGTTTACTTGAAAGTGGTGGTACTATTCCACATCGGCAGACGTGGTACGACTGTCTACCACTCTTTAACAATTAGACCCGAAGCAAATATCCGCCTCTTTAATTCGCATTTTGATAGTCCCAGATTCGATTCCCGTTTAAATCAATTATTTGTAAGATTTTATTTTATTTATTTAATACAACCGAGACCACGTGTTTGAAACCACCCACCAGTACCAATGTATCTTTGATATATGTACTTTGGTTCTCCTGTTTCTATGATACAAACACTTTGGTAGCTTAGTATTATAAAGAAATGTAAAAAAATAGAATAAGGAGAACACAAACTTTAAAATAATCATTTTTTATAAATTCATTCTACTCACAGTTAACCGTAGTTTGTGCATTTAGCTAAATTAATTAAAAGCGTTGATAGCAGGTTCAAATCCCGTCGGATTCAAAGTAAATTATCTCTCACAACTTTAAGCTGAGTTTAAGTGGATAGAGATTTATTATTATTAATATTTAATTGAAAAGATTATGTGTTAAAAGTTAAAGGGGATTGGTGGATTTGTTTATGATTAAAACAAGAATTAGTTTGTAAAGTTTTAAGTAGTTCTGAAAATGAAATCATAAGTAGCTTAATAGTTTACTATAGAAATATAAAATCAAACAATCAAATTGTCACGCTTATTACTCACAGGAATAGGCAGAGACAATGGAGCGCCACTCGCCACGATTTTGACACAACTCCCTCGCTTCCTTCATATCCCTAATTATCTTCATACAAGCTCTACGTTTATGGGCTCTAGGCAACCCAGCTTTCTACTTATGTTACTGCTCTTTTACAGACTCAGGTATTATGTATGTTTGATATATGAATATCTGCTCTAGTTGGCCAGTTTTTTTTAATTTTATTTTTATTGTGACTCGACATATGACAGCACCCCGCTTGATATTAAGTGGTCCATGAATGGATGTCACTGCTACTACAATTCGATAACTGTGAGTAGCAGTCGCATCCACTATGCCGGCCTAGTTGGAACCGGCAACTTACAAGCTGATCCCGAAACGCGACCAAATCACTTCACGGTCTGTATACTTGTATATACTTTATCCAACATCGGAGGTCATATGCGACTACAGTTGATGGGTCGACTTTAGTGGAATCTTACAGTTGTTGTACAGATTTAGAAAAATTACAATTAATCAGATATATAAATGGATTTTATAAAAAGAAGTACATTTGTATCATTTTAAGAGTGGTATCCAGTCTGTCGATCCGGGGTAGTACCACCACTTACAAGTATACAGACCGTGAAGTGATTTGGTCACGTTTCGGGATCAACTTGTACAATTAGGCCGGCTTAGTGAATGTGATTGCTACTCACTCACACTGTATAAAGGCGAACTTAATGCCGCTAGACATTATCTGCCAGTTAACCTTCAGGACAGTCGAAAAGTTAAATGGGAGTATTAGATATAAAACTGATAACTTAATATAACACAATATAGTACAATATAACATAACACAATACAATACAATACAATACAATATAATATAATATAATATAATATAATATAATATAATATAATATAATATAATATAATATAATATAATATAATATAATATAATATAATATAATATAATATAATATAATATAATATAATATAATATAATATAATATAATATAATATAATATAATATAATATAATATAATATAATATAATATAATATAATATAATATAATATAATATAATATAATATAATATAATATAATATAATATAATATAATATAATACAATATAATATAATATAATATAATACAATATAATACAATACAACATAATATTACAATAAAGTGTCGAACCATAATAAAAAATAATCTAAAGTAGGTATACCTAGAATAAGGTACAAAAAATTAATAAGTAATTTTTTTTCATCGCTTTCATGCGACATTTCTTGCACCCCCAAGTAGGGGTGTTAGGGGGGAGGGGGCGTTTTCATGTGAACACAAAAAATCCATTAAAAGAAAAGTTTTTAATTCCCACAACTAACTTTTATCTTTTTTCCTTTTTTATAAGAATGAATGTTGGAAGGTGGATTCTATGTGATGTTGGAGGCTTTATAGAATATTTATATCAAAAAGAATATTATTATATCAAAAATACCGGCAAGTGGTTTTGAACCTTTTGCTCTCGGTTTTTGCACTACTACTACACCACAGTCGCCTTTTATAAGTAGTTACAAGTGCTCAGACCGTAAAGTGACTTAGTCGCGTTTCGGTATCAACTGTAGTATTAAGTTGCAGTTATTTTACTGCAGTAGCAGTCGCCCTCAATCATAAATCGCACTTTAGCTTAAAATCAGCCGGAGTATTTATAAAGAGGAAAAAGTAAATCGACTTATTATTAAGTCATTAGGACCATGACTAACCGCTCACCAGCACAAGGAAGTAACTCCAAAAATCTCCATCACTTATTTAATTGAAGTAATGAATTGGCAAAAACTTCAGCACCACTCACGAATCTTTCGGCCGCGAGAACCGCTCTATAAATTAGTTTCACGCCCAACCAGGTATCATTAATCAGAACTGGACTTGTCAAATCGTATTAGATAGCCCCTTGGAGGATAAATATAGAGCGCGTATGACCTATACTAACAGCAAGCTATAGCCCATTTTTTCTTACTTTGCAAAAGTAGTAATCAAACTTTCGGTATAATGATGGATTAACGATAAAATAATAATAATAAATTGTCACGCCTCTTTACCAAGGGGTTAGGCAGAGACAACGGAGCGCCACCTGCCACGATCCTGACACAACTTCCTTGCTTCCTTCACATCCACAATTCTACTCATACAAGATCTACGGTTATGGGCACTAGGCAACCCAGCTTTCTTTAGGATGTCTTCGATTTGATCGGAAAACACCCTCGTTAAATGGATGCGTTTAACAAGGCAGGCCCACCTTGTTTAACGCATCCATCCACATCAGATTTATAAATTGCTTTCGTCAATCTACTTTCACTTATCCTTTCTATGTGCCCAAACCATCGCAGCATCCCTTTGTCAAGCCTTGTCACTACATCTTCTTTCAAACCACCTTTATCACGCACTGTGTTATTCCTTATTCTTTCCGCTTTCGTTACTTCACATACACTCCCTAATGATCGCATTAAGGCTAAATCACGATCCTAATAGACGCATGTGCCCGGTAGTTTCTTTGTAGAACAATTGACAAGTGGAATGCTTTACCAGGCCATGTGTTCTCTCCATTCTGTAACCTTGGATCTTTTAAGCGATGCGTGAAGAAACGGCATAGTGACGGCGACTGAGGCAGCTGTAAAGAATTGATTTTTGCAGTCGTCGGAACAATTGGACCACTTATCATCAGGCGGGTGAAGGTTAGATGTCGAGTCCCAATAATAATTAAAAAATAGTGGGCTGTTTATGGTTTGATATAATTTTTATTTTTTTATTTTACATTTCTAAACTAAGCTACTAAAGTGCTTGTATCATAGAAACAGGACAACCAAAGTATATATATCAAAGATACATTGGTACCGGTGGTCTCGAACTCTTGCTTTCCGGTTTGTGTAACCATTGCACTGCCACTACACCACGGTCGCCTTATGTCTATCTTTTATGTCAAAATCTCGTAAAGAAGACCCGCTGTCCATATCCACCCTTAATTTTGGCAATTTATTGGAGACTTATGCGCGCTCTAATTATATCTGTAGTCTAACGATAGCTCAGTTAAGATAATACGCCGGTAGATGGCGCTAATATGAATTATTGCTTTACGTGACTCTGTCTTTCTTATGATTTGCGATTTTAATCGTATCATGGCAAGGAAGAATTATTTGAAATTGCCTAATTCATTATATTTTCTGTTATTTAAGAATTTGGGTTTAACTTTTTATTTTATTTACATTTATATATTAAGATACTAAAGTGCTTAATGATTTAAACAAATTTTATGCGGCTTACTATCGCGTTTATTTTGATTTTACAATTCTCTCCGTGACCACGATGGCTGCAAACCTCTCGAAACGTCGGACAAACAAAAAACATGTAAAATCAAAACCAAAATAAACGCGATAGTAAGCCGCATAAAATTTGTTTAATTCATTAATCAATGTTCGCACAAAATCCAAGAAAATACTACTAAAGAGTATCATAAAGAGTATAACTATCATGAAAACAGACTAAGCACGTGATATATATCAAAGATACATTGGTACTGGCAAAAGGTATTCGAACCCGTGCTTTGACCATTGCACCACAGTCGTCTTAACCAAATGCTGATTTTTTATGCTTTTTTTTATTGTGACTCGACATATGACAGCACCCTGCTTGATGTTAAGCCGAAGTGTGGTCCATGAATGAATGTCACTGCTAATACAATTTAATAACTGTGAGTAGCAATCACATCCACTATGCCGGCCTAGATGGAACCGGCAACTTACAAGCTGATCTCGAAACGCAACCAAATCACTTTACAGTCTGTATACTTGTAAGTTGTGTACTACCCCTGATCTGTAGACTGGGTACCACTGCCTACCACTCTTTGATAACCAGACCCGAAGCAAATATACATCTCTTTTTTTTTGTTAACAAATATATGCTTAGTCTTTTTATTTTTACTAAACATATGTCGTGCTAAAATAATAATAAAAAATATATATTTATTTTTCACATAAATACAAAAAGTTATTTCACAGACGTTCTTGTTGTAAATGACATAATTGATGATAAACGGCATGTAGGACAACTTTTGTATTCATCACAGAATAGAAAATATTGACGAAAGCGCGATGACGATTTCAAAACTCAGCTCTACGCAGTAAAAGTTGGTGCAAGAGGAATACCAGCAAAAACCTTGAATCATCTTTCAAAAAATCTTGGCCTCCCATTTTAAGCACATTTTTAGATCGTATGTCTAAAGCGGCATTGGTGTGGTCTTACAATATTTGGTTTGGTAGAGGGGCTAGTGGAGCTTTGAAACCTACATTTCTCCTCATTCTACCGTCTGACACGCGATGGACCCGGCACCCGCACGGAAAATCCACGGATGCTAAGAAATTGTTGCATTATTATTATCGCGGCTCAACATCCTACCTGATCTTTGATCTGACTGGGAATAGAACCCGGGACGCATAACATCATAGAATCAGGACAACCAAAGTACATATATCAAAGATACATTGGTACCGGTAGGTGGTCTCGAACTCGTGTTCTCCGGTTCATGCAACCGTTGCACTGCCACTACACCACGGTCGCCTTAGACGGTCATTTGTTTATAATGTTTATTATAAACAATAAATAACATACTTAATAAATTACTTAGTTAGCACAACACAACAAAGGTTAGCTGGTAGATAATTCCTAAGGCATTAAGCTCCCCTATGTACCTTATTTTGTGTAAATAAAGATTTGATAAAAAAAAATTGCTGATCTATTTTAACCCAATTTTTCTAGTCTGTGGCGCTCAAAACACTTCGGTTTATGTCACGTTTTGTTATAAAAAAAAACTTTATAGTCGCGAGCGGAGAGTTTGACAGGGTTTTTTCTGCTGACCATTACGTTATAAAAAATATACGTCTGTCATTATTTTCTATGGCGTTAAATCACAGACTATTTACTTGGCTGTTTCTGTGTCTGTTTTTAATACTAAGCTAATAAACATGCTTACATAGAAGAATATCATAGAAACAGGACGACCAAAATACATACAACATACTCGTAGATACATTGTCGGTACCTTGGTTCTCTTGGTTTACGAGATTTCGTTGTCCAAGCCGAAGTCCTCGTTTGCCAATCGCTGTCTCCACCAGACTCTTAATTTCCCAATCGCAGTTGTATCGCTGGTTTCACTGCCCTTACCGGACTGAGAGATGCGTTTCTTATATATTTAGGAATATTCAAAACATCCAGAAATTTCTACTTAGATCTAACTCGTTAACACGTTTTGTTTAATGAATTAAACAAATTTTATGCGGCTTACTATCGCGTTTATTTTGGTTTTATTTTTACATTTTTTTATTATTCCGACGATAGTAAGCCGCATAAAATTTGTTTAATTCATTACTCAATGTTCTAAAAGAAAATACTATAATACGTTTCGTTTAATTGTTTACGCGATACGGTCTTTGTTTTTTGACAAAGAAGCTCTCCGGCTTAACATCAGACAGGGTGCTGTTTTATGTTAAGCCACAATATGGCTTATCATAAAAATGAGGTGTCTAGCTGTAAATAGTCTATGTTATTGCCGATAGCGTTGGGTTCGGGTGTGTGTCGCGAATTTCATTATGTTTCGTGCTTTTTAATGCTCTTGAATTTTTATAGTTTTCAACGTCTAATAAATAAAGGCATTAAATAGACTATGATTTGAGATTGTATACAGCTCTATAATAAGCTACTAAAAGTGCATGTATCATAAACACTGACCTATCAAATTGTTTATATCAAACATGAGGTATTGGTATTAGATCAAAGGTTTTATATTTAATACCATAGGAATGGAATGAAGGTTACTGCTAATACAGTTAAATAGTTGCAAATAGCAGTCGAAGTTGCCCGATACGGAGAGACCACGATGGCTTCAAAGCTCTCGAAACGTTGGAATAAAATATTGTTACCCAAATTTATGCGATACTAAGCCGCATAAAATTTGTTTAATTCAATAATCAATGATCGCACAAAACCTTAGAAAATTCTAGAAATTAGGCGACCGTGGTGTAGTGGCAGTGCAATGGCTACGCAAACTCTGTTTTTCAGCACGAGTTCAAAACCAATTGCCGGTACCAATATATCTTTGAATGTACTTTAGTTATCCTGTTTCTATGATACAAGCACTTTAGTAGCTTAGTACAGAAATGTAAATCATAAATAAAATTAAAAAAATATATATTATGCAAAGCACTAAAGATTAATACCAGGTTCCGTGGTCATAATACTGAACTAATAAGAGTCCTAGCAAAGGTTCAGCCCTACTACATTTTTTTAACAAATCGTGGTGTTAACTCTTGGAACAAATTGCCAGAGGAAGTTGTCAATGCAACCATTGTTACACAATTTAAAATTAAACTTGATAAATACCTAACAACTGAATAGTGCACAAGTAAAGATATAGACGCATCAGCAAGAGCTGCTAGTCTATTATTGGATAATGATAATAAAATATCTCTACTGACCCCTAAAATAATAAGATTATAAATAAATATATAAATAAATATATGTGAGAAGTTTTATATCTTAATATAGAATATAAGGATAAGATCGTAAGTGTAGAGTAATGTGAAGTAACCCTAATAACTTTGGTTACTACATCCCATTACGTACAGGGCTTAACAATTTTCTTTGCCACTAACAAAAACTATGGGTTGACGCCATTTTTACATGCTGTACATTGCTGGTTTGATTTTTTTATTGTGACACGACATTGGATCACGGCTTACTTGATGGTATGCATGTGTAGGTGGTCTAGGATTAACGACAACTGACAAAAGAAAAGTACGACAAAAAAATGTCGAGCACAATAAGGTTTGACGACGGGCGTGGCCAATTAGCACACCAGTTTATAACGCGTAAAGTCCCGGGTTTGATTCCCGATCGGAGCAAATATTTGTTTCATAGCTTTTATTTGTAATATTTAACAATTGTAATAAATTCTGAGACATCCTCAAGAAAGCTGGGTTGCCTAGTGCCAATAACTCTAGCCAACTGCCTAGTGCTCGTATAAACAAAATTGTGGATGTAAGGGAAGCGAGGGAGTTGTGTCAGTATCGTAGCAAGTGGCGCTCCATTGTCTCGCCTATTCCTGTAGAAAAGGCGTGCCAATTTGATTGATTGATTGATTAATAACAATTATTATTAATAAATATTTAAAAAAAATGTTAATATAATAAAAATAGCAATATATACCAATTGAAATATGCTAATAGACAAAAATATCTTGTTCAAATTTGAAAAATATTTTTTTGATCTCGTGGTCTGTCAAAGTGCAATTGAGCCTAATATCCTGAAACGCCAAACTGCGCCTGTGAATCTATGGGCTGCAATTTCCGCCTCCATGCATCCTACCGGTTTTGCTCTATCCATTCTTCTATAATAAAAGGGAAGATACGTCTTTTTAAAAAAATAAATATTTTATTGAAGTATTATGGAAGCTTATGTGCTCTCCTCATCCTACGATCTTGGATTCTTTAAGCGTAGCCTAAAAAGCAACTATGGGCGCTTTTAGCACAATAAAAAAATATAATATAATATGTCATTATTAGTATGAAATATATAATTATGTAAACATCGAGCAAAATTCTCTTCTTTTCTTTTTCTTTGCTGCCGTGTTGCCCACACAGGCCAGGAGAAGCATCGGCATTCTGTATACTATAGTATTTAGCGCATCATTTTTTTGTCGAACAAATAAGAAGTGGGATGCTTTTCCCATCCTATAAACTCGGCTCAAGCGAAGCGTGAAACCCCTGGCTGGCACCTCCGATTTATAATTCCTTTTATCCAACCTTCCTTTTATCTCACCAATACAACATAATGACAAAATTTTCTTAATTCTTGTCACTAAATCTCCTTTTAAATATAATTTAATTCTTAAGTCTAAAATCAATGTAAAACATCACTTTAATAGGATCTCTTGCTAAAAATATAGTCATAATATGAAATTGTGCGTTGTAAAATAAAAGGCCCCCAAAACGACGGTGGCTATGTTATGACGTCATAAAATCACGTGACTCACCCCTCCGTGCAGCCGTTTACACACTAAGGTTATGGGGGTATGGGATAAATACTGATTTAATCATCGAAATTTGACCTTTAATATAATAAGCTATTTTATTTTACCTCTTGTATAAGGAAAATTGTTATTATGAGGAAGCGAGGGAGTTGTGTCAGGATCGTGGCAAGTGGTGCTCTATTGTCTCCGCCTATCCCTGTGGAAAAATGCCGTGACAATTTGATTGATTTGATATCTGCCTGAATATAAGAGAGCGTCTTAAAAAATAATATAAGACTAAAAAAAATTACGGCTGCTTTAGTGTCGGTACTATGCCAGCCAGAGGTGCCCTTTGACGCCTAACTTGCAGGATTTAAGGATAAAGAAAACACAAAGGGTGGTAAAGCGTTCTACTTGTCGATTGTAACGAATAAACAAATGTCCACGGGCCTTACCTATATTTAGTGTAGGTACGAAATATGACCGCCTAATGTTTGGAGCTGAGACTTAGTTGGGATCGGCAACTTATAAGCTGATCCCATAGCGCGATTAAGTGACTTCACGGTCAAAGGAAAGATTTGTTTCATTGCTTTTATTTGTAATATTTAATAATTAGATTGAATATCATCTTGTAAGTTGCCGGTCGCAACTAGTCCTCCGTTCATAAACCGCTCTCTAGCCTCAAATCAGGTTGACTATAATGTAAAAAATATATAAATCAGCAAACAATAGGACGACCAACACCTCAGTCTCTCCGTGACCACGATGGCTGCAAAGCTCTCGACCGTCGGAATAATAAAATAAAATTGTAAAATCAAAACCAAAATAAACGCGATAGTAAGCCGCATAAATTTGTTAATTCATTATATAATTCAGGTCAAACTATTGATGTCGAAATGTGTATTAATCCTGTAAAGGCGTTTATTTGGAGGTTATGTCTGTATAAAGTATAATGGTATGTAGCAATGAGATGTCGTTAAAATTTTCATCAGTAATTTCATGTTTAATTGAAAATTTCTGTTAATTGTGTTACAAAGTTTTCAGTTTTCATGAGTGTTTTAACGATAATTATTTCCCTAATTTGATTATTTAATGGTAAATTTAATGTGATTGTGAATCTAATATAGGTGGAAGGTTTTTATTATTAACTAAATTTTTTTCAAAGAAATAATTTTTCTAATATTTTATTCCTACCTCGTACTTTTAGTGCCGCACAGCTTGCGGGATGCACCTACATTCTGTCGACTGATTCTAAAGTCACACCAATCGGTTTAGCAAGTCGTTTCTTTATAGATCGATTATAAAGCTTTGGCAGTCCAGCCCATGGGTTAATGACGACTAAACTGAGTCGGTTGGAGGTTGTCATAAGTATATAGTTCTTGGAAATGTTGACTATTTATTAATTATCTTTTTATTGAGACGCTTAATCAAGCGAATGTTTAAGCTTGATTATATGCAAGGAAAGTTCTTAGGGCGCCAGCGTCTAAAAAAACGGTTTACGGTTGCTGTCATCATGCCGGCTAGAATAATAATGTAACCTATTTTTATTAAAGGCGACCGTGGTGTAGTGGCAGTGCAATAGTTACACAAGCCGAGAGCACGAGTTCGAAACCACCCACCGGTATCAATGTATCTTTGATATATATACTCTGGTTGTCCTGTTTCTTTGTTTCTATAAATATGTTATTATAATCATTATTTTGCGTCTTATCATTTGTTTTGATCTTTCTATTAGTCTCTAAGGTAAATTAACAGAGAATTTATAGGCATTAAGTTCGCCTTTGTACATAGTGCACGATGATTTAAAATTAAAACTAATAAATAATTGTAATAATCCTAATATTCACCCAAGGTTCAAAAGTGTCCCACTTTCCCCTTAAAATTAAATGTACTTAACGTTATTACCGTAAATACAATTTAACCCAAGGCGTAATTCAATACAATATTTCTGTAAATATAAAATAAGCAATATCGAAACGCAGTTCGCAGATTCTCGGAAAAAATATCAAATCCTATTACGTAGAGGCAACGTAGGGAAATTTAATATGAATGAATTTTCAGGGAAATTTGCCTTTTCCTGTCACCATTTTGTTCATCAAATTACTATGAAAATTTACAAACTAAATTATTAACAAAATAAACTACAAAAATATGACAGTATTAACAATATTAATTGCAAAACTATAGACAAACTTTTGAAATATGGAATAGTGGAACTGACGAGTATGTGTATTTTTTTATAGTATTCACCTGGACCTAACTTTTCTGATAGTAAGACCAAAAGTGCCGACGACTGAAAAAAAAACCAACTCAGTTAACAGCCGTCACAATAAAAGGAGGTAATGAAAGCGAGGATGTATTTTTGCTAGATACAAAAAAAAAGACCATTTAAGAGTGGTAGGCAGTGGTACCCAGTCTGCCGATCCGGGGTAGTACCACCACTTACAAGTATACAGACCGTAAAGTGATTTAATCACGTTTCGGGATCAGCTTGTAAGTTGCCGGTTCCAACTAGGCCAGCATAGTGGATGTGATTGCTACTCACAGTTATTTAATTGTAGTAGCAGTGACATTCATTCATGGACCACACTTCAGCTTAACATCAAGCGAGGTGCTGTCATATGTCGGTCCACAATTAAAAAAATAGCCTATTGTATATGTATGTGTTGTCAAATATGTCGAGCCACAATATTATAAAAATAAGGTTAACTAATTTTCTTTTGGCATTCTCTATCAGTCAAAACTTTTTCGACTGCTAAATGGCCCCTTTTTTAATACTAAGTTAATAAACAAAATTCAATTAATACATTCAGGATTCAAAATTAAAAAATATACGCTTATTTACACAAATTTTGATTAAAAAAATACCTCTGCCTCCCCTTTTATGTTAGCTCTTATATGATAATCCAATCTAAACCTTATTACCTTTAAAATAAAATTCAAAATGCTAATAATAAATATCTAAAACACTAAAAATGATATTTTTATATTTATTGTATGAGGCATAGAGTCTTATATCCAATGGAGAAATAATCTATGCCAATTTATAAGGATTTTAGATAAATATATAGAGCGCGCGTGATAAGGTAGGAACCGTAAGCAAATGATGAAAATATGAACCATTGTCAAAATAATGTAAAAAGACCGTCACTGCATTTTTTATTGTGGTTAATTTATGCAGCAGCCTGTATGATGTTAATCTGGAGTGCTAGCTAATTATCTGCAAGTAGCATTCACATCCATTATGCCGACCTAGCTGAAACCGGGAACTTACAAGCTGATCCCGAAACACAAATAATCGTAAGTCACTTCACGGTCTGTATGCTTGTAAGTGGTGGTACTGCCCCGGATCGGTAGACTTGGTACCATTGCCTACTACTCTCTGATAATACGTTACAATACAATTTAATTCGTTTGTAATGTAAATAATATTTTTATATAAATATAGCACGGCTGCTTACAGTCGGTATGTTAGGCGCGGAGTCACATACGCGCTCTGTTATATCCACTCTAAGGTAAGGATAAACACATAAATTTCCGTGTAAATTTACGAGTTTCTAACGGCTGTTTATGAGACGAAGGTTTTACTGATAAGCCTTCCGTAATCTACGCTGTAATATTACGTATTCAATCGCATATATTATTCAATATTCATATCCTTACTGTACATAACAATAACAAGTAGTAAATTGGTCCTCGTATCGTGGTACCCAGTCTGCCGATCCGAGAATGATCTGTATACTTGTAAGTGGTACCACCACTTACAAGTATACAGATCAGCTTGTAAGTTGCCGGTTACAACTAGGCCGGCATAGTAGATGTGATTGCTACTCACAGTTATTGGATTGTAGTAGCAGTGGCATCCATTTATGTATCACACTCCAGCTTAACATCAAGCGGGGTGGTGTCATTTGTCGAGTCACAAAAAAAAATTTGGTTGTCCTGTTTCTATGATACAAGCTCTTTAGTAGCTTAGAATAAAAATTTAATAAAAAAATATATTCAGGAAATTTTTAAAAATACCGTTCTATTTTCGGTTTAAAGAAATAACATCCGAACAATCTATAAATAAGCCTCGCGTCAAATAAAAAACGAAATTAAAATTCTGATTATTAAACGTAATAAAACATTTTATTGACGCAAACGTTATTGAAAAATACAAAGTGTAACGTTACAAAGAAGCGAATACATCATTCAACGAACTGAGCGCTGAAAAGTACAAAGTTGCAAAATTGCCGGACTATTTTCAAGCGCTTTTTAGCTTACAGTGTACACTTCATTTAACTTTATCTGAAACTCTATCATAGCTTTTTTATATGCGGTTTTAGTTTATATAAATCTACCTATCAAAGGCGACCGTGGTGTAGTGGCAGTGCAATGGCTATGTCCTGTTTCTATGATACAAGCACTTTAGTAGCTTAGTATAGATATGTATAATATTATACATATATATTAAAAAATATGACTGGGCAGGTCATTTCTGTCGCATGTCCGATGCATTACGGGCCTAGTCCACTACTGAGTAGACTCCAGATTGCAGAAGACTTCGCGGCAGGCCCAAACGGAGATGGCGAGATGAGATGGACTCCTTCAATAGTGCGTGGCGAGAGATCGCCAAATGTCGTGAGTCATGGAAAAAGAGAGGGAGGCCTTTGCCCAGCAGTGGGACAAATAAATAGGGTAATAATAATATTTAAAAATCAAAAATAACCGTAGAGCCTTGTATGAAGAGAATTGTGGATGCGAGGGAAGCGAGGGAGTTGTGTTAGGATCGTGGCTAGTTACCCTCCATTGTCTCTGCCAATCCCAGTGGAAAAAAGGTGTGACAATTTGATTGATTAATATCCCAAAAAACAAAAAACCCACCAACTGTAGACTGTAGACTGTTGCTGCTGACCCTTGCAGTCCAGTTGTTTTTCTATTAACTGTAAATTTGCACCTTGAAAGGCTGGCATGAGTGTTTTTTTTTTATTTAATTGTGGTTTTGACATATGACAGTACCCCACCTGGTGTTGAGCTAGAGTGCGATCCATGAATAAAGGTGACAGCTACTAAAATTAAATAACTGTGAAAGGCAGTCGCACCCACTATGCCGGATCGATGAACTGGGCAACACTTCTTATCCCTCTTTGATAACCAGATACACCTCTTTTTTATTCACAAATATTAATTTATAATATTTAGTCTAATTGTTAAATTATATATCCTAATATTACAAAAAAGCTATGAAACAAATCTTTGCTCCGATCAGGAATCGAACCCGGGAATTTACGCGTAACAAACTGGTATTTTTCACCATACCGTATATTCCATTTTCCTTTACTACATTATCTATACTAATATTATAAAGAGGAAAGTTTGTAAGTTTGTTTGTAATGAATAGGCTCAGAAACTACTGGGCCGATTTTAAAAATTCTTTGACCGTTAGAAAGCTACATTCTTCGTGAGTAACATAGGCTATATTGGATGAAACAAATAGGGTTCCGTACGAAATCTCGAATAATGTAACTCTAGATGTAAAAAATACACATAAAATTCCTTACATCGCAAAAAAAACTATTGACGATATATATAATAGTGTTCTAAATATTAATAGTACTCATGATTACTCACAAAAAAGTCTGCCATGGTATATGCCAAAAATGGTTTGATAATAAAGGCTGATTATGTATGTGTATACACTATATACAACAACATTCGTTTAATGGTAGGTACAAAGATTATGTATACATACATAAGAGAAAAAACTGATTATTTAACCATTAAGCGTGCGATGTATATTGATCCGGGCAACGCCGGGTTACGCAGCTAGTACTATTTACAAATTAAAAATTGGTGCCGACACCGGTACTAAGTTTTTGGCACCACGCGAGTCTATACCTCGCCCAGAGCCACCTTTACTATATGTATGAGTATGTGAAAAAAAACTGAAAATTGAATAAAAGGTCAAAGTATTTCATTAAGTTCCTTTTAAAAGTAAATAAATAAAAGTTAACAAGTAATTTAAATAGACGGAGCTTTTACAATTCTGAAGCTCCTTTAAGAAACTTTTAAAAGTTAAAAGTGCACTACAATTTGTAGTTTATTTTTTCAACAAAGTTTCCTTTTTTTATTTCTTTCAAGACTCTGGTTTTCCTGTTTAAATCCTATAAATTTACCGTAGAGTTTGTAGGAGAAGAATTGTTTACGTGTAGAAAGCAAGGGAATTGTGTCAGGAAGAAAGTCAAAAGACCAAGTCTGCCGATCTAAGGTAGTATAGGTCTCGGTAGATAAAAATAACGCTGACATTAAAGCTGTAGTAACTTGTTTTTTTATCGACTTACTTTAAATTTTTCAAATGTTTATAATTTATAAAATGTTATCGAATGTGAACGAATGTACCTGAAATTGTAAACTCCTTTATACACACATTTTTTAATTTGACATAAGTGTACTCGTATATATGGACTTATTAAAACGACAGAAAAAACCGAGGATTATTTTCATTTATTCTTAACTCAAATGTTATAGAACATAATATACCGTTTCGCAGAGATCTTATTTCTGCCGATCCTTACACTGCGTAGCTTGAAAGTCAGCATTATTTTTAGGTGCCTGGAATTATAACACCACGTATTCTTTCACTGTCTGTACACTTGGTACAGACAGTGAAAGAATACGTAGCGTTTCAGAATTAACATCTCGATTTATATTCCCTTAACAAGTATTCCTTTACTTTCTTGCACAATCCTTTATGCGATGCGTCAGGATGTATCTTTTTAGGCCGGCATAGTCACGGCGGTTGAGGCACCCGAACTTGGTCAAGTTTTTTTTAGTCCTTGGCACTTTTGGACCTTTCCTTGCTTACCAATAACCAAGTCAGATGTCGTGTCACAATTAAAAAACGTATTTTGATTAGTTACCGCCTGTATTTTAATAGGACTTTAATTATAGTCCATTTCAAAGGAAACATCAAATACACAAAATAAACACAAGTAACATTTAAACGTTGGGAAATTACCTTTATTTACATTACATTTTGTTTCTAATTAGGAAAAGGTATTTCAAACAATACTCGTATTATTCTTTTGTAATAAAAAACGACCATAGTGTATTTTTTATTATTATTATGGCTCGACATATGACAGCTCCCCGCTTGATATGGTTGCCACTGCTACTACAATTCAAGTAGTAAGTAGCAGTCACATTCACTATGCCAGCCTAGTTGGAACCGGCAACTTACAAGCTGATCCTGAAACACGACTAAATCACTTCACTTCACTGTATATATGTAAGTGGTGGTACTACCCCGGAACGGCAGAATGGATGCCACTGCCACAGTTAGTGTTAGTGCAATGGTTACGGGTTCAAAAACATTTGCCGGTACCCATGTATTTTTGATATTATGTACTTTGGTTGTCCTGTTTCTATGATACAAGCACTTTAGTAGCTTAGTATAAAAATGATATTAATAAAGAATAAAGAAGCGTGGTGCCTTGGTTGATTCCCAGTCGTAGCAAAGATTTGTTTCATAGCTTTTATTTGTAATATTTATTAATAAGATTGAATATTATAAATTTTGTTATTAAAAAAAGTGGATGTTTGCTTCGGTCTTGTAGTGTCTGCCTTTCCCTACGAGAATCACTGGCTCGGCAGCACGCGCATGTGACTTTGCACACGTCCGCCCCCGCCCGCAGGCGAGGTAACTCTGACGTTTCAACTCTCACGCACACGTGTACGAGACAATGGATGTATGGCTTTGCTGCCCATACACTACAGGTCTGAATATCATAGAGTAGTCGGAAGAGGTGTCCAGTTTGCCTTACTTGGGTGGCACCACCATTTACAAGTCGCCGCTACTGCTACTGCGACTACCACTCATGCCATATTAGTTTACCACAGAACGCAAGTGACTGAAACGCTTTAGTTCATAGGTAAATCAATCAAAATCAAATTGTCACACCTTTTTCCCACAGAGATAGGCAGAGACAATGGAGCGCCACTTGCTACGATCCTGACACAACTCCCTCGCTTCCTTCACATTTACAATTCTCTTTATACACGCTCTATGGCAACCTAGCTTTCTTGAGGATGTCTCCGATTTTGTCGGCAACCCCCTCTTGGGCTTGCCTTGTTTAACGTATCCATATGAGATTTATAAAATCTTTTTGTTAATCTACTTTCACTAATCCTTTCCATGTGCCCAAACCATCAAAGGTTTCCTAGGTAAAAGACTATTATAATAAAATCGAAATATGTAGTAGTGTATATTTTGACAACAGGCGTGGACGAACGGTTTAGCGATTGGTTTGTTGCGCGTAAAGTCCCGTGTTCGATTCCCGGTCGGAGTAAATATTTGTTTCAAAGCTTTTATATGTAATATTTAATAATTATATTAAATATTGCAATTATTTGTTAATTAAAAATAGAGATGGATATTTGCTTCGGGTCTGGTTATCAAAGAGTGGTAGGCAGTGGCCGATCCGGGGTAGTACCACCACTTACAAGTATACAGACCGTGAAGTGATTTGGTCACGTTTCGGGACTAGCTTATAAGTTGCCGGTTCCAACTAGGCCGGCATAGTGAATGTGATTGCTACTCACAGTTATTGAATGGTAATAGCAGTAACATCCATTCATGGACCACGCTCCAGCTTAACATCAAGCGGGGTACTGGCATATGTCGAGTAACAATAAAAAATTAAAAAATAATAATAACAATTTTATTCCTAACAAAATGGTTAGCTTAATATTTAAATCTAATTAAGCTCGTATATGTAATTAACATGTTAAACCGCGGTTTCAAATCGAAAACCACATTAAACCCTTATCTAAATACGTCTTAATATCTCCCACGCGATTCATCAGTATTTCAAACCGAGAAATAAATCATGTAACCGCATCGCATCAGCTAAATACCCGAGATTCGTGACAAAATTTAAATCGTATTTAAACAATCATAAACAAAAAACTTTTTATACAATAATCAATCAGTCAAATTATCACACCTTTTTACCACAAGGATTAGCAGAGATAATAGAGCGTCACTTGCCACGATTCTGACTCAACTCCCTCGCTTCCCTAACATCCACAATTCTCTTCATACAAGCTCTAAGGTTAAAGAAACGGACATCATATTTTACTTTCTTGATTGTAAGCAAGGGGATGGCCAAGAGCCCGAAGACTGAATCAACCGACTTAGTTTGGAGATGCCTTAGTCAACGTCACTATGTCAGTCAGGGGAATTATCGCTTAAAGGTTTTAAGGATATAGGACGGCAAAATTCTTATAAATCATTCGAATAAATCACGTAAAAAGAATGGCTTATACGGTTGACAATTTGTGATTCATGAATTAAACAAATTTTATGCGGCTTACTATCGCGTTTATTTTGGTTTTGATTTTACATTAATCAATGTTTGCGCAAAATCTAAGAAAATACTAATTTGTGATTCATTTTAACAAAGTCGTAAATTAAATTTATATTCTTTTTATATACTTACATCGATTTCGCTTTTTGTTTTATTTTGTAAGAGACATGAATGAATTTTTAACGTAGTTCCAGGAACTAAATTGGATCGTATTGAAATCGGATCGAAATATTTGAGAATAAGTTACCCAGTTAGTTTGAATTATTATAAGCATGTATTGCTAGCTCTAATTAATCGTTGTTAGCAGTATTGCGGCTTTGAATAATGGCAACACTGCTCGTGAACTATGCGAGCGTAATTTAAAAAAAAAACTGTCATTATTATTTTTTGCAATTTTGGCGGGATGAATTGCAAGTGACAGGTCGTAGGTTTACAATTATATAAAATGAAAGCTGAATTGCCCAGTGCCCATAACCATAGAGCTTGTATGAAGAGAATTGTGGATGCGAAGGAAGCGAGGGAGTTATGTCAGGACCGTGACAAGTGGCGCTCTATTGTCTCTGCCTATCCCTGTGGGAAAAGGCGTAACAATTTGATTGATTGATACAATAATATTTTTAGAGAAAAGACGTAGATGTGTTATTCACTTTAAAACTATGCTAATAAGCAAACTTAAACTTAATGTCGCGATGCAGAGCAACATATATTTGTCTCTTTTTCGCTCTAAATAACTATCATTCCGTCCTACTTCCACTTGTCGTGGTTGATCGTTCAAACTCGTGCTATTTGCGAACACTAAAACGCATGTATGTGACGTATCTACATTTTACTTAATAGTTGAACCTGTACGTACCTAAACGCCGTTCTAGACATGTAACGTTATTCTCAGTGCCGTTCTCAAATACCAACTACGCCTACAACAGTGTCCTTAACCGGGCCATGCGCACTTACAACACAAAATACTCCCATTTTGGCCTTATGAACACGACAAAGCAATGTTTACAATCACAGGTTGTATTAACCCAAAATGCAAAATGTTAATAACAATCAAATAGTATTGATTGTTGGATTGTTTGTACTTTTTTTCGAAAATTTGTTGTTGTTACTACAGTTTGATTTAAAACACAGTCACACACACACATACACACACACAAACACACACACCCAGAGACATCACAAGTTACTATTATTTATACATATATATGTATATATAAGAAGTTGATAAATTCTGTAAATGGCTATATTCTTGGATTATAAAATTGTTAAAAAAAAGCTGTAGAATTTACAAATAAATAAATGTTTGATTATCTACTCTTTTATTTTCTTGAAGAATGTGTATTACTGTATTAACCAATACTTTTATAGTCAAAATAATAATAGGACTAAGCAATATATACGAAGAAAAGCAAAACCAGCGATACAAAATAAGCACATTTTATTCAAAGGGCGAAGGTTGCCTTATACTGGCGTACTTAAGCAGTGTCAGCAAAAGAAAAACTAAAACGACAAAAGAATGAAAAGAGAATTAAAGGGAAATTGTTTTGGGTATTTTGCAAAACTAACATTTTTTTTAATCTATGCACATTGAGGCAACCTTATAAACTATAAAACCAATAAAAACAATTAAATTAAACCAATAAAAACAATTAAATTAAACTAATAAAAACTATTGAACTAAACCAATAAAAACAATAAAATAAACCAATAAAAACTATTATGTTAAACCAATAAACACAATTAAATTAAACCAATAAAATTAATTAAATTAAACCAATAAAAACAATTAAATTAAACCAATAAAAACAATTAAATTAAACCAATAAAATTATTTAAATTAAACCAAAAAAAACTATTAAATTAAACCAATAAATTATAATTAATGAATTTATTAAAATAAATAATATATGTGATAATTCTTTTTATTTTTTTATTGTGACTCGACATATGACAGCACCCCACTTGATGTTAAACTCGAGTGTGGTCCATGAATGGATGTCACTGCTACTACAATTCAATAACTGTGAGTAGCAATCACATCCACTATGCCGGCCCAGTTGGAAACGCCAACTTACAAGCTGATCCAGAAATGCGGATGGATGACTGCTACTTGCAGTAACTTAACTGTAGTATTAGTTGCCTCCATTTATGGTCCGCACTCCATACTACTCTGTTCAAAAGTAGTAAGTTTAATTTAAAATTACCCGGCTTATCTTGTTGAATAATTTTTTTTTCTTATGTTGGCATAACTTTAACTGATGTCTCTGCCTAATTTACGTGACAGAAAAGTCAGTTGTTCATGAGTCACGCTTGTTGGCGTTAACCTCTAAAATATATTTTACTACGGCTAAAAATATATTTAAAACTAAATTTAATATTACGAATATTACTAATTCTTTACCTAACTTTATTACACATTTTAAGAATCCTAACTAATAAAAATCTGTCACAAAAATTAGGTTAAAACATCACTTACGGTTTGTGCCAACATAAGTAATATGCATGTTTATGAATTTGGATATGCCCGGGAATTTTAAATTAAAAAGTCTTACTACTTTTTATTCACAGTGTTATATAACTTTATTTTATGATAAATTAAAAAGTACGTTTGCATAATAAAATATGTCGTGATTAAAAGCATCGAAGTTGTGTTTATGTCCGTATAGTGCAATAAAATTTCACCACATCTGCGTCCTCTAATAGCCGCCAACTTAACCCTCAAATGTACATGTAAAACCACATACATAAAAAACATATTAGGTATTTTTGTTTATAAATTTGTTTTAGTAAAACAAATTATCATGATATAAAGACGGAGACCGACGGCGACCGACTGACGACATAGTGAAAGTCACAGGAAACCGGTGGATGCAACTGGCATCTTGTCGTTCGAAATGGTGTTCTAAGGGTAAGGCCTGTGTTCAGCAGTGGAGCCTTCTGGCTGATGATGATGATGAGCGACTCGTTTTTTTTTTTAGTAGTTGGCACTCTTAAGCTTCTTTCATGTTCACCATCAGGCAGGTCGAGGCCAGATGTCGGGTCTCAATTTTTAGTTTCAAAACCTAGCGTTCTTTTGCGTACACAATGGGCGGACTTCGCTTCCATGCGTGGTTCAAGCCGTGGAAATATACAATTATTCTTCGACTTTCTGCTACGAGAAGCGGAGCTCCAGAGTAGTCATCTATTGCGGCATATGCGGGATCACAATGGCCTGCTAAATGCCTGGCATCCATAGGTATCTTCCTACATTTAGCAGGCGTCAGTAACTTTTGTGGATATACGTGGTCTCTATTTAAAATCTTTTCGGCCCCAACGAAAACTAAACGAAAACTATTCTACATGTTATGTCCTATTTAAAAGGCAACCGTGGTCTGGAGGTAGAGTAATGGACACGCAAAACGAGAAACCTTCATTAAAAACCACCGGTACCAATGTATCTTTGTAATATTAACTTTTGTCGTCCTGTTAATATGATAGAAGCGTTTTTTATTATTATTATTGTCACTTGACATCTGACTTCGAACGACTTCGAGTCAGTTTATGATTGCCCCAGTCGCCGTCACTATACTGGCCAATAAAGCTTGCAGCTATTACAGTCAGCAGCTATTAAAGCTTGCAGACATCTGTAGAAACAGTCACAATTGTCACGCCTTTTTTCTACAGGAATAGGAAAAGGCAATAGAGCGCCACTTGCCACGATCCTGACACAACATCCGCGTTTACCTCACATCCATTATTCTCCTAATACAAGCTCTATGGTATTATCGCTATGCTCATAGCACTAGACAACTCAGCTTTCTTGAAGATGTTTCTGATTGGAGAATTTTAGAACCCTTCCTGGGTCTTCCTCGATTAACGCATCCATCCACATGAGATTTATAAATTTCTATCGTTCACACTCTTATAGTAAAACGTTGTAATACGCTACCGGAAATCAAACCTTATTCATGTCACCACATAACTAATTACAAAATTAAACGTCATTCGAGCAACAGAATACAATAATACTATTCGAAATAATTAATCAAGATTCAACTCTACAGTTCTGTTTAATGCGTATTTAATTAATAATAAACTAACTGTCAACTGTCAAATACATACATAAGTTTTACTAAGAATATAGATTATATACTATTAAATTGAGTTTAGGTAAATTTATTAACCAAATCGGAAACATTCTCAAATAAGCTAAATTGGTCGTAAAGCTTGTATGAAAAGAATTGTGGATATGAAGGATCCGATGTGGATGGATGCGTTAAACAAGGCAGGCCCAGGATGGTGTTTTCCAACCAAATCGGAGACATCCTCAAGGAAGCTAGGAAGCTTGCCTAGTGTCCATAACCTTAGAGCTGAGTGAAGATAATTATAGATGAGAAGGAAGCGAGGGAGTTGTGTCAGGACCGTGGCAAGTGGTGTTTCATTGGCTCTTATTATTATTTTTCTTATTATTTTATTATACATTTCTATACTAAGCTACTAAAGTGCTTGTATCATAGAAACAGGACAACCAAAGTAAAAAGATACATTGGTACCGGTGAGTGGTTTCAAACCCGTGCCACTCGGCTTACGTAGTCATTTCACTGCCACTACACCTCTGCCTATTTCTGTAGAAAAAAGACGTAAAATTATTTGCTAATCATGATTTGGTACCAGTCCTAGTTTTAGAGCCAATAGGATTGATTGAGCCAATAGTTTTGAGGGATTGGAATATACTGTTCTTACTAAATTAATGAATATTCTTCATATAGTAAATAGTCGTCTAACAGTATATGTTCTATGTCAGCGACAGACGTCAACTTGGTCTCGTTTAATTAGAAAATAGTTTGTACGACAAAGGAAACTTTTTTAATTATGAAAAATTGTTATCGATATACGACGCTGTTTATTGTTTCTCCTTAGATTATATTATAAAAGATAATTTGAAGTAATTACCTTTAATTTGAAAGGGGTAGGCGGTGATGCCCAGTCTGCCCAGATCCGGGGTAGCAGTCACATCGAATATACAGGCCTTGTTATAGCAGGCAACCAACAAGCTTACTTCACAGTTGTACACTTGTAAGTGATGGTACTACCCCAAATCAGCAGATTGGGCACCATTGTCTACCACTATTTGATAACCAGACCCAGAGCAAACATTAATGTCTTTTTATTAACAAATATCTGCAACAGTAATTTAAATATTACAAATAAAAGATGCGAAACAATATTTGTTCCAACCAGGAATCAAACCGGAAACTTCACGCGTAACAAAATGCCTGTCGTCAAGAAGAAGACGCCTAACAAAGTACCAATAATTCCCGAACGTCCATCTTTTTATGTCTATAATATCATCCCTTATGTAACACAAAACCTAATCTCCGTTTATTCATAATAAAAAAGCGATAATAACCCATAAAACGATTGATTGAAAAGGATATTTTTTTTATTATGTCCACCATTAAATTTAACATAAAAAAGCCTCGTCGCCAAAGGGTTAAAGCTATTAAGACTTTATGCCAGTGTCGCACTATAAAACAAAACTTTAAAATTTTACTGTTCATGGCTATATTAGCTATTCTACGTGCTATAAAATAATTCCATAATTATATTAGGTTATTGGAAGAGTAAACAGATTTGCGGGTCAGACGGTTGGTAGCACTTTGCCCAGTCTGCCCATACAGGATTGTACCATCACTTTTAAGTGTACAGACCGTGAAGTTAATTAGTCGCGTTTCAGAATTAAGTTTAAAAGTTACCGGTTCCAATAAGACCGGCCTACCGCGTAACTTCAATGGTAATGACAATGAAATTCATTCCCATTCGTCAAAAAGTTACGCGGTCCCTGTTAGTGTCAAAAACAACTTATATTCATTCATTCATTCGCACTATGAATTTCAATGAGCTAAATTGAACTGTTAATGAAAATGAACATCGATTCTTAGTGTTGTGCGGTCGCAATTTTAATTTTTAAAACTCATTATTGGAGTTTAACTTTTAAAACGAAGCCCATTGTCATTGAGTTACGCGGTCGGCCTCCAGCATTGGGACCGCGAATTGTATTTTCAATATTTAACTGTAGTAACGCTCCATTCATGGAGCGCACTCCATCTTTCTTTTATGCGCTGTGCTTTCATATGTCGAGCCTTAATAAAAAAATGGCGACCGTGGTGTAGTGGCAGTGCAATAGCTACGTAAGCCGAGTGGCACGGGTTCGAAACCATTCACCGGTACCAATGTATCTTTGATATATATTCTTTTGTTATAGAAATGTAAATAGAAATGTATAATAAAAAAATAAAATGTGAACCTAATAAATATCTAATTTTAAAAATAAATAATGTTAATTCAATTAAAAAGTACTTCGTTGCAGAATACTTGATGGTACAAATAATAAATCATACTGAAGCAGAACCGCGTCGGAAGTAATATTCAATTACCTATACTCGTACATCGACGATCAGCGTGGAGAGATTTCTTTTAGACATTACATTTAATATTACAAATATTTGTTATTAATCAATCAATCAAATTATCACGCCTTTTTCCCATGGGGATAGGCAGAGACAATGGAGCGCCACTTGCAACGATCCTAACACAACTCCCTCGCTTCCTTCACATCCACAATTCTCTTCATACAAGCTCTAAAGTTAAAGAAAGCAAATATTTGCTTCGAGTGAGGGTGCTTAAGATGGTAGGCAGACAGGTCATTTAGTCAGTCTGACAATCCATCACTTTTAAGTGTATCAAATTAAATTGTCACGCCTTTACCCACAGAGGTAGGCAGATATAATGGAGCGCCATTTGCCACGGTCCTGACCCTACTCCCTCGTATCCCTCACATCCACAATTCTCTTCATACAAGCTCTACGTTTATGGACAATAGGCAACCCAGTTGTCTATTGTGATTTTTATTTTGTGATGGTAGGCTGGAGTGCGGTCCATCAATGAAGGCAACTGATACTATAGTTAAATATATATTTATTATAATTGGAAGTAGCATTCATCCAGTTGTAACCAGCAAGTTTCAAGCTGATACTGAAAGCAACTAAGTTACATTATGATCTGTACACTTAAAAGTGGTGGTACTAAAGCGAATCGGCACCAGGCAAATGACCAAGGTCGAAGTAAAAAAGACCTAGTGAACGCAGCCTACATTACAGATCAAAAAAAGACCCTAGGTACTTGGTTGAGGAACTCGACTTGCCTGGTGGTAGCAAGATAAAGTCCAGAAGAGCCGACAACTGAAAAAAAAAAAGATCGCAATACTAGAACCCCAGCTGCGTGGACCTAAGCTGCCTGACCAAGGAGTTGACCAAGCGGCTAACGATGAGGTCTGGAGACGAGAAGGCTGGTAATTATTTCTGCCAAGGTATTAGCCTCGCTATACAAAGGGGAAATGTTGCCAGAATTCTTGAGACTTCTCTAATGGGACTTCTTTAGATGATATTTTTAAATTATAGTTTATTAAATGAATATATATCTGATTGCCGCAGACACTGTCACTATGCCGACCAAGAACCTCAACAGTGAGGATCGATTCCAAAAAAAAAGAAGAAGTTCTACGGTTATAAGCACTACGATCCCCTGTTTTTTTTTTAATTTCCCATTTTATCCTACTACTCGTACTCAGCATTTTAAATATTTACCTTTAAGTCTATAGACATTAGGTCTAATTTTAATTGTCGCGTCGAATTTCTAGTCTTTTTCTGCTGTCTGTACATAAAACACAAGTGGCAGTGTACCTGTCTAGTTTTTATAGGAACCCTTCTTTATTGTGCTAGTATAAACTTTTAATGGTCTGTGCGTGGGGATCACTGTAGCTATGAGCTTAGGGCTACCATTGGTTAAGGCTTGGGTTCTAAAAAGGCTACCATGGTAGGTAAATGGTCTCGCAAACCAAGAGACTCCACTCCAGAACCACATTTTTTTTATTTTTTTATTGTGACACGTCATTTGACCACAACACGCCTGATGATAAGCAAGAGAAGGTCCAAAAGTGACGACGACTAAAATACCCGAGTCAGTTCACAGCTGTCCCAGTCACCGTCACTATGCCGGCCAAAGATACATCTTCACGCATCGCTTGAGGGATCCAAGGTTATAGGATGGAGAGAACACATGGGCTGGCAAAGCATTCCACTTGTCGATTGTTCTACAAAGAAAAGACGCACCGAACTTTTTAGTTCGAATGCCGATTCGGTCGACAAAATGCGGATGAAGCCAAATTAGACCTTGGTTAAAGAGTTCCTCGGAACATTCACCGTGGTATAGGCGATAGAGGACGCGTAGAGCCGCCATGTCTCTGCGTAGTTGCAGGGGCTCCAGAGTTCGTGTACTTACTGGTACTAATGTATGTTTGATATATATGTACTTTGGTTTTTCTGCTTATAAGGCTCAAGCATGTTTACTCGCTAAAATCGATGGTTAGTATTGGTAAATACAGATCGATGCTCTAGATTGGGCATCACCACTCACTCACTCCTTAACAACTAGACCCGGAGCAAATATAAGCGACAGTGGTGTAGTGGCAGTGCAATGGTCACACAAACAGAGAGCACAGGTTCAAAACCACTCACCGGTACCAATGTATATTTGATATATGTACTTGTTTCTATGATACAAGCACTTTAGTAGCTTAGTATAGAAATGTAAATTATTAAATTAAAAAACTGGTCAGATGTCGAGTCACATTAAAAAAATACAGTTTATGAACCGCCTGCCACAATTAGTTTTTAAATAAACTATAGTTGTGACAACCCTAACAGAGTGCAAACCCTTAAATGCTATAGTGGGGTACTACACATCCTACCTTTTCATTTTCTACATTTCCCTATTTAACTTAAACATAAAATTGTGCTCCTGAAAAAAACCTGAAGTACTTTTTAATTGAATTAACATTATTTATTTTTAAAATTAGATATTTATTAGGTTCACATTTTATTTTTTTATTATACATTTCTATTTACATTTCTATAACAAAAGAATATATATCAAAGATACATTGGTACCGGTGAATGGTTTCGAACCCGTGCCACTCGGCTTACGTAGCTATTGCACTGCCACTACACCACGGTCGCCATTTTTTTATTAAGGCTCGACATATGAAAGCACAGCGCATAAAAGAAAGATGGAGTGCGCTCCATGAATGGAGCGTTACTACAGTTAAATATTGAAAATACAATTCGCGGTCCCAATGCTGGAGGCCGACCGCGTAACTTCAATGGTAATGACAATGAAATTCATTCCCATTCGTCAAAAAGTTACGCGGTCCCTGTTAGTGTCAAAAACAACTTATATTCATTCATTCATTCGCACTATGAATTTCAATGAGCTAAATTGAACTGTTAATGAAAATGAACATCGATTCTTAGTGTTGTGCGGTCGCAATTTTAATTTTTAAAACTCATTATTGGAGTTTAACTTTTAAAACGAAGCCCATTGTCATTGAGTTACGCGGTCGGCCTCCAGCATTGGGACCGCGAATTGTATTTTCAATATTTAACTGTAGTAACGCTCCATTCATGGAGCGCACTCCATCTTTCTTTTATGCGCTGTGCTTTCATATGTCGAGCCTTAATAAAAAAATGGCGACCGTGGTGTAGTGGCAGTGCAATAGCTACGTAAGCCGAGTGGCACGGGTTCGAAACCATTCACCGGTACCAATGTATCTTTGATATATATTCTTTTGTTATAGAAATGTAAATAGAAATGTATAATAAAAAAATAAAATGTGAACCTAATAAATATCTAATTTTAAAAATAAATAATGTTAATTCAATTAAAAAGTACTTCAGGTTTTTTTCAGGAGCACAATTTTATGTTTAAGTTAAATAGGGAAATGTAGAAAATGAAAAGGTAGGATGTGTAGTACCCCACTATAGCATTTAAGGGTTTGCACTCTGTTAGGGTTGTCACAACTATAGTTTATTTAAAAACTAATTGTGGCAGGCGGTTCATAAACTGTATTTTTTTAATGTGACTCGACATCTGACCAGTTTTTTAATTTAATAATTTACATTTCTATACTAAGCTACTAAAGTGCTTGTATCATAGAAACAAGTACATATATCAAATATACATTGGTACCGGTGAGTGGTTTTGAACCTGTGCTCTCTGTTTGTGTGACCATTGCACTGCCACTACACCACTGTCGCTTATATTTGCTCCGGGTCTAGTTGTTAAGGAGTGAGTGAGTGGTGATGCCCAATCTAGAGCATCGATCTGTATTTACCAATACTAACCATCGATTTTAGCGAGTAAACATGCTTGAGCCTTATAAGCAGAAAAACCAAAGTACATATATATCAAACATACATTAGTACCAGTAAGTACACGAACTCTGGAGCCCCTGCAACTACGCAGAGACATGGCGGCTCTACGCGTCCTCTATCGCCTATACCACGGTGAATGTTCCGAGGAACTCTTTAACCAAGGTCTAATTTGGCTTCATCCGCATTTTGTCGACCGAATCGGCATTCGAACTAAAAAGTTCGGTGCGTCTTTTCTTTGTAGAACAATCGACAAGTGGAATGCTTTGCCAGCCCATGTGTTCTCTCCATCCTATAACCTTGGATCCCTCAAGCGATGCGTGAAGATGTATCTTTGGCCGGCATAGTGACGGTGACTGGGACAGCTGTGAACTGACTCGGGTATTTTAGTCGTCGTCACTTTTGGACCTTCTCTTGCTTATCATCAGGCGTGTTGTGGTCAAATGACGTGTCACAATAAAAAAATAAAAAAAATGTGGTTCTGGAGTGGAGTCTCTTGGTTTGCGAGACCATTTACCTACCATGGTAGCCTTTTTAGAACCCAAGCCTTAACCAATGGTAGCCCTAAGCTCATAGCTACAGTGATCCCCACGCACAGACCATTAAAAGTTTATACTAGCACAATAAAGAAGGGTTCCTATAAAAACTAGACAGGTACACTGCCACTTGTGTTTTATGTACAGACAGCAGAAAAAGACTAGAAATTCGACGCGACAATTAAAATTAGACCTAATGTCTATAGACTTAAAGGTAAATATTTAAAATGCTGAGTACGAGTAGTAGGATAAAATGGGAAATTAAAAAAAAAACAGGGGATCGTAGTGCTTATAACCGTAGAACTTCTTCTTTTTTTTTGGAATCGATCCTCACTGTTGAGGTTCTTGGTCGGCATAGTGACAGTGTCTGCGGCAATCAGATATATATTCATTTAATAAACTATAATTTAAAAATATCATCTAAAGAAGTCCCATTAGAGAAGTCTCAAGAATTCTGGCAACATTTCCCCTTTGTATAGCGAGGCTAATACCTTGGCAGAAATAATTACCAGCCTTCTCGTCTCCAGACCTCATCGTTAGCCGCTTGGTCAACTCCTTGGTCAGGCAGCTTAGGTCCACGCAGCTGGGGTTCTAGTATTGCGATCTTTTTTTTTTTCAGTTGTCGGCTCTTCTGGACTTTATCTTGCTACCACCAGGCAAGTCGAGTTCCTCAACCAAGTACCTAGGGTCTTTTTTTGATCTGTAATGTAGGCTGCGTTCACTAGGTCTTTTTTACTTCGACCTTGGTCATTTGCCTGGTGCCGATTCGCTTTAGTACCACCACTTTTAAGTGTACAGATCATAATGTAACTTAGTTGCTTTCAGTATCAGCTTGAAACTTGCTGGTTACAACTGGATGAATGCTACTTCCAATTATAATAAATATATATTTAACTATAGTATCAGTTGCCTTCATTGATGGACCGCACTCCAGCCTACCATCACAAAATAAAAATCACAATAGACAACTGGGTTGCCTATTGTCCATAAACGTAGAGCTTGTATGAAGAGAATTGTGGATGTGAGGGATACGAGGGAGTAGGGTCAGGACCGTGGCAAATGGCGCTCCATTATATCTGCCTACCTCTGTGGGTAAAGGCGTGACAATTTAATTTGATACACTTAAAAGTGATGGATTGTCAGACTGACTAAATGACCTGTCTGCCTACCATCTTAAGCACCCTCACTCGAAGCAAATATTTGCTTTCTTTAACTTTAGAGCTTGTATGAAGAGAATTGTGGATGTGAAGGAAGCGAGGGAGTTGTGTTAGGATCGTTGCAAGTGGCGCTCCATTGTCTCTGCCTATCCCCATGGGAAAAAGGCGTGATAATTTGATTGATTGATTAATAACAAATATTTGTAATATTAAATGTAATGTCTAAAAGAAATCTCTCCACGCTGATCGTCGATGTACGAGTATAGGTAATTGAATATTACTTCCGACGCGGTTCTGCTTCAGTATGATTTATTATTTGTACCATCAAGTATTCTGCAACCCGCTGCGAGTGTAAACAGAGTACAAGCATCCCCGCTGAGGTACTTAGCACACCTTTTGTCTTAAAACCCTTCTTTACACTTGAGAAAACTTTTCTGCGATCGGTTACCATAGATCTATTGATGTATTAGACAATATTATTTGTTTTTTATTTTTCTCATTTCTATACTAAGCTTCTAAAAGGGTTTTTTCTGACCAAATCGGTAACATTCCCAAGAAAGCTGTGTTGCCTAGTGCCCATAACAGTAAAGCTTGTATGAAAATTGTGGATGAAGGGAAGCGATGAAGTTGTGTCTGGATCGTGTAAAATCCGTGACAATTTGATTGACTAATTGATATTTGCTCTGGGTCTGGTTATATAAGAGTATTAGGCATTGGTGCTCAGTCTGCTGATCCGGGGTAGTAAGACGGGGAACTGACTTAGTTGCGCTTCGGAATCAGCTTGTAAGTTGCCAGTTTCAACTAGGCCAGCATGGTGAATCACTAGCCTCACTCCAGATTAATATTAGTTGCGGTGTTGTCGAGCCAAAATAAAAAACAGAAATTAATCCACGTAAATCTACACATTCAATTCTAAACACTAATTAAGTCTACATTATAAAATAGACGTATTTTGCTCCGTTGACGCGCAAAATCGCCTTAGGGCAAGTTTTTGAAATGTTTTTATTTTTGCTCAAACCTCTCTCCATTTTTTCACCCCATCAATGTTTTTATCATTTATTTATATTTTAAGTATCGCCTTATATTAAATTACTGTATTTAACGTGTTTTCGGAGAAACGAGCACAGTCTTTGAAACGTCGAATTAACTGTGAACTGAGTAGGTTTTTACAGTCGTCGGCACTATTGAACTTTCCCACAAAAAGGCAAGTCGAGGTCAGATGTCAAGTTTCTATACTATCATAGAAACAGGACAACCAAAGTACATATATATTTTTTTAATTATTTTATTGTGACATGACATTTGACATCGACCCGCCTGGTAATAAGCAAGAGGAGATCCAAAAGCGATGAAGACTGAAACAACCAAGTTAGTTCATGCCTGCCTCAGTCGCCGTCACCATGCCGGCCAAAGGTGTTTCTTCACGCATCGCTTGAAGGATCCAAGATTATAGGATGGAGAGAACACATGGGTTGGCAAAGCATTCCACTTGTCCATTGTTCTACAAAGAAAGGACGCACCGAACTTTTTAGTTCGACTGCCGATTCGGTCGACAAAATGTGGATGCTTCCCCCGACCAGTATTACGGGTGTGAAAAGACGAGGTAGGAACAGAGATACATTAGTACTGGCAATGGTTTTGAACCCGTGCTATCAGTTTGCGTAACCATTACACTGCCACTACACCGCGGTCACTTTGAAACCCTATATTACGCCCCAAAAACCTTTTATTTCATTAATAGTAAGTTTATTTTTAAAGGATATCTTTTGGGTTATATTTCCAGAAATAGAAAATAGGATTTCATTGATATTATCCGTTTAGTACAGTCAGTAGTATAAATAAAATGAAGCTTAGCCCCGATCATACTTGGATTACAAATGCTTATTTAATAATACTCCGAGAAATCTGCTTTAACGGACAAAATTATTTTCAAGTTTCTTTAACTACGATTCTTTATCAACATTTATATGAATTTTATATATTTTATTGTACGCTGGAGTTGAAACTACAAGTAATGCTGTTTGCTCTGCCTTAAGCCTCAAGTACCTTTAACTTCTTTTAAGCCATTTCATGTTTTAAAAGCGGTAGGCGGTGGTGCCCAATCTGCCGATCCGGGGCAGTACGGTGGTATACAGACCGTGAAGTCCCTTTACGGTCTGTATACTTGTGAGTGGTACTACCCCGGATCGGAAGACTGGGCACCGCTGCCTACCACTCTTGCCCTCCTAACGGCAATCCAAGAAACAAGATAAAGAACTGCAAGGAATATTATTGTAACTCTTTTTAAAAAACGTATTAGGCCGGCATATCAAAATGATTAAAAAAATATTTATTAAAGTATTCAACGTTGTTTAGTGTAAAGTTTTACAAAACGTTTAAATATCTTTTTTGATACACTGTTCTGGTAAGTTATTTTAAATGAGTTGGTATGATATTTCTTGCAAGTCTTTATCTTGCTTCTTGGATTGCCGTGCTAGGGGTGCTGTAGTTTTGAAACCGGCGACCCAGGTAACGATCGCCGTTAAATTGTTACGAACAAAGCTAAATATAATGATTTTTTTCGTTGTTCACAGATTATCAGTTTCATATGAATCGAACGCGTCATTTGCTGAGCTGGTGGTCGCGAATGTTCAAGCCACGGACGAGGGTGTGTTCAGGTGTGAAATCACCTATTTACAAGTCGGTGAAGATTGCAACACGGTTCAAGTTACTGATTTTCATACATACAGTGAGTACCATTATTTTACAAGCTTTTATTTAGCTCCGTTTCCTGTCTGCCAAGGAGGAATCTTGCGACTGATGTTTTGACCATTTGTCAACATCCGGATCGGCCGGAAATTTTGCACATACCCTTAGTTTTTTTTTTGTATTGTGAGTCGACATTTGACCTCGACCCGCCTGATGATAAGCAAGAGAAGATTCAAGAGTGACGACGACTGCAACATCCGAGTTAGTTCACGGCTGTCTCAGTCGCCGTCACTATGCCGGCCAAATGTGCTACTTCACGCATCGCTTGAAGGATCCAAGATTATAAATGCAGTGGAGGGGCGCATCATTTCGGCTTAGACAGACTATACTACCCCAGATCAGCAGACTGGGCACCACTGCCTACCACTCTTAAAACTCCTGTTTCTTTACTTATTGTTTCGAGTACAACATTGTTAACACAATATGCTTAAACAATCGTATTAAGATGACGTGAATCAGACTCTGAGATTAAATCCGTGCACGTTGAATCCGGGTATAGGGGCAGAAAATAACAAAACCGCATTATGTAACGTAGAACAAACAGCACCTATTAATCCCAAACTTTGATAAGCGCCTTTTATGTGAATACTAGCTGTTCCCCACGGTTTTACTCGCGTTTATAAACTTTAATAGTAACTTGAGTACATGAATAAGGCATAGCACAGTGCGCGATCGATGTGGTGTGAATGAGGATGTAGTGACAAGGATTGACAAAAGGATGCTTTAATGGTTTGGGCACATCAAAAGGATGAGTGAAAGTAGATTGACGAAAGGAATTTATAAATCTGATGTGAATGGATACGTTAAACAAGGCAGGCCCAGGAGGGTGTTTACCGATCAAAGCAACGACATCCTTTGGAAAGCTGGGTTGCCTAGTGCCCATAAGCGTTGAGCTTGTATGAGGAGAATTGTGGATGTAAAGGAAGCGCGGGAGTGGTGTCAGGATCGTGGCAAGTGGCGCTTCATTTTCTCTGCCTATCCCCGTGGAATAGAGGCGTGACAATTTGATTGATTGATTGATTGATTGATATAAGAATACTAGCAGTTCCCCACCGTTTCACCTGCGTTTATAAACTTTAATCGTAACTTGAGTACATAATAGGACCCCTTGCGTCCTTGTGGTCCATTATCAGGGATTTCAGGGGGCCCGCGCAACTTCAATTTGTCAACAAGTTACGCGGTCGCTGTTAGTGTCAAAGAAAACTTTTATTTATTTGAATAATGAGTTTCAATGAGCCTAAACTGTGAATGAAAATGAACATCGATTCTGAGTGTGTTGCGCGGTCGCAATTTCAATAATTTAAAGCACACCAATGGAGTTCAACTGTCAAAACGTAGTTCATTTTCATTGTCATTGAGTTACGCGGTCGGCCCGCAGATTGTTAATGTCATATCAACCCAGGTATAAGCTAATAGTAAGCTAGTAAAATAAAAGTGATAGTAATAATAAAACACAGAAATAGTTACTTAGATTTTGCGCGAAAATTTATTAATGAATTTAACAAATTTTATGCGGCTTACTATCGCGTTTATTTTGGTTTTGATTGACCAACACCTCAGTCTCTCCGTGACCACGATGGCTGCAAAGCTCTCGAAACGTCGGTATAATAATATATATATTTTTTATTTTTTTTATTGTGACTCGACATATGACAGCACCCCGCTTGATGTTAAGCCAAAGTGTGGTCCATGAATGAATATCACTGCTACTACAATTCAATAACTGTGAGTAGCAATTACATCCACCATGCCGGCCTAGATGGAACCGGCAACTTACAAGCTGATCCCGAAACGTGACCAAATCACTTCACGGTCTGTATACTGTAAAATTGTAACATCGAACCCAAAATAAACGCGATAGTAAGCCGTATAAAATTTGTTTAATTCAAGATAGAAATAGTATTTAAATGCTAATTCCAAATGACAAAACCATTTGGATTTCATTTGGGAATAAATACTTATTTTATTTACATTCCACTTCGTTACCCAATGCACTCGGCAATCGTGCTTAATGCATTAGCTGGCTCATACGTTGTGTCAATACGCGGATAAATCCTCTATAGTGATGGAGTAGGTGGCGGTATATCGACTTAGTAAAAAGGGGAAGTCCCTTTGAGAATTAAAATGATAAACAAAACGAGATTTAAGCTGTGACACTAGTCTGCAGCCGTCGCATTAATATTGTTTCCTAACATCATATTTATATTCTTTGACTTAGCTAATGCTGATTGTCGCAATAATGTCGCCTTGCATAATTTCAATCTCATACAAAACAGTAGTGCAGTCTGCAGTCTGCGGTCTGCAGTCACCGGCGGAATCACACCTTTATCAATTTGATATGATTGAAAGCTGAAGACAACGCATATTTTTTATTGTTTTATTGTCTCAGCACTCTACCTGATTTGTGGTACAATATGCAACTGCTACTACAGTTAAAAGCCGCACCCCCTATGCCGGCCTAGTTTGGAACGACAACTTTTAAGCTGAACCCAAAACTGTTTACTCGTTAGTGGTAGTATCGGCAAACTGGGTAAATGACCACCAATTTCTATCCTAAGATACTAAACAGGCTTGTATCACAGAAAGAGGATGACCAAGTACATATTATATAAAAAACCTTGGTACGGTTTTGAAAATAAGAGCTCTTGGTTTGGAAGACCACTTATCGACCACTAGACCATTGTCGCCTTGAGACAACTAAAATATTGTATAAAATCATCAAAGAGTGGTAGGCAGTGGTATCCAGTCTGCCGATCCGGGGTAGTACCACCACTTACAAGTATACAGACCGTGAAGTAATTTGATTGCGTTTCGGGATCAGCTTGTAAGTTGCCGGTTCCAACTAGGCCGGAATACTGGATGTGACTGCTACTTACAGTTATTGAATTGTAGTAGCTGTGCCATCCATTCATGGACCACACTCCACGCCTAACATCAAGTGGGGTGCTGTCATATGTATAAAATATCGTCATAGCTTATCGATATCGGTTAATTTTGTATTATTTTCACCTCACTATACTAGCAAGTCTCAATACAGTCCCTGGGGCTATTGTGTTTACTCCAGCACAAAGTGTATAGTTTTTACTCTATTTGAAGTTGATTTTAATGAGAAAGTGAATGTAATTTGAGTAGTTACATTCTGTAGCATGTGCTAATACAAGGATTACGTGATTCTCTCGAAGACTCGATAGTCTTATTGGTACGCATACCCTTTCGTTTTATCACAATATCAATGAATATGTATGTGCTAGACAATGGCTAATACCGTGCAAGTTTACTTTCAAAACGTAAGGGGATTGCGGACCAAATCCAACACTTTTATGCGTAATGTCCTGCTAGGGAATCACGACGTTATCTGTTTGGTGGAGACTTGGCTTATTGATGGTGTCAGTGACCGCGAGTATTTCGATGACCGTTACATTGTTTATCGGCGTGATCGTAACTATACAAAGACAAATCAGACACTGGGTGGTGGAGTCCTTATTGCCGTGCGCCGTGATATTACTTCCTGCGAGTGTCCTGTATGGCAATCGTCAGCTGAGGACATATGGGTTACACTGTCCCTGCGAAATAAAAATACTCGATCTATGTTCAAACTTCACATATGCTCACTCTATCTTTGCGCCCAGAATAACGGTAACTCTTTCTCCGAGCAAATGTTTGCCTTCAGTCACAAACTAAGCGATATTGTGATGAGCTCTCCAAATGATAGTTTTTTAATAACAGGTGATTTCAATATTGGTGGTGTAGAATGGACGAGCAATAATGAATCACCAGGATTATCCCCTGCTAATGTATCGGGAGCGCATATTTATCATCTTTTTGATACCATTAACGTGTGCAATCTTGCCCAATTCAACAAAGTGAGTAATAATTATGGGCGTATTTTGGACCTCGTATTTGCAAGCAATGATTCCATCGACGTGCGACCTGCTAATGATCCTCTTGTCTCTGAAGACCCTCACCATAAAGCATTATTAATCCAACTTCACTTCGCTCAATACCGTGTACTCAACGAAAAACCTAGAAATGTATATCTTTACAAGTCTGGTAATTACGAGGCAATTCGACATGAACTCAACTGCATTAATTGGCCTGACGAGTTTCGAGTTCGTACATTAATTGAATCAGTATCCTTTTTCTATGCAAGTTTATATGCATTGCGCGATAAACATATACCCTCAAAGTTTATGTCGACGTCGAAATTTCCACCGTGGTATAACTGCGTCCTTAAAAAGGTTCTAAAGGAAAAGTTCAAATGCCATCGCAAATTTAAAATCTATGGTAACCGCGCAGACTACAATTCGTTCGCCATTTTGCGCAATAGAGCCAACGAGCTGGAATCTGAACTTTACAATAGCTATATACTTAAGGTGGAAAATAGCATTAAAACAAATCCCAAAGTCTTTTGGTCGTATGTGAAAGCGAAAAATAAATACACTTCGTTACCCTCTACTATGACTTATCAAAACACGGAGGCTACTAGTGGCCCTGACATATGTAATTTGTTTACAACATTCTTTAATACAAACTTTATACAACGCAAAGATGACGTATCTCCTACAGCTCTAGATGATATTGACCTCAATGAGTATGGTGTTGTTGGATCTGTTAAAATAGATCCCGACGATATCTTAAGACTACTTCTCAAAGTTGATTTGAACAAATCAGCAGGGCCTGATCATATTTCTCCTATTTTCATCAAGGAATGTGCCTCTAGTCTTAAGCTTCCATTATGCCTACTGTTTCACAGATCACTTAATGAGGGAATTGTTCCTAACGTTTGGAAATCTGCCTATGTAACTCCTATCCACAAAAAAGGTCCTAGAGAGCAGGTTATAAACTATCGCCCAATTTCAAAGCTGTGTATTTTTGCCAAAATATTGGAGAGAACAATTTATAACGGAATATATACAGCTTTAAAACCTTTTTTCAGTAATAATCAACATGGATTTCTGAGCGGCAGATCCACGACCTCAAACTTAATTCTATCCAACAATTTCATAGTTAAGCACATGGAAAGAGGCGGTCAAGTTGACGCCATATACACAGACTACAGCAAGGCGTTCGACAGAATTGACCACGAAATTCTGCTTAAGAAACTTCGTCGAGCTGGTATTCATGGTAGTCTATTTAGATGGTTTTGTTCTTATGTCGACAATAGATCGCAGGCTGTAGCACTCGGTGGCTATGTATCCAATTGGGCCAACATTCCTTCAGGAGTGCCGCAAGGATCCATTCTTGGTCCCCTCCTATTTATTATTTTTGTCCAAGATATTGAATCATGCTTTAGATTTGGGAAGGTACTATTGTTTGCAGATGATATGAAAATTCTGATGCCAATATCGAATGATTCTGATGCAGTGAATCTTCAATCTGATTTGTTCCGCCTAGACGAATACTGTGATAAAAACAACCTCATACTTAATGTTGATAAATGTTCATGTATATCGTTTAGTCATAAAAAGTCATATAATTTAACCAGGTACTTTCTCAAAACAAGTGAATTACCCCGTTGTTATGAAATACGAGACCTCGGTGTTATTCATGACTGCAAACTTTCATTTGATGCTCACTACGACAACATCACTTCTAGAGCATCCAAGGCTCTAGGATTCGTACTACGTATATCAAAGAATTTCAAGGATGTGAAGACACTTAAAATTCTTTATTGTGCTTATGTCCGGAGCCTTCTCGAGTATGCGTCACAGGTTTGGAATCCAGGATACGCAGTGCACAGATCTAGAATTGAGGCAATTCAAAAACGTTTTTTACGCCACGTCTGCTACAGAACAAAGCAAAGGAACCTGAATTACTTAGCTCAATGTAAAACTCATCACATTCTTCCGCTATTCTACCGAAGGAATATTTCTGATATCTGCTTCCTAATAGGAATTCTGAACGGGGCGGTTGATTCACCAGAACTCCTTGGCAATATCTTCTTTAAAACAACAGGCAATAGAACAAGGAGTACCTCACTTTTACACTTGCCAACTGCTCACTCGAATTATAAACAAAACTCTTTCCTTTGGAGAACATGCGACTACATTAACAAGCATTGTTCGGACATCGATCTATTCTGCACCAAACCATCAATTGTCCGTAAGCACATGACAAAACAGTTTTTTGACACCCCAAATCCATGAAAATTTAAATTGATTGGATTTTTTTAAATATGGATATGGAATTGACTATTTTTTGTTTAAATGTACTTAACTACCTTATATTATGTTTTTATTTTTTTGCCTGCAAGTTGTGTTGACTGCTAAATGGCCTTATATTAGTTTAAGTTTTTCTGTTTATATTATTATACTAGCTGTAAGTCAACCTTAAATAAATAAATAAATAAATAAATAGTTTTAAAACTTTATAGTAGTTTGTGTTTACAAATAGGCCGGCATAGTGGATGTGATTGCTGCTCACAGTTATTGAATTATAGTAGCAGTGACATCCATTCATGGACTACACTCCAGCTTAACATCAAGCGGGGTCCTGTCATAATGTCAAGTCACAATTTATTTGTTTATTTTTATTTTATTATTCACAATTTCATTTGTTTATTTATTTAACCATTAGTGGACAGCACTCCAGCTTGGCATCAGGCTCTATAAAGAAGCCTGAAAATATCAATCAATCAAATTGTCACGCCTCTTTTTCATAGGGATAGACAGAGACAATGAGCGCCACTTGCCACGATCCTGACACAATTCCCTCGCGTCCTTTACATTCACAATAATTCACATTCCTAAAAATAATGGCAATATTATCCCTTTTTATTAAGACTTGACATATGTCCTCGATTTGCCTGACGATTGTGCTGACGACTGAAAAAACTGATACCTAACATTGCTTCAGTCGCCGTTACCCTGATTCATTTTACGCTTTGCTTGAAGGATCCAAGGAAGAACACTTAAAGCTGGTAAAGCTAACCACTTCTCGATTGTTCTACGAAGAAACGATTAGTGTTTAAACTATAGTCTTAAGTCAAAAGGTCTTAAGTCAATCCCCTATTCAAACATAAATAGATCAATCTGTTATTCACTTTGTATCATTAAATTGATCCGAATTAAATAACCCCTGAGCTCATTTATGACAATTAGCATTTAGATACTAAATTAAGATATAAAGTGATGTAAAAAATAAATGTAATCCGTCCCCAAGTGAGAGAGCAATGGATGGTGTTATGTTGTACTGAACCAATTATTATTTTATAGATATATTTTTTGTTTTTTATATTTCAATTCTAAGCTACTAAACATGATTGTGCCATAGAAACTAAACGATCATGTATATTTATCAAAGATACATTGGTTTGTTTCTAACAAAAGAATCTTTAGAAATTTTCGTTTTGTTCCCGCGGATACTATTGTGTTAAGCTTATTATTGCGAGCCCGTTGTTGTTTATGTTTTTACATTGATAAAATTCCTTCTAAAAAAGTCTTCTAAAAATGTACTCCTTGCGGGCGAAACTGACAGGACGTAACGAATACATTAAAGAACAGATGGATAGGTAATTTTTTTTTTTTTATTGAGACTCGACATAAGTGTTAAGTCGATGTTAAGCCAAAGTGTGGTTCATGAATGAATGTCACTGCTACTACAATTCAATAACTGTGAGTAGCAATCACATCCACTATGCCGGCCTAGATGGAACCGGCAACTTACAAGCTGATCCCGAAACGTGACCAAATCACTTCACGGTCTGTATACTTGTAAATGGTGGTACTACCCCGGATTGGCAGACTGGGTACCACTGCCTACCTATTCGACTTTCATTACGTTTTTCTACTTAGCTACTCAACGTACTTGTATTATAAAAACAGGACGATCAAAGTCTATATGATATTGGCTTTAATGAATTAAACAATTTTTATGCACCTTACTATCGCGTTTATTTTTGGTTATTGATTTTGCATTTTTTATTATTCCGACATTTCGAGAGCCTTACAGCCATCGTGGTCAGGGAGAGACTGCACTGCTCCGTCGACTCCAATAGGCCTACGATGGCTGCAAAGCTCTTTAAACGTTGGAGTAATGAAATATTGTAAAATTAATAACCAAAAATAAACGCGATAGTAACCCGCATATATTTTTTTTTAAATCACTAATCAATGTTCGCGCAAAATCTAAGAAGATATTCGCTTTGTGCGGGACCGGGTCGACTAAATCGAACCTCCGCAGAACTTGGAAACGCGGCCGTCGAAAGACGAGCTCAGCCGTGACGACGAAAGTCGATCTACGGGTTTCCAATTCTACGGCAGGCTGACTCCCGCGCTCACCAGTGGTCTCTCCAGAGGACCAACGTACGTTAGCCTAGAGCTGGAGAGTACCGGTGAGTTTGGGCTTGCCGACGAACGGTCCGATGCACCGAAGAAATGCCGGGGTGCACGATGGGTGGTGATGCGATGAAATGAAACACCAGATCTTGAGAGTTCAGGCTTCGTTCCTCTTCTATAGTCCCCAGTCTTGGTCGGATGGCGGTGAGGTGGCGTGTGTGGCGGTGGTGATCTTCGAACTCATTTTTGCGTGCTAGGCCGCCTATATTTATTCGCCACCTCTCCCGGCGCTCGGTGACTCTCGCATGCCGCGACGCGAGAGCCAATGAGCGTCGAGTATTCGCCGATCAACCAAGAATGGGGATAAGAAAATTGCACGAAAATACTATTTATTTATATTTACAATTCTCTTATACTATTAACAATTATTATTATATCTATATTAATCTATAAACTATTGGAATTTACATAAATCTAATAAGAAACCATTCTTCTATACTATAACTATTCTAAGTGACTATTCTAAGCTCTAAGTGGTGCTAACTAAGTGCTTATAACTATACAAAGAGCTTAAATCTATCCTATTCCTATTTACAATGTCTATAAACTCTATTCCTAGCCTTAAATCGCGTCCGAATAATCCTATATGCTTAAGTAGCTCTATACACTTTACATTGGTTACTTTTACCAATTTAACTATCTATAAGTGTAGTAGAAGCTATAATCTATCTAAATACTAAGACCTAAAGTAAGAAAGTTAATACTTAAACTCTATAATTAGGTCCGAACATTCTAGTATGCCTAATGCTGACTAGGTTTTAATATTACCTCTTATTTAAGTGTCTTTACATAAAATGAGATATCGTCTATCATTCTATATTAGAACTATCCAATTCCACATAAAATAATAGGTATCACTATAAAAACTATTAGCACTGCAATGGCAAGGATTCAAGTCTATTGCGCCGACCAATGGCAGCGCTTACATTATCAGCTAATGGCGTGAAAGCAGCACGCCGTTATTGCACCTTAGCTTGGTATTTTCCTATTGACTATTCCTGTTGGAAAATACCAAGCTGTACTAGAAAAGGCCATTGCAGGTTTTCCTGATCTATAAACATAATTACATGATCAAAATCACATATCTATTCTATGCTATACGATAACGTGATTTGATAAATTATGTTACCAAATCACACATCTATGTGATTTGGTACGTATATCGACCCTGTAGTGGTAGATAAACTATTTGTTCTTTTAAAGAACCGAACTTAATAATTTAAGCCCAACTATTATATTTCCCTGAAGCAGGCGAAATCTATCTTACTAATATTTAGTGTTTGTGGCGGGCTAAATTATTATCTATTGATACGTTATGCTAGTCTATATACGTAATAATAGATTTGTATTCTCGAATGTGCTAATTATGTGTGATTAAAAACTAAGCTAAACGTGACGCGACTTAAGACTAGACGTCTACTTATAACTATGTGCGATACGTCTTATTAACTATACTTTTTTAACGGCTTATAACTAAACGAGTTATATCTAAAGCGCCTACCTATGCCTATAAGACGACTCATATCTAGAACGCCTACCTATTACCTAACGGCTTATGTCTAGAACGCCTACCTATTACCTAACGGCTTATATCTAGAACGCCTACCTATTACCTAACAGCTTATGTCTAGAACGCCTACCTATTACCTAACGGCTTATATCTAGAACGCCTACCTATTACCTAACAGCTTATATCTAGAACGCCTACCTATTATTGTAAGACGACTTATATCTAGAACGCCTACCTATGACATTGCGACTATCTATCTACATTGACGATCAGAGCAGAGAAACTTGTAGTGACGTCAAGAGCAGAAACCGAGGAAATGCGCCGTCCTGTCGATAGCTCTGAAAAGAGCTGTTTTAGCACCCGTATAACACGTAGTAGCTCTGAAAAGAGCTGTTTGTGAGAGAGGAGTGCTGTGCCCAGTTTCTTTCTTGACGCGACGTGAAGTCTTCAAGATATCCTTCAAGGGTCCTTTGTTCTTCTATGGCGTGGGCGTAGCGACAATGGGCACAGCGATGACGTCCTCTCTCTACGGGTGCGGGCGGCGCATTGAGCGGCTGCGCTCTGTGCGCCCTATTTATAAGCGCGCCGTGAGACGGGAATTTCGTCGACGTGGGAACATTCGCGAACAATAGCATTCCAACGGTACGCCTACATGCGAAACTATTTGACTATTCGGTTTAAAACGTAACTAATATGAATACCTATCTATATACAAAATGCAATGTCGTATTAATTAATAAACTATATTTACATGTGAGGCGTCGTGCACACGCTTAATAAAGCTTTAGTAGATTTGTAGTAACATAATATTTACACGACCAAATGGGCAGTTATGGAGTACAACTAATTTAGACATAAGACAATAAACTAACCCATGACATGTATTTGAATAAATAAGTAAATAAGTTAAATCTTCATAGCATAAACGCATCCCAAGTCCCTCGCGAGCAGTAAGGATTAAATAATAAATATTCAGAAGGCCTCCCCTTTCTTAGGAGATCGCATAATACATCCCTACTTCCCCCTAAACGGGTTAAACAACCCCTCTTACAAACAGCTAATAGCATTCGCAAATAACAATAGAGATGATTTTGTTTGTTTGTTACTTGCCTAAAGTATTTGACCATTGCCCTATATTGCCCTATGTATCGTACTGTGGTGTAGAGGTTGTGGACTGGCCAAGCAAAGCAATAGCAGTAGTAAAGAGTAGTAGGCAGTGGTGCCCAGTCTGCCGATTCGGAGTAGTACCACCACTTACAAGTATACAGACCGTGAAGTGATCAACTTGTAAGTTTCCGGTTTTTTTTATTTTTATTGTGACACGACATCTGACCTCGACTCGCCTGATGATAAGCAAGAGGAGGTCCAAGAGTGACGACGACTGGAATAACCGAGTCAGTTCCCGGCTGCCCCAGCCGCCGCCACTATGCCGGCCTAAGAAACACAACTAGGCATTCGCGATTCGCATTAGGCCAGCATAGTGGATATAACTGCTACTTACAGTTATCTCACTCTTGTAGTAGTCGCCTCTATTCATGGACCGCACTCCAGCTTAACATTAGGCAGGTTGCTGTCATATGTCGATACACAATAAAAAAATAGTTAAAAAGCCTCCGTTTCGAAACCATTTGATGGTACCAATGTATCTTGCGTTAATATGTACTTTGATCGTTCTGTCCCTATGATACAAGCAAAGCTTTGTATAGAAGTATAAAAAAAGAAAATGTAATTTAATAATTATTTTTTAACGAAATTAGGAAATGACTACTACAGTTTAATAACTGTAAACAGCAGTCACATCCACTATGATGGCCTACTTATACGTTGGTCGTTTTGTTTCTATTATACAAGCACTTTTAATAGATTTGCAGTGTTTGTTTGCACTGCAATCTACAATTGTTTGCATTAGTGATATGCAAAACAAATCCAAAACCAAGGTTAGTTGTTTAATAAAAACATATGGATTTTAGCTCATATATATATATTATAATGCGATTAAAATAAGAATAGGACGGAATCGGCGCCATTTTGTGGCGTGTAACTCTCCAACCAACTTTACTTTAGTATGGTGTCTTTTTCTTTGCGGGCCGTCAAGAAAAAGACACTTTTGAATCAGTCAAGTAAATTTAATCAGCAGCTCGTCCTATTTTTATTCTAAAAACATAGTACGCTTTTTTTTAAACTTTCGTTTTGTTTATGTAATAAAAAGTAAAAGAAAAACTTTAATCCCGATTCTTTTTATCTCAAATCTATATTTAGAGGTGTGGTTCCGCCGGCGACTGCAGACCGCAGACGGCAGACTGCACTACTTGTTTGTGTGAGATTAATACCGTGCAAGGCGACACTAGTCTGCAACCGCCGCATTAATCTTGTTTTCAAACATCATATTTATAATCTATGACTTAGCAAATGCTGATTGTCGCCTTTTTTTTTTATTGTGACTCGACATATGACGCTTGATGTTAAGCCAAAGTGTTGTCCATAAATGTCTACTACAATTCAATAACTGTGAGTAGCAATCACATCCACTATGCCGGCCTAGATAGAACCGGCAACTTCAAGCTGATTCCGAAACGTGACCAAATCACTTCACGGTCTGTATACTTGTTAGTGGTGGTACTACCCCGGATCGGCAGACTGGGTACCTCTGCCTACCACTCTTTGATAACCAGTTCCGAAGCAAATATCCATCTCTTTTTTTTTATTAACAAATATTTGCAAAATTTAATACTATTAAATATTACAAATAAAAGCTATGAAACAAATATTTGCTCCGACGGGGAACAAACTAGTCGCTAAACCGTTCGTCCACGCCTTGCACGGAATTAGACTCATACAAACAAGTAGTGCAGTCTACCGTCTGCGGTCTGCAGTCGCCGGCGGAACCACACCTTAATAACCCAATACATAACATACCTAGAGATATTATACAAGTATGTATAATAATTTGTGTATATTTTCCGCTTTATCCTCCGAACCTTTCAATAAAGTTATACGAAACGGCAGACGGCGCAGTGGTCTTTCATCGAAATACCGGCGAATTAAATCTAGCAATTTAGTGAGGGAAACTTTTGCAAGATGCAGCAGTCTCTCGGAGAGTTCATAAATAAACTTTTCTGTCATATTGAACTGCTTGGCGAGTGGAGTTAATTGAAAAGTGTGTTCTTGTGGCGTGGACGAGTCACGGCGTACTTATTTAATCACAGTTTATATGAAGCGAAATATATGAGCTCTTTTTCAGTCATTAGTGCTTTTGGACTTTCCATTGCTTACTATCAGGCAAGTCGATCTTAATTGCTTAGTTGGAATCGGCAACTTTTAACTGATCACAGTCATACACTTGAGTAATAGCACTTTGAAGTGAGGCCCCCTTCCGACCGCGCAACTTCAATGGGAATGAAAATGAAATTCATTCTCATTTGTCAAAAAGTTACGCGGTCGCTGTTAGTGCCAAAAACAACTTTTATTTATTCGGACAATGAGTTCCAATGAGCTGTTAATGAAAATGAACATCGATTCTTAGTGTTGCTGGGTCGCAATTTTAATTTTGAAGCTCATTAATGGAGTTTCACTGTCAAAACGAAGCTCATTCTCATTGTCATTCAGTTACGCGGCCTGATAAATTAACAAACATATCCGAACTAATAATTAAATATTATAAATGATGAAGTATTATAATGAATTATATTATAATGAAGAGAATTGTGGACGTGAAGGAAGCGAGGGAGTTGTGTAAGGATCGTGGCAAGTTCATTGTCTCTGCCTATCCCTGTAGGAGAAAGGTGTGACAATTTTATTGATTGATTGATTGATAAACATAACTGACTAGTGTTTTAATCAATACGCAACGTGGGTCGGTTAAATAAGTTACGTCAAAAGTAAGTTAGGAAATAAAATATTAAATTACTCTAAAAATACACTTAAACGAATGGGTTTACGAAAATACCCCGGATAAAAACGTACTTAAGGATAAAAGAGTAGAAAAAAATGTCAAACCTCATTTTATAAAATAGTGGAACGAATTCGAGCATTTCAAATATACATCATAAATATTTAGACGGTGCATCGGAAGAGCAACGCTTGCTTGCCATATGTTAACATAACAAATTGATTGCAGTGTCTAGATTAAAGACGTCTGTTACCCACAACTAAGTACCCACCCAAGTAAGATAATAATATGTTTTTTAATCAATCAATCAAACTGTCACGTTTTTCCACATCGCCACTTGCCACGATCCTGACACAACTCCCTCGCTTCCCTCACATCCACTATTCTTTTTAAAAAGGTCAATTTTTGCAACACGACAGCACACCGCTTGATGTTAAGCCGAAGTGTGGTCCATGAATGAATGTCACTGTTAATACAATTCAATAACTGTGAGTAGCAATCACATCCACTATGCCGGCCTAGTTGCAACCGGCAACTTACAAGCTGATCCCGAAACGTGACCAAATCACTTCACTGTCTGTATACTTGTAAGTGGTGGTACTACCCCGGATCGGCAGACTGGGTACCACTGCCTACCACCCTTTGATAACCAGACCCGAAGCAAATATCCATCTCTTTTTTTTTATTAACAAATATTTATTACAATTAAAAGCTATGAAACAAATATTAGCACCGACCGGGGATCGGACCCGGGACTTTACGCGCAACAAAACAATATAATCGTTTCCTATGTAGTATTTTATAAAAATACTACATAGGATTTTAACTTAGTCACATTTCGGGATCAGCTTGTAAGTTGCCGGCTGCAACTAGGCCGGCATAGTGGATGTGACTGCTAGTTACAGGTAATTAATAGTAGTAGTTACCTCCATTCATGGGCCCACTCCAGCTTAACATCAGGCGGGGTCAAAACGTCTACTAGTTGTATGGTCTACATCACCGAACCACGTTTTAGAATAAAATACTATTTGAGCTTATCACAGGGTTTTCTTTCTTTACTGTTATATTGGAAAACTCTTTCTTTATATTACTATTGATAAAACCCAACTTAATGTATTAGGAGTTTTACAATTAGGGGTTTTACATATGATTTTGATGTATCCATTTGTCTGTCAATCAATCAATCAATCAAATGACATCATTCATTTTGTATGGGGGCTTGGGCTTGATTGTATTAACAGTTGCATATTTATTTTAATATAGTTTAATGTACGAATATTACAATTTAATTGAAATATATCCTTTATTTTGCATAGTTTAGGTGTGCAAAATGATCAAACTATAATTATGACAGTTCAAAGCTATGGCGTGTCTCCGTGATTGACAGACGACATATCCATATCTTATTTTTTGAATAACTTAATTGCACAGCAAATAAAAGCAAAATTGTTATTAATTTTATCAACACAAGTATCGAAACTACCATTTATATATTTTTTCATCATTGGACATTACAAAAGTAGTACATAGAAGCCCAAAATGACTGATGTCCTTTTTACGCCTTTTCCCACAGGGATAGGCAAAGGTAGGTACTTGGCACAGGTAGGAGAAGTTACTTTCATTAATGGATGGCACCGTTCACTACGTGCCATTCAAACGACCATCATCTCCTAAAGATTTTTTAATTGTCTTTATTGTGGCCTTTCACCTCCTCTCTCCTGATGGAAAGGAGGTCGAAACGTACACAAGACTGAAAACTCGACTTATTTTAACGCCCCATTTGCCGTCACTATGCCGGCCGGCAATTCTAAAATTGCATGCTATTACAACTGAAATACCGTGAAATTATCGTATTGATGGCACGGTTTAGGACCAGGGTCCGCGTAATGTCACGTGAAATGAGAGACCTCGGACCTCGATTATGGAACCTTTCCGACCTTTTTGATTTGCTAGTCACGTCCCTTTATCGATGATTTTATTATATCGATAATTTATTCTTATCGCCCGTTTTGATCTCACGAAGTTTTGCTCGGATTAGGTGGTCGGTTTTCTGCTTTCTTTGGCCTACCTTTTCATCGATTTTGGATAATATTTAGTGTTGTATTTATCGTTTATAAAATTTAATTGAACAGTTAAATTTTCAAGTATTTTAGTATTTAATTAAATTGTGGCTTAGGAAGAAATGTTCTGAATGGTTTTTTTCTTATTATAACTAGAAGTTAATTAAATTGACACATTTTATTACATAATCAAATCAAATTGTCATGCCTTTTCCCTACAGAAATTGGCATAGATTATGGAGCGACACTTGCCACGATCTTGACATAACTTCCTCGATTCTCTCAAATCCATAATTCTCTCACACTTGCCCAACGGTAAGCAACAAAAAGTCCAAGAGTGCCAACGACTGAAAAAACTATTCATTTAACGGTTGCCTCAGTCGCCGTCAACATGCCGGCAAAAAACGACCGTAAAGTGACTTAGTCACGTTTTGGGGCCGGGTTGAAACTCTAACTAGGCATATTGGATGCGTATTCTACTTGCAGTTATTTAACTGTCTGTACTAATTGTTTCTATTCATGGACCACACTGCAGTTTACCATTAGGAGTGGTGATGTCATAAGTTGAACACCAATTAATCAATTAAATTGTAACGCCTTTTTCTCACATGTATCTTTGCCTATATAATTAAGCGCCACTTACCACAATCTTTCAAAGAGTGGTAGGCAGTGGCACCCAGTCTGCCGATCCGGGGTAGTACCACCACTTACAAGTATACAGACCGTGAAGTGATTTGGTCACGTTTCGGGATCAGCTTGTAAGTTGCCGGTTCCATCTAGGCCGGCATAGTGGATGCGATTGCTACTCACAGTTATTGAAATGTAGTAGTAGTGGCATTCATTCATGGACCACACTTTGGCTTAACATCAAGCGGGGTGCTGTCATATGACGAGTCACAATAAAAAAAAAAAATGCTGGCATAACTCCCTCGCCTCACATCCACAGTTCTTTTTATACAAAATATATACAAATAAAACTATCGATATCACATTAAGCTCATCCCTAAATCACAGGTAATGGGTTGTAATTGTAACAATGTACGTTGATGACGTCATATGACCCGTTACCGTGGACCGTTAACGTCGAAATCTCCTAACGTTACGTTAAACAATAAAAACTCACAAACGTATACCGTATTGGCGATTTTCACTAATGATTATTTCCTTAGATTCTTCAAAGTATTTCTTCTATTGATACCTATGGATGTGAGAGAAGCGAGGAAGTTATGTCAGGATCGTGGCTGACATAAGCTGACATCAGGATCTCCATTGTCTCTGTCTATTCTTGTAGGGAAAAGGCGTGACAATTTGATTGATGGATTGATGTGTCATAAAAAATGTCTATATGTATCTGGCTGGGGGGAATCACCTTGGATTCTTCTAGTTATATTTTAATCATACGTTTATATTCATACTTGCGTACCATTAGGCAAAGTAAAGAAAATAAATTAATAAATTAATTAAATTGTCACGCCTTTTGCCCACAGAGACAATGGAGCGCCACTTGCCACGATCCTAACACCCTCGCTTCCTATACATTCACAATTCTCTTCTTACAAGCTCTATGGTTATAGGCACTAGGCGCTATAACCTAGCTTTCTTGAGGATGTCAAATAAATAAATAAAATAAATGATACTCAATATTAAAAGATATATACGTATTCATAGATATATAGATTCATAGGTATATATACGTTTGTGTTGTATTGTAAAGTTTGTGGGACATTACACACCGTATCACGAAACAACGGAACAACAGGATAGAGGCCAAAAATCATAAAAATAGCAATAAATATATCAAAATTTGAACTTTATCGCGCGAAAACATCGTATGCAACTATGCATGGTGAAACGTCACATCCGGCTAAACAACACGATACACAAATACACCCTATTTTCGAGACTTTAAAGTCTAAAATGCCTTGTGTAGCGTTGTGTGTGTTTTGAAAATAAAATTTGTGTGAAAAATATTTATATTTTTGTTAAAGTGAAAAGTGTTATGTTTCCTTCCTTCTTGGTGCCCTCCGTTCCTCTGCTGAACCCCGCTACTCATATTTGTCTTGTCACTACATTGATTTATATATGTGTGTGTGTGTGTGTGTGTGTGTGTGTGTGTGTGTGTGTGTGTAGATAAAAACGTCATCTTTTTTATCTTAACTCGACAAAGAAACGCAGTATAGGTTATCGGAGGTCCAAAGGCGCGGACAACGGCTGAAAATACCGTTTCAGTTTAGGGTTGCCTAAGCCGCTATCGCAATGCCGACCAAATCGCTTGAAGGATGAATAAATGAATGAAAATAATTTAATATCATGGGCATGTTCTTAGCATGCACTTTCTTATCGTCAGATTCTACCATGGCTTAGGAAGAGCCTATGACGAGAAGAAAGCCACAAGACTGTCAATTGTAGTCTAGACATATAAGAATCCAATATTATAGGATGGAGAGAACACTAGGTTGGTTAGGCATTTAACTTGCCGATTGTTCTACAAAGAAACGCCGAATTTAATCTGTAGTACAAGAGTAAATAGATAAGGTAGGAACCAGAGGGCCGACCGCGCAACTTCAATGGAAATGACAATGAATCATTCCCATATGTTAAAAAGTTACGCGGTCGCTGTTAGTATCAAAAACAACTTTTATTCAATCAGACAATGATTTCAATGAGCTTTAACTGTTAATAAAAATGAATTTTTAGTTTATTGTGCGGTTGGAGTTTTAATTTTAAAGCTTATTAATGGAGTTCAACTGTAAAAACGAAGCTCATTCTTCTCATGGAGTTACGCGGTCGGCCCACAGGTTAAATACTAAAATGTCTAGTATATTCTAAGATTTCTCGCGAACATTGATTATTGAATTAAATACATTTTATGCTGCTTACTATAGCGTTTATTTGGTTATATTGGTGACCACGATGGCTGCAAAGCTCTCTAAACGTCGAAATAATTTAAAAAATGTAAAATCAAAACCAAAATAAACGCGATAGTAAGCCGCATAAAGTTTGTTTAATTTACTACAATGTCTGTTTTATATATGGAATTCAAATTCCCGAATGTGATATTAATAATTTAGTTAGTGAATAGCACTTTAGTAAATCGATGTGGTTTTAGTATGCGACAATGTGTACTCGACTTTAAGTGTACGCCTCTTTTCGGCTTAGTTTACATATATGAAAGTTTCTACTAGAAACAATCAATCAATCAATCCCAGGCGTACAATTTGGGATAGGGATAGGCAGTGACAACGGAGCTCCACTCACCACGATCCTTACACAACTCCCTTGCTTCCTTCATATCCACAATTCTCTTCATACAGGCTCTGTGGTTATGGGCACTAGGCAACCTAGATTTCTTGAGGATGTCTCCGATTTGGACGGAAAACACCCTCCTGGTTTATTGAGACTCGATATCTGAACTCGACTTGCCTAATAAGCAAGGGGAAGTCCAAGAGCGCCGAGAACTGATAATAAATCGATTCAGTAGGCTGCCTTAGTCACCATCAGTATGCCATGGTCCCCACACAACTCTCTTGCCTCCCTGACAACAATTTTCTTTTAGTTTGTAGTATATTAGCACCCTGCCCATAATTTCTCATCATCCCAAAGGTTTGTTGTTAGAGAATGCCTAATATGCATTAAACTCGCCTATGTACCTATTTTAAGTTTATGTTGGTGCAATAAAGGATTGAAATAAATAAAAACTCTATGGTTATGGACCCCTGTTTTATTCAAGAAGATTCTTGTTTTCTTGAGAAACGTATAATTTAACTTGAGTAATAGTATTGTACCTAAAAAGAACAAGAAATATATGAACAAAAGTAATGCAACTGTTGTCAGAAACTTCGCCGGATTCTTCTAGACGTTTCCTTTTATAAATAATGTCTTAATTGTAAGAGTTGTACCATCCCTCAAGTTTTAATTATTTATTTTAATTCTTCTAGTAGAAGTTTTCTTACATGTAAACAAGCCCTAAAGTGTATTTACAGTAAAACCGCATTGTACTCGTATTTGTGCGAGACAACTATTATTGTTGTGCAAATTGGTTTGTGTGGGAAAGAGATAGGTTGTTTTTTGTTGTTGCGTTCACATGTCGATTAACTTTTTTTATTGTCCAGAATTAGCGACCGAATGTTGTGCTTATTTTGGAATTACTTTTTTATTGTGACTCGACATACCCCGCTGGAGTGTGGTTCGTGTAGTGAGTAGTCCTAGTTGGAACCGGCAACTTACAAGCTGATCCCGAAACGCAACTATCACTTCACGGTCTATCGTATAATGCTATCGTATTATGTTAATAAAATTTAGTTTGATTAGTTTAATCATCGACATATTTTCAAAACCCTAAATATTATTTCCTTTGAAATAAAAAAATAAATCTCTTACTTAAAGAAATAAATTTGCTAATTTTTGTCATGAAAATCTGTAAAGGTCATAACTCACAATTTCGTAACTTTTCCTAAATGAATTATTTAAAAGTTTTGACGCGAGGGACGCATTTGTCGACGACTTTCGATTTCTTTTTATTGGCACTTTGTTGAAAATTTTGTTAAATATTTAAACTCCCTTTTTCCTATAGATAATATAGCGAAAAGAGCGAGAGATGATGACCATTAAAGTTCAGAAAAGTTATAAGGCGACCGTGGTGTATTGGCAGTGCAATGGTTACACAAACCGAGAGCACGAGTTCGAAACCACCCACCAGTACCAATGTATCTTTGATATATTTACTTTGGTTGTTCTGTTTAGCGTAAGCGCCGATGCGAACAATTCACTAAAAAGATTCACGAGGATTTCACTCAGACTTATTCAACTACCCACTTTTAGTATACGAGACCATTTCATTACTACTAGAGCAAGTTCGTTCAAAAAGGCGTGTCTCAACATTTAAGTAATTTTGTGAATAACCTACATGCATGCGGTTGCAGGCAGCATGTAAATTATTGACCAATGACAGCGGTGCACATATTTGTTTGTGGCAAACAAAACAATTTGCTGATATAACGTTCGATATTCAAATTGAGAGGACCAACCAACAATTTGTTTTAACTTGTTTGCTAGGCTACTGGCCAAGAAACGGTTCTACGTGACAATAAATTTTATATCTAACTTTCTACACGCAGTATTCAACTTTATGCTTAAAGGCAGGAAAGGCGAGAATGGTGTGTAGCGTATGTTGTCGTGTATTAACAATAGTGAGATATAGTTTGACAATGCCACACCTACTGGCCGTAGAATATGTTCCGTAAGCTTCTTCTTATTTTTGGGAATTGTGTTCCTTTTGGCAAGATGGAGAATTTCAACGGTCCGCCTGCATACTTTTAGAATAATAAATTTCGAATGTTTTTCCGTTAGTTCTGTTTACCTTTTTGTTTTTAGTTTGATTTTTTATTTCTTCAGTAAAAAAAATATTTTTTAAACCTGCATTAAACAACTTTAGTAATTGTAATATAGATACGAGCGTGCCACAATTATTACTGGAATGTACATTATTTCAAAGTAAAAGGAACAGATTTAAGTTACCAGATAGTACACGTGAGTGCTTGAAATTGGACAATTTTGTTTAACATTAAGTTTTATAAAGTGTATTGATTTTTATAACAAAATTTAAATAGTTTTTAGGTAATATAATGTTTTTAAATGTAGTCGCAAATAACCTCTTAGTTAAATAAGCGATTTTAAATAAATGAATTTACAAAAAAAAAATTTTGCTTGTTTAATTTACATATTGTAAATATAAACTTTTAATAAGTATATAAACATTTTATGTTTAATAAACTTTATAAGCAACCTGGCATAGTGGCAGCGACTGAGGCAACCGTAAACTACTTAAGGCAAGTCGAGGTCGGATGTCACTTCTCAGTAAAAAAATCTTTAAGGCTAAGAACTCACGGTGCGATTTTGTATCGGACCCGCAGCGGTTTCGGACTCTTTACGTTTTCTTTTTAAGTAACAAAATATTTATCTAGCCGCAGGTATTGAAAAGAACTGTATCGTAGATAAATTCCTAATTCAACTAAAGATATATAGATATAAAGATGTATGTATGTATATAACAACTGCAGCAGGATATGTCTTGATACCTACGAATTTTCGTATGCGATGTTGAATTATTGCGCATACGATTATATGCACTGCAGCCGTGGTTTTAAAGGACAATTTTGCGTGAATTTATTTCTTATGTACACAGTGTGCTGGCCACCTTAGTCTTCTATTGTTTGCCTTAATATATTGCTTCGGTCCATGAGTCTTTTGTGTAGGTAATATAGTGGCTTAAGATTTTGCTAATGGTGCTTGATAAGCGATTATGATGTTTATTCTTTGAGGCGTAGAGGTCTGTATTGTGTTTCCTTAGGTTTGGAATTTTTTATATGTATTTTTTGTTTTGATTTGAAAGGCATATTTCTATTTATTTATTTATTATTGAAGTCGGAGACTATCTTTGAAAAATCTGTTGTTTTATATACTCTTTATAAGAGCGGTAGGCAGATAGTGGTTGCATTTGCCCAGTCCGCCGATCCGGAGTAGTACAATCACTTACAAGTATACAGACCGTGAAGTTTTCATCACTTTGACAAGGATCGACGAAGGAATGCTTCAATGGTTTGGGAACATGGAAAGGATGAGTGAGAGTAGATTGACGAAAGAAATTTATAAACCTGATGCATCCACATCAGATGCGTTAAACGAGGCAGACCCAGAAGGATGTTTTCCGACCAAATCGGACACATCCTCATGAAAGCTGGATTGCCTAGTTGCTGGATTTTACAGTTGTCGGCACTCTTGGACCTCTTCTTGCATACTATCAGGCGGGTCTAGATCAGATGTCAAGTCACAATAAAAAAAAACATATTCATCTTTATACAAGCTCTACAGTTATGGGCACTAGGCAACTCAGCTTTCTTAAGAATGTTTGCTTTGGTGATATTTATTAAAAAAGCTAACATATCATATTGAGGTTATCTGTTAACACTCGTCTGTATATTTTGGCAACGCATACAATGTTGCCAAAATGGAAGTCGTGTGTCTTATTGTAACCTTACAACGGATGTTTGTAAGTGCTGTCAGAATTTATGATAAAGCACAGGGCCTCGACCAGGAACTTCTTATCCATTATTATTATTCCTAGCCTGTTTATTGTGCTATGAGATAGCAAAGGCTTACGACTCTTTGCTATCTCTCTTCACTCCCTTCTGTTTTATTGTGACTCGACTTATGACTGAACCCCGCTTGATGTTAAGCTGGAGTGTGGTCTGCAATCTGGAGTCCACTCAGTAGTGGACTTGGCCCATAATGCATCGGACATGCGACAGAGATGACCTGCCCAGACCCACTTCAGTTTGGCGGCTTTTTCAGCTACATCGGCAATTTGTGTTTTGAAGCGCAGTATAGTGTTACGAATTTTATCTGCAAGTTTAACACCCAAAATACTGCGTTCCATGGCTTTTTGACAAAGCCCGAGCCTGGACCTCTGGTAATCCGTCAAAGACCAAGTCTGTGCACCATAGGTGAGGGGGGAATGTATATGTCCATGAGCTTTCTTTTTAAGGAAAGTGGTAGACTGCCCTTCATGTATTTTTTCATGGACCAATAGTTCATCCAGGCATTTCATCCGCAAAAAAAAACCTACTTACGTTAAATAAAAAATATTCTACCAAAGCATTTACAATCGTAAATTTACGCAGATAAAAATAGAAACGTTTATTATTTCATGAACCCTGAAACGTTTTGAAATTCAATAAGGTGCAATTTAACAGACTACATACCCACTGGACGATACTTCATTATACATTGTTTTATTATTATGTGACATATGACAGCGCTCCGCCTGATGCTCCGCTATAGCTTGTCTAACTAAAAATGAAGCGCCCCTCAACTTTATTAGTTTATTTAAATGCGTAAATGCAAATATTTCTAGCAATACTACTATACTTTATCAGCGTGCTCCTCATTTTGTGTCTAACCAGCAACTGATTGACCAATTACAATTGCATTTTCGGTGTGTTGCATTCATATTCTATGTTTTCTCGTGTGCGCGAATGCATTCAGTAGTTCATTCAGTATTTTTCTATAGGTTTGTATATTGTGACTCGACATTTGAGTTGATTGGATATTGGAACACCAACGACTGATAAAAACAACTCATGAATAAACTCTCGTGACCACAATGGCTGCAAAGCTCTCGAAACGTCGGAATAATAAAAAAATGTAAAATCAATACCAAAATAAACGCGATAGGAAGCCACATAAAATTTGTTTAATTCATTAACCAATGTTCGCGCAAAATCTAAGAAAAAACGACTCAGTTCACGGTTGCCTCAGTCGCCGTCACTATACCGGCGAAAGGTATTCTTCACGTCTCGCTTGTCATCATCATCATGATTATCAGCCAGAAGGCGTCCACTGCTGAAGATAGACCTTTCCCTTAGAACGCCATTTCGAACGACAAGATGCCAGTTGCATCCACCGGTTATTCATGACTTTCACTATGTCGTCAGTCATCGCTTGTTAACTTCAGGGCAATACGACAGGTGTTGCCGCGTGTCGCGTGAATTCAAAGCCTATCTCCAGTTAACCAGTGCTCTCATTTGCATCGTCTAATAATTTGTGGACTGTGATTGGAATGCATCAGAAAACTTCTGACGTATTCGGTTCGCGGTTATGCGGATAAAATTTTCAGCAAAATCTGAAAGCCTGAAATGCGAGTCTAAACTTTACGCTAATCGATTTTAGTGTTTAACTAAAATACATTTATTTATTATTAATTCTTAAACTTCGGCTTTAAACTGTCGATAAAGCGATCCTTGACGCCTATTGATGCTAATCAGAGACGATAGAGAATCACTTTCCACGATCCTGACACAACTCCCTCGCTTCCTTCACATTAACAATTCTCTTTATACAAGCTCTACGATTATAGGTAATATTGCCTATTACCTATAATCCCAGCTTGCATGAGGATGTCTTTGATTTGGTCGAATTCTGTTCAACGCATCCATCCACAACATATTTATAAATTTCTTTCGTCAATCTACTTTCACTCATCCTTTCCACCTGCCTAAAACATTACTTACTGTAACTAATTTATAAATAACTTGATTATTTTATGTAAGTTTAATATATTTTATTCATAATTTGTAGCATTTATGAATGAATTCTTTCACAAAAAGATTTATGAATAATTTATATTGTTTTTATTAATACTTAATCTATAATTAAACGATTTGTGATATTAACTTGTTCTAACTTGTTCAGAAATCAAAAATATCAATCTACAATTGGTATTTTTTTCATTGTGACTTGACTTACAATGTGACAACCCGCTTGGATATCACTGATCTTATTCATTATTTTAATAAGATTTTAATATATGCTTCGATATTTTGGGCACATTCTAAGAACAAGTAAAAGTAGATAGACGAGGCAGAGCAACGAGGGTGATTTTCGACCAAATTGGAGACATCCTTAAGAAAGCTGGGTTGCCTAGTGCACATAACCGTAGAGCTTGTATGGAGAGAATTGTGGATGTGAGGGAAGTCAGGGAGTTGTGTCAGGATCATCATTTTCCCCTATACCTGTGGGAAAATGATGTGTCAATTTTATTGATCAATCAATCAAATTGTCACGGCTTTTTTCCACAGGTATATGCAGAGACAATAGAGCGCCACTTGACACAACTCCCTCGCTTCCTTAACATTCCCATTTCTCTTTAATTTCGAGCTTTTAATTCCGCGAGCTTGGTGAGAAACTCTACTTGGCGACGGGTGACCTTTTGAGTAGAGAATATCTCGTTCAAAGGGTCAGCCTCGCTGTTCAACGGGGGAACGCAGCGAGTGTCCTCGGCACACTACGCCCATCGAATACTAGTAATTTTTTTTATTAATTTTTAGTTTTTTATTAGTTTTTATATCTATTGTAATTGCTGACCTCTATTATTGTTATTATTGTTGTTAATAAAACTAGATATTGATTATACGAATGTAGTTCATAATATAATATAATATAATATAATATAATATAATATAATATAATATAATATAATATAATATAATATAATATAATATAATATAATATAATATAATATAATATAATATAATATATAAATAATATTTATTAATAATTTAAATATAATGTAGTTCATACGTAGTTACTCGCTTTCCTAGTAATTCTGCCACCCCTTTCGGGAATAAGTCTTGAATGATAATTTTACGCCAGCAACTCTTAAAGGGAAATAAAATTGAACAACAAATCACGAAAAATATTGAAAAGTCCCAACAGCTTTCTTATTTTAGGTAACGCTGAAAACGCCGCGGAAAAGCGAAAATTAAAAGAAATCAAAGGGACTTCGTTTTTTATGAAAAGTTTTTTGATTAACAAACAAAAGGGGACGAAGTTTTGGAAAAATATTGAAATTATAATTTTTCCTTGTTCTTGAGGCGTTTATTGTTTTTTAGGTACAAGTACTGTAGATCTTAAGATGCACTTTGGTTAGCTCACCAGACTGTTACGCGTAAAGTCCCGGGTTTGATTCCCGCTCGGGTAAATATTTTATAGCTTTATTTGTAATATTTAACAATTAGATTAAATAATACAATTAATCAATCAAATTGTCACGCCTTTCTCCCACAGGGTTAGGTAGAGACAATGGAGCGCCACGATTCTGACACAACTCCCTTGCTTCCTTCACATTCACAATTCTCTTCATACAAGCTCTATGATTATGGGCACTAGGCAACCTAGCTTTTTTGAGGATGTCTCCGATTTGGTCGAAAAAAGCCCTCTTGCGCTTGCCTTGTTTAACGCATCCATCCACATCAGATCTATAAATTTCTTTCGTCAATCTACTTTCACTCATCCTTCCCATGTGTCCAAACCATCAAAGCATTCCTTTGCCAATCCTTGTCACTACATCTTCTTTCAAACCACATCTATCACGCAATGTGCTATTCCTTATTCTATCCGCTATCGTCACTCCACATACACTCCTTAATGACCGCATTTCTACAGCGTTAATTCTACTTTCATGCTTCTTTTAATATTTTTAATATTTAATAATAAGATTGTCTCTGCCTATTCCCGTGGGAAAAAGGCGTGATAATTTGATTGATTGATTGATTGAATATTACAAAAATGTGTAAATAAAAAAAGAGGCGGAAATTGTCACGCCTTTCTCTAGGCGTGTCTATTTAATCACTAATAAATTATAATTATAATAAATTATAATTTAAATAAGTATCAAACCGGTATCACGAAAGTAAAACTATTTTTTATCAAACTTGACATCTTACCTCGACTTGCCTTATGTTGAAGAGTGCCGATGACAGAAAAAAATAATTAAACTGCCTTAGTTCCAGTCACTATGTCGGCCAAAATATATTATTTATACATTATAGGTGTATATAAAAATTTAGTGTTGTGCCATAACGTATTGCACTATCGACGTTGGCCTATCGCCATCTTTCCACTCAGTCTAATGCAAGGGTTCATCCCAACTAGCTGTTACATCTCGCACGAAATTTATTTTAATTGTATTTATTCATTGTGTCAGGATCGTGGCAAGTGGCGCGCCATTGTCTCTGCCTATCCCTATTTGATCGATTTATTTATTACTATATATATAACAAATAGATAAATACATACACACCCTTATTTTCCTATTGCGTCTAGACACTAGACGTATGGCTAGTCATTGTATGGTGGTGAATTACCTCCAAGTAGAGCCAGTACGCATAAGCTGGCTTAATTGCAACCAGCAACTTACAAGCTAATTTAGTTGCGTCACGGTCTATAGTGTATACTTGAAAGTGGCGGCACTATCCCGGATCGATAGACTGGGCAATTGACAACTATTCATAATTATCCTTTTATGAATTTACTTACAAAATAAATTTATTATTTCAGTTAGGGGAATTGTTATTTAAGGTAAAATATGTAACTCTTTAAAATATATAAAATACATTATCTTAAAGAACACTTTCCAAGAATGGGAAGATTATTTTAAAATCAATAACCAAAATAAACGCGATAGTAAGCCGCATAAAATTTAATTAATTATTATGTATTATTTTTATGTATTATTTATTTATAATAAAGAATAATACGATTCCCTAAAATTGCTGTCTGTCTTTTTTGTATGAGATTGTCATAAGATCACTAATAAGATAATGACTTCCTTAAAAAAATGAAGTAGTAAAGTCGCACAAATCGTGCGAGTTAATAAAAAAATCACAGCAAAAGATACAATAACCCTAATGCTTGAGCCACGCCTCTCAGCTCACTGCTTACGATATATCGATACTTAAGTTGCTAGTGTTGTAAATTTATAGATTTTCTTGAACGGTCGTAAGGTATTCGATAAATTAAATTAAAACGTTATACTGGATAAATTAGTATAGGAAAAAAAATCACGAGGCAGTGATGCCCATTTTGGCCAGCCGGGGTAGTACCACCACTTACAAGTATACAGACCGGCATAGTGTATATGACTGCTACTCGCAGTTAATTAACTGTAGTAGCAGTCACTTCTATTACTGAACCTCACTCCAGCTTTACATCAGGCATATTATGTTGATTTATAATTAAAAAACATCAGTTAATTGTATACTTAACGAGCGACCACCCGGACTGTTTTTCCTATTGATAAGCATGTATTTCCTATCTTTCCCAGTGATAAGCAAAAGAAGGTCCAAAAGTAACGACAACTGAAAAACCGAGTTAATTCACGGCTGCCTCAGTCGCCGTCACTATGCTGGCCAAAGGTGATTCTTCACGCATTCAAGGTCATAGGATGGAGAGAACACATAGCCTGGCAAAGCATTTCACTTGTCGATTGTTCTACAAAGAAAAGACGCACCGAACTTATTAGTTTGACTGCCGATTCGAATTATACATAGTTGCAATTGTTGGGCACAGCAACAGCGTCGAATAGTGTGCCAACCTGTTGGGGTCATTTTTCGACAAAAGCTGATCCTAATCTATTGCCACATCACTTTCTTTATTTATGTATTCACGAAATTAATAACCATATAAAAGTTATATGACAAAAAAATATTTACATTTAATTTTTCATTTCATTTCAATATATGCTCCACTTTGCAGTTAAGACCGTTTCAAATTAAAGTGCCTCATTATGTATTTATTTTATATAATTTTTATCATATTTCAATGCATATTTTATTACTGTATTAAAATTAGTATAAATTACGCGTGAATACTGAATAATACATTGAATATTTAACCAAAGTAGAACAATATTTATAGAAGATTATAATTAAACAATAAATTTAAACTAAAATCTAATGACGTCACATCAGAGATAGTCCCAAGGAGTTGAATAGTTTGAATAGCATTCGAATATGCAAAATAAAAGACAAAATTAAAACGTTTAAATAAATAATACTAGAGTCTAGATCATTTGTATAGTAATTGTGCATTCATCACTCTGGCCACCTATTGCCGTAATTTAGTTCTTTTTGCATTCGAATACAGTAAATCGAAGTCAGATGGATACTAATATTTATTTCTGTGCTTAAAGTGATTGACTTTAAATTGTTAGATGTATATTATTTATTATAAATATGCAGTTGCCTCTATAAAACATTGTAAGGAAAATACTCTATTCAAAAGCACACATGAAAGAAAAATCACTGCTTAAAATGGAATATTTTTATCGATAAATTTGCACGTCACTAGTGCATGTTGCTGTTGTCAGACGCACGCCAAACCCCATTCGTTGTAAACTCAAGTGAACTGTACATTGCTGTCGATTGCTACTTATAAGTAAAATATCGACATTTTATAAAATCATTGCACAGCACTATTTCATTTTTGTATTGTGTTCACTTTTATTTTGTGAAATGATTGCGATCAAAATCAATCAAATTGTCACGCCTTTTTCCCACAGAGATAGACAGAGACAATGGAGCGCCACTTACCACGATACATAACTCCCTTGCTTCCTTCACATCCACAATTCTCTTCATACAGGCTCTGTGGTTATGGGCACTAGGCAACCTAGCTTTCTTGAGGATGTCTCTGATTTGGTCGAAAAACACCCTCCTGGGCCTGCCTTGTTTAACGCATCCGTCCACATCAGATTTATAAATTATTGAAATTATTTAGTTATTGAAAAACTTAATGCACATGTATAAAGGCGGTCTTAATGCCAAAGGCATTCTTTGTCAGTTCAACTTTGATCCAAGTCCAGCTTTGGTAGCCCTGTTTCTATGATACTCGTATAAGCACGTTTAGTATCTAGCTTTTTTTATTATTGTGACTTGACAAATGACAGCACCCCGCTTGATGTTAAGCCGAAGTGTGGTACATGAATGAATGTCACTGCTACTACAATTCAATAACTGTGAGTAGCAACCACATCCACCATGCCGGCCTAGTTGGAACCGGCAACTTACAAGCTGATCCCGAAACGTGACCAAATCACTTCACGGTCTGTATACTTGTAAGTGGTGGTACTAGCCCGGATCGGCAGACTGGGTACTGACTGCATACCACTTTTTAAAAACTTAGTATAGAAAAATAAAAAAAACTCGTGTAGATTTGTTAAACTGCTCCTAAGTTTAAGGAAGGTTTCAGCGAGGATTTTGGGATTTATCGCTGTCTCTTTTATTTGTTACAGACATGATTTAGTGTATGAAAAATGTTTGATCTAGAATTAGAGTTTTATTTTTTTAATGTGGCTCCATATTATGACAGCACCCTGCCTGATGTCAAGCTGGAGTGCGGTCCATAAATGAAGGTGGCCGCTACTATAATAACTGTAAATAGCAGTCACATCCAGTATGCCGACCTAGTTGGAACCGACAACTTACAAACTGATTTCGAAAGGCAAAAGTTACTTTACGGTCTGTATACTTGTAAGTGATCGACAGACTAGGTACCACTGCCTACCACTCTTTGACAACTAGACTTAGAATATTTGCTGTGACCGGGAATCCAACTCGGGACTTCCGCATAACGGACAGGTGTGCTTACTACTACGCCACGCCAGTCACCAAATGTGATATAAGATAAGTAACACGACCTACTAAAGTATTTATGTACAGTCAGCATCAGATATATGTGAGCACGCAATATGATCAAAAGTATCTATACATTCAGAGTGGTCATAAATATCTACACACATTAGTTGTCATATTAATGTGAGCATTCAATGCGTCAAATATATCTATACAGTCATAAAATATGTAATATTTAAAACAAATTTACTGAGTATTTTCTGTAAAATCAATTTATTTTCTGTAAAAAAGTAAATTGTAAAATCAAAACCAAAATAAACGCGATAGTAAGCCGCATAAAATTTGTTTAATTCATTAAATTTACTGAATTTCTGTTGATATATTTTTGACAAGTGAGTGTGTAGATATTTTTGACTAACTGAATGTATAGATATTTTTGATCACATTGCGTGCTCACATATATCTGATGCTGACTGTACGTATAAAAGTAAAATTGTGTATACGAGTATGTATTAATTAATGTACTTATATATTATATTCTAACAGCCGGTTGTACCAAAAATTATAATTTACGATTTTGTAAAAAGCATCGTATAAGTAAAAGAAAAAAGAATAGTTGGTTGCACCACTCTTTAACTTCACATTTTACATTTACGTTTAACGGATATTTATACAGAGCCAAAGGACATCATTCATTTTGGGTTTGTATGTACTACTTTGTTATTTATAATGATAAAAACAAATATAAATGGTAGTTTCGATATAAAATTATTAACAACCTAATTCACGATTTCGTAATAGTAAACGTAATGGAATAAGTATAAAGTAAAACTAAATTCGTAAATTGAAACTTTTTTGGTACAACCGGCTGTATATGTATCTACTAGTGTTATTTATTTGCCGCTGCCCGCCGGTGTGTCGTTGTGTTTTATTTTGTGTATTTGCCGCTGCCCGCAAGCGGACAGCGGTTGTGTCGCGTCTTCGATTGTCGTATTTGCTGGTATCCTTGTTTCGGAGTGCATCGGTGTTCATATACAGAGGCGACAGAGTATAATTTCATTGATTTTCATCATTTTACAGTTTTTCCTAATTTTCACCCCTAAGATGACTTTTGCTGTCAAAGTCATGTATGGGGCGTTTGTCAAACGTGGTAAGGTTTGTATGGAGAGACTGTCAAAATTATTGTAAACTGTCAACTTTATCCGTTATGTCTCAAAAATTGAGAAAAAAAAAATAAAATTACATTTTTTTACATGACAGCTAAATTTGACAGTTGACAGGAATTTTGACAGCTGTTTTACAGGTACTGCCACGTATTAAACAAATGCGCTATACATGACACTTACGTTGGAGGCCTTTGAAGGGGTCAAAATGAACAAAATTTGTAGGGAAAAACCCGAAAAACGATTAGTTTGATAGCAACGCAGCCGTCGAGAAAATCGAAATTTCGAGTTTTTACGCTCTATAAGCGCTTCAGTGGGAACACGTAGACGTCAAAATCATTTCTCTAACTTGACAGTTGTCGGAGAATAACCCCTGTATGTTTGTGAATCGAAAAAGTCCGATTTCGCCAACTTTTTCTGATTTCGTCAAAGTTTTTTTTTTCGCATATTAAATGATGTTCGACGAATAATCGATTGCGCGAATAAAAATTCCGTCAGCGGGCAACGGATCAGGGAGTAAAAAAAATATTGACAGGTAAAAATGTCAAATGTCAAAATTTGCGATTTTGTCCAAGATCATCTAAACTTTGTCTACAACTCTCCCATACATGTCAAAACTGTCAGAGCACTCCTTCTGGGTAAACTACTCTACACTTCCGTACATCGGTACATCGGTACATCGGTAGGTGAGTCACGCAAGCAGCTTTATATTTTATGTATCTATTTATTTACTTTTTTTAAACATCCTTACGAAAGCTGAGTTGCCTAGTATAAATAATTGTAGAGCTTCAATGAAGAGCATTGTGGATGTGAGGAAAGCGAGTGAGTCATGTCGGGATCGTAGCAAGTGGCTCCATTGTGTCTGCCCATCCCTATGGGAGTAGGGCGTGACAATTTGATTGGTTGATTAATTTTACATTTTTTCTCAACTCATGGTACACGGTGTTTTACACGGATGTTTCTACCCGTTTCTAATGAAGTGATCCTTTTTTTTTTATTGTGACTCGACATATGACAGCACCCCGCTTGATGTTAGGCCAAAGTGTGGTCCATGAATGAATGTCACTGCTACTACAATTCAATAACTGTGAGTAGCAATCACATCCACTATGCCGGCCTAGATGGAACCGGCAACTTAGCTGATCCCGAAACGTGACCTAATCACTTCACGGTCTGTATGCTTGTAAGTGGTGGTACTACCCCGGATCGGCAGACTGGGTACCACTGCCTACCACTCTTTGATAACCAGACCCGAAGCAAATATCCATCTCTTTTTTTATTTATTAACAAATATTTGCAATATTTAATACTATTAAATATTACAAATAAAAGCTATGAAACAAATATTTGCTCCGACCGGGGATCGCACCCGGGACTTTACGCGCAACAAACTAGTCGCTAAACCGTTCGTCCACGCCTGTCGTCCATGCAGCAAAGTAGGGTTAATAAACAAATAAATAAGAGAGAGAGAGAGAGGGACATATCTCAGGTTTTAAATAAGATTAAAATCTCATAACATTAAAATTAAATATAAATTCAATTTGTTATTTCTTAAACAGATTAAAGTTATTTTGTTTGTATTCTGTTGTTCGGGCTAGCCATAACTCGTCTCTCTACAGAGTGTTGCATCTAATTAGAACGCTGCAGCTAAAACACATTCTGTATATGTATTATATAAATTTTACTATACATGTAGCTTTAAAGCAGAATCGTAGCGTGCCTTGGCGGGGCCCCGTATAAAAATTTGTTCGGGGACTTTAGAAGTGGTAAATTTCTCACAAAAGAAAAAAAACTCATTATTTTTTTTTGCCTAAGCACGTTGGGGGCCCTGTATAATTAATACGGCAGATACGGCGGAAGCTACGCCCCAGCTTTAAAGAGAGGTATTACCACCACTTATAAATGTACACTGTGTATAAGTATTGGGTATTGACGAAACAGATTTGTAAATTAAGCATAAATTGAGCACGATTAATATAGATATTCGATTAAATAGATGGTAGTATTTTTTTTATTTTTGAACCATGATTTCTTGGTTTGTCTGGCCATTTCATTACCTCTAACTCTAGACGATATAGATTTTCAATACATATGTCGCCTTTTAAAGAAATAATACTGTATGAGAATATACTTGTAAGTGGTGGTACTACCTCGAATCGCTGCCTACCCCTGTATGATGTAAAAATCTGTATTATTTTTTAATATTAAATAATAAATAAGCATTTTTTTATTTATTTTACATTTCTATACTAAGCTACTAAAGTGCTTGTATCATAGAGACAAGACAACCAAAGTAAAATATACCAAAGATACATTGGTACCGGTACCGGTGGTCTCGAACTCGTGCTCTCGGTTTGCGTAACAATTGCACTGCCACTACACTACGGTCGCCTAAATGATAGGATTCTCTCTGTGTATACGTCGGACTGGGCTCCACTGTCTACCACCTTGAGATGTAAAAATCCAACCTACTTAGCTGTATTATTTTTTCATAAAAAATGAATAAATAATTATTTAAATTATAACTTCCGTAGCGAACTTTACTAATAAAATGTAGCGCATATAATTGTCAGGGGACGTATGTTGCGGTCCGGCTCCGTGTGTGTGACTTGCCATATGGCTCAATGGTCCTCTACTATGAGTACTTTTGACAACAGGCGTGACCAGTGGCGTGCGGTCTAAATAGTCATAAAGACTGTGCCTACTCGTATAAAACTGTATTATTTATTTATTTATTTTGTTACTAAATAATACATAATTAGTATAAATTCAATATATCAATCAATATTTAATTGCAAAAATAATAAGCGCCTGAATATAAAATCCATTACGACGCGCAAAGGTTCCCCTGATAACACACAATAATAAGGCGCTTATTAAATATTCAACGTCCAGTTTTTGTTAGACCGAATTAAAAAAGGTCTCAAATCCACGCACACTAACGCAATGTCTTGTCTTAGTGTGACGCCGGTGTTGTCAATCGTATAGAACAGACCGACCATGTGTGCGTGAATTTGAGATTCGGTCTCTAGTATAACGATACCAAATTGAATGGCTTCTTATTTTATTTGTTCTTTTTTTGCTTGTTTTATATGCAATTGGTTGTGTTATACCGATTGGTGTTTTTATTATTTCGTTCTGCAATTTCTTTTTTTTGTTTTGACAGAAGTTTGTGTATTTATTGTTTGCTTGAGTTTATTAGTTAAATAGTAGAGTGTAATATTGGAATTAATTAATTGCTTAGGATTTTATTTGGTAAAAAAAGAAATTTAAAAAATGTTTTTACCTGTGAATAAAAGATACGAAGGTTATGTTATAAATTAATTAGGTTATTATTTGTATTTTGTAATATCATTTATAATGAAGTCTTTATTGAGGGTTATCTTGTGCAGATGTTACTTGGTATGAATATATATTTAATATAGTTTTAATTATGTACAAAAGATTTTTCGAAAACGATTTGAGCATCCGCAAATGTATATTGTAAAATTCACAGAATACTATTATATTATACTATAATATAAGGTTTATATTTAGTATAGAACAAAATAGAATGTCTTTTTTGCCTACCCTGTCTCTAAAGCCACCGCACGCCACTGGGCGTGACCAATTGGTTGGCACACCTGTCGGACCAGTCGGAGCAAATATTTGTTCCATAGCTTTTATTAGTAATAATTAATAATAATAGTTTGAAAGAAGATGTAGTGACAAGGATTGACAAAGGGATGCTGCGATGGTTTGGGCACAAAGAAAGGATGAGTGAAAGTAGATTAACGAAAACAATTTATAGATCTGATGCGAATGGATGCGTTGAACGAGACAGGCCCAGGAGGGTGTTTTCCGATCAAATCGAAGACATCCTTAAGAAAGCTGGGTTACCTAGTGCCCATAACCATAGAGCGAGGGAGTTGTGTGAGGATCGTGGCAATAGGTGCGCAATTGTCTCTGCATATTCCCGTGGGAAAGAGGCGTGCCAATTTGATTGATTGATTGATAATAGTTCAATAAAATATTACAAGTATTCGTTAATTAAAAAAAAGATATATTCTCCGGGTACGGTTTACAAAGAATGGTAGTAGTTAGTTTAAAGTTATACAGACCATGAAGTGAAAAATCACCACAAAGTAAGCAGGAATAATTGTCAAAATGTTACATCCAATGATTTCTTTTTTATTGTGACTCGACATATGACAGCACCTCGCTTGATGTTAAGCCAAAGTGTGGTCCATGAATGAATGTCACTGCTAATACAATTCAATAACTGTGAGTAGCAATCACATCCACTATGCCGACCTAGATGGAACCGGCAACTTACAAGCTGATCCCGAAACGTGACCAAATCACTTCACGGTCTGTATACTTGTAAGTGGTGGTACTACCCCGGATCGGCAGACTGGGTACCACAGCCTACCACTCTTAAAACAAGAAACACTGATTAAACAAGAAAGAAGAATGCGGCTTGCTCATTGGTCCTTTAGCTGTCTTTTAGTCCAAAAATTATACTTGAATTTGGCATCATATATTATGAACTAATTAAAATTTTAAAAATGGCTATTAGAAGAATCAAATTGCTGTTTATTATAGTGGCAATAAAGAAGGACAATTTGCTCTTTCAAACGTGATTATTAATTTATACAAAACTTAATGAACGTTCAAATCAAAACGGCCACCATAGCGTGCCGCTGGTATAATCATAGAAAACTCTACTCTATGACAAACGCAATACGATTTATAATTGTATGAATATATTTACTAGTGTAACGTCACAGTTGACTATACAAACTCGTGATGCAGGCACAAAAGATGTAATGTGCCAAAATATATAGCTATGAAACAGGTCAGCTGTGACCTAACCTCTTATTAAGTGCCTTAACTATACCTTATATAGAGTTTAGGAGTTCTAATTTTGAATTCATTTTACATATATATAAGTAAATGTAAAATTTTATTTATACTATTATAAAAATATTATAATAATCAAATAGGTGACCGTGGTGTAGTAGTAATAGTAACCATTACGCAAACCGAGAGCACGGGTTCAAACCACTTGCGATACCAATGTATTTTTAACCGACTTCAAAAAAGGAGGAGGTTCTCAATTCGACCAGTATGTTTTTTTTTATGTTTGTTACCTCAAAACTTTTGACTGGTTGAACCGATTTTATTGATTCTTTTTTATTCGATAGCTGATTCTTCCCGTTTGGTCCCATTTTAATTTGGTCCAGTTCTGATAATGGCATCCATGAGAAAATCATATAAGTCTTAAATTTTCAACATTCTAATTTATGTTTGTTGGCGGATAACTTCGTTGTTTATGAACCGATTTTGATAATTCTTTTTTTTTTAAAGAAGATATTTCAAAGGTGGTCCCATGATAAAGAAATCAGGGTTTAACCAACCTAAAATGACTGTATATATCTTTTTTATGTTTGTTCGCGGATAACTTTGTTGTTTATGAACCGATTTTGATGATAAGGGAATCAAAGTTTAACAGACTTCAAAAAAAGAGGAAGTTTCTCAATTCAGCCGTTTATATTCGTTGTTAATGAACCGATTTTGATTATTCTTTTTTTGTTGGAAAGAAGATATTTCAAAGGTGGTTCCATGATAAGAAAATCAGGGTTTGATGATGGCAGACCAGAGAAATCGAGGGGATCTTCATCGTAGGGGCGACTAGTGTGTTTGTTAAGTTTTTTTTATTATGTCTAATCGTTTCCGTCTATCATTTTCCGTCTGAAGTAACCGTCTTCTCTTCATTCGAGAAGCATCTTTGCTCGGTCTAACCATCACTTAAAATCGTAAAATAAAATAATTTCTAACAAAAAAAAAACGACTTCAAATAGTAAACTAAATAGCAAAAAATAAATTTTCTTCGCACAAAGTAATACGTATTTTCATTTAGTTAAATAGAAGTGATTAAATAATTACTTTATAATTTTAGAGTCGGTGCCAAGTCAATGCTACAACAACCTTACTACTATATCAAATTACTAAGTACACACAATATTATTAAATATTCTTATAAAAATATAAGAATCGGTACCTACTAACTATCAAAGTAACTTTTTTATTATTATGTACCTAAATACTGGCTTACAAACTACTAGTAGATGAAAACGAATTATGAAAGGACACTGAATACAACTTAGACATATAGTAGCTATTTACATAACAAATGTACTCAAGATATCAATGTTGAAATAAATCAAAAGAATTTACTAAAATGAAATACTCAAAATGGAATCCAATGGCATTTAAATATGAAAAACTATCCAATACTTATAATAATAGCATGAACGTATTAAATTTTAAAAAATCACAAAACCTGTTAGCAAAACCAAAACAAGGATAATAAGGAAGCACTGATAATTACCACAGAACAGATATTTCGTGATAATTACCTACTAATATTATCGTCAGTTGTTAGAAAGATTCATCTATACACAGTTATTGTTTTACTTGGCACCGACTTTAAAATTATAAAATAATTATTTAATCATTTCTATTTAACTAAATGAAAATACGTATTACTTTGTGCGAAGAAAATTTATTTTTTGCTTTTTAGTTTACTATTTGAAGTCGGTTTTTTTTTTGTTAGAAATTATTTTTTAATATTATGTACTTTGGTTGTCCGTTTCTATGATACAAGCACTTTAGTAGCTTTTGTTGTGACACGACATTGACCATGACCTGTCTGATGATAAGCAAGAGGAGATCCACGAGTGACGACAACTGAAACAACCGAGTTAGTTCACGGATGTCACTATGCCGGCCAAAGGTGCTTCTTCATGCATCGTTTGAAGGATCCAAGGTTAAAAGAGATAAGTGGAATGCTTTGTCAGCCCATGTGTTCTCTATATAGGGCCAAGGTTAAAGAGCTCCTCGGAACATTCTCCGTGGTATAGGCGATAGAGGGCATACAGAGCCGCCATGTCTCTGTATAGTTATGCAATTTATGAACTATTATATACAAAATGAATAAAACCTATTTTAATCATAATTATTACACATTTTAATCCTTTCTCACCAATACCAATATACGTAAAAAACGTAATATAAGTATGTAAGTACATATATACGTTTGCGGGGAACAGAACGCGACACGTTATCTAAGTCAGGACATCCTTATCGCGATTAATTAATTCGCAACAGAGTGGAGTATGCATCAGATAGTAACGCCACATCGTTAGGGTTGATACACGTTTGCTGTTTTAACTCGCACGGTTTATTAATTTCGCCCTGTGAGTTGGTAAATGTTTTTATATCTATTCTATTTCGTTTTTGAAACATTACAAATAAACTTAACAGTGTACAATCAAATGCCTGATTATTTCATATACTAATCAATCAAATTAAATTGTCACGCGATTACCACTTACACGATCCTTACACAACTTTCTTGCTTCCTTCACATCCACAATTCTCTTCATACAGGCTCTGTGGTTATGGGCACTACGCAACCTAGCTATATACTAACTACTATCAATCAATCAGATTGTCACCCCTTTTTACCACAGGGATAGGCAGAGACAATGGAGCGCCACTTGCCACGATCCTTACACAACTCCCTCGCTACTTTCACTAACTACTACTATAATACAAAATAATTAAATTAATTGTAATAGCAAAATTATTTTCAATCAAATTTTCTCGAAAATTATTGTCGAATTCTTTTTATTATCAAATATTTTATTGTCATCTTGTGACAGCTGTAATGTGAATTAGTCGCGTTTTGATTTTGACGTACCGGTTACAACTGAGCCGCCTAATGGATGCGACTAATATTTTTGCAATTATCTGACTACAGTAGCAGTCGCCTTTATTATTGAACCGCTTTCTATTTCAACACCAGCAGGGAGCTTTCATATGTCGAACCACAATAATAAAAGAGATATCAGTGTCCTATGTAGGTGAATAAGCTAATTTATTGGTTAAATAAATAAATATATTATTATTATTATTGTACCTATTTTTATGATAGGGAAAAAAATATTTTTTGACAAACAACTTTTTTTATTTTTGTAAAATATATACGAGTAATTTGTTAATAAAAAGTATCCTATGTTACTTCTGATTCTTCCGAGAATATGTGTACAAAGTTTCATGATGATCGGTTGAGTAGTTTTCGCGTAAAAGCGTAACAAACAAACGGACATTCACATTTATAATAATAGTAGTGTATAATAATAATATAAAAAAATGCATTTTGTGAGACCATATCGTATCGTAACGTATGCGAACAAACGCACTATGAAAATCGGATGCCTCCTTACGTGCGTGCGTTTTAATTATATGGCTATAGGAGAATATATACATATCTATGTCTTTATACAATATATGTATATGTACATATACAATATATGTGTATGTATATGTTCATTACACGTATGTATTAGTAAGTAGTATAGAAATCATGTATTAGTTATATGATGGTTTAGTTTTTTTTATTTTTTTTTTATTGTGACACGACATCTGACCTCGACTCGCCTGATGATAAGCAAGAGGAGGTCCAAGAGTGACGACGACTGGAACAACCGAGTCAGTTCCCGGCTGCCCCAGCCGCCGCCACTATGTCGGCCTAAGGTGCTTCTTCACGCATCGCTTGAAGGATCCAAGGTCATAGGATGGAGAGAACAGTCTCTTTTTCCTTTATTTTTTGCACCTACGTAAATATTTTTCTCTTGACCCCACGGTAGACTGGCAGAGAATGCCTAAGGTCATTAAGTTCATCTAAAGGATTAATTAAAAAATCTAAAATAAAAAAAATGAAAATTTAATCCGACTAAACCTCGCTAAACGAAACTAACCCCATCGTTAGGGATGTGTGGTTATCGATAAAGGAAGCGTCGATGTTGATAGTTTGTCATTCAATATTCGGCTTTAATGCAAGTATTGAAGAATCAAAATTGAATTTGGGTTTTGAAGTTAGGTTTCAACGGTACTCGAAATATGGTATAATGTGATTTTAACGAAACTAATAAAATCTATCTACAAACTATAAGTAAAGTGTTTTAAATCTACCTTAGGCTGGTGTTTTGGAGTATCGTACGTAATAATTTACTCGAATGTGTTCTGCGCTTCTTTATTAGGGAAAATATATATTTTTTTAATTCTTACTGAACAAAATCAAGGCAGCCTAAAAATCGTCTCTCCTCCCTCCCACAGGGATAGGCAGAGACATTAGAGCGATGCCTATGCCTTGGATGCCTATCCCTGTGGGAGGGAGGCGAGACAATGTAGCGCCACTTGCCATGATCCTGACACAACTCTCTCGCTGCCCTCACATTCACAATTCTCTTCATACACGCTCTATGGTTATGTGCACTAGGCAACCCAGCTTATATAACTATTATAATTTAATTTAATTTATGAACTATTATATAAAAAATGAATAAAGCCTATTTTAAAAGCCTATTAGCTTTCTTGAGGATGTGTCCGATTTGGTCGGAAAACACCCTCCTGAGCCTGCCTTGTTTAACGCATCCATCTACTACAGATACTAAATTCTTTTTTGTCAATTATGCCCAAACCATCGTAGCATTACTTTGTCAATCCTTGTAACTACATCTTTTTTCAAATCACAATTTTCGCGCACTATGTTATTACTTATTCTATCCGCTATCGTCAATCCTTAATGACCACATTTCTACAGCGTTAATTGTACTCCCATGCTTCTTCTGCTTCACCCAACATTCACGACTGAATGCCGACCACTGTAAGAACCAAGTCAGTTCACGGTTGTCCCAGTCGCCGTCAATATGCCGGCCAAAGAAATAAATGAATAATTTATTAGCATTGCCTTAGACCACTTACTCTGTGTTCAGATTCTACGATGGCTCCGGAAAAGCGTATGACGAGAAGAAGTTCACAAGAAACTCGTCAATTGTAGCCTGTACATATAAAACTAAATTTTAATTCAAAGCTTTACAACATATCTATACTCAGCTTCAAACTTGCTTCTATTATAAAAAAGGACGACCACGGTATATCAAAGATACAATGATACCGGCAAGTGGTTTTAAACAGGTAGATATTTGGTTAAACCTGTCAACATTTTGACATAAAAAACAACCGTTTAGTAGTTTTATAGTAAATATATGGCGCTATTACCACAGTTTTAAAGAGTGGTAGGCAGTGGTGCTCAGTCTGCCAATCCAGTGTAGTACCAGTGTACAGACCGTAAAGTAGCGGCGACCGTGGTGGAGTGGCAGTGCAATGGCTACGTAAGCCGAGTGGCACGGGTTTGAAACCACTCGCCGGTACCAATGTATCTTTGATATATGTACTTTGGTTGTCCTGTTTCTATGATACAAGCTCTTTAGTAGCTTAGTATGGAAACGTATAATAATAAAAAATAAAATACTGAAATCAAAAGTGACTAAGTCGCGTTTCGGGATTAGCTTGTAAGTTGAATTTCCATTGATATTGTCGACAATTTTCGTGTCAAACTTTGGCAGTGAATGGGTTAAAGGAACTGTGTTTAAATCAATATTATTTTTGTTTTGTCATTATTCGCTGAAATTCTCTCAACGTTGTAATTTCAGGAATTATATCTCGTACGCTCCGATATTTTGGGACAAATTACAGACTATATTTGGCTGCCTCATTTCAAAAGATAATAAATAATAATTAAAAGTTAATACCAGAGTACATAACAAAAACTGCCCAGACATTTAATCAATTTATTTTTTTATTTTATTGTTACACGACATCTGACCTCGACCCGCCTGATAATAAGTAAAAGGAGGTCCAAGAATAACAATGATAAAAAAACTGAGTTAGTTCACGGCTGCCTCAGTCGCCATCACTATGCCGGCCAAATCGTCAAGTTAAGTTAAGTCAAGATTTAAACGTAATACGAATATGATTGACTTACAATACCGTCCTAGTTGAAACCAGCGACTTTCAAGCTGATTACGAAACGCTGAAAATTGTACGGTCTGTAATTGGTGGTAAGTGGTACCAGTAGCGAGTAGTTGAATTAAAAGGCCCTAGATGGTCAGACTGGGTACCACTGCCTATCACTCTTTGATAACCAGACCCGAAGCAAATATCAGCCTCTTGAACTGATACTTTACGGATGGACTTTACGAACAGACTTTACTCTTAAAAGAGGTGGTACTACTCCGAAACGGCAGACAGGGCAAATGACCACAATTGTCTGCCTACCACTCTTAAATAAATCATATTAATATTTATATCCCTGAATAGCTATATTGTATTAGTTGGATTAACTCTGTAATGTACAATTTTCTGTTAAAATAAATAAATAAATAGAAAAAGTAGCAGTGTATTGGTTACGCAAATCGAGAGCACAGGCTCTAAACCACTTGCTGATACCAATGTATCTTTGATACATGTGCTTTGGTTGTTCTGTTTCTATGATACAAGTACTTGATTTTCTTAATATAGAAATATATAAAAAATAGTTATATGATTGACTTTTCAATTATACTCGGATGCCTTAGTGTGTTTTTAATTATTACTGCCCATAGAGTTGTTGTCTCAATAATTACTCATCGAAATTTTCTTTGTAAATATAATAAAATGACTGATTGAATTATTTCTGATTTTACTCCATGTATTTCAGTAATAAAAGTACATAATATAATTACCTTCTATATTATATTACTATGTCAAACAATAAAATACCTATTGAATTTCTTTCTGAAATAATTATTAACATGAAAAATGAATAATAAAACAATTTTTTTGCGGCGTACTATCGCGTTTATTTTGTTTATATTTTACTTTTTTAAAATATTCCGACTTTTCGAGAGCTTTGCAGCCATCGGGGTCACGAAGAAACGACAGTAAGCTTTATAAAACTACGCAAAAAAAATTGGATTCTTTATCGTAGATATCCTCAAGAAAGCTGGGTTGTCTTGTGCCCATAACCGTAGAGCTTGTATGAAGAGAATTGTAGATGTGAAGGAAGCGAGGGAGTTGTGTCAGGATCGTGGGAAGTGGCGTTTTTATTGTCTCTGCCTATCCCAGTGGAAATTTATTATGCCAGCGACATTTAGCATAAAAAATATTATCACAGCAAAATGTTTGTAACGTTTTTGTCAGGTCCTACAACCCCACTCCCCTCTCCGAAACCGCCATAGTTTTTTCTGTCACTATTTTTTCTAATAAGTAAGATCTGGATGCTGCGACTAAGCGTTGCTTGCTTTCCCGAATTTCCACCCCCTCTATCTTAAAAATGGCTGCTCTGCCGCAATATCGTATCAGGGTATTTGCCACACGGCAGACAGGATTCATAGATTTTCTGACGCGTCATATTCTATATATATCCTGTATTTTTAAAACATTCAAAATCCCTGACTATACACTGTATTATTTTGATGATTGTACATAAAGTCTTAAATCGTTTTAAGATAGGAGAACTTTATGAATGGGTGCAATCAGGGGTTCGCTGTGATCGTTTCCGATTTTCGTACTAAAATTTATATATGAATTTAGTTTAAAATTTAAAAGAGGCTTAGACAACTTATTATTTTGTGCTTTCACGCATTGTGATATAGCGCTGTGTCCGCCCGTCCGTGTAGTGTAGAGCGTCACTTGCCACGATCCTGACACAACACCCTCGCTTTCCTCATATCCACAATTCTTTTCTTACAAGCTATGGGCACTAGGCAACCAAGCTTTCTTGAGTATGTATACGATTTAGTCGAAATTCACACTCCTGGGTCTGCTTCGTTTCGTTTATCCACATCAGATTTATAAATTCCTTTCGTCATTTTACGTTCACTCATTCTTTCCATGTGCCCAAACCATCAAAGCATACCTTTGTCAATCCTTGTCACTACATCTTCTTTCAAACCACATCTATAGCGCATTGTGCTATTACTTATTTTAAAAAAACCGTATTTTCAGCCGACAGCACTCTTCTCTATGCTCACTATCAGGCAAGTCAAGGTCAGATGTCAAGTTTCAATAAGGTGCGAGTCCGATAGCGCACTGCAGATGACCGCAGATAAGATTTATTCTGTGCAAGACGACATTGCAGTCTGCGGCCGCGTCTTACAGATTTATACAAACAGTAGTGCGGTCTGCAGTCTGCGGTCGTCATGGGAATCATACCTTAAGGCTAATTAACCTTAAAAACACAACTTACAGTCTGAACTTACAAGAGCTTTTCTTTTTATAATGACAACGACATTGTTAACAGAATAAGAAAGCTTTATCTGTGGAAAAAACATCTTATCTGTAAAAAAAGTTATAATTAAGTTTGTGGTAAGTTTTCTTTTGTAAGCTTTGAATTAGGAATGTATTTTTGTATTTTTATTCTGGTCTGACATTTGACAGCACCTACCTGTTAGTTACAGTGTAGTCCATGAATGGAGCCGACTGCTACTAAGGTTCCTATGGCGGTCTAGTTGGAATCGACAACTTTTCAGTTTACCCTGAAACGTGACTGAGTCACTTCAACGTTTATAAAAAGCTTTAAACTTTTTAAATAATACGAAAGTAAAGTAGAAGGGTCTTGCAAACCCCAGTTCAAATCAAAACGCCGCTACCAATGTATCTTTAATCTTTGGTCGTCCTGTTTCTATGATACAAGCACTTAAAAAGCTTAGTATAGAAGTTAAAATTATGAAGAGAATAATAATTAAACACATAAAAAATATGATATTTAACAACGTTTATGAGTATTTCAAAATAACGGCACGTTCTGGCAATTAACATAAATTTTTGTCCCTTTTAAAAAACAACAATGAAGGGACGAAGTAAGGGTGGGCGACAAAATTAAAGGTTGTACAAAAATATTGGTTTCTCAAAGAACACCTTTCGGCTTTGTTGTATATTTTAATATAAGTATATATTTAGAAAACAAGCTTTTTGTTACCTTTTTCCTTAATCGCAATTTGTATTAGCAAAACATTCACTTTAATTATTATTCCTAAACATGTTTTCCTGACACTTTTTGAAGAGGACAAGTTACTCATTTATTTGTTTAATACTTCTTGTTAACTTTTTCCTTAATCGCGATTTGTATTAGCAAAACATTCACTTTAATTATTATTCCTAAACATGTTTTCCTGACACTTTTTGCAGAGGACAAGTTACTCATTTATTTGTTTAATACTTTTTGTAAACTTTTTCCTTAATCGCAATTTGTATTAGCAAAACATTCACTTAAATTATTATTCCTAAACATGTTTTCCTGACACTTTTTGCAGAGGACAAGTTACTCATTTATTTGTTTAATACTTTTTGTAAACTTTTTCCTTAATCGCAATTTGTATTAGCAAAACATTCACTTAAATTATTATTCCTAAACATGTTTTCCTGACACTTTTTGCAGAGGACAAGTTACTCATTTATTTGTTTAATACTTTTTGTAAACTTTTTCCTTAATCGCAATTTGTATTAGCAAAACATTCACTTAAATTATTATTCCTAAACATGTTTTCCTAAAACTTTTTGCAGAGGACAAGTTACTCATTTATTTGTTTAATACTTTTTGTTAGCTTTTTCCTTAATCGCAAATTGTATTAGCAAAATATTCACTTTAATTATTATTCCTAAACATGTTTTCCTGACACTTTTTGCAGAGGACAAGTTACTCATTTATTTATACTTTTTTCACCTTGTTCCTACCTCGTCTTTTCACTCCCGTAATACCCGCACAGGTCGGGGGAAGCATCCGCATTTCGGCAGTCGAACTAAAAACGTCATGGAACGTCATTTCTTTGTAGAATAATCGACAAATGGAATGCTTTACCAGCCTATGTGTTCTCTCCGTGAAAAATAACCTTTGGTCGGCATAGTGACGGCGACTGGGGCAGCCGTGAAGACTTGGTTTTTTCAGTCGTCGGCACTCTTCTTGCTTAGCATCAGGCGGGTCGAAGTTAGATGACCAGTGACAATAAAAAATGTAAATTTTTAAAGACTTTTGTCTAACATCGAATCTCTTTTACAGTTGTTCCCGAATCGGTGGAGGTGATCTCTGGTGATGGTGTGAAGTTGTCTGATGGCGCTGTCCTTGGTCCATTGGCTGAGAGGAGCAGAACGAACGTCACGTGTGTTGTGAAGGGTGGTAAACCACAGCCGAAGGTCGCTTGGCTCTTTAATGGACAGGAGAGGATTGATGGTAAGTTATTTTATGAATTTAGTAATTTGTATTAAACAACTTTTATGAGGTTTACTATCGCGTTTATTTAGGTTTTTTATTATACATTTTTTTATTATTATTCCGGCGTTTCGAGAGCTTTGCAGCCATCGTGGTCACGGAGAGACTGAGGTGTTGGTCGTCCTATTGGTTGAAGCTATTATTGTTTCCAAACTACCCCGTTTCATGTTTATTGTTCTCGGCTTATTTCAATTTTTTGCAAAAATAACTGACTGTCATCTGGACTTGGGACTTAAGTTTGTATATTGTGAGGTCCCAGGTGTTAGATAATCGCCAACTACCTTCTCTATTGAAAATAGGATATTTTTAATCTCATTAGCCTCAAGCACCATCCTGGGTATCAGTCGACTTTCCTTTGCGAGTATCTTCGGTTTGTCTCAGTCGCCGTCACCATGCCGGCCAAAGGTGCTTCTTCACGCATCGCTTGAAGGATCCAAGGTTATAGGATGGAGAGAACACATGGGCTGGCAAAGCATTCCACTTGTCGATTGTACTACAAAGCAAAATAAGCGCCGAACTTTTTAGTTCGCTGCCGATAGAATGCGGATGCTTTCCCCTAACTTTTCCCAGTCGCATCTAGCTTCAGCATCAATAAAAAACAGAATATTAAACAAAAATATTTTCCATATAGGCGCTACATAATTTTGTGGGTCAAATGCAACAAATCCAATTAAAATGCGAAGTTTCCCCGGAAAATGGGGTAATAACGGTGAGTTGTGGGGTAAATTATCATATTATCCTGGCAAGTTGGCCGGTGTGATGCGCCCGGGGTGGCCAGATTACACCATTACGTTCCTGATAATAGTTGCGCCACTAGTTTTGGAATTTAAGAGATTTAATAAGTGGGCAATTTTGCCTATGAAATTATGTACTATTTCAAAAGTAATTACTTTATACAAAATTCAACTTTAATACAAAACCACTAGAGTTGATATTTAAATGTCAAAGTTAATTCGTGGAATTAAACTATAAAAATTACAAGTAATTTTCCCTTTTTTTGTCTATCTCTGTAAGAATTAAAGCGCGAATTTCATTGATAGATTGTTCAAATATTTCTATACTAAGCTACTAAACGAGCTTGTATCATAGAAACTGGGCGACCAAAGCACATGTTACATTTTGGTAGTGGCAAATGGAATTTAAGAATAATCATTCTCTACATACCAATCATACCTATTTCAAAGAGTGGTAGGCAGTGGTGCCCTTCTGCCGAACCGGGGGATTTAGTCGCGTTTTACTACAGGCGTGGGCTCGATTCCTGGTCGGAGCAAATATTGGTGTCATAGCTTTTATATGTATTATTTAATAATTGGATTAAATATTGCGAAAAATTGTTAATAAAAAAGAGGCGGATATTTGCTGACATCGATTCATGGATTACACTCCAGCTTAACATCAAGCGGGATGCTGTCATATGTCGAATCAGCTAGTAATTTCTAAATAGGCCGGCAAAGTTGACTAACTAAGTTGAAAAACTAAATTTGTGAAAGAATAAATAAGTTAAAAAATTTAAATTTAAATATGATATAGAACGTCAGCATGTATGTTCACGAATTCCCAGCGAGTCACGCTCCTCGGGACAGAGCACAGGATCCCGACGAGCATGAACCGTGCATTTTAAAATAGGGAACACCTATGACACGCTCTCTATTTTAGAATTTTCTTTAGAAATATGCTTTAAGAGATGGCAAACTCGTTCGGAATAGCTGATTTCGTCAATAGAAGGTTTTAAGCCAAATAGTCTTAAGATGAGTTTAGAGAGCATGGTGACGGCTACTACGAGTAGGTCGGCATAGTTTCTTACGCGCCTCAATTGGGAGAGATCTCTCGCTTTCGGCTGTAATTAGAGCAATGGTCGAAAGTTAGAGATTGTTCTCCTGCGTAAAGAGGTAGCAGAGAGAGAGAGAGCAACCTTTAGCAACCTCCATTCGGCGTCCTAAAATATGGAGAAGAAGGCGCCATTATATCCGCCTCCTTCCCCTTTAAATACTAGGGACATCAGGCTCGGGGTTAGCGCTTCATGTAGTGAGAAGTGGCCACAACAGCCGCTGGAGATGTCGGACGAATATACCCCAGCTTCCAATCACTAGCGTTCGTGATGACGATGATGACGGTTTTAACCGGTGCGAGTCCGGCATAATCCTCCAAGAAACCAGGATCATTTATGAGGATTTCCCTACGAAAAAAAGACCGGCATAGATTTTTTTAATGTGGTTCGATATTTGACAGCACCCCGCCTGATGATAAGCTAAAATGCAGTCCATGAATGAAGGTGTCTACTACTTACAGTTAAATAACCCGTGCTCTCGTTTGCGTAATTTGCGTAACCATTGCACTGCCACTACACCACGGAGCCACATAAGTTAATAATTATTATTTGTCAAACGATAATATTAAATATCGTTTCAATAAAAATACTTAATCAAAAATTATTAAAAAACAAATTATTTAATCAAAAGGTAAATAAAGAGTGGTAGGCAGAGATTTGGTCACGTTTCGGGATCAGCTTGTAAGTTGCCGGTTCCATCTAGGCCCGCATAGTGGATGTGATTTCTACTCATACTTATTGAATTGTAGTAGCAGTGACATTCATTCATGGACCACACTTCGGCTTAACATCAAGCGGGGTGCTGTCATATGTCGTCAAAATAAAATTAAAAAAAAAAAGAATTGCAAACACTTATTTTATTGAAATATATTTTCAAAACAATTGTTTTTTTTTTTACATGGAATTCATTTATAAATTGTGCTGGAATACGGTGCTGACTTTATTTTCAGCTTTTTGTAAAGTGAAGCTTTTCAGGTAACCATACCTTTGAAATAGTATTGCAGGATTATTTATTTTAATCTGAATAATCGGCTCGATATATAATTTTGAAACGTGATTATTTTCATAATGACGTACAATTAATTGTAAAATTAAAACCATTATAAACGCGATAATAAGCCGCATAAAATTTGTTTAATGCAATAACAGTTTCATCAAACCTTAAATAATTTCGTGTTATTTTTGTTAATTAATATCCCAAGGCCTAATTACAAATTAATTCTTATTATTTTATTCTTGGGTACTATTTAAAAATATATAATTTTATTTTTCAAAAGTTTATCAAATCAAATTGTCACGCCTTTTCCCCACAGGTATAGGCAGAGACAATGGAATGCCATTTGCCACGATCCTTACACAACTCCCTTGCTTCCTTCACATCCGCAATTCTCTTCATACAGGCTCTGTGGTTATGGGCACTAGGCAACCCAGCTTTCTTGAGGATGTCTCCGATTTGGTCGGAAAACACCCTCCTTGGCCTGCCTTGTTTAAAAGTTTACCAATTTAACTAAATCATTAAATATTTCGAATCTACCCTTTGGTCTACAAATTAATATTATTATTGGGGCTCGACATTTATGACAGCTCATCGCATGACAGCATGTTTACCACGTTTTATCAAAGAATTTGGACTTAAGAAATAGAAGGAGCCCTAAACAGCTACAAAATACAACCGTTTATACTATTTTCACTTATGGCATTAAAAAGAAGTCAGAAGAGGATAAATATACATTTTTACATTCGTAATTTAAAAGGTCGTCACTAGTTTTGATGTTCATTTGACAACCTAATTTGACAGAATAACAAATGACATTAAAATACTTCAAAAAAGGATGACGGAACAATTATGCCGCTACTCTTATACCGTGACTTTTAATTAAGTAGTATTAAATTTTTTTTCTCAGCTATTTTAGCTCAGCTTCTTTTCTGTCCATATTCTAAGCGTTTTATAATGTTTTGAAGTCAACCGTGGTAGTAGTAGGGCAATGGACACGCATACCGAGCCGAGAACCTCCAGTTCAAAAATCAATGCCGGTACAATCTTTGATATGTGTACTTTGGTCGTCTAGGTTGCCTTGTACCCATAACTTGAGAGCTTGTATGAAGAGAATTGTGGATGTGAAGGAACCGGGGGAGTTGTGTCAGGATCGTGGCAAGTGGCGCTCTATTGTCTCTGCCTGTCCCCATGAGAAAAAAGCGTGACAATTTGACTGATTAATTGATTGACTTTGGTCGTCCTGTTTCTAAGATACAAGCACCTTCATTAGTTTAGTATTGAAATGTAAAAAACACAGCAAAATGTAGAAGCAAAAATCAAACCTGAAAATTGAAGCAATTATGGCCACTGTAATTAGTTTGAATTGCAAATAAGGTTGCCTGTAACGAAATCCTGAACGCAGGTAATGAGGATTTTACTGCAACCGCGATAATATCAAACTTGTGTCCATTATACACAAACGTTATAAATCTGATGTGGATGGATGCGTTAAACAAGACAGGCCCGGTAGTGTTTCGATTCGACAATGAAGCACCACTTGCTAAGATCCTGACACAACTCCCTTGCTTCCCTCACATCCACAATTCTCTTTTATACAAGCTCTGCGGTTTTGGGCACTAGCAACCCAGCTTTCTTTGGGATTTCTCCATTTTTTTCGGAAAACACCTTCTTGTTTAACGCATCCATCCACATCAAATTTATAAATTCCCTTCGTCAATCTACTTTCACTTATCCTTTCTATGTGCCTAAAGCATCAAACCATTCCTTTGTTAATCCGTCTGGCCGACCGCGTAACTTAATGACAATGAGAATGAGCTTTCGGGGACATCTCAACAAAAGCTGGATGGCCTTGTGCCCATAACGGTAGTATTCTATTTCCGGTCGGAGCAAAGATTTTAATGTTAATCATCTTTTGGCACGCAGTAAAATCGAATGCCGTGACGCTGGCATGGTGTAACGCCCCAACTACGCCGATGTATAACATTATTATCTTAAAGAGCTACATTTCAAGTAAAGGTCAAAGTAAAGCTCAAAGTTTAGGCACATACAAAGGATAAGTGAAAGTAGACCTTTTTAACTAATATACACTTATAGAACATTTTCGGTCTTACTCCAAAAAATATTTAAAACGTTGTTAAATATTTTGTATACAGTCAAACGTAATTTTGTGGTACTTAATTAACTTAAAAGATGTTTATTGCCTGTCTAATGCGCGTTTAAATTTTCATAGTAAGACCGGTAAATTTCTATAAATAAAGCCCTAAATATAAATGTCGTGAAACATTGGAAACACAGTATAGTATGACCTAGATTCGCACATGCAGCGGTAACTACGCTCAACGTACAACTAAACAGTTTAATACATACAACTTTATTTAATATCGTACGCAATTCATTTCAAGAGAATATAAAGAGATTTTTACATATAAAATTAAGAAAGAGCTACGTAATCAATCTCCATTAGAAATACAAATTTATAAAATAAAGCATTCATCGTCAAGCAATTTAAAGCCATAAATAAATCATTACATCACACTATTTATTATTATTATTATATACATTTCTATACTAAGCCACTAAAGTGCTTGTATCATAGAAACGGGACAACCAAAGTATATCAAAGACACATTGTGGTACCGGTGGGTGGTCTCGAACTCGTACTCTCCGGTTTGTGTAACTATTGCACTGCCACTACACCATGGTCGCCTTAAACATCGCCTTCTTTTATTACACATGGCTGTGGTTTAAAATAAGATATAGTGGCAAGGATTGACAAAGAAATGATTCGGTGGTTTGGACACAAAGAAAGGATGAGTGAAAGTAGATTGACTAGGATTGATAGGAATTTATAAAACCGATATGGATAGATGCGTTAAACGAGACAGACCAAGGAGGATGTTTTTCGACCAAATTGGAGACATCCTTAAGAAAGCTGGGATGCCTAGTGCCTATAACCGTAGAGCTTTTACGAGTATAAAGAGAATTGCGGATGTGAGGGAAACGAGGGAGTTGTGTCAGGAACGTAGCAAGTGGTGATTCATTGTCTCTACCTATTCCTGTGAAAATTTGATAGATTGATTGATAGACTATAACACATTATTAAAGTGTAATAAATAATAGTGGTGGGCAGACAGTTGGTCACTATTTGCCTAGTCTCACATGTGCCAGTCTTAAAATAGTGGATGTCACTGCCCATAGCAGTAATTTTACTGTAGTAGAAGTCGCCTTAGTATCAGGCGGCTGTCATATGTCGAGCTACAATAAAAAAGAATGTGTGTAGAAAAATATATTGTAAAGGATAGTAAATTACAATAAAAAAAAAATAAAAAAAATATTACATCATTTATTTTGTATGGAGACTTGGGCTTAATTGTATTAACAGTTGCATATACATTTTAAAATAGTTTAATGTACGAAGATTACAATGTAATTGGAATATATCCTTTATTTTGCATAGTTTAGGTGTTCAAATGATTAAACTATAATTATGACAGTTTAAAGCAGAACTGTTAATATGACAGACGATACAAAATCCATATCTTATTATTATTTTCTAAATAACTTAATTGCACAGCAATTAAAAGCAAATTCATTGTTAGTTTTTTCAATACAAGTATCGAAACTACCATTAATTTATTTTTTCATCATTGGACATTACAAAAGTAGTACATAAAAGCCCAAAATGAATGAAGTCCTTTGTAAGGGAAATTAGGACTGCGAAAACAAATATTATAACTAAAGCCTCTTATACGTCAATGACCTCAAAACATTCACGAAAATATACATTTCTGACTGAGAGCTTCTCTAAAATGACTTAAGCATCTTCTCTGGTGTCGTCGCTTTCAAATGTCACAACGACAGCATTTGTTTGTAGTGTCATTCAAGAATTAAAGGAACTTCTTCAATGACGTCTTGACGATTAAACTCTTTCACGCAAAAGGATTATAAGAGACTAAAGCATTATCTTAAACAAATATCTAGCAGAAACCGATAAGTGGTAGGCAGTATATCGTTACCCCAGGTCGGCGCTTCACTTTTAAGTTTTTGCCGACAGGCGTAGCGCCTTGGCTGACAATACGCGTAAGAACTGGTGTGCACGGTTTCTTAGGTTTGCTACGACCGCGTCCTGGGTTCGATTCGCGGTCGTAGCAAATATTTGTTACATAGTTTTATTTTTATTGTTTCAAATCAAATCAAATTGTCACGCCTTTTTCCCACAGGGATAGGCACAGAGACAATGGAGCGCCACTTGCCACGATCCTGACACAGCTCCCTCTCTACCTTCATATTCACAATTCTATTCATACAAGCTCTATGATTATGGGCACTAGGCAACCTAGCTTTCTTGAGAATATCTCCGATTTATCTGCGGCAGAAACCAAAGAGTGGTAGGCAGTCAGTTGGTGATCATTTGGCTAGTCTGACGACATGGGGTGGTACGTTTTGACGACATGATTGGTAGGGTTATTATTTTTCGTTTTGTATTGTAGTGACTTCTTGTAGTTCTGACTTGTTGCCATTATTTTGTAAAAGGTTTATACTTAATATCATTGTCCAATAGTATTTTCTTAAATTTTGCGCGAACACTGATTATTAAATTAAACAAATTGTATGCGGCTTACTATCGCGTTTATTTTGGTATCAGTCTCTTCGTGACCACGATGACTGCAAAGCTCTCGATGACGTCGGAATAATAAAAAAATGTAAAATCAAAACAAAAATAAACGCAATAGTAAGCCGCATAAAATTTGTTTAATTCAATAATCATTGTCCAAATTTATCTATTAGTCAAAATGTTGTATTTTCTCTTTAAATAAAAGTATCAAATGCAATATAATCGTATGTTATTGAAATAATTCAAAATCATGAACAGGTGGACACGAGATAAATTTATCATATTTAAAAAAGCATTTATCATTGCTCCACAAACGGTAGCTAGAAGGAGTCTTTGTATAAATCTTGGCAAAAAATCTTTTTTAAATTCGAGTGTACTTCGACCAAATCGGAGACATCTTCAAGAAAGCTGGGTGGCCTAGTGTCCATAACCGTAGGGCTTGTATGAAGAGAACTGTGAATTTGAGGGAAGGGAGGGAGATCTATCAGGATCGTGGCAAGTGGCGTTTCATTGTCTGTGTTTATCCCTTGGAAAAAGGCGTGAAAATTTGTTTTTCTTGAATTGTAGTTCCTTGACATCAACACCAATTTAATATTCAAATTAATATTACAAATTTGTTATGTAGCCGGTTTTAACTAGGCGAAGTGGATGCGACTGCTGTTACAGTTATTTAACTCTAACAGCAGTCGCATCCATTCATGCTGTTATATGTCAATTTGCTATTTAAAAAAAAATTGAAAAACAAAATTATGATATTTTCTTAGATTTTGCGCGAACATTGATAAATGAATTAAACAAATTCATTTGTTTAATTAAAGGCTTACGATCGCCTTTATTTTCTCGTGGTCTCTCCGTGACCACGATGGCTGCAAAGCTCTCGAAAATTCGGAATTATAAAATAAAATTGTTAAATGAATAAAATTTGTTTAATTCATTAACAAAATTATGATGAAAAATACACGTATTTTTTATTCTAAATCGAACTCCCTCTAGTACTAGAGTATTAAGTGTTTCTCCCTTATAGTTGAGTCCGCTTGATGTTAAAAAGTTGCCCGTTCGTTAAAATTAATCGACGAAGCGTGAATGCACGACTAAACACCTAGTTGCAGGTTTCCATTCACTAAGACTCCGCTATAAAAAGTTTCTACTCGTGTATAAAATGAACATTTTTCATGTAAAAATTAGAATTAGTGATTCATACTGCTTACAAGAGTGAAGTAAGGTCGTTAAGTGTTTACGTCAGTCGCCTTCGGGGATTAGTATTAGATTAGTAAGATAAAAGTATTTTGTTTTACATTTCTATACTAAGCTTTTAAAGTGCTTGTATCATAGAAACAGGACAACCAAAGTACATATATCAAAGATACTCGTGCTCTCCGTTTAGTGTAACCATTGCACTGATACTACACTACACCACGGTCGCCTTACACTACATTTTACGCGTACATTATTTTCTTAGAATCATGGCAAGTGGCGCTTCTTTGTCTCTGCTTATCCCTGTGGGAAAAAAGACGTAACATTTTTTTTTTATTGTGACTTGACATATTACAACTTGATATTAAGCTGGAGTTTGGTCCATGAATGGATATCACTGCTACTACAATTTATTACCAGTAAGTAGTAGTACTACTTAGGATCGGCAGACTGGGTACCACTCTTTGATAACCATACCCAAAGCAAATGCACGCCTCTGTTATTACTAACAAATATTTGTAATATTTAATATAATCATTAAAAATTTGAATGAAATTATTTTCCATTATTAACCGGAAGGATTGTACTTTTAAATAAAAAAGTAATTAAAAAATATATTCAGTAGTTATTTTTTTATAGCATTTTCAAAAAAAAAAGTTATTTTGCGGTCCCGATACGATACAATAACTGTGAGTAGCAATCACATCCACTATGCCGGCCTAGATGGAACCGCCAACTTACAAGCTGATCCTGAAACGTGACCAAATCACTTCACGGTCTGTATACTTGTGGAGTGTATAAGTGGTGGAGACTACCCCGGATCGGCAGACTGGGTACCACTGCCTACCACTCTTTGATAACCAGGCCCGAAGCAAATATCCATCTCTTTTTTTATTTTTATTAACAAATATTTGCAATACATATTTAATGTTATTAAATATTACAAATAAAAGCTATGAAACAAATATTTGTTTCGACCGGGAATCGAACCCGGGACTTTACGCGCGACAAACCAATCTCTAAACCGTTCGTTCACATCTGTCGTCAAATATATATATATATATATATATACTTATATGTAAGTATATATCAAATAGTTTAGTATTACATATAATAGGTATGTTTGCAAAGAATGTTTTCACCGTTCGCGCTGACTGCATTCACTTGCCTTTTTCCTGAATTTTTCCACCATTTTGAAATGCGAAAGGAAATATGGGACCGACTGTGATCGAGTGGACCCGTTCGTGACCACTTGTGACCATTCCTATATGTATACATTTGTACATCTGAAAGACTACTTTTCAGGCTATTGACAGTATTCCCTCCTACTAGCGCTTAGCTACGTACATGTTGTAAATTCCTTTTTTTATTGTTACTTACAAATTGCAGTAGTAGTGACATCCATTCATGGACCACACTTTAGCTTAACATCAAGCTATCAAGCTGTCATATGTCAAATCACAATAAAAAAGTTGTAATGTAGCCAAGTGATTGTGAATACCGTAAATTATGTTCCTGTCAAGATCCCTATAATAATGTACCAACTAGCGTGTTGTCATCTTCAATCTATGTCATTCTACTTTTTAATTTAAAAAAAAATATAATTAATCTGATGTAAGGGCAGATAAAAGTGATGCGTTAATCGAGGCAGACCCAGGAGAGTGTTCTCCGACCAAATCGGAGACATCCTTAATAAAGCTGGGTTGCCTAGTGCCCATAACGGTAGAACTTGTGTAAAGAGAATGTGAGAATGAGAAGTGGATGTGAGGAAAGCAAGGGAGTTGTGTCAGGATCGCGGCAAGTGGCGCTACTGCCTATCTCTGCCTATCTCTGTGGGAAAAAGGCTTGACAATTTGATTTATTGATTGAAGTAAAGGTACTTTTAGTAGCTTAGTAAAGAAATGTAATAAACAAACTCTTTTTCAAAAAAATAAATAACTATTCCACTATTTCTGTCTATGCTTATTTGATAGGTACATTGGTGAATTGTCATTCAACAGACTGTCTGCTAGAAAAAACACAATGTGACAGACAGATCGGTTTTTGTTAGGATTAGTGGGAACACAAGTTGAATTTTCCAATTCGACATTCGCACTAACGGGTTTGTTCAAATTGGGGTGGCTAGATTCGTCATTGTTTGTGACAAACAACCAATACATGTTTTTTTCTTTTTACAATTTAATTTTTTTAAATAAATCAATTTTTCAGTAAAATAACCTGTACCTGGTTTAAAGAGCAGGCATAATATATTAATGATACATTAGTACCGGTGAGTGGGTTTGAACCCGTGCTCTCGGTTTGCGTAACAATTGCACTACCATTACACCACGGTTGCCTTAAATTACGGAGATTCTTGCATGTGCCTTGTTTCCAACTTGAAAAATGCAACAAAAGTATACCCCTATAAAATACCTGCATTTTTTGTTTCATTTTTAGTTTGTAGCAACAAGGCATGGATGAGCGAGATGAAAGAGTCTCTGTGCGATATAATTATTTAGATTAGAATACGTGTGCAAGCCTCATAAGGAACTCACTATTCCGCTGAAAAGTCTACGCACGTAACAGATTAAATCTAAGTACCTTTACAAACTAGACGTATTTTCGGCGCGTAAAGGCACGTTTCCATACATTTGTATGAATTATAAACGCGCTTATAAAACCCATCTTTCCTATTGGGAACTTTGGGCACGTGCCCAATAAAAATCATTAACTGATCAATGGATTAATGTGTGCTCTTTTTTTGTTTTTCCATGTTATAAACAAAAGTATCATTAGTTATGCCTATGCAACTATTCAGGGAGCCGACCGCGCAACTTCAATTGTAATGAAAATTAAATTCATTTCCAGTTGTCCAAAAGTTACGCGGTCGCTGTTAGTGTCAAAAACAACTTTTATTCATTCGGATAATGAGTTATAATGACCTTGAACTGTTAATGATAATAAACAACGATTCTCAGTGTGTTGCGCGGTGGCAATTTCAATTTTGAAGTTCATTAATGGAGTTCAACTGTCAAAAAGAAGCCCATTGTCATTGACTTACGCGGTCGGCCCGCAGTATCCTAACCCTCGCCTCACCACGCGGAGAAACCCAGTATCTTCGTCGTAGGCGACGATATTTTTTTTTATAACGCAAAAAGTCTGTCAATTGCGAATATAGTGATTTGACATGGAAGTGAGGGATCCCTGACGTGGATGTAAGGGAAGCGAGGATCGTGTAAGGATCGTGGCAAGTGGTACTCCATTGTCTTTGCCTATGCTGTCTTTAGTCGTCATAACTAGCGTTGGTTTAAATGGAAACAAACCCTCAAAATAAATAAAGTGGGAGACGAATCACAAAAGCAAACTTCAAGTTTTTTTACGTGTGATTTTTTAACAAATAACACTTTTCATTGTATTATAGGTCATATTGTTTAGGTTTTAAGATTGTTATTTGAGTACGGTTTTTCTATCTGTAGGCGATTCAATATTTTGTTATGAAATGGTTGCGTTACATTTTGTATGAATAGAAATTTTTCAACGTACATTTTTCAGGTAGCTCTTAATGATTATTAATAATAAAATTGTACAGAAAAATGCGGCCGGAAGTTGAACCCGGTCTTGGTCCATAATTGCGCAACCACTCGATAATCGGCTACTAATATTTTAATAATACAAAAATAAATGGTATTTTATACAAAATGTCAAAACGGCTATCATAGCAAGCTGCTGGTATAGAACCTGCTTCTGGAATCTAAATATCAATTTAACTATTAAGAATAGACACAACTTTGAAAATAGCTTAAATTCATACTCAAAATATCAACTTTGACGATTGAAACTTGACAAAGACGACACTACAAACTCAATTACGCCTAGAGTGCATATTCTAACTTAGGAACTCTATTAGTCCCCCCTATTCCTCTATGTCCCCTCAGTTCCTCCCCAACTACACGAGGTGTCCTCGCATATCCCCCTTCTGACTTGAGGTAGTACTCATAAGGTGTCTCGCGACGTTTTTTGTTATAATACTAACGTCGGTTGCGAAATAGCGCGTGTCTGTCGAACTCGCATTTGATGGTCTTGTTAGCAACAAATGACTTAATAAAGTAGTCAAATTTGCTGGATGGAGTATTTACGAAATAAAAAAAATGTGTTTATTGCATATTTTAAATTTTTCGAAGGTTACAAATAAAAATCAACATACTTCTTCAGAATTATAATAATACAAAACAATTTTAATTTGTACCTAGGCACTAAAGCAAAACGAAACAAGTTTTTTTTTTTTATTGCGACACGACCTCTGAACTCGGCCCGCTTGATGATAAGCAAGAGTAGGGCCAAGAGTGACGACGACTGAGAAAACCGAGTTTGTTCACGACTGCTTCAGTCGCCGTCACTATGCCGGCCAAAGGTGCTTCTTCACGCATCGCTTAACGGATGGATAGGATGGTCATAGGATGGAGAGAACACATTACATTTCAATGCATGGATAAATCATTTAAGTAAAGATGTCGCGTCTTCTTGAGTTTGCCGCGAAATTGTCGCGTTCATAACGTCCGTGTGAATAGCCCTTTACACACATATTCAGTCCCCTGTTTACATCGCTTAAACTTACAAGATTCAAGATTGCTTTTCACTCCACTTGTATTATGTTAAAGTCTTCAAAATAAGTGATATTGTATAATGTTTTTAATTGTTTTATTTGTATTAAAGTTTTAAATTTATTACTCATTAAAAACTTATAATTAAATTTATAAATAATTTATTGTTAATATATTTTTATTATAAATTTAAAATAGATGAATAAAACTAAATATTATACTATGTTAATTATCAAACATATACATATTATATATATATATATTATTAATTCATTACACATGTCAGTGAGTCAATATAAAGTGTACCTAATTAAATTGTATTAAATTCATTGCGTGCGGCTGAACTTATAGGCACAGCAATTATATATGTTTTCATTGTGGCTTGACATATGACTGCACCCCGTCTGGTGATAAGCTGGAGTGCGATCCATGACCATCATCATCATTAGCCAGAAGGCGTCCAAAGCGCAACATAGGCCTCTTCCTTAGAACGCCATTTCGAACGACAAGATGCCAGTTGCATCCACCGGTTATTCGTGACTTTCAGTATGTCGTCAGTCCACCTGCCTACCTACGCTGCATCTTCCGGTCTCCACTGTATAACCTTTCTTCCCCATCGGTTGTCGGTTCTTCAAGCGATGTGGCCAGCCTATTGCCTCTTAACACAGCCCATTGCCAGCCCATTGTTACTCGCCGTCGATCATGGACCGAATTCCAGCCTAACATCTGGCGAAACGTCGTCTTATGTTGAGCCCCATTAAAAAAATATAAAAGTTATTTTTCAGTCGTCTATACTCTTGGTGGACATCCATTACATTTTTCACTGTGTTTATAGAAACTGGCCATCCCGTATTTTTTTATCATCCCTAAAAAACTAATCGAGCATACCGTTGTTTTATCCTTTATACAGTAAAAAATTAATTAACTTTAAAATAAAAATGTAAAGAGAAACTTTTTATTAGTTAGAAAAAGGTTGTTTTCAACAACTTTCAGCCTGAAAAGCAACTCAATCATATAATAAATTTAGAGAGAAAAATTTCATTCGTACATCCAAAATCCATTAATCCGCTTCGTCAAATTTTTCAATACGATTGTTTCAGAAGTGTGAATTGAAATTATACCTTATTTCTTTACAGTAAAAATAGCAATTTCAATGACTAATTCTATCTGAACAACCTTTCAAAATACACATTAAAATGAGCTTTAAATGTACATTTTTAGAGTTGTAATTTGATTGAATATATGTGTATTTTTTTAATGTAAGATGTCTTTGTAAAAGTCTTTGGTGCGAATAAAGGGATTTGTAAAGTCGAAAGCTTTTCTCTTGTTTCGATCAACTTTACGATACCACCATAATTTTACAGGTTAAATATATATTTCAGGATCTCCTAAACCTTGTTTTTACCTCTTTTTTCATGTATTTGATAAGCGAACCATTCATGAAGTTTTTTTTTATTGTGACACGACATTTGACCTCGACCCGTCTGATGATAGGCAAGAGGAGATCCAAGAATGACGACGACTGAAACAATCGAGTTAGTTCACGGCTGCCTCAGTCTCCGTCACTATGCCGGCTAAAGGTGCTTCTTCACGCATCGCTTGAAGGATCCATACAGTTAATTAACTGCAAGTAGCAGTCGTATTCACTTTGCTGCCTAGGTAGAAATATTTGACGATTTGAACACTTCAAACTAGTGGCAGAACCCCAGATCGGCAGACTGGGCAAAACTCTTTTCTACAAGAAAGAATGTTTCGAAGAGCTCTTTAACCTTGTTCCTACCTCGTCTTTTTACACCCGTAATACCCGCACAGGTCGAGGGAAGCAGCCGCATTTTGGCGACCGAATAGTTTCTTTGTAGAACAATCGACAAGTGAAACGCCTTACCAGCTCATGTGTTCTTTTCATCCTATAACCTTGGATCCTTCAATCCTTAAAGAATCACCCTTGGCCGGCATAGTGACGGCGACTGGGCCAACCGTGGAGACTCGTATTTTTCAATAGTCGGCACTCTTAAACCTCCTCTTACTTACCATCAAGCCGGTCGAGTCACAATAAAATTTTAACTATGTTTTTTTATTTAAATTATGTAATGTAAGCCTTCATAACTTTATTTATGTGCTTAGTGAAAGTTAAAAAAACTCTCAAAAACAAATTAAATTTAGATAAGCTTAAAAACTCATTTGCATTAGGAGTTGTAATCTGACCTTACAGTGGAAATATATGAGCGCGTATCACACAGTTCAAACAGTATACATAAGTATGAACATTAATATTCGCAATTGTTATACGGTATTGTTAAAAACTTATAATTACCTATTTACATGGGACTGTTGATGTTCTAGTCACCTAAAAAAAATATTATTATTATCAAAAAATTTGAACAATTCTCTTTTTATTTAATTCCTTTATTGAGAAACAGATAAAATTAAAAGTACATTAACTATTATTAAACTATAAATAAAAAGTCACTTGTTAAATGTAACTACCCTGGCTTCTTGTACTTTTTTAAAAGGCGACCGTAATATAGTGGTAGTGCAATGGTCTTACCGGTACTCTAGAATTTATTAGGTTACTATAGAACTTTACTTTAACTATGCCAGCCTATACTATATATATACGAGCCTCTTTACTTTTACATCGTGAAAGATAAAGAAGTAAATGTATGCATTTGTATCCAAATGTTGATTTTGCTTTGGATACAGCAATAATTACACAAAAAGAATAGTTTTTAATATTTTGTACCATACTTTACTAGCTATCTATGATCCAACTGCCTACAAGCGATATAAGAAGCACAGATAAATACGCACTCTATTGATTCTCTACTTTAACATACTAACCCTTTAGTTTAGGAGTTTTCACCAAAATTTGACCAACCATTTCGTTTACTTTACTAATTTAAATTTAGTTTACGTAATTTAGATTAATTTATTACTAAAGTAGGTTAAAATAGTAATATTTTATGGCTCTTCAATCTATTCATGGACAGTTGTTTGAAAGTATGGTTTGAGAATGAATGACTTGGTGATCAAATGTCTCATGTACGCTGACATTTGATAGAAATATTAATTCAAATCAAAATTAAATTTTCACGCCTTTTCCCATAGGGATAGGCAAAAACAATAGAGCGCCACTTGCCACGATCCTGACACCACTCCCTCGCTTACATCACATCCACAATTCTCTCCATAACAGCTCTACGGTTATGGGCACTAGGCAACCCAGCTTTCTTATTAGTTTTTTTTTAATAATTTTAAAAATTAGGTACATTGCAAAGGCCACCGTGGGATAGTGGCAGTGCAATAGTTACGCAAGCCGAGAGCACGGGTTCGAATACCTTTGATATAAGTACTTTGGTTGTCCTGTTTCTATGATAAAAGCACTTTAGTAGCTTAGTATAGAAATGTAAAATAATAAAATATAAAAGAAATTTTATAAATAAAAAAAAGTTTGGATTAAACAAAATTTTATGCGGCTTACTTTCGCGTTTTTTTGGTTTTGATTTTACAATTTTATTTCATTATTCCTACGTTTCAACCGTGACGTCAAAATTGTAAAATTAAAACCAAAATAAACGCGATAGTAAACCGCATAAAATTATGTTAAATTTATTAAGTAATGTTCGCGCAAAATCTAAGAAAATATTAAATAAAAGGTTCATTACCACTTCTATGCGTAATAGAGACAACCTTTCAGTTTCAGTGTAGGTAGTTGTGGCAAGCTTGTCACCTGCAGACACATTGAATTCCTGAAATTTTTCTCTTGATATTTCCAGGGGTACGGTCAGAGGAATTTGGGTCACCAGGGAGGAATTTTCGAGTGACTTATTGACCTTTACTATACTTTTACTTTAAAGGACTAATTTATTTAAAAAAGAATTAGACTAATATTTTTATTATAACTCGACATGTGACAGTACCCCGCCTGATGTTAAGCTGGAGTGCGGTCCGAGAATGGTGGTGACTGCTACTAGTGTTAAATAACTGTATCAGTCACATCCACTATGCTGGCCTAGTTGGTGCCGGCAACTTACAAGCTGATACCGAAACGCGAAGTAACCTTATGGTCTGTATACTTGTAAGATCGGCAGACTAGGCACCACTGCCTACCACTCTTTAATAACTAAACCCGGTGCAAATATCCGCCTCTTTTTCTATTATCTAATATTTGTAATTTAAATAAATAAATTAAATATTACAAATAAAAGCTATGTAACAAATATTTGATCCGACAGGGAATCGAACCTGGGACTTTTCGCGTAACGGACTAAGCACTACGCCACGCCTGTCTGTTTTAAAATATTTAAAAAAAAGTCAAGTTTCTAGAGGCATTACTCTGTCTCTAGAAACTTACGCAAACTCTAAAAAGTGTTTGCGTAGATTTATTAGGAATAGAAACTGAATTTCAGGAAATTACAGTAACAGGTTGATATTATGGTAGCAGGTGTACTAGTGACCTGCTTCACGGTTCATTCGTTAACGTATCTATGCTTCGATAACTTTGTGACTACCAAACCAAATAGTCCATTTCTACATATATTCACTTGTAATGAATTCGAATTCAATCACTTACGTTACTGTAGAATAAGACGACCGTGGTGTAGTGGCAGTGTGTATGTACTTTGGTTGTCCTGTTTCTATGATACAAGCCCTTTAATAGCAAAAATGTAAAACAAATAGAAAAAAATGTTGTCGTACCTTCCGAAACTATAACTACAGACAACGATCGTGCCAGGCGCCTTTTTTTGTCTGATACCTTCTACTGAACAACATCAGTAGGTACCGGTAAGTGGTTTTGAACCCGTGTTTTCAGTTTAGGTGACCACTGCATTGCCACTACACCACGGTCGCCTTAAATATTTCATTGGAGAAGTGTCGTGACACAATAAAATAAAAATTAAGAAAAAGTTATTTAATTTTATTATGAAAAAAAAAACACGGAAGGGTTTCTGTTAGGGCTCTCGACAAGTATTTTCGGGAACAAACTTTAAAGTGCCATTGTCGGAAGTATTTCAGCTGAAATTCAAACGATGAAAATTTACATTTTAAGTGTTTTAATTTTACTATTTATTTCGAAATTTATTCAAATAACTATGTTTTATTCAAATAACAGAAAAAGTTTGTAATGACAATTTATTTTTTATTGTGACTCGACAGCACCCCGCTTGACGTTAAGCCGGAGTGTGGTCCATGAATGGATTTCACTGCTACTACAATTCAATAGCTGTGAGTAGAAATCACATCCACTATGCCGGTCTAGTTGGAACTGGCAAGTTACAAGCTAATCCTGAAACGTGACCAAATCATTTCATGGTCTGTATACTTGTAAGTGGTGGTATTACCCCGGATCGGCAGACTGGGTACCACTGCGCCCACCACATATGCTAGGTTACCGTTAATATTGTCTTAATGTCCAAAAGGTTTCGCTGTCAGAGAATGTCTAACGGCGTTAAGTCCGCCTTTGTATATAGTGCAATTAAGTTTGAAATAAAATAATAAATGAATTGTCATATATAAGTTTACTGTGCAGTGTTATGTAAAAGCATCAAAGGTAGTAAACAACATACGGGAGTTTTTATACTGTTAAATAATCTCCGAGTAAGCCAAAATTTAACGAATATAAAATAAAAACCCAATTCAGCATGAACTTCAATCGGGGAATAGGTCAGTTTGATTGACGTTCCGTAAAAATACAACCGGAGAATGGCGTGAGTGATACACGGGACAGCCAGGGCGGCTATTGATGGATGAACTGGAACTGTGAACAATGTAATAGCAGGAGTCCAGTTTTTTTTTTACATTTCTATACTAAGCTACTAAAGTGCTTGTATCATAGAAACAGAACAACCAAAGTACATATATCAAATATACATTGGTCCGGTGAGTGGTTTCGAACCCGTGCGTTTTTATATTTTTAATGGGGTTCAACATACGTCAGCAACCCCTGTGAAGTTAATCTGGAAAGGTGTTGGTACTATTTAATATATTCAAGTAGCAGTCGCATCAACTATGCCGGTCTAATTAAGGAACTGAAAAAATCTTCGGTTCAAAAAATCAATCAAATTGTCACGCCTTCCTCCCACAGGGATAGGCAGAGACAATGGAGCGCCACTTACCACGATCCTTACACAGCTCCCTTGCTTCCTTCACATCCACAATTCTCTTCATACAGGCTCTGTGGTTATGGGCACTAGGTAACCTAGCTTTTTTGAGGATGTCTCCGATTTGGTCGGAAAACACTCTCCTGGGCCTGCCTTGTTTAACGCATCCATCCACATCAGATTTATAAATTCCTTTCGTCAATCTACTTTCACTCATCCTTTCCATGTGCCCAAACCATCGAAGCATTCCTTTGTCAATCCTTGTCACTACATCTTCTTTCAAACCACATCTATCACGCAGTGTGCTATTCCTTATTCTATCCGCTATCGTCACTCCACATACACTCCTTAACGACCGCATTTCTACAGCGTTAATTCTACTCTCATGCTTCTTCTGCCATACCCAACCTTCACTCCCATACATTAATGTAGGAACAAGCACCGCATTTTGAACAGCCATCCGTGACTTTTGGGACATCTTCGGTTCCTTAATTACAAATCTGGGATAAATTATTGTATTGTGGCTATGACAGCCTTATGTTAAACAATTCAATCATAAAAAACAATTATTTCAGATAAAGCCGTTAAAAATATTATGTAAACTCGAGTAAACTCGTCCTATTTTTAAAACTGCGGCCAAACTCAGTCAAACTCAGCGAAAGAAATCGCGAGCATAGGGGCATAAACGCAGCCGTTTCTTATCATGCAACTCCTTCTGCCCATCGACGTGTTATTTTTTTTCGTTTTTTAGTGCGAGTCTAAGGTACCGACCACATACTTGCTTTGCACATTGCTTTGTACGAGCGCCTATTGCAAGACTAATACCTCTCGATACATTATGCTGATGAAAAAGCAGTGAACTTTCGTCGCGGTCGCGAATGACTAATCGACGTAGATATTCTATTGATTTGTTATTCGCTAATTGATTACGAGGATCAATACAACGCAATATCAGTGTTTTTTCGACGTTAAATGTACAATATTAAGAGAATCAAGGCCCTGTTTGCCTACAGTCTTCAATTGTTTTTATAGCCATTTCTTCTTTTTTTATTGATATTTTTTATCTATGCTATTTTTCACATCGAAAACAAAATAACTCGTGCATCAGTTAATATTTCTTGGTCCTGCTATAACGACGATCACGTTAGACACATGCTCTGGGAGTTTAACTTAAACAGGACATGACCAACACTCTTGGACTGTATTAAACTATAGTTTATCTTCTTAGTATTTTGTTTCAGTTCAGAAAAATTGTTTTCTTGTTTCTCTCTTTTTAAGTGTGCTGTCAGAGGTTTTTAGTGCAATACAAGAATAAACTAGATATTCTATTCGTTTCTTTGTAGAATAATTGACAAGTGGAATGCTTCACCAGCCCATGTGTTCTCCCCATCCTATAACCTTGGATCCTTCAAGCGTTGCATGAAGAAGCACCTTTGGCCGTGAACTGACTCAGTTTATTCAGTCGTCGGCACTCTCAGACGTCCTTTTGCTTGCCATCAGGCGGGTCGAGGTCAAATGTCGAGGCACAATTAAAAAAAAGACACTAGTTCCTACAATAGTTCGTGGCGAGAGACCGCAGTGAGTGGTACCCAGTCTCCCGATCCAGGGTAATACCCGATTCCGATCTTTTGCAATCTGGAACCCACTCAGTAGTGGACTGTGCCTTAAAACATCAGACATCAAGAGTTAAGAGGTGGATATTTGCTTCGGGTCTGGTTATCAAAGAGTGGTAGGCATTGCCGATCCGAGGTAGTACCACCACTTACAAGTATGCAGACCGTGAAGTGATTTAGTCTCGTCTCGAGTTCTGCTTTTAAGTTGCCGGATTCAACTAGGCTGGCATAGTGGATGTGATTGCTACCTACAGTTATTAAATTGTAGTAGCAGTAGCATCCATTCATGGACCACACTCCAGCTTAACATTAAGCGGGGTGCTGTCAAATGTCTAGTCATAATTAGGCGACCATGGTGTAGTGGCAGTGTAATGGCTATGTAAGCCGAGTGGCACGGGTTCGAAACCACTCACTGGTACCAATGTATCTTTGATATATGTACTTTGGTTGTCCTGTTTCTATGATACAAGCACTTAAACATTAAAAAATTAAAAAATGCTACAGGGGTGTCTAGTACTAATTTTTATTTATCTTTTGTTACAGCTCGAACGTCAACTCCAGATAACCAGACATTGAAGCTGACTCTACCACTAACTGTAACCAGAGAGGAATTGGGAGCCAAGTTATCCTGTCACGTGACCTCAGCTGCCCTCTCAGCATTGGCAGCCTCAGGGGGCCAGAGCGCTGTCATTGAGCATCACGTTCTGCTGGATGTCAACGGTATGTTATTTATATATTTTTTTAATTGTGACTTGACATCTGATCTAGACTCGCCTGGTGGTAAGCAAGAGGAGGTCCAAGAGTGACGACGACTGAAAAAATCGAGCCAAAGGTGCCAAAGATGCTTCTTTACGCATCACCTAAAGCTTTGATTCCCAAAGTGGTCCACCCTAGGAGTCCCCGGGAAACTCAGGGGTCTACGTTGGCATGACAAAAAATTAGAGTCCACGAAAATTTATCTGGTTTCGATGGTAAAGAACTAAAATATTGACTTCACCTATCAGTGTAGGCAGATAATATTTTAAGAAGCTCAGCGACAGTTACTTGTGAAAAGTTGCATTATTCATATTTAGTGTACAACGTGTCGAGACTTGCAAAGACGTTTTTTGTCGAGATTTGGAAATAAGGTAGAAATGTAGCTGCAGGGGGTCCATCGAAACCAGCAAAATTTTGAAAAGGGTCTATGACAAAAAAACGTTTGGGAACCTCTGGCTTAAAAGATCCAAGGTTTAAGGATAGAGAGAACATACCGGCTGGTAAAGCATTTTAATAAAAGTCTTACTAATAGTCATATTAAACGGTAAAGTGACTTGGAACCGTTTCAGGATCAGCTTGTAAGTTGCCAGTTCCAACTAGGCCAACATAGTAGATGCAGCTTACTTAACTGTAGTAGGAGTCGGCTCTATTAATGGACCACACTCTAGCCTAACATCAGTCGGGGTGCTATCTTTTGTCAAGTCATAATAATAAAAAAAGAGAAGACGTATTTATACTTAGGTATAAGACTAGTATTTTAATCTTCCTGATCACAATACGAATACGACAAAAGGAATACCTGTTTACATTCATACTTACATATGCATGTGTGTGTGTATTGATGATAACGTTTGAATGTGTGTGTAAGTGAAAATAGTAGCACTTCTTAAAATAGACTACATATAATTAGACACCGCATATAAAGACAATCTATTATTTGCTGTTTTCATGTTGATTGGGTATTGAATATTTTACTTGACTTGCCTAATGGTAAGTAAGCATGAAAAGTCTAAGAACCTGCAACGTACTTTTGATCTCGAAACGCGGCTAAGTCACTTCACGGTCTGTATACATTTTTTTATTTTTATTATTGTGACTCGATATATGACAGCACCCCGCTTGATGTTAAGCCAAATTGTGGTCCATGAATGAATGTCACTGCTACTACAATTCAATAACTGTGAGTAGCAATCACATCCACTATGCCGGCCTAGATGGAACCGGCAACTTACAAGCTGATCCCGAAACGTGACCAAATCACTTCACGGTCTGTATACTTGTAAGTGGTGGTACTACCCCGGATCGGCAGACTGGGTACCACTGCCTACCACTCTTTTTAAATGGTCGTACTACCCCGGATCGTATATTACAAATATTTGCTCCGAGTCTGGCTGTTTAGGAGTAATAAGGAAACAGTGGGTGGTCATTTGGTAAGTCTGCCCAACAGGGTTAGTACCACCACTTACAAGTATACAAACCGTGAAGGGACTTAGTCGCGTTTCGGGATCTGCTTGTATGGTCCAACTAAGCCGGCATAGCGGAAGCGATTGCTACTTACAGTTATTTTACTGTAGTAGAAGGTGCTGCACTCCACTCCACACTCAGGCTTGACATCAGGCGAGGTGCTGGCATATGTCGACAATATAAAAAAGTGTATGAACCGTGAAGTAACTTAGTATACGAGTAAGCATTTTGAGATTATTTTGTAAGTTGCTGGTTCCAATTAGGCCGGCATAGTGGAAATGACTAATACTTGCAGTTATTTAACTGTAGTTCGCTCATCTACTTTTTTATCTCAAAATACATAGTCTGTGGTACTAAAACAAAGGCCAAATAAGTACTCTATTCCCCCTATCTATCTACCCCTACTAAAACAATGTTTTTATTCATTTGCATATAATCGTCTTAAGCGACTGTAATCCGATGTAACAGAAAACAATTAGACAGAGTAAGTTCTGAAACCAAAGTTTTCAGGAACTGAAAACGTCCCACAGATTAAGGGACCATTAATTACTTGGCCGTATCGGGGCACTTTTAATGAAAATTTATTTCCTTCTGAAATTAAACGCAAAGAAAAAAAACTTGAGCTGAAATTAAATGTCGCTCGCTTTAATAAGATAAATTGAGTGCACTTCTGTATTTACCAACACTTTTCTAAGGTACACTTTTGATGATAGCGACAAAATTAAATGTATCGTTTAAAATTATGTGTTTTTTTGTCGCGTAAAATTAATATTGTATAAACATATATAATATTTAATACTTTATTAAAGTAATACTTAGAAATTGAAGGAATAATATTTAATACTATTTACCTATATTGATAAAAACAAAATAACTAAAATACATTATTAAAAGGAGTCCCTTTAGGCAAGGTTCCGAAAATACTGGCAGCGTTCCCCCTTTGAATAGCTAGACTAATTCTTTGTCCGAGGTAGCTGCCAACTATATGTATATATTGTATTATATGTGGCAAGTGGCGCTCCAGTGGAGACAATTTGATTGATTGATTAATATATTATTATACGAGTATATTTTTTTTATGACTAGCGTTGGTTAACATACCAGTTTGCCAAGCCGATTTCGAAACCCGGTTTTTTTATTATTATTTTAACTTGACATCTGACCTTGACCTGCCTGACGGTAAGCATGATCAAGGTCCAAGAGTGTCGACGACTGAAAAAACTGAGTCTGCTACAGTCGCCGTCTCGATTTTTTTATTGTATATATTTGTAATGTTTAATTATTAGATTAGATAATACTAATTGAGTAATAAAAAAGAGACCGATATTTGCTCCGGAACAATAAAAAAGACGGTCATCTTATAGCTGTAGAATCAAGGAACTGGAGCCCTACCCTTGAGTACTTCAACATGTTTTTATTGTGACTCGCCATTATAGCACCGCGCTTGATGTTAAACTGGTTTGTGCCTTATGTATGAACTAACTTTAAAGCTGCTTTTCAAATAATTCGCAATAACAGTTGTGGGGTAGTGGAAGTGCAATAGTTACGAAAACTCACAGTTTTTTTTATTATTATATATTTCTATACTAAGCTTCTAATTTGTTTGTATTATAGAGACAGGACAACCAAAGTACATTTATTAAAGATACATTGGTGTCAGTGACTGGTTTCGAACCCGTGCTCTCGGCTTGCGCAACCATTGTACTGCCACTACGCCACGGTCGCCCTAAATAAAACATTATCTTTGATCTAAAAATTTGATCTGAACCAATGTACTTTTGATATATGTACTTTGACTATTTTGTTTCTATGTTACAAGCATGTTAGTAGCCTAATATAAAACAATATAAACATATGAAAACGAAACAATTAACTTTAAAATCACATAACAAAAATAACGCGTTCATCGGAAGTATACCTAAAAAAGCTTCGCACATTTCATCTGTTTCAGCATGAAATAACAATCCGCTTTATGCCAATGCTTTTATTATTTTATTCTCATGATCCTTGTTTTTGTGAATTAACGTTATTTTTTCTTTTTCCTTAATATACATAATTCCTAATATAGTAAATGCTCGTATAAGTCGAGAACGACCATTATGGACTTTTATGTGAGTGTACCTTGTTCCCACCACGTCTTTTTACAAGTCGAAGGAAGCATCCATATTTTGTCGACCGAATCGCCAGTCGAACTAAACTAGTCGAATGAAACCATCGCCAGCTATGTGTACGGGTATGGATCTTGGATCCTTATGTGTATCCTTGGATACTTGAAGTGAGACGTCGCACTTTTCGTCGAAATAGTCACATGTCGACAAAAGGTGATTTTTCAGTGACATGGGCGACTGAATGAGCTATATCCGAAAGCGGTTTTTCAGTCGTCGGCACTCTTCGCCATTCCCTTGCTTACCAATAAATTAATAGAGGCGATATGTCGAGGTCACAATAATATTTTTTTTGTAAGTCGACATATTAGAGCTATAGAACAAAAGCGACTGCTACTACCGTTAAACAACTGCAAGTATCAGTCACATCCATTATTCCGGCCTAGTTGGGACCTGCAAGTTGATCCCGAAACGCGATTTAGTCACTTTATAGTCTGTATACTTGTATCTAACTAAATCGGTATGCCTGCAACTGTTTAAGGCCCGTTTCAATCTATTCTAATTCCAAATTTAATCTCCTGGCCAATAGCAAATATCTCCATATTGATATTTCACAAGATGCCAGTTTTGAAACATTAAGATACTTCATGAAGCACTAGGGCTGCTCTCTCGACCAATTTTGTGACCCGACGATAAATTGCCGGCACTGTATGGCTAATAAGTGGCACGATAGTGTTGAAAGGGATGTAACAAGCTAAAAGTTATCGACAAAAAGTTAAAGATAAAATATTTATTTAAAAAAAAATCGAGAAGACCCGTGCGGTTTAAAACCACTTATTGCTACCTACAAATGTATCTTTAGTATCTTATAAGGCGACCGTGGTGTAGTGGCAGTGCAATGGCTACGTAAACCGAGTGGCACGGGTTCAAAACCACTCACCGGTACTAATGTATATTTGATATATTATGTACTTTGGTTGTCCTGTTTTTTATGATACAAGCACTTTAGTAGCTTAGTATAGCTTAGTATTATATTTAAAAAAAAACTAAAAATACGAGGACCCGTTCAGTTTAAAACCACTTAATGCTACCTACTAATGTATCTTTATTATATACTTTAGTGGTCCAGTTTATAGAATACAAAAACTTTTCATGGATTAACTAATTAAGATTGAAGAAAAGGACATCAATAATTTTGTATGGGGACTTGGGCTTAATTGTATTAACAGTTGCATATACATTTTAATATAGTTTGATGTACGAAGATTACATTTGCACAGCAATTAAAAGCAAATCTGTTATTAGTTTTATCAATACAAGTATCAAAACTACCATTTATATATTTTTTCATCATTGCACATTACAAAAGTAGTGCAAAGAAGCCCAAAATGAATAATATCCTTTGAGATTCCCTGCCATAAATGCCTAATTTCTTTATAATGACTAGTCGTAGCTAAGTGTCTTAGCGACTTTTTATTCGGTCGGTGGATCTGAGGCAACCGTAAACTAAATTTATCGGTTAGACATTTAATTGATTACTATCTGGCAAGTCGATAGTATGCGCTGTCATACGCCTCAATAAAACAACACGTTTCTCGATTAAAGCTTACGAAATTTTAGTGTGAATGTTTGTGTGTTGTGTGTGTGTGTGTGTGTGTGTATCATTTATTATTTTTCATACATAACTTTATTATATATATTTTTATAACCGTAGAGCTTGTATGAAGAGAATTGTGGATGTGAGGAAAGTGAGGGAGTTGTGTCAGAATCGTAGCAAGCGCATTATTGTCTCTATTAGACAAATCCGTGACAATTTATTTGATTGATTAAAACTTTTTCATTCACAATATTTTTTAATAAAATAATTATTTATCAATTTTATCGATATCCTTTTTAGGGGCATCACTAAAAATAATGAGGGTCGTGGAATTTCACCACCTTGCAATATCGTACAGGCACCCTTACACCACTAAGAGCTACTTGATAGAAACCCTATTATGTATTTATCTCAGCCTTTCTACAAGTACCTGAAAGATATATTTTTCAGATGTCAATGTTGGGTGTGGCTGAAACAAGCATGAGAGTAGAATTAAAGCTGTAGAAATGCGGTCAATAAGGAGTGTATGTGGAGTGACGATAGCGGATAGAATCAGGAATAGCACAGTGCGCGATAGATGTGGTTTGAGAGGATGTAGTGACAAGGATTGACAAAGGAATGCTTCGATGGTTTGGGCACATGGAAAAGATGAATAAAAGAATCTACTACTAATAACGAAAGGAATTTATAAATCTGATGTGGATGGATAGAAGATCGGAGACATCCTCAAGAAAGCTAGGTTGCCTATTACCTATTACCATATAGCTTGTATGAAGAGAATTGTAAATGGGAAAAAAGCGAGAAAGTTGTGTCAGGATCGTGGCAAGTAGCGCTGCATTGTTTTTGCCTATCCCTGTGGGAAAAAGGCGTGAGAATTTATTTGATTGATAACTGAAAATTGTGTACACTGCTAAAATGTGTTCTGTGTCAATCCTTGCAAAAAAATGTTTCTAGTCGCATCCGCTATCCCGGCTTTGCCATTTCTGTTTAAGTTTAATAATATGTACAGTTCATCTAATACTGTTTCTATTGAAATCTATTTAAGGCTGTAGTTTGACGTCACAAACTTATTCCAATAGTCATTACGGGACCCTCCACTGAGCCCCAAACAATATCGACAGTACATCCACTAATATATTCTGAAACTTAACTCTAAAGTTCAAATTTGACCCTAAAAGTTTGACCTGTTGTCTAAGGACCTAAAATCAATGTCAATCATTGGCTCACATCTATTTCACATCTACATTTCTCTTCATACTCATACTTATTAAAACACGTTGGTGGTTTTTCAAGACTCACTTTATTCGGATAACACAGTAGTACCAACATTACTTACATACAGTGGTACCAACATATTTTGTTACCATACTGAAAAAATATAATATAATAATAACACCCCCACTTAACAAAATAACCCAAAACCTTTAAACAAATGTGTGCATCCAATCCAACACATCACAAACTATATAACTATACTGTATATAAATATTATTTTGGAGTAACACCAATCAATTTCATAAATCTATAATGCTTAGTGGGTACCAATCCTTTGGTTAACAAGTCAGCAGGCATTTCTTGGCTGGGAATATACTTTGTCTTAATTAATTTATCCTTAATACTATTTCTCACATAATGATACCGAATATCAATATGTTTTGATCTGCTATGTGACTGATGACTTGTTGCCAATTTCATTGCACTTTGATTGTCACAATGCAATATAGGAATGCACAATTCATCAGTTATTTCATACAATAATTTCTGCAAATACACAGCCTCCCTACATGCCTCCGAGAGTGCAACATACTCTGCCTCTGTGCTAGACAAAGAAACAGTCCTCTGTTTTCTGCTTTGCCATGAGATCACAGAACCACACATGGTGAAGCAGTAACCAGTGTAAGACTTCCTGTCTATTGAGTCACTAGCCCAGTCAGCATCCACAAAACCCATTAACTGATTATTAGCACTTAATCCCTTACTGTATTTTAAACAATAGCTTTTAGTTCTTTGCAGATACTGTAATACTCTCTTTGCATAATTATAATGAATTTCACTGTAACAATTATTAAACTGGCTGAGATAACTTATGGAATATGCTATGTCAGGCCTTGTCAAAACTGACAAATACATTAAACTGCCAATTAATCTTTGATAGGGAACATTGGCTAGACATTGATCAGATTTATCAATGTTTAATTTACATTCAATAGGAGTATCTTTAGGCTTACAATCAGACATGTTAAATCTAGATAATAATTGCTCTATATACTGTTGTTGATCAATTGTAATGACATTATTATGTCTATCTACACTAATTCTCATACCTAAATAGCATCTAACTGAACCCAAGTCTTTTAATCTAAATTTAGTACTTAATATTATTTTTAACTTTTCAGTTTCCTCAGCACAATTTGAGAAAATTAAAAAATCATCAACAAAAACTGTAATTATTATCTTAACACTACCTGTATATTTTTTAAATAAACAAGGTTCATATTCACTATTTATAAAACCTAAGTTACACAAACAATCTTTAACCTTCTCATACCAAACTAGAGCAGACTGTTTTAGTCCATATATGGCCTTTTTAAGTTTTAAAACTTTACCACTACTCTCTTTCCTAAACCCTTCAGGAATTGACATGTAAATATTTTCATTTAAATTTCCATTAAGAAAAGCTGTCTTTACATCTAGATGAGTAATGTCCATGCCCCACTGCACACTGAGAGCAAACAACATTCTCAGTGTGGAGTGTCTCACAACAGGGGAAAATGTGTCCACATAATCTATTCCACGACGTTGTGTAAAACCTTTGGCTACAAGCCGGGCACGATAACACACTTTATCATTTACATCAATCTTTTTATTTAACACCCACTTACACTGCACTATTGATGCATCACTGGTGACTTCAACCAGTTCCCATGCATCATTGTACTCAAATGACTGTAACTCCTCTTGCACCGCTTGCTGCCAATGCTGAGCCTCTGGTCCATTAAGTGCCTCAGAAAATGTTAACTCTTCATCTCCTGGAAATTCATTTGATACACATAGGTTATTATAACCATAACGTTCTGGAGCTTTTCGCACCCTTTTATCATCTCCATCTTCATTGACCTTGTCTTCAGTGTCTGGGGTAAGAGTGTCATCTCCATTTTCTGGATCTGTGTTACAAGATGATGATTCTGAACTGTCCAGAGATTCACAAATAGATTCCCCCACTGAATCTCGACTTTCTATTGTCTCTGATTCTGTTTCTTGTGAAGGTTCATCACTCTTTATGATATTCTTCTCTAAATTCTCATCTTCTTTTATATCATTTGACATACAAATAGCATTTTCATTTTTGTAATGAGTTTCACCTTCATTCACTATAACAATATCTCGTTTAATACTTATATTATTATTCTTAGGGTTATAAACTCTATATCCTTTGGTGGTTTCAGAAATACCAACCAAAATATGTTTCTCTGACTTTTTATCCCACTTTAATCTTCTTTCTTTTGGAATATGGACCATAACTGCACTTCCAAACAATCTAATAATACCCAAATCAGGCTTTTTGTTGTTCCATAATTCATACGGTGTCTTATTCACTAACGTAGATGAAATAGACCTATTTTTGAGATACACTGCCATACTGCAGGCTTCTGCCCAAAACTTTTTATCCAGATTTGCATCAAAAAGTAAGCATCTTGCCTTTTCCACCACTGTTCTGTTGGCTCTCTCACAAACACCATTTTGTTCTGGCGTGTAAGCAGTTGTTTTTTGATGTATTATTCCTTCTGCTTTCAAAAATGATTCCATATCAGCATTACAAAATTCACCGCCATTGTCTGTACGAAGTATCTTTATTTTATTATTTTGCTGGTTCTCAACCATTGCTTTAAAATCCTTGAACATCTTCAAAACTTCATTTTTGTTTTTTAGGAAATATATAAAAGTCATACGACTGTCGTCGTCAACAAATAGAAGAAAATATCTTGCATTTCCGATAGATTTTGTTTCCATAGCACCACATACATCAGCATGTATAATCTGTAGTGTCTCTGAACTTCTCTGTCCCACATGTGAAAATGGTAATCTCATCTGTTTGCCTTCACAACATGTTACACATTTTTCTTTCATCATGTCACTGGTATCGGGATATGACAAACCATTTACAATGCCATTTTTCATTTTATTTAAATCGCAACTGTTAATATGTGCTAGTCGTCTGTGCCATAACTTTGCACTTGCTATTCCTGGTACTGCCAATAAACAATCTGTGTCCACCTTCGTTCTTAGTTTGTAAACACCGTTTATTAATTCTGCAGTAGCTACCAATTCATTTTTCGTATTACGAATATAACAATTGTTGTTCTCAAAAACAACACTATTTCCATTTTTAATTAACTGACTAACCGATAACAGGTTGGTCGATAAGCTTGGCACACATAGTACATCTTTAACTGTGATTTCATACACATCCTCTGGTTTCATACACGGATATGTCGTTATATGCACATCTCCGGAACACATAACTGGCACTTTCATGTTATTTGCCACAATAATTTCTGATAATTTCGGTGAACTGGCATTTACTATCCACGTTCTGTTCGCCGTCATGTGCGCACTCGCACCTGAGTCTACGTACCACTCACTTTTATTATATTCTCCGCTCAGGAAAACTACACTAAAAGCATTTGAATGCCTTTTCTTTTGCAATAAAGGACACTGGTTTCGATAATGACCATTTTGTTTACAATTATAGCACGACACTAGTGTATTGCACCGGAGTAGTGATCTCCGGAGAATAACCGGTTATTCTCCGGTAATAGTAATCGGTTAAAACCCCGGAGAAAAACCGGTTAATCTCCGGTTTTTTTTAAACAAAAGACGTAATAAATAATAATACTTATTACTTAAAATTTATTACAATTAGCAGTTATTTATCACCGATTTAACAATTAAAAAATACCTTTTTTTTATTACATAGTATAAAATAAAACCGCTTATCGCGTCCTCCGTCTCTCTGTCTGTGCCCTTAGATCTTTTTAACTAAGCAACGGATTTTGATGCGGTTTTCACTGTTATTTTAGATTATTTCACACTTAAACCAACTGATTTCTATAAAATTTGGAATGGAGATAGTTGGAGACTCTGGGAAAGATAGAATTATCCCAGAAATGATTACTTTAGTTATCAGGTGGAAATTTGTATAGGGAACCAACAATTTATCATATTAGAGATAAAAAAAATATAATTTTAAAACGAAATTAAAAATGTTTGCATTTTTTAAAATCTGTAATAAAAAAAACAATATTTGTTTTTAAATAATTTCCGTTCATCCCGTCGCGACAGAAAGGATTATTCATTTTGGGCCTCTATGTACTAGTTTTGTAATGTATACTTGCATTGATAAAACTAATAACAATTTTGCTTTTAATTGCTGTGCCCAAAATAACCCAAATTTGGAAAATAAGATATGGATTTTGTATCGTCTGTCAATCAACGCCATATTTGTTCTGCTTTGAACTGTCATAATTATAGTTTGATCATTTGGCACACCTAAACTATGCAAAATAAAGGATAAATTCCAATCACATTGTAATCTTCGTACATCAAACTATTTTAAAATGCATATTAAACTTTTAATATGAATACAATAATACAAAATGAATAATGTCCTTTGTAACTTATAGGATGCTTATCTTATATTATTAGTATAATAGTTATCTGTGATGCTTATGGGCCATATGACATTCCTGAATCTGGGGAAACTGATGATGGATCCTCTCAGCTTAACAAAACTATAGGAGATTTTAAACTACATAATATAATTTGCTTCTTTCCGCCTATAAAGTGGCGCGTACAAAGTGCTAGCTAGTTCATGTTAAAAACATAATATAATACTTTTTGTCCACCTCTAATTTACTTATCAAATCAAATCATTGAATAAAAGTTATCAAAATAAACCTTCCATAAACCACTCAGCCTTTTACCCGATTTTTGTACATATTTTTTTTATTATTTTTATATTATTAGTGAATAATAAACTATACTATAATATACAAAAACTTTACATCGACCATAAACCTATGAGAAATATTAAGCCATTAACAAAAAAAGTCCTAGGTGCCAAAGTTAAAGTGTAATGGGTGGGCACAAATTGAACGTTTAGTATCTTAGCAATAATAATTATTTATTCTATAGAACTATTGTACTATTCTATATATTAGAACTGTAAAAAAAATAAAAATAATAATAATATCGTAAATCGATGGTTACGTAGTTTAAAGCAACTAAGCGCAAACGGATTTGTCAAATATAGTACTCGATTCTCCGGAGATCTCCGGTGAATCTCCGGTTATTGCCCAATCACCGGTGAATATCACCGGTTCTTAAAATTACGCTCCGGTGCAAACCTATACACGACACGCTCTTTTCGCCTGACAGTTTTGACGTATTCCCGCCATATTGTCTAGTGTTGTGCTTCTTCGATTTTATCGTATTTGATTGCGACTTCTTCGCAGTGAATGCAGCGTTGCTGGTATTCGAATTCATTTCAGAACGATTATTCGAAACCTCCAAATCAATTAACTTTGATTTTATTGCATCTGTAGTTATAGATATACCTGAATGTTCTATCGCCATGATCATTGGAGTATATTTATCTGGCAAACCTGCTAATAGCAATGACCCAATCCATTCATCCGTGATTGCAAATCCTGTACCTTTTAACCTCTGAGCTGTTTCTATAACCTGCGTAACATACGCCGTCATGGTATCGCAGTTTTCTTGACGCAAAGAGATTAAATGTCTCAGCAAGGATATCTTTCTAGAAAATCCCGAGTCATCAAACATATTTTTCAGTTTTCTCCATAACTCCTTGGATGTTTCAGTGTCCTTGATGTGTACGTACAATCCTGGTTCAATAGTCAATATTAGCTTCGCCTTGGTTTTTATATCATTTTCTGGCTTGATTTCTTTAGCGTGGTCCGGCTTGATGCAATGATCCATGCCGTCGAGTATCAATAAGTTTTCTACAGCATAACTCCATTCGTCATAGTTTTCTCTGCCCTTTAATTTTGGGACACTTTGAATAAAATGATTACTCATATTTACGCGAAAACTGAACACTTTTATCGGAAAATCAATAAAAAATCGAATATAGGCCCATAACCTATTAAAACACGTTGGTGGTTTTTCAAGACTCACTTTATTCGGATAACACAGTAGTACCAACATTACTTACATACAGTGGTACCAACATATTTTGTTACCATACTGAAAAAATATAATATAATAATAACAATACTCTACTTTTCGATTGTAGACACTGTCTTTGATAGTGTTATATTACAGCCATAATATTAAATCAACTTTTCACGCCTTTTCCCTATAGGGATGGGCAGATACAATGGAGCCACTGGCCATGATCTTAACACCGCTCGCTTTCCTCACATCGACAATTCTTTTTTTACAAGCTTTTATACAAGCTCAAGCTTTTAAATAACCATAATATAAAGGAACATATATTTCTGAAACCTTTAATTTAAGTTTTGTATTGTTTTAACTAAAACTAAACAAAAACAATTTATATACAATGAACCCCAGCCAGAAAATATAGATCAAAACATATTTTGAGGATTTAACAATTTTCATTGTGTTTTGATACAACTGTTTAATAAAGTTGGGAGTTGTGTCAGGATCGTGGCAAGCGGCGCTCCATTGTCTCTGCCTATCCCCGTGGGTAAGAGGCATGACAATTGATTGTTTAATAAAAAATATTATTAAAAATAATTCATAGGTTTTTTTGCCCACCAATGGGGTTGTGGGTTAATTATTATTATTATTATTGAAAAGTTTACTTTTAACAAATTTAATTTGATTTTCTTAAAAGATCTAATTAAATTTGTATTTCAACAAAGGTCAAACTTTACAGGTTAAACTGTTAAAAACCAAAGCCATTCGGAAACTTGACTCGTCTGACCCTGTATTTAAGACAACCCATACAGTTTGCAACTTTGCAAAGAACTGATAATGGTAGATAGTTTTGGAATATTAATGTGTTATTCGCCAATGTTATATACCAAATACAGTAGTTGGATCTATTAAGACTCAATCAATCAATCAAATTGTCACGCCTTTTTCCCACGGGGATAGGCAAAGACAATGGAGCGCCACTTGCCACGATCCTGACACAACTCCCTCGGTTTATTCACAGACTCCATAAATAATAAATGATTTTTTCAAAAATGGTGCTTACTATCGTGTTAATTTTTAGTTAATGTAACCACGATAGCTGTAAAGCTCTCGAAACGTCGAAATAAAAAATTCTACAATCAATAACCGAAAATAAATGCGTTAGTAAGCCGAATAAAATTTGTTTAATTCATTAATCAATGTTCACCCAAAATAGTTAAACACGTTAAAAGTTACATAGGATCGTTCGTGTACCTAACTCGTTTAAGGGTCTGTGTTATCCTGTAAAAGTATAAAAAAATAAAATTAATTTATTATTATAAAATAATAAATAAAATAAGGAATAGCACATTGCGTGATAGATGTGGTTTGAAAGAAGATGTAGTAACAAGGATTGACAAAGGAATGCTACGATGGTTTGGGCACATGGAAAGGATGAGTAAAAGTAGATTGACGAAAGCACTTTATAAATTTGATGTGAAAGGATGCGTTAAACAAGGCAGGCCCAGGAGACCAAATCGAAGACATCCTCAAGAAAGTGAGTTAGGTGCCCATAGCCGTAGAGCTTGTATGAGGAGAATTGTGGATGTGAAGGAAGCGAGGGAGTTGTGTCATGATCGTGGCAAGTGGCGCTCCATTGTCTCTGCCTATCCCCGTGGGAAACTGTCTTTCTACAACTAATGAATTTTTTATTAACAAATACGTGTAACACACTATTTAAATCGAATAACTTTCATTTCTTTTGACAACGATCCTTTTATAAGTCCTTGTTAAATTTAGAACATTCGCTTTTTCACAGAATAGAGGATCATTCCCGGACTCTTTCAGGAGTCCCAGTACCACTACTTACAAGGATATGCCCATTTCGTTGACCACGCTAAGGAAATCAAATTTGAGACTCAATTCTAACCTCTTACCTGTTCATCTTTTTAGTACCACCGAACAAAATCGGCGTAACAGGAGCAGGAACACACGTCACCCACGAAACTCTGCTGACACTTAGCTGTTCAACTTTTGGCGCGAAGCCTGCTGCCAGGCTGCAATGGTTTAACGGCACGGAGCCCTTTGCAGCAGATGATGGAAGAATAAAGGTACTTTAATACCAATTATTATTATTTTATTTTTCATATTTCTTATTTATTACATTTTTAAAATAAATCAGTTAAAATATATAACAAAAAATAGTAGCCCAAAGGCATCGGGAACAGAGTCCAAGCCACCGGCGGAGGTCAGGACTCCTTAGAAAGAAACCTCCTGACAATACGCGCCGTGTCCAGGAGTACTGCTTTCTGAATCAAACGCTTGATCCAGCTACCTAACGAGAGCCTCTTTAGGTGTTCATTGAGGCTCTTGGTTATTAAGCCATTGACAGTCACGACTATTGGAACAATAACTGCTGTATCCACCTCCCACATGTCGACAACCTCGCAAGCCAGATTAAGTTAGTTTATTTTCTTATCTTTCTCGGCTTTCACGAGGTTCTATAAATTAAATACTAATAAGATACCTAAACAGAAAGCAAAGACATGAAATTCCTTGAATATTTACTGAAGCCAAAAAAATATTTTACGTAAATATAAGAAGATTTTTCTCTTTATAATATTATCCTTACAAATAAAATTAAAGCGATAAGGGTTGAGTTTATCAAGTGAATTAAAATTAATCTTTTCTTAAAGATAAGAAACAAAAAAAATACATTTTGTAATTAAATGTCCGGAATAACCTTGCGATTAAGAAAAATGTCATCTCTTTTATCGCGACTTGCTGACTCCGCTTACAAGATTATAGGACAAGAAAAGAGAATTATGTTTTAGATATATTTTCTTAATTTTATATCTGTTTTATTTTTACAAGCTCTACGGTTATGGGCACTAGGCAACTCAGCTTTCTTAAGGATGTCCATAGAGCTTGTATAAAGAAAATGGTCAATATCAGGGAAGCGAGGGAGTTGTGTCAGGATCGTGGCAAGTAGCGCTTCGTTGTAGGAGAATTCATTATAGGCAATTTAATTACTTGATTTTATTTTTAATCTTGTATCTTAACCGGCATAGTGCCGGTGACTGAGGCAACTCACTCCTTGGTACTCTTGGACCTCCCCTTGTTTCCCTTGAAATCTGTCCTCGATCAGGCAAATCGAAGTCAGATGTCGAGTCACAATAAATACATAAAACTATAGTTAAAGCTACTACAATTTAATAACTGTAAGTAGCAGTTACATTCACTATGCCGAAAGTTTCCGGCTTAGTTAAAACCGGAAACCTACAAGCTAATCCTGAAAAGCGACTAAGTCACTTGACGGTTTGTATACTTGTAAGTGGTGGTACTACCCCGGATGCAGACTGGATACTACTGCCTACCACTCTTTGAGCACTAGACTAGCAAATATTACAAATAAAAGCAAGTATTAAATATTACAAATAAACGCTATAAAACAAATATAAAGCGACCGTGGTGTAGTGGCAGTGCAATGATTACATAAATCGAGAGCACGAGTTCGAGACCACCCACCAGTACCAATGTATCTTTGATATATGTACTTTGGTTGTCCTTTTTCTATGATACAAACACTTTAGTAGCTTAGTATAGATATGTAAAAAAAAATTTTGCTTGAACCAGAAATCGAACCCGAGACTTTTCGCGTAACGGACTGGTGTTTTAACCATTACGCCAAGCCTGTCCTATTGTCCAACCTACTCTTGATTGTATACGAGTATTGCTAGCCATTCCTAAAGGACATCATTCATTGTGGGCTTCTATGTACTACTTTTGTAATGTGCAATGAAGAAAAAATATATAAATAGTACTATCGATACTTGTATTGATAAAACTAAGAACAATTTTGCATTTAATTGCTGTGCAATCAAGTTATTTGAATAATAAGATAGATTTTGTATTATCTTTCAATCAACGCCATATTTGTTCAGCTTTGACCTGTCATAATCATAGTTAGATTATTTTGCACACCTCATCATCATCATCATCATCAGCCAGAATGCGTCCACTGCTGAACATAGGCCTCCTCTTTAGAACACCATTTCGAACGACAAGATGCCAGTTGCATCCACCGGTTATTCGTGACTTTCACTATGTCGTCAGTCCACCTAGTCTCTACTCTAGAACCTTTCTTCCCCGTCGGTTGTCGGTTCTTCGAGCGATGTGCAATATATGCAAAATACTATGCAAAATAAAGGATACATTCCAACCACATTGTAATCTTCGTACATAAACTATTTTAAAATGTATATGCAACTGTTAATACAATTAAGCCCAAGGCCCTATACAAAATGAATGATGTCCTTTTACCAAGTAGAATACATAATACAAAGCGAAATAGGTCACAGTTAGGTCTTGCAATCTATCTAGGATTTGAACAAGGATCTTAATGTTACTAGATAATGGTAATTAGTTACAGAGACAAAACAAAAGGTATTAAAGCTACTGTTTGGAACACAACATTGAATTTTGTTAATTGCACCGGGCTCGCTTTTGTCTTGGATAATGTTCATTGTCTTTGGGGTTCACTGGGGGAATATCGAACATTTTTATTTTATTGTGACTCGACATTTGACAGCACCCAGCTTGATGTTAAGCTGAAGTGTGGTCCATGAATGGATGTCACTGCTACTACAATTCAATATCTGTAAGTAGCAGTCACATCCAACATGCCAGCTCAGTTGGAACCGGCAACTTACAAGTTGATCCCGAAACGTGACCAAATCACTTCACGGTCTGTATACTTGTAAGTGGTGGTACTATCCCGGATCGACAAAATGGGTGTGCCACTGCCTATCACTCTTCGTACCACCTATTATTTATACAATTATTTAATTCAAATTATATTGACACAACTTATACAATTCTCACGCCTAAATATCCACAGGAATAGACAGAGGCAACGGAATGCCACTTTCCACGAAACTGGCACAACTATCTGTCAATCCACGATTCCTTTTATACTGACTCTAGAGCTACGGTCACTCCTCCTTCAACAATCTATCAATCAATCAAATTGTCACGATTTTTCCTACAGAGATAGGGAGTGACAATGGAGCACCACTTGCTACGCTTCCTTCACATTCACAATTCTCCTTCAACAAACTTCCAAAATATCTCATTAGAACATTTTAATTTAACAACCCTGCCAACCCCTAATGACAATGGCTGAGGATTGATGATAAAATAATTCTGACGGGGTGCGTCGTTTAAGAGTTTTTTTTTGTCCCCCGTTAAAACCCACGACATTGAGTAATGGCCGGATTATTTTTTCCAAGTTTGACCTCATTTTATTAATCAAGTCCTCCCAATGCATATGTTATATCAAAATAGTTTTTTCTCATCCTATCAATCAATCAAATTGGCACGCCTTTTTCCCACAGGGATAGGCAGAGACAATGAAGCGCCACTGCCTTCGCGACAGCAAGCGCGATCCTGACACAACTCCCTCGCTTCCTTCACATTCACAATTTTCTTTATACAAGCTCTATGGTTATAGGCTAACACCCTTCTGGGCCTGCCTCGTTTATTCCATCCATTCACATGAGATTTTAAAATTCTTTTTGTTATGAAACTTGTACACATATTTTTGGAGTTACTAGAAGGTTACATGGGTTACTTTTAATTTTAAAAAAATATATTTTTTACTATAGCTTCCAATTGACTATAGTTTCAGCTGTTTGTTTTTTTTTTAATTTTTAATTCCGTCTGTCATTTTTATATGAGTTATTGAGTTATAAATACAAAAACAAGTGATATACAGTCGAATTGAGAACCTTTTCCTTTTTATGACTGTGTTCTAAACCTAATTTTACGCGGGTGAAACTGCGGGCTTTAGTTTTATATAATGGGGAAAAAACATCGCTCGAAAAACCGACAACCGATGGGGAAATAGGTTCTAGAGTGGAGACCACGAACCGGAAGACGCAGCGTAGGTAGGCCTCCCACTAGGTGGACTGACGACATAGTGAAAGTCACGAATAACCAGTGGATGCAACTGGCACCTTGTCGTTCGAAATGGCGTTCTAAGGGGTAGGCCTGATGATGATGATTTTAATATAACTACTTTTACTAGTGGTGCACGACTCCGAGAAGTCATTTTGTGAAAAAACCGAGTTAGTTCACGGCTGACCCAGCGCCGTCACTATGCCGGCCAAATAAATATACTTTTTGCAGCATAGTGCCGGCGACTGAAACTCGGCACTATTGGAACTTCTTTTGCCTTTTATCGGGCAGGTTGAAGTCAGAGACCGAGTTACAATTAGAAAAAAGATTTCTTTATATTTGTAATCTCATATCCTCTCATACTGTAGTAAGATCTTATTAAAAGCCTCCGTGACAGCATGAAAAATTATTACCAAAGCCTTATTCTGTTACCCTATTATGAGATACTCACGTAAGGTTTCCTGGCAACGATATTAGGTAAGGTAGATACGTTATATACACCAGTTTTAACGGTTAACCACGACCAAGTGGAAGTAGGACGATATGATAGTTATTGAGAACAAAAAGAGACAAATATATGTTTTTTTTATTGTGACTCGACATATGACAGCACCCCGCTTGATGTTAAGCCGAAGTGTGGTCCATTAATGAATGTCACTGCTACTACAATTCAATAACTGTCAGTAGCCATCACATCCACTATGCCGGCCTAAATGGAAGCGGCAACTTACAAGCTGATCCCGAAACGTGACCGAATCACTTCACGGTCTGTATACTCTGTATATATGGGTACCACTGCCTACTACTCTACTTTATTTCTATCTCATGATAGACTCCTAGCACCTATTCTAATCGTCTCGTGTGAAAATTCAATTTTCCCTTGATGATCCGCCGTTTAATTAAATGTTGAAGCTGTCGTTGTAATCGACTGTTTATGTATGTACATTCTAATTGGAATTGTAGCTCTATGTTGCTCCTTGAATGTACTATAAATAGATCTAGCAATATCATGTTAGTTTACTCTCAACACCTGAAAAGTATTATCTTTATAGAGCTCACAGTTTCGTGGGAAACAAACATTCCAAAAGTCAAGTCAATTAATTGAGATGACAAGAAACAGATACAAAATGGTACAAAAGGAATACCGGCAAAAAGCTAACATCATGAATTAAACAAATTTTCTCTGTGACCACGATGGCTGTAAATCTCTCGAAACGTCGGAATAATAAAAATTAAAACTAAAATAAATAGTAAGCCGCATAAAATTTATTTAATTTATTAATGTTCGCGCATAATCTTAAAAAATACCTACTTCCTAGCATCATCTTTTAAAAGATCTTGGCCTCCCAAGTTCAGCCGTAAGTACTTTTTAAGACCAAATGTCAAAGGCATCGTTCTTACAATATTTGGTTGGGTAGAGTGGAAGTGAAGATAAGTGTTGACAAGTAAAAGCCTAAACCTACTTTCCGGTCACATGTCTGAAATGCCTCTACTTTCCCTGCTTTGCTATCGCCATGGTGAATGAAACAATTTCTTAGCATCCATGGATTCCCCGTGCGGGTGCCAGGTCCATCGCGTGGCAGGCGGGAGAGTGAAGGCAGCATTCCGGACTTGTGACCGAAATAAAGGTTACAAAGCTTTTTGCAACATGGCAACACTCGTCGAAAGACGACAGGCATAGCCGAACTTTGTTCGTTGTTGCGCATAAAGTCCTTGGTTCGATTCTCGTTTGGAGCAAATATTTATTTATATAGCTTTTATTTGTAATATTTAATAATTATATTAAATAATAGTCAAATAAAAAAAATATAACGCTAATAAATAAATAATAGACTAGTATTAAAAAGATCAAAGTGGTTCAGAATGGTGTAAGCTAAAGACACGTTTAAAAGCTTAAATTAGAAATGTATAATAATGACTATATAAGTATTATATTATCTCTTTTCAAGTTCAAAAGGAAATCTTAAACACAATCTTATTTAAACAATAAAATTAATATTTTCATTTCCTTATTCAAAAGTAGATAATTACGTATGAAAAAGGCGTTTGCCAGGGGCCTGAAATCTAATTAAAATGGGCTAAAATTAATGAAGGAGGCAAACAGGCCGCAGGACGCCATGTGTCATAATCATACTGTAATATAAATATTAATTACTCTTGTTTAATTAGGTTAAAATAAGTAATTAACTAAGATAATATTTAATTAACAGAGATTCATAATTACTACTAGTTAAACGGCTGGGAGTAGAAACACAAGTCCGGGTTTTACACGGGTTTGTTTAGTCGGTAAAATAAGCTATCATTACGGTGAGATACTATAGTGCTTGTATTATAGAAACAGGTCAGTCAGTCAGTCAGATTGTCACGCCTCTTTCCGACGGGGATAGGCAGAGACAACAGAGCGCCACTTGCCACGATCCTAACACAACTCCCTCGCTTCCTTCATATTCACAATACTTCTCATAAAAGCTCTATGGTTATGGGCACTATTGCTAGGCAACCCAGCTTTCTTAAGGATGTCTTTGATTTTATCGAAAAACACCCTCCTGGGCCTGCCTTGTTTAACGCATCCACATCATATTTATAAATTGCTATAAATACATTTATCAAAGATACATTGGTACCAGTGACTTAGGGCGACCGTGGTGTAGTGGCAGTGCAATGGTTACACAAATCGAGAGCACGAGTTCGAAACCACCCACCGGTACCAATGTATCTTTGAAATATGTACTTTGGTTATCCTGTTTCTATGATACAAGCACTTTAGTAGCTTACTATAAAAATGTAAATAAGAAATAATAAATATATAAAAAATATGCGAGTGATTTTGAACCTGTGCTCTCGGTTTGCGTAACTACACCGGATCGGCAGTCTGAGCAAATGACCACCTAATATTACCTTATCCATTGATATCTGCAGTATTTTTATTATGTCGCATTCATCGGAAGTGCACCTGTATTACACTGGCGGTCATGATTTATGTCAAATAAGCATTTCAGTTGAAAAAAGGAGACTAACGGGATTGAGGGAGACAACACTACTTAGGACCGGTTTAATAAAAACCTACTTAGATACAACTTATTTATATTTAATTTATTATACTATTATTATGCAAATCGAAGATATCCTTAAGATAGCTGAGTTGCGTAGTGCCCATAACCATAGAGCTACTATGAAGAGAATTGTGCATGTGAAGAAAGCGAGGGAGTTGTGTCAAGATCGTGGCAAGTGGCGCTCCATTGTCTCTGCGTATCCCTTTGGAAAAAAGGCGTGACCATTTGATTGATTGATTGATTGATATAATTATACTTGTGTACTCTAACTAATCTATTTATTCTATATGTGCACCGAAAAAAAAACGCGTATATTTGCGTCGGGTCTGGTTATCAAAGAGTGGTAGGCTGTGGTGCCCAGTTTGCCGATCCTAGGTAGTACCACCACTTACAAGTATACAAACGTCGAAATAACTCTGTCGCGTTTCGGAATCAGCTTGCCGATTCTAACCAGGCCGGCATAGTGAATGTGTCTAAATAACTGTAAGTAAAATGACTGCTACTATAACAGTCATCTCCATTGATGGATCGTACTCTAGCTTAACATCAGGCGGGGTGCTGTCATATGTCGAGTCACAATAAAAATTAAAAAATATTTTTACTTTATTATACATCTTCTACTGTCATTTATATCTTCATACTGTATTATAAGTTAGAGGTAATAGTATTTATTTACTATTCAATACTAAGTAGTATTATATACTAAGTAGTGGTCGGTGTTCTCTATTTATTATACTATGCGGTTTCCCCCATTTTTTTTATTTTTTATTGTGACACGACATCTGACCCCGACTCGCCTGATGATAAGCAAGAGGAGGTCCAAGAGTGACGACGACTGGAACAACCGAGTCAGTTCCCGGCTGCCCCTGCCGCCGCCACTATGCCGGCCTAAGGTGCTTCTTCACGCATCGCTTGAAAGATCCTCCAAGGTCATAGGATGGAGAGAACACATGGGCTGGCAAAGCATTCCACTTGTTGCAATTGTTCTACAAAGAAAAGACGCACCGAACTACATTTACTCAGTTGTAAATACAGAGACCGCCTTTTGTATAAGTCCGCCTTTTGTATATTTATTTGTAATAAAGGCTTGCTAAGTGAAGTTACTAAGTTTAGAGTAACACTTAGTGCGAAATATAGAAAGCGGCCCATAAAAATAAAACAATGAACTGAAAGAAATATCTCTTTGTAGCTCGCTCAACGTCGTAATCAAATTAAAACATAGTGATGGGATTTGTGTCGATAGATTCTGAGGACTGTGTTACAAACAGGTCGGGACAAAGAGTCCGTATTCTTTCGACTCAATCAGTAGTCAAACTAGAATATTCGATGCGTCGTTACCATTCTATACCTAACATTGGAACCTTCAAATGTGTGAAGAAGCACCTTAGCCGGCATAGTGACGGCGACTGAGGAAACAATGACCTAAATTGGGATTATGTCGTATATTATTAGCCAACTTTAAAATTGGGAATTGTGTCTGGATTGTGAAAAGTGTGCTTTATTAATTCGTGAAAATATGATTTATTGTAAATCAATAGCTCTTTAATTCAATATATCGTCGTTGTGTCTAAACTGTGCAATTTTAGATCTGAATAAATACATTGTAATACTAGTTTATTATTGGTCCTTTGGCATAGGTAACCGAGGAAACCGTAAAATGAAACGGCTTTTACTGACGCCGGCACTTTTAAGCCTCCCCTTGTTTAACATAAGGCAAGTCAAGGCTAGATGTCGCATCTCGATAAGCAAATAATGAAGCCTAAAAATACTAAGCCAGTAAAAGTGCTTATATCATAGGCTATCAATCAAGTACTTAAATAAATTGTGAATACTTAATTCCTAAAGGGATAGGCATAGACAATAGAGCACCGATTTCCGCAATCCTGAAACAACTCGCTTGCTTCTCTCACATCCCTTATTCTCTTCATACAAGCTCTACTGTTATGGCCACTAATTCGATATAATAAATAATAAAACTATAGTTAAAAAATAATAATAATGGTAAGCAAGAGGAGGTCCAAGAATGCCGGCGACTGAAAAACCGAGTCAGTTGACAGTTGCCTCAGTCACCGTCAATATACCAGCCAAAAAGAAAAATTAATGAAATTATTGTATTGTCATCGATTTTTAATACGTGTTTAAATTTTCAAATTATTCAGTCCTCTAGAAGTGGGTGAAAATTAATTTGAAAGATTCCTTTACATACATAAAAGCTAAGCTAATAAAAACGTGGTAAAAATTTATATCGATATACATCTGACTAAATAATCCCCAACACTATTATCCTGCAAAAAGTAAAATGTAAGTTTCCAAAGTGAAATTCTGTCCAATTAATTCAGAAAAAACCGAACAACACAAAACCTTTCGCACGTAACAATTTCAAATATGCAATATTAATTGAGTTGAAAAGGACGCGGTTTTAAAACTTTAATTAACAACAATGTTCAATTTAGTTTTCTTCCTTTTTGCGGTTAATGAAATTAAACCATTTCTAAAAAATTGGGTACTGGACTAGTGATTCTGAATTTGTCAGAGTGGTAGGCAGTGGTACCCAGTCTGCTGATCCGGGGTAGTCCCACCACTTATAAGTATACAGACCGTAAAGTGATTTAGTTGCCTTTCGGGATCAGCTTGTAAGTTGCCGGTTCCAACTAGGCCAGCATAGTGGATGTGACTGCTACCTACAGTCCATTCATGTACCGCACTTCAGCCTAACATTAGGCGGAATGCTGACATATGACAAGTCCCAATAAAAAATTGTAATAAATAAATTTTATGCGGCTTACTATCGCGTTTATTTTGGTTTTGATTTTACAATTTTTTATTATTCTGACGTTTTTAGAGCTTTGCAGCCATCGTAGTCTCTCCGTAAAATTGTAAAATCAAAACCAAAATAAACGCGATAGTGAGCCGCATAAAATTTGTTTAATTCATTAATCAATGCTCGCGCAAAATCTAAGAAAATATTAAAAATATGTATTTTAACTACTGATAATAAATTATTGTTTTTATTAACAGCTTTTTTTTCTTTGTTTCATGTGCAGAGTGCAGAAATTTTATCGGTAAGTGATCGGAACATATTTTTAAGCTACTTGTAAGTCGCTAGCTGTTAGTGCTGGCTTTGTACTTTCTACAGTCTAAGCTTTGACTACTTTCCAACTGTCAATCCTTATTATTCTGGTTTTCCTATAAAATATAAAATTGGTGGAAATGCACTTTGAACTGACTTAGATATTCTTTTTGAGCTCAATCCATTGAAATTTAAGAAGCGGTCAAGCCGTTTCGGAGGAGTTTAGTTACAAACACCGTTGCACGAGAATTTTATAATTTAACAAGGCAGGCCCAGGAGTGTTTTCCGACCAAATCGGAGACATCCTCAAGAAAGCTTATGTCTAGTGCCCATAACCACAGAGCCTGAATGAAGAGAATTGTGGATGTGAAGGAAGCAAGGGAGTTGTGTCAGGATCGTGGTAAGTGGCGTTCCATTGTCTGCCTATCCCTGTGGGAAAAAGGCGTGACTATTTGATTGATTGAGGTTCAATAGTTGCGTCCACTGTGACGTCTGATTTAAAAAAATGTCCTTGACTTAATCAAGAATTATTTTTATATTATTTTTGATAAATTATTAATAACTTTCTTCTTTTTAGGTTGACGGTACATACGAAACCACATCGAACTTGTCATTCGAAGCTACCAGATTTGAAAATGGCGCCAAGTTCAAATGTGAGGCTGAAAATGACGTCATGAAAGAAACAAATGAACGACCAATACATGCGACTAAAGAACTTGAAGTATGGTGTAAGTACATAGGACGCTTTTCTCAGTCGGCGGCACTCTTGGACCTCCATCTTGCTTACCATCAGGCAGGTCAAGTCACAAAAGTAAAAAAAGTATTGTGACTATTTATTTGGTCGGAATAGTGGCGGTGACTGTGGCAATGGCGACTGATATGAACTGTGTAAGTGAAATAAATGTGAATTGTAAACTTACCACATTGTTTTAAAGTATGAACTTGTCACAAATGTAATGTCACTTACATCATTTTGGAATGAGAACAAATGCAAATCCAATGTCAATCGGACTTGCATTTATTTTGACGCTTTTTGAGTGGAAATCGTGTATTTTTTTTTTATTATTGTGACACGACATCTGACCTCGTCCCGCCTGATGATAAGCAAGAGGAGGTCCAAGAGTGACGACGACTGAGAAAACCGAGTTTGTTCTCGGCTGTCTCAGCCGCCGTCACTATGCCGGTCAAAGGTGCTTCTTTACGCATCGCTTGAAGGATCCAAGGTCATAGGATGGAGAGAACACATGGGCAGGCAAAGCATTCCACTTGTCCATTGATCTACAAAGAAAAGACGCACCGAACTTTTTAGTTCGGTCGATAAAATGCGGATGCTTTTCCTGACCTGTGCGGGTATTACGGGAGTGAAAAGACGAGGTATTTACTGTAAATATATGATCGGAGGTTTACTGTAACTATTACCTATGTTTTCAGATCCACCAATTGTTGAAGTGAGTCCACCAAACATAACAGTGATCGAAGGAACAAAGATTTTACTACAATGCCAATATCAGAGTAATCCGTCAGCTATAACACAAGTTATATGGTAAGTTAATAGTTAATTTTAATAATCAATCAATGAAATTGTGTCGCCTCACCACAGGGATAGGCAAAGACAATGGGGCGCCACTTGCCATTCCCTAAATTCCCTCACATCTTCAATGGTTGGAATACTTCGATGGTTTGGGCACATGGAAAGGATGAGTGAAAGTAGATTGACGTAAGGAATTTATAAATCTGATGTGGATGGATGCGTTAAACGAGATAAACCTAGAAGCGTGTTTTCCAACCAAACCGGAGACATCCCCGAGAGAGCTGGGTTGCCTAATGCCCATAAACATAGAACTTGTATGAAAAGGCGGCCGTGGTCTAGTGGCAGTGCAATGGTCACGCGAACCGGGAGCACGGGTTTAAAATCACTTACCCGTACCAATGTATCTTTGATATAATATGTACTTTGGTTGTCCTGTTTCTATGATACAAGCAGTTTAGTAAGAATGTAAAAATAATAAATAACAAAAAGACGCCAGACCGCAGAACACATCTCGAAAACATCATTTAAATTATAGCCAGATTCCGGAACGCGACAAAGTCACTCCACAGTCTGTTACTGCTTACCACTGTTTCAAAACCAGACGCGGAGAAAATATATCTATATATTTAAAAATGAATCCCTATTTCCCTTGGTCACGGCATCACGCCTAAACGGTTGGACCGATTTCGCTAATTCTTTTTTTGTTCTGTTCGTTATTATCAGGAGAAGGTTCTTATGAAAGAAAAATTTAAGGAAATTGCGCGGAAAATTAGAAAATTTAAAATTACTTAACCACCATATAAAATTATTAAACTTTTTTAAGACATTTGACATAGAATTGACTGAATGCGTGCTGCAAATATAGTCAAAGAGGATGAAAAAAAAATGACGTTTAAAACGGATTCTTCTGTCAATCTTATTTTATTGATAAATCTTATTTTATTGATAAACAATACATTTAAAATAATTAATTGAAAGGATCTAAGAAACCTGATTTTCTTAGTTCACATGACGGTTACTTTAGAGCCATCAGGCCTAATATTAAAAGTTTAATTTAATATTTGACATGCCATTCAACTTTAAACGTTTGCAATTTCCAGTGCGGCTAGCATTTGCAATGACAATAAATAAATCTCAAGGGCAGTCCCTAACTGTTTGCGGCATCAACCTTGAAAATCCATGTTTTACACACGGCCAATTATATGTCGCCTGTTCCCGTGTCGGTATACCAACAAAACTGTTTATATTAGCGCAAGATAAAAAAACTAAGAATGTTGTATACCATAAAGCATTAGAATAAAAAACACTCTTTTTATGAATTATACCAATTCGAATTCAATATTCATAGTCATAACTATCGGGTCAGCTAGATCAACCTGACAACTTTATATAATAAAACAATTAACTTAATAAAATCAAAAATCTGCTCATTTATGGCGTCTAAGGCGGAACAAAGTTCGCCGGGTCAGCTAGTAAATATATAAAATAATCTGCCTCTTTTTTATTATTTACAATTATTTTTAATATTCAATCTAATTATTAAATGTTACAAATAAAAACAGTAAAACAAATATTTGCTCTGACCTGGAATTGAACCTGGGACTTTACTTGTAATAAACTGGTGTGCTAAACAATGAGCCACGCCTGTCGTTTAAGTACGGAGAAGTGGAGTAAATAAATAAGGATACCTATTGCCCTAGACTTATGTCTGTAAATCCATCTAAATTTAAGGCGATCGTGGTGTAGTGGCAGTGCAATGGTTACGCAAACCGAGAGCACGGGTTCAAAATCACTTGCCGGTATCAATGTATCTTTAATATGTACTTTGGTTGTCCTGTTTCTATGATACGAGCACTTTAGTAGCTTAGTATAAAATTATAAATTAATAAAAAAAATATTTCCAGGTACAAAGATGGTGTAGAACTTGGTGAAGCAGACGCAGCAAGATATGAAGGTTTAGCCACTGCAAATAGTCCAGGGGACTTAGCATTAGTTGTCAAAGCGGCCTCTGCGGCTGACAAAGGTCTCTACACCTGTGCCTTGGCGAATGCTGCAGGGAGATCCACGAGTCGAGGGCACTCAGATGTTGATGTTTTGTGTAAGTAATTTTTTTTATTGTAAAACATCTGTTTATTTATTTATTTAAAAACTTAATTACAATACGAGTAGTACATAGGCGGACTTAATGCCAAATGTATTCTCTACCAGTGGTGGTGCTATTCATAAGTCCTAAAGAGTAAAGGCCTCAAGGTTAATTTTCTTTAATAAATCATTCTCTCATATATATTTTCTATACTAGTTTGGGGTTTTATATCTGCCAGGCGTCCAACGACGGCACACTTTTTTTATTGTGACTCGACATATGACAGCACCCCGCTTGATGTTAAGCTGGAGTGTGGTCCATGAATAGTTGTACTGCTATTACAATTCAAGTAGTAGCAGTCATATCACTATGCCAGCCTAGTTGGAACTGACAACTTACAAGCTGATACCGAAACGCGACTAAATCACTTCACGGTCTGTATACTTGTAAGTGGTGGTACTACTTCGGATCGGCAGACTAGGTACCACTGCTTCTTTTTTATATTAACTAATATTTGCAATATTAACTATTAAATATTACAAATATTTAATATACCTATTTAATATCACAAATAAAAGCTATGAAACAAATATTTGCTCCGACCGGGAATCGAACCCGGGACTGCGCGCAACAAACCAATCGCTTACCGATCGGCCACGTATCTCGTCAATGTCGTCAAACTGCACCCCGCCTGATATTAAGCTAAAGGAACCGGCAAGTGGCTTTGAACCAGAGGTCTTGGTTTTCGTGACCACTACACCACGGTCGCCTTTAATACGAGTAATTCTACTATGAATCTATTCACAGATAAACCAGAAGTAACTTTAGAGATGAGTACCCCTAGTCCGGTCTTGGAACCGGAACGTCGCAACGTGACCCTCACATGCAGAGTGACATCAGGCAACCCAGCAGTGCTAAGCGAAGTGGTCTGGTACCTGGACCATGAGCCCTTGAAGCATTTACCTGATTGCAATGGAACTGAAGACGATTCTGGAGGTATTTTTTTTATTGTGACACGACATCTGACCTTGTCCCGCCTGATGATAAGCAAGAGGAGGTCCAAGAGTGACGACGACTAAAAAGCCGAGTCAGTTCACGGCTGCCTCAGTCGCCGTCACTATGCCGGCCAAAGGTGCTTCTTTACGCATCGCTTTAAGGACCCAAGGCCAAAGGATGGAGAAAACACATGGGCTGGCAAAGCATTCCAATTGTCGATTGTTCTACACATAAAAGACGCACCGAACTTTTTAGTTCGACTGCCGATTATTAATAAATAAAAAATTGACGCAGATATTTGCTTATATTAAATTCTTAATTTATTTCTTTAAGTGGATATTTGACTGCACTCCGATTTGTAATAAGCTAGAATATGATCAATAAGTCGATTGCCGCAGATAAAGGTCTAAAAGTAGTTTTACCTAAGAAATCGTGCAATGCTGAGTCTCTTTTTTCATATATTATTATATTCTTTATTAAGAAACAAATAAAATTAAAAGTATATTAACTATAAATAAAAAATATCATCTAATGACGTCGCATCAGAGATAGTCCCAAAAAGACTTGCATTATTTCCCCTTTTAATAGCAGACTAATAATAGGTTGGCAGAAATAATTGCCAAGCTTCCTGTCTCCAGACTTCTCCGTCAGTCGCTTGGACAACTCCTTGGGCAGGCGCTTAGCTGAAGGTACCCAAGGGCCCATCGACTCGACCCCAAACAGCGCGTAATCAGTTAGCGTATTTGCGCAACTTGAAGTTCTCAGCAGAAATTGCCATTCTTCCCGCGCTTAACGAGGTCTCTTTGATGTGAGATGGGGCTAATGTGTCTACACAAGTCGCATTCCACACCAAAGACCTGTCAAGTTTCCACGGCCCAACAGTCATGCCGTCAGGTCTCTTGCTGTCGCTCCGCGCAATACCACAGGGTACTAGTTAAAATCGGATCCTAATTTTATATTAGGACCCGACTAGACTGGACTAGACTAGACTAGAATGGAAAGTTTAGTGGGAGTTAGGGGAAGTCCTAGAGCGCCAACTGTTATTTTTTAATGTACGCACGTTGACCAACCCTAACTATAACTCTTGATTTTCAGATGGTACAAATCTCTGCAGTGACGTAGAGCCATCACTTTTGCTTCTCCAGGATACGAGCAGAAGTTTCCATGGCAATTACTCCTGTCGTGGGAAGAATACAGCTGGATGGGGTCCCAAAAGTGCACTTAAAGAATTACTTGTACATTGTAAGTTTTAGATTCTTTCGATGGTTTGGGAACATGGAAAGGATGAGTGAAAGTAGATTGACGAAAGGAATCCTATGTGGATAAATCCTATAAACGAGGCAGACACTGGAGGGTGTTTTCCGACCAAATCGGAGACATCCTCAAGAAAACAGGGTTGCCTAGTGCTCATAACCGTAGAGCGTGTATGAAGAGAATTGTGAATGTGAGGGAAGCGAGAGAGGTGTGTCTACTGTAAGTAGCAGTCGCATCCACTATGCCGGTCTAGTGGAACTGGCAACCGTAAGTTGCCGCTGATCCTGAAACGCGACTAAGTTACTTCACGGTCTGTATTCTAGTAAGATGTATAAATAAATGTTATCTTCAGACCCACCTGGACCAGCTACGATAACCCAATCACCTTGGAGAGCAGTTAAAGGAAGATCTTTGCAGCTGACGTGCTCTGTGCAAGAGAGAGGTAGACCAGAAGCCACAAGGTACGTTTCTTTTTACCTGTTTGTTAAACTTCATTTTCTTATAGCTAGACATATATTTTTTTTTATTATTGTGACTCGACATATGACAGCACCCCGCTTGATGTTAAGCCAAAGTGTGGTCCATGAATGAATGTCACTGCTACTACAATTCAATAACTGTGAGTAGCAATCACATCCACTATGCCGGCCTAGATGGAACCGGCAACTTACAAGCTGATCCCGAAACGTGACCAAATCACTTCACGGTCTGTATACTTGTAAGTGGTGGTACTACCCCGGATCGGCAGACTGGGTACCACTGCCTACCACTCTTTCAAAACCAGACCCGAAGCAAATATCCATCTCTTTTTTTTTTATTAACAAATATTTGCAATATTTAATACTATTAAATATTTGCAATATTTAATACTATTAAATATTACAAATAAAAGCTATGAAACAAATATTTGCTCCGACCGGGGATCGAACCCGGGACTTTACGCGCAACAAACCAGTCGCTAAACCGTTCGTCCACGCCTGTCGTCATATGATGTTAAGCTGGAGTGCAATTCATGAATAGCGACAGCTACTACAGTTAAATAACTGCAAGTAGCAGTTTCATCCACTTTGTCAGTCTAGGTCAATCACCAAGTGGAATGCTTTGCCAGCCCATGTGTTCTCTCCATCCTATAACCTTGGATCCTTCAAGCGATGCATGAAGAAGCACCTTTGGCCGGCATTGTGACGGCGACTGGGGCAGCCGTGAAATAACTCGTTTTTTTCAGTCGTCGTCACTCTTGGACCTCCTTTTGCTTATTATCAGGCGGGACAAAGTCAGAAGTCGTGTCACAATAAAAAAAAAACACTATTTTGATGTGACAAGGATTGACAAAGGAATTCTTCGATGGTTTGGGCACATGGAAAGGATGAGTGAAAGTAGATTGATGAAAGGAATTTATAAATCTGATGTGAATGGATGCGTTAAACGAGGCAGGCCCAGGAGGGTCTTTTCAGACCAAATCAGGGACATCCTTAAGAAAGCTGTGTTGCATAGAGCCCATAACCAGAGAGCTTGTATGATGAGAATTGTGGATGTAAGGGAAGCGAGGCAGTTGTGTCAGGATCGTGTTAAGTGGCGCTTCATTGTCTCTGCCTATCCCTGTGCGAAAAAGGCATGACAATTTGATTGATTGATTGATTGATTGATTATTTTCCTTTGACAGATTCCGTTGGCATCGCGGCGGGAGAGTCGTACCAGACGTTGTGTCTGACGTTTGGACCATAGATCCAGTCACCTTGGATCATAGAACCAATTTCTCATGCAGAGCTATTAACAGTGCTGGAACTGGTCCACCTGCCAAACTTGATGTGGATGTCCTAGGTAAGCTATTTGTTTTGGCGACATAGTGACGGCGACTGAGGCAGCCGTGAACTAACTCGGTTTTTTCAGTCGTCGTCACTCTTGGACCTCCTCTTGCTTATTATCAGGCAGGTCGAGGTTAAATGTCGTGTCACAATAAAATAAAAGATGTTGCAGAAAAGTAAATATATTTTTTTATTGTGACACGACATATTACAGCACCCCGCCTGATATTAAGTTGGAGTGTTGTCCATTCATAGAGGTAACTGCTACTACAGGTAATTAACTGTAAATATGCCGGCCTAGTTGGAAGCGGCAACTTTCAAGCTGAACCCGAAACGCGACTAAGTCACTTAACGGTTTGTATACTTGTAAGTAGTGGCACTACTCCGGATCGGCTTTAAAGTAGTCATACCCATGAATTTTCCACTTATCGGTACTAATGTACCTTGGATATATTTCAAAGAGTGGTAGGCAGTGGTGACTGGGTACTGCCGATTTGAGGTAGTACTACAACTTACAATTATACTGACCGTGAAGTGATTTGGTCACGTTTCGGGATCAGCTTGTAAGTTGCCGGTTCCATCTAGGCCGGCATAGTGGATGTGATTGCTACTCACAGTTATTAAATTGTATTTGCAGTGACATTCATTCATGGACCACACTTTGGCCTAACATATATAGGTAGCGACAAAATAATAATAGACAATAATAATGGATATACGAGAATGTACTTTGGTTGTTCTGTTTCTATGATACAAGCACTTTAGTAGCTTAGTATAGAAATGTGTAATTGAATATAAATATTTACAATTAATGTTATTTTGCTTAATTTTAAAGGTTAAAAACCTATCGAGATAATTATATTTTTGTTTATTAAAAAAGTCTGTAATCATTGCTACAAAAAAAAACGTAATTTTGTTTACCTTTAATATACTTTGTACTATGTATCTGTTTTGTGACTTAACATATGACAGAACCCCTTGATGTTAAGCTAGACTGTGGTATATTAATGGAGGCAACTGCTACTAGAGTTAAACAACTACAAGTAGCACACGTATCAACTATGCCGGCCTAGTTGGTACCAGCAATTTACAAACTGATGCCGAAATGTGACCAAATCACTTCACGTATACTTGTATGTGGTGGTACTACCCTGGATCGGCAGACTGGGTACCACTGCCTACCACTGGTAACCACACCCGAAGCAAATATCCGTCCCTTTTACTAAAGCAGCCGTGAATAAACTCGTTTTTTTCAGTTGTCACTTTTGGACCTCCTCTCGCTTATTATAAGGCGGGTCGAAGTCAGATGTCGTGTCACAATAAAAAAATTAACAAATATTTGAAATATTTAATAATATAATTTACTAAATATTACAAGTTATGAAAAGAAAATATTTTGCCTCGACCGGGAATCGAACCCGGGACTTTACGCGTAACAAACTAGTGTGTTAAGCAATTGGCTACGCATGTCGTTTCTTTTTAATATACAATTCTTTGCTTCGACCAGAATTGAACCCGGGGCTTTACGTTTAACAGACGGAATGTCGTTTCTTTTTAATTAAATCACTTTATTTAAAGTTATAAACACGCTTATATTTTTATTATTTTATTATTAGCTAGACTTGTATGTATGTAACTATGTAACAGAATCTTTCAAATTACTTTTTGCCTTTTAGAAGTCTGACAATACAATAATTTCATAAAATATATTTTTTTGGCCGGTGTAGTGACGGCGGCTGAGGCAACCGTGAACTGATCGACTTTTTCAGTCGTCGGCATTCTTAGACCTCCTCTTGCTTATCAGACGGGTCAAGGTCAGATTACGAGTCACAATATAAAAAAAACACTTTTCAGTTCACATTAGATACTTAAGCGTGTTTTTTTTATGTTTTTTTGACTAAAGATTTAATTTAAATTAATTTATTCTTACGTTTCAGCACCACCGAGCTTTAAATACGCCATGAATCAATACAGTGGCGCCCTCTACAAATCACAGGTATAGTTATTTTTATTTAATAAATTGTCACGCTTCAATCCCTACAGGGATAGGCAGATACGAGGGAACGGCAATTGGAATATAAAAATATACAAATGTTATGTAGATAGAAGGCAGGTCCTGAACGGTGTTTTCCGACCAAATCGAAGACATCTTCCAGAAAGCTGGGTTTCCTAGTGCCCATAACCATAGAGCTTGTATGGAAAGAATTGTGGATGTAAAGGATTCGGGAGAATTATGTCAGGATCGTGGCAAGTGGCGCTCTATTGTCTCTGGCTAATACGTTGGCAGAAATAATTGCCATCCTTCCTGTCCCCAGACTTCTCCGTCAGCCGCTTGGACAACTCTTTGGCCAGGCGTTTAGCTGAAGGTCCCCAAGGGTCCATCACTAAATAGAAATCATTTTTAACAGAATATCTCCCTGTCGTGCACCGTGGAATGTGCACCGCTTTGTCCAATACATTGGTTAAAAGACGACGTGTTAATAGACCCCGCAGTAAACCCAAGATATTACATTCGAGAAACAGTAATACCACCGCAGGTGAACAGAAATGATTTCGAAGCAACGCAGAGTACTTTAGTGAGTATAGACTTTTCTAGAAAATGTATTTTTAAGAGTGGTAGGTAGAGATGACATATGGTACTGAGACAGAACCCTTAAATGTAGGCCTGTTTGAAAAGCTCAGAGTCGTTCAGCGGGCAATAGAAAGAGCTATGCTTGGTGTTTCTTTGCGCGATAGAATTCGGAACGAGGAGTTACGTCAAAGAACTAAAGTTACTCTAGCTATTCAAAGGGGAACGCCGCCAGTATCTTCGGAACATTGCCTAAAGGGACTTTTTTTAATAAAGTATTTTAGTATTCTTTTATATTTTTTAAGGTTTTTAGTATTAGCAGATAAGATTTATAGTTAAATTTTAATAACATCTAAATTCAATTATCTTTTCTAGTACTTCAACATGTCGGCTTGGACAGGTGGTGTCTTAGACAGGGCTGGAGATAATGCCAGATACACGTGCCGGTCTGAACGTAACCTAGCTGGACCCGGCGTCAATTCTACCACGAAATTCGCTACCGAGTGTGAGTAGTTGTATTGTTATGTTTAATAATTTTGGCCGACCGTAACATGAGACCATTTTTTCAGTCGTCGATACTCCTGCCCCCCTAGCACGGGGTCGAGGCCATTCCTTGTTTAAGATAAATCAATGCGATAAAATATTAAGATATTTTATCGCATTACTACAGGCTTTTTCGGAAACAACAAACCTCTATATTGACTTTCGTCATATAATCATTCAATTCATTCATTTCGGTCATGGTACGTTCCCTACAACAATACTAACAGAAATTATGCGTATAAGTTAAAGAGTCGAAACATACTTGGAAATGTCAACTAACAACAAACTTTTTAATTTGACCGTATAATTACATTACATCTTACGGCAAATTTGAGGCGTATCCACTGTCAGACGTTTATAAACTTAATATATAAAAATTAAAATGAAGAATTTAAAATAATATGTTACAAAATCTTAAATAAATACATCAATTATTAAATATAATAATTAAATAAATATTTAAAAAACTAGCTTTGAGTTAATGTGCATTTATGCAAGGTGAGGTCCAGGAGCGCTGGTGACTGAAAAACCCGACTTAGTTTACGTTTGCCTCTGTCATTCGTCAGTATGCCGGCCAAATGTGTAGTTTCAAACTTTGCTTGAAAGTATTTAGGCGCATGAAATAAGAGTATAGTCTGTCTAAGCCGAAATGACGCGCCCCTTCACCACATTTGCGCACACGAGAAAACAGAAAATATGCATGCAACACACCGAAAATGCAATTGTAATTGGTCATTCAGTTGCTGGACGAGACAAAAGGGACAAAAGGACGACCACGCTGATAAAGTATATTAGTATAGTTAGTAATGTTTGCATTCACACATTTAAATAAACTAATAAATTGGAGGGGCACGTCATTTATAGTTAGACAAGCTATAACATTTTTTTTAAGTAAAATTAAAGGTAGTCTTGAGTAATTATTAATCGAGTTTAGGACATAGAAAACATAATAACCTTACAAAAAATATAATAATTTATAATTATTTAGTTAAAAAAGGCCAAAATATATTTATCACCACCCCGTTCATAATGTGATAAAAATGTGTATATATATCGTCAAAATCTTACTTCTTGGATCTGCCGTGCTCGCAAGTTATGATAACTTCAAACAAAATGGCGGCTATCACACATATTGCGTATCTTGCTTGCTGCCGTGCTCGCAACTTACAGTTCATGGGGAAAAGTCATATTTTGACAAACAATCATGATATTTATCGTGCTTCTTGGAATGCCGTGCTAGGGGGGCTGGACTTTCCCTTGCTATTACCAGTTTAGGTAATAGCCGTAGTGTCTCTATAAATATAAAAAAAACAGTAAAAAATGATGTCAAAATACCGGAAGGTGTTTTGTGATTTTGTTGACTTGGAGAAAGCCTATGATCGGGTGAACAGGAATGAATTGTGGCAGCAACCGTCAATGTTTGGATTGAGAGAGCATTTAATCTGTGCGCTAAAATTTCTCAATGATGATTCCAGTGCATGTGTTCGAATTAATGGGGCGCTATCTGATGTGAGGGAAGCGAGGGAGTTGTGACAAGTGGCCTATCTCTGTAGCGTAACAATTTGATTTAATTTGATCGTTTATTTTTCAGTCGAGCCAGAAAACATAACAGTGACTCCAACTATTGTTTCTGTGAATGAAAATGAAGCTCCAGAAAAAGTAATGTGTCGTGCAAGGTAAGTCTTTTAATATATATTATTTTATATATATATATATATATTTATTGTGACTCGATATATGACAGCACCCTGCTTGATGTTAAGCCAAAGTGTGGTCCATGAATGAACGTCACTGCTAATACAATTCAATAACTGTGAGTAGCAATCACATCCACTATGCCGGCCTAGATAGAACCAGCAACTTACAAGCTGATCCCGAAACGTGACCAAATCACTTCACGGTCTGTATACTTACAAGTGGTGGTACTACCCCGGATCGGCAGACTGGGTACCACTGCCTACCAGACCCGAAGCAAATATCCGTCTCATAATATTATTAAATATTACAAATAAAAGCTATGAAACAAATATTTGCTCCGACCGGGGATTGAACCCGGGACTTTACGCGCAACAAACCAGTACAATTCTAAAGCTACTACAATTCAGTAACTATAAGTAGCAATCACATCCATTATACCGGCCTAGTTGGAACCAGCTCACAAGCTGATCCTGAATCGCGGCGAAATCACTTCACAGTCTGTATACTTGTAAGTGGTGGGGTGGTACTACCCTGGATCGGCAGATTGGGTACCAATCTGCCTCTTTTTTATTACAAATAATAGCTATGAAACAAATATTTGCTTCGACCGGGAAAAAACCCGGGACTTTCGCAAAACGGACTGGTGTGCTAACTACTACGCCACGACTGTCGCCAACATATTGTTAAGATGGACGCGACTGCTACTACAGTTGAAAAACTGCAAGTAGTAGTCACATCCACTATGATGTGCCGGTTCCAACTATGCCAGTTGGAACCGGCAACTTACAAGCTAATTCACTTCAAGGTAAGTCGTGATACTTTGATAAATCGGCATACTTTGTACCACTGCCTACCATCCTCTTATATTTCTTTTTTTTAAAATCGAATACCTTATTTTATCAACAGGGGTTTCCCCGAACCGTCATACTCGTGGCGTCGTGCTGTGCCAAGTAAATCGTCAGCGAAAAGCGGTGGTGGTGCAGACGGCAAGAAGTTGACGTTATCGTCGACAGCCTCTTTAATGTTGGGTGTCGTGAGGAGAGCTGATGCTGGAGAGTACCTTTGTGAAGCTCATAATAGACATGGAGCTGTTACTGCGCCTTTCGTTTTGGATGTTTTATGTGAGTATACTAACATTAAATAAACAGGGGGCCGACCGCGCAACTTCAATAGGAATGACAATGAAATTCATTGCCATTTGTCAAGAAGTTACGCGGTCGCTGTTATTTATTCGGATAATGAGTTTCAATGAGCTTGAATTGTTAGTGAAAATGAACATAGATTCTTAATGTCTTGCGCGGTCTCAATTTTAATGTTAAAGCTCATTATTGAAGTTTAACTGTTCAAAAGACAAAGCTCATTCTCGTTGTTATTAAGTTACGCGGTCGGCCCGCAAGTTGTGTAAGAAGTTTGGCCGGCTTAGAGACAATTAAGGCGACCGTTTCTGATATTTTTGTGGCTCTACATATGACAGCACCCCGCCTGATGTTAAGCTGGAGTGCGGTCCATGAATAGAAGCAAGTACTGGTGAGGTGCCGCCCTAGTTGGAACTGGCATCTCACAAGCTGATTCCGAAACGCAACTAAGTCACTTCACGGTCTGTAAACTTGTCTGTATAGTGGTGGAACTACACCGAATCGGCAGACTGGGCACGACAGCCTACCACTCTTTGATAAGCAAATCCGAAGCTAATATCCGCATCTTTTTTAATTAACAATTATTTGTTATATTCAATCTTAAATAAAAACTATGAATCAAATCAATGCTATGACTGGGAATCGAACCCGGGACTTTACGCGTAACAAACTTATGTGCTAACTAGTCTGTCGTCATATATCTGCAACATACTCAGCTCCGAAATACTGGCCTATCGATAGTGATGTAATAAGGCGACCGTGGTGTAGTGGCAGTGCAATGACTACGCAAACCGAGAGCACGGGTTCGAAACCACTTGGGTAGAAATGTATCTTTGACATATGTACTTTGGATGTCCTGTTTCTTTGATACAAGCACTTTAGTAACTTAGTATATATAAAGATATATTTTTCTACGCTACAGTTGCACCAGAATGCGGAATAACCCAAATCGAATTAAAAGGGGAGCAGGTGTTAGTATGTTCCGCTGTTGCCAATCCTGGAACAGGAGACGCTTTGAAATTTGAATGGAAGTTAAAAGATGAAAATGACACTTTGACTGATGAGAAAATCTGGAGTGAAGGCTCCTCCGGCTATCTCCAATTGCCATCAAGATCTGTCAAGTATAGGACTTACCTTTGCGTCGCTACTAATAGTGTTGGTCCTTCGAGAGCCTGTGAAAGAGATGTAGTCGGTATGTACCTTTTTTATCTATACTATTTTATAAAGAGGAGAAGTTTGTAAAGTTGGGTCTCTGGATCTACCGAAGCAATTTTGAAAACTCTTTTACCAATAGAAAGTCACGATATTTGTGAGTATTATAAGCTATATATTAACCCTTTTATTAACTTTTACGAGGTAGTCGGATTCGCAAAGTAAGCCGGAGAAAAAGCGTTTAAACGAAAATGTTTCCTAAATTAATTTTAATGAATTTAACAAATTTTATGCTTTAAATTTAAACCGGCTTACCATCGCGTTTATTTTTAGGTTAATGATTTTACAATTCTTATTTTTGTTATTCCACCTTTTTGATAGCTTTGCAGCCATCGTGCTGTACAATCATAAACGCGATATAATAAACGCGATAGTAAGCCGCATAAAATAATGTTTAATTCTACTAACAATGTTTTTAAATTTCCAGCCAACTTGGATAGTATTCGTAAGTATAAATAGAAATAAAAAAATATATCAAGAACACTAAATTCAATAAAAATATTAAGCTACCATTAATTAATTACTTAAACAAATAATTCAATTGCCAATTTCAGGTGGTCGTCCTTGGTGGCGAAATCCTACACGCCTACTAATTGCTGGTGGGGCTGCCTTGTTAGTTCTACTACTTTGCGCACTCCTAATCCTGCTGTTATTATGCGCTTGTAGACGATTACGGGCGCAGCATAAACGTAAGTATTTTGAAATTAGAATTGTGCTTGTGTTAATCAAATGTTTAAAATTGTGCTAGTGCGAATGTTGCAATTTGATAAAATTAATCTAAATAATTATTATTTTCAATAATTTTCCTTTGATTTATTGTGTGCTTTTTTAAATTTAATTCAACTAAATATAATTATTGCTTGACTTATAAATAATTATTATAGACTAATAATTCAATTAAATGTGCATTTGTGTGTTTTTTTCGGATGCTGCTTCTTAACCTGTGCCGTCATTTACAATATGAATAACAAAAGTAGAGAATAATCGTGTGGAACTTGAGGAGAGGGAAAAGTAAGTATTTAGAATGGTAATGCCATTTTAGCTTGATTTTTAAAGTAATTAGTATTTATAGACATAATTAGGGATTAAATTTTTAACTCATATAAAGAACATTGAGTTTAATGTTGGTACAATTGTCAATGAGGAAGTGAGAAACAAAGTAGCCTTAGTGTTATTTTTAATGAAAAAAATTGTCGCCTCATTTCCATATTAATATCATTATACTTTCAATTGTAATTTAGTGCTTAAACAAGTGCCATTTAGACCAGACTGTGGTCCAGTAGTAATGAAATCGTCTCGCAAATTAAGAGAGCAAAGTATCTTTGATGTATGTACTTTGGTCCCTTAGTTTCTACGATACAACCACATTTAGTACCTAAGTATAGAAATGTAATAATCGTTTTTTACATTTCTAATATTTTTTTTACATTTCTATACTAAGCTATTAAAGTGCACTATATTATAGAAACTGGACAACCAAAGTACATATATCAAAAATACATTGGTACCGGCAAGTGGTTTTAAACCAGAGCTATCGGTTTGCGTAACCATTGCACTGTCACTACAGCACGGCCGCGTACAAATTTATTTCGATTATAATTTTAATGAAATCCAAATATTTCAAATATTAATAAATTATTTTTTATTGCATGTTATAAAGGTACTATTTGTTTCTCATCCCCTCGGGTAAAACTTGCTTATTCAAACAATAAATAATTTTGCAAGTTTTATTTACAATGTATCATTAATAATAATGTATCATAGTGGTATTAAATTTCATCATAACTAATAAATTATTTGATGAAAATATGAAGCGCTGATACTTAATTAATCTTAGCCTAATAATTATAAATAGTCAAATTTCTTGGACGGTGAAAGAAAATTTATTAGTTGTGATAGAATTAAATTAGATAACTGGGTTTCGGTTAATTAAATAGATAACAATTTAGCTAAAAAATAATATTTTTTAAGCCTAGCGTGATGATTAAATTAGTAATTCCTATAAATAATATATTATTATATTCATAAATAATATTTATGTATATTTATGATCTAAACTTTATATAAATATATAATTAATATTGCACATTTTAATTTTAGAATGTTTTAAGTAATTTTTTATTATTTATTTTATTATATTAATAATAAAATAGCAAATCTGTATAACAAAAACATCTTTAATATATTTTGAGTTAGTTAAAACTTAAAACATTAAAACGTCTGCATTTCAAAGTATAGACTAGTACATATAACATTTCAGCGACTCCCCTGGTTCGTTCTGAATCCTGGTTCACGCGCACAATGCCACCTCCAAATGACGACAATTAATTAAAAAGGTCATTTTTTGAAAGAGTTTAATTAACAATGACCATTGTATCATTTTTGACGTCATTTCCTTTTCCTTGATAAGTAATAAGCCATTTTGTCAATTATTCGTCCTTTGGTCCACTTTCATAAATAACTATTAGTAAATATAAATAAAGCTAAGTAGCCTAGTGCCCATAACCATAGAGCTTGTATGAAAAGCAAGTCTCTACCTATTCATGTGGGAAAAAGGCGTGACAATTTGATTGATTATAAAAGTACATACAAAAATAGTTTTCTTTATCGTATCACGATATCTAATGGTAAGCCACAAAAAGTTAAAGACGATTACAACGATATTCCAAACGATGTATATTACATTATTTTTTTGAATAAATCAAAACGCAATGTAGCTCAAAAGTGACACAGTGGTTATAGCCCGATTTTTGTTTGTGACTCACACGTTTGATTTTCTGCTTGCGGCTTGTGCGTTTGAACCGGATGCGACGATTCTGCTATTGTTTTGTCCTAAAATGAAATTGGTATTATTTATCATTGATTTTATTCGTTGAGAACTATATTCTTTATGATTCAGCTCAACATAAAAGTAGAGACCGTGTTTAATTTATCGTCTCTATTGCTTTATGTGAAATTGTAAAACTATAGATAAACAAATTTTCACTTTATTGGTGCTATTTTAAAAAAAAAGCTATAAAAGGGATAATGTAAGAAAAAAAATAAGGTAGCCTAATAATATAACGAAAAAGACGACAATTATTAAAATTATTTTTATTCATTATTTTTCAAGATTTATAAAGCAGATTAATGTAAACTATAATTAAACTATAAATAAAATATACCATATAGAGGCTCAGAGATAGTCCCAAGGAGACTGGCAACATTTCTCCTTTGTATAGCACAATAATTGGCCGAAATAATTGCCAGCCTTCCTGTCTTTTAGATTCTTGTTAATGAAAAACTGTTATATTTGGATGCGATTGCCTTTAGATGTTCACAAAAAGTAGTTGTTATGTAGATAAAACTGCTTCATTTTAGGACAATGCTAAAAATAGTAACTGATATCAATCAAGCTTTCCACCATCAGTCGCAGCATGAACACCAAGAGTCGCAACATCATACATCAAAAGCTATAGAATTTAGTTTCTACGATAATAAAAATAAATACTACACGATGCTAAGAATTTAAAAAATAATCTACACTTAATTCCCTCAAGCTCAAAAAATTGAGTTACGGTTAATTAAATATAATTAAAAATTCCTATCATTGTGTAGCTTATAAGAATACTACCAACGAATGCATGGTGACTATGGCTGATACATTTTAAAACACATCGATGTGTATAGATTATTCTGACACCATTTTACTCAATTCTTGATTAAAACTCGTAGTTCGCTATTTTTCTTCTTAATAGATTTTTTTATTATACTTTAAAATAGGCTAATCTATATACATAGATGTTTGTAACTAACATTTTTGCATAGGTTTCTGTCCGCTCTAACCCCTGATGTCCTTCGCCTGACCACCGTCGACGCAGCAGGTGATGCCACGTACTATGTCTATACTTAAGTGTGGAGAATGCTTTCTTTTATTTATTTTGACACTTAATAGCTACTTAATGTTTAAAGAAGAACTTTGTTGTAAATTTCAACAATTTACAGTAATTTTTTTTAAGTTAATGTTAAATTTGTAAGGGAGACTCGAGAGCGCAGTTTACGGTTCCCTCACATGCCGTCGCTATGCCGGCCAAAGGCGTTTCGAGTTAGGCCAGTAAGTTAATAGTCTGAACTAAAGCAGCATGGTGGATGAAACTAACTTGCAGTTATTAAACTTACGTAGTAGTTACTTCCATTCATGAACCGCAATCCAGCTTAACATCAAAGCGTACCACATTTAAAAAGTAAATATAGAAGAGTTGGCAGCTACCTTGGACAAGAATTATTGTAGCTATTCAAAGGGGGAACGCTGCCAGTATCTTCGGAACCTTGTCTAAAGGGACTCCTTTTAATAATGTATTTTAGTTAATTTTTTATCAATATATGAATTATATAATAAATAAAATTCATAAATTCAAATACAAAACTATATCAGATGCCATTAGATAAAATCCTAGTAAAAATAAGTAATTTGCATCAGAATTAAGCTTACTTCCGTTTGTAATATTTTAAGGACAATTCGCATTGTAGATAAAAAATCTACTATTAGCCCTAATTTTTTGAAATTTATTAACAAAGTTCTTGACATTTTGTAGTTATTTTCGGTTTCGTGAATTTATCCTTTATTGCTATCGTTTTCAATCGTGTAGTCAGATTTTGTTCAAATGTATTAAATGTGTTTTATTTATTTATTTGAATATTCTGTAGTATTTGAGAGCATTCTTTTAGGCATTGTGAGCAATACTGCACATTTATTTTGTAAATTATTATTTTTATACCCTATATAAGTACTCCATTTTGTATTTTATTGTATTTATAATCATCATAAACACATCATACAACACACTATTAAATAATTTTATCTGGAAACTCGGTGGTGGTTAAACAATTCTAACAAAATCTCAAAGTTTAAAATTTTCAAACAACAGTCCAGAAGAAATCCGAGAGCACGAACTTTCAATTGCTCAGTCAATCTTGTCGCAAGCACTACCAGCCCTCTCACGACGGAGATCCCCGGATAAAGCTAGACTTGTCGGCGACGGTGATGCCGGGAGCAGTCTACAAGCTAACCTATCTCAATTAGAAGCTACAATAAACGCCTCCATAGCGGCTGCTAGAGAAGCCGAAACAAAACGAGATGAACCACAAACATCTCCACCAAGCAGATGGCCTGCTAAACCAGGAGTTTTAGTCCATGTCAATTCCAATCATACGCTTAGTCCCAAAAATCCAGCTCGATTACAAATGCAGAAAAAAGAAGAAATAAATACAAATGAAGCCACTTTGGGACTTTTAGAAAGGCAGAGGGAACCGCAAGAAGTAAAAAGAGAATCACCCAAAACAATTTACTCTAGAAAAAATGGTAAACCTCAAGGCAGGGTTGCTGCCCTCTTCAGAACGCTTCGGAAAAAGAGCGGAAGTGACTCTGATGACTCAGGGAAATACAAGAAGATAAATAAATCTAATAAACGAGCAGTTTCATTAGTCAATTTAAATAAGTCGAGCTATACAGTTCCAAAGAGCAGATTACGATCTTTATTTCGAGCTGATACACCGAGGGTTATCGTCACTGAAGGAGGTATTTCATCGATATTTTTAACACATTATAGGATTAACGCTGTAGAAATGCGGTCGTTGAGGAGTGCGTGTGGAGTGACGATAGCGGATAGAATAAAGAATAACACAGTGCGTGATAGATGTGGTTTGAAAGAGGATGTAGTGACAAGGATTGACAAAGGAATGCTTCGATGGTTTGGACACATGGAAAGGATGAATGAAAGTAGATTGACGAAAGGAATTTATAGATCTGATGTGGATGAATGCGTTAAACAAGGCAAGCGCAAGAGGGCGTTTCCGACCAAATCCGAAAAGACATCCTCAAGAAAGCTGGGTTGCCTAGTGCTTATAACCTATATGAAGTGCCTGTATGAAGAGAATTGTGGATGTAAAGGAAGCAAGGGAATTGTGTAAGGGTCGTGGTAAGTGGCACTCTATTGTCTTTGCCCTATCCCTGTGGGAAAAGGCGTGACAATTTAATTGATTATAGTTTATTAACACATTTTAATTTGTTTAATCCAATTGTACATCAAAATAGTATAGGTCAACTGTAATAAAATGTAGAAGTGAGCTATAATTCATTTCATCAGCAATAAAAAATATAATTGATTTATCAACAGTAGCACTACCTCAACATAGTACAACAACAAAAAATACTGGCCGGCATAGTTACGGCGACAATCGTTTTGTTCAAATGCTGTATCAGGCAAATGCTTACTACTGTCAAAACATTGTTCCCCGGTTTAAGTACTTTTTTTTTAACTTTTTTTGTTGTTTAACTAAACACTTAAATGATTGCATTAGCTTTTGCATGTGCATTGTCTTAAATTTTATTTGCATGCTTTTTAGTTGTGTCGTTCAAAAGGCCTAATAAACCTATAGTCAATGAGGAATCGAAACCTGAAGTAGCAGAAAGAACTGGAAGGAAGAGGAAAATTACAACAGAGAGTGAGTATTTAGGTCGACATAGTCTCTTTAAGTGGTTTCTCATGCTCGTTGTCGAAGCATGTTCAAGGTTCGACATGTCGTTACTTTGTTATACAATCGACAATTAAAATACTATACCATCACCTGTATTCAAGCGTGGAAAAGCACCGTTAGCCGGCATAATGACGCGTACTAAAACAAACGTCAACTAAATGTTTTTTTCAGTCGTCGAAAATTTTAGACATCCCTTTGCTGACATCAGGTGTCGCGTCTCAATGAACACGTGAAATACTAAAATAAAAATGAAAAATTCATAATGTTTGATTATTATCAATAAACCATGTCCGATAATTAAATGAACTATCGCGCTTATATTCCCACGGGGCTAGACAGTAACAATGGAGCGCCGCTTTCCATGATCCTGACTTAATTCTTTTACTACCTTCGCATCATTGGTCTGATGCAAAGCTTAACCTAGAAAATTTACTTAAACTTATAAATAAGGTGACCAATCTAGTGGTAGTGAAATTGCCTCGCAAACCAGAAGCCAAAACCACCTGCCATGCTGGTACCAATGTAATCGCCCAGCTTTTATGATACAAGCCCGTTTAACAGCTTAGTATAGAAATGTAAAAAAAAGTACTTAAGACCTAATATGATGAACTTGTAAAAAAATACCACTTGTTATGATTAATTCACTTATATTGTGTATACTTTTTTAGTGTATTTATACATACTAATATTATGTATTTCCTAAACAGGTCCTCCTTCGAATGGCGCAGATAATGGCCACATAGCTCCTCATGACAATTCGTTGTATGAAAATCTGCCATTCCACCATTTGCAACAGCCTCCGAACAAGGTAAGTTTGTAGTTATTCATTATTTTTATTCTTATTTAAGTATGTATACATTTTTAAAATTTATTTTAATCACAAGTGTGGTATTGTTATTTTATAATGAGATCATTAGTTGTCCCCTCTGATCTGGGCTCCGATCCTCCTGATACAACATTGAAATGACTTGTCCACTAACTTCCTCTGCTTTATCTACGTGACTTTTAGAGATTAGTATTTAATCAATCAATCAAATCGCCACGCCATTTTCCCACAGGGATAGGCAGAGCCAATGGAGCGCCACTTGCCATGATCCTGACATAACTCCCTCGCTTCCTTCACATTCACAATTCTGTAAATACAAGCTCTATGGTTATGGGCACTAGGCATCCTAGTTATCTTGGGGATGTCTCCGATTTGGTCGGCAAACACCCTCCTGTGCCTGCCTCGTTTAAAGCACCCATTAACATGAGATTTACAAAGTAGATTGACGAAAAGAATTAGTATTTATGGCGACAAAAATCAGTAATATTGCTAAATATTGCAATTTCGATGATTTTTCCGTCGCCATATAAAGTAACGCTGATAAAACAGTGGCAGATCGTGGACAATTCATTTCGTGTTGTGCATTACGAGAAATGAGACTTGGACGCCCATAATATGTAGTAACCTAAATTTATTTACGTACAATTTCTTATAAACCACAATAGAATCTCAGCGTATTCTCAATAAATTTTGTTGCTACTTCATTACCACCATTGAGCATTATAATAAACATTGCTCTAGTTATGAGCATCAAGTGATTTCTGTTGCACACCATAAAGCCAACCGTTTAACACTCCAGGTCTGAACTGTGACTGTCTGTATTATCGTTGAACAATATCCCTATCAAGATTAGATTAAAATAACAATATCACACAACACTAATTTTGTGTTTTGCTTTGAAATTAATTTGCTCGTTTTGTTGTTTTCTTTTCATTTCATGTTGCATGTTAACTAAAGCCCGTACAAGCGATCCAACCGAGAATAGTTGACACTAACAGACCACCGAAAACAATAGAAGCTCTACAGAAACAATTGCAGACTAATCCTTCATTTACACCAAGAGTTGTTTGTCCACCTTATCTCCAAAATACAATACCCTACCCATCTCCTTCAGGTGCTAATTGCACATATGGTATACCTTTTCTATCACCAATACAGCAGGTATACCCAGTCCATCAAACCGTTCTCCTTAACCCGTACCTTCCAACCATGCAGGCCTCATTTTTAAGACAATATCCAACCATTGAAGAAGAACCAGAGATGAACGGCAAACGGAAATTCGCTTCATTAAATACAAGAAATCCTCAAAGACGATTACCACAATTCCAATCTATGAGAGTTATTCGAAAAAGGAGCATAGGTAGATTTTACCCAAACACAGAATATGGTGATAATTTTACCGAAATTAATAATAATAGTAAAAATGAGAGTACGGAAAATGATAAAGAGGTAAAAGAAAATCAAGAATCAGTTATTTATGCTAATTATCCCAATTTACTTAGAGTTAAATCAAATATAAGTGGCATAGAAGAGTTTCAAAATTTGACTGACTCTATACAAGTGTGCGAAGAGTTAAATGATATATCAATACAAAATGTTTCAACTGAATCTCTGAACAAACCAGTACCAGCACCAAGAACTAAACTATCGCCATTTTCATCTCCAAAGAAATCCGATCACATATACATAAATCTTTCTATGCCATTGATCAACACGAGAAGCTTATCTATCGACACAGTCGATGCTCCTTTAAGGCCTACGAAATCACAAGAAGTTATTTCTAAAACTAATCGAATGTCAGCTAATCCAGAAGTTAACGAAAGCACTCTTAAAAGAACTACTAAAAGTGGTGTCATTAATGAAACTATTGAAGGTGACGAAGAAGAAGAAGAAGAAATAAAAGAAGAATTAAAGGAAGACATGAAACCTGATTTCCTAAAACCAAATATAATAGGAGCAACGCCAAAGAAAGTAGCACCTATAACATTACCATCAACTGCGTTAGTAAAATCTGTTGTTGACAAATTAAAAGCTGAATCAAATAAGACTGTAAATTTAGAAAATAATAAACCTCTTGTTCCAAAGAAACAGGTCATTGCACCAAATAAAACATTGCAAATACCAAAGCTCAGTGAGAAGCCGATACCAAAGAAGACTGTATTAAGACGAAGCCAATCTGTACAAAGTGGGTCTAGGACTACAGATCAAGAACAGGTACACGATAAACCTGGGGTACATCTCCATTCTAATCAACCAACACTCACAATATCAGGATTGCTATTTCAAATTTAAATTCACTATTCTTTCATTTTTTTGTTTGCTTTTTAAAAATTTTATTTGCTTCTAAATTCATTGTGTCTAACTCGCTTATACTAACAAACTCTAATTTCATTTCAGAATACTAACATCCTTCAACAACAATATCTACAAAAACGCAATCATTTTGTAAATACAAACACAAAAGGCAAAAACAAAAAGAATATCCAATTCCCACTGCAAAAACACAACAGCTTTTGTTATTTTCAACCTATTAGAGTAGATAAGCGAATGTCTGTAGATCAAGAAAGACAATACAATAACACAATAGGTCCTCTTATATACCAGCCAGCTGAGGCACAATATTATACTAAGACATTAGATAGAAGTAGAGATAAGAATGGCCAAAAATTAAATAGGCTTAAGAAGTCAGAGAGCCTTAGGGAGAAGTTGTCCTGCGTCGGCGTATACGATACTTATGAGAAACCGAATTACCCAGAGGCACAAGACTACACTGAGAGCGAGAGAAGATCATACTTACAATTGCTAAAAGGGAATTACATATCGAATTCCACAAGAAACCTTCCAAATGTACATAATTATAATCCTAACTTTAATACAATGGGTCCTAGTGTAAGAGAAGACAAGGCCCACAAAGAAAGTAAGCATAAAAAAATAGTATACGCCGATTTAGCATTAGGTAATCATAATTTAAAATTTAAGAATACGGTAAATTCTAATAGACAATTGTATGATACGTATGCTAATAGTAACTTAGGTGGTAGAGATGGTAATAATGAAGGGATTTCTAATCAACGCAAGAGTCAGAGAGCAGAGTATGCGACGATTAGCTTCAGTGAAATCGACGTTTAAATGTAAGTTCTATTTAGAATATTTACACAACTGTAGACAGAAAACATAACTTCGAATAGAAGAAAATATATAGATGGTGATTAGTAAATAAATTTATAGATGGTGATTTTTATTTTAACAATAATACATATAAAATCATTTAATGTTTGTATTAACAATAACATTAATTAATATGAAATACGTTTTGGCCGGCATAGTGACGGCGACTGAGGCAGCCGTGAACTAACTCGGTTTTTTCAGTCGTCGTCACTCTTGGACCTCCTCTTGCTTATCATCAGGCGGGTCGAGATCAGATGTCGTGTCACAATAAATAAAACAATTTTGCCTGAAACTGTAATAAGTTCTTTCCATTTAATGTTTTCGCTTCATTTTCGCTTGAATTTAATGTTTACATTGACTTGACTTTAAGTGTTGCTCCCGTAGCATGTTGTGATGTTTGTTTTTCCTGTGTTCTAGGGCCGCTTTACCAAGAGTGACACGTACATATTCTAGAGCAAAGGTAATCCATTGTTATTGTCCGCTTTGGCTTTTTTACTTGGCCGACATAGTAACGACGACTAAGGCATCCTTGAAGTAATTTTTTTTTTCTGTCATCGGCGCTCGTAGACCTCCTCTTGCTTACTATCAAGCAAGTTAAGGTCAGATGTCGGGTTGCAGAAAAATTTCATCGCCTCTTACAAATCTTTAAACCACGCTTATTTGACCTTTACGTGTGCATTTTTCTAAAGTTTAACAGGTAAAAGTGTCTAGTCTGCCTATCCGGCGTAATAGTAGTACCACTTACAAGTGTACAGACCGTGAAGTGACTTAATCGCGTTTCGGAATCAGCTTGTGGGTTGTCGGTTCGAACTAGGCCGGCATAGAGGATGCGACTGTTATTAGCTAAGCTGCTATACAGTTAATGTAATAGCAGTTGTCTTCATTCGTGGAGAATTAGCCAAAAAACAATTGGATTTTAAGGAAATTTCTATTAGCGCAAAATAGTCGCTAGATTTTTACATTTGTTATCAATTGTATTGGTTCCTAATCAATAAAAAAATTAATATACACAATAAAATACGTACACTTTATTGAGGTCTATTGATTAAAACGCAAGTTAATAATTTTCCAAAAATTGGCCAAAAATTTGGTTTATTGCGATTTGCAAAAAAATTGGCTGGAATAGTTTAATTCCAACTCTACTCATATTCTTCGTCTTGAAATTGCGCATCTTTTTCTGTTTACTTATTTTGTAGTACGACAAAATCTTGCAGACCAACAAAACCCGGTATCTTCACCATATTTTTTTTAATCGAAGTTTGTAATTACAATTACAAAAGTTAGCGAATATATTTTATTGCGCTAAAAGGAGTTTTGTTTTTCAAAACCAAATTCTTTTAAAATAAGTAGTTGGACAGAGCGGTCGCGCGTCGGCGTTTCTATTGCGGTCCAATTATCATTACTAATTTATACATCTGTATCTATATTGTACGATAAAATAACTAAATACCCATTGTTCGCAGGCGTTTAAACCCGACGATACACTAATATATGCCGATGCAGAATTAAAGGACTACGGCCCTATAGATTACAAGGCAGCCTCAATCTACGCACGCATGAAGAAAATTAAAGAGCATCAACGCCTCCAGGAAATAAGGGATCGCGAAGATTTACTCTAAAAATAGTGAATAAATCACCATATAATTGTGAATACCGTTAGCTTATAATCTATGTCGCGAGATTGTAAACTGTCGATACATTTTAAACTGAACCATACTGCTTACAATATAACTTATTAATATACGATAGTTTATAATCTTTTATAGATCATATATAGTTATATATACATAGTTAAATTATAAACTATCGTAAATTAGTACGTTATATTGTAAGCAGTATGGTTTAGTTCAAAATGTATCGACATAACAGTTTACAATCTCGCGACATAGATTATAAACTAACAGATTCACAAATTTACGGTGACATACTATGAATTATAATTGATATGAATAGTTGGGATTTAATTATCAATCATCAATCAAATTGTCACGCCTTTTTCCCACAGGGATAGGCAGAGACAATGCAGCGCCACTTACCACGATCCTTACACAACTCCCTTGCTTCCCTCACATCCACAATTCTCCTCATACAGGCCCTATGGTTATGGGCACTAGGCAACCTAGCTTTCTTAAGGATGTCTCCGATTTGGTCGGAAAACACTCTCCTAGGCCTGCCTTGTTTAACGCATCCATCCACATCAGATTTATAAATTCCTTTCGTCAATCTACTTTCACTCATCCTTTCCATGTGCCCAAACCATCGAAGCATTCCTTTGTCAATCCTTGTTACTACATCTTCTTTCAAACCACATCTATCACGCATTGTGCTATTCCTTATTCTATCAGCTATCGGATTTAATTAAAGTTTTTTTATACACATTAGACGAAAGCTATACTAGGACTACAGTTATATAATTGCCAGTAGCAGCCGCATCCACTAATGTGCCTAGTTCGAACCGGCAACTTTCAAACTGATTCCGAAACGTGACTGAGTTGTTGCTTACACTCTATTATTGTGCCTCGATATATGACAGCACCCCGCTTGTTGTTAAGCTGGTGTGCAGTCCATAAACGAAGGCGACTGCTACTATACTATTATAAGGCGACCGTGGTGTAGTGGCAGTGCAATGGTTACACAAACCGAAGAGCACGAGTTCGAGATCACCCACCTTTACCAATGTATCTTTGATATATGTACTTTGGTTGTCCTGTTTCTATGATACAAGCACTTTAGTAGCTTAGTATAGCAATGTGAATAACAAATACAACAAAAACTGTAAGATGCAGTCGCACACAGTCTGGCATAGTGTAAACAACAATTTAGTCGCGCACTGCGGACCCTAGCGTTCATAAGAATGTTGTTTCCATTGATAATTGTGTTTACTCTAAAATAACTTATTTACATCTAATCAATATTAGACATTAACCTCCATTAACAAGATAAAACGATGACCATGGCTTGATGATTCAGGATATGGTCTCCCGTTCCAAAGTACATGAGTCAAATGTTTATTTATAAAGCTAATAAATAATATCTTAAAAACAAACAATGATCAATCAATCAATTAATTTCTCTCAGGGATAAACAGTGGACAATGGAGCGCCGTCTTGCTGCGGTCTTGACACAGCTCCCTCGCTTCCTTTACATCCACATTATCTTCATACAAGCTCTACGGTTATGGGCTCTAGGCAACTCAGCTTTCGTAATCATCCTTATCGTATGTAATCGTAGAGTACAAATTCCTTATACCAGCGGCACGTATGATGATTTTGACGTTTGCAGGTCAAACGTCAAAACGGTCATGAAGTTTCGTATAAATTAATAATTATGTTTGAAGGAGCAAATTGTTGTTCTTAATAATCACTATAAAGAACGACAATTGTTCCCTTAAACGTAATTATTAATTTATACGAAACTTCATGAGCGGGACCAACGTCAAAAGATTGAGATCTAGAATCAGAGATCTTCCTAAAAAGCAGTGCCTATAACCATATTGAAGATTTGTGTCAGAATCGTGGACAGTGGCGCTCTGTTGTCTCTACCTATACTTGTGGGAATTTGAGCTCGACTATTCAATTGGTTATTTTTCTATTGATATACCTGTGACCGCACCCCTCTTGAAATTAAGTCAGATCACATCCACTATACCGGCCTACCGAAAATCATCTGATTGTTATACTGCTAATTTTTAAAATAATATTTGTAATATTTAATATAATTATATAAATTACAATTTCAAATAATTAAAATAAAAACAAAGGTGGATATTTGCTCCGGGTCTGGTCCGGGTCCGGGTAAAGAGTGCCCAGTCTGCCGATCCTGGGTAGTACCACCACTTACAAGTATACAGGCCGTGAAGTGACTTAGTTGCGTTTCGGGATCAGCTTGTAAGTTGCCGGTTACAATTAGGCCGGCATAGTGGATATGACTGTACAGTTATTTGACTGTAGTAGCAGTTTTTTAATTTATAAAAAAAAATGATTTATGTATTTAAAATCTGATCATGAAAAAGAAAATATTTGACAAAATAATCAGGCATTTATTTAGGTCAGTATTTATTTTTTACTAATACTTCTAATTTATATTTCGGCGCCTCTCTGCTGATGCCAGTGTTTCGTAACAATTGTGATAAAAGTCGAATCTTTGTAGCCTAGCATGGTATTCATAATTTTAATATGAAAATTATTTATTTTTTATACAATCCAAGGCCAATTATAAGGCTGATATAAGGTCCCAATGTAAAACTCTGAGAGTGTCCAAATTGGCGACAGACAAAATTAATGAATTAAACAAATTATATGCCAAAATAAACGCAATTACAATTAAAGAAAAAACAAGTCTTTGAAAAAACATACATAAACCATAATGCTTTTTTAGTTGTGTTTGGAATGCTTGGATAGTTTGGCACATGGAAAGGATGAGTAAAAGTAGTTGAACGAAAGGAATTAAACAAGGCAGGCCCAGGAGAGTGTTTTCCGACCAAATCGGTGACATCCTCAAGAAAGCTAGGTTGCCTAGTGCTATAACCACAGAGCCTGTATGAAGACAATTAGGGAGGTGAAGGAAGCAAGGGAGTTGTGTAAGCATCGTGGTAAGTTGCGGTCAATTGTCTCTTCCTATCCCTGTGGGAAAAGAGATAGGCAAAACAATTTGATTGATTGCTTTGTATGGAATTTTGCATAGCAGTAAAACCTGTGGATGGTCTTCATTCGGCCCCTACGGTCATCTGTTTCTTTTTTTTAATTGTAAAACGACATCTTACCTCGACCCTTTCTGATGATAAGCCAGAGGAGGTCCAAGAGTAACGACGACTGAAAAAAAACGAGTTAGTTAGCCTCAGTCTTGAAGCTACATTAGCTCTTTCGTCACATGTGCTATTTTTTATTGTGATTCGACATATGACCTTGACTTGCTTGATCGTAAGTAAGTCAAGGTCCAAAAGCGTCAACGAGAGGTTGCCTCAGTCGCCGTTACTATGCCAGCCAAAATATACTAGAGTCGCTCTCATGATTCCGGATTTAATATAAAGATTTTTTTAAAATTATTATTAAAAAAAACCTTGAATACCATGTTAGTATTGTCTTCTAATCTATTAAATATAAACTAAAAAGTTATTTTTATCTTAAATAGGTCAAATTTGTTACAAACAGAATGTAAGTATAGATTTTATAACGCAACGATGTCAATCTTTATAGGTTTACGTGCATTTTGGGAAGCCTAATAAGAAAATAAAATAATTTTATATAATAAACCCGAAACATATTTATTTGAATTAAACAAATTTTATGCGACTTACTATCGCGTTTATTTTGGTTTAGATTTTACATTTTTTTTTTATTCCGACGTTTTGAGAGCTTTGCATCCATCGTGGTCACGGAGAGACGATGGCTGCAAAGCTCTCAAAACGTCGGAATAATAAAAAAACGTAAAATCTAAACCAAAATAAACGCGATAGTAAGCCGCATAAAATTTGTTTAATTCATTAATCAATGTTCGCACAAAATCTAAGAAAATACTTTTTTTTTATTGTGACACGACATCTGAACTCGACTCGCCTGATGATAAGCAAGAGGAGGTCCAAGAGTGACGACGACTGGAATAACCGAGTTAGTTCCCGGCTGCCCCAGCCCCCGCCACTATGCCGGCCTAAGGTGCTTCTTCACGCATCACTTGAAAGATCCAATGTTTGTTAATAATTTTACTCGAAATAATCTAGGGCCCATATTTAAATATACAAGTTGTTGTACTCATCAAAGACAATGTAGAAACATAATTAGTATAGATTAGATCAGCAAGCACTCATTTTTCTAACTACCCTTACTTGCACTGGCTCTCGTCTTTTTACAGTGTTTGTGATACTACGGCTCTTAAAACGGACCACGGTTTTGTTATTCATAAAGACCTGTAAAATATACATTTGTGCAATAAAAACTTGCCTTATTTGACATTTGGTTTTGTGATTCATAAAGACCTGTAAGATATACATTTTATGCAACAAAAACTTGCCTTATTTGACATTTGGTTTTGTTATTCATAAAGACCTGTAAAATATACATTTGTGCAATAAAAACTTGCCTTATTTGACATTTGGTTTTGTTATTCATAAAGACCTGTAAAATATACATTTGTGCAACAAAAACTTGCCTTATTTGACATTTGGTTTTGTTATTCATAAAGACCTGCAAAATATACATTTGTGCAACTAAAACTTGCCTTATTTGACATCTGGTTTTGTTATTCATAAAGACCTGTAAATTATACATTTGTGCAACAAAAACTTGCCTTATTTGACATTTGGTTTTGTTATTCATAAAGACCTGTAAAATATACATTTTGTCAATGTGCTGATTAGTTAAATTTAAACATTCTGTTAGTGTAAATAATTATCTAAAAAATGTAGGGCCCTATTTTGTTTTGACTAAGATTTTTATCACACCCGTAACCTTTTTAAGGGTAAATACAAACTATGGAACAATAAACTATAGTCTCTATTTACACTTAAGATACAAGGTGCTGTTTTGAATACAAATATGTAATGTAATAATTAAACTTTAAAAGGATATCTGATTTAATTAATATAATAATAAATTAATGTAAATAACAATGGTACTCCAGTTTAAAATAAAATACTATACAGTGTGTCCAAAAATCCGATAAAAGTCAGATTTAAAAAAAAAACACATTATTTTTTATGTAATACCTATGTAAATTAATTATTAGACATTATAAAATAATTATTGTAAATTGTATAAATATTGTGATTTTGTATACCCGTCTAGGCGCCTTAAATAGGCGTATACCTACATCTTAAGTGTTTTTGACGGGATACAATTATCTAACTAGGACTAGACTTACTGGATCGTGGTAGCTAGACATATTATTAAGACTTTTCCACTGGAGATACCAAATAATATTAAAAATAGAGAAATTAATCTCCTAAAATGTAAATGTACGACTGTAAATTTATACCTATAGAGTAGTGAATAGACTTTGTAGTTAGTTATTGTAAATTTATGTTTTGTTTACATTTTTGGGGAGAATGTTTTTAGTAAATTGTTTTGTGTACTAACAGGTGATGCTCAAAGATGGTTGGAATATCCTCTTTTACCCATTAAACTGACCCATGAGATTAAGAACATCATACATTCAATTAAAGGTTCAGATGTTCAGCTTTTAGGAATGGAGGAAGCAAAATGAATTAGAATGTTCCAAGAGCAACTATTACTAAAAGCATAAATGTGTCTAGTCTAGGCGAAGCATGAAAGGCACTAAAGCGACCGGTTTTTTTTAGTCCGCGGCGCTAGGCGTTTTTCAGTCGTTGTATCTAGGCCTGATTTAGCGTTTTAGGAAAGAAAAATTAGGTTATATTTTGAATAAAGTTGTTTTAAAATGGAGTTCTAAATATTCCATCGGAACAGTTTGATGGGGAAAACCGGAATATTCAAGTAATTAAGTTTGTTATTCGAATATGTATTATAATATTAATAATACCGAACGTTTGTAAATAAAATAATTAAATTGTTAATAATTACGAGAAAACAAAATAGTATTAATAAAAAAATAAATAAATTATCCATGTGTTTTATTCTTCATTGTAATTATCATTACCGACTTATTCCCAAATGGTTTAGCATATTTATTTTAAATAGCCGATATATTCTAAAAGGTCGCTCGTTAAGCGAGAGACATCGGGTTCGATCCCTGGTCGCAGTTGACTTTGTCCTATCCAATTTTCATGACCTATGTATACAGTAAAAAAACTAATATTCAAATATGCCAGAACATCACAAATAATTATCTAAAAATCACATGGCCACATTTGACATAAGCTGCAGTGTGCTCTAGGCTTACAGCCGGTTGTACAAAAAAAGTTTCAATTTACAAATTTAGTTTTACTTTATACTTATTCTATTACGTTTACTAATCGTCTAATCGTGAATTGGGTCATTTATATATGTTTTTATCATTAGAAATAACAAAAGTAGTACAAAGAAACCTAAAATGAATAATGTCCTTTAGCTCTGTATAAAATATCCGTTAAACATAAATGTAAAATGTGAACTTAAAGAGTGGTGCAACCCATTTTTCTTTTTTTCTTTTACTTATACGATACTTTTTACAAATTCGTAAATTAAAATTTTTGGAACAACTTACTGTTATTGTTATGTACTGGCTCGTTCACGCACTTGAGACTTTAGCAGCTTTCAGTGGAGCCGACGACAGGCGTGGACGAACGGTTTAGCGACTGGTTTATTGCGCGTAAAGTCCTGGGTTCGATCCCCGGTCGGAGCAAATATTTGTTTCATAGCTTTTATTTGTAATATTTAATAGTATTAAATATTGCAAATATTTGTTAATAAAAAAAAAAAGAGATGATATGCCGGTTCCATCAAGGCCGGCATAGTGGATGTGATTGCTGCTCACAGTTATTAACACGTTCAGTGCCAGCGACTCGCCTAGCGAGTCCACCTAAATGTTCACTCAGGTGCCAGCGACTCGCTAGGCGAGTCCAGTGTTTTTCTGTATTATTTCGAAAACGTATGCGTATTTTCTTCTTAAAATCACAGTGTAGACTAAATATGCGCTAATTTATAAATTTATGAGGTGGCCCGGGTGTAAAGACTTACTTTATTTTTTTAAGAAAAAAAGTTATTCTCCAGTGCCATGAACTCGCTAGGCGAGTTCACTGCCAGAGTTTCTCAAACATTTTGTTAATGCGATATTTATAACACAAATAAGTAACAGATGGCGAACAAAAACAGTATATTTAAAATATATATATATATATATAGGCACGTATATATATACGTGCCTATTTCTTATTATTTTCTATATCTTATTAAATTAATAAATGTAATTGAATGTTATAAAATTTAATATGTAGTAAAAGGTTATACTTAAAATAATTATAACAAAATACAATTCGCTCATTAGAATTTATGATTCAATACAAAACATTATAATCACAATAATAATATGTAGCCATATTATAATAATGTCACCGCCTTTAATATGTAGAGGTCCCAACTTATGTCATTGTGTTACACACGTAAATATAATCAGAACAAGTGTATGTAAAAATTCGCGTATTGACGATCGTGGTGTAGGGTCACCCACCCTGCGTCCATGCGGACATACGATGCCTGAGATTCGTATCAGACAACGCGATGTCCGCATGGAGCTACGATCGCTCGATATCCGGAAGTCCAGTGGTCCCGATGGTGTCCCAGCGCTTGTCCTTAAGACCTGTGCAGCGGAATTGACTCCCGTCTTGACGAGGCTATACCGGTTCTCGTGCGCATCGGGCTGTGTGCCTCGGGCTTGGAAGGAGACCAATGTGCAACCGGTCCCAAAAAAGGGCGGCCGTTCAGACCCGGCAAACTACCGTCCGATAGCTGTAACCTCAGTACTGTGCAAGGTCATGGAGCGAATAATTAATGTTCGCCTCATGGCCTACCTGGAGGGTCACCAGCTGATCAATGACCGTCAATATTGGCTTCAGGCCGAAACGGTCAACTGGTGACCTTCTGGCGTACATCACGCACGTCTGGGGTGAAGCTTTGGACGCTAATGGAGAAGCCCTTGCCGTTGGCTTGGACATCTCCAAAGCGTTTGACAGGGTCTGGCACAGGGGCCTTTTATCCAAGCTCGAGGCATACGGTTTACCTGACCGTCTGCGGGGTTGGATAGCTGACTTCCTGCGCGACCGCTCCATACGCGTCGTTGTGGATGGGAGCGCATCGCGCAGGATGTCGGTGAATGCCGGCGTCCCTCAAGGCTCCGTGCTGTCGCCGACTTTGTTCCTTCTGCATATCAATGACATGCTGGACCTTGGATCCGGCATTCATTGCTATGCAGACGACAGCACGGTGCATGGACGCTACACTGCCCGCCCCGCAGCCGGCAAACAGGAGATAGCCGATATGAGAGAGTCTGTTGTAGCGGGACTGAACCGGGTTCTTGATCGTATTACCCACTGGGGCGACAAGAACCTAGTTCAGTTCAACGCAGACAAGACTCAGGTATGCGTGTTCTCGACGAAAAAATCCTCGTTTTCTCCCCTTCCTTCTCTTTGCAACATCTCCCTTAGTACTTCGGACAGACTAGACATTCTTGGAATGTCCCTTCGCTGCGACTTGAATCACAGGGACCACATCGAGCGGGCCATTAAGACCACCTCCCGCAAACTTGGCATCCTGAACAAGGTGCGGCGGTTCTTCGCGCCAGAGCTTCGCCTGATATTATACAAGGCTCAGATTCGCTCTTACGCGGAGTACTGTTCGCATCTCTGGGACGGCTCTGCCAAGTATCTTCTCAATGCCCTGGATTCATTGCAGCGCCGAGCTGTCCGAATTATAGGTGATGCAGAGGTCACGCGAACTCTGGAGCCCATGCAACTACGCAGAGACATGGCGGCTTTGTGCGTCCTCTATCGCCTATACCACGGAGAATGTTCCGAAGAGCTCTTTAACCTTATTCCTGCCTCGTCCTTCCACACCCGTAATACCCGCACAGGTCGGGGAAAGCATCCACATTTTATCGACCGAATCGGCAGTCGAACTAAAAAGTTCGGTGCGTCTTTTCTTTGTAGAACAATTGACAAGTGGAATGCTTTGCCTGCCCATGTGTTCTCTCCATCCTATGACCTTGGATCCTTCAAGCGATGCGTGAAGAAGCACCTTAGGCCGGCATAGTGGCGGCGGCTGGGGCAGCCGGGAACTGACTCGGTTGTTCCAGTCGTCATCACTCTTGGACCTCCTCTTGCTTATCATCAGGCGAGTCGAGGTCAGATGTCGTGTCACAATAAAAAAAAAAAATGAATATAATGAACATCATAGTTTATAATGAAATAAATACGTATTTTAAGTAGTTTTGGAGAAAAATTATGTTTGAATCACATCTGATTGAAATCATTCCCAATTATCGGGTGCCTTCGGTAAATATTCGGGTAAAAAGAAACAGTGCCTCATTTGTTTTCTTTTTTATAACCAAGCAGTAATAAAAAAAAGATTTTTTTTACCAAACAATCTAAACAAAGCGTTTCTAAAATCTCATTAGTAAATTTATTGAGAAATGGCGCAAGTAACAAAAAGAATTCATATTTAAAAGAATTGCTTTTGTTCAGAGTCAGTCACCGACAAAAAAAAAACCTGTAGCAATAAATTATTTACCAAAACAACTTTTAACATTGTTTATAATATATTATGTTATTATAAACATAACAATAAAATTCTTAGAGAAAAAATGAAATATGTTAACTAAATCGGAAACCACATTCATAGAATTAAATGCTATTAAAATTGAAACAGTATTAAAATATAACATTAACAACAAATTTTATTTCATAAAAGTTTGGAAAGCACTGGTTTAATTACGAAACAAATTTACCTATTATTTTATTTATTGGGTTATTTACCTTATTTATAGGTTTAAACATACGGAATGATCGTCAAACACCTTTTAAATGTCCTGTAACTGTAAAAAAGACTCTAATAACCACAAAAATAGCAAAAACCAAAATTTACCTAAACCCTATGCCACTGGACTCGCCTAGCGAGTCCAATGTTTTCTTACTCCAGTGCCACCGACTCGCCTAGCGAGTCCACTGTGAAATGTATGTGGCACCTGAGGTAACTTCACGCAAATCGTAGTGGCAGTGAACGTGTTAAATTGTAGTAACAGTGACATCCATTCATGGACCACACTTTGGCTTAACATCAAGCGGGGTGCTGTCATATGTCGAGTCACAATAAAAAAAATAAAAAAAGCCATCCGATCTATTCCAGGAAAGCCAGGAGACCCTTCTCGAACCCGCAGACTTCTGGAAGCATCCTTACGTTGCCAAGAAACTTCTGTCTCGCTTCGGTCACACTACTCTAGGGTTAGGTAATAAATACTATTTAAGAACTAGTTTTCAATCAATCAATTAAATTGACACGCCTTTTCTCACCGTAATAGGCAGAGACAATGGAGCGCCACTTGCCACGACCCTGACACAATTCCCTCGCTTCCTTCACATTCTCAATTATCTTCATACAATCACAATTATCCCCCCTCTGGTTATGGGCACTAGGCAACCTAGCTTACTTGAGGATGTCTCAGATTTGGTCGGCAAACACACTCCTCTAAATGCGGCTAAAGGTGTTATTTAACTGCACTAGCAGTCACCTTAATATATGATGTCATGGGGGGGTGCTGTCATAAAAAGCCACAGCAAAAAAAGGAACTAAGATTAATTCACATTTGACGACAGGCGTGGACGAACGGTTTAGTGATTGGTTTGTTGCGCGTAAAGTCCCGGGTTCGATCCCCGGTCGGAGCAAATATTTGTTTCATAGCTTTTATTTGTAATATTTAATAATATTAAATATTGTAAATATTTGGTAATAAAAAAAAGAGATGAATATTTGCTTCGGGTCTGGTTATCAAAGAGTGGTAGGCAGTGGTACCCAGTCTGCCGATCCGGGGTAGTACCACCACTTACAAGTATACAGACCGTGAAGTGATTTGGTCAGGTTTCGGCATCAGCTTGTCAGTTGCCGGTTCCATCTAGGCTGGCATAGTGGTTGTGATTGCTACTCACAGTTATTGAATTGTACTAGCAGTGACATTCATTCATGGACCACACTTCGGCTTAACATCAAGCGGGGTGCTGTCATATGTCGGGTCACAATAAAAAAATATAAAAAAACATGTGTTCGGGTAAAGTATTTGACTTGTCAATGCATCCTTTTACAACTGTATAAAGTGCCCGTCATAAGAAGAATTAATTCAGGGATTCGTAGCTCTAAAAAGCGCATAGGTTCCTTTTCACATGGCCCGGTTGTCGGGTAGTAGGTGCCGGGTACATGGACGACTGAAATTGCCTAGAAAAGCTCTGTGCGTGTACCATACATCAATGTGATTCTAGCCGCCAGTTGGCTGGCAGCCGGGTCGTATGAAATGACATGCGCAGAGGTGGATCCGATTTGCAACCGGCGACTACTTACTCTTTCGTTTAACCCGTACATTTTATACTAAGCTACTAAAGTGCTTGTATCATATAAACAGTACAATCAAAGATACATTAGTACCGGTGAGTGGTTACGAACCCGTGCCACTCGGCTTACGTAGCCATTGCACTGCCACTACACCACGGTCGCCTTTATTAATTTAAGTTTATTGGATTTATTAACTCGTATTTGTCGCTACATAAAAGTTTTACTTAATTTTTTATAAGATGGTTGTAATAGACACATTCCATTGAATAGATTTGCTTTCCTTATGGGTAAAGTACGTTCACCCTTTTGTGAGACATGTGGCAAAATAGAGGACGTGGAACATTTGTTGATGGATTGTGTCAGGAACCGACGTGATAGGCAGTGGTTATTTAAAAGATTGGGGATTAATATTTGGAATGTTGGTTGCTGTAACAGTATATTAGCAGAGCCTGCTTCTGAGCAAGCCAAAATGTTATACAAATTCGTGGCGGTGTACTTAAAGGAGAGAGCAAATGCATCATAGGTTTAATGATTTATTTTTGTTCGTTGTATTCTATTTTCGTGTAAATTGTTTCTTATGTTTTGTATTACTAGCCTTATCCACATTATATCTGTATGAGCTTGTATTTGTAAATAGTCTAGGTTTAGTTTATAATGGGAATGGCATCGCCATTTTATGTGCGTAATTCCCCTAATAAAATTGATTAAAAAAAAAAGATGGTAGTAATATTTATAAATAAAACAATAATATATTTAGCACAATTTATTTATTTATATTTTTTTCATAATTCTTAATTTTATCACAGCCATTAATGAAGACAAGTCAATTTCAGGTATGGACCAAATATAATGTCCATACAATGCTTTATACATATAAAAATAATTACAATTTAAAATCCCCCTTTTAAACACTTTTTCTTGAGTTTATACACATAAAATTAATACAATGAACCAATCATATTGTCACGCCTTTTTCCCACAGGGATAGGCAGGGACAATGGAGTGCCACTTGCCACGATCCTGACGCAACTCTCTCCCTTCCTTCACATTCACAATTCTCTTCATACAAGTTTTATGGTTGGCACTAGGCAACCTAGCTTTCTATTATATAATTATTACAAATAATAATATATATTATACTAATAATTAATTATGATGAGTACTACTTCCATCTTATTCCATCTTGTAATAAGATGGAATAAGATAGAAGTAGTACTCATTATTATTAGTACTACTAACAATAATGACTCAAGCAGTCATTCATGACTCAATAGCAACTCTCTCCCTTCCTTCACATTCACAATTCTCTACAAGTTTTATGGTTTGGGGCACTAGGCAACCTAGCTTTCTATTATATAATTATTACAATTAATAATATATATTACACTAATAATGAATGATGATGAGTACTACTTCCATCTTATTCCATCTTGTAATACGATGGAATAAGATAGAAGTAGTACTCATTATTATTATTTTCATAAAGACTTCCCAAAAAGGTTGCTCACCCCACATCAAACGTACATACCGATGTGCAAGCATGATTTATCCATTTTATTTTATTAAAAATTTATACAAAGCCTTTGTACAGTTTAAACTTATTAAAGTTTATGTGTATAAACTCATTTTTTATATTTTCTAATTTAAATACTTATATTTATTTTTATTTTTTTTATAAAAAAAGTATCACAAACACGCTTTCTTTTAGAAATTTATTAATCTAAACAAAATATCCATAAAAAAAATTAAGTAATAATATAAATAAAATATTATTGGTTTAAACTTCAAACTCTCAAAATATATCTTATAATTTTATTTTGAGATCTTAACCATTTTTCTTCATATTTGAATTGTCTTAATATCTAGCGTTTCTGCATATCCCTAATTATTTTATGCTAATAGTGAGGCCAAAAGAGATAATAAACAAAAACGTTAATGGACATCATATGAACTCAGTAAATGATAAAGTTGTATAAGTAATATTACGAAAATATTATTGTTACCAAATATAATATCAACTACCATTAGAATTTGCCAAAAAAATATTTTAAAGTTTTATTAAAAAATTGTAAAAGTACCAATTTTGTTTTTAAAAATGTCAAATTCCAATCTTAGCTAACATTATTTTTATTTTATTAGTCATTTTCCATTCTTTTTTAATGCTCGTGAAATTGACAATAACGATACAAAAATTCGACACAATTTTAATCTCTTTCGGGACACACTGTATAGTTTACATTATGACGTCGAACTCGACTTGCCTGATGATAAGCAAGAAGAGGTCCAAAAGTACCAACGACTGAAAAACCGACTTAGTTTACAGTTGCCTAAGTCGCCTAGAAGAATATTGCTGAATTAGTAGGTGATAATATAAAAGTTACTAAATAGTATACAAAGGTATTAGTAGTTACTAAATAGTATACTAAGGTATTAGTAGTTACTAAATAGTATACTATGGTGTTAGTAGTTACTAAATAGTATACTAAGGTATTAGTAGTTACTAAATAGTATACTATGGTGTTAGTAGTTACTAAATAGTATACTAAGGTATTGGTAGTTACTAAAATAGTTACTAAGGTTAACTCCCCATATCGATAAAAATAAATCATGATTACAATATATATTTAAATACACATTTAGTACATTTAAAACGAGTCTTTACGCGTTAATAAACTAATTTTATTTACCTTACCTTTTATACATAAGGTGTACACCTATATTTAGCTTACCTTATACCTTAGACTTAGTATAGGTATAGAACCTTATGTCCGCTGTTCACATTGGGCCAAAGTGCTGGGCCAAAGTTCGTGTTTTACTCATTGGAGTGTTGAAAACACTGCAAAGCGCGTCAAGATCATTTGATGCGCGCACGAAAGACCGATGTTTGGCCAGCTAATGTTTGCGGCCAACATAGTCCTTTTCCACGTTAGCCCAACATAATAGCAACTTGGTTGGGCAATTTTGTTTTATATTTACTTTAAGCCTAAGGTATGTATGAATACGCATGAAGACCCGTGTAAAAAAATATTTGTATGTCCTTTAAATAATCCGAACCAATCCTTTTTCACGATTACAGATACAGTTTTGAGCCAAGAATTTTGACTACTAAATATGAAGATATCGTTCTGGTCTTTGTAGGTTAGTAAAAATCACGTGGTGGTCTCGCAAAATATACGTAGTCGACGCAGAAAGATCGTGCGAGTAAATCTCTGGAGCAGCAAGCTCCTAGTGCAAGAGGTGAACGTGTAAGCTTGGCACACCGTTGACACAAGTCAAGTAGCTCATCCTGTTGAAGAAAAAAAAACATTAAGTATTATACGCTTTTATTGTGACTGACCTCGACATGCTTAGATAATATTCAATCTGAATATTGTAATATTACCTATTACAAATAAAATCTTTAAAACAAATCTTTGCTTCGACCGGGAATCGAACCAAGGACGTTACGCGTAGTGGACTGGTGTACAGGTCAATGCGCCACGCCTCTATACTTTAAGCCTGTTATATTTTAGGGCGACCGTAGTGTAGTGGTAGTGAAATGGTTACGCAAACCTTGAGCACAGGTTCAAAACCATTTGCCTGTACCAATGTATCTTTGATATATGTACTTTGGTTGTTCTGTTTCCATGATAAAAGCCCTTTTTAACTCCCAAGTTGCCCCAACTCAAAAATAGGGGTGTTATAAGTTTGATGTGTCTGTGTATCTGTGTGTCTGACTGTGGCATCGTAGCTCCTAAACGAATGAACAGATTACGATGCGTTTTTTTTTGTTTGAAAATTGATATGATCGAGATGGTTCTTAGCTACAATTAATAAAGATCTGATCAGCGTGGTCATCAGCTCGTTTTGTTAGCTGCGGTAGGGATCTTAGATGCATAATCGGTATTTACTTTACATTAAAACATCTGTGGCCTAAACTTTAAAAAACCCATGTATACGTATACATGGGTGTTTCAACTGGTACCACTGAGCTACTCTGATAATGGAGCTCGAAATACTGGATGGGCTCATAATTAATGGGTTTACTAAGTTTAGATTCGCACATTAGATTCGTATTTACTGTAGGGAACTAAGCAGTGGCGTAGCGTGAGAGTCAGCCGCCCGGGGCGTAAAAAAAATTGCTGCCCCCTCATTTAAGAATTTCTATCATAGGTACGACAAAAATATGAATTTCAGGTTCAAATATTAACGATTTATTTTAGGTTTTTTTACATTTTGCCGCCACCTAAATTTGCCCCTCCGCCCCCGCCACGCTACGCCTCTGGAACTAAGTGTAAAAAAGTAGGTACGATGTAAGAAAATATTCTGGGTATGATACTCTCAGATCAGCAAATCAACAACAGAAAGAACTATAGTGCTTTAACTAAAATTTTTACGTACTATGAGCCATTAGCTGGGCCGTTATCAAATTGAAAACTTGTAGTATCTGATGATGCATCGTTATGAGTCCTCTCAGATCCGCAAATCAACAAGAGATAGAATAGTGCTATAGATATACTATAGTGCTTTAACTAAAATTGTTACTAAGAGCCATTAGCTGGATCGTTATCAAATTGAAGTCCTGGAGTATCTGATAATGCACCATGAGGATGCAAGTAATATTAAAGGAAATATAACTACCATGACCATAATGTTGTCTCTTGCTATAAGGCTGGTGATATGAATAAAGAGGTTTCAGGCGTTTCGGGGGTTCCTTTAAAATTTCAATTTTGATTTTATTTATAATAGTTGATTAGTATAGAAATGTAAATAAAAATCATAAAAATACATATCAAAGTCGTAAGTCATAAATAGACTTACGACTTCAATAATAAACATTACATTATTGTTTATTTAAATTTCTAAATTTCCTTATTTTGTTACAAAAAGGAGATTACAACATTGCCTGGTAACACCATTTTTGGAAGTCTTTTTTCATATGAAATCTTTATTCCGTAAACATTTCTGCCCTAATGACACTATGGGGTCAAAAATGTTTTGTTTTTTAAACACTTATCGTCAACTGTCAAGGCAATTAACCTGTTGTTTGTTCCGGGAACAGTTTTTTTAATTAGAAATTTGGCCGTGATTGTATCGGACAATTTTGGGTAAACATATTTTTTTAACACGTTTTTATTAGTTTTTTTTTTATTGTGACTCCACATATGACAGCACCCCGCTTGATGGTAAGCCGAAGTGTAGTCCATGAATGAATGTCACTGCTACTACAATTCAATAACTGTGAGTAGCAATCACTAGCAACCACTATGCCGGCCTAGTTGAAACCGGCATCTTACAAGCTGATCCCGAAACTTGTAAGTGGTGGTACTACCCCGGATCGGCAGACTGGGTAAAACTGCCTACCACTCTTAAAAGCTTGACTTGTATGTAACTATGTAACGGAATATTTCAAATCGTTTTTCACCCACTTTCAGAGGACTAATATAAAATTTTGTACATGTAATAAAAACCGAGTAGTACAATAATTTAATTTAAAAAATGATGACGGTCGACATAGTGACGGCGACTGAGACAGCCGTGAAGTAACTTGGTGTTATCAGTCGTCGTTACTCTTGGTCCTGCTCTTGCTTACTATCAGGCGGGTTGAGGTCAGATGTCACAATTTTTAGTTAACATTGTCATAAACATGTTATTTTAGTTTTTTTTAACTATAATTTTCTTTATTAAAATATATATATAATATATCATAAATGTACAATATATATCATTTTCATTAACAGTATAACCTCTTTGAAAGTTGAAACATCAATTCTTACAGCCGGTTGTAGCAAAAAAGTTTCAATTTAGGAATTTAGTTTTACTTTATACTTATTCTATTACGTTTACTATTACGAAATCGTGAATTGGGTTGTTTATAATTTTATATCGAAACTACCTTTTATATATGTTTTTCTCATTAGAAATAAAAGTAGTAAATAGAAACCCAAAATGAATGATGTCTTTTAGCTCTGTAAAAAACATTCGTTATACGTAAATGTAAAATGTGAAGTTAAAGAGTGGTGTAACCCATTTTTCTTTTTTTCTTTATCTTATACGATACTTTTTACAAATTACAAATTATAATTTTTGGTACAACCGGCTGTAAGTGTGTTGCGCGGTCGCAATTTTAATTTTAAAGTTTATTAACGTAGTTGAAGTGTTAAAACGAAAAGCCCATTCTCAATGTCATTGATAACGCGGTCCGCCTGGTCTGGTGTTCATTTGCCGGAATCAGGGGTAGTACCAAACTTACAAGCGTTATAAACCGTGAAATGACTTAGTAGCGTTTTGGGATCAGCTTGTAAGTTGCCTGTTCTAAGTAGAACCAGTGGAGGTGACTGCTACTTGTAGTATCAGTCACCTCTATGAATGGACCGCACACCAGCCTATCATCAATCGAGGTGCTGTCATATGTCAATCCATAATGTCAATCATCATCATTAGCCAGAAGACGTCCATATAGGGGAACATAGGCCTCCCCCTCAGAACGCCATTCTAAACGACAAGATGCCAGTTGCATCCACCGGTTATTCGTGACTTTCACTATGTCGTCAGTCCACCAAGTGGTAGACCTACCTGCGCTGCGTTTCCCGGTTCGTGGTCTCTACTATAGAACCTTTCTTTTCCATCGGAAAATATAATTAAAAGAAAAAAAATATATTTGCAACATTCTTGTAAATAATTATAATTAATAGATATCTTATCTGTTGAAAAGGTCGAGGAATGTCTCCTCTAGACCTCTTGTAGACACTGATAGGGGATGGTTTTTAATTAGAATTTTAAATTAATGCGCAATTCAATGCTTGAAGGGTTTCTTTCATGAACGTAGCTATCGCCGTATTTGCTGTATCAACATGCCCCCAATGTGCGTAAGCGAAAACTAATAAAAACTTCCCATTTTTTTTAATTTTAGAAATGTCAAAAGTCAAAAAAAGCAATCGTATATTTAATTTGAATTGTTTGTAAAAATTTTGAAAAAAGTGACATAGATAATTAACTATGATTAATAAATATTTCTTATAATTTTATGCAAACATTTTTTTCTTTTATAAGAAATCTTTACCCTTCCTAAGGGCCCCCAAACAATTTTTTATACGGGGCCCCGCCAGGCACTCTACGCTCCTGGTTTCTTTGTCGAAAGTTTGGAAAGAAATTACTTGTTTATTTAATAATAACAGATAAAACTAAACTTATAACTATGGAGATGGATGTTTATCATTATTTTACTTGTTTCTTTTACTATGACTAATGTTAAGCTGGAGTGCGGTCCATGAATGGATGTCTAAGTAGCAGTCACATCCACTATCCCGGCCCAGTTGTAACCGGCAACTTACAAGCGATCAGCGACTAAATCATATCAAGGTGGATGCAACCGCTCTTTTAAAAATTTAACTTTAATAGTTGTCGCCTCTATTCGACTATCGTTCAAATTAACTTACCTACTAAAAACGGCGAAATACGAAATTCTTGTCAACAGAAAGGACGTGGAAAATTGGTTATCATATCAAATTGTTACTCGTGTTTAATTCCGGGTTTGAGGAAATATTAGTTTCATAGCTTTTATTTGTAATAATTATAATTAATTTTGCAAATATTTTTTAATAAAAAAAAGGACTCCGGTTCTGGCTATCAAAGAGTGGGTACCACCCAGTCTGCCGACCCAATGTAGTACCACTATTTAAGGTTATTTCATTGTAGTAGAAGTCACATTCATTCATGGACCGCATGATTTCCTACAAGAAGTTGTAGGAAAAGGAAAGTAAGATATCCCGCCGCACGCATGTCGCCCCGTCAACTGGCCGTTGTGTTCTCTCGGCCGGTTCCAACTAGGCCTGCATAGTGGATGTGATTGCTACTCACAGTTATTGAATTGTAGTAGCATTGGCATTTATTCATCGACCACACTCCAGCTTAATACCAAGCGGGGTGCTGTCATATGTCGAGTTACATCTTCAAATAAGCTCTACGATGGATCGTAAAATCAAGACAAAGAAAGTCGCGTATGTATGGAATATTTTTCGATATTATTATTGGTTTAAAAAATAATCATGACTCATTAAATGTCTGGTTTGTTATCTTTGCTTGTTAACTTGAGAGTTTATTAGCAAACTGTTAAAGGTTCATAGGGGTTAATTAACTGAGAGGTAAATAAACGTTAACTAATTAGACGGGAATTATTTATAACGCGACCGTGGTATAGTGGTGGATAAAGGACACGCAAACCGAGAGCTACTGGTTCAAAACCATTTGTTTGATGTATGTACAATGTACTTTGTTTTTTTTTTTTTAATAGGGCCCGACATATGAAAGCCCCCTGTGTGATATTAGGCTGGAGTGTGGTCCATGAATAGATGCCAATACTACTACAATTTAATAACTGTGAGTAGCAATGACATCCACTATGCAGGCCTAGTTGGAACCGGCGAGAGAACGCAACGGCCAGTTGACGGGGCGACATGCGTGCGGCGGTATATCTTCCTTTCCTTTTCCTACAACTTCTTGACGGTACTTATAGTCCGCATCACGTAAGTTGGCAAGATTTTATTGTAGTCGGGGAACGTTTTCGCATGTACACTGGCCGTGCAATAAAAAGGGGTCTCTTTAGATTCATAAAAAATAATAATAGTAGTTAAAGTGAAAGAGTTTGACGAAAGAAATTTATAAATCTGATGTGCATGGATGCGTTAATCGAGGCAAATCCAGAAGGGTGTTCTCCGACCAAATCGGAGACATCCTCAAGAAAGCTAAATTGCCTAGTGCCCATAACCAGAGAGCTTGTATGAAGAGAATTGTGAATGTGAAGAAAGCGAGGGAGTTGTGTCAGGATCGTGGCAGGTGGCGCTCCATTTTCTCTGCTTATCCCTGTAGGGAAAAGGTGGGACAATTTAATTGATTGATTTTTGAGTTTATCGCGAACAGACAGACGCGGCGGGGGACTAATATGTAGTAAAACTATTAGTATGATACGAAAACCAGTGGTGCACCATTTTAGTGCACCTAAGTGTACGCGGGAGTCGATGATCGACTCGCCAGCCAATCACGCCCACGGAACTTTGTTGCCTTATGCCCCGCGTCCCCAGCGTTCCTAAACACACCTAAAAAACGACTTTTGCGTATCTGACTAATTTTGCCAACTTACGTGACGCGAACTATTCACATATATAGAAGCGTTAAAAGGTAAATACTTACATCACTGTCACATTGAGCTCCTAAGTCGGATGCCAATCTTGTAGGCGCTGCCATTATGCTGACACATACCAATATAAGCACAGAGAACACCATACACCATTTCTGTTAACAATTGGAATAAATTTTAATAAAATTTAAAGTATATTAACTATAATTAAACTATAAATAAAAAATATCATCTAATGACGTCGCATCAGAGATAGTCCCAAGGAGACTGGCAACATTTCCTTTGTATAGCAAGGCTAATACGTTGGCAGAAATAATTGTCAGCCTTCCTGTCTCCAGACTTCTCCGTCAGCCGCTTGTACGACTCCTTGGCCAGGCGCTTAGCTGAAGGTCCCCAAAGGCCCATCGTCTCGACCCCAAATGGTGCAAATTTGTAACCGGTACCGAGGTTGGCCTTTTTTTTTAAATTACAAATAATTAATTGGAAACGAGGAAGTTGTGTCAGAATCGTGGCAAGATCCATTGTCTGTGCTCCATTGTGTCTTTTTATAATGACTTGACATCTGACCTTAACTTGCCTGTTGTTAAGCATGATGCAGGTCCAAGAGTGCCGACTTAAAAAGACGCCTCAGTTCACGGCTGCCTGAGTCGCCGTCACTATGTCGGCCAAAAGTCCTGCTTCACACATCGCTTGAAGTATCCAAAGATTTGATGAATTAATTGATTTGATTAGATTTAGATAACTAAGCTACTAAATGAGCTTGTTTCATATTAATAGGACGACCAAAGTACATATATATCATAGATACATTGGTACCGGCAAGTGGTTTCGAACCGGGGCCCGGGAACTCTCTGTTTGCCTGACTATTTTCACTTTTTTTTTTTATTGTGACACGACATATGACAGCACCCCGCTTAATGTTAACCCGAAGTGTGGTCCATGAATGAATGTCACTGCTACTACAATTCAATAACTGTGAGTAGCAATCACATCCACTATGCCGGCCTAGTGGAACCGGCAACTTACAAGCTATTCTCGAAACGTGATCACTTCACGGTCTGTATACTTGTATCACTGCCATTAATTAATGATTATTGTAGTTAATTATTATTTATCTACCAATTGGATAAATATTAATCATTTTAATTATATCAGGTAATTAATTAATGTATAAATAGTAAATAATCCAATAATAATTAAAAGCGACCGTGGTGTAGTGGTAGTGAAATTGTCACGCAAACCGAGATTCCCCGGTTCAAAACCACTTCCAATTACACTTTTTTTAAAGTACTTTCTATACTAAGCTACTAAGGTGCTTGTATCATAGAAACAGGACAACCAAAGTACATATATAAAAGATACGTTACCAGTGGGTGGTTTCGAACTCGTGCTCTCGGTTTGTGTAACCATTGTACTGCCACTACACCACGGTCGCCTTAAATTACATACGTATTTTGGTAATTCTGTTGCTGTATCGATAGCATACGTAAAAAATTTAATATTTTTATTTTTTAAAGATAAATATTTACTCCAAAAATATTTATAACTGTGTTTAAATACTTGTATAAAATTAAACGTCATTTTGTGGTACTAAATTGACATAAAACATGTTTAATGCGAGTCTAAATCGTGTTTTTTTTTGTAGTAACTTGGTTATACAAAACCAAGTTTGTATAACCAAGTTACTACAATAGTACAGCCGTTTTGGAGGAGTTAGATGACAAAAACACGTACAGAAGATACGTATATTTTAGGATGGTGAGACGGATACTTTTAAAACAGTGGCGTAGCGTGGCGGCGGCGGAGGGGGCGGCCCGCCCTGGGCGAAACATTTAGGGGGCGGCAAAATTTAAAAAACTATAAGAAATCTTTAAAATTTGAACCTAAAATTCATATTTTTGTTGTACCTATGATTGAAATTCCTAAATAAGGGAGCAGCAATTTTTTTTTCTGCCCCGGGCAGCTGACTTCCACGCCACGCCACTGAAGCAGTGTAGATATGTATGTTTATGTATTTATTAGTAAGTAATCAATCAATCAATCAAATGGAAACACCGCTATATTCCAGACGTTTAGGAGGAGTTAGGTGACAAAGACACATACAGAAGAATTGTATACGTAGATGGTGAGCCGGGAGCCGGATGCTATTAAAATAAGAATAGGACGGGCTGTTGACAAACTTCACTTAACTGATCCAAGGGTGTCTTTTTCTTGACGGTTCACAAAAAAAGACACCATACTAAAGTGAAGTTGGTTGGAGAGTTAGACGTCACTAAATGGCGCCGATTCCGTCCTATTCTCATTTTATTCGCATTATATGTATGTTTATGTATTTATTAGTAAGTAACTAGTAAATAAATATGAGTGCATAGTATATAATTGTTTTGACTTTTTTTTATCTTTGCACCTACGTAAACATTCCTCTCTTGTCTTTAAGGTAGATTGGTAGAGGATTCTCAAGAGCATTAAGTTCACCTATTGAGTCCTGTTCTAGAAATAAACAACAAGTTAATCAAGAATTTTATTTTTAAATTTATTACACATACAAATTGAAGTGTATTTTATATATGATGATAATCCTGTCTATTTTTATTATATATAAATATAGTATGTATGTTATTTATGTATATATTATTTAATTAAATATATTTTTAGTTAGTTACTTTAATTTTGCACCCTTCCTCTTATTTATTCTTCCTCTCATCGTCAAATCTACATCCCGAAGGTTTAACTGGTAGACAAAGCTATTGGCATTAAGTACGCTATTATACAATTGTACCATAGTTTTATGATTGGTCTCGCTGACCCTTCGACTAGATGGAGCATTCACCTGTGTCAAACACGCATCGCAAACTACGATGAATCAGCGTAGTTTGATTAAATATGGCTCAGTGTTTTCTATGATACAAACAAATTAAGTAGCTGTTTGGATGTTATAAAAAATAACTTTTCCCTATTCTATAGGTTAATAGTTTATGTTAGCAACATTATTTCGTTCACGGACACAGGCATCAGCCACGTGGATACACAATTACCCCGCACACATCAAAGTAAACTGGGAGCGTTTATATCGAGACCGTTTGTATGAAAGGCTCTATCTAGTCGTAGCGCGACCAATCTATGTATTGTATAATACATTAAGTTTTTAAATGAATGAAATAAATTATTTTTGATTTTAATTCACAGTTCTATACAAGCTAAAGTGCTTGGTATCATAGAAACAGGACAACCAAAATACATATATCAAAGATGCATTGGTACCGACAAGTGGTTTTAGCTCGTGCTTTCAGCTTGCGTAACCATGCCACTACACCACGGTCGCTTTTATTATTTATAAATTAGTTGATTACTTTTACTTGCAACCTACATTTAGTTCACATTTAAGGCTTCACTAGTAGAGAATGCCATAAGCCTATTGTGCATAAAATATTTAAATAAAATAATTAAATTAATATTCTGTAAATACATTTATTTATTGTGACTAAACATCTGAGCTCAACTTGACTGATGGTATAAAAGGAAAAGGGCCATACACTGAAAAAATCGACAATATGCCAGTAACGTCACTCTATTATTATTAGCCCATTTATTTGTCCCACTGCTGGGCTGGGCATATGACAGCACCCCGCTTGATGTTAAGCCGAAGTCTGGTCCATGAATGAATGTCACTGCTAATACAATTCAATAACTGTGAGTAGCAATCACATCCACTATGCTGGCCTAGATAGAACCGGCAACTTACAAGCTGATCTCGAAACGTGACCGAATCACTTCACGGTCTGTATACTTGTAAGTGGTGGTACTACCCCGGATCGGCAGACTGTGTACAACTGCCTACCACTCTGATAACCAGACCCGAAGCAAATATCCATCTCTTTTTTTTATTAACAAATATTTGCAATATTTAATATTATTTGCAATATTTAATATTATTTGCAATATTTAATATTATTAAATATTACAAATAAAAGCTATGAAACAAATATTTGCTCCGACCGGGGATCGAACCCGGGACTTTACGCGCAACAAACCAATCGCTAAACTGTTTGTCCACGCCTGTCGTCATCTCATTTCGCCAACTCTGTTTGGGCCTGCCGCGATGTATTCTGCAATCCGCAGTTCACAGTGGTCTGCCCATAATGCAACAGACATGCGACAGACATGCTGACCGCGTAACTTAATGACAATGAGCTTCGTTTTGACAGTTGAACTTCAAAATTAATATTGCAACCGCGCAATACGCTGAGAATCGATGTTCATTTTGATTAACAGTTCAAGCTCATTGAAACTCATTGTCCGAATGAATAAACAGAGACCGCGTAACAAATGGGAATGAATTTAATTTTCATTCCCATTGAAGTTGCGCGATCGGACCACTGCCCAGTCCCACTTCATATTTATCTTTCTACTCTGTATTTATCTTTATTACTCGTATATATGACTGTTAAGGAGGTTATAAAAGTAACATAGAAACAAAAAAATACTTAATATCATCACGTGTAGATAAAAGATAAAATATAAGTCGAGACGGCCCCCCCATGCCCACAGCAGCACGTCTGTCGTATAGATAATCATATCTATAAGTTAATAATACATAATTTATACACTTATTTGGTACATTTATTGTTATACAGTAGAGTGCGTCGTGGGTTTTTATTATTAGGTAAAATACGTCACGAAGATTAAGATGTAGTGACAAAAATTGAAATAGGCTGCAATATAAAGGATATATTCCAATTACATTGTAATCTTTGTACATCAAACTATTTTAAAATGTATATGCAACTGTTAATACAATTAAGCCCAAGTCCCCAAACAAAATTAATGATGTTCTTTCTATATATATTCGTCAATCTAATTTCACTCATACTCTCCATGTGCCCAAACCTTCGATGATTTGGGCATTCCTTTGTCAAATCTTATATTATTATAATTACGCAATAATTTGGAATAGATGTCTTAAAACCTAATTTAGAACGTACATAGTAACAGTGTGCTTATCAGACAAGTCAAGGCCGTAGCAAAGGTGCTCCTTATCTTTAATATTATTATTAAATTAATTATGATACTCCCCCCCCCCCCGTCTGTTTTCGAAAACTAATGTAAATAATGTGTCTACTAAATACGCGTGTAAGTTTAGAATTGTAACTATATTCCAAACTTGGCAATGAAACACCACTAAAAATGACGTCCAAATTATGATGATGGAGTGCCCTGCGGGGTTAGGTTGGGCAAGTTAAAACGATTATCGTCTTTCGTCGGCGATTATCACAATAATAAAAGCGAGACTATTTATCATTGTGACGAATATCGTCAGTGCCACGACACCTTTGATCATTATCAATAATTGTCTCATTTTGGTGGATTTAACCTAGCTTTTATTATTTTGCCAATCGTCGACGAAAGACGATTATCGTTTTAACTTATCCAACCTAACTCCGCAGGGCACTTAATCATCATAATTTGGACGTAATTTTTAGTAGTTTTTCATTGCCAAGTTTGGAAAAGAGTTACAATTCTGAACTTACACCAGTGCCAGAAGTAGTGCCAGAAGTAGTGCCAGAAGGAGAAGGAAGCTCTGGTAAAGTTTAAACTGAATGTAATTAATGTTGGTTTAGCGCAGTGTTTTATCTGAACCGGCATCAGGGATAAACTCTTTTCTAATCGAAAATTACTTTCTTTAATTTACACTCCTGGTAGACAGACACTTGCCTATTCTACCTACCTACGAGCCGACCGCGTAACTCAATGACAATGAGCTTCGTTTTGAAAGTTGAACTCCATTAATGAACTTTAAAATTAAAATTGCACTAAGTGATATTCATTTTTATTAACAGTTTAAGCTCATTGAAAATGATTGTCCGAATGAATAAAAGTTGTTTTTCACATCAACAGCGACCATGATATTTTTTTATAAATGGAAATGAACTTCATTGTTATTGAAGTTGCGCGGTCGGCCCCCTGGTTTGGTACCCACACTTTCAAGTGTACAAACCGTGAAGTGACTTAGTCGCGTTGCGGGATCAGGTTTTAAATTCCCGGTTCCAACTTATCCGGCATAGTAAAAGCGTCTGCTACGTTTAGTTATTTAACTGTGGCGACTCCTATCAGTTTAATATCAGCTTGGTTCAACTAAATCGTGACCAAATCACTTCACGATCTGTATACTTGTAAGGTGGTACTACCCCAGATCGGCAGACTGGGTACCACTCTCGATTGATATAACTAAAATTATACTTGGTTTTAAACTTCTACATATATTTATCTACATATCTTGGTTTGGCGTAACCATTTCACATTATCGTCTAGTGGTCGCCTGCGCCACGAGTTTGAACTGACTCGTGTATCCAAAGTTCAAGAATTCCAATCTTGTATGTACTCAAAACTGATAAATTGTTTTGGCCAATATTAGGTCTTTTTGTATGAAATTGCCTGTTTGGTTTAGCTAAGAATTCTAAATGCTTTTTTTCTTTTATGACTCGACCTGCCTGATGGTAAGCATGATGGAGGTTCAAGAGTGCATACGACAGAAAAACTCGTCCTAGTTCACGGCCGCCTCAGTCGCCGTCACTATGCCGGCCAAAGGATTAATTTAATTTTATCAATATTATCCTTTTCCCACAAAGACATTGAAGTGTCACTTGCCACGATCCAGACACTCCTCCCTCGCTTCCCTCACATCCACAATTTATAAACATGCATTTTTTCCAAATTAATCTTTTGTTTATTGATTAGTGTTATGTTTTCATCTAAGTTTGAATATTTTTCATTATGGATACGTTAAAAATATATATTGTGACTCGACATCAGACCTCCACCAATGGGTAGTTTGTAATGTCTGCTTCGTATACGAGGTTGATGTTGCGTGCCGTTTTTGCACTCCTATAACCTTCAATCCTTCAAGCGGTGCGTAAAAAAGCCTAGTGGGCCTTGGGCGGCATAGTGAACGCGTCTATCGCTGTTAGCGTCAAAAACAACTTTAATTCATTCGGACAATGAGTTTCAATGAGCCTGAACTGTCAATGGAAATGAACATCGAATGGCATAGTGAACGCGTCTATCGCTGTTAGCGTCAAAAACAACTTTAATTCATTCGGACAATGAGTTTCAATGAGCCTGAACTGTCAATGGAAATGAACATCGAATGGCATAGTGAACGCGTCTATCGCTGTTAGCGTCAAAAACAACTTTTATTCATTCGGACAATGAGTTTCAATGAGCCTGAACTGTCAATGGAAATGAACATCGATTCTCATTGTGTTACACGGTCGCAATTTTTATTTCAAAGCTCATTAATGGAGTTTAACTGTCAAACGTCAATTGAGTTAAGCGGTCGGCCCTCAGGACGACAGGCGTGGACGAACGGTTTAGCGACTGGTTTGTTGCGCGTAAAGTCCCGGGTTCGATCCCCGGTCGGAGCAAATATTTGTTTCATAGCTTTTATTTGTAATATTTAATAGTATTAAATATTGCAAATATTTGTTAATAAAAAAAAAAAGAGATGGATATTTGCTTCGGGTCTGGTTTTCAAAGAGTGGTAGGCAGTGGTACCCAGTCTGCCGATCAGGGGTAGTACCACCACTTACAAGTATACAGACCGTGAAGTGATTTGGTCACGTTTCGGGATCAGCTTGTAAGTTGCCGGTTCCATCTAGGCCGGCATAGTGGATGTGATTGCTACTCACAGTTATTGAATTGTAGTAGCAGTGACATTCATTCATGGACCACACTTTGGCTTAACATCAAGCGGGGTGCTGTCATATGTCGAGTCACAATAAAAAAAAAAAAAAGGATGAGTAAATGAATGAATAAATTTGAGAAGCTCGCACATCTTTAACGATTATCGTCTCTCGTCGGCGATTGCTAAAATAATAAAAGCTAGGTTAAATCCACTAAAACGAGACTATTAATCGTTGTGACGAATATCGTCTGTGCGACGACACGTTTAATCATTATCATCAATAGTCCGATTTTAGTGGATTAAGTGGAACTTTTATTAATCTGCTAATCGTCGACAAGAGACAATTATCGTTTTAACTTGCCCAACCTAACCCCGCAGATTTATTCAATCGCTTATTTTATTTTTATTTTATTGTGACACGACATCTGACCTCGACTCGCCTGATGATAAGCAAGAGGAGGTCCAAGAGTGACGACGACTGGAACAACCGAGTCAATTCCCGGCTGCCCCAGCCGCCGCCACTATGCCGGCCTAAGGCTTATTTTAACTAAGCCAGCAATGTGGATGCGACTGCTATTTACAATTATAAACTGTACCTAGTAGCAATTATTAATTAGTATTAACTAATAAAGAAATAACTAAATCCACATGAGATTTATAAATTCCTTTCTTTATTCTACTTTCACTCATACTTTTTATGTGCCCAAACAATCGAAGCATTCCTTTATCAATCCTTGTCACTAAATCTTCTTTCAAACGACATAAATATATCCTTACTTATATTATAAACGCTAAAGTTTGTGAGTATGTATGGATGTTTGTTACTCTTTCACTCAAAAACTACTGCATGGTTTTTAATGAAACTTTACTATAATATAGCAAATAACATTACAATAATTATTAATCGACAAGTTTTTACATCTCACAGAGATACCGGAGATGATTTCCACGATCCTGACATAACTTAATGACTACTTCCATATCCACAATTCTCTTCATACAAACTCTATGGTTATGGGTATTGTAAACATTTTCTTTTATAATTATGTCCCAGTTTTGTGGCGACCGTGGACCGAGTGGTCAAAACCACTTCCCGGTACCAATGTATCTTTGATATATGTACTTTGATTATCCTGTTTCTATGTAAATAAATAATAAATAAATAAACTATTGTCTGAGTCAGCCCCGTTTAATCCTTTCACTTTCTTTCATATTTTTCATAAATTAAAAAAGCGACCGTGGTTCACTGGTAGATATATTGTCTCGTAAATCAGGAGACCCCGATTCAAATCCAATTGCCGGTACCAATGTATCTTAAATATGTATCTTTTAAAATACAAGCACGTTTAGTAGCTTAGTTTGGAAATTTAGATATAAATAAATAACAATTAATCAATCAAATTTGCACGCCTCTTTCCCACGGGAATAGGCAGAGATAATGGTGCGCTACTTGCCACGATCCTGACATAACTCCCTCGTTTCCTTCACAACCACAATTCTCCTCATACAAGCTCTATGGTTATGGGTACTAGGCAACCCAGCTTTTGTTATTTATTTTATTAATTAAATAACAAAATAAATAAGACGTTTAAAAAATCAAAATAACAAAACTACTTAATCGTACCAATTAAGTAGAATAAATAATTTAGTTTATCTTTTAGCCTAATTTGTTTATGAAATTAATTTTTAAACAAGAGATTATTTAATTAAAACATGTTTCAGACTTACCAGGGTAGACCCCATTTTTCAGACGTGAAGTCGACGTTGTTTCGACGTTCTCGGAGACACGTCTATCTTGGTGTATTCACAAACAGTGGTACAAATATATAATTCGTTACTCAATATAAGATACTTCAGAAATAGACAGGGAGGTATCACGCAAAATTATAAATTGTTTATTGACATTACCTCTTGTGACTGGATCCAAGAAAGAAAGCTAGGTTGCCTAGTGCCCATAACCACAGAACTTGTATGAAGAGAATTGTGAATGTGAAGGAAGCGAGGGCGTTGTGTCAGAATCGTGGCAAGTGGAGAATCTGGGAAAAAGGAGTGACAATTTGATTGATTGATTGATCTCATCTTACACTACACGTATAATATATTTTTTTGTCAAAGAGTGGTAGGTAGTCTTACACAGACCGTTCACGTATACAGACTTATACTTCAGTATACAGACCGTCTTTGGCCGGCATAGTGACGGCGACAGAGGTAGCCCCGAACTGTCACGGTTATTATTCAGTTGTTAGCACTCTTGGACCTTCATCATGCCTACGATCAGACGGTTTAATGTCAGATGTCGTTATTATTATTATTATACGTTCTATGATACAAGCACTTTAGTAGCTTAGCATATAAATGTAAAAAAAAGATAGGTTTAACAGTACCAGAGGCAGCAGTCGCGACCTGGTAAGTTCTAGGTTTCATAAAACAGGGGTTTATATTAATTTAAACACTTGGGGACCTTCAGCTAAGCGCCTGGCCAATGTTTGTCCAAGCGGCTGAGGGAGAAGTCTGGAGACAGAAAGTCTCCTTGGGACGACTATCTCTGATACGACGTCTTTAGAAGATATTTTTTATTTATAGTTTAATTATAGTTAATATACTTTTAATTTTATCTGTTATAAAATATATGAAAAATGTATTGAGAAGCAAACATTAAAAGCAACAATTACATCGATAAACATTTTTTTTTTATTTTCTATTATTTCTATAGTCAATTTATTTCTAATTTCTATTATTTTCCATTATTTCTATATTTTATTTTTTTCTATATGTATATGCTATCTCCTAAACTATAACAATCAGTCGCACCAAACGTGTTTTGCATGTTTAACACACAAAAATGATCTTTAACCGGCACGTAATAAAAATGTTATTTGCTTAAACACTTTTGGTGGGCAATCGTTTATTTATTATAATTATTAAAAATAAATACACATAGGAATGCCAATTAATTAAGTTTTCTTTAGTTTAATGAGATGAGAGGATGGTGTTGACATGTGACCGGCTCTAAGCGGAACTTGGAGCACGCGTCAAACACGACCACTCAGACAAAGCAAAATAATTAAGAACATGGGTGTACTATGACAATTTATGGATAATATTGTTAGAAAATATATTCTAAATTATGTAATGAAAACATTTTTTTTTATTGTGACTCGACATATGACAGACCCAGCTTGATGTTAAGCTGGAGTGTAGTCCATAATGGATGTCACCGCTACTTTGATTTAAAAACTGTATAAGTAGCAATAACATCCACTATACCGGTCTATTTGGAATTACAAGCTGATGCTAAAACGCGACTAAATCACTTTACGGTCTGTATACTTGTAAGTGGTGGTACTACCCCAGATCGTCAGACTGGGTACCACTGCCTACTACTCTTTGATAACCAGGCCCAAAGGAATTATCTACTCTTTTTTTATTAACAAATATTGTATTTAATGAAAGTTTCGATACTAATTTTGATAAAAATAATAACAATTTTGCTTTTAATTGTTGTGCAATTGAGTTATTTGGAAAATAAAATATAGATTTTGTATTGTCTCTCAATCACAAAGACATGCTATATTAACAGTTTTGCTTTGAACTGTCATAATTATAGTTTGATCATTTTGCACACCTAAACAAACCTTAATGTAATCTTCGTACATTAAGGTATTTTTAAATTTATGTGCAACTGTTAATACAATTTAGCTCAAGTCTACATACAAAATGAATGATGTTTTTAATCACTATTAAACCTTATGCCTTAGTTCCCACAGAAAGTGCTACTTTCCACGATCCTGACACAACTCTCTTGCTTTCTTCACAACCCACATTTTCTTTATACAGGCTCTATGGTACTTCTATTTTATCTTTTTACTTGTCTCCAATTTATAAATCCCTTATCTCGTTTCAGTAATTCTATCGATGTGCTCAAACCATCGCAACATAAAAAAATCTATTCAATTCAGATCGCAGGCTGCACTACTGCTCCCTTAGCACGCCAATCCAAAAAGCAAGATAAAGAACTGCAAGGAATATTATTATAACTCATTTTAAATAACTTACCAAAACAGTGCATCAAAATAAACAAAAAAGATATTTAAACGTTTTTTTTTATATATTTTTTGGAACATTTGCTGTTTTTGGAAACATTGGATGTGCCGACCTAATAAGTTATTTATAATGAGTTACAATAATATTCCTTGCAGTTCTTTATCTTGCTTCTTGGATTGCCGTGCTAGGGGGGCTGGTTTGTATGACTGCAGTGTCGTACGGAATCAATTTCATACAGATTCTTACAAACCAGTAGTGCGGTCAGTAGTCGCAGTCTACAGTCTGCAGTCGCTATCGGAACGCGCTTTTAGACGGTAATAAATTATAAATATTAATAAAAAAGCAATATCCCATGTATTGCATGTGGTAATAATATGTAGGTATGTGTGTTGAATTCAGCTGCCGATAATAAAAGAGCAAAAAATATAGATATATTTTAAGTGTATTAAATAAAATGTATTTATAGGAAAAGATAATTTAAATATATCACGTTATATAAATAAGTACTGAAAATTGGATAGAATAGAATGGTAACTAGATATGGTTTTTATAAATTGGTTTAATTTTCTTAGTTTAATTTAAATGTTTAAGGTTTTGTTTTTTAATACTAAGCTACTAAAGTGCTTGTTTTATAGAAACAGGACAACCAAAGTACATGTATCAATGATACATTGTACGATTAAGTGGTTTTGAACCCAAGCTGCGTAACCATTGCCACTACACCACGGTCGCTTTAAATGTTTAACGAATATGATATTCAGGTTTTGGGTCTTTATATTCAATATATTTATAGTCATTTATGTGAAACAATAACATTAATTATAAGACACGTAACTAACCATATTTCTTCCGAGGTCAGTTGCGACCAGGGATGGAACCCTGGTGTTGACCACTAAAAATTTTATTCTATACAATTTTTATTACTAATTTATACAGTTATAATTTCAATATGGCATTTTTTAATATAAAACATATTAAGCTATGATTATTTAGTTTAATCTTAATAGGTTTTATAAAATAGGATTCATTATCGGTAAATATCCTACTATAATATTATTTTAAATGTGAATGTGAGTTTGTTTGTTACGTTTTCACGCAACAACTGCTTAACCGATTATTATGAAACTTTGTACACATATTAGAGGAGGCACTAGAAGTAACATAGGATACTTTTAATTTTTTTTAAATAATATTTTTTACTAATGTTTCCAATTGACTATAGTTTCAGTTGTTTGGAATTTTTCTTTATTCGTTTTATTTTATATCCGTCTGTCATTTTTATATGAGTTATCGAGTTATAAATACAAAAAAAGGATTGTATTGAGTTGTATTGAGAACCTCCTCCTTTTTTATCACTGTTATAAACCTAATTTTACGCGGGTGAAACCGCAGGCACGGCTAGTAAACTATAAATATCAAATATATTTTACTTAGATGGATGTTACGCCTTATCGTTTTTTAATTGGAATATTATAATTAAAATTATTGTTGTTTATTAAATAAATTACAACAGATTTTTCTTGAATTTCTTATCATAATTGTTAATTAGATAAACAGTTTTTTGTATACAGTTATGTAAATAAATTGTTACTACCTGACGATTGGGAGTATTTAACGTGATCTTTCGAGAATTTTTAGCCTAAAAATAAAACCATACTGTTATCTTTTTGTTAGACACGAATATTATGTACGCAATCCAAACTGTGAAATTATGAATGTTGAATTTTGTCCAAAAACGATGTGTAAAACTCGTTAATAATGGTAATACCCGGATTAGCATACTGTGCCAATCCGGGTATGACTGTCTGCTTATCATCTTATCGTCGCACTAGTAAAAAAACATTATCTTAAACTCGTGCAGTGTTATCGATTGCTCACTTCAATCGTCAACTTAACACATGTGTTGCACAATATACTACTGATATATGCACTCGTATATTCTCACTTATCACGTATTGCCATCTTGTGACTTTATTGACACTTTTATTTTAATCATCCATCCACATCAGATTTGTAAATTCCTTTCGTCTATCTACTTTCACTCATCCTTTCCAGGTGCCCAAACCATCAAAGCATTCCTTTGTCAATCCTTGTCACTACATCTTCTTTCAAACTACATCTATCAGGCAGGCCCAGGAGAGTGTTTTCCGACCAAATCGGAGACATCCTCAAGAAAGCTAGGTTGCCTAGTGCCCATAACCACAGAGCCTGTATGAAAAGAATTGAGGATGTGAAGGAAGCAAGGGAGCTGTGTAAGGATCGTGGTAAGTGGCGCTCCATTGTCTCTGCCTATTCCTGTGGGAAAAAGGCGTGACAATTTGATTGATTAATTGATTATTTTAATCAAATTTCATCACAAAAGTGTGAATATATATTTTACAATAGCCTTGTAAAATATATATTGTTCTTTAAGTCTAAGATATTTTTATTAATAAAATTGTGAAAAAATTCGTGTCATAATCTTCGAAAGTTGTGTTCCGTTATCTGATTTTCCCAGTCGCTGCTAGACTTATCAAATTGAACTAATAAAAAATGTTTAATAAAAAAAGTTTTTAATTTTAAAATAATAAAATATCAATCAACGACTTTTTCCCACAGGGATAGGCAGAGATATTGGAGCACCACTTGCCACGATCCTGATACAACTCCCTCGCAATAAAATATTTTAGCGAAATACCTTATCATAACAAAACAAACGTTCATGATATATCCCTAATAAAAAATAAGAGTTCGTAACACGCCTCCAGGAAGCAAAACACCAACTATTTGTATTTAATACGTTATCTTTTTTAAAATATTACACGGAGACGGGCCTGTCTGTTATCACTTTATTGTTCTATCATACATTTTCTCTAAGGAGTAAAAGAGATAGATATTTCAATTAAATTACAATTAGACAGAGACAAATATATCAGTAATAAAAATTGGATAAAAAAATCCAGGCGTGTATTGAAGCCGGCTGCCGGCATATTACGAGTATGTCGCGCAAGCACATACCCGCAACCTATCGACTTGGACGTTCAAAAAGTTTTCATGCTTTCATGTAATAAAATTATTTTTGACGGATTTACGAATTTCAGATGAAGAATCGCAAATAAGCCAATTGATGGATTTACAACATAGATTAATTATTGGTCGCGCTACGACCAATAATAAGTCTTTTGGGCACTAAGAGTTCATTTATGGTCTCATAAATGAACCATAAATGAACTCTTATAGTTCAAGAGTTCATTTATAAATTATTACCCGTGAAGATAATGATCATCCATGTAGTGGTATCGCAAACGCAATATGATCGTGGAGGCGCCTGCTTCGATATAGATCCGGTGAATTGTCAAGTCACTGCTGCACTGAAATAAAATACAGAATGTTTTGCCGTGAACAAATTTGTTAATTTGCATCAACTTCCAACCAGATTTCTACTGAGCTGGTATAGGGGATAAAACTACTACTTATTTTATTGTGTTTTGACATCTGTCCCCGACCTGTACCGAAGACTGAAAAAACTGAGTCGATTTACGGCTACCACAGTCTCTATGCACGCCAAATGTGCTTACTTACGTGACTTGAAGGATCCAATGTTATTAGATGCAGAGAACGAATACTAACACTCGCTACCGAACTTCTATAAAACGATGACATTCCAAATGAAAAACTATAATTTTAAGTTTTATTAGGGGTGGGACATCGTTTTTAATGACCAATTTTACTTAGTATCATTGTACATTCCTAGTAAAACTATGCCAATCTCCTACTGTATTGTTATTTTATGCATTTGTTGTTCTGCGCATTATAATGCAATTTCGTTATCACAGCCAATCAGTCTGGCACGAGATGATGCAAATGACGTGATTTGTAAGACACGTGCTAAATATATGAAGTATTTTGATGTCCGAGGCCGACCTCGCAACTTCAATGGGCATGACAATGAAATTCATTCCCATTTGTCAAAAAGTTACGCGGCCGCTGTTAGTGTCATAAATAACTTTTGTTCATTCGGACAATGAGCTTGGACGATTAATGAAAATGAACATCGATCCTTAGTGTTGCGCGGTCGCAATTTTAATGCTCATTAATGGAGTTCAGCCCGTTTTCGTTGAGTTACGCGGTCGGCCCGCAGATTATCCCAAGAGTTGTAGACAGTTGGTGGTATATGCAGACTGTAAAGTGACTCAGTCGCGTTTCGGCATCAGCTTGGAATCACACATGTAAAAATAATGTGTCTGCTTTATGCAATATTAGGTAAAATTAAATACGTTACCTACACGGGTTTTGGTGTTCGCAATGGGAACGACTTTGAACGTCAACCACGATTAGGTATAAACTAAAGTAAAAGTAGGACGGAATGATAGTTATTGAGAGCGAAAAAGTGACAAATATATGTTGCTCTGCATCGCGACACCGAGTTCAGGTTTGGTTAGTTTGGAGCGCAACATATCTACGTCTTATTTTAAATTGCCATGGGCTTTATGCATAAAGGTGTGTTAAATAAAAGACAATAAATAATTAAAATCATATAATTTCAAATAATACACAAATAAATGCAAATAACACATTGCAGTCTTAATTTTATTACAAATTATTAAAAATAAAATATATCTGTTAAGTCTAGAGTGATGAAGATTTTTAGATTACAAATTCCCAACAGATGGCGCCACTACTTTAAGTGGGAATTCAGACAATAGTGAGTAGTGTTTACCGATTAATCGGTTATGCTGTACCAATTAATCGGTAATACTGCTCATAGGACAATGGCCTCAATGATTTTCGTATTATTTATCATTTATATCCAAGAACTCACAGTGAGATTATGTGTCAAGCACGCTGCGACAAAGTATGCCATTGCGACTACGACAATACATCTTTACATTCTACGGCCCGACATAAAATCGCACCGTGAAAGAAACCTTTTTTTTTATTGTAACTCAACATCTGTCCTCAACCCTTCTAATGGCAAGCTAGCAGAGGTCCAAGAATGCCGACGACTGTAAAAACCGAGTCTTCACGGCTGCCCACCGTCACTATGCCGGCCGAATCCTTCACGCATCACTTGATCCTTCAAGGTTACAGAATGGAGAGAACACATGAGCTGGTAAAACACTTTATAACTAATAAGGCATAATAACAATACTGATAAATAAATGTCAAGAATTGTAAATAAATGTTATACTTTAATAAAATAACTTATAAAAAAATTCACCAATCTTAATTATTTTAAGTGTAAAGGGAGAGCAGTGGAGGTGAGCGTTGACAAGTCACAAAGTTCTTAGGGCTATATTCCACCAAGACAAGATGGCGGCGCAACCAGTAGCCGCCACCAAAAAAATGTAGCTCCATAGAGTATCCCTACCAGGGCGCCGATTCTTTTAATACACGACATCGAAATGACTTGGCAACGAACTTGCACTGATATTTGGGCATAGGTCAATCAATAGGTAACTATAGGTCCCAACCCCAACTATAGGTCGTTCCCCAACTATAGTTGGGGAACGAGTCAAATGAATTCGGGGGCTGAGGTGCGGTGGGGCGTGAAACGACCACCACCTGTATCTTAGTGCCCGCTTTTAGTGACGCTCATAGCTTGGCGATGTCATTTAATATCGATAAAAACGTGTCCATATTTTCTTTGTTTGATTATTGAAAAATTAGTTAGTTAATTGAATAAAAGAGAGTCGTCATCCGTATTCAGGCTAGAACCATTATTAGAAACGTGATCAAAATGTGTGAAAAAGAAAAAAAACATGCAGTCACTATTCTTAAAATTAAATTAATATATAATTCATTAAAAATTGTTGCTGTCTTATGTTTATACTTCAATTTAATACACATTTATAATTTTTAATAAATAAATCTATTTGCATTTTAAGTAAAGTGTGTGTTTATTGTTATCGACATTTTGCATGTTACTTCACTACTCATAATAGACACGTGACCATGACGTCACAACTGCATTCCTCGCGCGTTCCTTTAACTCGTTCCCCTACTATAGGTTGTTTGGTTACCTTTCAGAATGTGGCGCGAGGCCGTTACGGCCAGTTGACGCGACATGCGTGCAGCGGGACAATCTTTTGCTATTCCCATATTGGTGACCCCGACGTGATCTAAAGCCCTCGACTCACTAGGCACTTCATTACGCACAAAGTAGTCATATATCCATGGCATATCTATTCTGATGCACGTACCACGTTCAATCCATCTTTGGGTAAGGGCTCTAAGGAGGGAAATGCTGCAACTAGATGGCATTGCAAGACGAGATTGCTTACCAATGGCGTTGAGCACCCAATATCTTGCAAGCAGTATTTCGACAAAGTACTAGTATATAATCCCGTACTATGATGCTATTAGACTAAGAATAGGACGGGCTGTTGATGATTCACTGTCGCCATTTTGTGACGTCTGACTGATTCAGACGTCACAAAATGGCGTCGATTCCGTCCTATTCTTATTTTAATCGCATTATTTTAACGTAAGACCACTACGGCCAGTTGACGGCCCTGCACGCGACATGCGTGCAGCGGGGAGATCTTTCTTTTCTTTTCCCATAAGAATGACAAATATCAGTGTAAATTCGCTGTCGTGTATTAGGAGAATCGGTGCCTAATATGGACGCCCCTTTTTCCCCGCAAATTTCCGACTCCCACCGATTTACCAGACTATTTTCAAGACTGGTGAAATCTAATTAACTTAATTTATAACTAAGTAATAATACATTAATAATAATTAATTAAAAGTTTTTTTTAAATAGTGTTTAAACAAAGTTTACGGTTAATCGATTTATTCGTACTTTGTCATTTTCTTTCTTGTAGCTCCGCCTTGAGGGCCTTATGGCGACGAAAACGCAATGAAATTGCATCGCGGCCGCAAGTGACCAATCAAAGTAGTTATTGATGTTATTCGCTGATTGGTTACGAAGATGTCAAAAATCAGTGTAACGCAATTTCACTGCTTTTTCGACGCCATATTGTACTAGGATATTTAAGGCCCTGATGTTAGGCGGTTGTGAGGCTTATGAATGGAAGCGACTTACTAAGGTTAATAACTGCAAGTAGCAGTCGCACCCACTATGCCGGCCCAGTTGGATGGCCTCTTGAAAGTGATACTACACCGGTTAGAGACTAGGCAAATGACCATCAAATTTTGTTTTTTATTGTAAGGCGACATCTAAGCCCGACTTGATTTGATTTGATTTGAGCAAGGGGAGGTCCAAGAGTATCGACGACTGAAAATACCGAATCAGTTTAAGGGTGCTTTTTATTATTTATTGTGATTCGACTTATTACAGCACCTCTCCTGATGTTAGGCTAAAGTGCGGTCCATAGAAGTGACTGCTACTACAGTTGAATAACTTAAGTAGCAATCACATCCACTATGCCGGCCTAGTAGGAACCGGCAACTTACAACGTGATCCTGAAACGCGATTAAGTCGCTTCACGGTCTGTACTTGTAAGTAAAGGTACTGCTGCAGATCAGCAGACTGGGCAAAACTGCCTACCACTCTTGACAACCAGACCCGAAGCAAATATCCACCTCTAAAACTCGCTAGAATCTGACAAAATGAGAATAAACCGTTTAACACGACCGGTATAGTTCTCGGCAGATAAAAATAACGCTGACTTTTGAGCTGCTTAGTATAAGGAACGGCAGATTAGAAGAGTTTTGGACGACTGCGATTGAAGTAAGTCCTATCTACACAGTCGTGCATATAATTAAGGCAGGAATCTTCGACGATATCCTATTTGGAGGTACTTTTGACGATCAAATGATTATACGTCCTTGAAATGTTATTAACTCAAAAAAAATGTGTAAAGAAGAAATACTCACTTAATCGAAAAAATAAATAAAAATATTTTATTTTATTTTAGAAAAAAAATTGCATATTTATCACAAAAATAGTTTTTGATTTCCAAATACTCGGTTTTTTAAGCGATAACCATTAGATTATTTTCGTAAATATGCCAATTACTTAATTGGACACTTAATCGGTAAGATATTTAATTTAGTACACGGTTTTTTTGAAAATTAACAAAATGCTATTACAAAAGGTTAATTATTCGTACGAAAAACATCGCACGCTCAAGAGTGATGTGCAAATCTCAACTTTATTTTGCCTAAAATAAGTTTTGTTTATAACGCAGAGTTTTTTTTATACATTTCTATACTAAGCTACTAAAGTGCTTGTATCATAGAAACAGGACAACCAAAGTAAAGTCAACAAAACGCTCGCTGCACCACCTTAAGGGTTACAATGGTATGATCTCTACTCTCGCGCATGTAATACGCCCATTCTTGGCTGCTTCGACATTATCCTATTGAATGCGAGTATTTTTCTATAATCCATTTTTTTTTGTTTTATGATCTGCAGGTAAACCTTTTCTATTGTTTTTTTTTTGTTACCAAAATCTTGGCATTAGAAGCAAGTTATTTTTTGTTTGGTCTATTAGTTGAAGGTAAAAGAGGCGTGGCTTATGCTCCTGTATAATATTCCGCAAATGAATATTTTGTTAAATGATGTTGCACAGATTTGGTGTATAGTACATATATCAAAGATACATTGGTACCGGTGAGTGGTTTCAGACCCGGCTTAGGTAGCCATTGCACTGCCACTACACCATGGTCGTCTTGAATTCCTCGCCTTAATAATATTTCTAATTTTATACATATGCGTATAACGAAAAGTAACAAAACATGTTACTACAGCTTGAATGCCAGGCGCTCTAAAAAGATCAGCCGGAAGATCTATTTAAAGTAAAAAAGTATAATTAACTGGAACGTGGACCCAATTTTCTTAAACAGGAAAGACCCTGAAACAAAAAATTTAACAAGATAAATCATTTACCAAGCACGTTTTTAATTTTTTTTTATTGTGACTCGACATATAACTGGACCCCGCTTGATGTTAGGCTGGAGTATGCTCTATGAATGGATGTCACTGTTACTACAATTCAATAACTGTAAGTAGCAGTCACATCCACTATGCCGGCCTAGTTGGAACCGGCAACTTACAAGCTGATCCTGAAACGCGATTAAATCGCTTCGTGGTCTGTATATAAGGTCTGTTGTAAGTGGTGTAGTAGTACTACCCCAGATCGGCAGGCTGGGTATAGAATAGGATGACATCGGCGCCATTTTGTAACGTCTAACTCTCCAACCAACTTCTTTTCTTTGCGGACCATCAAGAAATAGACACCAGCTCGTCCTATTCTTATTCTAATAGCATAAGAATACCAGCAAAAGAAGCAAAAGAAGATACTCTTAAAATCATCAGCTGAAAGACGTCGACTGCATACGCTCCTCCATAGAACGCCAAGCCGAATGAGTAGACGCCAGTTGCATCCACCGGTTATTTATAACTTTTTACTATGTTGACAGTCCACCTAGTGGGAGGCCTATAGATACTGGCAGATAAAAAGAGCGCTGACTTTTGAGCTGCGCAGTGTAAGGATCGGCCGATTAGAATAGAGCTCTGGACGACTGCTCCCAAGTCCGCCTATCTAAATAGTCGTGCACATAATAGATTTTAAAGGACATCATTCATTGTGGGCTTTTATGTACTACTTTTGTAATGTGCAATGATGAAAAAAATATATATGTGGTAGTTTCGATACTTGTATTGATAAAACTAATAACAATTTTGATTTTAATTGCTGTGCTGCTGAGTTATTTGGAAAATAAGATATGAATTTTGTATCGTCTGACAATAACAAAGACACGCCATATTAACAGTTCTGCTTTGAACTGTCATAATTATAGTTTGATCGATTTGCACACCTAAACTATGCAACATAAAGGATATATTCCAATTACATTGTAATCTTAGTACATCAAACTATTTTAAAATGTATATGCAACTGTTAATACAATTAAGCCCAAGTCTCCATACAAAATGAATGATGCTCTTATTCACTAAACAAGATACTGCGCAGCTTCAAGCCAGCGCTGTTTTTATTTGCCGGGAGATCTAGTTGTAAAAATGCTTTAATTCATACTTGTTCCTGATATTCCTGATTGGAAAGCCAGAAGTTATCTCTATTCTTGCATACTTCAGCTAAAACTGCACCTCCGATGAAAACCATGTCCTTGCGACGTGGTGGGTCTTCGATGCGGATTTTGAATTTCTGTAATTGAAAGCGGATGTTTTGAAGGTTAGCTGCAAGCCGACCGCGTAACTCGATGACAAAATAGGCTTTGTTTAGAAAGTTGAACTTCATTAATGAACTTTAAAATTAAAATAGCGACCGCGCAATACACTATGAATCGATGTCCATTTTCATTAAACGTCCAAGCTCATTGTCAGAATGAATTTAAGTTATTTATGACACTAACAGTGAACGCGTAACTTTTTGACAAATAGGAATGATTTGGTCACGTTTCGGGATCAGCTTGTAAGTTGCCGGTTCCATCTAGGCCGGCATAGTGGATGTGATTGCTACTCACAGTTATTGAATTGTAGTAGCAGTGACATTCATTCATGGACCACACTTTGGCTTAACATCCAGCGGGGTGCTGTCATATGTCGAGTCACAATAAAAAAAATTTCATTGTCATCGCCTTTGAAGTTGCGAGGTCGGCCCTCTGGGTAATAATGCCCAACGCATTAAGCTGGCCTATGTACCTTCTTTTGTGCAATAAGGAGTTTATAAATATATGTTTTCTATTGAAACTCAATGTCCGAATGAATAAAAGTTGTTCGGCACCAACAGCGGCCAAGTAACTTTTTGACAAATGGGAATGAATTTCATTAGAATTAAAGTCGTGCAGTCGGCCCCCTGGGTATTAATGCCTAAGGCATTAAGCTCGCCTATGTACCTCCTTTTGTGCAATAAGGAATTTATAAATAAAATAAATAAATGTTTCTGTTTTAAAATGTGTACGGGAGACAAGTTGATCTGCTTGTTCTTATAAATCAGAGGTAGGTACTCGGGAAAATCAAACTACCCTCCGTTTTTTATTTTATTATTAGGAATCTTTATTTGCCTAATTTTTTTTTATATGTTTGTTCTTTAACTAATAACTGTTATTGTTTACTTGCTATAACTGTTGCTTCGTTTATTTATTATTTGTATCCGGAATTCGTGATCTATTCAAATTTAGAATTAAGTTTTTTTTTTATCAATATGAAAACTGTAACTCTGACTTGGCTGAGTGATCCTGTGGATTCTATAGTCTAAACAAATAAATAAATAAAATGGTAAGCAAGTGGAGGTCGGAAAGCGCCGACGACTAACTAACTATGAAGTGACTTAGTCGCGTTTCGGGATCGTCTTCCATAGACTCGACCGGCATAGTAGATGCGATTGTTACTTAATTGTAGTTTTTGAAATGTAATAGGAGTCGCCTTAGTAATGGACCGCACGCCAGCTTAACATCAGGCGGAGTGATGTCATTTGTCGAGCCTCGTTAAAAAAATCATTACCCACTAGACCACGGTCTCCTTTAATCTAAACTTACCGCTAACTTATCACAATCGTTTTTCAACACCCTCTCCAAGTATAACTGCTTAATTTCCCTCTCGAGTCTTGATGGCAATCCTGGGTACATGGTAGACCCACCAGACAGGACTATGTGCTTGTATAACTCTTTGCGCATATCTATGTCTGCAGCCTGGTGAACGAAAACAAAGAACATTATACGAATGGTACATTGTTTTTTTTATTGTGACACGACATCTGACTTCGACCTAGTGATGTAACGGGTCGTAAATTATTCAACCCGGGTCAAACGATTTGAAAAGAACGCTAACCCGGGATGCAACTCGAGTTGACCCGTGTCGAGTTGCATTGACGACGCTGTAAACAAAATAATATAGACACAGAAAGCTGGTCAATACCTGACTTTTGCTTATCCATTACAATAATACTTCTTCTTTATTTAAAAAAACTAGATTCTAAAAATGATGTAAATGGTTAAATATTACAGGTAAAGAAACTAAACCACCTTTGTAATAATAGTTTAAGTGTTTACCTACACTATAAGTGTTCAGTCATTTAGTTAGATATTAAAACAAATAATTTAAAAAAACAATAGGACTATAATAATATCGAGTTCTATGCACAGCCGGGTCTCTTCAACTGGACCCGTTAGCATGTCAACCCGCGAGCGCGTGGGTACTACGCTACGTGCACTATTTTGTTTACCGACCGAGTCAACTCTAGTTAGAAGGAAATAAACTCGAGTCGACGGGTTGGAGAAGTAACCCGGGTGAACCGAGTTATTTAACTCGATTCGCCCATCTCTACTTCGACCCGCCTGCTGATAAGCAATAGGAGGTCCAAGAGTGACGACAACTGAAAAAACCGAGTTAGTTTACCCCAGTCGCTGCATCGCTTAAATTTTTTTTTTTTTTTTTTTATTGTGACTCGACATATGACAGCACCCCGCTTGATGTTAAGCCAAAGTGTGGTCCATGAATGAATGTCACTGCTACTACAATTCAATAACTGTGAGGAGCAATCACATCCACTATGCCGGCCTAGATGGAACCGGCAACTTACAAGCTGATCCCGAAACGTGACCAAATCACTTCACGGTCTGTATACTTGTAAGTGGTGGTACTACCCCGGATCGGCAGACTGGGTACCACTGCCTACCACTCTTTGATAACCAGACCCGAAGCAAATATCCATCTCTTTTTTTTTTTTTTATTAACAAATATTTGCAATATTTAATACTATTAAATATTACAAATAAAAGCTATGAAACAAATATTTGCTCCGACCGGGGATCGAACCCGGGACTTTACGCGCAACAAACCAGTGGCTAAACCGTTCGTCCACGCATGTCGTCAAATGATCCAAGGCTATAGGATGGAAAGAACATATGGGCCGGTAAAGCATTCCCACTTGTCGATTGTTCTGCAAAGAAACGACGTATCGTTTTTTTTTAAGTATGACTGCCGATTCGGTCGCCAGAATGCGGATGCTTCCCCCGACCTGTGCGGGTATTACGGGAGTGAATAGACGAGGTAGGAACAAGGTTAAAGAGTTCCTCAGAACATTCTCCGTTTTCTCAGTATATCTCACCTGTATAGTATTAAAAACAAGTTCAGCAATGCCCTGTCCTTCAACGTTAATGAGATGTGGTTGGAACAAAGCCTCCGGTGCCTCGAACCTCTCACCACCCACTTTTATCACCCTACCATCTGGCAACTGGAAAAAATAAATAAGGCTAAATGGTACGCGTAAATTCGAATTAGGAATAACCGCCATATTTTTTTGACTCGGCGACATTATGCAGCCCCCCGCCTGATGTTAAGCTGAAGTGCGGTTCATTTCTAGTGAATTTGGTCGCGTTTCGGGAACAGCTTGTAAGTTATAGGTTCCAACTAAGCCGGCATAATGGATGTGATTACTACTTATAGTTATTTAATTGTTGTAGCAGTGACATCCACTCATGGACCACACTTTAGCTTAACATCAAGCGAGGTGCTGTCATATATCGAGTCATAATAAAAAATAAAAATACCAAAAGAAAACTTACCACGTAGGGTTCAACTAAGACTGTGGTCTCCCACGCGAGTTTCTGCTCCTGTTCAATATTATAGCCAATGTAGCACAGCTTCTCCTTCATCATACGAACAGTCTCAAAGTCAGCGGAATGGTTGAAGGCATAACCACGCAGGAGAAGTAACTGAAAAGAAAAAAAAAGTATACATCATCATCATCATCAGCCAGAAGGCGTCCACTGCTGAACATAGGCCGCCAATTCGAACGACAAGATACCAGTTGCATCCACTGGTTATTCGTGACTTTCACTATGTCGTCAGTCCACCTAGTGGGAGGCTTACCTACGATGCGTCTTCCTGTTTGTGGTCTCCACTCTAGAACCTTTCTTTCCCATTTGTTAGTTCTTCGACTATACGTTTTTTTGTGAGAATAAATTGCTGTATTTCAATTTGGATATTTCAGCACGATTAAGTGGTGGACCCCACGTGAAGATCCATGACTCTAAAGTCGAGTGAAGCCCGTCTTTAGAGTTAATGAATGTGAGGTATGGTGGGGGAACTTGTTGGCTAAGGGAGGATGGGGGACCTCTGGTGGACGAGGCCTCTTCCCGCGAGTCTTTCTGTGGGAAGAGTTTTAGAGTGGGGATTAAAAATTAAACGGAAAAACATACTACTCGACCCGCCGGATGGTAAGCACCAGGAGGTCCAAGAGTGATGACAACTGAAAAAACCGAGTCAGTTCACGGCTGCCTCAGTCGCCGTCACTATACTGGCCAAAAGTGCTTCTTCGTGCATCGCTTGAAGGATTCAAGGTTATAGGATGGAGAGAACATATAGGCTGGCAAATCATTCCACTTGTCGACTGTTCTACAAAGACGCATCGCACTTTTTAGTTCGACTGCCGATTCGGTCGACATAATGCGGATGCTTCCCCCGACCAGTGCGGGTATTACGGGTGAGAAAAGACAAGGTAGGAACAAGGTTAAAAAGCTTCTTGGAACATTTTTCGTGGTACAGTTACCTACAGTTTAGTAGCTTAGTATAGAAATGTATATACAAAGAAAAAACATACCTTGAGAGAAGAGTGCAAAAGGGTAACGTAGTGAACGGTGCCATCCATAGTATAATGAGCAGCCAAATAATGTCCCAAAAGTCACGGATGGCTGTTCATAATGAGGTGCTTGTTCCTACATTAATGTATGGAAGTGAAGGGTGGGTATGGCAGAAGAAGCATGAGAGTAGAATTAACGCTGTAAAAATGCGGTCGTTAAGGAGTGTATGTGGAGTGACGATAGCGGATAGAATAAGTAATAGCACAGTGCGAGATAGATGTGGTTTAAAAGAACATGTAGTGACAAGGATTGACAAAGGAATGCTTCAATGGTTTGGGCACATGGAAAGGATGAGTGAAAGTAGATTGACGAAAGGAATTTATAAATCTGATGTGGATGGATGCGTTAAACAAGGCAGGCCTAGGAGAGTGTTTTCCGACCAAATCGGAGACATCCTTAAGAAAGCTAGGTTGCCTAGTGCCCATAACCATAACCATAGGGCCTGTATGAGGAGAATTGTGGATGTGAAGGAAGCAAGGGAGTTGTGTAAGGATCGTGGTAAGTGGCGCTCCATTGTCTCTGCCTATCCCTGTGGGAAAAAGGCGTGACAATTTGATTTGATTGATTGATTGAAACATACCTTAATTAAATATCTTGTAATGTCCCGCCCGGCGATGTCCAATCTTCTTGTCAAATGTGGTAACGCAAACTCCTCATAAACAGGACAGATGTGTGTCACCCCATCACCTAAATAAAGATATTTTTATTTAGTAATTTGTCTAAGAGGCGATTGTGATGTAGTCGCAGTGCAATGGTTATGCAAACCAAGAGCACGGGTTCAAAACCACTTGCCGGTACCAATGTATCTTTGATATATGTACTTTGGTTGTGCTGTTTCTATGATACAAGCACTTTAGTAGCTGTATAAAAATGTTAATAAAATTAAAAAATACTGCTGGAAACAGGCCTCAAGTAGCAATCACATCCACTATGCCCAAATGACCAAATCACTTCACGGTCTGTATACTTGTAAGAGGTGGTACTACCCCCGATCGGCAGACTGGGTACCACTGCCTACCACTCTTTTATAACCATACCCGAAGCAAATATCTATCTCTTTTTTTTTATTAACAAATATTTGCAATATTTAATATTATTAAATATTACAAATAAAAGCTATGTAACAAATATTTCCTCCGACCGGGAATCGAACCCGGGACTTTACGCGCAACAAACCAATCGCTAAACCGTTCGTCGTACTTGCAGTTATTTGAGATTAATATCAGGTGGGGTTCTGTCATATGACAAGTCACAATAAAACAAATACTTACCAGAATCAACGACAACGCCTGAAATCAATCCTTGTGCATATAGTGTGAGTACAGCTTGTATAGCTATGTATGCACTGTCGAATTGGTATTTTTCAAACATAACCTGAAAATAAAAAAAAATTAAAATTGTAAAATATAATTGTATTTTTTTTTTATTGTGACTCGACGTATGACAGCACCCTGCCTGATGTTAAGCTGGAGTGCGGTCTATTAATGGAGGTTACTGCTACTATAGTTAAATAACTGTAAGTAGCAGTCACATTGGCCGGCATAGTGACGGTGACTGAAGAAGCCGTGAATAAACTCGGTTTTTTCAGTTGTCGTCACTTTTGGACCTTCTCTTGCTTATCATCAGGCGGGTCGAGGTCAGATGTCGTGTCACAATAAAAAAAAAAAAAAAAAACATTCACTATGCCGGCGTGGTTGAACTCAAGCATAACTTTTAGGCAAAAGACTTTTAAAGGATTTTGCCCAGTCTGCCCAGGGTAGTACCACCACTTACAAGCATACAGACCGTGAATTGATTTAGTCGCGTTTCGGGATCAGCTTGTAAGTTGCTGGTGCAATTAGGCCAGCACAGTGTATGCGCATAGTTTTGCGTAAAGAAGCACTTTTGGCCGACATAGTGACGACGACGGCGACTGGGGCACTAGTGTGGTAGTAGTGCAATAGCAAACCAAGATACAACGGTTCAAAACCACTTGCCGGTATATTTGATATATGTACATTGATCATTCTATTTCTATGATACGAGTACTTTTATATGTAAAAAAAGCTTTTGTTACTGACCTCAATCATCTTTTCTCTATTCTTAGTGGGATTCATTGGTGGTTCAGTGAGGAGTATCTTTGTCTCTTTTGGTTCAACATTCATCTTGCTCGGACCAAATGTGTAGTCCCATACGTGACACATATCCTCCCAGTTGCGGACAACCTACAAAATGAATTTTATAGCAATAGGGTTAAGGTTTATTTTTATTGCACATGGAAAGGATGAGTGAAAGTAGATTGATGTGGGTGGATGCGTTAAACAAGGCAGACCCAGGGAGTGTTCTCCGTTCAAATCAGAGACAACCTTAAGAAAGCTGGGTTGCCTAGCACCCATAACCATAGAGCTTATATAAAGAGAATTGTAGATGTGTGGGAAGCGAGGGAGTTGTGTCAGGATCGTGGTAAGTGGTGCTACTTTGTCTCTGCCTATGTGAGAAAAAGGCGTGACAATTAGGTTTTTTTGATTTAAAGTTCAAAATAAAAATGATATGCATGGAATATTGGTAGCACCCCAGTCTGATACGCATATAACCTGGGTTCGTTTTCCAGTTGGTGCAAACATTTGTTTCATAGCTTTTATTTTTTTATTGTCATTATTTGTAATATATATTAATTGGATTTATTATTACAAATTATATTTTAAAAAATATTTACTCCAAATCTGGTTATTGTTGCAAAACTTTTATTTGTAATATTTAATAATGGTAGGCAGTAAAGGCTATTCTGCCTATCCAGGGTAGTACCACCACACACAAGTGTACAGACTGTAAAGTGACTTAGTCGCGTTACGGGATCAGCTAGGCTTACATTCATGGACTCCACTACAGCTAAACATCATGTGGGGTGTCATATGTTGGGCCATAGTAAAAACATACTAACCCCATTCTCCATAGGATAGCTGACTTCCAACATAGACCTTAATTGTGACGCTTCATCACCCACCATCAAATCCTGCAATTAAAAGTTAATTAATTAAAATAATAATTTATATTAAAAAAATATTACAAAGAATTTTCTTAGCTTTGCGCGAACGTTGTACAATGAATTAAACAAATTTTATGCGGCTTACTATCGTGTATATTTTTATTATTGATTTTACATTTTTTTTATGATTCCGACGTTTCGAGAGCTTTGCAGCCATCGTGGTCACAGAGGCGTTACAAGAGGCAAACTTAGATAAAGTTAAATGACTTGTGGAAGTAAAAATATAGGGGAAAAGGCCTAAAAAATTAATAAATATAACAAAAATAAATATTAAAGAAAAGATTAAAGTTGACCCATTTATTTATTTTTTCCTATTAAAATTTTCAATTCTATATGTCTATATGCCTTTTCTACCAGTTAACCTTTGGAAGATGTGCAGAAAGTGAAAGAAAAGATAATTAGTTTTAAATATGAAAAATAAATTGATATAATATAATAATTACATATACATAAATACACATAAACACATAATAAATATACATATAAAGCATTGTCAAATATGTAAATTATTCTGATTCTTTAGCATGTGATTGAGCAGTCGTGGCGTGGCGTGGCGTGGACCATGACGACAGGCGTGGACGAACGGTTTAGCGACTGGTTTGTTGCGCGTAAAGTCCCGGGTTCGATTCCCGGTCGGAGCAAATATTTGTTTCATAGCTTTTATTTGTAATATTTAATAGTATTAAATTATGCAAATATTTGTTAATAAAAAAAAAGAGATGGATATTTGCTTTGGGTCTGGTTATCAAAGAGTGGTAGGCAGTGGTACCCAGTCTGCCGATCCGGGGTAGTACCACCACTTACAAGTATACAGACCGTGAAGTGATTTGGTCACGTTTCGGGATCAGCTTGTAAGTTGCCGGTTCCAACTAGGCCGGCATAGTGGATGTGATTGCTACTCACAGTTATTGAATTGTAGTAGCAGTGACATTCATTCATGGACCACACTTTGGCTTAACATCAAGCGGAGTGCTGTCATATGTCGAGTCACAATAAAAAAATAAAAAAAAGTCTTAAGTAGTTAAAAGATATTCTGTGAAGGACATTATATATATATTACTATCATCATACAGTATAGTGGATATGACTGCTACTTACAGATATTGAATTGTAGTTGCAGTGACATGGCACATCGGCCACACTTCAGCTTACACCAAGCTAAGTGCTGTCACATGTTGAGTCACAATAAAAAAAAAGGTAAATAATATAATAAAAATGAATTAAGACTGGTAGGCAGTGGTGCCCAGTCTGCCAAACCAAGGTAGTACCAGTACTTTCGGAATCAACTTAAAATTTGCCAGTTCCAACTAGGCCGGAATAGTGGGTGTGACTACTAAATATAGTTATTTAACTATAGTAGCAGTCGCCTTTAATCATGGAGTGCGCTCCAGTTTAACATTAGACAGAGTGCTGTCAAATATAATGTGTCACAATAAAATAAAAGATCATCTTTTATTTTATTAATATTGTCTCCTTTTTCCCATCGGGATAAGCAGACAATGGAGCGCCACTTGCCACGATCCTGACACAACATCCTTCACATTCACAATTCTTTTATGAAGAGAGTTTGTATGAAGAAAATAATAATATATGTTTTAATTAAGAATTTAATTAAATATACAGAATATATAGAAAATACAGAATATACAAAACATATAGAATATATGAATGTATAATAGATACAGAAGTATATTAAAAACAAATAGGCAATTTCTAAGCAGTCTAAGTGAAGCTTGTAACTACTGCAGCTAAGAGAGAATACTTGAACAGTGTCTAAAATGAGTATTTTCTAGAATACCTTTACAACATCTGGATCAAATGCCTTGATATTGCATGTAAATATAAAAATTGATTAATTATTTCTTTATAAACTTATTGATTATATTGATTTATTTAAATTAAAGAAAAAATAGATTGACTTTTTATATTACAATAATTACTCAGTTATGGTGACTATTAATCTAACAATATAGCTTTTACTAGAACAGATGGCATTATTAACTTTCATCAAAAAACTCACAAAATTCCATTCAATAACCCAGTTTGGCTTTAACTAATTATTACATTCTTTGTTGAAATAATTTTATTTGATAGCAACAATTTTTTGAATGAATTCATGGAAAAAATATGTCAATGGGGACAAAGGACGCCCACTCCTTCGTTACCCCAGGGCCTCCACACCCTGGCCCTATGTGCTTGTATCACAAAAACGAGGCGACCAAAGTATGTTTTGAAATGGGAGCTCATGGTTTGCTACACCATTATAATATGATGTTGGTCGCCCATGTTTGGAGTTGGTTTTTTTTTTTTTTTTTTTTTTTTTTTTGTGACACGACATCTGACGTCGTCCCGCCTGATGACAAGCAAGAGGATGTCCAAGAGTGACGACGACTGAGAAAACCGGGTTTGTTCACGGCTGCCCCAGTCGCCGTCACTATGCCGGCCAAAGGTGCTTCTTCACGCATCGCTTGAAGGATCCAAGGTGTAGGTTTTTCTTCAAGTTTGCATTATCTCCGAATCCCTGGTAGTAAATTGTATGATACTTATGAATTTTGATCACCACCATGTTTGTATATGTGTGATTGTGGTCAATGTTTAGGACTATGTTTGTATGTTTGGAGGAAACATTACATAACAGTACAGTGCCCATTCCATCTAGGCCGGCATAATGGATGTGATTGCTGAATTAAACAAATTTTATGTGGCTTACTAGTATCGCGTTTATTTTGGTTTTGATTTTACAATTTTTAATTATTCCGATGTGATTGCTACTCACAGTTATTGAATTGTAGTAGCAGTGACATTCATTCATGGACCACACTTCGACTTAACATCAAGTGGGGTGCTGTCATATGTCGAGTCACAATAAAAAAAAAAAACCTGCCTGCTGGTAAGCATGACAGAGGTCCAAGAGTGCCAATGACTGAAATTACCCAGCTTAGTTCACGGTAGTCTCCGTCACTTTGCTGGCCAAAGGTTCCACAGAAGCCGTAAAAAATAAGTTTAGATATTTTAAAAAGATATAGTAGAGGAGAATGGTAAGAACATTTTAGTACAGAGAACATTTGTCTTGAAATTAAAACATATTTTCACGAAAAATATTAATAAGTAACACCAACAAAAAAATAATTTTAATGTAAATTTTCATTGCAAAAAACCTTGCCATTAGTTCAATATTAAAAATTATGATATAGTTTGAGAATGGTAAGGATATTTTAGTACAGAGAACATTTGTCTTGAAATTAAAACATATTTCTACAAACAACATTAATAAGTAACACCAATAAAAAAAAATACATGTAAATTTTCACTGCAAACAATCTTGCCATTAGTTCAAAATAAAAAAATATATACACACATGCTCCACAAAATATTTAGTAGGCTGAATTATTTAAATTCTTAGCTAAACATTAAAAAAATAACAACATGCTAATAATTTTCTAAATTAACTTACACCTATACATAAATCCTGAAAAATAATATTTGTTCTATTATTCAAAAAAAAGGGTAATGTAGTCTTTTACTTAAAGCCCCTTTCACGCTGAGATTTGTATCAAATATGGTATCTGAGATCTGTCTTGTATCAGTCTCAACATCCATACAAGTATTGCATACAAAATCTAGTTTTTCAGTATAATGGAAACCTCTGACACTTCTGAGATACCTCCAGCAGTATCATTAGGTTTTAGTGTTACTTACATTGTTTATTTGAAATGAAAAGCGAAAAAAGTCTAAAAAACATGTTGCTGTACGCTTTGCCATCTCAAGCCAGTGGCGTGAAACTGATACTGCTGAATCTGATATCTTGATACCATTGTTTACAAGTTAAGATTAGTGTCATGATACGGATTCAATGATACATATTGTGATACAAATATCAGCACAAATGGGGCCATTAGATAAGGGAAAAATATAAAAGTAAGGAATTTTGTTGTTTCTTTAACTAACAGACTTTACAACACACTAATATTGTTTTACCAATATATATATACCGATACAATAAATTTACTTGGACATTTTGAGTGTATTTTATACATAAAAGCATGATATATAAATGGATTAAATACCTTGACATCAATATCTCCAATCTTGTTTTCCGCTCGAATGATTGGCCTCCCAACCATAGAGGGGAATATGAACGCAGGAAAATTACTGCCAGCATAGCCACATTTGACGAACTGCAATAAATATTAACATTTTTCATCCCGAAGCGATGACTCAAAACTGTTATCTTAGGCGATAGAAAACAATTGTATTATAATGTACTTACGCCAGTGCCGTTGTCGCAAACGATAACTTTCCTTCCTTGATCATCCATTATGAGATTTAAAGTGTTATTTAGTTAGATTATTTAATATTTAATACTTAAATTCCGATGAAAATAGAGATCCCCGCAGAGAACCACCACTCCCTCAATTTTTTGACACATAAAAGCAAAGAGTAAATATCCAAAGACAATTTATTTATTTGAATATTTTGTATGATATTTTGTTTATCTTTGTAAATGTTCCTATTATTTTACCAATAAATTTTAATAATAAGTATGTCTTGAGTATAATTTTTCTTGGTGTTGAATCTCCCTAAAAATCCTATATCGATCTCTGCGCTCAGTTATTAAATTATATATGCGAACAATAAAACAATATATTTCAATCTTTACTTAATATTTAAAATTCACAAATAAAATATGGGCTTTGCATTTTAGAAGCTTTTTTTTTGTTTTATTTTTTTAAATGTTTTTTTACCATAGCGAATATTTTTTATCAATCTATGCTTTATAAAATTAAACCAAACGTCAAATGTCAAATTGAGCTCATGGAGTTTTGGCGGGCAACTGCAAGTGACAGGAGGCGCAATTGTGAATTATTCGAAAAGCTTGTGTTTTTCATGTGTTATAATGGTGGAATTGTTATCCAGTAATCATTTTCAAGTTGATCAAGTATAAACAAGTAATTTTAAGCTGTGAAACGTGTTTCTTCGTGTTCCCTCCAAGACTCCTTCCGAAGTTTTAGTAAAGGCTTTCCGCCGCTTTACTAAAACGATCCTTATCAACCTCACTATCATCGTCATTATTTGATGAATCACTCGCGTGGGTCATCTTGATATTTACTTGACAATGTTTTAACATTGAACCATATATGTTTACTTTGACATTGGCAAGTTAAATACTAAAGCCAAACAAGAAGAAAGAAAAAAAAATTGAACTCATGAATCTCATTCCAATAAGCGCTATATATTATTATTTTATAACATTTGAAGTTTAAAGTAAAATGGATATAGAATGTATGGAGGCGAAGAAGAGATGTGCACCCGAAGTGGCTGTGGGTGCAGTCCTACTACAAAGTCAAGCTTTACCAAAGGAAACACTAACAGTTGTTGGCTACGATTGGGAAAGTGGTACGGATTATAACAAAATATTAGAAAGTTACGGTAGAACTGGCTTCCAGGCTACAAACTTCGGTAAAGCAGTTGAAGAGATTAATAATATGCTAAAATGTCGCGCTGTACCATTAAGCGAAGAGGCTTGCGACATATACGAGGAAGATATTGCAATTAAGAAAAAAACTAACTGTACAATATTCCTAGGTTATACTTCTAATATGATTTCATCAGGACTCCGTGATACTATACGGTTTTTAGTTAAACATAAACTAGTAGATTGTATTGTGACAACTGCTGGAGGAGTCGAAGAGGACTTGATAAAATGCTTAGCACCAACTTACATCGGCGAATTTAGTTTAAGTGGAAAATCACTAAGGACTCGTGGAATAAATAGAATCGGCAACTTATTAGTACCAAATGAAAACTACTGCAAGTTTGAGGAGTGGGTGACACCATTGTTGGATGAAATGGTAGCTGAGCAGATTGAAAGTGGTACGGTTTGGACTCCCTCAAAAATTATACACAGATTGGGTGAACGAATAGCTGATGAGAGCTCTGTCTGTTATTGGGCTTGGAGGAACAATATACCAATATTCAGCCCTGCATTAACCGATGGATCTTTAGGAGATATGATGTATTTTCATTCTTATAAAAAACCGGGCCTTGTAATTGATATTTTAGGAGATTTACGACGATTAAATACCATGGCAGTGAAAGCTAATAATACAGGGGTTATTATTCTTGGAGGTGGAGTTATTAAACATCATATATGTAATGCTAATTTAATGAGGAATGGTGCAGATTTTGCTGTTTACGTTAATACATCAAATGAGTTTGATGGGAGCGACTCAGGTGCTCGTCCCGATGAAGCAGTATCGTGGGGTAAAATCAAAGTTAATGCAACACCCGTGAAATTGTATGCGGAAGCTACTTTAGTGTTTCCTCTAATAGTGGCTCAGACATTTGCTAAATATCATTTCAGTAATAAAAAGAATGTTTAAAAGAGTTTGTCTTTTATTATGCTTTGAGAGGGACTGGTAGTGCCCTTATTTTTAGACCAAATGTTGAAGGCGGCATTGGTGGGTTTTATAATATTTGGTTAAGTAAAGGGATTCCTTTTATGTACGGGCTTGTTTCCGCACTTGACCTCTCTGCGGTTTCTTTGTGTTCTTTGACGGTTTGCTCTCAGGGGAGCCACCTGATCTCCTCCAGGAAGGCCAGATGACCTTTTTTTTTATAATGTAGGTGAAACCAATGAATCTTTATATGTGTATACTTTGGTTGCCTAATTTTTACTATACATGCACTTTTAGTAGCTTAGTGTAAAAATTAGAAAAAGTGATGTTTTTCAGTAATGGATGTTTTATGGAGTAAACTGTTCTTTAAATGCCCTCTTTGATGAGAAGGTGGTAATTTTGGTTATTTCAATCAATCAAATTGTCAGGCCTTTTTCCCATAGGGACAATAGGGCGCCACTTGCCACGGTCCTGACACAACTCCCTCACTTCCATCACATCTACAATTCTCTTCATACAAGCTGTATGGTTATGGGCACTAGGCAACTCAGTTTTCAGCATGTCTCCGATTTGGTCGGAGACATCGATGTGTCGGAGAACACATTCCTAGGTTGGTATTTATCTATTCATTTACAGAAGAAAAATATAATGTCCGTAAGTAATAATTCTATATCACATCCACATAATTTTAGCATCGCCGTCTATTTAATAAAATGTAAAATAATATCTCTTTTTAGCGCTAACAGATGGCGCTATTACTAGACAAATGAAGTTGGCTGCATACCAATTCTGGATTAGCTTCTGTGTGTTCGTGAGTTCAGTGCTTGGGTTTATATATTTACATGGGTTTGTACTCATGTGTGAGTTAGCGGCGCGGCGAAAGCAAAGCAACCCACTTCGGCCGCATTCGCAATTTGGCGTTCATCGCTCGTCGACGCGCGGAGCGCTTTTAGCCCGGTATACTTGTTTACAAGAGAAAAAAGTATCAAAAACCAGTTTTATGCGAATAGTGCATCATAAAATGGCTAAGTGGTTTAAAATGTGCATCTTTTAAGTTATAATTACATTTAATTTTGAATGAAAATGTGTGTTTTGAAGACGTTTTTATGTGTTTTACTTGTGCTGGCCGGTAAGTGCATTCATACCTCTTTTGATCAAAGATATTTATATATTTTAGTCGTATTTGTAATTTGTATCGCCGGATGTTTTAAAATAGTATCCTTTGATGTGATAATTATTTGTATTTATGGTGCATTTCGAGTGTTGTTTCGCTCCATACAGGATCGTATTACTCTGTCATTGATTTTTAGTGCACTATATTTCAAAGTTACAGTTTTGAACTTGTTTTAAATTTTATTTTATAATTAGTTATTTTAAATACATTATTATTAGAATTTCTATCTTGTTTTTTTATACATTTAGTTATATATTTACTTGTGTGTATACATATAAGTAATAATGTGTATTTTATTTTTCTGAAATTCCAATAACTTGATTTTTTGTGTCTCGTCATTTGATCTCGACTTGCCTGATGGTAGCAAGAGGTCCAAGAGTGCCGATGACTGAAAACACATACTCAGTTTACTGCTTGCTCAGCTGCCGTTACTATGCCAGCCCAAGCCTTCTGCGCCTCCCTTGAAGGATCCAAGGATAGGAAGTACATATGGGATGGCAAAGCATTCCACTCATTTAATTGTTTAGTATGAATTTCGATTCAGTAGATAGATGCTGTTGTTAGATTTGTTAGATGTTGATAGATTGGGCATAACATAGAAAGGAGAGTAAAGTGGAGGTCCTGCTGACCCCGCGTTGTACTACTACTTTGATTTCTAAATACTGAAGTGACTCAGTTGGGTTTTGAGGTCTACTTAAAAGTTGCTTTACTTTCTGGGTCCATAGTGTCTGGTTGTATTTTCTTAGATTTTGCGTGAACATTGATAATCGATAGGATGACCAACACCTCAGTCTCTCCATGACTACAATGGCTGCAAAGCACTCGAAACCTCTGAATAATATAAAATTGTAAAATTAAAAACAAACTCCATAAAATTTGTTTACTTCATTGTATTTGTGTTATTAATCCTATTCCTAGATTGTACTGCAGCTTCATTTCACTTTCTATCATACGAGTATGGGGATCTAATATATATAAAAATATATGCTGTTTATTTATACATTTTTCTATTTTTGGGCCCTTTGGGGTTGTAGTCCAATAGGTCCATTGATATCAGGTTTTGATATGGTGACTATACAGGTTGAATATGACCAACCAAAGTTTTGATCCGACTAGGCCAGCATAGTGTAGTGTAGTAGCAGCTGCGTCTATTCATGGACTGCAACTCTTGAGCTCTGTTCTTTTAATACACAACCGTTAAATGATTTGTCTATGAATTACAATCAATCAAATTTTTACGCCTTTTCCCCACAGGGTTAGGCAGAGACAATGGAGCGCCACTTGCCACGATCCTGACACAACTCCCTTGCTTCCTTCACATTCACAATTCTCTTTATCCAAGCTCTATGGTTATGGGCACTAGGCAACCCAACTTTCTTAAGGATGTCTCCGATTTGCTCGGAAAACGCCCTCCTGGGCCTGCCTTGTTTAACACATCCATCCACATGAGATTTATAAACTCCTTTCGTCAATCTACGTTCACTCATCCTTTCTATGTGACCAAACCTTCGAAGCATTCTTTTGTTAATCCTTGTCACTACATCATCTTTCAAACCACATCTATCTTGCACTGTGCTATTTCTTATTCTATCCACTATCGTCACTCCACATACACTTCTTAACGACCGCATTTCTACAGCGTTAATTCTACTTACATGCTTCTTCTGCTACACCCAACATTCACCTCAAAATGAGGTACATACGTCACCTACACAGGTTTTAGTGTTCGCAAATGGCACGAAAGTGAAAAAAGAATTAATCTTGATAATTTAAAATTCAATAATATAATGATCATGTTTATATTTGAGATAAAACATTAAAATAACTAAATAATTTTGTGCTAATATCAAAAGAAGGTTAAAAACAAGTATCCTACAGGGATAGGCAGAGACAATGGAGCGCCACTTGCCACGATCCTGACACAACTCCCTCGCTTCCTTCACATTCACAATTCTCTTTATACAAGCTATATGGTTATGGGCACTAGGCTTTCTTGAGGATGTCTCCGATTTGGTCGGCAAACACCCTCCTGGGCCTGCCTCGTTTAACGCATCCATTCATGTGAGATTTATAAATTCTTTTCGACAATCTACTTTCACTCAACCTTTCCATGTGCCCAAACCATCAAAGCATTCCTTTATCAATCCTTGTCACCACATCTTTTACACACTGTGCTATTCCTTATTCTCTCCGCTATCGTCACTCCACATAAACTCCTTAACAACCTACACTCTATAATGAATAAAGGAATCATTCATTTTGGGCTTTTATGTACTACTTTTGTAATGCCCAATGATAAAAAAAATATATAAATGGTAGTTTCGATCCTTGTATTGATAAAATCAATAACAATTTTGCTTTTAATTGCTGTGCAATTGAGTTATTTGAAAAATAAGATATGGATTTTGTATTATCTGTCAAAGAATGCCATATTTGTTCTGATTTGAACTGTTATAATTATAGTTTGATCATTTTGCACACCTTAACTATGCAAAATAAAGGATATGTTCTAATTACATTGTAATCTTCGTATATCAAACTATTATGCTCTTGTTAATACAATTAAGCCCAAGTCCCTATACAAAATGAATGATGTCTTTTAGTCCTGACTTTTTAAATAATATTGTTTGTTACCCTAACAGTAGCATCCCTCACCATCCCAATCAACACAGCAGGCGTTTGCTGGGCATTTAGAAAAAAAAAAACAATAAAATAAGATTTATGTTTGAACATAATTATTGTATTTCATTTAATTGCTTCTTGTGTATTTTAATTAATATTTTTGGTTCATTATTTTCTTTATGGTTGTTGAGAATGTGGAGGTGGGTTTTGGGTGCGTAATTATGGAGTAATTAACCACAGAGCCTGTATGAAGAGAATTGTGGATGTGAAGGAAGCAAGAGAGTTGTGTAGGGATCGAGGCAAGTGGCGCTCCATTGTCTCTGCCTATCTCTGTGTGACAATTTGATTGATTGATTGAATTATGGAGTTTAAATCTCGATGTAAATAAAATTTACTTATGTTTTGTGTAAGTTTCTTTGGCCGGCATAGTGTCGGCGACTGGGCAGCCTTGAACTTATGCAGATTGGTCGAGGTCAGATGTCGAGTCACAATATAAAAAAAAAACTATTTACTTACGGTGGCATTATATAGAAAAGTTACAAGGCTTTGATAAATTTAAAACTTGTGTAGAAACCTGAGTTGGTCTGGAATCTGGACTGGTTTTGTACTCGTTAATTGAAGAACTCAAAGCTCTATTGGGATTTTCTTAGATTTTGCGCGAACATACATTAATGAATTAAACTAATTTTATGCAGCCTACTATCGCGTTTAATTTTGGTTAATGGTTATACATTTTCTTATTTCGACGCTTCAAAAGCTTTGCAGTCATCGTTGTCACAGAGAAAACGAATCATTAACCAAAAGTAAACGCGATAGTAAGCCGATTTGTTTACTTCTCTAAAGTTGATTCTATAAATGCGGCAGCTTCTTCTAAATTTTATACGTTTCTATACTAAGCTCCGAAACGTGCTTGTGTTTTCGTACGAGTGTATCATAGATACAAGACGGCTAAAGTACATAACGAAATACCAATAGCTCCACAATTTGAACTTTTTTTAAAAACCAGTATAATCTTTAAATCTAACATTTGAAAAAAAAATAGGATTTTTCAATATATTTTTTGTTGTTTATTTCTATATTAAGCTACTAAAGTGCTTCATATCACAGAAACAGGACGACGAAATATACATTGTAAATCCTCAAGAAAGCTGAGTTGCCTAGTGCCCAACCAGAGATTGTATGAAGAGAATTGTGGATGTGAGAGAAGCGAAAAAGTTGTGATAGGATCGTGGCAAGTGGCGCTTCATTGACAATGCAGCGTACATGTAGGTAAAAGTCATGACAATTTGATTGATTGATTAATTGACAGTGTATGCCGGCATGCGGTTTTGAACCCGTACTCTTAGTTTGCAAGACCATTTATCTACCACGGTCGCCTATCATAGCAGCTTTATCATTGAAGTGATAAGAAATATATTTACGATGCAATAAATTTCCTAAGGTATTTATTAGACGGGTTTTTATCTGCCAGATAACTTGACCTGTGTGTGCTTTCGCTGAGAGCTTTTATTGTGGTTAGCTTTTGCTACCGATCTTACCACGGAGATGGTTCTGAAGAGCTCTTTAATCTTGTTCCTACCTCGTCTTTTCAATCAATCAAATTGTCACGTCTTTTTCTCACGGAGATAGGCAGAGATAATGAAGCGCCATTTGCCGCGATTCTGACACAATTCTCCTCATACAAGCTCTCAGGTTATGGGCACTAGGCAACCTAGCTTTCTTGAGGATGTCGTCTTTTCACACCCGGAATACCTGCACTGGTCGGGGGAAGCATTGGCATTCTGTCGACCGAATAGGCAGTCGAACTAAAAGGTTCGGTGCGTCGTTTCTTTGTAGAACTATCGACAAGTAGAATGCTTTACCTGCCCATGTGGTCTCTTGCAGGTATTTGATTCCATTCTAAGACCGCACTCCAGCTTAACATCATGCAGGGTGCTGATGTTAAGTTACTAAATTATGGCTAGCATATGGAGACTGAGGCAGCCGTGTACTGACTCAAATTTTTAGTCGTCGGCACTTTTACCTTTATCATGATTAATGATATGGTCGGATGTCTAGTAACATTATTATTTTTTATAATAAAATTATAAAATTCCATGCACTCAGACGATTGACCGTTAAAAAGGAATATAAAATATCCAAACTGTATCCAACTATTAAGCCAGGAGTTACATTTTACTACTTACGCTTCTGTCGGTGTCAATTTCAGGCAATTATGAACGAAAATACCATCGGGAGTTACGCTTTTAAGGTGCATTTTTGGTTGAATACACTGATTTTATTTTACTATCTGAGGGTGAGAGTCGTGTGACCAGTTAATTTGATTTTTTTGGGATTTAATACAACAAAATTGGGGTTAGTAATAAAAAAGCAGTTCTTAAATGAAGACGACTGCTACTAGAGTTAAATAACTGTAATTAGCAGTCGCTTCCACTATGCCGGAATAGTAGAGGTGGTACCTGGTGGTACAGAGTGGGCAAATAGCCACCAATTGTTCGCCTACAATTCTTAAATACCCAGACCTGAAGAAAATATCTGCAAAATGTTTTTATAAACAAAAATGTTGTTAAATATAAAATTGCCGTTTAAGTAACTGTTTCAATTAAAAAGCTATTTTTGTTTGCCTATAAATCGGAGACATTCACAAGAAAGCTGGGTTGTAAGCTGGGATAGGCAGAGACAATGGAGCGTCACTTGCCACGATCCTTACACAACTCCCTATTCAATTAATTAGAATTATATATTTAATTAAACTATCTAAATCACAATAAACTAGTTTTTTTAGACAATCCTTTAGTAAGTCATTAAAGGAACCCTGTGAAATCAACTCCTTGCCCAATCTGCACATTTTGTTAGAGTCTGTCTAAGCCGAAATGACGCGCCCGTCCACTGCATTCAAGCACACGTGCGAATGTGAATGCAACACACCGAAAATGCAATTGTAATTGGTCATTCAGTTGCTGGTTGGACACAAAAGGATGAGCACGTTAATAAAGTATAGTAGTATAGTTAGTAATATTTGTATTCACATATTTAAATAAACTAATAATGTGGAGGGGCACGTCATTTATAGATAGACAAGCTATAACCGGTTGATATTGTTTTGGTCCAATACAAACACAGTCTCCGTTAATTATAATAAAAATAAAAATTGTCACCCTAGGCTCTAGTGTATAGTTGTAATCGTAAATATGTCTGGATTAGTACCCAGCGCCCCCTAGCTTTTTACTTTTCACCCCCACCCCTAAACCCACTCTTATGTGTAAGGGATGAAAAATATTTTTCCTTTACAAATACCACACTATTGTATCGTTACGGCCTCTGTTTAGTTTATGGGTGAATTGGTACATTAAAAAATAGTAGTTTTTTTTCTTATTTTGAAAGCTGGGTTGCCTAGTGCCCATAACCACAGAGCCTGTATGAAAATAATTGTGGATGTGAAGAAAGCAAGGGAGTTGTGTAAGGATCGTGGTAAGTGGCGCTCCATTGTACAGGGATAGGATGAGACAATGGAGTGCCACTTGTCGGAGCAAATATTTGTTTCATAGCTTTTATTTGTAATATTTAATAATATTAAATATTGCAAATATTTGTTAATAAAAAAAGAGATTGATATTTGCTTCGGGTCTAGTTATCAAAGAGTGGTAGGCAGTGGTACCTAGTCTGCCGATCCGGGGTATAGTACCACCACTTACAGACCGTGAACTGATTTGGTCACGTTTCGGGATCAGCTTGTAAATTGCCGGTTCCATCTAGGCCGGCATAGTGGATGTGATTGCTACTCACGGTTATTGAATTGTAGTAGCATTCATTCATTGACCACACTTCGGCTTAACATAAAGCGGGGTGCGGTCATATGTCGAGTCACAATAAAATAAAATAAAAAGGTAGATTGACGAAAGGAATTTAAAAATCTGACGTGGATGAATGCGTTCAACGAGACAGATCCAGAAGAGTGTCTTCAACCAAATCGGAGACATCCTCTGGGTTTCCTAGTACCCATTACCATAGAGCTTAATAATTATGAGTTTAGAATAATTTTTTTTGTTTTTTTTTGTTACAGATTATGGTAGCATGAGTGAAAATGAAGGTAAGGCAGAGTGGTTTTTATTCATTTTTTATACATTTCTATACTAAGCTACTAAAGTGCTTGTATCATAGAAACAGGGCAACCAAAGTACATTATCGAAGATACATTGGTACCGTTGAGTAGTTTCGAACCAGTGCCACTCGGCTTACGTAGCCATTGCACTGCCACTACACCACGGTCGCCTTTGTGGCTCGACATAATATGACAGAACCCCGCCTGATGTTAAGCTAGAAGTGACTACTGCTACAGTATAATAACAGTAAGTAGTAGTCGCATCTACTATGCCGGCCTAGTTTTTTTTTTTTTTTTTTTTATTGTGACACGACATATGACAGCACCCCGCTTGATGTTAAGCCAAAGTGTGGTGTCACTGCTACTACAATTCAATAACTGTGAGTAGCAATCACATCCACTATGCCGGCCTAGATGGAACCGGCAACTTACAAGCTGATCCCGAAACGTGACCAAATCACTTCACGGTCTGTATACTTGTAAGTGGTGGTACTACCCCGGATCGGCAGACTGGGTACCACTGCCTACCACTCTCAAAACCGGCACTTGGAACCGGCAACTCATAAGCTGATCCTGAAACGCGACTTACGGGATGCTGTCAAATTTCAAATCACAAAAAAATATAAAAAAAACAAAGACACTTGGTTTTGAACCTGCGTCGGGCTTGTGTGAATAAAAATACTATGTTTCGACCGAGATTCGAACCCCGGGAGTGACGGAATGGTGTGCTAATTCTAAGCTGGGGGATTCCCCAAAAGCTCAAAAGATTTTCAATATATTATTATATTTTTCATAACTATGAAACTCATTTTCAGTGAGACGTGTTTTTCATAATTTATTACATGCCTTCAGTGTAAGGTCGCAGCCGGTCAAAGACATTCTATTTCATGCTCCTTGCACATTAGATTATTATCAGAAATATTTTTTCAAGCTAGTTCAGTTTTATTTTATGATAATTATTAATTAAGGTGACCGTGGTTTAGTGGTAGTGCAATGGTTACGCAAACCGAGGGCACGGGTTCCAAACCACTTGCCAGTACCAATGTATCTTTGATATTATGTACTTTGGATTTTGTTTCTATGATACAAGCACTTTAGTAGATTAGTATAAAAATGTAAATTAAAAAAAATTGTCACTGACTGAAAAAAAGTCACTATGCCGTATCTATACTAAGTTGTTTATATAGTATCATAGTTGTTCTTATTTTCGAGTACTGCCAGTCCCCATTATTCGCGCCGTAATGATACTCGATGGGAGAGGAACAGAGGTGTTTTGAAGTTGTCATTAAGTGTCTTCACGGGTCGTCGAGCACGTCAATCCATAATCCTTGTATTAAAACCACCCTGTGTAAAAGTTCCAGCTGACCTGCATTTTTTGACCTTTTTTTATATTTTTATACTAAGCTACTAAAGTGCTTTTATCATAGAAACAGGACAACGGTGGGTAAATTCGAAGTCGTGCTTTCGGTTTGTGTAACATTGCACCGCCACTACACCACGGTCGCCTTATATTATATTACAATTACAATTGAGCTTGTATGAAAAGAATTGTGGATGTGAAGGTAACGAGTAGTTGTGTCAGGACCGTGGCAAGTGGCGCCATTGTCATTGTCTCTGTGGGAAAAGGGCGTGACGATTTGATTGATTGATTGATTGAGTAAAATATTATAGTATGTGATTGTTTTGCATCGACGTAAATATAATATTTCTTTCTTGCCCCCAAGGTAGATTAGCAGAAATCGTTTAAGGGAAATAATTTCACCTATTGTGGTAAAGAATAGTTTTAAATAATTATAAAATTTATCCAAGGGAATTTATTTTAATATTGATATTATATTATAATATATTAGTATATTATTATTATAATAATACGAGTTCAATTCAAAATTAATTTTTTTTAAATTTACCAATTTTACCAAAATTATCTTTACTAATAATATAGATTAGGCAGAGAAAACTGAGCGCCATTGACTTTTCACAATCATGAAACAACTTCCTCGCTTCCTTCACATCTACAATTCTTTTTATTTACTTATTGGAAACATCCTATTTTTAAAAAATAATCCAAATTTTAACTGTGTGAGATTTTATATCACGGCGACTTATATCATTAGTGAGAGCGACTCAGGTAATCGTAAACTAAATCAGTTTTTTCAGTCGTCTACGCTCTTGGACTTGGATCTTACTTAGCATCAGGCAAGTCAAGGAGAGATATCAAGTCTCAATAAAGAATTCGGTCATTATAGGTTTTTTATATTTTGTCATTTAAAAAATATTACGCGGGTCAAATTCGACAAGTATAACCGGCACTAAATCTATTCAAGTATTGGTGATAAATATAGCCCACGATTGTAGTTATACCGTTTAAAGGATAATGAACTTTATTTTGTTCGTTTTAATGTCGGTTTAAGGTTGAAAATCCTGTGTTGAGTTATTAAGAATTGGTTCGTCTCTGTTTTAGGGTTTCGTGTGTTTTTGCTGTATACTGTATCACCTCTATTAGGAGTTTTGCAAATATTTAATTCATTTTTGTTAATTCTTGCAGTCTTACTACCCAAAAAAATTATTAAAACAATGGAAAGGATGAGTGAAAGTAGATTGACGAAAAGAATTTATATTTCTCATGTGAATGAATGCGTTAAACAAGGCAGGTCCAGGAGGGAGACATCCTCAAGAAAGCTAGGTTGCCTAGTGCCCATAACTGAAAGCAAGGGAGTTGTGTCAGGATCGTGGCAAGTGGTTTGTCTCTGCCTATCCCTGTGAGAAAAAGGCGTGACAATTTGATTGATTGATTGATCATTGGCTTTATGCATTAAATTTTAAAACTTGTAATAGAAGCTGCCAGTTAAACTGAGCGGAGACTTTTTGTCAGCATTAAATTTTTGATGGTTCATTAGTTAATAAAAATAAAAAAGTTTGCGCGTCTGTCTGTTAATTTGACTTTGGTTTGACATTGGTTGTTTGATGCAGCTTAAGGTTATGTTCACACGACGAGCGGTTTTCTTTATTAAATTCTGTAAACGCTATAATGACGTCTGGCGCAGTAGAGCTTGTATAAAGAGGAATGTAGATGTGAGGGAAGCGAGGATCGTGGCAAGTGGCGCTCCATCTCTGTGGGATAAAGCCGTGACAATTTGATTGATTGATATGACGTCTATAATAAATACTCATAAATGACGAATTACAAATATACAAATGACAGATAAAATATAATACAAATAAATATATTTAAACAAAATACAAATAAATGACACATAAAACAAATAACAAATACTCGTAAATGACAGATAAAACAAATGAAAAACAAACCGACAGGTGCAAAAACAGTTTTATTTTTGGAAATGAAGTTTTTTTTAATATTAATTTGCAATAATGATAATTTTATTCTAGATTAAATAGTTTACTTGAATGGTTTGGATATAAGTTCGAATAGTTTTCTCAAGTACCTATGATCAAGTAATTTTTAAGTGATGCATCAAAAATACATTGGTACCGGCAAGTAGTTTTGAACACGTGCTCTTGGTTTGCGTGACCATTGCACTGCCACTACACCACGGTCGCCTTCTAATTGGAGTACAGTGTACTAGTCACAGCAGGGCAGTAATTGAAACTTACAGGAACGAACGAAACTAACAAACTTCTTTATTAGGTAGAAAATAGGTTTTTTTACACTAATTAAATCTTGCTAATTAGAAACACAGCGGCCTGCTTTCATCCTACTATTATTATAAATGTGAATGTGAGTTTGTTTGTTACGTTTTCACGCAACAACTACTTAACCGATCATCATGAAATTTTGTACATATATTTTTGGAGGTACTAGAAGTAACATAGGATACTTTTATTTTTTTTAAATATAGTTTTTAATTCCATGTTTCAGTTGTTTGGATTATTTCTATATTTATTTTTAATTCCATCTGTCATTTTTATATGAGTTATCGAGTTACAAATACAAAAAAGGGATATACAGTCAAATTGAGAACCTCCTTCTTTTTTATGACTGTTATAAACCTAATTTTACGCAAGTGAAACCGCTGGCACAGCTAGTTTACAATGAATAACGCGTTTAGTGATAGACCGGTCAAAGTGTAGAACGTGAAGTTTTTATTTATTTTGTTATTGTGGTTCGACATATGATCTTGTCTGATGTTAGGCTGAAGTGCGGTGGGTGGAATGGAATGGAAACGACTGAAACAACCTTTTTGACGACAGGCGTGGCTTATTGGTTCGCAAACCATTTTGTTACGCGGAAAGTCCCGGGTTCGATTCCCGGCCAGAGCAAATATTCGTTCCATAGCTTTTATATGTAATATTTAATAATATAATGTATTATAATTAACAAATATTTGTTAACAAATAAGAGGCGGATATTTTTTCCGGGTCTGGTTGTCAAAGAGTAGTAGGCAGTGGCACCCAGTCTGCTGATCCGAGGTAGGCCACCACTTACAAGTGTGCAGACCGTAAAGAGACTTAATCGCGTTTCAGGATCAACTTGTAAGTTGTTGGTTTCAACTAGACCGGCATAGTGGATGTGACTGCCGGTGTTGATTGACTGTAGTAGCAGTCACCTCAATTCATGGACCGCACTCCAGCCTTACATCGGGCGGGGTGCTGTCATTATGTCTTCGCAATAATGAAAAAAATACTTCAGGTGAATAAATGGAGAGGACTGAAACAACCTCAGTTCAAGCCTGCCTCAGTCGCATCTATTCCGGCCACTTGTAAACAATAAGATTAGTATAAAGTTTATTTTCTCTACTTCTAAAAGTTGGTATACAGCACCTCACCTAATGTTATACTAGACTGCGGTGCAGTCTATGTATAAAGGCGCCTGATACTTAGGTAGCAGTCGCATCCACTATGCCGGCCCAATTTTTTTAAAATTTACATTTCTATACTAAAGTGCTTATCATAGAAACAGGACAACCAAAGTACATAATTTATCAAAGAGACATTGGTACCGGTGGATGGTTTCGAACTCGTGCTCTCGGTTTGTGTAACCATTGCACTGCCACTACACCACGGTCGCCTTAATTGGTACAGACATTTTCAAGCCTGTACCGAAACGCAATTAAGTTACTTCACGGTCCATACAGTATAACAAACTGTTTGCCTACCATATTCTATTTATAGATTTGTATAGTCGAGAGAGAATAGACGAAATATCTTGCATATTTTATAAACATCGGTCGATCTGTCGATTCCAAGATGGCGTCGTTTGGCGCGCTTTTTTGTTCCGGCCATTGTTTTCGGAATTTTTAGTGTTTCCAGCTTTTTGTGTTCGCGATTGATGGACCATTGTTGTTGCCAGATGCAAAAATTCGTGAAAACCCGCTCTCGGAATAAGTAATTGATGGCTGTAGATTTTTTAGGGTTCGTTTTCTTTTTTTAAATTTAATAGTCTGTATAGGTTTGGTTTTAAACTTTTTATGAATTGTTTATTTTAGGCGTCCGTGGTATAGTGGTGTATTATTGGTCCCGTAAACGAAAAGGCCTCAGTCCTACTAATTTATCGATGATATACAATACCTTGGTTGTCCTGTTTCTATGATTAGTCTGATGATACAAAAATGGTCTCCTAACTTATGGGGTTCTTTAGTTTTTTTTCATTATGTAAAAAAAACTGAAGGACGTATATTATTAACCTTGTTTGCACTTATTAAATTATTATCATCATCATTGATTTCACGCCCTAATACCCTAAGGTATAGGCAGAGACAACGGAGCGCCACTTTCCACGAACCTGTCACAACTATCTAATTATTATTTTTACATTTAAACAATGGCTATTGTCGCATAATGTTTAATATTTTTAAATGAGTAAGTGGACACATATATATTACATTTGATTACCCCGCTCAATGTACAGACCGTGAAGTGACTCAGTCGCGTTTCGGAATCGGATTAAAGTTGCGAGCTCTATCAAGGCCGTCATAGTGGATACGACTAATATTTGCAGTTATTTAACTGTAGTAGCAGCCGCCTACATTCGTGGCCGCATCTAAATCTTATACCCGAGGAAAAGGCAACCGTGTTAGATACTTTAGTCGTCCTGTGTCTATGATACAAGCATATACATTCTTTGGCCGGCATAGTGACGGCGACTGAGGCAGCCGTGAACAAACTCGGTTTTCTCAGTCGTCGTCACTCTTGGACTTCCTCTTGCTTATCTTCAGGCGGGACGAGGTCAGATGTCGTGTCACAATAAAATAAAAAATATTTAGTAGCTTAGTATAGATTGTAAAAATGGACTTTAAGAATCAATCAATCAAATTGTCGCGCCTGGAATTTCCCACAGGGATAGGCAGAGACAATGGATCGTCACTTGCCACGATCCTGACACAACTCCCTCGCTTCCTTCACAGTCACAATTCTCTTCATACAAGCTCTATGACTGTCATATTATGTAAATATGGGATAGATACCTATTAAAGAAATAAAATAATAGAAAAATGCATTGATGCGAGACAGGTGCGCGCGTAACGGCTGCTAGAGGGCGACTGCGCGAGATATTTAGGTCGCATTACGAACGTGACTTGAGTAGCAATATTAACAACTACCCTCCAGTAATGTTATACATCTGCTATTGGTTTTTGGTACTTTTTATCTCTACTAATGTTTTGTTGTAGACGTTTGGATTTTCTTTGTTGTCTGAGAAGGTCTTACTCGTATTCGACTTATAATATATATAAGTTATTCGTAAAGCTAGTATGAAGAGAATTGTGGATGTGAGGTGTAGTGTATGAGAAATGGCACGGTCTCGTGCGTATTGTAGTACACGAGTGCCCTGCGACGAGGGTAGACGTGTGGCATAATACGTTGGCGAGCCTGTGATTACAGTAATCCTTAGTTATTTGTGTTACTACTGCATGGGGTACTATGCAAACACTACATGAGGGAAGCGAGGCAGTGGTGTCAGGATTGTGGCAAGTGACGCTCCATTGTCTCTGCCTATCACTGTGGGAAAAACGCGTGACCATTTGATTGATTCATTGATAGAAGTTCACTGACTGAATCCGACTGTGGCAACTGTACAAATGTACAACATATACAACAAAAGTAAAGGTTTTTTCAGTCATCGGCGCTCCTGGAATTCTCTTTGATCACCATCAGTTAAGTCGACGTCAGATGTTGCGTCTCAATTAAATAAGAGCAATACCCGGTGTGGCTGCAGACTGCAGTGTCGCCTTGCACACAATCAATCTCATACAAACAGGTAGTGCAGTCTGCTGTCTGCAGTCGCCGGCAGACCGCAGACTGCCTACGAACTAGTAGTGCAGTCTGCGGTGGTCATCAAATCAGAATCACACCTTTAACTGCCACTCTTAAACAACCATTTGTAAAAAAGCTATGAAACAAAATGGGTCAACCGGGGATCGAACTAGTGTGCTCACTAATGCGTCTTTTTTTTATTATTTACATTTATGTACCTGTGGATGCAACTGGCATCTTGTCGTTCGAAATGGCGTTCTAAGGGGGAGGCCTATGTTCAGCAGTGGACGCGTTCTGGCTGATGATGACATTTATATTCTAAGCTACTAAAGTGCTTGTATCATAGAAACAGGACAACTAAAGTACATATATCAAAGATACATTGGTACCGGTGGGTGGTTTCGAACTCGCGCTCTCGGTTAGTGTAACCAATGCACTGCCACTACAACACGGTCGACTTTCGTCTTCGTTTATAAAAATAGTTTTAAATTTACATTGCATGAAATTGAATAGTTCAAAGCGTACCCCTTAGATCCTTTGGTAGCCCTATTTCTGAAATACCCCAAATTCGCTCCGCGTTGCCACTGTTTTGATGGCCGGAGCGTAGGGGGCGCGGGTCGTAAAATTTTACGACCCAGTAGCCATGGCAACGCCGCCGTTTGTCTAACTTTATGCTTTTAAGCCGTCACCCGACGAACTTCTTTTTTCTGTTAAATTGTTTTAGATTTGGTTTGTAAGAAGATGTAGTGACGAGGATTGACAAAGAATCGCTCCGATTATTTTGGGCACATGAACAGGTTGAGCGAAAATAGATTGACGAAAGGATTTTTTAAATCTGATGTAGATGATCTGAGAGCTTGTATGTACAGAATTGTGGATGTGAGGGAAGCGAGGGAGATGTGTCAGGATCGTGGCAAATGGCGCTCCTTTGTCTCTGCCTATCCCTGTGGAAAATAGGCGTGACAATTTGATTGATTGATTGATTGTTTTGATTTAATTTACCGTGATTCTGGAGATTATTTGGACTACTAGGCAGACAGTTGGTGGTCGTTTGCTCAGCCTGTTAATCCGGGGCAGTACCAACAGTTTCGAGACGTTTCGACAAGCGTAGCGTATTGGTCTGTTATGCGCGTTATATATATTCCGATTCCCTTTTCTTAGTAAAAAAGACGGATATTTCCTCCGGGCTGGTGGTCAGATTTGTAGGCAAGGGTATCCAGTCTGGCGAAACGCCGTAGTACCACCACTCACAAGTAAACAGACCGTGAAGTGATTTGGTCGCGTTTCGGGATTAGCTTGAAAGTTGACGGTCACAACCAGGCCGGCATAGTGGATGCTTCTGCCAATTACAGTTATTAAAATGTAGTAGTAGTCACCTCTATTCATGGACCTACTGCAGCTTCAATCAGCGGGGTGCTGTCATATGTCGAGTCACAATAAAAAGAAAAAAGTATACAAACTCTAAAGTGACTCAGTCGGGATTAGTTTGAAAGTTGACGGTTACAACTAGGCCGGCATAGTGGATGCTACTTGCAAAAAAACTAGCAATTAGTAGAAAGCTAGGTTGCCTAGTGCCCATAACCACAGAGCCTGTATGAAGAGAATTGTGGGTGTGAAGGAAGCAAGGGAGTTGTGTAAGGATCGTGGTTAGTGGCGCTCCATTGTCTCTGCCTATCCCTGTGGCAGAGGCGTGACAATTTGATTGATTGATTGAATTAGCAGTAATCGTCTCTATTCATAACCACACAGAACATCCAGTTTAACATCAGAAGGGATGCTGCCATGAAATGCTAGACCGAATGAAAAAGCTTGTTTAGGTGTTTACAGCCCTGTCTACCCCAGTCTGTCAAACCATAAATATAATTAAAACTACCCCCCTTGAGATTGTCATAAACTTAACGCCCCCTCTCTTAATCGTAAATGACAAAGTTGCAGTATTTCAAGTTGCTGTCGTATAATTTCTTATTATCATAAATTTTAATTAAAATGAATAAAGTTTTTATTTAATCAATTTATATTATTATGCTGGTACCAGTGTATCTTAAATATATGACGTGTGTGTTTTAGTCGCCTAGTTTCTATGATACATGATATGAGATTTATAAAATATAAAATTTATTAATAAATTAAATTATCACGCTTTTTTTCCACAGGGAAAAGCAGAGACAATAGAGCGCCACTTGCCACGATCCTGACACAACTTCCTCGCTTCCCTCACAACCTCAATTCTCCTTATACAAACTGTACGGTTATGGGCACTAGGCCATTCAGCTTTCTTCGACTTCCAATTAAAATAATATATATTTATTTAAAAAAAAACTTAAATAGTTACAATTACGAGTACATACACGGCATAGAGACGGTGACTGAGAAATCCGTAAATTGAAACGTTTTTCAGTCATCGGCGCTTTTGCTTACTCCATCAGGCAAGTCTTCAAAAGTATAGAAAGTAAAACATACATAATAATTTTTTTCGTATGTTTTCGTATTGTGACTCGTCATCTGATCTTGTCCTGCATGATGGAGGTCCAAGAGTGCCGACGAATGAAAAAACCGAGTTAGTTCACGACTGTCACAGTCGCTGTCACTATACCCGCAACTGTGGTGTAGTGGCAGTACAATTGTTACGCAAACCAAGAGCACGAGTTCGACTACTCACCAGTACCAATGTATCTTTGATATACGTACTTTGGTTGTCCTGTTTCCATGATACAAGCACTTTAGTAGCTTAGTATAGAAATGTAAATAAAATATTTTAAAAAAATTGTTTAATTTTTAAAAAATTCATAATACAGCCCTTACCAAATTATCTTTTATGAGTCACTAAATAAGTCACCCAACGAATTCTAACAGTTCCATGTTTAAATGTTATACTCGTAAAAACCCACCGAAATATGTGAATGTGATCCACACACGAAATTCTTTGTTAAACACTACCTACTGGTATTATAAAAACAATTACCACCCAAAAACCTCCCCTCAGTCGTAAAGTTACCCCCTAGCTCTCTATACTTTTAAGGCGACTGTTTTTTATTTTTTTATTGTGACTCGACATATGACAGCACCCCGCTTGATGTTAAGCCGAAGTGTGGTCCATGAATGAATGTCACTGCTACTACAATTCAATAACTGTGAGTAGCAATCACATCTACTATGCCGGCCTAGATGGAACCGGCAACTTACAAGCTGATTCCGAAACGTGACCAAATCACTTCACGGTCTGTATACAGTGGTGTAGTGGCAGTGCAATGGTTACGCAAACCGAGAGCACGGATACAAAAACACTTGCCGGTACCAACGTATCTTTGATATATGTATGTACATTGGTTGTCCTACAGCTTTTAAAATTGTTTTGTTTTCTAAAATTTTAAGCGAAGTGGTTGACAGCAAGAATCCTCTTAAATTGTAAAGCTCAAAGGCTGGTGTTAATAGACGTTGTGGCGATAGAAGCCGGCAACTCGCAAGCTTATCCCTAAACGCAACTACGTCACTTTAATGTCTGACTGGGCAGACAGACTACAGCTCTTAAAATTGTTTTGTTTTCTAAAATTATAAGCGAAGTGATTGACAGCAAGAATCCTCTTAAATTGTAAAGCTCAAAGGCTGGTGTTAATAGACGTTGCGGCGATTGATGTATACCAGGGGTAGGCAGGTACCCGTTATGCACCGTTATTTATATTATGCGTTCAGTACGAGTTCATGGTTAATGAAGGACATGCATTTGTGGCCATGCTTGCAGGTTTTTTAAGGGATAATTTTAACAACTGCTTAAAGCTAGTTTACGAATTTAGTTTTACTTTATACTTATTCTATTACGTTTACTATTACAAAATCTTGAATTGGGTTGTTAATAATTTTATATCGAAACTACCATTTATTTGTGTTTTTATCATTAGAAATAACAAAAGTAGTACATAGAAACCCAAAATGAATGATGCGTAAATGTAAAACGTAAATGTAAATTGTCATGTTAAAGAGTGGTCCAACCTAATTTTTTTTATTTTTTTATTTTACTTATACGATACTTTTTACAAATTCGTACAATATAATTCTTGGTACAACCGGCTGTTGTATGTAATCATTAATTTACGACTAGCTTTTCCCTGCGGTTTTACCTGCGTTTAGAAACTGTGAGTCGTAACGTGAGTATATGACAAGACCTCTGGCATCCTTGTGGTTCATCATCAGGTGCTCCAGGTCTTTAATGTTTTTTTTTAATAACGATTTTATTTATATCATCCTAGATATATTTATTACATATCCCTTGTATTCTCATGGTCATTCATCAGGTACAGTCAGCATCAGATATACCTGAGCACGCAATTTGATCAAAAGTGGTCATAAATATCTACACACCATTAGTTGTCATATTAATGTGAGCATTCAATGCGTCAAAAATATCTATACAGTCAAATAGTCAAAAATATCTACACACTCATTTGTCAAAAATATGTCAACAGACAATTCAGTAAATTTGTTTTAAAATATTACATATTTTATGAAAGGCGGTGGCAGTGCAATGGCTACGCAAATCGAGAGCACGGGCTTAAAACCACTCGCCGGTACCAATGTATCTTTGATATATATGTATTTAGGTTGTCCTGTTTGTATGATACAAATACTTAAGTATAGCTTGTCTAACTATAAATGATGCGCCCATCCACTTTGTTTTTTATTTAAATGTGTGAATACAAATATTACTAACTATATAACTATACTTCATCAGCGTGCTCCTCCTTTTGTGTCCAACCAGCAACTGAATGACCAATTACAATTGCATTTTCGGTGTGTTGCATCCATATTTCATAGTCTCGCACGTGTGCTTAAATTCAGTGGAGGGGCGCTACATTTCAGCTTAGACAAACTATGGCTTAGTATAGAAATGTATAATAAATTATATAAATAAAAAACACTAAACTTCAACATTTTATGGTCACCCTAATTTAGGGTAAATATAGACTGGTCAAGAAACGCTGTTCCTTCCTTTGATGTAAGCCCGCCCACATAAACAAAACAGATTTTTGTTTACACCCAAAAAACAAGCGTACACCGTGAAATAGGAATTCCATTACAACTTTACATTTATATAGATTTATTATGTTTGTACTCGTATGTGTAGATATTGTTTTTAGGTATAGTTCTGATTTGTAAGTGACAAAACATTTTCAAACCGTGGTATAGTCCGCGACACGTAAGTTGGCAATATTTCAACGTAGTGGGGGAACGTTTGCGCATGTACACTGGCGTGCAATAAAAAAGGGTCTTTTTAGATTCATAAAAAATAATAATAGTAGTAAAAGTAGATTAACAAATGAAATTTATAAATGTGATGCGTTAATCGAGGCAGACCCAGGAGGGTGTTCTCCGACCAAATCGGAGACATCCTTAAGAACGCTAGGTTGCCTAGTGCCCATAACCATAGAGCTTGTACAAAGAGAATTGTGAATGTGATGGAAGCGAGGTACTTGTGTCAAGATCGTGGCCGGTGGCGCTCCATTTTCTCTGCTATTCCTGTGGGAAAAAGGCGGGACAATTTTATTGATTGATTTTTGAGTTTATCGCGAACAGACAGACGTGGTGGGGGACTAATATGTAGTAAAACTATTAGTATGATACGAAAACCAGTGGTCAAATTTCAGTGCACCCAAGTTTACGCGGGTGCGAACGGAGCGTGGACGCGGTAGTCGATGATTGACTGGCCAGCTACTCGCGCGCACGGAACTTTGTTGCCTCATGCCCCGCGTCCCTCGCGTACCTAAACACACCTAAAAAACGACTTCTGCGCATCTGACTACTCTTGCCAACTTACGTGACGCGAACTATACCCACAGCTCGAGGGAAACATCCGCATTCTGTCGACTTAATCGGCAGTCGTGACCGCGACTGAGGCAGCCGTAGAATGGAATGTTTTGTAGTTGCCGCCGCTTTTGTAACACCTTCCTTTGCCAACAGGCAACACAAATGTCGCGTCTTAAAAAAAACGTTGACAAGACCGGATTTTATTATACGGTTCGCCACAGTCGCTATGCCGGCATGGACGCATTCCAGTTTAACATCAGGAGGGGTGCTGTCATATGTCGATTCACATAAAAAAAACATTTTTATTCGACTTGTTGACTAACGAATACACGTGGTGTAGTGGTAGTGAAGTGGTTACGCAAACCGAGAGCACGGGTTCCAAACCACTTGCCGGTACCAATGTATCTTTGATATATGTACTATGGTTGTCCTGTTTCTATGAGACAAGCACTTTAGTAGCTTACTATAGAAATGTAAATAAAATACACGGTCTAATGTGTTTTTATTTATTTATTTGCAGAAGAGTTGATACATCATACGCGGAGACAACACCATAAAATTGGGCGCAAACACAGAGCTTTGACTGAAGGTAAGGTACTATTTTTTACCTCCGGCTGGCATAGTATCGATGACTGAGGCAACCGTGGCATGTGACAGTACCCCGCCTGAAGGTACGATTCTGACGGCGACTGCAGACCGCAGACTACAGTTCGCAGTACTGGTTTGTATGAATCTGTAAGAGATAGCTCGTAGGATTTGCAAGCTGAAGTGTCAATGTAAAGGCCACATCGCTCAAAAAAAACGACAACCGATGGGTAAGAATGGTTCTAGAGTTGAAACCACGTACCGGAAGACGCAGCGTAGGTAAAGTCACGAATAACCGGTGGATACAACTGAAATCTTGTCGTTTTAAATGGCGTTCTAAGGGGGAGGCCTATGTTCAGCAGTGGACGCCTTCGGGCTGATGATGAATAAAATTGCTTCTTCGTTCTACTTTGTATATATTTAAAGAACGAACCCTCCGAATTTATGAATCTCATGTGAATGAATGCGTTAAGCGAGGCAGGCCCTGGAGGGTGTTTCCCGACCCAATCGGAGACATTCTCAAGAAAGCTGGGTTGCCTAGTGCCCATAACCATAGAGCTTGTATGAAGAGAATTGCGAATGTGAAGGAAGCGAGGGAGTTGTGTCAGGATCGTGGCAAGTGGCGCTCCATTGTCTCTGCCTATGCCTGTGGGAATAAGACGTGACAATTTGATTAATTGATTGAAGAATTAATATTTAACGCTACGTGACCAAAGACGTGATAAATAAAACGCAGAAGTAGAAATCGAGAAGACTGTTCTTTTTTATTTTGACATAAATATAATAAAACAAACGATTGTATGTGATTGAAAATGACAATGCTTTTTTTAATGAAAATGAATTGTTATGAATTTTAGTGCGAACTTGAAAAAGGTCGGTACAAATATAGTATTAATAATGCGTCAGACATCCAGTAGAGATGACCTGTTTGTTGGGCGCGTATACAGTTTTTTTAAATATCAATCAATCAATCAAATGTTCGCCTTTTTCCCACAGGGATAGGCAGAGACAATGGAGTGCTTCTTGCCACGATGCAGACACAACTCCGTCGCTTCCTTCACATTCATAATTCTGCTTATACAAGCTCTGTGGTTATGGGCACTAGGCAACCCAGCTTTCTTAAGGATGTCTCCGATTTGTCTGGAAAACACCCACCTGGGCCTGCCTCGTTTAACGCATCCATTCACATGAGATTAATTAATTCTTTTTTTTTTTTAATATATTTATTTCACAGATAAGCTCCACTTCGAGTCATCGCTGTACAACAAAAATCTAGAGCTTCACAGCAGTGGCAAGATACATTGTAAAGTTGGCGGTGGAAAGAATCCAACAGTTAATTGGTTTCTGGTAAGGTTTTGTTTTATTGTGACTCAACATCTGACCTCCATTTGCTTAATGATAAGATAACCAAGAGGAGATCCAAGAGTGACGACGACTGAAACATCCGGCTGCCTCCGTCGCCGTCACTATGCCGGCCAAAGGTGCTTCTTCACGCATCGCTTGAAGGATCCCAAGGTATAGAAGGGAGAAAACACATGGGCTGGCAAAGCATTCCACTTGTCGATTGTTCTACAAAGAAAAGACGCAGCGAACTTTTCAGTTCGACTGCCGATTCGGTCGACAAAATGCGGATGCTTCCCCCGACCAGTGCGGTATGAAAAGACGAGTATATAACAAGGTATATTAACTTATATATGCTTCTTTATTACAGAACACCGAAGATCCTCTTCCAGTCGGAGTGACTTCAGTAAATGGCACTCTTTTGTTTGGTGAGGCGTCACGCGAGCACGCTGGTCGATACACGTGTGTGGCGAGTGAAGATGACGTATCTATTAATACTACTATAGTGGTTGGAGTTGTCGGTGAGTATGGGGATCTTTATATCAATCAATCAATCAAACAATTGTGGGTTAGGTATAGTTATAAGCAGAGACAATGGAGCGCCACTAGTCACGATCCTGACTTTTTTATTTTTTAAATTGTGATTCGTCATCTGACCTCGAACCGCCTGATGGTAAGCAAGAGAAGATCTAAGAGTGCCGACGACTGTAAAAACGTGTCTTCACGGTTGCTCAGTCGCCGTCACTATGCCGGCCAAAGGTGCATCGCTTGAAGGATCCAAGGTTATAGGATGGAGAGAACACATGGGTTGGTAAAACATAATCATGTCTTCTGACCTATCTTTACTAACGTTTTAGTTGCTCCGAGAGTTCTGGAACCTCCAGCAGGTCTAGAACTCCACGTGACACGTGGCGATGACGTCTGGCTGGACTGCAGGGCTGCAGGTGACCCTGAACCTATGACTCACTGGGATAGAAATAGAACTATGCTAAGTGCTGGATGTAAGTGTACTTTGTATACGATTTTTTTGGTCATTTTCTTCAGTTTTTAAACATTACTAAAAACTAAATTATAACTTTGTTTTTTAATAAAATAACTAAGTTTAAAATCATGAGTGTATTATTGAATTAAACAAATTTATGCGGCTTACTATTGCGTTTATCTTAGGTTATTAAATTTACATTTTTTTTATTATTCCGAGTCCGATGTTTCGAGAGCTTTGCAGCCATCGTGGTCACGGAGAGACAAATTGTAAAAATAATTACAAATAATAAACGCGATAGTAAGCCGCATAAATTTGTTTAATTGGTAAATCAATGTTCGCGCATAATCTAAGAAAATATCATAGGTATATTGTAAATGGCTTTTGGTACTTTAAAATATGGATTAAGGGGTGATTATGATTCTTATTTTTAAAATGCTTATTCAAAAAAAAAGTTTTGATAATTTATTTTTTACATTTTACAGCAAATGGTATTGAAAATGAGGACAGCAGTGACGCTGATAATGCTAAGTAAGTGATATTTTATTTAAATCAATCAAAATGTCACGCCTTTTTTCACTGTGAAAAGCTTCCACCTGCTACGATCCTGACACAACCTCCTTGCTTCCCTCACGACCACTATTTTTTTCATACAAGCACTATGGTTATGGGCACTAGGCAAACTAGCTTTCTCGAGGATGTCTCCAATTCGGTCAGAAAAAACCCTTCTGGGTCTGTCTTGTTTAACGCATTCATCCACTTCAGATTAACAAATTTCCTAATAATATTTATCCATAAAATCACTGAGAAAATGTTTTTTTATTATTATTGTTGGGGCACGACATTTATCATTTGTGAATTTACCGTTTCCATATAAATGGTTTTTGATAAAAATTATGTGAAATTAGAATTTAGAATTTAGAAATTAAGAATTAATTAGGATTAGAAATTAAGTGTGTGATTTTAATAACTTTTGTGCATTTGTCACATTGTCTATGTTTATTCCATAGAATAAAACAGTAGTAAACAGTTTCCCTAGATTTTTTGGCCGGCATAGTGACGGTCCATACTCACCGAGGCAGCCGTGAACTGACTCCCTTTTTCAGTCGTCGTCATTCTTAGACCTCCTCTTGCTTATCATCAGGCGGGTCGAGGTCAGATGTCGTGTCAAAAAAAAGTAAAATAATAAATGGCAATTTTCATGTTTGTTTACTACTTCTGCCAAGGAAGAAAAAACACAGTATAGTCACTGTGGCCTCAAATGTGTCACTTTCTGGAGTTTAATGCGGAAAAACAATCATACTTTCGGCTTGGGAAGCAAGAATTTTTTTTAATCTTATTTTTTATTCACAGGATTGTATTAATGAAGAATGGTACATTGGTACTTCGTAATGTATCTGATAGTGACAGCGATAGGTACGCATGTACAGCTGGAAGCTCAGCGGGCTTAGCTAGGAATGAGCTCACACTTACTGTGCATCCTGGTAAGCATAAATTATAAGCTTCGATAATTTGCTACAACAGGGCCCCGATTTTTTTTAATATGCGACAGCAAAATGACGAACTTGCACTGATATTTTGACCAATGAGCGATTATCAATTTATTAGGTAAACTACGTTGATTGGTCAATTACAACCGCGACGCGATTTTACTGATTTTTATATATTAAGAGAATTGGATCTCTGACTTTAACTTTTAAAAAATCACAAAAAAAAACAGCCATGAAACAAATGCAACTGTGGTGTGGCTACGCAAGCCGAGTGCACGAGTTCAAAACCACTCGCCGGTACCAATGTATCTTTGATATATGTACTTTTGTTGCCCTGTTTCTATGATACAAGTACTTTAGTAGCTTAGTTTAAAATAAAAATAAAATGCTTTGACCGGGAATTGGAACCCGGGATTGACGCGTGATGAACGCCTCTTTTCGATTTTATATACGATTTCTTTACTATTGTTTTTTCTTTCCAGAAGGCGTCTTAACCCCGCCCTCTAGCGGCGTAGCGGGTAAAGCTGTGGTTATATCCATATCAGTCGCAGTTGCTTATATGTTGCTAGTATTAGCATTAATGTTGTATTGCAGAAGAAGAAGAGAACGGCAGGCTAGGAGTAGAGGTAAGTAATTTTAGATTAAGCTCGCCTATGTATAGACGCCTTTTGACTTTGACGACAGGCGTGAACGAACGGTCGCTAAGATTGGTTTGTTGCGCGTAAAGTCCCAGGTTCGATTCCCGGTCGGAGCAAATATTTGTTACATAGCTTTTATTTGTAATACTTAATAACATTAAATATTTCAAATATTTGTTAATAAAAAAAAGAGATGGATATTTTCTTCGGATCTGGTTATCAAAGAATGGTAGGCAGTGGTACCCAGTCTGCCGATCCGGGGTCGTACCACCTCTTACAAGTATACAAACCGTGAAGTGATTTGGTCACGTTTCGGGATCAGCTTGTAAGTTGCCGGTTTCATCTAGGCTGGCATATTGGTTGTGATTGCTATCACAGTTATTGAATTGTAGTAGCAGTGACATTCATTCATGGACCACACTTCGGCTTAACATCAAGCGGGGTGCTGTCATATGTCGAGTCACAATAAAAAAAAAATGGGGAACGAGTTAAATGGATTCGAGGGCTGAGGTGCGGTGGGGCGTCAAACAACCCCCACCTGTATCTTAGTGGCCGCTTTTAGTGACGCTCATAGCTCGGCGATGTCATTTAATATCGATAAAAACGTGTCCATATTCTCTCTGTTTGATTATTGAAACATTAGTGAGTAAAAGAGAGTCGTCATCCGTAGTCAGGCTAGAATCATCATTAGAAACATTCCTAAGCTTTTTTTATATTTATTAACTCCTTTATTCTCATTTTATAGGTGAAAAAATAGAGTTAGAAGCAGCAGAAGGGAGGGAGAAGCTCGTGGAAGAAGCAGAAGAAGACAAACCTAAACGCAATGGCGTTATGCAAAATGGAAGACTTTTAGCACAGGATAGTGGTGGGTTGTTATTACTGTTATTTCTATACTAAGCTACTAAAGTGCTTGTATCATAGAAACAGGTCCACTCGGACAGATTAGAATCTGTTCAAAGGAGATGTCTCAAAACTGTCTCCTTCCGTCATGGCTATGGCAGGTCACTATACTCATATGAGAGGAGACTTGAAGTTTTCAAGGTAACACCATTATATATACGACGCAAGCAGCAAGACTTAATATATCTTCATAAAATCACTCATGCGATATTGGATTCGTCTACTCTGTTGGGTCTGCTTAATTTTACCACTAGACGAAACCCGCGACAACACAATAGAACATTCCAAATAAAAGTATATAAAAATAATACTTCATACTTTAATCCTATTGTTCGCATGTGTCGACTCTATAATGAAATTAGCGAGAAAAACGATGAATTGGATATATTCAATTCGGATCAAAGATTGTTAAAAAGACAGATTGTTGACATCCTCAGCTCCGCCCCTAATTGACGCGCACAATATTGTGTAAGATTATATTGGTATTTTTTGAAATGAACAATAACATTATTATTTTAACTTATTAATTTAATTTAGCTTTTTAACATTATCATTATTATTATTATTGTTTTAATTATTATATACCATTGTATTTTATTGACATTTTATGCTATGCTTAATTTATGTTTAATCTGTTGTGTATGATACTTTTTGGGCTATAGTCCAGCAATGTAACCTATTTTGTACTGAATCTTTAACTTAACCAAGATTATAGCCTGTTGTATCTACCTATTAATTTAAATAAAATAAATAAAACAGCCACAAACAACAACCAAAGTTCATATATTAAAAATACATTGGTACCGGTGGGTGGTTTTGAACTCGTGCTCTCTGTTTGTGTAACCATTGCACTGCCACTACACCATGGTCGCCTTATGTTGTTGCTTGACATAGGCATGACTAGGTTGCCTAGTGCCTATACCCGTAGAGCTTGTTTGCAGAGAATCGTGGCAAGTGGCGCTCTATTGTCTCTGCCTATCCCTGTGGAGAAAAAAGGCGTGACAATTTGATTGATTAAAAAGAAGCACTTTTCCCAATTCCGACTTCATTAAATGACGCTTTTTAATTTTTAGGTGCAGACAATTCCGAGATGTCGGCAGCTTCGCGCGCCTCTAAACGCTCCGGCCATTTTGATCACTTAAGCGTACCCAGAACTCTGATTACTGATACTATTACATTAGGTAAGGAATAATTATTGGTAATGCAAAGGTCACGTGGCATTTGACCTCGATCCGCCTGATAATAAGCAAAAGGAGGTCCAAGAGTGACTATGACTGAAAAAAACCGAGTCAGTTTACGGCTGCCTCATTCGCCGTCACTATGCCGGCCAAAGGTGCTTCTTCACGCATCGCTTGAAGGATCCAAGGTTATAGGATAGAGAGAACACATGGGCTGCCAAAGCATTCCACTTGTCGATTGTTTTACAAAGAAAATATAAGGCATCCTTAAATTACTGTAAGTAGCAATCACATCCACTATGCCTAAATGAAACTGTCAACTTACAAGCTGCATCCGTAATTCGACTAAGTCACTTCACGGTCTGTACACTTGAAAGTGGTGGTACTATCCTAGTTCGACAGACTGGGCAATTGTTTTTTTTTTTTTTGTGTGACTCGACATATGACAGCACCCCGCTTGATGTGAAGCCGAAATATAACAGATTCTATAACTGTGAGTAGCAATCACATCCACTATGCCGGCCTAGATGGAACCGGCAACTTACAAGCTGATCCCGAAACGTGACCAAATCACTTCTCGGTCTGTATACTTGTAAGTGGTGGTACTACCCCGGATCGGCAGACTGGGTACCACTGCCTTACCACTCTTTAACCATATTTAACCAATTAATTGACCATATTGTCTGCCTACCACTCTTAAATTAAATGTTTTTATTGTTAGGTCGTGGTGAATTTGGCGATGTACTTCTAGGCAAAATAGATTTGCAACAAATTAAAAGATTGCGGTCAAAGGAAACCCTCGACGATGTTACGTCGAAAATACGTCCAGTTCTAGTTAAGGCATTATCAACTAAAGATGAGGTACGTTTTTTTTATTGTGACTGGACATATGACAGCACCCCGCATGATGTTAAGCTGGAGTGTGGTCCATGAATAGATGCCACTGCTACTACAATTCAATAACTAAATAGGTTCCGATTAGGCCGGCATCTATTATGCTGGCTTAGTTGGAACCGGCAACTTTAAAGTTGATCCCTAAACGCAACTAAATCACTTCTTGGTCTGTATACAGTCTGTGGCCGGCATTGTGACGGCGACTGAGGCAGCCGTATACTGAATCGTGTTTTTTCTGTCGTCGGCGCTCTTGGACAGAGTATGTCAAAATATTTTGACATACTCTGTATATTTTTTTACATTTATATAATAAGCTACTAAAGTGCTTGTATCATAGAAACAGGACGACCAAAGTACATATATTAAAGAAATATTGGTACCGGTGAGTTGTTTTGAAGCCGTGCTCTCGGTTTGAGTGACTATTGTACCACCACCACACCACGGCCGCATATTGTTATTTGTTATTATCATTATTAATTCCCACAGGGATAGGCAGAGACAATGGAGCGCAATTTTCCACGATCCTGACATAACTGTCTCGCTTCCTTCACATCCACAATTCTCCGTGGCAAGTGGCGCTCCATCGTCTCTACCTATCCCTGTGGGAAAGGGGCGTGACAATTAGATTGATTGATTAATGAAAAACACATATTTTATGCGGCTTACTATCGCGTTTAATTGGTTAAAATTTTCCTTTTTTTTTATTATTTCGACGTTAGTAAAATCTAAACCAAAATAAACGCGATAGTAAGCCGCATATAATTTGTTTAATTTATCAATCAATGTTCGCGCAAAATCTAAGAAAATACCATGATTGATTGATTGATTGTTTTATAATGTATATCTATTTCATTTTAATTACAGAATCAATTAGCTGAATTCCGTCGCATCGTGGAAATGTTCTCTCGTATACGCAACGAGCGCGTCTGCCGTCTGATTGGTCTATGCAATGATGCAGAGCCACATTATTTGATAATTGAACACACTGATTGGGTAAGCTACTACTATTAGTGACTTAGTTGCGTTGCGGGATCGGCTTGAAGGTAGCCTGTTCCAGCTTAATACATAAATCTTTAAACTCTAAATGTAAGGAGTAAAGGCGACCGTGGTGTAGTGGCAGTGCAATGGTTACACAAACCGAGAGCAAGGGTTCAAAACCACTCCACCGGTACCAATGTTTATTTGATATATTTATAGTCCGCGTCACGTAAGTTGGCAAGATTTTAACGTAGTGGGGGAACGTTTGCCATGTACACTGGCCGTGCAATAAAAATGGGTCTCTTTAGATTCATAAAAAATAAAAATAGTAGTTTAAGTGAAAGTAGATTGACGAAAATTTTTTAAAATCTGATTTGAATGGATGCGTTAATCGAGGCAGACCCAGGAGGGTGTTCTCCGACCAAATCGGAGACATCCTCAAGAAAGCTAGGTTGCCTAGTGCCCATAATTATAGAGCTTGTATGAAGATAATTGTGAATGTGAAGGAAGCGAGGGAGTTGTGTCAGAATCGTGGCAGGTGGCCCTCCATTTTTCTGCCTATCCCTGTGGGGAAAAGGTGGGACAATTTAATTGATTGATTTTTGAGTTTATCGCGCACAGACAGACGCGGCGGGGGACTAATATGTAGTAAAACTATTAGTATGATACGAAAACCAGTGGTCAAATTTCATTGCACCGCAAGTGTACGCGGGAGCGAACGGAGCGTGGATTCCACGCGCGAGTCGATGATCGACTGGCCAGCCAATTGCCGCGCACGGAACTTTGGTACCTCATGCCCCGCGTCCCCAGCGTTCCTAAACACACCTAAAAACGACTTCTGCGCATCTGACGACTCTTGCCAACTTACGTGACGCGAACTATACTTTGGTTGTCCTGTTTCTATGATTCTACGTTTCTATTTTCTATGGTTTTATGTATATGTAATTTATACGAGGGCGGTTCATTAAGTACCCGTGTTTGAAGACAGAGGGCGTTCCTGAGTGAAGTTAGTGTTATCATCGTGTGCTGCCATCTATCAGACGGCGCTAATATAAAATTCAGACTGATTGATAGGTTAGTTTCGATTTGGGAGCCATTCGAGTCAGACGTGTTTCGTGATTTTCGTTAAGATGGAAAAAGAGCAGTATCGTTCGGTAATTCGCTTTATGTTTTTGGATGGGAAATAGTGCGAGGAGATAAAAGCAAAGTTGGATGCTGTTTATGGAGACACGTCGCCATCTATGACCACAGTTAGATATTGGTTTAACGAATTTAAACGTGGGCGAACATCCGTTTTTGATGAGGAGCGACCAGGACGCCCGGCAGACGTGGTTACCGAGGAAATCATTGAAAAAGTCCACGACATGATTCTCGCTGATCGACGAACGAAAGTCCGCGAAGTAGCTAAGGCCGTAGGTGTGTCGACCGGAACGGCAATTAATATTTTGCATGATAAGTTGGAGATGAAAAAATTGTCGGCCCGATGGGTGCCGCGATTGCTCACGCTGGACAACAAGCGGATGCGGCTGTTAACTTCAGAGCAGTGTTTAAGGCAATTTAAGCGAGATCCTAAGGACTTTTTGCGTCGAGTTGTCACCGTTGATGAAACCTGGATTCATCATTACACACTAGAAACTAAACAACAATCAAAACAATGGATTTCTCCCGGTGAATCTGCACCAAAGAAGGCGAAGACCGTCCCATCGGCCGGTAAGGTCATGGCGACGATTTTTTGGGATGCGAAGGGCGTCATCCTCATGGATTTTTTTAGAAAAAGGAAGAACGATCACTGGACTATACTACAGTGAGTTATTAGACCGCTTCGACAAAAAATTAAAGGAGACACGGCCACATTTGGCGAAAAAAAAGGTGTTGTTTCATCACGATAACGCACCAGCACATTCATCTGGTGTTGTCGCGACCAAACTGCATGAATTGCGTTATGAACCGCTGCCGCACCCCTCGTATTCACCCGATCTGGCTCCCTGCGACTTTTTCTTGTTCCCTAACATGAAAAAATGGCTCGCGGGAAAAAAATTTAGCTCAAACGAGGAAGTCATTGCCGGGACAGAGGCGTATTTCGGAGAGTTCGACAAATCCTATTTTTTGGAGGGGTTAAAAAAATGGCCGGAACGTTGGGAGAAGTGTATCTTACTAAAAGGGGACTATGTTGAAAAATAAAAGGCATTTTTTTGAAAAAAATCGTGTCTTCATTTCTAACACGGGTACTTATTGAACCGCCCTCGTATATTATATCTATTAACATTTCGTATTTAAAACTTATTATCTTTTCTTTCCCTTCCTGCACTAAAGAAATTATCGAATACATCTCTCAAAGGTTAACTGGTAGAAAATGCCTTAAGACATTAAATTCGCCTCCTGTAAACTTTTGTAGTTATTTATGTTCAATAAAGAATTCTATTATTATTCTTCGAGCGACCACACCCAACATTCGCTTCCAATTTAACAAAATTCTAATTGTGTCTACAGGGTGATCTGAAGCAGTTCCTCTCCTCAACACGTACAGCAGAAGAGCGCGAGGAGTACGTCAAGAGGATCGGCCCACGTGCCGCCACCCATATAGACACAACACAAAGTAACCCGGCACCAGCTCTTACAACTTTACATCAAACGCTATTAGCTTTGCAATTAGCCAAAGCCGGGGCTGCGCTCGCTTCATTGAGATTGACACATAGGTAAGTTTCTTTTATCTAGGGAGGCTACTACGTTGGCAGAAATAATTGCCAGCCTTCCTGCTTATGCGGAGCATTATTCCATATTAATGTAGGAGGGAAAAAAAGATCTCCCTGCTGCATGCTTGTCGCCTCAACTAGCCGTTAGGGACCTCATGTTGTAGCGTAAATACAATGTATTACTAATATCAATCAATCAATCAAATTGTCACGCCTTTTTCCCACAGGGATAGGCAGAGACAATGGAGTGCCACTTACCACGATCCTTACACAGCTCCCTTGCTTCCTTCACATCCACAATTCTCTTCATACAGGCTCTGTGGTTATGGGCACTAGGCAACCTAGCTTTTTTGAGGATGTCTCCTCTCCTGGGCCTGCCTTGTTTAACGCATCCATCCACATCAGATTTATAAATTCCTTTCGTCAATCTACTTTCACTCATCCTTTCCATGTGCCCAAACCATCGAAGCATTCCTTTGTCAATCCTTGTCACTACATCTTCTTTCAAATCACATCTATCACGCAGTGTGCTATTCCTTATTCTATCCGCTATCGTCACTCCACATACACTCCTTAACGACCGCATTTCTACAGCGTTAATTCTACTCTCATGCTTCTTCTGCCATACCCAACCTTCACTCCCATACATTAATGTAGGAACAAGCACCGCATTATGAACAGCCATCCGTGACTTTTGGGACATTATTTGGCTGTTCATTATACTATGGATGGCACCGTTCACTACGTTACCCTTTTGCACTCTTCTCTCAATATCTTCATCACACTTTCCATCCCTAGTAAACATACTTCCCAAGTAAACAAATTGTTTGACTTGTTCCACTTTCTTTCCGTCTATTACTAATACTTTGTCGATAATCCGTTTGCGAGATATTGGACACTCAATCCTATTTATTTGGCCAAGGAGTGGTCCAAGCGGCTGACGGAGAAGTCAAAAGGCTGTGTAGCGACCACAGTTACATGTTGGCAACACTAGAGGGCGTTGCAAAGATAGTCTCTGCGCCGAAGGATAGATGGCGTTGCATGTTTCGCTATCACAATGTGAGCGCAGATAGCAACTGCAACCAATGGCCACCGTGGTGTAGTGGCAGTGCAATGGCTACGTAAGCCGAGTGGCACGGGTTCGAAACCACGCACCGGTACCAATGTATCTTTGATATGTGTACTTTGGTTGACCTGTTTATATGATACAAGCACTTTAGTAGCTTAGTATAAAAATGTAAATATATTTTTTTATCCTTTCAGAGACATAGCTGCACGTAACTGCGTGATAACGTCAAAGCTGCAACTGAAATTGTCGTGTGCGGCTCTCTCGCGTGGTCCATACGCACACGAATATTATAAGTTACATGATCAGGTGAGAAGGGGTAGACAGCGGTACCGGAAATAGAGATAGGCAGTGGTGGATTTGGCTTTTTGGGATTATCTTCTAAATTGCCGGTTCCAACTAGGCCGGCATAGTGTATGTGATTGCTACTCACACTACTCACATACAGCAGTGACATCGATTCATGGACCACATTCCAGCTTAACATCAAGCGAGGTGCTGTCATATGTAATCACGATAAAAAAAATAACTGCAAGTACAGGCGTGGCCGAACTTTGTCACACCCTTCTCCCACAGGGATAGGCAGAGACAATTGTGCGCCACTTGCCACGATCCCGACACAACTCTCTCGCTTTCCTCACATCCATAATTCTCTTCATACGATACGTCCCTTTTAACCTTCGTAATTATAGTATTAACTAATTTTTTCCTCTTATAGGTTATACCACTACGTTGGTTACCATCTGAGGCGGTGTTGGAAGGCGATTATTCAACTAAATCTGACGTTTATATGTTCGCCGCTACCATTTGGGAGGTAATTATAACTTAAATATAGGCTCTGCTTATCCCTGTTTCCCATAGACGTATACGCCTACGTGTTTGACGACAGGCGTAGCCGATTGGTTGACACACCAGATAGTTACGTGTTCGATTCCCGGTCCCTATTTGTTTCATAGCTTTTATTTTCAATATTTAATAATTATAATAAATACTAGCTGTGCCCGCAGTTTCACTCGCGTAAAATTAGGTTTATAACCCAGTCATTAAAAAGAAGGAGGTTCTCAACACGACTCATATAAAAATGACAGACGGAAATAAAATAAATATAGAATAATTTTAAACAGCTGAAACTATAGTTAATTGGAAACTATAATAAAAATATTCTATTTAAAAAAAAACTATCCTATGTTACTTCTAGTACCTCCAAAAATATGTGTACAAACTTTCATGATGATCGGTTTAGTAGTTGTTGCGTAAAAACGTAACAAACAAACTCACATTCACATTTATAATAATAGTAGGATTGCAAATATTTGTTAATAAAAAAAGAGGCGGATATTTGCTTCAGGTCTGATTGTCAAAGAGTGGTAGGCAGTGGCAGGCATTTTCCGATGCGGGGCAGTACCACTACTTACAAGTATACAGACCGTGATTTAATTGCGTTTCGGTATCAGCTTGTAAGTTGCCGGTTCCAACTAGGCCGGGATAGTAGATGTGACTGCTACTGACAGTTATTGAATTAAAGTAGAAGTAACATCCGTGGTGTAGAGGCAGTGCAATAGCTACGTAAGCCGAATGGCACGCTTTCAAAACCACTCATCGGTACCAATGTATCTTTGATATATGTACTTTTGTTGCCCTGTTTCTATGATACAAGCACTTTAGTAGTTTAGCATAGAAATATACAAGTATATAGACCGTAAAGTGATTTGGTCACGTTTCAGGATCAGCTTGTAAGTTGCCGGTTCTATCTAGGCAGGCATAGTGGATGTGATTGCTACTCACAGTTATTGAATTGTAGTAGCTGTGACATTCATTCATGGACTACACTTCGGCTTAACATCAAGCGGGGTGCTGTCATATATCTAGTCACAATAAAAAATTTAAAAAATATGTATAATAAAAAATATATATTCATTCATGGACCGCATTCCGACTTAACATCAGGCGGGTGCTGTCATATGTCGAGTCACTTTCTAGTTACTGGGGCCTATAGTCTAAAGCTTAGTAACATCATCCATATTCTTTTCAGATATTCACAAAAGCTGAGCTTCCCTTTGCGAAATTGAATGATAACTCTGTCATGGAGCGCATTAAGGCTGGCTCCTTGGAGTGGGTTATGCCAGCCAACATGCCTAACAAAATAGCTGCCTTATTGGTAAGTAAACGACAGATCTTTGGCTTTGGCCGACTAGGGCAGCCGTGAAGACTCGGTTTTTTCAGTTGTCGGCACTCTTGGATCTCTTCTAGCTTACCATCAGGCGGGTCGAGGTCAGATGTAGAGTCAGAATTTAAAAAAAGATCCCTATCCCTATATTTCTTTGTGTTCTGGTTCGACGTATGACAGCATCTCGCCTGGTGTGTTAATTATTATTATTATTTTTTTTATTGTGACTCGACATATGACAGCACCCCGCTTGATGTTAAGCCAAAGTGTGGTCCATGAATGAATGTCACTGCTACTACAATTCAATAACTGTGAGTAGCAATCACATCCACTATGCCGGCCTAGATGGAACCGGCAACTTACAAGCTGATCCCGAAACGTGACCAAATCACTTCACGGTCTGTATACTTGTAAGTGGTGGTACTACCCCGGATCGGCAGACTGGGTACCACTGCCTACCACTCTTTGATAACCAGACCCGAAGCAAATATCCATCTCTTTTTTTTTATTAACAAATATTTGTAATATTTAATATAATTATTAAATATTACAAATAAAAGCTATGAAACAAATATTTGCTCCGACCGGGAATCGAACCCGGGACTTTACGCGCAACAAACCAATCTCTGACCGTTCGTCCACGCCTGTCGTCAAAAGTTGTGTTAATATGGTACTTTAATTCCAGAATAAATGTTGGAGCAAGTCCCCATCTGATCGTCCCTTATTCGATTCCGCACTTGAAGATATGACTGCGATATATCAAGAAATGTCAGACGCAACGAAATCGCAAGAGAATATAGATTCTAAAGATATAGAGTAGATATTCATGATTTAGTTTATGTTAAAAGGGTAGGTAGGTTGATTTGGAAAAGAATTTTTTTTTGTCTACTTGTTTGATAAAAATCAATGATATTAAATGATACGTCACCTTCACGAGTTTTACAGCCGGTTGTACCAAAAAAGTTTCAATTTACGGAATTTGGTTTTACTTTATACTTATTCTATTACGTTTACTATTACGAAATCGTGAATTGGGTTGGTAATAATTTTATATCGAAACTACCATTTATATATGTTTTTATCATTAGAAATAACAAAAGTATTATAGTACATAGAAACCCAAAATGAATGATGTCCTTTAGCTCTGTATAAAATATCCGTTAAACGTAAATGTAAAATGTGAAGTTAAAGAGTGGTGCGACCCATTTTTCTTTATTTCTTTTACTTATACGATACTTTTTACAAATTCGTTAATTATAATTTTTGGTACAACCGGCTTCGCAAATAATACGAGTTTGAACGATCAACCATGACTAGGCATACACACAAGTGTAAGTAGGACGGAATGATAGTTATTGAGAGCAAAAACGAGACAAATATATGTTGCTCTGCATCGCGACACTGAGTTCAGTATAAGCATAGTTTCAACGTGCCTTGTTTGGAGCGCCTATAACATATCTACTTCTTTTCTTAAATATCATTTTGCCTCAGTCGCCGTCACTATGCCGGTGAGAATTCTGAGAAAGTATTAGGACGAGTGAAAGTAGATTGACGAAAGAAATTTATAAATCTGATGTGGATGGATACATCAAACAATGTAGGCCCAGGAGAGTGTTTTTAGACCAAATCGGAGACATCCTCAAGAAAGCTAGGTTGCCTAGTGCCCATAACCATAGAGCTTGTATGAAAAGAATTGTGGATGTGAAGGAAGCAAGGGAGTTGTGTAGGGATCGTTGCAAGTGGGCTCCATTGTCTCTGCCTACCCCTGTGGGAAGTTTGATTGATTGATTGATATAGTGACTGGCATAGTGACAGCGAATGGGGCAACCATAAACTGACTCAGGTTAATCAGTCATCGACTTATAAGTAAGTAAAATTATGACAAAAAAGAATTAAAAAATTGTATGGTTTTTGCAGTTTTTAAAAATCCAAATCATCTGCCTACCCATATTTCTATTTAATTCTATTTATTTATACTCGAATATTTAATTAGTCAGTTACTATTAAGAAATTTCGACGCATTTACAATTTAGCTTTAAGTTTGTTTAGCTAGTTGTTAATAGCAAAAATGCTTCACATTTTGCGACTGCTATTCGCAGTTATTAGCTGTAGTAGCAGTCGTCTCCTGGCTAAATAAGGACTAGAAGGTTTGTTATTGTTAGTTTACTCTAATTATGTATCTATTAGGTATAAATAATATTAAGGTAATTCGTTCTCTTGTAGCCAAAACCAATCTGTATGGTTTATATACTTATAACAAAAATATAAATTGAGATGCCTTTTCCCACAGGGATAGGCAGAGACAATGGAGCGCTTGTCACGATCCTGACACAACTCTCTCGATTCCCTCACATCCACAATTCTCTTCATACAAGCTCTAAGTTTATCGGCACTAGGCAACCCAGCTTCTTTAGGATTGCTCTGATTTGGTTGAAAACACCGTCCTGGGTCTGCCTCGTTAACGCATCCATCCACATCAGATTTATGAATTCCTTTCGTCAATCTACTTTCACTGGTAATTTCCATGTACCCAAACCATCAGAGCATGCCTTTGTCAATCCTTGTCACTGCATCTTTCAAACTACATCTATAGTTAATTATGTGAACATTATTATTGATTGGCAAAGGAATGCTTCGATGGTTCGGGCGCATGGAAAGGATAAGTAAAAGTAGATGGATTCTTTAATCGAGGCAGACCCAGGAGGGTGTTCTTCGACCAAATCAGAGAAATCTAAAAAAACCTTAAGAAAGCTGGGTTGCTCATTACCGTAGAGCTAGTATGAAGAGAATTGTGGATGTGAAGGGAGCAAAGGAGTTGTGTCAAGATCGTTTCAAGAGGCTCTACATTGTCTCTGTCTATCCCTGAGGTAAAAAGGTGTAACAATTTTGATTGATTGAAAAAAAATATAATTGGTTTTGGCAATAGGAAGAACGATTTATATGTGTTTAATTTAAATTTAAAAAAAAAAACACGAAGCTACATTTCGCTGCCATTTTATGTGTATATATTTAATCAGAATTAATGATATTTAGAATAGAATGATTAAGATATTTTCGTCCAAAATTAATTGTTATTTTTCTTTATAAAATATTAAAAAAAAACAAATATGACGTCCTATTTCGTATATTTATATATATTTTAATGAATTTTGTAAGTTTTGAATACTCTTTTTTTTTAATATAGTAATTTTAAAATTAGTATTTTATGGATCTCTTAAGGGCTCTATGGCTGTCGGTTGAATTCTGAACTGGTATCTCTAATTTTACTAAATCAATTATCAGGCCGGCATAGTGACGGCGGCTGTGTTAACCGGGAACTGACTCGTCTTTTAGTTGTAGGCGCTCTTGGACCTCCTCTTCTTTTCTGCTTACCATCAAGAAAGACGAGGTCACAATAATTTTAAAAAAATGGAAGGACGGGCAACTAAGTTGTGGATGTGAAGGAAGTGTGGTTGGATTAGGATCGTTTGAAGTGGCGTTCCATTGTTTCTGCCTATCCCTTTTTTTGATTGTGGTTTGAAATATGACAGCACCCTGCCTGATGTTAAGCTGGAGTGTGGTCCATGAGTCGGCCGCATGCTACTGTAGTTAAATAACTACGAGAAGCAGTCACATCCACTATGCCGTGTTTTGGGCTGTGGTTTACTTAAATCCTGTAAGGTTATAAACTTCTATTAGCATTAAATCCTTTTAAACTTGTGTTTGCAATAAATCCAATTTTACTTTCATTATTAAAGGACATTTTTTTTTTTTTTTTTATTTTTTTTTTTTTTTATTGTGACTCGACATATGACAGCACCCAGCTTGATGTTAAGCCAAAGTGTGGTCCATGAATGAATGTCACTGCTACTACAATTCAATAACTGTGAGTAGCAATCACATCCACTATGCCGGCCTAGATGGAACCGGCAACTTACAAGCTGATCCCGAAACGTGACCAAATCACTTCACGGTCTGTATACTTGTAAGTGGTGGTACTACCCCGGATCGGCAGACTGGGTACCACTGCCTACCACTCTTTGATAACCAGACCCGAAGCAAATATCCATCTCTTTTTTTTTTATTAACAAATATTTGCAATATTTAATACTATTAAATATTACAAATAAAAGCTATGAAACAAATATTTGCTCCGACCGGGGATCGAACCCGGGACTTTACGCGCAACAAACCAGTCGCTAAACCGTTCGTCCACGCCTGTCGTCAAAAAACAATTATTATTTTGGCCTTTTATGTACTACTTTTGTAATGTCCAATGATGAAAAAATATATAAATTGTAGTTTCGATACTTGAATTGATAAAACTAATAACAATTTTGCTTTTAATTGCTGTGCAATTGAGTTATTTGGAAAATATGATATGGATTTTGTATCATCTGTCAATCAACGCCACATTTGTTCTGCTTTGAACTGTCATAATTATAGTTTGATCATTCCGCACACCTAAATTATCCAATTATATTGTAATCTGCGTACATCAAACTATTTTAAGATGCATATTAAATTGTTAATACAATTAAGCCCAAGTCCCCATACAAAATTAATGATGTCCTTTAAAAGTGTCTTTGTTTGTGGTAATAATGCCATTATGTGACTGATGAATGATAGGTAGGATTGACAAAATGGCGTGATTGATAATTTGACTGACAGTCTTGCAGGCCTAAATGTAAATTTTATAATGATACCAGACTAATGCATTTATTAGAGTTTTTTTTTTTTCAATAACTATTTTTTTAAATTAGTTTAAGCTTAATAATTTTAATGAAATAATTTATACATTTATACTATTTGTACTGATTACGTTAGGCGCTATGTATCTATGATACCATATTCCTCGTCCTGAGAAGCTACAAATCATGTTTAACCTTGAACTCTTCAAGCGATGCGTAAAGAAGCACCTTTGGCCGACATAGGGACGGTGACTGAGACAAACGTCAATTTTTTCACTTTTTTAGTCGCTGACACTCTTGGATCTCTCCTTGCTTACTATTAGACATGACGGATCCTTGAAGCGATGCGTCAAGAAGCACCTTTGGCCGGCATAGTGACGGCGACTAGGGCAACCGTGAAGACTCGGTTTTTGCAGTCGTCGGCACTCTTGGACCTCTTCTTACCTGCCATCAGGCAAGTCGAGGTCAGATGTAGTCACAATAAAAAAATATATAAAAGACGAGGTCAAATACCGAGCAAACCGTCTCATCTTACTGTTGCTTTAGTCGCTTACTATGCCGACCTTACAGTTTTTTTTGTTGGCCCAAATGTTTCTAAATGTTTATTTCAGTATTTATAGCTTCTCATGATAAAGACTTTAGCTCGTTTATTGCTATTTAAATGTAGTACAGGCGTGGTTAGCGTTTGGTTGTAAAGTCCCGGGTTCGATTCCCGGTCGGAAATATTTGTTTCATAGCTTTTATTTGTAATGATTAATAATTATATTAAAAATTGCAAATATTTGTTAATAAAATCAAAGAGGTGGATATTAGCTTCGGGTCTGGTATTACTTCCACTTACAAGTATACAGACCGTGAAGTGATTTGGTCGCGTTTCGGGACCAAATCAAATCATGGGGGTCGCTTGTAAGTTGCCGGTTCCAACTATGCCGGTATAGTGAATGTGATTGCTACTTACAGTTATTAAATTGCAGTGATATTTATTCATGAACCACACTTCAGCTTAACATCAAGCGGGGTGCTCATATGTTGAGTCACAATAAAAAAAAGTAGCAGTCACTTTCATTTATGGACCGCACTCCAGTTTAATTCAATGCCCTTTGGAGCAATAAAGAAATCTACTTGAATACTGTCCTAAGGCGACCGTCTTCAAGTAGATCACCACTTGTACCAATGTATCTTTGATACTTTGGTCGTCATGTGTCTTTGATAAAAGTACGTTTAGTGGCTATCTCAGTATATGTATTTATGGTTAATGTGCAATAGATTTAATTTTAGTTAATGTGCATGCTTATATTACCGACTGATTTTTTTATTTTACTTTTTTTATAAGTAGGTATATTTTTATACTTTTTTTTAGTATTTTTTTTATTTTGTATTTTTTTTTTATGAAATCAGTGTTTTAGTATTGTTTGTGACCGATTTTTTTAAACTTAAGTCTTTACAGTAGCTTATGGTGACCGTGGTGTAGTGGTACGAGCTATGGTCTCGCAAACCGAGAGTCCTCGGTTTAAAACCACTTGCCTGTACTAATGTATCTTTGATATATGTACTAGGTCATTTTGTTTCTATGATACAAGCACTTTAGTAGCTTGGATAAATGGTAAATAATACTTAGTTAAGACTTAAGTTTGCTATACCCAGCCATAAGATCTTTTAAATAAATATTTTTTTTTAAATAAATATAATAATTATAAAATGAATATTTTGATGTTTTATTCTTAATGTGCTTCATTGGTTAGCGCACTAGTCCTAGGTTCAATTCCCAGTCGAAGCAAAGATTTGTTTTACAAATCTTTTTATCTATTAGATGGAATATAAAAAAAAAACTGTTACTAACTATAAAAAGAGGGAAATTTTTGCTCCAGGTCTGGTTGCCTAATCCCGACCCCGAAACGCTACTAAGTCACTTTACAGTTTGTTTACTTTTAAGTGGTGGTACTACCTTGGATGTCTCAGTCTGGCGAGACTGAGACGCCCACCACTCTTTAGCAACCAACTATCATGCATCCTTCATATCCACAATTCTCTTCATACAGTCACTGCGGACTCCTGATTTTGTATTCCTTTACATACATCATCATCAGCCGGAAGACGTCTACTGCTGAACATAGACCTCCCTCTTGGAACACCATTTCGATGATAAGATGCCAGTTGCATCCACCGGTTACCCGTGACTTTCACTGTATTGCCAGTCCAACTAGTGGGAGGCCTACCTACGCTGCGTCTTCCGGTTCGTGGTATCCCTTTTATTCCTTACTTGTAAATAATCTACGGATTGCCGCCACTATGCCAGCCTGCTTTTCACGCTCCGCTTGAGGATCCAAAGTTATATCGTAGGGTAAACACGTGGACGGGTAAAGCTTGTCCGTTGTTCGACATTTTTGGAACGAAGTTCCTTATCGCGCGTTGCGAAAGGGGGCTAGACGGAAAAAATTAAGACCAAAAGTTGTAACGACACTTTTTAGGGTTCCGTAGTTAAAAACGGAACCCTTATAGATTCGTCTGTCTGTCTGTCCATCCGTCCTTATGTCACAGCCACTTTTTTCCGAAACTATAAGAGCTATACCATCGATGCAGTTTTTTCAAGACATTTAAATAAAATGGAATCCCAGACATATGTTTCCTACTTCAGTTACCACAAGCCAATTATTAATAAAATTAAGTCACTGATTAAGTTTATATTACATTATATTTGTTAATAATAATAAAATAAATATTATAATTTAAAAAAAAATACCATTCCTTCACTAAATAATCGAAAGGAACTTCGTTCCATCCGGGTTCGTTCCATCCATCCCTTGACACCTCTCAAGTTTTTTTGTATTGTGGCTCGACATATAACAGCACCCTATCTAATGTTAAGCTGGAGTGCAGTCCATGAATGGAGGCAACTCCTACTAGATAGTTGGAACCGGCAACTTTGAAACGTTACTAAGTTGTATTTTCTTAGATTTTGCGCAAACATTGATTAATGAATTAAACTTTTATACGGCTTATGCGGCGTTTATTTTGGTTTTGTTTCTACAATTTTTTTTATTATTCCGACGCTTTGCAGCTATTGTGGTCACAGAAAGATCAAAATAAACGTGATAGTAACCCGCATAAAATATGTTTTATTCGTTACTAAGTTACTTCACGGTCTTTTAAATTAAAAATTGTACACAAGATCGGCAGACTGGGAAAATGACCACCAAGTTTCTGCCGACCTTCACTATTGCTGTTTTGGTGTCAATATTATGCTTTTAACATACAAATTAAGAGGAGAGGCAAACTTTGTATATTTATTTTCAATGAATTTCGATATTGTGCGTACATAGGTTACATTCTACTAGACGCCGCTTAGAGCACGGCAGTAGTCGAGATCGACTGCTTCAAGCTAAAACAGGCGTTAGCACACCAAGCGTAAAGTTTTTTTTATTGTGACAAGACATCTGAGCTTTACCTGCCTGATGATAAGCAAGAGGAGGTCCAAGATTGACGAAGCCGCGCCGTGAACTGAGCCGGCGCTCAGTTCACGGCTGCCTCAGCCGCCGTCACTATGCTGGCCAAAGGTGCTTCTTTACGCAGCGCTTGAAGGATCCAAGGTTATAGGATGGACATGGGATGGTAAAGCATTCCATTTGTCGATTATTCTACAAAGTCCTTGCTAAGTTACTTTACGGTCTGTATACTTGTAAGTGGTGGTACTGCCCCAGATCGGCATACTGGGCATCACTGCCTACCACTCTTTAAAACGTGTCTAATGCGTGTCTTAATCTCATTTTAGTGGTGTTTTTTTTAAATTTCTATGCTAATCTATTAAAATGTATTATAGAAAGAGGACAACCAAAGTACATGTATCAGACTACATTGGTACCGGTGAGTGGTTTCGAACCGGTGCTCTCGGCTTGCGTAACAATTGCACTGCCACTACACCACGGTCGCCTATACATTATACTCGTATTTTACCTTTACATTTGAGGTCTAGCTAGTGGTCTGTGCAGTACGCATGACCATCGCGACGCCTTTGACCCCGCCGTGTGATGAATCCCTAATTTTATGATGAACATTAAGAATAATAATTTGTTTTTTTTATGAAGATCAAAGAATAAGTATTTACTGTTCTTTATTAAGAAACAGATAAAATTAAAAGTATATTAACTATAAGTATTAAACTATAAAATAAAATATTATCTAATGACGTCGCATCAGAGATAGTCACAAGAAGACAGGAAATATATTTTTTTAATTGTGACTTGACACATATGACCGCACCCCGCTTGATGTTAGGCTGAAGTGTGGTCCATGAATGAATGTCACTGTTACTACAATTCAATAACTGTGAGTAGCAATCACACCCACTATGCCGGCCTAGATGGAACCGGCAACTTACAAGCTGATCCCGAAACGTGACCAGATCACTTCACGGTCTGTATACTTGTAAGTGGTGGTGCTAACCCGGATTGGCAGACTAGTACGGTGAGCAAGCGTTATAAGTACCAGCTAGGCAAGCTGCCTAGTCCCTAGCGCTTGATGGATGTCTCTAATTTCGTCAGAAAACACCCTCCTGAGTCTGTCTTGTTTAACGCATCCATCCACATCAGATTTATAAATTCCTTATGTCAATCTACTTTCACTCATCTTTTCCATGTGTCCAAACCATCGAAGCATTTCTTTGTCAATCCTTGTCACTGACTACATCTTTCAAACCACATCTATCGCGCACTGTGCTATTCCTTATTATATCCGTTATCGTCACTCCACATACGCTCTTTAATAACCGCATTTCTACAGTTCAAAAGATGTAGTCAGTTATTCTACTCTCAACCAAATAAGAGAGAAAATATCTATTTTCTATATATCATCCGTAGGGCTCTTGTCACTGTTGGAGTACCTGCAATATTAGAACCCTCTGTTATTGCGCCGAGCGACGGCAAGAGACATGACAGCATGACCAATCGGCTGTGAAAACTTGGCAGGTCTCTGGTGTGGGATGCAACTTGTGTAGACACATTAGCCCCATCTTACATCCAGGCGACCTTTTGCGGCGATTTTTTTAATTTATTTTTTATTGTGACTCGACATATGACAGCACCCCGCTTGATGTTAGGCTGGAGTGTGGTCCATGAATGGATATCACTGCCACTACAATTTCAGCTGAGAACCTCAAGCTGCCCAAATACGCCAACCTACTGGTTACGAATTTGCGACGATAGGCCCTTGGGGACCTTCAGCCAAGCGCCTGGCCATGTAGTTGTGCAAACGGCTAATTGAGAAGTCTGGAGACAGGAAGGCTGGCAATTATTTCTGCCAACGTATTAGCCTTGCTATACAAAGGGGAAATGTTGCCAGTCTCCTTAGAACTATCTCTGATGCGACGTCATTAGATGATATTTTATGTTTATTGTTTAATTATAAATTTATGTTTTATATTTTTTTTTATATTAATTTTACATTTCTATACTAAGCTACTAAAGTGCTTGTATCATAGAAACAGGACAACCAAAGTACATATATTAAAGATACATTGGTACCGGTAGGTGGTCTCGAACTCGTGCCCTCCAGTTTGTGTAACCATTGCACTGCCACTACACCACGGTCGCCTTAGTTAATATACTTGTAGGTTTCTAGTTGTAGGTATGTATCTACATGTATTTATGTATCTTTCAAATTTTAGGCTGCATGCCAAGTAGTAGCAAACAATGAATTTAGTTGGGAACAAGTCCAAAACGCTGTGAATATATGACACTGTTGGGATGTGAGGTATTTTATATTTCACTACTCGTTTATGACACTTACTATTTTCATTGTGGCTCTATATATGACAGTATCCTGCGTGATGTTAGGCTGGAGGACATTTCTATACTACACGTGCTTGTATCATAGACACAGAATGATCTAAGTATATATATATACTGTGTTTTTTCTTAATTGGCAACGTGTCTTAAACGTGTAGTAGCCAGATACGTATAGAGAGATATAGGCTGTGGTACCCAGTCTGCCGATCCGGGGTAGTATCACCACTTACAAGTATTACGATCGTGAAGTGATTTGCTCGCGTTTCAGGATCAGCTTGTAAGTTTTCGGTGTTATCTAGGCCGGTATAGTAGATGTGACTGCTACTTAGTTAATTGACTGTAGTAGCAGTTGCCTCCATTCGCTTCGAGTTGAGCCGAGGAGGATCGAGGATGAGTTGCTGTCGAGCCACACAAGGATCCACGGGTAGATACTGTGGAAAGTACTTCGGCTAGGCAGAGTGGCTGCCTACCCCTGGATGCGTTTAGAAATGGATGACTTAAGCCCTGATGATAAATGTTATTTTTTTACATTTCTGGACCAAGCTGCTAACGTGCTTGCTTGTATCATAGAAACAGGACGACCTAAGTACATATATCAAAGATACACTTGTACCGGTGAGTGATTTTAAACCCGTGCTCTTGGTTTACTAAACTATTGCACTGCCACTACACCACGGTCGCCTTAAACCATGTTCTAGCACTTCAAAACCATTTATATCTACCAATGTATCTTTGATATGTATACTCATATATGTTAATATATTGTGATGTTAGTGATGTTAAAATACGTTTGACACACTTGCATAGAAATTCTTAGATATTATTACCTTACTAGCTGTCCTCGCGACTGCGTCCGCGTAAAATGACAATTAATTAATTAAAATGACAAAAAAAGACGATTAAATTACGTAACTAATAGAATATATTTTAAAGTAGTTTTAAAAAGAATATATGTTAAAGTACTTCTGCGTAAATTATATTTTCAGTTTTATTTTCTTGTGCGCAAAACTCGCAGCCGCTTTGCAGCAGCAGTCTGCCGAGAACACTGAGTCCTTTTTCTAGGCAATTACAGTGACGAAAAAAGAACGAAGGAAATGAAAACTTAACCAAACTAACTGTATGCTTAAACTAAAACCTAACCTAATAAGGATTGTAAAACCTAACCTTGAAAGAATGTAGATGACACCTACAGGTATTATTTACAACAAAACAAAAAAAGTTTTATTGTGAAAATATTAGAAACAAAATACTATACTTAAAACAAACACTACCTACTATAGAGAAAACTACTACAGAATGAAATTGTATAAAAAAGGATTTTGCACGATGATATTATATCGTAAAAACAAATTAACGCTGCATTAAACTGATCAGTAGGGAGCCGACCGCATAGTATGCTTGTCTGTCTATAAATGACGCGCCCCTCCACTTTATTAGTTTATTTAAATGTGTGAATGCAAATATTACTAACTATACTATTAAACTTCATCACGTTCGTTCCTCCTTTGTGTCTAACCAGCAACTGAATAACCAATCACTGCACTTTCGGTGTGTTTTATCCATATTTTATATTTGCTCGTATGCGTAAATGCAGTGGAGGGGCGCGTCATTTCGGCTTAGACAGACTATACCTCGTAGAGCTACACCCCCCCTCCGCCTCGACCGCAAGCACCGCCTCTTCTCGCCCGCCGGTTAGCGCTCATCATGCGACGCGTGTGAATTTTGTTTCAGAGTTATTTTAAAATTGTATTATCTTATAAGATGTTTATTGAAATTAGGTGATGTCAATGACAATTTTGTTCACAGTTTAATACTCTTAATTAATAACACATTTATTTCGATAAAGAATAATTTATTATGATGTTAATATAACTCTGACAAATAATTTGTAATAATGCATTAATTTAGACCAGATTTGACTATCACAAAAACGGTTATTGTGAGTTAATCTTAAAAGATAGACATATACGGTCGCAGACATTTTTTTAGATAATTTAAAGAGGAATAATTCTTTCATACATATTTTTTGGGTATCTCGAACGGTTTTCGCAGTGCACGCAACGGAAACACTCAAAGACGAATAATATTCCCCGTTTTTTACACATTTTCGACTGTTTCTTCGCTTCTATAAGTCGCAACGTAATGTTTTATAGCCTAAAGCCTTCCTCGATAATTGATCTATCCAACACAAAAAGTTTTTTTAAATTCGAACCAGTAGTTCCTGAGATTAGCGCGTTTAAACAAACAAACAAACAAACAAACAAACAAACAAACAAACAAACAAACAAACAAACAAACTCTTCCGCTTTATTATATTAGTATAGATTGTCGTTTGTTTTATCTTACATTTTCATATATATTTAGGTTATCTTGTGTCTGTGATACAAGCCAAGTATGGAAATGTAAGTAAAACCAAACGACAATAAGGTAATATCTAAGAATGTCTATGCAAGTGTGTCAAACGTATTTTAACATCACCATGGTACGTAAAATAAATATAAGGTCGAATTAGTACATGCTGTGAATAAATGAAGTTATATGTCTATATAAACGATCGCTAAAATAACAATGACGACGAAAGTGATTGAAAATGAAGGTGATAACACGTTTCGATATTAAAGTAAAGAATAATAACAATTAAAAAAAAAACAATAACAATTTTAGTGCTGTGATTTTTTTTTGCGTTTTTTAAGTTTTTTTTACATTTATTTTGTGTAATGAATTAAACAAATTTTATCGCGTTTATTTTGGTTATTGATTTTTTTTCGTCGGTTTAATATTTTATTGTTTTTATTGTTCTGACGTTTTGATAGATAGCTTTGCAGCTACCGTGGTCAGCTACCCGCATAAAATGTGTTTAATTCATTAAACAATGTTCGCGCAAAATCTAAGATTGTTTTTGTTTAGTTAGAAAGATTTCGTTTCTATTTAAAACATTAAAATGTTTTTTTTAGGGTTTTTTTTATTGTGGCTCGACATATGACAGTACTCTGCTTGATGTTACGCTGGAGTGCGTTTCATGAGTTGAGTTTAAGAGTGGTAGGCAGTGGTGCCCAGTCTGCCGTACCGGGGTAGTACCACCACTTACAAGTATACAGACCGTGAAGTGATTTGGTCATGTTTCGGGATCAGCTTGTAAGTTGCCGGTTCCATCTAGGCCGGCATAGTGGATGTGATTCCTACTCACAGTTATTAAATTGTGGTAGCAGTGATATTAATTCATGGACCACACTTCGGCTTAACATCAAGCGGGGTGCTGTCATATGTCGAGCCACAATAAAAAATAATAAAAAATGAATGGAGGCGAATGTTAGCTCAGTTAAATAGCTGCAAAGATTAGTTCAGTCGGGCTAGTTGGATCAGCAACTTTGCAATAGCAGCTGATCCCGAAACGCGACTAAGTCACTATACGTTGTGTATACTCAAATGTGGTGGTGCTACACTTTTTAATTTGTTTTTAATTTAATGAATGCCCACTTAATTAAATTAAATTTTAATTCAATGAAACTATTTAATTAAAATTAAAATATAATGTCGTTGATCATATTCAATTTATATTTTAAAATTAGATTTTGAAATATTGTGTTAATTAAAATTAAATTTATATTTTATCATTTAAATTGTATTTATAGTATTTAAGAGTGGTAGGCAGACATGGTGGTCATTTTTTCAGTCTGCCAGTTCGGGATAGTACCACTACTTGCAAGTGTATTCAGTCTCTGAATCCACTTGAAAGTTGCCGGTTAAAACTAGGCTCTGTATTCTTTATTTAAGCATTCTTGACTCACTCATGCAAGCACTCATGATCAAACTATAATTATGACAGTTTAAACAAATATGGTGTTGAATGACAGACGATACAAAATCCATATCATATTTTCCAAATAACTCAATTGCACAGCAATTAAAGGCTAAATTGTTATTAGTTTTATCAATGCAAGTATCGAAACTACCATTTATATAATTTTTCATCATTGGACATTACAAAAGTAATACATAAAAGCCCAAAATGATGTCCTTTGTGATTAGATCTCAAGTAACTAAAATAAACTTGAATTACAGGAACAATTGGCTGTGATCCTAGTATGTATTGGGGTTTCATTGGCGGAGCCGCCAGCAGCACCATACCAGCCAAGTGGATGGAGACCAAACGGACCTGCATTCGAGTTACCACAGAAACTTGATGCACAGGTAAATTCACTAGTCTAGTTCCTTCTTGATGTCCTAGATTCGACTCATTTTAACGCTGACTAGCCCGAATTAGGCTTGATCGAAATTAAAAAACATCGACGAAAATTAAAAATACAAGTGATTTAAAAACATCGACAATCGAAAGAAAACAATCGGTTGTTCGATTAATCGATTTCGATGTTACAACACTACACGTTAAGCGAACGCTCGGCCGAGCTACGGGGTAGGCGGAGTGGGGTGTTAGATTTTATTTTCGTTCTCGAATTTTTTGATTCGGTCGCCGCGCTCAAAGCTTGCGGTTAAAACTATGCAATAGCTTGAAAATTAAACCTTTTTTATCTTCACAGAACAATCAACAACAATCATATTTACCACCACTAGAACCGAGAAATCCCCAAAAACAGTATGGAGTTCCTGAAGATGACACTGTCACAGTCCAAGGCTTGCCCGTCAAGGAGGAGGTCCCAATCTTCTTGATATCACCCATCAATGGACAGCAATATGTTGGGCCAAACTTCAATGCTGATATTAATAATTTGATTCAGCGGCTTAAACAGTCACAGGTAAGATATTTTCGGCAAAAACTCTCTGATGATGGAAAACCAGTATTTAACTAAATTTAAAATGTATTTATTATATTATAACGATTATAATAACCATATAAAAAAATCAAATATAAATTTAATTAAATGGGTAGTGTGAATGCAATGGTCAAGCAAACCGTAAGCACCACAGAAAAGGGATGAATAACCCTTTTTCTTTTTTTCGTGGTTAGTACGGGTTCGAAACCGGCACCCATGTATCTTTGATATATGTACTTTGATTGTCCTGTTTTTATGATACGAGCACTTAAGAAGCTAATTATAGAAACGTAAAAAATCTAGAAGTTCAAATAAATCTATATTTATGTTTAGTTAAAACAATAGTTATAGTAAATGTAGGTAAAAAATCACTAAAAATCTATTTTTTTAATTTTAAATATGTATATTGAACAGTTTCAGACCCAGCAAGAATTATTCAATAAACTAGAGCAAGAGTTATATGCTACTCAGAATCAACAGAAAACCCCGAACCAACCGGAGCCTAGACAATTCGGTTACCAACCAGCCGACCCTACAAACGAACCCACAACATTCGCCACCACCCAAGACGACTCAGTAGAAACAGCAACAGAATCTTTAAAGAACGCACCTGAAACAAGACCAGAAGGAAAACAAAAAGAAAATATCCTGTCAGTTGAAATCACGAAAGAAAATCTAAGAGAACTGCCTATTATATTTTTGGGACCAATTGCTCAGAATGGACAAGCAAATCAACAATTTGCTAGATTCAGTTTACCTCAAAGAGCTCCTAATTTTGGTTATGATGGCCCAGCACATTTGGCTGGACTCCAATCAATTTTATCTCAAAGACTAGTTCAACAAGAAGCGATTACTAAACCAGATGTAGTTGATGACAGTTTAGTAGAACAAATAATGCCAACAGAACAAAAACCTGTTATACCACGTAACGCATACAATCCTGTTCAACCTGTTTTAGTACAATATCAGCCACAGTTCCAACCAGGGCAAATACCCCAAGAAATACAAATTCCTCAAGCATTCATTAATCAACAACAACAATTTCTTAACCCACAGGATCTTAATCAACAATATCCTTTAAATCCCCAAATTCAAATTCAACAATTCCAACAGCAAAATTTACAACCTTTGTTAAACCAGCAACAATACGATCAACAATTGTTGGCAAATCCTCAACAATATCCACAGAATCAACAATTCATTCCACAATATGTTGATAATCAAGGACAATATTATCAAAATCAAGTTGCTCAAGATCAATTAATTCCACAATATGTCAATAATCAAGGGCAATATTATCAAAATCAAATTGCTCAAGATCAAAGCCCTAATGCTCTACAAAGTGGTTTAGAATTTGAACAAGAAGGTAACGACATCGAAGACAAGGAGGAGTCTGAAGAAACTGATCCTGCAGCTACAGCAACTGCTACTGCTTTTGGTACAAGGTATGTATTAATTCATAGAAGAAAAAAGACTGTGACGGTGAAAAATTAAAACAATAACAAAGAGTGGTAGGTAGTGGTCTGTCGATCCGGGGCAGTACCACCACTTACAAGTATACAGACCGTAAAGTGATTTGGCTAACTTAATTACTAAAAGATGCAGTTTCATCCACTATGCCGGTCTAGTTGGAATGGCAACTAACAAGCTGAACCCAAAACTTGAGACAAGTATATAGACCGTAAGGTGAGGGTCTGTATACTTGTAAATGGTGGTTCTACCCCAATTTAGAAGACTAGGTACTCAGAGAACTGCTTAACCCTCTGATTACCAGACCCAGAGCAAAATATCTGTACCTCATCATCATCACCATTATCAATTTAACGCCTTAATGCTCAGAGTGAATTAAGCTAAGGAAATTAAGACAAGGAAGCGCTACTTTCCACGATCCTAACACAACTCGCTTGCTTCACTCACATCCACAATTCTCTTCATCCGCACCCAATATAAGTTGAAATAAAATAATTTTTAGGACATCACCTCGAGTGTATGCTCAGTATGGAGTACCAGTAAGCAGACCAACTCCTACCGATGTACAGGAACCAGTAACAGAAGCTATGGTAAGTCTCATAGGGTTTGTCTCAAGGCGACCGTTGTGTAGTGGCAGTGCAAACCGAGAGCACTTGCCAGTACCAATGTATCTTTGATATATGTACTTTGTCCTGTTTTTATGATACAAGCTCTTTAGTAGATTAGCATAGAAATGTTAATTTAAAAAAAATCAAAGAAGTCTCTAAATTTATTTCTATGGGTCATGAAATGGTAGGTTGAACCTCAAAAAATAGCAATTGGATATGTTTAGTTATTTCTAAATAATATTAAATAAATTGTGAAGATGTTTGTTATTTTTTTGTTTGGCCGGCATTGTAACGGCGACTGACAAAACCGTAAGCTTAATTAGTTTTCAGTCGTCGGTGCTTTTGGAATTCTCCTTGCCAAACTTTTTTTTATTGTGACACGACATCTGACCTCGACTCGCCTGATGACAAGCCGTGAACTAACCCAGTTTTATTCAGTCGTCGTCACTATGCCGGCCAAAGGTGCTTCTTCACGCATCGCTTGAAGGAACCAAGGTCATAGGATGGAGAAAACACATGGGCTGGCAAAGCATGCCACTTGTCGATTGTTCTACAAAGAAAAGACGCACCGAACTTTTTAGTTCGACTACCGATTCGATCGATAGATAGAATGCGGATGCTTTCCCCTGTGCGGGAATTACGGGTTGTGAAAGGACTAGGTAGGAACAAGGTTAAAGAGCTCCTCAGAACATTCTCCGTGGTATAGGCGATAGAGGACGCACAAAGCCGCCATGTCTCTGCAAGTCGAGGTCTGATGACGAGTCTTACTAGTATAAAAACGTCACAGAGACATGGCGGTTCTTTGCGCACTTTATTGCTAATACCACATAGAATGTTCTTAGGAGCTCTGTAACCTTATTCATACGTCAACTTTTTACTCTTGTGATACCACTCGCAAAGTCGAGTAAAAATAGTTTTTATTGTTTTTTTTTCTAGGATGCAACTGAGGAACCCGAAGATCCTGAAGGGCCAGTTGTCGCGACAGCAAATGCGTTCGCTAGGGGTGGAAGAAGGAAGAGTGCTAAATTAAGGTAAGTTCGGTAGTTAAGGGTGGTAAGCAGACGATTTAGGGTAGTATTTATGTAAGTATATACTTATTTATAAATTTACTATATACTTATTTAGGGGTAATTGGATGAGGTTTGAAAGAGGATGTAGTGACAAGGATTGACAAAGGAGTGCTTTGATGGTTTAAGCACATGGAAAGGATGAGTAGTGGTAGATTGATGAACAGGTCGTCAGATGTCGAGCCATAACAAAAAAAAAAATTGACGTGCTTTTATTACCCTGCATTACCTCCCCTTCGCCTGCGTGCACCGTAGTACGATAAGTTATGTATATTTCTTATTAAGTATAGTTTTTTTTTTCATTTCAGGGTTCGTCGTCTCCGTCCTGTCTTCACTTTGGACAAATCTGGTCATCTAGTTTTATTGAATAACCAATAAAATTATTATCCATTAATATTTATTTCGAAAGCATTAGAAACAATTACTTTAAATACAACAAGAAAAACACAAATAAAACAAATAATAAGATTTAGATGTTTAATTTTTTAGTATCCTTATATAGTTACCGTGGTTTGTGTGGTAATGCATTTAAGAATTAATCTTATTGATCTTCCGCTCAATATTTAAATTGATTCGTCAATACGATTGTCAATTCGTGATCCTACTATTATTATAAATGTGAATGTGAGTTTGTTTGTTACGTTTTCACGCAACAACTACTTAACTGATCATCATGAAACTTTAAACACATATTTTTGGAGGTACTAGAAGTAATATAGGACACTTTTAGTAAAAAATTTGACTATAGTTTCAGCTGTTTGAAATATTTCTATATTTATCTTTATTTTCGTCTCACATTTTTATGAGTTATCGAGTTATAAATACAAAAAAGGCATATACAGTTGAATTGAGAACCTCCTCCTTTGTTACGACTGTGTTATAAACCTAATTTTACGCAGGTGAAACCGCGGGCACAGCCTTAATAAAAAAGAGGCAGATATTTACTTCGGCTCTGGTTGTCAAAGAGTGGTAGGCAGTGGTGCCCAGTCTGCCGAACCGGGGTAAAACCACTACTTACAAGTATACAGACCGTGAAGTGACTTGATCACGTTTCTGGTTCAGCTTGTAAGTTGCCGGTTTCAACTAGGCCGGCATGACTGCTACTACAGTTATTGAACTCTAAGTAACAGCCACGTCAACATCAGGCGGGTGCTGTCATATGTCGAGTCACAATAAAATAATAAAGAACCGTTCTCCAGCTTAACATTATATGGGGTGCTGTCAAACAAAAACAATTTGAACAATGAAATAACAATTTTAATAGTTATACCACATTAATTGTACCACATCAACGCAGCAGTTCCATACAACAAAAAGGACAATAAAATAACTGATATTGCACCTCCAATAACGTTAGAATTTTCCAAACAAAACCTCATAGGGGGTAATGTACTAAATGTAAATCTAGGAGATACGATTTCTTCAGAATAATTAGAGTCTTTGACATCTCCTGAACCACTTTTCAATCTTGTAAGAGATACAGTAGTGTCTAATTTTTTTTTAGTTAGGAAAATTTCTTTATCCTTTACAGTGTCAGACTTTTTAATGTTATCTATCAAAATACATTGCACGCCTATCTCTTGTGGCACAACTTCATAAACACTTTTAGCGTTTTCAATATCATATTCTTCATTAAATTTGTGTGTGTGTATTGTACTATTTCTAATTTCGTTTAACACCCTACCAGAGATGGTATCTTCTAATTTCACAACTGCTCTATCTATTACATTAACAATACTATCCCACAATTCGGGGCTTAATTTACTTTTTGTTTCACTTTTTTCTATGTCTATAAAATCCTTTTCGTCTGGAATGAGCAAACTCTTGCCAAAATTCTGTTTCAGTTCCACAACACAGTGTTTGTCTAGAACACTCTGTTCTTTATTTTCATGGTCATATAGAACTTTAACTTTTTGTGTATTGATGACAAAAGTTTTTGGTAATTTCACTGACACTTCAGCATTACAAGCTACGTGTTCTTGAATACATTCGTATAAATTGTGATTTGGAGTAAACAAATGGTTTGATTGGTCTAAATTTACTAATGTGTGTGTACTGCATTGAAACGAATTGGATTGTGATATTATTTTTCCTCTACCGTTAATAGAACTCCGTTTAAGATAGTTATGTATTTGATCTTCTTCATAATTTATGTCACCTATATTAAAATCATCATATACTGCCTTTTTATTTAAATATTTATTTTTATCAACATTCCTATTATCCTCATTATTATTTATTCGATTATTATTTATTTTAATATCGACAACACTATCATTAATTCTTAATTGGTTTAAATTTGGATTATAAACGGAGTTTTGTTCCTTGGACATTATAATGTATCTTCTTACATATTTATTCTACTTTTTCATACCTGGAATTCAAATACAAATTATTATTAAGCTGTAGGCATGATAATCAATACTACTAGCACAAACCATTGATGTCTCGTCAACTTGCATTTACGAATTGCATTTTCATCGAAACAATAGCACACTCAATGGTACCTAAATAAAATTATCAAATAAAAACTGTATCAAAATGCAATAAGATAAAGCGACGTCCAAGCGTCGTGCCAAAGACACTGGCGTTTTATTAATTGTAATCTCGACTGCCCTGAGAGTGGCCCATGAGCGTCGACGACTGGGGAGCCACACCCTGCCATCCAGTGCTTTCTCACGCTTCGCCTAAAGGAAAGGAAAATCACGTCAGTGGTCCAAGCTACCCAATTATCGACCGTGTAAGAGTATGGCGAAGTTGTTCGTTCGGATATTAATTCTGTCGTCAGTAGTCACTATAACCTCGTTCTACCTATTTGGTTACTTAAATACGTCAGTTAATGAGGAACAATTAGGCAATAAAAATGAGCTTACTATTTGTCTTTGTCAACCCATTGGCTGTCAATTTTTAGCACGCAATTATTAGAACCCGTCACCTCGCACGAGGTGTATGTGGATGTTTATTCTGCCTATTTTGTTGTTTAGGAAATAAAACGTTATTTATTTTACGTAAAATTATATTGTCAATAATTTTAAAATTAAAAACCTAATTCAGAAATAATCATATCATCTAAATTAAGTAGTTTTAAAGGAACTAATGTTACTACGTTTGAAGAATTAATTGGAAGGAATGCATAAATTATTAAAGAAATAATAGGTATTAAAAGTAATAATGATAAAACTATTAAAGTAAAACGTTTTTTATGAAATGATTTCCTTTTAACTCCTTCATTATTTTCTCTTGTTGATACATAATTAACATCAGTTGTAACCAAATTTAAAGTAGATGTCTTAAGTGTTTTCGATTCATCGTGCATTTTTATACCAACGGATTGCTCTTGTCTATCAAAAATATTTGGAGCTTTATTAGTATTATTATAAAGAATATCTAAAGGTTTACTATTTTTTACAGCTTCAGTTTCAGTACTGTCGTTGCCCTTTACAAGATCCTCTTTACTTCTAAATAAATCAGTAACATGTAATAAAAGTTCGCTTTCCATTATATTGTAAGATGCCTTTTTATCATGTTCCTCAGGTATTTTGATTTTTGTCATTCTAACATCTTCATTTTTTACATAATAATATTGTATTGAAGATGATGTAGTTGTTGTACTCTTAAAATTGCTTAATTGTGAATTATCATTTTTATTTGTACCCTTTTCAGTTATAAACTTATTAGTTATTATTGATAGTTGCTTTATTACAGAACGAAGACAAGCAATAATTTGCCTGATTTCACACTGTGGAACTGAAATTGCAGCTTTTGAATTACAACGTTCTACATTAGCTCTTTCACATTTGTCTTCAGGTGACATTGGATATATCTTTTTTAACTTTATATCTTCAGAAGATTCATTTTTATCTATTATTGCGCTAAGCATTTCACTTTTCATACTACCTTTATTTGATTTATACTCAAAAGTTTGGGTATAAATAGCCCCGCACGACACATTTCCAACTTTTATTGAACTGAGCATTTCACTTTTCATATCAGTTCTGTTTTCAATGGTTTCACTGTAAATAAAACTTGTTTTAACACCCTTTGACACTTTTTCATTAGGTATAGGATGTACATCAATGTTAACATCCAATGTAATATCTTGAATATCAGAATTAAAATAATTAAATATACTGCTAAGATGTTTTAAAGCAATTCTTTTAGATTCATTAGCAATATGTTTATTTGAAGCTGTACTTTGTTTTATGCTCTTACAATTATTTGCCTTTAAACATTTAACAACCCTTTTACGTTTAGGTTTTTTTATTTTACTGGAGAGAGTTTTAACGCCAATATCGAATGTTTTAGGTCTTTCACAAGAGCTTGTGTGGTTAGCATATGTATTATTATTATATGCATGAAAAACCGTTACACTTTTATTTCTTTCCTTCCCACTTCCCACTATATTTGTTAAAGGTTTTACATCTATCTCTGAAGGGAACTGAAATAAACTTTTCAGTAATACTGAAATGCTATTTTGCGCGTTTAAATTTTCATTTTGAGTTTGAATTTTTTTACAATGTGATTTATTTATATGTTTTAAATCAATATCTTTGCACACAGCAGCAACGATGTCACAAAATTTTGGCTTATTTCTATAATATGCATTATAATATCTGTTTATTTTGCGTGGGTCTGATTTTGAGTGTTTATTAATGCCATAATCTCTTGGCATGCTTAGTGTTGATATTAGACGTAATTTCCTGTAGATTAATGGAACTGTCTGTCGAAAATAAGGTTTTATAATAAGCCCAGACCACGAATGCCTACTGTTTATTGTAACAATACTTGTAGAGCGTTTTTCTTTTAGCAATTTATCTTTATAATAGGCTGAGAATAAATTAATTGTTTTGAGGCATACTTTAAGTTTTTGTTTACTTAATTTGTTTAATATTTCTTGTAGATTATTAAATAATTGCTTATCTGGTTCTTCACGATTTAATTTTGTTCTTCGATCAAGTTTTTCTTTACATTGTTCAATCGTTTTTCGAGCTGCTTTGAATTTTTTGTATTCATGCAGATTATATTTCCGATTATCTTTAACAAGTCTTCTTAAAATACATCTATCAGTTTCTATACTGGCTTCTTTACAAAGGCTTCTACCAATATAAGATTTACTTTGGGAATATTTCTTGCTTAAATCAGCGCGCTTTAGATTTTCTACTTCATTCTGGTCTAAATCTGACTTACCCTCTGCTCTATTACAATCTAAATAGCATTCTGCTATTTCATTTATAAAATTATTTGTTTTCTCACCTCGCAAATCTTGTAGCAGTATTTCCTTTGAAGGTGTTTTTTGAGTATTACAATTTGAATAGTGTTCTGGTGATATATGTGTTATTTGGTATTCATTTGTTAGATTTTTTGGTCTATAATAATTCTTTGAAACTTTATTTAACATCTTACAATCTATATCTTTTTCTGAAATTCCCTTTTTAAAGATTTTTGTTCTATTATAATCTAGGCTTTTGTTTGTAGAATTATATTGGTTATTACAATTAAAATTACGTTCCCCTGTAGGCGTTGCCGTTGAATTGTAATGTATACGGGGTTCACAGTATTCTGTCTTTTCTTCATTATTAATTTTTGGTGAATTACAATCTGTATGGCGTTCGGGTGTTTTCTTTAAAATGGTTTTTGGTCTGACTTCTAAATACCAAACGTTTTTAGAATTGTTTGAGGCATTACAAACTTGTGTATCATTTATGGTCTTTGGTGTAATAGTTTTAGTTTTTTGATTGTATCCTAGTTGTCGTAAATTATATTCTGTATGGGGTTGAGGTATTTCTTTCGTAATAATTTTTAGTTTATTGCTATCTAAATAGTATTCAGTTGTCTCAATTGTTAGATTTTTTGAGCCATTATAAGCTGAATGATATCCAGACATTTCCTTTTTTCCATTCCGCAGTACAATATTTTCTATGTTGTAATCGCCTGATGGTTTTCTTGAAATTGTTTCCTGGTTTGATTCCTCGTCTATCGTCCATCTTCTTTGTATATCCCTTGTGTCTGCAAGCAAAATTGCATTTATCTGTGATTTTACTTAGTTTTTGTATCTACATGTGACCTCCCCAGACCAAGTAGTCTTTAGTGGAGGTCCATTAGTGATGACGCCTAAGAAACCGGCGTCTACAGGAGTGTCATTTAATAACTTTCTCATATATATATCGTCGCTTTAAGCGCAAAAAGTTTTATTTCGAAAACACGTTTCAATTTTTACTTCATTTAATTTGTTTAGTGTTTTGATAATTGACATAAATATTTATTTTATTTCTATGAATAGTCAAATTGCAATTAATGCCTGATCACATTGCTGTATGTAACAGAGAGTATGTTACAGGTGGGACAGTAGCACACAAAAATAGAATATACAGAGTTAGAAATAAGAGTGGTTATGGTTTGAAAATATTCGTCTGTCAAGTGTAGGTCACAAGTGTTAAACTTTATTACAAATTATAACTCTTATTAAAATAGCTTTATCAATCAATCAATCAAATTGTCGCCTTTTCCCTACATGGATAGGCAGAGACAATGGAGCGCCACCTGCCACAATCCCTACACAACACTCTCGCTTTCCTCACATCCACAATTCTCTTCATACAAGCTCTACGGATTTGGGCATTAGGCAACTCAGCTTTCTTGGAGATGTCTCCAATTTGGTTGGAAAACACCCTCCTGGGTCCGCCTCGTTTAACGCATCCATCCACATCGGATTTGGAATATCCTTTCGTTAATCAAGTTTTTATAGCTTTATACGTGACATAAAATTTAATTTTCGCTTTCATTAACAGTCTCAGTGCAAATAGTAATAATAACAGAGCTAATGAAAAGAACAGTAGTCTATCCCGATAGTGTGATTAAGTATAGTATTATCAAGTGTCCTTCACCCTGAAAGTCTCACCATCTAATTATAAGATTTTTTTTTATTATGACACGACATCTGACCTGGACTCTCCTGGTGATAAGCAAGAGGAGGTCCAAGAGTGACGACGACTGGAATAACCGAGTCAGTTCCCGGCTGCCCCAGCCGCCGCCACTATGCCGGCCTAAAAATTCCAAAATTACCAAATACACCAAAATTAAGTGCCAAATTAGTGATAATTAGTGCCAAGAAGATAAAATTTGTGCCACTGTATCTTCGGAGATATACATAGGTACTGTGAGGCTTGAAGGATGAAGCTCACCCTGTCAGCCTCACCATCAGATCTCATCAACGGTTTAAACTATCGACACAATTCTAATTCCTATATCTTGTGCTAATTTATTGCCGCCCGGTACATCAAATTCCAAGAACGTTGAGTTTAGGATTCCCAAGATACAGAGGTACCTTAGTGAGGCTTGTAGGATGAAGAATTAAAAACAATCAACATGAAAGTTAATTTTTTTACAATATATAATGGTACAATAAAACAAAATAAAGGAACGTAATTTTTTCACTAATCTTGGAACGTGGATTCGGTAATTTTAAACAAGGTTGGTGATAAGATAGCAGACCCGGTTTTCTATATTAAAATTCCCAAAGTTGACAAGCCTAATTCTAAACCAGACAAGGGTTGCTACTGAATGCCGCGCGGGAGCGACTGCAACTGCAGGCATGACGTGTGGTTATTCGTGCTGAGAATTGGAAACGCGTAAGTACAAGGGAGTGTACCGCCAGTTTATATAAGGATAATCTACTGTTCTTTCTATTTTAATAAATAATGTATTTATAGCAATAAATACTTAGAAAAAACACTTACGGTCTTTGCCAAACATGAATTTAAAATAACGATATAAATTTCACTAATTAAATGTGTAAAATGATAAAATTATAATTATTATAGGAAATTCATGACATTGAAATTTTTGACAAATTGGTTAATGTCATTGTTATTCTTCTATAAAGAGCATTCACTTTTTGGTAGGTTTAGGAGTTGAATCCATACAGTCAAATCAAATATGTTCACGCCAACCTTAGGCTATAGTTAAACATGCTCATTAGTAGCCAGGGCCGTCTTTACCCGGGGGTTCAAGGGGTGCAGTGCACCCGGGCGCAGAGTCCTAGGGGGCGCATGCCGACCGCCATAAATGTCGATAGGTACCTACTACACTGAGACCACGCGAGCGGAGCCTTGACTTTCGCACACCGGCGCTGAATATGCTTAAGACGGCCTTGTTAGTAGCATGTTTATCAAAGAGTGGTAGGCAGTGGTACCCAGTCTGCCGATCCGGGGTAGTACCACCACTTACAAGTATACAGACCGTGAAGTGATTTGGTCACGTTTCGGGATCAGTTTGTAAGTTGCCGGTTCCAACTAGGCCGGCATAGTGGATGTGATTGCTGCTCACAGTTATTGAATTGTAGTAGCAGTGACATTCATTCATGGACCACACTTTGGCCTAACATCAAGCGAGGTGCTGTCATATGTCGAGTCACAATAAAAAAAAAAAGGCCAAATGCTGTCATATGTCGATCCTTAATAAATAAAATAATTACCCTATAGCAAACATCTGTCCACCCACAAATCAAGCAAAGCGTTAAGATAATATTTTGATATGAAAGGAAAAAATAAAACGAAAAACCATAGACAATATATCATTTCGTAACATCGAATACAACGAATATAGTATTCGATTCACGACATACTTTTGTATAGAGTTTAGCTATAAATCTAACGAGACCATTTCCTTTACGCAGAGGGGTCTACTATGAACGTACACGTACAAAACATTTTATTTATTTATTTTAAAGGTGTGCAAAATAAATTGCAATCTTTGATTCAGCATGAAAAACATTGTCAACTTTAAACTAGATTGCAATTCAATAATTATGCACTCTCTGTTAACAATAATAAAGAATTTTATAATATTAAATAGTACTATAAATCTGTTAAATAATTGTATTATAATGAATCTTACAATTAAACAGAGTGTAAAGTGACTTAGTCGCGTTTCGGGATCCATTTAAAAGTTGCTGAATTTCAATTACGCCTACCTAGTGGATAGGGCTGCTATTTTTATCTTAATATATATTTAATCTTAATAACAGACGCCTGCGGGGTTAAGTTGGCAAGTTAAAACGATTATCGTCTCTCGTCGGCGATTGTTAAAATAACAAAAGCTAGGCTAAATCCAATAAAACGAGACTATTAATCGTTATGACGAATATCGTCTGTGCGACGACACGTTTGATTATCACCAATAGTCTCATTTTGGTGGATTTAGCTTTTATTATTTTGTCAATGGTCGACGAGAGACGATAATCGTTTTAACTTGCCCAACCTAACCCCGCTGCATTCTTGGACTGCATTCAGTTTATCACCATAAAAATAAAAGTAACTAAGCAGGCGACCGTGGTGTAGTGGCAATGCAATAGTTACGCAAACTAAGTGCACGGGTTCAAAACCACCCACCAGTACTAATGTATCTTTGATATATGCACTTTGGTTGTCCTGTTTCTATGATACAAGCACTTCAGTAGTTTAGTATAGAAATGTATTATAAAAAAGCGTCAAAACAGTCCGCTCATATTCGTAGATACGAATGCTCAATGTTCCGAATCAATAGTTTCGAATAAAATTAGGGTTCATAGTTATACTCCTGCGTATAGAAAAAGGTATTTTTCATTATTTTATTCACTGTGTATTATTGTTGTGACTTGACATATGACAGCACCTTAATGATGTTAAGCTGGAGTGCGGTCCATGAATGGAGGTGACTGCTTCTACCATTGAATAACTAAAGTCGCATCCACTATTCCGGGCTTGTTTGCTGATCTTGGCATTCACTTTTAGGTGTACAGACCGTGAATTGACTTTTATCGCATTTCAGGTTCAAGTTGCCGGGATTACGTTCTAACAAGGCATAGTGGATATAAGTGCTACATTAAGTTATTGAATTCAATGAGGCAGCCGTGGTGTAATGGCAGTGCAATGGTGACGCAAACCGAGAGCACGGGTTCAAAACCACTTGCCGGTACCAATGTATCTTTGATTTATGTACTTTGGTTGTCCTGTTTCTATGATACACGCACTAAAAAAGGTTAGTACAGAAATGTATTATGTTAAGCAATTTAATTTATTTTTATTGAGAAGTGAGGGAGTTGCGTCAGGATCGGGGCAAGTACCGCTCTGCCTATCCCTGTGAGAAACAAGTGTGACAATTAGATTGATTGATTGATTATCGTGGGTTGACATATGACAGCACCTCGTCTTATGTTAAACTTAAGTGCTGTCCATAAATAGAAGCATCCACTATGCTGACTAGGTTAAAGCGGAAACTTACAAGCTGATCCCGAAACGCGACTAAGTCACTTCACGGTCTGTAAGTGGTTACATGACATCAATTGCCTGCCTACCAATCAATCTAAAATACTCTTTCTTTCTATACATTTAATTTCTAAGAACCTACCTACCCTAAATAAGCCGTTTCATTAATAATATGAGACCCAGGTGAATTTCGTATATAAAGGTATATTAGGAAAAGTAATACTTTAGTTTGTTACTATAAGTAAACTATAAACCTATAGTTTACGCCTTTAGAACATACGAATTTTGTAAACAAAAAACACTATGATAATAAAATCAAAATTAGAATTAAAAAAAGCTCCGAAACGCCATATCACCAGCCTTATGATAAGAAACAACAATAGTCATAGTAACATAGATATTCCTTGCATCCTCGTGGTGCATCATCAGATACTCCCGGTCTTCAATTTGATAACGGCCCAGCTAAATGATCATAGTGAGCAGCAAATTTAGTTAAAGCACTATAGTTCCATTTCTTGTTGATTTGCTAATCTGAGAGGATCCATGATCAGTTTTTTTTTAAATCCACAATGTTTTATTTAATTAATCGCACTTACTTTTCTACACTTAGTTTCCTACACTCAAGACAAATCTAATGAGCCCAAACTTAGTAAACCCTTTAAGTTGACTTCATCCAGGCAAGATGAAGTCAACTTGTTTCTTTTGCTACTTGAATCCATGTAAAACTTCAATGTACGGACCATAAAGTGACTTAGTCGCGTTCTAACTAGTCCGGCATAGTGAATGTGATTGCTAGTTTTAGTCAGTGGTACCCAGTCTGCTGATCCGGGGTAGTACCACCACTTACAAGTACTCGTATACAGACCGTAAAGTGATTTAGTCGTGTTTTGGGATCAGCTTGTAAGTTGTCGGTTCTAACCAGGCCGACATAGTGGATGTGATTGCTACTTACATTTTTTTTAACTGTATAGCATGAACCTCCATTTATGGACCACACTCCAGCTTAACATCAAGCGGGGTTCTGTCATATGTTGAGTCACAATAAAAAAAAACTAAACATAAATGATTTTGAATGTACTATAGTTGGTTAGGCGAGGTGAGTAGATATAATCCAAAGTATGAGGCAGACAAAATCCCAGAGGCAACTGTAGAAATTTACATGCTCCACCAATTAACTGATACGGGGAGGTCGCGGTGTTTGTACCTTATTCTTGTACATTTTAAAATCGACTTTAAAACTAATTGAAATTATATATTATGGCTCAACATATGACGGCACTTCGTCCTGATGTTAAGCTGGAGTACAGTCTGTCAATAGTGGTAACAGCTAGTACAGTTAAGAATACTAACAGCTAGTTGTACCAAAAAAGTTATTTTCAATTTACGAATTTAGTTTTACTTCATACTTATTTTATTACGTTTACTATTACGAAATCGTAAATTGGGTTGTTAAGAATTTTATATCGAAACTACCATTTTATAATATATGTTTTTATCATTAGAAATAACAAAAGTAGTACATAGAAACTCAAAATGAATAATGTCCTTTAGCTCTGTATAAAATATCCGTTTAAACGTAAATGTAAAATGTAAAGTTAAAGAGTAGTGCAACCCATTTTTATTTTTTTCTTTTACTTATACGATACTTTTTAAGAAATCGTAAATTATAATTTTTGGTACAACCGGCTGCAAGTGTGGTAGCGACAGTTAAGAGTTTAAGAGTGGTACACAGTCTGTCAATCCGAGGTAGTACACAGACCGTGAAGTGATTTAGTCGGGTTTTGGGATAATAACCGCTACTTACAGTTATTAAATTGTAGTAGCAGTGACATCCATTCATGGACCACACTCCAGCTTTAAGTCGATATAAAAAAAGTTGGATAACTGGAAGTAGCAGTTGCATTTATCATGCCAGTCTAGTTGGAACCGGCTACTTTTGGGCGGATACCAAAGCCCGACTAAGATACCTCTTGTTCACGGTGGACTTGAAACTGGCAGTACTACCCTGGTTTGGATGACAGGGCATATGGCCCCCAACTGTCCCACTCTTAAATACCAATCCCGGAGAAAATTTATTGCTTATCAATTTATGAGTTAACACATAGCAACCAAATCCCATCAACTTAAATCAACCAATGAATTAAATGACCACGATGGCTGCTAAGCTCTCGAAACGTAGGAATAATAATAATAATTGTAAAATCTAAACCAAAATAAACGCGATAGTAAGCCGCATAAAATTTGTTTAATTCATTAATCAATATACGCGCAAAGTCTAAAAAAAATGTTAAATCATAGATTGAAATTGTCATGCCTTTTTCACAAAGGATAGGCAGAGAATGAAGCGCCACTTGCCACGATCCTAACACAACTCGCTTTCTTCCCTCTCATCCACAATTCTTTTTTATACAAGCTCTATGATTATGGGCACTAGGCAACTTAGGATGAGGATGTCTCCGATTTGGTCGGAAAACATCCTCATGACTCCTGGGTCTGCCTTGTTTAACGTATCTATTTTTTTTTACATCAGAATCTTTTTGCCAAATAAATAAAGTTAGTTAAGTTTTAATTCCCTTCAAAACTTTAACAAGTCTTCGTGTCTGTAATAATAGATTTTAGCGACTTTTTATCTTGATAGTAGGGGATCGTACTCCAGCTTAACATCAGACGCTATATATACGACCAATATGTTGTGTCAATTATAGACGAAGAGTTACAGGAAGTTTTAATAATTAAATCGAATTGAAATCGATCATTTTAGTTCAACCATTCGAAAAACAAGGATATACCTCCAAAAAATAATTATTATGCCATACTAACTCATACTTTTATTTACATAAAGTTTAGTTTGGCTTGAAACATTTGATAAAATATTAAACGCTTGTCGTTATTTGATTTTAGTGTTTCGCCTATTTTCAGTTTTAACTTAACTATAAAAAATGCATTGACAATATAAGCACGGCAATCCAAGAAGCAAGATAAAGACCTGCAAGGAATATTATTGTAACTCATTTTAGATAACTTAATAGGCTGGTACATCGAGATCATAAAAAAATGTTAAATTATTCTACGTTGTTTTATGTGAAGTTTTATTGAACCTAAAACCTAGTGAAAGTAGATTGACGAAAGGAATTTATAAATCTGATGTGGATAGATGCGTTAAACAAACATTTCTTTATACGGGACCCTGTCTAGGCACGCTACGCTTCTGACCACCACTTATAGAGTATAGAGTGAGTTTTTAGCCGTAAGTACGTTTTTAGGTCGTAGGCGGCATTGGTGCTTACTATCAGGTAAGACGTTATCAGATGTCTCTCGGTTAGTAAATCTAATGAACACCAGCCCCCCTAGTATAGCAATCCAAGAAGCAAGATAAAGACCTGCAAAGAACATCATTGCAACTCATTTTAAATAACTTACCAGAACAGATGTTCAAAAAATATATTTATCAATCAATCAATCAAATTATCACGCCTTTTTCCCACAGGGATAGGCAACTCCCTTGCTTCCTTAAAATCCACAATTCTCTTCATACAGGCTCTGTGGTTATGGGATGTCTCCAATTTGGTCACCCTTCTGGGCTTGCATTGTTTACCGAATCCATTCACATGAGATTTATAAATTCCTTTCGTCAATCTACCTTAACTCATCCTTTCCATGTGCCCAAACCATCGAAGCATTCCTTTGTCAATCCTTGTCACTACATTCTCATTTGGATGAGCCCAGGATTATTTATTTGAAAACTCATTGCATATAATAAAACGTTTATTTCAAACAAAAGGTTCATACATAATTACAAAATAAGATATTAGACTTTGTTGGTAACGAATGAGTAGTAAACTATGTTAGTATTGTTAGTACCTTATAACTATTTATTTAATACAACTAATGAATGTCTCCACCCAGTGTTTTTGGATAGGACAGTCAAACCATGCAGCAATGGTTTTCAGAATGCTGTTGTGACTACTTCTTAGGCGCTGCAGCAGTGAGGCCGTCTTCTTGCTAAGTAAAGTGACTTAGTCGCGTTCTAACTAGTCCGGCATAGTGAATGTGATTGCTAGTTTTAGTCAGTGGTACCCAGTCTGCTGATCCGGGGTAGTATAGTACTATTACAAGTACCTAAGTATACAGACCGTAAAGTGATTTAGTTGTGTTTTGGGATCAGCTTGTAAGTTGTCGGTTCTAACCAGGCCGACATAGTAGATGAGATTGCTACATACATTTTTTTTAACTGTATAGCATGAACCTCCATTTATGGACCACATTCCAGCTTAACATCAAGCGGGGTTCTGTCATATGTTGAGTCACAATAATAAAAAACTTAACATAAATGATTTTGAATGTACTATAGTTGGTTAGGCGAGGTGGGTAGATATAATCCAAAGTATGAGGCAGACAAAATCCCAGAGGCAACTGTAGAAATTTACATGCTCCACCAATTAACTGATACGGGGAGGTCGCGGTGTTTGTACCTTATTCTTGTACATTTTAAAATCGACTTTAAAACTAATTAAAATTATATATTATGGCTCAACATATGACGGCACTTCGTCCTGATGTTAAGCTGGAGTACAGTCTGTCAATAGTGGTAACAGCTAGTACAGTTAAGAATACTAACAGCTAGTTGTACTTCAATTCCTTAGTGCTCCGCCGATTTGTTCCGTATTTAAACAAAGTAGTATTCGCATTCGATGGCTACTCTCACACGTTTAATAGTAATCAGTTTTTTTTTTTTTTTTTTTTTGGATGAATGTACGGTTGTCCAAGCCTCGATTTCTTTAAGACATCATTCCGTATTTCGTGTGCTACGAGATGCACGTGGTTATCGGTTGTCCGCATTTTATTGTAAATTTTAGTGTAAATAATTATACAATCTTACTCTAAATGGGTAAAAGGCAACGAGAAGAAGCTGAAAACGAACAAGCAAATTGGCAAATACCGTAGAAAATAAGATGGTTGGAGAAACGGAGCTCCACGAATACGACGCCATCACGGTCGCCCTCATTCACGTTTGTTCGTTTTACCTGCATGAACAAAACGATTCAGGTAAATACCGATACTGGATTTTTTACATAAGTGGATTTGTTGCAACCAAAATGTTTTAATACTTCGTGAGACTATAACGTCCACTATTTATGAATTATTATTGTGATTGAGTGTAGTTTGAAAAACTGCAATGTCACAATTTATAATTACTGTTATTGATGGTAGTTTGAAAAACTATAATGTGACAACTAATTATAACTGTGCTTGAGTGTAGTTTGAAGAACTGCAACGTCACAATTTATTTTATTATTGTGCTTGAGTGTAGTTTGAAGAACTGCAACGTCGCAATTTATTTTATTATTGTGCTTGAATGTATTTCGAGGAATTACATCGTCACAATCCAATATTATTACCTCTTGAGCATGGGTGAACCTACGTCGTCCATATATTGATGTGTATGATTTTTATTAGAAAAATGTACTATATATAATGAGAATCCTAATTCAGGTTACAACATTTTTACCCAGGGTTTATGCTTTTAAGCACCAACTCAATAAAGATTCGAGGTCAATAAACTCTTGACCTTGTTTTATTAGTCACGCTAGACCAGTGTTTCCCAACCTTTAAAAAAATTATTTTACCCTTAATAAATATAAATGATTACAATATTTTTTTTAAAAAATTGCCTTTTTTGTTAAATTGGTCACCGATATCTAGCATTGCATATAAATAACCCAAAGCAGAAGGGTTGAAGTCGTGTCTAATCCATTTTGAAATTACCCTCCTTAACTATCGAATTGCCCTGTAAGGCGTGGGCCCCACTTTGGGAAACACTGCTCTAGACCATACCAAAGAACGTGAGTGCCAGAACCAGCCATACACAACTAGAACCCACAGACCGTTGGTCAAAAAGTTAGTCTGGTGTAAAAAAAAAAAAAAAAAAAGAGAGAGGGAAAATGTATTTAACACAATGGTTAACCCTTGCAAAATAAACCCTGAGGTCACCTATGCAATCAATAAACCCTATCTCTGAAGAGGGATAAAACAAAAAGTATTCACTATTTTGCCATGCCATGCAAATACAGTAGATCACAGTATTAAGAATAAAATTATACGGTGTTATATAGATATATCAATACCGCCATTTATTAATATAAAAATGTTCAGAATGTCAGAAAGATACTGAAAAACTTATTTCAATGAACTTCTCTTTAAGAAGGTTTTTAGCCTCAGGCTAGTTCAGGTGAAGTTGCCAGAGATGCAGCACAGGACTCAACTCCTGAAATATCCCTTTTTGAAGTCAACTTTGGACTTTTGGTGATAAAATGGGAAATAGTAAAGCCGCAGCAAGTTCGACCACTGATTTTTTAAATAAATAAAATCCTTTAAACTACTGGGGACTCCCTCGGAAGACTATGTGAGAAGGTGGTTGCTACCAATATGCTGTTACGAAAGGCAACAACAAACAGCGTCAACAGACGATTACAATATTTTTACAAGGTACCCTCTGACATATTTATTTATTTTTCATGGATCTGGGACACAATATTCCATTTAATATAATACCTGTATAAATCTAATACCTGTACAATAAGTCAGGTTCCAATTGGTCAGGTTGCCTAATTTCTAAGGAAGAAATTGCTGACTTTAATAGTTCAATAAATGAACTGTTATGTAAAGGTGCTATTTATCTTGAGCTCACCAGAGTCCATTTAATTTATATCCTCACTTTATTGTCTCCAAAATAATACATATAAAAAATAAAAAAATAAAAAGTTTTATTTTTAATCCTAAAAAATTAACATCTTTTAAAATTGAGGAAATACGTACTGCTCTTAAATTATTAATAACTGCTCTGGATTTTTATACATGACCAATATTGATATTAAAGATGATTTTGACACCCATACATAATAAAAACAGGAATTATACTTCATTAGTATATTTAAATGTTTAGATAAAGACATAATAATCATGTCTAATGGCCACAAAGGAGACTTATATATTGGTAAGTTTATATTTTATTATAAACACAACTAAAAGTAAATTAATTCCACAAGCATAATGAATGAGAATAGGTTCTGAAAACATGACAGTTGGAACAAAACACGTCCTATTCAAAGTTGGCCACTATTACAGGCATGCTATATGCAGAATGTCCAGGACTTCAGGTGTAACATAATATAGCTGATGCGCATACAAAACAACTTGAACTATGGAAATGCATTAAATAATAATAGATATAATAGCCAAGTACCAATATCACAAGGTGCCAATAATTAACTATCCTATTGACAAAATAATTTGTTTCACTTTCATAAGAATCAATTAATCAGCCAAAATAAGTAATTTATGCAGATGCATTATTGTTAAATTGCGGTTATGTTGTACCACTAATAGGGTTCGGTAAGATTGATAAATAAATAAATGAACACAATAATTACCTAAATTTACTGGCTGTCTTTTTGCTTTAAAATCATTTACATGTAATAAAAGTAAGTAACTGCTTTATCATGTTAAGAATTAACAACACCACATCTTGATAGTCTAGCTAAACTAATTTAGCAGTGGTGTAAGCATGCAAGTATGTGCGTATAGACAGATTATATACCATCAAAAACAATACTGCTTCAAATAAAATCAGTTGACACTGCTTCAAGACAGTTTAACAATAGAACCTAGTGAAAAACGGCAAAATATGCCTTTTATACGATTATTTCAGGTTTTGGTATTTCTAAAAAAGATTTGTTTGCCTCTACACATAATCATAAGTGTAAGTTATATATTTGTTGGCGACCAGACCACTATGCTATCGCAAGAGATTCTTTCACAATCTCATGGACGTTTTCCATACAGGACTTTTTACAAATATCATTCGTTTTCCACCCTTTTCAATTATAATAAAGCTTTTCTAAATTTTGTAACAAGGCACCTAGGGTAATTATAGTTGGCTCATATTGACCATTGCAACCATTGCCTGTAAGTGCAGGTGCTTCATTGTCAATAACATTTTGAAGCAATGTAATACATACCTAATTGTAGATTATTGTAATAGTAAAAAAATAGTATCACAAATATACAGATACATTACACTTCACAGATAGATAAGATTTCTCTTATTTATTCTTATTTATTAACCTTTTTCTAATACTTCTAATAAAGGCTATAGTTATAATTCAGTAAATTGGTATATTCAGCAATAGCCCTCATTTACCAAATGAACTTACCACTGACATTTGTGTTAAGATACTATCTAAGAGATTTTTAGGTTTCGCCCACAAACTCGAAAATATGATTTAAGAACCCAATGTTTGTTAAGAATTATTATATAAATTATATCCAAATGAAAATATTTCACTTAATTTGTTATCCAATGTGATAACATTGTTAGCTCTTGTCACCGCTCATAAAGGATAATCCTCATCTTTAATTAAATATAATAATATGATTATTTAAAATATTGCAAGTTAAAATATAAATAATAAATTTCAATAAACCTAGGGCCAGGTCGTACACAACCAACTTTATTATTGCCTCTATTGTATAAATCCTAAAATATCTTTTGTAAAAGAGAGTTTATCTGCCCTGCACAAAACTCTTTCAGTTATATAAAAAAAAAAAAAAATCTTGTTCGTTAACAAACTTTAAGCAATTAAAATAAAGATACACTTTATATCTTGATATCTATGACATACACTTGAAAATCATAGTAATGGTCATTTGTCAACATCTACTATTTAAACATTAGGAGAGAATATTGACACTATTCGTAGAACTGTTGGATGGTCCGAAAAATCAAACACTTTTGCAAAAATTGATTTAAAAAAAAAAAAATATATTATATATATATTTATTACTTGTACTAGATCACTGTAATGACTTAGAGGACGCATAATTATATAAATTTAAGAAATAATTGTTATAGAACTAAGTTAATGTGATTGAGGAGTTCTGATCATCCAAATGTCTGGTAATACTTCCATTTCAGTCCACAAACCTTCAACCTTTAAATATCTACTTTGTTTAAATACGGAACAAATCGGCGGAGCACTAAGGAAGTTCGTACAATTATCATCGAACTTCACTTACAGGTAAGTTCGTTTGATTCTCAATTGTACCAAAAAAGTTATTTTCAATTTACGAATTTAGTTTTACTTCATACTTATTTTATTACGTTTACTATTACGAAATCGTGAATTGGGTTGTTAAGAATTTTATATCGAAACTACCATTTTATAATATATGTTTTTATCATTAGACATAACAAAAGTAGTACATAGAAACCCAAAATGAATAATGTCCTTTAGCTCTGTATAAAATATCCGTTTAAACGTAAATGTAAAATGTAAAGTTAAAGAGTAGTGCAACCCATTTTTTTCTTTTACTTATACGATACTTTTTAAAAATTCGTAAATTATAATTTTTGGTACAACCGGCTGCTAGTGTGGTTAATAGTTTAAGAGTGGTACCCAGTCTGTCAATCCGGGGTAGTACACAGACCGTGAAGTGATTTAGTCGGGTTTAACAGCTTAGTCAGCTTAACATCAGACGCTATATATACGACCAATATGTTGTGTCAATTATAGACGAAGAGTTACAGGAAGTTTTAATAATTAAATCGAATTGAAATCGATCATTTTAGTTCAACCATTCGAAAAACAAGGATATACCTCCAAAAAATAATTATTATGCCATACTAACTCATACTTTTATTTACATAAAGTTTAGTTTGGCTTGAAACATTTGATAAAATATTAAACGCTTGTCGTTATTTGATTTTAGTGTTTCGCCTATTTTCAGTTTTAACTTAACTATAAAAAATGCATTGACAATATAAGCACGGCAATCCAAGAAGCAAGATAAAGACCTGCAAGGAATATTATTGTAACTCATTTTAGATAACTTAATAGGCTGGTACATCGAAATCATAAAAAAATGTTAAATTATTCTACGTTGTTTTATGTGAAGTTTTATTGAACCTAAAACCTAGTGAAAGTAGATTGACGAAAGGAATTTATAAATCTGATGTGGATAGATGCGTTAAACAAACATTTCTTTATACGGGACCCTGTCTAGGCACGCTACGCTTCTGACCACCACTTATAGAGTATAGAGTGAGTTTTTAGCCGTAAGTACGTTTTTAGGTCGTAGGCGGCATTGGTGCTTACTATCAGGTAAGACGTTATCAGATGTCTCTCGGTTAGTAAATCTAATGAACACCAGCCCCCCTAGTATAGCAATCCAAGAAGCAAGATAAAGACCTGCAAAGAACATCATTGCAACTCATTTTAAATAACTTACCAGAACAGATGTTCAAAAAATATATTTATCAATCAATCAATCAAATTATCACGCCTTTTTCCCACAGGGATAGGCAACTCCCTTGCTTCCTTAAAATCCACAATTCTCTTCATACAGGCTCTGTGGTTATGGGATGTCTCCAATTTGGTCACCCTTCTGGGCTTGCATTGTTTACCGAATCCATTCACATGAGATTTATAAATTCCTTTCGTCAATCTACCTTAACTCATCCTTTCCATGTGCCCAAACCATCGAAGCATTCCTTTGTCAATCCTTGTCACTACATTCTCATTTGGATGAGCCCAGGATTATTTATTTGAAAACTCATTGCATATAATAAAACGTTTATTTCAAACAAAAGGTTCATACATAATTACAAAATAAGATATTAGACTTTGTTGGTAACGAATGAGTAGTAAACTATGTTAGTATTGTTAGTACCTTATAACTATTTATTTAATACAACTAATGAATGTCTCCACCCAGTGTTTTTGGATAGGACAGTCAAACCATGCAGCAATGGTTTTCAGAATGCTGTTGTGACTACTTCTTAGGCGCTGCAGCAGTGAGGCCGTCTTCTTGCGACGGATCGCGTATAAGTCGTCTGTCCGCGCCTCCGCGAACATACCCGACGCCGCACTGCAGCGCCCCGGCAGTCCCAGCCGCATTCTGAATTACTTATTTTTCAGTATTGCTATATTTCTTAATTTTAAATAATCCTAAATTTCAGATGTAAATAGAACTGAAAACTAAGCAAGTAATATATTAGATTTAAATGAAGATTTTCTTAAGATTAAGCCGTTTATTCCCAGGTGGGCTAATTAAGTAAAGTAACATTAAAGTTTCAGTTTCACATTTTACATGAAAAGTTCGTGTTGCTGAAACTAATTATGTAGCTACTGAAACGCTAATGAAGTGCTAAAAATGTTTATTTTCAAGTTTTGAATTTTAGGTTATATTTTGGTTGTACTCTACCAAAGAATTTGGAAAGAATAGAATCTGTGCTAAAATAAGAACTAATACTTGTGCAACTACTTGTGCTTTAATTCCTTTATTTCAAAGGTTAGCACTACTTTTTTGCAAATACAACCACTTGTAATTGTGGTTGACTTTTAATACTGCTTAATTTAAAGTCACGTGGTAGTAAGAGTAGCGGCATAATTGTTCCATCATCCTTTTTTGAAGTATTTTAATGTCATTTGTTAATCTGTCAAATTAAGTTGTCAAATGATCATCAAAACTCGTGACAACCTTCTAAGTTATCAATTAATCAATCAAATTGTCACGCCTTTTCCCACAGGGATAGGCAGAGACAATGAAGTGCCACTTATCACTTACCTTCTAAATTACGAATGTAAAAATGTATATTCATCCCCTTCTGACTTCTTTTTAATGCCATAAGTGAAAATAGTATAAACGGTTCTATTTTGTCGCTATTTTAGGGCTCCTTCTGTTTCTTAAGTCCAAATTCTTTGCACTCTACAATGTACTTATGAAATTTTTATTTATTATAATTTTATTTATACACACACAATAGGTAAACTTAACCGATTCATTGCCGGTGAATCAGATCTGATTCCTGTCAAACTTCTTGGGTGACAGCTTAGTTCTTAAAGTTCACACGAAGCGCTGCACAAAGTACGGAGTAGGGATGTGCAAGTCGAATGATTTCATTAATCGAATAACTAATTGATTATTGAACTAATATAATTAAATGATAATACTAATATTAGTAGCAACAGCAGTAGTGGAGAACTTACAAAAACATATTCATCATTGTATAGCACATACTATAAATTTAACGAAATAAATACTAGTGATGAGTGTGTTTCCCTGTGGGCTCATTTTGATCAAAAGTTTTCCCAAAAAAAAACCTCCGAAACCCCCAGTATTACGGCTTATATAATGGTAAAACAATATAAAGATACGGCTCTGATAGATAGAAACACGAATCCTCTAACATTTTGGGAAGACCAAGACCAAAATGTTTCCAGATTTATAACTTTCTAGATTTTAACTTCTATTTAAATTATTCGAATCGGATCTTTGGTTTAGATGTTACGACGACGGGTATAAAAATGTCTTTCGAATGACAGATGTTTCCATACATAAATGCTGTGATACGAGCGAACAACTCCATGCTTAGTTTAGTTTATTTATTACTATTTATTAGTACTTAATTACAAATTTTATTTTTATCTGATTATGTTAACCCGTCGTATTCCATTGTCGCAGATCTACGACAAACAAAAAAAAAACATTTTTTTGTTATTTATTTCTTTGTGTCTAATTAAATGATTGTTTTTATATATTAGTTTTTGTTTAAAACGCGGACGTTCGTCTTGCTCGGACACGATTGTTGTTACTTTTTGTTTAATAAAACAGTAGTAGTTGCAATAAATCGAAATCCATAATACCAATTTTTAATCAATTTATTCGAATTGTCGAAAAGCTAATTTTTTAAACGAATGTTTGCTAGTAAATAATTACAACGGAGTTTATTGTGCTTAACGCTATGCGACGCTAAAGTTAGTAACTAATCCCTATTAACAACCGACTAAGTCGAATGATTACTGAAATCAATTAATTCGATTATGCATATCACTACTATGGAGTGAAAATGGCGTTCGCGTCTTTCTTGCGTGTTATTTTCATTGTGTTTTTGTTACTTAGTTTTCTGTTATTACCATCTGCTAAAGAAATTGTTCATAGAATATTATGTACACCCAATATCAGTGATATTCGATGCTAGCGCTGCGTGTGAACTTTTAGAACTACAACTAAAGTCAACAGCTGTCTTATCTGTATAATAGTGAATTTGACGTGGCAATGAATCGGTTAATGGCTTAGGACATTTGACGACAGGCGTGGCCGAACGATCAGCGATTGGTTTGTAGCGCGTAAAGTTCCGGGTTCGATTACCGGTCGGAGCAAATATTTGTTTCATAGCTTTTATTTGTAATATTTATTAATTATATTAAACATTTCAAATATTTGTTAATAAAAAAAGAGGCGGTTACAAATAGCGGTACCACCACTTACAAATATACTGACCGTGTAGTGATTTGGTCACGTTTCGGGATCAGCTTGTAAGTTGCCTGCATAGTGGATGTGATTGCTACTCACAGTTATTGAATTGTAGTAGCAGTGACATTCATTCATGGACCACACTTCGGCCTAACATCAAGCGGGGTGCTGTCATATGTCGAGTCACAATAAAAAAATAAAAAAACTTAGTTATTGAATTGTAGTAGCAGTGACATCCATTCATGGACTACAGCTTAACATCAAGCGGGGTACTGTCATTTTGTCATATACAGAGTCACAATTAAAAAAAAATACAGTATTACATTGTTTCAAAGCTTACATGATGTTCAGTGACCCCTCACTTACATTGTAACCCTTAATATTACATTAACAACTGTCATGAACACATTACTGAAATTATCCCATGAAAACGGCTTTCATATGCAAACTACGCATACTTCAGGCTAATAGCACGTTGTCTACAATCAAAACACAGTAATAATTGACGATCTGCGTGGCGCCATGGTTATTGGCGCAAATCGGAAATCCAAAGCAGTTTTTTAATTTTTTATCATACATTTCTATACTAAGCTACTTGTATCATAGAAACAGGACAACCAAAGTACATATATCAAAGATACATTGGTACCAGTGGGTGGTCTCGAACTCGTGCTCTAGAACTCGTAAACTCGGTTTGAGTAACTATTGTACTGCCACTACACCACGGTCGCCTTAATCAATCAAATTTGTTTCATAACAATCAATCAATCAAAAAGGCAGATACAATGGAGCGCCTCTTGCTATGATTCTGACACAACTCCCTCACATTCACAATTATTTTCCAATAAGCTCTACGACTACGGAACCAGGCAACCCAGTTTTCTTGAGGATGACTCCGATTTGGTCGGGAACCCCTTGGTCTGCCTCGTTTAATGCATCCATCCACATTAGATTTATAAATTCCTTTCGTCAATCTACTTTCACCCATCCTTTCCATGTGGCCAAACCATCGTAGCATTCCTTTGTCAATTCTTGTCAATACATCTTCTTTCAAACCACAACTATTGCGCACTGTGCTATTCCTTATTCTATCCGCTATCGTCACTCCACACACATCTTAATGACCGCATTTCTAAAGCGTTTATTCTACTCTCATGCTTTTTCTGCCACACCTAACATTCACAACCATACATTAATGTAGAACCGAGTGCCGCATTATGAACAGTCATCCGTGACTTTTGGGACATTATTTATAGCTTTTTTTGAAATATCTAGTTATTAAAAATGTTTAGACTTTAAATGCGACACTTCTAATTACCTAGACCCGCAGCAAATATCTGCGTTATCTTTTTTTATTGTGACTCGACATATGACAGCACCCCGCTTGATTTTACGCTTGATTACGGTCCATGAATGGATGTTACCTCCACTACAATTTAATAACTGTAAATAGTAGTCATGTCTACTATGCCGGCCTAGTTGGAACCGGCAACTTACAACCTGATCCAAAAACGCGACTAAATCACTTTATTGTCTGTATACTTGTAAGTGGTGGTTTATTAGAAAATATATTTTTTTATTTTTTTTATTTACTTTTCTATACTAAGCTACTAAAGTACTTGTATTATAGAAACAGGACAACCAAAGTACATATATCAAAGATACATTGATACCGGTGGGTGGTCTCGAACTCGTGCTCTTCGGTTTGTGTAACCATTGCACTGCCACTGCACCACGGTTGCCTTTTAAATTATGTTATCCATTCTAATATTTCATTATCAAATCACAAAAACAGTTAAAAACTAAAAATTATTAAATAAAATTACGACTATTCGGTGGGCGTAGTATGCCGAGGACACTCGCTGCGTTCCCCCGTTGAACAGCGAGGCTGACCCTTTGAACGAGATATTCTCTACTCAAAGGGTCACCCGTCGCCAAGTAGAGTTTCTCGCCAAGCTCGCGGGAGAACACAAGAGCCTCCTCGGACCACGGGCCTAACGTTTCAACTGCAAATGGAATGAAATGGTGATTGATGATGATCTCCGCGTACTTGTTGCGCTTAAGGCGTGCGGCTGATTCTGCAGCGGCCCCAGGTTTCTTATGGCTGGATATCACATGTGACTGACAGAGTGTGTCAACACATGTGGCATCCCAAACCAGTGCGTGGCTTCTAGTATATTTCATTATTATTAATTCATTATTCATATGTACGAAAAAATTCTATTAAACATTATCATGTGCTCCTATTGTATTTTCATAAATGACAGCTGAATAGTTGGATGCACTAAAAGGCCTACGTCAGCGCTGTTATTGTGCTACTGGCAGACACTCCGTCAATGTCACACAAGTGTCGCAAACATACAAAACGGTTACGTCACTACCCAAACGCAAACACTACCCATATCTTTTAATACAATTTTACTAATGCTGTGAATTAAAACCCATTTTTTTTTGTATGAGATAGTTACTATTTTTGATTTTTCGGTCGGGTTCGATTCCCACTATTGATATATGTATACACAAAAATACTAGGCGATTGTGATTTTTAACATAGTAATTTCATTACTTTTAGGCCGACATAGTGGATGTGACTGCTATTAAATTGTATTGAATTGTAGTAGCAGAGACCTCCATTTATTAAACGTACTCCAGCTTAACATCAGAAGGAGTGTTGACATATGTCAACTCACATTAAAAAAAAATTTTAATTTTAAGTTTACATTTGATCTCTTCTTGCCTAAAGAAACTGATCCCGAAGCGCGACTTAGTCAGTTCACGGTCTGTATACTTGTAAGTGGTGGCACTACCTCGGATCGGCAGACTGGGCTCCACTGTCTACCACAACATGATACCGAATATTAAGTTATTTTTTAATTAATATAATAAATGTTAAATACGAGTACTAAGTTATATACATATTATAAGAGACAAGCGTGTCGCTCTACTGAAAAAGCCGACTCAGTTCATGGTTGCCTCAGTCGTCGTCACTATTCCGGCCATAGGTGTTTCCATGATATGAAATAAGATGATATAAAGTAAGATATGAAACAGATGTAATTTTAGTCCTTAAATGAAAAATCGTGGTACAATGATGTAGAATGAATCAATCAAATTGCCACGCCCTTTTCCCACAGGGATAGGCAGAGACAATGGAGCGCCACTTACTACGATCCTGGCACAACTCCCTCGCTTCCCTTATATTTACAATGATTTTCATACAAGCTCTACTATAATAATATAAATATGTAATTTAATTGTTTTTTTAACAAGGGGTATATTTTTTCATGAACGAAAAAGCAATTTCAGTCTAAAGCACTTGTAACCTAAGCCGGTGTACATATTGAAGATTCTTTCGTGAAAGCTGGAATTCTTATAAGCTCTACTACTGGTTTATTTTATTCTTTTGTTTGCTTCAGGCGTATGTTTATATGGATATGTGAGAATTAACTTTCAGCACATAAATTCTTTCAGTATTTCTTTTATAAATTAGAATCAATATTCTATAACAAATACTGGCTGGGATAGGCAATGCGACCGTGGTGTAGTGGCAGTGCAATGGCTACGTAAGCCGAGGAGCACGGGTTCGAAAACATTCACCGATACCAATGTATCTTTGATACATGTACTTTGGTTGTCCTGTTTCTATGATACAAGCACTTTAGTAGCTTAGTATAGAAATGTATAATTAAAAAAATAAAATAGTGACGGCGACTAAGGCATCCGTGAACTAAGTCGGTTTTTTCAGTAGTTGCCACTCTTGGACCTCTCCTGGCTCACCATCAGGCAAGTCGACGACAAATGTTTTTTTTAAATTTTGACTAGACATAATATATCAGGCGGAGTTAGGCTGGAGTGCGGTCTACGAATAGAGGTAACTGCTACTACAGTTATTTACCTGGAAGTAGCAGTGACATCCACTATGCCGGCCTAGTTAAAACTGGTAACTTAAGGTGATCCCGAAACGCACTAAGTCACTTCACGAAACCTGTATACCTGTAAGTGGTGGTACTCCCCGAATCAGCAAACTGGGCACTTCTGCCTACTTTTTAACAACCAGACTCGGTGCAAATATCTGCCTATTTATGAACTGATTAATAAATATTACAAATAAAAACTAAGAAAACAAATATTTGCCCCGAACAGGAATCGAACCCGGGACTTCCACGTAACAAACTGGTGCGCCACGCCTGTCGCTAATTAGAATAAAACGGGTATTAACGTTTTATTTTTACAAATAGAATGTTTTTAATAACCTTATTTATACAGGTAGTCGTACATAAAATATCTCATATTAATCAAAAATAACTTAATAGTCCTAGCTTTACAAAGATAGTGGAATTGCCATTTACATAAATTATGAAACTTTAAACTGAAGGATTATGTAAAAGCTCCGTTTAAAATGTACTCCAAACGAACAAATAAAGCTTTTAAAGCTAAGTGATTCATTTCAATTTACTGCAAACCGCCGATGATAAATATTTTTCTCACTGATAAAAAATTGCTTTGTCAAAAACAACCTTACTACAAAATGTTTAAACACGAGTTACGCAACAAAGGGACGGCCCCACGGTTTAGTGGTAGAAAAGGAGAGCACGGCTTCTCTTGCCGGGACTAATGTATCTTTGATATAATGTCTAATGTTTTTTTTATTATTGTGACTCGACTAATGACATCACCCTGCTTGGTGTTAAGCTGGAGTCTGAGTGTTATTAGGAGGTCCATGAATAGATGTCACTGCTACTACAATTTTATAACTGTAAGTAGCATTATGACGGCCTAGTTGATCCCTTACAGGCTGATCCCGAAATGCGACTACATCACTTCACGGTCTGTATATTTGAAAAAGGCGTGACAATTTGATTGATTGATTTGATTGATATATTTGTAAGTGGTGGTACTACCCCGGATCGGCAGACTGGGTACCACTGCCTACCACTCTGTTGTTCTGTTTCAATGATACAAGCATAAAATGTTGTATATTGTATGAATTTTAAGAGTAAGAGGGGTCAGGTCACAAAATGGCAGTTGCAAAGTTCACTCGTAATGGTCTCTAAATTAAATTGTTGGAGAACTGCCAAAGATGGAGGTATGTTCGCACTTTTGGATATAATAATAAATGATATAATATTTGCTAAACAACTTTAAACTTAATTTTCTTATTTATTTACATTTCTATACTAAGCTACTAAAGAGCTTGTATCATAGAAACAGAATAACCAAATATATATCAAAGATACATTAGTACTGGTAAGTGGTTTAGAACTCGTGCTCTTAGTTTTCGTAACTTAGTTGCGTGGTGTAGTGGCAGTGCAATGGTTACTCAAACCGGAGAGCACGAGTTCGAGACCACCCACCGGTACCAATGTATGTTTGATATATGTACTTTGATCGTCCTGTTTTTATGATACAAGCACTTTATTAGCTTGGTATAAAAAAGGCTGGGCAGATGTAATCTCAAATCTAATAATTAAACATTACAAATAAATACTATGAAAAAATCTTTGCTCGTCTTGGGAATGGAACCCGTCACTTTTTTTTATTGTGACACGACATCTGACCTCGACCCGTCTGATGATAAGCAAGAGGAGGTCCACGAGTGACGACGACTGAAAAAAACAGCTGGATCACGGCTGCCTCAGTCGCCGTCACTATGCCAGCTACGCATAGCGGACTGGTGTGTTACCAATTTTTGCTAGACACCAACAAGCTCCACTATCCACGATCCTGACATTACTCGCTCATTTACAATTTAAATTTTTAAATTTGTTTATTTATTGCGACAACCCTAAAACACTGTAGTCAAAGTAAAGTAGTATGACTGCACTTTAACATAGTTTTCAGTATATGATATATCTTGCGTGTTGGTACACTTTTATTGCCTGAAAGCACTGAAACACTGTAAACAATTGGCACAAATCTTTGTTTTTTTCAAAACAAATAGTTTTTCAGCAGGAAATAAGTGATATAAACAAGTATTTGTTTTCTAGTTTGTTATCTAGTTTAGAATACTCGTAGAAAAGGCGACCGTGGTGTAGTGGCAGTGCAATGGCTACGCAAACCGAGAGCACGAGTTCGAGACCACCCACCGGTACCAATGTATTTTTGATATATGTACCATGGTTGTCCTGTTTCTATGATACAAGCACTTTAGTAGCTTGGCATAGAAATGTAAAAAATAAAAAAAATAATAAAAAAATCTGAAATATAATTTTAGGAATGTAGGTATAGTTTTGTTAAAGCAAAAAGTATTCGGGTTATGTCTCTTGAGTTGTGTCCTTTGGCCAGCATAGTGACTATGACTGAGGTAATTGTAAAAAAAGACGTTTCTTTCGGCAGTCGGTGACTATTGAACCTCCCCTGCCATCAGTCAATTTAAGTCAGATGTTACGACTCAAAAACCAACAATTAAAATACTAACTTCACTTAAATAACTTTAATTAGCGATTATACCGCGCTAGTTAAAACCGGGATCTTTCAAGCCTATTCCGAAACGCGATCGAGTCACTTCACAGTCCATTCACTTAAATCTTCTGTTGTACTGTTGTGAGAAAATACCCAGGAAAACTGTAATAAGCCAATATGTCGGCCTAGTTAGAACCGGAAATTTACAATTTGATCCCGAAATGCTACTAAGTCACTTCACAGTTTGTATACTTGTAAGTAGTGGTACTACCCAGGATCGGCAGACTGGGCACCAATGCCTACCACTCTTGGACAACCAACCCCCCTAGTACGGCAATACAAGAAGCAAGATAAATTCCTGCAAAGAACATCATTGAAACTCATTTTAAATACCTTACCAGAAAGAATGTCCAAAAAGATATATTAAAGGTTTCAATAAAAAATCACACAAAACAATGTAGAAAACTTTAATCATTTTTTTATTTTTTTTTATTGTGACTCGACATATGACAAAACCCCGCTTGATGTTAAGCCGAAGTGTGGTCCATGAATGAATGTCACTGCTATTACAATTCAATAACTGTGAGTAGCAATCACATCCACTATGCCGGCCTAGATGGAACCGGCAACTTACAACCTGATCCCGACACGTGACCAAATCACTTCACGGTCTGTATACTTGTAAGTGGTGGTACTACCCCGGATCAACAGACTGGATACCACTGCCTACCACTCTTTGATAACCAGACCCGAAGCAAATATCCATCTCTTTATTTTATTAACAAAAATTTGCAATATTTAATGTTATTAAATATTACAAATGAAAGCTATGAAACAAATATTTGCTTTGACCGGGAATCGAACCCGGGACTTTACGCGCAACAAACCAAGTCCACGCCTGTCGCCATTTGATGTACCAGCCTATTACATTATTTAAAATAAGTTACAATAATTTTCCACGATGGCCGTTATCTCGCTCCTTATATTGCTGTGCTAGGGAGGCAGACCCGGAGCTAATATCCACCTTTTTTTTAACAAATATTTGTAAATTAAATCAAATACAGATAAAAGCTAGGAAACAAATATTTGCTCCGACTGGGAATCGAACTCGGGACTGGTGCTTACTATTACGATTTGAGAAATGGCTGGTTGGAAGAGGTTGTTTGAATATTACAAGTGACAAAAATACTTATAGATGTATTTTCATGATATTAAAGTATAGAAGTTGGGTTATGTAATTGAAATGCTGGCAAATGCTTTCAATTTCCCATGTTCCAGTTACGGCCTTACAAAGCGCAAGGCTATTATATTTGAATTTTACGCGTCTAGTTTAAAATATAAACAACTAGCTGTGCTCGCGATTTCACTCGCGTAAAATTAGGTTTATAACACAGTCATAAAAAAGGTGGAGGTTCTCAATTCGACTGTATATCCCTAAATTGTCATTTTTATAACTCATATAAAAATGACAGACTAAAATAAAAATAAATCTAGAAAAAATCCAAACAGCTGAAACTATAGTCAATTGGAAACTATAGTAAAAAAAATATATTTTTAAAGGTATCTTATGTTACTTTTAGTACCTCCAAAAATATGTGTACAAAGTTTTATGATGATCGGTTAAGTTGTTCTTGCGTGAAAACGCTACAAACAAACTCACATTCACATTTATAATAATAGTAGGATAGTAGAAAGTAGGATACGATTACTGATTTCTGATTTGGTGGCCTCCATTGGCCGCCCGGGTCGGATCTAGGATCTTCTTCAATCAAATCTCGTTCTCGTTTAATCAAATCTGACAGGAAGGCTGGCAATTATTTTTGCCAACGTATTAGCCTTGCTATACAAGGTGAAATGTTGCCAGTCTCCTTGGGAATAACTCTGATGGGACGTCACTAGAGGATATTTTTTATTTGTAGTTCAATATATTCCTATCCCTGTGGGAGGAAGGCGTGACAATTTTGTTTTTATTGTGACACGACATCTGACCTTGTCCCGCCTCATGATAAGCAAGAGGAGTTCCAAGAGTAACGACGACTGAGAAAACTGAGTTTATTCACGGCTGCCCCAGTCGCCGTCACTATGCCGGCCAAACTTTTGATTGATTGATTGATATATTTTTATGTATACATTTTAAACTAGACGCTTTAATGTGATCAGCAATATTGTGACCAAAAATGACATTTTGATTTATACGTACGAATAAATAGATTTACATGGACTTATTTTATAACACCTCTATGTTATGCCCATAGGGAAAGTGGGCCATAGCCAAAGTGGCGCTCCATTATCTCTGCCTAGAGATAATGGATCGCCACTTTCCTTTATTCTCCCAAATCTCTCTAGCTTCTTTTGCACCTACAATTTTTTTAAATATTTTTATATTGTGACACTATATTTGACAGCACCCCGCTTGATGTTAGGCTGGAGTGTGGTCCATGAATGGATGTCACTGCTACTACAATTCAATAACTGTAAGAAGCAGTCACATTCACTATGCCGGCCTAGTTGGAACCGGCAACTCACAAGCTGATCCCAAAACGCGACCAAATCACTTTACGGTCTGTATACTTGCCAATCGCTGGCCGTTCGTCCACGACTGTCGTCACAATTCTCTAGTTATCTCTACATCTCTAGTTATTTCTTTTTCCTTTGATAATTTTCCTGGTTATCCCATTTATCCACTATATTATCCATCTATTCACTTTTGATTTATAAATCTCTTAAATAAAATATAACTTCTTAGCATTCAAGTAGATGTGCCGAGTGTGGTACAGTTAACAGTTAGTGGTAGTGCGATGGTTACCGCAATATCTTTGATATTGTACTTTGGTCGCCAAGTTTCTATGATATAAGCACGTTTGTATAGAAACGTAAAAAATAACAAATTTAGCACAGATTCCGGGTGGTCTGATGCAAAAACTTAAAAGCCATGAATTTTGGGTAAAATATTCATAAATTCGGGCGTTGAAGGAAGTAACTGTCATTAATGAGGTCGATGTACTCACTTAAATCACTAGATGTTTTTAAATTTAAAAAAAATACGCTAACTCTGATTTTGACTCTTCGGATGGTAAGCAGAAGGAGGCCCAAGAATAGCAGACGATTAAAAATACACTCAAAGTTTCAGGATCAATTTTTAAGTTGCCGGTTTTAACTAAGCCATAGTAGAAGTGGCTGATCAATCAATCAATCGATTAAATTGTCACGACTTTTTTCCACAGGGATAGGCAGAGACAATTGAGTGCCACTTGCCACGATCCTGACCATCTAGTGCCATAGAATTAAACAAATTTTATGCGGCTTACTATCGCGTTTATTTTGGTTTTGATTTTACAATTTTTTATTATTCCGACGTTTCGAGAGCTTTGCAGCCATCGTGGTCACGGAGAGACTGAGGTGTTGGTCGTCCTATTGGTTGATGCTCAAAATCTTCGCGCAAAATGTTCGCGCAAAATCTAAGAAAATAATAGTGCCATAGAGCTTGTATGAAGAGAATTGTGAATGTGAAGGAAACGAGGGAGTTGTGTCAGGATCAGTGGCTGATAGTTACAGTATTAACTGTAGTAGCAGTCACCTCCATGGGCCCCACGCCCCACAGGGAGCAATTTGATAGTTAAGGGGGGGGGGGGTCAACTTAAAAATGGACACGACTTTAACCCTTACGCTTTGGGTTATTTAAATGCAATACTAGATATCGGTGACAAATTTAACAAAAGAAAGGCAAATTAAAAAAATGCTGTAATTATTTATATTTCTGAAGGGAACAAAATAATTTGTAAAGGATATAAATTATGTAAGGTATGTAAGGTAATGGGGGTTAAGGTAGGGAATGGCCTAAAAAGGTTGGAAAACACTGTCTTACAGTATCATGAAGTTAATGTTTAATTTTCTAAAACGTTTAATAAATTATGCTTACAAAAGATTGCCAACTGAAATCTAAATAAATTCAATTTTACAAAAATATTCAAAAGAGCTAAGTAAGAACTGTCAAACGTTAGAAGAGGTATATTCTCTAATATTATGTGTTTATAGAACGATTTGATTTAAAACGAATTGATTTCAATTTAAATATCTAGCTAGAATTTAGTTAGCTAGGAAGGATTTTTAGCGATGACTATACACGGTTCAAATTAATAATCCTAATCGTAGAGCTTGTATGAATAGAATTGTGGATGTAATGGGAGGGGAGTTGTGTCTGGATTGTGGCAAGTGCCTTTCCATTGTCTCTGCCTATCCCTGTGAGAAGAAGGCGTGTCAATTTGATTGATTGATTGATAAGAATATTTACAACAATAACGTTTAATGCAAGAATAAATCCTCAAGTTTTGGCCATGCAGTCCACGTTGCATGTAGTTTGGGTGAACGGAAACGTTCGTCTCGAATGACGCAGAGAGCCAACCAACCGTTTCTTGAACCAAACGAAACAAATATTTACCTGGGTATTTTCTCACTATAGTAAGGAAATATACTACGAATATAAGAGTCCTTATATCATTTCTTTGGCCGGTGAAATAATGATAGAATTCTTTATTGCACATACATAACTACAAGAGAGGAAGCGAGGGAGTTGAAATGAAATGAAATGAAATGAAATGAAATGAAATGAACTTTATTTGCAGGATACATGGTATAGTAGATGAAATGTAGATGGTAGTTTCACATGATCCACCATTTTGGCATGCAAAATTTTTTAATATACAATTTTAAATTTAAACAATTATATAAATTTTGTGTTGTGTCAGAATCGTGGCAAGTGGCGCTCCATTGTCTCTGCCTATCCCTGTGGGATAAAGGCGTGACAATTTGATTGAATGATTGATAACTACAAAAGTTTACAAAGGGCGAACTTAATTCCTTAATGTATTTTCTACTAGTTAATCCTGGGGAGATGAATCCGATGATTTCTTCAGTGTAGAAAGTAAAAGAAAAGATAATTAGGCTTAAATATAAAATTAAAAAATATATATATTTAAAGCTAGGTTGCCTAGTGCCCATAACCACAGAGCCTGAATGAAGGGAATTGTGGATGTGAAGGAAGCAAGGGAGTTGTGTAAGGATCGTGGTAAGTGGCGCTCCAATGTCTCTGCCTATCTCTGTGGGATAAAGGCGTGACAATTTGATTGATTCAATGATATTAAATATTATATCAGAGATATTAAATCACCGACACCAGTTTTAGTGTTGGCACAAGTTTGAATGATCAACCACGATTGAAAGTAGGACGTAATGATAGTTATTAAGAGAAAAAAGACACAAATATATGTTGCTGAGTTCGACACTGAGTTCAGGTTTGCTTATTAACGTGGATCAGATGACATATCTACGTCTTTTCTTAAAGTATCATTGAATATTATGTATGAATAAATTAAACAAATCTTATGCGGCTTACTATCGCGTTTCGAGAGCTTTGCAGCCATCGTGGTCACGGAGAGACAAATAAAATAAAAACAGAATAATAAAATAAAATTGTAAAATCAAAACCAAAATAAACGCGATAGTAATTCGCATAAAATTTGTTTAATTCATTAATCAATGTTCGCGCAAAATCTCTGAAAACATTAAATATAATTAAATATTTTTATTATTTTTTTATTGTGACTCGCCATATGACAGCACCCCGCTTGATGTTAAGCCGAATGAATGTCACTGCTACTACAATTCAATAACTGTGAATAGCAATCACATCCACTATGCCGGCCTAGTTGGAACCGGCAACTTACAAGCTGATCCCGAAACGTGACCAAATCACTTCACGGTCTGTATACTTGTAATTTGCTTTCATATGACAGAATATCGACCATATAAAGACAAATAACTAAAGCCAAATTCCTAGCAACTTCCCCACAATTATTAATAAACAATTCGAACCGGGAATCGAACCGTGCCGTTGTATAATTTCTTTATTATATATCGAGTTGGAATTATTAGCACCAAAGTTAGGTATTAATAGCGGCACTGCGTCTCATTGCAAACACTAGATAGGAAAACAAATAGAGCCTAGCATGGTGGATGCGATTAATAACTAATTTTAATACTATATTAATTAGTAAGGGCTTTATTTATTGTGACACGACATATGACAGAACCCTGTCTGGTGAGTGGAGCGCGGTCTATGAATAAATGTGACTGTTAATGCAGTTAAATAACTATAAGTAGGAGACATCCACAATGTCAACCTAGTTGAAATCGGCAATTTACAAGCTGATCCCGAAACGCAACTAAGTCACTTCACAGTTTTTTTTATTGTGACACATCTGACCTCGACTCGCCTGATGATAAGCAAGAAGAGGTCTAAGAGTGACGACGACTGGAATAACCGAGTCAGTTCCCGGCTGCCCCAGCCGCCGCCACTATGCCGGCCTAAGGTGCTTCTTCACGCATCGCTTGAAGGATCCAAGGATGGAGAGGATGGATGAACACATGGGCTGGCAAAGCATTCCACTTGTCTGTATACATGTAAGTGGTGGTACCATTGAAAATACCACTCTTTAATAACCAGACCCGGAGCAAATAACCACCTGTTTATTTTTATCAACTAATATTTGTAATTTTAATTATTATATTAAATATTACAAATAAAAGCTATGAAATAAATATTTGCTCCGACGGGGAATAAAATCCGGGACTTTCCGAGTTAACCACTACGCTACTAAAAGCAGCTTATTCTGAATTCAAGAGTTTCTTTACAGCCAGTACACTTAAAAGTTCTTATACAACCCCAAGTAAAGTGGAGAAAATGACCGTTACTCTGACAATAATAAAAAATACTTTTTTGTAGTTAGGGCGTTATTGAGGAATCAATCAATCAACTTGTCACGCCTTTTTCCCACAGGGATAGACAGAGACAATGGAGTGCGACTTGCCACGATCCCGACACAACTCCCTCGCTTCCCTTACATCCATAATTCTCTTCATACAAGCTCTATGGTTATGGGCACTGGGCAACTTAGCAGTTCGACTGCCGATTCGGTATTACCGACCTGCGGGTATTACGGGTGTGAAAAGACGAGGTACAGAGGACGTACAAAGCCACTATGTCCCTGTGGGAAAAATTGAAAGTGACAATTTGAATAATTGATTGGTATATTTTCAATTTACTCATATTAGCGACTAATAAATACTCATTTAAATAAAAGTGTCTTAAAAGTATTTTCTTAGATTTTGCGCGAACATTGATTAATGAACAAATTTTATCGCAGCCATCGTCTCTTCGTGACCACGATGGCTGCAAAGCTCTCGAAACGTCGGAATAAAAAAAATTGTAAATCAAAACCAAAATAAACGCGATAGTGTGCCGCATAAAATTTGTTTAATTCAGTAGTGTCTAGGAAGCCATGCTATGAACAACACTAGTCATGTAGTGCAAATTATTAAGTTAGAGACATTGTAAACATAAAGTTTGATATGGGATCAGTGTTAATGAGACTTTGCGGCCATTTCTGTGTGTCATAACCGTTCTATATAGATACGAGTGTTATTTGTGTTTAGATATACATATACAGTGTTTAGATATAGATGAAAGGAGATTGATGAAAGAGATTTATAAATTGGAAAGACATAAATTTCTATATTAAGCTTTGATTTTTATTTTTATTATACTTTCCTATACTAAGCTACTTAAGTGCTTGTATCATAGAAACAGGACAACAAAAGTACAGTTTTATATATTAAAGATACATTGGTACCGGAAAGTGGTTTTGAACCCGTGTTCTCGGTTAGTGTAACCATTGCACTGTTAATACAATACGGTTGCCTTAAAAGTATCTTAACTATAATTAAACTATGAATAAAAAATATCAGCTACCAAAGTGCTTGTATTATAGAAACAAGACGACCAAAGTACATAATCTATACCAATATATATATGTTTAAATGTTTTTTTGTGGTTCAAAAATTACTCGACCGATTTTAAACATTCTTTGTTAGAAAGCTACTTTTTCATATGTCGATACACAGTATAAACAAAGTAAAAAGGCGAGTCAGTACAAGCTTAAAGAGCTCCTCAGAGCATTCTCTGTGGTATATTTGATAAGGGGAAATTGTTGATCGTTCTATTAACTTAGAAATAAAAAGGTTTATGTGTAAAAGTAGACAAACAAACAAATGAAAGAAAGTTACTTTTATAATTTATATAATTATAACTTTTTTAAATAACTAGAAAAGATTCTGCCAAATAACCTTGGTAGAAATACTTTTGTTGTCCTGTTTCTATGATACAACCACTTTAGGAGATTAGTATAGAAATGTAAATAAAAATAAAATAAATAAATATATCCGGTGATTTCTTCAGTGCAGCCCCCCTAGCACGGCCATCCAAGAAGCAAGATAAATACTTGCAAGGAATATAATTCCAACTCATTTTAAATAACTTACTAGAACAGTGTATCCAAAATGATATTTAAACATTTTGTAAAACTTTACACTAAACAACGTTGAATACTTTAACAAATATTTTTTAAAACATTTTGATGTGCCGGCCTGATACGTCATTTAAAATGAGTTACAATAATATTCCTTGCAGTTCTTTATCTTGTTTCTTGGATTGCCGTGCTAGGGGGGCAGGAAGTGAAAGAAAAGATAAATAGTTTTCAAAATAAAAAAATAATAGATATAATAAAGACATATAAAAAAAGTAAAAAGACGAAGTTAGAACGAGCTTAAAAAGCTCCTTGGAACATTTTCAGTAGTTTATTTTATCTAATATTAACTTTTACATAAAGAGGTTTTTTATGTAAAAGTAGATGAACAAACAAATGAAAGAAAGTTTTAATAAATTTCTTCGTGTCTATACTTGTAGGTAGCATCATCGAGAGTTGAACGAAGGAAGATTTATTTAAATTGATGTAATCCGATGCTGCGGCGTAACCCCAGCAAACTTTTGATCAGAGTTTAAATTAATACTGAAAGGAAATTGTATCTAACTATATTTTATAATTTGAAAACTTTTATTAACTTCCTCTGCTTGTATCTAGCCACTTTTACGATGGTGACAAAACTTTTTTTATTAAGGCTCGACGTATGACAACACTCCGCTTTATGTTAACGTGAAGTGCGATCAATTAATAAGAGCGAGTGCTACTACAGTTATATAACTTTTTATTGTGACTCGACATATGACAGCACCCCGCTTGATGTTAGGCCAAAGTGTTGTCCATGAATGAATGCCACTGCTACTACAATTCAATAACTGTGAGTAGCAATCACATCCACTACGCCGGCCTAGATGGAACCGGCAACTTACAAGCTGATCCCGAAACGTGACCAAATCACTTCACGGTCTGTATACTTGTAAGTGGTGGTACTACCCCGGATCGGCAGACTGGGTACCACTGCCTACCACTCTTTAGCTGCAACGACGACAGGCGTGGACCCACGGATTAGCGATTGGTTTGTTGCGCGTAAAGTCCCGGGTTCAATTCCCGGTCAAAGCAAATATTTGTTTCATACCTTTTATTTGTAATATTTATTATTTATATTAAATATTGCAAATATTTGTTAATAAAAAAAAGAGATGGATATTTGCTTCGGATCTGGTTATGTAAGTTGCCGGTTCCAACTAGGCCGGCATAGTGAATGTGATTGCTACTCACAGTTATTGAATTGTAGTAGCAGTGACATTCATTCATGGACCACACTTCGGCTTAACATTAATTGGGGTGCTGTCATATGACGAGTCACAATAAAAAAATAAATCAAACTCTTCTCTAAATTCTTTAAAACAATATTTTCATAATATATTTATTTATGAATATTAAAAAGATATTTAGATAAATATCGTTACTTAAATATCTAATTTAGAAGTCTGTTAGCAGTAGAAAAATATAAAGAAAAACACAGCTTATTTGAGAAATGTAATATGGTGTCGGTTGTCGCGGTAAAGTATTCGAGTTGCGAATACAAAATATCCAATATTCGCTTGCATATTGGCAAACTTATTTACGCGAGGTTACGCTTAAGTTTATGAAATGAAATTCTTTTGTTTTTACATCTGAGGGGCTGTTTATTAAAGGGTGTGTTTCTTTCTATCGGTGCTTGTTGCTATGTTAATGTATGGAAGTGAATGTTGGGTATGGCAGAAGCAGCATGAAAGTAGGAATGATGCTGTAGAAATGCGGTCATTAAGGAGTGTGAAGTAACGATTGCGGTTAGAGTGAAAATAACGTTAAATGTGATTTAGAAAGGTATGTAGGGGTGATTTGGGAACGTTAATTAAATGGTTAAAAGGAGATTGACGAAACAGGTTTATGAATCGGCACCAAATTAGGTATTAGTTAAATGTTTGTGTACCGGGCTATTGATAGGTACAATGAAAACTCTTCTGTTTGTGACAAAAAAGATCTAGCCGTCCACGTAGTGTTCGTACGAAAAAGGCGATCAAAACAGTAGAAGTAAAACTTGCAGCCTCCAAGAGTAATACTGGTAATTTCTTTACTGATAAATAAAAAAAATCTTTGTAACAATATTAATGGCAAGACTAGGTATATACCTGCATCAACACAAGACCTCTACGGCTAGCGGACGGCCCTGCACGCGTCATGCGTGTGGCGGGGAGATCTTGCTTAATTTTTCCCACACTGTTACTAGAGTAATAATAAGTACTAAGTGCCTGTAGTAGCAGTTGCCCTCATCATGGACCGCAGTCTTTTTTTGTTATCGCAGGAGAATCCCTTCGGATACCCCTCCACTAAAAGGAGAGTGACGGGGTTATGTGGTGCGCACTAAACTCCTGCGGCGAAAATCTCGGCGCGTATACGGAGAGGGGCCCGGGAGTACCTGTAAGGCTTTCTACGGATCACCCCTACCACTCCAGCTCTTAAGCTCCGCCTACTTAAGAGAAGAAAAACCGCCTGTTTCCCTTCTCTTTTAAGGCAGCGCTATGATCGCACTAAGCTGCCGTCCTCTCGGGGCCGTGTGTCCGAGTGTGCAGCGCCCCTACGCGTACACACCCACGACTCCAAGGCACACTAGCTACTCCACACAGTGCTCTCAGAGCGACACGTGGGCGACTTTTAGATATCAGCCAACAAGCACCCCTTTAAGGAAAGTTATTGACTAATGCCCAGGGTGCACCGGCCTATTAGCTTTCCGCGTCACCGGAGCTATGCGGTAAACAGACACCCACACGAGGAGGTCTGACTTAGCACTCCATGGATCGCTGTCTAGTTCAACAACAGGCAGCTCATAAATGTCGAGTAATAAAATAATTCTGGATACTAATTATCCCTGATGTATTTATATATTATAATAGATCAAATTACGTTGGTAAAACGATTTATGATCATCAATTAAACGCAGGGAGAAGCAATTAATAAATAAATGAAACAAAGCTTACAGAGGAATCTATCATAACTGTGAACTTATGAAAATTAATATGTTTTATGGTTCTGTAGGTCATTTTTTTTATTAGCTTGATTTTTGTGATACCCAGTCTGCCGATCCGGGGTAGTACCACTATTTACAAGTATACAGACCGTGAAGTGATTTGGTCACGTTTCGGGATCAGCTTGTAAGTTGCCGGTTTCAACTAGGCCGGCATAGTGATTGCTATGTGCCCAAACCATCGCAGCATCCTTTTGTCAATCCTTATATTATAATTAAATATTTTTTCTTGGCCGGCATTGTGACGGCGATTCAGACAACCGTGATCTGACTCGGTTTTTTCAGTCGTGACTCGACATGTGACAGCACCCCGTTTAATGTTAGACTGGAATTCGGTATATAAATTGAGGCCACTGCTACTACAGTTAAATGACTGCAAGTAGTAGTCACGTCTACTATGGCGTCCTAGATGGAACCGGCAACTTAAAAGCTGACTTCGAAACTCGACTAAGTCACTCTTGTAAGTACTACCCCTGGATCAGCAGACATGACCACCAGTTGGTCATGTCTGCCACCAGTCTGTCCACCACTCTAACAAAACTTGAAGTTTTCTATTAGTGACAGTTTTCTTTTTTTCTATAAACCTTTCGAATATTTCATTTCGTTTTTCTCCCTATTTCCCCTCTTTGTTTAGCAAATATTTATGTTTTATACACGGATCTCTAAATTACTATATCTTGTATAAATATCTGGGGAGCGCTAAATCAGTATAATATGTAATCTTTGGGGGAATTCCCGCAGGAAATGAACGTTTTTAGGTAACAATAAGTAATTTTCGTACGCCTGTTATTTTGGTTAAATAACAAAATACCTTTTTGTTACTTTAATATTAAAGTAAATACAACGTTTAATAAACTTAGAGTTTTTTTTACATTTCTCTACTAAGCTACTAAAGTGCTTGTATCATAGGAACAGGACAACCAAAGAATATATATCAAAGATACATTGGTACCGGTGAGTGGTGTCGAACCCGTGCCACTCGGCTTACGTAGCCATTGCACTGCCACTACACCACGGTAGCCTTAAAGTTTATTAGATATGTTAAGTTGGTGTGCTGTCCATTGAAGGGGACGACTGCTACTACAGTATAAAAACTGCATCCACTGTGCCGGCCTAGTTGGAATCGGGGATTTACTACCAGGGATTAATACTATGTTTACTCTTAAACTACCAGACCAAATATTTGTAATATACAATGTAATAATTAAATATTACAAATAAAACAATACAAATCTTTGCTACTACCTGGAACCGAACCTGGGACTTTCCGCGTAACCAATACGCCACGCCTGTCCTCTATCTTTTTCTCTCTCTTTGTCCATAAAATTATTAAAAGTGTGTAAAGTTTTACAATGCTTTCATAAATTTAAATTCTCATATAACAGGCCACCTACATTACAAAAACACAGAGTATAAACCGATAGAAACATTAGACAGTATTCCCAGTAGTATAGAAACATTAGACCTAACGGTGACTGTGGTGTGGTAAATTAATCAAGTAGACCGAGGGTACTCTTATAACTATTATCAGGTCCAAAATTATTTGTAAATTCTGTTCGATTCAGTGTTTTTTTGAGCTTTTCTTCTTTACACATATATTTTTTGAGTTATTAACATTTCAAGAAGTATAGTTATTTGATCGCCTCTAAATAGGATATCGTCGAAGATACCTTTAGAAAACTGTATTTAACTATTTTATTATTAAATATTTTATTTACAGTTTTATATTGTTTTATTAGTTCTGATTATCTTTTTCTTATATTTTGATTTTAGTTTTAAGTAATAAAAGTGCTATTCTTTAGGAGCGCTAGAAAAATATTATTTTTATTTGTCATTGAATGTTGTACATGCCTTTAATTAATGAAAGAGTCTGTTTTTTTATAATATTTTTAATAATATTTATTAGTTTAAAAGAGTTGTGCATATATCACTGTTGGTGTGTCTTAAATATAAATAAATTACATATGGTCATCTAGAAAACTTGTTTACTATTCTAGGCGACCATAGTAAATCGTTGATAAGGCTAGACGTTTAGTAGTTTGGCATTCGATTGTATAAAAAATAATACGAAAAGTATAAAATGGCGCCTAAAATTAAATATTAACAAAACATGTTACGAATGGTTAATTTTATTTCAGGCGTTAAATGTCATTTTATGATATTTGACATTGGGCATTTCGTCTGACGATTACTTAAAATATGACGATGCGCTGTCTAGTGATGTATAGTCTATATTCATACAAGCGGGTACTAGCTTACTATACAAAGCTCTCGGCGTAATCGGGCATTAATTTAAAAATTAAAAACTACCCACTTTTTCTTCATGAACACTACTGAATACTACAATAAAATTTCTCCACACACGATAAAAAGAAGACAGTCTCTATTACCTCGGTTTTGATTCGCACGATTCGTGCGAGATAAGTATATATTGACGATGAACTACGGAAGATTTTATTGCGGCTCTAGCTGTGTAGCGCGCCTGTGCCATCAATGTCTTGCAGCTTCAGATCTACGATATTCTCGAAGCGGGGCATAAATTTGATAGAGGCTCCCCTCTCTCTAGTAGAGATAAATTACTTAAAAACTCATAATCTATACATATAATAAAATTGGAGTGTCTGTTTGTAATGTTGAAATAACCGTTTTTTAATACATGTATATGAATATATATACGGTACATACACCAAAATGACATTTTTTACAATTTTTGTCTGTCTGTCTGTCTGTCTGTTTGTTCCGGCTAATCTCCGGAATGGCTGAACCGATTTTGACGGGACTTTTTTTTGGCAGGTAGCTGATGTAATAAGGAGTAACTTAGGCTAATTTTATTTTAGAAAAAATCCTTTATAATAAATAAAATTAAAAAAAAAAACATTTTCTCATACAAAATTGCGTGCGTTCAGAAATTTATTTTGGGTAAACTAAGGAAAATATATCAAGCTGTTGAGAATCAAAAACAAATTATTATTATTATCCTACTATTATTATAAATGTAAATGTCCGTTTGTGTGTTACGCTTTCACGCAAAAACTGCTCAATCGATCATCATGAAATTTTGTACACATATTCTTGGAGGTATCAGAACATAAAATCCTTTTTAATAAAAAAAATTTTTATTATGAAAAATAAAAAATTTGTTTGACAAAAAAAAATCCTATTATGAAAATAGGTACAAGGAGTTGGTTCAAACCCTGAGTACTTTAATACCATCGTACTGTATTACCGACAGTCACGTCAACATCTAATCCAATCAACTGTACTATGGAGACTATACTTTCCATAGATTGTTTGAAATTTTTCTTTATTGTTATTTCCTTCTGTTACTATATGCATATCCTACTATTGATATAAATGTGAATGTGAGTTTGTTTGTTACGTTTTTTATTTTTGGAGGTACTAGAAGTAACATGGGTTACTTTTAATTAAAAAAATATATATTTTTTACTACAGTTTCCAGTGGACTGTTTAACTGTTTGGAATATATATTTATTTTTATTTTTATACACTATACTTTCCATAGACTATAAATTCAGCTATTTGAAATTTTTCTTTATTATTATTTCCTTCTGTTACTATATGCATATGCTACTATTGTTATAAATGTGAATGTGGGTTTGTTTATTACGTTTTTTAAGAAGTAACATCGGTTACATTTATTTAAAAAAAAATATTTTTTACTATAGTTTCCAATTGACTATAGTTTTAACTGTTTGGAATATATATTTATTTTTATTCCCGTCTGTCATTTTATATGAGTTATCGAATTATAAATACAAAAAAGTCGAATTGAAAACCTTCTCCTTTTTTATGACTGTGTTATAAACCAAACTTTACGCGGGTGAAACCGCGGGCACAGCTAGTAAATAAATAAAATTCACTTGTGGTAAAAAATTAAATATAATAAAAATGTTTTAATGAGAACCCCTTACACCACAGTAAACACAATTTTAGTGAAAAGGATGGGCTTGTTTATTTTGAATATAAATAAATATGAATATAAATAAATAAAGAAAGTCAGAGTCAAAAGCCTTTTCCTTACAAGTCGACGATGAGCCAACCAGACTTCCGTATGCCAGTTAAAAAAAATCGGTTACAAATGGTGTAATTTAAAATGATGTGGGTAAGCAATAGGTACACGATTAAAAGTATTATTTTAGGATGAATTGGATCTACAAGAATAAAAAATCACAATTTTTTATTTATTTCAATAAATTTAACTAACTGCCTTTAAACATATTTGTAAAACCGATTTAAGAATATTGATTAATGTTATCTCACACAGTGCGAGCTAATTGTGAGGTAAACTCGCACAGTGCAAAAAAAATGTGCGAGTCGCGAATTGGGTTTAAAAAAAGTCTTTTGCTATTGTGCTGTGTTGAATACTAGGTACTTTATTACCTCGGTTCCCGTTTCTAACGTAGAAATTAATATTCTATTCTTTTTAATATAAGATTTAACAAAGTTTCTTAGATTTCATACCAGTAATATGCATGAGATCCGGACTGGCCACCACTAACGAGTACACAGACCGTGAAATGACTTAGTCCAGTTTCAGCATAGTGGATGTGACTGCTACTTATTGTTATTGATTATTTAATCAATACTAAGCTACTGAAGTGCTCTTGTATCATAGAAACAAGACAACCAACGTACATATATTGGTACCGATAGGTGGTTTCGAATTCGTGTTCTCGATTTGTGTAACAATTGCATTGCCACTACACCACGGTCGCATTGTACTAAAAGTCACCTCCATTCTTGGACCGCACTCCAACTTAACATTAGGCGGGGTGCTGTCATATGTTGACTTACAGTTTAAAAAAATATGTCACAGTAATTAATTAATTTAAAAAAAAATGTTATTTTACCTTTTAGCTTCTTTATATATAAGCTATTCCACGATAACAAGCCTATTTATAAATTTAAAAAAATTCTAAGTTGTTTTTTACATTTTCAGGCTACACTAGCTTTCATTTTCAGTAGGGTCTCATGCTAACATTTTGCAATTTATAGCGTGCGATTACAAATTTATTACTTCGCTGAAAACTGCTTATTTATTTTCATGAAAATGGCTTTTTTCCATGAAATGAAAAATGCTATTTTAATTTCCAAGTGAAGCGTGGCCTTTTAAATGTGTAATTATTACGTTATTGGTGAAATTTATTTTGGCACGTCACTATAGACGTCAAAGTGGCGGGACTAATTATTCGTTTTATTATTTTCGCTCGAAATTATGACAGTAACCGGCCTTTACGATCTGAATACTTATATTTTGAGCAGCCGTGAAGACTCGGTTTTCGCAGGTGTTAAAATATTAGAATATTAGTTAGGGTAGTTTAATAGCTCTAAAGATTTATCTTACATTTGATGATATAATTTAATAGTTATAATATTTTGAAGGTAGGTTAATAAATATTCGGCATTAGAGAAGGTATTTTAAAGTCGTTAATAGTTTATCATGGATTTGATTATATGACTCAATAATTATAATATTTTTGAAGGTAGGTAATATTTTAAAGAGAAATAAAAGAGTTTATAAACTATTCAACAAATCAATGTAATTCAAATTAACTATTATCACAATCATTTAAATTGCACATTAACGACACATAAAACAATTTAGAATAACACTCTCACTTAAATCTATTAAATATTACAATTTTACTATTAATTTTAAATTACAATAATAGGCAGTGAGGGAGACGAGAACAAGGGAGCACCAGTACATAACATTATACTTAACTTTCGTCTCTTAGTAATGTATCGCACAAAATGGTGCCGCGCCAACAGGACTCGCTTCTTTTACCTCGTTTCCCCCACCAGTTCAACAAGCCACGCTGCTTGTTTGCTGGTGTTGCCGCTTAAAACACTTTTCAAATAGAAATGTTACCATACAATAATATTAATTAACATGGACAATATTTTGTGGTGATGTTTCTATTTAAAAACATTTAAATAGAAGTGTTGCCACACAATGATTTGTTTATATTTAAACATGATACTATATGTAACCATAGATATTTCCACATCTCAATCCATTTTAATATATATTTATACATATAAACCACACCATAAAACCCCATATCTAACACAGGTGTCGGATCTTACCTTGCTTACCATCAGCTTGGTCAAGGTCAGATGTCGATTCACAATAAAAAATAAATAAAAAAGTGGTGATACTAACGCGGATCGGCAGACTGGACACCACTACCTACCATTATTAGACAATCAGACTCGAAGCAAATATATTTATTCGTTTTTATTAACAAATTAAACAAATATTTTCACCGACCGGGAATTGAACCTGGGATTTCGCGTGTAACAAACTGGTATGCAAACCAGTGCGCTAAGCGTGTTGGTCGTCACAGTACGTGTTTGTAGTCCAAAGTAGCAACGTCATGCAATCAACTCAATTAATATATTCGGTAATTACGATGTTTTTATTAATGACATGGTAGGTTCCAACCAAAGAATTTGGACTTAAGACACTTTTACATTCGTAATTTAGAAGGTTGTTACTAGTTTTGATGATCATTTGACAACCTAATTTGACAGAATAACAAATGACATAAAACACTTCAAAAAAAGGATGACCGAACAATTATGCCGCTACTCTTACTACCACGTGACTTTTAATTAGGCAGTATTAAAAGTCAACCACAATTACAAGTGGTTGTATTTGCAATAAAGCAGTGCCAACCTTTAAAATAAAGGAATTGAGGACCAAGTAGTTGTCTCTTTCAGTCACACATGGTATAAACATTTTTTTAATTTTTTTTTTATTGTCTACTCGACATATGACAGCGCCCCGCTTGATGTTAAGCCAAAGTGTGGTCCATGAATGAATGTCACTGCTACTACAATTCAATAACTGTGAGTAGCAATCACATCCACTATGCCGGCCTAGTTGGAACCGGCAACTTACAAGCTGATCCCGAAACCTGACTGGGTACCACTGCCTACCACTCTTTAAAATATAATATAAATGAGACAAATAACAATGAATTAGTTCTTATTTTAGCACAGATTTTATTCTATCCAAATTCTTTAGTTCCAACATAATCACGTCATGTTGTCACACGTCAACATGAAAATACTGAAATTTAAACGAAAACAGTGACAAATTGGATACAATATTGGTACATTTCTTTGAGCTCATTGCAGTTTTTTACGATCTGAATATTAACTTTGTTCATATGTCAAATTAACATTCTAGAGTAATATTGAGTCAGTAAAAATACGCTAAAAGTTTATTAGAAACCCGTCTAATTATCTTTTATGCTTCTTTTTTTATAATGACACAACATGACAGCACCCGCTTTATGCTAGGCTGGAGTGTGGTCCATGAATGGAGGTGACTGCTACTACAATTCAATAACTGTAAGTAGCAGTCATATTCACTATGCAGGCCTAGTTGGAACCGGCAACTACAAGCTGAATCCAAAATACGACTAAGTAACTTTACGGTCTGAATACACTTGTATGTGGTGGTTCAACCCCGGATCGGTAAACTAATATTTAATAATTAGATAAAATATTACAATATTCGACAAATGTATATTATATTACTCGATTGAGACATCTTTAAGAAAGCTAAGTTGCCTAGTGCCATAAAAACATAGCGCTTGTATGAAGAGAATTGTGAATGTAAAGGATGCCTAGCTGGGTTGCCTAGTGTCCATAAACGTAAAGTTGAATGAAGATATTTGTGGATGTGAGGGAAGCGAAGGAGTTGTGTCAGGATCGCGGCAAGTGGCGCTCCATTGTCTCTGCCTATCTCTGTGGGTAAGAGGCGTGAAAATTTGATTGATTGATTGATTGAATATTCTAAATATTAAAAAAAACAAGAGGCGTATATTTGCTCCGGATCTGGTTGTTAAAGAGTGGTAGACGGTGATGCCCAGTCTGCCGATTGGGGTCGTACAACCACTTACACGTATACATGAAGTGACTTAGTCGCGTTTCGGGATTAGCGTGTAAATTGCCGTTTCCAATAAAAACAATAAAAAATACATATCACTTCTTTAATGATAGTTTTTATACGAATTATAATTCTCAATGCCCTGGATTCATTGCAGCGCCGAGCTATCCGACTTATAGGTGATGCAGAGGTCACACGAACTCTCGAGCCCCTGCAACTACGCAGAGACATGGCGGCTCTGTGCATCCTCTATCGCCTATACCACGAAGAATGTTCCAAAGAGCTCTTTAACCTTGTTCCTACCTTGTCCTTTTACACCCGTATACCCGCACAGGTCGGGGAAAGCATCGACCGAATCGTCAGTCAAACTAAAAAGTTCAGTGCGTCTTTATTTTGTAGAACAATTTACAAACAAGTAGAATGCTTTGCCAGCCCATGTGTTCTCTCCATCCTCCATCCTCTTGTCCTTAGATCCTTCAAGCGATGCGTGCAGAATTAATTTAGGCCGGCATAATGAAGACTAACTAACTCGGTTTTTCCAGTCGTCGTCACTCTTGGACCTCCTTTTGCTTATCATCAGGCGGATCGAGGTCAAATGTCGTGTCATAATAAAAAAAATATTCACTTACGTTTTAATTTCCTAAAATACGTTCGCTTCACTTTTGGGCTGATTAAAATTTACTTCGTCTCTCATTACATGGAATGGTCTCAGTCGTTTATAAAATTGGGGTCGGTAGAGTTCTAACTATTAAAACTTAGAACTACTAGATTTTAAAGTTTGTAGGAAAGTCTAATTATTTTAATGGGGCTAGAGTATTCCATTTAGTTGATAGGAAAGGTAAAAGTTTTTATGGTACGCTAATATACTGGCGGAAATTTTAAGTAATTTAATATTTTCTGTCATTTTGGGAATAACGGATAAAAGAAGAAAACCATTTTATTAAATATTTATTTTTAATAATTGACATATTTCAATGTTTATAATGATTGAAAATTTAACTGAAACAATCAGTTAAATTGTCATGCCTTTACCTTCAGGCATAGAAGACAACAAATCTCCACTTGCCGCGATCCTGAGACTTGCCGAACTCCCTAGCTTCTCTCACATCCACAATTCTTTTTATACAAGCTCTACGGCTTTGGGCAATAGGCAAGCCAGCTTTCTTTGAAATGTCTCCGATTTGGTAAAAAACCCTTCTGGTTCTGCCTCGTTTAACGCATCCATCCACATCAGATTTATGAATTCCTTTAGTTAATGTATTTTTACTCATTCTTCCCATGTACCCAAACTATTAAAATGAATGATTGTCTTAATTAGTAACACATACTCGTATATTTATATAACAATAGGTGGTCATTTGCCCAGACTGCTGAACCGGCGCGTTACCACTATTTTTAGGTATACAGACCGTGCTTCAGACAGACAATCATTTTTTTTGTATTATAGATATTTGCGTTCAGTGTTTCTGACAAGGCGATCCTGGTGTAGTGGTAGTGCATGGTTACACAAACCGGAGAGCACGAGTTCGAGACCACCCACCGGTACCAATGTTCTTTGATATATGTACTTTGGTTGTTCTGTTTTTATGATACAATCACTTTAGTAGCTTGATATAGAAATGTAAAAAAATAATAATGGTGTCCGGGATAGTACAACCACTTATAAGTATATCAATCAAATTGTCAAAGTAACGGCAACTGAATCACCGTCTTTTTCGTAGTGAAAAGCGATGTCTCCATTTATATCGTGCCACGTATTCTTTTTCGCTTTCAATACAATTTCACTCTTATTCTTATCTTCTTTAAAGTGTAGATTGAATCACACGAGAGATCCAGCATCAATAACACACAATTCTTTTCCAATTACCTTACTGCTTAGAACTGCTACAATTAATTCTGCTATGCATTCTGGATCAATATCTGATTGTAAAACGTAATGCATTTCATCTTTGTTCGAAACTTTCTTTTTTAACGGAATGATCCTAACTGGGCCTTGATTAAGAGCTACGATGTTCACACCCTTCGCAGCAAACGCACTCGCTACTGATTTAGTAAAATGAATAAGAGCTGATTTTGAAATCGTATGTATTAGATCACTAAAGTCTTCACTTAGAACTGTTGATATATTTATAACATGACCTCTTGTTCTTTCTATATAAGGTAGAATAGCTTGTGTCATTCTTTCTATAGGTCCTATGTTGATTTCTTTAATTTGTTCATATAAATCTGTTGGTGTTGATTTGAAAATGTTATCTCCGTAAAACATTTCTACTATATTAACTATAGCATGTATTTTATTAAAATTTTCACTAACATTAATAATTATTTCTTCTAAATTATCATTGTTTCTAATATTCATTGGGATTTTTGTGATATTTTCAGTTGAAGGCAATTTTGTTAGTTTATCAAATTCTTCTATCTTTTCATCTATAAGGATTAATTTGGCTGATTTTTCTGCTAACAATAAAGTAGTCTCTTTACCGATTTCCGTAGTAGCGCCAACGATTATAATAACTTTTTTATTAAAATCCATATTTGTCACAGACGTATATATTCTATTATAGTTAATGTAATACTGATATATTATCTTATTAGTTCATATGTCGTTTATCAGATTAATAAAAGTATGCCGTTTGTTGATAAAATGGATTAATTACTTGAGATTATTATTTTTTTTTTTGTTTATATTGTACTGATTTTTATTTGCATTTTTATATTAAGCTACTTAGAATGCTTGTATCATCGAAACAAGACGACCAAAGTACATATTAAAGTAACATTGGTATTGGCATTTACATTGTCGATACTTTCCCTGACCCGATCAGGTATCACGGGTGTGAAAAGACGGAAGACGGAATAAGGTTAAAGAGCTTCTCAGATCATTCTTCCTGGTATAGGCGATAAAGAACGTATAAAGTGTTAGAGCACATTATCATATCCTACTATTATTATAAATGTGAATGTAAGTTTGTTTGTTACGTTTTCACGCAACAACTACTTAACTGATCATCATGAAGCTTTGTACACATATGTTTGGAGGTACTAGAAGTAATATAGGATACTTTTAATTAAAAATATATATATTTTCTCTAGTTTTCAATTGACTATTGTTTCAGCTGTTTGGAATTTTCTATATTGATTTTTATTTCCGTCTGTTATTTTTATTTGAGCTATCGAGTTACAAATTAAAAAATACATAAAAAAGGGATATAAAGTCAATTTGAGAACCTCCTCCTTTTTTGTGACTGTGTTAGAAATCAAATTTTACGCGGGTGAAACCGCGGGCACAGCTAGTATTAAAATAAAATACACATGGTAACAACACTTGTTCAAAGTTGTAGAAAAACTTTTTTCACTATTCCGTGCCATAATTAATACAACTTCAGTTTCATTAGAAATTGAAACCTGAAACTCGATAATAATATGTTGAGTAGTTTCTTCAGTAATTATACTGAAACTTTTGCAATAACAACTCGACAATTTTAGTGTTCCCCTTTAAACCCTTGGACTAAAACCCGTGAAAGATTTTAATACACTTCTTAGAAGACTGGTTATCAAAGAGTGGTAGGCAGTGGTACCCAGTCTGCCGATCCGGGGTAGTACCACCACTTACAAGTATACAGACTGTGAAGTGATTTAGTCGCGTTTTGGGATCAACTTGTAGTTGCCGGTTCTGGCAACTTCTGGCAATTGGAAATAGTTGCTATTTAATATGTTAAGGTTCTAGATAAAGTAAGGCTTTATTCTAGGTACGGCTTTTTTTTCTTAAAGCGATATTTGACCTGGACTTGCCTTATCGTAAGCAAGAGAAGTTCCGAGAGCGCCGATGACTTAAAATTAATAAAATGATGAAATAAATAAAAAATAATTTCTTTTCACACTTCATTTTCTTTGGCCAACATAGTAGAGGTGACTGAAGCAATCATAAAATATCACGATTTTTCTAGTCGCCGGGACCACGTCGCGGTCATATGTCACGTGTCAATAAAAAATCGTTGCCTCATTCGTCGTTAATGTGATTATTCATAATATTAATAAGTTTTTAGCTCTGAGCTTTAAAATGTATTAAAAAGTTTACTTAAAGTCCCCAGGGTTTTAAGCTAGGGGTCATCAGGGGAATACCCCGATAATTTTCATGCAGTACAAATTAAAATGTTGCTCAAATGTTTTACTTGTTGTTTTTGTGTTTGGTCATAATTATAGTATTTGTTCAGAACTTTAAACTTCATCATCAGCCGGAAGTCATCAACTGCTGAAGTAGTTGTCGAGGTGTTTTTATATTAGGCCAATATAATTAACTACTTGGAAGGCTTCGTTTGGACGTAATTCCTAACAGGTGACGAAACATATTGTCGAGTGTCTGTATGGATAATAAACGTCCCTGTGAAATACCTCCAATTTTAAATGGTCGGATCATTTTTTTAAATTAATTTTCGTGGAAATTCATAAACATTTCTGAAAGCTTTGTAACATGAATTTTTCAGATGACTGGCAGAGTTTTAAACTAACAAAAAACTTGCTTCACTTTTACGTCTGTTTGTTTAGCGTATCAATTTATGCCTGAATGATTTTAAAACGAACATTTTCAATATTTGAAATTTCTAAATGGTATGCATGACTCATAATTAACATTTTCTTGTTCGCTTTAATTTATAAATGACTTTTTTTCTTATTGTGGTTCTCTACCAGTCTTACCGGAGAATAGGCAACAGCGTCTTCTTAACGGACGTTGAGTATACTGTGATCCCCAAGCCCCCTTATATTTTTTTACATTTCTATACTAAGTTACTAAATTGTTTGTATCATAGAAACAGGACAACCAAAGTACATATGTCAAAGATACATTGGTACCGGTTGGTGGTCACTACATCACGGTCGCTATTGTGGGGATTATGGCAACCCCCTTATTATAAACGACAATATAGCGGTTCTTAATCGACAACTGGCCTTTTGTCGTTTCAAGGGGGAGGTCTATGTTAAGCTTAACTACGCTTTATGACAGGACTGCACGTAGTAATCTATCAGGTTTAGATGGTATCGGTAACTCACAAGTTGATCCCAAAATGCGTCTAAGTTCTGTTATAAAGTGGTCGACAGACTAAGCGATCGATTACCAACTCTGTCTGCCTACCATTCTTATTTTATATAAATATTTCTATACTAAGCTACTAAAGTGCTTTTATACAAAAAACAGGACAACCAAAGTACATATTATTTCAAAGATACATTGGTACTGGTGGGTGGTCTCAAAGTCGTGCTCTAGGTTTGCGTAACCATTGCACTGCCACTACACCACGGTCGCCAATATAAATATCCGTGTCTTTTATTTGTAGGACAATCCCTAAGTAGAATGCTTTGCCAGCCCATGTGGAGAAATCCGTCCTATAACCTTGGATCCTTCAAGCGATGCGTGAAGAAACACCTTTGGCCGGTATAGTGACGGCAACTGGGGCAGCCGAGAACTGACTCGTTTTTTTTAGTCATCGTTCACTCTTGGACCTCCTTTTGCTTATCATCAGGCGGGTCGAGGTTAAATGTCGTGTCACTATAATATTATTAATAATATCAGACGTGATTCTTAACAAATATTTCAATAAATAATATGTTTTATGAAATTACAAATGAATGCTTTGAAACACAAATCTATGCTCCAACGAGGAATCGAACTCCATGCAAGCTTTAAGGTTATAATATATCATGACGCAAAATAATATAAGACGCGACATCTGACATGGACTTACTTGATGGCAAGCAAATGAAGGTCCAAGTGCGTGGGCGACTGAAAAACCGATTTACTTCATGGTTGCTTCTGTCTTCTTTACTGTGCTAGTCAAAGGTAAGTTTATTTATTTATTTAAATCCTTTATGTCGCCAAAATTAACTTAAAAAAAGGTATACAGTTTAATGCCTATTAGGCATTTTCTAACAACTAACCTTTTGGGATGATGAGAAATTATGGGCATGGTGCAAATATACTACAAACTACAATTACATAAACTACATACAAGTATCACAAATATATAATATATATACATATATGTATGTAAAAATAAACATACATAAACATTTGGCACAAAATATAATTGTGCCAAATTATTTAATATGAACTAGATGCCGTGAGCTCCAGTTTATCAAGACACAAGTTGGTGAATAATCGTTTAAAGACATTGACAGACGGTGCACGTCTAATATCCAGCGGTAGCCTGTTCCACTGGCGGGCTGCAGACACAGTAGTTTTTACGCTTTTCTTAAAAGATCCAAGATTATAAGATGAAAAGAATAATTGGGCTAGTAGGTATTTTATTTAACTTTCATTCTAAAATAATACAATAAATTCTATAATTTAACAAAAACTTCACCAAAAGATAATACAAATAAACAATAACTTTTGAACTTAAGCTTTTGTTAGCAAAATAATCTACTGTTCTAGAAACTTCTTTACCAAAATAAGCCTCTATATATTTACTTTAAATTACTTAAATAAACAATTTAAATAGCGGTTTTAAATACTTATCATGTTCACTCGAGTCATAAAAAAAATGTTCTAAAAATAAAGACATTGCAATAAAAAATTGCAAACATCTATAGAACATTTTTGAGCCTTGAGCCTACAGGATAATCAATCAATCAATAAAATTTTAATGCTTTTTTACACAGGCAATAGAGCGCCACTTGCCACGATCCTAACGCAACTCTCTCGTTTTCCTCACATCTACAATTCTTTTCATTCTCGATCACGGGTTATGGACACTAGGCAGCTTTCTTGAAGATGTCTCCGATTTAGTCTTTTTGCAGCCTTGGATCGGCAGACTGGGCTCCACTGCCTACCACTCTTTGATATGTCAGGCTACAACTATAACAATCAACAAAAAACATATTAAAACCGGGATTTAAATGATGAAATTGTTATAGCGTTAAGGATTGGTTTCTAAAGTAATATAGGTTATTTACAACTTTCTTATTTTTAACCTTAATTACTTTTATATAAAATATGAGTCTGTTTTCAATGAAATGCAAGGTGCCTTTTTTATTATAATTTATTGTATTTTGGGGAAAAGGAATTTCCTTCCTTCCCTTGTAATCCTTTCAGACTTGCAATTAAGACAGACGTTAAACGCAAATTTGGCCAGCATAGTGACGGCGTCGTCGGCGCTGAATACTTGAAAGTGGTGGGACTACCCTGGATATGTCAACTTTTTTTTAAATGTAAGTTGACATATGACCGCAACCCGCCTGATGTTAAGCTGAAGTGCGGTCCATGAATGGAATTGACGGCTACTAGAGTTAAATAAGAAAGTAGCAGTCACATGGAACCTTCAACTTCAAACTGAAACGCGACGCGAGTCACTTTACGGTCTGTATATAAGTAGTGGTACTTATAACTACCACTCTTTGACAACCAGACCCGGAGCAAATATCCGCCTCTACTTTTTAACCCCCGACTCAAAAAGAGGGGTGTTATAAGTTTGACGTATCTGTGTCCATCCAAAGTCCAGCCAAATAATGTCCCAAAAGTCACGGATGGCTGTTCATAATGCGGTGCTTGTTCCTACATTAATGTATAGAAGAGAAGGTTGGGTATGGCAGAAGAAGCATGAGAGTAGAATTAACGCTGTAGAAATGCGGTCGTTGAGGAGTGTATGTGGAGTGACGATAGCGGATAGAATAAGGAATAGCACATTGCGTGATAGATGTGGTTTGAAAGAAGATGTAGTGACAAGGATTGACAAAGGAATGCTTCGATGGTTTGGGCACAGGGAAATGATGAGTGAAAGTAAATTGACGAAAGGAATTTATAAATCTGATGTGGATGGTCGCGTTAAACAAGGCAGGCCCAGGAGAGTGTTTTCCGACCAAATAGGAAACATCCTTAAGAAAGCTTGGTTGCCTAGTGCCCATAACCACAGAGCCTGTATGAAGAGAATTGTGGATGTGAAGGAAGCAAGGAAACTGTGTAAGGATTGTGGTAAATAGCGCTCCATTGTCTCTGCCTATCCTTGTGGGAAAAAGGCGTGATAATTTGATTGATTGATTGATTGTGTATCTGTGTGTCTGTATGTGGCAACGTAGCTCCTAAACGAATGGACCGTTTAAGTTGCGTTTTTTTTTGTTTGAAAGATGACATGATCGAGATGGTTCTTAGCTACAATTGATAAACAGTTCGTTTTGTTAGTTGCGGTAGCGATCATAGACACATAATCGGTATTTACTTTACTATTAAAGATATATGTGATTTAACATTTGAAACACAAACGTATACACATACATGGGTGTCTTAACTGGTACTACTGAGCTACTCTGATGATGAAACTTGAAGGTAAGAGACGAAATCCTAGATGGGTTAAAACTTAATTACTAAGTTTGGGCTCATTAGATTGTTATTGACTGCAGAAGTGGTCAATAGTGTGGTAGGCAGTGGTACCCAGTCTGCCATCCGGGGTAGTACCACCACTTACAAGTATACAGACCGTGAAGTGATTTGGTCACGTTTCGGGATCAGCTTGTAAGTTGCCGATTCCATCTAGGCCGGCATAGTGGATGTGATTGCTACTCACAGGTATTGAATTGTATTAGCAGTGACATTCATTCATGGACCACACTTCGGCTCAACATCTAGCGGGGTGCTGTCATATGCCGTGTCACAATAAAAAAAACTAAGTTTAGAAAAGTAAGTACGTATAATAAAATGATTTGTTGATCATGGATCCTCTCAGATTAGCAAATCAACAAGAAATGGAACTATAGTGCTTTAACTAAAATTACTCACTATGAGCCATTAGCTGGCTTGCTTCTTCTCCCTGTTTAAAAATAACATAAATTAACCTAATTAGCTAAAAAAAAGATTTTATCACACATAAGTAGGCAGTTCGCCCTCCCAAGTTTCTGCCTTCCTCGAAACGGTTAAAAGGCGTGAATAATTATTGTTCATACATTGCAAAGTGGCGATCACTATTAAGGTAACAAGCGTTTAAGTTAGGGTGTATACAGACTTGAACTTTGGTTAGCGACTGGTTTGTTGCGCGTAAAGTCCCGGGTTCGATCCCCGGTCGGAGCAAATATTTGTTTCATAGCTTTTATTTTTAATATTTAATTATATTAAATATTGCAAATATTTGTTAATAAAAAAAAGAGATGGATATTTGCTTCGGGTCTGGTTATCAAAGAGTGGTAGGCAGTGGTACCCAGTCTGCCGATCCGGGTTAGTACCACCACTTACAAGTATACAGACCGTGAAGTGATTTGGTCACGTTTCGGGATCAGCTTGTAAGTTGCCGGTTCCATCTAGGCCGGCATAGTGGATGTGATTGCTACTCACAGTTATTGAATTGTAGTAGCAGTGACATTCATTCATGGACCACACTTTGGCTTAACATCAAGCGGGGTGCTGTCATATGTCGAGTCACAATAAAAAAAAACAACTTCATTCGGACAATGAGTTTCAATGAGTTTGAACTGTTAATGAAAAAGAACATTGATCCTGTTTTTTTTTGGCGGTCAACAGCAAGTGACAGGACGCGCAATTTTGAATTATTTAAAAAGCTTGTGTTTTTTATAAATATTAATGTGTAATAATGGTGGAATTGTTATCCAGTAATCATTTTTAAATTGATCGAGTATAAACAAGTAATTTAAAGCTGTCCAAGACTCCTTCCGAAGTTTTAGTAAAGGCTTTCCGCCGCTTTACTAAAACGATGATCATCAAACTCACTATCATCGTCATCTTGTGATGAATCACTCCCGTGGTACATCTTCATCTTCATCTTTACTTGACAATGTATTAACATTGAACTATATATTTTACTTTGACACTGGCAAGTTAAATACTAAAGCCATAAACAAAAAGAAAGAAAAAAAAGAAAACATTGATTCTTAGTGCAAGCAAGACAAAGAAATCAATGTTTCTTTGCAGAGACAAAGCAAGCAGCTTTGTCTCTGCTTATCCCTGTGGCAGCAATGTTGTGACATTTTAGCATAATCAATCAATCAAATTGTCACGCCTTTTCCCCACAGAGATAGGCCGAGACAAAGGAGCGCCACTTGCCACGATCCTGACACAACTCCCTCGCTTCCTTCACATTCACAATTCTCTTCATACAAGCTCTATGGTTTTTCATATTAACTTTAATAGTATAATCTTAATGTATATGCACCTTAAGTATTCACTTATTTACAAATTACTCCAAAAGGAGGCGTGGACAAGTGAATCGATTTAAAAAAGAATGTTACAAGTTATTTTTAATTACGGTTCCGTATATTTAAGTCACAATATTAAATTGTTTATTTTTATATACAATGTGTCGCATTGGTTAGCATACCAATTCGTTACGCGTAGTCACAGGTTCGATTCCCGGGCGAATTTGTTATAGCTTTTATAGTGACGGCGACTGAAGCAACCATGAATAAACTCTGTTTATTCAGTTGTCGTCACTTTTGGGCCTCCTTCTGCTTATCATCAGGCGGATCGAGGTCAGATGTTATGTCACAATAAAAAAATGTAATATTTAATAATTTGATAAAATATTGCAAATGTTTGTTAAAAAAAGAGGCAGATATTTTCTCTGGGTCTGGTTGTCAAAGAGTGGTTAGAACAGAGCTCAGTTATAAATTATAAGACTGATGAAAATTATTTAATGAGTCATGTAACTTAGATAAATTTTTTTTAAGGTTTGAGCGCTTATGAACTACCCCTTCCCTTTCCAGTCGCCCACATTCAAGAATATTAAACAAAACAAACGTTTACTAAGATCATTACAAAGGAAATATTTATAAATATAAAAAGAACCTTAAATAACATTAATTCTTTGTCGCGAAACTAAGCTTAATTCAGGGTTAACCTTTTTTAAACCATAAAAACTAAATGCGCTCGTAACTTTCAACTTAACATCCCTCCACACGCCAAAATGGGCTGTTACCTTAATCTCTTTAAAAACGTATAAATATTGTTCACATGCGTTACAGTATTCAGTTTAGTTTCCATTTTGCGGTTGAAAGTTTGACCTGCATTAAAAGCAAGAGAATTTGGTTTAATGCGACCTTAGTTTAGCGGCAATTCGAACTCTCGTAAGTATATATTATGTACTTTGGTTATCGTCCTGTTTTCATTCATTTACGTTAAAAAGGGCTGTTAGTTTAATCTATCTTATCTCTACTTAAGAATTAATTATTAATAAAATAAAGTTATTATATTATAAAATAACTTTTCCTTACTTGTAAAATATGAGCACTACGCTTGATGACAGAATGGAGAGCGGTACGTGAATAGAAGCGACTGCTACCACAGTCAACTGCTATACCCCAAAACGCGACAGTAATTTCATGGTCTGCGGTGTACTGTAGTTCATGACTGAGTCACTTGAAAGTGTTTACGGATCCGATTTTGCCTTAGAGAATGCATAAGGTACATAGTATCTTCTTCGATTATGCGCGAACATTGATTAATGAATTAAAGAGATTTTACGCGGCTTACTGTCGCGTGTTTTTTTATTATTATTCCGACGCGACGTTTTGAGAGCTTTGAAGCCATCGTGATCACGGAGAGACGTCGGAATAATAAAAAAAATATAAAATCAAAACCAATAGTAAGCCACATAATGTTGCATAAGATACAGTTTTTTTTTAATGAAAAAACTCACTTCACATTACAGCCAAGCGGGTCAAATCATATTCTTTAAAGGTCAAATGTTAGACGTCGAAAATGTACTTCACTAGAATTGGTAACGCGACACGTTCGTGACCGAGTAATGATTGTTTTGTGGCAAAAATGGGCAAAAAAACACGTTACACTGCTGAGTTATATAAAAAGTAACACGTGTAATTTATTGCTAAATTTAAAATCATTTAATGGCCTTCCTAATACGTATTTTTAAAACAGATTTTGGCATATCATAACGCTTATAGTATTACAGTAGAAATCATTAATAAAAATTCAAATGGAGCGACATTTTCCCACAAGGATAGGCAGATACAATGGAGCGACATTTTCCACGATGCTGACACAACTCCCTCGCTTACCTTAATTTTCTTTATACAGACTCTACGGTTATGGGCACTAGGCAATTTAGTTTTCTCGACATCAAAAAAATATAAAAAATTGGATACAGTAATTTACGCGTTCACAACGGTTAACTGCGATCGAATTCAGTGAAGGTGACTCGCGTCATAATTATTTTATCCTACCTTTCATCGTGAAGAACATTTCTAACTTCATCTATCTATTTTAGTCTATACCTTCGTCTATGCATTATATATTTTTAATTTATTTGTTCTATTGCCTGTAATAATGAAAATCCAAAAGTACCCTGAAGTTTAATATCAAAACTAACAACTACCTTGCACTGAAAGGCGTGTATAATTTAAATCAATAAAACCTGATACAGAAGTGGTTGTTAGTGATACCTTATAGACAATATACCCAATAGACACCACAAATAAGATTATGGTCTTGTAGCACTGCGGACCGAGCTCTATATATAATATTACGAAAAAAATGTTAGAATGGAAAAAAACAGTGATTTACCCGAATAACGCGTAGATAACTTACAAAAATTAGTAAACAAAGAATAAAACTAACACATATCGCCACTTGCCACGATCCTGACATATCTCCCTCAGTCCACACAATTCTTTTCATACAACCTCTACGATTATGGGCTAGGCAACCCAACTTTCTTGAGGATGTCTACAATTCCACTACACCACAGTCGCCTTCATTGTGGCATATGTAAAGTCACAATAAAATAATGTTCATATTGTGCTGTCAGTATACGTTTAAATAAATATATTTTTTATATTTTTATACTAAGCTAAAGAAACTGGCAGAACAACCAAAGTACATAATATATAAAAAATACATGGCTACTAGCAAGTGGTTTTCCACTACCACGGACGCCTGAAATGAATGGAGAGTCTATATAACTTGTAGTCTGTGGTTATCATTCCATAAACAGAATAACCCTTAATGATACACCCATATCATAACAAGTATTTGATGAGCTTTTAAAAGGTAAGTAGTCAAAGCTCTTCATACTTAAGCTTTGACAAATTATAGTGGTGATTTTAACAAATGACTATATATTTTAAAATGGCGTTTAAAATATATAGTTTAAGTTTTAAATAAAATAAAAAATAGGCAGAGACAATGGAGCGCTACTTGCCACGATCCTGACACAACCCCCTCGCTTCCCTTACATCCACCATTCTCTTCATACTTAGCTTTCTTGAGGATACCTACGAGGTCGGAGAATACCCTTTTTTTTGTTTAACGCATCCATCCACATCAGATTTATAAATTCCTTTCGTCAATCTACTTTTTAATATACTCATTACTCATCCTTTCCATGTGCCCAAACCATCGAAGTATTCCTTTGTCGATCCTTGTCACTACACTACATCTTATTTGAAATCATATCTATCGCGAACTGTAATAATATTAAATATACAAAATATAATATACACTTTTACCACATTGAAGTGGCCGCCACAGGTAAAAATATTCAAGCAGCTGTCCGGACTAAAGATTACTTCCATAGATTGGAAAACCTAAAGTAGCATTTTTGAGATGACAAAATTTTTGGGGGTTAAAATTTTAAATATGATTACATAATATTTTTAAAATTTTATTTTGGTTACAAACAGTAATTTATTTATTTATTTAATCAACAAATAAGTAACTTATAAATGAATTTTACAAAAAAAACAGCTAGTGCCGAAAAGTTATACACAATTTGTGGTTGATTTAAAAACTAGTCATACAGTGTACATGGAAACAAAATAAAAATTAGAAAAGGAAAATAGGATACTGTGCTAACAAAAAAGAAATTAAAAATAATATATTGTTTTAAAAATCTTTAATTTATGATATTGATGCGTATAATTTTTTTTATTGTGACTCGACATATGACAGCACCCCGCCTGATGTTAAGCTGGAGCGTGGTCCATGAATAATTGTATAACTGATTCTTCGTGCGCGTGGCAGGCGGGAGAATGAAGGCAGCGTTCTGAACTTGTGACCGAAATGTAGGTTTCAAAGCTTTTTGTGACATGTCAACACTCACCTTCACTGCCTTCACTATCCCCTCTACTCAACCAAAAATGGTAAGACCCCACCAATGCCGCCTTCGACATACGATCTGAAAATGTACTTACGGCAGACCTTGGGAGGTCACGATTCTTTGAAAGATGATGCAAGGTTTTTGCTGGTATTCCTTTTGCACCAACTTCTACTGCGTTGAGTTGAGTTTTGAAACCGTTTTACCAATTAAAAACCATTGAAACCAATGTTCGCGTATAATCTAAGAAAATTCTTAATCAATCAATCAAATTGATTACTTGCATTGATTGCAACCTCCTTGCTTCCTTTACATCCACAATTCTCTTCATACAGGCTCTGTGGTTATGAGCACTAGGCAAATCTTGAGGATGTCTCCGATTTGGTCGGAAAACACCCTCCTGGTCCTACCTTGTTTAACGCATCCATCCACACCAGATTTATAAATTCCTTGAAATTAATTTATTAGAAAAATCTAATGAAGTTAAAATTAAATGAATACCACTCGTACCACGGCAGTAAATTATATTCAGAAGCGTTTATTTACAACTCATAATTAAATGTTTATCTTTAATTCAAGTCTGTTTGCGAATGAAATTCATCTTAATGGTTTTAAAAGCATCAGAATTAAAATACGAGTATAGTTGTAGTCTAAGAGCTTGTCTACTATTATTGACTTTAAATATATTTTTTTATTTTTGAGACGCAACATTTGACCTCGTCTTACCATATGCTAAGCAAAGGGAGGTAAAAGTGCGCCATAACAAAAAAACAATGTTTTATTATACGGTTACCTCAGTGGCCGTCATTATACCGGCCAAAGATGCCTTTTCATCGTATTGTATACTTTGCTTCGCCTAAAGGATAAAAGGTATTAGGATAGGAAGAACACAAGGAGTCGGAGGACACATCGGCTGGTTTCCATGCATTTCACTTGTCGTATATTTTTTTATTTAACTTATGTGTAAAAAAAACAGGCACGTTCCATGCATTGTATTATGACAGAGAATAAGAAAAAAATAAAAATACAATATTGTTGCCTTACACAAAGAAATAAAATTTGCTTTCTTTTTTTTTATTCTGACTCGACATATGACAGCACTCCGCTTGATGTTAGGCTGGAGTGTGGTCCATGAAAAACTGTAAGTAGCAATTAAATCCACATGCTGGCCTAGTTGGAACCGGCAACAACTGTCTGTATCTTGTAAGTGGTGGTACTACCGCGGATAGGTAGACTGGGTACCAATGCCTACCATTCTTTGGTAACCAGTCTCGAAGCAAATATCCGCATCTTTTTCATCAAATAATTGCAATATTTAAATATAAGTCTCTACTATTACAAATAAAAGCTATGAAACAAATATTTGCTTCGACTGGGAATCAAACCCGGAGCTTTACACGCAACAAACTAATCGCTAACCGTTCAACTACGCCTGTCGCCAGTCGCTTATACTGTGACGTGTAAGGACGTGCTGAGTATTATTGAGATTTTTTTGTTTCGGTAGTTTATATGAAGATAATTACTGTTCCTCTTTTACTATACCTGAACTTCACTATGAAGTGAAGTTGCCGGTTCCAACTAGGTCGCCATAGTTATTGAATTGTGGTAGCAGTGACATCTATTAATGGGCCACACTCCAGCTTAACATAAAGCAGGGTGCTGTCATATGTTGAGTCACTATAAATAAATAAAAAACCATTCTTGCACTTAGCAGGTACAAGTGAAATTTGAGAAATAAATAATATAAGTATAATAAATGTACCACTATCTCTCAGTCTACCTTGGTCAATAAACTTTTGAATACATATAGACTCAGTACTTGATACTTCTGAGTAACAATTGAGTATGATTCATTTTAATATTGAATGCTAAAATTCCAGAATCATGTTTCGATAGTTTCCCATTCAGTTAGGATCGTGGTAATTAGGCTCCGAAGAAGCACTTTTACACTTCAAGATTACGCAATAATAATTTATTACAATACAATAAATAATTACGACAGCTGCAAATACCTTTGTCAATTTAATAATAATATATACTTATTGTAATAACAAATTTTATGCGAAAGTAAGCCGTTAGTTCAATTCATTAATCAATGTTCGCGCAATATCTAAGAAAATACTAACATTCGATTTAACATATACTTAAGCGTGAGCATTGTCATCTTTTATAATAACTTTAATTATATGCTATAAAACTTTATTAAAGTAATACTTGGAAATTGAAGGAATAATATTTAATATAATATAATAATCTTTTATAATATTGAATAATGAATGTCAAATATGAGCAACTTTACATAAGAGTTTTGGCGGGCAATTGCAAGTGACAGGACGCGCATTTTTGAATTATTTGAAAAGCTTGTGTTTGTCATAAATATTAATGTGTAATAATGGTGGAATTGTTATCCAGTAATCATTTTTAAGTTGATCAAGTATAAACAAGTAATTTAAAGCTGTGAAACGTGTTTCTTCGTATTCCCTCCAAGACTCCTTCCGAAGTTTTAGTAAAGGCTTTCCGCCGCTTTACTAAAACGACCATCATCAACCTCACTATCATCGTCATCATTTGATGAATCACTCGCGTGGTTCATCTTCATCGTCATATTTACTTGACAATGCTTTAACATTGAAACATATATTTTTACTTTGACACTGGCAAGTTAAATACTAAAACCATAAACAAGAAGAAAAAAAGAAAAGAACTTTACATAATGTATAAACTGTAGAAGTTAGCTACTGTATAAGGGCATTGTTTACTTATGAACTAAAACTGTAAATTATGAAGTATACTTATAAGGATTGTCAATTGGATTATTACCTTTAGACAAGTTAATTTATTTATAATATATTTAAAAAAAAAGAGAAGAATGAACAATGTACTAGCAAAATTTAATTAGCTAGTGAAGTAAAAAGATCTAGCTCCAAATAATAACAAAATTTAGTGAAGTAAATCAAAGACAAACTGATGGTAGTAACTTATTATACAAAGCTTCCGGACTTACGTCGAAATCAGCTTTACAGACAAAACTTTGCCACTTTGGTGGAAGTTTCAGTAAATTACTAAGTGAGGCTGAAACTACAAACATGTAATTCTTGCAGATTTACCACTACTGTAAAAACTTTTGCCTTATTTCAGTATTACAGTTGTGAAACATTTTTTTACATTTCTAAAATCAAAATCAAAATCAAAAATCATTTATTTGTCAAACATAGGTACATTAAGATTGGTAAATAAAATAAATTCTCTATGATGCGCCTAAAAAGGCATACAAATTAAAACTATAAAATAACTTATTCAATAATGTCAAAATATTTTAAAATTTCATAGCTAATAAATATAATGTCAAAATAATAATTCACAATTTGTCATTTAAAAATTCCTTAATTGTATAATATGTCTTATTTATTAAAAATGAATTAAGATTCCTTTTATACAATCCAATATTTTCAACATCTCCGATACTCCTGGAAAGACTATTAAATATACGAGGACACATACCGAGTGCACTCTTATCCAGAAGAGCTGTACTACATGCCATTGGATTTATTTTACTCCGTTTCTATCACTATTGTATAGAGTAAAAATAGTGTTTACATGAGCTTTTACAAAAACGGCAATTTCACTAATGTACAGGCATGGTAATGTTAGAACTTTTAAATTTTTAAAATGAGGTTCGCAGTTATTAGTTCTTTTTATATTGCAAATTGCTCTTATGCATTTCTTTTGTGCCTTAAATGCCAAGTCTCGATCAGTCGAGTTTCCCCAGAACATTATCCCATACCGAAGTGTGGAACCAACATAACCATGATATGCTGCCAAGACAGCCTGTTGATTAACTATTTTTGACAATCTGTATAAAGCGTATGAAAATTTCGATAATTTGTTGCATATTGTATTAATTTGTTCTTTCCATGCCAATTTTTTATCAATCTTTAAACCTAAGAACTTTGTCGTCTCTGACTGTACTATTTTTTCTCCTAAATAGTTTATATTTAAATCTGTATTTTCCGTCCTGTTATTAAATGTCATTATATTAGTTTTATCAATATTAATTTTTAAATTATTATATTTCAGCCAGTCAATTAATTTGCATAAAGTATCGTTAATTTGTCTTTCGTAGTCAGTTAATTGCATATTTTCGCTACTAAATATTACAGTGCTGTCATCAGCAAACAGTACCATCGGTTGGTCGATAGATTTGGGAAAGTCATTGATATATATAAGAAATAAAAGATTCTATGCTTAGCTACGAAAGTTATTGTATCATAGAAACAGAATGATAAAAGTACAATGATATGGCCGGTATACTGACGGCGACTGAGGCAGCCGTGAACTAACTCGGTTTTTTCAGTCGTCGTCACTTTTGGGCCTACTCATGCTTATCATCAGACGGGTCGAGGTCAGATGTCGTGTCACAATAAAAAAAATGCATTGGTGTCGGTGAGTGGTTTTGAAGCCGTGCTCTCGGTTTTCGTGACCATTGCACTGACACTACACCACGGTCGCCTTACATAATTTGCACTACGAAAATTACCTTGGACATGTTTCCTTTTTTGTGTAAGTTCGGCGTTAACTAATCGGCAGATAGTTTATTTATTTATTTATTCGAAGAGAAAGGACAGAGACAGGCAACATAAGAACAAAAATAAAGCAATAGAGTGAAAGTAATTAAAATTATACCCGCCACCAGGATATTTCTCACTGTGAACAAAAGTGCACACTTTGTGCGATACAAAATTTGGTAAAATATCACCTTGGCCAGGTATATAAGAAACAGTTGCAGTATATGTGTTTGAATGCATTAAAACCGCTAGGTGAACTCCGAAGCAAACCACCTTTACTTTTCAAGCTAAGCCGAAAGTAGCAGCCTCTTGATTTTGGCTTTGAAGGCGGCGCGGGAGTAGTTCAATGTTATTAGCCCAGTCTACCGACGTTAGTTATTTAACTTATAGTAGTAGTTACCTCCATTCATGGACCGCACTCCAGCTTAACATCAGACGTGGTGTTGTCATATATCGAGTTCGAGCCACAAAAAATATAGTGTTGTCCAGTCTGCCGACCCGGGGTAGTACCACCACTTTCAAGTAAAGGCCGTAAAGTGATTTAGTTGCGTTTCGGGATCAGGTTACAAGTTGCCGGTTTCAAATATGTTGGCATAGTAGATGTGACTGCTACTTACAGTTTTTGAATTGTAGTAGTAGTCATCTCTATTCATGGACCGCACTCCTGATTAACATCAACCTAGATTTGTCAGCCCACTCGGCATCCGTTTTAATTTATTTTTCATAAATCTAATTTTGAATGTAAACAAAAATTACATTACGCGAGGTAAATGAACAATAACTGAAAAAAATCCATTAAGGGATTATCAATCATTTTTCATTCTTTCAGGGATCAACACGTAAACTCTTCATTAGTGCTGAAAATATATCAGTTATAGGTCACGGCAGAAATGAGCGCCGACTTTTGAGCTGCGCAGTATAAGAATCACTGCGCATTGTAAGGATCGCTGCGGTGTATAAGGGTCGCTGCGCAGTATAAGGATCACTGCGCAGTATAAGGATCGCTGCGGAGTATAAAGGATCACTGCGCAGTATAAGGATCGCTGCGGAGTATAAGGATCACTGCGCAGTATAAGGATCGCTGCGCAGTATAAGAATCGCTGGCAGTATAAGGATCGGCAGATTGAAGAGCGCTTGACGACTGCTGTGGCTGCAAGTCAGCGTATATAAGGCCTTGCACATAATTGATATTTTAAAATTAATACACATTAGAAAAACGGTAAGTAAGTAGGCAACGAAACAAGGCGGCCGTGGTGTAGTGACAGTGCAATGGCTACGTAAGCCGAGTGGCACGGGTTCGAAACCACTCACCTGTACCAATGTATCATTGATATATGTACTTTGGTTGTCATGTTTCTATGATACAAGCACTTTAGTAGCTTAGTATAGGAAATATATAATAAAAAAAATACTAATAAATTTCCCATGCCAGCACTACTTTTATCTGCCAGGGTATATACAACCAAGTTTTTACTGGAGCTGTTACACGATTAGGATGTATTGAAATATTTTATTTTTGATTTAGATAATACAAGGGCATTTTTTGATTATGGCTCGACATACAGCACACTACTAGATTTGAGCCGAAGTGCGGTCCATGAATAGAGGTTAAATAACTGTAAGCAGCATTCTCATCCACTATGCCGGCCCACCACAGACCGTTAAGTGATTTAGTCGCGTTTCGGAATCAGCTTGTAAGTTTTTGATTCCAAATAGGCCGGCATAATGGATGTGACTACTATTTATTTATTGATTTAAACACTTTATGCACTATGTACAAAGGCGGACTTAATGCCGTAAGGCATTCTTACTAGCCTACCTTAGGGACAATTTAACGCTCTTTTTTGTATGAGGTAGTTGCAAAATAAATTAAATAGAAGCATCTGAAGTATACTACTAATTCTAATATACTTCATAATATACTAAACATACTACATACTAGAAATATTATACTATATACATATAAATAATAGTACATATAATACAATAAATACATACACATAAATATACATACTAGTTACAGTTCTTGGGAGCTATTTAGGACATGTCTGAAGAAATAGATCACTATTTAAAATGATGGTAAGATACTACTTACAGTTATATAACTGTAAGTAACATCCATCTCTATTTATGGACCGCACTCCTGCTTAATCAGGCAGGTGCTGTCATATGTCGAGTCTTAATAAAAAAAGTTACACCTAAATGTAAAATAGAAGGGCAGCAATTGTGTTTTTTATATGGAAGCCATATGTTACAAATTCGTGGCAATAAATAAAAGAGATGCCGAAAGCGAGGTGTCGTTTACTAAGCCCGCTTTTATGTTTAAAATCGGTCAAGTGCGAAACGTTTGAATTGATACGTGGTTCAGTGGGTATAATTATAAAATCGTGTGGGATGGTAAAGGTATAAAGTATAGTTAATGTATTTGTAATATAGACATTCAAAAGATTATATTTCATAACAAAGTACAACTGTCAAATAATATAGATAAAAAAAAATAAAATACATTATTAAAAGGAGTCCTTCAAAATAGTTTGTAAGTTGACAATGCTTTCTCAAAGCAGCTAATGCAATGGTATCAATTAAAACTTGGGTGTGTATTTCCATTTACAATGATATCCTGCAATTTTTTTTTTTTTTATTGAACTTTTTTTTAACTATTGTAATTTTTGATTGTATTATAATTGTTTTTCAAATCTAATCAATCAAATTGTCACGCCTTTTTCTCACAGAGATAGGCAGAGACAATGGAGCGCCACTTACCACGATCCTTACACAGCTCCCTTGCTTCCTTCACATCCACAATTCTCTTCATACAGGCTCTGTGGTTATCGGCACTAGGAAACCTAGCTTTCTTAAGGATGTTTCCGATTTGGTCGGAAAACAATCTCCTGGGCCTGCCTTGTTTAACGCATCCATCCACATGAAATTTATAAATTCCTTTCGTCAATCTACTTTCACTCATCCTTTCCCTGTGCCCAAATCATCGAAGCATCCCTTTGTCAATCCTTGTTTATCAATAGATTATTATTATGTTTATAAGGATTTGACGTATGAAAGAGCTTCTTTAGAGCCTAATTACTTAATAAATAAACTAAACTAAAAAAGAAAAAATCATCATTGTCAGCCAACATCTGTTCTCTTTTTTATGGAGTCGGTCAATCCGCTCTCTTATCAAATCCCAATGATAATGAGGTAATAGTATATATACACCGTGTTTGGTACACGGCGCTACATTTCCCCCACAAACTCAGAAAATTTTGAGGTTATAGGCAACATCTCTTGTCTTTCATACATCCTTTTGCATCCACCGGTTATTCGTGACTTTCACTATGTCGTCAGTCCACCTAGTGGGAGGCCTACCTACGTGGGTCTTCCGGTTTGTGGTCTCCACTCTAGAACCTTTCTTCCCTAGCGGTTGTCGGTTCTTCGAGCGATTTGGGATGTGTACTTATGCTCGGGTTTAATGTGATGGTACCACAAGATACTAAAAGATTACAACTAAAACATGTACTTAATAAAACAGCGACTAGGTCAACTGTAAGTTATTTATTTAATTTTATTAATTTACACTTTTGTAATGGTCACGAATACCAAGAACACGGGTTCAAGACCACTCACGGGTACCTATGTATTTTTGATATATGTACTTTGGTTGTCCTGTTTCTATGATACAAGCACTTTATAGTACCTTAGTATAAAAATGTGTATCAAAAAAGCCCTAAAATATTTAGATAAATGTCCTACCTAACCCTAGAACTGCTTAAACATGAAAATAAAACGCATACTCGTTATCAGATGCCCCGTTGCGGTAACCATCAATCTGTATCGAAGTTTCGATAAACAACAAAAAAAAAATCGATATATCGACTCGTAATAGGGTAGTGATTCGCTATCTTCCTTTTTTCCTTAACTTATCCTGTCAATTTTAATTAAAAAATAAGTAAAACAGTCATACGCTTTTACTCTTGCAACGAGAGAGATTAATGACTGCCAAAGGCGACCGTGGTGTAGTGGCAGTGCAATGGCTGTGTAAGCCGATTGGCACAGGTTCGAAACCACTCACCGGTACCAATGTACTTTGGTTGTCCTGTTTCTATGATACAAGCACTTTAGTAGCTTAGTATAAAAATGTATAATAATAATAAAAATACCACGATACTGATACTACTCTCTGCATCGATGACTCTCTGGCTTCCTTCACATCCATTTTTGTTATTCAACTTTTTTTTATTGTGACTCGATATATTACAGCACTCCGCTGAATATATGATGTTAAGCCGAAGTGTGGTTCATGAATGAATGTCACTGCTACTACAATTCAATAACTGTGAGTAGCAATCACATCCACTATGCCGGCCTAGATGGAACCGGCAACTAACAAGCTGATCCCGAAACGTGACCAAATCACGGTCTGTATACTTTTACGAGATGTAAAAATATGTATGTCCCATAATCATTGGGTAAAAAACTATTTAAACCTTTAAATTTACTGTAAACTAAACTACAAGCTTAAACGATCCAAGGTTTTAGGATGAGGAGAACACGTGGGCTGGTAAAGCAATCTAAACTCTCAGATCGCTCGCTCAGATCATAGAAGTACAGTATAGTATAGTATAGTATAGTATAGTATAGTATAGTATAGTATAGTATAGTATAGTATAGTATAGTATAGTATAGTATAGTATAGTATAGTATAGTATAGTATATGATCTGAGGTATCACGGGTGTGAAAAGTTGTGGTAGAATCAAGATTAAAGAGCTCTTAGGAACATGATCCCTGGTTCGAGTACTCGTATATGCGATAAAGGACGCATATATGAATGAAACTGGATATGAAAGAGTTTTGTTAGCATCGTGGAAAGTCTAGAATATTGTTGTTTCATGGCAAGTCGTCATTATCCTTATTAACCGTTTTTTTTATTGTGACACATATGTGTCGCCGTCACTATGCCGGCCCAAGGTGCTTCTTCACGCATCGCTTGATCAAATTCTTTTATCAACCAAATTGTCGCGCCACTTTTCACTATCCTGACGCTTCCTTTGCATTCTTTCGTTAGTTTCCTTGACTAAGTCACTTTACAGACCGTAAATTGACTCAGTCGTGTTTTGGTCAGCACTTGACCCAGTGAATGCGAATTCTAGTTGCAGGTATTTAACTGACGTTGCAGTCCGCACTAAGTCGCACTGTAGTAGACCACACTCAGTCTCACTATAGTAGACCGCACTCATCAGGTTAACATCGCTTAACATCAGGTTAACATCAGATTGTGTGTCGTGTGTCGAACCACAAAAAAAACAAGTTTTATTTTTTGTTTGTTTATTTTTCGTTAAAATGTAGAGAACACAATTAGTCGCTAAAACTATACTAAAACTGATTAGTTCACTGCGAAATTTAAATCTTGTTTTTGAAGTTTAAATAGCTTTTTGTAGCAGAGCTTAATGTTGCAAGAATTTTTGCATTAAAAGCTCAGCTGTTGGCCGGCATAGTGACGTCGACTGAGAAAGTATTTGTTTCATAGCTTTTATTTGTAACATTTAATGATTATATTAAATGCATATTGAAAATATTTGTTAATAAAGAAAGAGGTGAAAATTTCAATATTTGCTTCGGGTCTGGTTATCAAAGAGTGGTAGGCAGTGGACTACCCCGGATCGGCAGACTGGGTACCACTGCCTACCACCACTTACAAGTATACAGACCATGAAGTGATTTGGTCATGTTTCGGGATCAGCTTGTATATTGCCTGTTCCAACTAGCAGTGATATCCATTCATAGACCACACTCCAACTTAACATCAAGAGGGGTGCTGTCATACTATATTATGTCGAGTCACAATAAAAAATTAAAAAAGAGATAACTTTTATAAAGACAAAACGCTAAATAATAAAGTTATATAATATTCAAGGAAGGGATCGCGGTGCCTCGTCCAGCGGATTAATGTACAGCGACTTCAGTGTCTTTTATTTTATTTCTAAAAGGGAACCTTTTCATCGCCGAAGAGCATCATTATTTACAAGAGAAATAAGAAGCTGTCGGTTTCTCGGCAACTTTTTTTTAGAGTTTCATCGGTTCTGAAAATAATATTTAAGGGCCTGGAAATGATCTCTCAAACTAAGTAGTGATCTCGACTCATTCTGACTTGTCGGTACGTACGTTTCTTTAATATAATATGTACTACGGTCGCCAAGTTTCTATGATACATTTCTATAAAAAAAGTTCGGTGCGTCTTTTCTTTGTAGAACAATCGACAAGTGGAATGCTTTGCCAGCCCATGTGTTCTCTCCATCCTTCAATCCTTCAAGCGATGCGTTTGAAGGCCTTTGGCCGCCATAGTGAAGCAGTCGTGAATAAACTCGGTTTTTTCAGTTGTCGACAATTTTGGACCTCCTCTTGCTTATCATCAGGCGGGTCGAGGTCAGATGTCGTGTCACAATAAAAAAAAATACTAAGCACGTATGTCGTATATAAATGTATTATAGAAATGCATCATAGAACCGAAGTGCATATTATAGGTATCAAAGAAACATAGGTACCGAATATCTTCGTTTCAATCGATCTTTCCACTCACAACTAATTTATCTCTTTAGTTAATCTCCTTTCATTAATACTATCAGTACAGTATTATACCTTACCTCGTCAAATATCGGGTAATCAAGTGCCACCCATCCACTATGCCGGCCTAGTTAAAACCTGCAACTTACAAGCTGATCCCGAAACGTGACTAAGTCACCTTAAAGTCGAATACTTGTAAGTGGTGGTACTACCGGATTGGCAGACTGGGTACCACTGCCTACTAATTTTTAATATTTAATCTTATAATTAAAAATAACTAATAAAAGCTACCAAAGCTTTGCAGTCGCCGCTGATGGACTTCCCTTGCTTATCAACTTTCCAATCAGGCAAATCGATATCGCTTGCTGTATCATATTCGGAGCAAATATTTGTTTCATAGCTTTTATTTGTAATATTTAATAATTATATTAAATATTGCAAATATTTGTTAATAAAAAGAAGAGGTGGATATTTGCTTCGGGTCTGGTTATCGAAAAGTACCCCCACTTACAAGTACAGACTGTGATTTGGTCGCGTTCGGGATCAGCTTGTAAGTTGCCGGTTCCAGTAGGCCATAGTGGATGTGATTGCTACTCACAGTTATTGAATTGTAGTAGCAGTGACATCCATTCATGGACCACACTCCAGCTTAACATCAAGCGAGGTGCTGTCATGTCAAGTCACAATAAAAAAAATATTATAAACCATATTATGTCAATTTCAACTCGAACTTGACCGAGTTTTATTATCTAATTTTGTTTCGCGAAAGCTATGCGAGTGTTCCGATGTTGAAATCATATTTATTGCAAAGTTTGTTTATGGAAGCGTGACGTAAATTTTCGTGAATAAGAAATGTTATTAGGTATTTGGCCGGCATAGTGAAGGTGACTCAGGCAACTGTGAACTGAGTCGGATATTTCAGTTGTCGGCACTTTTAGACCTTATCTAAAATATTTATTAATAAGATAAGGAATAAGAGAAAGGGCATGGTTGTCAACGAGTGGTAGGCAGTGGTGTTCAGTCTGTCGATCTGGGGCAGTACCAACACTTACAAGTATACGCAGTCCCCATTACACTGCGCTCCTTTGCAATTCATTACTGTCTCCAGGTTGTGGAATGATCTTCCTCAACACATTCACGGAGCTCCTAAAAGAATTATCTTTAAAAAACTACTTTTGTTTCATATGGCTAATAAGTACACATCTTAGGTGGATATAATATGTATGTATGTGTATATTTATTTATTTAGTAGGTATTTATTTATATATTTAAATGTGTTTATATTGTATATATTTGTATATGTATGTATGTTTTATATTTTTCTCTGTATAACCTTCCTTCTGCTCACATTTTGGACTTGCTTCTATTGTTCCAAAGGTTGGCTGGTAGAGAATGCTAACTAGCATTAAGTCAGCCTGCGTGCACCATAGTACGGCAAATAATAAATAAATAAATATACAGACTGTGAAGTGACTTAGTCGCGTTTCGGGATCAGCTTATCAGTTACCCGTTCCAACTAGGCTGTAATACAAAATACGGAATATAAATACTGAAAGGGGTGGAAACATAGCTTTCGGATGCCTTTGCGGGAGAAATTAGCCATGGTGTAGTGGCAGTGCAATGGTTACGCAAACCGAGAGCTTGAGTTCGAGACGACTCACCGGTACCAACGTATCTTTGATATATTTACTCTGGTTGTCCTGTTTCTATGATACAAGCACTTTAGGAGCTTAGTATAGAAATGTAAATAAATAAAAACCTTAGTCGCTACACTTATTACATTTACTGTACAAATGCATTTTCCTACTGGACTAAGCCTTTGTTATTTGCTGTAAAACCTTCCAAATTAACAATGGTAGGAAATTCCTGTAGTCACTTCTCTGGTTAAATTCAACTTCAGCTTCATTCAATTTATTTATTCTACGGATACATTACTGAAAAGGAAAATAGCGGATCCTTTGTAAAAGTCAAAAGAATAGCAAATGAGGTTTGTTTTTGTTTTTACCTCGAATTTCTCCTTTTTTTATTGTGACACGACATCTGACCTCGACTCATTATTTCATATGCGGCTTACCATCGCGTTTATTTTGGTTTTGATTTTACAATTCATTATTATTTCGACGTTTCGAGAGCATTGTAGCCATCGTTGTCACGGAGAAATTGAGGTGTTGGTCATCCCATTGTTTTTGTTTTTGTGTACTTGAGTTTGTGTATTATGGGGCCCCAGGTGTTAGATAATCGCCAACCCTACCTTCCCTATTGAAATTAGGATGTTTTTTTAATCTCAATAGCCCCGCGTACTATCCTGGGTATCAGCCGACTTTCTTCTGCGAGTATCTTCAGTTTGTCGAATGTAGTGGTGCTGTTGATGCTTACAAACTGCATTTTCATGAAAATACTGATTTTATTTTATTGTCGATCGACATCTGATATTAACTTTACCAACGGCAAGTAGGGCGAGATCCATGAAAACTGACGATTGAAGAAACCGATTCGGCGCAAGAACGAACTTGTGTTTTTATTTAATATGCTTACTCAATGCGGAGAAGGACCACCTCCCGATAAAAATAGCACCCCAATCCCTGTGATTTAAATCACCGCAAAGTCACTAAGATATCCTTAGGATATCTAATCTGTCCGAGGTACTGAGGATGGGGATAAACGTTTTCGTTAAGAACACAAAACCCGACCCAGCTCTGCTTTAACAGACTTGTAAAGAAGAAATAGATAAGAGAGTCTATCTTTACTTTTCTATCTGCGGGCAGTATTTTTTTTACACTAAGATTTTTTATACTAAGCTACTAAAGTGCTTGTATCAGAGAAATAGGACAACCAAAGTACATATATCAAAGATACATTGTTACCGGTGAGTGGTTTCGAACTCGTGTTCTCGGTTTGTTTAACCATTGCACTACCACTACACCACGGTCGCCTTAAACTTTGTATCTTTTAAAACATAAGTAAAAAGTTGTCAACTTTACTACGAAAGAAACAATATTACAAAATATTCCCTTTAAGTTACTTAATATAATTATTTAAAACCTAAAATAAAATGATGAGTAAAATAATAGACACGATGAGTTTGCGAATAGAAAAAAGATAAGATGCAATTTAGTAAGTCCTTTACCTAGTTTTTCTTACTATCTTTTTTATCTGTTCTACATATCATGACGATACTGCTGATGTTATTCTGAATAGATGGAATCTCGTACCGTATGAGTGGAGTTAACTATCGTCACAAAATGTATGTGCAGAAAGAATCCGCTATGAAGGCTTAGAATGTATATCTTCGGGTTTGGAAAACTTTTGCTTTTTGTTAATTAATTGAGATAGCTGGGAACTACTCGGTTTTTTCAGTCGTTGTCACTCTTGGACCTCCTCTTGCTTATCATCAGGCGGGTCGAGGTCAGATGTCGTCTCACAATAAAATAAAAAAAATTAAAAATTAACAAAAAGGTCTAATTTTAGAAGCGAAACATAGACGGACCTCTATGCGGACTTAGATATTAATCCAGCGGACGTCCGGCTCTTTGGCGAGTTTTATAAATTCCAGTCTCTATCTTATCTCAGGGTCTCCGGTTTGAGTGTCAAGCAATTTCCGCATTTCAGTATCTTTCTGCTATTATCTACCTTCTTTATTATTTACAGGGACTTTTGTTACGAAATATATTTTATTATTATTTACATTGAATGTTGGGTGTGGCAAAAGAAGCATGAGAGTAGAGTTAACGCTGTAGAAATGCGGTCGTTAAGGAGTGTATGTGGAGTGACGATAGCGGATAGAATAAGGAATAGCACATTGCGTGATAGATGTGGTTTAAAAGAGGATGTAGTGACTAGGATTAATAAAGGAATGCTTCGATAGTTTGGGCACATGGAAGGATGAGTAAAAGTAGATTGACGAAAGGAATTTATAAATGTCATGTGAATGGATGCGTTTAACGAGGCTGGCCCAGGAGGGTGTTTGCCGACCAAATCGCAGACATCCTCAAGAAAGCTAGGTTGCCTAATGCCCATAACTATAGAGCTTGTATGAAGAGAGTTGTGTCAGGATCGTGGCAAGTGGCGTTCCATTGTCTCTGCCTATCCCTGTGGGAAAAAGGCGTGACAATTTGATTTGTTTTTATTATTATTTTATTATTTTTAATGTGACACGACATCTGACCTCGTCCCGCCTGATGATAAGCAAGAGGAGGTCTAAGAGTGACGACGGCTGAGAAAACCGAGTTTGTTCACGGCTGCCTCAAATTGTCACGCCTGTTTTCCACAGAGATATGCAGAGACAATGGAGCGCCACTTGCCACGATCCTGACACAACTCTATCGCTTCCCTCACATCCACTCTAAGGAATAAATAATTAAAAAATATTTAAAAGATATGTATATAAAATGAATTATATGTAATGAGAATTTTAGCAAGGAAAGAATGCAGGTCAAAGAAGACGTTTAAATAGTGTAGGTCAGTTTGACAGTATGAGTTCATTTGCCAAGCATATCAGCATGGTACTGTACCGGGTAGTATACATTCATGTATATACAACGTCAAGTGACTTGAACAAGATCAGCGGGGCGAGCGCGTAACTAAATGACTGCGTAACTTTTTGTCAAATGGAAATGAATATTTTCTTAGAACTGGGCGAACATAGATTTTGATTAATGAATTAAATATATTTTTTGCGGCTTACTATCGCGTTTATCTTGGTATTGATTTTACAATTTTAATTTATTATTCCAAAGTTTCCACGATGGCTGCAAAGGTCTCGAAACGTCGGAATAATAAAATAAAATTGTAAAATCAAAACCAAAATAAACGCGATAGTAAGCCGCAAAAAAATGTTTAAATGGAAGTGAATTTCATTTTCATTCCCATTGAAGTTGCGCGGACAGCCTTTTGATGTTGTCTTAATTAAAATAAAAACGTCTTAAAATTATTTAACATCTAGAGAATCTACAATAAAGTTAATGTAGCGAGTAAATTTTCAGGAAACACTGAAAACACTGAATGCGGGCGAGCTTGCAAGTTATCACCTGAAGTTCAAATTACGTTACATTCTCTCCGCAACACGGTGCACTGAAAACGTGACTGGGAACTAGTGGCTAAATATACTTGTTATTACTGAAAATATTCCTGAAACTATTGCAGTATCAATCAAGCACGCCTTTTACCCACAAGGATAGACTTTATTAGTATTTTCATTTCTATACTAAGCTACTAAAGTGCTTGTATCATAGAAACAGGACAACCAACGTACATAATATCAAAGATACATTGGTACCGGCAAGTGGTTTTTGAACCCGTGCTCTTGGTTTGCGTAACCATTGCTCTACCACTACACCACCGACGCCCTAAAACAATGGAAAACGTTTTTAAAACAGTTCTATACTAAGCTACTAAAGTACTTGTATTATAGTAATAGGGTCCCGATTCCCTTTATACATTATGGCGACTAGGAAGCAGTGTAATTGCGTCGCGGTCGCAAGTGACCAATCAACGTAGTTTACGAGTACCTATTGATTTGTTATTCGCTGATTGGTTACGAAGATGTCGAATATCAGTGCGACACGCTTTCACTGCTCTTGAGACTCCATAATGTATAATGTATTAAGGCGACCGTGGTGTAGTGGCAGTGCAATGGTTACGCAAGCTATCACAAGTACATCAACTAATCAATCAAATTCTCACGCCTTTTTTCCTCAGGAATAGACGCCAGTTACCACGATCCTTACACAACTCCCTTGCTTCCTTCACATCCACAATTCTCTTCATACAGGCTCTGTGGTTTACCAAAGTAAATTTTGAAACATAATTACCTTCAAATTCCGATATATTATTGAACGAAGTAATATTTTTATTTCTTATCTTAGTTCATGTTTAGGAATTTCACAACGATTTCAGTTTTCAGGCTGAAAATTAGAATCGCTCCCTGAATATTAATGTAAAATAATATTCAATAAAGTAGCCTTATCATGTTTTACCTACGCTTCGGTCTTTATATTTAGTGATTTCATGAAAATTAATATAGAACCACCTTTGGCTGGCATAGTACTCGGTACTCTTGAACCTCCTTTTGCTTATACGGCGTTCTTACGGACCGAATTTAGTTTATTAATTGCAAAATCGTTCGCGATTAGAACAGTCTGAACATGTCTGAATGTTAAAGCAATAAATATCGGTTCAACAAAAGTTAAAGACCTTTCAACTTTCATTGATTCTTTTTTTTTTATTGTGACTCGGCATATGACAGCACCCCGCTTGATGTTAAGCCAAAGTGTGGTCCGTGAATGAATGTCACTGCTACTACAATTCAATAACTGTGAGTAGCAATCACATCCACTATGCCGGCCTAGATGGAACCGGCAACTTACAAGCTGATCCCGAAACGTGACCAAATCACGTTTGGTGGTACTACCCCGGATCGGCAGACTGGGTACCACACTTTGATAACCAGACCCGAAGCAAATATCCATCTCTTTTTTTTATTAACAAATATTTGCAATATTTAACATTATTAAATATTACAAATAAAAGCTATGAAACAAATATTTGCTCCGACCGGGGATCGAACCCGGGACTTTACGCGCAACAAACCAGTCGCTAAACCGTTCGTCCACGCCTGTCGTCAAAACAGCGAATCGACTCGTCTGAACTTGTTCGTTCAACTCGCATTGAATAATCAGTCCAATCAGCGCAATTAGGTATGTATTGTATTCCTCTGTCAACCAGTGTTTTGTTTGTTTGTAAAATAAAATGTTAATAAAATGTAAATTATGGCGTCCCCATCCACGAGGAAAATGCTAAAATGAACAGATAGTGTAATGTCACGTGTAATATTGAGTCGATTATTATTGAACCGTAAGAACGCTACAGTCAATATTTGCTTTTGATTTTTTGTTGAACGATAAATATTGATAGACGAGTCAGGCGAGTCCACTAAGTCCGTAAAGTCTCGGGTTCGATATTCGGCCGGAGCAAATATTTGTTTCATAGCTTTCAAGTGTAATATTTAATAATTATATTAAATATTACAAATATTTGTTAATAAAAAAAGAGGTGGATGGATATTGCTTTGAGTCTAGGTATCAAAGAGTGGTAGGCAGTGGTATCCAGTCTGATGATCCGGGGTAGTAACAGTTAACACCACTTACAAGTATTAAGACCGTGAAGTGATATGGTCGCGTTTCGGGATCAGCTTGTATGTTGCCGGTTCCAATTAGGAAGGCATAGTGGATGTGATCCACATCCACATTATTAAAATGTGATAGCAGTGACATCCATTCATGGACCACACTTCAGTTTAACATCAAGCGGTGTGCTGTCATATGTCGAGTCACAATAAAAAATTACAAAAGCGATTTAGTATACGGCTACCTTAGTTTTGATTCTCATGCCAGCTTAAAATAATATTTAGGTAAAAATACCTAACTAATGCAAATTATGTTTCAGCAGGTAGAATGATATGCAGCGCTTGAAAAGTAGGTTAAAGTTCGTGATCTAAGATGGTGAGTGCGGTTGGCTGCGGAGCCTCTCAGGAAGGAAACATCTCGAGTGGAAACGCAAGCAAACCATTACTAGAATACTTAGTTTATAAATGTTAAATTTATAAACTAAATATATACATTTAGAGTGTATTTAATAATGATATAATTTATTGAGAAACAGATACAATTAAAATTAACTATATAGTATTTTCTTAGATTTTGCGCGAACATTGATACCCAGGATGGTACGCGAGGCTATTGAGATTAAAAAACATCCTAATTTCAATAGAGAAGGTGGTTGGCGATTATCTAACACCTGGGACCCCATAATTCACAAACGCAAGTCCCAAGTCCAGCAAACTGCCAAACCAGATGACACCGTCATTTATTTTTGCAAAAATTTGAAATAAACCGTGAACAGATAAACAAAATTTCAAACGGGGTAGTTTTGGAAACAATAACAGCATCAACCAATAGGACGACCAACATCTCAGTCTCTCCGTGACCACGATGGCTGCAAAGCTCTCGAAACGTCGGAATAATAAAAAATTGTAAAATCAAAACCAAAATAAACGCGATAGTAAGCCGCATAGTATTTGTTTAATTCATTATATTAATTATAATTAAACTATTAATCAAAAATATTATGTAATGACGTCGCATCAGAGATATTACCAAGGAGACTGGCAACATTTCTCCTTTTTATAGCAAGGCTAATACGTTGGCAGAAATAATTGCCAGCCTTCCTGTCTCCAGACTTCTCCGTCAGCCGCTTGGAAAACTCCTTGGCCAGGCGCTTAGGGCCCATCGTCTCGACGCCAAACGGCGCAAATTCGTAACCAGTAACGAGGTTGGCGTATTTGCGCAGTTTGAGGTTCTCAACAGAAACCGCCGCACTTCCCACGCTTAACGACGCTTGGACGTGAGATAGGCCTAATGTGTCTACACAAGTAGTGTATGCACAAGTAGTGATGCCAAAAGGAACTTTTCCGGACAACATAATATTTACAAGTGAGGTTATGGCAGCAAGGAGAGGTTCAGCAGTGTCGCCTGCTGTCCCGCTGATCATGTCCTTGTAGTGTTGTAGCGTAAGACGATCAAGGCCACCTGCTAATCCATTTTTGAAGGACAAGATGGCATTTTTTACTTCCGTGGATGTTATTTGAAGGCAATGCTCATCTTGGTCATCAGGAGGATCAGAGAGGAGAAGTGTTGCCATAGGTGGAGGGTGTTTAATCTGGAAAGCAGCCAGAGTTTCTGGGAAGGCAGGAACGATGACATCATTAGGGAAGAAAAGGTCAGCGGATCCCTTTAAGGTATATTAAATAAGGCGGCCGTGATGTAGTGACAGTGCAATAGTTACGCAAACCGGGAGCAAGGGTTCAAAACCACTTGCCAGTACCAATGTATCATTGATATATGTACTTTGATTGTCCTGTTTCTATGATACAAGCACTATAGTAGCTTAGTATAGAAATGTAAAAAAATGCTATTGTTCCTTAGAGTTATTAAACTGTAGAAGGTTATATTAATAAATAAAAAATCAAATTGTCACACCTTCCTTCCACAGGGATAGGGAGAGACAATGGAGCGCCACTTGCCAAGATCCTGACACATCTCCCTCGCTTCCTTCACATTCACAATTCTCTTCATACAAGCTCTATGGTTATAGGCACTAGGCAACCTAGCTTTCTTGAGGATGTCTCCGATTTGAAACATAATAGAATTAAATAAAATTCATTTTTAATTTTTAAAATTTGACATTTATTTTAATTTCACTGTAAAAAATAAATCACAGTTGTACCAGTGTGTACAGAGAATACAATCACAATACCTCGTAGTGTATTGTTGATTCATAATTTTAAAGATAACGCGCATTACTAGTGACGCCTTTCTTACCCTGCCTTGCCTGGGTTTGTAGGCGTCGCGTCAGGTTAGGCTGCCACCACACTATCGTCAAACTTTAGTCTTTCCCAACTTACGGTAGAACAAATAAGACATATCAATAAGGATTGTTGAAGGACGTTGAAGCGATAGTTGGCTAACTTTTTTAACCATGGGTACGATTTACTTCCATTTAAGCGATCGCGCTCTAACTCGGCCCAATATGCACTAACTTCTCTCCACTCGTTTCTACGCCAGTTTGAAGTTAGTGTGGTAGCGAAAATTATATTTTAATAAAAGACGTAAATATGTTAAACGCGCTCTGAAAGTGATTTTGTAAGTCAACGCGCGGCCTGTCCCCACTTAGGTATCTTACAAAATCTTAGCTAATAAGTAAAACTCAATTTCACGATGCAGCGCGACATATATTTGTCTCCTTTTCGCTCTCAATAACTATCATCCTGTCCTACTTCCACATGTTTGTATGCCTAGTCGGGGTTGATTATTTAAACACTTGCCATACGCGAAACACTAAAACCTGTGTAGATGGCGTATCTACCTCATTATAGTTAATATCATTGTATAAAGGCGTTATAAAGGCGGAGGTAGAGAGGGGTCACTAGTGATGCGCTATATAAGGTTTAGAAAATATTATTTTAAACTAAAATTCTTATATGTTTATTAAAATAAATATTAGATAATAATAATAATAAAGCTCTGGACATTGTCGAAAAATAAGGTGACGTGGGATAAATGGAGCATTTGGGTAAAAATGGAAAAAATCTGATCATTTGTTGGATACATTTTTAACAATGTCAAAACGAGCTTAACAACTTAATGTTGCCCAGTCGCCGTCACTATGACGGCCAATGGTGCCCCTTCACCATTATAGAATGGAGGTTATAGAATGGAGAGAAAGGTTATACATTTCGAAAGGCGACTGAGTCACTTTACGGCCTGCACACTTGAAAGTTGTGATACTACCCTGAACTAGACAAATGACTACCAACTGCCTACTACTTGTTCAGAAAAAAAATACTTAGTTACCTATTAGAAAAGCTAGCAGCAAATGAGCGACTTTAAATAACTTTTATTGTATCGTTTTCCGACGTTTACCCTATTTTCATTTTTAACCCTAGTCACCTTATAAATTTAAAAAATTCTTAATTTATTAATAAAAAACAAATAATATTTAATGAAGCGCTAGAAGGTTTTCTATCCAATTTACATTACTAAGTAATAAGTAATAGTAATAAATTATAAGTAAGGCATTTCTTTCTGTTGAATTAACAAATTATTATTTTTTTAATTTTTTCGAATTAAATTCTGAATAAAAATTAATCGATAATTCTTTTTTTAATACTTACACAATAATTTTCTTTTTCATTCAAAATTTAACGACATATAATACGTCTAAGTAATATTTTTAAATTACTATTTATTAACATTGATAACATTTTTTTTTATAAAAGTTAAAAATCTTTTAAATTAAATTTTGCACGCGAATTTAAACCAATAAAATGACGAAATAAGAGCCCATTTTCTTTGCAAATTTATGTCGATACTTAAATATCAAATATCAAATTATCAAATAAAAAATCAAAACAGTAGACCACAGCTACTGTACTATAACCGTTTAACTTTTAATTAATAAATGAAATAAACAAATTTTATGCGGCTTACTATCCGACCTACACCCCAATCTCTCCGTGACCTCGATGGATGGAAAGCTTTCGAAACGTCGGAATAATAAAAAAATGTAAAATCAAAACCAAAATAACTGCAATAGTAAGCCGCATAAAATTCGTTTTAATTAATGTTCACTTTTGTAATTTTATGTAATCGTTTTATTTTTTTATTGTAGAAATAATAAACAAAATAAAACAAATGGTAATCATGAAAGCTCATCTCCTTAAAAAACTTATTTAAAAAATAAAATTTACTAATATGGCAACGATCGTATAACTTTAGATCTAATTATTAAAATTATTATTTACAAATTCTATATTTTTAAAATTTATTTAACTACACAATTATTATTTATATTTATTTACAAATTATCAATAATCCAACAATAATTCCATTTAATCTATTTACCCTTAAGAAGGTACTTAAACTTAGGCATGATGAATTAATTACACTCAAGCCTAAACCTTCTTGGAATAGACAGAGAGCATAGACAAACCTAAATTACTAGGTATTATTAAATGTGGATGGATGCGTTGATCGAGGCAGACCCAGGAGAGTGTTCTTCGACGAAATCCAAGACATCCTCAAGAAAGCTGAGTTTCCTATGCCCATAACCATAGAGCTTGTACGAGTATGAAGAGAATTATAGATGTAAAAGTAGCGAGGGAGTTGTCTCAGGACTGTAGCAAGTGGGGCTCCATTGTCTCTGCCTATCCCTGTGGGAAAAAGGCACGACAATTTGATTTCATTGATTGATAATTGAAATAAGTGATAGCACGGGGTAGCACTATGCCTCTGGTCAAGATGGTCGTGGATTCTCCGTGACAACGATGGCTGCAAAGCTCTCGAACGTCAGAATAATAAGATAAAATTAAATTGTAAAATCATAACCAAAATAAACGCGTTAGTAAGCCGCATAAAATTTGTTTAATTTATCAATCATTGTTCGCGCAAAAACTAAGAAAATAAATAATAATTTGAGTATGTCTATGCTCACTGCCTATCCCAAGAAGACTGAGGCTAAAGTCTAAATATTATATTAACACTTTTGGATTATAATAACGGCTGCTTTTCTTCGCATCTCAATTAAGAAAAATATTATCATTATCATCAGTCAGAAAGCGTCCACTGCTGAACATAGGCCTTCTATCGAGGCTTTCACTATGTCGTCATAGTGGGAGGCCTACCTACGTTGCGCCTTCCGGTTCGTGGTCTCTCTAGGACCTTTCTTCCCCATCGGTTGTCGGCTCTTCGAGCGATGTGGAAAAATATACTCTTGCATAAAACATGTTTAATATTGGTGTGGCTATGGCGACCGTGGTACAGTGGTAGACAAAAATATCCCAATTTGTTTTTATCTAATAACCTTAAAATTGAGCTGCGAAATACCTTAGTAAAGGACATCATTTATTTTGTATGGGGACTTGGGCTTAATTGTATTAAAAGTTTAATATGCATTTTAAAATAGTTTTATGTACGAAGATTACAATGTAATTGGAATATATCCTTTCTTTTGCATTGTTTAGATGTGCAAAATGATCAAACTATAATTATGACAGTTCAAAGCAGAACTGAATATGGCGTTAATTGACAGACGATACAAAATCCATTTATCTTATTTTTCAAATAACTCAATTGCACGGCAATTAAAAGCAAAATTGTTATTAGTTTTGCAATGCAAGTATCGAAACTACCATTTATATATGTTTTTATCATTAGTAATAACAAAAGTAGTACATAAAAGCCCAAAATGAATGATGTCCTCTAAAGATACGAATTTTCTACAATAATATACATTCACTGAGGTTTGAATATCAAAAAGGTGACAGTTCAGTCTTATTCAATCAATCAATCAAATTCACAGGCCTCAATTCCCACAGGGATAGGCAGGCCGACATACTGGACTCGGCTTGGGCTTCGAACTTCTCCATTCATTCGCACCCCACATCAACATCAGGTGGTTTGCGGTAAAATGCGGTTAAGTGCGGTGCGCTAAACGAACTAAGTACGAAGTCCAAAAGCCCCAACGACTGAAAAAAGCGATTCAATTTTGGTTGCCTCAGCCACCGTCACTATGCCGACCAAAAAATAAACAAAGATATTAACAACCATGGTTAAAATTTATTATTATTTGATAGAAGATTTTTACAAAAGAAATAGAATTTTAATAATCAATCATGTAAAACAGCATGTCAGTGGCATTATAAAAAACCAATTATTTTGTATGTTAAGTTAAAACTCTATCAGACAGTTGTACCAAAAATTATAATTTACGAATTTGTAAAAAAAGTATCGTATAAGTAAAAGAAAAATGCGTTGCACCACTCTTTAATTTTACATTTACGTTTAACGGATATTTATACGGAGCAAAGGACATCATTCATTTTGGGTTTCTATGTACTACTTTTGTTGTTTCCTGATGATAAAACCACATATAAATGGTAGTTTCGATATAAAATTATTAACAACCCAATTGACAATTTCGTAATAGTTAACGTAATAGAATAAGTATAAAGTAAAACTAAATTCGTAAATTGAAACTTTTTTAGTACAACCGGCGGTATAACATCAATAAGGTAATGTAATTGAAATTTATAATCTATCTAAAACAAAGAAGCGCCTTCTTAATTCATCATCATCATCATCATCACGTCCACTGCTGAACATAGGCCTTAGAACTACAAGATGCCAGTGCATTAGTTGCATCCACCGGTTATTTGTGACTTTTACTATGTTGTCAGTTCACCTAGTGGAAGGCCTACCTACGCTGTGTCTTCCGGTTCGTGGTCTTCACTCTAGAACCTTTTTTTCCCATTGGTTGTCGGTTCGTAGTCCTACTTTCTGTAGTCCTGTTTATCCTTAACATTAGAGAATAGGCGTAAATATATTTAATTTATCTACGAACAGTCTTGTCCATTAATATCTTGACGAGTTTCAGTTGCTTTTGATGCACATTTCTGATCTGAAGCTAAATGTTGACTTGTTGGTGTTGCTATAAGGAAAAAAAAATGTATTATAATTCTTATAGAGCAATTTGGAGGGCGCGACTTTAGCTCACGGATAATCATCAATCAATCATTCAAATTGTCACGCCTACTATACAGGGACAGGCAGAGAGAATAGAGCGCTATTTTCCACGTTCCAAACACAACTCTCTCGCTTCCTACATATCCAAAATTTGTTTAAGTTAGTTTGATAAAAAAAATGATATTTTTTTAAATCCACGCATGCGCATTGCATACCTGGCTCTGCGAACGGGGATCAAACATTATGTATCTATATAAGTTTAGTATATTTTTAAGGGATATAAGTTTTTAAATAAATACAAATATACTAAACTTACCGTTAATTCTATTTCTAGGCATATGCGGCAGAGTATTTGTGGTACGATCTAACATGTTCTTATTAAAATAAACACTATTATTATCTGTGTTAAATCTAATTGGTGGTGACCCTGAGCAACTTTTGCTGGTGTCTTGGCTCATTGTGTGGGCTAAGTAAGACTTGGGGTCCAGTTCGGGCATTTGTTGTATGACTGGGTTCCTGTTGTACATTGGACGATATATTGTGCTGTACTGGATCTCTGGTGGCACCAATTGTTTTGGCGGTAACTGCAAATAGTTTAAGGACTTTATTTTTTTTTAAATAGAGGCAGCTTCTTTTAAATATAGCCTAGCCTATAATAAGACTGCTATTTGACGATTAATCGTAAGTACTTTTTTTATAATGACACTACATCTGACCTCGACCCGCTTGATGATAAACAAGAGGACCTCTAAGATTGACGACGACTGAAAAAAACGAGTTAGTTCCCGACAGACTCAGTCGCTGTCATTATGTCATTTCATGACATGTGGCCGAGAGAGGGCGCTCTATTAGAAATGTAATTTTGGTGGGAGGAAAAACGAATGTTGCCAGCCCGAAAAATAAGATTTTATAATAAAAAATATTTAATTTTGTTATACTACATTTTTCCTTAGATGACAAAAGTAGTAAATAAACTTTCGGCATAATGACGGATTAACGATAAAAAACAATTACTACCGACGCGAATCAATACGAATATATAAAAAAATATATATGAATTACTGTGAAAATGGTTTTATTATTATTATTGGGGCACAACATTTGTCATTTGCGAATATTCCGTTTCCATATGAAAGGTTTTTGATAAAAGTATATGTGTGTGTGATTTTAATAACTTTTGTGCCTCTGTTACATTGTCAATGTTTATTCTTTAGAATAAAACTGTAGTAAACAGTTTCCTACCACAAAGGTTTTTTTTAAACCTACAAGTACGTCGAAAAAAAATATGAAAATTAAAACTCACCAATCCACTGGTATTTAATGGAAGCGCATTTTTGTACTTTAACCAATCTTCGTACACTTTATCATGGTGTCTTTGGGCATGACAATCATTCGGACTCATGCCCAAATGCCCTAATGGCATCTGCATGTTAGGCATGGGCATATTCGACCCACCGTATGGCCGAACACGATACTCGAGCGGACGAATTTGTATATACTGATTACACGGATCAATATTCTGGTCGTACGAGTAGTGTTCGTTACAGCTTGTGGGAATATCATATTTATCTGTCGGTGTTCTTGAAATTAATGGCCTGATTGAGCTGTAGTCTGTGGTCGACGATTTGTTTGAACAGTTATCACCTATTTTACCATCTAATGGTATAATGTCGGGGTTTTTGTCTGTAACAAAATTCTATAGGTTAATTATTTACTGTGGGTCTAGATGACAACACTCCGCATAATGTTAAGCTGGAATGCGGAGGAGATTGCCAGGTTAAATATACTTGTATGTGTTGGTACTACATCGGATCAGACTGGGTACTACTGTCTACCACTCTTGGATAACCAGACCCGAAGCAAATATCCGCCTCTTTTTTTCTTTATATTTGTAATATTTAATCACATTATTAAATATTACAAATATTTGATCGGATCGGGATTCAAATCCGAAACTTTACGCGTAACAAACCTGTGAGCTAACGAATCGGCCACGATTGTCGTCAAAGTTTGCGTTTAATTAACGCATACGCAAAAAGTAAAACGTACTTGTTGCGTTTTTACCACGAATCAATAATCGCAACAAAAACGAAATGTCAGCGCTCACTAGTGTGTGCTCAGTGCGTAACGGATTGTTAATTAATAATTCAAATTATCTCGCCTTTTTTCCACAGGGCTAAGCAGAGACAATGAAGCGCCACTTGCCACGATTCAGACACAACTCCCTCGCTTCCCTCATATTAACATTCATTCTCTACGTATTTATTTATAATCAGTAACTGTTCGTAGTGATTTAAAATGGCTTTGTTGTAAATGCTCTCTCAAAAGTCGATAATTCCTAAAACTGGTATCCACGCTATCGTTTAAACTTATTTCGAACTCAGCAAGTCACGTCCTCTTTTTACCATTAACAGTTACAGTCTATCTCATTTGCTTTTTAAAAGCCCGTAGTAAGAACTTAAGACTAGTGTTAAGTCAACGCAACGTTTTTGTTGCGTTTATTAATTGTAAAAACGCAACGTCTACGTTGTGTTAGCGTTGTCTAAACGCAAACGGGTTGCAGATGCAGCCTTAGGGTTAGAATATAATTATTAGGATTGATTATTAAAATATTAGGACCATTGAATAAAGAATTAACCAGTTTTTATGCGGCTTATTATTGCGTTTATATTTGTTTTATTTTTGGTCGTATTTCAGTGACCACGATGGCTGAAAAGCTCTCGAAATGTCGAAATAAAAATATGTGCAAGTATTAATCGAAAATAAACGCGACAGTAAGCCGCATAAAAAAATGTTTAAAATTTGTTTAATTGTTTTTTATTGCATTGTTTGTTTTTTGAATTCTTACCTAAACTATCAGCACTTTCTGAATCCTTAGATCCTGTTAAAGGTATATTTGAAGTTTCATCATGTTGTCTTTTATCCTTTTCATTTTTACCTGAATGAAACAAAAAATATTATTATCAATCAATCAAATTATCACGTCTCAATTATCACGTCTCTCCTCGTGCACATTCAGAATTCTCCTTATTCAGCACTTCATGGCCTCGAATCTCTGTGAATGAATCTTTGCCTATCCTTGTGGGAATAGAAGCGTGATATGACTTGCTGACCAAGTTGAAGGTTTTCCAGCTGACTCATTTAAAAAAAAAATTAAATTAATACACTCTAATTCTACATCTTAAGTTTTTTTAAACATTTATATTTTAAGCTACTGAATGTGCTTGTATCATAGAAACATGACTACCAATGGCCCCCTTTGATGTGGACTAGAGACACACAGCCCGACGAGTATGAGAGCCGGTATAGCCTCGTCAAGACGGAAGTTAATTCCGCTGCACACATTGTAAGCACAAGGGCCGGGATGTACTTTTATATACGTAATTTGGTCGGCCAGTTTCTATGATACAAGCACGTGTAGCAGCATAGTAAAGAATGTTAAAAATATGAATCAATCAAATTGTTACGCCTTTTTCCACGGGGATAGGCAGAGAGGAATGGAATAGGCACGGGGAATGGAGCGCTACTTGCCAAGATTCTAACACAACTCCCTCGCTTCCCTCACATCCACAATTCTCCTAATACAAGCTCGACGGTTATGGGCACTAGGCATCCCAGCTTTCTTGAGGATGTCTCCGATTTGATAGGAAATCACTTCCCTGGGTTTAACGCATCCATCCACATCAGAATTATAAATTTCTTTCATCAATCTACTTTCACTCATGTGCCCAAACCATCGAATCATTCCTTTGTCAATCCTTGTCACTACATTTAAAATAAAATAAAAATATTATGATTTATAAATGATTCTGACAAATAGACACTCACTGTCACGTTTTTTGCAATGGCGGCAACAAAAAATGGCGCCTGACACTGCTGTCATCGATATAATTACCCCGACTGCTCCCAAAACTATTAATAATACAGTGGTTAACTCAACTTTGACCGGCACTTGACCTGCGGACATAATAATTTGTTTAATTACATTTGACGACAGGCCTGGCACACCAGTCCGTTACGCGGGAGTCACGGGTTCGATTCCCGGTCGGAGCAAATATTTGTTTCATAGCTTTTAGTTGTAATTATTACAAGTAAGATTAAATTTGCAATTTTTATTTTATTTAATTGTAACTCGACATCCTGACCTCGGCCGCCTGATGGTAAGCAAGAAGAGATCCAAAAGTGCCGACGACTGTAAAAACCGAGTCTTCACTGCTGCCCCCGTCGCCGCCACTATGCCGGTCAAAGGTGCTTCTTCACGCATCTTTATTTTTATTTGTTATTAAAAAATGAGGCATATATTTAATGAATTAAACAAATTATATGCGGCTTACTTTCGCGTTTATTTTGGTTTTGAGTTTACAATTTTTTATTATCACGATGGCTGCAAAGCTCTCGAATCATCGGATTAATAATAAAATGCAAAATTAAAACCAAAATAAATGCGATAGTAAGCTGCATAAAATTAGTTTAATTTATTAATCAATCAATGTTCGCGCAAAATCTAAGAAAATACTATGAGGCATATATTTGCTCCGGGTCTGGTTGTCAAACTTACAAGTATACAGACCGTGAAGTAACTTAGTCGCATTTCGGGATCAGCTTGAAAGTTGCCGGTTCCAACTAGGCCGGCATACCTACTGTATGTGACTACTTCTTACAGTTATTGGACTGTAGTTTTAGTCGCCTTCAATCCTGGACCTTAATTCAGATTAATATCAGATGGAGCGCCGTCAAATGTCGATCTCAAATAAGAATATTAAAAAATAAACTCACCGGTATGCCTTTGTGGATATTTCAAAAGACTTGACGTTAGAGTGAGAGGCTCACTTGACCCTTTCTTATTGAAAGCCTTTATTGTAACAGAGAGCGAGTTGCGCCCTGAAAGGCCGCCCACTTCGAATTCAGGATCGTCGTTACTCACATTCCTTAGCAGTAAACCAGATGACATGTCGAATACCTACAATAGTTTTTAATAAGATAAAAAGAAATATTTTCTTAAAACCGAAGATCCTCGCAAAAGAAAGTCGAATGATACCTAAAATTAGGAAAACATCCAATTTTAATAGAGAAGGTAGTTGGCCATTATCTAACACCTGGGACCCCATAATATACAAACTCAAGTTCCAAGTCCAGCAAACTACCAAACCAGATGACACCGTCAGTTATTTTTGCAAAAAAATGAATTGAACCGGGAACAGAAAAACAAAATCAAAACATCAAACGGGGTAGTTTTGAAAACAATAACTGCATCAACCAATAGGACGACCAACAGCAAAATGTAAAATTAAAACCAAAATATACGCGATAGTAAGCCGCATAAAATTTGTTTAATTCATTAAAAAGAAAATAAAACAATAATAAATTTGATAAATACATCATTCTGACTTTTTCTCAATTCAAATGCCAGTTACGCCGAAGAAGCTCTTTTTTTAAATTTTAAATTTTTTTCACACAATCCAAATATCTTAAGCACTGACGATGTCCAACAGTCTAGCACACGTCGTCCTCCAAGTGTATCGTAATAGCAGATTTTACTTTAAAAACATACTAAATAGTTACCAGCTATTAGACTTTTTTGTTCTCTGACTTAACAAAGAAATACTTCGAGAGGTGTTTATCGAGAGATGCTATTGTTCCGAACACCTTGTTACTTTTTTAATTGCAACGGTTTATTGGAGAATATTCTAGACGTGCGTGAGCTTAACAGTATTTTGTAAGGATTGCGCGAACATTATACGATACTGACACAACTTCCTTGCTAACTTATCATCTACAACTATTCTTTTATAGATCTTTTTTATTATTATCTGACCTCAACATGTCTGATGTTAAGCAAGAGGTACAAGAGCGCGGATGCCTTAAAATAGATTCTCGGTTCCCTCAGTGGCCGCTACTATGCTCGGCAATATATCTGAATTTATAGTCAAGTCATTCCAATTTGAAGTTTAACTTCATAGAAATAAAGAATTCAAATACCTGTAACCAGAATGATTGCCTTATTCCACCATCATGACCTGGAGTGCAATTCAGCGTTAAAGAGTCGTAAGTGACATTGGTTATTTCACACGCTTTTGGTGTTGAAGGTTTATCTGAAACAAAATAAGTATTAATAGCAGATAATGGCAGCTAATAACAGCCGCATCTGTATTGCCGGCCTGGCTGAAGCCCAGCTTAATGGTGCCTGAAAAAATCTTGAATGGGCGATTATTCCAGTCTTCACAAAATTCCAACGTTTTTTTTTTTGGAGAGTAGTAGGTAGACAGTTGGTCGACATAATCTATCCAGTCGGTCCATTCGGGGAAGTAACTCCATCGTGTTTTGGGATTAGCTTGTAAAGCCAAGAACTGACGCTGCGATTTAGTGTCGGGCGGCTGCGATTTATTGTTTGACTGTTTGTTGTAGTAGAAGTGACTTCCATTCATGGACGACACGACAGCATGACATCAAGCGGGGTGCTGTCATATGTAGAGTCACAATAAAAATAAAAAAAGTTAACAAAAATTATACTCGGAATTTACCAAACAATAATGAACCAATTTTCTAAGAAACCGTCTAACATTTCCTATCTAGTTTTTAATGAAAATTTCTAAGTCACCAAGTAATCTCTTCTAAATACAGAAAACCTATATCTTTTAGACACGGGTGTAAGATAGAAAGCAATCAAAGGATATAACGAGCTTTTATATCATATACTGAAGGTGCGGACTAGCATAGAAACTTCTACTACCGCTAAAAATGTAATAGGTTAAAGAATTAAATAAAACCCGTGCTCTCGGTATGTGTAACCATTGCGATGCCACTACACCACGGTCGCCTTATATGCGCCTTATATGGTCGCCTTATATATGCCATAACGATTTTATAATGAGTAAAATCTAAGACAATCAATAAATCAAATTGTCACGCTTTTTTTCCACAGGAATAGGCAGAGTCAATGATGCGCCACTTGCCACGACCCTGACACAACTTCTATTTCACATCCACATTTCTCTTCATACAAGCTTTACGGTTATGGTCACTAGGCAACCCATCTTTATTGAGGACGTCTCCGATCTAAGACAATTTATTTAATATACCAACCTGCAGGTAAAATGTGGTACAAGCAAGGTTTCAGTTGCCGCCCAACAGAATTAGAGCCTGAACACTGAATCCAACCGTAATCCGCTGAAGTGTTCACAGTATAGAAGAAAACACCTGTTAAAAGAGATTACCAAATTTAAATATTATTTTTAAACTGTATGTACTACGTATAAAGGTGAACTGGATGCCGCTAGTCATTCGCTGCCAGTTAACCCTAAGGACCAAGAGAAGTATCAAAATGAAGGATAATTATTATACAAAATGTGTCCTCCCATCTTATAATCCTGGATTCTTTAAGCGAATGATCCTTCATATGGTGCCAATTGCCAAGTTATAATTATTATAGATATAAATATATCTAATATTAATACGGTTACTATAAATATTTATAGGTGATATTAAAGTTGTTAGTCATACTTTGATATAATTAATCAAATGGATATAATTTAACGCATTAAATACTCGCAGCGGGCAATGGCGAGAGCTATTCTTGGAGTAACTTTGCGCGACAAAATCCGGAACGAGGATTTGCCGAAGAACCAGAGTTGCCGACATAGCTCGTAGGATTCGCAAGCTGAAGTGGCAATGGGCTGGCCACATCGCTCGAACAACCGACAACCGATGGAGAAAAAAGGTTCTAGAGTGGAGACCATGGACCGTGGACTGACGACATAGTGAAAGTCACGAAGAACCAGTTGATGCAACTGGCATCTTGTCGTTTGAAATGGCACTCTAAGAAGGCTATGTTCAGCAGTGTCAATCAATCAAATTGTCACGACTTTTTTTCACAGGGGAATCAAATTCAATAAAAGTGTGTTACCTGGTATATTGGGTGCTGTGTTTGTTGATGTAGTAATCAACTCGTGCTTGGTATGAGTGGAGCTATTAAACCACCAGTGATATGTCATCGGATCCTATAACAAAATATGACATATGACTCGACATATATAGCACCCTGTTGTCATTTGTCATTAAACTAGAGTGCGTACCATTGACTTCGACCCGCCTGATGATAAGCAAAGGAGATCCAAGAGTGACGACGACTGAAACAACCGAGTTAGTTCACGGCTGTCTTAGTCGCCGTCACTATGCCGGCCAAAGAATATATATTATTGTTATAAGGGTGCAAGTAGCATTAGCATCCACTATGCCGGGCTAGTTTCAAGCTGATCCCGAAACGGCGATCATTTTCCCAGTTTGCTGATCCGACTTAGCCGCGTTACGGGATCAGGTTAAAAGTTCATGAAAAGTATAGTACATGCGATTGCTACTTGCAACTTTTACAACTGTAGTAGCAGTCTCCTTAATTCATGGACCGCACTCCAGTTTGACATCATGTGTTGAGCTATAATAAAGTAATAAAATACTAGTCTAATGCCCAGTTCCTATGACAAACTATCCGTCATCGGTAACAGTAACAATCGTGAGTTGTTCACTTCACGATCACAAATGTTAATTTTTTTTTTATTGTGACACATCTGACTACGACTCGCCTGATGATAAGCAAGAGGAGTTTGTTCACGGCTGCCCCAGTCGCAGTCACTATGCCGGCCAAAGGAATTTTTTTATTTTGTACAATTAGTTTTTTTATTCACATTTTTAAACTAAGCTACTAAAGTGCTTATATCATAGAAACAGGAAAACCAAAGTACATTCAAAGATACATTGGTACCGGTGGATGGTCTCGAACTCGTGCTCTCCGGTTTGTGTAACCATTGCACTGCCACTACACCACGGTCGCCTTATATCAAAGACACATTGACAATTTAAAAAACAGTTGACAATTTATTTAACATTTTTTTCATACTTTACGCTAGTAGTTATCGCTAACCTGACTTACGAGGGATATTTTCTAAGAACGGTTTCGACCTACGGCTGGTTGATAATATAACTGTCCGTATTAAAAACGATCCGTTTGATAGATATAGGAACCGAGCATAAGTGAACCTAACTGGGAACATACCAAAATATACAATTACCTTTGGATTAGCGTCGAGATAGCATTCAATTTCAATTGTTTCCCCTCTCGCAGCTCGTATTACCGTTGGTATCGATGTCCGGCATGTTGGCACAACTGATCAAAACATAAATTATTAATCTCTCTGCAAATATCAATTCACTGTTCACAGATTTCATATTAAAATGAAATTGTTTCTCTTAGAACTATACTATACTAGCGGCACCCTATGATGACCGTTTTGACGTTTGACATGAAGTTTTGTATAGTTTATTAATTACGTTTGAAGGAACAATCGTTGTTCTTTATAGTCAAATCTAATTATCATAGAAATTCCTATTGGAGCAAAAAAATTATATATAGATTCAACTATCAGGAATGATTGCAAGAAAATTATAGCATGATATTGTCAGGCAAGCTGTCAAAAAACATGTCAAAAGCTGTAAAAACCTGTTTTTTGCATCTGAAGTGAAAACTAAAGCTTTTACGAAAAGTTTAAATTGAGACATACGTGCATTAAGAACGTAACAAGAATGAGCTCTGGTAGAGCAAAATCGGACTAGTTGATCGCTCGCAATTCGCAAAAATACAGGGTTTTGTTGCAAAATAGTAGTTGCAAAGTAGCTAAGATCTAGGTATTCTGGATTTTTTTCTGTATTTTCTGGAATTGGCTATGATGGCTTTGTCTAAAAAGTTAATTCGATCTGACTATTAAAGAACAACAATTTGCTCCTTCAAACGTTTTTATTAATTTATACGAAACTTCATGGGCGGGTCAAACGTCAAAACAGCCATCATATCGTGGCGCTAGTATAACAGCCAAATAAAATAAAGCTACTCGAATGTTAGGGAAAGAGCGGCAGGCGTGGTGCATTTTGGTAAAACACAAATCCGCGTAAAGTCGCGGGTTCGTTTTCCGGTCGGAGTAAAGATTTCTTTTATTTATTTGAAATCTTTAATGATTAAAATGTAGCTAATTTCTTCATTCGATTCGCTCATTTTGACAGAAAGATAAACAAAAGAAAAATAGCGGAAAACTAAATTTTCGTAATATCTTTTTATGAAATGTGTCCTTTTTATAGTCATGAAAACCAGCCAGATACAAACAGTACAGCTAAAGATACTTTATTACAAGTTTATACATACTATATGCAATTTAATATATTACAAATATTTCTTATTAAAAAAAGAGGCAAATATATGCTCTGTGGTCTGGTTGTCTAGAGTCGCATGCAGATGGTCATTAAGGATGCAAACGTTCGATACAGAGCCATTGAGCGACCCTTTTTCGAAACTCTTTGGATTCCTTCACATCCTCAATTCTCTTCTCTACATGCATTCTAAATTAAGATATCTATATTGAAAATACTTACACTTAACATCTAAGTTAAAATTCTCGCTGGAACCTTCCCCTAAACTATTTCTCGCAGAGCACACGTAAGGCCCTGCTGATTTTCTTGACACACCCTGTAGAACTAGACTCTGGTTTGCTAATAGTACCCCTGGACCAGGCTTCACCAGGACACCCTACAAAAAAAGAATGATAATTAAAAATCGGTATTTTCCGACCAAATCGGAGACATCCTTAACAAATCTGGGTTCCTAGTCCCATAATTATAGAGCTTGTATAAAAAGAATTGTGGATGTGAGGGGAGCGAGAGAGTTGCCTCAGGATCGTGACAATTGGCGCTCTATTGTCCCTATGGAAAAAGGCGTGACAATTTGATTGATAGATTGACCGAGCGTCAAGAAAGTACTCATCCGAGTCTTTTACAGTTTTACTACCGGGTATAAATCTTACGGTAGAATTTAGAGAAAAAAAGTGGTAGGCCAACAGTCTGCTAACCTGGAATAGTACCACTACCACCTTCAAGTGCACAGACCGTAAAGCAACTCATTCGCGTTTCGGTATCAGTTTAAAAGTTGCGATCAGTGACACTTGCAGTTATTTAACTGGCGCAGCAGTTGCTTCGATTTATGAACCTTAATCTTTACATCAAGAGTGGTGCTCTTATAAATCTAGTAACCATATTAAAGATGGAAGAATTATACTAAGGAAGCAAGAGGCGCACTTGGTCGACGACCCTTCTTCCTGCTTGTCATCTTGTGCGAGTTCTTATTGGTGTATGAGGTCATATGTCCCCAATATACAGACAAAATTATTTATTGCTTAAACAGAATAATATATAAGAAGAGAATAAAAATAAAACATGATGTATAATTGGCAGTCTTATCAATAAAAAGAGATATCGTTCATACAACCAAGCTTAGTGAGAGTTTCTTTTTTGTTTTTAAATTGTGACTTGACATTGTAACAGTAGATAGAACCCTGACTGATGTTAAGATGGAGTGCGGTCCATGAGTGGAGGTGATTGCTGCTACAGTTAAATAACTGTAAGTAGCAGTCACATCGACTAACCACGAAACGGGACAAAGTCACTTCACAGTCTATATACTTGTAAGTGGTGGTACTACCCCGGATTGGTAGGCTGGACAGATATGGATGAAACCAGGTATACTTACATTATGAGTAAAATAAACATGATGATGCCATGGGTTGGCTTTGACACGACAATCGAGGTAAACATCAGAACCTTCAACAACTTTGGTCGCGTCTAAATTTGCACCCAGCTCCAATTTTGCAATAGGCAAATCTGTGAACAATATTGTATTTTATAAGATTTTGTGCGAACATTGAATAATGAATTAAACAAATTTTATGTGGCTTACTATCGCGTTTATTTTTAGTTATTGAATTTTTAATTTTTATTTTGCTTCCGATGTTTTGAGAGCTTTGCAGCCATCGTGGTCACGAAGACACGGATAAAACTTGAAAAAAAAAATTGTAACAATCCAAAATAAACGCGATAGAAAGCTGCATAAAATTTGTGTGATTCATGTAAAAATTATGATGTGTAGTAAATTATTGCATATACCACGGAGAATGTTCTGAGGAACTCTTTGACTCTGTTCCTACATTGTCTTTTTATTTCCGTGATACCCACACAGGTTTATAAGTCGTCGGCGTACTTCATTCCTTTACTTACCATCTGGCAAATCAAGATCCGGTCTCGCGTTTAATAAATTAGCACGGGGTTCAATTTCTTACGCAAATGTGTTTTTGATACAAGTACTTTGTGTCTAATTTATAACTCACGTTGTATCTCCATTTTCCATCCATCTTCCTGTGTGGCGTGTTGTAACGTCGGTTGTACGGCACGACACGACATGACACGTCCCGCATCCTCAATAGACGGTATATATGTTAATATACTATTTGTTACATTACCGTCTTTTGATATCTGTGAACAAAACACACAGTTTACGTTAGCCAAACTCATCGTCATAGTGACTTCAATAAGTGTACAGTTCTGTAAAACTTAATAGGCTATATTAACAGCACGATCGCCTTTTGTACAAAAAACATTTATACAAAAGTGCAAATAACCTAATTATTTTCAAAAAAAAGTAGATATTGTTTATTTGTATTAATATTTTATTGCACTATGTACAAATTATTGTCATAACAAATAAATGATAAAGAAATATAACATATTGATAAAAAAAAAAGAAAAAAGAAAATTAACTAAAATACATTATTAAAAGGAGTCCCTTTAGGCAAGGTTCCGAAGATACTGGCAGCGTTCCCCCTTTGAATAGCTAGACTAATTCTTTGTCCGAGGTAGCTGCCAACTCTTCGGTCTCCTGTGATGTCGACTAACCTTTTTGATATTTCCTTAAAAAGCCTTAAAGCGCTAGGACCCCACGGACCAAGGGTCTCGACACCGAATGGGACAAAATCATACTCGGAGCCTAGACCCCTGTATTTGCAAGCTTTAGCTTTTTCAGCCGCTTCACAAGCCGCACCAGCTCTGCTGTTGGTTCCATGTAGATGGGAAGGTGCCAGCGTGTCTGAACAGGTTGCATCCCATACCAGCACCCGGCCCATCTTCCATGGAATCAAACTCATACCATCCGGTCTCTTACCATCATCTCTTGCAATACCAGTCGGCTCAAGTAGACTTGGCACGTTGACGGAGGCAAGAGACCGGCGTATGATATCGTTAAGTGCGGCATGTCTCGAGAAGCGGCCTGCACTTTTTTGGCATGACAGTCCGTGATGTCCTAGCTTGTCGACATCACTGCCACAGGGACATTTATGAGGAGCGCAGACCGGAACCCCAAGCCGTAGACAGGTTGCGATTCGGAGCGTGTCAGGCTCAAGAAATGTTCCTGTATTTGACGAAGGGTACGCGTGAAGCCAGTAGCCGGCCTCATGCGTACCCACGGCCAAAAGCCTAGCACGCGCCGAACCTGTACTACTGCTCAAAAAATAACTTTTTTTTCAACTGTTACAATATATGTAGATAATGTACATAAACGCAACCTATAAAAAGTTTTAATTAAAAGAAAATCCGTTTATAGAACAAAAAAGACAATTTAAATTTTTAAATAAAGAATGAACGTATATAAACGAACAATAGTTGGAATTACAATAAAAATCCATTAGTTTCATTCAAAACCAATGATTGGTTAATTGAATAATGTATTCCACTAAATATACATTTTGGAGTTCCACCTATTATAGCATTGAGCCACATTTACACTATTCAAGTGTATAGTAAAACTATACTAACTATAGTATAGTTAGTATGTTCAATCATTGGTTAATTAAATAATATATTCCACTAAATATACGAGTTCCGCCTATTATAGCAATGAGCCACATTTACACTATTCAAGTGTATACTACACTTTATCCATTTTTTTTCAATCAATCAAATTATCTTTGGCCGGCATAGTGACGGCGACTGAGGCAGCCGTGAACTAACTCGGATGTTTCAGTCGCCGTCACTCTTGGATCTCCTCTTGCTTATCATCAGGCGGGACGAGGTCAAATGTCGTGTCACAATGAAAAAAAAAATATCACGCCTTTTCCCCACAGGAATGGACAAAGACAATGGAGCGGTCCTGACACAACTCCCTCGCTTCCTTCACATCCACAATTCTCTTCTTACACGTTCTATGGTTGATCCATTTTCTAGTATCAAAAATACTTCATCCCATTAATTTGTGTATGGCGGAGCTTAGTGTTGACAGATTTTGTGATGTCGTAAAAATGTCTCATCTTTAAATTAATAATCTGGGGGCACGGCCGTGCCCCGACCAAGTCGAGCAAAGCGTCACGGCCGTACCATCCTTTTCTCGAAGCAATTCAGACCATTTTCGACCCCCTGTAACTTCGTTGTGGATAAAACTAGAAGACTGAAATTTTGTAGTAACCACATGCAGGCATTGTAAAGACACGTATATTTCAAATTTCATTCAATTTGAACCAGTATATTAAGAATTATAACGGGTCAAATTTCTTAAATTTTGTCACTCACTGACTCACCGATCATCAAAACTCTAAGGCACTTCTAGCAGACCTAGAAGCTTCAAATTTGGAATATAAGTAGTGTTTGGTGTATGAATCAAGGAAAAACTAAAAAATCTAGAAAAGACCAAAAAAATTTTTTTTTTATTATTAGCAAAAAAAATTAAGCCCATACAGCCAAGTCTTCAGTTAAATTTTTCAATATTGGCTTTATTCGTAACGATGTTTTAAGATTTTATTTATTTTACGGCAATTATTATTATTGCTAGCGCGAGGGCGCGGGGCGGGGACAGTGGCGGGGCGGGGACAGTGGCGGGGCGCGAGGAAAGGTGAATGTCGCCGAGCGAGCAGCAGCCGCGCTTATACGCGCGAGCGACCCAATGCTGTTCGGATGTGCCCAGAATTCTTACCTATAAGTTTGCGATTTTCATTGATAATTTCGATTGCTATATTAGTTTGACGACTAAAGGCTACTCTCATTGGTTTACTGATATTATTTGCTTACAATTTGGACGTTGTTCGGATAAATAATTTAAATTAAATATTGATACTTTAAGTACCTAAGTATTTATAAATTTCTTATTACCTAATCGTATTTCTGTATAAAAATAACTTTGCAATCTAACTTGTAGGTTGTCGCAATGGATTCAGTAATACTGTATGTGAATGATCAGCCTTGTCCACACTGGGTTATTCCTATACCTGGTGATGGTTCGTGTTTATTTCATTCTTTGTCATTCTCTATGTATAATAATATTGAGTCGTCGTATGATATTAGACTTGCTATAATCGAGTATGTGGTAGCGCATTGGGATGAGTTACAAGTGTATACTTGTGACGAGCATGGAGACACGTAGAAGGTACCGAAAAGGAAAAAAGTAGAACTGTCTACAAAATACAAAAAGAAATGAGATCCCATCAAAAACAATACTTGTCAAAAAAACCAAGTCTCGCAACTCAGTTGTTCTGCGGTAAAAAGTTGTGAGATCTTTGTAATACCAAGTCGGTTATTAATTTATTCAGTCTCTACTTAAGCAACTTTCTGTCTTAATACGTCCAGTCTCTAAGACCACGATCGTGGTCCATAACAATTGAAAATCAATTGTGTCTGGAATCTCAGTATTCGAAGCATTAAGTTGTTACGTAATAATTAACAGCATCTTATAGTGACGCATATCAATATTAAAATTCTTTAATGTTTTATACAAATATATTGAGACTTGGCCATCGCACTAAATAATTGAATTTACATGTGTTTTCAGGCGATGTCCAAGTCTCAATATATTTATATAAAACATTAAAGAATTTTAATATTGATATGCGTCACTATAAGATGCTGTTAATTATTACGTAACAACTTAATGCTTCGAGTACTGAGATTCCAGACACAATTGATTTTCAATTGTTATGGACCACGATCGTGGTCTTAGAGACTGGACGTATTAAGACAGAAAGTTGCTTAAGTAGAGACTGAATAAATTAATAACCGACTTGGTATTACAAAGATCTCACAACTTCTTACCGCAGAACAACTGAGTTGCGAGACTTGGTTTTTTTGACAAGTATTGTTTTTGATGGGATTTTATTTTCAATCAATTAATCAATCACATTGTCACGCCTCTTTTCCACAACAGGGATAGGCAAAGACAAAAAGCGCCACTTGCCACGATCCTGACACAACTCCCTCGCTTCCCTCCTCACATTCATAATTAAAAAGTCGAGATACAGAACCGCTTTGTTACAATAAAAGACAAATAATGTTATAAATTATTAAACTTAAATAATAATATTCCGAAAAAAACTAAATTAATTTTGTCATATTAAAGTAATTAATTCCCACATAGATTAACAAAGACAACGGTGCGCTACCTTCCATAATCGTGACACAACTCTTTCACTTCTTTCATATCTACAATCCTATTTATACAAGGATCTATCTAGGTATAACCTAATACTGCGAAACCCTGCTGTTTTATTCACAATTACTGTTTTTTTTTAATTCTGTGCAGAACAAAATACATGCGTATTAATTAAAATACAGATTGTAACAACTTTTTATAAAATTCATGTTATCATTCTACGGTTCGTTAAATTTCATTTGCAATAACATTTTATATACACGAATTAATGGTGAGAAGACAAAAGCTTTTTTGTATTTTTGTTTTATTTATTGTATTTTGCTTGTATTTATTAATCAATCAATCAAGGGATAGGCTACTGGGATAGGCAGAGACAATGGAGCGCCACTTGCTACGATCCTGACACAACTCCCTCGCTTCCTTCACATTCTTGAGATTATTGTATTCAAAATACGAAAAACCGACTAAAAACTTAATGCACTAAGTACAACTTAATGCAAACCAGTCAAACCTTCGCAAAACTGTGATGAGCCCCCCTGGCACAGCAATTCAAGAAGCAAGATAAAGACTTGCAAAGAATATCATTCTAACTTATTTTAAATCACTTACTAGAATAATGTATCAAAAAAGATATTTAAACGCACTAGGTTAATTAGTCATCCTAATATTAATTTAGGCGTGTTAAATGGCATACTGGGTAAACCAACTTCTGATTTCGCTAGAATGCTATTTGATTACGTAAATGTATATAATAAACACAGAATAAGTTATTAAAATAAATAAATTTTATGCGGATTACTATCGCGTTTATTTTGGTTTTGATTTTACATTTTTTTTATTATTTTGACGTTTCGAGAGCTTTGCAGCCATCGTGGTCACGGACAGAATGAGGTGTTGGTCGTCCTATTGGTTGATGCTGTTATTGTTTGCGCAAAATCTAAAAAAATACTAGAATAAGTTAGATTTATTATTGTATTACTATAGATATAAGTTCCCAGTATTATGTTTAGTGAGGATATAATGAGGCCGACATATTCATATGGCGACTGAGGTAATGGTAAACTGAATGAGATTTTCAGTCGTCGGCCAAGTCTATTTTTTTTGTGACACGACATTTGACCACGACTCGCCTGATGATAAGCAAGATGAGGTCCAAGAGTGACGACGGCTGAAAAAAACGAGTTTGTTCACGGCTGCCCCAGTCGCCGTCACTATGCCGGCCATAGGTGCTTCTTCACGCATCGCATGAAGGATCCAAGGTTATATAATAGAGAGAACACATGGGCTGGCAAAGCATTCCACTTGTCGATTGTTCTACAAAGAAAAGACGAACCGAACTTTTTAGTTCGACTGCCGATTCGGTCAACAAAATACGGATGCTTCCCCGCCCAGTGCGGGTATTACGGGTGTGAAAAGACGAGGTAGGAAGAAGGAAAAAGAGCTCCTCGGAACATTCTCCGTGGTATAGGCGATAGAGGATGCACAAAGCCGCCGCACCTTGTTCAGGATTCAAATGTCAAAACTAATAAACAAGTATAAGCAACCAATCTAATTGTCACGCCTGGCTAAATTATTTCAACTAAATTAATGAAACCCGTGTGAAGGCGGCATAACCAAGTAGATTATTGACATGACAATAGGAAGGGTATAGCCATCCGAAGCCTAAACTCGATTATGTTACTATACTAGAGCACAATCGATGCGTAAACGACTCCCTGGCATTATTTGAATATCTGTTTTGCTTCAAATTGTATACAACATTTTGTATTCAGCTATTTCAAGGCGTGGTCTAGAGGTAATTAAATAGTATCACAAACCAAGCGTCACTAGTTCAAAACCTCTTGCCGGTACTTAACTAACGTATCATTTTTGGTTCTTTAGTTGCCCTTTTTCTATTATATATTTTTTTATTGTGACACGACATTCACGGGTGCCCCCGGTCGACTTGGTCACGTTTCGGGATCAGCTTGTAAGTTGCCGGTTCCATCTAGGTTGGCATAGTGGATGTGATTGCTACTCACAGTTATTGAATTGTAATAGCAGTGACATTCATTTATGGACCACACTTCGGCTTAACATCAAGCAGGGTGCTGTCATATGTGGAGTCACAATAAAAATAAAACATATATCATAGACACATTGGTATCGGTGGGTGGTTTTGAACCCGTGCTCTCGGTTTGCGTAACGATTGCACTGCCAATACACAACGGTCGCTCAAATCAGATATCGAGTCACAATAAATTATAATTCTACTTACAGTTTCTTTAACACTCTTCAATCTGGTGCCGCCTTTCCACCACGATATAGTTGGCTTCGGTCTGGCTCCAACAACTTGGCAGACCAGTTCTGTGCTCTGGCCAGCGACCAGTGGCCTTTTACCACCTTGGAGTTTTATCCATAAAGGCGGAACTGTGAACAAATGATATTGGGTTAAATTAAAACCGTTAGAAATTCATTTTTGGCCCGTATAGTGATGGCGACTGAGGCAGTCGTAAACTAACTCGGTTGTTTCAGTTGTCGGCACTTTTGGATCTCCACTTGCTTATCATCAGGCGGGTCGAAGTCAAATGTCGTGTCACAATAAAAATAAGAAAAAAATATTTGCTTAGAATAAGAAGAATCTAAGAAAAATTTTCTTAGATTTTACGTGAAAATAAATTAATGAATTAAATAAATGTTATGTGGCTTATTATCGCCTGACCACGATGGCTGCAAAATTCTCTAAAAGTCGGAATAATAAAAAAATATGTAAAATCAATAAACGCAATAGTAGTAATTTTGTTTTATTCATTTAATCAATTAAACAGTCTCTGCCTATTTCTTTTCCCACAGAAATAGGCAGAGATAATAGAGCGCCACTTGCCACGATCCAGAGACAACTCCCTCGCTTCCTTCACATTCTTTATACACGCAATGTTATGGGCAATTTGTTTAAATTATCTAGAAAATATCTAAGAATATTTACGCGGATTACTGTTTGCCCTTGGGTCGTCCTTGGTTCTGTCAAATATGTTTTTCTCTTTATTTTTTATAACTCTAAAACTGATCTTGAACTGCCTGATAGTATCTGGTCAATTCTCTGTATTCATTGCAGTGCCGAGCTGTCCAAGTAATAGACGATGCTGAGGTTATGAGAACTTTGGAGCCTCTGCAACCTCGCACGCTCTACGCGTAAAGGACGCCTTTAGCATTCGCCCAATGTTAGGCTGGAGTGCGATCCATAAAGGGAGGTCATAAGACGAATCACAATAAAAAAATTAAGCTACGTCTTACGTCTTGATAATAATATTCAAAAACGTAATCTTACTGAAGTCCCCTAAGTGCATGTCAGGCTTTGATGTAACGTCTCATTACGTAATGATAAATATCATATCATGCAGCCTACTTTAGAGATCCGTAGACGCGAATTCATTAAAACCTTTGTTGATCATTTATTAAAAATAAAGTTTCTCCGTAACCACAATGGCTGCAAAGCTCTCAAAACATCGGAATATTAAAAAAATTAAAAATTAAATCCTCCTACAATAATATGTGGAATAATGCTCCGCAATAGACTGTTCATTATTCCTTTAATACGTATGTCTTTATTTGTTATAACAATCTTAATTTGTTACCATGGTAACATGCAAATTTTGCAGAGGGTTCTATTTAGTTATATTGAAATAGATTCTCAACATTTTTTTTTTAATATTTAAAAAATAACGAATAAAAACATTTTTTATTGTGACCTAACCTCGATTTGCTATATCTTCACGTATCGTTTGAAGGATGTAAGGTTCTAGGATGGGGAAGAATAATTCAAAAATAATAATAAATAGGATTTTGTAAATATTGAGACGCGACATTGTACCTTGACCTACTTAATTGCAACCAAAAAAGTCTAAAAGTGTCGACGACTGAAATAATATCAGTTTACGATTGCACCAATCGCCGTAACTATACTGCTATTTAAAAACAACGTAAAATAATTTTAATTTTTCTACGGAACCACTGGAAAAATAATTTAGTTTGATTGATATCTTATTATGTCTAGTAAAAATATTTATTAGTGACTTGCAGGTTTCTTTAACGCGAGATCAATTTAATAGCTTTATATTAGATCGAATTTATAATTTCTCTGACATTGACGTCAGAAAGGTAATAAAGCCTGTTTTTCATTGGGCACGATATGCCGTTACCAAACAGGCGGCTTAATAGATGTGAATGCTACTTGCAGTTAATTACCTGTGATAGCAGTCGCCTTTATTCAAGGACCACAATCCAGCTTAACTGCGTGAAGAAGCAGCTTTGGCCGGCATAGTGACGGCGACTGAGGCAGCCGTGAACAAACTTGGTTTTCTCAGTCGTCGTCACTCTTGGACCTCCTCTTGCTTATCATCAGGAGGGACAAGGTCAGAGGTCGTGTCACAATAAAAAAAGGCGGGGTGGAGTCATATTATAATTGTTTTTTTTAATGTGGTAAGCAAGAGGAGGTCCAAGAGTGCCGACGACTAAAAACCGAGTTTTCACGGTTGCCCCAGTTGCCGTCACTATGCCGGCCAATAAAGAAAAATTGAATTGAAGCCACGATGCAATGATATTATGAATGTTTATACTACACTAGCTGTGCCTGCGGTTTCACCCGCGTAGATTTAGGTTTATAACACAGTCATAAAAAAAGGAAGAGGTTCTCAATTCGACTGTATATCTTTTTTTTGTATTTATAACTCGATAACTCATATAAAAATGACAGACGGAAATAAAAATAGATATTAAAAAATTCAAAACAGCTGAAACTATAGCTATTTGGAAACTATAGTAAAAAAAAATACTTTAAAGTATTCTATGTTACTTCTAGTACCTCCAAAAATATGTGTACAAAGTTTCATGATGATCGGTTAAGTAGTTATTGCGTGAAAACGTAACAAACAAACTCACATTCACATTTATAATAATAGTAGGATAACACATAATACTTGGATCTATCTGCGTTGATAGATCTAGTTACTTGTGTTCTAATTTTTTTTTTATGGGACTCGACAAATGACAGCACCCCGCTTGATGTTAAGCCGAAGTGTGGTCCATAAATGAATGCCACTGCTACTACAATTCAATAACTGTGAGTAGCAATCACATCCACTATGCCGGCCTAGATGGAACCGGCAACTTACAAGCTGATCCCAAAAAGTGACCAAATTACTTCACAGTCTTACCACCTGTAAGTGGTGGTACTACCCCGGATCGGCAGACTGGGTATCACTGCCTACCACTCTTTGATAACCAGACCCGAAGCAAATATCCATCTAATTAATAAATATTACAAATAAAAGCTATGAAATAAATATTTGCTCCGACCGGGGATCGAATCCGGGACTTTAAGCGCAACAAACCAATCGCTCCACGCCTGTCGTCTAATTCCCAATATTCTTTTTGTCGAGTATTCAGTCTAACTAACATCAAATTAACACCTTCGTCTATATTATAGTCTGTCTAAGCCAAAATGACGCGCCCCTCCACTGCATTTAACCATACGTGCAAATATAAAATATGGATGCAACTCACCGAAAATTGTATTGCAATTTAGGACACAAAAGGAGGAGCACGTTGATGAAGTATAGTAATATAGTTAGTAATATTTGCATTCACACATTTAAATAAACTAACAAAGTGGAAGGGGCGTCATTTCTAGTTAGACCAGCTATACTTCTATATGAAATTAGGCTTGGAAATTTACATCCACGCCAGAAAATTCACACAACATAAAAACAATCGTATTTATAAAAGCGTTCAACCATTCAATTAATAAACAATGGCATTTAAAGAGGGTAGTTAAACAAAAAAGTGCTTTATATTTTTTAATTTGCAAAAACGGGCGCCGATTTCAACACTTCGTACAAATGTACTTGGGACCCTTCATTTTGGAGCTATTGTTCTTTCGAGTATGTGTGATTTGCATTTGTTTATTCTACGAGAATTTACAAGCAAAATGGCGTAAGTGTAGATTTTTATCAAGCTTTCGTTTTTATCAAGAAAAATAAAACCTTGATCTTTATTTGTACTCGTATTAAATTCAAACGAGTGTTTTTTTTTTCGGCCTCGACACTCTTGGACTATTCCTTACTTACCATCAGCCACGTCGAGGTCAACTGCCGAGTCTCAATATAAATAAAAATATAATATTACTAATAAGTATGCTGTCTAACGAAGAATATTGATAATTGAAGGAAGCAAAAGAGTTGTGTAAGGATCGTGGTAAGTGGATGGGAAAAAGGCGTGACAATTAGATTGATTTTCTTAGATTATGCGCGAACATTGATTAATGAATTAAACAAATTTTATGCGGCTTTGGTCAGTCTCTCCGTGACCACGATGGCTGCAAAGCTCTCGAAACGTCGGAATAATAAAATAAAATTGTAAAATAAAAACCAAAATTAATGCGATAGTAAGCCGCATGAAATTTGTTTAATTCAAGAATAATGATGTTTTACTTATGTCGTCGTTCAATGTTGTACCTACATATACGATATCAGTCAATCAAATTATCACGCCTTTTTTCTATAGAGCTAGGCAGAGACCAAAGAGCGCCACTTGTTACGATCCTGACACAACTCTCTCGCTTCTCACACATTTACAATTCTCTTCATACAAGCTCTACGGTTATGGGCACTAGGCGACCTAGCTTTCTTGAGCATGTCTTTAAAGTCGAAAAATATCCTCATGGGTTTTATTATAATACTAAATTTTAATAAACTTCCAAAATTAAAACTGTTCAAGTATGCTAATAAATCCTAATTCTCGGAATCGGAACACGTTCTCAAAGCCGCCGCTAATTTAACAGTCCACAGAATTCGTTCATTTGAGATTTTAAAAAGTCATAAACAAGAGATAAAATATGGGCAAGCCGTTGTCATTACCGTTGTAAGCCTAGACCATTGATTCCTAAAGTGGTTCGGGTGGACTCCCAGGAGTCTACGAGAGACTCGGCGGGGGTCTACTTTGGCGTGACAAAAAAAGGGGTTCACAATTCATAAGTGGGGAAGTAGAAGATCAATCAATAAGGCAACCGAGACCACGGGTTCAAAACCACTTGGTATCCTTGATATATGTACTTTGGTTGACCTGTTTCTGTGATACAAGCACTTAAGCGGTTTACTAATGTAAAGAAAAATACAATCAAATTGTCACGCCTTTGTCAGGTTAACATCAGGCAAGGTGCTGTCAAATGTCGAGTAACAATAAAAAAAATGGCGCCTGATTTCTTCCTAATGGAGCGCCACTTGCCACGATCCTTACACAACTCCCTTGCTTTCTTCACATCCACAATTCTCTTCATAAAGGCCCTGTGGTTATGGGCACTAGGCCACCCAGCTTTCTTGAGGATGTCTCCGATTTGGTCGAAAAACACCCTCCAAACAAATTCCTTCTTTCACTCATCCTATATTAATTTATTCTATATCCTACAGTCTATATTAAACGTTACTGGCCGCTACATTAACATTGAAATCCTTAGAGATTCCGCTCCCTATCAAAGAATCTCGCGAAAATCTAAATCCCTGCTTTTCCCTCATTTATAAAAGGATCTTATCTTTTCGCCCCAAAAAATGTCACGACTTCTCCATTGTAGGCACCGCTTCGAGGTTATTTTGTTAAAGATGTATAAAGTTAATAAGCTTATATGGTAGTTTTGTAAATTCACAGGTCGGGGGAAGCATCCGCATTCTATCGACCGAATCGGCAGTCGAACTAAAAGATTCGGTGCGTCGTTTTTTGTAGAACAATCGACAAGTGGAAAGATTTATTAGCCCATTTGTTCTCTCCATTGGATCTTTTAAGTGATGCGTGAAGAAGCACTATTGGCCGGCATAGTGAGGGCGACTGGTGCAGTCGTCGGCCCTCTTGGACCTGTTCTTGCTTACCATCAGAAGGGTCGAGGTCAGATGTCGAGACAAAATAAAAAAAAGTTATTGAGAGCGAGAATGAGACAAATATATATTTTGCGACATCGCGACACTGAATTTAGGGTTTAATTGTTATTAGATAGGCTACGTCTTTTTTAAAATATTATTGTACTAGGTATATTACACTGCACACTTTATAGCACACGTTAAGTTCTGGGTTCAAATCCTGGTCGAAGCAAATATATTTATTTTATAGCTTTTAATTTGTAATGTTTAATAATTATTACAATTTCTATTAATTATTCAATTAATTATTCATTATTCAATCTTGAATAATGAAATAAACAAATTTTATGCGACTTACTTTTGCGTTTATTTTGGTTTTGATTTTACATTTCTTTTATTATTCCGACGTTTCGAGAGCTTTGCAGCCAACTTGATCACGGACAGATAAAAAAATGTAAAATCAAACCAAAAAGAAAATAGCGATAGTAAGCCGCATAAAATTTGTTTAATTTATTAATCAATGTTCGCGCAATATCTAAGAAAATACTAGATTAAATAATACAAATAGTTGGTAATAAAAAAGAAGCGGATGTTTGCTCCAGGTCTGGGTGTCGAAAGAATGATAGGCATTGGTGCCCAGTCTGCTGATCCGGGGTAGTAAACAGACAGTGAAATAACCTAGTCGGGATCGGCCTGTAAATTACTGGTTTCAACTAGACCGGCATAGTGGATGTGACCGCTACTGATAGAGGTGACTGTAGTAGCAGTCATTAACCGCAATCGAGCTTAACATCAGGCGGGGTGCTGTCATATGTCGAGTATAAAAAAATATATCTGAATACCATATCCATTTAACCCAAACATTTGTACATTAAAGTAAGAAAAAGCGGTGGCTTTAGGTCTGCGCTATACAATGTATCTCAGACTGTCAATTAAGTAACATCAGATTAACATCTCAAGGATTTATAATATATGGAACGATGATATCAAACAAAACGAGTTTTCGCAAGAAAAACTCTACATTAAACAGTGATTTGTGTTTTGCGGCTGCTTTTTTGATGTGAAGTTGCTCTTTTTTGCGTTTTATTTTTATTTATTCTGGCAACAAATAGTAATAAAAAAAAACAACTTAACACCAAAAAAGTAGTCGCAATACACAATTTACTGTTTAATGTAGTTTTTGTTCTTGTTAAAAACATTTTGAATATTATGTTTGTGATTCAATCATTATAAATCTGATGTGGATGGATGCGCTAAATAAGGCAGGCCCAGGAGGGTGTTTTCCGATCGAATCGGAGACATCCTCAAGAAAGTTAAGTTGCCTAGTGAAACGTTTCTAAGCCACTTTACTATTTGTACAATTGAATCTGCACTACCCCGGAGACATGCCAATGTCTGCATACCTCTCTCAAAGACCCTGACTGAGCTAATATCTGCATCATTTTAATCCCATGGTTAGGATGTATCGAGCTTTTAATGAAACAGACCTTGTTCATAACCAGCTTACACATATTTAACAATCGGTTAAGTCTATTTTCTAAATTTACGCACCCTCGATCAAAACAACCTTAAATTAAGTAGTAGTCTTAATTTTTTATTTATTACTTTATTATTTTTATTGTTTATTGTTTAATTTGTAATTTTTTTTGTGTGTATACATTCTTGGGTCGCAAACCAGCATAAATCTTGGAATGTTCATTGTTTGGGATGTTTAGTTTGCGACCTGTCGTAAATACCGAATTAAATAAATAAATAAATTATTTGTCTAAATAAGTAAATGAAAAGAATCCTGTTTTTTTTACATTTCTATACTAACCTACTAAAGTGCTTGTATCATAGAAACAAGACAACCAAAGTACATATATCAGAGATATTACCGGTTCGGTGGGTGGGTTCGTACTCGTACTCTCGGTTTGTGTAACCATTGCACAGCCACTACACCACAGTCGCCTTATTGCAAGTAAATTAGGCCTGACAGGCGACATAACAAATTTTTGCCGTTTGTAGCAAAAACCTAGTGCATAATAAATATTTCTGTCACAAAATGGCGGACAGTAAGTAACGTTGAGTCGTGCGTAACATTTCGATTTACAACAAATTCCAATCCAAACATGATATGAGTGAGAAGGTGCACTTCACAATTCAGCGGCAATAGATATACATCGTATTTTCTTAGATTTTGCGCGAACATTGATTTTGTTTAATTAATTAATTAAACAAATTTTATGCGGCTTACTATCGCGTTTATTTTGGTTTTGATTTTACATTTTTTTATTATTCCGACGTTTTGAGAGCATAATTTAATTCATTAATTATTTATTCATAATATAATGAATGAAAATGTGTTTAGTACAGTTTTTTAGCAAATCCTAGCGGAACCGACAGACGTCCTGGCCGAAAGTAAAAACAATTGCAGCGCGATCTTTTTTTATATTGTGACTGACATATGACAACACCTCGCCTGATGTTAAGCTGGAGTGCAGTCCATGAATGTTTAAAATTTCAAATAGTAGAGGCGACTGCTACTTAAAGTTATTTAACTGTAGTATTTTTTTTTTCAAGACTCGGAGCAAATCCTTGTTACTACATGTTCTTTCAAACCACGTCTATCACATCAAACCTCATTCTATAACAATATGGGAACCAAAATAAATCCAATGAGTTTGCCGGAAGAATAATTTAATTTTGAATTTAGATTATCGCTTAATTCAGAAGTGTTCCTCATAAAGTATTCAACACATGAAAAATATAGATTCTAGAATTACCCTATTTTGATTGTGAACATTATTTACATAAATGGCGACTATCACGTTAGCCTCTTATTAAAATGATAGTTTAAAAAAGCATTTACGGTACCTAATTGTAGTTCTGCATCATACTATTCAAACTCATACAGCCGGTTGTACCAAAAAATATAATTTACGAATTTGTAAAAAGTATCGTATAAGTAAAAGAAAAAAGAAAAATGGATTGCAGCACTGTTTAACGTCACATTTATTATTTAATCATTTCTATTTAACTAAATGAAAATAGGTATTACTTTGTGCGAAGAAAATTTATTTTTTGCTTTTTAGTTTACTGTTTGAAGTCTTTTTTTTTTGTTAGAAAATATTTTATTTTACGATTTTAAGTAATGGGTAGACCGAGAAAAGATGCTTCTCGAATGAGGAGACGACGGTTACTTGAGACAGAAAATGATAGACGGAAACGATTAGACATAATGAAAAAAAAACTTAACAAACGCACTAGTCGCCCTACGATTTATTTTTGAAGATCCCCACGATTTCTCTTGTCTGCCCTGATTCATCAAACCCTGATTTCCTTATCATGGGACCACCTTAGAAATATCTTCTTTCCAGCAAAAAAGAATAATCACAATCGGTTCATAAACAACATTTATACGGCTGAATTGAGAAACCTCCTCTTTTTTGAAGTCGGTTATACTTTGATTCCCTTATCATCAAAATCGGTTCATAAACAACGAAGTTATCCGCGAACAAACATAAATTAGAATGTTGCAAATTTAAGACTTATATGCATTTCTCATGGATACCAACATCAGAACTGGACCAAATTAAAATGGGACCAAACGGGAAGCATCAGCTTTCGAATAAAAAGAATCATTAAAATCGGTTCAACCAGTCAAAAGTTTTGAGGTAACAAACATAAAAAAAATACTGGCCGTATTGAGAACCCCCTTCTTTTTTGAAGTCGGTTAAAAACATATATTTTTTATTATAGTATCCAATTGACTATAGTTTCATTTTCCTGGAATTTATTTTTATTTCCGTTTGTCATTTTTTTATGAGTTATCGAGTTATAAATACAATCGAATTGAGAACCTCCTCCTTTTTTATGTCTGTGTTATAAACCTAATTGTACGCGGGTGAAACCGCGGGCACAGCTAGTAATAAATAAATATAACAAATAACACCACCTTAATATTTCAGGAAAAACAATAAACTTTATAAAGTAGAATATTTTAATACATAATCTGATGAAGTTGATTGTTCCATTCTGTTATGTTTACCGATCTCTCTTTTAACAATAATTTTCGGTAAAGTCAGGGGCGTAGCCACCGCCGTGTCTGCCGTATTAATTGTACGGGGCCCCCGACGAAATATAAAAAAAATCTTTTGTGATAAATCTGCCCTTCCTAAGAGCCCCCAAACATTTTTTTATATGGGGCTCCGCCAAGGCATGCTAGTATTCTGGGTAAAGTTATATATTTTTATAGTGACTCGCCTGGTGTAAAGCTGGAGTCGACTACAACTACGATTTTTTCGACGCTTCCCTCGCATCCTTAAACCTCTTTATACAAGATTTACAGTTCTGTACATTAGGCAACCCAACTTTATTTTTTAGTTGTACTTTTTTTCGAGTTATGTCTCTTAATAAACTTTTAGGTTCAAATTTTGGTTCAATCTCAATCAAATTATCACACCTTTATCCCAAAGGGATAGGCAAGGACAATGGAGCGCTACTTGCTATGATCCTGACACAACTCCCTCGTCTTCTTTACATTTACAATTATCTTCATACAAGCTCTATGGTTTAAACTAATAACCGGTTTAAACTCAAATAACCGGTGGATGCAACTGGCATCTTGTCATTCGGAATACTGTTCTAATGGGGAGGCCTCTGTTCAGCTGTGGACGTCCTCTGGCTGATGATCACCATGTGTACCATAACCGTAGAGCTGGTATGAAGAGAATTGTGAATGTGAGAGAAGCGGGGAAGTTGTGTCAGGATCATGGCAAGTGGCGTTCCAATGTCCCTGCCTATCCCCGTGGGGAAAAAGCGTGACAAATTGATTGAGTGATGATTTTACCTCTATCGGTAACACAACACAGAATCAAACTCCCTCATTACGCACACGAGTCGAAGCAACTTAACATGATCTTGTCAACGGGTTTAGGGAATTTTCCCCAAGTTTTCCCTAAGCCCCCAACTTGGAAATTGAAAGTGTTAATGAGTATTAATGAAGGGGAATACATTCCCTAACTCTCCCCTATTGTTCGCCCCTTAATTTTGAATATGGAACATGTAATAAACCTATTTGAGAGGATCATTACCGCGTAGCATGGTAACTAACAGCCGGTTGTGCCAAAAATTATAATTTACAAATTTGTAAAAAGTGTCGTATAAGTAAAAGAAAGAAAGAAAAGTGGGTTGCACCACTCTTAAACTTCACATTTTACATTTACGTTTAACGGATATTTTATACAGAGCTAAAGGACATCATTCATTTTGGGTTTCTTTCTGTGTACTACTTTTGTTATTTCTAATGATAATAAAAACATTTATAAATGGTAGTTTCGATATAAAATTATTAACAACCCAATCCACGATTTGGTAATAGTAAACGTAATAGAATAAGTATAAAGTAAAACTAAATTCGTAAATTGTTACATTTTTGGTCCAACCGGCTGTAAAAGTGCTATCACATTTTACAAAAATGATTGTAGATTCGGGGCAGTATATATTTTGGAAGATAAAAAGAGCGCTGGAATTGAAGCTGCGCAGTAACTTGTTTTGTTACATACTTACTTTTAGTTTTACGAATGTGTATACAATTTTAAATATTGTTAAATATGTGCACGACTGTATAGAAAAGCGGACTTGCTCCCACCGACGTCGTTCAGAGCTCATCTAATCTGCCGTTCCTTATACTGCGCAGTTCAAAAGTCAGGGCTCTTTTTATAGATATATAGATTAAGAATGCACGTATATACCTATATACGCATATACACCTATAGTTTACGTATTCTACGTCGCCATAATGTATTAAGAGAATCCAGGCCCTATATTTCTTAACGACCGTTAATCTATTATCCTACATATATACTTCTTCTGCCACACCCAGCATTCGTCAGCCATTTTGGACATAATTTGGATGCTCATTAATTATACTATGAATGGCGGCATTCACTACGTTTTAATAACAGTTTATACAAAAATAAATATACAATGTAAGTAACTAATTCATTAACTAATTACAATTTGTTTTTTTATAGATATTAGTTTTTTTATAGATATTTGTTTTTTTATAGATATTTGTTTTTTTTATAGATGTTTGTTTTTTATAGATATTTGTTTTTTTATAGATATTTGTTTTTTTTTCGACTCAAATGTCTTGGATGCACTATAGTTATTTAAAAACTTTGCTAGTTTTGGTTCAATCGTTATATTTTAATTCACGTTTTTTATAATTGTGTATACATAGAATCTGTATGAAGAGAATTGTGGTATTTTTTTTGGGACTAGACATATGACATCACCCCGCCTGATGTTAAGCTGGAGCGTGGTCCATACATGGATGTCACTGCTACTACAATTAAATAACTGTAAGTAGCAGTCACATCCACAGCTGGCCTAGTTGGAACTGGCAACTTACAAGCTGATCTGGAAATGTGAAAGGCTTCACGGTCTGTATACTTGTAAGTGGTGGTACTACCTCGGATCGGCAGACTGGGCATTACTGCCTACCACTCTTAAGTGTCAGCAATCAGCATAAAAAATGTGTTGTTCTGTTGTTTGCCTATCCCTGTGAGAATTAGGGCGTGAAATTTACTATAATCATATCTATTGGATAATATGTTTCCCTAAAATATTAAATTATTAAATAAATAAAATTATATTAACTATAATTAAACTATAAATAAAAAATATCATCTAATGACGTCGCATCAGAGATAGTCCCAAGGAGACTGGCAACATTTCCCCTTTGTATAGCAAGGCTAATACGTTGGCAGAAATAATTGCCAGCTTTCCTGTCGTCGGACTTCCCTGTCAGCCGCTTGGACAACTCCTTGGCCCGGCGTTTAGGCATCCTCAAGGACCCGTCGTTTCGACCCCAAACGGTGCAATTTCGTAACCAGTACCAAGGTTGGCATATTTGCGCAGCATGAGGTTTTTAGCAGAAATAAATACTTACGATTAACTTCAATGATGATGGACTGTGATAGAGGTGGAATCATTGGGTCTGTGACAGCCTGCGAAAGAGAAATAAAGGAACTTGAAGTGAGACTAATACTCTTTGTTCACGCCTGTCATCAAAATGACTCCTAAATTAATACGGCGTTCACACGAGGCGAATTTTGTTGTTTAACTGCTAAATCGTACGTGATTTGAACCGTCTGAACAGACTATCAATGAAGTTAAAGCATATCGGTTCAACAAAGATTAAAGACTTTTCAACTTTTTTAGATTCAATTAATAGTTGACAGCGAATCGACTCGTCAGAACTTGCATTGAATAATTAGTCCAATCAGTCAGTCAATCAGCGCGATTAAGTACCTATGTATTGTATATTGTCACCAGTTTTTTTTGTAAAATAAAATGTAAATTAAGGCGTCCGCATCCACGAAAAAAGTGCTAAAATGTACAGATAGTGTAATGACACGTGTAATATTGAGTCGATATTATTGAATCGTGGGAACGCTATAGTCAATATTCGCTTTAATTTTCATGTTGAACGGTAAATACTGAACAACTAAATTCGCCTCGTGAGAACGCCGTATAAGGCTGCCTGTCCATTGAAACGGAGCGAGCTTGCGGAGCTGATAAACGGAGAAATATTAACTTAATTTAATAATTACATTAAATACAGCAAATATTTGTTAATAAAAAAAGAGGCGGATGTTTGCTCCGGGTCTGGTTATCAGAGAATGGTAAGCAGTGACCCAGTCTGCCGATCTGGGGTAGTACCACCACTTACAAGTATACAGACCGTGAAGTAATTAAGTCCAGTTTCGGGATTAGCCTGTAAGTTGCCGGTTTCAACTAGGCCGGCATTGTAAATGTGACTGCTACTTACAAAAAAAGCTACAAGCGAAGCGTGAAACCTTTGGCCAGCATAGTGATGGTAAATGAGGCAACTGTAAGTCGAAACGGTATTTTCAGCCGTCGGCGGTCTTGAACGAAAAAAAACTAGTCGAGATTTAAGATTAATCAGCCTCAGATCCTTACCTGGCAGGTAATATTAGACCCCAAATCAGACCTCTGAATCCTAAAGGAGGCTGTCGCTCTTCCTTCTGCATTAGCCAGTAGGACATGACCTTTCCACCAGGAAACACGAGCTGTTGGTCTACCTGTAGAAGAATAACAATGGTTACAATAAATGGGATTGCACAAAGGTGACCTTAAAACAACTAGGCCGGCATAGTGGATGTGACTGCTACAGTTATTAAATTGTAGTAGCAGTGACATCCAATCATAGACCACACTCTAGCTTAACAACAAGCTGGGTGCTGTCATATGTCGAGTCACAATAAAAAATAAAACTATTTAACTTGAAGCGAATGATGAAAAAGCATTTATAGGATATTGTTGAAGTAATCAATTAATCAATCAATCAAATTGTGACGCCTTTTTCCCCACAGAGATAGGCAGAGACTATTAAGCGCCACTTGCCATAATCCTGACAACTCCCGCGATTTCCTCACATCCACAATTCTCTTGATACATGCTTTACGATTATGGGCACTTGGCAACCCAGCTTTTTAGATGATGTCCCCGATTTAGTCGGAACACACCCTCCTGGGTCTGCCTCCATTATATTTTTTTTATCAAATATTACAAAGCTTTAAAAAATAATGCGGTAAATAATGTATGGAAGTGAATGTTGGGTGTGGCAGAAGAAGCATGAGAGTAGAAGGCAAGTGACGCTCCATTGTCTCAGCCTATCCTCAAGGGAAAAAGGCGTGACAACTTGATTGATTGATAAAAACATACTATATTATGTTTGCTCCGACTGGCAATCAAACCCGGGACTTTACGCGTAACAACAGGCGTGGACGAACGGTTTAGCGATTGGTTTGTTGCGCGTAAAGTCCCGGGTTCGATTCCCGGTCGGAGCAAATATTTGTTTCATAGCTTTTATTTGTAATATTTAATAATTTTATTAAAATATTGCAAATATTTGTTAATGAAAAAAGAGGTGGATATTTGCTTCGGGTCTGGTTATCAAAGAGTGGTAGGCAGTGGTACACAGTCTGCCGAACCGGGGTAGTACGACCACTTACAAGTATACAGACCGTGAAGTGATTTGGTCACGTTTCGGGATCAGCTTGTAAGTTGCCGGTTCCATCTAGGCCGGCATAGTGGATGTGATTGCTACTCACAGTTATTGAATTGTAGTAGCAGTGACATTCATTCATAGACCACACTTCGGCTTAACATCAAGCGGGGTGTTGTCATATGTCGAGTTACAATAAAAAAAAAACTAAAAAAAGTGCTAACGCCGGTCTTAACCATAGACCTACTAACCATAATTATAAAAATCCAGGTGTTAAGAACATGTAAATGTATAATGCATGAAATACAATCACTCATTTTTAAATAATAATATTAAAAATAAGTAATATTATATTTCAAATACAATAATATGTCATTCGACGAAAAAAAACCTCCATTTACAGATCCATTAAAGGCTTTATCAATAGCGGATGTGTTGTGTTATTTTGAATACAAAACCCATGGAATCGTGATTACATTCTGTCGTCAATAGAAATTGGCTTTTTGTGTTGCTTTTAATGGAAAAACACGCCTTCTATATCTATTATTGTGGGGAGTCACTCATGTTCATGTCTTCATACCTTTTTTTATTGTGACACGACATCTGACCTCAACCCGCTTGATGATAAGCAAGAGGAGGTCAAAGAGTGACGACGACTGAAACAACCGAGTTAGTTCCTGGCTACCTCAGTCGCCGTCATTATGCCGGCCTAAGAAAATAGGTCATAGAACAACATAATATAATAACTCTGAAATGAATGTGAATGAAGCGAGGGAGTTGTGTCAGGATCGTGGCAAGTGGCGCTCTATTGTCTCTGACTATCCCTTTAGGAAAAAGGCGTGACAATTTGATTGATTGGCCACGACATGGCGATTGTTTACGGTTGTTTCATAGCTTGGCGATGTCATTTAATATCGATAAAAACGTGTCCATATTTTCTTTGTTTGATTATTGAAAAATTAGTGAGTTAATTGAATAAAAGAGAGTCTTCATCTAGTTAGGCTAGAATCATTATTAGAAACGTGATTAAATTGTGTGAAAAAGAAAAAAAACATGCAGTCACTATTCTTAAAATTAAATTAATACATAATACATTAAAAATTGTTGCTGTCTAATGTTTACTTCAATTTAATATACATTTATAATTTTTAATGACTATCTAATCTATTTTCGTTTTAAGGAAAGTGTGTGTTTATCGTTATCAACATTTTGCATTTTACTTCACTATTCATAATAGACACGTGACCATGGCGTCACAACTGCATTCCTACCGCGTTTATTTAGCTCGTTCCCCGATGATATGTTAACTTGAATTACTACCCCAGATCAGCAGACTGGGCAAGTGACCACCAACAGTCTGCCTACATCTCCTAAAACCTTGACCCTTACCTCCAACAGCAACACAAGTAAGATTTACTTCAGCACCTTCATCGTATGGCCCAACGATGCCGTTAAGCAATTCTCTGCCTTCGTGATTGAGAGTTATTAGACGTTCCGGAGGTACTGAAACAATAACGTAAAATTTGATATCTTCTTTCACGTTAAAAAACATGACATCATCGTGAAGGTGGAGAATTTTAAAATTTAAGGTATCTAAAAAGTAATACAAATACCCCAGATTGCCCAAGTGGGATTCTTCTCATCCTTTTTTTTATTGTGACTCGACATATGAAAGCACCCAGCTTGATGTTAAACTGAAGTGTGGTCCATGAATGGATGTCACTGCCAACACAATTCAATATCTGTAAGTAGCAGTCACATCCACTATGCCGGCCTATTTGGAACCGGCAACTTAGAAGCTGATCCCGAAACGTGACCAAATCACTTCACTACCACTTCTATAACCTTTAATCCATTAAGTGAAACGTGAAAGAATACCCTTTGCTGGCTTTAATACTGACAAATACAATCATTCCAGTTGTATGAATTAGTACAATGGTAGTTAGTGTATAGAAACCGGCAGATAAAAAGAGAGCTGACATTGAAGCTGCGCAGTAATTTGTTTTGTTACCAAATTACTTTTCGTTTTACGAATGTGTAAAAAAAATTAAATATTATTAAATACATGTATGTGCACCACTGTATAGATAGAGGGACTTTCTCCTACTGCAGTCGTTCAGAGCTCATCTAATCTGCCGATCCTTATATTAGGCAACCGTGGCGTAGTGGCAGTGCAATGGCTACGTAAGCCGAGCGGCACGAGTTCCAGATCACCCACCAAAGTATCTTTAATATATGTACTTTGGTTGTCCTGTTTTTATGATACAAGCACTTTAGTAGCTTATTATAGAAATGTATAATAAGATAAAAATAAAAAATACTGCGCAGCTCAAAAGTCAGCGCTCTTTTGATCTGCAGGGATATATACCTATTGTACGAGTACAATTACTAACACCACAGTATTTCGCTGGGCTGTTGTTTATGTGAAGATCTAGAGTACCCAATTTATTTAAACCCCATAATATTGCACCAAAATAAAATTTAAAAATACATAGGAGAGTTTAATGCCTTTGGGATGATAAGAAATCATCGGCAGGGTGCAAATATACTAGAATTACATAAACTACATACTAGTATCCCATATATATATATATATATATATATATATATATATATATATATATATATATATATATATATATATATATTATATAATATATAAAATAATGTATATATATATATATGTAGGTAAAAATAAACATACCTAAACATACACAATTATATTTTGTGCCAAATTATTTAATATGAACTAGATGCCGTGATCTCCTTACGATCGAGAATGTAAGAAGTCCTATCGTGTAATCACGTTACGAGACAAAGTACTTAAACGTGGATAAAATAGCCAGTTTAGAATAAAAATAAAGTCAGTAAATTAGCGCTAAAAAAGCTCAGATAAAGTGTTCTGCAGAAAGTTTTTTTTCCAGTCACGTCACTGTATTAAGTATAAGAAAATGCTTTGTTATTTGAAGAGTTCCTAAAACGACGACAATCCTTTGAAAATTTTCAACATGACTGCTTCTGAAAGGCTATTCAGGACTTGAGGAATCCGACGATTTTCTTTAGAGGAATGCGGTGCTTAGAATTAGAGTTACCATTTTCTAAATAATTGTTTAGATAATTTTAAGAAATTAATTTAACAACAATGCAGGGATTCTTAACCTGGGGTCCATGGATTCCTAAGGAGTCCTCGAAATGGGTACTGGGGGTCCGTGAAGACGTCAAAAATACTGCGCTTGATCGCTACTTAAGTCACTATTTCGCGTAACATTGCGGTCTGGAATAGTGCCAATAGTAAAGCTATATCTTGTAGAACACCTTCACGCGTGCGTTGTCGAAGACAATTAAATTACTTATGGATAAGAATAGTAGCAATCGTCTCATTAATTTTATCTTATTCATCATCATCAGCCAGAAGGCGTCCACTGCTGAACATAGGCCTCCCCCTTAAAACGCCATTTCGAACGACAAGATGCCAGTTTCATCCACCGGTTATTCGTGACTTTCACTATGTCGTCAATTCACCTAGTGGGAGGCCTACCTACGCTGCGTCTTCTTATTATAATTTTATCTTATTATATGGCAATAAATATGTGTCCTATAGGTTCTACAAAGTTTGTAAGTAAGGGTCCATCAGTCCATAAGTCGATCCATCAGATCGTTAAAACTTGAGAACCCCTGCATTAATGTGTTAATACTATTCATTTATATCAATTATTTAGAATAGTATAAGAAATAGCACAGTGGCCGATAGATGTGGTTTAAAAGAAGATGTAGTGACAAGGATTGACAAAGAAATGTTTCGTCGGTTTGGGCTCATGAAAACCATAAGTAAAAGTAGATTGACCCAGGAGATTTTTTTCCGACCAAATCGGAGTTATCCTTAAGAAAGCTGGGTTGTCTACTGTTGCACATAACCGTAGAGCTTGTATAAAGAGAATTGTGGACGTAAGGGCAGGTAGGGAGTTGTGTCAGGATCGTGGCAAGTAGCGTCTTATTGTCTCTGTCTATTCTCGTGAGAAAAAGGCGCGACAATTTGTTTGATTGATTGATAAAATAAAATAGTTATATATTTTTATTTTTTGAATATGTGTTTTACTTTTATTAGAGTATATTTATTCTTATTATTTTGTACCCAATTATTTATTTAAAATGTCGGAGAGATTGTACTGTATAATGCAATATATTTTTTATACTTGCGTAACAGAAAATTTAATATTAAGATTCCTTAAACTCGACCAAAATGTTTACGTATCATAACGCATAGATCAAAAATCATTAGACTTGATTTTAAATATAACAGAAATATCTGACAAAACTTAATTAAGGCTAATTTGATCTCACGGCTACACTAAGTTATAAAACAATCAATCAAATTGTCACGCCTTTTCGCTCAGGTATAGGTAAAGACAATGTAGCGCCACTTGCCACGATCTTAACACAACTCTCTCGCTTCCCTTACATCCACAATTCTCTTCATACGATTATGGGCACTAGACAACCCAGCTTTCTTAAGAATGTCTTCAATTTAGTCGGAAAACACTCCACTGGGTCTTGTTTAACATATACATCCATATCATATTTATAAATGCCTTTCGCCTTAAATAGGTTTATTTATAATAAAAATAAGGTACACAAGCGGGGCGATTTAGCCTTGTGTAAACTTTTGGTGTGATGCGCTCCGTTGTCTTGACTGACATTGTACGGCGACTGAGGCAGCCGTAAGTTTAATCTGTACTGACAGTCATCGCTCTTAGACTTTCCCATGCTTACAATTAGGCAAGTAGATGTCATCATCATCATCATCAGCCAGAAGGCGTCCACTGCTGAACATAGGCCTTCCTCTTAGAACGCCATTCCGAACGACAAGATGCCAGTTGCATCCACCGGTTGGTTACCCGTGACTTTCACTATGTCGTCAGTCCAGTGGGAGGCATATAAATAAATAAAATCGTTGTCTCTGCCTATCCTAGTGAGACCTAAAACGTGAATATTTGATTGATAGAGCTTAAAGGTTCCTTTTTATACTGCGAAACATTTTCTTTTTCTTTTCTTATTGTGACTGGACGTCTAACCTCGACCCGCCTGATAGTAAACAAGAGGAGGTACAAGAGCGCCGACGACTGAAAAATCTAAGTCAATTTACGGCTACCCCAGTCGCCGTCACTATGCTGTTCAAAAGGTTCTTTTCGCGTCAATAGGAGGAATTATGGTCCTTTAATCAAATCCAATCAAATTCATTTCTGCGTCGTCTAGGAATATATGGTCTATGTGCGTAATACAACATATTAGTATTTTCAAGAATTTCATAACTCGAAAGGCATTTTCAGGAATGACGCTTTAAGTAATTTTAATAAGATTATACTGTATGTATAATATGGAACTGTAATTTTCTAAAATACTAAATACCTAAAGGTTTTTTTTTTAACTTCTATACTAAGTTATATAGACAGTACGACCAAATTACATTTTTTTGTATTACGACTCGACATATGACAGCACCCCGCATGATGTTAAGCTAGAATGCCACCCATGAATGGAGGTATTTTCACAGTCATTCTAATAAATATTATTAATAACAATAATAAGAGATTTAAAGATATTTCTATATGTTCGTATTGATTCGCGTCAGTAGTCAGTTTTTTGTCGTTAATCCGTCATCCGTCAAGTTTGTTTACTATTTTTGCCAAGTAAGGAAAAATGCACTATAGAGCCTTCAAAGCAATAGTTTGACCTTTTGTTTAGAAATAAATAGGAATACTTTTATTGGGTTGTCCTTGAGTTTCTAGATTTATATGCCAATTAGATTACTATCTCTGTTAGGGGTGGCGGGCTTTATGACCGACGCAATCTCAACTCGACTTGATTGTTATACGATATAATAAAATTAGGCCGATTTTTTATATGTTAATTTAAGAAAATAATGTCGTTAATTACCTAACTATTTCTTTATTTAGAAAAATATACACAATAAAGAAATAGAAATATGAAAAATATGTGATATGTTGAGTCTCTAATAATAATAAAGAAATAGAAATATGAAAAATATGTGATATGTCGAGTCACTAATAATAATAAAGAAATAGAAATATGAAAAATATGTGATATGTCGAGTCACTAATAATAATAAAGAAATAGAAATATGAAAAATATGTGATATGTCGAGTCACTAATAAACTAATAATAATAAAGATTAATGTATAACAAATTTTATGCGGCTTAGTACCGCTTTTATTATGGTTATTAATTTTACATTTTTATTTATTATCGTTTGGAGAGCTTTGCAGCTATCGTGGTCATGAAGTGACCGCATAAATTTTGTTTAATTAATTAATTTAACGCGTGGTGTAGTTGCAGTGCAATGGTTACACAAACCGAGAGCACGGGTTCGAAACCACCCACCAATACAAATGTATCTTTGATATATATACTTTGGTTATCCTATTTCTATGATACAAGCACTTTAGTAGCTTAGTAAAGAAATGAAAAAAAATACTTTATACTCACTTAATACTGTTAAATTTAATCTAGTATTCTTTGTTGGTGATTTAATAAAATCAACGCGACACCTGTACTGGCCACTGTCTTCAGGTCTGTAAAAAGAAATTTCAGACTGTAATTTCTTATATTATGTATGTTTTATATGTATATTGGCCGTCAAGTTTCTATGATACAAGCGTATATAGTAACTTAGCACAATAGATAATTCAGTCCTATACACTCCGGTCTTGTTGCTAACTTAAAAGCTGATCTCGAAACGCGACTAAGTCACTTCACGGTCTGTACAGTTGTCCGGGGATAGTACTACCACTTACAAGTATACAGACCATAAAGTGACTTAGTCGCGTTTTGGGATTAGCTTGTAAGTTGCCGGTTTCTAACTACACCGGCATAGTGGATAAACTATAGCAGAAGTCACCTCTGTTTATGGACCGCACTCCAGCTTAACATCAAGCACGGTGCTGTCATATGTGAAGCCACAAAAACACAAAAAAAAACGGGTTTTTGTTTTTGTTACTGGTACAGTACAGTTTACAGCTGAGTGGCCGTCACTATGCCGGCCGAAGTGACCGCCGCTGCCATTTGTCTGTGGCAGCAGTATGTTGATGATTTTGTAATTAAAAATTATTACATGAAAAAACTGTATAAATGAATATGAAAATTGAAAAAGTAATGTTGAAGTAGCTACTTGAAACCCAAGGACTTTTTCCTTCACTTCTTTTAATAAAAACATCAATTAATTACATTTACAAGTATTATTATGGTTTCAGACAAAAGTAATATAAATTTTGTATGAAAGGGACATTTCATAAATATATATGAGATGTATAAATATATCATTAGTCGTAATTATGACTGTCATAATAGTGGGACCACGAAATCGTTTTTTCAGCAGTTAAAAGAGCTGACAAAGAATAGATTGAGACAGGTATGTTAATGAACCTGCATGGAAAAGGAAGGTCGCAGACAACGGACTACAGACAGTCCCGGTAAGCTCTTCCTCATATGAATCGTATATTCATAAGCTCATATGCTTGACCGGACGACTGCTAAATCTTAGCAGAGCTAAGCTCCGCATTATGGTAGGTTCTATAGCGGGACATTATGATCCTAATAAACATCTGTACATCCTCAACATTTCAGATAGCCTTCTTTGAAGGGGCTGCCTGAATGAGGAGGAGACAGCTGCGCATGTGTTCTTGAGTTGCAGTAGCGTCCTCGCGTTCCTTGACAACGCGAGGACGCTTCCGGAGGTCTGCAGGAACGAGAAGGGTCTGCTGGCTTTCGTGGAGGAGATCAGGTGGCTCCACTGAAGGAGTACCGTTGAAGAATGCAGGAAGAAACCGCGGAGGACACAAGAGCGAAAACGAGCCCGCACATAACAGTAACAGTAAGGTATGTTAATAAAAAAACATCCAGATATTTGCTCCAGGTCTGGTTGTCGAAGAGTGGTAAGCAGTGGTGCCCAGTCTGCCGATCCAGGGTAGTACCACCACTTATAAGTATACAGACCGTGAAGTGCCCTAGTCGAGTTTCAATTTTGGCTTGTAAGATGGCGGTTTCAACTAGGCCAGTATAGTGAATGTAACTGCTACTTACAGTTATTTAACTGTAAGTAGCAGTTACCTTCGTTCATGGACCGCATTCCAGCTTAACAGGTCAATAATTTTAAAAAGTTAATAATTATAAACGGATAAGGATACACTATGGTACCACTACCTTGACGAGCACTTCAATTAAGCAAGGCATTTCTGATAATGGAACACAGTTCTTTTTGCATAGGAAATAGAGTTCATATTCGTGTTTTATTACTTCATATCCTATTAGGCGAGGGAAATCCAACAAGTTTTAGCTTTGATCAAATGTCTTAAATAAGATCTTGTTACTTTTGATGTTTGAATTGTAATCTACATATACGAGTATGATGTGATTATAGAGGTACACCCAAACATTATTTCTGAACTTTTATTTACTAATTTAATTTGAAAAAGGTATCCATTATCAATTGTTTCGCTCTAATTCCCAAATACAACATAGCGCGACTTTGAACCAGGGATGTTACGGAGCTTCGACTCTCGTTCCGTTAAGTCGGATTATTATTACACCTTTGGTTCCAACTTCGGCTCCGACTTAAATCAAAGGTTTTAGTCGGAGGTCGAAGCATAACATAGCGGCCGCGGCGGCCTGTGTCGGCTGTTATGAACAGGTTCATACATGTCGCGCGGGGAATTCCCCCGACTCCCACTACGTGCACTCCATCGTCAATTATTTTTTCACTTGTTAAATTGTTACGCACACGACACGCTCATGGGTTATAGAATTCTGATCCTGCCTTCGACTCCGACAAATTTAAAAACTCCGACTCCGCCTTCGGTTCCGTTAAGACTACCTCCGTTACATCCCTGCTTCGAACGATCCTGATATACCTCTCTTACTTTCTTCACATCCACAATTCCCTTCAAACTGACTCTGTGGTTATGAGAACTCGTCTGATGTTTTAACCCCCGACTTAAAAAAAATCAGGGGTTTCAAGGTCATCAGCTCGTTTTGTTAGCTGCGGTAGCGATCTTAGACGCATAATCGGTATTTACTTTACTTTTAAACATAATATCTGTGACCTAACATTTGACACACCCATGTATACGCATACATGGGTGTAACAACTGGTTCCATGATGATGGCTACTCTGATGATGGAGCTCGATGGTAGATCAGCAAATCAACAAGAGATAGAACTATAGTGCTTTAACCAAAAATGTTACCCACTATGAGCCTTTAGCTGGGCCCTTATCAAATTGAGGACCTGGAGTATCTGATGATGCACCATAATGGATCCTCTTAGATTATCAAATCAACAAGACATAGAACTTTAGTGCTTTAACTAAAATTGTTACTCATTATGAGCCTTTAGCTGTGCCATTATCAATTTGAAGACCTGAGGTATCTGATGATGCACCATGAGGATGTAAGGGATATTTAAGAGATATAACTGTGGAGCTGTGACTAAACTTGTATGTTGCTATAAGGCTTTAGCTAAACTGTTATCAAATTAAAGACCTAGAGTATTTGTTAATGCACCATCATGAATTCTCTCAGATCAGCAAATCAACAAGAGATTTTGACAGAGAGTTTGACGACAGGCGTGGACGAACGGTTTAGCGACTGGTTTGTTGCGCGTAAAGTCCCGGGTTCGATCCCCGGTCGGAGCAAATATTTGTTTCATAGCTTTTATTTGTAATATTTAATAATATTAAATATTGCAAATATTTGTTAATAAAAAAAAAAGAGATGGATATTTGCTTCGGGTCTGGTTATCAAAGAGTGGTAGGCAGTGGTACCCAGTCTGCCGATCCGGGGTAGTACCACCACTTACAAGTATACAGACCGTGAAGTGATTTGGTCACGTTTCGGGATCAGCTTGTAAGTTGCCGGTTCCATCTAGGCCGGCATAGTGGATGTGATTGCTACTCACAGTTATTGAATTGTAGTAGCAGTGACATTCATTCATGGACCACACTTTGGCTTAACATCAAGCGGGGTGCTGTCATATGTCGAGTCACAATAAAAAAAAAAAAAAAAGAACTATAGTGCTTTAACTAAAAATGTTACTCAATATAAGCCTTTATTAAGACTGGACACCACTGCCTACTACTCTTTAAAGTGTAATGTAAAAGTGTAATGGACGCCTAAATGTATAGAGTCTTTATAATGAGAGGTGTACAGACTGTGAAGTGACGCAGTCGCGTTTCATGACCAACTTGCTGGTTTTAACTAAGGCGACGGTGGTGTAGTGGCAGTGCAATGGCTACGTAAGCCGAGTGTTCAAAACCACTCATCGGTACCAATGTATCTTTGATATATGTACTTTGGTTGTCCTGTTTCTATGATACAAGCACTTTAGTAGCTTAGTAATCTTAGTATAGAAATGTATAATAAAAAAAATTAAAAAAACTAGGCTAGAATAGTAGATGTGATTGCCACTTTAGGTTATTTAAAAGTACAGTCGCCTTCCTTCATGGATCGCTCTCCAGCCTAATATCAGGCGGGAATCAATCAATCAACCAAATTGGCATACCTTTTTCCCACAGGGATAGGCAGAGACAATGGAGCGCCTCTTGCCACAATTATAGGCACTAGGCAAGAACCCATGTTTCTTGAGGATGTCTCCGATTTGGTCGGAAAACACCCTCCTGGGTTTTAACGCATCTGTTTAACGCATCCATCCACCTGGGATTTATAAATTCCTTCCGTCATATGTCGAGCCACAATCTATACATTTATATACATATAAATACAATTGGAGTGTCTGTTTGTAATATTGAAATAACCGTTATTTACTACATGTATATGAATATATATACGGTACATACACCAAAATAACATTTTTTACATTTTTTGTCTGTCTGTCTCTCTGTTTGTTCCGGCTAATCTCTGAAATGGCTGGACCGATTTTGACTGAAATTTTATTGGCAGGTAGTTGATGTAAGGAGTAACTTAGGCTACGTTAATTTTAGAAAAAAACTTTTATTACAAATAAAAGCTACGAAACAAATATTTGCTCCGACCGAGAATCGAACTCCGAACTTTACGCGCAACAAACCAATCGCTAACCGTTCGTCCATCTGGGTTGATAATATATTAAAAACCAGAAGTACCTGATGATGGACCATGAGGACCCCTTTCCTGTTATGTACTCACATTGCGATTACAGTTTATAAACGCGGGTGAAACAGCGGGGAACAGCTAGTAAATAATAAAACATTTACCTTAACTTCGTCAGTACCAAAACTGCTGGTAAAGTCTCACTTCTGAACGTTGCTCTCACTCCCAAAGTACCAGGATCTGACCAATGGGAATTTACACCTTCCCTCGTATCCAATCTGTCAACAAAAACACATTATTTAATAAAATGCTTCTATGGTTTAGGCACATGAAAAGGATGAGTAAAATTAGATTGACGAAAGGAATTTATAAATCTGATGTGGAACAGGGCAGACCCAGGATTTCGAAGACATCTTCAAGAAAGCTGGGTTACCTAGTGCCCTTCCTAGCTTTCTTGAGGATGTCTCCGATTTGGTCGGAAAATATCCTCCCACAAAAAAAGGCAGAGACAAAGGATCACCACTTACTAACCATCCATTAAATCCACAATTCTCTTTATACAAGTCGTCCTGTTTCTATAAGACAAGCACGTTTAGTACAAGCTTAATATAGAAATGTAAATATATCATGTATTCTTTTCTATCAATATTCAGTAAAGTTTCAGGTAGGTTAAGTTAGAGTGTAGTGCAAAATACACTTGACCTTGACATGAATTTTTATGCGAGCTTTAGGGAACAAATACAACTCTTATGTTACGTGTATGGCTAAAGGGTGACCATGAATTTCATAAATATACGGCTTTTCATACGGCCTCAGGACGCTTGGGCCATTAAGAATACGTATAAATACGTAATAGTTTTATTGTATTATTTATGTGGGTAATATTTTTTTTTAGTTTTTATTTCTTATTTTCATTTCTATACTAAGCTACTAAAGTGCTTGTATCATAGAAACAGGACAACCAAAGTACACATATCAAAGATACATTGGTACCGGTGGGTAGTTTCGAAGTTTATCTTTATTTCACTAAGACATCTGACCATGAATTGATAGTACGCAAGGGCAAGTCCAAGATTCAGATCAACGTTGCTTAAATGATTTAAAGAACATTCTTGTGTGGTAAAGCATTCTAACTGTTGATTGTACTGTAAAGAAACGACGCGCCGTGTTTTTAACCGACTTCAAAAAAGGAGGGGCTTCTTTTCTACGGCTGCCGATTTTGTCGACAGAATGCGAATGCTTCCCCAGACCAGTGAATGATAGGTACCACTGATATGGAATAGTCGTAGCACCAAGGATAAAGAAAAAAAGATTATCTTTATTATCTAATATTACTAAGAGGAAAGATTTGTAAGTTTGTTAGTAGTAAATAGGCTCGGAAACTACTGGGCCGATTTTAAAAATTCTTTCACCATTAGAAAACTAAATTTTTCGCGAGTAACATAAGCTATATTGGGTTTTCAAAAAATTAGGGTTCCGTACGAATTCTCGAATAATGTCCCCCAAGGTGAAAAAATATTACTCATAAAAATCCTTACATCGCGTACGCTGCGAAAACTATTGACGATATATACAATAGTGTTCTATATATTAATAGTACTCATGATTACTCACAAAAAAGTCTGCCATGGTATATGCCTAAAATGGTTTGATAATTAAGGCTGATTATGTATGTGTATATACACTATATACAACAACATACGTTTAATGGTAGGTACAAAGATTATGTATACATACATAAGAGAAAAACTGATTATTTAACCAATAAGCGTGCGATGTATTTTGACCCGGGCAACGCCGGGTTACGCAGCTAGTATATGATAAAGCTATATCGCCGCCATGTCTGTGCAAAATTACAGGAGTCCAGACTGTGGCTTGGATTACCTACGAATTCATAGTCACCCCAAGCTAACCGCATCCACACGAAAACTCGAGCCATCCCAAGGGTTACATTTCAGGATTTTCACAAACTTTAGGTATACTGTAAGACAAGACCTTTCTAATATGATTTATTTCACATTTTCATGTTAAAGTATTTTCTTACACTGATACTTTATTTGTAAGGCTTTGAAAAGGATCAAATTTATTTATATCATAGGTATAAATACATTAAAGGCGTGTTTATTTTAAACGATTGTTTTTACCCGGCATAGTGACGGCGCCTGAGGCAACCGTAAACTGAATCGGTTTTTATAGTCGTCGGCACTCTTGGACTTCCACCAACACCACTACCACTTCTTATACCTACTAATAATTACATCTCGTCCTTGAATGAAGAAGATTGCTATTTATAGATAAATATTTGCTAATACAGCCCCCTAGCACGGCAATCCAAGAAACAAGATAAAGACTTGCAAATAATATCATTCTAACTCATTTTAAATAACTTACTAGAACAGTGTACCAAAAAAGATATTTGAACTTTCTGTAAAACTTTACACAAAACAACGTTGAAAACTTTAATAAATATTTTTTAAAACATTTTGATGTGCCGGCTTAATATGTTATTTAAAATGAGTTACAATAATATTCCTTGCAGTTCCTTATCTTGCTTCTTGGATTGCCGTGTTAGGGGGGCAGTTATTTAGAACAAATATTTATTTATCCCAATATTATTTATATATGTTACTTAACTTTTTTATTTTTTTTATTTTTTATTTTATTGTGACTCGACATATGACAGCACCCCGCTTGATGTTAAGCCAAAGTGTGGTCCATGAATGAATGTCACTGCTACTACAATTCAATAACTGTGAGTAGCAATCACATCCACTATGCCGGCCTAGATGGAACCGGCAACTTACAAGCTGATCCCGAAACGTGACCAAATCACTTCACGGTCTGTATACTTGTAAGTGGTGGTACTACCCCGGATCGGCAGAGTGGGTACCACTGCCTACCACTCTTTGAAAACCAGACCCGAAGCAAATATCCATCTCTTTTTTTTTATTAACAAATATTTGTAATATTTAATACTAATAAATATTACAAATAAAAGCTATGAAACAAATATTTGCTCCGACCGGGGATCGAACCCGGGACTTTACGCGCAACAAACCAGTCGCTAAACCGTTCGTCCACGCCTGTCGTCAAACGCCTGTCACTTCGGTTTTATATGTTGTCATTTGGTGATATGGTAAACGAATATATGATATATTCGGTGAAACATGGCGTTGATTGACAGATGATACAAAATCCATTTATTTTCCAAATAACTCAATTACACAGCAATTAAAAGCAAAATTGTTATTAGTTTTATCAATACAAGTATCAAAACTACCATTTATATATTTTTTCATCATTGGACATTACTAAAGTAGTATATAAAAGCCCAAATGATTACGATATGGCTTAAAAATCGTTTCACCTACAATTCTAGTCACTAATTAAGTCTTGTTTATAAGCGAAGAAAAGATAAAATTATAAATTTATAACTTATAAAGTGTTAAGCCTAAAATTACCCTGTGATATAATGGATAATATTAAAAGTTCGTGACGTTTACATAAGTGATGCTAACCGGGGGTGCTATTCTTAGTTCACTAAATATTAAAAATATTATATTTTCTTAGATTTTGCGCGAACATTAATTAATGAATTAAACACATTTTATGCGGCTTACTATCACTATGATGGCTGCAAAGCTCTCAAAGCGCCGGAATAATAAAAAAAAAAAATATTACGATGCGTTTTTTTTTTCGTTTGAAAGCTCTGACATGATCTTGATGGTTCTTAGCTCCAATTGATAAAGATTTGATCAGAAGTTTCAACGTCATAAGCTCGTTTTGTTAGCTGCGGTAGGGATGTTAGACACATAATAAGTATTTACTTTACTTTTAAACATATCTGTGACCTAAAATTTGAAACATCTATCTATACTAATATAATAAAGCGGAAGAGTTTGTTTGTTTGTTTAAACGCGCTAATCTCAGGAACTACTGGTTCGATTTGAAAAATTCTTTTTGTGTTGGATAGATCAATTATCGAGGAAGGCTTTAGGCTATAAAACATTACGTTACGACTTATAGAAGCGAAGAAACAGTCGAAAATGTGGAAAAAACGGGGAATATTATTCGTCTTTTAGGGTTTCCGTTGCGTGCGCTGCGAAAACCGTTCGAGATACCCAAAAAATATGTATGAAAGAATTATTCCTCTTTAAATTATCTAAAAAAATGTCCGCGACCGTATATGTCTATCTTTTAAGATTATCTCACAATAACCGTTTTTATGATAGTCAAATTTGGTCTAAATTAATGCAAAATTATTTACAAATTATTTGTCAGAGTTGTATTAACATAATAATATTATTCTTTATCGAAATAAATGTGTTATTAATTAAGAGTATTTAACTGTAAACAAAATTGTCATTGACATCACCTAATTTCAATAAACATCTTATAAGATAATACAATTTTAAAATAACTCTGAAACAAAATTCACACGCGTTGCATGATGAGCGCTAACCGGCGGGCGAGGAGAGGCGGTGCTTGCGGGCGAGGCGGAGGGGGGTGTAGCTCTACGAGGTATAGTCTGTCTAAGCCGAAATGACGCGCCCCTCCACTGCATTTATGCATACGAGCAAATGTAAAATATGGATAAAACACACCGAAAATGCAGTAATTAGTTATTCAGTTGCTGGTTAGACACAAAAGAGGAACGAACGTGATGAAGTTTAATAGTATAGTTAGTAATATTTGCATTCACACATTTATATAAACTAATAAAGTGGAGGGGCGCGTCATTTATAGACAGACAAGCATACTATGCGGTCGGCTCCCTACTGATCGGTTGAATGCAGCGTTAATTTGTTTCTACGATATAATATCATCGTGCAAAATCCTTTTTTATACAATTTCATTTTGTAGTAGTTTTCTCTATAGTAGGTAGTGTTTGTTTTAGTATAGTATTTTGTTTTTAATATTTTCACATTAACACTTTTTTTGTTTTGTTGTAAATAATACCTGTAGGTGTCATCTACATTCTTTCAAGGTTAGGTTTTACAATTCTTTTTAGGTTAGGTTTTAGTTTAAGCATACAGTTAGTTTGGTTAAGTTTTCATTTCCTTCGTTCTTTCTTCGTCACTGTAATGCCTAGAAAAAGGACTCAGCGTTCTCGGCAGACTACTGCTGCAAAGCGGCTGCGAGTTTTGCGCACAAGAAAATAAAACTGAAAATATAATTTACGCAAAAGTACTTTAAAATATATTCTTTTTAAAACTACTTTAAAATATATTCTATAGTTACGTAATTAAATCGTCTAAAATAAGTCGCGGGTAACAGCTATAGGTAATTTATAATAAAGCTGAGCAGGTAGGTAAACAAAAATTAATATGATTCCCAAAATAACTATTCTACGCGGACGCAGTCGCGGGCACAACTAGTCAATGTATACACGCAGCTACTCTGATGATGAAGCTCAAAGGTAGGAGACAAAATCCTGGATGGGCTTAAATTTAATGGGTTTACTAAGTTTGGCCACATTAGATTCGTCTTGACTGTAGGGAAAAGTAGGTACGATGAACGAAAACATTCTGGATCTCAAGAACCTGATCTCAGATCAGCAAATCAGACCAGCAAATCAACAATAGATATAACTATAGTGCTTTAACAACTAAACTAAACAACTCAGGGAGTTTTTCCAGATCTTATGAAAGATAGTAAAGTCACTCCGCTATTTAAATCAGGTGACCAAAATGAACCTGGTAATTTTAGGCCTATTTCAGTTTTACCAGTTCTCAGTAAGATCTTCGAAAAAATAATACTCAATCAAGTTTTATGTCACTTTAATACTTATAACTTGTTACATAATCAACAGTTTGGTTTTCGAAAAGGACGTTCCACAATTGACGCTGGAGTTGCTCTAATAAAACATATTTTCGATGCATGGGAACAATCACAGTATGCTGTCGGTATATTCTGTGACTTGTCGAAAGCATTTGATTGCGTGCAACATGATATTTTAATTGGAAAACTTAAGTACTACGGTATTAAAAACAAAGCGCTAAGTATATTTAAATCATACCTGAGTAACAGAATGCAGAAAGTTCAAATCAACGACACAAAATCCTCAGGTTCTCTTATAAAATTTGGAGTACCTCAAGGATCCATATTGGGACCGTTTCTGTTTTTAGTGTATGTGAATGATTTGCCATATATGATAGAGAACTCATCAAAGATAGTGTTATTTGCAGATGATACCTCATTAATTTTTAAAGTTGATAGGTTAAAGGAGAACTTACAGGAAGTAAGTGACACGCTTGGACAAATTCATAACTGGTTTAGCAAAAATAATTTAGCACTTAACGCCAAAAAAACTAAATGCATTAAATTTCTTTTACGTAATGGTAAAATAGATGCACATAATGTTTATCTCAATTATGAAAAACTAGAGTTTACGGATAGCGCAGTATTTCTAGGGTTGACACTAGACTCTAAGCTTCAATGGGGTCCTCATATTAAGGTTTTGTCTGGACGTCTGAGTTCTGCTGCCTATGCTGTTAGGAAGATCAGACAACTTACAGATGTGTCTACAGCGAGACTTGTGTATTTTAGCTATTTCCACAGTGTAATGTCTTATGGCATTTTACTGTGGGGTCGAGCCGCTGATATACAATCAATATTTGTATTACAGAAAAGAGCCATAAGGGCGATATATAATCTACGTAGTCGCGACTCCCTAAGAGAATTGTTCAAAGAAATAAAAATATTAACCGTACCATGTCAGTACATTTATGAAAACATTATGTACGCTAGAAAAAATGAGAATACACTGCGGAGAAACTGCGACGTACATAAGTTTAATACCAGAAATAAAAATAAATTTGTTTTGACAAATTTTAAGCTAACAAAAGTTAGTAATTCATTTTTAGGGGACTGTGTCCGTTTTTATAACAAATTACCTGAAAAAGTATTAGGTCTATCAGAACACAAATTTAAAAAATATATCAAACAAATTTTGTTTATAAAAGCATACTACTCTCTAGATAACTATCTTAATGATAAAGAGGTTTGGTGTTCCAGTTTAACACAATAGACTGTAAACATAGATTGTAATTTTAAGTTTAATTTAATTTTCTATTGTACATAGAAATATATTTTAGTTTATACTAAGCTGACAATGCCTCTTTACAGCAGCTACTCATTTAATACTTTATAAGTTGACAACGCTTATTACAGCAGCTGACACATTTTTATAGTTTTAATTTTTTTTATATAGTAATATTATTATGACGTGCAAAAGTGCTGAGACCAGCCTACTTGTAATAAAATTTGATTTGATTTGAATGCTAAGCCTATGCCAATGCTATCAAATTATTAAATTTTTTTTTTTTTTTTTAAAACAATTTTTTCTATAATAACAACTAAAATTGTTTCTAGTGTTCAAATTCTTTTAGTTCCTTTAAAATTTTATTTTTAATTTATATTATTATTAAAAATTATAAATAAATGCTAAAGAATCGAACCCCAGACTTGTGTATTACCAAACGCGCCACGCGTGTCGTCCGAATTTCAAACCCAATTTCGATTCGTTTTAATAATAGTACAAAACATAATCAAGAATATAACAGCGGATCTTAAGACAAACTAAGCGGTGTTTTAAAAAGACGAAATAGGTCAATCCTAGAGGCTTATAATAAAGTATTAACACCGCTTAGCTACGATTCTGTTTCGTCACTTTTTGTTTCGACCAAATCGGAGACATACTCAAGAAACCCAGCCTAGTCATAACCTTAAAGCTTTTAAAAGAGAATTGTGAATGTGAGGGAAGCGGAGGAGTTATGTCAGGATCGTGACAAGTGGCACTCCATTGTCTCTGCCTATTCTTGTAAGAAAAAGACGTGACAATTGATTGATTGATATAATATATTATGAGTTTCAACATAATTTTAATACCAGTTTTAAGGCAGGAATTTAAAATCTATTTAAGTTATTGCAGACAAAACCAATAAAAAAACCTTTGTATTATCATCATCATCAGCTGAAATACGTAGGCCTCCACTACAGAACATGGCCTTAGAAACGCCTTTTCGAACGACAAGATGCCAGTTGCATCCACCGGTTGTTAATTATGTCTTTAGTCCACCTAGTGGGAGGCCTACCTACGATGCGTCTTCCGGTTCGTGGTCTCTGCTCTAGAACCTTTCTTCCCCATCGGTGGTCGGTTCTTCGACAACCTATCGAGCGATGTTCGACCTTTGTGTAAGATTAGTATGATTTTTTTACTTTTATTTACTAAGCTACTAAAGTTCTTATATCATAGAAACAGAACAACCAAAGTACATATATCAAAGATACATTGGTACCGGTGGGTGGTCTCGAACTCGTGCTCTCAGTTTGCGTAACCATTGCACTGCCACTACACCACGGTCGCCTCAATAAGTAATTTGTGACAATATCGGCGTGTGACGAAAAGAGAATGTGTCAAATAGGAATAAATCCTTTGAGATGGTCGACGGATATGATCAAGAGTATTATTATCTCGTCAGAGTTAAACGAAATAGGATTGCTTATTACGGATCAAAGTACACTAATGAATTCACTCTCGTCTCACTTTGATGTGTCATAGATTATTAAGGTGTTTATACCTCACTCTGTTTACAGAAGCGTAAATAAAGAGTGGTAGGCAGTGGTACCCAGTCTGCCGATCCGGGGTAGTACAACCGTTTACAAGTATAGAAACCGTGAATTAACTTAGTCGCGTTTTGGGATCAGCTTGTAAGTTGCCGGTTCCAATTATTGTAGTAGCAGGGTAGCAGTGACATCCATTCATAGACCACACTCCAGCTTAACATCAGGCGGGGTGCTGTCATTTTTTTAAAACATTTCTGTACTAAGCTACTAAAGTGGTTGTATCATAGAAACAGGACAACTAAAGTATATTGGTACCACCGTATATTATATCAAGTATATTATATAAAAGATACATTGGTACCGGTAAGTGGTTTAGAACCCGTGCTCTCGGTTTGCACTGCCACTACACTACGGTCGCCTAAAATATCGTATCACAATTTAATAAAACTTATACTTACGAATAAATAGGTGTCTCGTGTCCCTGCTTATACCAGATGACTAAACCCATTCTGTCGTCAGGCAGGGTGGGTGTGACGTCACATGGTAACTCCACACCACCTCCCGTTGGAGCATGCAGTGAGTCAATTTGTGCTGGAACAAGAATGAAGAAATAAGTATATATTTTAAATGTTATTTATTAATCTAGCCCCCCTAGCACGGCAATCCAAGAAACAAAATAAAGAACTGCAAGGAATATTATTGTAACTCATTTTAAATGACTTATTAGGCCGGCACATCAAAATGTTTTAAAAAATATTTATTAAAGTATTCAACGTTGTTTAGTATAAAGTTTTACAAAACGTTTAAATATCTTTTTTGATACACTGTTTTAGAAAGTTATTTAAAATGAGTTGGAATTATATTCCTTGAAAGTCTTTATCTTGCTTCTTGGATGGCCGTGCTAGGGTGCAGGGGGGTGTTTACCGACCAAATCCTCAATAAAGCTGGTCCCCTAGCACGGCAATCCAAGAAGCAAGATAAAGACTTGCAAAGAATATTATTGCAGCTCATTTTTATTAACTTACCAGCACAGTGCCTCAAAATTGTTTCAATCAGAAATCGATTATTTCTGTTATATTTTATTTTATGTTATAAGGTGTTTGGTTGTTTGTGTGTTTATATGTTTATGTATGTTGGGTTTTGGTTATGTTGTGTTATTGTTTGGTTTGTTTTTGTTATTGTTTTTTTTTAATCTTCTTTCTCTTCTAAGTGGCCCTGTTATTATATATTTATTATTTCTATTTGACTTTCTAGCCGTAAATTGTTCTATTAATCTTAAATAAAATAAAAATGGCAAAAAAGAAGTTACTTAAACGTTTTGTAATACTTCCATAAAATATAGTTTAAGACTTTAATAAATATATTTTTTAACATTTTGATGTGCCGGCCTAATAAGTTATTTATAATGAGTTACAATAATATTCCTTGCAGTTCTTTATCTTGCTTCTTGGATTGCCGTGTTAGGGGGGCTGGATTGCCTAGTGTCCGTAACCGTAGAGCTTGTATGAAGAGAATTGTGGATGTTAGGGAAGCGAGGGAGTTGTGTAATCGCGTTTCGGGACCAGCTTGTAAGTTGCCGGTTCCAACTCTGACGACATAGTGGATGTGACTGCCAGTAATTTGACTGTAGTAGCAGTTACCTGCATTTATGGACTACACTCCAGGTTAACATTAGGCAGGGTCCTGTCATATGTCGAGTCACAATAAAAAAAACAAAGTTAAAAAGCTCCTTAAAACATTCTCCGTTGTAAAAGAACTCGAATATTCATCTGGTTTAGAGAAATAAACTTTTAAGAACTATATAGGGAAACGTAAAAAATAGTAGACATTTATCTCTTATCATGGGTCCCCTAAATTTTAGGGCCTGTTGATATAATCGCCGTTTCTATAAACATATTCAAATTAACCATGAAAGCCTTACAAAATAACACTCATTATCTCAATTCACACATTTCAAGGCGTCCAATACCATCTTATTATATTCTGTAAAATAATAAATTCAAAATTAAAAATACCCTTTCATCGATAAAGGGAGATGATTCGATACGTTATGCATTGATTGCTGGGTAATTTTGTGAATTTAAGCCTTAAGGCTAATGTAATATTGCTGGTATTCCCATGAATTACAATCTCGTAGGGTTGGCGACTTCCATTTTTTTGTACATAGTAACTAACGCAAGCATAGGACGACCTGCTTAACAGTGTCTAGAAACCGCTGGATGCAGGCCGCTTTCTACAGTAAAAAGTAATGGCAACCAATGATATTTTAATAAGAAAAGACGTAGATTTATTTATTTATTTAATAACTTTGTGCACTAGGTACAAAGGCGGACTTAATCCCGCTAGGTATTTTTACTAGCCTACCTTAGAAACAATTTAACGCACTTTTTTGTATAAGGTAGGTGCAAAATAAAATAGAAGCATTTAGTCTGAAGCATACATAGGCTTCCCCCTGACATGCTCTATACAAGTTATAAGTACATAATTTATGATTCTTTTTTATTATTACGAGCATTAGTATTTTAAATTTTATTTTATTAGGAGCCAATAACAATTATAACAAAAATGGCCTGTATTTGGCTTAAGAAATGTATAATTATGTAATATATCGTTGAAAATGTAATCTAGCTGTAAGTCTATAATAAATAAATAAATAAAATAAATACTAATAATTTTATTTTACTATATATTCCGTCCTAATTCGTCGTGGTTAATCGTTCGAACTCGTGCCATTTGCGAACACTAAAACTAGTGTATATAACGTATCTTCCTCAGTTTACATCCATTGAGTTCCCATTCTACCGCTACATGCTACCGCTAGATGGCGTTGCATTGCGCGTCCAATATCTCGCAAACGATTTACCGACACAATAATTAATATATATGCGCTCCGACGATGCGACGTCACCGGCTAAGTTGAGCCCTGTACGCAACACCCGTACAGCTGGGAGTACTCCTTTACTTTTCTAACTAGTGGAATAATGCTCCGCTAAAAATGCCAACCCTAGTAAAATCATTGCCGAAGGCCTAAGGAAGATAAGAATATAAAATCGCAGATCAGTATCGGTCGGTTAAAAATTTGCATTACAATCATCGATCGAAGCTGCTGTTTGCCCCAGGGTTGTGTTTTAGTACTTTAGGATCATATTTCAATGACTGCCTATCCCATTAACAAGTCAAGATAGTATTTGGGGCGGGGAAAACGATGACAGGGCTCGGATTTGTTTTTAATGATTCTTAAAAAAACCAGTTAATTATTATGGGCCCATAACAATTAGGCCTATATAAAGAGAATTGTGGTTGTGAGGAAAAGTAGAGGTTCATAAATTAATCAATCAATCAATCAATCGAGTTGTCACGCCTTTATTCCACAGGTACAGACAGAAATAAGTATATATATAAGTTTTGCCCATAACGTAGAGCTTGTATGAAGAGAATTGTGGATAAGTTTTTTTGTCAGGAACGTGGCAGGTGGCGCTCCATTGGCTCTGCCTATCCCTGTGGGAAAAGGCGTCACAATTTAAAAGTTTTAGAAAAATCGTGGCCGCCGCACTAGTTGGAAGAAGCAACTCTTTAGCTGATACCGAATGTGACGGAACGTCACTTTACGGTACTAACGCTGGAAAATGGTGGTATTATCCCGTACTGACAGACTTGACCATTTTTTTTATTGTGACTCGACATATGACAGCACTCTGCTTGATGTTAAGCTAGAGTATGGTCCATGAGTGGTTGTCACTGCTACTACAACTCAATAAATGTAAGTAGCAATCACATCCACTATGCCGGCCTAGTTGGAACCGGCAACTTACAAACTGATCCCGAAACGCGACTAAATCCGTTCACGGTCTGTATACTTGTAGCTGGTGGTACTACACCGATTCGTCAGAATAGGTGCCACTGCCTACCACTCTTTAATAACCAGACTCGAAGCAAATATCCGCCTCTTTTTTAATTAACAAATATTTGCAATATTTCATATAGCTATTAAATATCACAAATAAAACCTATGAAACAAATATTTGCTCCGACCGGAAATCGAACCCGGGACTTTACGCGCAACAAACCAATCGCTTACCGAACGGCCACGCATGTCGTCAAAAATACCACCTACCGCATTAAAAGTAACTTTTATTTATCAGAAAGCAAGATATCCTTATCAAAATAACTTAACAGTGACGTGTTCCTGTAGGAACGTTGATTACTCAGTAAACTAAGACAAATAGATAACAAACAAAATAGACACCTCAACGAAACAACGGCACGTTTAGAATATATTTGCAAGTCGACAGCTGCAACGACTTCCGCGCCAATTAAAGGAACCACAAAAACTTACTTAAAAAACAAACGATGTGGATAGATATTATACGACAACATACGATGTGTATGTTATTAATTAATAACATACAATCAATTAATCAATCAATTAAATTGTCACGCCTTTTCCACAGGGATAGGCAGACACAATGGAGCACTACTTAACACGATCCTGACACAACTTCCTCGCTATCTTAACATTTACAATTCTCTTTATACACAAGCTCCACGGTTATGGGCACTAGGCAACCTAGCTTTTTTGAGGATGTTTCCGATTTGGTCGGAAAACACACTTCGGGCCTGTCTTGTTAAACGCATGCATCCACATCAGATTTATAAATAATATCCTAAATATGCACCGGATAATAAAATAGATCAATGCGTTAAGCTAGGCGGACACAAAAGGGTGTTTTTCGACCAAATCGGAGAAACATTAATGAAGAGAATTGTAGATGTGAGGTAAGCAAGGGAGTTGTGTCAGAATGGTGGCAAGTGGCACTCCATTGGCCAGTTAAAACAGGAACTATCAAACTGATCACAAAACGCGACTAATTCATTTTAAAGAGTGGTAGGCAGTGGTACAAAGTCTGCCGATCCGGGGTAGTACCACCACTTACAAGTATACAGACCATGAAGTAATTCAGTCGCTTTTCGGAATCAGCTTGTAAGTTGCCAGTTACAACTAGGCCGGCATAGTTGTTGTGACTGCTACTTACAGTTATTAAATTGCAGTAGCAGTGACATTTATTCATGGACCACACTCCAGTTTAACATCAAGCGGGGTGCTGTCATATATCGAGTCACAATAAACAAAATAAAAAAGCACGATCACACTTAAAGTCAAGGTATACTAAAAAGTGGTGGTACAACTAGCTACTAATCTTAATAGAAAATATGATATATTATATGATTAGGTAACTAATTCTTCATTAATTTCACGGCTACAACTAGTGTCTGTTGTGAGTAGTCTGTGGTCGTGTATTAGCGCAAAGGAAATCCACTTTCCGTCAAAGATGATAATCAAGATCGTAGAATTTACACCAAAACACCCATATCTACTTAATTACAAACGTGGAATCAAGATAAACTCCATTGATTTGTACATAGCGTGCCTACACAAGAAGGTTTATTACTCCATGGTCGTGTATAATTAGTCCGGATGAATTTAATTTTGGATGGGTTAGTTAGATGGGGTAGGTTACCCAGTCTGCCGATCCGGGGTAGTACCACCACTTACAACTATACAGACCGTGAAGTGATTTGGTCGCGTTTCGGAATCAGCTTATACGTTGCCGGTTCCAACTAGGCCGGCATAGTGGGTGTGACTGCTACTCACAGTTATTGATTTGTAGTAGCAGTGACATCCTTTAAACCACACTCCAGCCTAACATCAAGCGGGGTGCTGTCATATGTCGAGTTACAATAAAATAAAAGAACAACTAATCAGAGAACTAAACGATTATAAAATAATCGGTTGAATTTTTCATCCAAATAGAAAACTAACCTATTTCATTCAAATATAAATTATACATAGACTTTGATTATAATCATTTTGCTCGAAATTAGTCCGTTATCTATCACTTGTGTTGGGCTATAATTATAAAATTATAATTTGATTATTATTTAAGAATTAATATTTAAATGATTTAATATTTATTTTTGCGTGGGTGATAGTGGGCAGTTATTTATACAGACGCGAACTGTGTATAGGTGCTTCGCAAATCAATCAATCAAATTGTCACGCCTTTTTCCATTGGGATAGGCAGACAATGCAGCGTCACTTGCCACGATCCTGACACAACTCTCGCTTCTATCACATTCACAATTCTTTTCCTAGAAGCTCTAAGGTAAGGTAAAGTGAGGTAAGGTAAGGTAAGGTAGTAAGGCACTAGGCAATACAACTTTCTTAAGGATGTGTCCGTTTTCCTGGAAAACACCTTCCTCGAATCGATCTTAATCAGATTTATAAATTCCTTTCGTCAATCTACTTTCACTCTCCTTGTTACTACATCTTAGAAATCATTCCCCCGTTCGCAATTGACCGATGTACACGAGTGGATTCTTTTTATTTATATTATTTTTATATTATTATACATTAAATTTCTATACTAAAATACTTAAGTGCTTGTATCATACGAGTAGAAACAGGACAACCAAAGTACATATATCAAAGATACATTGATACCGGCGAGTGGTTTCGAACCCGTGCTTGCGTAACCATTGCACTGCCACAGCACCACGGTCGCCTTTTTGCTTTATTAATTTTATAACTTACATTGTGGACATTTTTTTTTTAATTTTGACATTTTTAAATCCATTTAGTTTACGATTTTACCTAAGTCGTCGTCACTATGCCGGCTTAAGACGCTATTTCACGCCTCGCTTAAAGGATCCACGGGGCTTAAGTAGTAAAACCTAATGAAATTCATATATTCAAAAAGGTTATTGTTATTTTTTAAAAGTACAAACTTAAAAAATTGTTTAGGTGCAAAATCGTTAAACATTGAAATACATATTCATATTCACAAATCGATTGGAATTTGAAAAAAAAAAAACAATTTTAGGGTACTGTAGTCTACTTGAATGTGAACATTACTATTTTCAATTTAGGTCCAAGAGAGAAGACGACCGAAAACAAACAGATGATTTATAATAATAAAGCTAGGTTGCCTAGTGCCCATAACCGTAGAGCTTGCATGAAAAAAATAGTGGATGTGAAGGAAGCGAGGGAGTTGTGTCAGGATCGTGGCAAGTGGCGCTTCATTGCCTCTCCCTATCCCCGTGGGAAAAGGCGTGACAATTTGATTGATTGATTGATAGTCATTTATTACTTAATTGACATAGTGAAAGTCACGAAAAACTGGTGGGTGTAACTGGCATCTTGTCATTCAATTGACGTTCTTAGGGGAAGGCCAATGTTCAGCAGTGGACGTCTTCTGACTGATGATGGTGAAGATGATTCCTTAATTCTTTCAAAATTATTATATTGCAGTATTATTTTTTATGTCAACTATTAACAAAAAATAACCAATAAATAATCACACTCCAGCTTAACATTAAACGAGGTGCTGTCATACAAATGTCGAGTCACTGTAAATAATATAATTTTTATTTTATTTTAATGACAGTGTCTTTGGTTACCTCTGTTCTGCGCTTAAAAAACTATGCTTTGTAAATCTACTGCATAAATCCTAGAGATTTTTTCAAAAAGTTGCAATAAATTTTTCCATATAATATTTTTTTTATGGTTCGACTGAATTTGATAGCATAATCTGGTATGCCAAAAGTGGTTTTATGTTACATTTCTCTATGCCGACCTAGGTTGAACCGGCCGAAATACGACATTAATTGTTTAAAGACACAAACCCTAAGGAACCATCATAGCCTTAAAAACACTACATCTTGACTGATTTTTTCGTGCACCTACCTATACGATTTGAGAATGTTTTGTGTTAAAGTGACGCGGGTATGCCTATTCAAAAATTATGGCGGTCGCTTTTATAAAGAATTCCATTGTGGAATAATTTTACGATGGACAAGTCTATCGTTGGGTGGCAAACTAGGGATGCGTGTTGGTGTTATCGATAAATACTCGTAAAAAAATGTATCCCTATATTAAGGAGACCGTGGTGTAGTGGCAGTGCAATGGTTACGCAAACCGAGAGCGCGGGTTCAAACCACTTGCCGGTACCAATGTATCTTTGATATATGTACTTTGATTGTCTTGTTTCTATGGTACAAGTAAGCACTTTAGTAGTTTGGTATAGAAATTTAATAAATGAAGATAAAAGAAAAAACATAGAAATGACACGCGTGGCGCATTGGTAACATACCAGTTTGGTACGCGTAAAGTCCCAGGTTCCATTCGTGACCGTAGCAAAAATTTGTAAAACAGAATTTATTTGTAAGTGTTTGATTTCCGGTCGGAGCAAATATTTGTTTCATAGCTTTTATTTTTAATATTTAATAATATTAACTATTGCAAATATTTGTTAATAAAAAAAGAGATGGATATTTGCTTCGGGTCTGGTTATCAAAGAGTGGTAGGCAGTGGTACCCAGTCTGCCGATCCGGGGTAGTACCCACCACTTACAAGTATACAGACCGTTAAGTGATTTGGTCACGTTTCGGGATCAGCTTGTAAGTTGCCGGTTCTATCTAGGCCTGCATAGTGGATGTGATTGCTACTCACAGTTATTGGAGTATATTAGCAGTGACATTCATTCATGGACCACACTTCGGCTTAACATCAAGCGGGGTGCTGTCATATGTCGAGTCACAATAAAAAAGACGTATAATATTTAAACTTATATTCATTATTGCTGTCTCTCTGAATTTGAAGTTATTATGAGCAGACCACACAGCACACAGACTTGTTTATAAGTAGTACTAACAATCCTGAATCAGTTTAACGGGTTTTAAATTCAAAATGGTGGTATTGCAGTGATTTGACGAACTTATATATTATTTAAACTTTATATTACGTACAAATTGTATGACATATATACATGTATATGTCATTATCATGACTCGTCATGTGACAGCACCCCGCTTGATGTTAAGCTGGTGTGTGGTCTATGTAAGGAAGTCACTGTTACTACAATTCAATAACTGTAAGTAGCAATCACATCCACTATGCTGGCCTAGTTGGAACCGGCAACTCACAATCTGATCCCGAAACGCGACCACTTTCCTAGTCCGTATACTTGCAAGTGGTGGTACTACCTCGGATTGGCAGACTAGGTACCACTGCCTACCGCTCTTTATTTGCTTGAAGTCTCAAATCTGTCATTTTTCTTTTTTTTATATATTACGAGTTGCATAAACAAGCCGCCCTTCAAACACCAATCTGTCTTTAATAAATAATGATGATACTCGTAATAACAGATTAAAAGGTAGGTTGCCTAGTGCCCATAACCGTAGAGCTTGTATGAAGAGAATGTAAGGAATGATGTGAGGGAAGCGAGAAAGTTGTGTCAGGATCGTGGCAGCCAACCACTGCCACGATCCTGATCTGTGGGAAAAAGGCGTGACAATTTGATTGATTGATTGATATTTAATACGAAAGCAAATAAAGAATAATGATCAGTGCTATAATAAGCCAATTAATAATAGGAACAGAAAACTTACAAGTTTGAAATTAATTGCTTCTTAAAGAAATGCAAAGAAATATCTCCATTAATTTACACTTTTGCAATAAATTTCTTTTATTACTTCATTAATAAATTTTACTGAGCGCTTGGAAATTCACGCCTCTGTTCCTCCAGAGATAGACAGGGCTATAGCAGAGCGTTCTATAACATTGATATGAGCGATCCTGTAAGCGAGGCGATAAAAAGTAGACTAAGAGTGATGGGCAGTTGTGCCTAGTCTGCCGATCCTAGGCAATACCAACGTCTACAAGTATATATTTATTTATTTATACAAAATAGGCGCACCAACAGAACACATATCACAGAACCAAAATTAGTAGAAAACACAATTAGTCTAATTTCTAATATGTGTGCCCATTATAGGCGCACGCAGCATTGACCAAAATAACACAGTAAGAATAGAAAATGGTTTCTGAACTAAATCTTCAGCAAAATTAAATTAAAAAAATATATGAAAATATGATGCAAAACAATATGTATATGAACAAGAAATAGCGAATAACAACATTGAGTGGAAAACCTTTTTTAACTGTTTTTTTTAAATATATTAAAATATATAAAAAATGTCTAGATCCTTGATGTTATACATGTTTCATTGTATAACCTAAATATTCGGATTACGAGCGCGTTAAATTAAAGGTTTGTTTTGCTAGAAGGACAAAAACTATTTTAGATTTTCTCGGATAGTTCGTTCGTGAAGTGTCTTGTTCGCGTTTCAGGATCAACTTGAAACGTGTAAGTTAACCTAGGCGACCTTAAACTAAGTTATATATTTTTATCGTCGGTTATATACTTTTCTACGTCCCCTTGCATTCCATCAGTCCTTTTACTGTGAGCATTAGTACTTTTTTATTGTGAATAATAAAGTAAAATAAGGTTTTAATTGTTGAAAAAACATTTTTGTAACTTTACTTCTACTAATATTGGATCATAGCCAATTTATTTTTAAAGAATTATAACTGTACTAAAATAGATCCTCACACTACTCGAAAATGTAATTTGCTGTCGCCGGCTTTAAAATAATATTGAATTCAGAGAAATTTATAGAAAATTAAGTATTTAATAAAATATAGACTTAATAAGAATTAACTTAGAAGTTTTTACTTTTAGTTAGTAGTCAGTTCAGTGAATCCATTAAAAACCTCTATTCCCACAGGGATATGTAGATAAAATTGTAGAAAATTCTAAATGTGTGAAAAGCATGAGGTTTTTTAAAAAAATGTGACTCGACATATGACAGCATCTTTCCTGATGTTAAGCTGGAGTGTGGTCCATGAATGGACTTGCCACTGCTACTTACCACTCCTATTATTGAAAGTAGCGAAATTGATTGATACAACATCCCTAAAGCCTTTAATAGCTAACAATAATAAGAAAAAAAAACAAGAGTCCTCGGTTCTAAACCATGTACCAAAGCATCTTTGATATATTGATTTTAGTTTTTCTATGATACAACAAGTACAATCAATAGTTTAGTATAGAAAAGTAAATAAATAGTACAATATTTTTATCGATATTTTATCGATAGATCATGGTTACTCACATCACTAACAACTAACGCCAGGTGTTCTAAAACTGTGCTTTAAAGATTTCGAATCCACTTTTAACAAAGAGCGCCTCATTTCTTGAATAATCCGACGATCATTCCCGGAATATCGGTAGATAATCGAACAACCTTAGCGAAATGGGTTGAATTTAGGAAGTGCTCGTTTAACGTTTAAAGTTTGACCTGTATTCTATTGCTATTTTATATAGCACGAATTGTTGACAAAAGGATGCTTCGATGGTTTGGGCACAATAAAGTATGAGTGAAAGTAGATTGACGAAAGTAATTTATAAATTTTATGTGGATGGATGCGTTAAACAAGGCAGGCCCAAAAAGGGTGTTTTCCGATCAAATCGCAGACATCCTCAAGAAAGGACCTTAACCTATCCCATAACCTTAGAGCTTGTATGAAGAACCTAGGCTTCCTACTAGGTGGACTGATGACATAGTGAAAGTCACGGGTAACCGGTGGATGCAACTGGCATCTTGTCGTTCGGAATGGCGTTTTAGGGGGAAGGTCTGATGATGATGATGATGATGTTAGGCTGGAGTGCAGTACATGAATGGAGGCAACTACTACCACAGTTAAATAACTGGAGTATCAGTTCTATCCATTATGCCGGCCTATAACATTTTAATACCTATATTTTTAATAGGTCAAATAATTAAAGGGAAGCCGGCTTAACCCGCAAAATGATTATTTGGTATAATAATAACGAGGTCCATTGATGGTATCGGGGCAGGAAAAAGGTCTAAAACGGTGGCGTGGTACGAGAAAGACCCTTTTAGTAGTAAGGTAAGGACCCTTATGAAGAGTTTTTTTTTTGTTCTTTTGTTTGTTAATCAAGTGATAAGATTATAAATTCGTGAGTGCTACGTTAAAAACAGTGTTTTTTTTGGTAAAAAATAAATTGTTTTGTTAATAGGGTTTTTGGCCGGCATAGTGACGGCGACCGAGGCAGCCGTAGAATGAAACGGATTTGTTAGTCTTCGGATCTCTTCGTCCTCCTCTTGCTACCATCAGGCAAGTCGAGGTCTGATGTCGAGTCACAATTTATTGTCTATGTATTCAGTTTTGACAAATAAAGAATTTTGTCTGTCTGCCTGAATCCAATTTTATTTTATTTATTAAACCGGGACGGAAAAACAAAATCTAAACATCAAACAGGATAGTTTTGGAAACAATAACGGCATCAACCAATAGGACGACCAACACCTCAGTCTCTCCGTGACCACGATGGCTGCAAAGCACTCGAAACGTCGGAATAATAAAATAAATTAATTTGTCACGTCTTTTTCTCACAGTGATAGGCAGAGAGAATGGAAAGCACTTGCCACGATTCTGACACAACTCACTCGCACTCTAGCTTAACATTAGGCGAAGAGTCGTCATATCATGTCAAGCCATATTTAAAATATATGAAAAATATTTTTCAACCTTTTTAATATTTAAACTAAGAACCTCCATTTAATGATAATTTATTTGAGTTGGTATCGAAATATCCCACGAGTGGTATAAACCTATTTCCCCTCTTCATAAAACAGATTTTTATATCTCCCTGGAGATGATAAGTGAGTAACTGAGAGGACCGACATCTCCCCTAAAAAAGGTAACAGGGAAAAGTTTATGCTTCCATTAGATATTAAATAATGTAGGTTTAAAAACTTGTACTTGTTCCTACATTAATGTATGGAAGTGAACGTTGAGTGTGGCAAAAGAAGCATGAGAGTAGAATTAACGCTGTAGAAATGCGGTCGTTAAGGAGTGTATGTGGAGTGACGATAGCGGATAGAATGAGGAATAGCACAATGCGCGATAGATGTGGTTTGAAAGAAGATGTAGAGACAAGGTTTGACAAAGGAATGCTTCGATGGTTTGGGCACATAGAGAGGATGAGTGAAAGTAGATTGACGTAAGGAATTTATGAATCTCATGTAAATGGATGCGTTAAATGAGGCAGGCCCGTTGTTTTCCGTTCCGTTTCCAATCAAATCAGAGACATCCTCAAGAAAGCCAGTGCCCATAACCATAGAGCTTGTATGAAGAGAATTGTGAATGTGAAGGAAGCGAGAGAGTTGTGTCAAGATAGTGGCAAGTGGCGCTCCATTGTCTCTGCCTATCCCTGTGGGGAAAAGGCGTGACAATTTGAAGCTATTGAAAGTGATGGTACAGGCAAAGATAACACTAAACCAAGTACAAATACAAGTTTTATCAAAAATTCCTTGGTACCAACAATACTCGGCTTTCTCAGTCGTCGTCACTCTTGGACCTCCTCTTGCTTATCATCAGGCCAGTCGAGGTCAAATGTCGTGTCACAATAAAAAAAAAGTGGATTTGAACCGGGGACTCTCAGTCATTTATAAATTTCACTAGAGGTACAGATGATCATTACCTCTACATTGTCTGACAAAGCCGGTATTATGAGATGAAAATAATTACGTAAATGTATTTTAGAGTGAGACAGGTGTTTAAGATTCAAACAATAATATCCTGTCTCTAGATTACATGTGGTGGCACAGAGTGGTGCCCAGTCTGCCGATTCAGGGTAGTACCACCACTTACAAGTATACGAGTACAGACCGTGAAGTGATTTGGTCGCGTTTCAGGATCAGCTTGTAAGTTGCCGGTTCCAACTAGGCCGGCATAGTGGATGTGATTACTACTTACAGTTAAGGAATTGTAGTAGCAGTGGCACCTATTTATGGACCACACTCCTACATCAACATACATCATCAAGCGGGTTGCTGTCATATGTCGAATAACAATAAAAAAAATATAAAAGTAATCAAATGTGACTTCAGCCTATGACGTCATTCAAACGAGGTTCACAGTAACTTCCCACAGGGATAGGCAGGAACAATAGAGCGCCACTTGCCACGATCCTGACACCAATCCCTCGTTTCTCTCACATCCACTATACTCTTCAAATATGCTCTACAAAATGTAATCTTGTTGAATTGTGTGTTCTATTTATTGTATACTCTATACTCCAGGCGCACGTGCAAGCAAATATTTGAAGCATTTTTTGTTTGAATTCATTCCCTTGTTAATTCAATCCTAAAATAACATCAATGCCTTTTTTTATTTCAGCTCTAAATATAACAGAATCATGCCTGATGTAAAGATGAAGTATGGGGAATGTATGAATGTATGAAGTATGTATGAAAGTATGGGGAAGTATGGTTCTCCACTGCTACTACAGATACGCATCCACTAGGTAAGCAGGAAACTTTCAAAAATACAGGGAATAGAAGCTAGTGGGAACCGGCAACTAACAAGCTTTTTTTTATTGTGACTCGTCATATGACAGCACCCCGCTTGATGTTAAGCTGGAGTGTGGTCCATGAATGGATGTCACTGCTATTACAATTCAGTAACTTCGAGTAGCAATCACATCCGCTATGTCGGCCTAGATGGAACCGGCAACTCACAAGCTGATCCCGAAACGTGACCAAATCACTTCAAGGTCTGTATACTTGTAAGTGGTGGTACTACCCCGGATCGGCAGACTGGGTACCACTGCCTACCACTCTTTGATAACCAGACCCGAAGCAAATATCCATATTTGCAATATAACAATATAACTATAAAACAAATATTTGCTCCGACCGGAAATCGAACCCGGGACTTTACGCGCAACAAACCAATCGCTAAACCGTTCATCCACGCCTGTTGTCAAAAATCCTGTCCTGTCCTTTCGTTCAAGCTAATCCTGAAAAGCGATCAAGTAACTTCACAGTCTGTATACTGGTAAGTGGTGGTACTAACTCGGATTTGCAGACGAGACACCACTGCCTGCCTACCACTCCGATATAAAAAATATAGGCCCTATATTTAGTTTGATTGATTGATTAAATTTATATGCATACGATTTCATGATACATTTTGATGTCGCAGCCTAGGGCACTTTAGGGCATGACTTTGTTTAAGACCTCAGTCGTTGTCACTATGCCGGCCATCAGACAGATATAAATATTGCATTACTAATATTGAAAAATGACTATTGAGTCCAAAAGCACCTGTCTATAATTTTAATTAAAACTTGATGAAGTTATACAACGGGACTGGAACAAAAAAGGAAATAAAATTAAAAATTCCGATATTTTTTTCACTTGTTGAAGTTAGTTAAATAGAGATATTGCTTTTATAGTTTTTATAGTCCTGGCGCTATAAGGCATTTTTTTAAAATGCTATAAGGCATTTTAAGGAAATATCAAAAAGGTTAGTCGACATCACAGGAGACCGAAGAGTTAGCAGCTACCTCGGACAAAGAATTAGTCTAGCTATTCAAAGGGGGAACGCTGCCAGTATCTTGGGAATCTTGCCTAAAGGGACTCCTTTTAATAATGTATTTTAGTTTTTTTTTTTTATCAATATATGTATATCCGTTTAGTAGCTTAGTATAAGATGAGAAGTATATATATTCTTTGATCTGTTTTTTTTATTATTATTATATTTTACATTTCTATACTAAGCTACTAAAGTGCTTGTATCATAGAAACAGGACAACCAAAGTACATATATCAAAGATGCATAGATACCGGTGAGTGGTTTCGAACTCGTGCTCTAGGTTTGTGTAACCATTGCACTGCCACTACACCACGGTCGCCTAAATATTAATAATTATTAACTCCAGCTTAATATCAGGCGCTTAATATCAGGCGGATTGCTGTCATGTGACATGGAATTGTAGTTCGACATCTGACCGCCTGAAAGCAAGAGTGCCTACGACTGAAAAAAAAACCAGTCAATTTACGGTTATATTATAATATTTTTATTATACCTACATATATTCCTTGCCTGGCCTTGCTTGATGGTGGAAGATTTAAGAGTGCCGACGACTGAAAAAACGACTTAGTTTACGGCTACCTCTGTCGCCTACATTATGGCACCGGAAACTTGTAAGCTTATCCGATTGAGTCTGAACATTTCACGATCTGTACTTATAAAAGAAATGGTTAGTAGAATACGGATGCTTCTCCCGACCATTAGAGAGTTAAGACTAGGTAGCTACAAGGTTGCGTTTAAATATTTTCGTTCAGTCGATGTCTTAACTTATAACTAAGCTTTAAGTAACGTTAATTAATTGTAATGACAGTTATTTTAATACGATGTCTCAACTTACACACACGATTAGGGGGTGTATTCTTAATGTTTATTAAAACTTAAATAGATTGGAAGATGATCGTTTTCAAGATCATTGAACTGAGGCTTTTTCTTAGTCGCTGGCACCTTTGGACTTTACAATGCTTACCATTAGGCAAAATTTATCAAAGAGTGGTAGACAGTGGTGCTCAGTCTGCTGATCCGTGGTAGTACCACCACTTCTAAGTATACAGACCGTAAAGTGACTTACAGCCGGTTGTACCAAAAATTATAATTTACGTATTTGTAAAAAGAGTCGTATAAGTAAAAGAAAAAAATAAAAATGGGAAAACTCTTTAACTTCACATTTTACATTTACGTTTAACGGATATTTTATACAAAGCTAAAGGACATCATTCATTTTGGGTTTCTATGTACTACTTTTGTTATTTTTCTAACATATATAAATGGTAGTTTCGATATAAAATTATTAACAACCCAATTCACGATTTCGTAATAGTAAACGTAATAGAATAAGTATAAAGTAAAACCAAATTCGTAAATTGAAACTTTTTTGGTACAACCGGCTGTTAGTCACATTTCGGGATCAGCTTGTAACTCACAAGGAAAAGATGTATCAGGAAAGTGTTACTCCGTTGTCTCTGCCTATAGTTTCATTCTAATCTTTCCAACCGTTTAGGAGTTTTTTTATTTTTATTGTGACTCGACATCTGACTACATATTTTTTATTGTAACATATGACAGCCCGCCTAATGTTAGGCTGGGGTCCGTTTATGAATGGAGGTGACTGCTACTACATTTAAATTTAACTTTAGGTAACAGTCACATCCACTATGTCGGCCTAGTTGAAAGTGGCAACTTACAAGCTGATCCCAAAACGAAACTTCACGGTCTGTATACTTCAAAGTTGCTACTGCAATGGATCAGCAGATTAAGCACCACTGGCTACAACACTGCCTACAACTTCGTCGAGGAGAAACCATAGAATTATTTGGATTAGAAATTAACAAAGAATAACTTCCAATCTTATATGACAACATGTCGACAAGTCAAACCGAGTTATTGTCAAACACATCGTTGAACAAGTTGTCATCGAATCAGATCAGAATAATCCTAATTAATAGAATAAATTTAAATGTAGTATGTACGACCGTGTGTACCATATGTACGGTCTGCAAATAAACTTAACTATATTTTTCGTTTTAAAATATTTGACGGGATCGATTTATTATACGAGCGGCATGCTACGGTGGCCGTTTTGACCAGCTTATGAAGTCTTGTATAATTTAATATATATACAAAACTTCTTATACAAGAAACAATTGTTGTTCTTTATAGTGACAATAAAAAGCAGCAATTAGCTCCTTCGAACGCGTTTATTAATTTATACGAAACTTCATTATCGGTCAAACGTCAAAACGGCCATCTTAGCATGCCGCTGGTATAGGTAATATCAAATATGAATAACATTTTTAATTTGTTTTAATTTAATTTAATTAATTCCAATGCTTTTTAATTTCTACTTTTTCGTTATTTGTGATAAAATTTGCGTACAAAAAAATTCACGCGTGTTCATCAGTCGGCTGCGAATGGCGTGGTCCATTGATTAGCAAACCAGAGACCCGATTCTCTTAGTACACGACAGCGGGATGATTAACTTGCACTGTTATTTGACATTTACGTAACCAATCAGCGAATAACAAATCAATAGGTAAAGAATCAAATTTTATGCGGCTTACTATGTCGGCAATTTGTTGGTAAAAGTTAAAAATAAGATACATTGTAATACTTTACGATGAGACTAGAACCTTTATCGTGCCTTCAAAAACAAGTTGGATTAAAATAACTTGATTTTAATTGGATAATACAATTAAACGATCTGTTCGTTTACGATATTTTTTAACGAACTTGTTCTGAGAAATAATCAGTTTATTATACAGTATTGTAAAAAGAATTGATGACCTTGAAACGCCTGAACAGATCTTCATAAATTGTAGCTAAGAACTATCTTAATACCAATTATAAACCAGCATTGTTATTGGTTTGATATTAAGCTGAAGTGTTGGCGTCCGACGAATGTACCCCAGCTCCCAATCTCCAGCGATTGTGATAAAGGAGGTCACTGTGGAGTTTTAGCTGGTGTAAGTCCAGCATTACCCTGGTTCCTGCCCCGAGAAATCCAGGATGCCGGCCTAGTTAAAACCGGTAACTTTTAACTTCCGAAACGTGACTAACGTGACGTGACTAAATCACTTCACAAAATACAACCAACTGCCACTCTTACGAATTAATGAGTTAAAATAATCATAACGAAATTACTTATTTTAGGACATTAAATGGGTACTCGTATTACAGAATTTTCGCAATTATCTCTACTTTAAAATTGACTTTATAATCAGGCCTCATAATGTATACAAAAGGAGTAGAGAGTAAACACAGTTATTTAAACCATTATAAAAATTGCTTCCTTAAATTTAATACCACGACGTTACCACTTATTGGCGTGAAATTGGTTTCATATTAAGAGGTATCTAAAAAGCTCTTGGTTCCTTAATATAAAAAGATATTTCAAAAGACTACATCTTTATTAACAACCTATTTTATTGTTAAAATAGAAATTAAATATAAATTGTTCAGGATTGACGAAAGGAATTTATAAATCTAATGTGGATGGATGCGTTAAAGCAGGCCCAGGAGGGTGTTTGCCGACCAAATCGGAGACATCCTCAAGAAAGCTAGGTTGTGTAGTGCCCTTAACCATAGAGCTTGTATAAAGAGAATTGTGATTGTGAAGGAAGTGAGGGAGTTGTGTCAGGATCGTGGCAAGTGGCGCTCTATTGTCTCTGTGGGAAAAAGGCGTGAAAATTTGATTGATATATTTTGTTTTTGTTATAAACCTATTATCACTATTCATTTAAAATATTGTTTTTTGTTATCAAGACGTGACTTCGTTTTGTTCTAACTTCGATTTGCCATTTTTGCCAGTTTTTTTTTATGTAACTCGCCTTGCCTGATGTTTAACAAGGTCTAAAAGTGCTGACGACTGAAAAAAACAAATCAATTTACGGCTGCTTCAGTCGCCTTCACTATGCCAGCCTAGTTAAAACTGTCAACTTTCAGCGTCATTTCATTCAATGTCTTAACTAAGCTTGTAATGTATTTCATTAGTCGATTATTTTCCAAAAAAAAAAATTTAATACGCCTATAATATAGTTTATAAGTTATGCTTGTTTTGCAAACCGTATTAGGCCGATTGTGTCTATGATTGAAACTGATATATTTATTAAGAGATATCTCATTTAGTTCAATTGTGAAATGGTAATTTATTCAAATTGACACTTTGTCTAGACACCATAAAACAATGTAAATTTACATCCGAGCCATGTTTAAATCTTACGGCTCCCCAGAGGAGGAGCCCCAGGAATGAACACATCTGGATATATCGTTCTTACATCTGGATAATGCGGTGCTCGTTCCTACATTAATGCATAGAAGTGAACGTTGGGTATGGCAGAAGAAGCATAAGAGTAGAATTAATGCTGTAGAAATGCGGTCGTTAAGGAGTGTATGTGGAGTGACGATAGGTGATAGAATAAGAAATAGCACAGTGCGCTATAGATGTGGTTTGAAAGAAGATGCAGTGACAAGGATTGACAAAGGAATGCTTCGATGGTTTGGGCACATGGAAAGGATAAGTGAAAATGGATTGACGAAAGGAATTCATACTTAAATCTCATGCGGATGGATGCGTTAAACAAGAAGGGTGTTTTCCGACCAAACCGGAGACATCCTCAAGAAAGCTAGGTTGCCTAGTGCCTATACATAAAACAGTGAGTCACTTCACTGTCGGCGTAACTCAATGACAATGGTCTTCGTTTTATTAGTTAAACCCCATTAATGAGCTTCTTGGCGCAACACCTAAGAATCGATGTTTATATTCATTAACAGTTCAAGCTCATTTAAACTCATTGTCTGAATAAATAAGGATCGTGGTAAGTTGCCTATCCCTGTAGGAAAAAGGCGTGGCAATTTAATTGATTGATTGAATAAATAAAAGTCGTTTTTGACACTAACAGTGACCGGGTAACTTTTTGACAAATAGGAATGAATACCATTGTCTTTACAATTGAAGTTCATTAACAAACCTATAACAAATGTAAAACAAAAGAATGTAAAACAAATGTAAACATAAAACAAAACAAACCTAAAACAAAAACTAAAACAGGAAGAAAGCAAATATCTATTGAAGGGGCATAGTTGTATAATGGCTTGCCAGAGCAAGTAAATTGTACTAAATGTTTAGATCAATTTTAATTCGCAGTAAAAACACTCCTGATGGAAAGCTAAGTACTTTACTTAATAATTGTCACTGTACTAATATTAACACAAAACCCAATAATACTCATATAAGCGAATATTGTACTATGAGTTATTAAAGTTTCTATAAACCTAAGTTGCCCGGTCGGCTCCCTGGTCTGTAGTACTACCCAGGATCAGCAGACTGGGCAAATAAACACTAACTATATGCCTACCACTCTTAATAAACAAATTATTCATATGTTCATGAAGAATGCATTAAACATACTGATTGAATGTTGTGGTTTCCATATCAGATAACATTATTTTGTTACTGCATTGCTTTTGAAATTATTTCTAACCACAAACAAGATAGGAGTATATTCGAACAGACACGACCCGCGTGGCGCATTTCTCAACACACCAGTCGGCTACGCGCAATCCCGGGTTTAAATCGCAATCGGAGCAAAAATTTGTTTCATAACATTTAGCTGGATCGCCGATGTAGCTGAAAAAGCCGCCAAACTGAAGTGGGACTAGGCAGGGCATCTCTGTCGCATGTCTGATGCATCTTCAGATTGCAGAAGACGGCAGGCCCAAACGGAGATGGCGAGATGAGACACACTCCTACAATAGTTCGTGGCTAGAGATTGCCAAATGTTGTGAGTCATGGTAAAAGATCCTGTGCCCAGCAGTGGGACAAATAAATAGGTTAATAATAATCGACGGCTGTACACTTAGAGCTACAATTTCTTCTAAGCTGGTTCCGTGTCACTTCACGGTCTGTACAGTTAAAAGTGGCGGTACTAACCGGATCGGCAGACCTTTTAATCTACCAGATTTTTTTATCAACAGTATTGAATTTTTTTTTAAATAAATGCCATGAAACAATCGATCTTTGCTCCGATCGAGAATCGAACTCTGAGCTCATGCGTAGCAGACAGGGAGCTGATTCTTTTAATGCATGAAAGAGCAACTGATTTAGTTATTCGCTGATTGGTTACGAAGATGTCAAATATCAGTGCAAGTTCGTTATTTTGCTGTCGTGTATGAATCGGGTCCTTGGTGTGTGATATTTTTACAAACCATACGTAATTTTAATGATCAAATATCCATCGTAGCTTCATGAATACACATCACGAAACCTACCAATGAAATTTGTGAAATAAGAAACTATTTTTCACTGAGGGGTTTCCTTTACATTTTATTTGTTGAGTGGGTGCGTTAAGTAATGTTAGCCGTTGTCGTGGCAGAAAAGTGAATGACTCCCATTTGTCACCCCTAACAGAAGAAGGGATTATTCTATAACTAGACATATACGTATATCTATAAGTTATATATAATTGCTAACTATTAATCAATGTTGTCGATTATGCGGGTTGGCCCATTAGCAGTTGATGTTCTTTTTTCTTTTATTAACTGATTTTCCAAAAGGAGGAAGCCCAATTCGGCCTTATTTTTTTATTATTTTTATTGTGACAACATATATATATATATATATATATATATATATATATATATATATATATATATATATATATATATATGACAACATCCCGCTTGATGTTAAGCCGAAGTGTGGTCCATGAATGAATGTCACTGCTACTACAATTCAATAGTAGCAATCACATCCACTATGCCGGCCTAGTCAGAACCGGCAACTTACAAGCTGATCCCGAAACGTGACCAAATCACAAAAGTTATGTTTTTTTATGTGAGTTACCTCAGAACTTTTTAATGCGTGAACCGATTTTGATGCCTTTTAAAAGCTCGTGGTTCCCGTTTGGTTACTTTTTAATTTTGATCAAGATTTAGCCAGTAATTTTTGAGTTATCCCAAATAATGTATTTAAAGACTACAGTGACGATTTTTAATATATATAAATCGTATATATAATTAATATATATGGTACCATTTTAAAAAGTCTTTTTTTGTTTGCAAGGGTATACTTTCGAGATGATTACATTGTGACCAAATCTAAATCTGATAGAGCGATCCCATGGAAAATATGGAAAACCCTTGATTTCATATGTATTAACAAATTTCGCCGTCAATAATAATGGATCGATTTCGAAAATTCTTTGTTTGTTTAAAAGGGTATACTCTCGAAGTGGTCACATTGTTACCAAGTCATAATCTAATAAGGGGGATCCCCTCATAAGATTATCTCAGAATCTAATGAGGCATCCCCTTACTCATATTTACTCATATTAAACTTTAATCGAAAAAAATAGCACTTCCAGAACCACAAGAAATCACTGAACCAAAAAGCGAAAAATAAGAACTCTACCTAGTACCTAGCTTTATTACTAACTTGGTTTGCAAATATTTTCTCTGCAAAAATCTCGGACTCACTGTAGAACATCAGGCAGGTTTTTTGGCCATTTATTTTTTGACTTAGGACTGCATTTTGACGATTTATATTTTGACTTGGGACTGTATTTTGACGAATTATGTTTTATTTAGAGCTGTATTTTGACATTAGGCGGCATTCACTTGGTCACCTCCTCTCCGAAAAGGTTGTCCTTATTGCCATTTGTGATATATTTGTTTTGTGAGCTGAATTCTGAGTGATACGTCCGCGTGGAAATCTTGTTTTGATGGACGTGATATCATTACATGAAGGAAAGATTCAATGTCTCCCATATTCTTTTGTGGTCCCTCTTCAGAAGTAAAACTAAAGTAGTCTTTAGTAAAACACACATAGAAAATATTTTGACGACACGCGTAGCATACTAATTCGTTACGAGTAAAGTCCCGGGTTCGATTCCGGTCATATTTGTAATATTTATCAAGAAATTTAAATGCTACAAAGTTTTGTTAATAAATAAAAAAAAGCGGCCAAGTGCGAGTCGGACTCGTCCATGAAGGGTTCCGTAGAAGCAAGTAACATAATATAAAAGTTCGTTGATTGATTTTTATATTTGAGTTGATTGAATAAAAGGTAAATTGCGGATTTTGATTTATGACGTATTAAAAAAAACTACTTACTAGATCTCGTTCAAACCAATTTTCGGTGGAAGTTTGCATGGTAATATAAATCATTATAAGTTTTTTAGATTTATCATTCTCCTATTTTAGAAGTTACAGGGGGGACACACATTTCACCACTTTGGAAGTGTCTCTCGCGCAAACTATTCAGTTAAGAACAAAAATATATTAGAAACCTCAATATCATTTTTGAAGACCTATCTATAGATACTCCACACGTATGGGTTTGATGAAAAAATTATGGGGATTATGGGGAACCCCCAAAATTTATTGTTTTTTTTTATTAATTTTGTGTGAAAATCCTAATGCGGTTCACATAATACATCTATTAACCAAGTTCCATGAGCTCTTATAGTTTCGGAAAAAAGTGGCTGTGACATACGGACGGGCGGACAGACAGACAGACATGAAGAATCTATAAGGGCTCCTTTTTTACTACGGAACCCTAAAAAGAGGCAGAAATTTGTTTTGGGTTATCAAAGAGTGGGACTACCACGGATCTGCAGACTCCGCCAGTACACAGACCGTGAAGTGACTTAGTCGCCTTTAAGGATAGATTGCAAGTTTCTGGTTCCAACTAGTGAATATGTCTGCTACTTGCAATTGTTTAACTCTACTAGCAGTCACCTCTTTTCATGGACAGCACTCTAGCTTAACATCAGGCGGGGTGCTGTCATGTGTCGAGTCACAAGAAAAAAACACTACTATAAAATTATTGAAAATATTATTTTCAAAAGAATAGGCAGACACAATAGATAGAAACGGCGCCTGAGTCGACTATAAACCGAGCCGTTAACATAGTCGGCATAGAGACGGCGACTGAGACAGCCGTGAACTGACTCGGTTTTTTTAGTCATCGTCACTCTTGGACCTCCTCTTGCTTAGCATCAGGCGGGTCGAGGTCAGATGTCGTGTCACAATAAAAAGAATCGTTACAAATTAAGCTATTCCAAAATTCTGTCCACGTCTGTTGTGCTTAAAGGCTTGAATGTATTATTAATGCTTAGCCAGCACTCAATAGCTTACAAATTAAACTTTGACAGTTCAGAAGTGAGAAGTACGGCAGGTAAATACATTCCTCACTAGCGTCTTCACTAAACTATGGTCTTTACTAAGGTAAGGCTCGTCTCGTTTTTTGTAGAACAATCGACAAGTGCTCTGTGCGTCCTCTATCGCCTATATTAGACGTGCACCATCTGTTAATGTCTTTAAATGTTTTTTTATTTCAGACACGACATCTGACCTCGTTCCGCCTGACGATAAGTAAGAGGAGGTCTAAGAGCGATGACGACTGAGAAAACCGACTTTGTTCACGGCTGCCTCAGTCGCCGTCACTATGCCGGCCAAAGGTGCTTCTTCACGCATCGCTTGAAGGATCCAACATATTAAATGATTTGGCACAAAATATAATTGTGTATGTTTAAGTATGTTTATTTTTACCTACATATACTTGTGATATTTGTATGTTTTTTTATTTATTGTAACTCGACATATGACAACACCCCGCTTAATGTTAAGCTGACGTGTGTTACATGAATGAATGTCACTCTTCTACTACAATTTAATCCACTATGCCGGCCTAGTTGGAACCGGCAACTTACAAGCTGATCCCGAAACGTGACCAAATCACCTTACGGTCTGTATACTTGTAGTTTATGTAGTTGTAGTTTGTAGTATACGAGCATTTGCACCCTGCCCATAATTTCTCATCATCCAGAAGGTTAGTTGTTAGAAAATGCCTAATAGGCATTAAACTCGCCTAAGTATTCTTATTTTTAAGTTTATTTTGGCGCAATAAAAGATTTTAATAAATAAATAAATATACAACGGAGAATTTTCCGAGGAGCTCTTTAACCTTGTTCCTACCTCGTTTTTCATACCTGCAATAGCCGCACAGGTCGGGGGAAGCATCCACAGTCGAATTAAAAGGTTCGGTGCGTCGTTTCTTTGTAGAACAATCGACAAGTGGAATGCTTTACAGGCCCATGTGTTCTCTCCATCCTAATAACTTTGGATCCTTCAATCGATGCGTGAAGAAGCACCTTTGGCTGGCATAGTAAAGGCGACTGAGGCAGCCGTGAATTGACTGGTTTTTTTTATTCGTCGGCTACCAATAAAAAACTCATACTTAAGTAAGAATTGTAGAATCGACCCTTAAACGCAAATTTAGATCGGATGACGCGCATTTACAAGAGATTTTACATGTATAATGAAATTGCTAAACGATATTATACCTTAGTACGAAGCACTAAGTGGCAATTTGGCATGAAGCGCAGCTAATGAATATTAAGCTAAAATTTGCTTACAATTTACCTGGGCCTGGGGTTGGTTTCGTTTTAACATAAACGCGATTTTAAGTCGCGAAAATTAATCAATCAATCAAATTGTCGCACCTTTTTCCCACAAAGACAATGGAGCACCACATCCCACGATCCTGACACAACTCCCTCGCTTCCCCGACATCCACAATTCGCTTCGTATAAGCTGTTATGGGCAATAGGCAACCTAGCTTTCTTGAGAAGAATTATAGAAAATAGAAAAGAAAAGAAGAATAGAAAGAGTAGTAGAAAAACAGTTGATGGTCTTTAGCCCAGTCTGTAGACTCCCTCGCTTCCCCGACATCCACAAATCGCTTCGTATAAGCTGTTATGGGCAATAGGCAACCTAGCTTTCTTGAGAAGAAGTATAGAAAATAGAAAAGAAAAGAAGTATAGAAAGAGTAGTAGAAAAACAGTTGATGGTCTTTAGCCCAGTCTGTAGACTCCCTCGCTTCCCCGACATCCACAAATCGCTTCGTATAAGCTGTTATGGGCAATAGGCAACCTAGCTTTCTTGAGAAGAAGTATAGAAAATAGAAAAGAAAAGAAGTATAGAAAGAGTAGTAGAAAAACAGTTGATGGTCTTTAGCCCAGTCTGTCGACTACCACTATCAAGTTTAAAGATAGTGAAATTACTATCGCGTTTCGGGACCAGCTTGGAAGTTGCCTGTTCTAACTAGGCCGGCATATTAAATGCGACAACTCCTTTAAGTTACTTAACTGTAGTAGCAGTCACCTTTATTCATGGACCATATTTCATGAATACAGCTTCAAAATAAAATAAAAAAGTAGTACTTGTATTCAAGCCGACCGAGGTAGTGAACGTCCAAACCAAAAGAGCTCCAAGTTCTTAAACACTTGCCGGTACCAATATATTTTTGATATAGGTACTTTGATCGCAAAGTTTTTATGATACAAACATGTTAAGAAGCTTAGTATAGAAATGTCAAACAACGCTGGCCGATATATGATAACCGGTTTTACTGATTCATAGATTAAAATAGATTCATTAATAATCCAAAAAAAAACCTTCAAAATCTCGGTCGTACACGCACTAAAACTTATCGACACCCGTCGAATTCGATATTCATGACTATCCGATTAATCGAGATCATTATTCGATATGAATGCATCCGGCAGATGTGTTCTGTCCATTATAGGGTTGTCTAATTATAATTTAAAAATAATTAATTTATCGATAACTAGTTTGTTTAAGAGGGTCGGTATTGGTCGTCTTCAGAGAAGTTTCTTAATTTTTTTATTTTATATCTATACTTTTTTATACTTTGTCTCTGCCTATCCTTGTTGGAAAATGGCGTGACATGTTTATTGATTGATTTACAAAAGTGGTAGTGTTTTTGTAATTTATTTATTGTGACTCGTCATATGACAGCACTCCGCTAGATGTTAAGTCAAAGTGTGGTCCATGAATGATTGTCACTGCTAATACAATTCAATAACTGTGAGTAGCAATTACATCCACTATGCCGGCCTAGATGGAACCGGCAACTTACAAGCTGATCCCGAAAAGTGACCAAATCACTTCACGGTCTGTATACTTGTAAGTGGTGGTACTACCCCGGATCGGCAGACTGGGTATCACTGCCTACCACTCTTAGATAACCAGACCCGAAGCAAATATCCATCTCTTAATGGAGACGACTATACAATCAACAATCTAGAAATAGTATATACAATCTAATTATTAAATAATACAAACAAATGCTATGAAACAAATCTTTGTTTCGACCGGGAATCGAACCAGAGAATTTACGTGTACCAGACTGTTAAATGCATTGCTAACACACCATTTTAATGCACCGCTTATGTCGTCGATAAAACTAATTGGACGACTAATCGATATGTTTTATCGATAAACAGTTTGTTATCGATAGTGTGCACAGCCTGCACGTAGAATAATTATAGTAGGCATTTAATAATGGCACATCACTAGATTATTAATGACTTGTTTATAGTCCATGAGAGAATTGCATTTTGTGTCCAATTAAAGTCCCCTATACACAGGGCAAAGGATTATACAGTAATTACAATCAATCAAAGGCGACTGTGGTATAGTGGTCAACCAAATGCTCCCAGTTCAAAATCACTTGCCGCTAACAACGTATCTTTAATATATTTGTATTTTGGTCACCCAGCATCTATGATACAAGCAAGTTTCTTTAGCCGGCGACAGAGTCAACCGTAAACCGTCTTTCAGTAGTCGGTACTCGTGTCCGCATCGCTCCCCACCGTCACGTATCGCTCAAAGGATTCAAGGTTAGCGTGAAGAACACATGGACTTGTAAAGCATTCCACTGCTTTGCAGTCATCGTGGTCACGGAGAGACTGAATGCAAAGCTCTCGAAACATCGGGAGCTAAAAATGAAAAATTGTAAAATCAAAACCAAAATAAACGCGATAGTAAGCCGCATAAAATTTGTTTAATTCATTGGTTAATGTTCGCGCAAAATCTAAGAAAATTATTATTATTATTCATTAATAGACTAACAGCTCTCGCTGATGCGTCTATATCTTCACTTGTGAAATATACAGTTGTTAGGTATTTATCAAGTTCAATTTTAAATTGTGTAACTGTGGTTGCATTGACAACTTCTTCTGGCAATTCGTTTCAAGAGTTAGCTACACTATTTGTTAAAAAAATGTAGTAGGGGTTCAGCTTTGCTAAGACTCTTATTAGTTCAGTACTATGACCACGAAACCTTGTATTATCTTTAGTTTTAAATACTATATCTGTTATCGTTACCTCTCATGCAGTCCTTCACGGAGTCCTTTTTACATCATCAATCATACATTCGTGTTTCTTCTGCCATCGGCATTCACTTCCATACATCAATGTGGATCAGCATGTCAGTTTTTTTCCTTATTCCTAATGTATAAATGCCCTATGGAGTAAACATCAATTTGTAACACAACACTAACTATATTTGCCTTTGCAATTTATTTTCTATGCATAAAATGACTTTATACTAATTATAAAATATTAAGTTGCCGGTTCCAATTAGGCCGGCATAGTAGATGTGATTACTACTCACAGTTATTGAATTGTAGTAGAGTCTGTCCAAGCAGAAATGATGCGCCCTCCACTGCATTTAAGCACACGTGAGACTATAAAATATGGATGCAACACACCGAAAATCCAATTGTAATTGGTCATTCAGTTGCTGGTTAGACACAAAAGGAGGAGCACGCTGATGAAGTATAGTTAGTAATATTTGTATTCACACGTTTAAATAAACTAATAAAGTGGAGGGGCGCGTCATTTATAGTTATACAAGCTATAGCAGTGACATCCATTTATGGACCACACTCCGGCTTAACATCAAGCGGGGTGCTGTCATATGTTGAGTTACAATAAAATTAAAAAATATGTTTTATTACAATTTTTTACTGAAAATTTATCTACTATACAACGGCATTATAAAGCTCCGACTCGTAATTTTAAATGCAAAACGTGTGAACAACAAAACAATGAAAGCAATTAACAATGTTAAAAGTGCATTCATTTATGCACCAATTAACGGACTACTCGTTAACTAAAGAGCAAAAGGGGTAACTTAACGACACAACCCTTATTACGAGTTTATAGAGTATTTTCTTAGATTTGGCCTTGCAGCCATCGTGGTCACAGAGACACTGAGAAAAGTCGGAAAAATAAAAAATTGTAAAATCAAAACCAAAATATACGCGATAGTAAGCCGCATAAAATTTGTTCATTCCGAGATTATAGATCTTAATTTGTGCGTCTGTGGCGTAGTGGCAGTGCAATTGTTACGCAAACCGAGCGCACGAGTTTAAAACCACTTGCCGGTAACAATGTATCTTTGATATAAGTACTTTGGTTGTCCTGTTTCTTTAGTAGCTTAGTATAGAAATGTAATAAAATAAAAAATGCACCAATTAACCAACTACTCGGTAACTAAAGAGCGAAGGGGTTACTTAACGACGCAACCCTTATTACGACTTTATAAAGCATCATTTGTGTGTCCGTGTAGTGGCAGTGCAATGGTTACGCAAACCGAGAGCACGGGTTCAAAACCACTTGCCGGTACCAATGTATCTTTTAGATTTAGATTAGATTAGACTTTGGTTGTCGTGTTTCTATAATACAAGCAATTTACTAGCTTAGTAAAGAAATGTAATTTTGAAAAATGCAACAATTAACTAACAACTCGTTAACTTAAGAGCGAAGGGGTTACTTATTATGAGTTTATAGCAGCTCCATGTTAGAGCTTCATATGTGCGACCGTGGTGTAGTGGCAGGGGTTCAAAACGACTTGCCGGTAGATTTTGTCTAAGCCGGAACGACGCACCCCTCCACTGCATTTAAGCACACGAGCAAATATAAAATATGAATGCAACACACCGAAAATGCAATTGCAAGTGATCATTCAGTTACTGATTAGACACAAAAGTAGGAACACGCTGATGAAGTACAGTTAGTAATATTTAAATTCACACATTTAAATAAACTAATAAAGTAGAGGGGCGCGTCATTTATAGTTAGACAAACTATACTAATGTATCTTAGATATATTATGTACTTTGGTTGTCCTGCTTCTATGATAGGCACTTTAGAATGAAAATAAAAATGTAATGTAATAAAAATGTAATAAAAAATAAAACAAACAACAATTAACAAACTACTGGTTAACTAAAGAGCGAAGGGGTTACGACACAACCCTTATTACGAGTATATAGACCTTCATTTCTCTTTTGAATTAAACATCACCTCTTCCATTTCAAAACTTTGGAGCACGTCTTTCCATGATCCTGATAAGGTGGTAGTTAAACAGTAGGCGGCATTTGCCTTAGATAGTGGTGGTAGTACCTACCGAGTACCTACTCGGGTAGGTGGTACCACCACTTTCAAATGTAAATAGATCGACATATGACAGCAAATAAGTCACGCTTTTTCCCATAGGCAAGCGCCACTTGCCACGATCCTGACACGCCTCCCTTGCTTCCCTCATATCCACAATTCTCCTCATACAAGCTCCACGATTATAGGCACTAGGCAACCCAGCTTTCTCGAGGATGACTCCGATACGACAGCACTATGCTGATATTAGCTGGAGTGTGGTACATGACGACTGCTACTACAGTTAGATGACTGCGGTCTGGTTGAAACCGGCAACTAACATGCTGATTTGAAACGCGACCAAGTCACTTCACGGTCTGTTCACTTCAAAGTGGTGGTACTTTGAATTAGTTTACAATTGCCTTCGTCGCTGTGCTTCACGAGGGTGCTTCAACTAATAAAAGTACTCGTAATAGAGGGAAAAAACAATACTACAAATTAGACGACAGGCGTGGACGAACGGTTTAGCGACTGGTTTGTTGCGCGTAAAGTCCCGGGTTCGATCCCCGGTCGGAGCAAATATTTGTTTCGTAGCTTTTATTTGTAATATTTATTAATATTAAATATTGCAAATATTTGTTAATAAAAAAAAAGAGATTGATATTTGATTCGGGTCTGGTTATCAAAGAGTAGGCAGTGGTACCCAGTCTGCCGCTCCGGGGTAGTACCACCACCTACAAGTATACAGACCGTGAAGTGATTTGGTCACGTTTCGGGATCAGCTTGTAAGTTGCCGGTTCCATCTAGGCCGGCATAGTGGATGTGATTGCTACTCACAGTTATTGAATTGTAGTAGCAGTGACATTCATTCATGGAACACACTTTGGCTTAACATCAAGCGGGGTGCTGTCATATGTCGAGTCACAATAAAAAATAAATTAAATGGAGCTCTTTAATTAATAACAAAAATGGCGTAACTATGTACCAGCCAATCAGAACAATTCAACCAGCTCCCTCAACCAATCATAATCAATCAGACGTGAAGTCATGGAAATGTAGTACAGTATGCAAAACAATCCAGTTTTTTATCAATTAGTGTTTTTTTTTTGTCGAATAATAAACAGTTTGTTTTTTTACCTCCTAATTGATGTTGAATTGTATTTCTTTTATAAATTTAAAAACGCTTTTTTATACCTTTCTTGATTAATATAAAAATTACGGCGATTGAATATTCTTTATTGGGAAAAGCATAGACGGCAATTTGAGCTGATATTATATTGAATAAAAGGTGCGTGAAAAAGCATCTTCGGCCGGCACAATTACAGCAACTAAGGCAATTGTCATCAAAATCTAATATTTCAGTTACCATCAAGTCGGAGTCAGATGACGCGTCCTAAAATTGTATATACATAAGTACATATTATATAATTATTTACAATATATAATTATTAAAACTTTAAAACAGAAGATGTATATTCTCAATGTCTAAGTTAACACGACTGAAGAAGTAAACAAATAAATGATCTCAAAGAGAAATTATTTAAAGCGAAAATCAATAAAGGTACGCAATTTATAATATTTATTTACTTGGACCTAACAACAGTAAAAGTTAAAACCCAAATTTAACTACCATAATGACTCTATTAAAACCCAATAATAACATTGACAAATATAAGATAACTTTTTTTTTATTGTGACACGACATCTGACCTCGACTCGCCTGATGATAAGCAAGAGAAATAATAACCTGGTCAATTCCCGGCTGCCCCAGCCGCCGCCACTATGCTGGCCTAAGGTGCTTCTTCACGCATCACTTGAAGGATCCAAGGTCATAGGATGGAGAGAACACATGGGCTGGCAAAGCATTCCACTTGTCAATAGTTCTACAAGGAAAAGATGCACCGAACTTTTTAGTTCGACTACCGATTCGGTCGATAAAATGTGGATGCTTCCCCAGACCTGTGCGGGTATTACGGGTGTGGAAGGACGAGGCAGGAACAAATTAAAGGAGTTCTTCGGAACATTCTCCGTGGTATAGGCGATAGAGGACGCATCTAATTAGTTTTAAAATATGAAACATTTACGCTTGGCATGGTAAGTGTGATATGACTTTTGGCTTCAAATGTGATTGGTTTCAACTTTTCCCAATAGTCACATTTATCGGAATAAGGGAAAATACTAGTGTAATGTTAAGTAATGACAAGTGGCAGCTTCATAGTCCACAAACGATTTTAACCTCTCGGAAATTCCTCATACTACACATACGATTTTAAACAAATTCATACCACTTACACACGGTCGAGGAATCTGATGGAAAAGAAAGGTTCTAGAATAGAGACCATGAACCGGAAGACGCAGCGTACCTACGCATACCTATGCCTCCCACTAGGTGGACTGACGACATTGTGAAAGTCACGGGTAAAAGTCACGGTGGATGAAACTGACATCTTGTCGTTTGGAATAGCGTTTTAAGGGGGAGGCCTATGTTTAGCAGTGGACGCCTTCTGACTGATGATGATGATGATGACATACGGTCGACCACAGCCACGTCATTTATTCTAATTAAGAGTTTGCTAATATCAAAAGCAGACTTAATTATTAATACCTTTATAATGCATGTTTTTATTTATCTGTTATTGTGGCCCGACATAATATGACGCCTAAGGTAAAGTTGGAGTACGGTCTATGAATAGAGGCAAGTGGTAGTACAGTTAAAAAGCCGCAAGTAGCAGTCGTATGCACTGACAGCCTAGTTTATCAATTTAAATAATAAATATTGTGCACAAAATTAACTGTCACGATTTCTTTGAAGTGCATTAAAAAATCCTATTAAAATAAAACTTTAAGCGCAAATAATTTACGGTGATTAAAGTGCCAATAAAATATTATATTAATTAAAGCACTAACGAAAATGATTATAATGGATGCGGCTTGCGGTCTACGTTGACCTATATTTTTATATTTGAGTAGGTTTCGCCAGATATTTACGTCAACACGTTTGACGTTCGAAAGCTGTCAAAAGTGTCGGGCACATTTTAAAAATAAGTTATTTTTCGATGCAATTTTCTCATAAAATATTTTGTTACTGAATATTTTATGATAATTTGTTTGTTTTTTCATTCAAAATTTAAGGACGGTAGTCAGACGGTGTGCTGTCATTTTTCTAGTCTATCGATCGGGGTAGAGACCGTTTTTGGATCAACTTAAAAGTTAAAAGTTTATTGACAACCCCCCGATTCCTATTAATCTGAAGTAAAGACCAGAAATAGAGGAGACTGCTACTAAAGGTAAATAACTACAAATAGCCGTCGAATCCAATAACACGAATCAGTCTCTTCACTGTCTATACACTAAAACTTTGGCCGGCATAGTGACGGCAACTGAGGCAGCCGTGAACTATCTCAGTTTCTTTTTAGTCGTCGTCACTCTTGGACCTCCTCTTGCTTATCATCAGGTTGGTCGAGGACAGATGTATCACAATAATAACTGGGCTGTCTGCCTGCCTACAACTAAAAACTGCCTCATTTACTGACCATTTTTTGTAAGAAAAGACTTTTTATTTTGTTTTCAGTTGCTAAGAAAAATGAAGATAATGAAAACAAATTATTTAATTATTTTAATACAAATTTGTTTTGCCAACTGTACAGTAATTTAGATAAATTAGGCTCGATCGTGCATCGGGAGTACAAATTATATTATTCGGAAATCATTTCAAGGACTACGTTTGTGTTATTTATTGTTTTTTTTTATATTGTGATTCGACATGTGACAGCACCCCGCTTGATGTTAGGCCGAAGTCCACCCTGCTACTACAATTCAATATCTGTGAGTAGCAGTCACATCCACTATGCCGGCCTAGATGGAACCGGTAACTTACTATCTAATCCCGAAACGTGACCAAATCACTTCACGGTCTGTATACTTGTAAGTAGTGGTACTACCCCGGATCGGCAGACTGGGTACCACTGCCTACTCTTTGATAACCAGACCCGAAGCAAATATCCGCCTCTTTATTTTATTAACAAATATTTGTAATATTTATTATAATTAAATATTACAAATAAAAGCTATAAAACAAATATTTGCTTTGACCGGGAATCGAACCTGGGAATATACGCGCAACAAACCAATCGCTAACCGTTTGTCCACCCCTGTCTGCATATCCCTATGCAATCATACTGGTGTTTTTTTATAAACTCATAAATTATTAATGTAATATACAATTGTTTCCAGCTTTATTACGACGCCATATTTTACACGCGAAAGTTTTCAGCCGTTTTGCTGGCATTTTCAGCAATTCATGTAAATTACTCGCATATGATGAATTCGCCCAACAATAATAATAAATTTTCAATGGTGGCATTGCTACTGAAACACGTGCATTTTACTGTTTCCTACGAGCTTATATAATTATTATTTATTTATTTAGTAATCAACAAACAAGTTACTTAAAAATAAATTTTATAACAATAGCAGATAATGGCGAAAAGTTATACAATTTGTGGTAGATATAAAAACTAGTCATACAGTGTAAACGGTAATTATAAAAAGTAAATAGGATACTGTAGGAAAAAAAGAAAAATTAAAAGAAAATAAACATAATTTGATTTAAATTAATTTCTTTTAATTTTAATTTATTTATTTACTTTTATTTATTTATTTATATCTTTGTACAGGCGGACTTAAAGCCCGATGGCTTTATCTTCCAGTCAACCTTAAAGAAAACAGATAGTGAAAGGCATGAAACAATGTTAAGCATAGATACAACTTTTAGAACAAATAAAATTAAACACTAAAGACTGAGTATATACTACATTTATATACTAAGCTACTAAAGTACTTCTATCATAGAAACAGGACAACCAGAGTATATATATATATAAAAGATACATTGGTACCGGCAAGTGGTTTTGAACCCATGCTCTCTGTTTGCGTAACCATTGCACTGCCACTACACGGTTGCCTTTAGATACGCAAACCGAGAACACGGGTTCAAAACCACTTGTATCATTGATCTATCGCCACATCTATCGCGTACTGTGCTATTCCTTATTCTATCCGCTATCGTCACTTCACATACACTCCTTAACGACCGCATTTCTACAGCGTTAATTCTACTCTCATGCTTCTTCTGCCATACCCAACATTCACTTCCATACATTAATGTAGAAAAATAAAACCATTTTTCCACTGAAGGGAATAAAACGGATGTATTGGGTCTAGCCAAGGCTTGACCCATATTCTATAGCCTAGACGAGGTACTAGAGAAAATGAAATAGAAATGCTTTTTAAACGAATCTAAATTTCCAACAACTTCATACTACTCTTACTTTATGTTAGCACTTTGCGTCGAGTTTTCACAATAAAACCCTGAATTTTACGACACTAACACTGACGGTGTGTGGCGGCACTTATGTCTTCCTGAATTAGTATAAAAATGTCAAATAAGAGATTTTCTATCCAGATATTTAACCAAATCGGAGACATCCTCAAGAAAGCTAGATTGCCTAGTGCCCATAAACATAGAGTTTGTATGAAGAGAATTGTGAATGTGAAGGAAGCGAGGGAGTTGTGTCAGGATCGTAGCAAGTGGCGCTCCATTGTCTCTGCCTATCCCTGTGGAGAAAAGGCGTGACAATTTGATTGATTATTTGATTTAACGGTAGTAGCAGTCGCCACTTATTCAATATCAGGCATGGTGCGGCAATATTTAAAACTATTCCCCCAAAGAAGGGCAGGATTGGATTTGATAATTATGTTTTTTTTTATAATGGCTTGACTAGTGATTGCATCCTGCCTGATGTTAAGCTAGAGTGCGGTCCATGAATAGAGGCAACTGATACCACAATTCAATATCTGCGAGTAGCAGTCGCATCTACTATGCCTGGTTGGAACCGGCAACAAGCTGAATCAAAACGCGACTGCGACAACATGTCACGGTCTGTATACGTAAATATACCACCACTTACAAATGTAAGTGGTGGTACTACCCACAGTGGTAGGCAGTTGGAGACAACTGCCTACCACTCTTAAAACATGACCCCTACCAATGATGTAACATGAAAACAAGTCAGGCCTAAAGCTTCAGAATTCGTTATCATGAAACAAGTACTTAATCAAAGTAGAAACAAAAGCAAAACTCGTTTTCATAAAATAATACCATTGAATTGTGCTGCAAGAATATGTACGAGTATGTAAAGTGCTTGATTTTGGTGAAAAATTTTACAGGAATTTTCAACGAGAGATCATAACTGAAAACGCTTTCAGAAGTTCGTAAAGCATCCCAAAGTTTCACACGATTTGTATGCTTGAACAGGCCTGGAGATATGACGAGGGGTATGAAACGTAGTCGTCAAAGTAGTGGTACCAATATTATAATAAAAGTAAATTAAATATACCTAACAGTGCTATTTATAAGAAATTATGCACAAAACTATTAACAATGTTTTGTGCATAAGTTGTCAAACTGACTAATCAGGCAGAGACAAAGGAGCGCCGCTTACCACATCTATTAAATCTAATGGAATAATTATTTTGACAACCGTTGCACAAAACTAAAAGCCATTGGTTTTAATGTAATTTTACAACAATGTCAAATGTCTTTAGCAATTATTTTCGACGAATAACATACTCAAAAACAGTTCCTTTAAAATTTTAACAGGTCTTTGGACATTTAACTGGATAATTAACAATTCCACTTGTAAATAAATATAATCAACATAAGTAAGACTTACACTTTATAAAAAAATACTCCACATTTTAAAGATTAGAAGAACTTTTTTCTTTTAAAATTGAATTGAATTTTCCGACTGAAAAACCCAACTCTATATTATAAATACTTTTTAAAGCTTGCAAGGCTTATGCAACGCCTTTTATGTTGTTGATGCCTATTTTTTTATTTGTCTTTTCTGGTGTGCCGTTTATGAATGGAGGACACTGCTACTACAGATAAGAAACTGTAATAACATGGTTTAAAAATGTCATTTAAAAAAGTACCATTCATAAGTCCCGCCACATTCACGTCCGTTTAAAGGCTAAGCCTTCCAACTGCATACTTAAACTCTACTACTACAACATCCCGCAACGTGTATGCGCTTTGTACAATACAACAGTAGTAAATACATTTCTATACTTAGAATAGAAATGTACATAAAAAGAATAACACTTTTGAATATTACCACTTCAAATTATCAAGGTAAAAAAATCAAATAGTCACGTCTTTTTCACACAATGATAGACAGAGACAATGGAGTGCTTCCTTAACATTCACAAGTCTCTTCATACAAGCTCTACGGTTATGGGCACTAGGCAATCCGGCTTACCTAAGGATGTCTCCGATTTGGTTGGCAAACACCTTCCTAGGCCTGCCTTGTTATACGTAAAATTAGTATTTATTTTATTTATTTCAAACCTAATTGCACTATGTACAAAGGCGGACTTAATGCTGTAAGCCATTCTCTGACAGCCAAACCTTTAGCACAATAAGACAGTATCAAAGGTAAGTAGGTGCAATATTATGAAATGACAAATTGTAAGACTAAAACACAGAATGAAAAAGTTAAGGCAGTCTTTTTGAAAGTTCAAAACTGGAACAACTGTAAGAGGGGGCGGTTTTTTCAGCCGTCAGCACTTGCAAGAAGTCAAATGTCTTAACAAATAAAAACTTCCTTAACATTTTTAACAAAGTACAATAAATTCAATATCATTAATTTAACGCCCTCATTTCTACAGGTAGAGACAACGGACCGCTATTTTCCACAATCCCGACAAAACTTTCTCGCTACATAGTACAATATTTTCATAGATTTTGCGCGAACATTGATTAATGTATTAAACAAATTTTATGCGGCCTGCTCTATTCGTGACTACGATGGCTGCAAAGCTCTTGAAACGTCAGAATAATATAGTAAAATAAAAATAAACGCGATAGTAAGCCGCATAAAATTCATTTAAATCAACGATTCTCTACACACAGACGTTATAAATGCTCTTTTTTTGTTAAAGAACTGTCTTAAGTGACCTAGTAACAATCTTCTAGAAATATGTCAATAAACTCTGGAAACTAAAGTCCATCGAGTTCAGGAGTGGAGTCCATCACGGACACAATAAGTATTAATTAATTAAGCCTCAATTCCCACAGAAATAGGCCACTTTCCACGATCCTGACACAACACTATAAAAATGGATAGCTAAAAAGCACATTTTTTAAAATTATATTCGTAATTGAAACGTTACCAATATATCAACAAATAAAAGAGATTTTGATTATCCTTTAAATTTAACAGCGTAAAACTAAATTGGGTACTGTCGGCATCAGAAGAGTTTATCTCCAAAAAAAAATTTTTTTTCTATATGTAGGTATAGCTTGTCTAACTATAAATGACGCGCCCCTCCAATTTATTAGCAAATATTACTAACTATACTATAACTATATTCTAACTATGCTATACTTTATCGGCGTGCTCCTCCTTTTGTGTCCAACCAGCAACTGAATGACCAATTACAATTGCGTTTTCGGCGATGGAGGGGCGCGTCAATTTGACTTAGACAGACTATACTAATATTATAAACAAGAAAGATTCGCATGACTAAAGCATGCGCTAAACTAAAACTACCAGTCCAATTTAAAAATCCTGACACAACTCCCTCGTCTCCCTCACATTCACATTTTTTTATTTAAGCTCGTAGACGTTTCTTTGTTCTATTACATATTATATCTAATAGATAAATAATACCTACCTCCATTTAATTAACAAGATATAAAATTACATTATTAATATTATAATTAAAACTCTTGGAAATTATTCAATATTATCTTTATGTAATTATTAAAATTAATTATGTAATATGAGGAGATAATTTATTTACAAAAAACAAAGAAATTCCTGTTCAGTTTGAAGATATCTTTGTTTGAAAGAAGTTGTAGTGCCACGGATTAACAAAAGAATGGGCTATTTGGGCACATTGTAAAGGATGAGTGAAAATAGAATAACGAAAGGATTTCATAAATCTGATGTGAATGGATGCGTTTAACAAGGCAGACCTAAAATCGGCAGGGTGTATTCCGATCAAATCGGAGGGAGACATTCTCAATTGCCTGAATTGCCTACTGCCCATAATCGTAGAGCTTGTATAAAGAGATTTGAGGATGTGAGTTGAGCGAGCAAGTGACAAGTGGCACTCTATTGTCTCTGCTGTCCCTGTGGGAAAAGGCGCGACAATTTTATTTTATTTATTTAGAGTATTAAAGGCACGTTGAAAAAGCAGTGGAAGTTCGTTGACAAGTAAGTCATTTGGATGTTTTCTATTAAGGTGTAATTCCACGACTGCAGACTGCACTACTTGTTAGTATGAGATTGATTCCGTGCAAGGGGACATTAATGCGACAATCTGCATTTGCTAAGTTATGATGTTTGGAAACCGTGGTGTAGTGGCAGTACAATGGTTACACAAACCGAGAGCACCTGTTCGAGACCGGTACCAATGTATCTTTAATATATGTAGTTTGGTTGTCCTGTTTCTATGATACAAACACTTTAAGCTTAGTATAAAAATGTAACTAAATCAAACAATATATTTTAAAAAAATTAATAAGGCAGCTGCAGACTAGTGTCGCCTTGCACGGAATCAATCTCATACAAACAAATAGTGAAGTCTGCAGTCGCCGGCGGAATCACACCTTTAAGAGAATCAGGGCCCTGACCCTTTAATATTTTAATAATACCTATATGTTGTCGACAGTCCAGGAATGTGGTCCAATAAAATGTATAACGACTTTATCAACTACTATTTATTAAAAAAAAGGAATTCAACCAAACTGTTAAAGTTAACTAAGGGGCGGGGTATTTGTTATTTGGATTAAATATTTATGTAAAATAGAGGAACACACGAATTTAATTAATAAGTAACTATAGTATACTGCGCAAGTGTATTGTGGCCGGGGGAGATTACTTTGAGGGGGACGAAGCAGATTTAGAAGAATAATTTTTTTTTTTTAAATTATGAACAAAGTTTTAGTATTGATTGCCCACATATGCCACATATGCCCACAGTGCGTGATGACGACAGGCGTGGACGAACGGTTTAGCGACTGGTTTGTTGCGCGTAAAGTCCCGGGTTCGATCCCCGGTCGGAGCAAATATTTGTTTCATAGCTTTTATTTGTAATATTTAATAATATTTAATATTGCAAATATTTGTTAATAAAAATAAAAAAAAGAAATGGATATTTGCTTCGGGTCTGGTTATCAAAGAGTGGTAGGCAGTGGTACCCAGTCTGCCGATCCGGGGTAGTACCACCACTTACAAGTATACAGACCGTGAAGTGATTTGGTCACGTTTCGGGATCAGCTTGTAAGTTGCCGGTTCCATCTAGGCCGGCATAGTGGATGTGATTGCTACTCACAGTTATTGAATTGTATTAGCAGTGACATTCATTCATGGACCACACTTTGGCTTAACATCAAGCGGGGTGCTGTCATATGTCGAGTCACAATAAATAATAAAACATGTGAAGATGTGGTTTGAAAGCGGATGTAGTGACAAGTATTGACAAAGGAATGGTTGGTTTGGGCACATGGAAAGGATGAGTGAAAGGAATTTATAAATCTGATGTAGTAAGACCATATCGAAGACTTCCTCAAGAAGCTGGGTTTCCTAGTGCCCATAAAAGTAGAACTTGCATGAAAAGAATTGTGAATGTGAGGGAAGCAAGGGAGTTGTTTCAGGACTCCTATCCCTGTGGGTATGTGACTGATTTTTTCCTAGCCATAAAAGTCCAATAACTACTGAAAAAGAAATGTATCAATTTACTGATGCCTTACTTTGCCGATCAATATGTGTTTTAAATATATAATGAAGATATAGTTCCCGGTAGGTAAAAAAAGCGCTGGATCAGCAAATTATTATTATTTTATTATACATCTCTATACCAAACTACTTAAGTGCTAATAACATAAAAACAGGACAACCAAAGTACATATACCAAAGATATATTAGTACCGGTGAGTGGTTTCGAACCCGTTTAATGGCTTGCTACACTAATACAGTCGTGTACATAATTAGGAATATTTTAAATTTAATACACATGAATAAAACGAAAATTACTGTGCTGCTTTTATGAAAGCGCTCTTATTGTCTGCCGGGTTCTACAAATGTTTTTTTTCTAAATTACAAGAAATAAAACCTTAAGGCTATGTTGAAAATAAAGACCTCGATCAGAAAACAAGGGCTGATAACTGGGCAATAAATTTAAGTCACAATTTAATGGTGCATCGTTATTGTTGTTGGGTTCCGTATAATTTTATAATAAAATATAAAAATACAATAAGAGGTAGATCAAATGAAAAAAAAACAAACAAATTGCTTCCACAGTAATTTCTAAGGTTTCCCGCGAACATTAATAAATATTTATTTATATATTTTGGATCGACAGTTATGACGGCACCCCGTCTGATGTTAAGCTGAAGTGTGGTCCATGAATGGATGCCAATGCTACTACAATTCTAGTAGTCTAGTAGAAACCGGCAACTTACAAGCTGATCCCGAAACGCGACAATATCACTTCACGGTCTGTATACTTGTAAGTGGTGGTACTACCCCGGATCGGCGGACTGGGTACCACTGCCTATCACTCTTAAAATAGAGGCGACTTCTGTAGACTATAGCCGGGTTACGGTTAAACCCGTAACCCGGCTAAGTGACTTTACAGTCTCTACACATGAAAGTGTACTAGTCAAAAGTACTACCCGAAACGGCAACCATCTATCTGCCTACCTTTAGTCAGCATAGTGACGGGGACTTAGCCAATTGTCAGCGCTCTATGATTTACCTTATTTACTATCAGGCAAGTAAATAAGGGTTGCGATTGGTTTATTGCGCGTAAATATTACTTTCATAGCTTTAATTTGTAATATTTAATAATTATATTAGTACCACAAGTAGTAGTAGTACCACCACTTACAGTGTACAGACCGTGAAGTGATTTGATCGCGTTTCGGAATCAGTACCATGTGTCGAGTCACAATAAAATAAAAATAATTTTTTTTACTTAAAGTTAATCAATGAATCATTCAAATATGTCACACCTTTTCCCCATGGGGATACGTAAAAACCTGTTGCCACGATCCTGACACTACTCCCTCGCCTTCTTCACATCCACAATACTGTTCATACATCGAGCGGGCCATTAAGACTAAGACCATTAAAACTTGGCATCCTGAACAAGGTGCGGCGGTTCTTTGCGCCAGAGCTTCGCCTACTTGTATACAAGGCACAAATTCGCTCTGGCGCGGAGTACTGTTCGCACTTGTGGGACGGCTCTGCCAAGTATCAATGCCCTGGATTCATTGCAGCGCCGAGCTGTCTGAATGAGATTCAGAGGTCACGCGTACTCTGGAGCCCCTGCAACTACGCAGAGACATGGCGGCTTTGTGCGTCCTCTATCGCCTATACCACGGAGAATATTCCGAGGAGCTCTTTAACCTTGTTCCTACCTCGTCCTTTCACACCCGTAATACCCGCACAGGTAGGGGAAAGCATCCGCATTCTATCGATCGAATCGGCAGCCGAACTAAAAAGTTCGGTGCGTCTTTTTTTTGTAGAACAATCGACAAGTGGAATGCTTTGCCAGCCCATGTGTTCTCTCCATCCTATGACCTTGGATCCTTCAAGCGATGCGTGAAGAAGCACCTTTGGCCGGCATAGTGACGGTGACTGAAGAAGCCGTGAATAATCTCGGTTTTTTCAGTTGTCGTCTCTTTTGGACCTTCTCTTGCTTATCATCAGGCGGGTGGAGGTCAGATGTCGTGTCACAATAAAAAAAAACACTGCTATGAAGCACTAGGCAACCCAGCTTTCTTGAGGATGTCTTCGATTTTATCGAAACATGGTAAATAAATATATTTAAAGGTAGACAAAACCATTTGTTTTAGTTTTTTAGTAAAATATTCTTTAATGTCCTACCATAATGGAGAGCGATGATCATTGGCACACTTACCTGTGAAATAAAGAAAAAATATTAAAAAAAAAGGTATAAAATCAATCAATCAAATTGTCACGCCTTCTTTTCCACAGGAATAGGCAGAGACAATAGAGCGCCACTTGCCACGATCCTGTCACAACTCCGTCGCTTAAATCACATTCACAATTTTTAAAAATATACAGAAATATAGGTATTTAGGTATAGCTTGTCTAACTATAAATGACGCGCCCCTCCACTTTATCAGTTTATTTAAATGTGTGAATACAAATATTGCTAACTATACTACTATACTTCATTAGCGTACTCCTCCTTTTGTGTCTAACCAGCAACTAAAAGACCAATTACAATTGAATTTTCGGTGTGTTGCATCTATATTTTGTGTGCGTAAACGCAGTAGAGGTGCGCGTCATTTCGGCTTAGACAGACTCTACGTAGGTATATAGTCCTTATTATTGTGACTCGACATCTGACCTCAACCTGCCTGATGATATCATGCTGGAGTTCCAAAAGTGCCGACGATTGAGGGAGATGAAAATACGAGGCAGGAACAAGTTAATGAAAACGAACGTGAAATATCACCCCTTGATAACAAGTCAAAGTTACATGTCGCGTCACTATAAAAAAACATAACCTTTATTGTAAAAAAGGACCTACAGTCATTTCAAAAATATTTATGACTACAAAACGCTATAAAGGATATAACCAACTCCTTGTTTAGACAAAAAAAGAGAGAGAGTAATCGAATTACTATTAAACTGTAATAAAATATGTAAATTATATAAATTTATGACTTTATTATTACAGATTTTTATGACAAGTTATGTTTTACTTTTATTTTATGATTGGTTAGGAATTTATTTAAAATTATTTGTTTTTTGTGATAAAACGTAACCTTTAAGTTTTTTTTTTGAAAAGCCACCGTGTTGGCTGAGTCTTATCTTATAATTACCCTTTATTATCAATAAAGGATAATAATAATAATATTAATTTATTTAACAAAAGTTTTTTACAATAAGTTCCTTACTTATTTATTTATTTTTTTCTTTGTACAGGCGTACAGGCGGACTTAAAGCCCGATGGCTTTATCTTCCATTTAATACGTGTACATATTTTTGTATATGTTTAACGATAGTCTTCACACTAGACTAGGCCTGTCCTGTGAAGACCTGGTTGAGTTACATTTTTTTATTTATTTTATTATTTACATTTCTATACTAAGCTACTAAAGTGCTTGCATCATAGAAACAGGACAACCAAAGTACATATATCAAAGATTCATTGGTACCGGTGGGTGGTTTCGAACTCGTGCTCTTGGTTTTTGTAACTATTGCACTGCCACTACACCACGGTCGCCTTAAAGTTATTAGTAAATAAGAAATAGTGACTTTATAAGGTGATGTTTTACTGGTGTACATGTAAGTGTGTGTTAATGAAGTGTTAAATATTGTGAATGAAATGTTTGTGTTGGTGTATAATGTAATATGAATGTATATGCTTATATCTTTACGGTTTTGGCAGGCAACTGCAAGTGACAGGACGTGCAATTATGAATTATTTAAAAAGCTTGTGTTTTTCATAAATATTAATGTGTAATAATGGTGGAATTGTTATCCAGTAATAGTTTTTTAAGTTGATCAAGTATAAACAAGTAATTTAAAGTTGTGAAACGTGTTTCTTCATGTTCCCTCCAAAACTTCTTCTGAAGTTTTAGTAAAGGCTTTCCGCCGCTTTACTAAAACGATCATCATCAACCTCATTCTCATCATCATCATTTGATGAATCACTCGCGTGGTTCATCTTCATCTTTACTTGACAATGTTTTAACCTTGAATCTTTTAGATTTAAGTTATTGATATAATGTTTGGCTGATGGCCTTTGGCCAATGCCTTAAAAAAAAATATATCTTTACTTATATTAAAAATGCGAAAGTTTGTGAGTATGGATGGATGGATGTTTGTTACTCTTTCACGCAAAAACTACTTAATGGATTTCAATAAGCTTGGCTTGGATTTTAATGAGGTTGGCTGGTAAAGAATTATATTATTTTATTGATATTTCTTTACAAAGCTACTAAACGTTGTATCATAGACACAATTACAGTGTGGAAGGCAGTGGTGTCCGGTCTGCCGATTTAGGATAGTACCACAAGTGTACAGACCGTGAAGTAACTTAGTCGCGTTCCATTAATGTATGGAAGTGAATGTTGGGTATGACAAAAGAAGCACAAGAGTAGAATTAATTCTGTTTATAAACAGTCATTAAGAAGTGTATATGGAGTGACGATAGCGGATAGAATGAAGAATAGCACAGAGCGCCATTGATGTGGTTTGAAAGAAGATGTAGTGACAAGGATCGATAAAGGTTCGATCGATGGTTTGGGCACATAGAAAGGATAAATGAAGGAAGAAATTTATAAATCTGATGTGGTTGGATGCCACGAAAGAATCGCAATCTCAACCCTCGTACAACGGGCCAAAATCAAATATTTTCCACACTTAAGCGCACGTAATCTAATTGGCATATATTTATCACCCTGCACGCTATGACGTATCATTAGTGCTCCAATTTGCCACCCGCGGATCGATGCTATTGTTAAATAGGGTTGTGCAAGCTTTTGTTAAAGAAAAAAATAAATAAATTAAATATTTTATATATAGGGTCGTGATATTGTTAGATTTATTCACGCCTAACACCTTAATGGGGTTGTAAGAGGTTTTTTGTGACTCAACATTGAGTAGAATTAACGCTGTAAAATGCGGTCATTAAAGAGTGTATGTGGAGTGACGACAGCGGTTAGAATTAGGAATAGCAAAGTGCGCGATAGATGAGGTTTGAAAGAAGATGTAGTGAATTAAACAAATTTTATGCGGCTTACTATCGCGTTTATTTTGGATTTTATTTATTTATTTTTATCTTCCGACATTTCAAGAGCTTTTCAGCCATCGTGGCCACAGTGACAAGGATTGACAAAATGTGCTTTGATGGTTTAGGCACATGGAATGGATGAGTGAAAGTAGATTGACAAAAGGAATTCAACGATCTGATGTAGGATAAGGAGGTTGTCCATCCACATCAGATTGAGGCGCGTTCAGGAGGATGTGTTCCGACCAAATCAGAGACATCCACAAGCAAGCTAAGTCGCCAAGTGCCCACAATCGTAAAGCTTGTATAAAGAGAATTGTAGATGTGAGAAAAGCGAGGGAGTTATGTCAGGATCGTGGCAATTGGCGCTCTATTGTCTCTGCCTATCCCTGTGGGGAAAGGCGTGTCAACTTTGATTTGATTAATGCGCAAACCTCTGGATTGTTCCACTTTATTATATTGTATAAGAGCGGATACTAACGAGAATCATCGCGTTCTGAATACAGATCACTGACTATTCAATATGCTAAGAGTCGCGCGACAACCCTATCTAACACACGCCAAACTAATCCATAACTCAATTGTAATACTGTTCAAATTCCTCTGAATAGTCTTAACGAGTCTAAAGCGATTACTGGTATAGGATTTTAAGATCTAATGCTTGGTTATAAAGGGCAAAGTTGTGTAAAAGGTGGTTTGTGAATTCAAGACGAGGTCGATTATTGACTGTTAATAATGTAAATCTACAATTTCTACAATTAGGGTAAATATAGAATAAAATGATGTTTTTATATTAGTTTTAATGAAGTTCATTGATTTGAATTTTATGGTGACCATTTTTTTTCTATTGTGACTCGGCAACCGACCTCGACCTGCCTGATGGTAATCAAGAGGAGGTCCAAGAGTGACGACGATTGAAAAAACTGAGTCACTATGCCGGCCGGTGCTTCTTCACGCATCACTTGAAGGACCCAAGGTAATAGGGTGGAAAGAAGTTAGTTTTTTTTGTGTGTGTATTGGTAACTGTGTAGTTCCAGCGTGGGTTTAAACGTTATTTTAGTGTTCCATAATTTATTTATTTATTTATTTCCATTTAGCCAATCCAACAGTACAATTCATGATATATATTTACTACAATAATTAAAAACACTACCATTAATAGGATTGATCAATAATTTAACTATGTATTTACACTATAAGGTAACTAAATAATTTTTACTTAACAACTTTAAAGAAAGAAAATAAAAACTAAACGTAACCAGTATAAAATTTGTGTGTGTGTATGTGTGTGCGTGTGTTGTGTGAGTGTGCATGTGTTGTGTGAGTGTGAAATGTATTTAAGTACTTTATTTTATTAATGCCTATTAGGTATGTTTTTTATGTACTAGGGTATGGCAGGTAGGGCACGTGCCCTGGACGCCATCCAAAGAGGACACGATTTGCAAATAATAAATCTTAAAAAAATAATAAACCAAGAAAAAATAGTTCTAGATAGAGTTTTTCGTGGTTTCTTTATGTCTAAAGGACGGTGAAAGCTTAGTTGAAGAATATCTTAAGCAAGATCTACTATGTTTTATTAAGTGAAGTTATATGTTTATTTTACATTTAGGTAACTAACGAAGGGCCGCATCCTCGATGCTTGCCCTGGGCGCCGTATCCGATCGGTACGCCATGCCACTGTGTATAGGCTACAATTGACGAGTTTCTTGTTGCCTTCTTCTCGTCATTTGCCTTTCTGAAGCCATGGGAGAATCTGACGAAGAGAAAGTGCATGCTGAGAACATGCCCATGCTAATAACATTATTTTTATTTCATGGTCCAGTAAGACAGAATATTTGACAGAATATTGCCAGCCCACATGTTCTTCCCTTGGAACCCTATATAAGTATAATTATTTTATTTTAAACACATATATGTATAGATATATATTTAAATAACATTGAAATATAAGTAGTATGTTCTGAAATTTTGCGCGAACATGAATTATTGAATTTAACAAATTTTATGCAGCTTACTATCGCGTTTATTTTTGGTTATTGATTTTACATTTTTTTAGTAATGTAAAATTAATTATATTTTAGATAGTAATAGTAAGCCGCATAATATCTTCTATTTATTGGACACATTGAAAACAGTTCACATGATGTTAAGATGGAATGCGGTCTATGAATAGAGGTGACTTTTAATACAGTTAAACAAGTGCAAGTAGCAGTTAGATCCACTAGTTGGAACCGGCAACTTACAAGCTGATCCTGAAACGCAACTTAACCACTTCACAATCTGTTCACTCATAAGTCATATATGTATATATATACTTGTGATACTTGTATGTAGTTTATGTAATTGTAGTATATTTGCACCTTGCCCATAATTTCTCATTATGCCAAAGGTTAGTTATAAGAGAATGCCTAATAGGCATTAAACTCGTCTACGTACCTATTTTTAAGTTTATTTTGGTGCAATTAAGGATTTAAATTAATAATACTACTCTCAAAAACCCAACCCAAACAAAAAAGGCTCTATCTTAACATTTAATACATAAACTTAGGCATAATGAATATACGAGTAAAAGGACTTTATATACAAAATATATTCAAAGATGTCAAAAAACAACGCGGACCTCATCTAATATTCATTTAAGAGGTCCTCAGTAGATAAGTACCCACGCTAAAGGCTTTTATATATTCATTATATATGCCAATATGAAATATAAACTTAAATCTTAATTTTTGGTTTGATATAATTAAGTTACTGATACATATATATATATATATATATATATATATATATATATCTGTGTATATAGGTTATGCCATAGAGTAAAGTTTTAATATTAATTATAAGTTATTGAACAAGATTTTTATATATATTATTAAATGAGCCGAGTGGCACGGGTTCAAACCACTCACCGGTACCAATGTATATTATAATATGTACATATATTAATGTATTAATATATGTACTTGATTATCCTGTTTCTATGATACTTTGATAGCTTAGTATATAAATGTATAGAAAAAAAACAACATGAATTATATCAATCAATGATATTTTAAGAATAGACTCAGATATATTCGATTCGAAAGAGGCATGTTAAAACTATGCTTAACTCAGTGTCGCGATGCAGAGCAAAATATACGAGTATTTGTCTCTTTTTCGCTCTTTTGTGTATGCCTAGGTTGATCGTTCAAACTTGTGCCATATGCGAACACTAAAACTAGTGTAGGTGACGTATCTACTCATTTTACTTAATATCATTGATGTTTTAGAAAAAAGACGTTAAAAGAAGACATATGATTTAAATGACATTAAATTAAACTAGAATTTCTCAAATTTTACGCAAACATTGAATTAAACAAATTTTATGCGGCGTAATATCGCGTTTATTTTTGTTTATTATTTTACATTTTTCTATTATTCTGTCGTTTCGAGAGCTTTGTAGTCATCGAGGGCACGGAGATTATAGATAGGCGTTGCCAACTAGGCCGGCATAGTGTTACTGCTTCTCACAGGTATTGAATTGTAGTAGCAGTGACATCCGTTCATGGACCACACTACAGTTTAACATCAAGCGGGGTGCTGTCATATGTCGCGTCACAATAAAAAAATAATATTAAAAGCAGTCCGAGGTGACTGTTAATACAAGTGCAAGTAGCAGTCACATCCACTATGCCGGCCTAGTTGGAACCGGCAACTTACAAGCTGATCCCAAAACGCATGAGAGGTGGCAGCCGTGAACTGACTCGGTTTTTTCAGCCGTCGGCACTCTTAGACCTCCGTTATAATAAGCTGGCTATAGCGCCTTTTCCAGTATTATCATCTAATTGTAAAATACATTAAATCTTATTCCTAATGCCCTGCCCACCTCTAACTATTAAGATTATACGCGTGAGTATGTTAATATTTAAAATAAAATGAAGGTGTTTGATATCTATTTTATTACCACATTTAGATATTGGTTTATAAAAAGAAAACAACTTTTCTATAAAATAACTATTCAGGTTTCTGATAAACACTTTTTCGTTATTTTCTTAAGGCGACCGAGGTGTAGTGGCAGTACAATGGTTACGCGAACAGAGAGCCTCCGGTTAAAAACCACTTATAAAAAAAATCATATTGTCACGCCTTTTTCCCACAGGGATAGGCAGAGACAATGAAGCCCCAATTGCCACGATCCTGACACAACTCCCTTTGCTTCCTTCACATCCACAATTCTCTTCATACAAGCTCTATGGTTATTGGCACTAGGCCCTAGCTTTCTTGAGGATGTCTCCGATTTGGTTGGAAAACACCCTCCTGGGCCTTGTTTAACGCATCCATCTACACCAGATTTATAAATTCCTTTCGTCAATCTACTTTCAATTATCCTTTCCATGTGCCCAAACCATCGGAGCAACTTCGATTGTATAAGAAACATTTCTATGTAAATACGCAAATTAAGACGCCATCTTTTTTACATAAACAAAAGTCGATTCACCCGCTGTTTTATTGACAGTTTAAAACTTCAAAGATTACAATATTCATATAAAGAACAGATTCCAATGTGTTTTCTTGCAAGTTATATTAGTCTGTGTTTATAGGTTATGCCATAGAGTAAAGAGTAAAATTCTTAAAAGATCTGAATATTGGGATTTGTTTTTTTTTTAATTGTGACTCGACATATGACAGCTCAAAGCTTGATGTTAAGCTGGAGTGTAGTCCATGAATGAATGTCACTACTACTACATCTTAATAAGTGTGAGTAGCAATCACATCCACTATGCCGACCTCTTTGGAACGGCAACTTACAAGCTGATCCCGAAACGTGACCAAATCACTTCACGGTCTGTATACTTGTAAGTGGTGGTACTACCCCAGATCGGCAGACTGGGCACCACTGCCTACCACTCTTAGACAACCAGACCCGGGGCAAATTTCAGACTATTTTTTATTTTACTAGGCGACCGTGGTGTAGTGGCCGTGCAATGGTTACGCAAACCAAAGAGCACGAGTTCGAGACCACCCACCGGTACCAATGTATCTTTGATATATATACTTTGGTCGTCCTGTTTCTATGATACAAGCACTTTAGTCGCTTAGTTTAGACATGTATACTAAAAAATAAAATAAAAATGTTTTTTAATGGTGACGTCATTGCGTATATGCCACCTCTATTCTGTATATAGTCTGTAGGTTCATGATAATAGATTTTATGCTAATACGAAGTTTTTATTTCAAATTAAGGAGACACTATTGTCTCATTAAGGGAATTGAATTTTTATCGATTCAGAGGCGAACTTAACACTAGAACGACGCGCAATTTTTTTTAAATATTTAATACAATTTAAACTTAATACGGCATAATGATGGCGACTGAGACAGCCGGGAACTGACTCGGTTTTTTCAGTCGCCGTCACTCTTGGACCTCCTCTTGCTTATCATCAGGCGGATCGAGGTCGTGTCACAATAAAAACAAAACACTACTTTTATAATTGCAACATGAATATGTGTCATGATCACAACATTTGCACAGTAGGCGGTTTTGATATACTTTGGGTGTCCTGTTTCTATGAGACAAGCACTTTAGTAGCTAAGTATAGAAATGTAAATAAAAAAAATTACGAATACTGTACTACTTTGGGGTGGTTTTTGTGTGAGCAAAAAAAACAATCAATCAGTCAAATTGTCACGACTTTTTTCGACAGGGAAAGGCAGACAATTGAGTGCCACTTGCCACGATCCTGACTCCCTCGCTTACTTCACATTCACAATTCTCTTCATATAAGCTTTATGGTTATGAGCACTAGGCACTGAGTAAAATGTTTAAAAGTTACCTATTATATGTTTTGCTTTCTATAGATATTGAATTTAATTATGTTTGTGTAACAATTTGTAAAGTTTTTGTTGTAACAAAATGAACATATTGGTAAAATATTATTTGTAATTTTTCAAAATTTCTACTTTAGGTCAGCAATAAAAAAAGTCAAGACCGTCGTTCGAGTGTTAAGTAAAATAAGATGTCAATGTTCATTTAATTCAATTTCTTTTTTTAAATTTTGGAATAGATTCCGAATTTAAATTGAAAAATTTTCGTTTATACGCGCCTTACAATTTTAGAAGTTTAAATTTAGTTTTAGAATTTAGAATGTTTACCTACTTGTTTATTGTTTATTACGTTACAAACAGAATTCCTTCCGCCAGACGGGTCATCCACGGGATAATTGGAATTGAGACTATGTCGAGTAAGGCCCCAACTTATAAGAGTGGTATCCAGTCTGCCGATCCGGGGTAGTACCACCACTTACAAGTATACAGACCGTGAAGTGATTTGGTCGCGTTTCGGGATCAGCTAGTAAGTTGCCGGTTCCATCTAGGCCGGCATAGTGGATGCGACTGCTACTCACAGTTATTGAATTGTAGTAGCAGTGACATTCATTCATGGACCACACTTCGGCTTAACATCAAGCTGTTATATGTCAAGTCATAATTTAAAAAAAACATTAGAAAATATAAATTTAGAATTTATTATTATTTTCTAAAACTATGTATAAACACACATATTATTTTATTTACAAGGACGATAACATAAATAAACATTATATTTTATTACATTGCATAAATAAGTAACAATTTCTTAGTGTACGCACGATGAAAAAGGTTTTGTCTCCGTTCGACCAAGCTAAAGAGGAATTTTTGACAAGCAACTATATTTGACAAATTATTTTGACGTGACAACGTCTTATAAATTGGTTTGCCGGGTGACACTTCAAGAAACTGCGTTACGCTCCGCTCACGTTATGCGCTCACAATGAGAGCGAGTGAGAGGCACGCGTCCCTTCCACTCGGGCATGGTTAGCCCGCCTAAGAGCGAGAGAGACAGACATAAAAAGTGAGTTCTTCCTACTATACGAATGAATATTCACATTAAAATTATTTTACCACTCAAAGTCGTTGTCACGTAAAACTTTCGCCCGTATATCGACTTTACAGGCAACCAATTTTTAAAACCTATTTTCTTTAACAGTTTAAATGAAAAATGTGAACAATTAAATTGTCACAATCCCCTATCCCTGTGACAAGTTGATTGATTGATTAATAATGGCTCTCCATAATCACGATTGCTGCAAAGCTCTAGAAACGTCGAAATAATGATAAAAAAAATTAAAAATCTAAAACCAAAATAAACGCGATAGTAAGCCGCATAAAAGTTTAATTCATTAATCAATGTTCGCGCAAAATCTAAGAAAATATTAAGTAACGTTTTAACGCATTGGGACTAAATTTAAAGTTTAACAGACACAAATCCCTAGTAAAGAGCGAAATGAGGTGGTAAACTTAATGTCCTCAAGATGCAATTCTAATTAAAATTCTTTGCTTTAATTAAACGTTAATAATTTTCTTCGTCAAGTAATTTATTTATTTATTTATTCATTCGTAAATTCTACAACTTTTTTACCAATTTTATACAATTTTATAATCCAAGGGTAATCCATTTACAGAATTTATCAACTAATAATACATAGTGACGGTGACTGAAGAAGCCGTGAATAAACTCGGTTTTTTCAGTTGTCGTCACTTTTGGACTTCTCTTGCTTATCATCAGGCGGGTCGAGGTCAGATGCCGTGTCACAATAAAAAAATATATATATAAATAACAGTAACTTGTGATATCTCTCTGTGTGTGTGTTTGTGAGTTCGTGTGTGTGTGTGTATGCGTGTGTGTGTGTGTGTGTGTATGCGTGTGTGTGTGTGACTGTGTTTTAAATCAAACTGTAGAAACAACAACGTATTTTCGAAAAAAAGAACAAACAATTAGATAGGTTATATGAAAATTTATTTAAATTTTATAAAAAATTATATAAAAAATTTTTTTATATAGATATATAAAAAAATATGTTAATATGAAGGCTAAAATACGTTTACATTTTAGCCTTCATAGTGATGGCGACTGAGAAAACCGTGATCAGTTTTTTCTCCTCTTGCTTACCATCAGGCAGGGTGACAAAAAAACTACTTTATATAATAATATTTCTTTTTATTAATGAATTAAACAAATTTTATGCGGCTTACTATCGCGTTTATTCCATTCACAGTTGTTTAATTCATTAATCAATGTTCGCGCAAAATCTAAGAAAATTTCTTTTTATTTATTTACATTTCTATACTAAGCTACTAAAGTGCTTGTATTATAGAAACAGGACAACCGAAGTACATATATCAAAGATACATTGGTACCGAAGGTGGTTTCGAACCCGTGCTCTCGGTTTGTGTAACCATTGCACTGCCACTACACCACGGTCTATCCTAATATTATTTGTTTAATTTAATTAGGTACAACAGTTCACAAAAAGCAAATCAAATTGTCACGCCCTTTTCATACAGGGATAGACAGAGACAATGGAGCGCCACTTGCCGCGATCCTGACCCAACTTCCTCGCTTTCCTCACATCCACAATTAAATTTATTACAATGAATTCCTACAAATACATATACTATATTAAGTTTCTACCTACACTTGTTCAACAAAAAAGTCGTGAATAATAATAAAAATTGCCTCGTTTCCTTAAAAGCTATATTGGGAGGGAAATATGATGCTTTTATTAGCAGTAATATGTTTTATACAAAATTAAACATGGAGTTATATAGGAAACGTTAAATTATTATTAAACATTAAGTTATAAAAATATAGAGAAGGCATTTTTATCATCATAAATTGTCACGCCTTTGTCCCACAGGGACATTTTTTTTATTGTGTCTCGACATATGACAGCACCTCGCTTGGTGTTAGGCTGAAGTATGGTCGATTCATGCGACTGCTTTATGTTTTAATTACCGATTTAGAGTGATAGGTAGAAAGTTGGTAGGTATTTACCCAGTCTGCTGATCTAGAGTTTGAATCTTTGAATTTTACCACCACTCGAAGTCGCGTTTCAGAAGTTTAAAAGCTTCTTTATAAGTATTTTCTTAGATTTTGCGCGAACATTGATTAATGAATTAAACAAATTTTATGCGGCTTACTATCGCGTTTATTTTGGTTTAGATTTTACATTTTTTTTATTATTCCGACGTCTCTCTGTGACCACAATGGCTGCAAAGCTCTCGAAACGTCGAGATGTAAAAAAAATGTAAAATCTAAACCAAAATAAACGCGTTAGTAAGCCGCTTCTTTATTACACCAGCGGCTTTACTTATTACACCTTGCTTGAAGGATCTACGGCTGAGTCGTGTCGAGTCACAATAAAAAAAAATACACAAAAGCCAATCCAAAAAATCTTACAAAATAAAGTCATTTTAAAATGTCACCTCCATTTAGGTAATATGGTCCTTGGTTATATTAAAGCGCTCGAGATATCTTGGAAATTTTTCATTGTCGCTACACTGTCATCCACATGCTTAGTTAAAGCTGCTTTTATTGCTTTTTTACCAGCACCCCCACCCTCCATATGTTAACGAACAACATACAAAATATATTAGTAAAAGTAAATACGACAGGCGAAGCAAATTGGTTTTTAAACCAGTCTATTACGCGTAGTCGCGGGTTCAAATACAAGTCAGAGCAAAAATTTGTTTTATAGCATTTGTGTGTAATATTTATTAATTAGATAAAATACAATCAATTAATCAAATTATTACGCCTTTTTCCCATGGGGATAGGCAGAGACAACAAAGCGCCACTTGCCACGATCCTGACACAAACCCTTTGCTTCCCTCACATCCACAATTCTTTTCATACAAGCTCTATGGTTAGGGGCACTAGGCAACCTAGCTTTCTTGAGGATGTCTCATAAATCCAAATTAAAACCTTGCCGGGCTTGCCCCGTTTAACGCATCCATCCACATCAGATTTATAAATTCCTTTCGTCAATCTACTTTCACTCATCCTTTCCATGTGCCCAAACCATCGAAGCATTCCTTTATCAATCCTTGTCACTACATCTTCTTTTTTTTATTTTATTTTTATTGTGACTCGACATATGACAGCACCCCGCTTGATGTTAAGCCAAAGTGTGGTCCATGAATGAATGTCACTGCTAATACAATTCAATAACTATGAGTAGCAATCACATCCACTATGCCGGCCTAGATGGAACCGGCAACTTACAAGCTGATCCCGAAACGTGACCAAATCACTTCACAGTCTGTATACTTATAAGTGGTGGTACTACCCCGGATCGGCAGACTGGGTACCACTGCTACCACCACCACTACCACTCTTAGATACCCAGACCCGAAGCAAATATCCATCTCTTTTTTTTATTAAGAAATATTTGCAATATTTAATAATATTGAACAATGATTTAACTATGAAACAAATATTTGCTCCGACCGGGGATCGAACTCGGGACTTTACGCGCAACAAACCAGTAGCTAAACCGTTCGTCCACGCCTGTCGTCGAATCCACATATATCGCGCACTGTGCTATTCCTTATTTTTAACCCCCGACCAAAAAGAGGGGTGTTATAAGTTTGACTTGTCTGTGTATCTGTGTATCTGTGTATCTGTGTATCTGTGGCTCTGTGTATCTGTGTATCTGTGTATCTGTGTATCTGTGTGTCTGTCTGTGGCATCGTAGCTCCTAAACAAATGGACCGATTGCGATGCGGTTTGTTTCATTTGAAAGCTGACGTGATCGAGATGGTTCTTAGCTACAATTGATGAAGATCTGATCAGGGGTTTCAAGGTCATCAGCTCGATTTGTTAGCTGCGGTTGCGATATTAGACGCGCTGTTTAGGATGACAACCCTTGTACGTCGCTATGCGACGAAGATTGTTATTTTATGTCAAATAAATATGCCAATGTAAATACACGTAAAAAATGTTTTAATTTTTCCCTTAAAATATTCATATGGCGAGGTTGGTTTGCAGTTTAGATCGATTACCTTGATTGAATATTTTAGGGGAAAAATTATAACATTTTTTACGTGTTTTAACAATGGCATATTTATTTGACATAAAATCACAATCTTCGTCGCATAGCGACGTACAAGGGTTGCCCGTTCTAAACACGCATAAGGCTGGGAATACACGTCCGATATTGCTGAGCAAATTATTTACAAATCGGAAGTAGGAATCGGACGTCTATTTTGTTTCTGTATTTTGTATGAAAACTGCACCTTCAGACAATCGGATCGGCCATAAAATCGAAAGCGCCTTGGCGTTGTTTCCGATTCTGACATCCGATCCGACTATCGGATCTGACGTGTATTAAGTATTCAAACAAATGTATGGCACGAGTGACTATCGGATCGGACTATCGGAGAGGAAAATCGGACTTGTATTCCCAGCCTTATAGGTATTTACTTTTAAACATATCTGTGACTTAACATTTGAAATAAAAACGTATACAAATACATGTGTGTTTTAACTGGTACCACTGAGTTACTCTGATGATGGAACTCGAAGTTAGGAGACGAAATCCTGGATGTGTTCAAACTTTTTTTTGGTATACTAAGTTTGGACTTATTAGATTTGTCTTGAAGGTAGGAAACTAAGTGTAGAAAAGTTAGTGCGATAAAATAAAACATTCCGGATCTAAAAAATCTGATCATGGATCCTCTCAGATCAGCAAATCAACAAGAAATGGACCTGTAGTGCTTTAACTAAAATTGTTACTCACTATGAGCCATTAGCTGGACCGTTATCAAATTAAAGACCGAGAGTATCTGATGAGGCACCATCATGAATCCTCTCAGATCAGCAAATCAACAAGAGATAGAACTATAGTGCTTTCACTAAATTTGTTACTCACTAAGAGCATTTAGCTGGACCGTCATCAAATTGAAGACCGGGCAATCTGATGATGCACCATTATGAATCCTCTCAGATCAGCAAATTGATATCAATTGAACAGCAAAAAAGAGATAGAACTGTAGTGCTTTAACTAGGCCTTTAGCTGGGCCGTTATCAAATTGAAGATCGGGAGTATCTGATTATGAATCCTCTCAGATCAGCAAATCAATAACAGATAATATCATAGTGCTATAACTAAAATTGTTACTCTCTATGAGCCATTAGCTGGGCCATTATCAAATTGAAGACCTGGAGTAGTTATCTGATGATGCACCATAAGGACCCAAGGGATATTAAAGGGATATAACTATTGAGCCATGACTAATGTTGTTTATTACTATAAAGCTGATGATATGACCAAAGTGGTTCCAGGCGTTTCGGGGGTTCCTTTAAAATTTTAATTTTGATTTTATATCCACTATCGTCACTCCACATACAATCCTTAATGAGGTCGCCTTTGATTTTGGTGTTAGTTTGACTACATACCAACTTAATAGATTTAATACACACCTAAAGTCTATACTCCAAGCCTCTGAGCTACATAATACTGTATAATAATGATTCTTTTCCATAACTCAGTGTAATAAATGAGTCGACTCATTTGGAGATAATTTATAAACATCACTACAGACTATTGTTGTGGCGTTTCCAAATATAAAGTATCATTGGAAGGCAGTCATAACTCATACTGTTTACCTTATTAGGTTTTGTGGTCGTAATATTAATTATTTTGAACAGTAGTTCGCTTTGTGTAAAACTTTAAAGGTATGATCTATTAATAGGGTAATAAGGCTTTACTTAAGGTAATTATTTTTGTTTATAATAAAAGGAGATAGGCAGCCAGTCCCGGGTTCAATTCCCGGTCGGAGATTTATGAAGATTTGTTGATAATGCGGTACTCGTTCCCACATTGATGTATGAAAGTGAATGTTGGGTGTGGCAGAAAAAGCATATGAGTAGAATTAACGCTGTAGAAATGCGGTCGTTAAGGAGTGTATGTGGAGTGACGATAGCGAATAGAATAAGGAATGGCACAGTGCGCGATAGATGTGGTTTGAATGAAAATATAGTGAGAAGGATTGATAAAGGAATGCTTCGATGGTTGGGCACATGGAAAAGATGAGTGAAAGTAGGTTGAGTAAAAGAATTTATCAAATCCAAATCAGAGTTATCCTCAAGAAAGCTAGGTGGCCTAGTGCTTAACCATAGAGCTTGTATGAAGAGAATTGTGAATGTGACGGAAGCGAGAGAGTTTTGTCAGGATAGTGACAAGTGGCGGTTCATTGTCTCTGCCTATTCCTATGGGAAAAAGGCGTGACAATTTGATTGATTGATAATTATTAGATTGTATATTACAAATATTTGCAAATAATAAAAAAAAAGCAAATATTTGCTTGGTAGACAGGGGTTCCAAGTCTGCCGATTCATAGTAATATCATAAGTGAAAAGACCGTTTAGTAACTCAGTCGCGTTTCGGGATGCCGGCAGGTTACTAGGCCGATAATGTGCTCCTTGTGATTCAAATTACTGGGAAGAGAAATCCTTAGAATATCAAATCTTTCTGAGGGACCGAGAGAAGTGTTGCAAAGATTATGAAGGGGATGGGGAAGGGTGTAGTAATCAATTTTCTTATAATTCAATTAAAAATATTTGATAAGCGTAACAACACTAATTTCCGCGAATCGAATCAAATGTACCAGCTCATTGAACTGAATAACCGGCGACTCTATTAAGAATTTTAACTCTAAACAACAGATTTAATTTGAATGACCGATTTTCGAAGAGCTTAAATGGATACAACACTAGCATTACAAAGTATAATTTTGTGGTAGCAGTGGTACCCAGTCTGCTGATTCGGGTAGTACCACCATTACAAGTATACAGACCGTGAAGTGATTTGGTTGCGTTTCGGGATCAGCTTGTAAGTTGCTGGTTCCAACCAGGCCGGCATAGTGGATGTGATGCTATGTACAGAATTGTAGTAGCAGTGACATCCATTCATGGACCGCACTCCAGCTTAACATCAGACGGGGTGCTGTCATATGTCAAGTCACAATAAAAAAAATAGGGATAAAATATGATGAAGTATTAGGTAATAAAAAAAGAGGCGGATATTACGGATATTCTGCCGATCCGGGGTAGTACCACTACTCACGAGTATACGACCCGTGAAGTGATTTAGTCGGATCAGGTTTAGCTTCTAAGTTGCCAACCTGCGGGGTTAGGTTGGCAAGTTAAAACGATTATCGTCTCTCGTCGACGATTGGCAAAATAATAAAAGCTAGGCTAAATCCACCAAAATGAGACTATTGATGATAATTATAAATCATGTCGTCGCACAGACGATATTCGTCACAACAATTAATTGTCTCGTTTTATTGGATTTAGCCTAGCTTTCATTGCTTTGACAATCGCCGACGAGAGACGATAATCGTTTTAACTTGCCAACCTAACCCCGCAGGCCAGCATACTAGATGTGACGCTATATACATAATTGTAGTAGCAGTGACATCCATTCATGGACCTCACTCCAGCTTAACATCAGGCGAGGTGCTGTCATATGTCGAGTCACAATAAAAATCTACTTTCTATATCGTGAATATCGAACCTAACCGTAGGTATAATACCGATAGACGCCCTATACTAACGATTAACAATAGAATAAAAAAAGACAAGACAAAAGTGAACACAACGGGAGGTCTGTGTAACAATACAGAACGAAACTGGCTTAATGGTCGGAGTTTATCTTTAGAAGAAAAAAAACTTATATCGTCAGGAACAATAAACGAATTTTTGTGTAGAATTTTTTGGGTTCGGTTATTAAAAACTTACTTAGGGGCGATTGTTTTAAACTCCTCACCGTGAACGTTATTAAAGGCCCCTTAATTGCATTTTTTTTATTGTGATTTGACATATGATAGCACCCCGCTTGATGTTAAGCCGAAGTGTGGTCCATGAATGGATGTCACTGCTACTACAATTCAATAACTGTGAGTAGCAATCACATCCACTATGCCGGCCTAGATGGAACCGGCAACTTACAAGCTGATCCCGAAACGTGATCAAATCACTTCACAGTCTGTATGCCTACCACTCTTCGAACTACTCAGGAAGGTGCATTCCGCAGCTTTTATGCCAATGGGTTCGATCGCCGTCCCTGTTGGCCGATGTAAACCAGTACAAAATTATCCATTTTATTCACATTGATAAAGAATAAAATGTATGTTAAATGCAATCATATTAAGTAAAATATCATTGCATTTAACGACAGGCGTGGACGAACGGTTTAGCGATTGGTTTGTTGCGCGTAAAGTCCCGGGTTCGATCCCCGGTCGGAGCAAATATTTGTTTTATAGCTTTTATTTGTAATATTTAATATTATTAAATATTGCAAATATTTAATAATAATAAAAAAGAAATGGATATTTGCTTCGGGTCTGGTTATCAAAGAGTGGTAGGTAGTGGTACCCGGATCTGCCGCTCCGGGGTAGTACCACCACTTAAAAGTATACAGACCGTGAAGTGATTTAGTCACGTTTCGGGATTGGCTTGCAAAAATTACCGGTTCCAACTAGGCCGGCAAAGTGGATGTGCCTGCTACTTACATATATTGAATTGTAGTAGCATTGACATCCATTCATGGACCACACTGCAGCTTAACATCAAGCTGGGTGCTGTCATATGTCGAGTCATAATAAATAGATTAAATTTAAAAAAAGACGACACTGAGCATAGTTTTAACGTGCCTCGTTAGGAGCGCGTATAATATATCTACTTCTTTTTCTAAAATATCATTGGTTAAATGCCTTAAAAGCAGTTATAATATATAACAATGTTCGCGAAAGATAAATTAAAAACTATAGGGCGACCGTGGTGTAGTGGCGGTGCATTGGTTACGTAAGCCAAGTGGCACGGGTTCGAAACTACTTACCGGTACCAATGTATCTTTGATATTATGTACTTTGGTTGTCCTGTTTTTATGATACAAGCACTTAAGTAGCTTAGTATAGAAATGTATAATAAAAATAATAATAAAATAGTTATAAAAAATTAAAAAAAAACACGCAAGAGGAGGTTCTAGATTGCCTACGACTAAAAAAAACGAGTTAGTTCACGATTGCCTCAGTCACCATCACTATGCCGACAAAAAAATATTTTATTTTATTATTTGTATTGTCATCGGTTTTTATTACGTATACAAATTTTCAAATTGTTCAGACCTCTAGAAGTAAGTGCAAATTTATTTGAAAGATTCCGTTACATAGTTACATACATTCAAGTCAAGCTAATAAACACTAAAGTCACCTTTGTTATACCGGCTCTTATTTCCAAAACAACGAGCATTATTTTTAAGTTCAATTTTTAGTGCAAGAGAGACCGTATTGTGATTCGTAAGAGCCCGTAGGTGTAGATTTATTCATCTCGTGTAAGTTTATAGAATTCTATGTTTGTAGAACAAATTATTTATGATGTTCGTAAATAGTACCTAAGAGCTTGTATGAAAAGAATTGTGAATGTGAAGGAAGCGAGGGAGTTGTGTCAGGATCGTGGCAAGTGGCGCTCCATTGTCTCTGCCTATTCCTGTGGAAAAAAGGCGTGACAATTTGATTGATTGATTCGTAAGTGGTTGATTGGTTAGAGAACACAGGATCAATTTCTTTAAAATAAATGTCTACTCTGACCACCAAGACCACTCTGACTACTCTGATCACTAAGATCACTCCGAACATTAAGACTACTAATACCACTCTGACTACTGTTACCACCAAGATCACTTTTTTTATTTTATGTTGACTCGACATATGACAGCACCCCGCTTGATGTTAAGCCGAAGTGGTCCATGAATGAATGTCACTGCTACTACAATTCAATAACTGTGAGTAGCAATCACATCCACTATGCCTAGTTGGAACCGGCAACTTACAAGCTGATCCCGAAACGCGACCAAATCATTTTACGGTATGTATACTTGTAAGTGGTGATACCACAGCCTACCACTCTTTGATAACCAGACCCGAAGCAAATATCCATCTCTTTTTTTATTAACAAATATTTGCAATGTTATTAAATATTACAAATAAAAGATTTGAAACAAATAATTGCTCCGACCGGTAATCGAACCCCGGGACTTTACGCGAAACAAACCAATCACTAAACCGTTCGTCCACGCTTGTCGTCGTCACACTTTGATCAATAAGGCCACTCTGACCACTAATACCATGACCACTCTTATTTTATTCCGTGCAAGGCGACACTGTTGCGACAATGAGCATTTGCTAAGTCATAAATTATAAATATGATTTTAGGAAACAATGTTAATGCGGCGGCTGCAGACTAGTGTCGCCTTGCACGGAATCAATCTCATACAAACAAGTAGTGCAGTCTGCGGTAGCCGGAGGAATCGCACTCGCGTCTAGCTCCATTAACGGACGACAGGCGTGGGCGAACTGTCAGCGATTGGTTTGATGCGCGTAAAGTCCCGGGGTTCGATTCCCGGTCGGAGCAAATTTTTGTTTCATAGCTTTTATTTGTAATATTAAATAATGCAAATATTTGTTAATAAAAAAAGAGGTGGATATTTCCTTTGGGTCTGGTTATCGAAGAGTGGTAGGCTGTGATATCACCACTTACAAGTATACATACCGTAAAATGATTTGGTCGCGTTTCGGGATCAGCTTGTAAGTTGCCGGTTCCAACTAGGCCGGCATAGTGGATATGGCTGCTACTTACAGTTGTTGAAATGTAGTAGCAATGACATCCATTCATAGACCACACTCCAGCTTAACATCAAGCAGGGCGCTGTCAAATGTCGAGTCACGATAAAAAAATATATAAAAAATTAAACAGAAAATCTGTATTTAACATAATCCTCAGTTTTCAATGTAATTTTGCGATTACGAGGAGCATCAAACATGATGCCTCTCGTAATCGTAACAAACTCATAGAAAACAAAATCAGTGACGGAGATCTCAAAGGTGCCGCTCGCCTTTTGTTCTCCAACGATGTGCTATCACCAGATACCCCTGACACTCTTCAGGCCTTACGGACAAAACATCCTCCAGCTCCAGTAAACCCATATTTTCTCGACCCACCAACAGCAGGGCAAGCATGCCTTCAAATTCAAAACAAAGATGTTACGGATGCTATTTTATCTTTTAAACCAGGTTCGGCTGCAGGTTTGGATGGAATCTCACCCCAACATTTGAAAGACTTAACGTCGCATTCTGTGGGTGATGCAGGCGAGCAACTTGTAAATTCTATCACAAAATTAATCAACTTTATGTATTTCGGTAATGTCAATCCAGAAATTGTTCCTATTCTTTTCGGCGCGAACCTCATTGCTCTCACCAAAAAGGACGGAGGGGTGAGACCAATTGCTGTTGGATCAACACTACGGCGTCTGGCCTCCAAAATTGCTGTTCGACATATTTTACCAAAATTAAATTCGGAATTTGAACCCGTACAGTTAGGCTTCGGTGTAAAAGGAGGGTGTGAGGCAGCCGTCCATGCCCTACGCTCTTTCCTAACTTACGGACAGCCTGACGTGTTGCTCAAAATTGATGTCAAAAATGCTTTCAATTCGGTAAATAGGGATACCCTGCTGACGGAAATAAAACAACATATACCGGAAATATACAATTATCTTCTTCTCAGTTACGCTGACCCAACAAAATTGTTATATCGTTCTAATGAACTATCCTCGGAAGTAGGTTGTCAACAGGGTGATCCCCTTGGGCCTGCAATTTTTAGTTTGGCTATAAATCCTATAATCAAAAATTTAAATTCTAATTTCAACGTTTGGTATTTGGACGACGGGACCCTAGGAGGTGATGTGAATACTGTGTTTTCGGACCTTTTTTTAATCAAAAGTAAATTTGAAGCCATTGGTTTGGAGTTTAATTTTAGCAAATGCGAACTTTTTATAAATAACTGCGCCTTAAATTTAAACGACGTAAAACAAAAATTTAATATTTTGGCTCCAAATATTAAAATAGTTAACAGTAATTCACTTTACCTTTTAGGTTCTCCAATTTTTGATGAATCTATTTCTGAATATATTAATAATTCAATTACTAAATTTCAAAATTCTGCTGATCGTCTCCTTGAAATTAGTCCACATTATGCACTTTGCATCTTAAAATTCTGTCTTTTCGTCCCAAAATTCACGTATGTGCTCCGTTGCTGCTCTTTTTGGAATTACCCAGATCTTTTAAAACATGTAGACGACTTAATAAAAAATAGTTTAGAATCAATTCTTAATATGCAGCTGAACGAGCAATCTTGGACCCAAGCATCCCTACCCATCCGTTATGGTGGTTTAGGGATTCGCAAAATTTCCAGTGTAGCTTTACCTGCCTTTCTATCTTCTGTCCATAGTTCAGCAAATCTCATAGGTAAAATTTTAAGGGCAACCCCTTCAAACTTTGAGATTGCTGCCTTGGAAGAAGCTAGAAACGCTTTCTTAATTGCATGCCCAGGTCAAAATTTTTCAATTTCTCCAAATTCACAGAGGAGCTGGGACGACATAAACTGTAAATTGACTTATGACAATCTTTTGAGCAGTAGTACAGGTTCGGCGCGTGCTAGGCTTTTGGCCGTGGGTACGCATGAGGCCGGCTACTGGCTTCACGCGTACCCTTCGTCAAATACAGGAACATTTCTTGAGCCTGACACGCTCCGAATCGCAACCTGTCTACGGCTTGGGGTTCCGGTCTGCGCTCCTCATAAATGTCCCTGTGGCAGTGATGTCGACAAGCTAGGACATCACGGACTGTCATGCCAAAAAAGTGCAGGCCGGTTCTCGAGACATGCCGCACTTAACGATATCATACGCCGGTCTCTTGCCTCCGTCAACGTGCCAAGTCTACTTGAGCCGAATGGTATTGCAAGAGATGATGGTAAGAGACCGGATGGTATGAGTTTGATTCCATGGAAGATGGGCCGGGTGCTGGTATGGGATGCAACCTGTTCAGACACGCTGGCACCTTCCCATCTACATGGAACCAACAGCAGAGCTGGTGCGGCTTGTGAAGAGGCTGAAAAAGCTAAAGCGTGCAAATACAGGGGTCTAGGCTCCGAGTATGATTTTGTCCCATTCGGTGTCGAGACCCTTGGTCCGTGGGGTCCTAGCGCTTTAAGGCTTTTTAAGGAAATATCAAAAAGGTTAGTCGACATCACAGGAGACCGAAGAGTTGGCAGCTACCTCGGACAAAGAATTAGTCTAACTATTCAAAGGGGGAACGCTGCCAGTATCTTCGGAACCTTGCCTAAAGGGATTCCTTTTAATAATGTATTTTAGTTATTTAACTAATATTAAATTTTATATGTTCTATATTAAATCAAATTAAATTGTCACGATTTTTCGTGAATATTTAAATTTATGTACTATATTCTGAATATTAAATATTCATTTTAAATGACACATTTAAGAGTTAAATTTACATTACAAGCATACTCAAATTTTCAACCACAATTACAAAGCTGAACAAAGTAAAAACACTTTATTTAGTATTTTCTTAAATTTTGCGCGAACATTGATTATTGAATTAAACAAATTACGTATTATTAAAATGTAAAATCAAAACCAAAATAAACGCGATAGTAAGCCACATAAAATTTGTTTAATTCAACACTTTATTTATTTATATTTATGTCATCAGATGACAATACCTGATGCAATAACCTAGGCAATAGTAAATCGGCGTTCACACGAGGCGAATTTAGTTGATCAACTGCAAAATCGTTCGCGATTTGAACCATCTGAACAGACTTTCAATCAAGTTGAAGCAATAAATATCGGTTCATCAATAATTAAAGACCTTTTAACGATCATTGATCCAATTAATAGTTGACAGCGTATCGACTCGTCTGAACTTGTTCGTTTAACTCGCATTGAATAATCAGTCCAATCAGTCAGTCAATCAGCGCGATTGAGTATGTATTGTATACGACAGGCGTGGACGAACGGTTTAGCGATTGGTTTGTTGCGCGTAAAGTCCCGGGTTCGATTCTCGGTCGGAGCAAATATTTGTTTTAAAGCTTTTATTTGTAATATTTATTAATACCATTAAATATTGCAAATATTTGTTAATATAAAAAAGTGATGGATATTTGCTATGGGTCTGGTTATCAAAGACAATTAAATGCTAAGACAATTACAAACACAATGTTTTTGGCTTGTGAACACTGGACAAACTGGACGTAATGTGTTTTTATTTTCAGCTGTTGAAAAGCTTTGCGACGTAAATTCCTTTTTATTTTTATATGTTTTAACATTAATTGGTGTAAATATATAATTAGGTACATATAGTTAAGTAAATTACGTATGTACATAGTTAAATAATTATAGACGAGGCAGTACGAGTTATCAAACAATTAATCAAATTGTCACGCCTTTGTCCCACGGGGATAGGTAGAGACAATAGGACGCCACTAGCCACGACCCTGACACAACACTCTCGCTTCCCTCACATCCACAAGTATTTTATTGTATACTTTTTTTGTTCACCATGACTCCTTTTATTTTGACCCGACATGGGAAACGTCATGAACGATAAAAGCAAGGGGAAGTCCAAAAGCGTTAACGACTGATAAAACCGAATTGAAAAACAGTTCACGGTTGCCCAGTCGCCGTCATTATTGGAATATTAAAGCAATAAATGAATCAAAGTACAACACAAACCCTATAATAAAACGTCACTTTCCGCGATCCTGACATAAGTCACTTTCTGTGTGCCATTCTTTATAAGAATAAATATTTATGAATTAAACAAATTGTATGCGGCTTACTATCACGGTTTTTTAGGTTTTGATTTTACAATGTTTTATTATCTCTTTGTGACCACGATGGCTGCAAAGCTCTGGAAACTTCAGAATAATATAAAAAAAAACAAAACCAAAATTCACGCGATAGTAAGCCGCATAAAATTGGTAAATTCATTTAATTTAATTAATCATTGTTGTAAATATAAATATTGTATTGTAAATATTGTAATAAATATTTATATAATATTTAAATATTACAAATAAATACAGAAAAACAAATTAATGCTCTGACCCGGTAATGAACCCTGGACGTATCCAGTAATAAACAGGCGGTCCACTGCGATATTCAGATCGTTAATTTTGTTGATCAAAAATGAAAAAGAAAATTACGTAAATGTTAATGTCACAAAGATTATCAGAAAATTATTTCGTTAAAACATTGACAGATAAATAATATGTTCTCTCCATTTTTTTGGCCGGCATAGTGACGGCGACTAAGGCAGCCGTGAGCTAACTCGTTTTTTTTTAGTTGTCGTCACTCTTGGGCCTCCTCTTGCTTATCATTAGGCGGGTCGAGGTCAGATGTCGTCACAATGAAAAAACTATAACCTTGGATCCTTAAAACATGAAGAATCACCTTTGGCCGACGTAGTGACGGCGACTGAGGCAGCCGTGACCTTAAGCGTCACTGGCACTCTCAAACCTCCTTTTGCTTGTAACAAGACAAGTCGAGGTCAAATGTTGAGTCACGATAAAAAATAAAAATGAAATCGTAATCCCCTTTCCCATTTCAGGCGTCAATATGTATTTATTTTATAATACTTCGCGTAAGTGTGTCTGAAAGGCTTATGGCAGAGACGTCTTGCTGTACTTACGTCTAGGTACACTTCTGAATTAAGCGACTTAATACATAGTTAAATTAACACTGCCAAAATAATAATAGAATTCTTTATTGCATATAAAGAATTGTTCCTGCCTCGTCCTTCCACACCCGTAATACCCGCACAGGTCGAGGAATACATCCACATTTTATCGACCGAATCGGCAGTCGAACTAAAAAGTTCGGTGAGTCTTTTCTTTGTAGAACAATTGACAAGTGGAATGCTTTGCCAGCTCATGTGTTCTCTCCATCCTATGACCTTGGATCCTTCAAGCGATGTGTGAAGAAGCACCTTAGGCCGGCATAGTGGCGGCGGCTGGGGCAGCCGGGAACTGACTCGGTTATTCCAGTCGTCGTCACTCTTGGACCTCCTCTTGCTTATCATCAGGCGAGTCGAGGTCAGATGTCGTGTCACAATAAAAAAAATAACTACAAAAGTTAACAAGATGCGAACTTAATGCCTTACCTTTCGGAGATGTGCAGAAAAAAAAGGTAATTTTAGTTTTAAATATGAAAAATTAACAGATATAATATATAAATTACATATACATAAATACACATTCACACATAATTCTGATGACAGGCATGGACGAACGGTTAGCGATTGGTTTGTTGCGCGTAAAGTCCCGGGTACGATTCTCGATCGGAGCAAATATTTGTTTCATAGCATTTATTTTTAATATTTAATAATTATAATAAATATTTAAAATATTTGTTAATAAAAAAGAGGAGGATATTTGCTTCGGTTCTGGTTATCAAAGAGTGGTAGGCAGTGTTACCCAATCTGCCGACCCGAGGTAGTACCACCACTTACAAGTATACAGACCGTGAAGTAATTGGGTCGCGTTTTGGGATCAGCTTGTAAGTTGCCGGTTTCAACTAGGCCGGCATAATGGATGTGATTACTACTCACAGTTATGGAATTGTAGTAGCAGTTACCTCCATTCATAGACCGCACTCCAACTTAACACAATAAAGTATCTCAATAAATACTGACCGCGAGGGTTAAAAACTAGCTGTACAGTAAATCTCTTGCGACTTATCCTAGTTTAATGTCGCATACTTCAAAATTTCAACACTAAATATGTAATCTTCTTTTTCGCTTCTCGTACTAGACACATTTCTATGTCAAAACTTATTCGCAATTTTCACGTTAAAATATATATTATGAAACCTAACGTAAATATATCTATATTATTGGTAACTCATGACTTGAGGCTTTTTAGGATGATATTACACATCAATCAATTAATCAATCAAATTGTCAAGCCTATGTTTTTTCCTAGCCTAGGGTGTTTTCCGATCAAATCGAAGACATCTCGTCAAGAAAGCTGGGTTGCCTAGTGCCCATAATCGTAGAGCTCGTATGAGGAGAATTGTGGATGTGAATGAAGCGAGGGAGTTGTGTCAGGATCGTGGCAAGTGGCGCTCCATTGTTTCTGCCTATCCCCGTGGGAAAGATGCGTGACAATTTAATTGAATGATCGATTGAGTCTCTCCGTGACCACGAGGAAAGCAAAGTTCTCGAAACATCAAAATAATAAAAATGTAAAATCAAAACCAAAATAAACGCGATAGTAAGCCGCATAAAATTTGTTTAATTCATTGATTGAATATGCCAAAATCTTTAAAAATAAATAATTAAACTATATTTGAAAATCGATTTAAAATATGTCATAACAACATTAAAAAGTTAACCCACACCACATGAAAATTCAACAGCGCTCTGTAATTTTAAATATTAACTATTGAAAATTACAGCCGAACGTGAAACGGCCATTTCATTTGCACACAAAACGCTAGGCCTTAGTGGAAACGGGTGGATAAAATTACTATGCACTTAAATATAAATTAAAATTAGTTTGAAACAATTTTACAGCTTTTTGTAGAGCTAATGACGGTTAATATTTACATTTCTCAACCAAAGTACATATATCAAAGATACATTGGTACCGGTGGGTGGTCTAGAACTCGTGCTCTTCGGTTTGCGTAACCATTGCACTGCCACTACACCACGGTTAGTTTAATTCGAACTAAAAGATTTGGCGCGTAGTTTCTTTGTAGAACAATCGACAAGTGCAATTTTACCAGCCCATGTGTTTTCCCCATCCTATCTTGGATCCTTTAATGCTTGAAGAAGCACATTAGGCTGGCATAGTGACGGCGACTGTGCAGCTGAGAACAGTGTTTCAGTCGTTAGCACTCTTGGACCTCCTTCATTCTAATCATTAGGTAGGTCGAATTCTATATCAATTTTCACGCCTCAATTTTAACAGGGATAAGCAGAGAGAACGAGTGTCAGCTCTATGACAAATCGGTTCGTACCTCTAACAGCATTTCCCTTACCCTTGCAATTCCTTTGCATCAACATCTTTGCTAATAATGAATTAAACAAATTTTATGCGGCTTACTATCGCGTTTATTATTGGTTAAAAATGTTTAACGTAGATATCATGTGAATGCCTAGTGCCCGAAATCATAAAGCTTGTATGAAGGGAATTGTGAATGTAAAGAAAGCGAGGGAGTTGTGTCAGGATCGTGGTAAAGGCGCTCCATTGTCTCCGACTATCCCTGTGGGAAAAAGGCTTGACAATTTGATTGATTGATTGATAACAATTGTACATTTTTTTATTATTCCGACGTTTTGATAGCTTTGCAGCCATCGTGGTCATCGAATTCATTAATCAATGTTTGTGCAAAATCTACCAAAATTCCATCTTTGCCATTATTCTTTGCTTAAAGAATGGTAAGCATCGATTTGTTAAATAAAAGGAACATTACATAAAAGACAGTAACAAAATCGACATGACAACCCGAACAATATAAAAACGGTTTTATCTTATATCTAACGCTAAGGGCACTCCAACACGCGATCTAAGCATTTACATTTTTATATATATACATACGTAGGAATACATGTTTACCATATCCTTATTTATATTATAAACTTAGTATGGATGGATGTTTGTTACTCTTTCACGCAGAAACTACTGAATGGATTTTAATGAAACTTTGCGATAATATAGCTGATACATCAGAATAACACATAGGCTATAATTTATAAACATATTGTATGAATAATAAATAAAATGAAACAAAAAACATTTTCTCATACAAAACCCATGCGTGCGTTTAGAAATTTATTAAATATGTCAAGCTACATGATGTTGATGATGTTAGCTTAGTATAGAAATGTATAATGATCAAATAAAAATAATAAAAAAAAAGACCCGCAAAAAATATCATTGTAATTCAATTTACCAGAACAGTGCATCAAAATATCCAAAAAAGATATTTAAACGTTCTGTAAAACTTCACACAAAACAACGTTGAAATCTTTTAAGAATCTTTTAAGAAATATTATAAGTCATTTAAAATGAGTTACAATAATATTCCTTGCAGTTCTTTATCTTGCTTCTTGGATTTCTGTGCTAGGGGGGCAGTAAAATAACTATAAGTCTGTCACGTCTACTATGCCGATCTAGTTAGAACCAAAAACTTACAAGATGATCCCGAAACGCGACCAAATCTCTTTGCGATCTGTATACTTGTAAGTGGTGGTACTATTCCAGAGCAGCAGACTGGGCACGACTGCCTACCATTCCATGTAGGTACAAAATAGATGCAAGTTCGGTGCGTCTTTTCTTTGTAGAACAATTGACAAGTGGAATGCTTTGCCAGCCCATGTGTTATCTCCATCCTATGACCTTGAATCCTTCAAGCGATGCGTGAAGAAGCATCTTGGGCCGGCATAGTAGCGGCGACTGGGGCAGTCGGGAACTGACTGAACTGAAATCTGATGTGGATGGATGCGTTAAGCAAGGCAGGCCCACGAGAGTGTTTTCTGACCAAATCGGAGACATTCTCAAGAAAGCCAGGTTGCCTAGTGGCCTGGCCTAGTGGCCTAGTGGCCACAGAGCCTGTATGAAGAGAATTGTGGATGTGAAGGAAGCAAGGGAGTTGTGTAAGAATCGTGGTGAGTGGCGCTCCATTGTCTCTGCCTATCCCTGTGGGAAAAAGGCGTGACAATTTGATTGATTGATTACAAAAACAGACAAATATTTTTTATATATTTTGAATGACATGGTTTTGACATAAAGCTTTTCGCCACAACTTTCTAATTCTAATTTAGGATATATTTTTGCTAAAAATAAGTTAAAATGTTTTCGTAAAATTGTCTTAATCAATCAATTAATCAATATGGAGACAATGGAGCGCCACTTGCCACGATCTTGACACAACTCCCTCGCTTCACATTCACATTCACAATTCTCTTCATACAGTAACATTCAAAGACAAAGGTTGGCAAACAACTGACGATTTTATTGGCGTACCACACAATATTGATTCTTAAATTAAAACTACCTTCTATAATATCTAACACATACAAGCTCAAAATTGACTTTTGTTACTAAGAGCCACAACATAAGAAAGAAACAGTAGAATAGCTAGCTACCTAGTTAGCCTAGTGCTCATAACCTTAGAGCTTGTATGAAAAGAATTGTGGCTGTGAAGGAAGCTAGGGAGTTTTGTCAGGATCGTGGCAAGTGGCGCTCTTTTGTCTCTGCCTATCCCGATAGGAAAGAGGCGTGACTATTTTATTTTGATTTGAACAGTAAAATGTCTTTATACAAACAGTAGATGTACGTCTTTATATTAAATTATGAAATTAACATACCGGTAATCAGAATATTAAAAAAAAAACAAATGGTTTTGTAGCCTAAGCTAAAAAAAAATAGATGACGCGGACGTTTAAGTTGGCGCGATTTTGCCTGTTACGATATTTTTTTAAATATATATATTTTTTCTATTTACATTTCCATACTAAGCTGCTAAAGTGCTTGTATCATAGAAACAGGATAACCAAAATACATATTATCGGTTTGCGTAACCACTACACCACGGTCGCCCTAATACATACACTCTCGTAGAAACAGGACGACCAAAGCACATATATCAAAGATACATTACTTCCAAAATACAAACTTTGCAAGTAAAATACCCCACGACAACATTGTACTCGTATATACGGGCCAAGCTATGACTTCCTTATTGAAGTAAACGAAACCTAATAAAAATTCCAGTTTCGAATCCCACGATCAACTTTACAAAACTTCACATATCTAAGTGAATGTTCACATTTAGATACCATTAATTGTATAAAATACTATTTGCAAAACAAGTACTAAGTCATAATCTTGTTTACTTGCTAGCAGTTGCACGCTTACACTATTCCAGTGAATAAACTCAGTGAATGCGCGGGAAGAGCAGCGATTTCAGCTGAGAACTTCAATAACGCCAACCTAGCGATGGGTGACTCGAGTTAAATAACTCGGTGAACCCGGGTTACTTCTCCAACCCGTCAACACGAGTTTATTTTCTTCTAACTCGGGTTGACTCGGTTGGTACCAAAATGTACCAAAATAGCGTACGTCACGGGCTGACGGGCAAACGGGCTAACGTGCAAGCGAGCTAAGGGCCTAACGACGGGCTCTCGTAGTCCGTAACGGGCAAGCGGGCTGACGAGCGTGCGGGCCATAAGAGGTAGGCCAGTTGCTTCTTCGGGGGGCTGTGCATCAAACTCGTTGAACATTATTGCGCGCCATTTTCTTTTTGTTTTAGCCGTAGAATAAATAACGGTTTAACATGGTTTACAATAAAAATAGTGTGGTTTATCCAAACATGTTTAGTATCCCTAATTACTATTGTGACGTCATTCTAATTGCGAAAACTACGAAACTACATTATTTTAAATACAGCGTTGTCAACGCAACTCGAGCCGAGTTAACCCGAGTTGCAACCCGGGTTAGCGTTCTTTTCAACTCGGTTGACCCGGGTCGAATAATTTACGACCCGTTTCATCACTTCGCCAACCTCGAAGTGATGAAAAAATCTAATGCGACGTTATTAGCTTTTTTAATTATAGTTTAATTATAATTAATATACTTTTAATTTTATCTAATTATGTATTAAAACTATGATAATAATAAATTATAGTTTGAGTGAATGCCTTATTTTAAAGCGAACGTCATCTAGTGATATTAAGATGGTCACGCAAACCCAGAGAGAAAAAGAGATTTTCAAAACCACTTGGTACCAATGTACCTTTGATTTATGTACTTTGGTCATCCTGTTTGTATGATTAAGGCACGTTTAGTAGTTTAGTGTAGAATTTTAAATATAATATTGAAAGTAATGTAAACATAATCAATCAATCAATCAAATTGTCAAACCTTTTTCCACGGGTATAGGCAGAGACAATGGAGCGCCACTTGCCACGATCCTGACACAACTCCCTCGCTTCCTTCAAATTTACAATTCTAATGTAAACTTTAGCCTAACACCAAGTGGGGAGCTGCCATGTCGAGCCACAACAAAAAATAAATGTAAAAATGTAAAGATGTCTTAGAGATATAATCTCTTTGATACGATAATAAAATTGTAATAACGTGAAAAGTAAATGCACTAATAAACACTAAAATTATGAAACACTACACTTTTATGTCATAGATTAATAACACAAGTTATGTTGCCTCTCAGAAGCCTACACTGAGAGATATCCTCTATTCTATTATACATTTACATAATAAGCTACCACTCGTATACCCAGCGTTGGGGAAGTTCGCTAATGCAAGTGAAGATGGGATGTATGCTATTCTTAGCAACCGAAGCACGGCCGCAAACGCAACAAGAATTTCAGGATAAATACATTCTGAATATTGAATGGTGTATTGGCAGTGCAATAGTTACACAAACCGGAGAGCACGAGTTCGAGAATTCGAGACCACCCATCGGTAATGTATGTTTGATATAGGTACTTTGGTTGACCTGTTTCTATTATACAAGCACTTTAGTAGCTTAGTATAGAAATGAAAATGAAAAAAAAAAATGAATGTTGTACATGGTACAATGGTGGTAGTCCAAGTCTATTTTTTCTTTATATTTATTAGTTATAGGAGTTATACATGTATCACTGTTGTGTTTTTTTACCGTTAATTGTCACTTAAAGATTTTATAAATTGTCCAATATAGGTAAAATTAGGTAAAATTAAATAAATGTCCTATCTGCGCATTATTACTTACTCTAAGCTATCGTATTACAACTCTTATAACTCGCAATGAATATTCTCGATCGTTGATTTCAAATACTCGATTAATAAATTTATCTGTAGTTATAGGTCGTTTGCTAAAAGCTGGCAAACCCTATTACTTGTAAGATGTAAAAACGTGTATTGTGATTTGATACTGACTTTAAATTGCTCGAACCAAGAGCGCCGACGACTAACAAAACTGACTTAGTTAACGGTTACCTCAGTCGCCTACCAGCCAGAAGTGTATTATCACGCTTTGTTTGTAGGATCCAATATTATGAATGGAGGTCACTGCTAGTAGATTTCAATAACTGTAAGTTGCAGTCACATCCACTACGCTGGCCCAGTTGAAACCAGCAACGGTAACGGGAACCTAAACGCGACTAAATCACTTTACGGTCTGGATAATTGTAAGTGGTAGTACTACCTCATATCGGCAGACTGGGTACCACCACTCTTTGATAACCAGACCCGAACCAAATATCTGCCTCTTTTTTTATTAACAAATATTTACAATATTTTATATAATTATTAAATATAACAAATAAAAGCTATGAAACAAATATAAAACTATTTTTTTGGAAGGAATTTTGACGGCGACTGAGGCAGCCATGAACTAACTCGGTTGTTTCAGTCCTCTTGCTTATCAACAGGCGGATCAAACTTAAATGTCATGTCACAATAAAAAAAATATTTTTTTAAAAATTGCCCCGGCCGGCCTGTCGTCATCTTGATTCATTGGATGAGCTTAATGCTCTGTTTGTACGTGCTAACTTTGCGCGATCGACCTGTAGGTACTTGTGTATTCCTTTTAATTTAAACACAGCAGGGCTCTGAGGATTTTGCAATAAATTATAACACCAAGTATCTATGGTTTCTATGATCAATAATATCTTAACTTTGCATTTATTGACTCTCTTAGTTATCCGCTTCTTATATCAAATGTGAACTAATAACGTAAAAAGTAAATGCACCAATAAACACTAAAATTTTGAAACACTTTTTGACGACAGGCATGGACGAACAGTTAGCGATTGGTTTGTGCGCGTAAAGTCCGGGGTTCGATTCCCGGTCGAAGCAAACATTTGTTTCATAGCTTTTATTTGCAATATTAATTATTGCACATATTTTGAATTAAACAAATTTTATGCGGTTTTATTTATCGAGTTTATTTTGGTTTTGATTTTACAATTTTTATTATTCCGACGTTTCGAGAGCTTTACAGCCATTGTGGTCACGGAGAGACTGAGGTGGTGGTCGTCCTATTGGTTGATGCTGTTATTGTTTCCAAAACTACCCTGTTTGATGTTTTGATTTGTTTTTCTTTTTTCTGTATCGGCCTATTTCAAATAAGTCGGAATAATAAAAATTGTAATATCAAAACCAAAATAAACGCGATAGTAAGCCGCATAAAATTTGTTTAATTCAATAATCAATGTTCGCGCAAAATTTAAGAAAATACTATATTGCAAATATTTGTTAATAAAAAAAGAGGTGGTAGGCAGTGGTAACCAGTGGTAACCGATCCGGTGTAGTACCACTACTCACAAGTATATAGACCGTAAAGTGATTTGGTCGCGTTTCGGGATCAGCTTGTAAGTTGCCCCACAATTCTCTTCATACAAGCTCTATTATTGTCACTAGGCAACCCAGTTTTTTGAGGATGTCTCCGAATTGGTCGGAAAACACCCTCCAGGACCTGTCTTGTTTAACGCATCCATCCAGATGAGATTCATAAATTCCTTTTATCAATATATTTTTACTCATACTTTCCATAAAAAAAGGAATAAAAAATACACTCACTATTTTTTTATACCTTATTCGATAGATAGTAAACGTCAAAACCTTTTTATATTCCAAAATGAATTTCCTGAAAATAATAATTTATTTATCTCCAAAAAAATCAATACATCTGAAGACTGATAAATAAATAAGAATGCTTTTTGTTTCTAAGAGAAGGGAGAACAAAAATAATTTATTATTTATTGATATGTAAACTCAATTGATCGCTGTTCCTGTTTGTTTATAGCACAGCTTACATAGCAATAGACGGAGCATAATATTTTTAAAATAAATTAATATAGCATCAAATCAAATTTTCACGCCTTTTTCTCACAAGGATAGGCAAAGACAAAGGAGCGCCACTTGCCACGATCCTGACACAACGCTCTCACTTCTCTCACATCCACAAATCTCTTCATACAAGCTCTACGATTATGGGCACTAGGCAACCCTGATTTCTTGAGGATTTTTCCGATTTGGTCGGAAAACACCGTCCTATGCCGTCTTGTTTAACGCCTTCATCCACGTAGAAGTCAATACCATTATTATGGTTTAGTTGGAACCAGCAACTTTCAAGCTGATCCTGAAATTTGACGGATACACTTTACAGTCTGTACAATTAACAAGCTGTTGCACTCTGGGCAAATACCGTAACCACCAAAAGTCTGCCTACCTAACTTAAGCTTTACTAGAGCAAAGCAGTGTTTCATTTTTTTTTAATACGTCGTTCTCACGGGGCGAATTTAGTTGTTTAACTGCAAAATCGTTCATGATTTGAACCGTCTGAACAGACTTTAAATCAAGTTGAAGTAATAAATATTGGTTCAACAAAAGTTAAAGACCTTTCAACTTTCATTGATTCAATTAGTAGTTGACAGCTAATCGACTCGTATAAACTTGTTCGTTCAACTCGCATTGAATAATCAGTCCAATCAGCGCGGTTGAGTATGTATTCCTCTGACACCAGTTTTTTGTTTGTTTGTAAAATAAAATGTGAATAAAATGTAAATTATGGCGTCCGCATGACACGTGTAATATTGAGTCGATTATTACTAAACCGTGAGAACGCTACAGTCAATATTTGCTTTCGATTTTTTGTTTAACGATAGAATAACAACTAATTCGCCTTGTGAGAACGCCGTATAATATAATAATAACAAGAAATCTTTGTATTTAATCTATTTACCAAACGAATAATTTTACTACAAACTTACTGGTAACAGCAAATTGATTAAACCGTGATCTGAAACGGTTTTCTTAGTCGTCGGCGCTTATAGACCTTCCTTCGTCAAAGTCAGATTACCACTTTTTTTACCACAAGTTTACAGACTGTGAAGTGACCTAATCGCGTTTCGGGATCAACTTTTAAGTTGTCGAATTCAACTAGGCTCAATTTACAATTAATTGTATGTACAATTGTGGATGTGAAGGAAGCGAAGGAGTTGTGTCAGGATCGTGGCATATGGCGCTCCATTGTCTCTACCTATCTCCGTGGGAAAGAGGCGTTTTGATTGATTGATTGATTATATGTACATATAGGAGCAGTCACCTCCATTCATAGCCCGCACTCAAGCCTAATATCCCCCGTCTAATGCTGCCTGCTATATGTCGATGTCTACTAGTAAGTTATCTGTGCTTTTTGCGTAACTCTATACCTTAGGAAATACGATACAATTATATAAGATGACATTCATTTTTTTCTACGCTCCAATTGATATAATATAGTGAATAACCTTGTATGATTGCTGTTATATTGCTGTTATGATTCTACACAGTACGGGTCAAAGAATTTGGACTTAAGAAATAGAAGGAGCCCTAAAATACCTACAAAATACAACCGTTTATACTATTTGCACTTATGGCATTAAAAAGAAGTCAGAAGGGGATGAATATACATTTTTACATTCGTAATTTAGAAGGTTGTCACTAGTTTTGATGATCATTTGACAACCTAATTTGACAGAATAACAAATGACATTAAAATACTTCAAAAAAGGATGACGGAACAATTATGCCGCTTATTACTACTACGTGATTAATTATGCAGTTTTAAAAGTCGACCACGATTACAAGTGGTTGTAATTGCACAATATTAGTGCCAATCTTGGAAAGAAACGAATTGAAGTACAAGTAGTTGTCTCTTTCAGTCACACGTGGTATAAACATAGTATAAATGAGATAAATAACAATGAATTAGTTCTTATTTTAGCACAGATTCTATTCTTTCCATATTCTTAGGTGCGGGTAACGTCATAATTTTACTCTTTCCTCACACTTTTTACGACAACCAATCAATGGTATTTTAATAAGAAAAGGCGGTTCTTGGCGCCAAAGCTTCGCCTGCTACTATACAAGACTCAGATTCGCTTTAGCGCGGAGTACTGTTCGCATCTCTGGGACGGCTCTGCCAAGTATCTTCTCAATGCTTTAGATTCATTGCAGCGCCGAGCTGTCTAAACTATAGGTGTGGCAGAGGTTACGCGAATTCTGGAGCCCCTGCAACTACGCAGAGATATGGCGGCTTTGTGCGTCCTCTATCGCTTATACCACGGTGAATGTTCCGAAGAGCTCTTTAACCTTGTCCTTTCACACCCGTAATTTTTCACCGCTCTGGTCTTTTCTTTGTAGAAAAAGTGACAAGTGGAATGCTTTGCCAGGCCATATGTTCTCTTCATCCTTAGATCCTTCAAGCGATGCGTGAAGAAGCACCTTAGGTCGACATAGTAACGGCCACTGGGGCAGCCGGGAACTAACTCGGTTTTTTTTTAGTCGTCATCACTTTAGGACCTCCTCTTGCTTATCATCAGGCGAGTCGAGGTCAGAAATCATGGCACAATAAAAATAAAAATAAAAAAAAGCGAGCCTGAATCTCGGCAATGAAAAAGACTAGGTCGGAACAAGTACTAACATTGTAATAAAAAGTTTTAAGTGATTTTCAAATTATTTTAAAGGGTTATAATCGAAAATAAACATAATAATAATTACGAAAGTTTTTAAAAGGATAATTTTGTTTACTTTGTAAAGTGTAAAGATGTCAAAAGTATTAAATTAAAGCTGTCAAAGAGGGTAAAGTTTCCTAAAGTATTCTTAACGAGACATTCAAACAACTTAAGTATCTAAGAGTATACTATACCTAGGTATACGAAGAAGTATTATTTTTCAACAAATATAGTATAATAAATTAAACAATTTTGATGCGGCTTACTATCGCGTTTATTTTGGTTTAGATTTTACAATTTTATTTTTATCTCTCCGTCACCACGATGGCTGCAAAGATCTCGAAACGTCGAAATAACAATATAAAATTGTAGTAAGCCGCATAAAAATTGTTTAATTCATTAATCAATGTTCGCGCATAATCTAAGAAAAAATTACGTTAAAAATTAAATTTTGTTTTAATGTGGTTGCGAGTTCATTTTACCAAATCGGTGACTTCTTTAAGAAAGCTAGGTTGCCTAGTGCCCATAACCATAAAGCTTGCATGAAGAGAATTGTGAATGTGAAGGAAGCGTGGGAGCGTTCCATTGTCTCTGAATATCCCTGTGGAAAAAAGGCGTGACAATTTGATTGATTGATTTAGTTCATATTATCATCACAAACAGTATTGTACTTCTATAGAATGCCTGCCCACCCCCTAAAAAGTCATTTAACTTATTTACTTACTGTTCTTAGAGGTGGAATCTGAAACGTTTCAGGAAATTCATTCAATTTTACGTTCACGCTTTTTGCTCTACCTTTCTCAATTACGTAAATAAGTGCTAACGGGGTGTTGCATGAACGTTTTAAAAAAATATTCATTTATTTCAAGCCACAAAGGGCTATACGATCACTCAATCAAATTGTCACGCCTTTTTTTCACAGGTATAGGCACAGACAATGGAGCGCTACTTTTCACGATCCTGACACAACTCCCTTGCTTTCCCCACATCCACAATTTTTTCTATACAAACTCTATGGTTATGGGCACTAGGCGACCCAGCTTTCTTGAGAATGTCTCCGATTTGATCGGAAAACACCCTCCTGTTGGAAAGGACTGTGGGAAAAAGACAATTTGTGACAATTTGATGATTAATCATTTAATTTCATACAATTTATATATCTGATGTGGATGGATGCGTTAAACAAGGCATGCCCTGTTTAAAGAAGGGTGTTTTCCAACCAAATCGGACATACTCAAGAAAGTTGGGTTGCCTAGTGCCCATAACCGTAGAGCTTGTATAAAGAGAATTGTGTATGTGAGGGAAGCGAGAAAGTTGTGTCAGGATCGTGGCAAGTTGCGCTTCTTTGTCTTTGTCTATACCTGTGTGAAAAAGGCGTGACAATTCGATTTGATTTAACTTAATAAACGTTCGTAGTATACCAACCTAAGGGCAAGGTACGCAGACTAGAGAATTAATTTGATAAATAAATTAATATCAGAAAGTGTTCCTGGCAGATGCCATTAAAGATGTTCCCTTCACAGAATGGAAGTTTCACATTTTCACAAATTACATGCAATTATTTCAGATTTGGAATGGCAAAATTTACATTGAAGATTGGGTATTAAATTAAAGCCCTTGTAGGCTTGTTAAACAATACCTCGTACCTTTCTGCTAATAGGCAGGTGCGTGGCCTATTGCTTAGCCTATCATTAAGCAAAAGTCCCAGGTTCGATTCCCGGTCGAAGCAAATATTTGTGTCATCGCTTTAATTTGTAATATTTAATAATTTGAAGAAAAAAAAAACTTTTTATTGTAAAATCAAAACCAAAATAAACGCGATAGTAAGCCGCATAAAATTTATTTAATTCATTATTTAATGTTCGCGCAAAATCTAAGATCTCGTTGACAAAGAGTGGTATGCAGTGGTACCCAGGTTGCCGATCGGGGTAGTACCACCACTTACAAGTATACAGACCGTGAAGTGATTTGGTCACGTTTCGGGATCAGCTTGTAAGTTGCCGATTCCAACTAGGCGGGCATAGTGGATGTGATTGCTACTCACAGTTATTGAATTGTAGTAGCAGTGACATTCATTCATGGACCACACTTCGGCTTAATATCAAGCGGGGTGTTGTCATATGTCCAGTCACAATAAATAAAATGTCCTGCATTTGTCCTACAGGGATAGGCAGAGACAATGGAGCGACACTTGATACGATCCTGACATAACTCCCTTGCTTCCCTCACATCCACAATTCTCTTCATACAAGTTCTACGGCTATATTTATATAAAATAAATAAAATCCTTTGAATTGTCGAAAGGACATAAAGGATTCCCAACTGCTCTCAAAATCAATTTCAAACGAGAATTCAAGAGGATATTGTCAAGAGAGGGGGAGGGATATTTTTTCAAATTTTACATTCAGAATTCGGAGAACTTTTGTAGATTCGGATTATTTGTAAGCAGTTAGTTATTTTGCCTAGTTTCCAATTTGATCAATCAATCAAATTGTCACGCCTTTTACCCACAGGTATAGGCAGAGACAATGGAGCGCCACTTGCCACGACCCTAAGACAACTTCCTCGCTTCCCTCACATCCACAATTCTCTTCATACAGGTTTTAAGATTATGAAAATGAAATTGATAATGATAATGTTAGCTGTAGTTAAAACACAACTGATTATTACATATATCACAGATACATAGTTACCAGCTAGTGGTTTTGAAACGGGAGTAGGTACTTAGTTGATAATTTTACTACCACTAAACCATGGCCGCCTAAAAACCACCAACTGTCTGTCTGCCACTTTTTTTTATTTTTTTATTGTGACTCGACATATGATAGCATATGGAGTGTGGTCCATGAATAGATGTCACTGCTACTACAAATAAATAACTGTAAATAGCAGTCACATCCACTATGCCGGCCTAGTTGGAACCGCCAACTTACAAGCTGATCCCGAAACACGATCATATCACTTGACGGTCTGTATACTTGTAAGTGGTGGTACTACCCCGGATCGACAGACTGGGTACCACTGCCTACTACTCTTTAAAGTAGTTCTTGGTTGACAGTTTTACTACTACTAAACCACGGCCGCCTAAATACCACCAATTGTCTATCTACTACTTCCTAATAGAACAATAACTATAGCAGAAGGTTCATTTAAAATGTACTCAAAGAGATAAATATCGCATAGATTAAATATCTAATAAATCATTACATCGTTATAGATGCCCCATGGGGACGCCGCAGGGTGCGGGATTAGAAATAGGGTTGACCACAACTCTGATGTCTAAATCAAAACACAATATGAGGGACATATTTCATACCATACGAATATCAATCAAATTGTCACGCCTTTTCCCACAGGGATAAGCAGAGACAATGGAGCGCCACTTACCACGATCCTTACATAACTCCCTTGCTTCCTTCACATCCATAATTCTCTTTTAATTTTTTTTTTTACCTCAATGAATTAAACAAATCTCCGTGACCACGATGGCTGAAAACTTCTCAAAACATAAAATAATAAAAAAAATGTAAAATTAATAACCAAAAATAAACGCGATAGCCTATCCCTGTGGGAAGAAGGCGTCACAATTTGATTGATTGAAACGCGATAGTAAGCCGCATAAATATAATTCAATAATCAATGTTCACGCAAAATCTAAGAAAATATTTTAGCGCTTCGTTTCTTTGTAATATAATCAACAAGTGTAATTCTACAAAGAATAACTGGGGTGATTTAACATCCAATGTGTTCTCCCTAATTTATAACATAGGATTCATCAAGCCGGCATAGTGACGAGGACTGAGGCAATACTAAATCGGTATTTTCTGTCTTCGGCACTATTTTCTTTGCTTATATTTTTTAATAATTTACATCACTATTTTAAACTAGTTATCATAGAAACAGGACGACTGAAGTACATAATAATTATATCATTTTATAATAATATATTTTGATTTAGGACAACAGAACCACAATAATCATTTAAGGACACTTTAGGATAAAGTTTTATTGAGATTTGGAATTAGTTTCATTATTATTAAAGCTGGTACATGAGGGTAGTTTGAAATGTGGGTACAGGACAATTAATAACATATCTATTAAAATGTCACGTCTTACTTTCCACGATCCTGACACAACTTTCTCAGCAGTAAAATTATGCTCAGTTAAAAAAGGTATTTTTATAGTGACGCGGCATCTGAACTCGACTTTTGTTATGGTAAGCAAGGCAAGGTCCACGAGTACAGCAGACTGAAAATTAGGACGACCATGGTGTAGTAGTAGTAAAATAGTCACGCAAACCGGGGTGACGGCGACCGAGGCAGCCGTGAACTTACTCGGTTTTTTCAGTCGTCGTCACTCTTTGAACCTCCTCTTGCTTATCATCAGGCGGGACGAGGTCAGATGTCGTGTCACAATAAAAAAAAAAGATGTCGTGTCACAATAAAAAAGGTCGTCATTTTATTATGAAACAAGCACTTTTAGTAGCTTAGTATAGAAATGTCAACAAAAAAAATCGGTCACTATCCAGAAGATGTTGTTCACGCTTTTCCTACTATCCAAGGTTTTATTATAAACAATGGCATGGTCTGGTGAAGCATTCTATTTTAAGGTTGAACAAAACATCAGAAACTGTATCAATTAACATTTAAGATCAATTGATACAATAATAAGTTCTCCATTCCAATCATTTATCATATTAATTTGTTTTGATTGTAACTGCGCTTCGTGTTGGAATAACTAAAGTTCGCGTGACAGAGTATGAACTGTAAGCACAAGTAAGTTCATACTTGTTTACACGAATGTATTACTTGAATAGTTTTTTTATTATTGTGACTCGACATATGACAGCACCCCGCCTGATATTAAGCTAGAGTGCGGTCCATTAATAGACGCCACTGATATAGCAGTCACATTCGCTATGCCGGTCTAGTTAGAGCCGGCAACTTACAAGCTGATCCCGAAACGCGACAATCACTTCACAGTTTGTATACTTGTAAGTGGTGGTACTACCCCGGATCGGCAGACTGGGTACCACTACCTACCAAAAAGACCTACGAATAGACATCTGACTTCAACTTTATATTACCAGTGGGATAAGCAGAGACAAAAGAGTGCTACTTCTCTGCTACTGACACAATCGATCGATCGAATTGTCACGCCTTTTCCGGAATAGGCAGAGACAATGGAGCGCCACTTGTTACGATCTTCAGACAACTCCCTCGATTCCTTCACATACACAATTATTTTCATACAAGCTCTTCGGTTATGGGTACTAGGCAACCCAGCTTTCTTGAGGACGTCTCCAATTTGGTCGGAGAACTTCTTCCTCTTCCTCTGCCGCAATTAACGCATCCATCCACATCAAATTTATAAATTTATTTTACTCATCCTGACACAACTCTTTTCTTCCAAGAAGCATTATGCTTTTCATTGTTTAAAACCTGCTTCTTTTTTAGAATTTTTAAAAATGTTGATGACAAGGCAGGCCCAGGAGGGTGTTTTCCGACCAAATCAGAGACATCCTCAAGAAAGCTCGGTTACCTAGTGCCCATAACCGCAGAGCCTGTATGAAGAGAATTGTGGATGTGAAGGAAGCAAGAGAGTTGTGTAAGAATCGTGGCAAGTGGCGCTCCATTGTCTCTGTCTATCCCTGTGGGAAAAAGGCGTGACAATTTGATTGATTGATTGATGTTGATCAATTTTCCTGAGGCTTTGATGAGGGACCGGCATTGCGGATGCGACTAGTGCCTCCTTATGGATTGCAGTTAACATTATAGCCCGTGCTCTATAGTATTCCACCATAACCTTCAATACGGTCAAGGATATTACTTTTATTCAGAACAATAACACACTTATTGTTACAATATTTACAAGCTGTAATCAGCTTTATTCTTATAAGCATAGGTATTATATTAGTTCGATATTATTTCAAACTGTTTAGTGAATTTTGTGTGCACGTTACCATTTCTATTGTTATTATAATTTCTTTTCTTTATATTAAAGTTTTTGTATATGGAGCTATGTCATAGATTTTATTTTGCGTAAGATATGTTTTCTATCAATGATATTAAGTAAAACGTAGGTAGATACGTTACCTACACGAGTTTTACAGCCGGTTGTACCAAAAAAGTTTCAATTTACGAATTTAGTTTTACTTTATACTTATTCTATTACGTTTACTATAACGAAATAGTAAATGGGGTTGGTAGTAATTTAATATCAAAACTACCATTTATATATGTTTTTATCATTAGAAATAACAAAAGCCATACATAGAAACCCAAAATGAATGATGTCCTTTAGCTCTGTATAAAATATCCGTTAAACGTAAATGTAAAATGTGAAGTTAAAAAGTGGTGCAACCCATATTTCATTTTTCTTTTACTTATACGATACTTTTTACAAATTCGTAAATTATATTTTTTGGTCTCTGCTTATCCCCGTGGGAAAAGGCGTGACAACTGATTTGATTGATTGATAATTTTTGGTACAACTGTTAGTGTTCGCAAATGGCACGAGTTTGAACGATTAACCATGACTAGGCATACATACAAGTGTAAGTAGGACGGAATGATAGTTATTGAGAGCAAAAAAGAGACAAATATATGTTGCTCTGCATCGCGACACTGAGTTCAGGTTTGCTTATTAGCATAGATTTAACTGCCTCTTTTGCAGCGCGTATAACATATCTATGTCTATATATTCTCTTAAAATATCATTGATTCCTAAAACATTTTTATTGTAACTCGACATCGTTTCCACGCTATATTTTAAGAATGAAAGCTACTACCACAGAAAATGTCTGGAGGAGCTCTACCTCGCGTTTTTACACCCGTGATACCTCGCACTTTAAAGCATCCACTTTCTGTCGCGGAATCGGCAGTCGAAATAAAAGGTTCGGTGTGTAGTTATTTTGTAGAACAATCGACAAGTGGCATGTTCCACGTCCTCTATTTTGTCACATGTCTCACAACTGGGTGACCGTACTTTACCCTTTAAAGTTAGTATTAATTATATTTTGCAAATGGATGAGCATTTATAAAGCATCTAAACTTACTTTAATCATTATGATTTCTTATCTTAAAAGAAATGCCGCCTCTTAATAGATTTTATATTGCATAATTTTATTAGATTATTAAATTATTAATATTAAACAAATATAGTCATTTATAATGGCGGCCTAATTCAAAGAGTGGTAGGCAGTGGTACCCAGTCTGCCGATCCGGGGTAGTACCACCACTTACAAGTATACAGACCGTGAAGTGATTTGGTCACGTTTCGGGATCAGCTTGTAAGTTGCCGGTTCCATCTAGGCCGGCATAGTGGATGTGATTGCTACTCACAGTTATTGAATTGTAGTAGCAGTGACATTCATTCGCTAAACCGTTCGTTCACGCCTGTCGTCTCTTGTCTCTGTTATTTCGTAGCTAGTAGAAATTAAGCTCTGTTAAAGATCGATGATATATTTTTAAAAGATACACAGTTCCATACAAAATAATTGTCATAAAAGAGTCCACGCGACAGATTTCACTCACACTGTGTCACTAAACTGTGTAAGTGAATTGAATGTAAATTGTAAACTGAACCTTACCACGTTGTTTTAAAGTATAAACTTGTCATTATTGTTATGTCACATACATCATTTCGGACTGAGCACAAATGCAAGTCCAAGCACAAATGAAATCAAGGTAAAATTATCCAAAATATTTTCCAATAACTATTAATTAAATAACGGTGGTTAAAATAGTGTGAATTAAATGTGAGTTTGGGTCTATCGGCTCACATTTCGGGGCGAGTTTCGCAAACTATAAATGGAATACTCACCCCAGAGTGTCAAATCTGCTTTAAAGGATATGAATAGTGGGACCAATTAAAACTTCAAGCGGCTCTTGATCAAAAGGACGTATATGCAAAATTTTAATTAGTTTTGTTTTGGTTTTGTGTACTTTATTCTCTTTTTTTATGGAACCCAATATCCGCCATGGTTATATAAGAAAATGTCTAATGGCACTAAGCTCGATTCAAGTGCACAATTATTTTATAGATAAATGCGATAGATGTGGTTTGAAAGAGGATGTAGTGACAAGGCTTGACAAAGAAATGCTTCGATGGTTTGGGCACATGGAAAGGATGAGTGAAAGTAGATTGACGAAAGGAATTTATAAATCTGATGTGGATGGATGCGTTGAACAATGCAGGCCCAGGGATCGGAGATATTCTCAAGGTGCTTGCTTCCAAGGTTAAATTCAACTGCTAATTCGAAAATAAAATAAAAACAGGTACTTAGTAAATCAGTCAATCAAATTTTCACGCCTTTTTCCCACAGGGATAGGCAGAGACAATGGAGCGCCACTTGCCACGATCCTGACACAACTCCCTCGCTTCCCTTACGTATAGATGGACACGTTGAATGAGTCAGACTCAGGATGGTATTATATGAGGATTTGGTATTCAACCAAATGTAGAAAAATAACTCATCCTCAAGAAAGCCAGGTTGTATGAATCGTAGAGCTTGTATGAAGAGAATTGTGGATGTGGGTAAAGCAAGGGAGTTGTGTCAGGATTGTTACAAGTGGCGCCCTATTGTCTCTGCTTACTTATAAATTAAAATTAAAATAAATTAGGACTTATCCACTTTCCCTAATAAATGTATGAGGGTCATAAATTTTACATGATTTTGTCAATATGTAGCATGAAGTTATTAAAATTCCTATTGACACTGGCACGTGGGAAGCGGAAGCGGTATGTGTTATCCCACTTTTATTATTATTAATATCCATGGAGAAAATAGGAATAAAAATATCTTACTAAGAATGTACCGCATTCTAATTTAACATCAGGCAGGGTAATGACATATGTCAAGGGTTGCTTCATTTCCTTTTATTTTATTTCTATTTTCTTACTTTTTCATCTTCTATGTCATTTAGTACGCCGTACGATTATTGTATTGAACAAAAAAGATTCCTATTTGGTCTAAACTACTCTTATTCCTGGTTCCTATAATAAACTATCCGTCATTGGTACTAATAACCAATCGTTGTTCATTTTACTATTTACTGACGATTGAAAAAAAAAACAGTAATTATTTTTGATACTTTATGCTAGTAGTTGTCGGTAACTTGACTTACGAGGGGTATTTTATAAGAACGGTTTTGACCTACGGCCAGTAGATAATTCAACTGTTCGTATCAAACACTATCTGTTTGATGGATATAGGAACCGGGCGTTAGCTTATAAAACTGGATATTTCCTAAAATATCCATAAATGGGGATAGTATAACGCGCGATTCAGAACAATTCCCCTTAACAAATTAATTTTATGGCTTCGTTGCAATATTGATTCTGGGGAGAAGTTACGATTAATTTAAGTTGAGATTCCTTGTTAGAGATCGAATCCAATTTTATTGTATACCTATTGAATCTTTGTTATTGTGACACGATATATGACAGCACCCCGCTTGATGTTATGCTGGAGTGCGGTTCATGATGGATGCGACTGCTACTACAATTCAATAACTGTAAGTAGCAGTCACATCCACTATGCCGACCCAGTTGGAACGAGCAAGTTGATCCCAAAACGCGACTTCTCGGCCTGTATACTTTTAAGTGGTCGTACTACCTCGAATCGGCAGCTGGGCATCACTGCCTACCACTCTTTGATAACCAGACCCCAAGCAAATATCCACCTCTTTTTTTAATAACAAATATTTGCAAAATTTAATATAATTAATAAATATTACAAAGAAAAGCTATGAATCAAATATTTGCTCCGACCGGGAATCGAACCCGGGACTTAATGCGCAACAAAACAATCGCCTTCTTCACGCATCGCTTGAAGGTTCAAGGTCATAGGATGAAGAGAACACATGGGCTGCAAAGCATTCCACATGTCGATTGATCTATAAAGAAAAGACGCACCGAACTTCTTTAGTTCGACTGCCGACTCGGTCGCTAGAATGTGGATGCCTTCACCGACCTGTGCGGGATTTACGGGTGTGAAAGGACGAGAGAAACAAGGTTAATGAGCTCTTCGGAACATTCTCCGTGGTATAGGCGATAGAGGACGCACAGAGCCGCCATGTCTGCTCAGTTGCAGGGGCTCCAGAGTTCGCTTACTCTTTCCTTTTGTTTTTATCTATGGTTCTAATAGTAGCAGGAGCCTTGTATCTCAATAAAAAAAAAAAAAAAAAATAAAAAAAAACTCATTAAAGCAAGTACTTTAACGAAGATATTGTAATGTAGTTTAATACTTAGCAAAACTTTACTATTAATTATGCGGGCACAAAGCCTGCCTGCCTTAGATAGGAGGCAAACTTTGAAATACATCTTATGCTATTTAAATTCCTAAATTATTTAGACACGTGCACGTTAATCTGTACCCAGGATTAAGTGGACTGGATGTGCGCGTTCTCGACGATCGCGTCGTTTCTTTGTAGAACAATCGACAAGTGGAATGCTTTGCCTGCCTATGTGTTTTCTCCATCCTATAACCTTGGACCTTTAAGCGTAAAAAGCACCTCTGGTCGGCATAGTGACGGCAAATGGTCACTGACTATCACTAGTCGAGCCACAATCGACAAGTGGAATGCTTTGCCAGCCCATGTGTTCTCTCCATCTTATAACCTTGGATCCTTCAAGCGATGCGTGAAGAAGCACCTTTAGCCGGCATAGTGACGGCGACTTGGACCTCCCCTTGCTTATCAACTGGCGGGTCGAGGTCAGATGTCGTGTCACAATAAAAAAAAAACTTGATTTCACTTACTAACCGAGGGCATACGGCTACAAATATATTTATAAGTAGATATAGTAAAATCAAATATAATCAAATTCAATTAATTTGTCACCATTTAAATGTAATTTTGCTATGATCGTATTTAGTAGATAATCAATTTGTTCATCTACAATTTTGGCAATTAATTTACGACTGTATATTCAACTACAATAAGTTGTAATTTAAATAGCAAATTTGGGATAAACGTATAACTACAATAGTTGATGCTGATTAAGCAATTAGTTCGGTAAACTAATTTGTAGCTTATACCTTTAAAGTTAAGGTTGTGTTTTGAATGTTAAGTGTTGTGGTTAGAATTCTTTGATGTACGAGGCCTTGTTAACAAGATTGACTTAGGATATTTTGATAGAGCCAACCAATAAATGGATTCCGTGGGATTATGTAAGCAATATTAATATGTTTAAAGCTAATTGCGTATAAACTAATCATATAATAATTGTTTTTGGTATCAAAGAGGGGTAGGCAGTGGTACCCAGTCTGCCGATCCGGGGTAGTACCACCACTTACAAGTATACAGACCGTGAAGTGATTTGATCACGTTTCAGGATCAGCTTGTAAGTTGCCGGTTCCATCTAGGCCGGCATAGTGGATGTGATTGCTACTCACAGTTATTGAATTGTAGTAGCAATGACATTCATTCATGGAACACACTTCGGCTTAACATCAAGCGGGGTGCTGTCATATGTCGAGTTACAATAAAAAAAACATATACAGTGTCTCTGCCTATCCCTGTGGGAAAAAGGCGTGACAATATGATTGATTGATTGATATACAGTGTAAACTCCATATAAAGTCATTTGATTTTAGAATAAGAATAGGACGGGCTGTTGACTAACTTCACTTGACTGATTCAAAGGTGTCTTTTTCTTGACGGGTCCGCAAAGAAAAAGACACCATACTAAAGTGAAGTTGGTTGGAGAGTTATACGTCACAAAATGGCGCCGATTCCGTCCTGTTCTTATTTTAATCGCATTATACCGACAAATTAACTTGACTGTGGTAGGAATACAATAGAAGTGGCAAAACGGAAGCAGAAACAAAAACAGTTTTCAAAATAAATTTTTAGCGGAAACGGACCAGAAACGAATACGGAAGCGGAAGTGTAAGAAAAGTTCGATTTCCGGTCAGAGCAAATATTTGTTTCATAGCTTTTACTTTGTAATATTTAATTAGGAAAAATTTATATGACAAATATTTGTTCATAAAAATATTTGTTCATTAAAGATTATTATTAAAAAGTGGTAGGCAGTGTAAGCCAGTCTACCGATCCGGGGTAGTAGCATCACTTACAAGTATACAGACCGTAAAGTAACTCAGTCGCGTTTCGAGTTTAGCTTGTAAATTGCCGGTTTTAACTAGGCAGGTATAGTGGATGTGACTACTTTTTTTTTATTTTTTTTATTGTGACACGACATCTGACTTCGATTATTGGATTGTAGTTGCAGTCACCTCCATACATGGACCGCACTCCAGCTTAACATCAGGCGGGGTCTTATCAATTGCCTAATAAGAAATCGAAAAACATATAAAAAGTAAAAATATAAAAAATAAAATAAAAATATTACGCGGTGTTATATCTTAAGAGAATTTCTGTAAATAGCTTTAAATAACAATACATATTCAAACAAAACAATATCGACCTTATTGCTGGGGTAATTAGGTAAAAAATCCTTTAACAAATTTATGAGCATTTTTCACAATTTGTAAGCGACCGTGCGAACAAGAGAAATCACTTGCAAAAGGGCCTGGCTATCTGATGTGTTCTAATAACAAATTATGCAATTTTAGACTTTATCTACTTCAGAATAAAGCTTCTTATTGTGTGTTATGTTTATAAACTATTTATGTAGTTATAGTATTTCGTGGACAAACCCATTTGTTTTAGTTTTGTAGTAAAATGTTCTGGAATGTTCTACCATAATGGAGAGCGACGTTCATAAATGTTCTGGAATGTTCTACCATAATGGAGAGCGACGTTCATAAATGTTCTGGAATGTTCTACCATAATGGAGAGCGACGTTCATTGGTACACTTACCTGTGAAATAAACAAAAAAATATGTTTAATACTGATATTAATGAGCAGCCAAATAATGTCCCAAAAGTCACGGATGGCTGTTCATAATGCGGTGCTTGTTCCTACATTAATGTATGGAAGTGAAGGGTGGGTATGGCAGAAGAAGCATGAGAGTAGAATTAACGCTGTAGAAATGCGGTCGTTAAGGAGTGTATGTGGAGTGACGATAGCTGATAGAATAAGGAATAGCACACTGCGTGATAGATGTGGTTTAAAAGAAGATGTAGTGACAAGGATTGACAAAGGAATGCTTCGATGGTTTGGGCACATGGAAAGGATGAGTGAAAGTAGATTGACGAAAGGAATTTATAAATCTGATGTGGATGGATGCGTTAAACAAGGCAGGCCTAGGAGAGTGTTTTCCGACCAAATCGGAGACATCCTTAAGAAAGCTAGGTTGCCTAGTGCCCATAACCATAGGGCCTGTATGAGGAGAATTGTGGATGTGAAGGAAGCAAGGGAGTTGTGTAAGGATCGTGGTAGGTGGCGCTCCATTGTCTCTGCCTATCCCTGTGGGAAAGGGGCGTGACAATTTGATTGATTGATTGATACTGATATGTATGAAGTTTTAGTTTTTTATATAAGAAATATATTAATGTCAAAATTGTCAGTTTAAATAAATATCTCGAATGGAAAACTTGTATTATTTCATACCTCCAGCAGTAATTTTACAAGGAACCGGTAAGATTTATTAAAACCAAATTTTGTTGAAAATGTAGAACTTGTGCGGGAAGGGCAACAATAAAGCGAAAGGGGTAGAGTCAGGGTGTTTAAAGAAGGAGATGATGTATAGGTTAGAGATTTTAGTTCAAGGGAACCTTACGTTAAGAGAACAGTTATTGAAGTTGCGAGTTCGCAGAATTACAAGGTTAGGGTGATTGATGGGAGGATATTATTTAGGCACATAGACCAAATACCATAAATAATTTATTTATTTAGTTAAAACTTTCTTAGACTATACACAAAAGGCGGAATTACTGTTACTAAGCATTATCTTTTAGCCGGTGCCGACCTTTCAAAGTTAACACATACCAATTAATTAAACAATGGAGCGCCACTTGCCACGTTCCTGACACAACTCCCTCGGTACCTTCACATTCACAATTCTCTTCAAACAGGCTCTGTGGTTATGGGCACTAGGCAACCCAGCTTTCTTGAGGATGTCTCCGATTTCGTCGGAAAACACCCTCCTGGGCTTGCCTTGTTTAACGTATCCATCCACATCAGATTTATAAATTCCTTTCGTCAATCTACTATTGCTCAAACCATCGAAGCGTTCGATATTACGAATATTGCAAATACAAGTATTTTAATAAACATTCCTTTTATCCTAAAACCACATCATTAAACCAAAAAAGGGATGAAATCCAAAAGAAATATTTGTGTAAATAATACAGAAAAAACATATATTTAAGAGATAATAGAAAAAACAATATGTAAGAAGAGTTCGCGTGACGAAGTATGAACAGTAAGCACAATTATGTTCATACTTGCCCATAAATTACTTTCGGATAGTCCAAAAATACATCACAAGATTGCATTAAACTTAGGCAAGGCAAGGCTAGGGCAAAAAGTGTAATTTATTGGCACATTACAATTAAAATTTAAACACCAATTTTTAGAAATTAAATCAGTTATTTCGCATATAATAGGCCTTCCGGTTCTTGCGCAGTGTCAAACTCTAAATTGATTTCGGAAATGCATATGACAAGAAGAGAAGCTGTGATAAAAAAAAATATTATTATTTATAAATTGTCGTCCTAATTTAACGTAGTTCTTTTAAGAGCGTCGTCTTTTCATCCCTGTAAGTCAGGGGTTCCCAAACTTATTTTGTCTACTACCCACTTTGAGAATAAATTATTTTTAGCGCCCCCATTTTTTCACCTACTTAAAAACCACTATAACTTCAAATTAAATTAATTTTTGTGAGCTATATTAGCGGGGATTAAACATTCACTCTATACGAGACTTTTACTATAACCCGCAAGAGTTAACTAGTTAAAGAGTGGTAGGCAGTGGTACCCAATCTGCCGATCCGGGGTAGTACCACCACTTACAAGTATACAGACCGTGAAGTGATTTGGTCACGTTTCGGGATCAGCTTGTAAGTTGCCGGTTCCACCTAGGCCGGCATAGTGGATGTGATTGCTACTCACAGTTATTGAATTGTAGTAGCAGTGACATTCATTCATGGACCACACTTTGGCTTAACATCAAGCGGGGTGCTGTCTTATGTCGAGTCACAATAAAAAAATAAAAAAAGTTAACTTGAGACCTGAGCGCAGTAGGTAGTACACAGCAGGTGCCAATGAGAATGAAATTTATTGAAACGCAACTTTATAGTATTTAGACAGAGTATCTTTTATTCAAAATAAAACAAACAAAAACAATTCTAATATAAAAATTAGTTGATGTTCATAAGTTGTAGTCAAGAGCTCAGTCGGTGTCTAAGAGTCCTTCTAGAAGAAATTACAAATCGCCCCCCAAGCCTCTATACAACGCCCCCTTTTTTTCTGGATCTCTTACTGCCCCCCTTTAGGCTTGCAGCGCCCACATGGAAAAGTAGGCTCGTCACTCTCAGATGCGATAGAGACGACGCCAATATGCATTACAAACACCCGGGAACTATAATCAGCTTTTCGGTACTAAGGTTTTTTTAATTTTTATTATTGTGACTCGACATCTGACCCGAGCAAAATCCGAGTCTTCACGGCAGCCCCAGTTGCCGCCACTATGCCGGCCAAAGGTGCTTCTTCACACATCGCTTTAAAGATCCAAGGCTATAGGTGAACAGTATTAGTGCTCTTAAGAGATCTACTCTAAGGAAAAACCCTTAAATCATTTATTTTCATAACCTTTTAATGGAAACCAAATATGCCTTTATTGTCAATATTTCACAAAATATACAAAAATTAACTGTCAAGGAAATGTAGCTTTTATACTGAAAGCAACAAGGCCGTATATTGAACTTTGAGTACTCGTATAGGTAAATAAGCGGGTTGGATATTATATAAAGGAGCATTTTTATAAGTAATACCTATTGAATAAAAATGACTTGCATTTTGACCTAAATATTTTTTAGTATTTTTTTTATTGACACAATACTTGTTTGATGTTATGCAAGGGTAGGACCAAGAGCGCTGACGACTAATTTTCCAGTTGCCTCAGTCGTAGTCACTATTCTGGACCCTTTTTATCGAGTTTTTAAATGGCGGCTTTAAAGCTGCGCAGTCACCTACTTACTTTTCGTTTTACACATGTGTATAAAATTTTAAATATTTTTAGTTATGTACACTACTGCAGATAGGCAGATTGCCTCCACCGCGGTTGTCCAGGGCTCTTCTAATCTGTCGATCTTTATACTGAGAGCTTTTTTTTCCTGCCGGGAAGTTGTGTAATAAAGAACCCTTTATTTTCTCTGAGCATACATAAAGCGACTATTGGTTATTAACTTTAAAATTTACGGAAACTATTTATATAACACGGTTTCCCTTCTCACATTGCTGTTTAATTGTGGCTCGACATATTATGACAGCGTTCTTCCTGATGCTAAATTAAAGTGCAGTCTATGAATGGCGGCGACTGCCAGAACAGTTAAATAACTATGCCGCCATTGTTGGACACGGCAACTTTCAAGCGTAGTGTGTCTGCCTACACATCTACTTTATCTAACATACATTTAAAATGTATACTTAACAAGCCTTTAAACAAAATTTATAAATCATTTGTAAATAGATGCGTTTACTAAGGCAGACCCAGAAGAGGGTTCACCGATCTAATCCGAGACATCCTCAAGAAAGCTGGGTGGACTAGTGCCCATAACCGTAGAGCTTGTATGAAAAGAATTGTGAATGTGAGGGAAGCGAGGTTCGTGGCAAGTGGCGCTCCTGTGGGAAAAAGGCATTACAATTTGATTGATTGATTGATTAAATAAAATGTATTTTTATCCATCTATGCTCGTAAAATAAAGAAATATATATATTTCTATCGATATAATATATATTCATATAAGAAAATTTTGAACGTCGTCGCTTGTGTAGAGTTTCCGGAATCGATCCTTTGACTTTGACATTATCTTTGACATATAAAGAGTATCAATTTCAAAGAGATTTTGAATCACAAACCAAATTTCATGACTTTAAGAAGGGAAAATTTGATAATTTTAGTTGCGCATCAGTTACTAAACAAGAAATTGTAGAATTTTATTAGATTTTGAGCGTGATTAATGAATTAAACAAACTTTATTTAATTTTGATCATATAAAAATAATAATTTTACATGATTTTACAAAGCTCTCGAAACATCGGAATAAATAATTGTAAAATCATTACCCAAAAATATCCGCGATAGCAAGCCGCATATTTTTTAATTCATCAAGAAATTGTAATTTATAGTTTTATTATTAATTTTAATAAATGCCTAGCTAAGTTTCTAGGTTGTTTTTCAGTCATCAGTGCTTTTTTCCTATTATGAGTCAAGGTCGGATGTCAAGTCACAATGAAAATAAGAATTTATAGATGGCTGTATTCACGAATAAATAAATAAAAACTAATTGTCGCGCCCTTTTTAACACAGGGATAGGCAGAGACCATGGAGCGCCATAACACCCTCGCTTCCTTCACATCCCTCTACGGTTATGGGTACTAGGCAACCCAAACCATCGAAGCACGACAGACGTGGACGAACGGTTTAGCGATTGGTTTGTTGCGCGTTGGTTTCATAGCTTTTATTTGTAATATTTATTAACATTAAATTTTACAAATTTTTGTTAATAAAAAAAAGAGATGGATATTTGCTTCGGGTCTGGTTATCAAAGAGTGGTAGGCTGTGGTACCCAGTCTGCTCATCCGGGGTAGTACCACCACTTACAAGTATACAGACCGTGAAGTGATTTGGTCACGTTTCGGGATCAGCTTGTAAGTTGCCGGTTCCATCTAGGCCGGCATACTCACAGTTATTGAATTGTAGTAGCAGTGACATTCATTCATGGACCACACTTCGGCCTAACATCAAGCGGGGTGCTTTCATATGTCGAGTCACAATAAAAAAAATAAAAAAAACCTTCGTCAATACTTTACATTTATATAAATATAACGAAAGACAATTAAAATAACTTAAACAACAGTTAAGATCATCCATTAAAAAGGGGTATCAGTGCAATTCATTTATAAAACAAAGGAAGAAAATTCAACCTAATATCTACGCCATTACGAAATTAAGAAGAAAAAAACCGCGCGAAACTTTATTTTCCTTGTTCTTTATTTAAATAGATGTGAGCACATTTTTTGTCATTTCGCTGGAGGCGTCCAACAAGAAAAGGCGCTCGAAGCGGCCCCTTTCCTAGATTTACTGACTTATAAGGCTACCAACTGTAATTTAATATTTTTTTTATTTTTTTTATTGTGACTAGACATATGATAGCACCCCGCTTGATGTTAGGCTGGAGTGTGGTCCATGAATGGATGTCACTGCTACTACAATTTAATAACTGTCAATCACATCCACTATGCCGGCCTAGTTAGAACCGGCAACTTACAAGGTGATCGCGAAACGCAATTAAATCACTTCACGGTCAGTATACTTGTAAGTGGTGGTACCACCCCGGATCGGCAGAATGGGTTCCACTGCCTACCACTCTTTATTATATTTATCTTTAAGATTTTTTATTAAGCCTTGATATCTCACCTCAATTTGCCTGATGGTAAGTAAGCAGACGAAGGTCCTGATTGCCGACAACCGAATTAACCGATTTAACTTACGATTGATGAAATAACCATAGAGCTTGTATGAAGAGAATTGTGAATGTGAAGGAAGCAAGGGAGTTGTGTCAGGATCGTGGCAAGTGGCGCTCCATTGTCTCTGCCTATCCCTGTGGGAGAAAAGCGTGACAATTTAATTGATTGATTGATATTTGAACAAATACAACAAAATCTACCAAAAAGAAAACAATGATCAAGAATTTTATAAACATAACCATAAACTAATGTTAGAATATTTCTCACTAATACGGCGTTAACACGGAGCGAATTTAATTGATCAACTGCGAATCTAAATCATTCGCGATTTGAACCGATTGAACAGACTTTCAATCAAGTTGAAGCAATAAATATCGATTCAAGAAAAGTTAAAGAACTTTCAACTTTTATTGATTCAATTAATAGTTGAAAGCTAATCGACTCGTCGTTCAACTCGAATTTAATAATCAGTCAGTCAATCAACGCGATTGAGTATATATTGTATATCTCTGTCACCGGGCTTTTGTTTGTTTGTAAAAAAAGAAAATTATGGCGTCCTCATACACAAGAAAAATGCTAAAATGGACAGATAATGGAAACACGTGTAATATTGAGTTAATTATTATTCAACCGTAAAAACGCTAAAGTCCATGAACGCTTTCAATTTTTTGTTGAACGATAAATATTCAAAAACTTAATTCGCTTCGTAAGAACGCCGTATTAGACATAATGTTGATAGAAAAAAAAAACAATAACGTAATGATCAATAATCACATAATGTAAGTACATATAGGTAGCAATCACATCCACTATGCCGGCCTACAAAATTTATTTTATAAAATTTTGTATTATATTTATGGCAGCTCTAATAGAAGTAGGTCTTAGGCAGAAATTTACACGTCCTTAAAGAATATACAAAGGGTTTTGAACCTTAATCCAATAAATATAACGGTTACTATAACATATACATATTGTTACTATAAACAAAAATGTATTAGCGTAATAAGATTTGATTTTGTTAGACAGGACAATTTCAATCTACTTGTATCATTTTATATTTGTTTTCTTATTGTCTTTTTTATATTTTTTATTGTGACTCGATACTAATGATAAGCTGGAGTGGGGTCTAAGTATGAAGGTGACTGCTACTAAATAACTGTAAGTAGTTCACTGTGTAGGCCTAGTTGAAACCGGCAACTTACAAGCTGAACTAAGTCACTTCACGGTCCGTGTACTTGTAGGTGGTGGTACTACCCCGGATAGGCAGACTGGGCACCGTTGCCTACTACTCTTCGACAACCAGACCCGGAACAATAATTAATCTTACAATTAAATATTACAAATAAAAGCTAATAAACATATATTTGAGCCGACCGGGAATTAAACCCGGGACACCCGCGTAACGGGGTGGTTACGCGGGTGTCCCGGGGCATAGCACCCACTATGCCACGTCTCCCATCTTTATATAAGCTCTACTATTATGGACACTAGGCAACCTAGGTTTTTTTGCGGATGTCTATCAATGTTTTTGACGACAGGCGTGAACGAATGGTTTAGCGAATGGTTTGTTGCGCGTATAGTCCCGGGTTCGATTCCCGGTCGAAGCAAATATTTGTTTCATAGCTTTTATTTGTGATATTTAATAATATTAAATATTGCAAATATTTGTTAATAAAAAAAGAGATGGATATTTACTTCGGGTCTGGTTATCAAAGAGTGGTAGGCAGTGGTACCCAGTCTGCCGATCCGGGGTAGTACCAAGTGTACAGACCGTGAAGTGATTTGGTCACGTTTCGGGATCAGCTCGTAAGTTGTCGGTTCCATCTAGGCCGGCATAGTGGATGTGATGCTACTCACAGTTATTGAATTGTAGTAGCAGTGGCATTCATTCATGGACCACACTTCGGCTTAACATCAAGCGGGGTGCTGTCAAATGTCGAGTCACAATAAAAATAAAAAATAAAAATCTATATTATAATTATTATATACAAATATATTTTTTTATTGTGACACGACATCTGACCTCGACCTGCCTGATGATAAGCAAGAGGAGGTCCAAGAGTGACGACGTCTAAGAAAACCGAGTTTGTTCACAACTGCCTCAGCCGCCGTCACTTTGCCGTCCAAATATCAACCATAGTCTTGATACACACTGTACACACTGTATTGGTACTGTACACACGTGGTACTGTCCCGGAAAAACTGAAGATTCGGAAAGATATTCGAATAAATATGTTGTTTGGCTTTGTAGTAGAAGCATCGTTTGGACTGGAATTGCTAAAAGAGACGGACATGTTTCTGTACAATAATATTAAGATAAAATAGTAAGTATATATCTCAATTTAACACAATTGTTTCTCTAAGTAAAGGAGCCGAATTCACAAAACATATTTTATACACCTTTTACGTATGGCCCCATTATCTTACTAGATAAACATAAAATTGAAACGACTATAAAGTTAGGTGGTTCCGTATATTTATTGGTTGTAACTTTGAATGAAAATAAATATAACAACTAAAAATGTCATCAATATCTATTACGGCAAAAAGTTTCAATACACTAGATGACAAAGCACCTGTCTTGCATTTTGGACGTCATATTAAGTATTTAAAGCCAAAACAAACCAATTATTTGTAGTAGTGCGCCTAAGAGCGCGTTTTTATTATTAAGTAATGTTACGAAAACACGTTATGTCCTTAGATTTTAATTGGAAGCAAACGGATAACTGGAAACTCTTAATGACAAAGCACGAAATTCGGTACTTATGAATTAACTATTTGATAAAAATTGCAGAATACACTACTGCAAACGCAAAGACGTCTCCAAGCTAAAACTAAAGATAATGATAGGAGATCGTAACATCTTTATCTACCGCCACGACATAATGAAAACACACTACTACAAACGCAAAAACGTTTCCAAGCTAATTTGACTGTAGTCTTTTAACTACACACCTACAATAAATTACTTTATCGATAGTAATTATAATATAATAAGGTTTCGTGACTTAATTAAATTACGGAACTCTAAAAATGAAATTGGTTTCACAGAAGCCGTACTAAATTAAAAAAATAAATGGGAATAAGAAGGAATGGTGTAATACAACATGAGACATAGCTTTAAGGAAAAAAATTAACCATAAACCAAATATCGGGTCCGCCAAATAATTTTTTTTTTGAATTTGCTATAAAAAAAACTACTGAATATTTTTTCAAATTTCTTTTTTTATTTGAAAGTACAATCCTTCCGGTTAATGATGGAAAATAATTTCATTCAAATGGCTGCCTCGGTTGGCCATGCAGTAGCCTACACGATCGGTCCAATTTTTAAGTACATACATTATGGATTGTGTGCTTCACGAATATTGTCCTTTAAACCATAGATTGTCTCTGGCTTGTCGGCGTAACACTTATCTTTGACGGCACCCCGCAAATAATAGTCCAACGGTGTCAAATCGCAGCTCCGAGGTGGCCAAACGACATCAGCTCTGCGGCAGATAATGCGATTTTCAAAAACACGGCGCAAAACATCAAGTGTAGCGTCGGCTGTGTGGCACGTAGCGCCGTCCTGTTGAAACCAAATGTTGCCAATATCCTCCTCTTCAATTTCTGTGAACGAAAATTCGTTCAACTGCCATTGACCGTAACGGGCACTCCTTGGTCATTGACGAATAGCCGAGCAGCCATTTGAATAAAATTATTTTCCATCATTAACCGGAACGATTGTACTTTCAAATAAAAAAAGAAATTTGAAAAATATTAAGTAGTTTTTTTTATAGCATTTTCAAAAAAAAAGTTATTTGTCGGACCCGATATTTATTTCATTTAAATAACCAAACACCAAATTGTGAATTTTTTATTGTAGTTCGATATGAGTAGGCCTGTTCCCGACTAATGTTAAGCTAGAGTGTGGTCCATGAATAGATGCAACTGGTACAACTATAGATAAATACTGCACTATTGGGAACCGGCATCTTTCACGTTGATCCTGAAATGCGACTGAGTTATATTACGTTTTAATAGCAGGTTAAGAGTAGAGGTGAATAAAATAAAGCATTTCAGGTTTTTTGTATCTTTCTGTGACGATTTCAATGAATTAAGGCGGTCGTGGTGTAGTGGCAGTATAATGGCTACGTAAGCCGAGTGGCACGGGTTCGAAACCACTTACCGGTTCCAATGTATCTTTGATATATATATACTTTGCTTGTCCTGTTTCTATGATACAAGAACTTTATTAGCTTAGTATAGAAATGTATAATTAAAAAAAATCCACGAATGAAGAATTTACAGTTATTAGGACAATATTTTATAAGCCGTTTTTTTTTATAAATAAATAGATATAGTGATGTAACCGAAGGCAGATATCGACAAAATAATAGTAAACTAAAAGAAAAGTAAACTTCACTTTTTACCCAAAACTTCAAACTACTCGTATATCTATTATATAAAAACACAACTTACTTAAATAAAACCTTATGTGCTACGAAATAGAGTTGGAAATTGTTTAAAGAATAATGAAAGGCCTAGTCACGCGTTGTCTTCGAGCAATTTCTTATTGGAAAAAGTTCTTTTGTGTAAAAACTTAGCACCCAACAGTGTCAAACAATATTTACACCCTTAGAGCAATAAAACACTTTTTTTTATATTTTTTATTGTGACTCGACATGTGACAGCACCCCGCTTCATGTTAGCTGGAGTGTGGTCCATAAATGGATGTCACTACTACTACAATTCAATTACTGGGGGGTGCTGTCATATTTCGAGTCACAAAAAAATAATCTAAATGGAAAACTGAAAGAGTCGTTCAGGCGCATAAATACATTAATTACTTAGCAAGTAAATGGGGATAGTTGTGAGCGCTTTCAGGATCTTTCAGGACAACATCAAAGGATTTATTTACACGTAGCTTGATAAGTATTTCGAGTGAAATCTGATTAAATTTTGATTAGGAGATTTACAAGTTGTATTTGTAGGGCTAAAGCCTGCTCAACACTTTGATGTGACCTTTCGCAATTTGAATATTTATAGCTTAAATAATATTTTACTCAATAATTTATTGGGTTTATTTATAGCTGTAACAGTATGTAGCGTTGTACGTCAGATAGTTTTGTTTTATTGTGACTCGACATATGACAGCACCCCGCTTGATGTTAAGCTGGAGTGTGGTCCATGAATAGATGTCACTGCTACAATTCAATAACTGTAAGTAGCAATCAATTTATAATAAGGGATTATGCCAGCCTAGTTGGAACCGGCAACTTACAAGCTGATCCCGAAACGCGACCAAATAACTTCACGGTCTGTATACTTGTAGCGGTAATTAAAATACTTTGATTTGTATGTTGAACGTATATTGACTCTTAAACTGTGTTTAGCACTGGCTAGTGTGTCCACCAATTTATAGGCTCACATCCACATCCACTATGCCGGCCTAGTTGGAACCGGCAACTTACAGGCTGATCCCAAAATGCAACCAAATTACTTGACGATCTGTATACTTGTAAGTGGTGGTACTACCCCGGATTGGCAGACTATGTACTACTGCCTATCACTCTTTAATAACCAGACCTGAAGAAAATATCCGCCTCTTTCAAATAAAAGCTATAAAACAAATAATTTATTTGCTCCCACCGGGAATCGAAGACGGGATTTTACGCGCAACAAATCAATCGCTAGCCGTTCGACCACGCCTGTTGTCAAAATGTTACATAACCAACGGCTAATTATTGTATTATAGAAGTTAATTTATTAACTGAAAACTTTTGTTTTCATAACCTAATTTACAATATTATATTATCGTTTTTCATTTTCAGGAGTGACATTACTGTAAACTTATATATTGAACTTTTCATCAGGCCCTTAAGCAAGTTAACAAAGGCTTTGAAATAAAGTTTGGTTGAATTTTGTAATATTTCAACTTGGCTCACTTCGGCTGTAATAATCCAAAATACATTATTTATTGTGTTTCCACTTTTGATCTTGACTTAACCGATAATTGCAAGAACACTAACTTAAAAATGACGTAGTTCGCTGTGCGCACCGTCACTGTGCAGGTACTTCTTAAGGCTTATTATTATAAATCTTTGTAATATCAATCAATTGATCAATCAAATTGTCACAAGGGAGCGCCACTTACCACGATCCTGACACAACTTCTCTCGCGTCCCTCACATTAATAATGTATCCCCTTCTTGTATTAACCAATTCTTAACCAATGAAACAGTCTGGATATTACAAATATCTGTTAAATTAGGTAAATATTTGTTCCAGGTTTTCAAGAGTGTCAGGCAGACAGTTGGTGGGTAATACAGACTTTCAAGTGTACAGACCACAAAGTGTCCTAGTCGCGTTTTGGGATCCGCTTGTAAGCTGCCGGTTTTAACTAGGATTTCAAAGAAGTTGCGACCGTTACTTGTAGTTAGTATACAGAACGTAAAGTTTAGACACATTTCGGGCTTAGCTTGTAAGTGGAATGGAACCGGCATCCAATTAGGTCGGCATAGTGGATGTGACTGCTACTTACAGATATTAAATTGTAGTAGCAGTGACATCCATTCATGGACCACACTCCAGCTTAACACAACATCAAGCTGGGTGCTGTCATATGTTGAGTCACAATAAGTAATTAAAAAAAATGAACATACTACCTGTAATGAATTAAACAAATTTTATGCGGCTTACTATCGCGTTTATTTTGGTTTTGATTTTACATTTTTATATTATTCCGACGTTTCGAGAGCTTTGCAGCCATCGTGGTCACGGAGAGACTTACTGTGTTTTGTTGTCCAGCAGCACACTTGAAATTACACTTTTAAGATTGATTCCAGTTCGTGAACAAAGTTTTAGCTGATAGTAGGCTTGTGACGGATTTCTTCAGTGACATTCTATTAATTAAATTGTCACAGGGATAGGTACTATTTTACAAGTTTTTTTGTCTTTTTTTTTATTGAGGTTTGACATACTTCAGCACTCTACCTAATGTTAAACTAGAGCAGCGATAGCTACTACAGCTCAAATAAGTACAAATAGCAATTGCATCCACTATCATAAACAGGAGCTCACGGCATTTCATCATCATCAGCCAGAAGGCGTCCACTGCTGAACATAGGCCTCCCCTATAGAACTCCATTTCTAACAACAAGATGCCAGTTGCATCCACGGGTGGTCGCGACTTTCACTATGTCGTCAGTCCACCTAGTGGGAGGCCTACCTACGCTGCGTCTGCCGGTTCGTGGTCTCCACTCTAAAACCTTTCTTCCCCATCGGTTGTCGGTTTTTCGAGCGATGTGGCCTGCCCATTGCCACTTCAGCTTACAAATCCTACGAGATATGTAATAACTCTGTTTTTTTGGCGAATATCCTCGTTCGGGATTCTGTCGCGCAGAGATACTCCAAATAGCTCTAGTTCATATTAAATAATTTGGCACAAAATATAATTGTGTATGTTTATGTATGTTTATTTTTACCTACATATATGTATATTTATACTTGTATGTAGTTTATGTAATTGTAGTTTGTAGTACATTTGCACCCTGCCCATAATTTCTCATCATCCCAAAGGTTAGTTGTTAGAGATTGCCTAATAGGCATTAAACTAGCCTATGTACCTATTTTTTAAAATTATTTTGTTGCAGTACTTAAAGGATTCAAATAAATAAATATGCCTGTCTAGTTAGAACCGACAACTTTTAAACTGATCACGAAACAGGACGAGTCGTTTTATGGTCTATACCAGTGTTTCCCAACCTTTTTAAGGCCATGCCCCCCCTTACATTTTTATAATTGTCATGCCCCCCATACATAATTTTTACCTTTACCAGCATTTAAAAGAATTTGCCTTTTTTTTAAATTTGTCACTCATATCTAGCAATGCATTTAAATAGCTATGATAAGGGTTAAAGTCGTGTCGGGTCCAATTTTAAATTACCCCCTTAACTATCAAATTGCCCCCCTGTGGGGCGTGGGCCCCACGTTGGGAAACACTGGTCTATACACTTGTAAGTAGTGGCCTCTATTCATGGACCGTACTCCAGCTTACCTACCACCAGGCAGAATATTATAATATAAAACAGAATTCTCCCAAGAGAACGAACTATAAGTACAAAACTAAATAGCTTCGTACGTATGTATATGATGAGGTGTTGAACAAAGTAAGTAAACAGTATGTTTGGAATAGCCCGGGGACATAGAAGCTATTAGTTTTAAACTAAAGCACATTATTCTGAAACAAATTATGACTATACATACGTGTATTATGTATACATGTGTATAATGTTTATTTAGAATTAACAATATATAATAATATAACGATATCATACGCCAGTCTCTTGCCAACGTGCCAACGGTCAACGTGCCAAGTCTACTTGAGCCGACTGGTATTGCAAGAGATGATGGTAAGAGACCGGATGGTATGAGTTTGATTCCATGGAAGATGAGCCGGGTGCTGGTATGGGATGCAATCTGTTTGGACACGCTGGCCCCTTCCCATCTACATGGAACCAACAACAGAGCTGGTGCGGCTTGTGAAGCGGCTGAAAAAGCTAAAGCGTGCAAATACAGGGGTCTAGGCTCCAAGTATGATTTTGTGCCATTCGGGTCCTATCAATTGAAGGATCCAAGGTTATAGGATGTATTAACAGTATTTATTTTATTTATTTAAGATTAATAGGACAACTTACGGCTAGAAAACTATTATAACCGTTTAGTATAACCGTTTAGCAAATAACAGCCTGATATTAATATATGGACAGCGCTCATTTATCGGGTCAAGAAATTCCCACGGTAGTTTTTTTTATACGAGTACATAATCGTATGGCCCAATAAATCATTTATTGTGGAGTTTTATTGAAAAATGCTCCCTATATACGCAAACAAAGGCAGGACATGTCATTCACAGTGAGCTGGCTATTGGCATATTTATGTGAACATTTTGTGAAAGAAGAAATTAGGCCGTATACAGATCGTATTAGGTGATTAGGTCGCGTTTCGGGATCAGCATGTAAGTTGCCGGTTTCAACTAGGCCGACATGATGGATGTGATTGTTACTTACAGTTATTGAATTGTAGTAGTAGTGACATCCATTCGTGGACCACACTCCAGTTTAACATCAAGCGAGGTGCTCTCATATGTCACAATGAAAAAAAAAGGTTTTTTATTTAGAAATTATTAGGATTTTCAAATAAAAGGATTTTTTTGCAATAATCCGACAGTGTTTTTTTAGACTCTTTATCGGATATCGACTTAGCTAATAAGCAAGAGTGGCAACAACTGAAAAATAAACAATTTAGTTTACGGTTACTTCAGTCGCCGTCACTATGCCAGCAAAAGGTGCTTTTCACGCTTCGTTTAATTCCTAGCTTATAGGATGGCGAAGATACATATCCTTGTAAAGCATTCTACTTGTCGATTGTACTACAAAAAATCGACGGCCCAAAACCTTTAAATCGACTGCCGAATCTGTCAATAGAAAGCGGATTGTTTCCCCTGACCTGTGCGGGTATCACAGGATTCAAAAATCGGCCAAGTGCGAGTCGGACTCGCCCATTAAGGGTTCCGTAGCAGCAAGTAACATAATATTAAGACTTTGATCGATGTTTTATTAATAGTGTATTTTTTTAATTAATAATTATTGATGGGTAAACATTATAATTAGGTACTTAAATGATAGGATTTAGATCTAACTACGAGCTCGTATATGCGAGCCCATATAGGGTTGTGATAGCTAAACAAGCTAATATATATTTCAGTTTGACAAGATAAAGTTTTAGTCTAATATGAGTAGGTACAGTATTCCCAAATTAATAATGCGCATGCAGGTCTTCGTAATTGTGGTATTCCCGGAAACACCCGAATCATTGAATCGTAAGAGCCCTAAACAATGCACTTGCATTTTGCACCTTGTTCGAAAGAAATAGGAGTCAATATCATGTGTACACAATCGAAAACATTCTTCCGACGACGCTCGAAAGACCGTTGTCGAAAAGTGACGAAGATTTCTATGCACATTATCATGACATTATCACTTTGGGAGACCTGTATGTATTTTATGTATTTAGATGTGAGGAAATGAACAGAACATCTTAAAACTTATTAGGTTGACGTTTTATAGTAAGTATTTACCTATTTCTAAGCAGTAATTGAGTTTAAAAGAATAATTTCGATGTAAGTAATCAAAATAATTTTTATTCAACTAAAACATTATGAAATCGTCAACGTACTATACTTAGCATTCGCAAATGTATCGAAAAATTAGCTCCGTGCGCATGATGCTTCATCAACGTCGGCCCTCGCTCTATGTGGTCTCTACCTGCCCGCTTGGGTTAGAACAGTCGGCAACCTGCCCCCCGCGCGCTTCGCACCCCTATTTGTGAAGCCACGCCCCCGCGAATTATAATAATTATTTACTTAGGCACCTATTATAGATTCATCATTAGAAAATAATAGCTCACGGTTAAGGCATAAGGTTTATGTTTATGAAATTAAATGATTTATTATTATTTTAATATTTGAGTTGATTGAATGAAAGGTATATTGCGGTTTACGATTTATGACGTATTAAAAAAAAACTACTTACTCGATCTTGTTCAAACCAATTTTCGGAGGAAGTTTACATGGTAATGTACATCATATATTTTTTTTAGATTTATCATTCTCTTATTTTAGAAGTTACAGGGGGGGGGACCAACTTTTTACCACTTTGGAAGTGTTTCTCGCGCAAACTATTCAGTTTAGATTAAAATGATATTAGAAACGTCAATATCATTTTTTAAGACCTATCGATAGATACCACACACGCATGCGTTAGATGAAAAAAAAAATTTAGAGATTTAGTTCTAAGTATGGGGACCCCCAAAATTTATTGTTTTTTTTATATTTTTGTGTGAAAATCCTAATGCGGTTTATAGGATACATCTATTTACCAAGTTTCAATAGTATAGCTCTTATAGTTTCGGAAAAAAGTGGCTGTGACATACGGACGGACAGACAGACAGACAGACAGACAGACAGACAGACAGACAGACAGACAGACATGACGAATCTATAAGGGTTCCGTTTTTTACTACGGAACCCTAAAAACGAGGTAAGAATAAGGTAGGTTTGAGTACAGTAATACTTTATTTTAATACAGTTTTACTAACTGCAAATAAAACTACTTTTTGAACAAAGGAAATAATAAATCGTTTAACTGATTTCTTTCCTTTGAAGACCGCACACAACTTGACAGATTTCCAGATATCCTTACTCGTGTTATCTCTTTTCCTCTCTTAATTACACGTACGAGTGAAAGGGATAAATAACATTAAGATTGTGTATCTTTAGGCGTGGGTGATGTCCCCTTAGTAAAAGTAATGTGATATCCGTGTGTGGCAAAACGTCTGAAGTGAACTAATTAGTGTTGTTAGTTAAGTAGGAATATATATCGATACTTTATCGATATCGATAAAACTATTATTACTAAATAAAGCTTTTAAAACCTCCTTTAAAGTATTTTTAACTAATAAATTATACTCAATAATTTTATATTGGAGTAGCGTTTTTTTTAATGTAACGACATAAAAAAGCGCTTTGCTTGATGTTAAGATAGAGTGCGGTTCATGAAATGCGGCGACTGCTACTAAAGTTTATTTAATTTAATAGCAGTGGCATTCACTTTGCCGCTCTAGTTAGAACCAGTAACTTTCAAGATAATCTCCAGATACGACTATGATACAATTTAAAATATACTCAGTATTTTCTTAAATTTTGCGCAAACATTGATTAATGAATTAAATAAATTTCAGTCAATTAAGAAAAAATCAGCCTCTCATGACGACGATCACTGCAAAGCTCTCGAAATGTCGGAATAACAATAAAAAAATGTAAAATAAAAAACCAAAATAAACGTGATAGTAAGCCGCATAATATTATTAAAATCATAAAATATTAATAAACTCATCTAAGAGATTTTTGCGAAATATTATTGCATTTATTTTAATTTATATTAAATTAGTGTTTTAAAAGCTTTACAGCTACTTTGATTGCGAGGTCTGAAAAAGTAATCAATATAAACGCTAAGAGTAAGCAGCAAACTTACTTTTTTTTCATAAACAATTTAGCGCAAAACTGCAGCCTAATTATCTTTATTACTAACCAAATATTGTCCCAATTTTGGTTGGCATAAAATTTTATAATTATTATATCCAACAAGTAGGCCACGTTAATTAAATTTTACTAAAATGATTTTAATTAAATTTTATAATTAAATCGGCTATAATTTTTTATTAACATTTACGGTTTATCGCTCATACTACGAAGAATATTCCGAGGAACTTTTTTACCTATGTTTATTTATTTAAGGCTGACTTACTGCTAGTATAATTATATGAACAGAATAACTTAGCCTAATATAATGCCATTTAACCACACAACTTTCAGGCACCTTTGGTTTACCTTTTATACCTCGTCTTTTAGTCTAAACTAAATAGCGCCTAATCGTTTAAAAACTAATCGTTTCGGCACGACCTTTCTTTATCATACAATCAGCAAGTGGAATGATTTACCTGCCCGTGTGTTCTCTCTATCATATAACCTTGAAACATCCCTGAGTCTCTTTATGCATTATGGCGACGAAAAACAGTGAATTTGCGGCGCGGTCGCAAGTGACCAATCAACGTAGTTCACCTTCTTTGATTGGTTACGAAAATGTCAAACATCTGTGCAAGTTTGTTATTTCGCTGTCGAGTATTAAGAGAACCGAGACGCTGGTCTGTACACTTAAAAGTGGTTGTACTTCGCTATTGACCACCAAATTTCTATCTACGATAAATGATATATATATATATATTTTATTTACATTTCTATACTAAGCTACTAAAGTGCTTGTATCATAGAAACAGGACAACCAAAAGACATATATCAAAGATACCGGTGCGTGATCTCGAACTCGTGCTCTCCGGATTGTGTAACCATTGCACTGCCACTATACCACGGTTGCCTTATTTATATTATTTACTAGCTGTGCCCGCGGTTTCACCCGCGTAAAGTTTGGTTTATAACACAGTCATAAAAAAGGAGGAGGTTTTCAATTCGACTTTTTTGTATTTATAACTCGATATAAAATGACAGACGGAAATAAAAATAAATATATATTCCAAACAGTTAAAACTATAGTCAATTGGAAACTATAGTAAAAAATATTTCATTTTAATTAAAAGTAACCGATGTTACTTCTTAAAAAACGTAATAAACAAACCCACATTCACATTTATAACAATAGTAGCATATGCATATAGTAAAAGAAGGAAATAATAATAAAAAAAAAATCAAATAGCTGAATTTATAGTCTATGGAAAGTATAGTGTATAGTATCCATAGTACAGTTGATTGGATTAGATGTTGACGTGACAGTCGGTAATACAGTGCGATGGTATTATAGTACTCAGGGTTTGAACCAACGCCTAGCATCTATTTTTATAATAAGAAAAAAATTGACAAAACTTTTTTATTTTCGTAAAAAAAATGTATACTATGTTATTTCTGATACCTCCAAGAATATGTGTACAAAGTTTCATGATGATCGGTTGAGCAGTTTTTGCGTGAAAGCGTAACAAACAAACGGACATTCACATTTAAAATAATAGTAGGATAATATAATATAATAATTTGTTTTCGATTCTCAACAGCTTGATATATTTTCCTTAGTTTATACAAAATAAATTTCTGAACGAACGCTTTTTGTATGGAAAAATTATTTTCTTTTATATTATTTATTATAAAAGAATTTTTCTAAAATAAAAGTAGCCTAAGTTACTCCTTATTACATCAGCTACCTGTCAATAAAAGTCCCGTCAAAATCGGTCCAGCCATTCCAGAGATTAGCCGGAACAAACAGACAGACAGACAGACAGACAAAAATTGTAAAAAATGTCATTTTGGTGTATGTACCGTATATATATTCATTATTAAAAAACGGTTATTTCAATATTACAAACAGACACTCCAATTTTATTATATGTATAGATAACTTTTTATCGATAACTAAGACATCCCAAAATTTTTAGTTTTGATCCCGTTAATTCAATCCATATTTTACGACATCTCAATTGACTTTTCGGTGTGCCTCCTCAAACGGACCGTGGGCGTCTACATGTGTTACTACTAAAATAATAAAATACATTCAAAATTTGTTTAAGTATTTTTGTATTTGTAAATAGTGAAGTTATGAGTGGTTGGTAGGCAGACAGTTGCCCAATACCTACAGATAGTGAAGTGACTTATGCCCGGATCCTATAATACTATCTGTCAACTATCCGTCATCGGTAACAGTAACCATTCGTTGTTAACTTCACAATTCACTGACGTTTAAAAAATATATATTTTTTTGCCCTTTTTCATACTTTATGCTAGTAGTTATTGCTAACTTGACTTACGAAGGGTATTTTATAAGAACGGTTTTGACCTACGGCAGACCATGAAGTGACTTAGTCGCTTGTGAGTTGCTGGTTCCGACCGGACACAACTACTACTGAAAATTCCTTTTTTTGAGATTCCACAACTGAGACTTTGTTGTTGGTATGCTCGAAAGCGCCGGCGACTGTAATACCGACTCTGTCGCCGCCACCAGGAAAGTCAGTCATATTTGTCATGTTACAAAAATTTACCAACTAATTTATTTTATATAATTTTACTTGTTGCTAATAAAAAACGTTATTACCTATATAATAACATTTTCGTTTGAAATGTCCAAATTAATTTCATTTTATGGAAGTAATATATAAAAATAAAAAGCCTCTTTTTTCAGGGCATGATTTTCGTAGTAAAAATATCTTAATTGAGTCCCTGAATAAAATATTAATAATTTTTCATTAAGTATAAAGTATCCAATTTGATTCTCTGCGTAACCTGCCCTGTTTCTTGAAATAGAATATAATCATGATCAATCAATCAATCAATCAAATTGTCACATACACACGGACAGAAAAAAATTAAAGATATATTTTATGATCAAGATGTCGATAAGCTTGTATGAAGAGAATTGTTAGCGAGGGAGTTGTGTCAAGATCGTGGCAAGTGTAGGTCCATAGTCTGTCTATCCGTGTGGAAAAAAGGCGTGACAATTTGATTCATTGATTGATATTCTAAAGAACTACTAACTCGAGAAATATAAATCATAGTAAAGTATACTATAGTAGACTATGATATTTTAGAAAGAAAAGACATAGATATGTTATACGCGCCCCGAAAGAGGCACGTTAAAACTATGCTAATGCTCTTTTTCGCTCTTAATAACTATCATTACGTCCTACTTCTACTTGTATGTATATGTAGTCATGGTTAATCGTTCGAACTCGTCCCATTTGCAAACACTAAAACTCGTGTAGGTGACGTATCTACCTCATTTTACTTAATATCATTGATAGTAGATATATTTCTCATTTTTTACAATTTTTTATTATTCCGACGTTTCGAGAGCTTTGCAGCCATCGTGATCACGGAGAAACAGGCTGCAAAGCTCTCGAAACGTCGGAATAATAAAAAAATGTAAAATCGAAACCAAAATAAACGCGATAGTAAGCCGCATAAAAATTGTTTAATTTCAATTTTATTTTCAATGTTCGCGCAAAATCTAAGAAAATACTATTATATTTCTCATAGTTTGTTTTCGGATGACTGGAAGCTAATTTGTTCAAATGTCTATATCTATATGTAAAAGATATCCCTAGTAACAATAAGTTACTAAGAACAATGGAGGAAACTAAGACGTGCCTATACTTTCGTATCAGTGCTTAAAGATCACAAGTTTTTGGCTTAAGAAAACTTTTGGCTAAAGTTCCATGTACAAAGACAGTCATTGTGTACGCCTGTTTTAGTTTCACTAAACTCTCGTCGAAGTTTTCGCGGAAAAACTCCCCTTACGATAACGAATATTTCAGCCTACCTACGAGTCTATTCATAAATCGTGCAAAGCTACAAGCCAGCATGTTATACCGAACAGACAACACATTTCGTACTCTTTCAATGTACTTGTATAATGGACGCACCAATCATTCCTATAGTGACCGGACCTACACTATTCATTTTAAGGCATTTTTTTTATTATTTACTTTTCTATACTAAGTTACTAAAGTGTTTGTATCATAGAAACAGGACAACCAAAGTTCATATATCAAAGATACATTGGTACCGGTGGGTGGACTCGAACTCGTGCTCTTCAGTTTGCGCAACCATTGCACTGCCACTACACCATGGTCGCCTTATTTATTATGTTTTATTAGTTTTATTTGTGTACATACCTTAATCTTAATATTTTTATCATTTATAAAACTAATATAACAAGTATACAGACCGTGAAGTGTTTTGGTCACGTTTCGGGATCAGCTTGTAAGTTGCCGGTTCCATCTACGCCGGCATAGTGGATGTGATTGCTACTCACAGTTATTGAATTGTAGCAGTGACATTCATTCATGGACCATTTATCAATGTACCTATCTTTGATATGTGTACTACTTTGGTCATTCTGTCTCTAAAATACTTATACGCCTTACGAGCACCCACTATACGACTTTATCAGGCTGCAAAATACTAATACACTTTGGTAGCTTAAATATAAATAAAATTAAAAATAGTCCCAGGTTCGATTGTCCAAATTAATTTCATTTAAAGTGATATATAAAAATAAATGGTCTCTTTTCCCTGAAGATGATTTTCGTAGCGAAAATATTGAGTCGCCGAATAAAATAATAATTATATATTTCTCTTTAAGAATAAAATATCCAATTTAATTCCCATAACGAAGTATCAGTTGTATTTGACGATAGGCGTGGTGCATTGGTTAGTACTCGCGTAAAGTCTCTGGTTCGATTCCCAGTCGCGGCAAAGATTTACTTCACACCTTTCATTAGTAATATTTATTGATTAGATTAAATATTACAAAAATATTGTTAATAAAAATAGAAGCGGATATTTGCTCCTGGTCTGGTTGTAAAAAGAGTGGTAGGCAGTGATGCCCAGTCTGCCGATCCACTACTTACAAGTGTACGAACCGTGAAGTGATTTAGTCGCGTTTCCTAGTTGGCGGGACCAACTAGGTCAGCATCGTGGATGCGACTGCTACTCGAAGTTATTTAACGGTAGTAGCATTCTCTTGTAGCGTATTAGGTTATAGCAAACAATGACACAAAATTACTAAAACCTCACTAGTCGTAAACAGTGTACACCGCGCTATTTCAAAATTAGCACCCATTATACGAATTTATCAGGCTGCAAAATAAGCGCATAAGAGAGAATTATCAATGACAGTAGAACCCTAATGGAGGATCATTAGAGCTCATTTGTAGGATTTATCCTACCTACGCCTGATTGGTAGGCAAATTGGTAAGAGTAGTAGGCAGATAGTTTGTGGTCATATGCTCAACCTACCCGGTTAGTACTACCACTTACAAATGTACAGACCGAAAAGTGATTTAGTCGTGTTTCGAGATCAGGTCGAGGTCAAATATCGCGTCTCAATTTAAAAAATGGTAGTAATGTTTTTCTGATATAAGTACATTCAGTAGTTTGTATACTTATATATTATAAAATAGATATAAGTAAGTATAACCAGAAAAAGCCAGGAAACAAATTAAGGAAACAAAATCCGTAACGGAACGATTGCAAAAACAAATTAAAAAACAAACTAAAAAGAACGAAATTAAATATTTTAAAACGTTTTCCTTTCTAACTGAAAGAATGTTAGCAACTCAATACAGTTCATGAAAGTATGTTACTCGTTCCTCAAGATCATTCGGTCCATAGGACGAATCCAATTCGTAAAACTTTTTTCGGACAAATAAACACCTTTTCAAAATAATGTGTATCCTCACTAAAAATTATTATCGGAAAATAATCCGCTTTTGATTTATAACGGTGTATTATTTGTGTATTAATTTACCTAGTTTTTTAAGGTAACTATACACCTAGCCTATTTTTTTCCGAAGTTAAGAGGTGCTTTTTCACCTCTTTGATCTCAGATCCAAGGTCATAGGACGGAGAGAACATATATTTAAATACTGACCTATAATTTAGTATTTATATCTTTATAAATTAACTACTTATGTTCTAATATTTAGTATAATTTTAGAAAGGCATGTTAAAGATAGATCGACAAAAGAGTTTTATAAATCAGAGTTAAGTGAAAAGATAAAACAAGAACATTATTTTTATTATATCCTCATCGGTGACATTTAAACAACCAGGGGTCCGCAGTGTTTGAAGACGTGAGTGCAGTCCAAATATAAAGAAACACGAAAAAGAAGCAAGAGAGTTGTGTCAGTGTCGTGTATTGAGGTGTAACAAATTAATTAATTGTAATTTCTGAAGTATTTTATGTCTATATTATATAATAGAATAGAAAGAAAATAAAGTTAAAATCATTAGTTATAGATCGGAAAGGCTTGTTTAAAAGTAATAAAACTAATAAATAAACTTTAACATAAATAAAACATAATATTACTCATTTAAAAGGTCCAAAATGTAGGTCGAAGCAGTACAATTTCCGACGGTCGACGGAAAGATGGGGCCGAACGGAAATTAGGTGTCGGAGTGAATTTAAGTGAAATTGCAAAATAGGGCAAATGTCTACCCAATTTAGGACTTTGTGTTACATTTCATTAAAGACTTCTTGATGTTTATGTCTTATGAGGTTACTAAGGCAAATAAAAGACATCATTCATTTTGGGCTTTTATTTACTACTTTTGTAATGTCCAATGATGAAAAAATATATAAATGGTAGTTTCGATACTTGTGTTGATAAAATTAATAACAATTTTGCTTTTAACTGCTGTGTAATTGAGTTATTTGGAAAACAAGATATGGAATTTAGTCTGTCAATCACAAAGACATGGCATATTAACAGTTCTACTTTGAACTGTCATAATTATAGTTTGATAATTTTGCACACCTATGCAAAATAAAGGATATATTCCAATTACATTGTAATCTTCGTACATCAAACTATTTAAAATACATTAGTATTTTTTGTTGGACACGAAATGCCTAATGGTAAGCAAATGAAGGTACAGGAGCGCTGACGACTGAAAATATTGTTTCATTACACGGTTGCCTCAATCGCCGTCACTATGCCGGCCAAAGTGCAAAAATAATAAACTGCAATTCAGTAAATGTTCTAAAATGAAACCTGAGCACATCAATAAAAAAACTTGTGCTGTCTCAACGTCATAAATTTAAATAATATTTATAACCCATATTAGCAATTTCCTCTTTCAAAATTACTCACACTTCCAACTAAATTATACTTGCAGTAATAACCCTGTCAGATTTGTTCAAATCAAAATATAAATTTATGTCTGATAAGAAAAGATTGCCCATAACCATAGAGCTTGTATGAAGAGAATTGTAGATGTGAGGAATGCGAGGGAGTTATGTCAGGATCGTGGCAAGTGGCGCTCCATTGTCTCTGCCTATCCCTGTGGGAAAATAGATATGACAATTTGATTGAATGATAAGAAATGATACGTCACGTTTAAAAATATCATTTAAATGCGATGCCCCGCGTGTCATCCGCTTTAAGAACTGTATCTTGAATCTTTTAAGCAAAGCATGAAAAAGCCGCATTGCAGCGCCGAGTTATAGGTGATGCAAAGGTCACGCGAACTCTGGAGCCCCTGCAACTGCGCAGAGACATGGCGGCGGCTCTCTGCGTCCTCTATCGCCTATACTTCCGTGGTTTCGTTCCGAAGTGCTCTTTAACCATGTTCCTACCTCGTCCTTTCACACCCGTTATACGTCGGGGAAAGCATTCGCATTCTATCGACCGAATCGACAGTCGAACTAAAAACTTTTTTAATAGAAATAATACTTTATTTTATAATTACTTATTCAATGATCCTTATTGTCACACTTTTTTCCCACAGGGATAGGCAGAGACAATGAAGCGCCACTTGCCACGATCCTGACACAACTGCCTCGCTTTCCTCATATCTACAATTATCTTTATACAAGCTCTACGGTTAAGTGCACTAGGCAACCCAGCGTTTTTGAGGATGTCTCCGATTTGATTGAGAACACCCTGAAAACAATGAGTCACGATCACGGACAATGGCGATCATTTACCCCTGCCGTCCCCGTGGAATAAAAGGCTAACATTTTAAGTTAAATTAATTAAATCATTAGTTAAAGTTAAAAAATACAAATGATGATTAAATATGGAGGCTCACTTGAAATTCAACGCATACCTTTGGAGGAATAAAGAATATTTTATTTTAGTTTTAGGCATTATCGTAGAGCTTGCATGAAAAGAATTGTGGGGAAAGCGAGGGAGTTGTGTCGGGATTTTGGCAAGTGGCGCTCCATTGTCTCTGCCTATCCCTGTGGGAATAAGGCGTGACAATTAAATTAATCGTTTAATGGTAGGTACAAAGATTATGTATACATACATAAGAGAAAAACTGATTATTTAACCATTAAGCGTGCGATGTATTTGAGCCGGGCAACGCCGGGTTACGCAGCTAGTTTATATTTCATCTGTATTTTAAATGTACTAAAGCCCTTTAAAGTGTACTCTTAAAACTCACTTTTTAGCTATAATAATTTCGTCTCAAGATTTACGATCGCACGTAGACGCTTTACTTTCAGAAATAGGGTTGTTCCACGTTCACACATCGAGTTTCACCTTTAGTGAGAATTTTTACATAGTATATCTCCTTTTTTCCGTTAGTAGAATATGTTGTTTTTAAACACGTTTTAATTAGCATGACTTGTATGTATGTAACTATGTAACGGAATCTTTTAAATAAATTTTCACTCACTGCTAGATGTCTGAATAATATGAAAATTTGTATTAAAAACTGATGACAATACAATACAATACAATAATTTCTAAAATATTTTTTTGCACGGCATATTGACGTCGTTTTAGGTTACCGTGGGCCGACTTAGTTTAGTCATGCCGACATTTTGGACCTTCTCTTGCTTACCATCAAGGTTAAGTTTAGATGTCGACTCACAATAAAATTCACATTGTCATATAGGCGTGTTTTTTAGTTATTTTTTATCTGAAGTTTTATTTAAATTAGTTTTTATTTTTAATCTACCCTTTTTCTTAACATTATGTACAAAGGCAGACTTAATACCGCTAGACATTCTCTATCAATTAACTTTAGACATTAACAGATAGAAAAAATATAGTACAAGGTGCAAGATTTATAAGAATAAATTATTGCTAATTTATTTCATTTAGAATAGAGCATAGTGGAAGCCTTTGGAAGAAAGTGGAATCAATACCACACAAGACCTTGGGTCCATCTCATCTTTTTACTGTCTAGATTCTATGAACCGCATCGTCAGTCGAACAATGTATGGATGGGGAACGAGTTAAATGGATTTGGGGGCTGAGGTGCAGTGGGGCGTCAAACAACCCCTACCCGTATCATAGTGGCCGCTTTTAGTGATACTCATAGCTCGGCGATTCCATTTAATATCGATAAAAACGTGTCCATATTTTCTTTGTTTGATTATTGAAAAATTAGTTAGTTAATTGAATAAAAGAGAGTAGTCATCCGTAGTCAGGCTAAAATAATTATAAGAAACGTGATTAAAATGTGTAAAAAAGAAAAAAAAATGCAGTCACTATTCTCAAAATTAAATTAATATATATAATTCATTTAAAATTGTTGCTGTCTAATGTTTATACTTCAATTTAATACACATTTATAATTTTTAATAACTAAATCTATTTGCGTTTTAAGGAAAGTATGTGTTTATTGTTATCGACATTTTGCATGTTACTTCACTATTCATAAAAGATACGTGACTATGACGTCACAACTGCATTCCTAGCGTGATTATTTAGCTCGTTCCCTTACTATACAAGTTGAATGATTTGCCAGCTCATCTTTACACTAAATCTTGGATCGGTAAACGTATTTTACTCTTCGACACTCATTCTATTAGACAAGTCGAAGTCAAAATTCGAGTCATGACAAAAAAATTAATGGGTCAACTCAATGGTAGAACGAGGAGTAACTGCATTTATAAATTATGACGTTGCATTTTACGTGTCTACTTTAGTGGTTGTAAATTAGATATACGACTTTCCGGTCAATGTGTGCGACTTTGCAATGTAACATTTGGGATAGTGAAATTTTTTTTTTTATTTTTTTATTGTGACTCGACATATGACAGCACCCCGCTTGATGTTAAGCCAAAGTGTGGTCCATGAATGAATGTCACTGCTACTACAAATCAATAACTGTGAGTAGCAATCACATCCACTATGCCGGCCTAGATGGAACCGGCAACTTACAAGCTGATCCCGAAACGTGACCAAATCACTTCACGGTCTGTATACTTGTAAGTGGTGGTACTACCCCGGATCGGCAGACTGGGTACCACTGCCTACCACTCTTTGATAACCAGACCCGAAGCAAATATCCATCTCTTTTTTTTTTATTAACAAATATTTGCAATATTTAATATTATTAAATATTACAAATAAAAGCTATGAAACAAATATTTGCTCCGACCGGGGATCGAACCCGGGACTTTACGCGCAACAAACCAGTCGCTAAACCGTTCGTCCACGCCTGTCGTCAGGGCTAAATAAACATTAAATAGTTAAAAATGGGATATTCTTTTAGAACATAAACATCTGGGAAGCTTAACGTTTGATCAATTTAATCTAATAGTACTATGATTTATAATATTTCAACTGCTTTGCCAGCTCATGTATTCTCTACATCCTATTACCTGGGATCCTTCAAGCGATGCGTAAAGAAGAACTTTTGGCCGGCATAGTGACGGCGACTGAGGCAGCCGTGAACTGACGCAGTTTTTTCAGTCGTCGTCACTCTTGGACCTCTTGTTATTTTCTGTACTAAAACTCGCGTAATAAGTCTTTACACAACCACCAGACACAAATCATTAGTTTTGTTATTTTGACACAACATCTGACCTCTACCCCTCCTGATGATAAGCAAGAGGAGGTCCAAGAGTAACGACGACTGAAAAAAACGCGTCAGTTCACGGCCTCCTCAGTCGCCGTCACTAAGCCGATCAAAGGAGCTTCTACACGCATCGCTTAAGGATCCAAGGTTATAGGATGGGGAGAACTCATTTGTTTTGCTGGGGTTACCTAGTGCCCATAACCGTTGAGCTTGTATGAAGAGAATTGTCGATGTGAGAGAAGCGAGGATCATGTTGTTTTAGGATCATGGCAAGTGTCACATGGCAAGTGGCGCTGCAATGTTTCTGCCTATACATGTGGGAAAAGAGCGTGACATTTTGATTGATTGATTGATTGAAAACACATGTTAAATAATTACATTTTAATAACATTTAAACAAATACGTTTTTAATTCGCAATACCGAGTATTATTTTAAATTAACAAAATGTACTCAGAAAAGCTCTTTGTGAAACTACCAATTTTATTTTAATAGTCACGCGACTCAATTAAAACGTACTTTGTTTTTTATTACATTCTACATTATATTTCCGATATTTAATTTCCATTTTACAATATTTTGTAATAAAGGAAAGGAAGCAAAGTGAAAAATAGACGCACATTTTTGGCCAAAAAAAATATATTTTTGAAATTATATCGAATATGCAAGACAAAGGACATTTTGTATGGAGACTTGGGCTTAATTGTATTAACAGTTGCATTTTTTTTTATTGTGACTCGACATATGACAGCACCCCGCTTGATGTTAAGCCGAAGTGTGGTCCATGAATGAATGTCACTGCTACTACAATTCAATAACTGTGAGTAGCAATTACCGTTGTACCGTTAGCAGCATCATACCATCATGCACACATATAAGTATTCATTTATGTTAATTCTTAACTCTATATTTTGCATAGAGCATGGCAATAAACTGAAACATAATCCATTGACCCATTTACTGAATGCCTCTAATAGCTCCCACTATACCTACACAAACATTTGTCATTCTATATTGAACATTACAAACGAAAAATACACTAAAATTTCACTAATATGGCTGTGGGAAGTAATCCTTTGGAATTCCGCCAGGGGGCGCTGCTGTTACCAAAAGTTTATTTGTTCTACATTCGACTCAAATTTTCGGTCCTTGGGACGAATAAATTGTAGTTCAGTAGTCTAAAAACGGTAATTAGTTTGTTGAGAATACTCGCTGACTTGCCTAAACCGATGAAATTAATAAGATTTCATAAGATAACAAATTTTATACAAAAACATGATTTAAGAGTGCGATGGTCATTTGATAGTCATATTCTGCAGATTTGTGGTATTACCACCACTTTCACCTCTCACCTTACACCTTTAGTGTAAAACCGTGAATGTAAAACCTTTATTAGTGGCCATACTCCGGCTTGATATCAGAAAGGGGGCTGTCAAATCATCATCATCATCAACCAAAAGGTGTCCACTGCTGAACATAGGCCTCCCCCTTAGAACGCCATTCCGAATGACAAGATGCCAGTTGCATCTACCGGATGCCTGTGATTTTCGCTATGTCGTCAGTCCACTTAGTGGGAGGCCTACCTACGCAGCGTCTTCCGGTTCGTGGTCTCCACTCTAGAACCTTTCTTCCCCATCGGCGAGCGATGTCAAATGGTACAAGAATAAAATTATAATATCAATTAAAAAAAATATATATTTAAAAATCTTATTAGGACCCGACATCTGACCTCGACTTTCCTGACACTGACGACTGAAAAACTACTTAGTTTACGGTTGCCTCTCTAAGCCAAAGTTGCTTTTTAACGCTTCTCTTGAAGGAACCAAGGATTTGGAAACAACACACGGGTAGTAAATCGATTGTTCTACGAAGAAATGATGCGCCGAACTTTTTAGTTTGACTGTCGATTCGGACAAATTTAATCGTAGGAACCAAGTTAAAAGGCTCCTCAGAACATTCCGTTTATTGTTTTATGAAAAAGAAAGCTAATAAAGATGTTATTGTTTATAGTTCGCTCCAACAACGAACTATAAACAAAATAGATTTAATATAAATTTTATAAACATTTGATATTTACTTATCATTCAGTAATTTCTCGAACTTTTATCTAATAACAATAAGTATTAAAAACAAACAACATTGCAGTAGATCGTAATGTAAATGTAAATTCGTCCCATGAGATGAATTATAACTAAGCTAAGAAACAACTAGAATATGAGATTTGACGTGAAATAGTTCTGCTCTGGAAATCCGTGCAAAACTTTGACGCCGGCTGTGTTCTGTCAACTTTTTCTAGATGCTTCTTGCATATAGATTTTCTATTATTTGAATTCCATTTTCAGCGTTAGAGTTTACAAAAGTTTATCGATCCGAGCGTCAGTTTGGTATGGTTTTTATGCAACGATCTTACAATACTCGTATGATAAAAGTTTTGCACACACGCAAAAATATACTTTCTGTTGGTAGTAATAAGGTTGGTTGTGAAAATTCGTATTCATACAAATACAATAATAATTCTTTATTGTACAAAAATTCACAGTACATTAGTAAGCTTTGCCCATTCTCTTACAGTTAACCATGGCTAGGTGTTAGCGGATATGGAGGTTCATATTTAAAAAGAAAATAGAATATTTAGAGTACACAAAAAAAACATATAAAGGCGACCGTGGTGTAGTGGCAGTGCAATGGCTACGTAAGCCGAGAGGCACGGGTTCGAAACCACTCACCGGTACAAATGTATCTTTATATATGTACTTTGGTTATCCTGTTTCTATGATACAACCACTTTACTAAGAATGTATAATAAAAAATATAAATCAATTAAATTGGCATGCCTTTTTCTCACAGGGATTCCCAGTTTTTTCAATGTTTCGATTCCCAGTCGCGATCGGATCAAATATTTATTTCATAGCCTTTATTTGTAAATAAAAAAAATAGGCCTTTACTTGCTCTGGGTCTAGTTAGCAAAGAGTGGTATGCAGTATGCAGTGGTGCCCAGTCCGCTGAACCGGGATGGTACTACCACTTACAAGTAAAGTGACTTAGTCTGGATGGATCCCGAAACGCGAAACAAAAGGATTAAAAACGCATACAAAATTTAATGAGGATGATTGATGGATCTAAAATTATAAAATTCATAATAATGAACAAAATATTAATAACAATACAACATAGTACCCAATAAACACCCACCGATTATAGTAACAGCTCTATTATTGAAATAGCGATATGGTAATAAAAGCTTTATTAATAAAGCGATTGAGGTTAATTTCGTGTGCTCATTACAGCCACGGTTGGGATTAAAAAGGGTATAAGTTATAACCGCATAAAAAATAATTAGCTATTATTGTTAACTAGAGTGTTGATGTTAATTTTAGCTCACGATTTAATTATAACGAGGTAATAATTTGTAGGGAGATTTTACTATAATAATTTGGCCGGCATAGTGACGGCGACTAAGGCAATCGTGATATTTTTTATTGTGACTCGACATATGACAGCACCCCGCCTGATGTTAAGCTGGATTGGATTGTAGAATAGATGTCACGGCTACTACAATTCAGTAATGACGACAGGCGTGGACGAACGGTTTAGCGACTGGTTTGTTGCGCGTAAAATCCCGGGTTCGATCCCCGGTCGGAGCAAATATTTGTTTCATAGCTTTTATTTGTAATATTTAATAGTATTAAATATTGCAAAAATTTGTTAATAAAAAAAAACAGATGGATATTTGCTTCGGGTCTGGTTTTCAAAGAGTGGTAGGCAGTGGTACCCAGTCCGCCGATCCGGGGTAGTACCACCACTTACAAGTATACAGACCGTGAAGTGATTTGGTCACGTTTCGGGATCAGCTTGTAAGTTGCCGGTTCCATCTAGGCCGGCATAGTGGATGTGATTGCTACTCACAGTTATTGAATTGTATTAGCAGTGGCATTCATTCATGGACCACACTTTGGCTTAACATCAAGCGGGGTGCTGTCATATGTCGAGTCACAATAAAAATAAAAAAAAATAAAAAAATTATAAGTAGCAGTCACATCCACTATACTGGCCTAGTTGAAACCGGCAACTTACGCGACCAAATCACTTCACGGTTTGTATACTTGTAAGTGGTGGTACTACCCCGGATCGACAGACTGGGTACCACTGCCTACCACTCTTTGATAACCAGACCCGAAGCAAATATCCGTTTCTTTTTTAAATAAAAATATTTGCAATATTTAACATAATTATTAAATATTACAAATAAAAGCTATGAAACAAATATTTGGTCCGATCGGGAATCGAACCCGGGATTTTACGCGCTACAAACCAATCGTTAACCGTTCGGCGTTCTTGGGTCAGCCTCGAATAACGCATCCATTCACATCAGATTTATAAATTTCTTTCGTCCATCTACTTTCACTCATCCTTTCTACATAAAGGAATTTAAAAAAAAGGAAATTTTTCGTTTATAAAATATCCCGCCAAATGGATTTAACATGTTTACACATTTATATTTAACACAAAGAAATAAACTTACATGATTCCTCTATTAGTATTTCCTGTTGACTCTCCACACAATTTTCTAATAGAAAACACAAAACACAAAGAACAATTTTGACACGCGAAATAGACATCGTAAACCATTCACAATACTATTCAAAACAAAATAAAATATCGATATTTTTTACACATCACTAGAACGAACAATCCTTATTGATATTTTTTAAAAGAGCACATATTTTTTTTAATGCACATCACTAGTAAACTTTTTGCTCCACTAAAAACTTATGGCGCACTTTGTCGATATCGCTTTTCAGGAATCTGCTGAACACCATTATTGAAATCTGAAACAAAACAGAAAATCTCCGTTAATTTTGTAAAAGTTTTGTACTTTTATTAATTAACTACCTACATTTAAATAGATAGTGACCTAAACTATATAATTCTAGTATTGTATCAAAGTATTGTGGTATTGTGGTGTAGTGGCAGTGCAATGGCTACGTAAGCCGAGTGGCACGGGTTCGAAGCCACTAATCGGTACCAATGTATCTTTGATATATGTACTTTGGACGTCCTGTTTCTATGATACAAGCACTTTAGTAGCTTAGTATAGAAATGTATAATAATATAGTTTGTATCAAATCGGAGAAATCCTTAAGAAGGCTGGATTGCCAAGTCCAGTGGATGGAACGACAGAGCCTGTATAAAGAGAATTGTGAATAAGAAGGAAGCAAGGGAGTTGTGTAAGGATCGTGGCAAGTGGCGCTCCATTGTCTCTACCTATCCCTGTGGGAAAAAGGCGTGACAATTGGATTTTATTTTGATTGATAAAAAATAACTTGCGAATTCTCTATTGAATGAAATAACAACACATTTTTTATATATTCTTTAGAAAACAAAAATAAACCCATCCAGATATAATATCAAGAGTGGTAGGCAGATATCTGGTAGTAATACCACCACTCCTAAGTAAACAAAACGCGAAGAGACTTAGTCGCGCCGCGATTAAACTGAAAGTTGCCGTTAGTAGCAGTTATTTGACGACAGGCGTTTAAGGTTAACGATTGGTTTGTCGCGCGTAAAATCCCAGGTTCAGAGCAAATAACTGTTTCATAGCTTTTATTTGTAATATTTAATATTCACATAGATTTAAACAAATATTTGTCAATATAAAAAAAAGGGACAATATTTGCCCTGAGTCTCGTTATTAAAGAGTGGTAGGCCGATAAACATTACAAATAAACAGACCTCGGAGTGACTAAGTCGCGTTTTGGGATCAGCTTGTCAGTTGTTGGTCCGAAGTTTACAAATATTTGTTAATAAAAAAAGAGGTGGATATTTGCTTCGGGTCTGGTTATTAAAGAGTGGTAGGCAGTGGTACTCAGTCTGCCGATTTAGGGTAGTACCACCACCACCACATACAAGTATACAGACCGTGAAGTGATTTGGTCGCGTTTCGGTATAGGTCGACTAGGTCGGTATAGGGGACGTGATTGCTACTCACAGTTATTGAAATGTACCAGTTACATCCATTCATGGACCACACTCCAGCTTAACATCAAGCGGGGTGCTGTCATATGTCGAGTCACAATTAAAATAACTGTAGTAGCCGCCTTCATCCATGCCTAACATCAGGCACTCAAACTAAAAAATATAAGTACGTCGTATTTTCTTAGATTTTGCGCGAACATTGATTAATGAATTAAACACATTTTATGCGGCTTACTATCGCGTTTATTTTGTATCACGTTAAATTGTAAAATCAAAATCAAAATAAACGCGTTAGTAAGCCGCATAAAATTTGTTTAATTCAAATAAATATAAGTATACCTACGTACAATAAATTCACATACTTTTTAGAAAACAGTCATTATTTTTCAACCGTCTCTAAATTATTATCAAAACCACATTTAAAAAAAACAACACAATATCCACCTACATAATTCCAATAGAACCTATTATCGTATTCATACACGTAAACAGATAAAGAAAACCTCCGAACGAATCAGGCTGTTGACGCGCGCACTGCCGACTTTAGACTAAACTTCAACAAACCCGTGTAGGTAAAAATTCCTATTCCATTCATGATCTTTTGTCCCTCTCATTCCTGTGAGAAAGAAAGGGATACTCTGCCACAGTAGTTTTGTATTGTTTGTCTTTTCACGCACGTGATTTGGTCAAATAATTTGAAAAAAAAAAATGCGATAGGCACAAAATACAAGTCAAGTTCGATTTATAAGGCGACCGTGGTGCAGTGGCAGTGCAATGGTTACACAAACCGGAGAGCACGAGTTCGAGACCTCCCACCGATGTATCTTTAATATATGTACTTTGGTTGTCCTGTTTCTATGATACAGTTAGTAGCTTTGTAGCTTTCTAGTTAAGTTAGTAGCTTAGTATAGAAATGTAAATTTAAAAAAAACTAGGACGAAGCAAATTTAGGCCGGCATAGTGACGGCGGCTGGGGTAGCCGGGAAATAACTCGTTTTTTTCAGTCGTCGTCACTCTTGGACCTCCTCTTGCTTATCATCAGGCGAGTCGAGGTCAGATGTCGTGTCACAATAAAAAAATAATTGTATCATACCTTTTATTGTTATTTAAAAAAGAGGCTGATTTTAGCTCCGAATCTGGTTGTTAAAGTGTGGTAGGCAGTGGTACATAGTTTGCCGATCAGAGGCAGAATAACAAATATACAGACCTTGGAGTGACTTAATCGCGTTTGGTAACAGTTTGTAAGTTGCCGGTCCAAACTAGGCCGGCATAGTGGATGTTACTGCTACTTAACGATATTTACTGTAGTAGCACTCGCCCGCATTCCATCTTAAATTCCGTGGTGATGTTTTATGTCGAGCGATATAATAAAAATTATTGATTAAAATTATTGAGAAAAAATTGTGTCAGGATCGTGGCAAGTAGCGCTCCTTTGTCTCTGCCTATTCCTGTGGGGCAAAGGCGTGAAAATTTGATTGATAGTTTCTTTGTTGTGGATTGATTGATGACCCTTTATAACGCGTGCGTTTAAAATGAGAATACAACTTAATTTTATTTGACCTTATCAGGTCAAATCGATTGCTCATATTGTAACGATATGAATCGATTCGACGAATAAAGATAAATAATAGCAGATTGTGTCGATTGATGCGCGCTCAGTTAATAGTCCAATTGACATAGATTGACATTTGAGTGTCACTCTTATAACTCGATAGAAAAAAAAACTTTAAAAATGTAATAACTTTAACCGGAATTATCCGAAACTATCGGATATTCCGAAATAATTACATATCCGTAACTGTTTTTGAAACCGGTACAATATTATTCCTATATCCGTCCATAATTCCATATCCATTACATCCCCAGTACCTACTATTTTCTTGGATTTTGCGCCAACGATGATTAACGAATTAACCAAATTTTATGCGGCTTACTATCGCGTTTATTTTGATTTAGATTTTCCATATTTTATATATTCCGACGTTTCGAGAGCTTTGCAGCCATCGTGGTCACGGAGAGACTGAGGTGTTGGTCGTCCTATTGGTTTTATGCTGTTATGCGGTAATTTCCGGTCGAATCAAAAATTTGTTTCATAGGATTTTTTTGTAATATTTAATAATTAATTAAATTGAATATTACAAATAAAATAATATGTCTAAAAATGTTGATAACAGTAAACTAAAAATAGTTGTTAAAATATTTTTGTGACAGTCAATCTATATCTATATTAAATAATTTATTAACTGAAAATCTATTGTATTTTTTTACACTTCAATACTGTGTTACTAAACGTGTATAGACCATACAAAATGAGCGCCTAAAATACATGATTTGTGCTGGCAGGGAGTCTGTTCCTTTGCCGATAGATAATCTTCCAGAAGACGACAGTAATTTTATCTTCGAGTTTGTAAAGCAACACTTTATTCACTCCAGCTTGACAGCAACCCGACTTGGTGTAGGTAATGAGATTCCAATGATACCTTAATTTATGGTGATCAATTGTCTATTGTCTATGTTATTAGGCTGTGGTATAACTTAATGACAATGTAATCGACGTTGCGCATTCGATTCCCGTGTAAATTAGATTTGGAATTCTCCACTATATAGGTAAACTATAGACTCAAGGTGACCGTGATGTAGTGGCAGTGCAATGGTTACACAAACCGAGAGCACGAGTTCGAGACCACCCACCGGTACCAATGTATCTTTGATATATATACTTTGGTTGACCTGTTTCTATGATTCAAGCACTTTAGTAGCTTAGTATTAAAAACTATGTTACAAGTTCACAATGATGTTAAGCTGGAGTGCGGTCCATGATTAGAGGCGACTGTACGAGTAAAAATAGTTATTTAATTAACTAGTTAAAACCTAGTAGAAATAAAGTATTTTCTTAGATTTTGCGCGTTGATTGAATTAAACAAACTTTATGCGGCTTACTATCGCGTTTATTTTTAGTTACTGATTTTGCATTATTATTACTATTGCGAAGTTTCGAGAGCTTTGCAGCCATCGGGATCACGGAGAGAATTGTAAAGTCAATAATCAAAAAGAAACGCGATAGTAAGTAAGCCCCATAAAAATTGTTTAATTCAATAGTAGAAATAAAGTTAAATAACTGCGAGTAGCAGTCACATCCGATATGCCGGCCTAGTTGGAACCGGCAACTTGCAAGCTGATCTCAAAACGCGACTAAGTGACTTCACGGTCTGTACAAATTCATTAGATTCTTTGTTGTTCAAAATAAGCAACACACAATTCACTATATTCACTTTATTATTCTTACAATGAGAGTCTTTAATATGGTTAATATATAATAAAATATCATAAAATAAAAACAAAATCTCTAATTAAAAACTACTGTCATTCTGACATTCAAGAGAATAAAAACTAGCCCATGCTTTTAGGTCAATGGTCTAGTCCATTCAGTATTTATTATATAGTTTTTGAACACGGTCTGTGTACGAGTACTTGTAATTCGTAGAACTATGTCGGATCAGTATGCTGGACACCACTGCCTACCACTCTTTAAACCACTGTAGTCGTCAATCAATCAATCAAATTATCACGCCTCTTTTCCATGGGGATAGGAAGAGACGATGGAGCGCCACTTGTCACGATCCTGACACAACTCCCTCGCTTCCTTCACATGCACAATTCTCTTTATACAAGCTCCTATAATACAAGAATGTATGGTTGCCTCCTAGTGCCTATAACCTTAAAGCTTGTATGAAGGGACTTGTAGATGCGAGGGAAGCGAGGGATTGCAAACTCGTCTGAATTTATGTTGTTTTCCATTTTAGTGGTAGTTTTGCGTGTGTTGCAAAAATATAGGCGGCTTCCTCTGGTTATAAATTCAATTATTGAAATGGAAAATGTTTCCCATGTTTCGAAGGATTCCATTTTTCAGTCTGAATTTTTTTCACGCCTCATTTTTCAGCGGAACAAATAACTGTTTTTATTATTATTATTATTATATATTTTGCGTTTTCGTTACTTTACTGATTATAACTCTGTCGAGTAATTAAATTTTCAAGCCTTTATTTATTTTATTTATTTATTCAAAGGTGCACAAACAGCTTACAATCAAAACATAATAAAGGGAATACAACAATAAATGAAGCCCAGATTGTAACCCAAAACAGTGCACACAGCATGTCAAAAACACAAAAAATAATAGCTAACCTAATTATAACTACAAATTATCAATCATATACATATTATATATATTATTAATTATTAATTCATTACACATGTCAGTGAGTCAATATAAAGTGTACGTAATTGATCCCTATATCAATCATTAAAATATAATTACCTATAAAAATAAAATACAAACAATAAAAAAAAAAACCTAAATCTATGCGCTAATTATGGCTGAGGACATCCGGAGTGATCGATCTCTTGTAAACTAAGAAATTGCTGTTGAAGACATCAATCCCTGTGCTCTTTGTTAAGCTATTGTAAGTCCGACACATTCTGGTTATAGGATTGTAAAAAGAGGTGTTATTCGTATATGTGCGTAGAGTAAAAGTGTTGGGGTTTCTTGATTTATAGCGTGTGTTAGCCTTAATTCACACAGGGGTAGGCAAAGACAATCGAGAGCCACTACCCACGATCCCGAGTTAACTTAAGCTGGAGTGCGGTCCATTCATGGAATCCACTGTTTTTACAGTTCAAATAGAAGTCGTAACCACTATGCTGGCCTAGTCGGAATTTGTTTTAGCTGATTATAATTGATTCAATTGTCTTCACTGTCAAGTGTACAGACCATCAAGCGACTTAGTCACGTTTTGAAATCGTCTCCATTCATGGACCGAACTCCAGCTTCGGTCGGAACTAACATCAGTCAGATTGCCGTTATATGTCGAGTCACAATGAAAAAAACCCACAATAAGTTGAGAAATGAGAAATTCGATAGAAAACTGGGAGTATCTAAAATGTCTAGATCATAATGACCTAAAAATCTGTTTACCCATCCAAGTTAATAGTCGTAATTGTACTAATTCCTCGAACAGAACATTAACGAAGTTTTGAATATGTTCTGTCGTTTTGCAAGCGATTTATGGTTCTTTTATTAGCAAGTCTCAGGAATAATAAAAATATGGTCAAGTTTGTTTGGTTCATATTAAATTTTAGGTTCCGTAGAAATTACAATAATTATTACAATCAAACAATCAAATTGTCACGCCTTTTTTCCACAGGGATAGGCAGGGATAATGGTGCGCCACTTGCCACGATCCTGACACAACTCCCTCGCTTCCTTCATATTAACAATTCTCTTCATACAAGCTCTATGGTTTTAGGCACTAGACAAATTAACTTTTTTAGGGATGTCTCTGATTTGGTTAGCAAACACCCTCCTGAGCCTGCCTTGTTTAACGTATCCATTCACATGAGATTTATACATTATTTTTGTCAATTTACTTCCTCTTTTAAACCACATCTATCGCGCACTGTGCTATTCCTTATTCTAGTAACTATTACAAGTTCTTTTTACTGACTTATACTTGCCTGATGCTATGCAAGAAGAGGTCTAAGAGTGCCGACGACAGAAAAAGCCAACTCAGTTTACAATTACTCCATTCGTCGTCACTATGCTTGCCAGGCCTGCTTTTTTAGAGATCCAAGTTTTGGATATATTTGTTTTATTGTGACTCAGCATATGACCGGACCCCGCTTAATGTTAAGCTGGAGTGTGGTCTATGAAAGAATGTCACTGATACTACGATTCAGTAACTGTAAGTAGCATACACATTTACTATGCCGGCCTAGCTAAAACCAGCAACTTACAAGCTGATCCCGAAACGCGAAGAAATCACTTTATTTAGAATTAAAAAAAAACTATTTGCGAATTATATTACGGTACCCTAAAAAAATGAATAAGTCTCTGCCATTTTACACAGTCACGGCCGAATTAGGCTAAAATATTACGAACGGACGTAGAGTACAAAAGTTATTTGATCTGCGCCGACTCATTGAAAAATTGCCAATGTTCGTAATCCCCAGTGGCGAGGCTTTAAGGGAAATTCCTCAACGAAATTCCTGATGACGAATATTAATTCTTATTCCCCAAGGACTTTAGTATTTTGTGACTTGAATTTTTCATAATTAATTTTTAATAAATATTTTCTTAGATTTTGCGCGAACATTAATTAATAAATTAAACAAATTTTATGCGGCTTACTATCGCGTTTATTTTGATTTTGATTTTAAATTTTTTTCCGACGTCCGACGTTTTGAGAGCTTTGCTGTCATCGTGGTCACGGAGAGAGTGTAAAATCAGTAAAGTAGAATTGTAGAAAACTGTACAAGCTGTAGAAAACTAAAATAAACGCGATAGTAAGCCGCATAAAGTTTATTTAGTTCCAAGTAGTCTAGCATAGAAGACGCGACTGCTACGTAAAGTTAATATCTGTAGTGGAAATTGCTTCAAGTAACATTAGGCTCCTTCTTCAATTCCACAATCCTGCCTAACCAGGCGGGGTACCACTACTACTGATGTAGACTTTTATTATTGTGACTCGACAGAACCTCGCTTGATGTTAAGCTGGAGTGTGGTCCATGAATGGATGTCACTGCTACTACAATTTAATAACTGTGAGTAGCAGTCGCTGAATGATGATGATGATCATGGTTCGACATATTTTGTGTATCCCGCTTGATGTTAAACAGGAGTGTGGTCCATGAATAGAAGGGACTGCAAGGAGAAGTCTAAAAGCGGCGACGACTAAAAAAACGACTTTGTTCATGGTTGCTTCAGTCAGTTGCCGTCACTGTGTCAACTGGATGTCACTGCTACTACAATTTATTACCTGTGAATAGCAATCACATCCACTATGCCGGCTTAGTTAGAACCGGCAACTTACAAGCTGATCCCGAAACGCGATCAAATCATTTACTCTGTATACTTGTAAGCGGTGGTACTAATCGGCCGGACCGGATCGGCAGACTGGGTACCACTGCCTACCACTCTTTGAAACTAACATTAAATATATACAGTAGAACCTCGATAACTTAAACCTCAGTAACATAAAAACCTCTGTTACTTCAAAAAATACTATGTTCCCTTCCCATCAGAGCCCAAAACCTCTATAACTTAAAATACGCAACCTCTATAACTTAAATAAATAATCTCTGTATAGGCCCTCAGTAACTAAAAGAACAAAAGAAAATCACAGATTTTTTTAAGTAGACTAAACCTTTAGTTGTTGTTTTATTTTTATGTAATGTAAGTAATGTGAATAAATATGATTACACATTTAATTTTCAGTATTTTATTGAACCCATCCTTCTGATGCATTCGAGTAAAAATGGGAGCAAGGGTACATAGAAACATCTACATACCTCTATATTAACCTTTACCTAACATAGACCCTTGATAACTTAAAACCTCTATAACTTAAAATATTTTGTGTTTCCCTTGGACTTTAACTTATCGAGGTTCTACTGTATATTCAACAAAAACAAATCAACTTTGAAAGTTTAAATTTAAAAAAAACAAATAAGTTTTAACTAAGTTTGAAAAGAAAAAAATTACACACGTAAATAATCAATTATTCATTTTGAATAAACAAAAAAAAACGTAAAAGGTAAATTATACAATTTACTTACATAGATATATTGGTCAATATGAATATACGAGAATAACAAAAAAGTACATACAAAAATAGATCTTATGACTATGAGATAAAAGTCTGAATTGGTTTGTAAAAAGTAATTTAAAAATTAAATTGATATACATTTATTATTGATACGTAGGCGTTGATACAAGTAATTGCCGATTTGGTCAAAATCACAAATATGACACAGTATGTATTAGAGACATCCTTAAGAAAGCTGAGTTGTCTAGTGCTCATAACCATAGAGGTTGTATGAAGAGGATTGTGGATGTGAGGGAAGCGAGGGAGTTGTGTCAGGATCGTGGCAAGTGGCGCTCCATTATCTCTGCCTACCCCTGTGGGAAAAGGGCGTGACAATTTTTTTATTTATTGTGATACGACATCTGACCTTGATCCGCCTGATCATAAGCAAGAGAAGCTCCAAGAGTGACGACGACTGAAAAAACCGCGTTAGTTCACGAATGGCTCAGCCGCCGTCTCTATGCCGGCCAAAAGATTGATTGATTGTCACAGTGTTTATATATTTTCTGGCATAGTGACTGAGGCAATAATGAACAGTTGTTTTTTAGTTGTCGGCTCTTTTGAACTCCCCTTGCTTAGTATGCTTAGATTCCACCGGTTACTCGTAACTCACTATCGTCAGTCTACCTAGTGGGAGGCATAGGTGGCGAGGTGGCTATATTTATATATCAATCAATCAATCAAATTGTCACGCCATTTTTCCACAGGGATAGGCAAAGACAATGGAGACCCTCTTGCCATGGTCCTGAAACAACTCCCTCGCTTCCTTCAAATTTACAATTCTCTCCATACAAGCTCTATGGTTATGGGCACTAGGCGACCTAGTTTCTTGAGGATGTCTCCGATTTGGTCAGAAAACACCCTCCTGGGCCTGCTTTTATATGTGTTAAAAATGGGACCATCTCGATTTTTTTCGAACGGTGTTAAGTCGATTTAAAAATATGGATAACCTGATTCGCAAACCGAATTGATAAATTCGATTCAACTCGGTTTACAAACCGAGTTGACAATTCGGTCCGACAATCTAAATTGCCCAATACACAGTATGCTTTGCTATAGAATTTCGGATTTGTATGTATGACTAAATTTTGGTGTCTGATCTAAAATTATATATACTTAAGTATATAATAATTCAAACCGGTTTATTGTAGATGTTAACCGATCCAACTCGGTTTAGGTCTCAACTCGGTTTAACCCGAGTTGAAAGGTCGAGTCGTTACATCTCTAAATGTGTGTATAAAAAATATAGTGTGACCAATTCGTACCGCAACTAAATGACTACAAACCGTGTTGTAACACGAACCTGCGTGGGTTAGAATAGAAAACCTTTAGATAACTCATTTATAACAAAAATACTTATTAACTACTGTTTAGATAATTTCAATTTAACAAATGTTGAGCTATGTCTGGTTTATTAATGACTTGCGGGTGATTTTTTTTATTGTGACCCGACATATGACAGCACCCTTGCTTAAAACCAGGCAAGTCGAAATCACATGTCGAGTCACAAATATAATATTTGTTTACTAAATACAAAACTATTAAAATTACTTGTATCATAGAAACAAGACGACCAAATACATATAGTGATGAAAAGTGGTCATTCTATGTTTTGCTTAACCATTGTACTACCACTATACCACAGTTGTCTTAACCCACGGTTCGCCTACTACTGTTAAGTAACCTAATGAGTATCTATAGTAGAACCGGAATTGAACCTGGTAATCATAAACTATTAAATCAAATAACCATTAAATTAAAATGTGTCTCACGTGCGTCACAGACTAATAATATATAAATAATAATAAAATTAAAAACAGACAGACTGATTTACGAGTACTCAGCGGTTTAAAAGAAATATAGATATATATAATTTATATTGTAACAATAAATTTATGAAATTATTTACTATGAGCGAGTTTTTTCACATAAACTCTTTAAGTGTCTTCTTTAAGTTTATTTTACGAGGTTTAATAAAAAGTACGCATATGTGTTTGTTTTTTTTTCAATCAATCAATCAAATTGTCACTTCTTTTTCCACAGGGATAGGCAAAGATTATGGAGCGCTACTTGTCACGGTCCTTACATAACTCCCTTACTTCCTTCACATCCACAATTCTCTTCAGCTCTATGGTTATGGGCACTACGCAACTTGGCTTTCTCGAGAATGTCTCCGATTTGGTCGGAAAACAACCTCCTGGGCTTGCCTTGTTAAACGCATCCATCCACATCAGATTTACAAATTCCTTTCGTCAATCTACTTTCACTTATCCTTTCAATGTTTTTGTTCTAGCTAGAAATAATAATAAATTATTTTACAAAAAACGACGCGCTGCACCTTTTAGTATGACTGCCGATTCAGTCGGCAGAATGCAGAAGCTTTTCCCCCCACCCGATTCTTCTAATAAATTATTGCGACTTAAAAGGCGACCGTGGTGTAGTGGCAGTGCAATGGTTACACAAACCGAGAGCACGAGATTGAAACCACCCACCGGTACCAATGTATCTTTGATATATGTACTTTGTTTGTCCCGTCACATGATACAAGCACTTTAGTAGTTTAGTATGGAAATGTAAAAAATAAAAACAGTGAAATTGCGTCGCCAATAAGTGACCAATCAGAGAATAACAAATTAATAGATAAACTATGTTGGTTGGTCACTTGCGACCGCGACGTAATTTCACTGTTTTATCGTCGTCATAATTTTTTAAGAGAATCAGGGCTATGTGCGGGCTTTATAAGATATTTTAAAATTATTTTTATTGTGACTTGACATATGACAGCACCCCGCTTGATGTTAAGCCGAAGTGTGGTCCATGAATGAATGTCACTGCTACTACAATTCAATAACTGTGAGTAGCAATCACATCCACTATGCCGGCCTAGATGGAACCGGCAACTTACAAGCTGATCCCGAAACGTGACCAAATCACTTCACGGTCTGTATACTTGTAAGTGGTGGTATTAACCCGGATCGGCAGACTGGGTACCACTGCCTACCACTCTTTGATAACCAGACCCGAAGCAAATATCCATCTCTTTTTTATTAACAAATATTTGCAATATTTAATGTTATTATTAAATATTACAAATAAAAGCTATGAAACAAATATTTGCTTCGACCGGGAATCGAACCCGGGACTTTACGCGCAACAAACCGATCGCTAAACCGTTCGTCCACGCCTGTCGTCGTCGTTTTATCGTCGTCATATTTTTTAAGAAAATCATGGCCTTGTGCAGGTTTCAAAAGATGAGGAACAATGTTGAATACTAGTATTTCCTGACATAGTTGTAGTTAGTTGCAGTTATTTGCGGGCTCGTTTCCCTTTAAATTTGAAGTCCTCTTCGGTATCTTTGTGCGTTCTTATTTCCTGACATATTTCAAGGTTCTAGTACTCATGACATTTCAAATGAGCCGTGTAAGTAATATTCTTTTGGGGGTGGCTTTTAATAAAATCATCCCTCTTCATATACTTGGGTATAAATTTTCCGCTCTTTTTGTTTTATAGAGAAAAACCTTTTTTACAGCAAACATTTGGCTACTCTTCACCCACGCCTCGCTTTTCGTCCATGTCATTCTCTTGTTGAGGTAGTGATGTACGACTTTTTATTTATCGATATATGTGTACGTTATTTATTTATTAAAAGATACACTTACAGTATAACATATACATCAATGGTAACTTTAATCAATCAATCAATCAATAAGTCACGCCTTTGTCCCATAGGGATAGGCAGAGACAATGGAGCGCCACTTACCACAATCCTTACACAACTCACTTGCTTCCTTCACATCCATAATTCTCTTCATACAGGCTCTGTGGTTATGGGCACTAGGCACCCTAGCTTTCTTGAGGATGTCTCCGATTTGGTCGGAAAACACTCTCCTGGGCCTTGGTAATGGGAACTTAATATATCATTTAAAATGGGTATGAGTTAGGTATTATTAAAGCACACTCAAGCTTAAGGGAACTGTAGTCTAGGGTTTTTAAAAACAACTGGCTTGTACCAATGTATCTTTGATTGCTTAGTTTCTATGATCAGGCATTTTTGGTAGTTTAGTATAGGGAATGTGTATAAAAAAACCTTTATTATTACCTCTCACTTATATGTTGGCTGGTCTCAGCATGATTCCATGATCGGTAACAAAATTGTTTATCTAATAAATATACGAGTATTTAATAATAAAACGGTGACGTTCCTAAGGATTATTTCAAGATCACATGAGCGTTTGCTGACGATCTGGAGTTGTACAGATATCAGCTATAGATATCCAGCATCAGCAGCTGGATATTACCTTTTGACCACCGGCAAGCTGATCCGCCCCTTTTCTTCAATGCTTACCACCTCGTTGGGATTGTGTATTGAATGTCCGTAAAAATACTTTCTAACTTTATATTGTTTAACCTAATTATACGTAGTAGTTCACATTTATTTATAAAAACTATACGATTTTACTAAAGAGGAATTCACGTAAATTTTGGAAAGTATGACTATCCAGCTAGATGGCCGATATCTATAATTCAGATATCGGCCATCTATTCGAACGTCAAATTATTAAAATATGTCAACTACGATTCTTAAGGTTAAACTATAAAAATATAATAGTATATTCTTATGCCTACAAGAAACAGAACCCAAGCTTTTTTGAGAGTTACATCACCACCACTTTCAAGTGTATATAATTTCAAGATTTAATATACTATAAAATATTTTTTATCATAATAGTCTTTCCAGCCCGTCTAGCACGACAATCCACGGAATATCATTCCAAGTTATTTTAAATAATATATTATTTATAGTATTAAATTTAATATATTCCATAAATACATATTCTAACATAATAAAGTACACAATTTTAAAATGAAAAATTTTAAATAACTTACCAGAACAGTACATCAAAATGCCCAAAAAATATATTTAAACGTTCTGTAAAACTTCACACAAAAATACGTTGAGAACTATTTTAAATATTTTTAAAACATTTTAATGTACCGGCCTAAAAAGTTTTTAAAATAAGTTACAATAATATTCCTTGCCGTTCTTTATCTTACTTTTTGGATTGCCGTGCTGGTGGTAGTAAGCAAGACAAAGTCCAGACAACGCAAACATCTGAATAAAAAAACGATTCAGTTTATCATTGCCACAGTGCAAATATAGGCAAACATAATCGCTTGAGGCTGACAATTGTCAATAAAGTGGTAAACAAATAAAAGTAGCACACAGCGTATTTATTGAGGCAGTGGAATTGCAAATGTACAAGTTCCTCTCCCCCATATGTCATAATCCATCAATTTGTCACGGACGAGTTGTCGTAAGCATTAACTGCTATTAAATTGATGAAGGGTGCGAATGTTGAACCTTTTATTCGCGTTTTTATTTATCTCATATACATAAAGTTGAGCCTCAAATTGTATGGGAATAGGCAGAAATACATATACGCAGCCATAAGGCGAGGCGCGTCGGTTAGGACACCTGTTCGTTACGCGTTAAGTTCCTGGGTCGATTCCCGGTCAGAGCAAATATTTGTTTCTATAGCGTTTTGTTTTGAAATATTTAATATTTAGATTGAATATCACAAATAGTTGTTCATAAAAAAGAGGCGGATATTTGATTCGGGTCTGGTTGTCAAAGCAGTGGTGCCCAAGCTGCAAATTCTTTGGAGCCAATTCTATTTCTCATGGATCACCCGTTTCACCACTTATTCGCGCTAAAATGTTCAATTAAAATACAGCAATTTTTCTAACAAAAACAATACAAATCCTGGGTAGAACCACCACTACATACCACCGCTAATGTACAGACCTAGTCGCGTTTCAGGATCAACTTGTAAGTTGACACTTTTAAAAAGGCTGGCATAGTAGATGTGACCGCCACTTACTGTTATTTAACTGTAGTAGCAGTCACCTTCATTAATGATCCACACTCCAGCCTGATATGGAGAGCTATAATAAAAATATATTTTTCACATTTGGTGTCAGCTGAAAACTATATCTACTTCTATTTTATTTTTTAAATATAATTACCAATTAAATTAGTATAAAAAAACTTTATTCAAACTAATCCACTTTTGTCGTTTAATATTCAGAAAAATGTTAAAAACAATTTTGTTTTATAGAATTATGTTGAATTATATGTATAATTATAAAATTGTATAGGAATTATATGAACAATAACATCAATAATCTAGTAAACTTCACTCATAGACTTAAACGCGTTGGCAATTCATTATTTATTTACACAATCAATCAAATTGTTACTGCTCAATTCCTACGGGAAGAAGTAGAGACGATAGAGTGTCACTCACCACAAGTCTGACACAACTTTCTAGCTTACACATTTTACTATATTATTGTCCAACATCAATCAATCAAATTTTCACGCCTTTTTCTCACAGGGATAGGCAGAGACAATGGAGCGCCACTTGCCACGATCCTGACACAATTCCTTCGCTTCCTTCACACTCACAATTCTCTTTATACAAGCTCTATGGTTATGGGCACTAGGCAACCTAGCTTTCTTCAGGATGGCTCCGAATTAATAATCCACATCAGATTTATTAATTCCCTTCGTCAATCTACTTTCACTCATCCTTTTTATGTGTCTAAACCATTGAAGCATTCCTTTGTCAAACATCGATAATAAAAGCAGCACATCACTAAAATCACTCTCAGCTGTGACTATCCATGTGAGATATACCACATTTCCATGCAAATGGTGATGGCAGGGACGAGAATGAAAAAAAAACCTATAACTGAACAAGAAAACACGTGTAAAATTAAATATTAATTAAGCCATTATTATATACTTATTTATTAATGGTAAACTTAACCTTGTTCCTACCTTTCTTTTTATTGTGACTCGACATATGACAGCACCCCGCTTGATGTTAAGCCGAAGTGTGGTCCATGAATGAATGTCACTGCTACTACAATTCAATAACTGTGAGTAGCAATCACATCCACTATGCCGGCCTAGTTGGAACCGCCAACTCACAAGCTGATCCCGAAACGTGACCAAATCACTTCACGGTCTGTATACTTGTAAGTGGTGTTACTACCCCGGATCGGCAGACTGGGTACCACTGCCTACCACTCTTTAGGCACTGCCTACCTCGTCTTTTCACACCTGTAATACCAGGTCGGGGAAGCGACCGAATCGGCAGTCGAACTAAAAAGTTCGGTGAGTCGTTTCTTTGTAGAACAATCGACAAGTGGAATGCTTTCCGGGACTCTTGGACCTCTTCTTGCTTTCCATCAGGCGGGTCGAGGTCAGATGTAGAGGTCAGGTCACAATAAATAAAAAATACAAATTATTACTGTGAATCTAATCTTTTCTCGGACCGGAAATCGAACTTTTTTATTATTTTTTTATTTTGACACGACATCTGACCTCGACTCGCCTGATGATAAGCAAGAGGAGGTCCAAGAGTGACGACGACTGGAATAACCGAACTCTAATTAATAAGTCTTCTTTCATCCATCTTAGTATAGAGGCAATACTATCTTGTAAAGAAAAAAAATAATCTTTAAACATTATTTAATTATAATGATTAAGAATAGATTAAATTAATTAAATACATTATGATTATTTAGGCGAAAGTCACAGATGTTTAAATATCCTTTGACACTTGAATAAATAATTTCAGACAAATGTTTGTTCTAAATTTTCAGTAATTCACGAAATTATTGTTATTGTAGAGTACATACGAAATAAACGTCCATTTCTAATAATAACTTTTCAGAAGATTGACGAATGGAATTTATTTTATATCTAATGTGAATGGATGCGTTAAACGACCTACCTATAGATGGGGAACGAGCTAAATAGATTCGGGAGCTGAGGTGCGGTAGGGCGTCATAAAACCCCCACCCGTATCATAGTAGCCGCTATTAGTGACGCTCATAGCTCGGCGATGTCATTTAATATCGATAAAAACGTGTCCATATTTTTTTTTGTTTGATTATTGAAAAATTTGTGAGTTAATTGAATAAAACAGAGTCGTCATCCGTAATCAGGCTAGAATCATTATTAGAAACGTAAATAAAATGTGTGAAAAATAAAAAAAAATGCAGTCATTACTCTCAAAATTAAATTAATACATAATTCATTAAAAATTGTTGCTGTCTAATGTTTATACTTCAAATTTATAATTTTTAATAACTAAATCTATTTGCTTTTTGAGGAAAATGTGTGTTGATCGTTATCAACATTTTGCATGTTACTTCACTATTCATAATATACAGGGACATAATAGTCACAACTGCATTCCTACCGCGTTTATTTAGCTCGTTCCCTTACTATAGGAGGGTTGCCTAGGTATTGCCTTCTTGAATTTTAAATTAATTTGAACTATATTGTTTAATAAAAATAAAGGAAGATCACTTAAATAAAACTCAAGGATGCAAAAGAGTTGTTTTAGGATTGTGAAAGGCAGCTCTGCATTGACACTGCCTATTCCTGTAATTATGGAGGCGTGAATATTAGATTAACTGATTAGTATCTCAACAAATTTAAGCAGGTATATATTTTTTTATTTTTATATTTACTAAGCATATTTGTAGTAAGCACTTTAGTAGCTTACTATTTCTATACTAAGCTACTAAAGAGCTTGTATCATAGAAACAGGACAACCAAAGTACCATACATATATCAAAGATACATTAAAACCGGTGGGTGGTCTCGAACTTGTGCCCTCGGTTTGTGTATGTTTCTGATCAAATTGAACACATCCTTAAGAAAGCTGGGATGCCTTGTACCAATAACCGTAGAGCTTGTATGAGGAGAATTGTGGATGTGAAGGAAGCGAGGGAGTTGTGTCAGGATCGTGGCAAGTGACGCTCCATTGTATCTGCCTATCCCCGCGGGAAAAAAGCTTAACAATTTGATTGAATGATTACACGACTCTACAAAAAAAATTTCGTTCTTTGTCCTAAAGTTTATTTTATGATTTTCCGGTTAAATATGCACAAAAATAAAAAGAAAATACCTTTTTGTGGTATAAAGTTTGCTTTTGTGATAGTTATAGTAATAATACTCATTTTTGAATTTTTTTGAAATTTTAATTAATTTTAATATATTCACAAATACCGCGCGATCAGATTGGGGTTTTACCATTCACATAGTGCCACTAGATGGCACTCGAGTGATAAACAATGATCAGGTGTTTTGTACAAATCTAGAATAACTTAAAATATCGTCCCGAAAGTGTAAATATGATGTTGATGCATTTTGTTATATATGTGGCCAACTTATTAAAGTTCGAGACGTAAAATACAAACTAAAGACATCTTACGTTCTCTGTGAAGCCTACGAAGCATATTTTTTCGTTTATTTATATTTTTCGCATATATTTATGTTTGGAATCAAGACAAGACATGGGCTCCACATTTTGCTTGTAGTAATTGTAAAAGATGTTTGGAAGGTAAGCAATTTTTGAATAAACGATGCATTAAATATAATAGACATATTAATTTCTATATTTTAGGTTGGTATCGAGGTGAGAAAAGGTCTATGAAATTTGCAATACCAAGGATCTGGCGAGAGCCAAAAGACCACGTTAACGACAGCTACTTTTGCATTGTGAATCCGAGTAAAAGACGTAGAGATAAAAATGCAAAACCTATCGAATATACCTTGAATGTTCTTCTGCTCCAATTGCACATGATCAGACACAACCAGTACCTAAGCCACCGAAAAAATTATCGCAGAAAAGTACAGAAAAGTATTTTATCCGCAGTTATCAGAAGCAAAGCTGGAGTTTTTGTTGGTCCACAAATCAGACAGATTTTCACCGATGAAACATTGCCAACGTTGCTGAATCGTACTCAAAAATCGAGTGGGAATAGTTTCAAAGCAGTCATTTCTGGATTTTTGAAAATAACAAAGCTAAAAACTACGAAAAGCTAGTTGAGAATATGCTTAAAAATTTTAAGGCCATGGGCTGCAGGATGTCATTAAAAGTACATATGCTGCATGCTCATTTAGATAAATTTAAAAACAACATGGGAGCGTATTCAGAAGAGCAAGGAGAACGTTTTCATCAGGACATTATGAGCTTCGAACAACGTTATCAAGGCCAATACGATGAAAACATGATGGGAGACTATATTTAGGGTTTATTAAGAGAAAGTACTTATGAACATAAAAGAAAAAGTAAAAGCGTGCACTTTTAAATTATTTTCTATTTTTTTGGAAGTTGTTTTAATAATAAAACCTAATAAAAATAATAAACATGTTTATTTAAATGGTTTCATCTTCAATTAAAAATTAAAACCACAGATTTTGAAAAATATCGTTCAATCGGTCTCCTAAATACAAAAGCAAACTTATTCATGCCATATATTATTTTTTCGTCTAATTACGACCTAAAGAATAGAAATTTAATGCTTTAAAGTTAAAGACAAATTTTGTGTTGAACCGTGTTATCCGCCGTTTTACTAAAACCACCGTCGACCTCACTCTTAGCCTCATTTGGGATGTTTCGAGTATTTCATCTTTATATTAATTTTATTTGACAATGTGTAAGGATGATTATTTATTTATTTAATTTGGTATATACAACAGGTTGCAAACTAAACATAGCAAAAAATGAACATTCCAAGATTAAGGCTGGTTTGCAACCCAATTTACTTTGGCACTGGCAAGTAAAATATGAATAGTAATACTTTAGAACCAAAAGTATGATTTTGCAAACCACACCCGGTATCCCATTTATTTTAATAGACGTAATTTAGTTTAGTTCATTCGCACGCAAATAAAATGTAATTACTATGCGCATATATTTATTATTGAATGATTGGTGTACTATATATATATATATTGGTGTATGCATTGGCACAAAATATTTATTTATTTATTTATTAGGTTCACAAACAGAATCTTACATTATAATACATCTTATAGACTAACACAATCAACTTGCCTTCTGTAAGTTCTATAAACAGTGAACACGTCATGCTTAAAAAACAAACAATGTCAAAAAACAAACTTTACACACATCAGTGCTAGTTTATGAAATAAAATTTACAAAAAACAGTTCAATAAAATAATTGCAAAAGGAAGAATAGAAACACTAATAAACAATTACATTTACACTATGTTAACAGTTTTGTTAATGAAGCCTAGAGAACAATTTAATAGGTCAATATCTTTGGTTTGGCCAAAACCGCATTTCAAATATTTCTCACGCATTCATACACATTCACACGCATACATACACATCCACACGCACACATATTATATATGTATATATTTTCCTATTTTCTTTGCTGGCAACCTTATCCAAAATTCCCTAAGTACCGGCAAAGTGGAAACAGAAAGAAGAAAAAAGTGTATGTGGTTTAACCGCGCACGCATCTCGCATCGCATTTTACATTTAATAAGTTCAAATCAGTTATAAAGAGTGACTGAAATGAAAGTGGATGCACCAATGATAAGTGCTTCATTGAGTGCTACAGTTCCAATCGAAGACATTCGCATCGCAGTGAGTTGTGGACGATAAAGTGCCAAAGAACCAGCGACCATTTACCAGGTACTCCTTAAAATATTGTCCATAATTTCTGGTCCTTCTCCCCGTGATCCTCTTAATTACATATCCTCATTTTATTCGCATTTACACACCGCACCGCACCGCCACATACACTACATACCCGCATATATTTGTACTTTTTATTCACTCGCCTTTGTCTTACAGCATGAGTACTGAGGGCAAAGTATATACTTCTTTGCCATTTAGTGAAGTCACAATGACTTCTAAGTGCAAAGTATTAGAGGCTAAAAGCCAAAGCTTATTTTCTATAATTCAAAATGTATATGATTTAAGTTGCGATATAAAAACTGCTCAAGACAAAGACAGGTTCCTAATACGCACAAATACAATTGATCAAGTGAGATCTGAATTCACTACTGTGGTTCAGGAAATCAATGAATATAAATCTGCGACTGAAACTAATTTTATTCCTTCGTTCAAAGCCATAGAAGCTTTCGACGAATTATATTGCAATGTAAAATCAGTACAAAACAAATTAACCGCTAAACAATCCTCTATTCAAATCTCAAAGCCTACGCATAAACTTCCAGTCTTAGATTTGGTCTCTTTTAACGGCGATCCTGCAATGTGGCCTATATTTCATCAAAACTTCAAAGAGATGATTCATGAAAATAAACATCTCACGGATGCCGAAAAGATTCAATATCTGGTATCAAAGTTGTCAGGATCTGTTTTATCAATCACCTCTGGAATATTACCAGTGGCTTCCAACTATGAAATAATATGGAACGCCATTGTAGACAAGTACGAAGACCCCCGCACATTAGCCGCTCAATATATAGATAAAATGCTTAAGTTTAAGCCTTTATCCGCACCCGCAACCGCAAAAAACCTAGATAATATTCTAGAACAATATTTCGCCTCAGCCGCAGCCTTAAAATCGCTTAAAATTGAAAATTTATCTGATTATTTGTTTTTACATATAGCATTAAACAAATTAGACAAAGAAACAATAAACCTCTTTGAACAACAACAGAAAGGTTATCAAATTCCTACATTTGATTCCTTGGAACAATTTATAAAGCAACAATCAAAAATACATTCACGCACCCAGTTATATTCTTCACTAACTCATAAACCCGCACATACATCGTTAAAATCAAAATCCCTACATTCCCTTGTTATAGACACTAACTTAGATAACAATAAAAAATGTATTATATGTAACGAGGAACGTCACCCGTTATTTAAATGCACTAAATTCCTAAACGCAACACTTAGTGATAGACACTCCCTAATATCGCAGCATCACTTGTGTAAAAATTGCCTTGGTTTTCATAATATATCTAATTGCCAATCTAATAACACCTGTAAACAATGTCACAAAAAACATCATACGTTATTACACAATGATAACTTGAAATATAATAATAAGTTTCAACGTAAACAAAACCCGACAAATTATAATATATCCTCATCGCATCCCTCTCAGTCTAACCAAGCTATGCATGGCCTAAGCCAGAGTGAGATAAAAGATGAATCTCAGCCGCCTACTCAAATTGATAATATTATATCGCATGCACCGACTATTTCTGAAAATAGATCTACTATGCAACAAAGTTTTATAACTAATTACAACAATAAAACGATAATATGCGATATAGTTCCCACAGCTTGTGTTAATGTTATTAAATATAAAAATAATAATTATTCGCAAATCAGACTGTTATTAGATACAGGTTCGACCGCTAATTTCATAACTGAATTATGTTGTAAAAAATTAAATTTAAAAATATATTATGAACGATCTACTGTCTTAGGTATAGGTATGTCTTCAAATCCGGTTATCGGCTATACAAACTTTACGTTTCAATCTCGATTTGACTCGCGTCATTCATATGCGATTAGAGCTTTTGTTGTTGAAAAAATTACAAGTAAATTACCCACTATTCAATTAAATACGCAAATATTACAGTGTTTTAAAAACATTTTGTTAGCTGATGATATGTTTTATATTCCAGCTGATATTGAATGCGTTATAGGATCTGGTTTATTCCCTCATTTACTATTATCACGAAAATTCATACCAACACACTCAAAGGTAGTCGCCGTAGAATCAACATTGGGCTACTTAATTATGGGCGAAACTGAGTGTGATAATTTATTACCTCATACTTGTAACGTTGCTATTCAGGCACTACTCGCAAGAAACAACAACAACAAATTAAATATTTCAGTACAAAAATTATGGGAATTAGAATCGGTGGTTCCGCAGAAAATATTAAGCCCCGATGAACAATTATGTGAAGAACATTTTACGAAAAACATATCACGTGACCCCGACGGGCGCTGTGTGGTTTCGTTGCCCTTCCGCGAGAACCCTAATACTTTAGGTGACTCATATACATTCGCAAAGAATAGATTGTTGTGTTTAGAAAACAAATTAAGTAAAAATGAATCTCTTCGTTTAGGTTATAATGAAACTATTTTATCCTATAGTCAAAATGGATTTTTAGTAAAAGTACCTAGGTCATTACAACCTCCCCCCACCGCATATTACATTCCACACCGAGCTGTTTATCGTCCCGAAAAAGATACAACAAAAATTAGAATTGTATTGGATGCTAGTTGCAAAACTACTTCCGGCAAGAGTCTCAATGACATTCTACATTGTGGGCCTAATCTGCAATCGAATATATTTGATTTACTAATTAATTTACGCATGTTTTCTGTCGCGATTTCAGCAGATTTGGAAAAGATGTACTTTCAATTAAAGGTAGACAGCAAACATCATTGTTTCCAGCGAATCTTATTTAGATTCAATCCTAAATCCGATCCTATCGATATTTATGAATTTCACCGTGTGCCTTTCGGCCTCAAATGCGCTCCTTACTTGGCCATGCGTGTCGTTCAGCATTTATCGCAATATGAAGCCGCTAAATATCCTCTCGCCGCTCGCACCGCTACTAAATATTCCTACATGGATGATTTTTTTATATTCTGTGACTTCCGAGCAGGAAGCACTCTCACTATACTCTCAGCTTGTGAATATGTTCGCAAGTGGATGCTTTAATTTAACTAAGTGGATATCTAATTCGCAAAACTTTCTATCTAACATCCCCGAATCTTCTCGAGCAAATAATAATATCTTATTTGACTCTGATGACGAAATTAAAATTATTGGTTTAAGATGGAATCCCCGCTCCGATTATTTCACTTTTTATATTAATCCTCAAACTATATCTAAGTGCACAAAAAGAATAATATTAGCAGTTACAGCATCTTTGTATGACCCATTAGGTCTTTTAGCTCCGCTCACCGCTTATATGAAACTCATAGTCCAGGAATGTTGGAAACGAGAATTGGAATGGGACGAACAGGTTCCTACAGACATCTCCGCAATATGGTATAAATTGTTAAATCAAATTGTTAATTTATCAGAAATAAAAATACCTCGCCATTTAGGTATTCTGAATGATTCTCAAGTAACATTAATGTGTTTTTCCGACGCCAGCGAAAAATGCTATGGAGCCGTAATATACGTTCGAATTGGCTCCTTAGACAATGTTGCCTCTAAAGTATCTTTGCTATGTGCAAAGTCCCGCCTTGCTCCTTTAAATAAAATAACCCTCGCTCGCTTAGAATTGTGTGCCGCTCATCTCTTAGCCTTATTAATAAAATCTGTGTTAAATAATTTTGAAAACCGCTTCAAAATCAATCATATCTTCGCTTTTTCTGACTCCACAATAACGCTCGCATGGATTCGAGCTTCTCCGCATAGATGGCAAACCTTTATTGCCAATAGAACCGCTGCTATTCGTGAATTGGTTTCACCTAACCACTGGTACCACGTGCCAGGTTCCGAAAACCCCGCTGATATAATCACACGCCCCGTTGGTCCAAATGAATTGGCCCAGAGTCATTCTTGGTTTAATGGCGCGGCGTGGATGTCATTACCGCAACAACATTGGTGTGTCACCTCAATAGATGACACATGCATTCCCGCTAATATTCCTGAATCTAAACCTGTAGTTATGATACAAGTATCAGATTCAGAACCGCATCCATTTCATACACTCGCACAACGCGTATCTAAATGGATAAAACTAAATAAAATAATAGTTTATATTCTTCGATTCATTAAAAAACTCAAAACAAAGGGACCGATTACTATTCCTGATTTAAATTTAGCCGAAACTTACATAATAAAATATCTGCAATCTACTCATTTTCATAATGATATTATTTTACTTAAATTAAATAAATCCTGTCGTCCTACGTTGCGAAAGCTTAATCCGTTTTTAGAAAACGATATTCTCCGAGTCGGTGGCCGCTTACAAAACGCATTGATCAATTTTGACCAACGACACCCTATACTGCTACCATCCAAAGACCGCATCACTCAGCTTCTTGTGGAATATTACCACACAAATAATTGTCACACTGGACCTAGTTTGTTACTAGCATTATTACGAAATAAATACTGGATTATATCAGCCCGTGGTCTGGTTCGCAAGGTAGTCCATTCCTGCAATATTTGTTTTAAAACTAAACCTAAAGAAACATATCCTTTAATGGGAAATCTACCCGGTTTCCGTGTCACAGAAGCAAAGCCTTTTGCAAAATGTGGTGTTGACTATATGGGTCCTATATACATTACGCCTATAAGAAAACGCGGCGTTCATAAAATAAAATCGTACGTATGTGCTTTCATCTGCCTGACGACAAAAGCGCTGCATCTTGAGCTCGTTTCTGACCTCTCCACTGAAATGTTTTTAGCCGCCTTTAAACGCTTCATCTCCCGCCGTGGCCCTGTGTCACTCATTATCAGTGACGGAGGAAAGAACTTTGTAGGTGCACGCAGACAATTAAACGAAATTTATTCAATTATAACTGCTGACGATTTCAATAAAACTATTATTCGAGAACTCACACCGCATAAAATCGAATTTCGCATTAATCCCCCTTATGCTCCACATATGGGTGGCATATGGGAAGGAAATATAAAATGTATCAAAACACACCTCTATAAAGTAATCGGTACCCAAATTTTAACATACGAAGAGCTTAATACTGTTCTAATAGAAATAGAAGCTCTCTTAAACTCGCGCCCGCTATGCGTGCTAAGCAGCGATCCTTCAGATCCTGTTGCACTAACTCCCGCACATTTTCTAAACTTAACTCCCTTAAATCACTTTCCCGCAGAAAATTATAAAGACATTAATATAAGCAGGCTTCAAAGATACGCTTTGATTGACAAAATAGTTCAGTCATATTGGAAACGCTGGCACGTTGAATATCTAACATCTTTGCAAAATAGAGCAAAATGGAATATGCCCAGCAATCCTATAATGAAAAATCAAGTTGTAATCCTCCGCGAGATTAATCTTCCACCACTATGCTGGCCTCTTGGCGTAGTGGAAGAAACTTATCCTGGCAAAGATAAAATCATTCGCGTTGTTAAGGTCAGGACTAAGTCTGGAAGTTATGTGAGACCTGTTACCCGCGTATGTCCGCTTCCAACTCAATAGTTCTTTTATTTATATTCATAATTTTAGCTTTAGTATAGTTATAATATTCTAGTAGTAATTAGTATTTACCGCACCTTCATTTATGTTGGAGTAATACTCCAAGGCCGGGAGTTATGGTTTGGCCAAAACCGCATTTCAAATATTTCTCACGCATTCATACACATTCACACGCATACATACACATCCACACGCACACATATTATATATGTATATATTTTCCTATTTTCTTTGCTGGCAACCTTATCCAAAATTCCCTAAGTACCGGCAAAGTGGAAACAGAAAGAAGAAAAAAGTGTATGTGGTTTAACCGCGCACGCATCTCGCATCGCATTTTACATTTAATAAGTTCAAATCAGTTATAAAGAGTGACTGAAATGAAAGTGGATGCACCAATGATAAGTGCTTCATTGAGTGCTACAGTTCCAATCGAAGACATTCGCATCGCAGTGAGTTGTGGACGATAAAGTGCCAAAGAACCAGCGACCATTTACCAGGTACTCCTTAAAATATTGTCCAATCTTTATAATTTATATTGTAGTTTTTTGTGATACGACACAGAGGGGCATGGCTCCTGACATTGGTACGACGTGATTTTATATGAAATAGGTCGTAAGTAGAAAGTCTTTGGTTAGGCCTGGGAATCCGGTAGTTGATGTTTCCCAATAGATCTGGGCAGTCCACCCTGTAGTTTAGTATTTTGTAAAGTAGGCATAAGTCTAACTTTGACCTTCTGCTATATAAACTATCGATTTTTAAAAACTCCAGACGGTTATTGTAATGGGACAATACTTTGGCTTTACCAATAGAGTAACTAAGATGATACAAGAACTTTTTCTGCACTTTCTCTATTCTATCCGAATAAGTCTTATAAATCGGATTCCACACTGGAGAGCAGTATTCCAAGATGCTTCGTACAAGGCTATTGAATAACATTACCTTAGTTCGTATTTTGCTGAAATGCTTGGTATTGCGAGAAAGAAACCCAAGCATTTTAATAGATTTGGTTGAGATAGTGTCAATGTGTTTCTGATATTTGAGTTTTCTGTCTAGAATAATACCTAAGTCGCGGATGTCATTCACAGTGCTAAGTACCTTATTATCTAGAGAGTACCTCGTCAATGAAGCAAAACGTTTGCGAGAAAAAATCATATGATAACATTTATCTATATTCAAAATCATTTTATTATTGTTACACCAAGTGAATAAATTGTTTAAGTCATCTTGTAATTCGCCATTGTCACGAGTATTAGTAATAACTTTATAAATTTTTAAGTCATCAGCGAAAGCTAGGAACTGAGAATTTTTAATTATATTTTGTATGTCATTGATAAATGTCAGAAAAAACAACGGTCCCAAATGGGAACCTTGAGGTACACCCGACGTGTTTTTATACTTGAATGATTTGTATCCTTTAATTGAGACTAGTTGGGATCTACTTTCTAAATACGACGCACACCATCTTAATAATGACCCATGTATCCCAAACGTGGACAGTTTTTTAACTAATTTAGTGTGGTTCACTTTGTCAAAGGCTTTTTTAAAATCAGTATAGATTGCGTGTACCTCAAGACCCTTGTCAAGAGCGTCTGCTATGTCAGTCACAAATTTTGTCAAATTGGTAGTTGTAGACCTTTTGGAAATAAAGCCGTGCTGTTGTGGCATTAAGCATGTACCAATATGTGGACTAATGAGATCATACACTAGCGACTCAAATACCTTTGGAATAGCAGATAATATAGATATAAGACGATAGTTTGCCACATTGCTTCTATCCCCAGTATTGAAGATAGGGGTGATATGTGCTAATTTCCAGTATTCCGGAAATATGCCTTCAGATAATGACGCATTGAAGATGTAACAGAGTGGTTGATATAGAGCAATATCACAGTTTCTCAGGAAGAAGTTGGGAATACCGTCTGGTCCAGGGCCCTTATAAATGTTGAGACGCATTAGTTTGTCAAAAACTTTACTTGGGGAGAATTGTATTGCGCCCAAGTTATGTGAATCAGAAGTCTCATCTAAGGTCGGGTACTGTATCTCATTATCCTCGTCATAGACTTTACTAAAAAAGCCGGCGAATAAATTACATATCTCCGATCCACCATTAACAGTTTTATTATTGTCCTGCATAGAATGAGGTATGTCAGCAGAGTTACGCTTGAGATTTTTTACAAATTTCCAAAACACTTTAGGATTGTTTTCAATATTAACTTCTACATTTTTTACGTAATTTAAAAAACATATCTTACTTAATTTAGATGCACGTTCCCTGAGTATATCAAAAGTTAACTTGTCCATTGGATTTCTGTATTTTTTGTATCTTCTGTGGTATTTGCATTTTTCTTTTAGAACTTTGATAAGCGGCTTAGTATACCAACAGGGATATCTAGAGGATCTTTTGACATAGGTCTTAATATTTGTATTAATAACATCAGTGAGTATTTCGTAAAATGATTTTACAAGGGTGTTTACATCTTTTTTCTTTTCCAAGAAAGACCAGTCAATTGCTCTTAATGAAGAGTTTATGTCATCGTAGTTAGCTCTGTGGAAATTGTGTCTCTTATATAAGTTGTGCTTCAAATTTTTTTGTATGGTTTGGTCAATATAAATAATCAAGGGTGGGTGAAAAGCATCTACTTTACTGATTGCTGAGGTGCACTTAGAAACCTTTAAGTTAGTTGAAAGATTACTTAGGACTAGGTCTAGAATACGATTTTTATTGTTTGTTATAAGATTGAATTGATTCAAATTATGATAATTAATAATGTCCAAAAAATAAATGCCTAAGCTTGATGTTGTGATCCCAATATTTGAATCGGTCGTCCAACTGATGTCAGGTATGTTAAAGTCACCAACAATAACTGTGTTATTAACATTATTTAAAACTTTGCTAAGGTTCCTATCAAATTCGTCCAACATATTAATAGAACATGGAGGTGGAAGATATATTGCACAAATATTAATTACAGATTCTTTGTTTAAATTATCCTGAATACTGATCCACAACATTTCTATATTGTTGCCATTGAAGTCATGAATGCGAGAATTATAGTGATTATTAACAGCGATCAAAACACCACCACCATCTTACTTTGTCGTTTTTAAAGAATCCTGCCTATTGAGTTTGTAGATAGTGTACCGATCATCGCAAAACTCAGCATCATACACTGTGTCATTAAGCCATGTCTCTGTAAATATAATAACGTCGTAATTATTTTGCAGAATGTTTAGATATATATTTGTGGTTTTTGTTCTCAGGCCTCTTACATTTTGATAATAAATATTCAAGTTGTAAGATTTCATTAAAGGTGTGTAATTAATATTCAGCAAACAAATTAATTGATGCGATATGAACCGGTGCATTATTTGCTATCAATTTATTTATATTGACATTGGTTAAATTAAAGTTATTATTACTTATAATTTATATATTTATTAGTTTTATTAACGTGGGAGAAAAACTGCCCTGCCGCAGTGCTACAGGATTGAAACAATACAAGGGCTGGTAAAGCGAACCCTTTAGGTACGACTGCCGATTTTGACGACAGAATGCAGGCGCTTCCTTCGGTGTGAAAAGACGAGATATTAACAAGATTAAAGAACTCATCGGAACCTTCTCCAATGTAGAACGCATAAAGCCAATGAAGAACCCATAAAGAAACTGTAGGGGCTCCACGGTTCGTGTGATCTTTGCATCTCCTATAACTCGGACAGCTCGGCGCTGCAATAAATCCAGGGCATCATGAAACTACGAGTAAGTAATGCAAATCTTTTACACAATACATTTAATATAAATACATTTCGTTGTGACGTCATTTGAATTCACCTAGTCCATTCAGTAATTTCCAGATTATTTCAGGTTCGTCGCTGTTGGACGAAAAGGATTCATTAATAGTAACAAGCATAGACCAAATAACAATAGAGGTCAATATAATAAATTGCAGACCCAGGAGGGTGTTTGCCGACCAAATCGGAGACATCCTTAAGAAAGCTGGGTTGCCTAGTGCCCATAACCATAGAGCTTGTATGAAGATAATTGTCAATGTGAAGGAAGCGAGGGAGTTGTGTCAGGATCGTGGCAACTGGCGTTCCATTATCTCTGCCTATCCCTTGTCACAAGGCTCTTAGCTAAGGGCGATTTAAAATAAAAAATTAAAGTGACATTAAATATTGTTTAATAAAAAATATTTATTAAACAGTGGGAAAAAGGCGTAAGAATTTAATTTTGATTTGATTATTTAATTTGATAAGAAATTGCGCGAGACCTGAGACATGGATTCAGCTTGTAAGGGAAGAATATCTTCGACCAAACCGGACACTACCTCAAAAACCTAGTGCTTGCCTAGGGTTGCCTAGTGCCTATAACCACAGAGCTTGTATAAAGAGAATTGTGGATGTGAGGGAAGCGAGGAAGTTATGTTAGAATCTTGGCGCTTCATTGTCTCTGCCTACAGCTGTGGGAAAAAGGCGTGACAAATTGATTGAATAAATAAGAATCTTGGATATTTTACCTTAATTTTATATTCGTGTTGAACATTGTTGCACTTTTCTCCGCTAATTACTTATATTATTAATAATTATAATACGCAATAGCATTATTTCCGCCTTTTAAAGACTTACATACATTAGGGTTTGTATAGAGTACAGTATTGTACAGTATACAGTATTGTATAATAATACAAGTATTATTATACAATAGTACAACCCGACTCTGGTGTACTGGCAGTGCCGGTACGAATGTATCTTTGATATATGTACTTTGGTTGTCCTGTTTCTATGATACAAGCACTTTAGTAGCTTAGTATAGAACTGCAAAAAATAGGGTTTCAAAAAATTAAAAACATAGCTTTGAGCAGTCTAGTGGTATTGTAGTCTGTGTTAACAAGCCATTTGATTCGAAAAGGAATTCGTAATGATTAATTATATTAATTATTCATGTTTTAATGTAAATATTTATTTTGGTACCGTTTCCCTTGTGCCCTTTGTGGTAAACGGGTTCAAATCCCAAACAGTTCCTTTTTATATGATTTATGGATAATTATAATACATGTATTTGTGTTTATTATACCTTTTGCCTTTTAAAATAGCGTTTAATTTACATTTAGGTGTTTTGTGACAAATTAAATTTGATTAGGGCTTTTTTTATTGACTCGACATCTGACTTCGACCCGCCTGATAGTAGCCAAAAAGAGATCCAAGAGTGCCGACGACTGCAAAAACCAAGTCTTTACGGCTGGCCCAGTCGCTGCCACTATGCCGGTTAAAGGTGCTTTTTCACGCATATACATTTTTTTTATTGTGACTCGACATATGACAGCACCCCGCTTGATGTTAAGTTAAATAACTGCAAGTAGCAGTCGCAAACAATATGCCGGTCTAGTTAAAACCGGCAACTTACAAGCCGATCCCCAAGCGCGACTAAGTCACTTCACTGTCTGTACACTTGTAAGGTTCAGTAGACTGGGCACCACTGCCAACCACTATTATTTTTTTTATTATATATTTCTATACTAAGCTACTAAAGTGCTTGTATCATAGAAACAGGATAACCAAAGTACATATATCAAAGATACATTGGTACAGGTGAGTGGTTTCGAACCCGTGCCACTCGGCTTACGTAGCCATTGCACTGCCACTACACCACGGTCGCTATAATTAGAATATATATTAATCTAAAATATTAATTTAAATTGAATTCAGAAAGTGCACTAAAGCAATCAACAACATGAAAACCGCATAAACCTCAATTCAATTATATTGAACAAAATGGAAAACTTTATTTTCAGATTGATTTGGCATACAATAATAACATCACTGTAAAAACGATGTTATTATTCCAAGTTTTACATCAATTTATAACTTAACCGCACTCTAGCTTAACATCAGGCGAGGTGTTGTTATACGTCGAGATACAATGAAGAAAATACTTAGATATAATAAGTTGTAAAATAGAAATTTAGGTCTAGTCAAAAATTTGGAAAGAATAGAATTTGTGCTAAAATATGAACTAATTCATTGTTATCTGTCTCATTTATATTATATTTATACCACGTGTGACTAAAAGAGATAACTAGTTGTACTTCAATTTCTTTATTTCAAAGGTTGGCACTACTTTTTTGCAAATACAACAACTTGTATTAATTGTGGTTGACTTTTAATACTGCTGAATTAAAAGTCACGTGGTAGTAAGAGTAGAGGCATAATTGTTCCATCATCCTTTATTGAATTTTTTTCATCCTGAATCATCCTTTATTTTAATTTCATTTGTTATTCTGTCAAATAAAGTTGTCAAATTATCATCAAAACTAGTGATAAGCTTCTAAATTACGAATGTAAAAATGTATATTCATCCCCTTCTGACTTCTTTTTAATGCCATAAGTAAAAATAGTATAAACGGTTTTATTTTGTCGCTATTTTAGGGCTTCTTTTATGTCTTTAGTCCAAATTCTTTGGGTATACCTCAATAAAATCCATATATTTATAATAGAAAAGTGCGTTGTCGTCATTTTTCACACATAGCCAAACTAAATTATTCGGAAAAGGAAAATTATCATAACATTTTTTTCTTTGATCTTCTGTATACATTAACTTGGACACAATGTGATTATACAAAGTTTTCTATACGCAATTCTAATATGAACTCAATGCATAGTACAAATAAAACCCAAAATTGTAATTTTTTTCTTATGTATAATCCAATTGTAATTTTTAGACTATTGGTCCACAAGGAAAATATTTTTTCAATGCGACGCGACTTCTGACTTGACTTGCTATAAGTCAAGTCAACTTGTAAGCAAGAGGAAGACCGAAAGCGTTAACGACTGAAAAAAAAAACAGTTACGGAGACTTGAGATCATCATCAGCCAGAAGGCGTCCACTGCTGAACATAGGTCTCCCCCTTAGATCGTCATTCCGAACGACAAGATGCCAGTTGTATCCACCGGTTACTCGTGACGAAAGATAACACGCGGGAAAAAGCAGGTAACAGATTTTATTAATCTTTAAGCTGCGTCCACATGCTTGGCAAACAACAAACACGAACATGTGGATGGGTTTGTTTATGTTTGGCCTGTTTTTGTTTGTGGTTGCCCATGATCGGCGACGGTGTCGGTTTTTCTTCAACAATCAAAGGATGTTAGGGTAAGGAGTTACCGCATCCGCATTCTATCGACCGAATCGGCAGTCGAACTAAAAAGTATGATGCGTCTTTGTAGAACAATGAAGTTGAATGCTTTGCCTGCCCATGTGTTTTCTCCATCCTATGCCATGCCAAGCACCTTTGCCATAGTGACGGCGACTGAGGCAGCTGTGAACAAACTCGGTTTTCTCAGTCGTCGTCACCCTTGGACCTCCTCTTGTTTATCATCAGGCGAATCGAGGTCAGATGTCGTGTCACAATAATAAAGAAAAGTTTGCGATGTCTTCAAATGCTTGTTAGTAAATGAAGTAAACTATATGATTTCCGTGGATTCCGTTTTCATTACCGCCATGTTTGTTTATCTGGAATATACTAGTATGTTTGCCGTGAACATACTAGTAGGCAGGTCGAAATGAGATGCCGAGTCACAATAGAAAAAATCGAGAAAAGGTTGTTGCTTCATAGAGGAGAGCCTTAACAATTGGGCTTGAATAATCAATTTACACAGTTTTCCTCTCTTTTTCCTAGTCATTTTCCTATTCTGTTTGTTTCCCTTATCATTTACTTTATTATATAAATGCCGTTCTTTTACTACAACATAGAATGCTGTTACGGAAATGCTTACAATCTGAATATTTAGTTATTTTATTATTCAACTTTTTGTAGGGTGACGCTTACGTCTTTGAGGAAATTGTGTTTGTCATATTTTTAATTATTTTACTTATTTTATTTATTTAAATTCTTTGTTTCAACAAAATAAACTTAAAACTAGGTACATAGGTGAGTTTAATGCCTATTAGGCATTCTCTAACAAATAATTTTGGGATGATGAGAAATTATGGGCAGGGTGCAAATATACTACAAACTACAATTACATAAACTATATACAAGTATCACAAGTATATATAGGTATACATATATGTAGGTAAAAATAAATATACACAATTATATTTTGTGCCAAATTATTTAATATGAACTAGATGCCGTGAGCTCCTGTTTATCAAGAAACAAGTTGGTGACTAATCGTTCAAAGACATTGACAGACGGTGCACGTCTAATATCCAGCGATAGCTTAAAAGTATATCTTCATACATTATTTCTAGCATAACAAATAGTTTTAGTTCATGTACCAGTCTTTTTTTACTGTAATTCGACATAGGACAGCACCCCGCCTAATGTTAGGCTGGAGTGTGGTCCATTGATGGATGTCACTGCTACTACAATTTAATAACTTTAAGTAGCAATCACATCCACTACGCCGGCCTACTTACAACTTACAAGCTGATCCCAAAAACCGACCAAATCGCCAGACTGGGTACCACTGCCTACCATTCTTTGATAACCAGACCCGAAGCAAATATCCAACTCTTTTTGTTTATTAACAAATATTTGCAATATTTAATATAATTATTAAATATTACAAATAAAAGCTATAAAACAAATATTTGCTCCGACCCGGACGCACAACAAACCAATCGCTAACAATTCGTCCACGCCTGTCGTCAAAACAAAAAAGTAGTAAATTAAAATTATAAAAAATGATTGTTTAAAACTAGCGCCTTAGCAAAGAGGGTTTATAAGCAAAGCAAATACTTTGTGTAAATTCTAAAACATTTACTTATCCGCACTAAAACACAAACAAATTAAGTTTGACGTCAGTTTAACTGTTTTATGACTGTTACTGTGACATTTTATTTTACCAGACAAATACGTGAGTCTTGTTCGCATTGCGCTGTCGTCATTCGTCAAGATACTATGACATTTTATGACTGTTTTCGTCTATTAATGTAAATTAGACGTCTTTATTTGTCTCATAGCTTTAAAGATTTTAGTGCTTCGAACTAAAAATAGTAAATGTTCTCGAGTTTCTTGTTCTTTCTCGAGTCTCGAAGTCTTTCTAGAGCCAAAATCAGATGTAGAGGGCAGGCGGGTCGTGGTCAAATGTCGTATCACAATAAAAAAATTATGAGTCACAATAGCCAAAAAATTTCCGAAATGCGACTTGATTTTTTTTGTCTAAAATGTCAAGCGTATATGAAGAATATAATGTTAGAGTTCCGCGTAGGATCGTCACATTATACGGTTCGTCAGTTTTTATGGCCAGCTCTCCCTGTGAGTCACTACACCCCAAACTTAGTTTACCCTATGAGTTGTAATAACATACTCGTAGTTTTGTTGCGTGAGTGCCTACTTTATGAAATACAACCCTTTAGTCTTTATTTACTAAAGTAGGAGACTTTATTTTCTTTTTCTTGTAAACAAGTAATATTTAATGAATGAAACAAATTTTATGCGGCTTAATATGGCGTTTATTTTTGCTTTGATTTGACTACGATGGCTGCAAAGCTCTCGAAACTTCGGATAAAAATTAAAAAAAAACGGATTTTTTTCCACAGGGATAGGCAGAGACAATGGAGCGTCATTTGCCACGATCCTAACACAACTTCCTCGCGTCCCTCACATCCACAATTCTCTTTATACATGCTCTACGATTATGGGCATTAGGCAACCCAGCTTTCTTGAGGGTGTCTTCGATTTAGTCAGAAAACACCCTCCTAGGTCTGCCTCGATTAACGCGTCCATTTACATCAGATTTATAGATTTCTTTTGTCAATTTATTTTTACTCATTTCCATGAAAAATATTTCTTTAAAAATAGATCTACAATAATTAAATTAAATACTTCACAACATTGGTAACGGAGATCCCTTTCATAACTTAAATTCGCTTTCAGCATTATTCAGGGAGTAATCCTTCCTGTCAAAATGTCGATAAAACCCGCTGTCGAATTATCAAAAGAGAACCTTACTCGACATTCATTTAAGTGGATTCTATTTAATTATATAGAATACCTATCTATTTATATTAATTTGTTGCTTTGTCCGTTGTATTACTCAAAGAATATATGCCTTAAATTATATTTTATGTTAATGCCAAGATATTTTTATTGTTGTAGTTAGTTGTTTTGTAGTGTTTTAGGTTGATTTTTCCTTTGTATTATTATATCTAGGTGGGGACTAATTAGGCTTAGTTTTATTATACTTTGTATCTAGATTTATAAAAGAGCTGTAAGTTTCCCTAAAATAAATAAATAATTTCTGAGCACGGGTTCAAAACCACTTGCCGGTTATATTAATTTATATTGTGACATATATATATATATATATATATATTTATATTGTGACAGCGCACTCCGCCTGATGTGATAGATAGATAGATAAATTCTTTATTGCACAGTAAATAAAAACTCATTAAACATGAAATTTTCATTTTATAATTTAGCTACTAAAGTGATTGTATCATAGAGACAGGTTTTCCAAAGTACATATATTAAAGATACATTGGTACCGGCAAGTGGTTTTGAACCCGTGCTCTCGGTTTGCGTAACTATTACCAGTACACCACGGTCGCCCTTTTTTTTGTTTGTATTCATTTACTTTTGGATTTATTCGGTTCGTATCTACGTAAACAAATATTGCCGATGCTACAGTCACATCTACTATGCTGGCCTAGTTGGAACCAGCAACTTACAAAGTGATCCTGAAACGCGACTTAGTCACTTCACCGTCAGTATACTTGTAAGTGGTGGTACTTCCACAGATCGGCAGACTAGGTACCACTGCCTATCACTCTTTGACCACCAGACCTGGAACAAAACCCTGCTTTTATATTTTATTATTAACAAATATTTGTTAAATTTGTCAAATCATTACTTTGATCGATCAATCAATCAAATTTTCCTACAGGGATAGGCAAAGGTAATATATTATACTATATTAGCAGAATGGGCACTGCCTACCACTATTACTGAAATCGGACATAATTTAAGTATCCTTACACTTCCAAAACCTCAGTCTACCCCAATAATGAGAGTCGTAACGAACCTTTTTAATAATAAAAAGGGAAACACGTACCATCCAATTTTCACATCTTTTTACACCTTTCGCATGGATGTTTTAGCTTGATTTATTCGCGGGTACACGGAATTTAAATTAAAAGACATTTTCCCCTTTCGGCCTTTAAATGGACGTCGTGATGGTGGGGTTGTTTCAGTTGTTAAAACAATATAAGCTGGAGAGAAACCGGCAACTTTCAAGCAGATACAGAAACGCGACTGACTTACTTTACGGTCTGTATATTTGTAACTGATGGTATCGGCAGGCTGGGTAAACGAAAATTATCGTACTTTGAAGCTTTTTTTTTGGTGGGTGTTTTTCGACCAATATCCTCAAGAAATCGGGTTGCTCAGTGCCCATAGCCGTAAAGCTTGTATGTAGGGAATTGTGGATGTGAAGGAAGCGAGGGAGTTGTGTCAGTATCGTGGCCAGTAGCGTTCCATTGACTCTTCCTATCTCTTTGAAAGAAGGCGTGACAAGTTGGTTTATTAATTCACAGAACAGAGAAATAAATAGTAGAAATGCAAAGTAGGCGTGGCTCTTGTTTCAAAGGTAATCGGAGTTTCGCAATGCATGCTCAGTTGCGTCCTAATATTCTTGTACGTGGCAGTTGACATTTTTGCGTTTAAACGATTTTATACGAGCAATCATGCCTTATTGGAATGTAAAATCGATAGTAGGTTTAAAAATGCGTCTCGTAGGTATGTCCTATTGACGGAAAGTGTAAATAATATTTATTTATTTATAAATTGGCATATACAACAGAGTGTAGACAAAATTGAAAATGAAACGTTTGGAACGCAGTAGAAAATTCTAGTCTGCAATGCAAAGTGCAACACAGAACTAGATTAAAATGTGAATAAAAATTAAATTGAAAAATTCATGCCAAATAAGATAAAATTAAAATAATATTAAAATAAAAAGAAAAAACTATGATGATTTGAATGTAACAGAAACCGCCCGCCCTCTTAAATATTGTGAACCTGTCATTAAATATGTCTAATAAAAAATAAATTATTTGTTTATCAAAGATTTCTACGGATTAATTGATTGATTTAAGCTTCTTCCACTATTAAATGGCATACATTCAAATTACCCACTGGCTTAATTTTAACCTGGACTTGTTTCCTAGCAACATCCTTCCAATAGGACGACCAACACCTCAGTCTCTCCGTGACCACGATGGCTGCAAAGCTCTCGAAACGTCGGAATAATAAAAAATGTAAAATCAAAACCAAAATAAACGTGATAGTAAGCCGCATAAAATTTGTTTAATTCAACATTCTTCTATACATACACTTAAAACAACATTTAATCACATACTTACTCGGCGTTTTATTTATAAACTTCCTCCTTCCACTCTACCTACAATTTATGGGGGGATGAAAAGTGTGTTTGTTTTCAACTCTTCAAAAGTTTATACTCTTTGATTGTATATTGTAACTTATTTTAATGGGTTAATTAATAATAAATGAGGTTGGTTTGCGTGTATAAATAATAAATTTAGAGTTTCAATCAAAACTGTCACGCTATTATACTTTCAATACATACTATAAAAACAAATATATATAACAAATACTGTAGATAGAATAAAGAATAGCATAGTGCTTAAAAGAAGATGTAGTGACAAGGATTGGCAAAGGAATGCTTCGATGGTTTGGGCACATGGAATGGATGAGTGAAAATAGATTGACGAAAGGAATTTATAAATCTAACGTAGATAGATGCGTTAAACGAGACAGATCCAGAAGGGTGTTTTCCGACGAAATCGGAGAGATCCTCAAGAGAGCTGGGTTGCTAAGTGCCCATAACCGTAAAGCTTGTATAAAGAGAATTGTACATGTCAGGGTAGCGAGGGAGTTGAGTCAGGATTGTGGGAGTTGAGCTCCTTAGTCTCTGCCTATCCCTGTGGGAAAAAGATGTGACAAATTTATTGATTGGGCTATAAATAGATACATATATAAAGAAAGTTATATAGTCTAAAGCTTATCGTATTATTGGAAATAATTTCAAGTCTATTTCGCTAAGCCGTCGTTCATTCAGGAGATTCGTATATACTACGATATATCTTGCTCGTAACTGCGTAGGTCGTAGTGAAGGTAAAATACTATCGGATACATTTTGCTTGCTTGCTTGCAATCATTTTAGGGCAACCGTGGTGTAGTGGCAGTGCAAGGTCACGCAAACCGAGAGCACGGATTCAAAAACCACTCACCGGTACCAATGTATCTTTGATATTATGTACTTTGGTCATCCTGTTTGTATGATACAAGCACTTTAGTAGCTTAGTATAGAAATGTAAAATATTTAAATAATAATAATAACAAAAATACATAGAATTTTCTTCGATTTCGCGTGAACATTAAATTAAACAATTTTTATGCGGCTTTCTATCTCGTTTATTTTTGGTTATTGATTGTATATTTTTTTATTTCGTCGTTTCCCGAGTTTTGCAGCCATTTCGGCCTATTCTTCAACTACACCACGCCGTATTTTTTACATTAATAAAGTTCTTGTATCATAGAAACAGGACAAAGTACAAATATCAAAGATATATTAGTACCGGCAAGCGTTTTTAAACCGTGCTCTCGGTTTGCGTAACCATTGCACTGCCACTACACCATGGTCGCCGTAGTACTAAGGTTTATTTTCTACACCGTTCAAATGTGGTTTTTAGCTAAATGTCTTTTGAACGTGGCTCCACAATAATGCTGACTGTTGAAAAGCCATTAGAATGGCACTTGTTACGATTTAGCCGTGCTGGGTTGTTCAATGTGTGAGGTAGGATGGCAGGACCGAACCATTTTCCTTATAAATTATTTAAATAATTATATAAATTTTAATGAATTAAACAAATTTTATGCGGCTTACTATCGCGTTTATTTTGATTTTACATTTTTATTATTATTTCGACGTTTCGAGAGATTTGTAGCCATCGTGGTCACGGAGATGTCTGTAAAGCTCCCGAAACGTCGAAGTAATAAAAAAAATATATAAAATCAAAACCAAATTAAACGCGATAGTAAGCCGCATATTTTTTAAAATTCATTGATCAATATTCGCGCAAAATCTAAGAAAATGCTATATATATATATATATATATATATATATATATATATATATATATATATATATATTATTTTATTTGGGTTTCTTTTCTTATTTATTCAGAGACATCCTTAAGAAAGCTGGGTTGGCTAGTCCCCATAACCGTAGAGATTGTATGAAGAAAATTGTGGATATGAGAGAAGCGAGGGAGTTGTGTCGGGATCGTGGTAAGTGGAGCTCCTTTGTCTCTGCCTATCCCTGTGGGAAAAAGGCGTGACAATTTGATTTATTGATTATTTTTTTAATTTATATTGTATATTAAGGAAAACGACAATTATGAAATATTCATTTATTTAAATCTTGCTGTACTATAGTGCCCACATACAAGACTTAACGCTAGTTAGTATTCTCTACCAGGCAACCGCGTCATTCGAGACAATGGAAGCAAATTAAAAATGGAAGCAAGAGGATATAAATTTAGAAAAAAGGTTTAAAAAAGGCGACCATGGAGTTTTAGAACCATGTTTACGCAAGCCAAGGGCATGGGTTCGAAAGCACTCACCGGTACCAATGTATCTTTGTAATATGTATTTTGGTTGTCCTGTTGCTATGATACAAGCACTTTGGATTGGAAAATTTTGTCGCTAGCGATGGGAAATATTTTGAATGATTCGTTTGTTACCTATTCCTCTTACTAGAATCTGTTCCATCTATAATCATTTTAATGCCATTAATCCTGAATTGGATATATTTTATGACTCCTCTAATATTTACAAAGTTAAGCTGCTGAAACAATTTGAAAAAAAATAATGAGATTTTGTATAGCACTATAAGTTATTTTAAGTATTGCCTTTTTATTTTTCTACTTTAAGTCTGTTACAATTTTAATAGTCTCATTAGTATTTTTCGTTAATCATGTTTAGTTTTGTTTTGTTTTTGTTTTCTTGATCACAATTTTCGTACAAATGTTGTGTATACTTGTAATTGGCCCACATATGTACCTACTTAAAATGATTAATTTGAAGTTACCTTTGATGTATATGTTATGCTGTAAGTGTACCTTTTAATAAATAAATAAATAACTATTTTTCTACAATAAAGTGGCATTTTCATCAAAAAAACAGCGAGAATTTAGTTGCGCCTAATAAAAAATAAAAAAAATACTAAAAATATATAAATCGTTGAGTCCAACTATGCCTACACCCAAATGATTGAATGACCGAATGAAAATGGTAGAGCAAAAACGATCGGTCAAATTGCGGTTTTCGCAATCGGCAACAAATAGCAATTTGATGTTTGGACAATTATTGTTGTTGGAATTTAATTACGAATTAAAAACATGATTGCTGTTGCCGTTCTTTTAATGGATATTTTTATGTCGTGTATTCATTATTTTTTCGTCGACTTTAAAATATAATTTTTGGGTTTAAAAAGTTATTTTCGTGGAATTTATTTTTACCTATATCGCCTATGCCATAGAGAATACTCTTTCAGCCGGTTGTACCAAAAAAGTTACTAATTACGAATTTAATTTTACTTTATACTTATTCTATTACGTTTACTATTACGAAATCGTGAATTGAGTTGTTAATAATAATATTGAAAATACCATTTATATACGTTTTTATCATTAGAAATAACAAAAGTAGTACATAGAAACCCAAAATGAATGATGTCCTTTGCTCTGTATAAAATATCCGTTAAACGTAAATGTAAAATGTGAAGGTAAAGAGTGGTGCAACCCATTTTGCCTTTTTCTTTTTCTTATATGATACTTTTACAATTCGTAAATTATAATTTTTTTTAACTTATACTAAGCTACGAAAGTGCTTGTATCATAGAAACAGGACAACCAAAGTACACATATCAAAGATACATCGGTACCGTTGAGTAGTTTGAAATACGCATTTTTTTCTGAAAAATAAAAATATATAGGCTTGTAATAAAACCGTCTTGTAATAATACAGAATTCTTCAATTCCGACTACTGCATGCATCTTCACAGAGTAACATTTTATTGACATAATAAAAACGCATGCAGTTTTAAGACTTATGGCACACAGAACAGGGATTAAAATGACGTGAAGAGTAGCTAACAAAACCGCATACATGCTACTTTAGTGCTTCTATTATGAGTTGTAGAGCGGTACAGGAAATAAGTGCAAGGTGTAGTTTGTTTAGTAGCCGTTAGTGGCGCTGTACACAATCTCATACTAATTGTTTAAGTTTGGAATGAGTTTTGATCTCTGCTAGCACTCTATATATATATTCGTAGATCCCGGCAGGTAAAATGAGTGCTGGCATTAAATCTGCGCACTAACTTGTTTTGTTACCTATAAACTTTTCGTTTAACGCACGTGTATAAAATTGAAAAAATAAATAAATAATTATGTGCCCGTCTCTATATGACGTTATCTATCTGAGACCCCAAGTCCAGCAAACTGCCAAACTAGATGGAACCGTCAGTTATTTTTGCAAATAAATTGGATTAAACCGGGAACAATAAACATGAAACGGGGTAGTTTAGGAAACCATAACAGCATCAACCAATAGGACGACCAACACCTCAGTCTCTTTGTAACCACGATGGCGACAAAGCTTTTGAAACGTCGGAATAATAAAATAAGCTGCATAATATTTGTTTAATTCATTAATCAATGTTTGCACAAAATTTAAGAAAATACTAAATACTATACTCGTACAAACGCAGATAGAGCGTATTACTCGGAGGTGCATTTAATTTGCGCTCAAGCAGTATAAAAATGTTTATTTGTGAAAAGCTGAATCATAATAGAGGTACTGATAAACTGTAGTGGTTGGTATTTCAAGTGTGGGATGCTTTTGAAAAGTGCTTTCTTTTGAAACAAAGGCTGCTTTTTCATTGTTCCCCACTATCTTCTTATATTTCTAAGAGTTTTGTTTAGAAATGGTAAATTATAAATTAATCTTGTGTTTGTAGGTTAATTTATTTCGTTTAGGTTAGGTAACCAACGAGTCTAGATTCGGATCGCGGATGGACATAAAGTGAACTTGGAAACTCTAAAATACTTAAATAAATTATTTCGAAATATATTTCTGTAGCTTTATCTTCATATCTGTAAGCTTGTCTATTTTTTATTGCTAAAAATCTAGCAGACTATACGGATACTAAACAATCACCGTTTTTTTTAAACAATGAAATTGTCTCGCCTTTTTCCCACAGGAATAGGCAGAGACAATAGAGCGCCACTTGCCAAAATTCCCTCGCTTTCTTCACATTCACAATTCTCTTCATACATTCGTGCTAACTAATATAAATATTGTTTTTCTAATGTACCCGCTTTAATATCTGTTGGCAAAATAATAATTAATAGTTCGTAAAAACGTATTTAAAATAATAATCTCTGCCTATCCCTGTGGGAAAAAGGCGTGACAATTTGATTGATTGATTGATTGATAAAAACGTAAAAGTCTAGACCACTAGACTAAAATCCTCTAGACCAGTGTTTCCCAACGTGGGGCCCACGTCCCACAGGGAGACAATTTGATAGTACCCTTCAAAAATGGACTCGACACGACTTTAACCCTATCGCTTTGTGTTATTTAAATGCAAAAATTTAACAAAAAAAGACAATTTCTTAAAAAAAATGCTGTAATCATTTATATTTCTTAAGGGAACAAAACAATGTTTAAAGGTTAAAAATTATGTATGGAGGGCATACATAATTTTAGAAATGGTAAGGTGGGGCATGGCCTAAAAAAAGGTTGGAAAACACTGCTCTAGATCTTGGCCTCCTTGGCTACGATATGTTTCGTTTATTTTATTTATTTATTTATAGATAGATGCCCAAACAGGTTACAACCTAAGCGTGCACAAAATAAAATAGAAAAAACAAAGTTGTGAGATTGTAACCCAAAGCAGGGCATACAGCATAACAAGAAAAAAAAAGAACACAGATTCAAAACAATACAAGAGAAAATAATAATAATAAAAAAAACAAGCCAGTTACGAGCATCAAATAAACAGCAAAGATTATCCCCAACCAATCGAAACAGCGCCCATAGAATCTAGGGTTGACCCGTCATCTCGTAATGATGCTCTTCAGTGATATTTTAAGTTTAGAGAGTTTCATGTCAAAAATGTCTATGTCGTGTCTATGTTAAGTACAACTATATAATATATAAACTTGTATATGCCCAAAAATAAATATAAGAAAGAAGAGAAGCACTCAATAAGTGCAATAGAAAAGTTTTACATAAAAATATCACTGTTCAGGCCGATCTTCTGAAACAGAGCACAAGTTTAGTTCCTTACTGTACTTTGATGTCAGCGAATTTCAGGCAGCGTATTCCTGGGTATAAGGTATCGATTTAAATTTTTAATACCTATTTATTTATTTAGGATCAATCTTCGATCATATTTCTTACCCTACGGCCACACACTCGACGTGTGGCGAGAGAAATAGCGAGGGAAATGGGCAGAGACATAGTGTGGCTGCGTTATTCGTCCTGCTGCTCGTCATGCCGCTCGTCATGCCCGGTGATCCATTTTTGTCGGTTTTTTAGCGCGAGTCAAAGTTACAATGTTGTCCATCGGAGCAACGCGATGAACATATTCTGGTAACGAGCTATGAGGTCAATCAATCATCATAGTATAGTCAGTACATCAACGAATTCACAGAAGTCGCCTCATCTTTTCCCAATATTATAGTTAAGGGATAGGCAGAGATAATGGGGCGCCACTTGCCACGATCCTGAAACAACTCCCTCGCTTCCTTCACATTCACAATTATCTTCATACAAGCCCTGAGGTCCCTTGTTTTTTTAGGAATCGGTGTCTAGTTACTTAGGAGCGGTAGGTAGACAGTTGCTGGCATTTGCCCAGTCTGCCGATCCGGGGAAGGGCCGTAAAGTGACTTAGTCGCGTTCCAGGATCGTTCTGTAAGTTGTCTTTTACAATTAGGCCAGCATAGTGGATACGACCCCAGCTTGCGGTTATTTAACTGTAGTGGCAGTTGCCTCCGTTCATAAACCGCACCTAGCTGAATATCAGGCAAGACGTTAGTTTTTAAATCATAAATCAAATAGTGAACAAGAATACTCAACCAATTCGTACTTGTCAGCATTGGAGGGATTGTCTGAAATCTGAAACTCGAATAGTTTCAGTAATATCAGTCTTCAGGCGTACAATACGTGTCTTATGCAGATTCAAATGCTTTTTCGTAGTAATAATTTCGCATGAGTGGTTTTCTAAACTTTAGAATATATTATTATTACCTTAATTTAATGTTTTCAGATAAAAAAACTACTTTTAAATTATGTCGACTGAATCAGCAGTCGATCTGTTCAGCGTGTTGTTTCTTTGTCGAACAATCAAACATTCCATTCTCTCTCCCCATCTTTTATCTTTTTTATTATTATTAATACTCGACATTCTTCTTAGGCAAGTTGGCTTGACCTTGACTTGCCTAAGGAGGCCCAAGAGTGCCTACGAATGAAAAAACAAACTCAGTTTACGGTTGCCTCAGTCGCCGGACAAGAACGTTGGATTTTTAAAGCAAAAGGTGGGCTCTGACTTTGTACATCATCTTTGTACATCCTTTTACTTACTTACTATCAGGCAAGTCGGGTATCTAAACTATTTACTAGTTCCAATGTATCTTTGATATGTTGTTACTATGTAACAAGCACATTTAGTAACTTAGTATAGAAATATCTACAGCAAACATATAAGCGCTTAAAGGCTTTTTAAGGAAATATCAAAAAGGTTAGTCGACATCACAGGAGACCGAAGAGTTGGCAGCTACCTCGGACAAAGAATTAGTCTAGCTATTCAAAGGGGGAACGCTGCCAGTATCTTCGGAACCTTGCCTAAAGGGACTCCTTTTAATAATGTATTTTAGTTATTTTTTTTATCAATTAGAGTTTAATGTAAAGGGATAATGAAGTCAAATATTACTCTATAAGAAAGTTGTATTACACTTAAGGATTTAATATCAATTAACAAAAATATAAGAGATTTTTTATATATATACTTTTTAATGATACATTTCTATACTAAGCTACTAAAGTGCTTGTATTATAGAAACAGAACAACCAAAGTACATATATCAAAGATACATTGGTACCGGTGAGTGGTTTCAAAACGGTCGCCTTAATTTTATTTCAGCTTTATAGAGATTTCAAATTCGGAAATTACATGTTGTTTGTTTGTAGTCACAGTCACTATTTATCCTTATGGGAAAACAGGCGTAAATATAGGTAAAAGTATGCAATCTAGTTTCGATTCCTGAAATAACCTGAAAGTTTGGGCTATGATTACTTTTCATATTACACTTCCTTCAACTTAGGGAAGCAAACATCTTGAAAGTTCTAACATGACGTGTAATAAAAAAACTTTTCAGCTTTTGCATAAGGCTTTATTACCTGGCACAACTGCCTCGCTTCCCTCACATCCACAATCCTTTTCATACTAGGCAACCTTTTTTTTTTCTTGTGACACGACATATGACATCGACCCGCCTGGTGATAAGCAAGAGGAGATCCAAGAGTGATGAAGACTGAAAAAACCAAGTTAGTTCATGGCTGCCTCAGTCGCCGTCACTATGCCGGCCAAAGAACCTAGTATGAAGGGTATGGGAGGGGTAAGGGAATGGGTACTAGGCAACCTAGCTTTTTTACGTGGCAAGTGGCGCTCCATTGTCTCTGCCTATCCCTGTGAGAAAAAAGCATGACAATTTGATTGATTAATTTTATTACCTATAATATTGGGATAAGATGAGGCGAGTGCTGTGAAAGTTGCAAGCACCAATCACATTCACTATCTGATGTACGGACATTTTTTTTTCATCATCATCATCAGCCAGAACGCGTCCACTGCTGATCATTGGCCTCCTTCTTAGAACCCCATTTCGAACGACAAGATGCTAGTTGCATCCACCGGTTATTCGTGACTTTCACTATGTCGTCAGTCCACCTAGTGGGAGGCCTACCTACGTCTTCCGGTTCGTGGTCTCCACTCTAGAACCTTTCTTCCTCATCGGTTGTCGGTTCTTCGACCGATGTGGCCAGCCCATTGCCATTTCAGCTCGCAAATTCTTCAAGCTATGTTGGTAACTCCGGTTCTTTGGCAAATATTTTCGTTCCGGATTCTATCGCGCAGAGACACCATGCATAGCCTCTCTCCATTGCCCTGAGCTTTTCCAACAGGCCAACATTTAGGGGCCACGTCTCAGTGCCATACGTCATCACTGGCAACACACACTGGTTGGGGACCCTTATCTTCAGGCTCTGTGGGATGTTTGACGAGAAGATATAACGCATTTTTTTATATACGAGTATAACAACTAAAATATATTATTAAAAGGAGTCCCTTTAGGCAAGGTTCCGAAGATACTGGCAGCGTTCCCCTTCGAATAGCTAGACTAATTCTTTGTCCTCGGTAGCTGCCATATATTATTTATAACGCCACATCTGGTATGCTCTCAAATAAACCAATCCATTTAGAAAAACAGTTGTCAGAGTGGTAGGCAGTGATGCCCAGTTTGCCGCTCCGGTATTGTACAATTACTTTGTGCGAAGCATCGAGCGCATAAAGTGCTTCGCAAACAATTATAGAAATTAAAAAAAAATCCGAACTGTTATTGGAAATTGTGGGAAAGGTATAGAAAATGTCTACAAACCTAATAAAATCTTTTCTATTGTGGATCTACAATAGACAGCACAACGTCTAATGTTTATTCATTTACAAGTAAACTAATAAATATTATAAAGAAACTATATAATATTATAAAGAATAAAGAAATATTATTATAAAGAAAAATATATAATAATTATTAATTTATTTAAAACTTGTACAAAGGCGGACTTAATACCGTTAGACATTCTCTGACAGCCAAACCTTTAGGACATTAAGACAGTATTAGACACCTACTTAGGTGCAATATAAAGATGACAATTTTTAGGAATAAAACAACAAATACATAATAATATTACCTAATAATTATATTTTCCAAGAGTGGTAAGCAGTGGTACCCAGTCTGCCGATCCGGGGTAGTACCACCACTTACAAGTATACAGACCGTGAAGTGATTTGGTCACGTTTCGGGATCAGCTTGTAAGTTGCCGGTTCCATCTAGGCCGGCATAGTGGATGTGATTGCTACTCACAGTTATTGAATTGTAGTAGCAGTGGCATTCATTCATGGACCACACTCCAGCTTAACATCAAGCGGGGTGCTGTCATATGTCGAGTCACAATAAAAAAAAATCGTTCGAAATGGCGTTCTAAGGGGGAGGCCTATGTTCAGCAGTGGACGCCTTCTGGCTGATGATGATGATGATGAATTACATTTTAAATATAATCAACATAAATAAGTTGATTATATTTAACACGATAATACGATAAAAAGATGTGGAAAAGAAGAAAGGTAGTGTTTGTACACATAACTCTTGAATATTGCACGATTAGCAGCTTGTCTAATATTTTGAGGTAGTTCATTCCATAGATATGCAGCGACGACAGAAAAAGATTTACAGACCAAAGAAGTGTGGTGAGATGGAATGGAAAGAGTGGAATTAGAATTATACTTACACTATCAATTGACATGTACAACATTAAATGATAAATAAAAATAACATTCTCTAAACATAAAAGTACATAATTATGTGGGATGCGACTTGTGTAGACACATTAGCCCCATCTCACATCCAAGCGACTTCGTTAAGCGCGGGAAGTGCGGCGATTTCTGCTGAGAACCTCAAGTTGCGCAAATACGCTAACCTCGGTACTGGTTACGAATTTGCGCCGTTTGGGGTCGAGACGATGGGCCCTTGGGGACCATCAGCTAAGCGCCTGGCCAAGGAGTTGTCCAGGCGGCTGACGGAGAAGTCTGGAGACAAGAAGGCTGGCAATTATTTCTGCCAACGTATTAGCCTTGCTATACAAAGGGGAAATGTTGCCAGTCTCCTTGGGACTATCTCTGATGCGACGTCATTAGATAATATTTTTTATTTATAGTTTATTATAGTTAATTTTTACTTTTAATGAAATTTAATTGTAAATATTGAAATATATTATATCAAAAATACACTGGTACCAGCAAGTGATTTTGAACCCGGGCTCATTGTTTGTGTAACCATTGCACTGCCACACCACGGTTGCCTTATATCACTAATATATAATATACTCTTGGACCTCCTCCTGCTTATCATCAGGAGGGTCGAGGTCAAATGTCGTGTCATGTGTATGTGTAGATGTGTAAAATCAAAAATAGAAATTGTTATTTTGAAGTTCCAAATTTTTCCTGTAAAGAACACATTTTCAGTTCAACCGTGAATAGAACGCCTGAAAGACACATTCTATTGATGTCACTGGAATATAGGTCGTGTCAACATAAACAAGTGTCTACAAGTTATAATAGAAACTCGGTATTGATTGGATTTAAGGTGTTTTGTCACTATAACCATAAAATTTTGATTACAAGTATATAGACCGTCAAGTGATTTAGTCGCGTTTCGGGATCAGCTTTTAAGTTGGCGGTTCCAACTAGGCCGGCATAGTGGATGTGATTGCTACTCATAGTTATCGAATTGTAGTAGCAGTCACCTCTATTCGTGGACCGCATTCTAGTTAATATCAGGCGGGGTGCTCTCATTTACTAAACGGTTGTAATACAGATTTTTTTTCATAAATTTTTAGTATTGGGAAAACTTCTACCCCAGTTTATTTTCGGAAGCATTTATGAGACACCCTGTATATATATCTAATATTACGTAAACTATAGTTATATATAACCACATAAGTATAGTAAACTTGGTAATACTAGGATTATAGTCACGTGAGGAGGTTCAGGGAGAGAATGCAACTGTTGTGTTCACTCGAGCAATTTAACCTCCAAATACGGAAGTTGGCAGTTTCAGGCGTATGTACACAAGTGCATGATTGACTGAACATTGTTATATGATATGAACATTGTTATATATGTAATACGCACTACGCATATATAATCGACGACATTCCAACGATTGGTTTGTTGCGCGTAAAGTCCCGGGTTCAATTCCTGGTCGGAGCAAATATTTGTTTCATATTGTATATATTTATTAATAAAAAATGAAAAAGAGGCGGATATTCTCTTCGGGTTTAGTTATCAAAGAGTGGTAGGTAGTGGTACCAAGTTTGCCGATCCAGTAGTTTTATTTTTTTATCGTGACACGACATCTAACCTCTAATGATAAGCAAGATAAGATCCAAGAGTGATGACAACTGAGAAAACCGAGTTTGGTCACAGCTGCCTCAGTCGCCGTCATTAGGCCGGCCGTACTTTGTCTTTGGCGATATACCGACAGCAACGCCACCTACTGGGTACAACTGTGTTTGTAAACCATCCAGAAACTATTTGACACACAAAAATTCATCCAGGAAAATTTTAAAAGAAGTTAGGTGACAAACACACGTACAGAAGAAATAGATATACCTATATTAAGATATAAATATCTAGTCGACTCTTCCCTCATATATTTGCAAAATTTAATAACTCCATTTCTCTTCCTTCGTAATCTAATAAACATCATATTTTGGCGCCAAAGTGTGAGAGATGCCCCTTTCCAGTACAACAACAAACTCATAAACGTTTGCGCAAAATACTTATATTAATATTTGTTAATATACAATACGAATTTACATATAGATACATACATGAATATATGTTTTTATTAAGATCGTAACTATTTTTCTTGTTCCCCAGCCGTATTTCCATTGCTTTATGACGGCTTTTGAATAAATTTCAAACCTTTCGAAAAATTCGCATAAGGAAAAAAGAAAATCTGTAGATAAGGCAGAGACAATGAAGCGCCACTTGCTACGATCCTGACACAACTCCCTCGCTTCCTTCACATTCACAATTCTCTTTATACAAGCTCTATGGTTATGGGCACTAGGCAATCTAGCTTTCTTGAGGATGTCTCCGATTTGGTCGGGGAACATTCTTTATACATGTTTCTTTATGTAAATTCATATTATATATTGTATTTGTATATATTGTAACATGTATGAATATGAAGAATATATTTCAATAAAATGGTACAATATATACAGATACAATATATAATATGAATTTACATAAAGAAACATGTATAAAGAATGTTCGCCGACCAAATCGGAGACATCCTCAAGAAAGCTAGGTTGCCTAGTGCCCATAACCATAGAGCTTGTATAAAGAGAATTGTGAATGTGAAGGAAGCGAGGAAGTTGTGTCAGGATCGTAGCAAGTGGCGCTTCATTGGCTGTGCTTATCCCTGTAGGAAAAAGGTGTGACAATTTGATTGATTGGCTGTCTAAAATAAAAGACATTCATTTTGTATAGGGACTTGGGCCTACTTATATTAACAATTGCATATACATTAAAAATAGTTAAATGTACAAAGATTACAATGTAATTAAAATATATCCTTTATTATGTATAGTTTAGGTGTGCGAATTGATCAAACTATAATTATGACAGTTCAAAGCAGAACTTTTAATATGGCGTGTCTTTGTGATTGATAGACGATATAAAATCCATATCCTATTTTCCTAATAACTTAATTACACAGCAATTAAAAATTGTAATCAATACAAGTATCGAAATTACCAATAATATATTTTTTCATAATTGGACATTATAAAAGTAGTACATAAAAGTCCAAAATGGATGATGTCCTTTAAGGGCAATAATACAGGACCAATATTAAATTGTACATTCCAAAACATCCAAAATACAGCGAGCGTGCATCAAAGTGATGAAATGCATGGACACTTTGAATGGAAGCGGCGGCAAACCGTGCACCTGGACTAATGCTTTCAAGGTACAGTCCCATTACGACTTACATTTTCGACAGAATTTGATAGCTTTGGACAACATAACGACGGCAGATAAAAAAATAATTCACATTCATTCACTCCAAAGTCGGGCTTCACTCGACTTTGGAGTAAATGCTACATTTTTTTTCTTACGGATCAACCACTTCACGGAGGATCCACCACTGAATCGCGCTAAAAAAAAACAAAAAATAAAAAGGGCGCAGTCATTTGAGCTGTGCAGTATAAGTATAGGACATAAAAAGAGAGCACACTTTTGGGCTGTGCAGTATAAGCTTTGGCAGATAAAAAGATCGCACACTTTTTAGCTGTGCAGTATAAGTATTGTCAGATAAAAGAGCGCAGTCTTTTTAGCTGTGCAGTATAAGTATTGGCAGATAAAAGAGCGCAGTCTTTTTAGCTGTGCAGTATAAGTATTGGCAGATAAAAAGAGCGCAGACTTTTGAGCTGCACAGTATAAGTATTGGCAGATAAAAGAGCTCACACTTTTGAGCTGTGCAGTATAAGTATAGGACATAAAAAGAGAGCACACTTTTGGGCTGTGCAGTATAAGCTTTGGCAGATAAAAAGATCGCACACTTTTTAGCTGTGCAGTATAAGTATTGTCAGATAAAAGAGCGCAGTCTTTTTAGCTGTGCAGTATAAGTATTGTCAGATAAAAGAGCGCAGTCTTTTTAGCTGTGCAGTATAAGTATTGGCAGATAAAAAGAGCGCAGACTTTTGAGCTGCACAGTATAAGTATTGGCAGATAAAAGAGCTCACACTTTTGAGCTGCGCAGTATAAGTATTGGCAGGTAATAAAGAGCGCACACTTTTTAGCTGTGCAGTATAAGTATCGGCAGATAAAAATAGCGCACACTGTTGAGCTGTGCAGTATAAGTATTGGCAGATAAAAGAGCGCACACTTTTTAGCTGTGCAGTATAAGTATTGGCTGGTAATAAAGAGTACGAACTTTTGAGCTGTGCAGTAAAAGTATTGGCAGATAAAAGAGCGCAGTCCTTTGCGCTGCGCAGTATGAATATTGGCAGATAAAAGAGCGCAGTCCTTTGCGCTGCGCAGTATAAGTATTGGCAGATAAAAGAGCGCAGTCCTTTGAGCTGCGCAGTATAAGTATTGGCAGATAAAAACAGCGCACACTTTTGAGCTGCAGCACTGGTAGGTACTAGTCCGCGCATCTATACAGTCGTGCACATAATTGATAATATTTTCATATCTTTAAACATTCGAAAAAAACAAAAGTAACGTAGGTTACTTTTGTTTAAAAAGTTACTACGCAGTTTGAATGCCTGCGCAATTTAAAGGCCTGCGCTATTTTTATTTGCCGACACCTTTGACGTGACAATAGCGATGTGGGGTTCAAGTGTACAGACCGTGATGTGACTAAGTCGTGTTTCGGGATCAGCTTAAAAGTTGCCGGTTCTAACTAAGCCGGCATAGCGGATGCGATTGTTTCTGCTCTTATTCACCTGTAGTAGCAGTCGCCTCTATTCATGGACGCACTCCAGCGTGTTAATATTAGTGAAAGTGCTATCATATTTCGAGCCAAAATTAAAAGTATTTTATGAAATAAAAATCCTAATAAATATTTACAAGAAAATAATAATATTTTGTAATTACGGTCCTAATAATAAAAATATAAAATAATTTTCTTGAAATATTTTAATAAGAATATAATAATTAATATTTATTTAAAAAAATATTAATGAATTTTAATATGAAATCTCCCAAACTCCTGCGGTAACTTGAAATAAAATTTAAAATTCAAATTATACTCTATACTTTAATTAAGACCTAAAGTTATTAAATAATTAAATTTACGGTTCATTGAAGCCCCAAAAAATGTTTTACGACTTAAAGTATATAAAAGTCAAAATGATGAATAATTTTATGGTCTCCGTTACTTATACAAAATTTACTTTTTTATAGTCCTTTGAAGGTAAATGTCTATAGTAATCTAATAAATGTTCTTATATCAAAGAAACTGTGCGATATTTTTCATCTGAAATGGGTATTTCAAATGGGGGCTACCACTACACCTGTGTCATACCGATGGTAGTGCGAATTGTCACGCTAATATAGCTCCCGGTTAAAGAGCGATGCGTGAAGCCGGCATAGTGACGGCGACTGAGGCAGCCATGAACTAACTTGGTTGTTTCAGTCTCCATCACTCTTCGATCTCCTCTTGCTTATCATCAGGCGGGTCGAGGTCAAATGTCGTGTCACAATAAAAAAACATATAAAAAAACCAGTAAAAATTTTTGACGACAGGCGTGGACGAACGATTTAGCGATTGGTTTGTTGCGCGTAAAGTCCCGGGTTCGATTCCCGGTCGGAGCATATTTTTCTTTCATAGCTTTTATTTGTAATACGATTTAATAATTATATTAATTGTTGCGAATATTTGTTAATAAAATAATGAGATGAATATTTGCTTCGGGTCTGGTTATCAAAGAGTGGTAGGCAGTGGTACCCAGTCTGCCGATCCGGGGTAGTACCAAGTGTACAGACCGTGAAGTGATTTGGTCACGTTTCGGGATCAGCTCGTAAGTTGTCGGTTCCAACTAGCAGTGACATTCATTCATGGACCAGACTTCACCTTAATATCAAGCGGGGGCTGTCATATGTCAAGTCACAATACAAAAATAGAATAAAATAATTCGCTTTCTAATGATCCATTTATAAATACGTAAACCGTGGTTAAAGTTCGGTGACCTTACCTATGTGAAATTACCTTTTATTCAGTATTCAATAGATATTCATTATGTTATTTTTGTGACTCGACATTTTATAGCACCCCGCCTTATGTTAAGCTGAAGTGGGGTTAAATAACTGTAAGTAGCAGTCACATCTGTAGTGTCTGCCTTTCCCTACGAGAATCACTGGCTCGGCAGCACGCGCATGTGACTTTGCACACGTCCGCCCCCACCCGCAGGCGAGGTAACTCTGACGTTTCAACTCTCACGCACACGTGTACGAGACAATGGATGTAAGGCTTTGCTGCCCATACACTACATCCCTCCTTTATTTACAAATCACCAACAGATTCAGAACTAAAGAGGATTTATTACAAACATCTAGGACATCATAAAATCAGGTGGTTGCTGTTTGCAGTTGTTGAATTGTAGTGGCAGTGGCATCCATTCGTAGACCGCACTCCGGCTTAACATCGGGCGTGGTGCTGTCTTATGTCGAGTCACAATATAAAAATAAAAAATCCTCTCAGATTTCACAGGAGCCACAGGAGAGGGAGCTTTGACTAGAATTGTTACGTACTACGTTAACGAATGGGTCTGGTGAAGCATTGTCGGTTGGTCACGAGAATCACTGGCTCGGCAGCACGCGCATGTGACTTTGCACACGTCCGCCCCCACCCGCAGGCGAGGTAACTCTGACGTTTCAACTCTCACGCACACGTGTACGAGACAATGGATGTATGGCTTTGCTGCCCATACACTACAACATCCATAATGCCGGCCTAGTTGGAACCGGAAACTTATAAGGTGATTCCGAAACGCGACTTCACGGTCTTGTAAGTGGTGGTACTACTCCGGACTGGGTAACACTGCCTACTCTTTAATAACCAGACCCGAAGCAAATATTCGCCTCTTTTTTTAATAACCAATTTTTGCAATATTTAATTTATTTACGAGTATTAAATATTACAAATAAAACCTATGAAACAAATATTTGTTCTGATCGGGAAACGAACTTGGGACTTTATGTTACGCATAAAGTCCCAACTGCTCTGCTAAACAATTGGCCACGCCTGTCGTTATCTTTTAATGCAAATTAATTATATTATTTTTTATATATTATATTATTATAATATATTATTTTGCCGAAAATTTCAGTTGTACAGGGATTTCTATTTCATTACGCTTTCTCCACTCAAAATCTCTGAACGTGTGAAAATTTTATTTAAAAGAAAGTAAATGAATTAAAGGCGACTGTGGTTTTGTGGTAGTGAAATGGTAATGCAAAACGAGAGTCTCTGGTTCAATACCACCTGCTGGTACGAATGTATCTACAATGACGACAGGCGTGGAAAAACGGTTAGTAAGCATGGGCGTTTTCATTTTTTTTCGCAAACCGATATATATCCGATTTTCGACTTTGAAATCGATTTCAAAATCCGATTTTAGATTTCCGATTTCAGTTTAGTAGCACTGAATAGATAAGGAAATTGATTAATTTAAACAGTAAAGTATGTACGCACGTTATTTTTTTAATATTCTATTTCTTAATAACATAATATATTTTCCAAACTAATGTTTTATTTGGTAAGTATATACTCATACAATGTGTGCTAAAATTGTACCTATAATAATTTTAAATCTATATTTCATTATATAATTTATACATTTTTTAGAGTGGTAGGCAGACTGTAAGGTGACTTGGTGGCGTCAGCTTCGGATTTAGCTTTTAAGTTGCCGGTTTCAAATAATCTGGCATTATGGATGTGCACTCATGGACCGTACTTTAGCTCAACATCAGGCAGGGCGCTGTCATATTTTGAGTCACAATAAAAAAATATAAATTATATTAATACATTTACATTTTTTAAAATCTGTTGACTTTTTTCTGAAAATGAATCCATACCTCTCAAGGTTATCGTGACATTTTGAAGAAAAAAGAAACAAAAAAACTTAAAACGATGGTTCAAACTAAATATTTTAAAGTCTAAGTTAAATTTAAATATATATTATTTTTTATTGTGACTCGACATATGATAGCACCCCACTTGATGTTAAGCTGGAGTGTGATCCATGAATGGATGCCCCTGCTACTACAATTCAATAACTGTAACAGTCACATTCACTATGCCGGCCTAGTTGGAACCGGCAACTTATAAGGTGATCCTAATAACGCGACCACGGTCTGTATACTTGCAAGTGGTGGTACCCCCAGGATCGGCAGACTGGGTATCACTGCCTACCACTCTTTGATAACCAAACCCGAAGCAAATATCTATCTCTTTTTTTACAATTATAATTTACAATTATATACACAATAAAAACACAACACTAATATGTCCTATCTATTTTTTAATTATAATATAAATTTACAAAGTCTAGTACTTGAGAAATTACCTATTTAAATGATTACCAAAACATTACGTAAACGAAGCGCACGCATGTGTCACCAAGGTCAAACTGCCTAACTTGCAACGAAACAAAACACCTAATACATTTCTTTCACTCATCAGAACTCCAAACATAAACAAATCCAAGTATCAAGTAATTGCAATTATTTACGCAAATATGGTCTCTAATTACATAGGCATAGGAGTAAAGTAAGAATAAAATGCGTTGCACAGCGTTCAAAAAACTAATAGCGTAGCAAATGTAATCTAAAATAAATCTTATTACTTCGCGAGTAATTCTATATTTCTATGTGCGATCGTAAAATATCCAAACCGAAATCCAAAACCGTTAAAATTCGCCCCATCCTTTTTACTCCGCTAAGGTATGCTGGGTTAGACAGAAACAAAGCGAATTTTCTTATCAGTTTTTAGTTTTTTAACGTTTTTGTGCGGTTTGTGTTTTGGTTCGGCTACATTGCTAGTTCGTTTTTTATGGTTTTTTAAAATCAGATTTATTAGTTTCGGAAATCGATACAAATCGATTTGTGACTGGAATCGGATTTTAGATTCGTTTTGATATATCCGACACATGCCTAACGGTTAGCGATTGGTTTATTGCGCGTAAAGTCCCGAGTTCGATTCCCGGCCGAAGCAAATATTTGTTTCATTTGTAATATTTATAAATTATAATAAATATTGTGGATGTGAAGGAAGCAAGGGACCTGTGTAAGGATCGTGGTAGGTGACGCTCCATTGTCTCTGCCTATCCCTGTGGGAAAAAGGCGTGACAATTTGATTGATTGATTGATATATTAAATATTGCAAATATTTGTTAATAAAAAAAAGAGGTGGATACTCGTATTTGCTTCGAGTCTTGTTATCAAAGGGTCGTAGGCAGTGGTGCCCAGTCTGCCGATCCGGGGTAGGACCACCGAAAGTAGGTCACGTTTCGGGATCAGCTTGTAAGTTTCCGGTTCCAACTAGGCTGGCATAGTGGATGTGATCGTTACTCACAGTTATTGAATTGTAGTAGCAGTGACATCCATTCATGGACCACACTCCGGCTTAACATGATTACAGGAAAAAATCCTGTAATCATTTATATTGTTTAATGGAACAAAACGAAATTTTTAAAGGTTAAAATCTATGTATGGGTGTATGAAAATTTTAGAAATGTTAAGGTTAGGAAACACTGGTATAGACAAACACCCACAGTGCGCTACTTTTCACGATCCTGACTCAACTTTGTTCTTTTGGTTATAATACCTGATATAGAGTTGATAAAAACCATAGTCTTATCATATATACCTAATATTGATGATGAGATAATATTTGACTAGACAATAAATATATGGCCACGTATATTAATAATATCTTCAAAATGATATTGAAGGTGATACGCACCATAATAAAATAAGGTTGTATATAGCACTTTTATAACAGTATTTTTTTCCGGTATTGTCGGTCGATAATACCGGATGCGTTATTCCGACATCTGTTTTTATTACAATATGTATTAGGACGGCTACAAAGTTACACACTGTTGCGATAATAACGACGCAATAGAAGTAGGACTCAGTTGTGTGCAAGGAATCAGGACGCATTATCGCAACAACGCATCCGGTATTACGACCGATAATAACGCGCCTGTGTGGTAGAGATAATGCGTTTTAATTCTATTGCGTCGTTATTATCGCAGCAGTGTGTAACTTCGTAGCCGTCCTAATACATATTGTACTAAAAACAGATATCGCACTAACGCATCCGGTATTGTTGACCGATAATAACGCGCCTGTTTGGTAGCGGCTTAAAGCGCGCTCTACAGAATTTATAAATCTGATATAGGTAGATGCGTTAACCGAGGCAGACCCAGCAGGGTGTTCTCCAACCAAATCTAGTGCCCATGACCGTACAGCTTGTATGAGAATTGTGGATGTGAGGGAAGCGTGAGAGTTTTTTTTTTTATTGTGACACGACATCTGACCTCGACCCGATAATAAGCATGAGGAGATCCAAGAATGGCGATGACTGAAACAACCGCGTTAGTTCATGGCTGCCTCAGTCGCCGTCACTATGCCGGCCAGTTGTGTCAGGAACGTGGCAAGTAGCGCTCGATTGTCTCTACCTATCCTTGTAGAATAACGGGTGACAATTTGATTAATTTACCTATACGTAAATGTTACTTACAAGGTTTTCCAAACGTGTGATTTATTTTCGTACGTAACACATACTCAGAGGTATATTAGTTGGAGATATTTCTGTGTAGACCACTTGTGTTTGGACAGGTCGCACGTCAATTACGAAAATACAATACCTTCGCGAGGCTATACCTTAATATACGTACTATAGAATACGTTTATATATATCAAAATATGTAAAGGCAACCGTGGTTTAGTGGTAATGAAATGGTCACGCTAACCAAGAACTCCCAGTTTAAAATTTACATTTCTATACTAAGCTACTAAAGTGCTTGTATCATAGAAACAGGACAACCAAAGTACATATATCAAAGATATATTGGTACCGGTAAGTGGTTTCGAACCCGTGCCACTCGGCTTACCTGGCCATTGCTCTGCCACTACACCACGGTCGCCTCAATCAATCTATTAAATAGTAACGCCTTTTTTCCACAGGGAAAAAGGAAAGGGAGACAATGAAGCACCGCTTGCCACGATCCTGACGCAACTCCCTCGCTTTCCTCACAGCCACTATTCTCTTGATACAAGGTCTGCAGTTATGGGCACTAGGCAACCTAGATTTTTCGAGGATGTCCCCAACTTTATATATTTTTATATATTTACTAGCTGTGCCCGCGACTGCGTCCGCGTGGAATAGTTATTTTGGGAATCATATTAATTTTATGTTTACCTACCTGCTCAGCTTTATAATAAATTACCTATAGCTGTTACCCGCGACTTATTTTAGACGATTAAATTACGTAACTAATATAATATATTTTAAAGTAGTTTTAAAAAGAATATATTATAAAGTACTTCTGCGTAAATTATATTTTCAGTTTTATTTTTTTGTGCGCAAACCTCGCAGCCGCTTTGCAGCAGCAGTCTGCCGAGAACGCTGAGTCCTTTTTCTAGGCATTACAGTGACGAAGAAAGAACGAAGGAAATGGAAACTTAACCAAACTAACTGTATGCTTAAACTAAAACCTAAACTAATAAGAATTGTAAAACCTAACCTTGAAAGAATATAGATGACACCTACAGGTATTATTTACAACAATACAAAAAAGTGTTATTGTGAAAATATTAGAAACAAAATACTATACTTAAAACAAACACTACCTACTATAGAGAAAACTACTACAAAATGAAATTGTATAAAAAAGGATTTTGCACGATGATATTATATCGTAAAAACAAATTAACGCTACATTCAACCGATCAGTAGGGAGCCGACCGCATAGTCCCTACACTTTATTAGTTTATTTAAATGTGTGAATGCAAATATTACTAACTATACTATTAAACTTCATCACGTTCGTTCCTCCTTTGTGTCTAACCAGCAACTGAATAACCAATTACTGCATTTGCGTAAATGCAGTGGAGGGGCGCGTCATTTCGGCTTAGACAGACTATACCTCGTAGAGCTACACCCCCCTCCGCCTCGCCCGCAAGCATCGCCTCTCCTCGCCCGCCGGTTAGCGCTCATCATGCGACGCGTGTGAATTTTGTTTCAGAGTTATTTTAAAATTGTATTATCTTATAAGATGTTTATTGTAATTAGGTGATGTCAATGACAATTTTGTTCACAATTAAATACTCTTAATTAATAACACATTTATTTCGATAAAGAATAATATTATTATGTTAATACAACTCTGATAAATAATTTGTAATAATGCATTAATTTAGACCAAATTTGACTATCATAAAAACGGTTATTGTGAGTTAATCTTAAAAGATAGACATATACGGTCGCGGACATTTTTTTAGATAATTTAAAGAGGAATAATTTTTTCATACATATTTTTTGGGTATCTCGAACGGTTTTCGCAGCGCACGCAACGGAAACCCTCAAAGACGAATAATATTCCCCGTTTTTTTCACATTTTCGATTGTTTCTTCGCTTCTATAAGTCGCAACGTAATGTTTTATAGCCTAAAGCCTTCCTTGATAATTGATCTATCCAACACAAAAAGAATTTTTCAATTCGAACCAGTAGTTCCTGAGATTAGCGCGTTTAAACAAACAAACAATCAAACAAACAAACTCTTCCGCTTTATTATATTAGTATAGATAGATAGATGAATGTATATGCGAGTATACATAATAGTAAATGCGAATGCTACTTGCAGTAATTTAACTGTAGTAGCAGTCGACTTAATACATCAGACTGGGTGCTGTCATATGTCCAGCCACAATAAAAAAAATAAAGCTATCAAGATATAAATAAATAAAATCAAATCTAACAGAACAACCTTATTACAGTCCAAAGCTGAACAAACGACATCCAATAAAACAATATTTGGCTGAGTCAATCTTAAAGTATGCCCAAGGGGAGTACCCGTGGGCTATGACGTCATCAATCATTGAGCGGATATTAGTACTCGTGACGTAGCTCACAGAATGAATTCTTGGTTTATAAATTTGCCCTGTGGGATCAATTTGGTTCGGAATATTTTTTGGGCCGAATTTAGGTAGGATTATTTTCTATTTTTATCACTATATTTAGCACCTTGTTGAACCCTGTGAATTAGTCGCTGCGAAGAGATATCTCTGAGATAATAAGTCTGTTAAAGATACCGTCTATTACCTTTACAAACGAAATTCGACTTTACGGCTATAAGTCATAGCAATCATTTTACGGGCGCAATCAATTAAACAAGACGAGAATAATTGATATCTTTTAAGATTGGAGCTCGATATATGACTAGTCTCTGCTTGATGTTAAACTGGAGGCCACTGCTACTACAGTTAAATCACTTCAAGTAGGAGTCGCGTTTACTCGGCCTAGTTGGAACCGGCAACTTATAAGGTGATCGCGAAACGTGACTGAGTTAATTTACGATCTGTACACTTCTAAGTGGTGGTATAGACCCAGCAGAAAAAAAAGCGCTGGCATTCAAGCTGCGCAGTAACTTGTTTTGTCACCTACCTACGAGTACTTTATGTTTTATGAATGTTCATAAATTTTAAAATATTATTAATTGTGTGCATGATCCTTATGAGTAACCGCACACGATCAATATTATTGACAATAATATTGTCAAGACATTTTTTTTTAAATTTACATTTCTATACTAAGCTACTAAAGTTCTTGTATCATAGAAACAGGACAACCAAAGTACTCAAAGATACATTGGTACCGGTGGGTGGTCTCGAACTCGAACAATATCTATGTATTATTATTTTTAACACATGATTCTATTTATTACTTCCATTTATTTAAAATCCACGTATTTCAGGTAGAGAATCGCGACTGCGCATGTTCTCGTACCATAATATTGACAATATTATTGTGTAGTATGCAGACGATTTTATCGTAGTGACAATATCAGCATCGGCCAATAGGACGACCAACACCTCAGTCTCTCCGTGACCACGATTGTTGCAAATCTCTCAAAACGTCGGAATAAACGAAGAAAATATCACTAATCTCACGATATTATTGTCAATATTGGATTGTCAATATTATTGCACGTGTGCGGTTAGCCTATATGCGCGGACTTGATCCCACCGCAGTCATTTAGCGCTCTTTTAATTTGCCGATACTTATACTGCACAGCTCTAAAGTCAGCGCCTTTTTCTGCCGGGATATATACCCCCTACGGCAGACTGGAGAAATAACTTCAAAATGTTATTAAAGGAACTTGTAAGGGCGCGAATAGGCGTAGGCAAACAGGCATCAAACCTGTGACGTACAAGTAGTAGACCGGTTAGGATAGATATCTTAAAACGGGAAGATGTATGATGTACGAATAAAGATGAATTCGCTAAAAATAGGTTTAATGTTCTTTGAATGATAAATTACAATATGTACATATTTTGAATCAGAATAATTTACATATTTGACAATGCTTTATATGTATTAAATTATGTATGTATGTATGTGTATTTATGTATATGTCAATCAATCAAATCAAAACAAATTATCACGCCTCTTTCCCACAGGGATAGGCAGAGACAATAGAGCGCCACTTAACACGATCCTGACACAACGCCCTCGCTTCGTTCACATTTACAATTCTCTTCATACAAGCTTTATGGTAATGGATACTAGGCAACCTAGATTTCTTGAGGATGTCTCCGATTTGGTCGACAAACACCCTTCTGGGTCTGCCTCGTTTCACGCATCCATTCACATGAGATTTATAAATTATTTACGTCAATCTACTTTCACTCATTCTTTCCATGGCCCAAACCATCGAAGCATTCAAACCACATCTATCGCGCACTGTGCTATTCCTTATTCTATCCGCTATCGTCACTCCACATAGACTCCTTAGTCCTTAAAGACCGCATTTCTACGGTGTTAACTCTACTCTCACACTTCTTCTGCCACACCCAACATTCACTTCCATACATTAGTGTAGAAACAAGCACCGCATGTATATGTAATTTATATATTATATCTATTTACTTTTCATATTTTGAACTATCTTTTTTTTCACTTCCTGCACTGAAGAAATCACCGGACACATCTCCCAAATGTTAACTGAGTGATAGCGGATGAAATAAGGATCGCACAGTGCGCGATAGATGTGGTTTAAAAGATTTAGATAAAAGAGATGTGAGATAAAAGAGGTTTGAGAACGGAATGCCCAAACGGCACATGGAAAGGATGAGTGAAAGTAGATGCGTTAATCAAGGCAGACCTAGGAGGGTGTTTTTCAACCAAATTAGAGACATCTTCAAGAAAACTAGGTTGCGTAGTGCCCATAACCGTAGAGCTTGTATGAAGATATTTATGGATGTAAGGGAAGCGAGAGAGTTGTGTTAGGATCGTGCCAAGTGGCGCTCCATTTTCTATGTTTATCTCTGTGGATAAAAATGTGTAGCAATTTGATTGATTGATTGACGTATAAAATACTTTATAAACAGAATAATTTCAATGTGTTTCACGTTTCGGCCATGTAACAACATCTGTCGCAACTTTTAGTTTGACTTAGTTTTGGGCATCTTTCAAGTGACCTTTATAAACAAAAAAGGGTTGGTCCGTCAATTCGAGTTTTATACATACCCACTGTATACAATTATAAAATAATGAGTGAAAAGGTAGGTAGGCCTCCCACTAGGTGAACTGACGACATAGTGAAAGTCACGAATAACCGGTGGATGCAACTGGCATCTTGTCGTTCGAAATGGTGTTTTAACCCGCCTAATGATAAGCAAGAGGAGGTCCAAGAGTGACGACGACTGAAAAAAACGAGTCAGTTCCCGGCTACCTCAGCCGCCGTCTTTATGCCGGCCTGCTAACTATGGTAAGTAGTTGCTCTTAGAATTAAGACGCATTTAAGAGATGCTTTAAAAATAACATTAAATATATGTTTGGTGTTTTAAATATGAAAGATCTCCCTGAAATAGGCTAACTTCCTGAACCAAAACCTATTCAATAACATAAAAGATACGCGTACACAAAAAGCTATGTAATAAAATACACAGACTATATATTACTAGACTCCGCGTCATTACTCTTTATGAAAAACTATGCATCTTTTTTATTTGATTCTTTATTACGCAATTATATTTTAAAAATATATTTTTTACTTCTCATTATTAGTATATAAATTAGTGGAAAGAGTAGCTTAGGCACAAAAAATATGTAAATAAATAAAAAAATATAGCGGCTAGTTCCAGTGGTTATACTCGTAAAATGATTTTATAAACCAATTGACCCCAGTTCAAAACCACTTGCCGGAACCAATGTATCTATGATACAAGCACAGAGCTAAGCTGGAGTGCAGTCCATTAATGGAGGTGACTGTTACTTACTAGTGCTTTGTTAGTTTGTAGGTAAACAACGATATTCTAATACAAATAAATATTTCAATATAGTAAGTTAGGTATACACATAACAAGGAAGAAGCAGCGTAAAAATTAATCGTCGAATCTGGGTATGGTGAAAGACTAATCGAACTATCTAGTTTTCCATCCGAAGTTGCCCGAATGCGTCCAAAGCCAGCGTCAAAGCGAGCAGTCTCATCTGGTAAAGCGAATAATTAGAGCTTGACTGATTTGATTCACGCTTAGACCGTACAATCATGAATTTTTCTATAGAATTTTATATCACTAATTTATGCAGCAAACATATTTTCGTCTATCCTTATAAGAATTATAAAATGACAACTTGATTGATTGATTAAAATAACAATTTGTTATTGAAACACATAAAGAGGGTGACACGAAGGGCGTCCCGTCCCTATTATTAATGCAGCAATCTCTTTCAGGCAACCTTAGTTTACCCTAAGTAACATATTTACTGAAATTAAATTACTAAAATAGAGTTCAAGGTTTAAGATCAAGATTTACATTAGATTGTTTGAAAACAATCTACGACGACAGGCGTAGACGAACGGTTAGCGATTGGTTTTTTGCAAGAGGGTGTTTTCCGACCAAATCGGAGACATCCTCAAGAAAGTTAGGTTGCCTAGTGCCCAAAACGTTAAAGCTTGTATGAAGAGAATTGGGGATGTGAAGGAAGCGACGTAGGTATGTCAGGATCGTGGCAAGAAAAAGGCGCGACAATTTGATTGATTGATTTTTGACCTAGCTATCAATTCGTAATGTTTTTGTATGAAATGTATCAAAATAGTCCTTAGATTTTGTCATAAACAAAAATGCAAAAGTCAACAAAGCTGAGAGACCCTTAGTGTTAGAGAAGTTGAGCCTTAATTGACAAATTGACAAATAAATCCCAAAATAAGAATCATTGTATATCGGAGCTACTTTTTTACACATTGCACTGTCTATCGGTCTATACGAGGGTCTATAAAAATATTAATGTATTTTCCTTGAAAAATATATTTTCTATCACCTCCGGTTTTTGTGAGAAAATATTATGCAATAGAGCATTAAAGGAAGTCGTTTAAAAATATATACAGAAACTATCTTTCAATAAAGATTGCATTAGATAACAAATTATATGTTAAATATTTAAGAAGTAGTAGACGAACCCGGTCGGAGCTAATAATTGTTTTAAAGCTTTTGTTTGTAATATTTAAATTATATTAAATATTACAAATATGTGTTAATAAAAAAAAGGTAGATATTTTTTGGGGTCTGGTTAATAATCTGGTTATTAGGTAATAGTGGTACCTAGTGTGCCGATCCACTACTTACAAGTGTACTTACAGACAGTAAAGTGTTTTTGGGATAAGCTTGTGAGTTGACGGTTTCAAATAGGCCGGCTTAGTGGATGTGGCTGTTACTTGCAGATAATTAACTGTATTAGCACTTACCTCAATTCACGGACCGGCGTAGTCTAGTTTAACATGTCGATGTATAAAACAATAAAATTAATAGTCATGTTTCTTTTTATGGTGACACGACATTTGACCTCGACTCGCCTGATGATATGCAAGAGGAGGTCCAAGAGTGACGATGACTGAAACAACCGGGTTAGTTCCCAGCTGCCTCAGTCGCCGTCATTATGCCGGCCTAAGATGTATGAATAATTTATTTATTTATTTATCATGTTAAATTCGAGTAGAATCAAAGTAATTTCTATTTCTATCTGCAAACCCTAAGCTTGTGAATATTATTAGGTTTATAATTATAATAATAGGCAAACGAAAACCAAAAGCACGGGTTCAAAACTACTCACCGGTACCAATGTAACTTTGATATACTTTGGTTCTCCTGTTTTCTGTGACTTTAGTAGCTTAGTATAGAAATGTATATATAAAAAAAAACAATGTTATGAGCCCAATCATATTTAAAGCCATTTAATAAAATAATACAATCCTAGGTAGAACAATTTAAACTAACAACAATTATTGAATATTGTTAAAGTTGATTTCTTATTAACATAATTTCTTTCTAATATGTTACATACACATGCACACGTTCCAACCCTCACATATAAAAAACGAACGTTCAATCACATTATATTAAATGTGGATACTCTTTGAAAAGAAACGAACAAGAATTAGATATAATATCAATCAAATTGTCACGCCCTTTTCTCACGGGGATAGGCAGAGACAATCCCCGATCCTTACACAACTCCCTTGCTTCCTTCACATCCACAATTCTCTTCATACAGGCTTTGTGGTTATGGGCACTAGGCAACCTAGCTTTCTTGAGGATGTCTCCGATTTGGTCCAAAAACACTCTCCTGGGCCTGCCTTGTTTAACGCATCCATCCACATCAGATTTATATATTCCTTTCGTCAATCTACTTTCACTTATCCTTTCCATGTGCCCAAACCATCGAAGCATTCTTTTGTCAATCTTTGTCACTACATCTTCTTTCAAACCACATCTATCACGCAATGTGCTATTCCTTATTCTATCCGCTATCGTCACTCCACATACACTCCTTAGTCCCTAACGACCGCATTTCTACAGCGTTAATTCGACTCTTATGCTTCTTCTGCCATACCCAACCTTCACTTCCATACATTTATGTAGGAACAAGCACCGCATTATGCTATAATATGCTATGATAACTATACAATTTATAAATCTGATGTGGATGGATGCATTAAACTAGGCAGGCCCAGGAGGGTGTTTTCCAATCAAATCGGAGACATCCTCAAGAAAGCTAGGTTGCCTAGTGCCCATAACCTTAGAGCTTATATGAAGAGAATTGTGGATGTTCCTGGAGTTGTGTTAGGATCGTGGCAAGTGGCGCTCCGTTGTCTCTGCCTATCCCCGTGGGAAAGAGGCGTAACAATTTGATTGATTGGCATAGGTATATATTTGTTACTTTGAGAAAGTTTCAGCACATTAGTAACTACTGGGTTTTGGTTTTATAGAACTTTACAGCACTGTAAAATTAAGCTCTTTATAGTATTTTTCATCTCCGATATCTTAAAGGAAAGCAAATAGAAAAGAGTGACCCGTTTAGGTCATTACGAAAACTACCCCGAGATACTCCATAATTGTGTTTTGTCTCTCTCCCACTCACATAAAAGAAAAGGGATATATATAATACGTACCCACTAGACGGTCATTGTTCCTTAGACAAATGACGTCATCAATCGGGAAAGATGTTTGGCCCAAAAGAGGGTTATCACTAAATAGCGTTATACCTATTTTGTCACATACAGTATGTCTTTTTTTATTACTGTGACTCGACATATAACAGCCTTGCTGTAGTGAGGTCCATGAATGCTACTCAAAATATCAAAATCAAAATATTTATTTACCTAACATTAAATTTTAAAGAATCACATTGGGTTTTAGCAATTTATGAATCTCTGTATCATTCTTTATAGCAGCCTTTCCCAACCTGGGGTCTATGCCAGGGGGTCCGCGGACAAAACAAGAATATTACGAAAGCATAGTGGTTCTTGACAGGAGCGCGCAGTGACAACAAGGCTAAACAGCAGACTGTTCTGATGATGCAACATACTCCAGTAATGAAAAAACTGTTTAGAATCATAAATTGTAATGAATTAAACAAATTTTATGCGGCTTACGATCGCGTTTATTATGGTTTTGATTGTACAATTTTTATATTATATTATAAAATTCCTTTACAATTTTATTATATTGTCTCTCCGTGACCACGATGGCTGCAAATCTCTTGAAACGTCGGAATATTAAAATAAAATTGTAAAATCAAAACCAAAATAAACGCGATAGTAAGCAGCATAAAATTTGTTTAATACATTAATCAATATTCGCGCAAAATCTAAGAAAATATTATCATAAAGTGTGTCAACTTTAGACAGTAACTAAATGAAGTTAACCCTTGTGGGCCAATAACTCACAATGTGCTTGTCTCTATGAATTTCTATAGTTTAATGGGAAAAACTGAATGCGCGGAGAATTGCGTGTTTGCTTTATGTCAATCATTTGGACCTTTTTCTTCTTATTGATGTACGAGATGTGTGCCATTTTTTTACCTCAATATTTTTAATTTATAAATCTGATGTGGATGGACGAGTTAAACGAGGCAGGCCCAGGAGGGTGTTTGCCGATCAAATGGGAGACATACTTAAGAAAGCTAGGTTGCCTAGTGCCCATAACTATAGAGTATAAAGATAATTGTCAATGGAGGCGAGGGAGTTGGCAAGTGGCGCTCCATTGTCTCTGCCTATCCCTGTAGAAAAAAGGCGTGACGATTTGATTGATTGATTTGATTTTTTTTAAATTATAGTGAAAACTGCGAGCCGACCGTGTAACTTAATGACAATAAGAATGAGCTTTGTTTTGACAGTTGATCTCCATTATTGTGCTTCAAAATTAAAATTGCGACACACTAAGAATCGATGTTCATTTTCTTCATCAGTTCAAGCTGATTGAAACTATAGTCCGCATAATTAACCGTTGTTTTTGACATTAACAGCGACCGCGTAACTTTTTGAACTTCGTTTTGACAGTTGAACTCCATTAATGAGCTTCAAAATTGCGACACACTAAGAATCGATGTTCATTTTCTTTAGCACTTCAAGCTAATTGAAACTCATAGTCCGAATGAATAAAAGTTGTTTTATTCAAGAGTTCCCGGTTTAAAACCACTTGCCGGTAGAATGTACTTTTACTAATGTATCTTTGATATATGATTGTATGTACACCCATTTCTTTGTTACAAAACACTCTTAGTAGCTTATCATAGAAATATAAAAGAGGTGTAAAAACACTTATTTCACTTAAATTTAATACATAAAACAGATTGCAGTGATAGAAGCAAAAAATATTATTGAATAAAAAAAACCTAAAAATTTAGCTAAAAGCCGGTATTTTTCGCGGAATTCGATACTAACCTCTGATATAAATCTCTACAAGTGCACTTTAAACACGTTTCTTTACACAAATCTGACGACCGAAATTGAACTTTAAAACCAAAATTATTAGGTATAGAATACAACTTCAATTGCGAGATAAAGTGGAGAAACACACAATGGGATATCTTAAAAACGAACGCCTCACTTTTCACAAAGAGCTTCAACGATAGAACTGAAATCGGGTTAGAACCCATAAACCGGCAACTCGCACGAATCTTATCGAACATGACATTTATACTAATTATCCAGTTAGATACTCGTAAAACTATATTCATTTATATCTGTATTAACAAGCAAATCTCGCTGTGCAATCAAATTTAATACTTCTTTGTTTTTTTTTGTGACAAGAGTGCTGACAGCTGAAAATGCCGACTCGGTTCACATCCTGTTATTCAGAAACGTCGAAGAAATTCAAATGATTTAGAAATGTTGATTGAGTACTATTTACCGCATCCGCAGATATTATTAGATTTTTTCTCTCTGTTTCTTCTTATTAGTACCTCTTTATTGAGTATTCCCCAGGTTTTCCCTGAGTAGCTTTTCTATCGTCCGATGTAAGCAATGTGAGATCTGAACGTGATCTCTGAATATGGTCTGTAATCATAATTTGATATTAGGCCGCTCCAAATTGTCGTCTAGAGAGCTCTGCATATTACGTGTATAAAACATGATTAAAATTTTCTATCGACATAAATAAATCAGAAATGACCATTAAGACAATTAAATGGAAAGTTTAACCTTGTTCTTACCTACGTAATACCCAGTGGCGTAGCGTGGAAGTCAGCCGCCCGGGGCGGAAAAAAATTAGGAATTAGGAATTTCAATCATAGGTATAACAAAAATATGAATTTCAGTTTCAAATTTTAACGATTAATTTTCGTTTATCTAAATTTTGGCGCCCCCTAAATGTGCCACCCGGGGCGGGCCGCCCCCTCCGCCCCCGCCACGCTACGCCACTGTTAATACCCAACCCTACCAGACCATCCATCCATGGATCATTCTAGCGAAATGTGAAACAGCATGTTGGCTGGAATAATGATGACGGCGAAGGAAATCGTAAACTGAATAAGTGTTTTTCTGTCTTCAGCGCTTTTAGACTTCCTTTTGACTTGGACTTCCATCCAGGCCCCAATAAAATTAAGAATAAACCTGACATACCTTTGCTAGATTTCAGTTCGAATTAGTTTACAGCTAATCTGCGCTCCTAATATGATTTCGCACGAAAAAGGCGAATTAATTTAACTAAATGGAAACATTCTTGTCGACCTAACCATAGCGTGAAGGTGCTACTGTGGCAAGTTCAACGATCCATTGATAGCAAAATTTTTGGCTCTTGGTAAATAGATTTTTGTCACGGGAATACAAATGGATTTGTTACAGAAAAATATTGAATTTGTTATAATAAAAGACGGTGTTATCATTTTTACCTCTATTATGAGTTGTATACTAATATTACTTTAGATTTTTTATTAGCACCACATTCAAAAGCAACCCGTGGGATTTTAGGAGTACCGTTGATGAAAGAAGGCGAATGCTAATACAAACAAATAACTGCATATAGCAGTCGCATCTTTTATACATATAACGGCCTAGTTGAAAAGGACAACTTAAAAGCTGACTCATGATACTCGACCTCGACCTACCTGACAGTAAGTTCAAAAACAAAATTCTAAATTAAAATCGCGCAAAGCTCAAAACATAATTAACAATTAATATGCACTTAATTATGTTTCAAGAAACTTAGTGTTTGAAGGATCAAAATGGCTGCCACAGACATAAGTACTATCGTAGACAAAATCGTGTACATACATATACAAAGACGTTCTGTCAGATAATGCAAAGGAGATGCTTGCAGTAATATATTCTGAGTAGAAGACAACGAGCTTTACATGTACATGTACAGTCAGCAGAAAAAGTGTATAAAAAATAAGGTATAGGTATAAAGATGTATATATATATATAATTGTTACATAGGGTATATAGGTACCTATAGTAAATTGTTTAGACATTAATTGAGATTAATGATATAAACAAATTTTATGCAGCTTACTATCGCGTCACTGAGAGACTCTACATTGAGTTTTACCAAAGAATCATTAAAATACATTAAACAAACAACTGGGGTGGCAGATGAATTAGCACATTAGTTCGTTGCGTCTTGGGTTCAATTCCCGGTAAAAAAGAGGAGGTGGATATTTACTCCAGGTCTGGTTATTAAAGAATAGTAGGCAGTGGTGCCCAGTCTGCCAATCCGGGGTAGTACCACCGCTTATATTACAAGTATAGGTACAGACCGTGAAGTGACTAAGTCACGTTTCGGGATCAGCTTGTAAGTTACCGGTTTCAACTATACCGGCATAATGGATGTGACTACTCAAAATTATTTAACGTCATCACTCTTGGACCTCCTCTTGCTTATCATTAGGCGGGACGAGGTCAGATGTCGTGTCACAATAAAAAAAAACAGTCATCCACATACATGGACCGCAGTCCAGCTAAACATGAGGCGGGGTACTGTCATGTGCAAATATGTTTTATTTCTATGTAACTCTGACTTCAACTCTGCTGATGGTAAGTAATTAAACTTCATAAGTACTGACAATTAATCAAGCCGTCTCTGTTCATGGCTGTAAAAGTGTTATTTTCTTTTGACATAATGTAAAGACTTTTGCGGTTGAGTGTACACAGTTCAAGTTGGAACGGCTGCATAATGTATCGAGACTCTTTGTTACTTCAGACTTTACATGATTTTCAGTATTTTCAAGATCATTACGATATACTTCGCTGTAAAGTTACCGTGAAAGGGTATTTTTTCAAAGGCTTTGTAAAAAACTGTTTTTTATTTTTATTATTAGTTATTGTGACTCCACATTTGACCTCGACCTGACTGATAATAATCCAAGTCCCGACGATTGAAAAAAAAATAGCCAGTTCACGGCTGAAAACGGTTAAAAAACGAGCTGATGACTTTGAAACTACTGATTAGGTCCTGGTAGCTAAGAAACCATCTCGATCATGTCAGCTTTCAAACAAAAAATATCGTTTATAATTTATTTTGCAGTTCTAAATTTTTGTAGTTCTTACCGCGAACTTGGTGCCAAAAAACTTATATATATATCAATGTCTAAAGTAAGGAAAACGGTTGTGTCAGGATCGTAAAAAGTAGCGCTCCATTGTCTTTGCCAATTTTTGGAAAGTTATAAAGTGTTGAGTTAGAAAAAGATGAGTGAACGTAGATTGACGAGATGAGTGAAGAAAGTTATTAATCTGATGTGAATAGATGCGTTTAACGAGACAGACCCAGGAGAGTGTATTCCGATCAAATCGGAGACATCCTTAAGAAAGCTGGGTTGCCTAGTGCCCATAACCGTAGAGCTTGTATAAGAAGAATTGTTGATGAGAGGGAAGTTGTGTCAGGATCATAGAATCAGAAAATCATAGATCAAGAAATGTCTTTATCTATCCCTATGGAAAAAGGCGTGACAATTTAATTGATTGATAAAGTTAGGAAAATTTACGCAATAAATGATAGAATTGACTGATTATCAAATTATAGAATGACTGACAAAACCGTTCTACTCTATGGCTGCCTCAGTCGCTGTCACTATCATCATCATCATCATCAGACAGAAGACGTCCCTGATCGACATAGACCCACCCCTTAGAACGCCATTTAGAACGACATGATACCAATTGCATCCAGCAGTTATTTGCGAATTTCACTATGTCGTCAGTTCACCTAGTAGGATATCTACCTACGCTGCGTCTTCCGGTTCGTGGTCTCCACTCAAGAATATTTCTTCCCTATCGGTTGTCAGTTCTTCGAGCGTTACTAAGGCGGTCAATTTTATACTGATTCTATACCTCTATATTCTAAACTATAAATGTAATCTGTAACTTTATGAACTAGAATTATGTGGTAATTTCTAAACCACATAACGCCCATAGAACGTAAAACGACACGTTGGCCAAATTTACTGGTGAAGTAAATTGGAGCAACAATGTCCAAGTGTTCCTTACAAAATTAACGACATGTCCAGAGGCCTGTTACTACGATGTACATGGCTCATGGTCAAAATACGAACTGTTACATTGTACATGGTAACGTTAGAGTCATAGTAGGGTAATATTAGCGTAATGTATACGGGTAAGGCGACCGTGGTGTAGTGGCAGTGCAATGGTTACACAAACCGAGAGCACGAGTTCGAGTCCACCCACCGGTACCAATGGATATATGTACTTTGGTTGTCCTGTTTCTATGATACAAGCACTTCAGTAGCTTAGTATAGAAATGTAAATAATAATAAAAAATAAGACCCTATTAATATTAGGATAACTAGTCCGTTATACGGAAGTCTCGGGTTCGATTCCCGTTCGTATCATTTTTTTTTTCTAAAGATTAGAAAGCCTATATGCGGTATGCTTTCTCACATAAATAAACCAGCAGCAAGTGTTGTAGTGTGCATTCTCTATTCAAATCCCGCACAATATTACGTCACTAATCAAAACCTATATTGTCAATAAACCGTACGTTAAATTTCAAATTACCAAACTTCTGAAAAGGCTATAGTTATCTGTAATAACAATTTCAGCCTACAAGCATCAGGATATACACAGAATACATACCACTAGACCTTCTTTACCCTTTACATTTTTATTGCAATCATCTCATAGGCGCTGGGAGATATCATTTTAAAAATACATATATTGGTTTTGGTGATACTTAACAGTTCAGCCCCCCTAGCACGGCAATCCAAGAAGCACGATAAATATCATGATTGTTTGTCAAAATATGACTGTTCCCCATGAACTGTAAGTTGCGAGCACGGCGGCAAGCAAGATACGCAATATGTGTGATAGCCGCCATTTTGTTTGAAGTTATCATAACTTGCGAGCACGGCTGATCCAAGAAGTAAGATTTTGACGTTATATATACACATTTTTATCACATTATGAACGGGGTGGTGATAAATATATTTTGGCCTTTTTAACTAAATAATTATATTTTTTATAAGGTTCTTAAAAAAGTTATTATGTTTTCTATGTCCTAAACTCGATTAAATATTACGCAAGACTACCATTAATTTTATTTAGTTATAGCTTGTCTAACTATAAATGACGCGCCCCTCCACTTTATTAGTTCATTTAAATGTGTGACCGCAAACATTACTAACTATTGCATTTTCGGTGTGTTGCATTCATATTTTATGTTTTCTCGTGTGCGCAAATGCGGTGAAGGGGCGCGTCATTTCGGCTTAGACAGACTATACTCTTATTTCATGCGCCTAAATACTTTCAAGCGAAGTGTGAAACTACACATCTGGCCGGCATACTGACGAATGACTGAGGCAAACGTAAACTCAGTCAGTTTTTTCAGTCACCAGCGCTCTTGGACCTCACCTTGCATAAATGCACATTAACTCAAAGCTATTTTTTATATAACTATTTAATTATTATATTTAATAATTGATGTATTTATTTGAGATTTTGTAACATATTATTTTAAATTCTTCATTTTAATATTTATAATTATAATAAGTTTATAAACGTTCGACAGTGGATACGCCTCAAATTTGCCGTAAGATGTAATGTAAGTATACGGTCAAATTAAAAAGTTTGTTGTTAGTTGACTTTTCCAAGTATGTTTCGACTCTTTAACTTATACGCATAATTTCTGTTAGTATTGTTGTAGGGAACGTACCATGACCGAAATGAATGAATTGAATGATTATATGACGAAAGTCAATATAGAGGTTTGTTGTTTCCGAAAAAGCCTGTAGTAATGCGATAAAATATCTTAATATTTTATCGCGTTGATTTATCCTAAACAAGGAATGGCCATGCTCGCTTCTGTGATAAGTTACATGGTAAGATAGGTCTATCGCGGAACTTGATTCTTGAATCTTGCTCGACCCCGTGCTAGGGGGGCAGCGGTTATAAATATATCCGCTACTTCCCCATTGCTCAATTAGATTGCTTAACTGAGTTGAGCAAGTTGAGCAGATTTTCTCAGACATTCTCCTGGATCTGCTTAGATTGAAGCATCCATCCACATCGGGTCGTCAAATATCGATCAATATTTCCCACAGGTAATATTTACTTTACTTTTGCTCTGCCATTTTATTTTTAAAGTATGCAAGGGGAGATTCAAAAAGCCGACGACTGAAAAACGGTCTTAACTGACAGTTGCCTTAGTCACCGTCACTTTGCTGGCCACTATACTGGCGGCATTTTGACGTTTGATCCGCTCATGAAGTTTCGTATAAATTATTAATTACGTTTGACGACACAATTGTTGTTCTTTATAGTGACAATAAAATGTTCTCAAACGTCAAAACGGCCATCATATTCTGATCTATGTTGGGTCTATTGTGTTTATAACCTGTGAATATAAACAACTACACGGCCATTTACCGAACAAAGCTGTCGTAATAAATAATCTGCGTTATAGTTGCGAACATTCCAGTAGGTACATGACATGTTCGCTTTGGGCTTTGGATACATTTCAGACAGAACTATGAATTCAGAATTACATTTAGTTGCATCTGCCCACCTGAATATTATAATGGAGTTATTTAGATTATAACGATAGGCGTGGCGCATTAGTTTGCACACCAGTATAGTCCCGGTTTAATTCCTGCGGGCCGATTGCGTCACTCAATGACAATGAGCTTCGTTTTGACAGTTGAACTCTATTAATGAGCTTCAAAATTAAAATTGCCACCGCGTCACACTCTAAGAATCGATGTTCATTTTCATTAATAGTTCAAGCAGAATGAAACTCATTGTCCGAATGAATCTAAGTTGTTTTTGACACTATCAGCGACCCTTAATTATTAAGCTAAAATCCTAATATTAAGCTTGATTTACTAACCTAACTAGACCTAATCGCTGCAAGTAATTCAATACAATTTGATCGCTTTGTGCATCCGATGATGCGAAAGCGTCGAAATTCATGTTGCCATGTAGGATCCTGTTCAACAAAACGATTGCACGGGAGACAGGAGCGCTCCGCAGTAAGTGCGTACGAGCACTCTCCTCTGCGAATAGTCGATGCCCACGCGCTCGTACATATTTGTTAGGAACGAACAGTAAGATAATATTTGTTTATAACATTTTGTTTATAAAAAAGGCGGATATTTGCTCCGGGTCTGGTTTTCAGAGAGTGGTAGGCAGTGGAGCCCAATCCAGTGTAGTACCAACACTTACAAGTATACGGACCGTAAAGTGACTTAGTCACGTTCCTCACGATTTTCTTGTATCTATAATTCTCTTCATACAAGCTCAATGTTAATGAACACTGCATAACCCTGCTTTTATTCGTAGAATTGATATTCTGTGTCGTCTCTCTTTTATATTCCATTAAAGAATTAATTTATAATTGTTATGTATTAAATAGAAATAATAAAGAACTATATTGGCTTTAACTCTTTTTATAAGTTGACCATCGACTGTGGCCTAATTATCATCATGAACCAGAAGGCGTCCACTGCTGAACATAGAACGCCATTTCGAACGACAAGATGCTAGTTGCTCCCACTGGTTATTCGCGATTTTCACTATGTCGTCAGTCCACCTAGTGGGAGGCCTATCTACACTACATATTCCGGTACGTGGTCTTCACTTAAGAGCCTTTCTTCCCCATCGGTTGGCGGTTCTTCGAGCGATGTCGGACTGATACCTGCCTGTGACGAATGCCTAACAATGGTGCGGTGTTTATGCTACTACCCACAAAAGCATTATAATAAATTATAATAAAAACTTTTTATTTATAGAAAAAGTTATTTATCTTTTCTGTAATTCAAAGTAAATAGGTAGTTATTTACTTTACAGTACCTCAATTAGTGGGAGAGTAAAAACATCTTTTGTATTCTATTCTCTGAAGAAACTAAGTTAAAAATAGGGTAACAATTAATTACAAAGAAAAATGGAAACACATTATTTATATTGAAGTGTTTGCCTTTAGAGCATAAAGTAAGGTTAGGACACATTTTTTTTGTTGTGGCTCAACCAAAAACAGTACCCCGCCTGTTGTTAAGCTAGAGTACAGATTGGAGGCTAATGCTATTAAAGTGTAACTGCAATTAGTACTTGCATCAACTATACTGGACTATTTAAAACTAGCAACTTTTACCTGATCCTAAATCGCGACTAAGTTTGAAGTGGTGATCCTATCCCAGATGGGTACAACCAAATGTCTAACAGTCCTAAATACCCGATGCATAATTTACCTCATTTTTTCTACCAAAATTACAAACGTATGCTATGAATCAAATCTTTGCTCCAATCAGAAATCAAACCTAGGACTTAGCGTAGTAGATTAATGTGTTTATCAATGCGCCACTTGAGTCGTGGGTCTATGGTTTTACGTAAAGAATTTTAATTTAAACCAATATTTTTTAAGTCTTTAATATTGATACTTCTAGTGCAAAAGAGTGGCGGGCAGACAGTTATTGCCAGTCTGTCAATCTGGGGTAGAACCACTACTTCGAATTAAAACACCCAAGTAGCTGGAATTCTGGTAGGAAAGCTCATCCTAACGCGACTCACACATGTCGCGTTAGGATAACAAAAATTAAATATATTTTTTAGGGCTTATATTAATTTTCTTAATAAAATAAAAAGATCTTGCTGTTTTATTTGCAGCGTTTATTTAATAGTCAAATTATTATTGACTTAAAAGAATACTTTAAATTAAAATGATCACAATAAACGCGATAGTAAGAAGTACACATATTTTATTCATTAGGTTGTTTTTTTTGGTTATTTTATTTTCTCATGGTCACCCTACAGAACTTTTGAAACAGAAGTGCTTCAAATAAACTTCACATAAATAGGAGATAGTCGGAAAGATATTTGATTGTATTCATTTGTAGGAGAAAATAATTTTCTCTTCTCTTATTTAGACATTTTACTTCGTCTTGTCTGATACATAAGAAGGTCCATCTGCGCCTAAAACCGAAAAAAGTCGAATGGTCTATGAATATGAGATAGGGGGTACATATTCTTCCAATTGTCGATTGCTTTGCAAACCAAAAAAGCGCTGAAACTTTTAATTTCATACCGATTCGGTCGACAGAATGCAGATGCTTCCCTCAAATGGTGTCACTTAAGTAAAAAGATAAGATAGACCCAAGGTTATTATTAAATAACTTTAACTTGACCAAATTACAAAAGTGGTAGGTTGGTACTACGCTACGTCTTCCACGAACCGGAAGACGTAGCGTAGGTCGACTCCCACTAGGTGGACTGACGAGATAATAAAAGTCACAAATAACCGTTGGATGCAACTGGAATCTTGTCATTCAAAATGGCGTTCCAGACCTCTGTTTAGCAGTGGACGTCTTCTGGCTGATGATGAGATTTGTACTTGATGATTATATGGCTAATTTGTAGTAAAACCACCACTTCTATAATCACCGTAAAGTGACTAAGATCGCATTATACGAACAGCTTTAAATTTCAAATTGGTAGTAAATGCGATTAAAATAAGAATAAGAAATGACGTCTAACTCTCCAACCAACTTCACTTTAGTATGGTGTCTTTTTCTTTGCGGACCGTGAAGAAAAAGACACTTTTGAATCAGTCAAGTGAAGTAAGTCAAACGCCCGTCCTATTCTTATTCTAATAGCATAGTACATCCCGGTAGACTGGACGAGCGACGATAAACTGACTGCCTACCACTCCTAAAAAAGTAAAGTACTAAATCGTTTGTAAACTTTGAAGCGAAATATGTTTGGTATCGGCAGGTGTTAGAAAGTACTTTGTGGAGCTTTCTGTTTGAAGTTTACAAGTAACATTAAAGCTCTTTATGCTATAGATTACAGCACTTGAATACCTATATGAATCTTTTTTACGTAAATATAGCCAAAAATTAAAGAAGATGTAGCGACAAGGATTGACAAAGGAATGCTTCGATGGTTTGAGCACATGGAAAGGATGAGTGAAGGTAGATTGATGAAAGGAATTTATAAATCTCATGTGAATGGATGCGTTAAACAAGGCAGGCCCAGCAGGGTGTTTTCCGACCAAATCGGACACATCCTCAAAAAAGCTGGGTTGCCTAATGTCCATAACCGTAGAGCTTGTATGAAGAAAAGTGTGGATGTAAGGGAAGCAAGCGAGTTGTATCAGGATCGTGGCAAATGTCGCTCCATCGTTTCTGCCTATACTTGTAAGTAGTGGTACTCCTCTGGATGCGCAGACTGGTTTAATGATTACCAACTCCTGCCTACCATTCTTTAAGGATGGGAAGTGATGCTCCATTGTTTCTGCCTTTCTCTGTTCGTATTAAGGCGTAATAATTTTATAGATAGATTTAAATTATATTCACTAATAAGATAACGTTTTATATATTTACAAAGATCATTAAACCTAATTAGATTTTATAGAATTAAGGTAGGGTTGCCGCATTTTGGCGGTAGTGGCGGTGACTGAGGCCACTGTAAACTAAAACGGAAAATCAGTCATAGACACTCTTAGACGGTCCCTTGCTTACCATCAGGAAAGTGGAGGTCAGATGTCGCCTTTTAATAAATAAGGAGCGACAGAAAATACGACTCATTTTACACACCCCAGTCGCCATCACTACGCCATCACTGAAGAAAACAACACGTCTTTCTGGTTATTAAAGAGTGGTATGCAGTGGTACTTATCTGCCGATCCGGAGTAGTACCACCACTTACAAGTATACAGACCGTGAAGTGATTTGGTCGCGTTTCGGGATCAGCTTGTAAGGTGCCGGTTCCAACTAGGCCGGCATAGTGGATACAATTGCTACTTACGGTTATTGAATTGTAGTACCAGTGTCATTCATTCATGGACTACACTCCAGCCTAACATCAAGCGGGGTGCTGTCATATGTCGAGTCACAATAAAAATCAAATTGACACGCCCTGGGAAACTCGCCACCCTGACCGTTCACTACCATTATACCACGGTCGCCTGAAGTCTTAACAAATACAGCAATTATTAACCATGAGTTATTTACCTTAAAACGTGAACGAATAAATTCAGCTGAAATACAGCAGCCAATTTGTCTTGCATGAACAAGCAGTCTTCTGAAACAAATAGGTTGGAATCACATAACGTCAAACTAGTGTTCCTCACACCTGCTCGCCTGAAATATTGATGATCTTTGGCTGAAAACACTCGCATTCAGGAATAGGTACCTTTGTGTAACTGAAATTTATTTTACAAATGTTGCTCATGTGTTCTTTCCATCCTATAACCTTGGATCCTTCAAGCGATTCGTGAAGAAGCACCTTTGGCCGGCATAGTGACGGCGACTGAGTTTAGATGTTGTGTCACAATAAAAAAAAAGTTATATTGATATGTTGCCCAGTGCCCATAACCATAGAGCTTGTATGAAGAGAATTGTGAATGTGAAAAAAGCGTGTCTGTGTCAGGATCGTGTCAAGTGGCGCTCCATTGTCTCTGCCTATCCCTGTTGAAAAAAGGCGTGACAATTTGATTGATTTATTGATTGTGATATGTAATATAATATGTCGCGCCACAATTTTTAGGCCGGCATAGTAGCGGCGGCTGGGGCAGCCGGGAACTGACTCGGTTATTCCAGTCGTCGTCACTCTTGGACTTCCTCTTGCTTATCATCAGGCGAGTCGAAGTCAGATGTCGTGTCACAATAAAAAAAAAAAATTAAAAAAGCAATGAAGGCCATTCAAAACTATGTTACTTTGTATTATATCGTAGCAATTCCTTGCACCTGCTCTCTTTAATATTGATGGTAGTTCGAATAAGAAGTTGCAACGAATCATGAATCGAGGTTTTGTCCTGAAATAAAAATGAGATTGGCTTTGGAATTTATCTCATAAAACTATTTTTTTTAAATTATTTTTTATTGTGGCTCGACATATTACAACACCCCGCCTGATGTTAAGCTGGAGTGCGGTCCATGATTGAAGGCGACTTTTGCAACTTGTTTTGACATGTCATTAGACTGTATTTAATACATTTCTAAACTATTTTATGATTTATATAAACTACTATTTTTAATAAATAACTACTAATAAATAAATAAATAAATGCTAAGCAAGAGGAGGTCTAAGAGTGACGGCGACTGAAAACCCCGAGTCAGTTTAGGGCCGTCATTATGCCGGCCAAAATCCTTCTTCATGAATCGCTTGAAGAATCCAAGGTTATAGGATGGAGAGAACACATGGGCTGGTAAAGAATTCCACTTGTCGATTGTTCTACAAAGAAAAAACATACCGAACTTTTTATTTTGACTGCCGATTTGGTCGACAAAATGCGAATGCTTCCCCCGCCCAGTGCGGTTTTACGGGTGTAAAAGGACGAGGTAGGAACAAGGTTAAAGAGCTCTTCGGAATATTCTCCGTGGTATAGGCGATAGAGGACGGACAGAGCCGCCATGTTATATGGAAAGTAAGTCGAGTTCGGCGTACCCTCAATCGACTCCTCATCGAAAACCAACTTATTTTGTCCTGTCATTAGACAAGCACTTACTTCTCTTTAGGCATTTCTGGTCTTATTTATTACTCTCCACTTTCCCTTTTGGCCGGTTCTAAATAGGCCGGTTCTAAATAGGCCGGCATAGTGGATGTGACTGCTACTTACAGTTATTGAATTGTAGTATTGACATATATTCAAGGACCACACTCCAGCTTAATATCAAGCGAGTTGCTGTCATATGTCGACATGACATGTAAAAATTTAAAAAAAACATACAATTCGATTTTCAAACAAACAATATTATTATTCAACACATTACATCTATATTGCTGATTCATTATTATTATTTATAATAATAATTATGTGAAACTTTGTCTAATAGAGCCTGTTTCATGAAAATTTTCAGACCACCAAAATTTCAAAACCAAATATTTAGTTACGAAATTTCGTGTCAATATTTATCTTAGTTCCGTATTTTTGAGTGTGCTTGAAATTATGTACATACTCGCACAATATTGAAATAATTGTAGATGGGAAGAAACCAGTCGATGCATACAGACAGTGAAGTGATTAAGTCGCGTTTCGGGATCAGCCTCCATTCATAAACCGCACTTTAGATTAGCAGATAGGCGGGTCAAGCCAGAATAAATATAAATCGAAAAGTATTAGATTTTTAATTACTAAAAACGCTTAGTACATAAATTAAAGGCGACCGTGGTGTAGTGGTGGTACAATGGTTACGCAAACCGAGAGCACAGGTTTAAAACCACTAGCTGGTACTAATGTATTTTTGTATATGTAATTTGGTTGTCCTGTTTCTATGATACAAGAATTTTATTAGCTTAGTATAGATATGTAAGGAAAAAAAATATGAAAGTAACCTGACCATTTTCAACTGCCGATAAACTTTATTGGAGTAAAAGCGAGGCTCTGGAATTTTTTTATTTGGTAAAAAAGAAAGTTTCGTTTGGCTAAATTAAATTCCATTTAAAAGACTGAGTGTAAATGTTAACCCTGTCTGCTGCTGACTTATAATATTTAAAGTAAATTTTTATGCGCCTTACTATTACGTTTAATTTGTACAATATTTTTTAATGCAGATTACTATTACGTTTTTTTGTACAATTATTATTTTTAGGCAGCTTACTATTACGTTTTTTTATACAATTATTATTTTTAGGCAGCTTACTATTACGTTGATTTTGTACAATTATTATTTTTTTATTGCAGCTTACTAGTATGTTTAATTTGTACATTTTTTATGCAGCTTACTATTACGTTTATTTTGTACAATTATTATTTTTTAATGCAGCTTACTATTACGTTTATTTTGTACAATTATAATTATTTATGCAGCTTACTATTACGTTTATTTTGTACAATTATTATTTTTTAATGCAGCTTACTATAACGTTTATTTTGTACAATTATTATTTTTTATGCAGCTTACTATTACGTTTATTTTGTACAATTATTATTTTTTATGCAGCTTACTATTACGTTTATTTTGTACAATTATTATTTTTATGCAGCTTACTATTACGTTTATTTTGTACAATTATTATTTTTTAATGCAGCTTACTATTACGTTTATTTTGTACAATTATAATTATTTATGCAGCTTACTATTACGTTTATTTTGTACAATTATTATTTTTTAATGCAGCTTACTATAACGTTTATTTTGTACAATTATTATTTTTTATGCAGCTTACTATTACGTTTATTTTGTACAATTATTATTTTTTATGCAGCTTACTATTACGTTTATTTTGTACAATTATTATTTTTATGCAGATTACTATTACGTTTATTTTGTACAATTATTATTTTTTAATGCAGCTTACTACTACGTTTATTTTGTACATTTTTTATGCAGCTTACTTGTACGTTTATTTTGTACAAATAATATTTCTTATTTCGACGTTTCGAGAACTTTCGAGTGCCATCATGGTCACGGTATTATAATATATTGATTTATTTGTTCTGTAGTTATAATATATACGTAACGTAAGTTATAAATATATTGTATATGAATATGTGTATATAAAACCCTGCATATCTTAAAGAAAATCACAGTGTTCGAAATAGGACATACACTCGGGAACGTGTCAAGAACCCTTCTCTCCGCAACCCTTGTTAGTTGACAGCACCTGGATTTAGGGTTTTCACATTTTAGTTCGATGGATTTTTTTAGCGTAGCTCGACAAATGACAGCACCTTTCCTGACGTTGAGCGTCCATGAATAGTCTGCATGAGTTATAAAACCAGTGGACGGTCGTAGGACTGTCAGCGTTAGAAGCATAGCTTCAATAACTAAAGAGCAATTACAACCAATATTCAGGCCTTGTTGGAACCGGCTTTTTACATACTGAACACTAAACATCAATTCACGGTCTGTACACTGTACAGTAATCCCTTACTTTATATCGACAATTCTTGACCTGTATTTGTGCGAGATTTTTTTTTATAATTCAATACTAAGTATAGAAAATTTTATATTTATTATAAATTTTATATTTAAATTATATTTATTTTATAAGTAATTAAATTTTATATTTATATTTCTATCATAGAACTAGGACAACCAAAGTACATATATCAAAGATACATTGGTACAGGTGGGTGGTTTCGAACTCGTGCTCTCGGTTTGAGTAACCATTGCACTGCCACTACACCACGGTCGCTTTAAATTAAGGAGATTATGCTGTATTTAAATTTATTTTCGGCCGGCATAGTAACGGTAAATAAGGCAAATGTAATGAAAATTATTTATTATTTTGAGAATGGTCTTAGCATGCACTTGCTCGTCGTCTGATTCACTATCCGTCATACTACTATCCGTCCATCGCTTCGGATAGTAGTATGACGAAAAAAAGACTAAATCGTGTCTGCGCTTCTGAACTTTCCCTTGCTTATTATTAGGCATGGTGACGTCAGAAGTTAAGTCAAAAAATATGACGACTAGCAACCCTAGACCTAGATGACCCAATAAATGTTGCCTACATCTGACATATGCACTGACAACTACTATAACAAGTTATGAATAAGTTAACAACATTTTATGGAGAAATATTGTATTTTTATATTTAGAAAATTTATTTTTATTTGATCCAATCAATACTCGTTATATATATATTTGTATGTTATCAGAAGTAAATTATAAACATTCGTAGAGACAGAGCGGTTTTATGCGGCCTTTATCGCTTATAGCACGGAGAATGTCCCGAAGAGCTCTTTAACCTTGTTACTACCTCGTCTTTTTACACCCGTGAAGCATTCTGTCGAACTAAAAGGTTTAGTGCGTCGTTTTTTTGTAGGACCGTCCTCTAACCTTGGATTCTTCAAGCGATGCTTTACTTTACCTAGTATAGTGACGGCAACTGAGGTAACCGTGTACTGAGTCCGATTTTTCAGTCGCCAGTACTCTTGCTTACCATCAGGCAAGTAGTCAGATGTCGAACCACAATAAAAAAAAATTAAATATATGTTTTTCGAATAGCTTAAGCACAGGTTTTCATTTGGATATGATTTCTTTTTATTCGATAGAAGTGTTAAATATTCAATCAATCAAATTGTCACGCCTTTTTCCCACAGGGATAGGCAGAGACAATGGAGCGCCACTTACCACGATCCTTAAACAGCTCCCTTGCTTCCTTCACATCCACAATTCTCCTCATACAGGCTCTGTGGTTATGGGCAACCTAGCTTTCTTGAGGGATAGTTATTTAATTTCTAAACCTAAAATAGGGCCTACTAAAATACTAGAATGATAATAATCAAAATACACATACAACATAGACCACAATCGGCACAGGACATCTAAGACCGCTAGATTGATCTATGTATCACATATCCGTTGACACAAATCAAAACACACTACGACTTTTGAATACATTTTTTATTAACAGTACATCTTTCTAAAAATATTGTTTAAAAATATATATATTAGATTGAAATTTATAAATATTAATCAAATTATCACGATTTTTCCCCACAGGTAAAATAGGTAGAGACAATCGAGCGCCACTTACCACGATCCTGACACACAGTGGCGTAGCGTGGCGGGGGCGGACGCCCTGGGCGGCTCATTTAGCTTTTAAAATTTATAAAAGCTAAAATAAATCGTTAAAATTTGAACCTGAAATTCACATTTTTGTTGTACCTATGATTGAAACTCCTAAATAAAGGGGCGGTAATTTTTTTTTTGCCCCGGGAGGCTGTCTTCCACGCTACGCCACTGCTGACACAACTCCCTCGCTATCCACACATCCACAATTTTTGTTATTATTCTTTACTATATTAAGCTACTAAAGTGCTTGTATAATAGTAACAGGACAACCAAAGTACATATATCAAAGATACATTTGTACCGGTGAGTGGTTCCAACCCGTGCCACTCGGCTTATGTAGCCATTGCACTGCCACTACACCACGGTCGCCTTATTCTCTTCATACAAGCTCTACAGTTGGTACTAAAAATATTTGATACTACAGAGGCATTATAGTAAATAAGCGTAGGTGATTTTCTTTATAAAATAAAATATTTGTTTTAGATCTAATTTTTTAAGAATAGTAGGCAGTCGGTAGTCATTTGCCAATCAACCATTGTATTTCGTAGAAAGTTTATATACTGCGTTTTGGAAACAGCCTAAAAGTTTCCGCTACTAACTATGTCGGCACAGTGAATGCAACTGCTAGTTGCAGTTATTTTATTGTAGTAGCATTCATTGACCGCAGTCCAGCTTAAAAATAAGCGGGGTGCTGTTATATATCAAGCTAAAAAACGTGCGGCACTAGGGACTGCCGCGGTAAAGCTATTGCATAGCATTTTTTTCAACTTATGCAATTTTATTTATTTATTTATTTTTATGGTTTCTTTAATATTTTCTAAAGAAACTTTATAAGAACAATTTGTTATAAAATCGATTGAAAAAACAGTTTTGAAAAAATCTATTTTTTTCGATTGATCGAAACCCTTACAATCGATTTAAAAACATGGACAATCGAAAGAAAACAATCGATTGTTCGATTAATCGATTTTGATGTTACAACACTCCACGTTAAGTGTACGCTCGGCTAAGCTACATGGTAGGCAGAGTGGGGGGTGGGGCTCAAAGCCCGCGATAAAAGCCATGGAATAACTTAAAAATATACAAAGTTATTTTAATTTACTTCTATTTATTTAGACGTATAATTTGTTAAAAAGTTACGTTGTCTCCTTCGTGCAGCAGACTTCTATTGACAATATAAACAATCAATCAATCAAATTAAATTGTCACAACTTTTTACCACAACTCCCTGACACAATCCTGACACAACTCCCTCGCTTCCTTCACATTCATAATTCTCTTCATACAAGCTCTATGGTAAACATTATAATTAATAGTGTATTTAAACTTTGAGCAGTTAATATACACCTACCTATACGTAATGCTTTATATAGTTGCTATTTACTGTGCTAAATGGATTTGGGGTTTGGATGCATCTCCTGGGAGATTTAGGGCATAGTATGTCTTGATTAGAACAGAATATAACCTAAATACATTAATACATTTTACTTGCACGTAGTTACGATACATGAAAGGTATATTTGCTTCTATGTATTGCTACTCGTGCATACTGTTGGTAATTAAATCGTAGTCTAGTGGTTAATTGATGGTCTTGCTAACCAAGAGCCTCCAGTTCAAAACCATCACTTTCACCGATTTAACCGTTTACATTTGGGAGGTGTATACGGTAATTTTTCAGTGCATGAAAAGAAACAAATGACAAATATTTGTGTTATAAAAAAGTAAAATAGATTATTTAATCAATCAAGTCGTCACGCTTTTTCCACAGGGATAGGCAGTGACAATGCAGAGCCACTTGACACGATCTAAACACAGCTCCCTTGCTTCCCTCACATCCACAGTTTTCTTCATTCAAGCTCTTCGTGGGCACTAGGCAAGCCATATCTTGAGGATAAACAAAATGGATATATAACACATCAAATACATAAATAAATGAAATATATATAAAGGTACATTGGTAAATTGTAAAATGTACATTGGTACATTGGTTACTAGAAAGAACTTTTATATTCAAATTTAGCTTTTTAAAAGTTATTTTTACACCGTATCTGTAAATTATTCAGACAGACAGGGTGGTCTTTAGTAATGAAAATCTAAAAGATAGCCCTCTCTATAAAAGACTTGGTGACAGAATTATCTTTTTGTTCCAAAAAAGTACTCGAGCATTTTTTCTTTACACTCTTTACATGTCTAGTCCACTCTTCGTCATATTTGTTCGCCTTTACAAAAGGAAACCAACAAAGGCGCGACAAAGAATAGGAAATTTGCGATAAAATACTACACCCCCTTTTGTGGCTCTTTTAAGGTTAACCATTTTCACGAAAACCCCTTTTCTTTTTAAAGATACGTTAACAAGATAAAGTCTACACAAAGTTTTTCTTATAATGTATTTTTGGAGGGAGAAGTGGTTGGGGTAAGTAAAAGCTCGGATATTTCGGAGAGCTGAAATCTATCACAGACCTGTATAGCTTGACGTAGCGATAAATGAAGCTCCCCTTCACTTAATCAGTTTATTTAAATATGTGAATGCAAATATTACTAACTATACTACTATGACCGGCTACGACAGGCGTGGACGAACGGTTCAGCGACTGGTTTGTTACGCGTAAAGTCCCGGGTTCGATTCCCGGTCGGAGCAAATATTTGTTACATAGCTTTTAATTGTAATATTTAATAATATTAAATATTACAAATATTTGTTAATAAAAAAAAAAGAGATGGATATTTGCTTCGGGTCTGGTTATCAAAGAGTGGTAGGCAGTGGTACCCAGTCTGCCGATCCGGGGTAGTACCACCACTTACAAGTATACAGACAAGTATACTTATCAGCTTGTAAGTTGCCGGTTCCATCTAGGCCGGCATAGTGGATGTGATTGCTACTCACAGTTATTGAATTGTATTAGCAGTGACATTCATTAATGGACCACACTTTGGCTTAACATCAAGCGGGGTGTTGTCATATGTGACATAATATAGCGGGGTGAGTCACAATAAAAAAAAATAAAAAAAAACTTCATCAGCGTGCTCCTTCTTTTGTGTCTAACCAGCAACTGAATGACCAATTACAATTTAATTTTCGGTGTGTTGCATCTATTTTTTTATTTGCTCGTGTGCGTAAATGTCGTAGAGGGGCGTGTCATTTAGGCTTAGACAGACTATACTTGCCCTGGGAACAACATTAGCCATACAAGTTGTGTTTGACCTTCATCGAAAAAAAAGTTACCGTCAAAAAATCAAACTTGTTGAAATTCAATCAATCAATCAAATTGTCACGCCTTTTTTCCATTAGGATAGGCAGAGACAATCGAGCGCCATTTGCCACGATCCTGACACATCTTCCTCGCTTCCTTCACATTCACAATTCTCTTCATACAAGCTCTCAGGGGGTTGCCTAGTGCCTCAGAGGGCACTAGGCAACCCAGAATAGTAGAAGTTAAATGCAATTTTAAAGAATAGCCTATTAACAATATAAATGTATGTATAATCGTAAAACTTGTATGAAGAGAATTATGGATGTAAGGAAAGCGAGGAAGTTGTGTCAGGATCGTGGCAAGATGCGCTCCATTGTCTCTGCCTATAGCTGTGGGAAAATTTTAAAAAAGCGTGACAATTTGATTGATTGAAAAATAATAAATATATAATGAATTAATCGGAATATTTAATCTATCCTAAACCTATACTAGAAATAACTTCCAGTATTAGTAGACAACACAAACATGGTAATATCTCGAGGGAATCCAAACTATTTAGACAGTCTAGGAATTATAAATGATATCTAAAACCTTAGGTTAGGTTAGGTTAGGTGTCTGATTTATTACCTCATCTAAGCTTAGATTTATGTATTTATTTTTATCAATTATTCAATCAAATTATTACGCCTTTTTCCCACAGGGGTATGCAAATACAATAAAGCGCCACCTGCCACGACCCTGACACAACTCCCTCGCTTCCCTCACATCCACAATCCAAAGCACTAGGCCCCACCCAGCTTTCCTAAGGATGTCTCCGATTTGGTATATGTATGTATTTATTTTTTATGATGTACATATACTGGCATCTATGGGCAGAGAATGTTGACACCTTGGGGCCAAAAAAGTAATGGTAATTTATACTGTATAGATTTTACTTATATTATATTATTATAGATACTCTTTTTTGGCCAGAAGGTGTCAACGTTCTCTACCCATAAATGCCAGTATATATACATCATATAAAATAAATATATATATTTTATAAATATCGTTTTAACAAGGAGTCGCGACATCTGACTTCAACTTGCCTAATGGTAGACAAAGAGACATCGAACAGCGCTGATGACTGAAAAACATGATTCAGTTTAAGGTTTTCTCACTCGTTTTCACTATTTTTTTATTTTTTTTATTGTGACACGACATCTGACCTCGACCCGCCTGATGATAAGCAAGAGGAGGTCCAAGAGTGACGACGACTGGGACAACCGAGTCAGTTCCCGGCTGTCCCAGCCGCCGCCACTATGCCGGCGAAGGATGCTTTTTCAGAGGTCATCAGATGGGATGACATCGATAGTTTTTGAAACAACGCGCCGAGTCTTTTAGCTTCACTGTCTACCACTCTTAGACACCTAGCCCTGCAGGCTGACCGCGTAACAATGACAAGACAATGATAATGGTCCTTATTTTGAGAGTTAAACTCCATTAATGAGCTACAAAACTAAAATTGCGACCGCGCAACACACTGAGAATCGATGTTCATTTTCATTAACAGTTAACTCTATGTCCGAATGAATAAAAGTTGTTTTTGATTCTAATAACGACCGCGTAAACTTTTTGACAAATTCCCATTGTCATTAAATTGTACGGTCGGTCCCCTGGAACCGCTTCTATTTGTAATTTGTAACATTTAATTATAAAATATTTGAAACAAAGGACTTTACGCGTGACGGACTGTTGCTATCAAGTTGATCCTCATTGCTTCCTTTTTTTTTATTGTGACTCGACATCTGACAGCACCCTGCTTAATGTTAAGCCGAAGTGTGGTCCATGAATAAATGTTACTGCTACTACAATTCAATAACTGTGAGTAGCAATCACATCCACTATGCCGGCCTAGATGGAACCGGCAAGTGGTGGTACTACCCCGGATCGGCAGACTGGGTACCACTGCCTACCACTCTTTGATAATCAGACCTGAAGCAAATATTCATCTCTTTTTTTTATTAACAAATATTTGCAATATTTAATATTATTAAATATTACAAATAAAAGCTATGAAACAAATATTTGCTCTGACCGACTTTACGCGCAACAAACCAATCACTGAACCGTTCGTCCACGCTTGTCGTCGCCTTGTTTACCGTTTGGCATGTTTCCTTATAATTTGAAACAATTTAATGAAAACACCAATTAAAGTGAATAAACATAGTGGAAGTCAGAACAAGAAGTCACTTTAACAATGTGAAGCCAAGTAGTTTTACACATTATTGTCTGCTTTAATGCTACGTACATACACAGTTGCGACAATGACGCGACGAAAATAAAGTCGCAAATGTGTTGCTGTTATAACTCAATAAGAATAACAATGAAATTTTTATGCAGCTTACTATCGCGTTGGGGAAGAAAGGTTCTAGAGTGGAGACCACGAACCGGAAGACGCAGCGTAGGTAGGCCTCCCACTAGGTGGACTGACAACATAGCGAAAGTTACGGGTGCATGCAACTGGCATCTTGTCGTTCATAATGGCGTTCCAAGGGGAGGCCTATGTTTAGCAGTGGGCGCCTTCTGGCTGATGATGATGATGACTATTGCGTTTATTTTGGTTTTGATTTTACAATTTTGCTGGCTGCAAAACTCTCGAAACGTCGGAATAATAAAAAAAAATGTAAAATCAAAACCGATTGTAAGCCGCATAAAATTTGTTTAATTTATTAATCAATGTTCACGCAAAATCTAAGAAAATAAAACAAAATTCATTCTATTTTGTCAAAAAGTTACGCGGTCGCTGCTAGTGTCAAAAACAACGTTTATCTTTGGTTTATTCATTCGGACAATGAGATTGAACTGTTAATGAAAATGAACATCGATTCTTAGTGTGCTGCGCGGTCGCAATTTTAATTATAAAGGTCAATAATGGAGTTTAACTGTCAAAACGAAGCCAAGTCAGGTCATGACTTTGGAAGTGACCTTCCGATTATTTCGCGACGATAAAATTACAACACGTCGGGGTTCTAATCAGACTTTAGAAGTGTTTTTTGAAACACACACAAAACAAATATATACATACATGTTTTACATTATACTCGTATTTTAGCTAGTTAGATCAAGAGTTAAGGAAGGTTCCGAAGCGCATATCCATAACAGCCCTATAAGTAGTAACAAAAAGAGAGTATTTTAAAGTGGACAAAGTTCCTTCTGGTACTGAGCGGGCTGTTTTCAGTTCTGCTCCGTTGACATTAGCAAAGCGAGCGTTGCGTAACTAAAATAAATGTCGGTTACACATTAAGTTAAGTTGGAAACTTTTTCGTTTAATTCACAATTAATAAAATACTCCTACATCCTTACTTTAATTTTTTGACAGCACTTCGCCTAAATTTAAACTGGAGTGCGATCCATGAAGGGAGGCGTCTGCTACTACAGTTAAGTAACTGCAAGTTGCACTCACATTCAATATGCCGGCCTAGTTGGAACCTGCAACTTTTAAGCTGATCCTGAAATTTAAGGCGACCGTGGTGTCGTGGCAATGCAATGGTTATGCAAACCGAGAGCACGAGTTCGAAACCACCCACCAATGTATCTTTGATATATGTTATGTACTTTGTTATGTTCTATGATACAAGCACTTTAGTAGCTTAGTATAGAAATGAAAATGTGAATAAGTCAGTTCCCGGTCTGTATGTGATGAGCCTCGGATCGGTAGACTAGGCAACATTGCTTACCACTCTTAGATAATAAGACCCGAAGCAATGATCCGTCTCTTCTTATAATTTTTATTTTTATTGTGACCACAATATACGAGAATATCTAAAATATAATTTATACATTCATAAGATGCGTGGGCCTACATTGGTACTATATTGAATTAAAACAACGAGTTCTTTAGTAAGTTTTTTCGGCAATTTAGTTAAAGAAACAATTTCCTTTTTGCGAGTGCCTAAAATTGTGTTACATCGTTTGAATATAAATATATATATGGAGCAAGTAAGAGATTATGAACAGTAAGCACAAGTATGAACACATCTATATTTATATGTTGTGGATTAGAGTTTGATTAGAAATAAAAAACAATATAATTGACTTTATTTATTAAATAAGTCAAATGAGAAGAGCCCTAACTAAAACTTTATTTACTTTGCCCGATTTGCTCTCAATGCACCAAAATAGGTGATAAAAAATGTAGATGCTCTGCTATAGTCATCCCTTTGAAATGTTATAGTTAAATGCGTTATTTTTTAAATTGAGAGTATTCTTGCTAAAGATCTAGTATAAACATTGTACAAAACATATTGTTCCAAAAGTCTTATTTGATAGAGTTGTAAAAATATAAATATATCAAAGTTGATTTTTATGTAAATTGTGAATTTATTTCCTAATAATAATAAAAATTAAGCCCAGTAAGCATAACAACACCGATGGACCATATTCACTATCACCAAGATAACCAAATCGAAACATCAGAACAAAATACCAGCGTGCCGCGGTCTATCTATATCAAAACGGGCGTATTACGCACTCCAATATATGTTATATCGTGAGTTTTAAAACAAAATCCCAAATGTGGTACTCCGGACCAATTGTAACTTCCACTTTGTAAAGTTTAATTTGAAAACTCTTGCTTTTTAGATAATGGAGTCAGATCGTATTGTTTTTTTGTCATGACCTCGACATGCTTAATGGCAAGTAAGGAAGTACCTACAATAGCGTCGACGACTGACAATACGGAGTCAATACGGCTCTTTTTTTAATATTTAGATATTACCTATAAAAGGAATTAAACAAATAATTGCTCTGACTGGGAATCGAACCCAGGACTGGCGTAAGGAACTGGTGTGTTAACCAATGCGCTACACCTTGAAGTTCTAAAAAGAAACAACGTAACGAAACTTTTAGTTCGACTGCCGATTCGATCGACGGAATGGGGATGCTTTCCCGACCTGTGCGGGTATCACAGGTGTGAAAAGACGAGGTAGGAGTTTAAAGAGCTCCTCGGTACATTCTTATATACAAAGCCTCATATAACAACCCTTTATATGTTTCGAGATCACCTTAACCAATCGAATCAATCAAATTATCACGCCTTTTTTCCACAGGGATAGGAAGAGATAATGGAGCGCCACTTGCCACGATCCTGACACAACTCCCTCGCTTCCTTCACATTCACAATTCTTTTCATACAAGCTCATACAAGGTCATGGGCACCAGGCAACCCACCCTAAAAGTTGCCCTAATAGTGGATGAGCCTGCAACTTACAGTTCTTTAATTGTAGTTCGTTCTTGGACCGCTTTCCAGCTTTACAAATGTCAAGCCACAAAATAAAAGGTTACTTTAAAAACATCGCGGGGAAATTCCCCATTACGGCTCTAAACCGTAATTAATATTTCCTCCGAACGATCAATATTGTTAACAAGAGGTAGACCGATAAATTCAACATTAAAGTTAAAATTAATTAACAAAATTAGCATATTTCGGTCGTGTTTTTTCAGCTAAACAATTTCCGTCACGAAACTGCATGTAATCAATTTCCTGAACTTTACACACGAGATTTGGCTGCACAAAAATAAAATACTGTAGGAGTAAATAAATATTGTAAGGAAGTAAATAATGCTTTTTATGGTAGAAAAAGTAAGAAGTTTAGTGCTTTAGAAATGCTTTCGTTAAGAAATGTATGTGAGCTTAAGAGAGAAGAATATACAGATCTTAAAAGTATACCGTATACAGACCGAGAATTGACTTAGTCGCGTTTTGGGATCAGCCTGTAAAATACCGGTTTCAACTAGGACGGCATAGTTTACACTTATTTAACTGTAGTAGCAGGCACCTCTAATCTTGGACTGCCTAACATCAATCTTAACATCATACAGGGTTATATCATATGTCGAGTCACGATAATAAAAAAATCATGGGAAGGAGTTTAACGAAAGAAATTTCTAAATTAGAGGTTGGTGGAAGAATAAAAGGACCCAAAAAATTGATCTATGGTCAAATCAGGGACTGGGATACTCCTAAAAAAGGTTCCGTAGTGGCCATAACCAAAGGGCATTTGGATATGAGGAGAATTGTGGATGTGAAGGAAGCAAAAAGGTTGTGTCAGGATTGTGAAAGGTTGTCTCTACCTATCCCTGTAAAGATCGAGAGGTAAAATTGATGTTGATTCATAGTTTATTTATTAATAATGTACAGATATCGTGTTTTGATTATAGACAGCAATTTTCTTTTGTTAACTTTATCCGAGATCCATATTACGATAGAAATAAGAGTAAAATTTCAGTAAAAAAGTTAAAATACCTATTAGAGGTTAATTGCTAAAATATTTAAATTATAACGTAGGTATAATAATTTCAAAATAAATCAAAATTCTCAATTAATCAATCAAATTGTCACGCCTTTTTTCCACAGGGATAGGCAGAGACAATGGAGCGCCACTTACCACGATCCTTACACAACTTCCTTGCTTCCTTCACATCCACAATTCTCCTCATACAGGCCCTGTCGTTATGGGCACTAGGCAACCTAGCTTTCTTAAGGATGTCTCCGATTTGGTCGGAAAACAGTCATAAAGGTATGAAAGTGAATGTAAGTAAAACTAAAGTAATGGTTTTGGAGAAAGAGGATGAAACGACAGAATATTGCATCCACATATTATATTTACTCGTGTGCGTAATGCAGTAGAAGTGCGCGTCATTTTGGCTTAGACAGACTCTATCAATAGAATAATGATTGGTCTCGCTCTGCTACGACGAAGCGCCAGCGAAGACTAATCATGAATTTTATCGACCGAATCGTCAGTCGAACTAAAAAGTTCGGTGCGTCTTTTCTTTGTAGAACAATTGATAAGTGGAATGCTTTGCCAGCCCATGTGTTCTCTCCATCCTATGATCTTGGATCCTTCTAGCGATGCGTGAAGAAGCACCTTAGGCCGGCATAGAGCCGGCGGCTGGGGCAGCCGGGAACTGACTCAGTTATTCCAGTCGTCGTCACTCTGGGACCTCCTCTTGCTTATCATCAGGAGAGTCGAGGTCAGATGTCGTGTCACAATAAAAAAAATGAATTTAAGAATCGTATCTATGTATTTCACTTAAGAAATGCTTCGATGGTTTGGGCACATAGAAATGATAAGTGAAAGTATATTAAAACAAAGAATTTAGAAATCTGATTTAAAGGGATGCGTTAAACGAGGCAAACCTAGGAGGGTGTTTTCCGACTAAACCGAAAACATTCACAAGAAAGCTGGGTTGCCTAGTCTATAATCGTAGAGCTTGTATGAAGAGAATAGTGTATGTGAGGGAAGCGAGTGAGGTGTGTCAGGATCGTGGCATTGTCTTAACCTATCTCTGCGGGAGACACAATAAAAAAAGCCGCGTCAAAATAAGTATTTATAATAATTTCAAATGAATGACGCCACTACAAGAAATTACGTAGCTAAATTATTTACATTATAATTTTATTTACTGACGAAAATTCATAAACAACATAAATGAGTTTTCCACTGAATTAAGGCTAGGCTACGCATCTCAAATTGGGCAAAAACGTCGCCATTAATAAATTTTAATTTTTAATCAATCAAAATGTCACGCATTTTTCTCATAGGAATAGGCAGAGAAAATAGAACGCCACTTGACGATAGGCGTGGACGAACGGTCAGAGATTGGTCTGTCGCGCGTAAAGTCCCGGGTTTTATCCCCGTTCGGAGCAAATATATGTTTCATTGCTTTTATTTGTAATATTTAATTAATATAATAAATAATATTGCAAATATTTGTTAATAAAAAAAGAGAAATATTTGCTTCAGGTCTGGTTATAAAAGAGTTGTAGGCAGTGGTCTGGCACCCTGTGGCACCCCCTGTGGCACCCCCTGTGGTACCACCAGTTACAAGTATACAGATCGTGAAGTGATTTGGTCGCGTGTAAGTCGCGTTTCGGGATCAGCTTGTAAGTTGCCGGTTCCAACTAGGCCGACATAGTGGATGTGTGACTGCTACTCACAGCTATTGAATTGTAGTAGCAGTGACATCCATTCATGGACCACACTCCAACCTATTATCAAGCGGAGTGCTGTCATATGTCGAGTCACAAATAAATAAAAAAACTTGCCACGATCCTGACACAATTATCTCCTTCCCTCACATACACAATTCTTTCCGTTGTAGTTATACAGCTACAACGGAAAGAATTTATGGTTATGGGCACTAGCAACCCAGCTTTCTTGAGGATGCCTTCGATTTGGTCAGAAGATCCTCCTGGTAATTCACGCAATTATTCACATCAAATTTATAAATGCCTAGTGCCCATAACCTCAGAGCTTGTTAACGAGAATTGTGGATGTGAAGCGAGGGAGTTGTGTCAGGTTCGTGGCAAGTGGCGTTCCATTGTCTCTACCTATTCTTGTGGTAAAAGGGCGTGACAATCATTATTCCGGCCGAGAATCGAATCCCGGACTTATTGACGCCTATGACTGGTGTGTTCAATTATTGATAAACGTTTAAAATAATTCGCGTAATCAAAATAAAGCGTGTAACTGAAGCTTTAAATGAAAAAGACTTGGTAGGCGGTGGTACCCAGTCTGCCGATCCGGGGTAGTACCACCCAAATGACATCGCCGAGCTATGAGCGTCACTAATAGCGGCCACTATGATACGGGTGGGGGTTTTTTGACGCCCCATTGCACCTCAGCCCCCGAATCTATTTAACTCGTTCCCTATCTATTGATAGCTGACTCGTATATAAAATACTCGTATATAGTATATACTTGTGATACTTGCATTGAGTTTATGTAATTGTAGTTTGTAGTATATTTGCACCCTGCCCATAATTACTCATCATCCCAAAGGTTAGTTGTTAGGCATTAAACTCAACCATGTTTACTAAACTAGTTTATTTTGGTGCAATAAAAGATTTAAATAACAAAATGACTGCATTTCTACAGCGTTAATTTTACTCTCATGCTTATGAAAATAAAACAAAACAAAACAGAGATTCGAAAGAGATTATGGTATTGGCCAATGCCAGTACAGAATTACGTCATCATGACGTCATCCCGTCGTATGACGTCATGGTTAATGCGCATTAGCCACTGCCGGAGATAGTATAATTTATAATTAAATGAATATAATACCCAAGAGGTTTATTATGAATTAAACGAGATCAGTCATTAGTGTTTCGCTATTTTTGTCCACGGTTCAATTATTTTTCATTTTAAGCTCCACTGTTATTTTTTTTTATTGTGACATATGACATATGACATATGACAGCACCCGGCTTGATGTTAAGCCGAAGTGCGGTCCATGAATAAATGCTACTGCTACCACAGTTCAATAACTGTGAGTAGCAATCACTACCACTATGCCGGCCTAGTTAGAACCGGCAATTTACAAACTGATTCTGAAACGTTCTACCCCGGCTCGGCAGACTGGGTACCACTACCACTTATTTAATAAACAGACCCGATGCATATATCCGCCTTTATTTTTTATTAACAAATATTTGTAATATTTAAAATAATTATTAAATATTACAAATAAAAGCTATGAAACAAACATTTATGAATTAAACAAATTTTATGCGGCTTACTATCGCGTTTATTTTGATTTTACTATTTTTTATTATTCCGACGTTTTGAGAGCTTTACAGCCATCGTGGTCACTGAGAGACTGAGGTGTTGGTCGCCCTATTGGTTGATAATATTATTATAATAACAAATATTTGCTTCGAACGGGAATCGAACCCGGGACTTTACGCGTAGCAAACTGGTGCGTTAATTAATTGGCCACGCCTGTCGTCATAAATTACCTAGAATCACACGAACATTCTCGAGTTTCATGTTTATTTACTTGCAGTACATATTTAACAGAGCCTTTGATGTGTATTCAACCGTTACATTGTATCTGACAGACTGTTAAGTGTGTACTAAATGCTTCAGGTATTATTTATTGAAGATACTAAAATGTAGTAACTAGACTTTAATTTCGTATCTATTTCGTATAATAACTATTCTTTAATTTTGTCTATCATCTACAAATTTGTCAGAGTCACATAAGTAAAAGTGCCGACGACTGTAAAAACTGAGTGAGGGAGCCGAAGTCGCTATCACTATGCCGGCCTAAGCTTCCTAACGCGTCGCTTGAAGGATCCAAGGTTGTAGGATGGAGAGAACACATGACTGGTAAAGCATTCCACTTGTCGATTGTTCCACAAAGAAACGACGCACCGAACCTTTTGAAGGTGTGGATGCTTCCCCCGACCTGTGCGGGTATTACGGAAGTGAAAAGATGAGGTAGAGATTCTCCATGGACATTCGCCGTCACTAGGCCAAAACAATAAAAATTGTACATACTTACGAGTATTTACGGCAACAATTTTCTTTAAACAAATTATATAGTTAAAAGCTCTGTGGAGTCAAGCTTTTTTAGGAAAGTCCTTATTTGATCAAAGTATTTGTACTCTTATTTTAAATCCCAAAAACTGTTATTAATATAACTAACATCAACCTAAATTCTATTTTACGTACTTAACTATCGAGTCCTATAAGGAATAAATTATAAAGCTGGAGTTGCACTATTACGCACGAAGCTATAAATAAATATTTAGGCTAGAAACTCGCAGAGAAAATATAATTGTATATTTTATACACCTACTTACCAATCACTTTTTAAATAAACAAACCTTCGGAATGAGATAATAAGGATGTTATACATCCTTATTATCTCATACATGTGTTTAATCTTATGTATATTTGTGTATATGTTGCCTAATGTATGTATTGCTTATATATATATATATATACATATACAAATGTCATTTAAAATAATATTAAATCTTGGTTTGCACCTAGCCAATCACAGCACTACACAACAAAGGTTAGCTGGTTGATAATGCCTAAGGCATTAAGCTCGCCTATGTACCTTATTTTTGTGCAATAAAGAGTTTATAAATAAATATAAATAAAATAAATATATGTTTATTTTTACCCACATATATGTATATATACGAGGGTGGTCTGAAAAGTTTTAGACCACTCTCGTATATTATATATACTTGTGATCGTCAACAACATCGTCGGTTTCAAAGAGTTTAACTTTTTTTATTATGACTCGACATATGACAGCAATCAGCTTGATGTTAAGCTGGAGTATGGTCCATGAATGGATGTCACTGCTACTACAATTCAATAACTGTAAGTGGCAATCACATCCACTATGCCGGCCTAGTCTTAAACCGGAAACTTAAAACCAATCGCTAACCGTTCGTCCACGCCTGTCGTACTGGTAATAAATGCCCTTGGCATTAGGTCCGCATTTGTATTTTTGTAGACGGGGACGCTGTCATGTCAAGGCAGATAAATGAATCCCGCGCGTATACTAAACAGTGGAATATTGCCTTTAACCCTAAACTGTCGTAATAAAATATATTAAAATGACAAACCCCAACCCTTAAATGAACCCCTTACATTACTAAATACGAATTCTATCGCTGGGACCTCAATAAATCTCTCATAACTGAAGATTACTCGTCGTAAAACTGCCAAGAACTATTATACTCGTACGTATATCTGCTTAACAATACTAGTTACGGGCTATATAAACTTTATTACCGATATCTACGTAATTTTCTTTATTGTGACTCGACTAACAAGGGAAAGTCCCTGACAACGACTTACAAGGGAAAGTCCCTGACAACGACTGACAAGGGAAAGTCCCTGACAACGACTAACAAGGGAAAGTCCCTGACAATGACTGGCAAGGGAAAGTCCTTGACAACGACTGAAAAGGCGAGTCAGTTCACGGTTACCTCAGTCGCCCACACTATGCCGCGGCTAAAGGATGGGGAGAACACATGGGCTGGTAAAGCATTCCACTTGGTATTATTATATATTAGTATATATTTTTATATTGTGACTCGACATATGACAGTACCCTGCTTGATGTTAAGCTGGAGTGTGGTCCATGAATGGATGTCACTGCTACTACAAATCAATAACTGTGAGTAGCAATCACATCCACTATGTCGGCCTAGTTGGAACCGGCAACTTACAAGCTGATCCCGAAACGTGACCAAATCACTTCACGGTCTGTATACTTGTAAGTAGTGATACTACCCCGGATCGGCAGACTGGGTACCACTGCTTACCACTTTTTGAAAAGCAGATCCGAAGCAAATATCCATTTCTTTTTTTTATTAACAAATATTTGCAATATTTAATATTATTAAATATTACAAATAAAAGCTATGAAGCAAAGATTTGCTCCGACTGGGAATCGAACCCGGGACTTCACGCGCAACAAACTAATCGCTAAACCGTTCGTTCACACCTGTCGTCAAATGTTGTTAATGACTCAATATACTGATTAAATTAAAGCCTTTTTTTATTTAGATGCAATATTTGACGTAGAGGTCACTACGCCGAATAAGGTGCTCGAGTTTTGGCGGACAACTGCAAGTGAGAGGACGCGCAATTTTGAATTATTTGAAAAGCTTGTGTTTTTTATAAATATTAATGTGTAATAATGGTGGAATTGTTATCCAGTAATCATTTTTAAGTTGGTCCAGTATAAACAAGTAATTTAAAGCTGTGAAAAGTGTTTCTTTGTGTTCCCTCCAAGACTCCTTCCGAAGTTTGAGTAAAGGCTTTCCGCCGCTTTACTAAAACGATGCTCATTAACCTCACTATCATCGTCATCTTGTGATGAATCACTCGCGTGGTTCATCTTCATCTTCACTTGACAATGTTTTAACATTGAACCATATATTTTTACTTTGACACTGGCAAGTTAAATACTAAAGCCATAAACAAGAAGATAGAAAAGACCAAGGTGCTTTACGCTTTGCTTGGAGAATCAAAGAGTTAAAGGATGGAGAGAACACATGAGCTGGTATAGCACTCCTCTGGTCGATTGTTTTGCATATTAAATCATATGAAAATCAACCGAATAAAAGCATCAAATAATAAAAGCAACCGAGTTTCATAGTAACGCTGTTTTAAATTAAGGTCAGTCGGGTTAGTGTCAGTTAGGGGAATTTCCCGGACAATGTATTAACTATAGACCACCATGTTTTGTCCGCGTTTAACCAGCGGTTTTGGGGTGTAATTACACAAATGATAAGCTGCACCTATTTAAAATATAGTAAGAAAGAAATATTACAATCCCAAATTCCGATGCTATTAGCTAAATTTGAAATTAGCTGTAATTTAGAGCTGCTGCGAGCACTTTAATTTTTTTTAAATCACATTTCTATACTAAGCTATTAAAGTGCTTGTATCTTAGAAACAGGACAACCAAAGTACATATATTAAAGATCCTACATAGGTACCAGTGCGGTGGGTGGTTTCGAACTCGTGCTCTCGGTTTGCGTAACCATTGCACTGCCACTACACCACAGTCGCCTTAATATTTGTATGTATACTTGTAAGCGGTGGTACTACCCCGGAATGGCAGACTGGGCACCAAAGCCAACCACTTTTTCATATGTCGAGTCAAAATAATAATAAAAAAGAAACTTTGTAGTCAAAAGGTCTTAGTATATTTTAATTTTGGACACCCGTAACATTATACAAAACGGGCTTTGTCCCTGTGTGACCCAACGAGTTTCATTACGAGTTGATCCAGGACTAATGGCTTGACAAGTAACTTGAGTTTAAAATCTCCCATTTTGAAGGGAAGGATTTTAATAACTTACGCTTGTTGCTTTTATTGTTCAAATCAAATCAAAAGCGCCACTTTTATTTTATTTTTTACCCCATCTGACATCGACCCGCCTGATGATAAGCAAGAGAAGGTCCAAGAGTGACGACGACTGGAAAAAAGATTCAGTCCCCGGCTGCCCCAGCCGCCGCCACTTTGCCGGCCTAAGGTGCTTCTTCACGCATCGCTTGAAGGATCCAAGGTATTAGGATCGAGAGAACACATGTGTTGGCAAAGCATTCCACTTATCAAAATACAACTCCCTCGCTTCCTTCACATCCACAATTCTCTTTATACAAGCTCTATGGTTATGGGCACTAGGCAACCTAGCTTACTTGGTTTTATTGTTAATGAACTTTAATAATACTATAATTATCGTAAATAGAATAGATAGATCTGTATAAATAAAGTAATACATGAAAATTTGATAGGGCGACCATGGTCTAGAGGTAGTGCAATTGTCACGCAAACCGAATGACTTGGGTTCAAAACCACTTGCCGGTACCAATGTATCTTTGATATGTGTAATTTGTTTGCTCAGTTTCTATGATATGAAACAATTAGAATTGTATTGATGCAATTCTAATTGATATAGATATTATTTATGATATGAATCATATAGAAAAGCTTTGATTAGAAATGTAACAAAAACGCGTCTTTTGCGACCCTTAGAACATAGCATGATGTAAAGCTGGAATGCGGTCCATGAATGGATGTGACTGCTACTTACAGTTAGATAACTGTAAGTAGCAGTCACATCCACTACGACTATGTCTGCCTGGTTGGAACCTGGGACATACAAAAAGTGGTAGGCAGTGGTACCCAGTTTGCCGATCCGGGGTAGTACCACCACTTGAAGTATACAGACCGTGAGGTGATTTAGTCGCGTTTCGAGATCAGCATGTAAATTGCCGGTTCCAACTAGGCCGGCATAGTGGTTTTGGCTTACAGTTTTACTGAATTGAATTAGCAGTGACATCAATTTGCTGTCATATGTCGAGTCACAATAAAAAGGTCAATCAATAAATTAATCAAATTGTTACGTCTTTTTCCCACAAGGATAGGCAGATACAATGGAGGTAACTAAAGGTAAAAAGGTAACTTTCAAATGATCACCAACTCTCTGCCTACCACTCCTAAATATTAATTCATACAAATGCCAAAATACGGATAAAGTGAGAGAGAGAGGAATATTGATTGTATTCTAACAATAAATATTAATTTACTTCATCAAATTGCGTGGGATGTATCTGTGATACCGTTGAGAATAACTTAAAATATAAGTAGGCGTTATGGTTTTAATTGAAACTTAGGCCGGACGTTTGTAGGTGTGAACAGCTGATAGCAAAGCTTTACGAATATTAAATATACATAATATTATTTATGTATGTGGATATGTTGTTGTTAAATCACTGCCCTAAAATGGCAATTTTCACAAAAAATGTGTTCGCCATGTCCATAATGGTATATAATGCAATTCCCAAGGAAATAAGAGATTCTCTTATGAGAACTATCAAAATAGTTATTAAAACATATATTCTATTCTATAAATGAATTTATGGAATACAATAAATGTATTAAGGAAATTCAAATAAATAATCTAAGAATGTGGAAAGAATAGAAGCTGTGCTAAAATAAGAACTAATTCAGTGTTATTTATTTCATTTATACTATGTTTATACCACGTGTGCCTGAAAGAGACAACTACTTGTACTTCAATTCCTTACTTTCCAAGGTTGGCACTACTTTTTGCAATTACAACCACTTGTAATTGAGGTTTACTTTTAATACAGCTTAATTAAAAGTCACGCAGTAGTAAGATTAGCGGCATAATTGTTCCGTCATCCTTTTTTGAAGTATTTTAATGTCATTTGTTATTATGTCAAATTAGGTTGTCAAATGATCATCAAAACTAGTGACAACCTTCTAAATTACGAATGTAAAAATGTATATTCATCCCCTTCTGACTTCTTTTTAATGCCTATAAAGGGTTGTATTTTGTAGCTATTTTAGGGCTCCTATTTCTTAAGTCCAAATTCTTTGTAAATAATACAACATTGTCAAAATAAAAATACAATAAATCTTTGAAATTGTATATTCTAGTGTGATTAGAATATACAATTTATATAAATCATTAACACTAGACATAAGTATTTGCATGCTAATAACATTAGCTGATAAGGCAGACACTACTATTGTATTTTCCATCTTGTACACCCTTAACAGAACAAATAAAGTATTATTATTATAATTATTAGTCACGATATCAGAAAGAATAAAGAATGGCACACAGCGTGATAGATGTGATTTGAAAGAAGATGTAGTGACAAAGATTGACAAAGGAATGCTTCGATCGTTTGGGCACATTGAAAGGATGAGTGAAAGTAGATTGACGAAAGGAATTTATAAATCTCATGTAGATGGATGCGTTAAACAAGGCAGGCTCATCGGAGACATCCTAAATAAAGCTAGGTTGCCTAGTGCCCATAACCTTAGAGCTTGTATGAAGAGGTTGTGGATGTGAAGCGAGGGAGTTGTGTCAGGATCGTGGCAAGTAGCGCTTTATTGTGTCTGCCTATCCGACTTGTGTTAGCCTATCCTTACTGCTTAGCGGACTGGTGTTGTACCAAATGTATCGTGGTACTTCTGACAGGATAGAATAGTTTCAAAAACTTTCAAAGAGTGGTAGGCAGTGGTACCCATTCTGCCGACCCGGGGTAGTACCACTTACAAGTATATAGACCGTAAAGTGATTTGGTCGCGTTTCGGACCAGCTTGTATGTTGCCGGTTCCAACTAGGCCGGATAGTGGATGTGGTTGCTACTTTTTTTTTAAGAGTGGTAGGCAGTGGTACTTAGTCTGCTTATCCGGGGTAGTACCACCACTTACAAGTATACAGACCGTGAAGTGATTTGGTCACGCTTCGGGATCAGCTTGTGAGTTGTCGGTTCAAACTAGGCCGGCATAGTGGATGTGGTTGCTACTTACAGTTGTTGAATTGTAGTAGCAGTGACATTCATTCATGGATCACACTCCAGCTTAACATCAAGCGAGGTGCTGTCATATGTCGAGTCACAACAAAAAAAAGATTTAGTTAGAACGGATGCGTGCGTGAATTACTAATTTAATGATGTTTTTTATTGTTGTTTACTTATAACTTTTAACTTTAATTCTGTGAAATATCGATCACGGTTCATGTTGGCGTGAATTCCTTCCTGTGAACCTTTTATTTACGAATCCCTTCAGTCACTTCAAAGTCCCGGACGTCAAATACAGAAGGGTTGAGGGTGGTCTGAGGGAGAGATCATTGCCTTTTTATAGAGACGTTTTAGCTTTACAATACCTTTCTTAGATTGATTATTTTGTTGTTGGTCGTGAAAACTGCTGAATATAAGGGAATATTTATTATATTTTATCTTGTACATCCATACCATCTTAGAGTCCTTACCTTAATCATCTCGGCCACGCAGCGGCCCATAGGCAGAGCATGTGGTGGAGGCCCTCAAATCGTTTGTGGTTAATTTTTAAATGTTAACTTTTTCCGCTCAAAGAAAAAAAATAATGAATTAAACAAATTTTATGTGGCTTACTATCGCGTTTATTTTGGTTTTGATTTTACAATTTTTTGGTGTGTTCGAGAGCTTTGCAGCCATCGTGGTCACGGAGAGACTGAGGTGTTGGTCGCCTTATTGGTTGATGCTGTTATTGTTTCCAAAACTAGATACCCCGTTTGAGATTTTGCTTTTCTGTTCCCGGTTTATTTCAAATAATAAAATAATAAAAAATGTAAAAAATTGTAAAATCAAAACCAAAATAAACGCGATAGTAAGCCGCATAAAATTTGTTTAATTTATTATTCAATGTTCGCGCAAAATCTAAAAAAAAAAATAAGTTTTTCGTAAAAGTTTTTCGAGCCTTCGTTTTTTTTCGTGGTGTGGTGGCGGCCCATAGGCAACTGCCTATGTTGCCTATGAGGCCACGGTCCCAATTAAACATAATATCAATCAACCAGTTAAATTAACACACCTCACTTCCGACTGACGTGAAAACAATCGAATAATGATCGTACAATAATCTTCTAGATCGTCTTCGTTATATCTTTCTATTGATCTCTGCTTTATAAATAATATTTATCTATCTCTTTTCATTTGCTTTTCACTAAAAGGATTTTTATATTTTTATTTATTTGAAAAATTGTTATTAGTTTTATCAATACAAGTATCGAAACTACCATTTATATATTTTTTCATCATTGGAAATTACAAAAGTACTACAAAGAAGCCCAAAATGAATGATATCCTTTATAACTCAAACCACTTTCGTTTCCAATACATTCAAAATTATTTTTCGTAAACAAGTTCAAGGCTATAAACACTTGAGACTCCAATTCGTATCAAGTATGTAATCCTATAACATATCATCACGTTTTCATTATCACGCCAGTGTGAAGAGCTTACTCATATCTCAGATTTTCATTAAACGATGAAGGCTTAGCCTCCCGCCATGTTGGAACTGAGAGAATACTAAAAATAAATGACCTAAATTTCGTACGAACTTGATCTGTCCTATTTTAGTCGTCAACAAAGACATCTAATGTTACCAAGACTTTAACTAGGTTGTTTTGTCCCTAAATCACACAAAATTAGCGATATTCTATACTAACCTTATTTTAACTATACCTAAGTATAAAAGTACGCAGAGGTCTTATTTTGAATGGCGCGAAACTATCGTATTTCAGCCAATCATATCGCGATAATTAGGTTAAATTTGAATGGGAAATTAGTCGTAAGACCCTTAAAATACAGGGAAATTAGCGCAAAATACGTAATCCTTGCCTGATAAAGAATCTTCTTCTCTACCCCTTCTCTTCATACTCTTCCTATTACTCTTCTCTTTTGCCATTAATATTACCAATAATTGTGGGTGCACATCAATATATTCTAAGTTACTCTATTATTTTTATTGAGACTTGACATTTGACTCCGACTTGACTTGCCTAATGAATGAAGTTTTAAAAAAAAAAAGATTCACTTTACCTGTCGATTAACCCAAAACGAACACGCAAATCGAGAACTCCGGCTCTTGCCCGTACCGATATATAATTTTATGTATTTTGGTCGTGATGTTTCTATGATACAAGTCATACAACATGTATAGTAGCTTAGTTTATTAAAGTAATATACTTAAACAGGAGGTGTTTGAACATTTTTAACGGAGGCACATACTCGGACGTGAAAAAAGTTTTCCAATTAAAAACGAAACTTGCGTTAAAAAGGGGAAATAAAAAAGGAATATTGAAATGGAGGTGAAAGGAGGTCGAAGGTCTTAATTAACGTTGGCCAGTACCCGCGGCCTTGTGAACCTTTCTACTTCTACCCTCATTACGGTGTTACTGGCAGGAATTTAAAATTTATTGCTTACCAAAATTAATTATTTGCGACAGTGTTTGTTTCAGTTTTGCATTAGTAATTATATTTGCCATTCTCCCTAATTTGTTTTGGAAGTCCGTTATAGCGTGACTATGGAGTTAAATTGGTTTTATTATACTTGCGAAGTATTGGTGTGTTTGAGGTTTTCTTAACAGAAATTGGTTTATGTTAGAGATTGTCGAATTATCAATAAAGCGATCGTGGTGTGGTGGTAGTGCAATGGTTACGCAAACCTAGAGCGCGGGTTCAAAACCACTTGCCGGTACCAATATAACTTTGTTATGTATTTCGGTCGTCTGTTTTTATGATTCTTAACAATGTACTAGTTTTAATAACTTATTGTATCCAGAGAGAAATTTATTGTCAATAGACCAAATAGGCTCACTTTCCAAAACTTATTTATCAACATTTGATAAGTCAGCAATAGTTATGTTCTTATATCTGTTATTTATATATTTCTTTATTAATAATATGTATATATGTGTGTGTGTATTTGTATGTATGTATATATACATATATATTTAAATGTATGGTATGTATTTTTGTATGTAGTTTATATATATTTAGTTACTTATGTCATTTATTATCATTTTAATACTTATATAGCCATATTTTAAACTTTGTTGCACTACCCACCATCATGTTAACGTTCACCATATATGAAGGTTTGGCTGGTAGAGAATGCCATGAGGCATTAAGTCCGCCTTTTATAAAAAAAACAATAAAGTTTTAAATAAATCAATATATTAATCAATCAATCAAATTGTCACGACTTTTTTCCACAGGGATCGGCAGAGACGATGGAGCGCCACTCCTGCACAACTTCCTCGCTTTCCTGACCTCCACAACTCTATTCAGTGTGCCTCTTTTAAATCGTAGTTATCACCAAAAGCAGACCAAAAGTATGTGAGTGAAATTTTGAGTTAAAATTTATTTAATAAAAGCATAACCGAGTGAAGGAATAACGAAAAGGAAGTTAGAGAGCTATGTCAGGATCGTAGAAAGTAAAAAGATGTCTCTGCCTATCTTTGTGGAAATTAAGGCTTGAATATTGATGATGATAATGCAGTAAGAGTGCAGTAGGCAGTCAGCCAATTCAGGGTATAGCTTGTCTAACTATAAATGATGCGCCCCTCCACTTATATCCAGGCATAGGCAGGCACGCAGGCATAGTGGATGTGGCAGGGTTCTGTATGTCGAGTTTCCATAAAAATTAAAGAAAACATTTCGTAAGATAATTTATATGTTATAAATTTTGCAATATTATTTCTTCCCTTCAGCGGCGAGTTCCTCCCAAATAGACATAAGATGAATTTGATGATATGTTTTAGGCTCTATGGAGCTGACATGTCTTAATAGACAAAAGCTCCCAATAAATATAGATAAAAAAAAATAAAAAAAAAGATAATTTATGAAGTAAAAGTATTCCTAACTTCCAAGCCACGTGTAAATTAATTGCTTTCCTAATTTTATGAAAATACATTAAATTCCAATTTACATTATGAGCTCATTTTATTGAGATAAGAAAATTGTATTTCTCTTTTAAATTATCTCTTTCGTATTTTCCTTTATTTAAAATTAAAGGAAATAATTGTCAAAACCGGTTGCCACTACCAAACCGGTTTTATTTTAATTATTAAAACGTAATTTGTTTTGAATTGTGGATGTGAGGGAAGTGAGAAAGTTGTGTCATAAATGTTACAAGTGGCGGTCCATTGTCTTTGCCTATCCTTGTGGGAGAAGGGCGTGACAGTTTGATTGATTGATTAATATTTTTTTTACATTTCTATACTAAGCTACTAAAGTGCTTGTATCATAGAAACAGGACAACCAAAGTACATAAATCAAAAATACATTGGTACCGGCAAGTGGTTTTGAACCCGTGCTCTCGGTTTGCGGTTGCACTATAGAGATATCTATTACTTAATTTACTTTTTTATTTATTAGTAATGGATTGAACAAATTTGATGCGGCTTATTATTGCATTTATTTTGGTTTTGATTTTACACTATTATTTTATTACTCCGACGTTTCGAGAGCTTTGCAGCAATCGTGGTCACGGAAAAACATGGGAATAATAATATAATATAGTAAAATCAAAACCAAAATAAACGCGATAGTAAGCCGCATAAAATTTGTTTAATTCATTAATCAATGTTCGCGTAATATCTAAGAAAATATTAACAGCCGGTTGTACCAAAAATTATAATTTAAAAGAAAAATGGGTTGCACCACTCTTTTTACCTTCACATTTTACATTTACGTTTAACGGATATTTTATACAGAGCTAAAAGAAATCATTCATTTTGGGTTTCTATGTACTACTTTTGTTATTTCTAATGATAAAAACATATAAATAGTAGTTTCGATATAAAATTATTAACAATTCAATTCACGATTTTGTAATAGTAAACGTAATAGAATAAGTATAAAGTAAAACTAAATTCGTAAATTGAAACTTTTTTGGTACAACCGGCTGTAAGTGTATTGTATGTTATACTTACCGATTACATGTTATTGTTTTTCAAATTATTTACCGAACCAAAAACAAAGGCTCCAAAAACAAAAAAGATACACAAGAGCACTCCTGTATTATTTATTAATATAAACAAAAGCCTTCCAAAAGCCACGTCACGGCTCCACAACAACAAATGACAACAAAGGCTGCTTTTGTTTACATTAAGACTTTACAACAAATTAGGTTATTTTAATGAAGAAATTTGAGTTATATTTTTACGTTGGCGTTAAGCTTTTTTTACATTTCTATACTAAACTGGTGTAGTGGCAGTGCATTAGTTACACAAACCGAGAGCACGAGTTCGAAACCACTCACCGGTACCAATGTATATTTGATATTTGTACTTTGGTTGTCCTGTTTCTATGATACAAGCACTTTAGTAGTCGTGAAAGTGCCAGTGCTTTTTACCCTTTCCATTTAAGGATCCAAAGTAATAGGATAGGAAGAACACGCAAATAAATTATTATTCAATATTAACTACGCATTTTTTATTTTTATCATAGAAACAGGACAACCAAAGTACATATATCAAAGTTACATTGGTACCGGTGTGTGGTTTCGAACCCGTGCCTTGCCTATCCATTGCGCTGCCACTACACCGCAATCGCATTGAAGAAACAACACCTGTCATATTTCAAAACTTTAGCAGCTATTATTTTGCGTAAATAATAGTCGCAGAGGAACACTAAAGGTGGGAAAGTGAGATATAATAGTCACTTTTACTGAGATAGTGAATTTAATGCTACGGAAATGAGTGCTTGGGGAGAGATTTGTATACCACTCTTATATATATACAGTATTTATTTGTATCTCTTTAAAATCTGTAAATTGTCATAATAAGCTTAAATAAATTAAACCAAAGTATGCGGCTTACTATCGCGTTTATTTTGGTTTTGATTCGGTGAGACTGTTGGTCGTCCTATTAGATGATACTGTTATTGTTTCCAAAATAACTGACGGTGTCATCTGGTTTGGCAGTTTGCTGGATTTGGGACTTGAGTTTGTGTATTACGGGGTCCTAGCCCCGCTAGCACGGCAACTCAAAAAGCAAGATAAAGACCAGCAAGAAAAATCATTGCAACTCATTTTAAATAACTTACCAGAGCAGTGCCTTGAAAATTCCCAAAAAATATATGTAAAAGTTCACACAAAACAACGTTGAAGACTTTAATAAATAGATTTTTTAGCATTTAATGTTCCGGCCTATTAAGTTATTTAAAATGAGTTACAATAATATTGCTTGCAATTCTTTATCTTGCTTCTTGGATTGCCGTGCTAGGGGGGCAGGTGTTAGATAGATAATCGCATAAAGTAAGCCGTATAATATTTGATTAATTCATTATTTAATAATCGCGCAAAATTATTATATGTCACTGTATAATTGTATATACCGTTAGTTTATAATCTATCTAGCGAGTTTGTAAACTGTCGATAAATTGTAAACTGTCCATACTACTTACAATATAACGTATTAATTTTCGATAGTTTATAATCTATCCATGTCAAATCGACAAATTGTGAACTGGTATCGAACTTGAATGCGATAGTACGCCCCTTGCGCGTAAAGCCCGAATTCGATTCCCGGTCGGAGCAAATACTTGTTTCACAGTTTTTTTTAATATTTAATTGTATTAAATATTAAAAGAGTCAATGACCTCCACAATTCTTCATACATGCTCTAAGGCTATGGGCACTGGGCAACCTAGCTTTCTTGATTTGGATATCAAAAAATACATAATACAAATTTTATTATTTTTAAAGTTCGGTGCGTCTTTTCCTTGTAGAACAATCGACAAGTTTCTCAGTCGTCATCACGGTCGTCAGGCGGGACGATGTCAAATGTCGTGCCAGAATAAAAAAATAAAAATAAAAAAGATAAAAAAATACATGTACAAATTTGATTATTTTATTCAAAAAGCGAGAACCCTTGTCGCGTAAATAATTTTAACTGAAAAGGGAGAACGTTGTTAACGAAATAATCAATTTGTTGTGTAATCTTTACTTGTTTTAGCTGTCACAATTTCATGTTAATACATACTCTATTTACATTTGTATAATAATAAATAATATAAAATTTGTATATTACTCATTCAATTATTTTTTATAAAATTAAATGATGTTTTTTATTGTGACACGACATCTGACCTCGACCAGCCTGATGATAAGCAAGAGGAGGTCCAAGAGTGACGACGACTGGAATAACCGAGTCGGTTCCCGGCTGCCCCAGCCGCCGCCACTATGCCGGCCTAAGGTGCTTCTTCACGCATCGCTTGAAGGATCCAAGGTTGCAAAGTTGCTGGCAAAGCATTCCACTTGTTAATTGTTCTACAAAGAAAAGACGCACCGAACTTTTTAGTTCGACTGCCGATTCGGTCGATAAAATGTGGATGCTTTCCCCGACCTGTGCGGGTATAAAAGTATATTAACTATAATTTTATGAAACTACTGACGGGGTGGCGATTGGTTTGTTGCGCGTTAAGTCCTGGGTTCGATTCCCGGTCGGAGCAAAGGTTTGGTTTATTGCTTTCATTTGTAATATTTTATATGTAATTAGATTAAAAATTGAAAATTTTTGTTAATAAATAAAAGAGGCGGATATTTGCTTCGGGTCTGCTAATCAAAAAATGGTAAGCAGTGGTTCCCAGTCTACAAGTTTACAGACCGTGAAGTGATTTAGTCGCGTTTCGGGATCAGCTCGTAAGTTTCCGGTTCCAACTATAGTGGTTGTGACTACTACTTACAGTTATTTAACTGTAAGTAGCAGTTACTTCCATTAAAAATTAGAAAGTGCATAAAATCCCAACAAGCTGAAAATCAGTAAAATTGTTCAAAACATAATTATAAATAAAAAAATTAAGTTCCCCATGATTCCCTTGTGTGGAAAAAAAATTACTCGAAGTCAAAGGTTTCCGCTATTTTTAAATTAAAAAAATAAGTGTCTTATATCTTAATACATTTGTAGCTCATAGTAGTATCTGGCTTGTTCCGTTTTCGGACCGCAAGTTCGGCCCAAATCTTTAATTACCTACGTTTTTTTCCTCTTTCGGCCCACCTATATAAACCATGTTGCATTCGTCCTGCTTCATATTACCTGAGTGTTAGGAAAATATGGATGGAAAGTTTGCTCCATATTATGATGGACATTTCAAATAATTTTGGACAAATAAGGAACAAAATTTGGGCTGAATATAGAAAATATTATTATTTTTATTTTTTAGTTATTTGGTCCAAAAGCGGAATAGTAAATGGGCCGAAACAGGAAATTTTAATGTTTAATAATTTTTCGGTCCGAATGCGGAATATATTTCGGTATGAAAGCGGAAAATTAAAGTAGGCCGAAAATTTAAGGCCAAAAACGGAACAACTTGGTCATCCTTACCTTTTGACGTGACCTTCTGTAGGTATCGTAGCTTCACTATTTAATACCAAAGTTTGGTCTATCTTATCAATAACGTACCTGTAACAGAAATATACATTTTTTTATTATTGTGCCTCGACTTATGTCAGCACTCCGCCTGATATTAAACTGGAGTTCGGTCCATGAATAGAGGCGACTGCTACTACAGTTTATTTATTTATTTATTTATTTATTTATTTATTTATTTATTTATTTATTTATTTATTTATTTATTTATTTATTTATTTATTTATTTATTTCATTTATTTACATGTCATGGGTTAATAACTATGAGTAGTAGTCACATCCACTATGCGATCCATCCACTTATACGGTATAGGCGACCGTGATGTCCGGAGAGCACGAGTTGAGACCACCCACCGGTACCAATGTATCTTTAATATATGTACTTTGGTTGTCCTGTTTCTATGATACAAGCAGTTTAGTAACTTAGAATAAAAATTTGAATAAAATAATAAAAAATATCTAAGATTTTGCGCGAAAATTTATTAATGAATTAAACAAATTTTATGTGGCTTACTATCGCGTTTATTTAGGTTTAGATTTTACATTTTTTGTTATTATTCCGACGTTTTGAGAGCTTTGCAGCCATCGGTCTTATACGGTCCTTGAATAGAGGTAACTGCTACTAAATTTGAGTAACTTTTCCATCCACTTTGCCGGCCTTGTTAGAACCGGCAACTTACAAGCTGGTCCTGAAACGCAACTAAGTCACTTCACGATCTGTATACTTGTAAGTGGAGGTACCACACGGGTCCCCACTAGTCTTTGACAACCAGACCAAGAAAAAGATTTTATTTTTATTTGTGACTCTACCTTTGACCTTGACCTGCCTAATAGTAAGCATGATGGAGGTCCAAGAGTGCCGACGACTTAAAATACCGTCTCAGTTTACGGCTGATTCAGTCACCGTCACTATACCGGCCACTGTCTATAATAAAAAAGAACTTGAAAAGGGACCTCTAAAATTATATTACATGTAGTCTAAACGAATGAATCGTTTAAATCGTCAACCGTTACGTTCGTACGCGTCGAAGGTTCTCTTAACATAAAACCTATTTAATAGGTCCTTCGGTGCAAAACGGGCTATATTACATTTTATGATTTTACCAAGACATTTAGACTGAGAGCTCACTAAAGATTACATTACAAAATAAAGTAAACATTTATATTAAATACAATATCCATTTTTGGCCGGCATATTGACTGCGACTGGGGCAGCCGTGAACCGACTCTGTTTTTTAGTCGTCGGCACTCTTTGACCTCCTCTTGCTTATCAGGCGGGTAGATGTCGAGTTACAATAAAAACAATACACGCGTGCACGACTCGATTTGAACAACATACACTGGGTTAGATCACCGGTCACAGATAACTAATGTACTAGTGAATTTTTTTACTAATGTATAAATAAGAAGTTATACTTATGAGTAATATTTACATGTCTAACGTTTAAGTGCAATCCAAGAACGGATTGCACTGCTAATAGAAAATATCGCATCCTCTATGCCTGTTTTGTTGAGTGTCAAGCATTAATAACCTCAATCAATCAATCAAATTGTCACGCCTTTTTCCACAGAGACAGACAGAGACAATTATTCATTTAAATATGAATAACCATATTTAAATGAAGAGTTGCATCTTAAACTCTTTAATTGTTTCTCTTGTATTATATCGTATCAACAACTCACACTTTTACACAAAGCAACCAGTTTAAAAATGCACATAAAATAAACTAAATTAAAAAACTTGTGGGCTTTTATCACTATTAACCGTGTTTATATCACATAAACTTGGCGTCTAAAGTACATCATATATGAAAGATACAAGATTGGTACCAGCAAGTGGTTTTAAACTGAAGGCTCTTGATTTGCGTGAGCATTTCACTGTCACTAGATCTATCCAAAATCTATCTCTATAACTCCTCTTGAAATAATAAAAAACGGTAAACAATTTAATCATTTAGCTCCCAGTCTAAAGTTCAGAATATCTTCCCTTTAAAGAAGTCTCGGAAGTGACTCGGAAACAATAATGGAAGTTAGCAAACACTTTGCAGGGGAATGGAATATGTGATATGGAGTACAAGTTTGCAATATACATACATAAACGTATAGAGTGCGTTATAGAAGAAAGAACAGTATGTGCGAGTGTGAACGGTAGTTTAACAACTTGGTTAAAATTTTAAAAAACTGTTTTTGTTGACTATTTCTAATTATTTAAGAAGACCGTGGTGTAGTGGTTATTGAAAGGCCTCGCTAACCTAGAGCATTTGGTTCAAATCCATTAGCCGGTACCATTGTATCTTAATATTGATTTTATACGTGTGTTTGTTACTTATCTCCTCCCAAATTACTGAACAGATTAAAAAACAATGAGTTTCTGGATGGTTTTATTACAATGGGATTATTTCAAATATTTCAATGAGGTACTGAATGGTTTAAAATCACATTTGGACCCAATAGCTGGCGCTGCTGTCGGTATGTCACTAAATTTGATTTGCTGAATAATTGATAGCATCAGGCGGTTCGAGGTCAGATGTCGAGTCACAATAAAAAAATACATTTTAGGCGTACTTACAGTACAGTACTTTTCTTTTAGTAGCTTAGAATAGAAATTAAAAAATATATATTCACGCGCTCTGTTAATATCTATACTGTAAGGGTACAAGTATGTGATCCATTTAATTGTATGACTTTGTTTATTTTCAGGAGAATTCCTTCATGACTTTTTCAGTGTTTCACTTTGAGTTTGTGTTACTTTGTAAGAGTAAGGTAAACGTAAGTAAATTTGTTAACGACTTGCTGTTACAAGTATAATTTTATTAAATATTTTTTTATTGTGACTCGACACATGACAGCACCCCTCTTGATGTTAGGCTAGAGTGTAGTCCATGAATGGATGCCACCGCTACTACAATTCAATAACTGTAGGTAGCAATCACATCCACTATGCCGGCCTAGTTGGAACCGGCAACTTACAAGCTGATCCCGAAACGCGACTGAGACACTTTACGGTCTGTATACTTGTAAGTGGTGGTACTACCCCGTATCGGCAGACTGGGTACCACTGCCTACCACTCTTAAAATCTCATTCGTTTCTTGTTTTTATTAATTTGGTAGCTGATATGATAAAATGGTAATATAGAACGGGATCCAGTGGTATCGAGATAGGTAAAAAGTAGTATCCAAAAAGCCAGTATCACGTACTTCGGCGTCAGATATCGATTTGATCATTTGTCAGTCCCGTACGTGATTTGAAAAACTTATCAGTTATTTATGTTGGAAGATTTTGGACTGGCAATTTTTTTTCTATTGTAACGTGACGGCTGGCCGTTTAATTTCGTTTTGTTTTTATTTTGCCAGAATATGTAGGTAAATATATGTATATGCCAGGGAGTTGTGTAAGGATCGTGGTAAGTGGCGCTCCATTGTCTCTGCCTATCCCTGTGGGAAAAAGGCGTGACAATTTGATTGATTGATTGATGTAGGTATTAAAAAGCATAATGATATATGGTGCATAACCTGTGGGGAATATGAGTGAGAATTATTATTAAAGACGACAGGCGTGGACGAACGGTTAGCGATTGGTTTGTTGCGCGTAAAGTCCCGGGTCTGATTCCCGCTCGGAGCAAATAATTGTTAAATAGCTTTTATTTGTAATATTTAATGATTATAATAATTATTGCAAATATTTGTTAATGAAAAAAAGAGTTGGATTTTTGTTTCGGGTCTGGTTATCAAAGAGTGGTAGGCAGTGGTACCCAGTCTGTCGATCCGGGGTAGTACCACCACTTACAAGTATACAGACCGTGAAGTGATTTCGTTCCGTTTTGGGATTAGTTTGTAAGTTGCTGGTTCCAACTAGGCCGGCATAATGGATGTAAGTAGCAGTGACATCCACTCATGGACCACACTTCAGCTTAACATCAAGCGAGGTGCTGTCATATGTAATAGTAAGTAATAAATTCTCTACGGGTCCGCGGAGAATAAAAAATTCTGCCTCTTACAATAAATATAGTTAGGCCAATTTAAATGAAGCGCAGTTTAATCTAAATAATCAATCCGCAGTTTAAAAAAAATATTTATTTTAAAATGCCAGGGTGAATAAATGAATAAATAAATAAATCTGTCACTATTGTTTAACACAAGGTCAAAGAATTTCGTGGAAAAAAATTAGCTACAATTTACCCGAAAAATAACTACGTAAAATTATTTTTCAATAATAAATAACAAGGCTTTGTATTTATTTTATACTTAGTATTTTCATAGATTTTTCGCGAACATTTATTAATGAATTAAAGAAAATTTATGCGGCTTACTAGGCGTTTATGCTTTTGATCTTACATTTTTTTATTCATCTGACGTTTCGAGAGTTTTGCAGCCACGGAGTAACATTAAAACCATAGTAAACGTTATAGTAAGCCGCATAAAATTTATTTAATTCATTGACTTTATATTTGACATTACAAAAACAGTTTATTTTGCCCATTAGACTCCACGCAGGTGGTGTGGAGTGGAATTTGTTTTTTTTTTCTTGTGGCTCGACATTACGACAACTCCCGCCTGTGTGGTTCATTAACCTGGAGTGCGGTTCATGAATAGAGGCCAATGCTAGTACAGTTAGATGATTGCAGTAGTAGCGTTGGACGCAGCTACTTTTAAGCTGATCCCGAAACGCAACTGAGTCACTTTACAGTCTATACTCGGTAGTACCCTGATGAGTAGACTGGGCACTACTGCCTACCACTCTTAGATTCGCAATTTTTTATTCCCAAAGTTTTGTAATATTCAGTTTTATTATTAAATATTACAAATAAAAAGCGATCGTGGTGTAGTAGCAGTGCAATGGCTACGTATGCCGAGTGGCACGGGTTCAAAACCGCTTACCAAAACCAATGTATCTTTGATATGTATACTTTGGTTGTCCTGTTTCTATGATACAAGTACTTTAGTAGCGTAGTATAGAAATGTATAATAAAAAAAATGAAACAAATGTTTGCTCCGATCGGAAAAAGAACCCGGGACTTTACGTGTAACCAACTGGTACGCCTCGTGTGTTCAATTTCTAAATCATACAGAATTTATTGTAAAACGAATATATCAGAATTTATTATAAAATACAGAATTATTATAAAACATCCACTGTTCTTAGAGGTCTAGAGGAATGTGATCTATGTTGACAAATTACAATGAAAAAAAGTAACCCGCTGAAAGGCGACTTGTTTAAGAAAATGACACGAAAAAATGGCTAGAAATAAAAAAAAATACTGAAAACCTCCCCCGAGAATTATAGGGGCAAGTTTTAGACGTTAAAATGGTCGGACCATAGTTATAAATTCTTTAAACGACTCACGGGACTGTCCCTTGGAGACTTTAAAGTAGGGATTCACAGTGATTATAAACATAGATACACAATCAAAGAGAGATTGTATTGTATTGTAATGTAGATTGTATGAGGTTTTGCCTAGGCCGGCATAGTGGATATGATTTCTACTTACACAGTTATTGGACTAAAGTAGCAGTTGTCTCCATTCATGGACCGCACTTAAGCTTAACATCAGACTGGGTGCTGTCATATTTCGAGTCACAATTTTAAAAAGGATAAGAAGTGTAAAGAATCGAAAGAGATGTATCCGAATCGTGGAAAAGTAGCGTTAGTCTTAGCTTAGCTCAGTGGAAGCTAGACCTGTCGAACTAGCAAATAAAAATCATGTGGTTTATAATCCTACCTTTGAATAAAAAGTACCTTTGTAATGAAAAGTATGAATAAAAAACCCTTTGCATTTTTTAAAAGTTTCTATCAACTTATCAAGCAAATGAAATTGCACTAGATTTTTAGAGAAAGACACGTTATATCTCTGTTATTATTACTATTTTTGGTGATGGGTATTTTTAATTTTTTAATTAGTTATATTTTGTATGTTTGTGTTTTTGTCATTAGATTTCCATAATATGTTTTTTTATTTTGTTGTAATTTGCTGTTATATGTTTATTAGTTATGAATTAGTGCATGCTGTGGTTTCCTATTTTAAATCGTGCACATGTCCATAATAATTAAATGTGCAAATGATCGTGTTATGTTCATGCATTTGTTGCACGTAACACGATGATTGATGTCTATCTGCTGTGCAAAAAAAAGATGTATAACGATTTTAAAATACTGGCAAATTAAACTTAACTATAACGATACAGAAAATTTATTGCTCAACTCCTCTCAAATTGTACTAACTATAGAATAAAGAAATAACAACACACATTTTTACTAATAATACTTTGTTTTATTTAAATAACACTTCTTGATGTAATTGCATTTCTGCGAGTAAACTCCTGGTGTCCTGATATACAGGTTTTCACCTAGTTTGGGGCACCAGTCACACTTGATCATTGTAATTTAGATAAATTTTATAAAATCTAGATTAATTGTATAATTTTATATTAAGTTTTATTTGTGCGAAGTAAATAAAGATTATTATTATTATATAAATACTATTTGTTTGTAATCCAAATAAATAAATAAACTTCATCATCATCAGTCAGAAGACGTCCACTGCTGAACATAGGCCTCCCCCTTAGAACGCCATTCCGAACGACAAGATGCCAGTTGCATCCACCGGTTACCTGTGACTTTCACTATGTCGTCAGTATAAACTTAAATACCGATAATTTTCGCATAATGAATTTTTAACCAAAATAAATATTATATTTAATAGTATGACGAAGTGCCCCGCCATCTTAACGTAAACACAAGGTTAATGTCGCCAATACCGTTTTTTTATTTCAAAAAACCTGAAAAAGGGAAAATATGATGAGTTTCAGTACATTTTCACCTTAGGGTGAAACATTCTGTTTTCAGTATTTTACATGATTTGAGTTGTTTAAAGTACGGTATTGTTTTGTTAAGATTTATTATAATTTGTAATGTTACTAATTATTTCTCAAAAATACTTAGTATTTAATTTTCTATTAATATACTAAGGACTCAACGTGCTAGTATCATAGAAACAGGACGACCTAAGTAAAGTAATAACGATGCGTTGATATCAGCAAGTTGTTTTTGATATGAATTTCCACGACCCTGACAGAACTTTCTTTGCATACATAAATTAGAGTATTAATCAATAAAAAAAATTTAAAAAAATCAAAATTAAATTGTCACACGTCTTTCCCACAGGGATAGCAGGGACACTTGCCGCAACCCTGACACAACTTCCCCGCACAACTCCTACTAAAGTGCTTGTATCATAGAAACAGGACAACCGAAATACAAATATCAAAGATAAATTGGTACCGGTGGGTGGTCTCGAACTCGTGCTCTTCGGTTAACGTAACCATTGCACTGCCACTACACCACGGTCGCCTAACTATAATATTATAAATTATATCATATGTTAATATATATAAAATAACAATATCATTATTTAAAAGAACGACAAATAAAGCAATAAATATGGCCAAAGAAAGCTTTATTAAGTCATTCTTTAAAAAAACTTTCGCAACATAAATATAAAGACCCGCTTTACACGTGAAACCACCCAGGTTCTGCGAAAGAAGCCATTTTTTATTTTTTATTGTAACAGCACCCTGCTTCATGTTAAGCTGGAGTGTGGTCCATGAATGGATGTCACTGCTACTACGATTCAATAACTGTAAGCAGCAATCACATCCACTATGCCGGCCTAGTTGAAACCGGCAACTTAAAAGCCAATCCCAAAACGCGACTAGTGATTTAGTTACGGTCTGTATATTTGCAAGTGGTGGTACTACCCCGGATCGGCAGACTGGGTACCACTGTCTACCACTCTTTTATAACCAGACTATCTCTTTTTGATATTAACAAATATTTGAAATATTTAATATAATTATTAAATATTACAATTAAAAGCTATGAAACAAATATTTGATCCGACCGGGAATCGAACCCAGGACCACGCGCAACAAACCAATCTCTGACCGTTCGTCCACGCCTGGCGCCTAACATCAAGCGGGGTGCTGTCATATGTCGAGTTACAATGAAAAAAAAAACACACTTCAGCGGGATACTGCCATATATTTAAACTCAATAAAAGAAGTGTACAGTCATGTCAGCAGTACTTAATCCGTCATTATTCTCTCATCATGTTTCAGAGTGTACAGAGGCCTTTATACAAAAACAGACACATTAATGTTTTTTTGTGGGCTTCCGAATTTTATTCTAAAATGTAATATATAACATGGGGCAAGCCTTTTACGGAAATATGGAAATTGGGCTTAAAAATACAGCAACGCGTGTTTGTTTACAACACATTAAAATAATTTGCCTCATGGGACGAATAAATCAGTTTTTAAATTCTGTCAACAATATTTGTTTCATTTATTTAAATCCTTTATTGCACCAAAATAAACCTAAAAATAGGTACATAGGCGAGTTTAATGCCTATTAGGCATTCTCTAACAACTAACCTTTGGGATAATGAGAAATTATGGGCAATACGTTTTTTAGTTCATTTTAAAAAACGTATAGTAGGCACTGAATAATACCTAAATAAAATATAAAATACTAGTACCGCGATTTTGTAGGCAGAAAGAAAGACAAATAAACATATACAATAGATATTTTATCCTTACCTGTCTTTGTGACAGGATCGTAATATAGCGCGTAGATCTTGATAGATCGTCAGCTTTGTCAGTTGCCGGTTCAAACTAGGCAGGCATAGTGGATATGACTGCTACTAGCAGTTATTAAAATTATAATAGTAGTCGCCTCTATTCATAGACCAAAGTTCAGCTTGACATCAAAATATGTTGACAGTGTTTACCCCGGATGGTAGACTGGACAGATTTCTTTTTCTTATTGAGATAAAAAAAGTTTAGATAATAACAAAATAAAATTGGATTCGGTTATAAATAAATAAACTATTAAATGATACAGAAAATAAGCAATAGTAAATATAAATTAGAAGAATAGGATAGGATAAGAAAGGTAGTCCGTGCGCATTGAGATAAAATGATATTTTGTTACAAATGAGTGAAAACAGATAATGCGGAACTAATAGAGGACCAAAGTAAAAGTGGCCGAGTTTTATAATAAATACAAACTATGTGGGCACAAGTACAATGAACAAATTTATAGAAAGCGTCAATTTATTAATAAATATCAAGACATAATTGTTTTTTAGAATTTGTGCGAACATTGACTAATTAACTAAACAAATTAATTAACACCTGGGACCCCATAATACACAAACTCAAGTCCGAAGTCCAGCAAACTACCAAACCAATTTTTTTTGCCGTCAGTTATTTTTGCAAAAAATTGAATTAAACCAGGAACAGAAAATCAAATTATCAAACGGGGTTGTTTTGGAAACAATAACAGAATCAACCAATAGGACTACCAACACCTCAGTCTCTCCGTGTCCACGATGTCTGCAAAGCTCTCGAAACGTCGGAACAATAAAAAATCTTTCGTAAAACTTTCTTGAATTATAATAAAATGTAATAAAGGTCGTTTTGTTATAGAGTAATTATTTAGATCGCCATAAAGCTGTGGAACCTGTCTTCGTGTTTACTTTTAGAGTATTTCTAAAGTTGTAGTTATGTCTTTCCTTCACTTTACTAAAACCATCCTTATAAACCTCACTACCACCCTCATCTTACTTCTTTTACATCCGCAATGCTTTTCATACAAACACTTTGGTTATCACGCCTCTAATTTTGATTAGGTAACAATCCTGATAGGTGAGTCACATTTTATCCTTTTAATCTCAGATTTACAATTTATTTATTTTTTATTTTTAACCATCATATAAATTTAAGGTGACCGTAGTTTAGTGGTAGTTTTTTTTTATTGAGACACGACATCTGATCGTCACTTGCCTGATAGGAACGAAAGTGAGATCCAAGAGCTCTGACGACTAAGAAAACTGTTTTTGTATTAGTCACTATGACGGTCCAAAACCAACTATGTAGGTCTCGCAAACCGAAAGTTTTCCATTCAAAATTACTTACCGGTAAATACAATATATAGTCTTCGATAAATATATAATAAGAACGTCCTAATTCTATCAAACATGCATGTTAAGTACAAGCTTAGTATAAAGATGTAAAAAAAAATTGCTGACAATATTCGCCCCACATAGGCCGAATTTGTCTGTTGAACTGGTATCGAAACCTTTTTACAATATGTCATACATTTGGGAATAGGTGGGTGTATAATTTATGAATTAAAAGTTTTTTTTTTATTATTGCACAAAAAAATAAACATGTTTTTTTTTCCTTATATTTTGTTTCTGATCTGGGTAATTCATCCTAATCACTACCCAAAAATGTACAAAAAAAAGTGCGACACGTTTTTTGTGACACGACATTTGACCACGACCCGCCTGATGATATAAGCAAGAGGAGGTCCAATAATGACGACGACAAAAAAAACAGTTAGTTCACGGCTGCCCCAGTCGCCGTCACTATGCCGGCCAAAGGATCTTCTTCATGCATCGCTTGAAGGATCCAAGGTTATAGGACAGAGAGAACACATGGGCTAGCAAAGCTTTCCACTGTTTCGTCATTTGACCTGTAGAGGCACGCACTGTCCGAATTATAGGTGATGCAGAGGTCTCGCGAACTCTGGAGCCCCTGCAACTACGCAGAGACATAGCGGCTCTATGCGTCCTCTATCGCCTATACCACGGGGAATGTTCCGAGGAGCTCTTCAACCTTGTTCCTACCTCGTCTTTTCACTTCCGTAATACCCGCACAGGTCGGGGAAAGCATCCGCATTTTATCGACCAAATTGGCAGTCGAACTAAAAAGTTCGGTGCGTCTTTTCTTTGTAGATCAATCGACAAGTGGAATGCTTTGCCTGCCTATGTGTTCTCTCCATCCTATGACCTTGGATCCTTCAAGCAATGCGTGAAGAAGCATCTTAGGCCGGCATAGTGGCGGCGGCTGGGACAGCCGGGAACTGACTCGGTTGTCCCAGTCGTCGTCACTCTTGGGTCAGATGTCGTGTCACAATAAAAAAAAAACCTATGTTGTTAAACTGGAATGCGGTCGCTGAATGAAGGCGACTACTACTAGAGTTAATTAAGTGCAGTCGCATTTACTATGCCGCCAGCCTAGTTGGAACCGACAACTTACAAGCTGATAGTGGATGTGACCTCTAGGCTCTACTTGCTATTCCTATGAACCGCACTCCAGCTTAACATCAGGCGGGGTGCTGTTAGTTATCTCAATGATAGAGCCACAAAAGGAGAGACAAAGAAGTGTTCCTATACGATGTATTCTCATACAGAAGAATAAGCACTATTAATTTCAGATTATTTTTAATTTCTTGAGATTTTATTTAGTGGGCGTTGTGTCAGGATCGTGGCAAGTGGCGCTCTTTTTTTTTTTTTTTTTTTTTTTTTGTGACTCGACATATGACAGCACCCCGCTTGATGTTAAGCCAAAGTGTGGTCCATGAATGAATGTCACTGCTACTACAATTCAATAACTGTGAGTAGCAATCACATCCACTATGCCAGCCTAGATGGAACCGGCAACTTACAAGCTGATCCCGAAACGTGACCAAATCACTTCACGGTCTGTATACTTGTAAGTGGTGGTACTACCCCGGATCGGCAGACTGGGTACCACTGCCTACCACTCTTAAATACACACTCACCGCTCTATTGTCCCTGTGGGAAAAATGCGTGACAATTTGATTGATTCATTGATTATTTGTTGTTGCTGGACATATTACATACAGCAGCCCGCCTAATGTGTGGTCAATAAATCGATGTGAATGTTACTACAACTGTAAGTAGTAGTCCCATCCACTATACCGGCCTATTAGGAATGACAACTTTTAACTTTAAACGGGCACAATGACGGTGAAAGTAAAAAAGCGTCAATCGCTTGGTTTCAGGTTTTCGGCTCTCTTAGATTTCAGGCAAGTCGAAGTCTGATGTCGCGTGAAAATAAAAAAGCTTATCCCGAAACGCGACTTAGTCCGTTCACGGTCTGTAAAGTGTACAGACCGTGAACTGACTAAGTCGCGTTTGGTAGTCAAAGTGGTAGTCAATTTAAAATCGAACACACCCACCATCTTATGTGTGAATCGTATAAATATTTTCCATTTGAACAGTAACAAAACACCTAATGGAGTTGTATCCCAAAAATGTATCTGCGTAAATACAATTTGTGCACTATATGAGTACATTATACGGCATAAGGTTGCGTAGTGATGTGACACAGAGAGGTGAGGCACATCACTATATTAAGGATTTAATAATTACAACACACCCAAGCTAATTTATAGCAAATTTAAAAAGCACCTCTGTACTGCAAAGTGTCGGCATCTAAGCAATGCCGTAAATAGCCTTTTCTGCGCCCTGTGCGAACTTTTATAACTGCGCCCTTGTTTTTTTTAGATATTATAGGTACCCTAGAGCAATGCTATGTAGTATAGGCCTACTTTATTTTATTCAGGGTCATAAAATAAAGCACAAGGAGTTTTGACGATACTGGCATGTACTGTATATTTACTGTATACTGCCCCCTAGCACGGCAATCCAAGAAGCAAGATAAATAACTTACTTTAACATTGTATCAAAAAAAAAAATTTAACCGTTTTGTAAAAATTTACACAAATTTTTAATAAATAAAATATTTCTTAACATTTTGATGTATCAGCCTATTTTTTTTAAAATGAGTTACAATAATATTCCTTGCAGTGTTTTATCTTGCTTCTTGGATTACCGTGCTAGGGGGGCTGGCATGGCATGCATATAGTTGTAGGCAACATGTGTGTTGGAATCGAGCACTAGGGTCGCAGCGGGAACTTATCAGGAGCAAATATAGTCCTGCCTGGTCTGGCCATTTAATTCTTGCGCCCCCCAGATTTTACACCCTGTGCCTGGGCACCGGTGGCACCGCCCTTTTTACGGCACTGCATCTAAGGAAGCCGAAAACTGACCCTTACCAATAGGCAAGTCTAGGTGAGATGTCGAATCACCATAAAAATAAAAATATTCAATAAATCAATTAAATTGTCACGCCTTTTTCCCACAGATCGCTGTGGGAAAAAGGCGCGGCATAGACAAATAAGTATTTCGGTACAGTATTTCCTAAATGCGCAAACATTGATTATTGAATTAAACAAATTTCATGCGGCTTACTATCACGTTTATTTTTGGTTATTGATGGAATGGGTATAAATAAATACCTCTCCGTGACCACGATGGCTGCAAAGCTCTCGAAATGTCGGAATAATAAAAAAAAAACTAAAATCGATAGCTAAAAATAAACGTTATAGTAAGGCGCATAAAATTTGTTTAATTAAACACTATACCTTTATTTATTTTGTAAATTAATTGTAAAAGTATAAACGAGGAAATGACACGCCCTCCTAGATTATAAATGGTGACCTTCCATTACGTCGTCCTGTCATTCCCAAAGGTGACAATGTCAACAATGAGATTGTCATCATCAATTTGAGGTTTAGAATTATTTAATAGATATTAATTATCCCTATTTTTATATAAAAAAGGAGGTTCCTGCCTCGTCTTTTTACTTACATAATATCCGTTCAGTTCGGGAGATCCATTTAAATTCTGTTAATGAAATCAAAAGTTAAAGAGTAAAAGAAATATAAGATTTCGCGCTTTAGCAATTAAAATACTTGAGTAGTGGAATACCCTTCCAATCATTTAAGTGGCGCTTCTTTCTCCTGCATATAATTGTGTCAGTTATAGGGTTTCCTTGATTGATTTTTGTATTCAGGCTTAAATGGATATAGTGAGATGAAATTGCATCCTAAAATAGTTCGTGGCGAGAGACCGAAGTGTCACGAAAAAAGAGAGGGAGGCCTTTGCCTTGCAGTATGAGGTATAGCTTGTCTAACTATAAATGACGCGCCCCTCCACTTTATTAGTTTATTTAAATGTGTAAATACAAATATTACTAACTTTACTACTATACTTTATTAACGTGCTCCCCCTTTTGTGTCTAACCAGCAACTGAATGACTAATTACTATTGCATTTTCGGTGCGATGCATTCATATTTTACATTCGAACGTGTGCCTAAATGCAGTGGAGGGGCGCGTCATTTCGGCTTAGACAGGCTCTTATAATAAAAGATAAAGTCCACGCAAATTTATATGGTATAAAGTTATTTAATTTCAATTACTAACAAAACTGAGCTAGTATCTTCTAGTTCACAACGAGACAACACTAGAATATATTGTCCTTTTATTCCACGAGTGTCCATAAAAGAGAATGCCCCTCGTAAGCCCCAAACGAGGACGTTCTCCGCCACTAGAGGTCTTCGTAAAAACAAACTTATTGGAGAAAAGAAAACGACACATGTGCTCCATTAGATTGTCTAGTTATTATACGATATAATTAGACATTGTTTTGTCTTTCCTAAAATATAACTATATTTTTTTCTTAACATTTCTTCTGTCCGAGTGTGTGTAACTAAACTCCAAGCAAACAGCTGGACCGAATTTAATTAAATGTGTAAGTGTCCATCGTATCTGCTAGTTTTATATATTAGTTTTAAATAGACCTGGGTGGCTCCATCTCAGTGATTTTATTATTATGACCTTCCTGGTGCTAAGCTGGAGTGCAGTCCATAAACAGAGGTGACTTATATACAGATGATTGAGTTAAAAGTAAGGAGTTCGTTAAAGAAATGAGATCGTCTACAGAATAAGCAAACTGAAGTTTCACTCCAAGTTTTTCTTTCAAAGCAAAACCTGCAATACAAATGAGACCCGTGACTTTATTTAGTATTATTCTATATCCTCCAGGTCTTCTCACATTTATTGTCTTAAATATTTGACTGACATAGTAACAGCGACTAAGGTAGATGAGTCACCAACTTGTTTCTTGATAAACAGGAGCTCACGGCATCTAAATACTTCATATTAAATAATTTGACACAAAATATAATTGTGTATGTTTATGTATGTTTATTTTTACCTACATATATGTATAATATTGTATATATATAATCTTATGTAGTTTATGTAATTGTGGTGTGTAGTATATTTGCACCCTGCCCGTAAAATCTCATCATCCCAAAGGTTAGTTGTTAGAGAATGCCTAATAGGCATTAAACTCGCCTATGTTTAATATTTTTAGGTTTATTTTGGTGCTATAAACGCTTTAAATAAATAAATTTAATTGTATTCATTAAGAACCCAGTAGAACGTCATAGTACTATCAACTGTAAACTAATAACAATTAAATCTTATTGATGTCAAAGGATCTATTTAGAATTCCAATCACGAATCAGTTGTTCACAAACTTTACTACATGCGAGAGATCAAAATTTCGCCCATTGCACATAAACTATAACCTCTTAACTACTGTATAGTATTGGTTTAAAGGGTTCAAGTTATAAGTGCCACATCATCAGTATGTCTAATGTCATATGTCTAATGTCATAGACTGTATAAATTATTAGACTTTCAGCCGGTTGTACCAAAAAAGTTTCAATTTACAAATTTAGTTTTACTTTATACTTATTCTATCACGTTTACTATTACAAAATCGTGAATTGTGTTGTTAAATTTTTTATATTGCAACTACCATTTATTAATGTTTTTATCATTAGAAATAACAAAAGTAGTACATAGAAACCTTTAGCTCTGCATAAAATATCCGTTAAACGTAAATGTAAAATGTGAAGTTAAAGTGTGGTGCAACACATTTTTCTTTTTTTCTTTTACTTATACGATATTTTTATTTTAGTTATAAAAAAAAATATTTGGGATAGCGGACAGTGCAAAATAAAATTTTGCGTAGGAAATTTAATTGATTTCAAAGATGTTGTGGGCAAAGATTGAGTAAGGATTATTGCGATGTTTTGGCCGGCATAGTGACGTCGACTAAGCTAACTTGTTTTTTTCAGTCGTCGGCAGTCTTGGACCTTCTCCTTGTTTACCATCAGGCAGGTCGTGGTCGGATTTCGAGTCTCAATAAAAAATATTTCCATTTCCGAGGCGTGTGGATACATAAAACGGGGACAGCCTAAAATAATTGTTTTTTGATTAAAATTAAAAGAGCAGACGTCTGTAATGACTATAACATTTGGTCGGCATAGTGACGGCGACTGAGGCAGCCGTGAACTCGGTTGTTTCAGTTGTCGGCACTTTAGTATCACTTCTTGCTTATCATCAGGCGGGTCGAGGTCAAATGTCGTGTCACAATAAAAAAAAAAAAAAGTATGTATGAAGAGAATTGTAGATGTGGAGTAAGCGAGAATTGCGGAAAAATTAGCGTGTAGGATTTAATCGAACAAAAAAAAATAGAAGTACCATTACCGACATTTACGGTAAATTGAATTACAAAAAATTCAGCAAAATAAAAGACCCTCTCGTAAAGATTACAATTTGGAGCTTACGTCACGAAACCTTTTAAACGAGATATTAAATTTGAGAATTTAAATGGGACTACAATCGGGGTTAAGGGATCGCCTTCATATATGCGAAACTTACAACGTTTGTTCATCAAGCAAAACATGCTTTTAGGATCTGGCTTTAGAGTTGAAAATTGAATGCCTTAGAAATATCATTCCCAGATGAATAATGTCAAAGTTTAGCCTTTATTATAAATTGATTGATTTCTAAGCAAAGTTTATTGAACAAAGAAATATATCTTGTCAGTTATTATTGAAATTGGAGACAATTTAAATTGTATTACTTTAGGGTAAATTAACGGCGACCGTGGTGTAGTGGTAGGCAATGATTACGCAATCCAAGAGCGCGGGTTCAAAACCACTTGCCGGTACCAATATACTGTTTCAAAAAGAAAAAATCTTTGTAATAACCCATGAGGGTTTTTCCAATAAATCGTAGACATCCTTAAGTAAGCTAAGTTGCCCAGTGCCCAAAACCGTAAAGCTTGTATGAAGAGAATTGTGAATGTGAAGGAAGCGAGGGAGTTGTGTCAGGATCGTGGCAAGTGGCGCTCCATTGGCTCTGTCTTTTCCTGTGGGAAAAAAGTGTGACAATTTGATTGATTGATTAAAATTATTCTTGCCTTTTCCTATGAAGACGCAACATTTAACTTGATTTGTTTTAGTTTACGGTTTTCTCAGTCGTTCTCACTATGCCGGCCAAAATATAATATTAAACAATAAATCTTGTAATATTGTTATATTCGCGACACGTGTTGTTCAAATACTTGGATTTATGTGTGCACGTGCCTGGGCTCTATGTCTTATGTGCGGATTTCAAATGGGATTAGCCCCAGGATTGCACCATAATTGGGATCAAGAACACAATTGTGCGACACTTAAGATTTACTTTGAAGATTTCTATATATTTATTACTTACAAAAATGAAGCGCTTATTCTCTGAAGCAGGAAGCTGGCCTGATTTTTTGACAGACCGATATTTTTCCTAATGGGGTGGGGTAATAAAGAGAATAGAATCGCTGTAATTGCAACGACGCATCAAACCTTTTAGTTTAGTTTAGTTCAGCCGATTCAGTCGATAAAATGCGGATGCTTTCCCTGACCTGTACGGGTATTACAGGAGTGAAAAGACGAGGTAAATAAGAAAAACTTAGGTATTTAGACTTAAGTATAATTAAAAAGTAAACAGTACTTTAGGTGTTTTATTTTTATTTTGGCACAACATACATTATGTCAGCACCCTCCTGATGTTAAGCTGGTGTGCAGTCCATGAATGAAGGTGACTGCTACTACAAGTAAATAACTGCAAGTTGCATCCACTATGCCGGCCAAGTTGGAACCATTCTACCGATCCAGAGAGTAGACCACGACCAAGAATACAGACCGTGAAGTGACTAAGTCGCGTTTCGAATCAGCCGGATTCAACTAGGCCGGCATAGTGGATGTGACTACTACTTTCTGTTATTTAACTGTAGTAGCAGTCACCTTCATTTATGGAGTGCACTGCAGCTTGACATCAGTAGGGTGGCTGTCATATGTCGAATCACAATAAAAAAAAATAGCGCTGACGACTGAAAAACTGTTATATTACAGTCGCCGCCACTATACTGGGTAAAATAAATAAATTTATTAAGCATTATTTCCTTAAATAAATAAATGAATTAATACTAAGCTACTAATGTGCTTGTATAATAGAAACAGGATAACCAATAAATCACAGAGTTCCCATTAAGAAGAGCACTAGTATCCGAGTGTGAACTATAAATGCAGGTGGGAACATCGCGGCGTTTCGTTTCCAAACGCTAGTAGTCGTCAACGAGTATTAGGAGTGGGCGCCCAGACGCGCATTACGGAGGAATCTTTTTTTATTTATTTGGTATAAAAGAATAAAAGTGCTATAAATTCTTGCAAAAACGATACTAGCAAATAATGCAAACAGAAATATAGCGTAACATTTGACCAATAAGCATGTTTTAAGTACTTTTAAGCTTAATAAAAATCATGCATCGCGGGGGCGAAGGGGACATGGCGGGGGACGGACAAAAGTGCGGCCGCACCAACCCGCCCCCCGTAGTGATGTGACAATTGGTGCATCGTCAATATATTTTTATTGGTACCTAGGTTACATAACTTAGTTTAATTGTAGAATGAAAATAAATTTAAAAAACTTGAGTATTTGTTGAGTATTTTTAATAAGGCGTTGAAAAATATACAAGAAATTTATTAATGTATTTTAATGACAGGCTTGGCGCATTGGTCAGCAAACCACACGTTACGTCCCGGTTTCGATGTTACTGTTATTTTACTGTACTAGCGAACATTGGCGACAAGCGTGGCGTGTTGTGCTACTAGTCCGTTACACGGGTGTTCTGGGTTCTATTTTCGGTCGAAGCAAATATTTGTTTCAAAGCTATTATTTGTAATATTTAATAGTAACATTAAACCTTTTAATATTTTTAATTTTAAAAAAGAGGCAGCGGGTTTGCTTCGGATCTGGTTGTCAAATAGTAGTAGGACGCTGCCTGCCGATGTGGCGGTACTACCCAGTCTGCCGATCCGGGGTAGTACCGCCACTTACAAGTATAGAGACCGTGAATTGACTTAGTCGCGATTCGGGATCAGCTTGTAAGTTGCCGGTTTCAACTATGCCGGCATAATCGATGTGACTACTACTTACTTTTATCGAACTGTAGTAGCAGTCACCTTTATTCATAAACTGCACTTCAGCTTAACATCAGACGGGTGCTTTCATAAGTCGAGTTACAATAAAAAAAGCTAAGTATAAAACATATCTGCTCCAGCCTCGTGTGTTACCCATTTTTATTTTTAACTTATTATACGTTTAAGAAATTTAATACTTATCAAATAAATATGAATAATAATGTTTTACTAATATACACATTACTGTTTGCATACCCGCCTATCGATAACACGGTACGGAGAGCATTATACATCACTACACATTCATATTCATAAATATAAATATCTATAGATCACTCGTCTACGACATGCATTGGGCGATCATTGGCATACACTCCCTCTAGTACATTATTCCTCTGAGCAATAAATCAATCAATCAAATTGTCACGCCTCTTTCCTACGGGGATAGGCAGAGAAAATGGAACGCCACTTGCCATGATCCTGACAAAACTCCTTCGGTTCCTTCACATCCACAATTCTCCTCATACAAGCTCTACGGTTATAGGCACTAGGCTACCCAGCTTTCTAGAGAATGTCTTCGATTTGATCGAAAACACTCTTCTGGGCCTGCCTTAATAACCAAAGAACATATATCAAAGATACATAGGTACTGGCAAGTGGTTTTGAACCCGTGCTCTCGGTTTACGTAACTATTGCACTGCCACTATACCACGGTCGCCTTAATTATACTTTCACTAGTTCCATTTGTGAAAAATCACTAGAATCGAACAAGAAACGGTATTTATTATATTTAGATTTGTACAATTTGGTATAAAAAGTCGTTCCACTACCCAAATGATTGATTGCTTGCCCAATTCGTTTCCAGTTTCTTTCAACCACAGCGAATGATTTACATGAAAAATCGTTTATACCGATTGCAAATAAATGCCTTTTTGATAACTCTTTAACTCTCGAATGGGAAATTAGAATCTTGAATAAATGGAAAATTATTTACTTCTGTCTAGTGATTTAAGGCGACCGTAGTGTAGTGGCAGTACAATGGTTATGCAAACCGGGAGCACGGGTTCAAAACCACTTGCCTTTGATATATATACTTTTATTGCCTGTTTCTATGATACAAGCATTTCTATACTTTTTAGTATAGAAATGCAAAACAAAACATAAACAAAATTGCTGCTGTCACCCCGCTTGATGTTAAGCTGGAGTGTGGTCTATGAATGAAGGCCATTGCTATTACAGTTAAGTAACTGCAGTAGCATCCACTATGTGAGTTAGTAATTTTTGAAAAAAAAAGTACATCTATTAATGGGTGCCTACGTTTTAATAGCCTAAAAATTTTCTAAATAAAATGAATGTTTTTTTTAATTTTTGATTTCATATTGAATTTTATGCGGCTTACTATCGCATTTATTTTTGTCTAATGATTGTTTTATATTTTATTTCAACGTTTGGGAGCTTTAAAGGATTCATAGATAGTCACGGAGAGAAAAAATAAATGAAATGTAACATTCCTAACGAACGGGAATAATGTAACCTACATTAAACGACGTAAGAAAATTTTAAAGCTATTCTCATTATTTAATGCAATAATACTATAAATCATTTGACCAATAATTCTCCAGCTGTCAAAGGTAAAATAAACAAATGGAAACGGTATAGTTCTCTACGATGTACTCGTGTAGATCCCGGCAGATATAAGGAGCACTGACATTAAAGCGTGGACGACAGGCGTGGACGAACGGTTTAGCGACTGGTTTGTTGCGCGTAAAGTCCCGGGTTCGATCCCCGGTCGGAGCAAATATTTGTTTCGTAGCTTTTATTTGTAATATTTAATAGTATTAAATATTGCAAATATTTGTTAATAAAAAAAAAGAGATGGATATTTGCTTCGGGTCTGGTTATCAAAGAGTGGTAGGCAGTAGTATCCAGTCTGCCGATCCGGGGTAGTACCACCACTTACAAGAATACAGACCGTGAAGTGATTTGGTCACGTTTCGGGATCAGCTTGTAAGTTGCCGGTTCCATCTAGGCCGGCATAGTGGATGTGATTGCTACTCACAGTTATTGAATTGTAGTAGCAGTGACATTCATTCATGGACCACACTTTGGCTTAACATCAAGCGGGGTGCTGTCATATGTCGAGTTACAATAAAAAAAAAAAGCTGCGCAGGCGACCGTGGTATAGTGGCAATGCAATGGTTACGCAAACCAAGAGCATGGGTTCAAAATCACTTGCCGGTACCAATGTATCTTTGATATCTGTAGGTATTTTCGATTATATTATATGTATACTTTGTTTGTTCTGTTATACAAGCACTTTAGTAGCTTAGTATAGAAACGTAAATAACTATCAATCAATCAAATTGTCACGCCTTTTTCCTATATAGATAGGCACAATGGAGCGCCACTTGCCACGGTCCTGACACAACTCCCTCGCTTCCTTCACATTCAAAATTCTCTTTATACAAGCTTTATGGTTATGGGCACTAGGCAACCTAGCTTTCTTAAGGATGACTAATAACTAATAATAATAAAATATTAAATTATATTTGAACTAGTTTTGTTACCTATTTACTTACCGTTTTACAAATATGTATAAAAAAATATTATAAATTAGCACGACTCTATTTATACCCTATATAAGTATATACCATATACGCGGACTAGCTCCCACGGTAGTCATACAGCGCTTTTCTAATCTGCCTTCTAATACTGCACAGCTAAAAAGTCAGCGCTATTTTTTCTGCCGGGCCCCATACTATATCGTTTACTCGACCCATACACAGCAACATACTCGTAAAAGTAACAAACAAACACATCAAAACATGTCATACAATACATACATATTTATTATGTAACAGATGAATTTATGACTGAACCAATATGACTGAGAAAAGTTATAACTTTTTTTATAGTAGACACATAAATTATTTGGAGGCAACAATGTGTCTGAGTTTCTGTTGTACTACCGCCATTTTGGTATCAATAAATCATTAAACTTGGTACCATTTGATAACAAATGCTAGATATGTTTTTTAGAGAAGTTTAAAAGTTTGTAAAAGCTGGGTTGCCTAGTGCCCATAATAGCTTGTATGAAGAGACTTGTGGATGTGAGTGAACGAAGAGAGTTGTTTCGGAATCGTGGCAAGTGGCGCTTTATTGTCTCTGCCTATCCTTGTTGAGTAAAGGCGTGGAAATTTGATTTATTATTTGATGTTGGATTAAATAATTATTTTTAAATGGGATATTTAAATAATTCCCTAGCTTCAATTTTTTTTGTAATTGTATGTTAGTAAAACAAACCGGTTACCAAGTTTGTAATGTTATATAATTTGATTAAATATTACAAATATATTAAAGAGTGGTAGGCAGTGGTACCCAGTCTGCCGATCCGGGGTAGTACCACCACTTACAAGTATACAGACCGTGAAGTGATTTGGTCACGTTTCGGGATCAGTTTGCAAGTTGCCAATTTCAACTAGGCCGGCATAGTGGATGTGGTTGCTACTTACAGTTATTGAATTGTAGTAGCAGTAACATCCATTCATGGACCACACTCCAGCTTAGTCACAATAAAAGAAAATTAAAAAAAATATGTTAATAAAAAAAGAGGAGATTATTTGCTCCAGGTTCTCTAAGAGTAGTAGGCTAGTACCCAGTCTGCTACGGGGTAGTACCACCACTTGGAAGTGTACAGACCGGGATGTGACTTAGTCGCGTTTGTGGTGTACTACCGTGGTGGTGTAGTGGCAGTGCAATGGTCACACAAACCACGAGCACGAGTTCGAAACCACCCACCAAAGATACCAATGTATCTTTGGTACCGGTGGGTACCAAAGTACCAAAGTACATCATCCCACCAAAGTACATAATATGTACTTTGGTTGTCCTGTTTCTATGATACAAACACTTTAGTAGCTTAGTATAGAAATGTAAATAAATAAATAAATAAATAAAAGTATATACCTACAGTATTTTATTAAGCAATAAAAACAATTGTTTTTTGTTATTGAAGCTGGTAAGCTAGAGGAAGTCCAAAAGCACCGTCGACTAAAATATCCAACTCTTGCCTTAGTCGCCGGCAAAAGAGGTTGAAATCAAAATAATAACGCACACAGTGACACACACCAATACAAATATATATATAGATAGATTTGTACAAAATAGTAAAATCCCTTAATCACTAAACGTGTCAAGAAACTTGTCAAAAACTAAACCTTAAAACAATCAATTTCGAGATAGTAAGGGATGTCAGTACGTCATGTTAAGCCTTAAAGGATACCTTAAAGCCTTAAGGGATACCTTAGATCAATATATAATAAGGAGTGCGTACAACCAAGTAAGAACAGACGAGTAACCATCCGCATTCTGTCGACCGACTCGGCCGTCAAACTTTTTTTTATTGTAACACGACATCTAACCTCGACTCGCCTGATGGTAAGCAAGAAGAGGTCCAAGAGTGCCGACGACTGCAACAACCAAGTCTCCACGGCTACCTCAGTCGCCGTCACAATGCCAGCCAAAGGTGCTTCTCCACGCATCGCTTGAAGGATCCAAGGCTATAGGATAACTTCTTTGTAGAACAATCGACAAGTGGGATGCTTTACCAACCCATGTGTTCTCTCCATCCTATAATCTTGGACCTTTAAGCGATACATGAAGAAGCACCTTTGGCTGGCATAGTGACGGCGACTGGGGAAGCCGTGAACTGTCTCAGTTTTTTCAGTTGTCGGCACTCTTGGACCTTCTCTTGCTTACTCAATCGGGTCGAGATCAAATGTCGAGTTAGAATTAAAAAAAGTATAGGTACACCTATGAATAGTAGATTTTTGTCGCATCTCATACGATATGATAAGCTTCCCCGCCTGATGATAAGCTTTTGACGACAGGCGTGGACGAAAGGTTTAGCGATTGGTTTGTTGCGCGTAAAGTCCCGGGTTCGATCCCCGGTCGGAGCAAATATTTGTTTCATAGCTTTTATTTGTAATATTTAATAATATTAAATATTGCAAATATTTGTTAATAAAAAAAGAGATGGATGTGAAGTGATTTGGGGATCAGCTTGTAAGTTGCCGGTTCCATCTAGGCCGGCATAGTGGATGTGATTGCTACTCACAGTTATTAAATTGTAGTAGCAGTGACATTCATTCATGGACCACACTTCGGCTTAACATCAAGCAGGGTGCTGTCATATGTCGAGTCACAATAAAAAATAAAAAAAAGCTGGAATATGGTACATCAATGAAAGCGACTGCAACTACAGTTAATAACTACAACAGTCACGTCTATTATGCCGGCCTAATTGAAAACGGCAACACAAAAGCTGATATCGAAGTTTTTTTTTGTGTATTGTGACTCGACATTTAAACTTGACCCGCTTGATGACAAGCAAGAGGAGGTCCAAAAGTGGCGACGACTGAAAAAAGTTCTTCTAAGTCGCTTTCATCAAACCTTCAATAACAACGCAAGGCGTAGCCGAACGGTTAGTGATTGGTTTGTTGCGCGTAAAGTCCCAGGTTAGATTTGTTTCACAGCTTTTATTATTGCAAATATTTGTTTCACAGCTTTTATTATTGCAAATATTTGTTTCATAGCTTTTATTATTGCAAATATTTGTTTCATAGCTTTTATTATTGCAAATATTTGTTTCATAGCTTTTATTATTGCAAATATTTGCTAATAAAAAAAGAGGCGGCTGTTTGCTTCGGGTCTAGTTATCAAAGAGTGGTAGGCAGTGGTACGGTTCCAACTAGGCCGGCATAGAGGATGTGATTGCTAATTACAGTTATTGTACTCGTATTAGAGTAGCAGTGATATCCATTCATGAACCACACTCTAGCTTAACATCACGCGGGGAGGTCGAGTCACAATTTAAAAAAAAGCTAGCGTATCCCAATTTTTGTAAAAATGTATTCGATTTGATCAAGAAACCTACTTACATCTGATTTATTAAACCCATCCATCCCTTCAATGTGCCCAAACCCACGCAATCATACCTTTCACAATCCTTGTGACACTATTTTTACTTTCAAATTACGTTTTTTACACACAACAGTTTATTTTTTTTTATTATACATTTCTATACTAACCTAATAAAGTGCTTGTATCATAGAAACAGGACAACCAAAGTACATATATCAAAGATACATTGGTACCGGTGAGTGGTTTCGAACCCGTGCCACTCAGCCTACGTAGCCATTGCACTGCCACTACACCACGGTCGCCTTGAAAGTAGGTAGTTAATCAATCACTCAAATTGACATGCCTTTTTTCCATAGGATAGGTAAGGGAAATGAAGCGACACTAGCCACGATCCTGACTCAACTCCCTCGCTTCCACAATTCTCTTTATACAAGTTCTAAGATTATGAGCTTTCTTGAGGATGTCTACGATAAAAATACGAACTCTATACAATTAATTTAAATTCTAAGATTTATTACTATTAAGTCGCTACATCTGACACCAAATTGACTAATAGTATGTCCTAGAACTTTACGATTGCTTTAGTCGTCGTCACTATACCGACCAGAAGTGCATTTTCACGCTCGCTGGAAGGATCTTTAGGTTATAGTAATAACAGTAACTAAGTTATAACAGTAGGAACTTTTCCATTAATCCTAGCCTCGAAGTAGGACAGAAAGTTAGAACTACCCGCGGTCAATACACAGTATAGCTGAATAAAGTATCATAACAAGAGCTATCCATAGTATAATGAACAGCCAAATAATATCCCAATAGTCACAGATGGCTGTTCATAATGCGGTGCTTGTTCCTACATTAATGTATGAAAGTGAATGTTGGGTGTGGCAGAAGAAACATGAGAGTAAAATTAACGCTGTAGAAATGCGGTCGTTAAGGAGTGTATGTGGAGTGACGATAGCGAATGGAATAAGAATAGATGTGCGCGATAGATGTGATTTAAAAAAAGATGTAGTGACAAGGATTGACAAAGGAATGCACAAGTTTTGGCACATGGAAAGGATGAGTAAAAGTAGATTGACGAAAGGAATTTATAAATCGCATGTGGATGGATGCGTTAAACAAGGCAGGCCCAGGAAGGTGTTTCCTACCAAATCGGAGACATCCTCAAAAAAGCTAGGTTGCTTAATGCCTACCATCACTTACAAGTAAACAGACCGTGATGTGATTTAGTTGCTTCGGGATCAGATTGTGAATTGCCGGTTCCAACAGGCCGGCATATTGGATGTACCTGCTACTTACAGTTATTGAATTTTAGTAGCAGTGACATCCATTCATGGAACACACTCCAGTTTAACATCAAGCGGGGTGCTGTCATATGTCGATCACAATAAAAAACAATGTTTAGCTACTACTGTATTTCATAATACTGTGTACCTACTATTTCTGTGAACAACAATGTAGTATGGGATGCCGCCCTGACACCGTGGTCGTACTTAAATAGCTCTGTCGTTAAACTTTAATAACTTATTACATTTTACAAATAAAATGTAAAATAAAGTAAAATTGTAAAGTTTTAATTGAGGTTGTAACTTCTTGTTATTCTAACTTGTTTTGAACTTTACGGTTTATAAAAATAAACATGATATTTGAGTTGTAATTAACTTTTTCTTTTAAGTGTGGTCTTTTTTTGATTGTGACAAGACATTTGACCTCCAAGAGACAAGAGGAACTCCAAGAGTGACGACGACCGAAAAAACCTAATCAATTCACGGCTGCCCCAGTCGCCATAACTACGTCGGCCAAAAGAGTCCGTGCACTACTTATCCTGCCTGATGTTAAAATTTAATGCGGTCCGTGAATGAAGACGACTGCTACTACAGTTAAATGACTGCAAGTAGCAGTCGTATCTACTATGACTTAGCTGGGTTCGGAAAATTACAAGCCAATACACGACTGAGCTGCTTAATTGTCACGTCTTTTCCCACAGAGATAGACAGAGATAATGGAGCGCCACTTGCCACGATCCTGACACAACTCCCTCGCTTCCTTCACATTCACAATTCTCTTCATACAAGCTTTATAGTTATGGGCACTAGGCAACATAGCTTTCCTGAGCATGTCTCCGTAAGTGGTCTTGTAAGTGGTGGTACTAAATGTAAGTGATGGTACTACTAGTAAGTGATGGTACTAAATATAAGTAGTGGTACTACTTGTAAGTTGTGGTACTAAATATAAGTAGTGGTACTACTTGTAAGTTGTGGTACTAAATATAAGTAGTGGTACTACTTGTAAGTGATGGTACTAAATATACTCGTAAGTAGTGGTACTACTTGTAAGTGGTGGTACCTAATATAAGTAGTGGTACTAGATGTAGGTGGTGGTACTAAACACTGTAGTAGTAGTAATAGTAATCGGCAGACGGGCCAAACGACCATGAACTGACTCCCTAACACTCTTAAAATCTGTATAAATGTCAACTAAAAAGTTCGGTGCGTCTTTTCTTTGTAGATCAATTGACAAGTGGAATGCTTTGCCTGCCCATGTGTTCTCTCCATCCTATGACCTTGGATACTTCAAGCGATGCGTGAAGAAGCACTTTTGGCCGGCATAGTGACGGCGACTGCGGCAGCCGTGAATAAACCCGGTTTTCTCAGTCTTCGTCACTCTTGGACCTCCTCTTGCTTATCATCAGGCGGGACAAGGTCAGATGTCGTGTCACAATAAAAATAAAAAATAAAAAAACTGTACATAGCACTGTGTAAAACCATGAAAGCAAAGGTAAAACAACTAAAAAACAAAGTTGATTTTACCTGAAACCTCATGAAAAAACATGAAGGGAAACCCAACAATATATGTAATGTGTGAGTGAGATGGAAGATAATATTGTCATACAGTGTAAACTTTCAGGATAGTTTCAAAACAGGTGCATTTGTAAATGAAAGCTTATGAAACTGAATTTATGTTTACTGTTATCTATAGTCTAAAGCCTTAATGGTGATAATTATGATAGATTTTTTTATTATTGTGACTCTACATATTAGAGCACCCCGCTTGATGTTAGGCTGAAGTGTGGTCCATGAATGGATGTCACTGCTACTACAATTCAATAACTGTGAGTAGCAGTCACACATCCACTATGCCGGCCTAGTTGGAACCGGCAACTTTTAAGCTGATCCCGAAACGCGACCAAATCACTTCACGGTCTGTATACTTGTAAGTGGTGGTACTACCACGGATCGGCAGACTGGGTACCACTGCCTACCACTCTTTTATAACCAGACCCGAATCAAATATCTATATATTTTTTTAACAAATTTTTTTGCAATATTTAATATAATTATTAAATATTACAAATAAAAGCTATGAAACAATTATTTGCTTCGACCGGGAACGCGCAACAAACCAATCTTTGACCGTTCGTCCACGCCTGCTGTCAAGATGTCGTAGATGTTTTATTGTTATTAACAGATAAAATTAAAAGTAATAATTAAACTATAAATAAAAAATATCATCTAATGACATCGCATCAGAGATAGTCCCAAGGCATTTCAACTTTTACTATTATTTTTATATTGAAACAAACCTTCTTATTGTACAGTCAGCATCAGATATATCTACTATTTAGTCCGAGTCTAATTTAGTTCAACTGGATAAATTATTTTATTACTTAAGTAAATTAGTTTAGAGTTCATTTTATAGGTACAGTCAGCATCAGATATATCTGAGCACGCAATGTGATCAAAAGTATCTATACATTCAGACTGATCATAAATATCTACACACATTAGTTGTCATAATGATGTAAGCATTCAATGCGTCAAAAATATCTACACACGCAAATAGTTAAAAATCTACACACTCATAAAATATGTAATATTTTAAAACAAATTTACTGAATTGTCTGTTGACATATTTTTGACAAGTGAGTGTGTAGATATTTTTGACTAACTGATTGTATAGATATTTTTATTTTATATGATAAAATAATTTATTTTTATTAAATGAACTCTTAACTAATTTACTTAAGTAATAAAATAATTTATCCAGTTGAACTAAATTAGACTCGGACTAAATAGTACCTGGGCCGGAATAGTGTGGCGGAACTTAGTCCATAGTTAGATGGAGTATCTTAAAGCGGTGTCCGGTGATATTGTCAAAGTTTTCCAATTACTTGCACTGCGTTTGTTCACAACTTGCCATAAATACAAGCTGCATGCAAAAACATAATACGTTATAACTATAAAATGAGGCCAGTTTAAAAGAGTTTAATTTGTTTTAATAACTTAGGTCAGGACCACAATGGCTGCAAAGCTCTCGAAACGTCGAAATAAATGTAAAACCAAAAAAAATGTAAACCCAAAATCAAGCTCTACGATTATGGGCACTGGCAACCCAGCTTTCTTGAGGATGTCTCCGATTTGCTCAGAAATCACCCTCCTGGGTCTGCCTCGTTTAACGCATCCATTCACATCAAATAAATATTATTTATTACGAGTATTTTGACGTGTTTTTCATTATAGCACCCTCTTGATGTTAAGCTAGAGTGCGATCTATATATGGATGTCACTGCTACTACAATTTAATAACTGTAAGTAGCAGTCACATCCTTTATGTCGGCCTAATTGGAACCGGCAACTTACAAGCTGATCCCGGAACGAGAATAAGTTACTTCACAGTGCGTCTTTTCTTTGTAGAACAATCGACAAGTGGAATGCTTTGCCAGCCCATGTGTTCTCTCCCTCCTATAACCTTGGATCCTTCAAGCGATGCGTGAAGAAGCACTTTTGGCCGGCATAGTGACGGCGACTGAAGCAGCCGCGAACTAACTCGGAAGTTTCAGTCGTCGTCACTCTTGGATCTCCTCTTGCCTATCAACAGGCGGGTCGAGGTCAAATGTCGTGTCACAATAAATTAAAAAAAACGGTCTGTATACTTGTAAGTGGTGGTACTACCCCGGATCGGCAGACTGGGTGTGGTACCTTTAAACATTGTAATCTAGCAACATAAAACAATTAAAAAAACAAATCACTAAAACAGTAATAAAGGTCTATGTTGTACATTTTATTAAGCAGATTAACCCTTATGTCTCAAGATTCCTGAGATCTAGTTTACCTAAACTGTTAAAAGGTACATTCCTGAGTTTCGTAATAGTCGTTCTCTGAATTCCACTGTGTCGGGGAATGAGAAGATCCTTTCTACTGACAAGTACACCATCCAGGCTAAGCTATATTTGAAAAATCTATTTTTCTATGTTTAGTGAATGATTATAAGTTTTTTTTAAATTGTGACTCGACATCTGCGGGCCAACCGTGTAACAAAATGACAATAGGAAGCCCATTTGACAGTTAAACTCCATTAATAAGCTTCAAAATTAATATTGCGACCGCGCAACACACTAAGAATCGATGTTTATTTTCATTAACAGTTCAAGCCAAAGAATTTGGACTTGAGACACAGAAGGAGCCCTAAAATAGCTACAAAATACAACCGTTTATACTATTTTCACTTATGGCATTAAAATGAAGTCAGAAGGGGATGAATATACATTTTTACATTTGTAATTTAGAAGGTTGTCACTAGTTTTGATGACCATTTGACAACCTAATTTGACACAAGAACAAATGACATTAAAATACTTCAAAAAAGGATGACGGAAAAATTATGTCGCTACTCTTACTACCGCGTGACTTTTAATTAAACAGTATTAAAAGTCAACCACAATTACAAGTGGTTGTATTTGCAAAAAAAGTAGTGCCAACCTTTGAAATAAAGGAATTGAACTACAAGTGGTTGTCTCTTTCAGTCACACCTGGTATAAACATAATATAAATGAGACAAATAACAATTAATTAGTTCTTATTTTAGCACAGATTCTATCCTTTCCAAATTCTTTGGTTGAAGCTTATTGAAGCTCATTGTCCGGATGAATAAAAAATGTTTTAAACACTGTGAATGAAAATAAACTTTGATGCTTAATGTGTTGCGCGGTCGCAACTAAAATTTTAAAGTTCATTAATGGAGGTCAACTGTAGAAACGCGGTCGGCCTGCTGATTCAAATGGATGATCCAGGAGTACCAAAGACTGAAAAAGCCAAGTCAGTTCATGGTTGCCTTAGTCACCATCACTATGAAAGCTAAAGGTGCTCCTTCACGCATCGCTTGAAGGTTTCAAGTTGTGAACACATAGAACACATGGGCTAGTAAAGGATTCCATTTGTCGATTGTTTTACGTTCCATCGTTCTAATAGACATAAAGACTTAAAAAAAAAGGAAAAAAATGTAAAACAGTATTCAAAGCTAAATCCATATAAGAGCTAAATCCAAAAACACATATTATGTAAGTAAATAATATTTGAAATATTGTAATTTTTCGCATAATAAAGTAGGTATATTCACACATGAAAAAGCCCAAAGGTTTTATTTAAGAAAACCTTGGCTTAACTCGAGGTAGGCGTTTATGTTTGAGCAAAAAGCCTATGAGGCACGCTTCCGTATTTAGCGACAAAATAAGACATTATATTCAGCACTCCTAGCACGGCAATCCAAGAAGTAACATCGACACTTTAGTATTTTCTTTAAGGCAACCGTGGTGTAGTGGCAGTGCAATGGTTACGCAAACCGAACAGCACGAGTTCGAGACCACCCACTGGTACCAATGTATCTTTCATATATGTACTTTGGTTGTCCTGTTTCAATGATAGCTTAGTATGGAAAAGTAAATAAAATAAAAAATTTATAAAAAAGTATAAATATAAAAAAAATATATTTATACTCAAATTTTGCGCAAATATTCAATAATGAATTAAACAAATTTTATGCGGTTTACTATGGCGTTTATTTTTGTTTTTTGTAATTGGAAATGCTTTTTTCCACCGCTTTACTAACCATCACCATTATCTTCACCCTCATGTAATGGATGAAACACTGAATTGTTTCATCTTCATCCACTAAAGACATTATAACTATTTTACGTAAGAGTGGGAGAACTGAACTGAAGAAAAATAATAATTTAAAGACAACTCAAAAAAATATTCTGTATAGTCTTCAGACAAAACAATCTTGATACACCATAGGTACGGGGTATTACTCGTATTTAAAATGTACTAAAAATTACTCGTATTAAAAAACCACTATTTCTTAGGGCATTATTTATTTTAACCTTAAATTGTCAACTCGTACCAATCAATCAATCAAATTGTCACGCCTTTTTCCCACAGGGATAGGCAGAGACAATGGAGCGCCACTTACCACGATCCTTACACAGCTCCCTTGCTTCCTTCACATCCACAATTCTCTTTATACAGGCTCTGTGGTTATGGGCACTAGGCAACCTAGCTTTTTTGAGGATATCTCCGATTTGGTCGGAAAACACTCTCCTGGGCCTGCCTTGTTTAACGCAACTCGTACCACCAGCCTCTTAAGTATGCTTATTTTAAATTAAATTACTATTGGCAATTTCGTGACGTCACATACCCTATTCATTCATTCATACTTTTATATTATTCACAATTTTTAAACATTATAAAACAAATGATCTATCATGTTTAAAAATTGCTCGCTCGAAGAACCGACAACCGTATGGGGAAGAAAGGTTTTAGAGTGGAGACCACGAACCGGAAGACGCAGCGTAGGTAGGCCTCCCACTAGGTGGACTGAAGGACATAGTGAAAGTCATAAATAACCGGTGGATGCAACTGGCATCTTGTCGTTCTAAATGGCGTTCTAAGAGGGAGGCCTATGTTCAGCAGTGGACGCCTTCTGGCTGATGATGATGATGAAAAAATGATTGGTTATAGAGTAGTTACTTTTTATCCGACATGTTATTTAAATATATTAACTATAATAAAAAAATAAAATAACGCAGTTAGTGACTGAAAAAAATCTTTGCTTCTACCGAATCAAAAGGAGAAAGATAGTTTTCTGTTCTGTTATTCTTCTATAGTTTCTATAGATTGTTCTATCTCTTTTATAGATATAGGTCCTGTTCTGTTCTGTTTCTATGTTTCTGTTCTAAGGTGTTAACCAACGCGCCACGCGGGTCTTCAAATAAAGAATTTATTAATCTAATAATTACACATTATTGTTTACTTAAAAAAAAAACTAGAGTTGATAACTATATTTAGTCGCGTAGTTAAAAAGTAAAACGTTATACCGTCAAAGATTGTAAGGAATTAAGGTTGTGGAAGTGTGCTTTATCCCTTTCCTTCCATGAAGATTGAAACGAGACAGGGTGATTTAAGTAAGATTGCGTAGATGGTTTTTTTCTTCAAATTCCCTTAATGCAACTAGAGTATATTTGTTTTGTGACATTTGTTTAAGAAATATAAAAGCTGGGGTGAGTTTTTTACACCGCGATAAGTATTAGGAAAGTTATTCTGTGCATTTTAAAAATGTTCAAATATATAGGAATTTATTCAGTCTATGTCATTTCACCTCACTCTGTGTCATACGTATAATACCCCGTATCATACATAAAAATATTAATCAATCCACTTGTCATTGTCAAGTCTCTTTTCCACAGGAATAGGTAGAGACAATGGAGCGACACTTGCCACGATACTGACACAACTCCCTTGCTTCCCTTACATCCACAATTCTTTTCATAATAATGATAATAAAAAATAATAATATTAGTTTCCAAGCTAAAGTTAGGAAGAACTAAAAGCAAACTAAAATTTCACACATTTATTCAAAACAGTAACTTCGTGTGAAACTAACCGGCCGTTATCTCTCCACATTATTATAATTAAATAGTTTCATCTCGTTTTACGGCACCCTTATACTCGACTGGTGTTGTTTTACCTCCTATAATAACAGTAGACTTTCAATTATCTTTATTATGGGGTTCAGAGAAAAAAGTTAAGTATAGACCCAGTTAACCGACAGCGTAGAAATCGGCTTGTTAAAGTAATGCTTTGTAACTTTATCTTTTAAAATTATATTTTATTTGCTTAATGGTCCTTCTGAAATGTATTTTTATTGTATTATAAACTAGGTAATTTGTTTTTATTTAAATATTTAAGTATAGCTTGTCTAACTATAAATGACGCGCCTCTCCACTTTATTAGTTTATTTAAATGAGTGAATGAAAATATTTCTAACTATAACATAATACTTCATCAGCGTGCTCCTTCTTTTGTGTCTAACCAGCAACTGAATGACCAATTACAATTGCATTTTCGGTGTGTTGCATTCATATTTTATGTTTTCTCGTGCGGTGGAGGGTCGCGTCATTTCGGCTTAGACAGACTTTTAGAACAAAAGGGGTGAACAAAGAATTTCAGAATTAAATCAAATTGTCACGCCTTTTCCCACAGAGATGAGCAAAAACAATGGAGCGTCACTTGCCACGATCCTGACACAACTCCCTCGCTTCTTTCACATCAACAATTATCTTCATACAAGCTTTACGGTTATGAGCACTAGGCAACTCAAGTTTCTTGAGGATGCCTTCGTTTTGGTCGGAAAATACCCTCCTGGGTCTGCCTTGTCCATTCACATCCATTCATCCATCCATCCATTCACATTAGATTTATAAATTCCTTTCGTCAATCTACTTTCACTCAACCTTTTCTTAAATACAAAAATAAGGTACAGAATTACTATAACTAAAATACATTCCTATAATCATTAAACTTGTATGTATGTAGTGAATTGTGCCAGGATCATGGAACGTTGTGCTCCTTTGTCTCTATCTATCCCTTTGGAAATTGAAACATTATAGAGCTTTATTAGGGATTATGAGGGACATTATAAACTAGGCCGCGACAGGTTTTCGTATGTGAAATATTAGGACAGCGTTTTGAATTTTGATTTAATTATAAAACTTGTACTTTTTTTTATTGTGACTCGACATATGACAGCACCCCGCTTGATGTTAAGCCGAAGTGTGGTCCATGAATGAATGTCACTGCTACTACAATTCGATAACTGTGTGTAGCAATCACATGCACTATGCCGGCCTAGTTGAAACCGGCAACTTACAAGCTGATCCCGAAACGTGACCAAATCACTTCACGGTCTGTATACTTGTAAGTGGTGGTACTACCCCGGATCGGCAGCCGGGTACCACTGCCTACCACTCTTTGAAACTAATGATGATACACGTTTTTTTTTATTGTGACACGACATTTGACCTTGTCCCGCCTGATGATAAGCAAGAGGAGGTCCAAGAGTGACGACGACTGAGAAAACCGAGTTTTTTTTCGGCTGCCTCAGTCGCCGTCACTATGCCGGCCAAAGATATGGCCGCCATAGTGACGGCATAGATAGATATGGCAACTTTCAATCTAATCGCATAAACTTTAATAAAACAATACATTTTTTATTTATTTACATTTATATGCTAAGCTAGTAAATTGCTTGTATCATAGAAACAGGACAACCAAGGTACATATATCAAAGATAAATAGGTACAAGTGGTTTTGAACCCGTGCTCTCGATTTGCGTAACCATCGCACTGCTCCTACAAAACGGTCGCTTAAATAAAAGGTTCAATAACAAAAAAACTTTACTTAGGAACCCTAAAAATGAGAAGCCTTATTAACACGTCGACTTCTTGTGAATTGGCGCCTGGAAACATTCTTTTTCGACTCCTAATTATAGTATTTGCATTGCAAACTCATTTCCGAATGATGACTTGACAGAAGGTTTAATGGATAATTATAGAGCACACGGGCTGTGTAAATATTTGTTGCTTTGGGGCCGAGACGATGGACCCTTAGGGACCTTCAGCCAAGCGCCTGGCCAAAGAGTTGTCCAGTTGTCCAAGCGGCTGACGGAGAAGTGTCTGTCTACATACTGTCTCCGTCTAAAAGACAGGCAATTATTTAATATTTTTATTTAAGTTGTAAAAAATTGAAGTTCTTTTCGCATAATAATGAATTATACCGGGAACAATAAAACAAAATTTAAACATGAATCGGGATAGTTTTGGAAACAATGTCAGTATCGACTAATGGGATACTAATACCTCAGTCTCTTCATGACCAAGATGGTAAAACTCTCGAAACGTCGGAATAAAAAAATATACAATTTAAAACTAAAATAAACGCGATAGTAAGCCGCATAAAATTTGTTTAATTTATACTCTTATCACTCTCGTATTAAGCATCCACCCACATTCTGTCAACCGAATCGGCAGTCAAACTAAAAAGTTCGGTGCGTCGTTTCTTTGTAGAACACAAAATCGACAAGTGAAATGCTTTACCAGCCCGTGTGTTCTCTCCATCCTATAGCCTTGGATCCTTTATAGGAAGCACCTTTGGCCGGCATAGTGACGGCGACTGGGGCAGCCGTGAAGACTCAGTTTTTGCAGTCGTCGGCACTCTCGATGACTGCAAAAACTTGCTTACCATCAGAAGAGTCGAGATCAAAAGTTGAGTCACAATAAAAAAAAAGTCGTCAAGGATATTCAACAATCTCTATTTTAATATGAAACCCCACTGATGATACATTTAAGAGGCGAACGAAGTGTCGAACATAACCTCAGGGCATCGAACGGGCTACCCTAATAACTGCAATCATAAAAATTACTACACATGGAATGGTTTTACTATAACAAGGTGAGAAATGGACACGCGAAGATTCTTTAAAGGATTTATTCAATAACTGTTATTTGACGATAGGCGTCGCACACGAGTTCGTCTCTACTTCTTTTCCTGGTCGAAGCAAAGATTTGTTTCATAGCTTTGATCTGTAATATTTAATGATAATGATTTGAGTTTGAATTAGTAATAATAAAAAAAAAGACGGATATTTGCACCTGTTTGTCAAATAATGGTGCCCAGTCTGCCGATCCGGGGTAGTACCACCACATACAAATATTAGGTACCATGAAGTGAAGTCGCGTCGGGATCAACTTGTACGTTTCCGGTTCCAATCAGGTCGGAAAATAAATAGATATTTATTTTTATTATTTTGGCTCGACATATGACAGCATCCCGCGGTCCAATAAATGGAGGCGACTGCTACTACAGTAGAGTCAATTCAAGTAAGTCTTGTCCAATATGCCAGTCTAATTGGAAATGGCAACTTTTAGGATATAGTATTGAACATAAATAAGTAAGAACAATAGTATTTGTAATGTCCAATATATTTCTATATCAAGCTGCAAAAGTGCTTGTATCATGGAAACAGGACGACCACAGTCAAAACACATTAGTACTACCACCGTCGCCTTGAAAATATATTTTATCAATCAATCAATCAAATTGTCACGCCTTTTTCCCACAGGGATAGGCAGAGACAATGGAGCGCCACTTACCACGATCCTTACACAGCTCCCTTGCTTCCTTCACATCCACAATTCTCTTCATACAGGCTCTGTGGTTATGGGCACTATGCAACCTAGCTTTTTTGAGGATGTCTCCGATTTGGTCGGAAAACACTCTCCTGGGCCTGCCTTGTTTAACGCATCCATCCACATCAGATTTATAAATTCCTTTCGTCAATCTACTTTCACTCATCCTTTCCATGTGCCCAAACCATCGAAGCATTCCTTTGTCAATCCTTGTCACTACATCTTCTTTCAAACCACATCTATCACGCAGTGTGCTATTCCTTATTCTATCCGCTATCGTCACTCCACATACACTCCTTAATGACCGCATTTCTACAGCGTTAATTCTACTCTCATGCTTCTTCTGCCATACCCAACTTTCACTCCCATACATTAATGTAGGAACAAGCACCGCATTATGAACAGCCATCCGTGACTTTTGGGACATTATTTGGCTGTTCATTATACTATGGATGGCACCGTTCACTACGTTGCCCTTTTGCACTCTTCTCTCTATATCTTCATCACACTTTCCATCCCTAGTAAACATACTTCCCAAGTAAACAAATTGTTTGACTTGTTCCACTTTCTTTCCGTCTATCGTTATCTCACATTCTGTCATTTCATCCTCTCTCTCCAAAACCATTACTTTTGTTTTACTTACATTCACTTTCATACCTTTCTTTTCTAATTCCGCATTCATTATAGTAATATATTTTACAAAGATGAAAACACAGCAAAACTGAAATTACAGGGCTGTAAGTGTAAGCAAAACTTGGTTGTTATGCAGGAGCTGAGTAAAGTTCAAAGCTTCATTAATTTTCAAAGACTTAACGAAACTTATTAATAACCCAAAGTAGTTTGTATCTATCTCCAAAGTCCAAAACTATTACATAACCGCAGATTCGTGTTATCGTAACAAACAACTAAAGATAACTAAATTATTATTGCCTATTTATTTATTAAACAGATAAAATTAAAAGTATATTAACTATAATTGAACTATAAATAAAAAATATTATCTATACGATATAGTTATTCGACGATATAGACGATTATAGTTTAAATAGTTATTATAAAATTAAAAGTATATTAATTTACTATAATTGAACTATAAATAAAAAATATTATCTAGACGATATAGTTATTCGACGATATAGACGATTATAGTTTAAATAGTTATTATAAAATTAAAAGTATATTAATTTACTATAATTGAACTATAAATAAAAAATATCATCTAGACGATATAGTTATTCGACGATATAGACGATTATAGTTTAAATAGTAATAATAAAATTAAAAGTATATTAACTGTAATTGACTATAAATAAAAAATATCATCTAGACGATAACTATATAGTTATTCGACGATATAGACGATTATAGTTAAAATAGTTATTATAAAATTTAAAGTATATTAACTATAATTGAACTATAAATAAAAAATATCATCTAGACGATATAGTTATTCGACGATATTTTTTTTTTATTGTGACTCGACATATGACAGCACCCCGCTTGATGTTAAGCCAAAGTGTGGTCCATGAATAAATGTTACTGCTACTACAATTCAATAACTGTGAGTAGCAATCACATTCACTATGTCGGCCTAGATGGAACCGGCAACTTACAAGCTGATCCCGAAACGTGACCAAATCACTTCACGGTCTGTATACTTGTAAGTGGTGGTACTACCCCGGATCGGCAGACTGGGTACCACTGCCTACCACTCTTTGATAACCAGACTCGAAGCAAATATCCATCTCTTTTTTTTTATTAACAAATATTTGCAATATTTAATACTATTAAATATTACAAATAAAAGCTATGAAACAAATATTTGCTCCGACCGGGGATCGAACCCGGGGCTTTACGCGCAACAAACCAGTCGCTAAACCGTTCGTCCACGCCTGCCGTAATAGACGATTATTGTTTAAATAGTTATTATAAAATTAAAAGTAAGTATATTAACTATAATTATAAAAGATTATCAGGGGGCAATTTAAAAATGAATTCGACACGACTTTAACCCTTTCGCTTTGGGTTATTTAAATGCAATGCTAGATACCGGTGACAAATTTAACAAAAAAAAGAAAATTTGTTAAAAAAATGCTTTTTTCTTATATTTAAGAAATATATCATTTATATTTCTTAAGGGAACAAAACAATGTTTAAAGGTTAATAATTCTGTATGGGGGGCATAAAAAATTTAAAAATGTTAAGATGGGGCCAGGCCTAAAAAAATGTTTGGAAACACTGATCTAAACGATATAGTTATTAGCAGATATAGACGATTATAGTTTAAATAGTTAATATAAAATTAAAAGTATACTAACTATAATTAAAAAATATCATCTAGCCGATATAGTTATTAGTCGATGTAGACGATTATAGTTTAAATAGTTATTATACTTTTAATTTTATCTGTTTATTATTTAATTTATAAAATAATTCGGAGAGGAGTTGAAAGATAAAACGGAGACAAACCAAAAAAAACGTTCGTTGATCAAATCTAAAAGTAGTTGGTTCGACCACATCAGGGGCGGATCTATTTGAGAGCTTTTTGGGCTACAGCTTAAGCCCCCTTGGACACAAAGGGCCCCCAACAAAACAATAGATGTACCTGTTTTAGGGAACAGAAAAAATCGTGAAATAAAAACAAAATCTCATAAGATTGGCAACCAGTTTTTTTTTATTGTGACTCGACATATGACAGTACCCCGCTTGATGTTAAGCTGGAGTGTGGTCCATGAATAGATGTGACTGCTACTACAATTTAATAACTGTAAGTAGCAATCACATCCGCTGATCCCGAAACGCGACTAAATCACTTCACGGTCTGTATACTTGTAAGTGGTAGTACTACCCCGGATCGGCAGACTGGGGCCTACCACTCTTTGATAACCAGATAAACAATATATAAAAGAAATATCCGCCTCTTTTTGTATTAACAAATATTAAATATTGCAAATAAAAGCTATGAAACAAATATTTGCTTCGGCCGGGAATTGAGACCGGGACTTTACGCGCAACAAACCAATTGCTAACCGTTCGGCTACGCCTGTCGTCAAATGTACGCGTGTCGTTAAATATGTCGTGTTAATGTAAAAAAGTAGAGTCAACAGAGGTACTGTCAGCATAATTATATTAAAATGGGTATTTTAAATATTTTAAGTTAAATTTAATTGCAGACGCTGCATGCAATGTTTGTTGAGCATTTTAAAATTCAATTATAATTATACTAACTAGCTTTATACAAATATTAACATTAGATTTTATAAAGTACTAGCAGTTCAGACTCGCTATTTTGTAGGCAAAAAAACAGAAAGGTTTTTTTTTATAAATTTAGATTTATTTAGGGACTTTAAACTTATCCCTTCGTCCCATCGTAAGTTAATCAAAATAATAACGAAGTATTTTAACCCTAGATAAACACAATAGCGGATAGAATAAGGAATAGCGATAGATGTGGTTTCAAAGAGGATGTCGTGACAAGGATTGACCAAGGAATGCTTCGATGGTTTGGGCACAAGGTAAGGATGAGTGAAAGTAGACGAACAAAATTTATAAATCATGGCAGAGCCATGAGGGTCCGTCAAAATCGAAGACATCCTCAAGAAATCTGAGTTGCCTAGGGTCCATAACTATAGAACTTGTATGAAGAGAATTGTGGATGTGAGGGTAGCGTGTCAGGATCGTGTCAAGTCGTGTCAGGATCCTTTGTCTCTGCCTATCCTCGGGGAAAAAAGATATGACAGTTTTATTAATTGATTGTTTATATATTTTTTAGGATCCTACTCCCACCCGCACATTCGCGGTATTTTTGTTAGCCATTTTACTTTTTTAGTACATTTTTCATAGTAATAAAATCTTTAATGCCATTAATGCTTTTTAATGATCGAGTAATATAAATTTATAGTCACATTCGACGTCTATTATTTCAACAACTTTAACCACGTCATACTGAAGTGGATACTTGGAGGTTTTATGACACTTTTACTATCTTAAAATGTTTTTCGCTCTTTTTAAGGGAGATCGCTGTGTGGATTAAAAGCCTTAATATGTAACGTTGAATTGTATTTTTCAGACTAAAACGTGTAAACAATGCATGGCTTTAACTATATTACCTGTTTTAACAATATTTCTGTTTTTTTTTATTTTCACATCACTATCAACACTGCTAAGGATGGCCACATTTCTAGCTTCCATTCTAAATTAAAGTAGTAAAATATCCGCAGCCGTAGAAATCTTTGAATTCTTGTGGTACTATTTTCTATCCTCAATGAACCTGTGGGATTCAGGAAGCATAAATGTTAGCTCCTTAACCACCTGAGTTTTGCGCTGGTTTCGCAGGTTTTAAAAATGTCGGGGCACACGTGCCTCCCTTAATTAGTGAAATAATCCACTCACCTTAGGTCTCTTTGCCTTCAGCCACCACATACACGTCGTCCAGATATGCGTCGTCCCTTATGTGGTTGTTACTAATAATTTGTTAATTTGTACTATGTTTAAATTATAATTTTAAATTGCACGGACCGTTGCAGTCGTTACAATATGGCACTCTGATCTGCGGCGTTCGTGGCCTCGACAACTTTACGAGCGCCGAGCCACGCGATTGGTGGATAATCGCGATGCAGCGATGCGGTTAGCCGAAATTAAATCGACCACCGGTAAATGCATTACTCACCAATCAGGGCACACTTAAGTACCCAACATTTCCCCCCACCGAAACCAGCATGATGGTTTCCCACAAAGAATTGAAGATTCAGAATAATGATGGAAGGAAATTAAAAATCTTAGATGTGCTTTAGCTACGAGCGAATAACACTATATATATAAAAAATTATAAACTAGTAAACGACTATTTATCCCTAAACTAAACGTTAGTTTCTAAATTAAAAGGTAAATAAAAATGTAACTTAAACTAATGCTAAAAACAAAATTAAAATTAATTATTATACGGTAAAGGACTTAATTTATTAACTGGCCTTTGAACCGTGCTTTTAGCTGTTTTAATAGTGACACAGCGCACTATACCATCTTTGCCCGGATGAATCTTTTCTACTCTAGCCAGAGGCCATCTATATGAAGCGGTTTGATCATTTTTAACCAATACCAAGTCTCCTACCTTAATATTAGGAGGGGATGTGAACCATTTGGCTCTTTGTTGTAATGTGTTGAGATATTCACATTTCCACTTTTTCCAAAACTGCTGAGAGCAATGTTGTAAATATTGCCAACGTGACAATCTAGATGTGAACGTATCAGGCAAGTTATATTCAGGTATTGAGGTCAATTGTCTATTAATTAAAAAATGACCAGCCGTTAACGCTTCAACTTCACCCGGGTCATTTGACAAAGGACATAAAGGGCGCGAATTCATAATTGCTTCTATTTTACAAAAGATTGTGGAGAGTTCCTCGAACGTTAAGGAATTTTCTCCCACACATCTTACAATATGATATTTTGCAGACTTTATTCCCGCTTCCCAGAGACCGCCCATGGCTGGCGCACTGGGAGGATTAAATTTCCAAACTATTTGTCTTTCAGAGCAACCTCCAATTATGTCATTTTGAAAAGAATTAGATTTAAATGTCTTTTGTATTTCTGTTAAGTATTTGCTAGCAGCTATAAAGTTAGTGCCGCAATCAGAATAAATACAAGAACATATTCCGCGTCTAGCAACAAACCTATCTAAGGCGGCTAGAAAACAATCAGCTGACAGTGAAGTAACGACTTCCAAATGTACAGCTTTAGTTGAAAAACAAATAAATAGGCATAAATAAGCTTTATTAACCTTTGCGTTACGACGCAAACTTTCTTTTATAAAAAATGGACCGCCTAAATCGACACCAACATGGTCAAAAACCTTATTGGACAGCAGTCTAGCAGCTGGCAACGAGGCCATTTCAGGTTGAATTTGAGGAGGCTTAGCCTTAAAACAAATCATACATTTTGACAGAATGGAACGTATGACACTACGAGCGCACAGTATCCAATAATTCTGATTAAGCAAATGTTGTAACGTCCTAGGACCAACATGTAAATATTTTTTATGATAATATTCAATAAGTAAAAAAGTAAATCTACTCTTTTTTGGTAGAAGAAGGGGATGTTTTGTGTTGTATGGTAACTCAGCGTTTGCGAGACGACCCCCCACCCTGAGGAAACCATGGTCATCGATAAATGGAGCCAGTTTACGCAAAGAAGGAATATACGTTGTACCATTGCGTAACTGTTTAAGTTCCGTTGAAAAATAAGCCTTCTGAACCAAACCAATTAATAAATCAGTAGACTGTTTTAATTCACACGTATCTAACGTGACGCGTGTTGCTACGGAAACGTTCCGCTGGGTGCGATGAATAAATCGCAACAGCCATGCAAACACTCGTTGTAATTTAGAAAAGGAAGAGAATTTATTAAATATATTCTCACAATATTCAATTAATGATTCATTAGTTTGCGTTAGAAGATTAAAAGTATTATTATGTAATTTCAACTCTGGTATATGACTATCATTTTTAATTGTATATGTTGATACTGGCCATTTATCCATATTACCATACAACCACTCAGCTCCTTCTAACCATTGTCGACGGCACTGAAGCAGTTGTGCGGGAGACGCTCCACGCGAACTGATATCAGCGAGATTATTTTCACTATTAACGTGCCGCCAATTACTCGGAGGAATGATATCAATAATTTGAGCAACACGGTTGCTAACAAAAGTTTTAAGTTTATATGCGTCGGTTTGTAACCAAGACAATACAATAGTGGAATCAGTAAGAGCGGTAATTTGATTTAATTTAATTCTAGTTAAAGTTGTTTTAAGAAATTTTATTAGTTTACTAAGCAAGACCGCAGACATTAACTCGAGACGCGGAATTGTCACCGGTTTAACCGGTGCAACCTTGGATTTAGATATTAATAAACGAACCTTAACATCACCCCGATCATCGTGACTTATAATATATACACACGCCGCGAATCCTCGACTTGAGGCATCGCAAAATCCGACTAATTCGCAACTTTTAAATGTTGGTAAAAGTGCGTGCCGTTCGACGCGAAGTTCCGACAATCGTGGCAGTTCGGAGATGAAGCTGAGCCATCTCTCACACATCTCATTTGGCAGACGTTCGTCCCAGCCAACACCAAGCTTCCACAAGTCTTGCATAATACATTTAGCTACAAAGGTACAGGGGGCAATAAAACCCACGGGGTCATAAATCGATGCTAATAATTTCAAAACTGATCGTTTAGTTGTTAAGGAATCAGTTTTATTAACTGAAAAATGAAATTCATCGAATGAAGGTGCCCACTGTAGTCCTAATATTTTAATTGAAAAATTACTATTATTATTGCCACCAGTAAATGCTAACGAGCCTTCAAGATAATCGGCAGGAAAGCGTTCAAGTAGATCGGCACAATTACTCGACCACTTTTTTAATATAAAACCGCCGCATTTTAATAAATTTATTAATTCGTTTTGTAGATCATTGGCCTGAGAAAACGTTTCACAGGACCACAATACGTCATCCATATAAATACCTTCCTGAATAACACGTTTAGCTGAAGGGAAACGTTCGCCTTCATCCATAGCTAACTGAAGCAATGTTCTTATCGCTAAGTATGGTGAACAACTAAGGCCATAAGTTACTGTTTTTAATTCATACTCCTTAATCGGCTCTTCAATTGACTCACGAAATAATATATGTTGATAAATACGATCCTCAGGTTTTATTAATATTGCACGATACATTTTACAGATATCACTTGCAAAACAATATTTAAATAGCCTAAAATTAATTATTATTGAAGCTATATCACGATATAATTTAGGGCCGGTTAATAAAATATCATTAAGTGATAAATTAGAATTAGTTTTAGCGGATCCATCAAACACCACACGTACTGGTGTTGATGTACTACTAGGTTTATAAATACAATGATGAGGAATTAAATATTTACTGTTAATTTCGCTATTATATATTTCCATGTGATTAAGTGACTCGTATTCCTTCATAAAATCTATATACGCGCGATGTATATTAGGAGAGCGCGTGAGCCGGCGTTCTGTACTAAGCAGTCTGCGCTCAGCTATATTACGATGTTCGCCGAGCGGCGAGTGTCCGGGCCTCAGTAATAACGGTACGACGTATTGTCCGGTCACTTCGCGACTGTGTTCACGCACGTATATATCCTCGGCTAACTGGTCGTCCGGACTGAGAATAGTAGTACACGGTACTTCCTCTACTTCCCAGAACGATCGTAAAGTACTGTCTAAAGAGTCTTCTTCTAAGTTAATATGAAATAAATTTGAACATTTAATATTATTTATATTAGAATATAATTTACCGCTAACAACATAACCAAATGTTGTTTTAATTAAATTAGGTAACCTGGGGTCAATATTTAACGGCCTATCTAACAACAATTCTGACACGATATCATTACCGAGCAGAATATCGATATGAGATTTTTTATAAAACCAAGGATCGGCTAATTTAAACTGTTGATAACGATCAACAATGTTATCAGGAAGTGTAATGTTAGGCATCTCGGATGACACCTTATCCACCACTATCATGTCTACCACGAAAGTCGGAACGTCCGCCTGACGTGGTTGTATAGTGCACGGCACTATACCGAAAGTCTTTATAACCTTACCGCCTAGTCCACATACTGTAAAAGGACATTTTTTACGACGTAAGCCCAAACGTTGAGCTGTATCTAAGGTAATAAAGGAGCTTTGAGCTCCAGAATCTAGAACTGCACGGCAGTCTAAATACTGACCTGAACAATCAGTTACATGCACACGCGCAGTGCCCAATATAACGTTGTAATCAACGTAATCATTCACGGAATGCAATACGTGATCAACAACAGCAGTATCACTCACGGAGTGTACTACTAGGGCTTGCTGCGCACAAGACGGCACGGCCGTGCTAGCTGAGTGAGGGGTAGGCAGAGCGTCCCCAGCACTAATGCACTTATCCTGATGTAATAAATAATGATGTGGTAACGTACACACACCACAAGACATGTTACTTTTACAATTGAGAGTGTCATGATTATTTTTTAAACAATTAGTACATAGTTTTAAGGCATTGACACGGTCAATCCTAGCATAGACGGGCAATTTACGAAATTGCTCACATCTATAAATCATGTGATCATAATTACAATGATAACACAACTGTTTATTATTTTTATAATTATTGTTAACACGGTTAACTTGTAAGGCTGATTTAGGTGAGTTTCTATTATTATAAGTTGGATTATTTCTAGGATGAATATTATTTTTATATGAATTTATAGCTGGAGTGTAAATACTGGATGCTGGGAAAGCATGATTTGATATATTTGTTATGTGACTATTTAATTTAATATTTTTAACTTCCAGGTTATTATTTAATTTTGACGCAATTGATTTACACTTATACAATAAATCATCAAAACTATTTAATTCCGTCGATTGTTGCGACTTTAAATTTAATTCGAGTTCGATTCCAATAAGGGTCTTTATTATCGACTCAAACTCGATGCGCATACTATCCACCTCGGAGAACTGAATAAGAAAACGTTCCTTATCAGTTACATTGCTCAAAACAGTTTTAGATAAGTTGTGGATTTTTGTTAATTTACGAAAAATATACTCCTTTTTTAAAGTAAGTGATTTATATTGAATCTCCAACCTACTTAATTGCGATTCACCTTTTGAATGCGCCATTTTTAACCTAAGCACATCTAAGTTTTATAATTTTATTATGGACTGTATACTGCGAATATCCTCGCTCGATGGACCAAAAAATGTGGGATTCAGGAAGCATAAATGTTAGCTCCTTAACCACCTGAGTTTTGCGCTGGTTTCGCAGGTTTTAAAAATGTCGGGGCACACGTGCCTCCCTTAATTAGTGAAATAATCCACTCACCTTAGGTCTCTTTGCCTTCAGCCACCACATACACGTCATCCAGATATGCGTCGTCCCTTATGTGGTTGTTACTAATAATTTGTTAATTTGTACTATGTTTAAATTATAATTTTAAATTGCACGGACCGTTGCAGTCGTTACAATATGGCACTCTGATCTGCGGCGTTCGTGGCCTCGACAACTTTACGAGCGCCGAGCCACGCGATTGGTGGATAATCGCGATGCAGCGATGCGGTTAGCCGAAATTAAATCGACCACCGGTAAATGCATTACTCACCAATCAGGGCACACTTAAGTACCCAACAGAACCCTTAATACCAAATTATTTTAAATGTAAGTATCTTATCTTAGTTCTTGACTCTTCAAGACTCTTCGTTCGTCATAGATTTTTTTTTTTCTATTTCTTTCAAAAGCTCAAGCTTTGTCAATAAATCGTTTACAGTAGTGGCAATAAATTTATGTAACACTAAAAAGTAAAAAATACATAATGTCAAATAATATATCTTTGGTATATTTCATTTATTATTGTTATGTTGGTATCCTGTTTAAGTGATGTAGTGAAGTAGAGAAACAAACTCCCACTTGCCGTGACCAATGTATCAATCAATCAATCAAATTGTCACGGCTTTTTCGCACGGGGTTAGGCAGAGACAATGGAGCGCCACTTACCACGACCCTTACACAACTCCCATGCTTCCTTCACATCCACAATTCTCTTTATACAGGCTCTGTGGTTATGGTCACTAGGCAACCTAGCTTTCTTGAGGATGTCTCCGATTTGGACGAAAACACTCTCCTGGGCCTTAACCAATGTATCTTAGATATAATATGCACTTTGGTCGTCCTGTTTTTTAAAATAGTAATGATATTAAAAAACAGGATAAAAATAATAAAATAATAATAAATAATAAAAATACTTAATAATAAAAAAATGGTAATAATAAAAAATTGATTATAAAACTAGAATATTAAAAAATAGGCAAGACTAAGATACCGGCAGAAAAAAGAGCGCTGAATTATGATCTACGCATTGGAAGAATTGGCAAATTAGAAGAGCTCTGGACGGCTGCAGTGCTGGAAGCAAGTCCGCCTACATATACAGTCGTGCACCAATTTAATGATATATTTGCATTTCGTTTTGTTTAACAAATAAAATAAAACAAGTAGGTAATAAAACAAGTTACTGCGCACAGGGCCGTCTTAAGCATATTTGGCGCCCGGGTGCGAAAGTCAGCCTACGCCCCCCAGTTTTGTCAACAACGAAAAAACGCTATATAATTTTTTTATTTATTTATTTATACCTCTGAAATTAAATTATACGTAGGGTATACTGATAGTTTTTCGTATGCGCCCCCTAGGACTTTGCGCCCAGGTGCACCGCACCCCTAGAACCCCCGGGTAAAGACGGCCCTGACTGCGCGGCGGCTTCAATTCCAGTGCAGGTATCTCTATACATAGATAAAATCAATAATTATGTATTAACATGATTAATGAACATTAGAAATGAGTTTTTGTTTGTTAAAAGTTTTCCTATATTCTGTTTGCTTGCGTTGAAAGGTCCTTTGTTCAATTATTTACCTAATAAATTATACATGTCGTTCGGTTGCCCGATATTAAAACACAGTATAATAAATAACCAAAAATAAACATAAAAGCAAGCTGCATGCAATTTGTTTAATTCAATAATCGGTGTTCGCTTTTCTTTAATTACTTTTATCCTATTTCTTTTTGTTTTGTCTGTGTTTATAGGGTGAACTTTGACTTTGAGTGGCTATATTAGCTCAAAATATTGTCAAATTTCTGTTGTATTTTAATTTGAACTTAACGTTTGAACTCAATTAACTCTTTATAGGGTGGCAATATCGGAACCCTTATAGATTCGTCATGTCTGTCTGTCTGTTTGTCAGTCCGTTCGTATGTTACAGCCACTTCTCTCTATAAACTTTGGGGGTTTCCATACTTAGAACTGAAACTCAAAAAAAACTTGGTTTGAACGAGATCTAGTAAGTAGTTTTTTTTAATACGTCATAAATCGTAAAGCGCAATTTACCTTTCATGATTGACACAAATATAAAAACCGATCAAAGTTACAACGAACTACAAGAACTTTTATATTATGTTACTTGCTGCTACCGAACCCTTCATGGGCGAGTCCGACTCGCACTTGGCTGCTATTTTATTATTATGACTTTATACGGTTGCCTCAGTAGCCGTCACTATGCCGACAAAAAATATAATGAGTTTTGAATTTGAGCAGCTGCACTATTATGACTAGTGGGGAATTATAGTGCACAGTGAATAGTATAAAATAATCTTTATGAATATGTTTAAGAATAATATCAAATATGTATAATAGTTAATAATAGAATTCTTTACACACAAATAACTACAAAAGTGTACAAGAGGCGAACTTAATGCCTTAAGGCATTTTTTACCAGTTAACCTTTGGGAGATGTATCCGGTGGTTTCTTCAGTGCAGGAAGTAAAAGAAAATATAATTAGTTTAAAATATGAAAAGTTTTTTATTTTATTTTATTTATTTAGGCAACAAACAGTAATCAACAAACAAGTAATTTAAAAATAAATTTTACAACAATACCAGATGGTGCCGAAAAGTTATACATTTTGTGGTAGATATAAAACTAGTCATACAGTGTAAACAAAATAAAAATTATAAAAGGAAAATAGGATACTGTATATATACATACATAAATAATATAAATACATATAAAGCCAAATATGTATTATATTATTCCGCATAAGGGTAAAGTAGTGAACGGTGCTATCCATAGTATAATGAACAGCCAAATAATGTTCCAAAAGTCACGGAACATTATTTGTTCATAGCGGTGCGGTGCATTAATGAATGGAAGTGAATGTTGGGTGCAGCAGAAGAAGCATGAGAGTAGAATTAACGCTGTAGAAATGCGGTCCTTAAGGAGTGTATGTGGAGTGACGATAGCGGATAGAATAAGAAACAACACAGTGCGCGATACATGTGGTTTAAAAGATGGATGTAAAGGATGTAAAGACAAGGATTGACAAAGGAATGCTTCAATCCTTTGGACACATGAAAAGGATAAGTGAAAGTAGATTGACAAAAACAATTTATAAATCTCATGTAATACGTTAAACAAGGCAGGCCAAGGATTGTCGACCAAATCGGAGACAACCTCAAGAAAGCTAGGTTGCCTAGTGCCCATAACCATAGAGCTTGTATGAAGACAATTGTGAATGTAAAGAAATCGAGGGAGTTGTGTTAGGATCGTGGCAAGTGGCGCTCCATTGTCTCTGACTATCCTTGTGGGAAAAAGGAGTGACTATTTGAATTGAATTGAATTGTGATTCTTTAGCTTGTGATATTGTAGTATTAGTTTAAAGAGATTCTGTGAAGGACTTTGATGACTAAAGGCAATTTGTTCCAATTTATTATATATATAGTCTTTTTATATTTATTTTAGCATGCCATTTAAAGTCAGTTAACCTTTTTTATTATGACGCGGCATTTGACCTTTACTTGCCTGATGGCAAGCAAACAACCTCATAAGGACGACTCAATTTACGATCGACCGTCGATTAGGTCGACAGAATGCGAATGCTTCACCCGCCCTCTGCGAGAATGAGGAAGTAAAAAGATGAAGCAAGTACAAGATTAAACATTTCTTCAGAATATTATCCGAGACGTAATTGTCTCTGACTATCCCTAAGAGAAAAAAGACATGACAATTTGATTGATTGATTAAGTTATTTTTACTATGACATTTCTCCTATAGTCTTCACCCATTAAACGCATGTATTATTTGTGTGAATGAAATTGATAAGTACCTGAAACAATGAAAATGTTAGTTATTATTGTGAAATTAAAACTATTAAACAACTTGTCACGCTTTAATTTCCATAAGGATAGGCAGAGACTACTAAGCACCACTTATTATAGTTATCTTATACATATAGTTATATGGATAAGTGATTAGGGACTATAGATATAGACTATGGTGATAATTAAATAACTTATGAACTTTTAACCAGTGCGTGATATAGGCATATCAGCAATGAGATGCTCGACTATAAATTATTATTAATAATATTTTTATTGTGATTAAGCATATGACAGCACCCTGGCCGATTTTAAGCTATAGTGTGGTCTAGGAATGGAAATCACTGCTGCTAAACTCAAATAGCTCTAAGTAGCAGTAACATGTCCCGAAACGCGACTAGGTCACACCACGGTCTGTAAACTTGTAGGTGGTGGTACTACCCCGGATCGGCAGACTGGGTACCACTCTTTAATACCCAGACGCGGATCAAATATCGTCTTCTTTTTTTACGATTAACAAATATTTATAATATTAATTATTAGATTAAATATTACAAATTTAATCTATGAATTCTCTCGATTTCCTTCACATCCAAAATTCACTCCATACATTCTCTATGGTTATGGGCACTGCGGCCCCAGGCTTTTTTATAAATGTTTCCAAACATATGAAAAAACCCCTTCTCCTTTTTTTGGATAAAACTTAATTTCTGAACTCGACTTGCCTGTTGGTAAGCAAGAGTAGGTCCAAGAGTGCCAACGACTGCAAAAACTAAATCAGTTCACTGTGGCCCCAGTTGCCGTCACTATGCGACTCTCACTATCCAAAGATGCTTTTTTACGTTTGCTTAAAGTTGAAGGGTTCAAGGGTAATATGAGGGGATAAAGAGGATGAGGGGGAACACAAAGGCTGGTAAAGCATTCTGCTTGACGATTGTTCTACAAAGAAACGACGCGCTGAGCTTTTTGGTTCGTATTATAGTGACATCAGATCTTCGGTCATTTATTTACGAAAGTGTTTTGGCTAGTTCTCTAAGCAAAGAAAAATAGAATCTATTGATTAAGTACTTGATTTCTTACACGTTTCCATTTGACGACAGGCGTGGACGAACGGTTTAGCGATTGGTTTGTTGCGCGTAAAGTCCCAGGTTCGATCCCCGGTCGGAGCGAATATTTATTTGGTAGCTTTTATTTGTAATGTTTAATAATATTAAATATTGCAAATATTTGTTAATAAAAAAAAGAGATGGATATTTGCTTCGGGTCTGGTTATCAAAGAGTGGTAGGCATTTTATGGTACCCAATCTGCCGATTGTAAGTGGTAGTACCACCACTTACAAGTATACAGACCGTGAAGTGATTTGGTCATGTTTCGGGATTAGCTTGTAAGTTGCCGGTTTCGTCTAGGCCGGCATAGTGGATGTGATTGCTACTCAAAGTTGTTGAATTGTATTAGCAGTGTCATTCATTCATGGACCACACTTCGGCTTAACATCAAGCGGGGTGCTGTCATATGTCGATTCACAATTAAAAAATTAAATAGTTTGACATAATTTATGGTTTTATTGTACTACGTGCGCACTATACATGCCTGTCGCAAAGTCAGTTTGAGTCTCGTTAATTACCTCACGTAAGACGACGACAGACAGACGAATGCAGGATTATATTCGTCTATAAGAAAATACTGACGACAGGCATGGCAAATTGATAAGCATACCAGTTTGTTACGCGTAAAGTTCTGAGTTCGATTCCCAGTCAGAGCAAATATTTGTTTCATAGCTAATTAAATTTTGTTTGGTTCATAATCTGCTCATAAAAAAAAGAGACAGATATTTTCTTCGGGCTGGTTGTATTGAGTGGTAAGCAGTGGTGCCCAGTCTGCCAATCCGGGGTAGTTCCACCACTTACAAGTATACAGACCGTGAAGTGATTTGGTCACGTTTCGGGATTAGCTCGTAAGTTGCCTGTTCCAACTAGGCCGGCATAGTCGAGGTAATTGCTACTTACAGTTATTTAATTGTACGTAGCAGTCATCTCCATTCATGGAGCGCACTCCAGCTTAATATCAGGTAGAATACTGACACATGTCAAACCACAATAAAAAAAAACCTATACAGATATAACAATTATTTATAAAGCTAGGTTGCCTAGTGCCCATAACCTTAGAGCTTGTATGAGGAAAATTGTGGATGTGAAGGAAGCGAGGGAGTTGTGTAAGAATCGTGGCAAGATGCGCTCCATTGTCTCTGCCTATTCCTGTGGGAAAATGCGTGACAATTTGATTGATTGATATAATACTATGTAATTTTGCATAATATTTGAATTGCAATCTAGTGCAAATGCAAGTGGCACTCTATTGTCTCTTCCTATTCCTGTAGGAAAAAGGTAGAGACAATTTGATTGATTGATTGATTGATTGATTCAAAGTTAACAATGTATTTTCAAGCAGGATCAAATATTGCAATTTGTTTTGCACAATATTAAAATTAATAAATAAATATTAATAAATAAGAATGGAATATATTCCGACAAAAATATTATGTGAGTCAATGGAAACAGTGTATCAAAGAATAAATAACATAGAGTGGAAAGAAAGAGAAAAAGAACTGGCCCTTATTCAAATTGTCTAAGTAATTGATGTAGCTCCCTCCGATACGTTAAGTCAGTGAAAAGAGTACTGTCGATTTTTCAAGGAAACTTTTTCAATTTATGTCACTTTGGATAAGTTTTAATTGGATTTAAGGGTGCGAGTGTCTGCCTTGGGGGCGGAGAAAGAAGATGGACAATTGTGTCTATCAAAAATACACGGGTCAATTTCAGATTGCCTAGTTGCCTAGCCTAGTTGCTAGGTTGGCTAGCCATAACCATAAAGCTTGCATGAAGAGAATTGTGAATGTGATGGGAGCGAGGGAGTTGTGTCAGGATCGTGGCAAGTGGCGCTCCATTGTCTCTGCCTATCCCTGTGGGAAAAGGGCGTGACAATTTATTTATTTATTTATTCGAAGAGAAAGGACAGAGACAGGCAACATAAGAACAAAAATAAAGCAATAGAGTGAAAGTAATTAAAATTATACCCGCCACCCGGATATTTCTCACTGTGAACAAAAGTGCACCCTTTGTGCGATACAAAATTTTGTAAAATATCACCTTGGCCAGGTATATAAGAAACAGTTGCAGTATATGTGTTTGAATGCATTAAAACCGCTAGGTGAACTCCGAAGCAAACCACCTTTACTTTGATTCATTGATTGATTGATTTTTAAATTGCATAACTTTTGTTTTGTTGTGACTCCTTATATGACAGCACCTGGAGTGCGGTCTATGAATGAAGGTGACTGCTACTACAGTCAATGAACTGTAAGTAGCAGTCACATCCACAAGGTGGCCAAGTAAAATGCCTTTGCCTGTTAATTTATTAGATTCTTAATCTAATCTAAATATAGTGTTAATCTAATCTAAATAATATGTTAGTTATTGAATTAAACAAATTTTATGCGGCATACTATCGCGTTTATTTTGGTTAAGATTTTACATATTTTTATTATTCCGACGTTTTGAGAGCTTTGCAGCCATCGTGGTCGCGAAGAGACTGAGGTGTTGATCGCCCTATTGGTTGATGCTGTCAATGTTTCCAAAACTACCCCACTTGATGATTTGATTTTGGTTTTTTGTTTTTTCTGTTTACGGTTTATTTCAAATTTTTGCAAAAATAATTGACGGTGTCATCTGGTTTGGCAGTTTGCTGGACTTGGGACTTGAGTTTATGTATAATGGGGTCCCAGGTGTTAGATAATCGCCAACCACCTTCTCTATTGAAATTAGGATGTTTTTTTAATCTCAATAGCCTCGCGTACCATACCACGATAGTTGCGAGGATCTTCGGTTTGTCGAAACGGATGTAGTGGTTGGCGCTAGAATCGTTGTTTTATTATACTACTTATCATTACTTATTGATCGCTCCACGTATATTATATCAAAGATACATTGGTACCGGCAAGTGGTTTTGAACCCGTGCTTTCTGTTTTCGTAACCATTGCACTACCACGACACCATGGTCGCCTTCATTATCGAACTACAGGATGTTAATCATAAATTTAATGTTAATATTATGTATTATAATACTATGTTACCTGTCACATGAACATGATGTATAAATTAGCATACTCAATTGATTCGGCTTTGTTAGCTTATTACTATGAACACGCTGTATATATGTTATAGATACGTTTTGTGGTTTAAATTAAATCAATCAAATTGTCACGCCTTTTCCCACAGGGATAGGCAGACAATGGAGCGCCACTTGCCACGATCCTGGCATAACTTCCTCGCTTCCCTCGTATTTACAATTATTTTTATACAAGCCATACTATTTTGGGCACTAGCCTAAATCTTGGAATGTTCTTAATTTTTTGCTCTGTTTAGTTTGTCTCTGCCTATCCCTCTGGGGAATAGGCGTGACAATTTGATAGATTGATTGATAGTTTGGACCATGTTGTATTTACCGAATCACACTAATAAATAGATTGAATATATAAGAATATATAATATAAAAGATTACATATCAATAGTTGGATCTTAGAAAGGAAAGAACTTAAGCTCTCCAAATAAAAGTTGGCTTAAAAGCACCAAAAAAAGGTTAGGGATAATCTTACACTTTGACTTTAGCTAACTTGTAAAACTATCCAATAGTCTGATATGTGTCCCCTCGAAGCCTTCCAAAGAAACATAACTTTATCTTAGTATCGAGGTTACTAGTTTGTTAGATGCTATCCGCTTTTAGGCTGCGAACACGATATCGGCGATGGTCGAGCGGAGCGGCAGCGAAGCGGGGCGGCGACATAAACAATTAAAATTGGTGACTCTTTAGAGCGGAGGCGGTGCACGGGCGATGGCAAATCAGTGGCCAGGCCGGAGCGGCGAGAACAAACTCACGCTATTTTTATAGCGTGACGCTATAACTGACTGAACGCTATGTTCACGTGGCTGATCGCTATTTTTACGCGACTGAACGCTATTTTCACGCGGCTGATTGCTATTTTTACGCGACTGAACGCTATGTTCACGCGGCTGATTGCTATTTTTACGCGACTGAACGCTACAATTACGCGACTGATCGCTATTTTTACGCAACTGAACACTATGTTCACGCGGCTGATTGCTATTTTTACGCGACTAAACGTTATGTTTTCGTGACCACCCAAAGAGGCGATGCGATGCTCACTGCTCCCCAGCTACCGTAGCACTACTTTTCACGATGCCTACACAGCCATTTTGTGGAACCCTGCATTTTTAAAAAAGACCCTGATGCAGTGTCATATATAAAAAAGGAATTTACCAGAAATCAATAATAAGTTAACCTGTTCATATTTATTTTTTATTGTGACGCAATATCCGATCTCGTCTTGCCAACTGACAAAACTGTTCAATTCTACGGCTGACTTATGCCGGCCTTTAATATAATAGTATTAGGCTTGAATAACATTTATAGAAATAAGCCACCTGATGTTAGGCTGGAGTGTGGTCCATGAATGGATGTCACTGCTACTACAATTCAATAACTGTAAGTAGCAGTCACATCCACTATGCCGGCCTAGTTTGACAGGCAACTTACAAGCCGATTTCGAAACGCAAATCACTTCACGGTCTGTATACTTGTAAGTAAGTGGTACAACCCCGGATCGGCAGACTGGGTACCACTGCCTACGACTATATTTATTTGTTGAAACCTAATTTCAATTTGTAAAAGGGCCCGGCATATATTTTTATTGATTGTTATTTATTAATGGCCGCCGGTCACGCGATGCGTTGCTCAAATTATAAGGATAGGCTGCGTCGATGTAGCAATTTGTTTCTTTTATCTATTAAATCTAACTATCAACACTACTCATAATTATGAATTAGGATATAGTCAAGTTTTTTACACCTTTATGCTGAGCTACGATACGTGCTAGTATCATATTTAAACAGGATGACCAAAGGCGATCGTGGTGTAGTGGCAGTGCAATGGTCACGCAAACCGAGAGCTCGGGTTCAAAGACCACTATCCGGTACCAATGTATCTTCGATATATGTACTTTGGTCGTCCTGTTTCTATGAATAATTATAAATTAGGATATAGTTAAGTTTTTTACTCCTTTATACTAAGCTAATAAACGTGCTAGTATCATAGAAATAGGTTAACCAAAGTACAAAGATACAATGGTACCGGCTTTGGTTCCTTCCTTCACATCCACAATTCTTTTCATACAAGCTCTAAGGTTATGGGCACTAGGCAACCTAGCTTTCTTGAGGATGTCTCCGATTTGTTCGGAAAATACCCTCCTGGGCCTCCCTTGATTAACGCATCCATCCACATCAGATGTATAATTTTTTGTCATGCTTTCGTCAATCTACTTTTACTCATCCTAAATCTATACATCTATACTATTTTACTATTACGTTTTTATTTTTATTTATGGAGATACTAGAAGTAACATAGGTTACTTTTAATTTTAAAAAATATATATTTTACTATAGTTTCCAATTGACTATAGTTTTAGCTGTTTGGAATATATATTTATTTTTATTTCCGTCTGTCATTTTTATATAAGTTATCAGTTATAAATACAAAAAAAATTGATTTGAGAACCTCCTACGTTTTTATGACTGTGTTATAAACCTAATTTTACGCGGGTGAAACCGCGGGCACAGCTAGTACTAAATAAAAAATACTGTATAAAAATTCGCATTAACAATTCAACAAAAGTAGAGAAGTAATAAATTTGAAAAGTTTCAAAAGTACACATAAACAGTTTAACATTGGAGCAAGTTTTATTGACAATTATTTTGTGGTTTTCCAGAGAGCTTTCTACACCATACGGGTTGAGTAATATTTCTTAACAATGAAGCAGTTTGTTCACCAAATTTTCAAGTAACCACACTTTACTGTTTTAGAAAGGGATAAATTTATGAATTTTATTTGCCTAAAATTAGCATTCCACAATCCCTGCATTTCGGTTGTGTACACGGATTATTTTAACAGAACTGTTTTTATATGTCATATGTCATGTTCATATGTCACTGTTTTCATATTACATATGTCTTTAGAGTATTTGACGTCAGGCGTGGACGAACGGTTTAGCGATTGATTTGTTGTGCGTAAAGTCTCGGTCGGAGCAAATATTTGTTTCATAGCTTTTATTTGTAATATTTAATAATATTAAAAATTGCAATTTCGACATGGATAGATTATAAACTATTATTTAAAAATTAATGCGTTATATTGTAAGTAGTATGGACAATATATCCATACCACAATAGATAGATTATAAATTAACTATATTTACGGTGACATATTCGTCCAATGTCTTTCCATGTATAATATATTGTGCATTAAAGAATTTTAACTGTCTATCTATGTGTGATTGATGGCTGATACGACAGAGTTTAAGAAAAAAATAGCAGTAAATGCAAATACCCATAGTAATTACAAAATACCCAAAATCGATACTTGAAAAAGTGACCAAAAAACATTGATTTTATTATCAAACACGGGACAAAGCTCGATATGAGGCCAGAATACTTTGTCTTTTTTCAACTTCATGTCGATGGACAAGGAGAGGGCTATCGAGGTATAATTTCAACCTCTACCATGAGAACAATGAAGTTAAATGGCTGCCATAGTGACAGTGGCTAAGGCAACTGTTTGTTAAAACGTTTATTTCAGTCGTAGACACTCTTAGACTTCCCGTTGCTTACTATCAGTCGATACAAAAGTCCAACCGCAGTAAAAAAAAAAAAATTTCAGTGATAGGAGAAAATGAAGTATTACTTATGACGATCCTGATACAATTTTCCCAGAAGGCGGAGTTTTTTATATATTCATGAAACACACGGTCGTCGTCACTATGCCGGCCAAAGATGCTTGGAGTTAGAGGAAATATAAACTGTATAATTCTTATGGCTTCAGTAGCTTTCATAATACCGCCCGCATTAAACGTTTCATTTGACGACTTAATGCGTCTCTAGTCAAATCTATCGATCGAAATCATATCGATTCGGTCAACAGATTTCCGCTTTGTGCGGCTATCGCAGTAGTAAAAAGGCAAGATAAAAAAGACTGCTTTTTTTATTGCGATTCGACATTTGACATGAACTTGCCTGATTTGGCTAAAGGAAGGGTTAAGTGCGCTTTTGTAAAAGGTTTAAGATTTATTCCCATAAGGTTGCCACAGTCGCCGTCACTATGCGGCGAAAGACTACAGGAGAACACAAAACGATGCGCTGACTTTAGTTCGACTGCCGATTCGGTTAACAGAATGCAGATACTGCCCCTGACCTGCGCGGATATCATGAGCATAAAGAGACAAGGTAGGAACAAAGTTAAAGTGCTCCTATGAACATGGTAGGAGCTACTCTACTCATGGTAGAAGCCCAATACAGGCACAGTATTTGCATTTATGAATTTTATTTGCCTAAAATTAGCATTCCACAATCCCTGCATTTCGGTTGTGTACACTTTTTTTCTTAACAAAACTGTTTTCCAAACCTAATTATATATGTCTTTAGAGTATCGTTTTTTTATTATTGTGACTCGACATATAACAGCACCCCGCCTGATTTTAATCTAGAGTGTGGTCCATGTATGAAGGCGACCGCTACTACAATTTAATAATGCCAGCTTAGTTGGAGCCGGCGATTTACGAAGACAAGCTGATCCCGAAATGCAAATAAGCTACTCCAGTCTGTGGCGCTCCAATTTTTCTACCTATCCCTCCAGGAATTGATGCGTGACAATTACATTAAAAGATATATTGTGTCAATGGATCCAGCAACTTGTCACTACATTTTCCCCTCACAGAAAATATTATTTGCTTTTCTATTTTCCGCTTCTCCGATCATGATATGGCGGTGAAAGCTTTCAAAACAACGAATGAAAATAATGGAGAATAAGTGCGACAGACTGAAATAAACACTTTAACGAATAAAACATGCCTTTTAGAGAACAAAAATGTGTAAAATAATAATACTTGTATGAAAAGAATTGTGAATGTAAGGGAAGCGAGGGAATTGTGTCAGGATAGTGGCATGTGGCGCTCCATTGTCTCTGCCTATTCCTGTGGAAAAAAGGCGTGACAATTTGATTGATTGATTGACTTGTACAATATAGAGATTAACATCGGTTTCCGAACTGACTTGAGAGATTTTTTAAATTGTTTTTCGATATATGACAGCTGGTGTTAAGCTGGATTGCGGCTAATATAACAGATAAATAGCTACAACAAGCAGACGCATTCACTATTCTGATCTAGTTGGAACCGGCAACTTTAAAGCTAATCATAAAACGTGACCAAGTCACTTCACGGTCTGTATACTTAACTGTGGTGGTACTGTCCCCGGATTGTCAGAGTAGACAAATAAGCACAAATATTCGTATAATTCGTATAAATATTAAAAACAAATATTCGTATAATCCAATCAAAATATTAAATTTTATAAATAAATTTTATAATCGTAGAGTTTATATGAACACTGTTCTAGGAAGTTATTTAAAATGAGTTGGAATGATATTATTTGTAAGCCTTTATCTTGCTTCTTGGATTGCCGTGCTAGGGGGCTGAGTTGTGAAAATAGGGGAAGCGAGGACGTTGTGTCAAGATCGTGGCAAGTGGCGCTTTGATTGATTTGGTTGATTGATAAATAAAAGTTATGAACAACTTACAAAAAATCCAACTAATATATTTTTGTTTAATTCCCATTTAAATCTTCGTCCACATATCCACCCTACACTTAAACAACGCGTGTTAATTAACGACTGTTCTAACATATAAGTTTTCATCTCAATATGTGTGTGTGTTGCTCGAGTAATTAGTGAATTCCATTTAAACAGAGATTTTATAGGTTATATTAAAACACCATAATTGTTGAATACGAGCGTGTTGTGCTGTTTATGAGTTAAACTTTTAAACAATCTATAAGTACTAATATAACAAATGAGATTGTAGCTCTGTCTGTAAAGTAAAACCTACACCACCAAACATTTTGCATTCTGGGAAAGGACATAGTAGACTATATGAAATTTATATATCAAGTAAAAATATATTATAACTAATCTACGATTTATATAATATCAATTAATCAAATTGTCACGCCTTTTTTTACACAGAGATAGGCAGAGACAATAGATCGCCACTTGCCACGACCCTGACACAACTTCCTCACTTCCCTGACTTTCACAATTCTCTTCAACCAAACCCAATGATGGACCACTGATGGAGCACTGAGGACCTTGCTTTCTTAAATACATCATTATGGTACCGATTTGCAGCTAAGCTATTAACTAACCGAATGGTCGCTATATTAACTATAGTTTTCTATTAAACAATTTTCAATGCCCCGTTTGCGTGTCAAAGTCACATTTTCCAACAACAAAGACCATAGGATAAGGCTTAGTTATCGGGGATGGTGTTATGCTATAGGATATTATATCCCTTATTTATCTGTCTGCTTTTTCCAAAGGTTCTTCATCAGCCAGACGACGTCCACAGTTGAACATAGGCCTCTTTCTTAAAAAGCAATTCTGACAGATAAGATGGCAGTCCACTATGTAGTGACATGTCCCAAAGGTTAATTGGCAGACAATGTTTAGGAGCATTAAGTTTGCTTTTGTACTTAGATCATTAGGTTTTATTAAAATATTTTTAGTTAGGAATAGTCGTTTTATCAATCGATAAAATTGACAAGCCTTTTTCCACCACGATTCCTACACATCTTCCTTGCTTCCTTCACATGCACAATTCTCTTCACACAGGCTCTGTAGTTATGGGCACCAGGCAATCCGGCTTTCCTGAGGATGTCTCCGATTTGTCGTTTTAATTATTAGTAACGTAGTAAATAGTTACATAGTAATGTGATTACATTACAAGCCTAAAGATGGCGCTGTACTCTACTATATGTATTTATTATTTAAATAAATTCCTTTTTTTGTGGCTCGATAACAATAAAATGGAGGTGACTGTTATCACAGTTAAATATTGCATCCAATATGCCGTTCTAGTTGGAACCGGCAACTTACAAGCTGAATCCGAGATACGACTAAGCCATTGCCTACCACTCTCTACTATACTCGTATTTTATTTATCCTATCATTATTATTTTTGGTTATTTGATTGTCCCTTGTTGGGCAAAAGGCTTTCGGAAGGGGAAGCTCATTTTTTCCTCATGTCTATCTCATCTCGCCTTCTACCAAAGCGATGTATTTTGCAATCCACTACTCAGTAGTGGACTTTTCCTATAAAGTCACCTCCACCTCTATTCATGGACCGCACTCCAGCCTAACATCAGTAGAGATGATGTCGAGCCCAAAAAATGCATCAGACTTGCGGCAGATATGATCAGCCCAGTCACGGGACAATCTCCAAAACGACAAGTGGAAGATTATATGTAAAAGCACCTTTGGCCGGCAGGGCGCTGAGGTAACAGTAAAAGAAATCATTTTTTTTCGTTCACCGGCGCTCTTGCACTTCCGCGTCAGAAAAGACGAATACAGAAGTCAACTTTCACTTGCGAAAAAACTTAGGAAAAATCTAGGTAAAAAAATATCAACTAACAGTTTTTACTGTATTTTCTCTTGGTTCTATATTGAATGATACTATTCGTGCGTGCTGTGTTTTATGTAATACACGGCTAGAAATATCTAATTTTTGTGAATAAATTACATTTTAAAATTTTCCCTATAGTTTTAAACTTTCAACATAGTTTTTGAAGTATAATTTTATACGATACATTTATTAAAATTGTTTTAAACTTAGTTAAAAGTACGTAAATGTGGTCTACATTTTTTTTATTGTGATTCGCCATATGACAAAATTAATTATATGGCCTTTGGCCTCCGCTGTTCTGCTAACGTGTTTAGATGCAGTTGGGGTTGGAAGCTCCTGTTTGCGGCTGGCCGTTTTGCTTTCTTGTACAGATGCGGTATTAGGTGTTGTTTTTCGGTGGAGAAAAGGGTTTTGTTCTGGAACTCCCCGACTCCCATTCACCAATGCTACGCCTTACATTTGAGATGTAGGTGTTATTTAGGTTCGAAGGTCCTGCCTTCTCCGTCTTATAAGTGGTGTTCTTGGGGTCAGGGTTTGTAGTGTCCATTGTTTTGGTGGGGGTGCGCATCATTTTTATTTTATGTTGTGTGGTCCATGAATTAATGTCACTGCTACTACAATTCAATAACTGTAAGTAGCAATCACATCCACTATGCCGGCCTAGTTGGAACCGGCAACTTACAAGCTGATCTCGAATCGCGATCAAATCACTTCATGGTCTTTATACGTGTAAGTGGTGGTACTACCCCGGATCGGCAGACGGGTACCACTGCTTACCACTCTTTGATAACCAGTCGAGTCATTATAAAAAAAAACTGACCTCGACTTGCCTGATGGTAAGCAAGGAGAGGTCCAAGAGTGACAACGACTGAAAAATGACTATCTATTGAACGTTTTAGTCGCTATCACTATGCCAAAAAAGCCTTACCATCTTACCATCTCAGCCTTATCTTTAATTAATTTAGTGCCTTCTCAAGTACTTTGTCGGTCCTTCATAGTTAGTTAATACTTCGTCTAAATTAAATCATTTCCTAACTGTTGACTAAGTTTGAACTGTTATTTGTAGTAGATAGTATCCAATCGAATTATAGACATTATGAAAATGAAAATTGACAACGAGCTGGCGTATTGGTTACAACATCTGTTTTTTACGCGTAAATTCCCGAGTTCATTTCCTAGTCGGAGCAATGATTTGTTTTGTAGCTTTTATTTGTTATAATTAAAAATTGTAAATTTAATAAAAATCATGTTTGCATGAATTAAACAAATTTTATGCGGCTTACTATCGCGTTTATTTTGGTTTTGATTTAACAATTTTATTTTTTATTATTCATTTTTTTAATATTCCGACGTAGTCTCTTCGTGACTACGATGGCTACAAAGCTTTCGAAACGTCGGAATAATAAAATACTATACTGTGTTTTTTCTTACTTGGCACAAGTAGTAAACAAACATGAATATCACCATTTATCTAAGGAAACTGTTTACTACTGTTTTATTCTATAGATGTATGTAACAAATGCACAAAAGTAATTAAAATCACACACATAAATTTATTTTATCGAAAGACATTTATATGGACACTGTAAATTCACAAATGATAAATGTGCCTGAATAATAGTAATAAAAAATAAGAATAATATACAATAAATGAAATAATAATAACATTTTCACAGTAATTCATATATATTTTTATATATTCGTATTAATTCGAGTCAGTAGTAATAATATTTTTATCGTTAATCAGTCATTGTGTCGAAAGTTTGTTTACTACTTTTGACAAATGAGGAAAAATGTACAATAAATATGCGTAAGACTAATTACAAATCAATGTCTTTTTAGATCAGCAAATACGGCCATCAGTATTTATTTATTTAATTTTATTAAGGTAACATACAATTATTTAATGCATAAAATATAACATAAAAGTAGAACACAAATCATCAATCTTTCCAAATAATTATAGTACCTTCAAAGAGATAGCTATTTAAAACAAAAAAAAATTAAAAACTAATTTATGATCGCGTTCAGGTTATTACAAATTTTTGTGTTTGAAATAATGGTATGTGGCCATATTTTCCGCCTGGCCATATTCGACCCAGGTACCTTATATGGTAAAAAAAATCTTAAAAAATTACACTAACAAAAACAATTTTCAATTACTTACGGAAGTAAGAACAAATGTTATTATTGATCAACAGACCCAGAATCTTCTCAAACTTCAATCTAAATTGTCAAAAAAATGTTATCTAGACTACTAGTTATGAACCGAGGGAGGTTTAAGCAACCATTGGGCTACCATTACACTGCGGGTTTAGGTTTAAAGTTATTACTCTTTCTACAATGAAATTCAAAGCTAATTTTTCTACATAAACTAAAGGCGACCGTGGTGTAGTGGCAGTGCAATGGTTACGCAAACCGTGAGCACGAGTTCAATACCGGTACCAATGTATCTTTAATATATGTACTTTGGTTGTCCTGTTTCTATGACACAAGCACTTTAAAAAAAGTAAAAAAAATATGCCTGAATAAAATATAAAAAAATAATAATTCATAACAGATCTAAGTACTAACTATCATTCCTACATCAATAGACCGGTATTACAATTAGCACTTAATTGTACGTTTAAGATAAACCAGGATTTTATTACCGGCCACTTTATCTAAACATGCAAAGCGGCAAAATAGAAATTCGATTATTATTAAATAAAGCTTGAATTATTTAGGCGAGGGAACCATAGTCTAGACGTAGTAAAATCCATCAAATTGTCACGCCTTTTTCCCACATGAATAGGCAGAGACAATGAAGCGCCACTTGCCACGATCCTGACACAACACCCTCGCTTCCTTCACATTCACAATTTCATGGTAGTAAAATGCACTTGCCAGTATTATTATATATTTTATATATGAACTTTAGTCACTCGGTTTTTATGATACAAGCACTTTTGATAGCTTAGAATAAAAATATAACTATAAGTATTAAATTATATATTATAATATGTATTATCCAGCCGCAAAAGACCATAAATTCCAATGTTGATATTATTACTTAATGTAAAAACATGGCGACCAAAGTATAACATAAATACATTAGAGCCGGCAAGAGGTTTTGATCCGGGGCCTTACAGATTGCGGCACCATTTATTTATTTGCACTACCACTACATCAATTAAGTGAAAGTACTTTACTAGGCCGGCATAGTGGATGTGACTGCTACTTACAGTTATTGAATTGTAGTAACAGTGACATCCATTCATGGATCACACTCAAGCTTAACATCAAGCAGGGTGCTGTCATATGTCGAATCACAATAAAAAAGGTAATCTAAGGATACTTATTCTTGAATACTTTATTATTACAAAACTAAAGCTTTGATTTTTGACCTGTAGTCTATACTTTCACCACGAGCAACAAACCAAATAATCATCTTAATTAACTAAACTAATAACCATAACTTCAACTTGACAAAACAACATCACACTTTAATCTACGATTATAATAAAGATAGATCTTAACTAGAATTAAATTGCGCTTAAAATAGCGGTCTCATGGAATGTGCCTAAATAGAGGGTGAGATCGTAAACATGAGCTTCAGCAAGTTATTCTTAATGTTGATTAGAAGGTTCGTGCCATTAGGAATAAACCCGAAATTCACACAAGTAGCCGGTATTTTTTTTAAATTGAGTCTCGACATCTGACCTTGACTTTGATGGCAAGCGAGAGGAGGTCCATGAGTGCCGATGACTGCAAAAACTCAGTCTCCACGGTTGCCCCAGTCACCATCACTAAACCGGCTGAAGGTGTTTCTTCACGCCTCACTTGAAGGATATAGGATGAAGAGAACACATGGGTTGGCAAAGCATTCCACTTGATGATTGTTCTACAAAGAAACGACGCACCGAACCTTTTAGTTCGACTATCAAATCGGTCGATAAAATGCGGATCCTTCCCCCGACCTGTGCGGGTATTACGGGAGTAAAAAGACGAGGTAGGAACAAGGTTAAAGAGCTTCTCGGCTAAGAGATAACGACACGTCACGAAAAAAAATCTTACTATATTTGTCTTTTTGATGTTTTCAATCAATCAAATTGTCACGTCTTTTCCCCCCAGGGATAAGCAGAGACAATGGAGCGCCACTTGCCACGATCCTGACATAACTCCCTCGCTTCCTTCACATGGTTTTGGCACATGGAAAATATGAGTAAAAGTAGATTGACGAAAGAAATAATTAAATCTGATGTGGATGGATGCGTTAATCGAGGCAGACCCAGGAGGGTATTCTCCAACCAAAACGGAGACATTCTCAAGAAAGCTGGGTTGCCTAGTGCCCATAACCGTAGAGCTTGTATGAATGGATGTGGCGCTCCATTGTTTCTGCTAGTCTCTGTGGGAAAAAGGCATGACAATTTGATTGATTGATTAAATTCTATTTGATACCGGTGTGACGAAAGCTGACATCTAATGACGTTCTTGTGACAACCCTACATAGCGTGGGTCAGTCCGTCCCTTATCAGACATCTTCTAGGGTTTCCTGTTCTTTATCAGCAACCTTAGATGGCACGACGTAAAATAGACTTTAATCCGTTCCACTTATAATCCAAATTCTATTGTTATCTAATAATTTTAATACGTTTTAGTTACTTATAAAATTAACACTATATTTTGGTGGGAAAAGGGATAGAAGATAGTTCGTCTCACTTTATCATCATCATCAATAATTGTCACGCCTTAAATATAACAGGGATAAACAGAGACAACGGAGCACTACTCCGATTATAAATCTTTTCTTTCAGTCTTCTGGCTGATGATATTGATAATAAAGCACCCCAGGCCGACATAGTAATAGCCAATAAGACAACCGTGAACTGACTCGGCTTTTTCAGTCGCCGGCACTCTTTGACCTTCTCTTGCTTATCATCGAGCGGATGAAGGTCAAATTTCGAATAACAAGAAGACAAAAGGAAAATATTCTTTTTTTGAAATAATCATGGTACGCCACAGAATTCTCTAGTTAACAATTATGTTTACTAAACAGGTCTGATAACCCAAGATCCCGTAACGCGACTTAGTTAATAAATATCTTAGTGTTCTACCCACCACCAGAAGACTAGCTAAATGACCAAGTCGTATACAATAATATGATAGAAGAAAAGACATAGGTTATGTTATATGCGCTCCAAACGAGGCACTTTAAAACTATGCTAAAGGGCAAACCTGAATTCATTGTCGCGATACAGAGTAACATATATTTGTCTCTTTTTCGCTCATTCCGTCCTACTTCCACTTGTGTGTATGTCTAGTCGTAGTTGATCGTTCAAATCCGTACCATTTGCGAACATTAAACCCGTGTAGGTGACGTATCTACCTGATATATCTGACGTATCTTCCCATGAGGATAGGCAGAGACAATGAAGCGCCACTGATCCTGACACAACTCCCTCGCTTCCTTCACATCTACAATTCTCTTCATACAAGCTCTAAGATTATGGGCACTAGGGAACCTCATTTTTAAGTAATATCATTGGTTTTAATGTAATTAAACCTAAAACCTCATTTTTTAACAAATTTAAAAAAAAATGTTAAAATGTTTACTACACATTTTTTATACTAAAATATTTTTATAAAAAGTGTCACAAAGCATGTCCAATGGCATCAATTCGATAACAACCATAGACTATATACATCAGATGGGATAGACTTTACATTTTATTATGTTTAAGTTATAAGATTTCAATTCAAGACAGAGGCCATCAAAAAACATGAGATTAGCAAATTTGCAAAATATGACAGATGCAATTTTTAAAAAAATCTGAAATAATTGAAGAAGAAAAAAAAACTATGCCGGCATGTGGATGTGATTGCTACTCACAGTTATTGAATTTTAGGAACAGTGACATCCATTCATGGACCACGCTTCGGCTTAACATCAAGCGGGGCGCTTCCTCCATATGCCAGAATTAAAATAAAAAAAAACATTCTTATAGGAATGTAGTAATGTAAGTTTAATTATTGTGGGATAAAGTTTGAATTGGCTAATTAAATCAAAAATATTTTTTAAAGAGTTACAAGTATACAGACCGTGAAGTGACTTAGTCGCGTTTCGGGATCAGCTTGTAAGTTGCCGGTACCAACTAGGCCGGAACAGTGAATATAAATGATACAGTTATTTAAGTTAGTGGTAGTTATCTCTATTCCTGGACCTCACTCCAGCTAAACATCAGGCGCGGAGCTGTCGTAGGTCGTATCTCAATAAAAAAAAACATCTTGCAATGACCCTTAGGGATTTCGCCTACAAAATAGATAATGCGTCTCGAGTTTTGCCGTTTTGAACAGACGTTTATATCGTATGAGATACATCGAATAATCGCTTTAAGAACGAGTCAGTTTTTACGGACCTCTAGTAGGTTAATTGTCTGTGACGACACCTCTGATTTAACTATCGACACGATTTAGTTTATTTACTTTTTGCTTTTATCAATAAGTAAATATCTTAACTGCGTTCTGGAGTTGAAAATGTAGTATAATAATATTTCATATTAAGTGTTTTAACAGAGCACAAGCTGTCCTAGCGAATTCATCATCAACGTTTTAAAACAATGCCTAGTAACGTGATGATACATAAAAAACAATTTTAGTTATCAATCAATCAATCAAGTTTTCACGACTTTTACCCACAGGGCTTAATAAAAGCTTAAATAATTTATTAGTCATATTATGGGACTATATTATGAAGTATTGTAGTTTTGTTTTTATTGTGACTTGACATATGACAGCACCCCGCTTGATGTTAAGCTGAAGTGTGGTCCATGAATAAATGTCACTGCTACTACAATTCAATAACTGTGAGTAGCAATCACATCCAATATGCCGGCCTAGATGGAACCGGCAACTTACAAGCTGATCCCGAAACGTAACCAAATCACTTCACGGTCTGTAAACTTGTAAGTGGTGGTACTACCCCGGATCGGCAGACTGGGTACCACTGCCTACCACTCTTTGATAACCAGACCCAAAGCAAATATCCATCTCTTTTTTTTAGTAACAAATATTTGCAATGTTTAATTTTATTAAATATTACAAATAAAAGGTATGAAACAAATATTTGCTCCGACCGGGAATCGAACCCGGGACTTTACGCGCAACAAACCAATCGCTAAACCGTTGCAAAAATAGGCTAAAAGCTTATGAACTAATTAATAGTTAGTATTATCTTAGTTTTTGCGCGAACATTGGTTAATGAATTAAACAAATTTTATGCGGCTTACTATTGCGTTTATTTTGGTTTTAATTTTACATTTTTTTTTATTATTTTGACGTTTCGAGAGCTTTGCAGCCATCGTAGTCACGGAGAGACCAAAATAAACGCAATAGTAAGCCGCATAAAATTTGTTTAATTCATTGACTAATGGTTAGTTGCTAAACTACAATACTCCATAGTATAGTCCCACAATCATCATCATCAGCCAGAAGGCGTCCACTGCTGAACATAGGCCTCCCACTTCGAACGCCACTCCGAACGACAAGATGCCAGTTGCATCCACTGACTATTCGTGACGTTCACTATATTGTTAGTCCACCTAGTGGGAGGCCTACCTACGCTGCGTCTTCCGGTTCGTGGTCTCCACTCTAGAACCTTTCTTCCCCATCGGTTGTCGGTTCTTCGAGCGATGTGACCAGCCCATTGCCACCCAATAGCCCAGCCCAGTCCAATAATGACTAATAAACTATTTTGCCTTTATTATTGGCATATTTCATTTCTACTAATATTACTGTATAAAATACGCGTGCACGTCTGTCAACAATTAACAACAATTAAGGCTGTTTACCAAGATAAACACAACAAACATCCACCCTAAATAATCTACAAAAAACCTCGAAAACCATATTTTAATTTGGTGAAATCTGCTACCTATAAATCAGTGAGTAGTGGAGAATTTCCGTTCACTGAATCCGAAATTGATTCTACATTTTATAGGATTTAATGGCTTCCACAAGCAGAGGATTGCTTTAAACTGCTGCTAACTTTTAAGAATTATTACCAAGTGCTTTCTTAAATTTTGCGCGAACATTGATTAGTGAATTTAACAAATGTTATGGGGCTTACTATCGCGTTTATCTACATTATATATACAGTCTCTCTGTTACAACGATGTCTGCAAAGCTCTCGAAACGTAAAACCAATAACCCAAAAAACGATAAATTGGTAGATGATTCGAATTATTTTCCTCAATGTAAATATAGGTTACTAAGTATAAACATCAATAATCGTGTCATATTAAATGTTTATTATATGTACTTTGGTCGTCCTGTTTCTATGATACAATCACTTTAGTAGCTTAGTATAGAAATGTAAATGAATAAAAAAAAGTAAGGGTTTAACGTCGGAATAATAACGCGATGGTTAGCCGCATAAAATTTGTTTAAATCAATTATTACCAAGTGCTTTATAAAGAAATATTGTTATTGCTGCCAATGAAAAGTTGAAACACTGGAATGCTGCTACTAGCATTCATTTAGGTGTAGTAGCAGTCGCTTCCATTCGTGGACCGCTCTTCGTTTAAAAACAGTTTTTTTATCATTTCTATACTAAGCTACTAAAGTGCCTTTTTTTTTATTTTTTTTTATTGTGACTCGACATATGACAGCACCCCGCTTGATGTTAAGCCGAAGTGTGGTCCATGAATGACTGTCACTGCTACTACAATTAAATAATAGTGAGTAGCAATTACATCCACTATGCCGGCCTAGATGGAACCGGCAACTTACAAGCTGATCCCGAAACGTGACCAAATCACTTCACGGTCTGTATACTTGTAAGTGGTGGTACTACCCCGGATCGGCAGACTGGGTACCACTGCCTACCACTCTTTAAATACTCTGTATCATAGAAACAGGACAACCAAAGTGCATATAATATTTTCATAGATTTTGCGCAAACATTGATTAATGAATTGGTTTTGAATTTACAATTTTTTTTATCAATCCAACGTTTCGAGAGCTTTGCAGCCATCGTGGTCACGAAGAGGTAAAGCTCACGAACGTCGGAATAATAAAATAAAATTGTAAAATGAAAACCAAAATAAACGCGATAGAAAGCCGCATAAATTTTGTTTTTTTCACAAAGTACATAATCAAAGATACATTGGTACCGGCAAATGGTTTGAACCCGTGCTTTCGGTTTGGGTAACTTTTTGACTATTACTACACCACGGTCGACTTTAACTACTTAGTTATAAAACTAGTTAATAAAGTGAATTTAACGACCGAGTTTCAATTACAGCCGATACCCGTAACAGATTTCTATTCAGTTCTATTAAACGCGCCAATAATTAAAAAAAAATAGTGATCCAGTTTGCTACCTCTAGTTATTAAAATGTAGTAGCAGTGGCATTGACCGCACTTTAGCCTAACATAAGGTGAGTTTTCATTATTGTGACTCAACATATGACAGCACCCTGCCTGATGTTAAGTTGGAGTGCGGTCTATGAACGGAGGTAACTCCTACTACAGTTAAATAAATGTAAGTAGCAGTCACATCCACTATGCCGGCCTAGTAGGACCAGTAACTTAGCAGCTTCTAAACTTAGCCCCAAAAAGCGGCTAAGTTACTTCACGGCCTGTATACTTGTAAGTGGTGGTACTGCCCCGGATCGGCAGACTGAGCACTGCCTACCACTCTTTTACAACCAGACCCGGAGCAAATATATGTTTTTTTATTATTTACAAATAGTTGTAACATTTTATCTTACTAATAAATATTACAAATAAAGCTATGAAACAAATATTTACTCCAACCGGGAATCGAACCCGGGACTTCCGCTTGACGGGCTGTTGTGCTACCACAACGCCACGTCTGTCGTCAAGGTGCTGTCATATGTCGAGTCACAATAAAAAAGGAAACAATTTTCGTTAATCTTGCAGTAATAAAACAAAAGGATGTGACATGGGTTAAAAAGAGGCATTTATTGAGCAGAAAAAGGCGCACATTCGTCATTTTCTCGCCTTTAACACGTGTGTTCTTGTTAGATAAAAATTGGGTCCCAACTACTACGGTCAGATTTTGCGAATGGTTACTCTCGAGTGGATATCAATTTAATATCACTACATTAAACCTTTAAAATAGTTTGGTAAAAAGGCATAGCCTTCTAGAAAGGTATGTTTTTGAAGGTAGTAGGTCCTCACATCCTCAAGAAAGCTAGGTTGCCGTGCCGTGTTTTGTCTCTGTCTATCCCTGTAGGAAAAAGGCGTGACAATTTAATTGATTGATAATTGGTTCTGTCCTATCGTGTACACATCATAATAAATAAATATCCTGATAAAATAACCACCAACTGGTCTGCCTAACACTCTTAAAAACATCAACAAATCATATAGTCACGCCTTTTCCCCACAGGGTTAGGCAGAGACAATGAAGCGCCACTTGCCACGATCCTGACACAACTCCCTCGCTTCCCTAACAACCACAATTCTCTTTATACAAGCACTACGGTTATGGGCAAAAGGCAACATAGCTTTCTTGAGGATAAGTCCGATTTATTCGGATAACACTCTCCTGAATTAAACAAATTTTATGCGGCTTACTATCGCGTTTATTTTGGTTTTTGATTTTACAATTTTTTAATTCATTATTCAATGTTCGCGCTAAATCTCCTGGGTATGTCTTGTTTACCGCATCTATCCACATCAGATTTATACATTCCTTTCGTCAATCTACTTTCACTCATCTTCTTCATGCGCCGAAACCATAGAAGAATTTCTTTGTCAATCCTTGGCATTAATACATCTTCCTTCAAACCATGAGTAATTATTTAATTTGGTTTTTTTCATTTCATCATTATTCATTGGTTTTTTACAAGGTCGCGTCTTAAACATGATTAATCTCGTCCTTTCACACCCGTAATACCCGCACTGGTCGGGGAAAGCACCGAATCGGCAGTCGAACTAAAAAGTTCGGTGCGTCTTTTCTTTGTAGAACAATTGACAAGTGGAATGCTTTGCCAGCCCATGTGTTCTCTCCATCCTATGACCTTGGATCCTTCAAGCGATGCCTTAGACCGGCATAATGACGGCGACTGAGGTAGCCGGGAAGTGACTCGGTTTTTTCAGTCGTCGTCACTCTTGGACCTCCTCTTGCTTGCGGGTCGAGGTCAGATGTCGTGTCACAATAAAAAAAAGCTTAATTGCTTTTTGTTAAACACTAACTCAAACCAAAGACAATGAAATAAATATTAAAAATTAATTAAATCGAAATTAAATTAATAAATTGTCTTAGTTAAAGAGTATCTTCGTTCTGGGTAAAAACAGCCAGATATGAAAGGTTTTTATGAGGGACGACCGTTCGCTGATTTACTAAGACTTGTGAAAAAAACCAATGGAAAAATTTGATTATCGCTATTTTTGGCCTAGTTATTTTTTGTTGCTTTTCACTTTCACCTATTATTGGTTTGCGAAGGTATTGTTTTAACTATAAATGCCCTGGATTTATTGCAGCGCCGAGCTGTTCGAGTTATAAGAGATACTGATATCACAAAAACTCAGACGCCCTAGCAACTTCGCAGAGACATGGCGGTTTAATGCGGCCTTTATCGCCTATACCACGAAGATTGGTCTGAGGAACTCTTTAACTTTTAACCAATCATGGGAGTAGAAACTCGAAGTTTGTACTACCAATATTGGTCCCGTGAATAAGCACAGTTCAGAGGAAGCATCCGCATTCTGTTGACTGAATTTTGTCGTTTCTTTCTCGAGCAATCTACAAATGAAATGCTTTACCAATCCATATACTCGTATCTTTCTTATAAGGTTAGATCCTTCAATTGAAACGTGAAAAAGTACTACTGACTGGCATAGTGACAGAGACTGAGGCAACCAATCAATTAAATCAATCAAATTGTCATGCCTTCTTCCCATGGGAATAGGCAGAGACAATGGAGCGCCACTTACCACGATCTTGACACAAATACCTCGCTTCTTTTTTTTTTATTGTGACTCGACATATGACAGCACCCCGCTTGATGTTAAGCCAAAGTGTGATCCATGAATGAATGTCACTGCTACTACAATTCAATAACTGTGAGTAGCAATCACATCCACTATGCCGGCCTAGATGGAACCGGCAACTTACAAGCTGATCCCGAAACGTGACCAAATCACTTCACGGTCTGTATACTTGTAAGTGGTGGTACTACCCCGGATCGGCAGACTGGGTACCACTGCCTACCACTCTTTTAGAACCAGACCCGAAGCAAATATCCATCTCTTTTTTTCATTAACAAATATTTGCAATATTTAATACGATTAAATATTACAAATAAAAGCTATGAAACAAATATTTGCTCCGACCGAGAATCGAACCCGGGACTTTACGCGCAACAGACCAATCGCTAAACCGTTCGTCCACGCCTGTCTGTAACAATCGAGGTATGACAATATGGTTGATCGCCTATACTTCTGAAAAAGAAGGCGTGAAAGTTTAGTGAGTGTGTAATTTCTTCTATCTGATAAAATCATTGTGATTTCGTATTTTACTGGCTTCGTAGTTAATATTTTATTTAAATAAAAGCTCGTCCGTGTACTGTAGTTAACTAGGTTACAAATGTACGTATAATGTTAGCGCCATTTTTTTAAGGATAGACAGAGAACATGGAACGCAATGTCATAATGCGAGAGTTTTTCAAATTCGTAGATTTTTATTGTGTTTTCGAATGCTTGCTACTTGTCACTGTTTCATTCTATTATTTAAATTAGTATATTAAGCTAAGAAAGTGCTTGTATAATTTTGCGCCTTAATTGCCACAGGGATAGGCAGAGACAGCTAAGCGCTACTTTGTAAAAATATATATTTTGTGACACGACATATGACAGCGCCTTGATGTTCAGCTAAAGTTTAATAACTATAGTAACTGCTACTATCTCGGCAACTTACAAGCTGATACCGAAACGCGACTAAGTCTTTTTACGGTTTGTATACTTGTAAGTGGTGGTACTACCCCGGACCATTCATCCTCGTATCTTCATCTAGACTGCAGTTATTTATCTGCCCCCCTAGCACGGCAATCCAAGAAGCAATAAAGACTTGCAAAGAATATCATTGAAACTCATTTTAAATTACTTACTATAACAGTGAATCAAAATATCCAAAAAAGATATTATTTTCTGAGATTTTGCGCGAACATTAATTAATGAATTAAACAAATTTTATGCGGCTTACTATCGCGTTTATTTTGGTTTAGATTTTACAACTTTCTATTATTCCGACGTTTCTAAAATAAACGTCTAAAGCAAAATCTAAACCAAAATAAACGCGATAGTAAGCCGCATAAAATTTGTTTAATTCATCCAAAAGAGATATTTAAAGGTTCTGTAAAACTTAACACAAAACAACGTTGAAAATTTTAACAAATATTTATTTAACATGTTGATGTGTCGGCCTATTAAGTTATTTGAAATGAGTTACAATAATTTTCCTTGCAGGTTTTTATCTTACTTCTTGGATTGCCGTGCTAGGGGGGCAGTAGTAACGATCGCCTCCAGCTTAACATCATGAGGGATGCAGTGTCATGTGACATGTGACATCCCTCATGATGCATCCCTCATGCCATGTGGCAAACCACAATAAAATCAATCAAAAATCAAATCGTCACGCCTTTTTCCCACAGGGCCACGATCCTGACACAACTTCTCGCTTCCTTCACATTCATAATTCTCTTCATACAAGCTCTATGGTTATGGGCACTAGGCAACCTAGCTTTCTTTAGGAAGTCTCCGATTTGGTCGGCGAACACCCTTCTGGGCCTGCATGAGATTTATATATTCTTTTCGTCAATCTACTTTTACTCATTCTTTCCATGTGCCCAAACCATAATTAGGTTTAAAAAGAATTTTAAATGTTATTTGTTTTAAGTAGGAGAAAAGAGTGGTAAACAGGACCCTTCTCGAATAAGCAATTAGATCTTATTAAGAAACATGGCTTAAATAAAAACGGGTATAAGTGCGACTTTTAGATATTTTTAGTAAATATTTAAAAGTCGTTGCAAATCGGAGACATCCTCAAGAAAGCTTGGTAGTAGCCCTAGTAGTAGAGCTTGTATAAAAATAATTATGGATGTGAGGGAAGCGAGGGAGTTGTGTCAGGATCGTGGCAAGTGGCGTTCAATTGTCTTTGCCTATTCCTGTGGGAAAAAGGCGTGACAAAGGTTTTTTTATTGTGACTCGACATATGACAGCACCCCGCTTGATGTTAAGTCGAAGTGTGGTCCATGAATGAATGTCACTGCTACTACAATTCAATAACTGAGTAGCAATCACATCCACTATGCCGGCAACTTACAAGCTGATCCCGAAACGTGACCAAATCACTTCACGGTCTGTATAATGGTAATCTAATGTGATGTAATGTAATGTATCTGATCATCAAAGTCACTGATCTGATGAAAGTCGTAAGATAGTGAGAATTATTATTAGGTATATTCTTTTTATAATAATTGGACGCGACATCTGACCTCAACCACGACTTGCCAGAGTCTATGGAAGGGGAGGTCCAAGAGCGCCGATGACTAAGAAAGTTTCATAGTATTTTCTTAGATTTTGCACGATTGATAAATGAATTAAATAAATTTTATGCGGCTTACTATCGCGTTTATTTTCGGTTATTGATTTTACAATTTGTATTATTTCGTCGTTTCGAGAAATTTGTAGCCATCTTGGTCACGGAAAGACTGAGGTGTTGGTCCTATTGGTTGATGCTGTCTATGTTTCCAAAGCTATCCCGTTTTATGTTTAATTTATTGGCAAAGTTCTCAAAACGTCGATTTTTTTTATATCAATAAATAAATATAAACGCGGTAGTAAGCCGCATTAAATTTGTTTAAACAGTTTCATTTTACGGTTACGTAGTATGCCAACAGAAATTATATTCTTTATTATATCACAAATATATTATTATTTTGCACAGCCCAAAGGATGACTGGCATGAAAATCCTCACGGCTTAAGTCCGCCTTTGCCTTTTTATTTTTAATTAAAAAATAATTGTTATTATTTAAAAAGATTGATTATTGTTTTCATTTAGATTATTATTTTTTGATGTTATTTATGTGAAATAGAGATTTTATTTTATATTTAATAAAAAAAATATGTCAAAAATCTAGGCCTAACTTTTCTACACGTCTATTCCAATTTACACCGACTGTCTGCCTTCCATTCTAAAGAATAAATAAGTAAAAAGAAATTATAAACACAAATTTTGCACTTAAAACCGTATTCACCTAAACAATGTTTTTTACAGTAAGAAAACATTTAGACATGTAAATTAATTAAAATAAAGTAACTATGAATTATGAACATTCCTTAAAAGACTAACCTGCTGAAATTCACGCCTTCAAAAACTCCATAACACACTTTAAAACACACAACACAACACTTGTATATCAAATCACTGCTATTCCTTCAATTGACTTTAATTAACAAGCCAATAAAATAAAAAAAGACACAAAAAAACCTGTGAAATCTCACACACACATTTCGATAAACATGATCCTTATTTATACACGAATAAACTATAAAAGTCGATCACAAGATCTTCTGCTAACCATCAATGCATTTTACGATTTTTGAACGCGATACGATTTCTGAACGGAAACAGATCCTCTCTAAGCACGTCCGCGAACAAGAGCGCGTAAGCTCGACTGAAGCGCCAAAATGCGCGCGGTAGAGGCGTGAAACACAAGAGATTTAAAACTCAACTAGGGTTGTCGCTACAAAAGCTTAATTGCTTGGTTTTTATAGTAATTTTAACATACATTTAATTACATTTGAAATTATTTATGCGTCCTCTATCGCCTATACCAGGAATTTATTAATCTGATGTGGATGGATGTGTTAAACGAGGCATGCCCAGGAGGGTGTTTTCAGACCAAATCGGAGACATCCTCAAGAAAGGTTAGTATCCATAACCGTAGAGCTTGTATGAAGAGAATTGTGGTTGTGAAGGGAGCTTAAATGATTTTGCCTATCCCTGTGAAAAAAAAGCGTGACAATTTGATTGATTGATTGAATGAATGTTCTGCCTTCTCATTAACCTTATTTCTGCCTCGTCTGTTCACACCCGTGATACCCGAACAGGATATCAATGATAAGGCGTTGATGTTATTATCATTGAGGATTTCCTTGGATCCTTCAGGCAAAGCGTGTAAAAGCATGGTGCCGGCGACTGAGGCAGCCGTAAATTGTTTTTTTTTTTCAGTTGTTAACGCTCTTGGACTTACCTTTGCCTAATATTTTCAATCAATTAATCAATCAAATTGTCACACCTTTCTCCCCAGGGATAGGCAGAGACCATGGAGCGCCACTTGCCACGATCTTGACACAACTCTCTCGTTTCCTCACATACTTTACTTAATATTTGTTTTTACTATACTAAGTGCTTGCATCATAAAAACTAGGCGACCAAAGAACAATATTAAAGATGGCTGGGGTTTAGAACCGATTTTACTCGGTTTGCGTGACTATTTCACTACCACGGCCGTGGCAAGTTTATTATAAGTCAAGTAGAGGTCAGATGTAGTGTCTTAATAAAAAGCTATAAGTAAATAAAATTAATAGAATTAAGTACCTAGGTATTCCATAATTATTCAAGGCGACCGTGGTGTAGTGGTAGAGCAAAGGTCACGCAAACCCAGAGCACGGGTTCAAAACCACTTGCCTGCACGTATTTTTATATGACTACTTTGGTCGTCCTGTTTCTGTGATAAAAGCACTATAGTAGCCTAATATATAAATAAATGAATAAATATATATATATTAAATATAAGTATAAATTACTTAGTAACGTTAACTGAAAACATACTGAATAGTATATTTCATAACTGAAAAATGTATTATAAATTATAACATTTTAAATAAACTAGCAAAGCGTTGAAATATGCTTTTGAATTGTTAAAGTGCTTTTTGACATTAAATAAATAAACAAATGTAGCATATACGAACAGAGTGGCACATTGATTAAGACATCAATCTGCTACGCGAGGTCCCGGGTTTGATTACCTGTCGTAACAAATATTTGTTTTAAAACTTTTTTATATATTTAATAATCAATCAATCAATTAAATTGTCACGCCTTTTCCCTACAGAGATAGGAAGAGACAATAGAGCGCCACTTGTCACGATCCTGAGACAACTCCCTCGCTTCCTTCACAATTCTCTTCATACAAGCTCTATGATTATGGGCACTAGGCAACCTAGCTTTCTTGAAGGTGTCTCCGATTTGGTCGACGCACACCCAATAATAATAATAATGATTGGATATAACAAATATTTGTTAATAAAATACTTTACTGGGGACTGGGAAATTTAACTCTGACTACCCCTTAAACCCAAAGTAAAAGCACAAAATAGTTAACCCATTTTTTTTACACAAATATTATTGTTATATCCTATCTAAATTAAATATTACAAATACTTGCCGGTACCAATGTATCTTTGATATATTTTGTACTTTGGTTGTCAAGCTTCTATGATACAAGCTCATTTAGTAGCTTACTCGTAGTCGAGATCCAATTTCGAGTCCTAATAGAAAAAACCTGTAGATTTTTCTATCAAGACGTTGCCTCTGCTTATATATTTATAACAAGGGTGTTCCTAATTACTCCTACACACAAACAATTAATATAGGATGTGATGTAGGAGCTGCCAGTAGCAGATGTCACGTCGCAAATACCAGAAATAAACAACCTGTATATAAGCTAAGTAGTATATTCTATACACTAGGGAACGCTAAGAGTTCCTGGCCGCTCATAAATGTTTGAATTTCGAATGTTATATATTTTTAAACAAAAGAAACTTAATCATTGGTTAAAAAATAGCGGGAGATCGCGTGTCAATTGTTTTTTAATCTCGAGTTGAAGTGTTGAAGTTCGTCGTCTGTAGTAAAAATAAAATTAACGCGAAAAGATTTTAGGGCTCTTTCATCTATTTTAAGCACTTGGTACGCAGAACTTGATCGTGCCCATGTTTCTCTCCATGATCCACGTATTAGCTAGATATTTATTAGGCTAACAATTAGGTTTAACTTACCAGAACAGTGCATCAAAATATAAAAAAAATAGTTGTTTAATAAGTTGTTTAGGTTTTGTAAAAGGACATCATTCATTTTGGGATCCTTTGTACTACTTTCGTAATGTCCAATAATGAAAAAATATATAAATGGTAGTTTCGATAGTTGTATTGATAAAACTAATAGCAATTTTGCTTTTAATTGCTCTGCAATTGAGTTATTTGGAAAATAATGTTTTGAATTTTGTATCGTCTGTCAATCACGGAGAAACGCCATATCTTTGAACTGTCATAATTATAGTTTGATCATTTTGCACTCTCAAACTATGCAAAATATAAATTTCAATTACATTGTAATATTCGTACATCAAACTATTTTAAAATGTATACGTTGAAAACTTAAATAAATACTTCTTGAAACATTTTGGTATAGGTTATTTAAAATGAGTTTGCAGGTCTTTATCTTGCGTAACGATCTCGTGTATAAACCATGTGACGTCTTAATAAAAGAAACTGAAATTAAATATTGTAAATGAACTAAACCATATAAAGAATAGAGTGTTGGCAACTATTTGGATTACTGCCGGTTTAACTTTCAGCCTTTTCCGTTTTCACAGCAAGCCGCCTGAAATTAACGAATCAAGTACGTCGGGTAGCCTACTCAGAGCGTACGTTTAGTTATTTCATTATACTTAGAAGGTAGAAAACTGCACTTTTACACGACGTATATACACGTTATAATTATGTCAAAAAAACTTATACGAGTATCTCGTAATCTGTAGAAATGCGGTCGTTAAGAAGTAGAGTGACTATAGCGGATAGAATAGGACAGTGCGCGATAGATATGGTTTGGAAGAGGATGTAGGATTGACAAAGGAATGCTTTGATGGTTTGGGCACATAGAAAGGATGAGTAAATGTAGATTGACAAAAAGAATTTATAAATCTCATGTGAATGGTTGCGTTAAACAAGGCAAGCCCAGGAGGGTGTTTTCCGACCAAATCGGTGACATCCTCAAGAAAGCTAGGTTGCCTAGTGCCCATAACCATAGAGCTTGTATGAAGAGAATTGTGAATATGAAGGAAGCGAGGGAGTTGTGTCAGGATCGTGGCAAGTGGCGCTCCCTGTGGGAGGAAGGCGTGACAATTTGATTTATTCATTGATACTCATGTCTATTGCAGCCGCACAATGCATTGTCAATTAGCAGTGAAGATAGAGTTTTGTACCTAACTATTATAAATATTGTAAAACCCTACCAATGCCGCCTTTGCCATACGATTGATTGATTGTTTGTTTGCTTTGTTTCGATTGTTTGATTGTTTGTTTGTTTGTCTATGCTGATACTGCTAGATTCTATTAGATCCTGATACCTACCGGCTGATCTATACTAATATAATAAAGCGGAAGAGTTTGTTTGTTTGTTTGTTTGTTTGTTTAAACGCGCTAATCTCAGGAACTACTGGTTCGAATCTATTATCGAGGAAGGCTTTAGGCTATAAAACATTACGTTGCGACTTATAGAAGCGAAGAAACAGTTGAAAATGTGAAAAAAACGGGGAATATTATTCGTCTTTGAGGGTTTCCGTTGCGTGCGCTGCGAAAACCGTTCGAGATACCCAAAAAATATGTATGAAAGGATCATTCCTCTTTAAATTATCTAAAAAAATGTCCGCGACCGTATATGTCTATCTTTTAAGATTAACTCACAATAACCGTTTTTATGATAGTCAAGTTTGGTCTAAATTAATGCATTATTACAAATTATTTGTCAGAGTTGTATTAACATAATAATATTATTCTTTATCGAAATAAATGTGTTATTAATTAAGAGTATTTAACTGTTAACAAAATTGTCATTGAAATCACCTAATTTCAATAAACATTTTATAAGATAATACAATTTTAAAATAACTCTGAAACAAAATTCACACGCGTCGCATGATGAGCGCTAACCGGCGGGCGAGGAGAGGCGGTGCTTGCGGGCGAGGTGGAGGGGGGTGTAGTCTGTCTAAGCCGAAATGACGCGCCCCTCCACTGCATTTACGCATACGAGCAAATATAAAATATGGATAAAACACACCGAAAATGCAGTAATTGGTTATTCAGTTGCTGGTTAGACCCAAAGTAGGAACGAACGTGATGAAGTTTAATAGTATAGTTAGTAATATTTGCATTCACACATTTAAATAATAAAGTGGAGGGGCGCGTCATTTATAGACAGATAAGCATACTATGCGGTCGGCTCCCTACTGATCGGTTGAATGCAGCGTTAATTTGTTTTTACGATGTAATATCATCGTGCAAAATCCTTTTTTATACAATTTATACAATCATTTTGTAGTAGTTTTCTCTATAGTAAAAAGTGTTTGTTTTTAGTATAGTATTTTGTTTCTAATATTTTCACAATAACACTTTTTTTGTTTTGTTGTAAATAATACCTGTAGGTGTCATCTACATTCTTTCAAGGTTAGGTTTTACAATTCTTATTAGGTTACGTTTTAGTTTAAGCATACAGTTAATTTGGTTTAGTTTTCATTTCCTTCGTTCTTTCTTCGTCACTGTAATGTCTAGAAAAGGGACTCAGCGTTCTCGGCAGACTGCTGCTGCAAAGCGGCTGCGAGTTTTGCGCACAAGAAAATAAAACTGAAAATGTAAATTACGCAGAAGTACTTTAAATTATATTCTTTTTAAAACTACTTTAAAATATATTCTATTAGTTACGTAATTTAATCGTCTAAAATAAGTCGCGGGTAACAGCTATAGGTAATTTATAATAAAGCTGAGCAGGTAGGTAAACAAAAAATTAATATGATTCCCAAAATAACTATTCCACGCGGACGCAGTCGCGGGCACAGCTAGTATCCGATAAAATAAATATATACGAATAAATCCGACATGCTGAGTAGAGTGTAGGTATGTATTTTTGTAATTAGTCTATGCCCGTTCTGGGTATTTTGGCTTTTGAAGACGATTTAATGTTGCGTTTTAGATTAAAATAGCCAGAGACATAAAGATGCCATACGTGAAGGACAATTAAAGCTAATCTAGTTACAGATAGAGCGTTAAACTGGTTAGTATGTATTTTTGGTACGTATCTATCAATCATTCAAATTATCACGTCTCTTTCCCATGGGGATAGGCACAGACAATGGACCGCCACTTTCCACGATCCTGACACGACTCCCTAGCTTCCTTCACATCCACAATTCTCTTCATATTAGTCCGTAATACGATCGTATGAATATACGACAGCCGTGGAGTATTGGTTAGGACACTAGTCTGTTACGGGAAAGTATCGAGTTCGACTCCCGGTCGAAGAATTATTTGTTTCATTGGTTTTATTTGATATTTATTAATATAATTAAATACTAAAAACATTAGTAAATAAAAAAGGTGGATATTTATCCTGGTTATCAAAGAGTGGTACCACTCTTTGACAATACAAGTATACAGACTGTGAAGTGACTTAGTCGCGTTTAGGGATCAGCTGTTATTTGTTAGGATCAATTGTTATTTACAGTGATTGAACTGTAGTAGTAGTCACCTCCATTCTTGAACCACACTTCAGCTTAACATGTCACATTATTAAAAATAAAATGCTCTATATGGCTTAGTGGTCCAAGCGGGATCGATCCCCGCCCTGGTCGTAGCTCACACATGAATTATTTAATTAAATTTCTATTACCAATGAATACAAAAAAAACAGTTAAAATTATCTAACAACTATTAAATATAAACATCCAAACGAATGGCAGCCCTAAAAGGAGTAATGTTTTAACTTTTATTATAAACAGTTGTCTTTGGCCGCCCTAATGATTACCAACTGGCTTTAGTAAAAGGAACGTAAAAATGGAGGCAATTCGGAAAAAACAAGCATAAATAATCATCAATTTAAATAGTATATAAACTTTCATTAATTGTTTATGTTTAAGGTTTTTATTGTAACAGGGATATGCAGTATTTTTTTTCATGTCTATACTAAGCTACTAAATGTGCTTGTATTATAGCAATAGAACTACCATAAGTACTTTTTTTATTGTGACACGACATATGACAGCACCCCGCTTGATATAAAGCTGGAGTGTGGTCCATGAATAGATGTCACTGCTACTACAATTTAATAACTGTAAGAAGCAATCACATCCACTATGCCCGCCTAGTTGGAACCGGCAACTTGCAAGCTGATCCCGAAACGTGACCAAATCACTTCACGGCTGTATACTTGTAAGTGGTGGTACTACCCCAGATTGGCAGACTGGGTACCACTGCCTACCACTCTTTATTGTAACTTGACATTTAGCGCTCTTTTTTTGCCAGAACCTATACTACAAATTAGAATTTTGAGGGAGTTTTGGAACGTGGAAGGTAGAATTTAATTGTCTTTACAATTTTATCATTCTTCTGGAACATTAAAAGAAAAATAGATCAAATCAAATCAAATTGTCACGCCCTTTTCCCACATGGATAGGCATAGACAATGGAGCGCCACTTGCCACGATCCTGACACAACACTCTTGCTTCCTTGACATTCACAATTCTCTTCATACAAGCTCTATGGTAAAAAAAGTGCAGGTAAAAATAGATGTGTATGTAAATGTAACTAGAATGTGTTTTAATAGTTTTTTTAATCATATCTTTTATTACAAAAATTATTAAGCCTAAACAGCCAAATGAAAATTACCTTTTTAAATATTAACATGTAATTTGTTTTAATTACATAAACAACAGGCGTGGACGAACGGTTTAGCGGATTGGTTTGTAGCGCGTAATTCCCGGGTTCTATTCCCGGTCGGAGCAAATATTTGTTTCATAGCTTTTATTTGTAATATTTAATAATTATATTAAATAATACAAATATTTGTTATTAAAAAAAAGAAATGGATATTTGCTTCGGGTCTGGTTATCAAAGAGTGGTAGGCAGTGGTACCCAGTCTGCCAATCCGGGGTAGTACCACCACTTACAAGTATACAGACCATAAAGTGATTTGGTCATGTTTCGGGATCAGCTTGTAAGTTGCCGGTTCCATCTCGGCCGGCATAGTGAATGTGATTGCTACTCACAGTTATTAAATTGTAGTAGCATTGACATTCATTCATGGACCACACTTCGGCTTAACATCATGCGGGGTGCTGTCAAATGCGGGTCACAATAAAAAAAAAACAATTAAAATTTATTTATTTATATAAAAACAATAATAAAAAAAATATGTTTTTATCTATAATATAAAAGATGTTTGTATACATGTCTAAAATTAGTCTGGGATTCGTCTAGGACTAAAGTTGGACAGCACAGGTTAGGAGAAAACATCCCGCAATTAAACGATAGATCGGCAGTTTAACTTAAAGGTTTGGCTCGACGTTTCTTTGTAGAATAATCGACAAGTGGAATGATTTACCAGCCCCTATTAAGAACCCCATCCTATAACCTTGGATTCTTCTGGCCGGCATAGTGTAGGGGACTGCTACTTACAGTTATTTAAGTGAAAGTAGCAGTTACCTCCATTCATGGACCGCACTCCAGCTTAACATCAGACGGGGTTCTGTCATATGTCGAGTCACAATAATAAAATTACCTACTTGAACTCTGCGCTTCGTGACCGGCCGCCCCCAAGAACGGATAAAGCGTAAATATTTTCACAAATTCGATTAGATTTAATTAAAAACGTTCACAGTTCGTCCCCTTTTCTTCTTAAATAAATAATTCCCAATATCCTTTTTATTTTATTCCACAGACTAACGCGCTGGAAACCGTCACATATAGAAAAGACGTCATATTCATGCAATGTCGAAATTCGTAGTCGCATGAACGAGCGAGCGATTTATATTTTATTTTATATATATCTATGCTAAGCCGCGAGTATTAAAAGTGCTTGTATTATAAAAGTAGGCGACCAACGTAAATATATGACTGTTACTGTTAAGTGGTTTGAACCGGGGGCTTCTGGTTTGCTTGACCAATTTCCTGCACTAGGCCACTGTCGCCTTATTGACCTGATTCAGTGATGTTTTTTTTAATATGACTCGACAACTGATCTCGACTGCCTTGTGTGCTGAAGGTCCAAGAGCACCGATGAGACGATAAGAAAAACATTTCAGTTTACGGCAGCATCAGTCGCAGTCACTATGCCGGCCAAAGATGCTTCTTCATGCATCGCTTGAAGGATCCAAGGTTAGAGGATGGAGAGAACACATGAGCTAGCAAAGCATTCCACTCGTCGATTATTTTTATGTATCTATTTATTTATGTATGATGTATTTAATTAGTGAGTAGTATATAAATACAATTATTTAGACTTTTTAATCTTTGCACCTTCAGCTAACCGCCTGCTAAGGAGTTGTCTAAGCGGCCCACGAAGAAGTTAGGAAGGCAGCAAGGCTGGCAATTATTTCTGCCAACGTATTATATTAGTCTAGCAAGGGAATGTTGGAATGTCCTACAAATAGGAAATGTTGCCAATCTTCTTGGGACTATCTCTGATGTGACCTATCTAGATGATATTTTTTATTTATAGTTTATTTTATAGTTAATAATATAATTTTATATAAGTACTTGTGTAAATATGACATTACTCTCTTGCCTTTAAGATAGACTGGCAGAGAATGCCCAAGATCAATAAGATCATGTATAATTTTCTTGTATAATAAAGTTAAAAAATATATACTATCTAATGCGGAGTCTGACGTGATGGTAGTCTGTGGTCTTAAAAAACAATCGAAATAATTATTATTAATCTTAGATATTCAATTTGGTTAGGGTTGACAACTTTTCGTATTACAACTTTTTCGTTTAAAAATGTATTAATATTAAAATAAGGAAAATTGTGGGAATGTTTAATTAATTTTAGAAAATTAGTTTTCGTAAACATCATTTTCTATGTTTACAATTTTATATGTATATTTTTTTGTTTGGAATATGACGTTAAGCCTGTCTGATGTTAGGCTGAAGTGTGCTTCATGAATAGAGGCTGGCTATCGCAGAGACATTCGTATCTGGCCTAGTTGAAACCAGCAAATTTTATTCCAAACCTGAAACGCGGCTGAGTCGCTTCACGGTATTTTCACTTGAAAGTGGTGGTATGGCGTTATAGTGGGAGTTGTGTCAGGATCGTGGCAAGTGGCACTCCATTGTCTCTGCCTATCCCTGTGGAAAAAAGATGTGAGAATTCGATTGATTGATTGATGTTTGGATGGATGCGTTAAACAAGGCAGGCCCAGGAGGGTGTTGTCCGACCAAATCAGAGACATCCTCAAGAAAGCTAGGTTGCCTAGTGCCCATAACCACAGAACCTGTATGAAGAGAATTGTGGATGTGAAGGAAGCAAGGGAGTTGTGTAAGGATCGCGGTAAGTGGCGCTCCATTGTTCTGTCCTGTCCCTGTGGAAAAAAGGCGTGAGAATTCGATTGATTGATTGATTTTTTATTCTTATAAGACGGTATTGCCCAAAAAGTGTACTCCGCCTTAAAGTCGCCATATAACCTATTTGCCACCAGACGGATAATCCGGATTACAATTGTTTACCCGTCTTCTCATAGAATCAACAAAACTAGCGCAGAACATCTTTCACTAACGGATGTAGTGTGTCTATGAATTTTGTTAAATAAATCAAGACTAATGTTATATTCATTTATTTCATAAACAGATAAAATTAATATTGTATTAATTATAATCAGAACCGAACAACTGATGGGGAAGTAAGGTTCTAGAGTGGAGACCACGAACCGGAAGACGCAGCGTAGGTAGTACTAGGTGGACTCACGAGTAACAGATGGATGCAACTGGCATCTTGTCTTTTGGAATGGCGTTCTACGGGGGAGGCCTATGTTCAGCAGTAGACGCCTTCTCGTTGATGATGATGATGATTAATTATAATTAAAAAATATGTGACGATATTTATACTTACAATAAAATCATAAACATACAGATTGAATAACCTAGAAGATGTATTCTAAGAAGAAGAAGAAGTCCAGATGTCTTTTGTTTTAGTTTTTAATGAAGTTACTTCAAAATCTAACTGCTTGCACTCTAAAGGAAGGGCTCAGTGAAATATTAGGCACATAAAAAAGTGACAATTGTTTTTGTTTGTTAAAGGTTTAGTTCGGCAAATACATAATGTTGACAGGGTCTCATCCAATCAGAAGGTTGCGTGTCCATATTTAAATATTCGCACTCATATCCATGAACGACTCCTTCGCGGAGTCATTGCCCAACCACCACTTTCAAGTATGGTTTACAGACCTTGAAGTGACTTAGTCGCGTTATGGAATCAGCTTTAAAGTTGTCTTTTCCAACAAGGCCAGAATAGTGGATGCGACAGATACTTTCAATTTTTTTTTGTAGCAGTAACAGTATTGTAAAGCATATCTATCTACCCCTTAATTTTTATTTATATTTATGTAATATTCAATCTAAAATTATAATATTGCAAATAAATTATATGAAAATATACTTACTTCGACCGGGAATCGAACCGGGGACTTACTCGTGGCAATTTGGCTTGTAACATATGCGCCACGCGAACCTTCGAAATAAGGCTTCCAAGAATAATAAGTCTAGAAAATGCCAAACATCATGGTTTACCTAATCTTTATGAAACGTCGACAAAAGGCGTGATGAAGTGTTTGATCTATGTCTGGCTGTCAACCACATATTCTGAGCATATAGTACTTTGACATGACATATTAAACTATGCGTGGCTGACACAGAATATATTTAGGATCAATCTAAACGGAACTATACTGCGAGTGCAAGTTTTTCAATTGTGACATGACATATGTCTGCAGCCTGCCTGATGGTAAACTAAAGTGCAGTCCATGAATAAAGGTGACGGCTTATATAATTTAATAACGTTAAGTAGTAGTCACATCCACTATGCCGGCCTATTTGAAACGCGCCTATGTCACTTTACTTTACTTCTAATTGTTGGTAATAACCTAGATCGCCAGACTGGGCACCTCTACCTAACATTATTCGATAACCATACCCGGAGCAAATATCCCCCTCTTTTTTTGTTGGTTATTATTTGTCTACAAGTTGTGTCTATCAACAGACTCGTACCACCACTTTTAGGTGTACAAACAGTAAAGTGACTCTTTTTTATTGAGGTTTAACATATATATATATATATATCTATATATATTTATATAGTAAGGGAACGAGCTAAATGAACACGGGAGGAATGTAGTTGTGACGTCATGGTCACGTGTCTATTATGAATAGTGAAGTAACATGCAAAATGTCGATAACAATAAACACACACTTTCCTTAAAATGCAAATAGATTTAGTTATTAAAAATTATAAATGTTTATTAAATTGAAGTATAAACATTAGACAGCAACAATTTTTAATGAATTATATATTAATTTAATTTTGAGATGTTTTTTTTTCTTTTTCACACATTTTAATCACGTTTCTAATAATGATTCTAGCCTGACTACGGATGACGACTCAAATTTTTTAATAATCAAACAAAGAAAATATGGACACGTTTTTATCGATATTAAATGCTATGAGCGTCACTAAAAGTGGCCACTATGATACGGGTGGTGGTCGTTTCACGCCCCACCGCACCTCAGCCCCCGAATTCATTAGCGTATTCTCGAGCGTATTGTAGAACACGAGTGCCCTGCGACAGGGGTAGACGTGTGGTATAATACGTTGGCGAGCTTGTGATTACAGTAATCCTTAGTTATCTGTGTTACTACTGCATGAGGTACTATGCAAACACTACAAGAGCTATCCGCCCGATGTTAAACTGGAGTCTGGTCCATAAGTGGAAGCGACTGCTACTGACAGTTAAACAAGTAACAGTCGCATCCACTACGCCAACTTAAAATATATTATTTTAAAAAACAATGGACGAAAGTCATTTTTAAGTCTGATGTGGATGGATGCGTTAAACAAGGCAGGCCCAGGAGAGTGTTTTCCGACCAAATCGGAGACATCCTCAAGAAAGCTAGGTTGCCTAGTGCCCAAAACCATAGAGCTTTGTGAATTGTGAATGTGAAGGCAGCGAGGAAGTTGTATCAGGAACGTGGCAAGTGGCGCTTCATTGTCTCTGTCTATCCCTGTGGGAAAAAGGCGTGACAATTTTGATTGATTGATATTTAAAAAAATATCGTACAAATTGTTCTTTTTGATTTGTTAAAGTTGATTTTAACTACACCTACAAGAAAAAAGAGATGGATATTTGCTTCGGGTCTGGTTATCAAAGAGTGGTAGGCAGTGGTTCCCAGTCTGCCGATCCGGGGTAGTACCACCACTTACAAGTATACAGACCGTGAAGTGATTTGGTCACGTTTCAGGATCAGCTTGTAAGTTGCCTACTCACAGTGATTGCTACGCACAGTCATTTAATTGTATTAGCAGTGACATTCATTCATGGACCACACTTTGGCTTCACATCAAGCGGGGTGCTGTCATATGTCGAGTCACAATAAAAAAATTAAAAAAACCTACAAGAAATCTAAAAGACTTTTAAAGTTGTTAAAAGCTGAAATATCAAACCCTTTTTCTTAAACAAAAACTTTTATTAACACAATATTATTTTTATTGTTCCACAAAAAAAGCAATCATAAAGAAATATGTAAATGACTTTGAAATACTTTTTCACTGCATTAATTAGTAAATTATTTTAGGATCGTAAAAAAAGGTGTTTATTTGTCTTTGCTTTTTGTAGCTCGATTTATGACAGCACCCCGCTTGATGTTAAGCTGGAGTGTGGTCCATGAATAGATGTCACTGCTACTACAATTCAATAACTGTAAGTAGCAGTCACATCCACTATGCCGGTCGCCTTAGAACGCCAAATACGTGGTGATGTGGCAATGCAATCTATACTTAATAATCTATACTTACATGATCTGAGGTCTGTACACTTGAAGGTGGTGGTACTTCCCCGGATCTGCGTGTATTTACAAGTAGTCAGACATTGTGATGTCTGCCTACTTCTCTTAAAAGCTAGATACGTGCAACAGTTAATACCGAAAGGTTTTTTTTTTAAGGCATTGGCCATAGGCCATCAGCCAAACATTATATCAATAACTTAAATCTAAAATAAAATAAAAAAAAATAACTTAAAACATTGTGAAGTAAAGATGAAGATGAACCACGCGAGTGATTCATCAAATGATGATGATGAGAATGAGGTTGATGATGATCGTTTTAGTAAAGCGGCGGAAAGCCTTTACTAAAACTTCAGAAGAAGTTTTGGAGGGAACATGAAGAAACACGTTTCACAACTTTAAATTACTTGTTTATACTTGATCAACTTAAAAACTATTACTGGATAACAATTCCACCATTATTACACATTAATATTTATGAAAAACATAAGCTTTTCAAATAATTCAAAATTGCACGTCCTGTCACTTGCAGTTGCCTGCCAAAACTCCCCGAAAGGTAAACACTAGAAAGGGTTGCCAGGAAGGAAAATAATATAAATGTGAAAAAGTAGTGTTGCCAAGTTTAATTTTAATCTGGCGCAAACAAAATATATTATATCGTAGTATTTTCTTAGATTTTGCGCGAACATTGATTAATGAGTTAAACATATTCATCATGAACCAATAGGAGGACCAACACCTCAGCCTCTCCGTGACCACGAAGGCTGCAAAGCTCTCGAAACGTCGGAATAATAACCAAAATAAACGCGATTGTAAGCCGCATAAAATTCGTTTAATTCAAAATATATTATGTCTAAACCAAAAAACAGTCCCTTTAACTTTCATCCCTTATTTCTATGCATAAATTAAATTAACCCATATGTTAATTTCTAACCCTTAATCTATGTTAAAATTACCTAATATTTTAATTAAGAATATCAAGCATTCCAATATTCCTTATTTAAATAATCCTTATTCCGCGAAAAATATATTCACACTAATATTCTGTAACATAAACACAAGTAAATAACAATACTGTACTTCATGAAAAACAAGTAATTTATAGTATTTTCCTAAATTATGCTCGAACATTGATTACTGAATTAAACAAATTTTATGCGGAATATTTTTTTTGCGGAATAGTACGCGATAGTAAGCCGCATAAAATTTGTTTGATTCAACAAGTATTTTTTTATTATTATTGAACTATCGCTACTATACTGTATTTTGATTTGGACGGCATAGTAACTGAGGCAACCGTGAAGTGTCTCGGTTTTTTCAGTCCTAAGCACTCGAGGACCTCCTCATGCTAATAACATAAATTTAAAGAGTGGGTGGTACCCAGTCGTGAGCACACAGAGAGCTGTGTGCTAGCAATTTTCTGACTCTCTGACTTACCTTCTGACTGACTAGTTTTACTTTCTGAATGACTGCCTGGCTGAATTTACTTTCTGACTAATTGAATTTCTGACTGACTGCCTGACTGAATTTACTTACTGACTAATTGACTTTCTGACTGACTGAATTTACTTTTTGACTAACTGAATTTACTCTCTGACTGATTGACTTTCTAACTGACTGACTTTCTGACTTTGCGTGAGGTAACACAACTGGCCGGTTGCTTATCTTGCTTACCATCAGGAAAGTCAAGTCACAATTGTTTTTATATGATAAGTCGTGACTGTGAACAATTTTCATTCGTGCTTAGTAATGTGAAATAAGTCAATTCATTCTGTACTTGACGTCCTTGTGCCTTTTAATCATAGTTATTATCTATTTATTGTGACTACATATTACGGCACTCCGTCTAATGTTAAGCTGGAGTGCGGTCCATGAATGGAGATGACTTCTAATACAATTCAATAACGGTAAGTAGCAGGCACGTCTACTATGCCGGCCTAGTTGAAACCTGCAACTTACATGCTAAGTCACTTCACGGTCTGTATACTTGTAAGTGCTGCTGCTGGTACAGTCAGCAGCAGATATATCTGAGCACGTAATGTGATCAAAAGTATCTATACATTCAGAGTGGTCATAAATATCTACACACCATTAGTTGTCATATTAATGTGAGCGTTTAATGCGTCAAAAATATGTATACACTTAAATAGTCAAAAATGTCTACACACTCACTTGTCAAAAATATGTCAACAAACAAATTTATTTTGACAAATATGTAAGTAAAAATATGATTTAGGGATGCATTCAGTAAATTTGATTTAAAATAATCGCCCTAAATTAATTGCTTCAATTATAAGAGACTCTTTTCTTTGTAGAACAATCGACAAGTGGAATGCTTTGCCAGCCCATGTGTTCTCTTTCTCCTATAACCTTGGATCCTTCAAGCGATGCGTTAAGAAGCAGCTTTGGCTGGCATAGTGACGGCGGCTGAGGCAGCCGTGAACAAACTAGGTTGTTTCAGCCGTCGGCACTTTTGGATCTCCTCTTGCTTATCATCAGGCGGGTCGAGGTCAAATGTCGTGTCACAATAAAATAAAAAAAAGACTAATGGTAAATTGTTCACATTATTGGCAATCTAGAATTAACTAGAACAATCTAGAACAATAGTGAATTGATCATAAGTATGATATAGTTATCCAATACAAACACTATCAACTCGTATGGGTGTAATTAAGCCATTGATTTTGACTTACGACGCATAAAGTGGCCTTAATGTGCACGCCAGCCTATGGCCTAGTCATGCGGGCGGACTAGTGATGTCTAGTGTGTCGATGATTTGCTGTGAGCTACGAGATTTCAATAAACAACAAATGATTTTTATATTTCTATATTAAGCTACTCTTTCATTTTTATTTCTATACTAACATATTCATCATCATCATCATCAGCCAGAAGGCGTCCACTGCTGAACATAGGATCCCCCTTAGAACGCCATTTCAAACGACAAGATGCAAGTTGCATCCATTGGTTATTCGTGACTATCATTATGTCTTCAGTCAACCTAGTGGGAGGCCTACCTACGCTGCGTCTTCCGGTTCATGGTCTCCACTCAAGAACATTTCTTCCCCATCGGTTGTCGGTTCTTCGAGCGATGTGGCCAGTCCATTGCTACTTCAGCTTGCAAATTCTACGAGCTATGTCGGTGACTCTGGTTTTTCGGCGAATATCCTCGTTCCGGATTTTGTCGTGTAAAGATACTCTTTTTACATTTCTATATTAAGCTACTCTTTACGTTTTCAATTCTATAGTAACACATTACATTTCTATATTTAGCTACTCTTTACATTTTCTTTTCTATATTAACATATTACATTTCTATTCTAAGCTACTCTTCACATCTTCATTACTATACTAACATATTACATTTCTATATTAGGCTACTATTTACATTTTATTTCTTATATTAAGCTACTCTTGACATTTTCATTTCCATACTAACATATTGCATTTCTATAATAAGCTCAGTCCGCTTGATCAGCAGACTGCCTATCAATTTTATTGCCCTTTTTTATTGTGACTTGACATCTAACCTTCGCCCGCCTGATGGTAAGCATGACCAAGGTCCAAGAGTGCCGACGACTGAAGATAACCGTCCAAGTTACTGTTGCCTCAGTTACTGTCACTGTGCCGGCCAACTACTAATCATTAGACGCCAAATGTTGTTCTATCCTATTAAAATAGTTTGATTTATTTGTTTTTTTCAGTCGTCGTCACTCTTGGACCTCTTCTTGCTTATTATCAAGCGGGTCGAGGTCAGATGTCGTGTCACAATAAACAAAAAAAGGATAATATAAATTTAAATTAACTCATCGATATCATAATTATCGATGATTAGGATTACATCACTAGGCGGTCGTGTGGTACAGTGACCACAAAAGCTTCCTTAATTCCAAACTACTGTACCGATTTTAGACATAAATCGTGGTCCCTTTATTATCCTTTAAATAAAGACTCATTTTAATACCAAATATGAGGACACGTATTGAAAAGCACCTAAGTCCTATTTATTATTTAAAAAGTTTAAAATATTTAAAATGTGACTTATGACATTTTACGGCTTATTATTTTACATTTAGTTCAAGGATCATCATCATTAAATTTCACGCCTAAATTCCCACGGGGATAGACAGAGATAATAAAGCGCCTTTGACGATTCTGACAACTCTCTTGCTTCCCTCACATCCACAATTCACCTCATACATGTTTATGGATGTTATTAAAAAAACTAAGAAATTAGTATTATTATGAATTTAGTAGAAAATTTAAGAGTTATAATAAATCAAATTGTTTTTTTTCTACAGGTTTAGCCTTAGACAACAAAGTGCCAAATTTCTTTAATACTGACACACAACTCTTTCGCTTCCTTCACATTCTGCTCTTTTTTAAACACTTTTCCCGTTTTATAAATGCTTCTTCAATGCCTTCTTTAAGGAGTGGTAGGTATCTGGAGGTCATATGCCCTTAACAGAATTTTATTATTAGTATGAATTTATTTATTTATTTAAGGTTGTCTTACAGCTAGTATAATATATAATATAAACAGAATAGCATATAAATAAATAGAATAGAATTAGCAGTCAACACAACTAGCAGGCAAAAAATTATAAAAATAATTTTAAAGTAATTAAAAGTACATACAAACAAAATAGTGAATTTCATATAAAAATTAAAAATGATCATTTTAAATCATTCCAGTACAATCAGAACTGTCTTGTCATAGATACGACTGCTACTTGCGATTATTGAAGTGTTGTAGCAGTTGCCTCCATTCACAAATTGAGTTCCAGGTTAACAATAGGCAGGGCGCTGTCTAAACCACCTAGTATCTATTTTATACTTTGGCCGGCATAGTGACGGCGACTGAGGCAGCCGTGAACAAACTCGGTTTTCCCAGTCGTTGTCACTCTTGGACCTCCTCTTGCTTATTATCAGGCCGGACGAGGTCAGATGTCGTGTCACAATAGAAAAAAAACACTTTTAATTTAAGTAAGACATAGATGTTTTTGTTTTTCGCTCCCTTAGTAAGAAAGAATTAAACCTTTTGAAAAGACCTTATAACATTTTAGAGTATTTAGTGGATTTATGAGGTTTAGTAATAAAGAACATTTTATTATTGTGGGTTGGGGTGTGGTTACACGACACAAGCTATAGCGGATATATACCAAAACAAATTATCTAGATTTTTAATAGATAAAAGGGAAAACTGCATCAAAATTGCGTTGTTTAAAGATCTAAGCAAAAGGATAGAGGATGCGAGAATCGACTTTTTGTATTGATAAGTTAGAGTATCCCAAAAATTATATATATACTAACCCAATAATGAATCTTTTTTATTTATAAATTGACTTGAACAAATTAAAATACTAGTATTAAAAAATGAACCCGTTAAATATGTCGCGCTCGCTTTGTGGAGATTTTGTAAGGCGATCGATGGAGAGTTGACTATAATGAAAATCATGACGAGGTGTCAATTTTTATTTATTTAATTTTTTGTAACTTTTCGTACTATGGTGCACTTGACAATTAAAATAACCAAAACACATCTATGATAATTTTACCGGTTCTCTTTATTTCGACAGACAGATAGTCTAAAATTATTATTGCGCAAAACAGAAATAGAAAGACAATAAACATAAAAGATGAAGTTGTACGTTCAATCTACGATTTGTTTCGATAACTCTTACTGATGTAACCAAACTATGAAATAGTTTAGTAAACACTTAGAATTATTTTGATAAGGGTCAATTATATTGTTATTGATCAATATATCTTAGCCTCGGGTGAAATCCAATCTTTAAAGAGGAGGTAATTTAATATGATGGGCTTACCTTTAGTCAAGAGCGCTGCCGACTGAAAACACCGAGCGGAAGACCAGATAATAAGGTAAAACTGATCTAATAGAATTAATTAAATTGAGTTAAATTAAGTTATTGAATTGTAGTAGCAGTGACATTCATTCATGGACCACACTTCGGCTTAACATCAAGCGGGGTGCTCTCATATGTAGAGTCACAGTAACAAAAAAAAGAACTTGTTTTAATATTTTTGTGTCAGTTACATCTATCTACCAAAACGCTTTGTTTCGATAACGCTTATCGCTCTGATAAGTGATGTAACCAAACCCCAAAATAGTTTAGTAAACACTTAGAATTACTTTGATGAGGGTCAATTATATTGTTATTGGTCAATATATCTTAACTTCGTGTGAAATCCAATCATTGAATTTTATTTTTTATTTAGTGTTTTTTTTATATATATATGCTAAGTCAAGCTACGAAAAGTGTTTGTAATATAGAAACTTGACAACTAAATATCAAAGACATATTACTACCTGCTGGTGGTTTTAAACCGGGGGCTCTAGGTCTGCATGACCATTTTGCTACCACTACACCACGGTCGCCTTCATATAAGTTCTTTGGTTACAGGTACTTTGATACACCGTTTTTATTACCCTATTACATTTATAGAGTAAAATATTATTGGTTATCTGAGTATATGTCTCGTGGAAAGAGCTATTTAGATAAGCCGACTAAACAAATGTGTCTATAAGGATTAGCTAGTTATAACTAGATAGTTGGCATTCGTAATTTACGAGGGTTTTCACATAAATATAGCCCTAATATTATTCAGATAGGGTACTTAATCTTTTTATTTTTTATTGCGACTCTACATGTAACCTCGACCAGCCTGATGGTAGGCGACTGCGAAAACCGAGTCTTCGCGGTTGCCCCAGTCGCCGTCAGTATGCCGGCCAAAGGTTCTTCTTTACGCCTCGCTTGAAGTATCTAATGTTAAAGGATGGAGAGAACAAGTGGCCTGGTAAAGTATTCCACTTGTAGATTGTTCTATAAAGAAGCGACGCACCGAAGCTTTTAGTTCGACTGCCGATTCGGTCGTATCTATTAATTTGTAACTCTATGTTGTCATTACATTTGATCATTGCATCTATAAACATTGTAATTTAAAATGTAGTCTAATCTTAAAAGCAGGTGGGTGAAGATATGCACGAAGAGTTAAGACTTCTTGCACTAGATTGCAATGCACAATTTATTGACGACAGGCGTGGACAAACGGTTAGCGATTGGTTTGTTGCGCGTATAGTGCCGGGTTCGATTCCCGGTCGGAGCAAATATTTGTTTTATAGCTTTTATTTGTAATATTTAATAATCATAGTAAATATTGCAAAAATTAGTTAATTAAAAAAAACGAGGCGGATATTTGCTTCGGGTCTGGATATCAAAGAGTGGTAGGCAGTGGTACCCAGTCTGCTGATTCCAAGAATGTCCAGTCTGTCCGAAGCACTAAGGGAGATGTTACAAAGAGAGGAAAGGGGAGTAAGGGAGTACAGTACCTTATAAGTGTACAGACCGTGAAGTGATTTGGTCGCGTTTCGGAATCAGCTTGTAAGTTACCGGTTTCAACAAGGCCGGTATGTGACTGCTACTTACAGTTATTAAATTGTAGTAGCAGTGACATCCATTCATGGACCACACTACAGCTTAACATCAAGCTTGGCAACTTACAGGCTAAACAAAACGACTTCATCTCCATTTTGAGATTGTAAGCCATTTTAAATTCGAAACTGTTTTATCGATAATGTTGTTATCACTTAAGGCGGATGTTTCTAGAGTAATTGAATTAGTGAGTAAAGTCGCTGCATAAATATTAATTGAGTCCCATTTCCTGTTTTTTTGTGAAGAGTAGGTTTATTCTTTAATTTTAAGCAATTAATGATGATTTAATTAAGTCTTGGTAGTTTATTTTGATTTGAATAAGTATAGGGGCTCGCTGATGCATTTTACCGTGCAAGTTGGGTTGATGGGGACTTCCCCCCGTCAATGTGTGGTTTTTAATAGTGGTAGGGATAGTACCACCACTTACAGATATACAGATCGTAAAGTGACTTAGTCGCGTTTCCGGACTTTAACTAGGCCGGCATTGTGGATGTGACCTTGATCAGTCACCTCCATTCAAGGACCGCTCTCCAGCTTAACTTTAGACGAAATAGTAATATATCGAGCCACTATCAGCCTGAGAAATTTAATTCAATCACATAAGAAAATAAACATAAGGCGTCTGTGGTTTAGTGGTACCTACTGCAAACCGATAGTCACCGGTTCAAAAATCACTTCCCGGTACCAATAAAACTTTAACATATTTTCCCCTGATCGTCAGGCAGGCCACCATTATAATATTTTAAAAAATCTATTTTTTTTCCTCCCACAGGGATAAGCAAAGAGAATGGATCGCTACTTTCCACGATCCTGACACAACTCCCTCGCTTCCTTCACATTCACAATTCTCTTCATACAAGCTCTATGGTTATGGGCACTAGGCAACCTAGCTTTCTTGAGGATGTCTCCGATTTGGTCGGCAAACACCCTACTGGGCGTGCCTTGTTTAACGCATCCATCCACATGAGATTTATAAATTCGTTTCGTCAATCTACTTTCACTCGTCCTTTCTATGTGCCCAAACCATTGAAGGATTCCTCTGTCAATCCTTGTCACTACATCTTCTTTCAAACCTAATCTATGGCGTACTGTGCTATTCCTTATTCTATCCGCTATCGTCACATCACATACACTCCTTAACGACCGCATAAACATATACATATCTAGGGCAAATTTAGGTGACCTACACTGCAAACCGTGAGACACAGGTTCAAAAGTTTCAAAAAAAAAGGATTCATTGCTTCCCGGTAGCAATGAATCTTTAACATATTTTCCCCAGATCGGCAGGCTGGCTACCATTATCTATACTAATATAATAAAGCGGAAGAGTTTGTTTGTTTGTTTGTTTGTTTGTTTGTTTAAACGCGCTAATCTCAGGAACTACTGGTTGGAAATGAAAAATTCTTTTTGTGTTGGATAGATCAATTATCGAGGAAGGCTTTAGGCTATAAAACATTACGTTGCAACTTATAGAAGCGAAGAAACAGCCGAAAATGTGGAAAAAACGGGAAATATTATTCGTCTTTGAGGGTTTCCGTTGCGTGCGCTGCGAAAACCGTTCAAGATACCCAAAAAATATGTATTAAAGAATTATTCCTCTTTAAATTATCTAAAAAAATGTCCGCGACCGTATATGTCTATCTTTTAAGATTAACTCACAATAACCGTTTTTATGATAGTCAAATTTGGTCTAAATTATTGCTTTATTACAAATTATTTGTCAGAGCTGTATTAACATAATAATATTATTCTTTATCGAAATAAATGTGTTATTAATTAAGAGTATTTAACTGTGAACAAAATTGTCATTGACATCACCTAATTTCAATAAACATCTTATAAGATAATAGTACAATTTTAAAATAACTCTGAAACAAAATTCACACGCGTCGCATGATGAGCGCTAACCGGCGGGCGAGGAGAGGCGGTGCTTGCGGGCGAGGCGGAGGGGGTGTAGCTCTACGAGGTATAGTCTGTCTAAGCCGAAATGACGCGCCCCTCCACTGCATTTACGCATACGAGCAAATATAAAATATGGATAAAACACACCGAAAATGCAGTAATTGGTTATTCAGTTGCTGGTTAGACACAAAGGAGGAACGAACGTGATGAAGTTTAATAGTATAGTTAGTAATATTTGCATTCACACATTTAAATAAACTAATAAAGTGGAGGGGAGCGTCATTTATAGACAGACAAGTATACTATGCGGTCGGCTCCCTACTGATCGGTTGAACGCAGCGTTAATTTGTTTTTACGATATAATATCATCGTGCAAAATCCTTTTTTATACAATTTCATTTTGTAGTAGTTTTCTCTATAGTAGGTAGTGTTTGTTTTAAGTATAGTATTTTGTTTCTAATATTTTCACAATAACACTTTTTTTGTTTTGTTGTAAATAATACCTGTAGGTGTCATCTACATTCTTTCAAGGTTAGGTTTTACAATTCTTATTAGGTTAGGTTTTAGTTTAAGCATACAGTTAGTTTGGTTAAGTTTTCATTTCCTTCGTTCTTTCTTCGTCACTGTAATGCCTAGAAAAAGGACTCAGCGCGAGTTTTGCGCACAAGAAAATAAAACTGAAAATATAATTTACGCAGAAGTACTTTAAAATATATTCTTTTAAAACTACTATAAAATATATTCTATTAGTTACGTAATTTAATCGTCTAAAATAAGTCGCGGGTAACAGCTATAGGTAATTTATAATAAAGCTGAGCAGGTAGGTAAACAAAAAATAATATGATTCCCGAAATAACTATTCCACGCGGACGCAGTCGCGGGCACAGCTAGTAATATATATATACATAATATATACCCCATTATATAACATCCTTATAGCAATTAAACGAAACAAGAAACTAAACTACGCACAAATGTCCTTTGAATTGAAGAAAATTGGCGTCTTTTCCTTGAAATTTGAATCGGTCTTCGGAAACACAATCTGGACTTCGGATCGATATCGTTTAGTCATCACTTTAGTTTCAATCCGAACTTTTATTTCTCGCATTGTGCGAGTTGAGATTTTTTTTTAATGTGACTCGACATCTGACAGAACCCCGCTCGATATTGAGCTGGAGTGTGGTCCATGAATGGACCACACTCCATTTATGGACCTATACTAAGTTACTGAACGTTTTCTAAACCTAAATCAAAGATACATTGGTACCGGTTGAAGGTTTTGAACTAGGGGCTCCTAGTTTGCGTGACGTGACTATTTTATTATCGCTAGACCATTTATCACTGTGCAATTTTTTGTTTTTTTTATAAGTGTAGCGACCGCTACATACTACCAATAGATGGCGTTGCATTGCGCGTCCAATATCTCGCAAACGATTTACCGACAAAGTAATCAATATATGCGCTCGAATGATGCGACGTCACCGGCTAAGTTGAGCCCTGTACGCAACACCCGTACAGCTGGAGGTACTCCTTTACTTTTCTAACTAGTGGAATAATGCGCCGCTAAATAAGTATTTAAATATTGTACAAGCAATATCTGTGTAGTAAAGTATATTATTTAACGCAAAAAGCAATAAAATAATATATTTTAATCCTTTGAGAAAGAGGTGTGGCAATTTGATTGATTGATAATTAATTGTCACGCTTTTTTCAACAGATATAGGCAGAGACAATGGACAACTCGCTTCTCTCACATCCACAATTCTCTTCATACTATTCCTTCCACATCCAAAATTCTTTCTTGTGAGTGCGGGTGTCTCCGATTTCAACGCATCCATCAATATTAGATTTATAAATCCCTTTCGTCAATCTACTTTCACTCTTCCTTTCTATGTATTTTAAGATGGTTTAGTGATATCTGTTTATTTGAAAAAATAGAAACTAGAGTCTCAATTTATTAATGCGAATAAAATCATTCAAACATGGACTAACCCATTTTAGTTGCGTCAACTTAGAATGACAGACACCGTTGCCAATTAAGTTTAATGTGCCTCGGACAAATCTTGCTTGTAAATCGTTTGTAGTAAATAGACCTTCGTGAACTTCCAATGATTTATATTAAGATTAAATAATAATAACAATAGTTGATCAATGGTGAACACAGATTTCTAAAATTTATACGTGGATTAAGTACGTGCGGAGTCGAGGATGCAAAAAAACAAAAATGTTTTATACTTATTTATTACTTATTACATTTAAGAACTTAATTTCTAAAATAAAACTAATATCTTGTTCGGCGATTGAATCAAGAATGATGACCTTAAAATAATATTAACAATAAAAGAAGACTCGATGTGACGTTTCAGCGCCTAGTCCCTTGGTTTTGTTTAAACAGTTTGATGGAATCTAGGCCGATGACACCTCTGCAAATTGCCATATTAGCGGGTTGCGTAACACGTGCAACTATATTTGAAACGACTCCGGTTCCACTAACATGTAGAAAGGATCAATCTGTATTATCAAGGCTAAGAATCGGTCACACAAATATTACACATATTCACCTTATAACAAAAGAAGGAAAAAATAAATGTGAAAAATGTGATGGGGAGTTGTCCGTTTCTCATATATTATTACATTGTCCTGCATATAATTCAGAAAGGGAAACATTTAAATTAAAGCGAAATATTCAAAATTGCTTAAATGAAGATAATTATAATAATGTTTTAGGCTTTTTAAATTTATTCATATTTATGAAAAGGTATAATTTTCAAATTCTGTAATCCCCACTGTTAAAATCTCCACTGAAACAAAATATCTACTGCAGTCGCAAAGGACCTTGTTGTCAGAGCGACTTTAAATAAAATTTAATAAAAAAAAATAGTTGATCAATTAAAAAAAAATATTTGATTTCAAAAAAAAAAGTTATTTTAGCAAATATTATTTTCATTTTAGATAAAATTTAGGAAATTTCAATTTAATAATCGACCATGAATTGCTTTATAGCTTGTCTAACTATAAATGACGCGTCCCTTCACTTTATTAGTTTATTTAAATGTGTGAATACAAATATTACTAACTTTACTATTATACTTCATCAGCGTGCTCCTGCTTTTGGGTCTAACCAGCAACTGAATAACCAATTACAATTGCATTTTCGGAGTGCTTTATCCATATTTTATATTTGCTCGTGTGTGTAAATGCAGTGGATGAACGCGTCATTTCGGCTTAGACAGACTAAACCTGCCTATGTGTTCACTCCTTTTTATAACTTTGGATCTATTAACCGAAGCGTTAAAAGGCTCTTTTAGCCAGGAAACAGACAACGATTTCTCGATATTACAAATACGTAAATCGCCTTAGGTATTTTTTGGATAGCTAAGTAATATAAATATTTAATAACCTTTGACCTTAAATAATTATAAAAGAAATTCGCCTCCCAATCCTAAAACCATTTCAAATATAATTTTACAGCCACGTAATCATAATTAATGAGGTAATATCCTAAAAGTTGTAGGATGACCACATATTCCGCAATAAAATGAAAAAATAAGTTGTTTAACTATAAAAAAAAAATCCGTAAATTAATATATCCCTAAAAATATCAATTAAACAAACAAAATGTCACGCCCTTTTTCCACAGGGATGGGCAGAGACAATGGAGCGCCATTGCCACGATCCTGACACAACTCCCTCGCTTCCCTCACATATACAATTCTCTTCATACAAGCTCTATGGTTATGTGCACTAGGCGACCTGGCTTTCTTGAGGATGTGTCCAATTTAATCGGATAACACCCGAAAAAAGTCTCTAAAATTCTTCATTCATTATATTCCTTGTCGCATTCTAATTATATAGGGCTTGTGGTGGAAATTAGGATTACAAAGAGGAGAGAGTTGGGTCAGGATTGTTAATAGTGGCTCTCCAGTTTTTTTTATTGAGACACGTCATTTGACCTCGACTCGCCTGATGATAAGCAAGAGAAGATATAAGAGTGACGACGACTGAAACAACCGAGCTAGTTCACGGCTGCCTCAGTCGCGGTCTTTATGCCGGCCAAAGGTGCTTCTACATGCAACGAAGACATGGGCTGGCAAAGCATTCCACTTATCGATTGTTCTACAAAGAAAAGACGCACCGAACTTTTTATTTCGACTGCCGATTCGGTCGACAAAATGCGGATGCTTCCCCCGACCAGTGCGGGTATAACGGGTGTAAAAAGACGAGGTAGGAACGAGGTTAAAAAGCTCCTCGGAACATTCTCCGTGGTACAGGCGATAGAGGACGCACAGAGCCGCCATGTCTCTGCGTAGTGGCAGGGGCTTATTATTTAAATATATCATTCAAATTATATCAGAAAATGTCTCTCAAAAAATCCAAAATGGCCGCACCCTACTTTTAACTATAGGATTGTAGAGTAATTAACGAAAACGGTCAGGCCCCTATGTTATATGAATAATAATTGAATTATCTCATTATAGGATAATGAAAATTCACAAAATATTTAAAGCATTTGTATCATAGAAAGAGGACAACCAAAGTACATATATCAAAGATACATTGGTACCGGTGGGTGGTCTCGAACTCGTGCTCTCGGTTTGTGTAACCATTGCACTGTCACTACACCACGGTCGCCTTGGAACAGAACAAATCCTAGAAGAAAACTTATTAACTTGTAAATACAGCAGTAATGTTATCAAGCAATCACTGAAATTATTCAGGAGTCAAAGGAACTTACCGAAAAACTTCTCCTGACCTAATTTCACGAACACTATTCTTGCTTGAAACGTTCTCGTTTTGTAACGCGTTCTTAAACTTCGTCTTTTCACGCTCGTGATACCCAGCACAAGTCGGGAAAAGCGTAAACCAAATCGACAATCAAAATCGGTTAGTCGCGTTATTTTGTAGAACAATAGATAAGTGGAATGTTTTACCATCCTATGTGTTCTCTATCCTATAATCTTGCATTCCTCAATGGATATGAAATTTCGGATATGAATACGGATATAGGAATAATATTCTGGTTTCAGATACGGTTACATGTAATTATTTCGGATAATTTCGGCTACGGAAATTAGATTTTCAAGAAATTTTAAAATTAAAGTCTGTCATAACAGGTTTCATTTAGTCTCCGCTCCTATCTCAAATTATCCGAAACTTTAAAACGGATTCGGTTACGGTTACGGATAGGTTTTTATTTCAGATATCCGATAGATTCGGATACGGTTACGGAGCTCCATATCATCCCTAGTCTGTAGTAAAGTGATTGTACTTCTGTTTGTATCAGAATAGCGCCCTCCACCTTTCTGAGGTAAGCACTCTTGTTATAGGTTATCTCTTACTGAGTTTATGTCATTTCATCATTAAAGATAAGGAACGCGTATGGATATATTCACGCCTCTTTCAATAGTTCGGGGGTTGCCAGCTCGATTTTACTTTTAGATATCTAGGAAGTATTATGCATAAATATTCTATTTCTATTTTTTTACTAAACGTGCTTGTGTTGACCAAAGCGCCTGATGCTAAGCAAGAGAAAATCCAAGAGTGATGACGACTAAACAAACCGAGTCAGTTCTCGGCAGCCTCAGTCGCCGTCACTATGCCGTCACCACGCATCGCTTAAAGGATCCAAGGTCATAGAATGGAAAGAACACATGGGCTGGCAAAGCATTCCACTTGTCGATTGTTCTACAAAGAAAAGACGTACCGAACTTTTTAGTTCTACTGCCGATTTGGTCGATAGAATGCGGATCATTTTTCTGACCTGTGCGGGTGTGAAAAGATGAGAAGAATAAGTGTATATCAAAGATACTTTGTACTGACAAATGGTATTAAAACGGGGGGTTAAGAACACCATTTTTTATTATTTAGACTCGACATGTCACTTCTAATTGCTTCATGGTATGCAGGGGAAATTCTAAGAGCGACGACTATTGAAAAATATAATATAACTGATGGTTGTGTCCGTCACGATGCCGGCCATAAGTTTTTATTCATTTTCGCGGTCTCCCGACAAATATTAAAGTAAAAGGTAACAAGTTTTTCTACAAACCAATATTTGCTTGCGATAAAATTCAATATTATTATTTTTTATTTACATTTCTATACTAAGCTACTAAAGTGCTTATAACATAGAAACAGGACAATCAAAGTATATATATCAAAGATACATTGGTAACGGTGGGTGGTCTCGAACTCGTGCTCTTCGGTTTGCGTAACCATTGCACTGCCACTACACCACGGTCACCTCTATCACAAAAGGACGTTACTACCACATACCAATTACTTACAAGTATACAGACCATAAAGTGATTTGGTCACGTTTCGGGATCAGCTTGTAAGTTGCCGGTTCCATCTAAGCCGGTATAGTGGATGTGATTGCTACTCACAGTAATTGAGTTGTAGTAGCAGTGACATTCATGAATGACCACACTTCGGCTTAACATCAAACGGGGTGCTATCATATGTCAAATCACAATAATAAAAAAATACCTACTTAGTTTGTATAGAAATATACGTATAGAAGTAATTTCTTGGCAAAAGACCAGAAGGAAATTTCGATCTTTGTGACGTAAATTCGTTCGGAGTTATTTCTCTTTTTAGGGAAAAGTTATTTACTGCCAGTTCCTGTTACACTGCTACATTTTGGTATAGTTTATTAACACAATTTATTTAATTTTTGTACAAGATTTATAGGTGCTTTTTCTTATAACTTTCTTAGTAGTATTGTAGATTTTCAACGTAAAATAACTGAGTATATTCATATATAAATATTGTGATCAAAAAGTAGTAGTAGTATTATTTAGTAGTAGTATTTATTGTTCTGACGAATTAAACAGGAAACAGAAAAACAAAATCAAAACATCAAAAGTTTTGGAAACAATAACAGCATCAATCGATAGGACGACCAACACCTCAGTGTCTGTCACGATGGCTGCTAAGCTCTCGAAACGTCGGAATAATAAAAAAAATATAAATTCAAAACCAAAATAAACGCGATAGTAAGCCGCATAAAATTTGTTTAATTTAATAATATTTTTTTTTTATTGTGACTCGACATATGACAGCACCCCGCTTGATGTTAGGCTGGAGTGTGGTCCATGAATAGATGTCACTGCAACTACAATTCAATAAATGTGAGTAGCAGTCACACATCCACTATGCCGGCGTAGTTGGAACTGGCAACTTACAAGCTAATCCCGAAACGCGACCAAATCACTTCACGGTCTGTATACTTGTAATACTATTACATTACACATTTATCAAATTGTACCAAATAATTCCATTTTAATCCAACAGATGATCAACATAATGCTGAAAGTCCTGAATTTCAGTCAATAACGCTAATAAATATTATTTCACCTTTAAACTTAGGAACCTTCAGCAAACTAAGTTATAACCATAGATTCGAAACGATTAAATATCATAGAAGTGAATTGTAAGTTAAATAAAATATAATTTACGAATTTGTAAAAAGTATCGGTTAAATTTTTTAGCGGAGCATTATTCCACTAGTTAGAAAAGTAAAGGAGCATTCCCATTCCCAGCCGTACGCGTGTTGCGTACAGGGCTCAACTTAGCCAGTGACGTCGCATCGTGTCGGAGCGCATATATATTGATTACTTTGTCGGTAAATCGTTTGCGAGATATTGGACGCGCAATGCAACGCCATCTAGCGGTCGCTACAAGTTAAAGAAAAAAGAAAAATGGGTTGCACTACTCTTTAACTTCACATTTTACATTTACGTTTAACGGATTTTTTATACAGTGCTAAAGGACATCATTCATTTTGGGTTTCTATGTACTACTTTTGTTATTTCTAATGATAAAAACATATATAAGTGGTAGTTTCGATATAAACTTATTAACAACCAAATTCTCGATTTCGTAATAGTTAACGTAATAGAATAAGTATAAAGTAAAACTAAATTCGTAAATTGAAACTTTTTGGTACAACCGGCTGTAAGTATAATCTCTATGTGCATTTCTAGGTAACCTGCTTCTACGTAGTTTAGTGTCTACTAAGGCGGCCGTAGTGTAGTGCAATGGTTACGTAAACCGAGAGCACGGGTTCAAAACCACTTGCCTATACCAATGTATCTTTGATATATGTACTTTGGTTGTCCTGTTTCTATAATACAAGCACTTTAGTAGCTTCGTATAGAAATGTAAATATTTAAAAAATACATAAAAATATTCAATTTTGTAGTACCACCACTTACAAAGGGTGGTAGGGAGTGATTCCCAGTCTGCTGATCTGGAGTAGTACAACAGACCGTGAAGTAATTTAGTCGCGTTTCAGGATCAGTTTCAGGATCAGTCGGTTTCAACCAGGCTAGCGCAGTAGATGCGACTTAGACTGACAGTTATGATTGACTGCACTCTAGCTTATTAACAGGCAGAGTGCTGTCATATTATGTCGAGCCATAATAACTAAATAATAATAGAATTTTAGCCGGCATAGTGACGGCGACTAAGGCAGCCGTGAACTAACTCGGTTTTTTTAGTCGTCGTCACTTTGGACCTCTTCTTGCTTATCATGAGGCGGGTCGAGGTTGAATCACAATAAGAAAAACAAGAAAAAAAAAGAAAAAACAATATTCACTAGCCCATGTGTTCTTCCCATCTTCGTGTTCTTTCCACTACTGGCATAGTGGCGACGACTGAAGCAACCGCAAACTAAGTCGGTTTTCAGTCTTCAGCGCAATAGGACCACCTCTTGCTTTAATAAACAAAAAATATTCCGATGCATAAAACATCTTTTATAGTACTCGTATATGATAAGCAAGAGAGAGTCTAAGAGCGCCTTCACTATGCCGGCCAAAAATATCTATGGCAAGGAAATTGGAAAGAATAGAATCTGTGCTAAAATAAGAACTAATTCATTGTTATTTGTCTCATTTATATTATGTTTATATCACGTGTGACTGAAAGAGACAACTACTTGTACTTCAATTCCTTCATTTTAAAGGTTGGCACTACTTTTTTGCAAATACAACCACTTGTAATTGTAGTTGACTTTTTATACTGCCTAATTAAAAGTCACGTGACAGGAAGAGTAGCGGCATAATTGTCCCGTCATCCTTTTTTAAAGTATTTTAATGTCATTTGTTACTCTGTCAAATTAGGTTGTCAAATGATCACCAAAACTAATGACTACCTTCTAAATGACGAATGTAAAAATGTATATTCATCCCCTTCTGACTTCTTTTTAATTCCAGTGAAAATAGTATAAACGGTTGTAATTGGTAGCTATTTTAGGGCCCCTTCTGTGTCTTAAGTCCAAATTCTATATCTATGGTTAAAACAAATATTAACCCAAGATTAGTACTGATTGAAACAATTAGTTTTGAGGCTTTGAAACACTGAAAAACCGATTTTAGGGGCCACAACTGGGAGACTTATATTATTTTGACCTATTTAAACTACTATCTATTCGTTAGAATTAATGTAGCACTAAGTTTACTTAAGTGCTTCGTTGGACCTGTAGATTTTTACTTTTTCCAAAAATAGGAACAATTATTACATAAAAAAATAGAAATAGTTTTCGACCTGATGTCGTTTAATAAATTGCTGCAATAAGTGGGATACATTTATGTACATCGGTCAACTGGGAATCAAACCCGGCATCTGTAACTTAACCGCAACTACTCTCACCACTGACCCCTTGGGTAATCCCTTACTCTTATAAATTATACTAAATGTTATTAATTATAGTTAAAAAAAGTTTTACATGGCATAAAGTTACTCTCTTTGAAAACAAAAACAGTTTTGTACTACCTCTTTAAGCAAGTACTCAGGCAAGTGCTAAGTGCTAAGTAAAATTTAGATGTTAATTCCCACAGGGATAGGCAGAGATAATGGAGCGCAACTTGCCACGAGCGACTCCCTCACTTCAGATGTCACGACCTAATAAAAAAAGTTTTTTTTTCTTATAAAACACATTATTGTACACAATTTATTGGTATACGTTTACATGATAACAAAATTAACTACTAGGATTGAAAACAGGTTAAAATACAAATAAGGTCACGATTTATAAGTCAAACACAAAACTAAAGCTAATTGATTTCGAGTTCTAACAATAACCCTATATTGTGCTATTAAAACACACTATACAAACTCAAATCTACTAAATGATTAATGTTATTTAATGATACGTCGCGCTTTAAGTGAAATAACAATTTCACTCTTATTGCTTGATGTAATAAGGTTGTAAACTATTTAATAATATTATAAATAATCCTAACAGCTCGGTGGCTTAGTGCCCATGACCGAGGCGATTGAATGAAGAAAATTGAATGAAGAAAGGAAGCGAGGGAGTTGTGTCAGGATCGTGGCAAGTAGCGCTCTTTTGTCTCTGCCTATCCTCGAGGAAAAATGGCGTGACAATTTAATTGATTGATTAATCGATATTTGTTTCATAGCTTTTATTTCAAGTCAAATTGTTACGCCTCTTTCCCACAGAGATAGGCAGAGACAATAGAGCGCCACTTGCCACGATCCTGACACAACTCCCTCGCTTCCTTCACATATACAATTCTCTTCATACAAGCTTCATAGATCCTCAAGAAAGCTGGATATTTCGATTATGTGAATAAATCTTCGACGAAATTAGCATTTGAATGTATCCCTTTATAAATCCCTTATTCCCCTAATAAAATTGATTTAAAAAAAAAACTCCCTTATATCCAAAGAACAGGTAACCTGCATGGTCGCAGACAACAGACTGCAAACAGTCCCGAGAATCACTTTCTCATATGGATAGACGCTAAATCTTAGCAGAGCTAAGCTCCGCATCATGGTAGGTGCTATAACAGGACATTGTGTTTTTAATAAACACCTGTACAACCTCAACATTATTGGATAGCCTCTTTGTAGGAGCTGCCTTCCTGGAGGAGATCGGGTAGCTCCACTGAGGGAGAACGGTTAAAGAGCGCACAAAGAAACCGCAGAGAACTCAAGAGCGGAAACGAGCCCGCACGTAACAGTAAGAAAGAGTGGTAGGCTGTGGTACCCAGTCTGCCGATCCGGGGTAGTACTTACAATACTTACAAGTATACAGACCGTGAAGTGATTTGGTCACGTTTCGGGATCAGCTTGTAAGTTGCCGGTTCCAACTAGGCCGGCATAGTGGATGTGATTGCTACTCACAGTTATTGAGTTGTAGTAGCAGTGACATCCATTCATGGACCACACTCCAGCTTAACATCAAGCGGGGTGCTGTCATATGTCGAGTCACAATAAAAATAAAAAAAAACAACCTCCTCATATCGTCACAATAGTAATGAATAGTTTCCCATTAAAACAGGAAGTCCTTGGCTGAGCCGAATTTCCCCTCGCAGAGAAATTACACTTAATAATTCAACCTCGGCTTACATCATTGATTAATAATGCCCTTAAGGAAAATAGAGCATTATGTTACTAACACGACACCATTTGTTAACCACAAACCTTCATTCACATTTTACGATCCTAAGATTTACCTGTATAATATTAAAGAGTGGTAGGCAGTGGTACAGTCAGCAGCACATATATCTAAACACGCAATGTGATCAAAAGTATCTATACATTCAGAGTGGTCATAAATATCTACACACCATTAGTTGTCATATTAATGTGAGCATTCAAATAGTCAAAAATATCTATACACTCAATGAGTCAAAAATATCTACACACTCACTTGTCAAAAATATTTCAACAAACAAATTTATTTTGACAAATATGTAAGCAATATACAATTAGTAAAAATAAGATTTAAGGATGCTTTCAGTAAATTTGTTTTAAAATAATACATATTATATTTTCGACGAGTGAGTGTGTAGATATTTTTTGACTATTTGAGTGTATAGATATTTTTGACGCATTGGATGCTCACATTAATATGACAACTAATAGTGTGTAGATATTTATGACAACCCTGAATGTATAGATACTTTTGATCACATTGAGTACTCAGATATATCTGCTGCTGCCTGTACCCTGTCTGCTGATCTGGGGTAGTACTCGTACCACCACTTACAAGTATACGTTCTTAGAGCCAAACCGCGCCTCGTCTTACAAAATCTTAGGTCTGTCCACGCAAGCTAATCCGTTCCTCCTCTTAATTACCTCTTATCGATTTGGGATATGCTTGTGGTTGGACTAATTTAGACTCCAGGATTTCTTAAATCAGCTTCATTATCAACCATAAGGCGTTCACTGCTGAACATAGGCCTCCCCATTAGAACACCATTTCGAACCACAAGATGCCAGTTGCACCTGTTATTCGTGACTTTCACTATGTTGTTAGTCCACCTAGTGGAGGCCTACCTACGCTGCGTCTTCCGGTTCTTTAATATCTCTTCCTTATTATTTTTCGCTCTAAATCGAATGACTTATCGTTTACATCTAAAAGTGGTGGTACTACCGCTGGTCGGTAGTCTGGGCTAATGAGCAGCAACTGCTGTCTACTACAAATTGTTTTAGGTCAACAAATAAAATGTACAAGAAAGGAAAACACAACAAAAATAAAAATAGAAATCTCAATTCCAGTAGTAACTTTTATTATAAGTATCAATATAGGAAATATCTTTACGGCATCCAATCATAAACGTAATGTGGCAGTTAGGTACAATGTTACGGGGCATTTGTTAACGTAATAGCCAAAGTTGGGCCTTTAATGCTGTAAACCACATTCACTATTGGGATTCTTCATTGATAGAATATAGATTTTATAGCTTACAGTCCTTAATAGACCATTTAGACAACTTTGTAACATTCTACTACGACATATCTGTGCTGACCTTAAAAAGGTCGCACTAAAATTGTCTTAATTCATTTTCATTAAAAAAACATAAACGTCATTTTTAAACTCATTTATTCTTTTGTTTTTTGATATTCTATTTTTATGTTGAATAAATTAGTCTTCTACACAATTTCAACGGGTGCGTTTCATTTCTCTACGTCCTTGACCACGTATTTGCCAACCTTAAAAAGGTCGCACTAAAATTGTCTTAATTCATTTCCATTAAAAAACATAAACGTCATTTTTAAACTCATTTATTCTTTTGTTTTTTGATTTTCTATTTTTATGTCAAATAAATTAGTCTTCTACACAATTTCAACGGGTGCGTTTCATTTCACAACGTCCTTGACCACGTATGTGCCGACCATAAAAAGGTCGCACTAAAATTGTCCTAATTCATTTCCATTAAAAAACATAAGCGTCATTTTTAAACTCATTTATTCTTTTGTTTTTTGATATTCTATTTTTATGTCAAATAAATTAGTCTTTTACACAATTTCAACGGTTGCGTTTCATTTCTCCACGTCCTTGACCACGTATGTGCCGACCTTAAAAAGGTCGCACTAAAATTGTCTTAATTCATTTCCATTAAAAAACATAAACGTCATTTTTAAACTCATTTATTCTTTTGTTTTTTGATATTCTATTTTTATGTCATAGAAATTAGTCTTCTTTACAACATCATCGGGTGCGTTTCATTTCACAACGTCCTTGACCACGTAGCGTCAAATATCTATTTTAATAAAAATCAATTGCCAAATGTGTATATAAACATAGTACGAATAAGCATTAACACTACCTAGGTCAAATTAGGTTACAAAAAAACTACAGTCAAATTAGGTTGGAGACGTTTTTGCATTAGCAGTGGTGTGTGTAGTACACACGACTAAGAGCGCGTTTCCATTATGTTGTGGCGGTAGATCTACTATCAATATGTTTAGTTTAGCTTGGAGACGTTTTTGCGTTTCTTTTTTTTTATTGCGATTCGACATATGATAGCACCCCGCTTGATGTTAAGCCAAAGTGTGGTCCATGAATGAATGCCACTGCTACTACAATTCAATAACTGTGAGAGGCAATCACATCCACTATGCCGGCCTAGATGGAACCGGCAACTTACAAGCTGATCCCGAAACGTGACCAAATCACTTCACGGTCTGTATACTTGTAAGTGGTGGTACTAACCCGGATCGGCAGACTGGGTACCACTGCCTACCACTCTTTGATAACCAGACCCGAAGCAAATATCCATCTCTTTTTTTTATTAACAAATATTTAATACTATTAAATATTACAAATAAAAGCCATGAAACAAATATTTGCTCCGACCGGGGATCGAACCCGGGACTTTACGCGCAACAAACCAATCGCTAAACCGTTCGTCCACGCCTGTCGTCAAGCAAATAAATAAATTATCAACTTTTATAAAAAATATTATTTTATTTAAATATTTTGCCCGATTGCCCTTCGATATAATAATATGTCGCTTTAAACCTGAAGTGCTGCCAGCTGACGAAGATTTCTACGGTTAAACCGAGTTGGTTCGGTCAACATCTACAATAAACCGGTTTGAATTGAATTCATCAATTAGGTTTGCGAATCGAGTTATCCATATTTTTAAATCGACTTAACTCGGTTTGAAAAAAATCAAGATCGTCCCATCTTTGCTAAATATAATACCACTTTAAATACTGGTAGACAATAATACCCAGTCTGCCGATCCGGGGTAGTACCACAACTTACAAATGAACAGACCATGAAGTGATTTAGTCGCGTTTCGGGATCAGCTTGTAAGTTGCCGGTTCCAACCAAAGATGGGACGATCTCGATCTTTTTCAAACCAAGTTAGGTCGATTTAAAAATATGGGTAACCCGATTCGCAAACCGAAGGATGGTTTGTTATAAAATTTCGTAGGTATGTATGACAAAATAAATTTAGTTACTAATCTAAACATTGTATAAATAGTTTGATCTAATCCAGTCTGATCTAAAAATAATAGTTCAAACCAGTTTATTGTAGATGTTGACCAACCCAACTCGGTTTAGGCCTCAACTCGGTTTAACCCGGGTTGAAAAGTCGAGTCGTTACATCTCTAGTTCCAACTAGGCCGGCATAGTGGATGTGACTGCTACTCACAGTTATTGTATTGTATAGCAGTCAGTAACATCATTTCATGGACCGCACTCCAGCTTAATATCAGGCGGAGTACTGTATGACTTTCATAATTAAAAAAAGATGATGAATATGACGCAAACAAAACGTTTTAAATTTGGAACTTTTAAAGATAACGCAGACACTAATTATTGGAGTGTAGCCCAAAATGCAACAGGCCACGGAAATACGTGTCTGTTAAGTTTTTCACACTTAAAAACTTTTGGTAAACTGACATAGCTTTTGTTTTATTGTAATAAACCACAGATTAAATACTACTAGACTTTGCAATTTACTTTATAAGTTATTTATTAATTTATTTAAATCCTTTATTGCACCAAAATAAACTTAAAAATAGGTACATAGGTAGCGGGGTTAGGTTAGCAAGTTAAAACGATTATCGTCTCTAGTCGGCGATTATCAAAATAATAAAAGCTAGGCTAAATCCAATAAAACGAGACAATAGGGAATTTGCATGTGGTTTAAATATTGCTGCAAATTTTTTCCGCGATTCTTTATTGTACTAACATCATGCTAAAATAATTATATTTTTAATTTTCTTTGTATATATTGCATAAAAGATTAAGCAAAAAGTGAAAGATAAGCAAGTGAAATTCAAATGAGTGAAACGCATCACCATTGGCCGAATGAAACGTGACGTCACATGACACGTTCGGGGTCGAAGCTCATATTGTGCGCGTAGTGTTTAAGAGAAAAAATAGCTGTTCTTTGTGTTTATGCAGTGTTTTTGTTTAGCTATTACAACTTATAAATCCACATAAATAACAGTAACACTTGTAGTAAACAAATACTGGTCGTGACGTGTGACGTCATCAAAAGCCCGCGCTAGATGATGGCGTTCAAATGTGTCAAATTTAATCGAAGTTTTAATATTATTTTTAAAAAATAATTAGAACTTTTCCAACAATATTTATATTTTTTATTATGTTATAACGATGTAATAAATGAATTAAACACATAAAAAAAATACTTGCATATACCCTATTGTTGTGACGAATATTGTTTGTGCGACGACACGTTTTATCATTATCATCTAAGTCGAATTTTGGTGGATTTGGCCTAGCTTTTATTATTTTGCTAATCGTTGACGATAGACGATAATCGTTTTAACTTGCCCAACCTAACCCCACAGGTTTAATGCCTATTGGGCATCTTCTAACAACTAACCTTTGGGATGATGAGAAATTATGGGCAGGGTTAATATGAACTATATAGATGCCATGAGCTTCTGTTTATCAAGAAACAAGTTGGTGACTAATCGTTCAAAGACATTGACAGACGGTGCTTGTCTAATATTTAGCGGTAGCTTGTTCTACCAGCGGGCTGGAGGCACAGAAAAGGAATCTAAGTATCTGCTTGAGGAGTGGGAAGGAATAAGAGAGAAGAGGGAGACTATGCGTATCGCATAAGAATTTAAATTGGTCTTTGAGGTAAGGGATTTGAGGCACGAGGATCGTTTAGTCAGTGATGAAACTTAGTAGAATTAACGCTGTAGAAATGCGGTCGGACGATAGCGATTAATTGCTTGTGTATATTTTAAGTACCTAATAATTGCATAATACCTAAAATATCTACAATAACACACTAATACAAGAAAACGAAATACATTTAAAAGTTTCATTTAAAAAATCACTTACCCGAAATAGTGAATTTATTGAACCAAAATAGTAATATCAAAATAAAACAAAAATTTTGTTACTCGTGTTTCTTCTGCCTTCAAACCAATTTATTCGAATAATTTTCAGTGTGTAAACAATTTTAGCTTTTAAGAACGTACCAATAAAGTTTAGAATTGCCATTATTTGTATTAGAGATAGAAAAACTAAGATATAGGCACTGGCGTCGAATACTATGAATTTTTAATGGGCTCCAATGCAGGCCTTCGATGGTTTCTGTTAGACCTAAATACTTGTACAAAAATTCAACACTTTTTTATTATATGGCCACATGGCACCACATTTGACCAGCAGCAGCATTTGACCTAGATATTTGCTCAGTGTCAATCAATCAATCAAATTGTCACGCCTTTTTCCCACGGGGATAGGCAGAGACAATTGAGCGCTACTTACCACGATCCTTACACAACTCCCTTGCTTCCTTCACATCCACAATTCTCTTCATACAGGCTCTGTGGTTATGGGCACTAGACAAACTAGCTTTCTTGAGGATGTCTCCGATTTGGTCGGAAAACACTCTCCTGGGCCTGCCTTGTTTAACGCATTCATCCACATTAGATTTATAAATTCCTTTCGTCAATCTACTTTGCTCAGTGTCTGGGTGAAAAAGTTAAAAATGTTAGACATACAGCTGGTGGCAATATTTCCATTTCATTCAGGGTAGTACCACCATTTACCATGAAGTGACAAGTCTGGCATACCTGCACAAGTAGTAGCAATCACCTTCATTAGTGAGTCGCGCTCCGTCTTATAATCAGCAGGGTTAGGTAGGGCAAGTTAAAACGATTATCGTCTCTCGTCGACGATTGGCAAAATAATAAAAGGTAGGCCAAATCAACCAAAATGAGACTATTGATGATAATAATAAAATGTGTCGTCGCACAGACGATATTCGTCACAACGATTAATTGTCTCATAGTATTTTCTTAGATTTTGCGCGAACATTAATTAATGACTTAAACAAATTTTATAAGGCTTACTATCGCGTTTATTTTGGTTTTGATTTTACAATTTTTTATTATTCCGACGTTTCGAGAGCTTTGCAGCCATCGTGGTTACCAAAATAAACGCGATAGTAAGCCACATAAAATTTGCTTAATTGATTAATTGTCTCGTTTTATTGGGTTTAGCCTAGCTTTTATTAGTTGACAATCGACGACGAGAGACGATAGTCCTTTTAACTTGCCAACCTAACCCCGCAGGTGATTATAGGACTCAATATAACGGCAATCGATCTAAAAGATCGTTCTATCTAAAAGGATCTAAAAGGTAGTACAATCAAAAAAGTGGAATGCTTAACTAGCCCATGTGTTCTCTCCATTCTATAAACTTGCATCCTTTAAGCAATGCGTGAGAAGGCACCTTTTGCCGGCATAGTGACGGCACTCTTCGGCACTCTTGGGCCATCTCTTGCTCTCCCATCAGGCGGATCGATGTCAGATATCGAGTTACAATAAAAAAACTCAAGGTATAACAGAAACTAACCCTTAGGACCTCCAACGCATTAGTGTTTTGTATAAATTATTTGAAAATTTATTGCTACTGAAATAGTTCTTTTACTGTAAAAATCATTTCGTTTTTTAATTATGCATACGAATAAATATACAAATTGCGGGGAAAGCATCCACATTTTATCGACCGAATCGACAGTCGAACTAAAAAGTTCGGTGCGTCTTTTCTTTGTAGAACAATTGACAAGTGGAATGCTTTGCCAGCTCATGTGTTCTCTCCATCCTATGACCTTGGATCCTTCAAGCGATGTGTGAAGAAGCACCTTAGGCCGGCATAGTGGCGGCGGCTGGGGCAGTCGGAGGCTGGGGCCTCTTGCTTATCATCAGGCGGGTCGAGGTCAGATGCTGTGTCACAATAAAAAAACAATACCAATATGTAATATGTACATTTTTTTGCAACCTACTTTTGTAATGATAAAAAAATATATAAATGGTAGTTTCGATACTTGTATTGGTAAAACTAATAACAATTTTTCTTTTAATTGCTGTGCAATTGAGTCGTTTAGAAAATAAAATACGGATGTCTCCGATTTGGTCGGAAAACACTCTCCTGGGCCTGCCTTGTTTAACGCATTCATCCACATTAGATTTATAAATTCCTTTCGTCAATCTACTTTGCTCAGTGTCTGGGTGAAAAAGTTAAAAATGTTAGACATACAGCTGGTGGCAATATTTCCATTTCATTCAGGGTAGTACCACCATTTACCATGAAGTGACAAGTCTGGCATACCTGCACAAGTAGTAGCAATCACCTTCATTAGTGAGTCGCGCTCCGTCTTATAATCAGCAGGGTTAGGTAGGGCAAGTTAAAACGATTATCGTCTCTCGTCGACGATTGGCAAAATAATAAAAGGTAGGCCAAATCAACCAAAATGAGACTATTGATGATAATAATAAAATGTGTCGTCGCACAGACGATATTCGTCACAACGATTAATTGTCTCATAGTATTTTCTTAGATTTTGCGCGAACATTAATTAATGACTTAAACAAATTTTATAAGGCTTACTATCGCGTTTATTTTGGTTTTGATTTTACAATTTTTTATTATTCCGACGTTTCGAGAGCTTTGCAGCCATCGTGGTTACCAAAATAAACGCGATAGTAAGCCACATAAAATTTGCTTAATTGATTAATTGTCTCGTTTTATTGGGTTTAGCCTAGCTTTTATTAGTTGACAATCGACGACGAGAGACGATAGTCCTTTTAACTTGCCAACCTAACCCCGCAGGTGATTATAGGACTCAATATAACGGCAATCGATCTAAAAGATCGTTCTATCTAAAAGGATCTAAAAGGTAGTACAATCAAAAAAGTGGAATGCTTAACTAGCCCATGTGTTCTCTCCATTCTATAAACTTGCATCCTTTAAGCAATGCGTGAGAAGGCACCTTTTGCCGGCATAGTGACGGCACTCTTCGGCACTCTTGGGCCATCTCTTGCTCTCCCATCAGGCGGATCGATGTCAGATATCGAGTTACAATAAAAAAACTCAAGGTATAACAGAAACTAACCCTTAGGACCTCCAACGCATTAGTGTTTTGTATAAATTATTTGAAAATTTATTGCTACTGAAATAGTTCTTTTACTGTAAAAATCATTTCGTTTTTTAATTATGCATACGAATAAATATACAAATTGCGGGGAAAGCATCCACATTTTATCGACCGAATCGACAGTCGAACTAAAAAGTTCGGTGCGTCTTTTCTTTGTAGAACAATTGACAAGTGGAATGCTTTGCCAGCTCATGTGTTCTCTCCATCCTATGACCTTGGATCCTTCAAGCGATGTGTGAAGAAGCACCTTAGGCCGGCATAGTGGCGGCGGCTGGGGCAGTCGGAGGCTGGGGCCTCTTGCTTATCATCAGGCGGGTCGAGGTCAGATGCTGTGTCACAATAAAAAAACAATACCAATATGTAATATGTACATTTTTTTGCAACCTACTTTTGTAATGATAAAAAAATATATAAATGGTAGTTTCGATACTTGTATTGGTAAAACTAATAACAATTTTTCTTTTAATTGCTGTGCAATTGAGTCGTTTAGAAAATAAAATATGGATTTTGTATCGTCTCTTAATCACGAAGACACGCCATATTAACAGTTCTTCTTTAAACTGTCATAATTATAGTTTGATCATTTTGCACACCTAAACTATGCAAAAAAACATAATTTTAATTACACTGCTCACCGGCAGGTAAGGCGAGGTCAGCTGCATAAAGACGCATAGAGTTACGAGTATTATAGATAAATCAAAATCAGTTCCCCAAAAAAAGTCCTGAGGTAACACACATAATAAACAATACAGCTAAAATGTATACGAGGAGGTATGGATCGACTATTGGAAGGCGATTATAAAAAAAGCGGCCAAGTGCGAGTCGGACTCGCCAATTAAGGGTTCCGTAGCAGCAAGTAACATAATATAAAAGTTCTTGTAGTAACTTTGATCGATTTTTATATTTGAGTTGATTAAATCAAAGTTAAATTGGGATTTACGATTTATGACGCATAAAAAAAATACTTATTAGATCTCATGGATTTTCGGTGGAAATCTCTCATCTCTTATCATCAATCTCTTATTTTAGAAGTTACAGGGGGGGGGAGGGCACAAATTTTACCACTTTGGGAGTTTCTCTCTCGCAAACTAATTCATTTCAGCAAAAATATATACTAGAAACCTTAATATCAATTTTAAAAACCTATCTATAGATACCCAACACGTATAGGTTTGATGAAAAAAAAATGAGTTTTAGTTCTACCCCCAATTTTTTTATTTTTGTGTGAAAATCTTAATGCTGTTCACAAAATACATCTATTTAACTAAGTTTCAACAGTATAGTTCGGTTTCGAAAAAAAGTGTCCGTGACATACAAGTGGACGGACAGACAGACATGACGAATCTATAAAGGTTCCGTTTTTTACTACGAAACCCTAAAAGAAGAGCGTGAACAAATGGAAACTACTGCAACCTGACTTTTAGAATTGCGCATGTCCTGATACACTTTATTTTATAAGCACTGCATCCAGACTGCAGCAGTTGGGAAAATTGGCAAGCACATCGAATATTTGTGACTGGAATATCTCTCTTTTTTAAATTTATTCAAACCTAATCTGATCTAACTTAAAAGTTAAAAAGGACATCATCATCATTTGGGCTGTGTTTGTCCTACTTTTGTACTAATGCCCAATGATATAAGCACTTTAGTAGCTTAGTATGGAAATGTTTATTAAAATAAAAAAATAAAAAGTAAAAATGATGAAAAATATATACATAGTAGTTTCTATACTTGTGTTGATAAAACTAATAAGAATTTTGCATTTAATTGCTGTGCAATTGAGTTATTTGTAAAATAAGATATGGAATTTTGTATTGTCTCTCAATCACAAAGACACGCCATATTAATAGTTCTGCTTTGAACTGTCATAATTATCGAACTGTCATTTGATCGATCATTTTTTACACTTAAACTATTCAAAATGAAGGATTTATTTCAACGACATTGTAATCTTCGTATGTTGACCTACTTTAAAATGTATATGCAACTGTTAATACAATTTAGGACAAGTCCCCATACAAAATTAATGATGTCTTTTTCCTGATTTATTCTTTAAATATATTGTGTATCGACCTATTAAAGCACTCTGCTTGATGTTAGGCTGGAATGCAGTCTACGAATAGAGGCGACTTTTTCTGCTTTTTAAAAATAAAATTCACACCTACCTTTGGACCTTCTCTTGCTTATCTGCAGGCGGGTCGAGGTAAGAAGTCGTGTCACAATAAAAAAATAAAAAAAACCTACCTTGTATCATAGAAATAAAACGATCAAAATACATAATATTAAAATATTTACATTGGTATCGAATTAAACAAATTTTATGCGGCTTACTAGCGTTTATTTTGGTTTAGATTTTACATTTTTTTATTATTCCGACGTTTCGAGAGCTTTTCAGCCATCGTGGTCACGGAGAGACTAATCTAAGAAAATACTACATTGGTATCGGCAAGCGGTTTTAAACCAAGAGTTCTCGTTTTAATGACCATTTCATTACTACTACACCACGGTCGCCTCAATACAATATCCCTGCAGTCGCATTTACTATGCCGGCCTTATCGTAAAAGCTGATCCCGAAACGCGACTGAGTCACGGAACGGTCTGTACCACTACCCCAGACTGTTAGACGACTGGAATTCGACCTAAGAATATATTTATTTATTTATTTATTTAAAACTTAATTGCACTATGTACAAAGGCGGACTTAATGCCGTTAGACATTCTCTGACAGCCAAACCTTTAGGACATTAAGACAGTATTAATGGTGAGTAGGTGCAATTTTATGATGACAATTTGTACGAATATAACAACAAACACATAATAATAATACTTAATATTTACATTTTAATACACATAAGTACATAAATAAGTTATACATATACATAAACACATATACATATATATTAAACACAATAATACACAACATATAATAAAACTACTCTTGTCATGAAAGATGTGGGGAAGAAGAAAGGTAGTGTTTATACACATAACTCTTGAATATTGCACGATTAGGAGCTTGTCTAATACTTTGAGGTAGTTCATTCCATAGATTTGCAGCGACGACAGAAAAAGATTTAGAGACGAGGGAGGTGTGGTGAGAGGGAATGGAAAGAGTGGAGTTGTATATATACACACATATACAAATTAGTATAATTATAATAGTATGTATATACATACCTATATACAAAACATGAGTAAAATATGACATTTTGTTATATGAAAATATACAGGAACATTTTAAGGGTGCAAAGAACACAAAAATTCCTCGTAAGTCGTAAATGTTAGGGTTACCAAAAGTTTAAAATAAAAAATGGATATTATTCTTTTTTTTTTATAATACCTTCTAATTGCCCTGGTGTTAGAATCTATAAAATCAAAATCAATACATTTGTTGTGAAATAGTATTTTTAGAGCTCTTTTCCATTGTGCCATACCACAAATACCGAGAAATTCCGTTGATAAAAAACCATAAGAAACTCAACGTCATTATCGGTGTTATAGTAATACATTCAAAATGTATTTCTTTATTCATTTGCAAACTATACTTGTCGATTGTTCTATAAAGAAACGACGCTCCGAACATTTTAGTTCGACTGCCGATTCGGTCGACAGAATGCGGATGCTTCCATCGACCTTTCCTGTCCTGTGGTCCACTACAATTAGGACCCTTTACGGAACTTTTATGACGTCTCTTATTATTCTTTCCAACATAACAAATAATACTATTTAATAATAGGCGACCGTGGTGTAGTAGCAGTGCAATGGTAACGCAAACCGAGACCACTCACTGATAAAAATGTATCTTTGATATGTGTAGTTTAGGTGTCAAGTTTCTATGATACAAGCACTTTAGCAGCTTAGTACAGAAAAGTAAAAAAAGCTATACACCGCAATATGATTTCTGTTTGTAATGTAATGCACAGTATTTTATTTATCTGCAACCAGTATTTAAAATGTTCATACCCTCTTTTAAATCAAAGTGATTTTAATTATGTATTTAATTATGAATATATTGGCAAGTTTAATTCCATTTTTAACTTGTCTAAGTGTGTAGTATATATAATTATTTATAATGCACTCAAGTTTTTATATTATGTGTGTTATAAACTAGAGTTTCCTACAGTAAGACTGACATAAAAACTGCTACTACGAGTAATGTAAACTGTTTCTTTTTATATTTCAAGGCAACTCTCCTAGTACTGTGGATAGACGGATATCCTTAGGTGAGATGTCGCGTCTCAATACAAAAATTCTTTGTTTATTCCACATTTTTTCGTGTTTTCATGGTAACGCTATTAAAGTACCTATTGCGTGAAGGGAAATTTACGAGGTTCATATGTGCTATCGACAGGCGTACCAACTATAAATTCTGTCAAACGACTATGTATGTATGTTAGCTGTTACCATTTATATATAGTTATACATAAATGGTTTATAAAAAAATGTAAATTCAACTTTATTGTGAAGAATTAGAGTTTAGTTTCAGTCAGGATTGGTTGTGTGATTACGACGTATATGTGCATATTGAAAATAGGGGTTAAGTATCAATTCGCGCGAATAGTGCAACTCTACTATAAAATATATGTACGAATGTAAATAATAAATGACATTCAATGTTTGTGTGGACTTTGAGTAATCTATTATTATGAGACTTCTAAACAGATTGGATGGATAGTTTTTATTTTACATTTCCATACTAATACTAAAGTGCTTGTATTTTTTTTATTGTGACTCGACATATGACAACACCCCGCCTGATGTTAGGCTGGAGTGTGGTCCATGAATGAATGTCACATCCACTATGCCGGCCTAGTTGGAGCCGGCAACTTACAAGCTGATCCCGAAACGCGAACAAATCACTTCATGGTCTGTAAACTTGTAAGTGGTGGTACTACCCCGGATCGGCAGACTGCCTACCACTCTTAAATCATAGAAACAGGACAACTAAAGTTCATATAACAAAGATACTATGAGACCGGCAAGTGGTTTAGAACCTGTGTCATTGGTTTACGTAACCATTGCACTGCCACAACATTAATTAAAATAATAGCTAAAGTATATAGAGACAATTCTCTTCATACAAATGAAGGAGTGAAGCGAGGAAGTTGTGTCAGAATCGTGGCAAGTCCCAGGTACGATTATTCGCCGAAGCAAAGTTTTGTATCATATTAAATAGTCATTTATCCAGTCTGCCGATCTGGGGTAGTACCGATTCAAGTTTACAGACAGTCGCGTTTCAGGATTTGCTTGTAAGTTTTAATTAGCTTACAACCAGGCCAGCATAGCGGATGCCGTTATTTAATTGTTTTGAAGGGTTCTGTCGCATGCGTGTTTCGTGATCAGCTTATAAGTTGCCGGCCGGCATCGAGAATGTAACTGATACTTTACAATCATTAAAATGTAGTAGCAGTTACCCCCATTCATGGACTGCACTCCAGTACGGGAGTGTTAAACTCAGACGGGGTGCTATCAAGTAAAAAAAAACATAACGAGCCACAATGAAAAAAAAAGCAATGGAGTATGGTCCAGATATTTTATATATAATAAATAATACATTATTTATAATCCAGAAAACATTGTAATATATACATTCAGGACATTGTGCAGCTGAGTTAAGCTAAAGCGAACACGATTCCAATCGCATCTTAAAGGAATAATGCTCTTAACAAAGGTTTGGTGCCTTTTCCTACATTTAATTGGGTAATTTCCTATTTCGGAAAAATTAGATCGCTTCTATTTAAAACCTGTCTGAGCACTAGTAGCCATATTAAATAGAATAATATACAAAGTAGCTTTTAAATATATATATATACATTGTATAATTTGACATTAATATTTGAATTATTGTATGCCCGATGGGTGAAACATAGAGGAATATATAATTAAGTACACCTACATGTAATCCTATGTCTGCAATAAATGAATTTGATTTGATTTGAATTGGAATAGGCAACTTACAATCTGATCCCGAAACGCGACTACATTGCACAACAAGACCAAGTATAAATGAAAGTGGTGGTACTACCCTGGATTGATAGACTGGGCGAATTACCACCAAGTACCGACATCTGGGCAAAAAACTACTTAGTAATATCGAGAGAATACATTTATTTTGTGACTCGACATATGACAACACTCTGACATATGCGGATTGCGGTCCATGAAAGAAAGTGACTGCTGCTAGTTAAATAACTGTAAGCAGCAGTCACATCCGCTATGCCGGCCTAGTTGGAACCAGCAACTTACAAGCTGATCCCAAAACGCGACGACCTGTGTTCTAAGTAATACCACAGTCCCCTAAACTGAGTAAATTCTTGGCTACCTTAGTCACTGTTAGATTTATGTATTTATTGAACACCAACATTGTTCAGTCGTCACCAGAAAAGTGACGGCGACTTAGGTAACTTGGAATAGGCTAGTTTTTTTTCAGTCGTCGGCACTGTTGTGCCGAGTCAGATGTGTCACAATAAACTAAATATATCATCTTGTAAACCGTGGAAACTTGGCAGGTCTTTGGTGTGGGATGCAACTTTTATAGACACATTAGCCCCATCTCACATCCAAGCGACCTCGTTCGGCGCGAAAAGTGCGGCGATTTCTGCTGAGAGCCTCAAGCTGCACAAATACGCTAACGTCGGTACTGTTTACGAATTTGCGCCGTTTGGGGTCGAGACGATGGTCCCTTGGAGACCTTCAGCTAAGCGCCTGGCCAAGGAGTTGTCCAAGCAGCTGACGGAGATGTCTGGAGACAAGAAGGCTGGCTTATTCTTCTTTCGTCAAAACTTTGCCGTATTATTATTTGGTGCAGTAACTAACCCGGTCGCGTGTCCATTGATTCCGCAACCTTTTTTGCTTGTTAAAATACCTCACCGCTGTGAATGGGATGCGACTTGAATGAAATGTTTTGGGAATATGTTCTGACAATTACGGGCTAGCCCTTTTTGTATAACTGTCGAGATGGTAGGACTAATTAAAGGGTTTAGCCGGATAAGTATGACGAGTCTGCCCCCAAATGGGAATCAATATCGAAACTTTTGTTTTAATATTGACTTGATGTTCATACACGATTCATGTACTTTTCGCGACCGACTTCCGCTTTGATCTTGAGATAGAGAGCAAAATATTCATATGCTTGACTATTACTGAATGCGATATATCTCTGAAGCTAATTAAGATAAAGAAGTGAAACGCGAAGTGAAACGCGTGGTGTTAGGTTACATTACAGAGTATATCACATATATTTTTTTATAATTTTTAGAATAAAAAATTAGTTAAAAAATAAAAAAATCATTCTGTTTTTTCTGAGTTCTCTGTGACTTACAATCACGAAATTAATATATGTTAAGCTCCTTTGGCGCTCTGTTACCCATAAAAATTGCGTGAAAAAAATGTTGGTGTGTAACGAAAAAAAATTATATGTGAACATAAGTTTCGATATCGATTCCCATTGGGGGCCGACTCGTCATACTTATCCGGCTAAACCCTTTATTCTAACAGCACAAAGCATAAGGTCGGTTTAAAGGCGACCGTGGTTTAGTGGCAGTGCAATGGTCACGCTAACCAAGAACACAGGATCAAAACGATTGGTATTTTTTATTGTAAGTCGACATATGACAGCACCCCGCTTAATGTTAAACTGGAGTGTTATCCATGAATGGATGTCTTTGCTACTACAATTCAATAACTGAAAGTAGCAATCATATCCACAATTTTATCCCGAAACGCGACTAAATCGCTTCACGGTCTGTATACTTGTAAGTGGTGGTTCTACCCCGGATCGGCAAACTGGACACCGGTGCCTAACACGCGTCTGACATACTCGATGTCTTAGGATATTTTTTGACGTATTTGAGACGCAGTATAATCGATTGCTGGGCCGCTGGAATGGTGGTAGTTTTGGTGGTGATAGTATTCATTACTCTTACAGCCGGTTGTACCAAAAAAGTTTCAATTTACGAATTTAGTTTTACTTTATACTTATCCTATTACGTTTACTATTACGAAATTGGGTTGTTAATAATTTTATCAATACAAGTATCGAAACTACCATTTATATATGTTTTTATCATTAGACATTACAAAAGTAGTACATAGAAACCCAAAATGAATGATGACCTTTAGCTCTGTATAAAATATCCGTTAAACGTAAGTGTAAAATGTGAAGTTAAAGGATGGTCCAACCCCTTTTCCTTTTTCTTTTACTTATATACGATATGATACTTTTTACAAATTCGTAAATTATAATTTTAGTACAACCGGCTGTTAATGAGCTTTAACAGTAAAAAGTAAAGGTTTTTTCAAGTAAAGGTCAAGGCTATTTTGTTTACATTTATATACTATGCTACTAAAGTGCTTGTGCTGTGCACTTGTATTGACAGTTATTTAATAGTAGTTACCTCCCTTCATAGACCGCACTTCAGCTTAACATTAGGCCTAAAAACCGGTTACCTTCTTGGATGTCACTCCAGCTTAAAACTGCCTGTTGTCAGTCATTAAACAATTAAAGATCTACTCGTATACGTGGGTCCAAATAAGACGACGATCGTAGTTTTTCTTAACGAAGTCATCTTAGTTTGAATGAAGTTAGTAAGTGGTGCACCATGTTGTGAACTGCATGTGGTAGATTGATTCACGATTAAGTGGAGTTTCTTTAATTTTTTTTTGTAGTTTATTTGTTCTCGGAAGTTACTAATTGAGGCAGCTATTACTTGATTTGGTTTAGGTAAGTTGTTAGAGCATTTTTTTATTGTAGCTTGACATATTAAGGCTACCGTGGTGCAGTGGTAGCGTGTGTATCAAAGATACTTTGCCGGTATCAATGTATATTTGATATATGTACTTTGGTTGTCATGTTTTTTGTAAGAAACGATCGATGTTTTAAGTAACACGTTTAGTGACATAAAAATGTAAATAAGACAACAAATAAATTTAAATATATTTTGGATTTTAAGCAGGGCCTCCATTAATGCGGTCAATGAATGGAGACCCAATTCCTAGTTGGAACCAGTAGTACATCTGACCCGGAACGCGACGATTTGAAATTGGGGTACTACCCCGATCTGCAGACTGATCAAATGACAAATTGGCTAAGTCTGACTACCATTAAGTGCATTTTTGCCTTTGGATTTTTTAAATTCAGCCGTTTGGTCCAATAGGCATGCCCTGTGAGTTGAAAGGTAAAAATGTTTTATAAATGTTTCGTTTTGACGATTTCATATCGTTGATTAGTTTTTTTTATCGTTTATCGTTGATTTGCTCGACATAGTATAACAGCACCCCACCTACTGTTTAGTTGGAGTACTCTCCAGGAATAGAGATTATCTATTTAACTGCTTTCACCGTTAAATATATGTAAATACAAATAACACTTTTCGGAATCAGATTTATTTATCAGGATGGATGCGTTAAACAAGGCAGGCCCAGGAGAGTATTTTCTGACCAAATCGGAGACATCCTCAAGAAAGCTAGGTTGCCTAGTGCCCATAACCACAGAGCCAGTATGAGGAGAATTGTGGATGTGAAGGAAGCAAGGGAGTTGTGTAAGGACCGTGGTAAGTGACGCTCCATTGTCTTTGCCTATCTCTGTGGGAGAGAGGCGTGACAATTTGATTGATTGATTTATTTATTTATTTATTAAAAGTTACACTTACAGCATAACATATATACATCAATGGTAACTTAATATTAATATCATTTAAAATGGATGTCTGTCGATTACAAGTATACACAACAAAAAATCCAAAAAAAAACACATTTGTATACGAAAATTGTGATCAAGAAAACAAAAAACAAAACAAAACTAAACATGAATCCTTTAAACATGATTAACGAAAAATACTAATAAGACTATTAAAAAAGTAACAGACTTAAAGTGACGACAGGCGTGGACGAACGGTTTAGCGACTGGTTTGTTGCGCGTAAAGTCCCGGGTTCGATCCCCGGTCGGAGCAAATATTTGTTTCATAGCTTTTATTTGTAATATTTAAAAGTATTAAATATTGCAAATATTTGTTAATAAAAAAAAAAGAGATGGATATTTGCTTTGGGTCTGGTTTTCAAAGAGTGGTAGGCAGTGGTACCCAGTCTGCCGATCCGGGGTAGTACCACCACTTACAAGTATACAGACCGTGAAGTGATTTGGTCACGTTTCGGGATCAGCTTGTAAGTTGCCGGTTCCACCTAGGCCGGTATAGTGGATGTGATTGCTATTCACAGTTATTGAATTGTAGTAGCAGTGACATTCATTCATGGACCACACTTTGGCTTAACATCAAGCGGGGTGCTGTCATATGTCGAGTCACAATAAAAATAAAAATAAAATAAAAAAAGTAGAAAAATGAAAATAAAAAGGCAATACTTAAAATAACTTATAGTGTCTACAAAATATAATTATTTTTTTCAAATTGTTTCAGCAGCTTAACTTTGAAAATATTAGAGGAGAAATTTGCCGGTTTTAACTAGACCGGCATAGTTCATGCGAATGCTATTTAAAATAATTTGATGGTAATAGCAGTCGCCTTCATTTAAAAACCGTATTCAGGCTGGGTATAGTGTAGATCATGTCTAACTCTAAATGACGCGCGCCTCCGCTTTACTAATTTATTTAAATGTGTGAATGTAAATATTACTAACTATACTAGTATAGTTGCGTTATATCTTCTCGTCAAACATCCCGCAGGGTCTGAAGACAAGGGTCTTCAACCAGTGTGTGTTGCCAGTGATAAAATATGCCACTGAGGGCAATAGAGAGAGCTATGCTAGGTGTCTTTCTGCGCGATAGAATCCAGAACGAGGATAATCACCAAAGAACTCGAGTTACCGACATAGCTCGTAGGATTTCCGAGCTTTAGTGGCAATGGGCTGACCATATCGCCCAAAGAACCGACAACCGATGGGGAAGAAAGGTTCTAGAGTGGAGACCTCGAACCGGAAGACGCAGCGTAGGTAGGCCTCCCACTAGGTGGGCTGACGACATAGTGAAAGTCACGAATAACCAATGGATGCAACTGGCATCTTGTCATTCAAAATGGCGTTCTAAGGAGACCTATGTTTAGCAGTGGACGCCTTCTGGCTGATGATGATGATGTTGATGATGATACTACTATATTTCATCAGCGTGCTCCTCCTTTTGTGTCTAACCAGCAACTGAATGACAATTACAATTGCATTTTCGGTGTGTTGCATTCATATTTTATATTTGCTCGTGCGCGTCATTTCGGCTTAGACAAACTCTACTGTTATATGTCAGGTCGCAATAATAATAAAAATAATATAAAAATATATAAAAATAAGGTACGAGAAACAATTCAGATTTAATTTATTAATGAATGAAGTGACTTCACAACACTATTAAATTTCTTCATTTCCTTTCTTTGATAGCTTAATTGAAAATTGTTTTTGTTAGTGTAATTTTTTTAGGTTCTTTTTACCATTGTTGATTTGTGTTCTATTTTTATGTTATATTTTATGCATTGAATAATTGTATGTTTCCTTAATAAAGTTAAATAAATAAATATATATATTTTTACTTTGACACTGGCAAGTTAAATACTAAATCCATAAACAAGAAGAAAGAAAAAAACATACGCCCAAGGTATGTCATAAAACAAATTAAGGTTAACTTAAACTACAACCATATAAGGTATACAATTGATAACTGAAATTTAAAATACAATTAAGCTTCATTACCCCAATGGCGGCTTGTAAATGATTTAAAAATTGACATATAAATCAAAGTTTTATTTAAATGTGACCATGGTGTAGTGGCAGTGCTATGGTGATTATGCAAGCCGAGAGCACGGGTTCAAAACCACTCGCCGGAACCAATGTATCTTTGATATATGTACTTTGGTCGTCCTGTTTTCATGATACCAGCTCTTAAGTATAGAAATGTAAAATAAAAAATAAAAAAATAAATAAGAAAAAAATAGTAATACCTTGTTAGTTTTATTTTTTATTATTTTGGGCCAAACAGAAACCTGTTTGGCCCGAACAGGTCCATGGCGCCTTCATTCACGAGGAAAAACAAAAAAACTCAATGAACACTTAGTACACGGAAAATAGATCCTTAAAGTTATATAAAATAAGACACATTTTATTTTTATAGAAAAATTCGCGATTGATAATGCATCAGAAGTCATGGTATTGGTAGTTGCATGTCAAGAATTTTATAAATGTTGTTTTTAATGTTAAATTTCACATGCTATTTTAACCTTTATAGCATTATAGTTTTAAAGTTGTATTTTGGGTGTTATTTTTAAGGTGATTATAACATTTTTCTTTGCATCCTTATACTCGTAATGGGAGGTTATTAACAACTTTCTTGATTCCTTGATAAATATTATTGGACTTCTGTTTTTTTTTTGCGACGCGACATTGACCTCGACTTATCTGAATAAAAGTAGCGACGATTAAATCAACCAGCCCCTCTAGCACGGCAAAATCCAAGAAGCAAGATTGAAACTTATTTTAATTAACTTAATAGGCTGGTCAACAAAATGTTAAAATAAATGGTTTAAAGTTTTTGAGGATGTCTTCGATTTGGTCGGCAAACACCATCCTGGGCTCGTTTACGCATCCATTCACATGAGATTTATACTCTGAGTATAATCAGATAATCAGATTCAAAAAGTGGTAGGCAGTGGTACCCAATCTGCTGATCCGGGGTAGTACCACCACTTCACGGTCTGTACAAGTATACAGACCGTGAAGTGATTTGGTCACGTTTTGGAATCAGCTTGTAAGTTGCCGGTTCCAACTAGGCCGGCATAGTGGATATGACTGCTACTCACAGTTATTGAATTGTAATAGCAGTGGCATCCATTCATGGACCACACTTCAGTATAACATCAAGCGGGGTGCTGTCATATGTCGAGTCACAATATAGATTAAAAAAAAAAGATCTTGTGTATTTTGTCTACCACTAGACCACGGTAAAACATTGTTTTTTTTTTTATTTATTGTATTAAATAAAAATATAGATAGTATTTTCTTAGATTTTGCGCGAACATTGATTAATGAATTAAACTGCGGCTTACTATCCGCACTTACTATCTACTACGCGTTTATTTTGGTTTATTTGGTATCAAAACCGAAATAAATGCGACAGTAAGCCGCATAAAATTTGTTTAATTCAAAAATATACATTATAGGCATTTTTATCTGATTAAAACCGCGTCGGTTGCATCAATAATTTGCAACAAAAAAAAGGCCTATTATTTCTAAGTTGGTAATTTATTTCAATCAAGTTGCTAGTGAAAAATTACTACCACCTTTCTGAGTATTAATTACATATCTTAATTGTACGTTAGCTGACAGAGCATTATTTTATAACGCCCTAGGATATCATCGGTGGTAAAAATGCATTTATAGGGTGTTTTAAAAGATTTTCATTTAAATCAATCAATCAAATTGTCACGCCTTTTTCCAACAGGGAGTACCACTTGCCACTATCCTAACACAACTCCTTCGCTTCCTTCACAATTTTCATTTATTGATTGAGTAAACATAAATATAATATGACGACAGTCGTGGCGTAGTGGTTAGAACACCAGCGCGTCACGGGGGAGTCTCGGGTTCGATTCCCGGTCGATTTATTATTTATATTTAGAATATTGCCTATTAATAAATGAATAAAGAGGCGGATATTTGTTTCGGGTTTGGTTATTAAAGAATGGTAGGCAGTGGTACCCATTCTGCCGATCCGATTGGCTTTGACTCTCTGTGACCACGATGGCTGTAAAATTCTCGAAACGTCGGAATAATAAAATAAAATAAAAATGTAAAATTAAAACCAAAATAAATGCGATAGTAAGCCGCATAAAATTCGTTTAAGTCATTAATAAATATTTTTAATAGTATTCTTTTAGGTTTTTTTTTCTCCGTGTACTGTACAGTCAAATAACTGTTTTAATTATGCCGGCATATTTATAACCTGCAACTCTCAAGCTTATTTCAAAACGCGACTGAGTCACTCACCGATCTATATACTTAAAAGTGGTGGTACTACTTTGGATCGGCAGACTGGACCACATTAACTGTTTGTCTACTACTCTTAAATATATAATATTTATCTTACACCAAATCCCTATATTAAGAAAATATCACAACTGTGTGAGTTTTCTAATATACCGCTTGGTTGCATGTTTATATCACCCAATGATGATAAATGGAGCATCCTGTGAATAGCACGGGTTTATCTGCCTGCGATGAAATGGGTAAAGGTGCACTTCTGATTTGAGACACATTTCTTACAAATAAATCATGAAAATATTTATAAAATATAAATATCATGTTTTTATATTTTTATACTAAGTGCTTGTATCACAGAAACAGGACAACCAAAGTACATATATATCAAAGATACATTGATACCGGTGTGTGGTTTCGAACACGTGCTCTCGGCTTGCGGAACCATTACACTGCCACTATACCACGGTCGCCTTGCATTGATACTTGCTCCAGGTCTGGTTGTCAGGGGGTGGTAGGCAGTGAGACCCAGCCTGCCGACCTGGGATAGTACAAGACATACCGTAAAGTGACATAGTCGCGTTTCGGGATCAGCTAGTAAGTTGCCGGTCCCAACTAGGCCGACATAGTGTGACTGCTACTTTTAGTTATTTAACTGTAGTTGCAGTTACATCTATTCCTGGACCGCACTCCAGCTTCAAGCTGAGGTGCAGTCATAAAAAAGGCTGTTTTCTCTGTCGTCGGCATTTTACCGTCAACATATATGTATCTATTTGTATTTGTCTGTATATTTATAAATGTCTCTACCATCAGACAATTTAACATCAACATACTCGTACCTTATTTGTATATATATAGAGGGTGTTTTCCGACCAAATCAGAGACATCCCCAAGAAAGCTAGGTTGCCTAGTGCCCATAACCACAGAGCCTGTATAAAGAGAATTGTGGATGTGAAGGAGTGGCGCTTCATTGTCTCTGCCTATCCCTGTGGGAAAAAGGCGTGACAATTTGGTCGATTAATTGGTTGTGTATTTGTCTGTATATTTATTTTTGTCTCTACCATCAGGTAATTTAAGATAAAAAGTCGAATCACAATGAAAAAAATTTTTTTGCAGTAACTAAGGAAAATGGGAATTCCTAAAACTTGTTAATAAAAAATATTAAAAAAACTTTTATTTCAGACAAAAATCCATATCTGTTAGTAATTTTCTTATATTTTTTTTTATAATTTCTTATAATTTTTTATATAATTGTTTTTCTTATATAAACAATTTTCTTAGACTGTGTTAGTGACCTATATACTAAGATGCATCATGGTCCAGTGCTTGATAAAGCGACTGTCCCATCTGCCAGCAACCATAGCCAAGATGCTGTTGGTGCTGTCCCGCACTCAGAACAGCGCGGCCGCACATCTTTTACGTAGTATGGCATTGAACCCATCAACATGCGCTATGATTAATAAAATCATAACGGTTTCATTGTCTTAACATTGTCGCGGTGTTCCGAAGTACACTTTCAAACTCAAGGCGTTATTTCGCACAATGTTCTCGCCTTAATCGTGCGAGTTGTGCCTAGGAGACATAATTATTTTTTTATTACTATACATTTTTTTATTTAAATCGGAGACGTCCTCAAGAAACCTGAGTTGCCTAGTGCCCATAACCATAGAGCTTGTATGTAGAGAATTGTGAATGTGAGGGAAGCGAGGGAGTTGTGTCAGGATCGTGGCAAGTGGCGCTTCATTGTCAGAGACTATCCATGTGGGAAAAAGGCGTGAAAGTTTGATTGATTGATTGAATTCCTATTTCGCCTATAGTTACTAAAACAAATTACTATTTTTACATTGTGACGCGACAATCGTATAATACATACCCGATCTTAGATTTTACGCAAACATTGATGAATGAATTAAACAAATTTTATGCGGCTTACTTACTATCAAAACCAAAATAAACGCGGTAGTAAGCCGCATTTTTTTATTTTTTTTATTACATTTCTATACTAAGCTACTAAGGTGCTTGTATCATAGAAACAGGACAACAAAAGTACATATATCAAAGATACATTAGTACCGGTGAGTGGTCTCGAACCCGTTCTCTCGGTTTGCGTAACCACTGCACTGCCACTACACCACGGTCGCCTCAAAATTGTTTAATTTGTTTATTTCATGGATTGATTGATGCTTCATAATATATAAAAATAACTTCAAAGCTATTAGTATCTCGAAATATCGTGTAATGCAAAAATCGTTTGCTAGAAGGCGCAATAATTTCTCGTTTATAATTTAGACAAAGTATTTGCGTTTCGTGATTCCGTGATGAAGCACTTTCGCTTTTGTAAGGCGTGCAAAGAGCCATGTTTATGTTTGCAAAACGCTTCTTATTAAATAATATGAAAGGGTCGTATTTGTAAGACGGAGATTATTTATTACTATTTATTCTCCTGTTTGGAGTTGTGTCAGGATCGTGGCAAGTGGCGCCGCTCCATTGTCTCTGCTGTCCCTTTATCCCTTAGAGAAAAAGGTGTTAATTGTATTAATTATTTGGGTAATTAATTAATACTGTTTATCTGAAGATTTAGAATAATTTATTGTTTTCTAAGAGTGGTAAGCCGTGCCGATCCGAGGTAGTAAGTACGACCACTAAAATTGTAGATAGATAGAGATTTTTTTTATTTCCTTAGTGGCGGGTAGCGCTCCATTGTTTTTGCCTGTACCTGTGGGAAAAAGGCTTGACAATTTGATTGATTAATAGAAATAAAACATGTAGGAGAGCTAAATGTACCGTGAAGTGATTTGGTCGAGTTTTAGGATTAGCATGTAAGTTGCCGGTTCCAACTAGACTGGCATAGTGGATGCGAATGCTTCTTGCAGTTATTTAAGTGAACTGAACTGACAGTCACCTCTGTGAATCGTAAATCCGCTCAACATTAGATTAGACAGTGTTGCCGTATGCCGAGCCTCAATAAAAAAATCTTTATGCCCAGTCCAGATTGATGTGACTTACAAGCGGATCTAAAAACGCAACTTAGTTACATGGTCTGTATAATTTGTAATAATAGTACTACCATGGATGGGCAGACTGGGCACCATTGCAAACCACCGGCAACTGGAGCAAATATTCGCCTATATATTTAAAATATTTTACGTGTACTAAATAATAAAGGACTTCATTCATTTTGTGCTTTTATGTACTACTTCTGTAATGTCCAATGGTGAAAAAATATATAAATGGTAGTTTCGATACTTGTATTGATAAAACTAATAATAATTATACATTTAATTGCTGTGCAATTGAGTTATTTGAAAAGTAAGATATGAATTTTGTATCGTCTGTCAATCGCAAAGACACGCCATATTAAAAGTTCTGCTTTGAACTGTCATAATTATAGTTTGATCATTTTGCACACATAAACTATGCAAAATAAAGAATATATTCATTAAACAATTTTAAAATGTATATGCAACTGTTAATAAGCCCAAGTCCCCATTCAAAATGAATGATGTCCTTTCGCATATCGTAAGGTAATCGACGGAGTTTTGGCGGCCAACTGCAAGTAACCGAATTTTGTGTTTTTTCATAAATATTAATGTGTAATAATAATGGAATTGTTATCCAGTAATCATTTTTAAGTTGATCAAGTATAAACAAGTAATTTAAAGCTGTGAAAAGTGTTTCGTCGTGTTCCCTCCAAGACTCCCCTCGAAGTTTTAGTAAAGGCTTTCCGCCGCTTTACTAAAACGATGATTATAAACCTCACTATCATCGTCATCTTGTGATGAATCACACGCGCGGTTCATCTTCATATTTACTTGACAATGTTTTAACATTGAACTATATATTTTTACTTTGACACTGGCAAGTTAAATACTAAAGCCATAAACAAGAAAAAAGAAGGTAATCGACTTTACGCGTAACGAACTGGTTTGTTAACTAATACGCCACGCATGTTGTCTGAATTACACAATATGTAACATCAATCTGTACGGGGCATTAGATATTAAACTATTTATTGATAAAATACGTTTTTATTAATTTTACGTGCACGAATTTATTAATATTTCGGCGTAACTTTTGCTGAGGTATTTATTTTGCATAGTTTATCAATTTAAACGATGCATTGTTAGTTTTACGTGGACTTTTAAATTGTATGTTTGCGGTTGTTATAAATCGAACTATCGTACAGTGAATTTTATTAGATTTCGCGCGATAATTATTTAATGTAATACCCAAATTTAAAGCGGCTTATTATCGCGTTTATTTTTGGTTAATGATGGTTTTTTTATCTGACGTTTCGAAAGCTTTGCAGCCAATATGGTCGCGAAGAGACTAAATCGTTGGTCGTCTTTTTCAGTCTGCCGATATATACAGACTAAGTCGCGATGGGATTAGCTTGTAAGTTGCTGGTTCCAGCTAGGCCGGCATAGTGGACGCGACTGCTACTTGCAGTTATTTAACAAGCATCCATTTATGGTATGCACTTTATGGTTGACTTACAGCTAGTAGAATGTAAAATATAAACAAGATATCTTAAACTAATATAGGGCCATTTAACAGTCAACACAAATTACGGGCAAAAAATGGATTAGAAACAAAATATAAAAGTAGTTAAAAAGTAGTTATCAGGCTATTTGCTGTTGCATGACAAGCCAGAATAAAAAACAATTCAAGAAGACTAGCTGGTCTATACAATATTTTAGTAGGCATATATTTTTATAAATAATTCACTGCAAGATAATGAAGTAAACCATATGGTATTTTTGTAATATATAGTATTTTATACATAAATAATAGTGTGGTATAAACTACGGCTATGTGTTTCTATTGTAGGCAGCAGATTTTAAAATTCTATGACAAAAATTGTTTGCTGTCAAACAAGGATTTCAATTTTAATTTAAAATATTTCAACATAATAATATTTATGTAGTTATTTGATATATATATATATATTTGAAAATTTATATTGTTCTTGGCTCGCCACGATTGGAAATAAAATTTGTATAGAACAGATAGATATATTCAAATTGTAACTAAAAGACGACAGGCGTGGACGAACGGTTTAGCGACTGGTTTGTTGTCCCGGGTTCGATCCCCGGTCGGAGCAAATATTTGTTTCATAGCTTTTATTTGTAATATTTAATAGTATTAAATATTGCAAATATTTGTTAATAAAAAAAAGAGATGGATATTTGCTTCGGGTCTGGTTATCAAAGAGTGGTAGGCAGTGGTACCCAGTCTGCCGATCCGGGGTAGTACCACCACTTACAAGTATACAGACCGTGAAGTGATTTGGTCACGTTTCGGGATCAGCTTGTAAGTTGCCGGTTCCAGCTAGGCCGGCATAGTGGATGTGATTGCTACTCACAGTTATTGAATTGTAGTAGCAGTGACATTCATTCATGGACCACACTTTGGCCTAACATCAAGCGGGGTGCTGTCATATGTCGAGTCACAATAAAAAAATAATAATAATCAAATTAGCTTGAAGACGTTTTTGCATTTGTAGTAGTGTACATAAGAGCGCGTTTCCATTATTAACACACGTTACGAAAACACGTCATGTTTTTAGATTTTAATTGGAGGCAAAAGGAAGATAACTGGAAACTTTTTTGTAAAGCACGAAATTCGGTACTTACGAATTACTATTTTTGATAAAAATTGCAGAAATCGTGCACAAAACCGACCAATTGTTTTCACGGACGAAACATACCTCATATACCCTCTCGAAATCTTAGTCAGCGACACACTAAATCGACATACTATGTCGCTATACTATACTATAGCGACATATTATACCGAAAGGCAATCGGGCTTTGCTTGGTTGTCGGCTATGTTCACGAAGAGTTGATGCTGTGAGGTTAATAAATACTAGAATTAAAGAAAAAGTATAATTAGGATTACAAATTACATCGTTACCATATTAGTATTTAGCACATAGAACAAAGAAAAGATGATGTATCATAGTAGGCCTAGCTAATAGTGACAAATATAAAATTATGAGTAATACATAAATTGGCACAGGGCAAAATATTTTAATAAAAAAAAAAATATAAAAGTTTATTTATTTGCTAACTGTACACTACTACAAATGCAAAAACGTGTCCAAGCTATAACTAAACATAATGATAGGAGATCGTAACATCTTTATCTACCGCCGCGACATAATGGAAACGCGCTCTTACTACGCGTGTGTACTACACACCCTACTACAAATGCAAAAACGTCTCCCATGTAATTTACTTGTACTTAGGTTGTACGAATTAATTAAAGAATTGATTGAAAATACGCAGATATTTTTTTAGAGGGTTAGAGAGTTTGATCCTTAAAGTGACTTAGTCACGTTTAGGGAACATCTTAAAAGTTGCCAGTACAAACTAGCTTTACCGGATACGACTGCTACTTGTAGTTGTTTTACTGTAGTAGCAGTTGCCTTTATTCATGGACCGCTATTTAGCTTAACATCAGAGGTGTTGTTAAGCTAAAATAATGCAAACTTTGTGCTATGTGCGATCATCGTACCAATATAACTGCGTCGAAATAATGTGCGCCCATACACGGCCGAGCCATCGCCCATACACGGCTGAGCCATCGCCCATACACGGCCGAATCCATCGCCTATACACGCCCGAGCCATCGCCCATACGCGGCTGAGCCATCGCTCATACACGGCCGAATCATCGCCCATACACGTCCGAGCCATCGCTCATACACGGCCAAGCCGTCGCCCATACACGGCCGAGCCATCGCCCATACACGGCCGAGCCATCGCCGGGACGAATGGCTTGGGGATCTTCGGCCCCTCGCCGCCGAGTATGTCGAATCGCCGCGCCGTGCCCCGTGCTGATTTATTTTCAGGAGAAAACATAGACGTCGTCGTTTAAACACGCCAACCATAAACTTTTAGTTCAGGCCCACTGGCCCCTCGTCTTTTCACACCCGTAATACCCGCACTGGTCGGGGGAAGCATCCGCATTTTGTCGACCGAATCGGCAGTCAAACTAAAAAGTTCGGATCGTCCTTTCTTTGTAGAACTATCGACAAGTGGAATGCTTTGCCAGCCCATGTGTTCCCTTTATCTTCTAACCTTGGATCCTTCAAGCGATACGTGAAGAAGTACCTTTGTCCGGCATAGTGACGGCGACTGATGCAGCCATTTTTTTTAAATTGTGACTCAACAGATGACAGAACCCCGCTTGATGTTGAAATTTGGTCACGATACGTGACCAAATCACTTCACGGTCTGAATACTTGTAAGTGGTGGTACTACCCCGGATCGGCAGACTGGGTACCACTGCCTACTACTTTTTGATACTAACTTGGTTGTTTCAGTCGTCGTCACTCTTGGATCTCCTCTTGCTTATCATCAGGCGAGTCGAAGTCAAATGTCGTGTCACAATAAAAATATATTGATAATGTTCTTTGGGCGCCTAGTTTCAATGATACAAGCTCGTTTTGTAGCTTAGGGGTATAGACCCTTTAAAGAAAAAGGTAACTCAACATAATTTTATATTACAATTAAATTGGAAACAGCCTTTAATAAATCTAGATATTTATCATATGACAGGCAAGTCTGGAGTTTATTTTTATCTCTGCCTTTTCTACTGATTATTATAAGATTATAAATCTGTGTAATTCTAGACCTTGATACCCTAGGGTACGCTCTGGTAAACTATTTACAACTTATCTGATTCATGTTGTATTGAAAAGATTAATCAGTATTTTATTTCGGATCGAAGAATTATTATTAGTTATTATTAAAAAGAAAATAACTTTTTACCACGCTTTAGCTTTACTTGTGTGTATTATATGTAACTATGTAACAAAATCTTTGTAATTAATTTTCACTCACTTCTAGAGGTCAGAATGATTTGAAAATTCGTACATATGTTAAAAACCGACGACGAAATACAATAATTTATTAAATATTTCTTTGGCCGCGATTGGCCGCGACGGCGATTCAGGCAACCGTAAACTGAGTCGGTTTTTTCAGTCACTGGACCTCCTCTTACATACCATTTATTTACATTGTGAAGCGTGTTTTTTTTAGTTTTTCAACTAATAATCAATTGTCACGCCTTTTTCACCAGAGATAGGCAGAGACAATGGAGCGCCACTTGCCACGATCCTGACACAACTCCCTCGCTTTCTTCACATTCACAATTCTCTTCATACAAGCTCTATTGGTTATGGGCACTAGGCAACCTAGCTTTCTTGAGGATGTCTCTGATTTGGTCGGCAAACACCCTCCTTGGCCTGCCTTGTTTAACGCATCCATTCACATGAAATTTATGTTTTTTTATAAATCAATTATAAATTATTATTCTTATCTTTTCAACTATTTACTAGTTTTGTTTATTTTTAACCCCCGACCCAAAAAGAGGGGTGTTATAAGTTTGACTTGTCTGTGTATCTGTGGCTCTGTGTATCTGTGTGTCTGTCTGTGGCATCGTAGCTCCTAAACGAATGGACCGATTACGATGCGGTTTGTTTCATTTGAAAGCTGACGTGATCGAGATGGTTCTTAGCTATAATTGATTGAAGATCTGGTCAAGGGTTTCAAGGTCATCAGCTCGATTTGTTAGCTGCGGTAGCGATCTTAGACGCGCTGTTTAGAACGACAACCCTTGTACGTCGCTATGCGACGAAGATTGTTATTTTATGTCAAATAAATATGCCATTGTTAAAACACGTAAAAAATGTTATAATTTTTCCCTTAAAATATTCATATGGCGAGGTTGGTTTGCAGTTTAGATCGATTACCTTGATTGAATATTTTAGGGGAAAAGGGTTTGTCGTTCTAAACACGCATAAGGCTGGGAATACACGTCCGATATTGCTGAGCAAATTATTTACAAATCGGAAGTAGGAATCGGACGTCTATTTTTTTCCGATTCTGACACCCGATCCGACTATCGGATCTGACGTGTATCAAGTATTCAAACAAATGTATGGCACGAGTGCTTTCCGATTGTCTGGTCAGACAATCGGATCGGACTATCGGAGAGGAAAATCGGACTTGTATTCCCAGCCTTATAGGTATTTACTTTACTTTTAAACAAATCTGTGACTTAACATTTGAAATAAAAACGTATACAAATACATGTGTGTTTTAACTGGTACCACTGAGCTACTCTGATGATGGAACTCGAAGGTAGGAGACGAAATCCTGGATGTGTTCAAACTTTTTTTGGTATACTAAGTTTGGAGTTATTAGATTTGTCTTGAAGGTAGGAAAGTAAGTGTAGAGAAGTTAGTGCGATAAAATAAAACATTCCGGATCTAAAAAATCTGATCATGGATCCTCTCAGATCAGCAAATCAATAACAGATAATATCATAGTGCTTTAACTAAAATTGTTACTCTCTATGAGCCATTAGCTGGGCCATTATCAAATTGAAGACCTAGAGTAGTTATCTGATGATGCACCATAAGGATCCAAGGGATATTAAAGTGATATAACTATTGAGCCATGACTAATGTTGTTTATTACTATAAAGCTGATGATATGACCAAAGTGGTTCCAGGCGTTTCGGGGGTTCCTTTAAAATTTTAATTTTGGTTTTTTATTAATTATATTTATTGGTACCTTCGAATTACGTTTTTATAAGTGGAATCTGCAGTGTCAATTACCGTGACCGTCGAGGTCAATGTCGTGTCACAATAAAAAAAAGGGTGTGCTGTCATATGTCGAGCTACATATAATACAAAGAAATACAATACAATACATTTTACATTTTTTTAAATTATAATAAAATTATAAACTATAATTATAAACTACAAATAAAAAATATCATTTAATGACGTCGCATCAGAGATAGTCCCAAGGAGACTGGCAACTTTCCCCTTTGTATAGTAAGACTACTACGTTGGCAGAAATAATTGTCAGCCTTCCTGTCTCCAGACTTCTCCGTCAGCCGCCTGGACAACTCCTAGGCCAGGCGCTTAGCTGAAGGTATTATATTTGTATAACAAAATATTGTATGTTTTACACGAATAACACTAAAACGACAGGATCAGTTTTAAAGGGGGAAGTTCGCTCTTTTTAATATACCATTATATTTTGTTTCGTTACTTTTCTTTTATTGAGACGAATCGGCAAGCGGGGCACCGGCGCTGCCTACCAATTTTTGACAACCAGACTAGGAACAAATATCTACCTACCTCTTTTTTTATTAACGAATATTTGTGGTATTTAACCTAATTATTACAATTAAAAGCGACCGTGGTGTAGTGGCAGTGCAATGGTTACGCAAGCCGAGAGCACGAGTTCGTAACTACCCACCAGTAACAATGTATTTTAGATATATGTACTTTGGTTGTCCTGTTTCCATGATACGAGCACTTTAGTAGCTTAGTATAGAAATGTAAATAAAAAAATGTAGACTTAAAAAAGAGCAAAAGAGTTGTGACAGGATCGTGGAAAATGACGCCCCATTATCTTCCTATCCCTGTGAAAATAAGGCCTAGATAATTTAATTGATTAATAAAAAGAAAACCAACTTGATATTTTCAATACAATGTTTAATTGTAAATACATCCAATTCAGCCCGCTTTACAAGTGTTAATGAAACCTTTGTCAAGTTAACAAATATCGCATTCGGAAACCAAAAAAATATCCTCTTTTTCAGGAAAATATTCTTTATTTGTGCTCTGATCCTAAACCGCTTGATTTATTATAGTTAAGGCTACACACAGACATTGTAATTAGGCTAAAAGGTTTATTCAACACATAAATATACATTACGGTTTACGAGTTTCCCGCGAAATGTTTTGGGCAGTGCCATATATGTATGACTCGCGCGATAAAAGAATGTACGTATTACTTTTTGTTTTTGTTCAACTTAAGGCAAAGAAATCTTAGACATATGGCTGTATAGCCAAGCGTGGTATAGTAAAATGCGTAGTAGTGGCTGTGCAATGTATATTTAATATATGTATTTTGGTTGTCCTGTTTCTATGATACAAGCACTTTAGTAGCTTAGTATAGAAATGTAAAAAATAAGATAAAAAAAGCGGCCAAGTGCGAGTCGGACTCGCCCGTGAAGGGTTCCGTAGCAGCAAGTAACATAATATTAAAGTTGTTGTAGTTCGTTGATCGATTTTTATATTTGAGTTGATTAAATAAAAGGTAAATTGAATTTTTCGATTTATGACGTATTAAAAAAAAACTACTTTCTAGATCTCGTTCAAACCAATTATCGGTGGAAGTTTGAATGGTAATGTACATTATTTATTTTTTTTAGTTTTATCATTCTCTTATTTTAGAAGTTACAGGGGGGGGACCGACTTTTTACCACTTTGGAAATGTCTCTCGCGCAAACTATCCAGTTTAGAAAAAAAAATTAGATACCCTAATTTCATTTTTGAAGACCTATCTATAGATTACCTACACGTATGGGTTTGTTCAAAAAAAAATGGGTTTCAGTTCTAGGTATTGTTATTGTTTTTTTTATATTTTTGTGTGAAATTCTTAATGCGGTTCACAGAATACATCTATTTACCAAGTTTCAACAGTATAGCCCGTATAGTTCGGAAAAAAGTGGCTGTGACATACGGACGGACGGACAGACAGACAGACATGACGAATCTATAAGGGTTCCGTTTTTTACTACGAAACCCTAAAAAGCCTTTCGTCAATTTTTGGAATATGAAACAGTTAGTTATGTTGAATAAATATTTCTTTTAATTTTATACAATACTTTTTTATCTTAAAATTATAAGAAATCTATACCCAAACAAACTTTTATACGGGGCCCCGCCAAGGCAGGCTACACTTTTGACTTACAGTTATTTAACTGTAGTAGCATTTACCTCCATTCATGGACCGTACTCCAGCTTAACATTAGACGGAAAACTAACAATAAAAAACAATAAAATAACGCGCCTCTTTATTTATCGTGCGTGTTGTAATCAAATTGGGTTTGATACTTAAGAGATGAACAACGAATAGGAGATTTGCTAATACGAGTATACAAGGCAGAACAGTTCACAAAGACGTTAATAAGCTTAAATTCCTTCACAAAACACACGAATTAATATTTTAATACAATAATAATAGGGTTGTGTTCTCTCCGTCCTATAACCTTGGATCCTTCAAGCGATGCGCAAGGGAGCGATGCGACGGCGACTGAGCCGTGAACTGACTTGTTATTTTAAGTCGTCGGCACTTCGTTGGAGCTTCTCTTGCTTACTATCAGGCGGGTCAAAGTCAGATGTCGAGTCACAATAAAAAAAGGTTGTCTTTTTAAATAATCTGTAGGGAAAGGTAAGGAAGATCTGTACTAAACTCAACTAAGCCGTCACTTACAAGGTGATCCAGAAACGCGACTCAGTCACTTCACGGTCTTTATACTTATAAGTGGTGGTATTACCCCGGATCGGCAGACTGGGCACCGCTGACGACCACCCTTTAAAAGCCTTAGTCGCTGGTTAAGGACATTTAGGACTTTGCTTACTTTCTAGATTATCCTCGATTTCTTCTTCTTGGCGAAGTCTTCTAAACTTGTTCTAGGACAAGTCTTCTAATTCTAAGTATTTAAAGTACACCATTATACTTTAAGAGTGGTAGGCAGTGGTACCCAGTCTGCCGATCCGGGGTAGTACCACCACTTACAAGTATACAGACCGTGAAGTGATTTGGTCACGTTTCGGGATCAGCTTGTAAGTTGCCGGTTCAATCTAGGCCGGCATCGTGGATGTAATTGCTACTCACAGTTATTGAATTGTATTAGCAGTGACATTCATTCATGGACCACACTTTGGCTTAACATTAAGCGGGGTGCTGTCATATGTCGAGTCACAATAAAAAAGGTTGAGGTTAGATGTCGAGTAACAATTTATAAAAAAACATGTGACAACCCTAACGCACATATAATGTTGTTATAATTTAAGCACTTTATCTCTATAACGTGACTGAAATTCTCCTGAAAATCTCAACACAATTATTTATGTTAAAGTTTATTGGGATTAAGAGTATATTCAGGAAGATTAAACTTTACTTTTTTCATACAAAGTGGAACAAGTCAAACAATTTGTTTACTTGGGATGGGAAGTGTGATGAAGATATAGAGAGAAGAGTGCAAAAGGGTAACGTAGTGAACGGAGCCATCCATAGTATAATGAACAGCCAAATAATGTCCCAAAAGTCACGGATGGCCGTTCATTAATTTGTGGAAGTGAATGTTGGGTGTGGCAGAATAAGCATTAGAGTAAAATTAACGCTTTAGAAATGCCGTCGTTAAGGAGTGTATGTGGAGTATCGAGCGTTGCGAAAGGGGGCTAGACGGAAAAAAATTAAGAACAAAAGTCGTAACGACATTTTTTTGCTATAGTCGTGCAGCGTGCGCGTGTTTCTCTCTCTCTCTCTCTCTCTCTCTCATAGAAAGCAAGCCAGTTATTTTCGTTACGTCTTTCTATTTCGCATTGAACAGTATTGTGTCGCGACGATTATTTTTGTTGAGTGTATTTTTTATTTTTTTTTATTTTTATTGTGACTCGACATATGACAGCACCTCGCTTGATGTTAAGCCAAAGTGTGGTCCATGAATGAATGTCACTGCTACTACAATTCAATAACTGTGAGCAGCAATCACATCCACTATGCCGGCCTAGTTGGAACCGGCAACTTACAAGCTGATCCCGAAACGTGACCAAATCACTTCACGGTCTGTATACTTGTAAGTGGTGGTACTACCCCGGATCGGCAGACTGGGTACCACTGCCTACCACTCTTAAAAGGTTTTTTGTACATAATAAAAACAACAATAATGAATCCTAACATTACTACCTGAATCTGAATGTGCCTAAGTTAAGTTTATATTACATTATATTTGTTAATAATAATAAAAAAATTATAACAAAAAAATTTACAATTCCTACACTAATTAATCGAAAGGAACGGATTAATATCGAAAGGAATAAGAGTGGTAGGCAGTGGTACCCAGTCTGCCGATCCGGGGTAGTACCACCACTTACAAGTATACAGACCGTGAAGTGATTTGGTCACGTTTCGGGATCAGCTTGTAAGTTGCCGGTTCCAACTAGGCCGGCATAGTGGATGTGATTGCTGCTCACAGTTATTAAATTGTAGTAGCAGTGACATTCATTCATGGACCACACTTTGGCTTAACATCAAGCGAGGTGCTGTCATATGTCGAGTCACAATAATAAAAATAAAAAAAACTAAAACGTTCGGTGCGTCGTTTCTTTGTAGAACAATTGACAAGTGGAATGATTACCCATGTGTTTTCTCTATCCTCTAACCTTGGATCCTTTAAGCGATGCGTTAAGAAGCACCTTTGGTCAGCATGGGACAGCCGTAAACTGAATCTTTTTCAGTCGTCAGCATTCTTGGACCTTCTCTTGTTTACAATCAAGCGGATCTAGGTCAGATAAAAAAATATCTATAAACGAAAAGTAAGTAGGTAACAAAAATAGTCACTGCACAGCTTAATTGGCAGCGCTCATTTTATCTGCAAGGACCTATACTACTTCGGATTGGCTGACACTTAGCAAATAAAGACCAACTCTCTGCCTACCAATCTTAAAACTTAACATACTTTTGTTTTTGGGTCATTTAAAAGCTTTTTCCTTACCCCAAATTTATGAGTGGAGCCATAATTGAAACCTTTTGTCGACAGATTGAGTGTAATTTTGGCGAATTTTCAGTTGAAAAAAATCTTGCAGTGATTTATCCTTTATCATTATTTTAAGAGGTTCGGCGGTTTGTTACGTTTTGTATTCTCGTGATAAAATGTTTTTGAAAGTTTTGGGATTAATATTGTGGATGTGAAGGAAGTCAGCGTGGCTTCAACAAATTGATTTAGTTTTATTTTATTGTTTTACTGCATCTTGCATGTTGTTAAACTATTAAAAAAAAACAAATTGGCACGTCTTTTTTCCGAAGGGATAGCCAGAGACAAAGGAGCGCCACTTGCCACGATCCTGACACAACTTCCTCGCTGCCCTTCCTCGCTTTCATAATTCTCTTCATAAAATCTCTACGATTATAGGCACTCGGCCACCCAGCTTTCTTAAAGATGTCTCCGATTTGGCCTGCCTTGTTTAACGTATTCACCCACATCAGATTTATAACAATATTTTTTATTATTTACGTATTATTAAACATCTCTATACTAAGCAACTAAAGTGCTTGTATCATAGAAACAGGACCACTAAAGCATATATCAAAGATACATTGGTACCGGTGAGTGGTTTCGAACCCGTGCACTCAGCTTGCGTAACCATTGCACTGCCACTACACCACGGTAGCCTAAATTTGGTATAAATTCCTTAAATACCTAATTTATAAAACTAAATTGATTAAACTGTGATTAAATATTGCAAAATAAAAATATGTTAGGCGCAAAAGGCTGCGTTCAGCAACTTGTAGTTTCCAACGCTGATGATTTATTCCTTTTAGTTTAAAAAATTTCGCCCATAAATTGTATAAAAGTTTGCGAGTATTATATCCTGTAAACAGACTAAATATTAAAACACATCGCAAAAGCGAAAACATTTAAAAAACTGTAACTGTCGCAATTCGGGATGACCTTAAAAGATTTTTTCTCTCCAAGATGGTCTATGGGCTCCCTTTTTTCCTAAATTTCTCAAAATAATACCCTGTATCACACAAAAGAGTATGCATATTTTAAATTTTGCAATAAGGTGATAAACTTGACACAATGCGTGGCGGTCTGGGATCGGAAGACGGCAAATGAACACCACTCCTAACAACCAGAGCTAGAGCAAATATATGCCTTGTGTATATTATCAAATATTTGTAATATCCCATTTAATAAAAAATATTACTATTAAATACTATGAAAAAAGGGTCTAACCGTGCTATTTTTCTAACTCTATTTGTATTATTTTCTTAGATTTTGCGCGAACATTGATTAATGAATTAAACAAATTTTATGCGGCTTACTATCGCGTTTATTTTGGTTTTGATTTTACAATTTTTTATTATTCCGACGTTTCGAGAGCTTGAGAATATATACACACGCGTACGGGAACATATCGCGGATATAAAACACCAACGTAGTGGAAAGTCTGCAGTTTGTGAGCATCAACAGGACGGCGCCAATCACTACATCCGTTTCGACAAACCGAAGATCCTCGCAAAGGAAAGTCGACTGATACCCAGGATGGTACGCGAGGCTATTGAGATTAAAAAACATCCTAATTTCAATAGAGAAGGTGGTTGGCGATTATCTAACACCTGGGACCCCATAATTCACAAACTCAAGTCCCAAGTCCAGCAAACTGCCAAACCAGATGACACCGTCAGTTATTTTTGCAAAAATTTGAAATAAACCGGGAACAGAAAAACAAAATATCAAACGGGGTAGTTTTGGAAACAATAACAGCATCAACCAATAGGACGACCAACACCTCAGTCTCTCCGTGACCACGATGGCTGCAAAGCTCTCGAAACGTCGGAATAATAAAAAATTGTAAAATCAAAACCAAAATAAACGCGATAGTAAGCCGCATAAAATTTGTTTAATTCATTCTATTTGTATTGTGTAAGTATATAAAATTCTATTGTTGCGTGACGCCTCTTTGTCTTTACCTATGACTGTGGGACAGTAATCAATTTACTTTAATATTTTAACAATTTATTTTAAGGGCTGTACTGTACCGGTGTCTAAAAGTTTATAGTCTATGTACCTGTAACGCAATATTGTTTTTTTCGGCAGATTCTTTTTGGGTTATTTATTTGAATTACGGCGTAACATACACTATACAAACCGCGGGACATACATTTTTTGTTATGATAAAATTATAGTAAAAAAATATACAAAAAACACGCTTATATAACAATGTGAACTTATAAAAAAAATTGAGAAGACATGGTCCATCCAAGAATGCCGACGACTGAAAAAACCGAGTCAGTTCACGGTTGCTTCAGTCGCCGTCACTATGCCGGTCAAAGGTGCTTCTTCACGTATAGCTTGAAAAATCCAAGGTTATAGGATGGTCTATGGCCTCCCTTTTTTTTCTAAATTTCTCAAAATAATACCCTGTAACACACAAAAGAGTATGCATCTTTTAAATTTTGCCATAAGGTCGATAAAATAGGCTGGCTAAGCATTCCACTTGTCGATTGTTCCACAAAGAAAAGACGCACCGAACTTTTTAGTTCGACTGCTGATTCGGTCGACAAAATGCGGTTTCTTCCCCCGACCAGTGCGGGTATTACGATAAAGTAAATTGTACTTTATGTAAAAAAAGCAATCAAGCACAACAAATTTAATACGTATCAAGAACGAAAGGCTTTTATCTAAAACTCTATAATAAATTTCGTATTTTATTATTCATAAAAAATGTTAATAAATAAGTCCTTAGGCAGAAATGGCGGAAATGCTATCAAAGCCCTATAATGTTAAATACATCATAAACTGCTTCATATCTTTACGATATAAAATGAATAAAGCGCTTTTTTATATTACCCTTTCTTAGGAAGTAGGCGCGGTGACATTTTTGGGCTGTTAAAATCGTATTTGCGCTTGATTACGCTTTTAATACAACACCAAAGAACCACAAAAGAATTTGGACTTAAAGAATAGAAGGACCCTAAAATACAAAATACAACTGTTTATACTATTTTCACTTATGGCATTAAAAAGAAGTAAGAAGGGGATCCCATCAAAAACAATACTTGTCAAAAAAACCAAGTCTCGCAACTCAGTTGTTCTGCGGTAAAAAGTTGTGAGATCTTTGTAATACCAAGTCGGTTATTAATTTATTCAGTCTCTACTTAAGCAACTTTCTGTCTTAATACGTCCAGTCTCTAAGACCACGATCGTGGTCCATAACAATTGAAAATCAATTGTGTCTGGAATCTCAGTACTCGAAGCATTAAGTTGTTACGTAATAATTAACAGCATCTTATAGTGACGCATATCAATATTAAAATTCTTTAATGTTTTATATAAATATATTGAGACTTGGACATCGCCTGAAAACACATGTAAATTCAATTATTTAGTGCGATGGCCAAGTCTCAATATATTTATATAAAACATTAAAGAATTTTAATATTGATATGCGTCACTATAAGATGCTGTTAATTATTACGTAACAACTTAATGCTTCGAGTACTGAGATTCCAGACACAATTGATTTTCAATTGTTATGGACCACGATCGTGGTCTTAGAGACTGGACGTATTAAGACAGAAAGTTGCTTAAGTAGAGACTGAATAAATTAATAACCGACTTGGTATTACAAAGATCTCACAACTTTTTACCGCAGAACAACTGAGTTGCGAGACTTGGTTTTTTTTGACAAGTATTGTTTTTGATGGGATCTCATTTCTTTTTGTATTTTGTAGACAGTTCTACTTTTTTCCTTTTCGGTACCTTCTACGTGTCTCCATGCTCGTCACAAGTATACACTTGTAACTCATCCCAATGCGCTACCACATACTCGATTATAGCAAGTCTAATATCATACGACGACTCAATATTATTATACATAGAGAATGACAAAGAATGAAATAAACACCAGGTATAGGAATAACCCAGTGTGGACAAGGCTGATCATTCACATACAGTATTACTGAATCCACTGCGACTACCTACAAGTTAGATTGCAAAGTTATTTTTATGCAGAAATACGATTAGGTAATAAGAAATTTATAAATACTTAGTTACTTAAAGTATCAATATTTAATTTAAATTATTTATCCGAACAACGTCCAAATTGTAAGCAAAGAATATGAGTAAACCAATGAGAGTAGCCTTTAGTCGTCAAACTAATATAGCAATCAAAATTATCAATGAAAATCGCAAACTTATAGGTAAGAATTCTGGGCACATCCGAACAGCATTGGGTCGCTCGCGCGTATGAGCGCGGCTGCTGCTCGCTCGGCGACATTCACCTTTCCGCGCGCCCCGCCACTGTCCCCGCCCCGCGCCCTCGCGCTAGCAATAATAATAATTGCCGTAAAATAAATAAAATCTTAAAACATCGTTACGAATAAAGCCAATATTGAAAAATTTAACTGAAGACTTGGCTGTATGGGCTTAATTTTTTTTGCTAATAATAAAAAAATAATAATTTGTTGGTATTTTCTAGATTTTTTAGTTTTTTCTTGATTCATACACCAAACACTACTTATATTCCAAATTTTAAGCTTCTAGGTCTGCTAGAAGTGCCTTAGAGTTTTGATGATCGGTGAGTCAGTGAGTGACAAAATTTAAGAAATTTGACCCGTTATAATTCTTAAAATACTGGTTCAAATTGAATGAAATTTGAAATATACGTGTCTTTACAATGCCTGCATGTGGTTACTGAAAATTTCAGTCTTCTAGTTTTATCCACAACGAAGTTACAGGGGGTCGAAAATGGTCTGAATTGCTTCGAGAAAAGGATGGTACGGCCGTGACGCTTTGCTCGACTTGGTCGGGGCACGGCCGTGCCCCCAGATGAATTTACATTTTTACATTCGTAATTTAGAAGGTTGTCACTAGTTGACAACCTAACTTGACATAATAACAAATGACTTTAAAATATTTTAAAAAAGGATGACGGATTAATTATCCTGCTACCCTTACTACCACGTGACTTTTAATTAGGCAGCATTAAAAGTCAACCACAATTACAAGTGGTTGTATTTGTAAAAAAAATAGTGCCAACCGTTGAAACAAAGGAATTGAAGTACAAGTAGTTGTCTTTTTCAGTCAGACGTGGCATAAACATAATATAAATGAAACAATTAGTTTTTATTTTAGCACAGATTCTATTCTTTCCAAACTCTTTGACTGGGTCAGTTTTTTAGACGTCGGGATTTCCCCTTGTTTACAATGAGGTAAGTCAAGAGCAAATATAGCGTCCTAATACAAAAAACAAACATCAATGTTTTTTTTACATGACCACACTAAGCTACATATTATATCAAATAACAGGACGATCAAAGTACATTTTTTGGAACGAAGTTCCTTATCGCCCGTTGCGAAAGGGGGCTAAACGGAAAAAATTAAGACCAAAAGTTGTAACGACACTTTTTAGAGTTCCGTAGTAAAAAACGGAACCCTTATAGATTCGTCATGTCTGTCTGTCCGTCCGTATGTCACAGCCACTTTTTTCCGAAACTATAAGAGCAACATCGATGCAGTTTTTTCAAGACATTTAAATAAACTGGAATCCCAAACATATGTTCCCTACTTCAGTTACCACAAGCCAATTATTACTAAAATTGAGCCTACTGATTAAGATTATATTACATTATATTTGTTAATAATAAAAATTAAAAAAAAATAATAACTTAAAAAAAATTATTACAATTCCTTTACTAATTAATCTATGCCGGCCAAAGGTTCTTCACGCATCGCTTAAAGGATCTAAGTTTATATGAAGAGAACACATGGGCTGGTAATCCACTTGTCGATTGTTCTAGATTCTAGATACATTGGTGTAAGCGGTTTTGTACCAGCTATAGCATTATGAAAAAAATTAGGCAGATATTTCTTGTGTGTTAAGGTCAGTTTGTCATTTGTCTTGTCTCGAACGATGAAGTAACTCAGTCGCGTTTCAATATCAATTGAATGTTGCCGGTTTCAATTCATATTTACCTGTAGTAGCAATCGCCTCCATTCATGGACCGCACTTCACCTTAATATTAATATCGGTGCTATCACATGACTAGCTACAATACGTAAATCAAAATTTAAAAAAAACCTATTATAATATTTGTTATTGTAAATCATGACTAACAGGTTTCTCGAGTATTTTTTTTAAATATTATGTCGTCATATGAAGACAACTTATTGGGGATATAATAGATATAGAAATTTGCATATGAATACGAATTTGTTTTTTTTGTTGTGACACGTCATCTGACCTCGACCCGCCTGATGATAAGCAAGAGGAGGTTTAAGAGTGACGACGAAGGAAAAGAAACAAGTTAGTTCACAGCTGCATCAGTCGCCGTCACTATGCCGGCCAAAGGTGCTTCTTCACGCATTGCTTGAAGGATCCAAGGTCATAGGATGTAGAGAACACATTGGCTGGATATAGGAATAATAAATATACTGGTTTCAGATACGGTTACGGATATGTAGTTATTTCGGAACATCCGATAGTTTCGGATAATTTCTGCTACAGATCATCTTTTAAAATATCCTGGTCTCCCAATGTCTGCCGTAACCACATTTTTAGATCGTATGTCAAAGGTGCATTGGTGGGGTCTTACAATATTTGGTTGGGTAGAGGGGATAGTGAAGGCAGGGAAAGTAAGTGTTGACATGGCACAAAAAGCTTTGAAACCTACATTTCGGTCACAAGTCCGGAACGCTGCCTTCGTTCTCCCGTCTGCCACGCGATGGACCCGGCACCCGCACGAAGAATCCATGGACGCTAAGAAATAGTTTCATTTCAGATTTTTAGGAAATTTTAAGCCTGTTAAAATGTTTCATTTCGTCTCTGACCCTATCCGAAACTTTTATAACGTATTCGGTTTCGGATAGGGTTTTATTTCAGGTATCCGATAGTTTCGATTTGGGTTTCGACAGCTAACCTTGAGTGAATACGACTTTAGTGCCAAGACAGAGATCTGAGCTAGCAACAGCCGGGTTCACACTGTTCTTGAAGGTGGTCTATGAATGGATGTCACTACTACTTCAATTCAATAACTATAAGTAGCAATCACATCCAATATGCCGGCTTAGTTGGAACCGGCAACTTACAAGCTGATCCCGAAACGCGACCAAATCACTACACGGTCTGTATACTTGTAAGTGGTGGTACTAACCCGGATCGGCAGACTGGGTACCACTCTAACGTTTCTGGCCTGCTGGCTAAAGAAAATTTTCGTGATAATTTCACGACCTAATTTTCACAGCCACAGACAACGGAACGCCTTCGTTTCTTTATTTATACATTAATTCTAATCAGTAAAACTAATTACCAAATTTATTAACTATTTAATTAACAAACAAATGTATTAGCATCTAGTTTAACAATCTCCATGCATTTATTCCAAAACAATATAGAATATTTATCACTTAAACCTTTCCTATGAAAATTACTAAACTTACAATTCATTACAAAACCGCCATTACGAGTTTGATTAAAACGGGAACTCTCGTCTACTGAAGCAAAGATTGCATTCTGAGCGCCTTCCAAAGGGTTTTTGCAAAATGTACTAAATGTCCATTTAATTAAATAAGGTAAGATGTCACCTCCAACGAAATTCCAAATATTTGTTCCCACTACACCTGGATCCACACAATTAACGGTTATTTTACTATCTCTCAGTTTATTCCTTAGTTCATTACTAAAATAGAAAAAGTATAATTTGCTACACATGTATTGAAACATCGAATTTATATTTATTAAATCTTTTAAATTCATGTAACCAGTCCAATGTAATAAAGAACAGATGTTTACAATGCGACCTTCATCACCTTTTTTAATTAAAGGCAAAAGTAGTAAAGTCAATAAAAAATGCCCGAAAAAGTTGACTTGCAATGTAGCATTAAGACCATCGGCTGTCACGTGTTTGAAGTTTCCACCAGCATTGTTTACCAGAATATCTATTTTTTCTTCGCCTAATAAAATTCTATCAACGAAACTCCTCACGGAATTAAAAGATCCCAAGTCGAGCAGTTCGAATATAACTTTCACGTTAGTTTCTCTTTCAATGACAGCAAGGGCAATACTTCCTTCGTCAGCAAACGGGCATGCTATTATAACCTTTGCTCCTCGCTTCGCGAAATCTTTAGCGATTTCCAAACCCATTCCTGATGTTCCACCGGTAACTAATGCAACTTTGCCGTCCAACCTCACTTTACTTTTACAAACACCGTTAGTCCATTTTTGATATAAACGAAAAAGTACACAATATGTAAAGAAACTTGTCGCGAAAAGGAAAAACAGCATTTTTTCCTAATTCGAATCAAATTACGTGTTACTTCATCAAGGATAAATGCTAAACTAGATTGTTTTAATAGCGTAGTGCTTGATTTATGCAACAGGCAAATGATAGTATAGAAATGAATTTTTGACGACAGGCGTGGACGAACGGTTTAGTGATTGGTTTGTTGCGCGTAGAGTCCCGGGTTCCATCCCCAGTCGGAGCAAATATTTGTTTCATAGCTTTTATTTGTAATATTTAATAATATTAAATAATGCAAATATTTGTTAACTAGCTGTGCCCGCGACTGCGTCCGCGTGGAATAGTTATTTTGGGAATCATATTATTTTTTTGTTTACCTACCTGCTCAGCTTTATTATAAATTACCTATAGCTGTTACCCGCGACTTATTTTAGACGATTAAATTACGTAACTAATAGAATATATTTTAAAGAAGTTTTAAAAAGAATATATTTTAAAGTACTTCTGCGTAAATTATATTTTCAGTTTTATTTTCTTGTGCGCAAAACTCGCAGCCGCTTTGCAGCAGCAGTCTGCCGAGAACGCTGAGTCCTTTTTCTAGGCATTACAGTGACGAAGAAAGAACGAAGGAAATGAAAACTTAACCAAACTAACTGTATGCTTAAACTAAAACCTAACCTAATAAGAATTGTAAAACCTAACCTTGAAAGAATGTAGATGACACCTACAGGTATTATTTACAACAAAACAAAAAAAGTGTTATTGTGAAAATATTAGAAACAAAATACTATACTTAAAACAAACACTACCTACTATAGAGAAAACTACTACAAAATGAAATTGTATAAAAAAGGATTTTGCACGATGATATTATATCGTAAAAACAAATTAACGCTGCATTCAACCGATCAGTGGGGAGCCGACCGCATAGTATGCTTGTCTGTCTATAAATGACGCGCCCCTCCACTTTATTAGTTTATTTAAATGTGTGAATGCAAATATATACTATTAAACTTCATCACGTTCGTTCCTCCTTTGTGTCTAACCAGCAACTGAATAACCAATTACTGCATTTTCGGTGTGTTTTATCCATATTTTATATTTGGTCGTATGCGTAAATGCAGTGGAGGGGCGCGTCATTTCGGCTTAGACAGACTTTACCTCGTAAAGCTACACCCCCCTCCGCCTCGCCCGCAAGCACCGCCTCTCCTCGCCCGCCGGTTAGCGCTCATCATGCGACGCGTATGAATTTTGTTTCAGAGTTATTTTAAAATTGTATTATCTTATAAGATGTTTATTGAAATTAGGTGATGTCAATGACAATTTTGTTCACAGTTAAATACTCTTAATTAATAACACATTTATTTCGATAAAGAATAATCTTATTATGTTAAAACAACTCTGACAAATAATTTGTAATAATGCATTAATTTAGACCAAATTTGACTATCATAAAAACGGTTTTTGTGAGTTAATCTTAAAAGATAGACATATACGGTCGCGGACATTTTTTTAGATAATTTAAAGAGGAATAATTCTTTCATACATATTTTTTGGGTATCTCGAACGGTTTTCGCAGCGCACGCAACGGAAACCCTCAAAGACATATAATATTCCCCGTTTTTCCACATTCTCGACTGTTTCTTCGCTTCTATAAGTCGCAACGTAATGTTTTATAGCCTAAAGCCTTCCTCGATAATTGATCTATCCAACACAAAAAGAATTTTTTAATTCGAACCAGTAGTTCCTGAGATTAGCGCGTTTAAACAAACAAACAAACAAACAAACTCTTCCGCTTTATTATATTAGTATAGATAAAAAAAGAGATGGATATTTGCTTCGGGTCTGGTTATCAAAGAGTGGTAGGCAGTGGTTCCCAGTCTGCCGATCCGGGGTATTACCACCACTTATAAGTATACAGACCGTGAAGTGATTTGGTCACGTTTCAGGATCAGCTTCGGTTCCATCTAGGCCGGCATAGTGGATGTGATTGCTACTCACAGTTATTGAATTGTAGTAGCAGTAACATTCATTCATGGACCACACTTTGGCTTAACATCAAGTGGGGTGCTGTCATATGTCGAGTCACAATAATAAAAATATATATATATATATTTTACTACTCGTAGCTTAGGTCATGTTTAATTTGTTGTTTTTCCAAGTCCGGCATATCAAAATAATAATAAAAATAATTACCTAAATACACATTGTTTTATTTGTCAACGACCGCGATCATCTAGTCTCAAAAACTTTATGACAGGCGTGGCCGATTGTCCAGCGATTGGTAAGTATGTTGCGCGTGAAGTCCCAGCTGCGATTCCCGGACGGAGCAAATATTTGTTTCAGAGCTTTTATTTGTAATATTTAATAATTATATTAAATATTGCAATAGATTTTAATCAAAAAGAGGAAGGCATTTGCTTTGGGTCTGGTTATCAAAGAGTAGTAGGCAGTGGTACCCAGTCTGCCGATCCGGGGTAGTACCACCCCTTACAAGTATACAGACCGTGAAGTGATTTAGTCGCGTTTCGGGGACAGCAAGTGGCCGGTTCCAACTAGGCCGGCATAGTGGATGTGACTGCTACTTACAGTTATTAAATTGTAGTAGCAGTGACATTCATTCATGGACCACACTCCAGCTTAATATCAAGCGGGGTGCAGTCATATGTCGCGTCACAATAAAAAGGTAATAATGTATTTTTAATATATGTACTTTGGTTGTCCTGTTTCTATGATACAAGCACATTAGTAGCTTAGTATATATATATATGACAGCGGGGTGCTGTCTGATGTCGAGCCACAATAAAAAATATAGGTAATAAAATATATTTTTTATTATACATTTCTATACCGCTACTAAAGTGCTTGTATCATAGAAACAGGACAGCCAAAGTGCATATATCAAAGATACATTGGTACCGGTGAGTGGTTTCGAACCCGTGCTCTCGGCTTGCGTAATGCATTGCATTGCCACTACACCATGGTCCCCTTATATTGCAAATGTAACTTAAATCAGGACATTAAAACATCATCATAGAAAACGGTGCGTTCAAGTGGCACATCTAGGATCCATAAACCGTCTTTTGTTCAAGCTAGACAAAGATTTCATAGCTCATAACCTTTTATGACTCTGACCTCTACCAATAAAATGAAAAAACTGATCGACGTTTTCTTTAAACAAACACGTACATTGCTTGCTTTGACTTAAATGTATTTCAAAGACTACACTAAGCTACTAAAAGGGCTTGTATTATAAAAACTATGACGACAGTGGTGTAGGAAACCAAGAGCCGCTGGTTCAAAACCACTTGCCGGTATCCATGTAACTTTGATATGTGTAGGTACTACCGTTGTCCTGTTTCTATGATTCCAGCACTTTAAGTAGCTTAGTACTTCTAGAAAATTAAATATTGACGATACATTGGTACAGACAAGTGGTTTTAAACTAGTCTTTAGTTGGCTTGGGAGATAATAAAAGTTTACAATGACATACAAATTAAATTAGAAAACAGTTCTTTTAAGTTTTACACTCGATTAGGTCTTCTTATCTATTTTGACCCGTTCAGGAAGATCCATTGGACTACAAAGCCATCTAAAATACTAAATAGCTGTATATAGGTGACAGTTTTAAATTGGACCATATAAACTCATCATAAAATTAAATAGGTTCCGACATGCCCAGATTTAAATTTAGCTAGTAGGTACCAAGTCTCAATACAAATTGTTATTAGAGATAATAGTTTAATAACTGCTGGAAATGTACGTTCTCTTTCCAATTTATATTATGTTTGACGTCTTAGAGAGCGAGAGCAATGTATGTATCGTATAAAGATTTTGTTGTATTGGATTCGAATTCGCAGTAGAGGTAATGTGCACTCGAATGCATCAGGAGTGCTGTACGAACACGATTTCACTCAGTTGCTCCTAATGTTCTTATATCTTTCCACTGTGATGCTTAAGAGCATCCTGTGTTTCGATATTTACACTACTTTCTTTTGTTATTAGTAAACAGTAGAAGACTGCTCTCGATGATACGTTGTAATACATACCAGCGGCACGCTTTGAAGTTTTAACCGTCCACGAAGTTTATTTTGTTTATAAATTATAAATACGTTTAAAGGAGCAAATCAAATCAAATTTTCACACTTTTTTCCCACAGGGATAGGCAGAGACAATGGAGCGCCACTTACCACGATCCTTACACAACTTCCTTGCTTCCTTTACATCCACAATTCTCTTCATACAGGCTCTGTTATGGGCACTAGGCAAATTGTTGTTCTTAATAGAATGAACAATAGAATGACAATAGAATGACAAAAAAAACTGACGTTTGCTTCGAGTCTGGTTGCTGGTCTATTATAAGTGGTGGTATAGAACGTAAAGTGACTTAGTCGCGTTTCGTAAGTTGCCGGTTTTAACAAAGTCGGCATAGAGGATGTGACTGCTTCCTACATTTAATGAATTGTAGTAGCAATTCTACCATTTATTGAATCCAGCTTAACATATGGCGGGGTGCTGTCGCGACATAATTTAAAAAAAATGTTCGAGTAAATGTGGTCGAAATGGGAAAAATAAGTTTCTCTGTAGACATTCAAACTCTTGTGTTTCTATACTTTTGTTCAGCACTTTTATAGTTTTATTACAACACGGTTTTCTTCAATTTATATACCTTTTGTGTTGACTAAGATCTTTTCAATATTTTATATTTTCTTACTCAATCAATCAATCAAACTGTCACTCCTTTTTCCCACGGGGCCTATCCGTGGGAAAAGGGACAATGGAGCGCCACTTGCCACGCGCTTCCTTCACATCCACAATTCGCTTCATACAAGCTCTACGGTTATGAGCACTAGACAACCTAGCTTTCTTAAGGATATCTCCGATTTGATCGGTAAACATTCTCCTGGGCCTGCCTTGTTTAACGCATCCATCCACATCAGATTTATATTTTCTTACTGTGGTTAGATTTACTTTGTATAACAGTACCCAGCCTGGTATTTAGCTGGATTGCGGCCCACGTGTTCATGCGAATGCCATTACAGCCAAGTAGTAGTCGCATCCACTTAAATATTTAAAACCGTCAATTTACAAGCTGATCCCGAAACGCGACTGAGTCACTTCAAGGTCTGTATACTTGTGTTGAGGAGCATTATTCCGCATGTTAGAAAAGGAAAGGAGTACTCCCAGCTGTACGAGTGTTGCGTACAGGGCTCACTAGCCGGGTAACGTCTCTACGTTGGCGCGTATATTTATAACGATTACTTTGTCGGTAAATCGTTTGCGAGATTTTGGACGCATGCAACGCCATCTAGCGGTAGCATGTAGCGGTCGCTGCACTTGTAAGAGGTGGTACTACTCCGGATCGGCAGACTGGGTAAATGACCACGAACTATCTGCTTTTAAAATGTGATATATTTGCTGGATAAGAGTCGAGAAGGCACACATCTGGGTCTTGTCTTCGTTGAACTTGTAGTACCGTTTATACCCGAAACTTGAACTCTGTTGGCACTTCTGCCTTCTGGCTGTTCCAATTTCAACACGATACCTGCGATAACACAGCGACTGGAAAACAAGGACTTCTGTTTAAATTAGGAAACAGCGAAACCTGAATTTACGACAAAACTTGGAGGGTGATACAAGGAATGCGTGAATAAAGCACTTCTTCGACGAAATTGGCTTTTTATTATAGGGCGACCGGTGTGTAGTGGCAGTGCAATGGTTACGCATACAGCACAGGTTCAAAACCACTTGCCGGTACCGATGTATCTTTCTATGATACAAGCACTTTAAGGCCGGCATAGTAGCGGCGGCTGGGGCAGCCGGGAACTGACTCGGTTATTCCAGTCGTCGTCACTCTTGGACTTCCTCTTGCTTATCATCAGGCGAGTCGAAGTCAGATGTCGTGTCACAATAAAAAAAAAATAAAAAAAAAAAAAAAAAGTAGCTTAGTATCGAAATGTAAATAATATATGTATATATATATGTCCCTTTAGAAACTCTTAGAACGTCACAGTACAATGTGCAGAACGATCTTTGAATCGGTATCTATACTAGCGGCACGCTATGATTTTGACGTTTTGACGTTTGTACGTTTATGGAGATTCGTATAAATTAATAGTTACATTTGAAGGAGCAAATTGTCATTCTATTGTTCATTCTATTAAGAACAACAATTTGCCTAGTGCCCATAACAGAGCCTGTATGAAGAGAATTGTGGATGTAAAGGAAGCAAGGAAGTTGTGTAAGGATCGTGGTAAGTGGCGCTCCATTGTCTCTGCCTATCCCTGTGGGAAAAAAGTGTGAAAATTTGATTTGATTTGCTCCTTTAAACGTATTTATAATTTATAAACAAAATAAACTTCGTGGACGGTTAAAACTTCAAAGCGTGCCGCTGGTATGTATTACAACGTATCATCGAGAGCAGTCTTCTACTGTTTACTAATAACAAAAGAAAGTAGTGTAAATATCGAAACACAGGATGCTCTTAAGCATCACAGTGGAAAGATATAAGAACATTAGGAGCAACTGAGTGAAATCGTGTTCGTACAGCACTCCTGATGCATTCGAGTGCACATTACCTCTACTGCGAATTCGAATCCAATACAACAAAATCTTTATACGATACATACATTGCTCTCGCTCTCTAAGACGTCAAACATAATATAAATTGGAAAGAGAACGTACATTTCCAGCAGTTATTAAACTATTATCTCTAATAACAATTTGTATTGAGACTTGGTACCTACTAGCTAAATTTAAATCTGGGCATGTCGGAACCTATTTAATTTTATGATGAGTTTATATGGTCCAATTTAAAACTGTCACCTATATACAGCTATTTAGTATTTTAGATGGCTTTGTAGTCCAATGGATCTTCCTGAACGGGTCAAAATAGATAAGAAGACCTAATCGAGTGTAAAACTTAAAAGAACTGTTTTCTAATTTAATTTGTATGTCATTGTAAACTTTTATTATCTCCCAAGCCAACTAAAGACTAGTTTAAAACCACTTGTCTGTACCAATGTATCGTCAATATTTAATTTTCTAGAAGTACTAAGCTACTTAAAGTGCTGGAATCATAGAAACAGGACAACGGTAGTACCTACACATATCAAAGTTACATGGATACCGGCAAGTGGTTTTGAACCAGCGGCTCTTGGTTTCCTACACCACTGTCGTCATAGTTTTTATAATACAAGCCCTTTTAGTAGCTTAGTGTAGTCTTTGAAATACATTTAAGTCAAAGCAAGCAATGTACGTGTTTGTTTAAAGAAAACGTCGATCAGTTTTTTCATTTTATTGGTAGAGGTCAGAGTCATAAAAGGTTATGAGCTATGAAATCTTTGTCTAGCTTGAACAAAAGACGGTTTATGGATCCTAGATGTGCCACTTGAACGCACCGTTTTCTATGATGATGTTTTAATGTCCTGATTTAAGTTACATTTGCAATATAAGGGGACCATGGTGTAGTGGCAATGCAATGCATTACGCAAGCCGAGAGCACGGGTTCGAAACCACTCACCGGTACCAATGTATCTTTGATATATGCACTTTGGCTGTCCTGTTTCTATGATACAAGCACTTTAGTAGCGGTATAGAAATGTATAATAAAAAATATATTTTATTTTATTTTATTTATTTAAAAACTTTATTACAATTTGTATAAAGGCGAACTTAATGCCGCTAGACATTATCTGCCAGTTAACCTTCGGGACAGTCGAAAAGTTAAATGGGAGTATTAGATATAAAACTGATAACTTAATATAACACAATATAGTACAATATAACATAACACAATACAATACAATATAATATAACATAACATAATATAATACAATACAATATAATGTAATATAATATAATATAATATAATATAATATAATATAATATAATATAATATAATATAATATAATATAATATAATATAATATAATATAATATAATATAATATAATATAATATAATATAATATAATATAATATAATACAATACAATACAATACAATATAATATAATATAACATAATACAATATAATATAATACAGTACAATACAACATAATATTACAATAAAGTAAAATACAACCGTTACGTTTTATAAAGGTGTGCATAAACCAGTTTTTTGAAAACATATCTATTCGGTGCTTGCCTAATTGAAACGGGTAGATTGTTCCAGAGAGAGGTTGCAACAACTGAAAAGGATTTTGATACAAAGTTAGTGCGATGAACAGGAGTGGAGAGAAGGGAGTTTTCCGATGACCTTAGGGTTCTGTCATGGAATGAGGAAAGGAAGGAAAATTGTTCTTTCAGATATGAAGGGGTATTAGGTTCATTAAGAACGGTAAAAAGAAGACACACTGTTCTGAGGTTCCGTCGGGAGCGAATGTCAAGCCATTTTAGTTTCTTGCGATGTTCAGAAATGTGGTCGTACTTTCGAAGAGAAAAAATGAACCTAATACAGGAATTAAGGATACGATCCAACTTATCCAGCTGAGCTTCTGTCACGTTCACGCAACAAATGTCGCCGTAGTCAATCAAGGGGAGAAGCAAACTATGCGCTAGTGTGATTTTTGCACTCAATGGTAAAAAGTTTTTCAATGCATTTAGGGAGTGCAAACTTGCAAAAACTTTACGATTTATGCCACTTATCTGTGTGGTCCAGCTCAAATTAGCATCCATGTGTACGCCAAGATTCTTCACACTGTCGCTAAATGGTATAACCAAGCCATTATAGCGAACAGCATCCACATTGGCAAGATTTAATTTGCTACGAAGAATACTGCTGGTGATAATTATAGCCTGGCACTTGACAGGGTTCACCACTATACCGTAGCGATTGGACCAAGAGTGAATATAAGAAAGATCTGCGTTTAACCAGGCAATGGCACTATTGATTGCAGTGACATCCGTCCTCACATAAAGCTGCAAGTCGTCGGCGTAGAGGTGATACTGACAATGTAAGGAGGCAGTAATGGCGTTAATAAATAACGAAAATAATAATGGAGATAGAATACCGCCTTGTGGAACTCCAGTGCTAAGACCACACCAATCTGACAATTTCTCACCTATTCGTACCCTTTGCCTTCGACCATGAAGATAGTTAGAGAACCATTTTAGCGTTTCTAAAGATAAGTTGTATCGAGACAGCAATGCCACTAGCAGGTCGGGATCAACTGTATTGAAGGCGCTCGTAAAGTCGATCAGCACGAGCACTGTAGCCTTCGACTCATCCATACCATGTCTGATGTCTTCGGTAACTTTGAGTAAAGCTGTGGTCGTACTATGGCCGGTGCGGAAACCAGATTGAAAAGGGTTAAGAAGATTGTAAGAATTGAGAAAAGAGAAAAGTTGTTTAAAGGCTATATATTCTAGAACTTTAGAAAGAAAGGGGAGAATAGAGATTGGCCTGAAATGAGTGGGAAGTGTGGGCGATGAGATTTTAGGCAAAGGTATGATAAAAGCATTACGCCATAAAGTAGGAAATTGGCTTGTAGAAAAGGAAAAGTTAATAAGGTGAGTAACAAGAGGTAATATGGAGTCAAGGATGGGTATTATCATAGCACGACCAATACCGTCATGCCCGATAGCTTTAGAGGTGATAGAACGAATTGCCTTGAGAACCATATCATTAGACACATCGGCAAATAAGAAAGTTTCCGTATCAGGCGTCGGTAAGCAGTTTATTTCAGTCAAAGTCCTTGTTCTAGTGAAATCATCAAGCACTGGAGAAGAAGAAAAATGAAAATTGAGGTCGTCCGGAGAGACAATGTCAGTATTGAATTGTGTAGGAGACCGACCCAATCCAACAGATTTTAAAAATTTCCAAATCTTTGAGGGACAATTGTCCTTAATTCTATCAGAGAAGTAGTGTCGCTTAGCTATACGACACATCTGATTACACCTATTTCTTGCAACCTTATATGCGGCAAAGTTGCTGTCACTACGATTCCCGCGATATATCCGATAAGCCTTGTCCCGTTTTCTCATAGCCAGTCGAATTTCATCATTAATCCATGGTGCAGGAGGACGCTTCAGTTTAGTACACTTAAGAGGTGCATACTTATCATACAAACCAAGAACCACCTCAGTAAAAAGTGAAACCTTAAGATCGATAGCATCGGCCTCGTAAAACGGTTCCCAATCCACGCTTTTCAGGTCATCACTCAGTGCGTCCAAATTCAAACGACCATAATGACGCATGAGAATTACGGGAGGTCGAAACTTTGGTGGCTTTAATTTATATGACGCGAACAGAAGGTCATGGTAAGAAAAGTAAGGCGCGGGTATCTGGCCATGAGAATGAATAAGATCTGGGCGTGAAGTTAACATTAGATCAAGTAAAGTATCAGAAGAGGAAAGGTGATGAGTAGGACCAGTGGGTAAAAGTGTTAGATTAACAGAAGAAATTATGTTTCGTAGTTTGAATGCTCTGGAACTATTTATATTTTGGTTCTGGAGCAAACAAGTGTTAAAATCTCCCATCACAATATGGTGAGAGTACATAGCTAAAGAATCCTCCAGGATAGTTTCAAGCTTAGAGAAATAGTTAATGGAAGGGGGACAGTAAACGACTCCCAGGACTACTTTTATCCCTAAAAAGAGTAACTCAATAAATAAATATTCAGGGCCTGCGGAATACTCACTGGAAGACGCGCTAATGACTTTGTATGATAAGTCGGATCGTAAGAAAATCGCAACCCCACCCCCTCTGGAACCAGTTCGGTCATTTCGTATAAGCACATACCCAGGCAGACAATATGACGTAGACGGCAAACTGGGTTTGAGCCACGTCTCTGAGATAAGAATTGCATCAATAACCTGTGGAGAAGAAAATGTGCAGATTAAATCTGTGTAATGAGCAGGTATGCTTTGTGCGTTTATGTGGCAAACGTTGAAATTGTTTTTATGGTTACTCAGCACATTGCAAAGAGAAACATCAACATCATGAGCATTTACAATTGAATCATCGCTACTAGAGTGTGTAGAAGAGTTGATCGACATAACAGTAATATTGTTGCAATACGATACAATACAATATAATATAATACAATACAATATAATACAACACAATACAATATAATATAATACAATATAATACAATACAGTCTTATAATATTAGATAATGTAAATATATGAATAATAATAACTTAATAGATCTATTTTATTTTGACTTACACTAAAACTAAATCTAAAATAACTACAGGTTTGGCAAGCTTACAAATTTTACACAATATGAGAAAATAAAAATAATTTAATAACAATATAATAATAGCTATTCCAATACGTATCTAACACAAATGAAAAAAAAATAAAAACAATAATAACACTATTTGCACTACCTGCCAGTTTACAGTACATAACGAATACTACGAAAATTAAAAAGTAAAATAATATATGTTTAACTTAATATCTTAGTAAAGCACAAAGCAAAATTATTATTATATTAATAAAGTTCAATGCTGAAACCGAAAACCAGAGCCTTTGGTTTCAAACAATAATAAAGAAAAATGCGTATATTGGATGCATGAAGTTGGTTACCTTTGTCTCGAAAATAATAAAAGTAAGAACTGTCAGCAACAACCGCTAATTACGTCAATCGGATCATGCATGAATGTCATACTGAATGATTTGTAATTCTTTGAGGTTTTATCATTATTAGAGGTATTTAAAGAAAAGCGGCTATCACTAACATAAATAAGTGAATTAATCAATTGCTAAAAAAGAAAAAGAAATAATTACTTATAACCGTGCTTATTAAATATTACAGTAACAAATTGATAATTTTAACCAAAATATAGTATTCGATGCGAAAACTATTGGGGATTGCAACTTATTATCTTCTCTTTGTTAGCTTCGTGAAAACAGTTGTGGCTGCTGCCTGCAAAGAGTGCCCCAGTGTGTCGGTGGACGCCTCAGTGACAGGGTACTTTTCCAAAAGTGATTCAAAATCCTCCATACCATTAATGCCTCGACTCACTGTGCCAGACACCTTCACCGAAATGTTGCCATCAAAAGTCCATACATTCCTCATCCCGTAGATCTTGCGAGCCTTGGAGAATACCTCCTGCCTTCGACGTGTTAGGAACTCGGACAAAGAGAACTTTGTGCCCTTTAGTTTAGCCTTTGCCTTCCAAATGATAGTTTTAAGCTGTTTATTAAAAAAGGATACTAGTACTGGTCGATTCTTGTCAGCATTCCTAACTCCAATGCGATGACAAGTTTTTAGAGAGGACACGGTTACATCAGGGATCTTCATATTGCCGGTGATGATAGCAACCACGGCGGCAGGCAGCTCAGGAATATCCTCACCAATCCCATGGATGATTACGAACTTCCTACGACCATTCATCTCAATAGAATCAACTGTTTTTGAAAGTGCTGCTACTTGAGTATTTAACATTGACATAATATCAAAAACAGTACTGCGGAAAGTTGTGAAAGTCTCAGAAATTTTCTTCACAGTGTCCGGTGTTGTGGCAGCTTTGAGTTGAGCTTCAAACTCCGCCATTCTCTGCATCAATTTGTGCTCTATATCCCGCTGTGCCTCCTGAACAACATCCACTGGTGACATCTTGTTGCACTTTTATAACACTGACAGGGCGTGCAAATACAAACTAATTATATCACATACATAAATTAAAGCACTTGTGAATGTATATAAGTTACTTCAAATGAGAAAGTTATTAATATTTGATTTTATAATAATAAAAAACTCAGAGCGCCCTACCTTATTTATTACCTATATTTTTTATTGTGGCTCGACATCAGACAGCACCCCGCTGTCATATATATATATACTAAGCTACTAATGTGCTTGTATCATAGAAACAGGACAACCAAAGTACATATATTAAAAATACATTATTACCTTTTTATTGTGACGCGACATATGACTGCACCCCGCTTGATATTAAGCTGGAGTGTGGTCCATGAATGAATGTCACTGCTACTACAATTTAATAACTGTAAGTAGCAGTCACATCCACTATGCCGGCCTAGTTGGAACCGGCCACTTGCTGTCCCCGAAACGCGACTAAATCACTTCACGGTCTGTATACTTGTAAGGGGTGGTACTACCCCGGATCGGCAGACTGGGTACCACTGCCTACTACTCTTTGATAACCAGACCCAAAGCAAATGCCTTCCTCTTTTTGATTAAAATCTATTGCAATATTTAATATAATTATTAAATATTACAAATAAAAGCTCTGAAACAAATATTTGCTCCGTCCGGGAATCGCAGCTGGGACTTCACGCGCAACATACTTACCAATCGCTGGACAATCGGCCACGCCTGTCATAAAGTTTTTGAGACTAGATGATCGCGGTCGTTGACAAATAAAACAATGTGTATTTAGGTAATTATTTTTATTATTATTTTGATATGCCGGACTTGGAAAAACAACAAATTAAACATGACCTAAGCTACGAGTAGTAAAATATATATATATATATTTTTATTATTGTGACTCGACATATGACAGCACCCCACTTGATGTTAAGCCAAAGTGTGGTCCATGAATGAATGTTACTGCTACTACAATTCAATAACTGTGAGTAGCAATCACATCCACTATGCCGGCCTAGATGGAACCGAAGCTGATCCTGAAACGTGACCAAATCACTTCACGGTCTGTATACTTATAAGTGGTGGTAATACCCCGGATCGGCAGACTGGGAACCACTGCCTACCACTCTTTGATAACCAGACCCGAAGCAAATATCCATCTCTTTTTTTATCTATACTAATATAATAAAGCGGAAGAGTTTGTTTGTTTGTTTGTTTGTTTAAACGCGCTAATCTCAGGAACTACTGGTTCGAATTAAAAAATTCTTTTTGTGTTGGATAGATCAATTATCGAGGAAGGCTTTAGGCTATAAAACATTACGTTGCGACTTATAGAAGCGAAGAAACAGTCGAGAATGTGGAAAAACGGGGAATATTATATGTCTTTGAGGGTTTCCGTTGCGTGCGCTGCGAAAACCGTTCGAGATACCCAAAAAATATGTATGAAAGAATTATTCCTCTTTAAATTATCTAAAAAAATGTCCGCGACCGTATATGTCTATCTTTTAAGATTAACTCACAAAAACCGTTTTTATGATAGTCAAATTTGGTCTAAATTAATGCATTATTACAAATTATTTGTCAGAGTTGTTTTAACATAATAAGATTATTCTTTATCGAAATAAATGTGTTATTAATTAAGAGTATTTAACTGTGAACAAAATTGTCATTGACATCACCTAATTTCAATAAACATCTTATAAGATAATACAATTTTAAAATAACTCTGAAACAAAATTCATACGCGTCGCATGATGAGCGCTAACCGGCGGGCGAGGAGAGGCGGTGCTTGCGGGCGAGGCGGAGGGGGGTGTAGCTTTACGAGGTAAAGTCTGTCTAAGCCGAAATGACGCGCCCCTCCACTGCATTTACGCATACGACCAAATATAAAATATGGATAAAACACACCGAAAATGCAGTAATTGGTTATTCAGTTGCTGGTTAGACACAAAGGAGGAACGAACGTGATGAAGTTTAATAGTATATATTTGCATTCACACATTTAAATAAACTAATAAAGTGGAGGGGCGCGTCATTTATAGACAGACAAGCATACTATGCGGTCGGCTCCCCACTGATCGGTTGAATGCAGCGTTAATTTGTTTTTACGATATAATATCATCGTGCAAAATCCTTTTTTATACAATTTCATTTTGTAGTAGTTTTCTCTATAGTAGGTAGTGTTTGTTTTAAGTATAGTATTTTGTTTCTAATATTTTCACAATAACACTTTTTTTGTTTTGTTGTAAATAATACCTGTAGGTGTCATCTACATTCTTTCAAGGTTAGGTTTTACAATTCTTATTAGGTTAGGTTTTAGTTTAAGCATACAGTTAGTTTGGTTAAGTTTTCATTTCCTTCGTTCTTTCTTCGTCACTGTAATGCCTAGAAAAAGGACTCAGCGTTCTCGGCAGACTGCTGCTGCAAAGCGGCTGCGAGTTTTGCGCACAAGAAAATAAAACTGAAAATATAATTTACGCAGAAGTACTTTAAAATATATTCTTTTTAAAACTTCTTTAAAATATATTCTATTAGTTACGTAATTTAATCGTCTAAAATAAGTCGCGGGTAACAGCTATAGGTAATTTATAATAAAGCTGAGCAGGTAGGTAAACAAAAAAATAATATGATTCCCAAAATAACTATTCCACGCGGACGCAGTCGCGGGCACAGCTAGTTAACAAATATTTGCATTATTTAATATTATTAAATATTACAAATAAAAGCTATGAAACAAATATTTGCTCCGACTGGGGATGGAACCCGGGACTCTACGCGCAACAAACCAATCACTAAACCGTTCGTCCACGCCTGTCGTCAAAAATTCATTTCTATACTATCATTTGCCTGTTGCATAAATCAAGCACTACGCTATTAAAACAATCTAGTTTAGCATTTATCCTTGATGAAGTAACACGTAATTTGATTCGAATTAGGAAAAAATGCTGTTTTTCCTTTTCGCGACAAGTTTCTTTACATATTGTGTACTTTTTCGTTTATATCAAAAATGGACTAACGGTGTTTGTAAAAGTAAAGTGAGGTTGGACGGCAAAGTTGCATTAGTTACCGGTGGAACATCAGGAATGGGTTTGGAAATCGCTAAAGATTTCGCGAAGCGAGGAGCAAAGGTTATAATAGCATGCCCGTTTGCTGACGAAGGAAGTATTGCCCTTGCTGTCATTGAAAGAGAAACTAACGTGAAAGTTATATTCGAACTGCTCGACTTGGGATCTTTTAATTCCGTGAGGAGTTTCGTTGATAGAATTTTATTAGGCGAAGAAAAAATAGATATTCTGGTAAACAATGCTGGTGGAAACTTCAAACACGTGACAGCCGATGGTCTTAATGCTACATTGCAAGTCAACTTTTTCGGGCATTTTTTATTGACTTTACTACTTTTGCCTTTAATTAAAAAAGGTGATGAAGGTCGCATTGTAAACATCTGTTCTTTATTACATTGGACTGGTTACATGAATTTAAAAGATTTAATAAATATAAATTCGATGTTTCAATACATGTGTAGCAAATTATACTTTTTCTATTTTAGTAATGAACTAAGGAATAAACTGAGAGATAGTAAAATAACCGTTAATTGTGTGGATCCAGGTGTAGTGGGAACAAATATTTGGAATTTCGTTGGAGGTGACATCTTACCTTATTTAATTAAATGGACATTTAGTACATTTTGCAAAAACCCTTTGGAAGGCGCTCAGAATGCAATCTTTGCTTCAGTAGACGAGAGTTCCCGTTTTAATCAAACTCGTAATGGCGGTTTTGTAATGAATTGTAAGTTTAGTAATTTTCATAGGAAAGGTTTAAGTGATAAATATTCTATATTGTTTTGGAATAAATGCATGGAGATTGTTAAACTAGATGCTAATACATTTGTTTGTTAATTAAATAGTTAATAAATTTGGTAATTAGTTTTACTGATTAGAATTAATGTATAAATAAAGAAACGAAGGCGTTCCGTTGTCTGTGGCTGTGAAAATTAGGTCGTGAAATTATCACGAAAATTTTCTTTAGCCAGCAGGCCAGAAACGTTAGAGTGGTACCCAGTCTGCCGATCCGGGTTAGTACCACCACTTACAAGTATACAGACCGTGTAGTGATTTGGTCGCGTTTCGGGATCAGCTTGTAAGTTGCCGGTTCCAACTAAGCCGGCATATTGGATGTGATTGCTACTTATAGTTATTGAATTGAAGTAGTAGTGACATCCATTCATAGACCACCTTCAAGAACAGTGTGAACCCGGCTGTTGCTAGCTCAGATCTCTGTCTTGGCACTAAAGTCGTATTCACTCAAGGTTAGCTGTCGAAACCCAAATCGAAACTATCGGATACCTGAAATAAAACCCTATCCGAAACCGAATACGTTATAAAAGTTTCGGATAGGGTCAGAGACGAAATGAAACATTTTAACAGGCTTAAAATTTCCTAAAAATCTGAAATGAAACTATTTCTTAGCGTCCATGGATTCTTCGTGCGGGTGCCGGGTCCATCGCGTGGCAGACGGGAGAACGAAGGCAGCGTTCCGGACTTGTGACCGAAATGTAGGTTTCAAAGCTTTTTGTGCCATGTCAACACTTACTTTCCCTGCCTTCACTATCCCCTCTACCCAACCAAATATTGTAAGACCCCACCAATGCACCTTTGACATACGATCTAAAAATGTGGTTACGGCAGACATTGGGAGACCAGGATATTTTAAAAGATGATCTGTAGCAGAAATTATCCGAAACTATCGGATGTTCCGAAATAACTACATATCCGTAACCGTATCTGAAACCAGTATATTTATTATTCCTATATCCAGCCAATGTGTTCTCTACATCCTATGACCTTGGATCCTTCAAGCAATGCGTGAAGAAGCACCTTTGGCCGGCATAGTGACGGCGACTGATGCAGCTGTGAACTAACTTGTTTCTTTTCCTTCGTCGTCACTCTTAAACCTCCTCTTGCTTATCATCAGGCGGGTCGAGGTCAGATGACGTGTCACAACAAAAAAAACAAATTCGTATTCATATGCAAATTTCTATATCTATTATATCCCCAATAAGTTGTCTTCATATGACGACATAATATTTAAAAAAAATACTCGAGAAACCTGTTAGTCATGATTTACAATAACAAATATTATAATAGGTTTTTTTTAAATTTTGATTTACGTATTGTAGCTAGTCATGTGATAGCACCGATATTAATATTAAGGTGAAGTGCGGTCCATGAATGGAGGCGATTGCTACTACAGGTAAATATGAATTGAAACCGGCAACATTCAATTGATATTGAAACGCGACTGAGTTACTTCATCGTTCGAGACAAGACAAATGACAAACTGACCTTAACACACAAGAAATATCTGCCTAATTTTTTTCATAATGCTATAGCTGGTACAAAACCGCTTACACCAATGTATCTAGAATCTAGAACAATCGACAAGTGGATTACCAGCCCATGTGTTCTCTTCATATAAACTTAGATCCTTTAAGCGATGCGTGAAGAACCTTTGGCCGGCATAGATTAATTAGTAAAGGAATTGTAATAATTTTTTTTAAGTTATTATTTTTTTTTAATTTTTATTATTATAAATATAATGTAATATAATCTTAATCAGTAGGCTCAATTTTAGTAATAATTGGCTTGTGGTAACTGAAGTAGGGAACATATGTTTGTGATTCCAGTTTATTTAAATGTCTTGAAAAAACTGCATCGATGTTGCTCTTATAGTTTCGGAAAAAAGTGGCTGTGACATACGGACGGACAGACAGACATGACGAATCTATAAGGGTTCCGTTTTTTACTACGGAACTCTAAAAAGTGTCGTTACAACTTTTGGTCTTAATTTTTTCCGTTTAGCCCCCTTTCGCAACGGGCGATAAGGAACTTCGTTCCAAAAAATGTACTTTGATCGTCCTGTTATTTGATATAATATGTAGCTTAGTGTGGTCATGTAAAAAAAACATTGATGTTTGTTTTTTGTATTAGGACGCTATATTTGCTCTTGACTTACCTCATTGTAAACAAGGGGAAATCCCGACGTCTAAAAAACTGACCCAGTCAAAGAGTTTGGAAAGAATAGAATCTGTGCTAAAATAAAAACTAATTGTTTCATTTATATTATGTTTATGCCACGTCTGACTGAAAAAGACAACTACTTGTACTTCAATTCCTTTGTTTCAACGGTTGGCACTATTTTTTTTACAAATACAACCACTTGTAATTGTGGTTGACTTTTAATGCTGCCTAATTAAAAGTCACGTGGTAGTAAGGGTAGCAGGATAATTAATCCGTCATCCTTTTTTAAAATATTTTAAAGTCATTTGTTATTATGTCAAGTTAGGTTGTCAACTAGTGACAACCTTCTAAATTACGAATGTAAAAATGTAAATTCATCTGGGGGCACGGCCGTGCCCCGACCAAGTCGAGCAAAGCGTCACGGCCGTACCATCCTTTTCTCGAAGCAATTCAGACCATTTTCGACCCCCTGTAACTTCGTTGTGGATAAAACTAGAAGACTGAAATTTTCAGTAACCACATGCAGGCATTGTAAAGACACGTATATTTCAAATTTCATTCAATTTGAACCAGTATTTTAAGAATTATAACGGGTCAAATTTCTTAAATTTTGTCACTCACTGACTCACCGATCATCAAAACTCTAAGGCACTTCTAGCAGACCTAGAAGCTTAAAATTTGGAATATAAGTAGTGTTTGGTGTATGAATCAAGAAAAAACTAAAAAATCTAGAAAATACCAACAAATTATTATTTTTTTATTATTAGCAAAAAAAATTAAGCCCATACAGCCAAGTCTTCAGTTAAATTTTTCAATATTGGCTTTATTCGTAACGATGTTTTAAGATTTTATTTATTTTACGGCAATTATTATTATTGCTAGCGCGAGGGCGCGGGGCGGGGACAGTGGCGGGGCGCGCGGAAAGGTGAATGTCGCCGAGCGAGCAGCAGCCGCGCTCATACGCGCGAGCGACCCAATGCTGTTCGGATGTGCCCAGAATTCTTACCTATAAGTTTGCGATTTTCATTGATAATTTTGATTGCTATATTAGTTTGACGACTAAAGGCTACTCTCATTGGTTTACTCATATTCTTTGCTTACAATTTGGACGTTGTTCGGATAAATAATTTAAATTAAATATTGATACTTTAAGTAACTAAGTATTTATAAATTTCTTATTACCTAATCGTATTTCTGCATAAAAATAACTTTGCAATCTAACTTGTAGGTAGTCGCAGTGGATTCAGTAATACTGTATGTGAATGATCAGCCTTGTCCACACTGGGTTATTCCTATACCTGGTGTTTATTTCATTCTTTGTCATTCTCTATGTATAATAATATTGAGTCGTCGTATGATATTAGACTTGCTATAATCGAGTATGTGGTAGCGCATTGGGATGAGTTACAAGTGTATACTTGTGACGAGCATGGAGACACGTAGAAGGTACCGAAAAGGAAAAAAGTAGAACTGTCTACAAAATACAAAAAGAAATGAGATCCCATCAAAAACAATACTTGTCAAAAAAACCAAGTCTCGCAACTCAGTTGTTCTGCGGTAAAAAGTTGTGAGATCTTTGTAATACCAAGTCGGTTATTAATTTATTCAGTCTCTACTTAAGCAACTTTCTGTCTTAATACGTCCAGTCTCTAAGACCACGATCGTGGTCCATAACAATTGAAAATCAATTGTGTCTGGAATCTCAGTACTCGAAGCATTAAGTTGTTACGTAATAATTAACAGCATCTTATAGTGACGCATATCAATATTAAAATTCTTTAATGTTTTATATAAATATATTGAGACTTGGCCATCGCACTAAATAATTGAATTTACATGTGTTTTCAGGCGATGTCCAAGTCTCAATATATTTATATAAAACATTAAAGAATTTTAATATTGATATGCGTCACTATAAGATGCTGTTAATTATTACGTAACAACTTAATGCTTCGAGTACTGAGATTCCAGACACAATTGATTTTCAATTGTTATGGACCACGATCGTGGTCTTAGAGACTGGACGTATTAAGACAGAAAGTTGCTTAAGTAGAGACTGAATAAATTAATAACCGACTTGGTATTACAAAGATCTCACAACTTTTTACCGCAGAACAACTGAGTTGCGAGACTTGGTTTTTTTGACAAGTATTGTTTTTGATGGGATCCCCTTCTTACTTCTTTTTAATGCCATAAGTGAAAATAGTATAAACAGTTGTATTTTGTATTTTAGGGTCCTTCTATTCTTTAAGTCCAAATTCTTTTGTGGTTCTTTGGTGTTGTATTAAAAGCGTAATCAAGCGCAAATACGATTTTAACAGCCCAAAAATGTCACCGCGCCTACTTCCTAAGAAAGGGTAATATAAAAAAGCGCTTTATTCATTTTATATCGTAAAGATATGAAGCAGTTTATGATGTATTTAACATTATAGGGCTTTGATAGCATTTCCGCCATTTCTGCCTAAGGACTTATTTATTAACATTTTTTATGAATAATAAAATACGAAATTTATTATAGAGTTTTAGATAAAAGCCTTTCGTTCTTGATACGTATTAAATTTGTTGTGCTTGATTGCTTTTTTTACATAAAGTACAATTTACTTTATCGTAATACCCGCACTGGTCGGGGGAAGAAACCGCATTTTGTCGACCGAATCAGCAGTCGAACTAAAAAGTTCGGTGCGTCTTTTCTTTGTGGAACAATCGACAAGTGGAATGCTTAGCCAGCCTATTTTATCGACCTTATGGCAAAATTTAAAAGATGCATACTCTTTTGTGTGTTACAGGGTATTATTTTGAGAAATTTAGAAAAAAAAGGGAGGCCATAGACCATCCTATAACCTTGGATTTTTCAAGCTATACGTGAAGAAGCACCTTTGACCGGCATAGTGACGGCGACTGAAGCAACCGTGAACTGACTCGGTTTTTTCAGTCGTCGGCATTCTTGGATGGACCATGTCTTCTCAATTTTTTTTATAAGTTCACATTGTTATATAAGCGTGTTTTTTGTATATTTTTTTACTATAATTTTATCATAACAAAAAATGTATGTCCCGCGGTTTGTATAGTGTATGTTACGCCGTAATTCAAATAAATAACCCAAAAAGAATCTGCCGAAAAAAACAATATTGCGTTACAGGTACATAGACTATAAACTTTTAGACACCGGTACAGTACAGCCCTTAAAATAAATTGTTAAAATATTAAAGTAAATTGATTACTGTCCCACAGTCATAGGTAAAGACAAAGAGGCGTCACGCAACAATAGAATTTTATATACTTACACAATACAAATAGAATGAATTAAACAAATTTTATGCGGCTTACTATCGCGTTTATTTTGGTTTTGATTTTACAATTTTTTATTATTCCGACGTTTCGAGAGCTTTGCAGCCATCGTGGTCACGGAGAGACTGAGGTGTTGGTCGTCCTATTGGTTGATGCTGTTATTGTTTCCAAAACTACCCCGTTTGATATTTTGTTTTTCTGTTCCCGGTTTATTTCAAATTTTTGCAAAAATAACTGACGGTGTCATCTGGTTTGGCAGTTTGCTGGACTTGGGACTTGAGTTTGTGAATTATGGGGTCCCAGGTGTTAGATAATCGCCAACCACCTTCTCTATTGAAATTAGGATGTTTTTTAATCTCAATAGCCTCGCGTACCATCCTGGGTATCAGTCGACTTTCCTTTGCGAGGATCTTCGGTTTGTCGAAACGGATGTAGTGATTGGCGCCGTCCTGTTGATGCTCACAAACTGCAGACTTTCCACTACGTTGGTGTTTTATATCCGCGATATGTTCCCGTACGCGTGTGTATATATTCTCAAGCTCTCGAAACGTCGGAATAATAAAAAAATGTAAAATCAAAACCAAAATAAACGCGATAGTAAGCCGCATAAAATTTGTTTAATTCATTAATCAATGTTCGCGCAAAATCTAAGAAAATAATACAAATAGAGTTAGAAAAATAGCACGGTTAGACCCTTTTTTCATAGTATTTAATAGTAATATTTTTTATTAAATGGGATATTACAAATATTTGATAATATACACAAGGCATATATTTGCTCTAGCTCTGGTTGTTAGGAGTGGTGTTCATTTGCCGTCTTCCGATCCCAGACCGCCACGCATTGTGTCAAGTTTATCACCTTATTGCAAAATTTAAAATATGCATACTCTTTTGTGTGATACAGGGTATTATTTTGAGAAATTTAGGAAAAAAGGGAGCCCATAGACCATCTTGGAGAGAAAAAATCTTTTAAGGTCATCCCGAATTGCGACAGTTACAGTTTTTTAAATGTTTTCGCTTTTGCGATGTGTTTTAATATTTAGTCTGTTTACAGGATATAATACTCGCAAACTTTTATACAATTTATGGGCGAAATTTTTTAAACTAAAAGGAATAAATCATCAGCGTTGGAAACTACAAGTTGCTGAACGCAGCCTTTTGCGCCTAACATATTTTTATTTTGCAATATTTAATCACAGTTTAATCAATTTAGTTTTATAAATTAGGTATTTAAGGAATTTATACCAAATTTAGGCTACCGTGGTGTAGTGGCAGTGCAATGGTTACGCAAGCTGAGTGCACGGGTTCGAAACCACTCACCGGTACCAATGTATCTTTGATATATGCTTTAGTGGTCCTGTTTCTATGATACAAGCACTTTAGTTGCTTAGTATAGAGATGTTTAATAATACGTAAATAATAAAAAATATTGTTATAAATCTGATGTGGGTGAATACGTTAAACAAGGCAGGCCAAATCGGAGACATCTTTAAGAAAGCTGGGTGGCCGAGTGCCTATAATCGTAGAGATTTTATGAAGAGAATTATGAAAGCGAGGAAGGGCAGCGAGGAAGTTGTGTCAGGATCGTGGCAAGTGGCGCTCCTTTGTCTCTGGCTATCCCTTCGGAAAAAAGACGTGCCAATTTGTTTTTTTTTAATAGTTTAACAACATGCAAGATGCAGTAAAACAATAAAATAAAACTAAATCAATTTGTTGAAGCCACGCTGACTTCCTTCACATCCACAATATTAATCCCAAAACTTTCAAAAACATTTTATCACGAGAATACAAAACGTAACAAACCGCCGAACCTCTTAAAATAATGATAAAGGATAAATCACTGCAAGATTTTTTTCAACTGAAAATTCGCCAAAATTACACTCAATCTGTCGACAAAAGGTTTCAATTATGGCTCCACTCATAAATTTGGGGTAAGGAAAAAGCTTTTAAATGACCCAAAAACAAAAGTATGTTAAGTTTTAAGATTGGTAGGCAGAGAGTTGGTCTTTATTTGCTAAAAACGGCAACTTACGAAACGCGACTAAGTCACTTTACGTTCTATACCACCACTTATAATAGACCAGCAACCAGACTCGAAGCAAACGTCAGTTTTTTTTATATTAACAAATATTTGCAAAGGACATCATCCATTTTGGTCCAAATAAAAAAGTGCCGGCCAGAGAAAAAAAAAGTTATATTCTGTTAGAACTCGTCAGTCATAGCATTTTTTATTATGACACCAAAGCTGTAGGGCCATTCTGCATACTGTTATTATAGTTTGAAAAAAAAATTTTTTTTATACAATTTAGATGAAATCAATCAAATTGTCACGCCCTACTCCCACAGAAATCAGCAGAGACAATGGAGCGCCAGTTGCCACGATCCTGGATAAAATAAATTATTTAAAAATATTGCCCTAACATGACATTTTAACTATTTTTTATACACAATGGTTTAAAGCCCATTTTTGATATGAAAATCAATAATATTAGGTGATTTTATGTTAATTCTTATAAAATATACTAGTAAATAAAATAAATCAGGTGCATTCTTATGTATTTATAGATTATCATGGTATCGTATTAATTTTGTAATATTAAGAATGGGGCATTATCTTACCTGTCGAATTACTAATTCCTCTATCACTATTTGGGCGATATCAATATGTTCCCTTTCTCGGGAAGCCCAATCATATTTTCGACGATTCTCTGTCGATTCACGACATAATATACATAACTCTGCCATCACTGATCACTCGTGTTAACACAACAATGTTCAAACTTGACGTCAGTCAATAACAAAATATATGAAATAAAACAATATAACAAACAAAAAAGTATAGTGAGAACTAGCGAAAATAGCACACGCATGTACACAGCAGCTAATTACTTCAAATACTAACTAAACATACAGGTAAGGGAGGGGGAGGGGTCGTTAGTTAAAACCGTTATAGTTAGTTCTATCATTGTTATACATTATTCCAAGAAAAATAACCTGTTTGGGTAGGATTTTTACTTGTTTTGCTATTTTTTTGTCGAATATGTTTAAAAAATATTAATTTTTCAAACGCAAATAAAATGTTGTAGAATGGCTCTACAACTTTGGTGCCATAATAAAAAATGTTCAGACATGCAAGTTCTAACAGAATATAACAATTTTTTTTATTGGCCGGCACTTTCACATTTGGACCAAAAATGTATGAAACCTGGATGATGTCCTTTAATATAATAATTAAATATAACAAAAAAGCTATGAAACAAATATTTGCTCCGACCGGGAATCGAAACTGAGACTTTTGAGACAGTTGAGACGCGTAACGAACTGGTGAACTACATAATATTTCAAATTGGTAGCCTGTGGCAAAAAAATATTTAAGATATATATATATTTTTTTAATTATCATTATTAATGCTTGTACCACTCCAAACCCTCTGACCCCAAACTAATTTAAAATCACATTTCGCACTAAAGTTATTATCTCGCATAAAAGTGCCAATTAAAACTGTCAAACTGGAAACAATTTGGGAAAACTACAAAGTTTTGTATATCGGAGGTTTTTCTTTTGTATCAACTTCGACACCAACTTTGACGTGTTGTGTAAAAAAAGACATATAAAGTTACGGATACAAGCCCGCGCGGGTTCATCTGAAACTTGAATAAAGTATCAAAGAATTTGATTTCACAGAGCGTTTATTTATTTATTTAAAGCCTTTATTGCACCAAAATAAACTTAAAAATAGGTACATAGGCGAGTTTAATGCCTATTAGGCATTCTTTAACAACTAACCTTTGGGATAATGAGAAATTATGAATTATTAGCGTTTGACGATAGTCGTGCCGTAGTGGACGAACCCGGCCGAAGCACTTTTGCTAGGACCAGGTGACTGCTCCTTTTTTTTATTGTGACACGACCTTTGACCTCGACTTGCCTGATGATAAGCAAGAGGAGATCCAAGAGTGACGACGTCTGAAACAACCGAGTTAGTTCACGGCTGCCTCAGTCGCCGTCACTATGCCGGCCAAAGAAAAGTTACAGTTATTTAATCTATCTGATATAGATAGATGCTTTAAACAAGGTAGGCCCAGGAGGGTGTTTTCCGTTCAAATCGAAGACATCCTAAAGAAAGCTAGGTTGTCTAGTGTCCATAACCGTAGAAGCGAGGAAGTTGTGTCAGGATCGTGGCATGTGGCGCTCCATTATCTCTGCCTATCCCTGTGGAAAAAAGTCGTAAAACAAAATAAATCCTAAAAACATAATGTTAATCTAATAGTAACACATCTTTGTTAAATATTTTATTCTTTGACAACACAATAAGACAGTAAGAGGAAGTGTTCAAACTATTGTTTATTTCAGTTTTCTCGTTTACATCATAATGCTTATATTTAAAAAAGAATCACTGAAGTTATACCTTTTCACCTGTCATCTTTCAGTAGCACCTTTTCATTAAGTTTTTTTTAAGTACTTTAATATTTTTTTTCACTCTTTTCAAAATAAAATTACTCTTTTACAATATTGATCTTTTGTTTTTGTTTTGAAAGAACCTGTAGTAACGAGGATTGACAAAGGAATGCTTCGATGGTTTTAGCACATGGATAGTATAAGGAGTATTGTGGATGTGAAGGAAGCGAGGGAGTTGTGTTAGGATCGTGGCAAGTGGCGCTCCCGTTGTCATTGCCTATCCCCGTGGGAAAGAGGCGTGACAATTTGATTGATTGATTAATTGATAGTATGAGTGAAGGCGCATTGACGAAAGGAATTTATAAATCTGATGTGGATGGATGCGTTAAACAAGGCAGGCCCAGGAGGGTGTTTTCCAGCCAAATCGGAGACATCCCTAAGAAAGTTGGGTTGCCTAGTGCCCATAACCGTAAAGCTTGTATGAAGAGAATCGTCGATGTGAGGAAAGCGAGGAAGTAGTGCCAGGATCGTGGCAAGTGGTGATTTATTATCTCTGCCTATCCCTATGGGTATAAGGCATGACAATTTGATTGATTGATTGATAAACAATGTTTTAAAGTTTATAATAAGTAATTATTATTTATAGTAACCTATAAATATTAGTTTTTTTTTGTCACTCGACTTATGACAGCACCCTGCCTAATGTTAAGCTGAAGTGCGGTTCATGAATGAAAGTGACTGATAGCACTCACATTCAATATGCCGGCTTAGTTGAAACCGGCAACTTACAAGCTGTTCTCGAAACGTGACTTAGTCACTTCATGATCTGTATACATGTATGTGGTTTTACTACCCCGGATCGGCAGGATAAATGTTTTAGGATAAAACTTTGCTTCAGCGGGGCATCGAACCTGGGACTTTTCCATTATGGTATAACAAATAATGGTAATTCTATTTTAATATCCTGAATAATCTCCTAATTTAAACTAATATTTGGCAACGCTAACAGCTCAATTATAATAATCTATATATTTTACTGAAAATCTAATTACAAGATTAGATTTTCAGTAAAATAGATATACAAGACTTAACTTTGACTGAAATCCCCAGGCGATACGCTTCTTCAGTATTAGGCCTGCGGTGTTTTGTTACCTGTACATCCTTTTATTGTGTCCCAAAAATATTGGGTTACTAAATGCAGTTTGGGTTACACATAGTAGGTCCTCAAATTACATGTTATTGTGGTGATTTATTTTTTTACATTTACTAATTTTTTTTACATACTAAGGTAATTTTTTTTCCTACTAAAAGTCATAGAAATAGAACGACGTAAATAAACACATCAAGGAAACATTTCACTACCATTGCACCACGGTCTCCTACACTTAACGATGTTTAACTACACCCTTAACCCCAAAATGATAGAATATTTATTTTTAATGGCGCAATACTATCCTGACAATACGACTGTCCCTACCTAAAATATCAATACTGCAAATGACGATTCGAAAAATACTTTTTAATTTATTTTAAATAATAATTTTCAAGAACAAATTGAATCAATTAAATTGTCACAACTCTTTCCCATGGGACTCTGGTTTAAATCAGTTGGCTTTACTAATGTATCTTTAATATATGTATTTAGGTCGTCCTATTTCTATGATACAAGCAAGTTTAGTAGCTTAGAATAGAAATGTAAAAAGTGACAACCTTATTGCCAATAAGCCTACCGAAGATTTCAAGAACGATGCATTTACATGTACTAGCGCAAGGGTCAAAAGGGCACTACAAAAAGCGGGTCAAAAATCTTAGTATAAATAGGATGAACTATATACGATACCTTATAGAAATAATGTTTATTACAAAATAGATATATAATATAAGATAGATACATGTTCTTATATGTTTATAATATTCACATATTTTTTAGAGATGGATATTTGCTTCGGGTCTGGTTATCAAAGAGTGGTAGGCAGTGGTACCCAGTCTGCCGATCCGGGGTAGTACCACCACTTACAAGTATACAGACCGTGGGATCAGCTTGTAAGTTGCCGATTCCATCTAGGCCGGCATAGTGGATGTGATGCTACTCACAGTTATTGAATTGTATAATAGTAGCAGTGACATTCATTCATGGACCACACTTCGGCTTAACATCAAGCGGGGTGCTGTCATATGTCGAGTCACAATAAAAAATATAAATAACATATATTATATAATATTAAGTAAATGAAAAATATATATTTTGCAAGTTATTGAAGGTTTATGGAGATTATAAAAATACATTGAATTAATAAAAAGGATTTATGAAAGGAGATTCACGATATCAACTAAAAACAAAATCAGCTAAAATGAAATCTATGTCGATAAAGTTTTCTACTTAAAAAGATACAAAAGTAGAAAGTTTACAAACATCAAAAATAACATATTTTATTTGATCTACGGTTTCTGTTCATTTAAACAAACTGTGCGTATATCATGAGTAACATACGCAGAAGCGTGCCTTGGCGGGGCCCTGTATAAAAAATTGTTTGGGGCCCTTAGGAAATCGCTAAAGATTTCTCACAAACTATTCAAATTTACAAACAATTAAAATTAAATATACACTATTCTTTAATATACCTCCACGTTGGGGCCCACCTATAATTGACACGGCAAATACGGCGGCGGTAGCTACGCCCCTGAACATACGTCTTTTTAAATAGGTCCGTGCCATTATTGTTATGGAAGGACTTGTTTAGAGAAACCTGTTATTTCATTGTTCGCGTAAAACTTCTGAAACACGAGTTTAATATCAGGCGGAGTGCTATCACATGCAGGATCAAATAAAGAAAAAATCACGAACCTAAATTGATAATTTGCACAAACTTATTTCAAATATCCCCCTTTGTAGAGGCAGACTGTGTATGTGAGTTGCAGCAGTGTGGCAGAAGCGACATATAAGTTCCTCAGCATGCTTTTAGAGGTCTGCAGAAACGAGAAGAGTCTTCTGGACTTTTTCGAAGAGATGCAACTGAGAGCAAACTGTGAAATAAACTGTTTAAGAGTGGTTAGCAGTGGTGCCTAATCTGCCGCCGATCCAGTTTAGTACCACCACTTACAAGTATAAGTACAGACTGTCGCGTTTCGAAATCAGCCTGTAATTTGCCGGTTCCAACCAGTCCGGCATAATGGATGTGACTGTTACTTAAAGTTATTCCAGTCATTTCCATTATTGGACCACACTTCAGTTTAACATAAGGTGCTTTTAAATCTCAAGTCACAATAAAAAAATCTTGACATGCCTGATGGTAAGTAAGAGGAGGACAGTCGCTATGCCGGCGAAATAAATCTATAAATACTCGTACTACAAGCGTCAAATATGAAAAATATTAAACTTTTCCGATTTCCTATCAATCGACAAAGTTTTGATTTTGACAAATGTAGACAAGGTAGTGTTTGTGTTCTTTTATACAAAAACAAAACCCTAGTAACATTAAGATACGGAAGTGATTAGAATTTGTACGTGGTGATAAGTCTGAGAATGCTTCGGTGGTTTGGGCACATGGAAAGGATGAGTAAACGTAGATTTTTTTTAAAGAGTAGTAGGCGGTGGTAGCCAGTCTGCCCATCCGGGGTAATACCACCACTTAAGTATACAGACCGTGAAGTGATTTGGTCACGTTTCGGGATCAGCTTGTAAGTTGCCGGTTCCATCTAGGCCAGCATAGTGGATGTGATTGCTACTCGCAGTTATTGAGTTGTAGTAGCAATGACATTCATTCATGGACCACACTTCGGCTTAACATCAAACGGGGTGCTGTCATATGTCGAGTCACAATAAAAAATAAAAAGATTGACGAAAGGAATTTGTAAATCTGATTTGAATGGATGCGTTAAACAAGTTAGACCCAGGAGGTTGCAGACCAAATCGGAGACATCCTCAAGAAAGCTAGGTTGGCCAGTGCCCATAACCGTAAACCTTGTATAAAGAGAATTGTGGATGTGAAGAAAGCGAGGGAGTTGTGGCAAGTGGCGCTCTATTGTATCTGCCTATCTCTGTGGGCGATAGTATAGAGCGAGACAATTTGATTGATTTATTGGTCTTATTTTATTCTTTTAAGCACTAAGTTCAAATGCCCTAAACATTATATACTAATTAATTTTCGATACTAATAGAATATAAATAAAATATAAATAAAAAAACAAAATATTAAAGGTTATAAATAAAAAAGTAAGGGTACATTTTATTTCATGAAAATATAGTGAGGAATTCATAAAGAAATCTCGAAACAAGACAGGACTAATGAGTAGTTAACGAGTTATTCACTGAAGCTATTTTTTATTTCATTCTTTTTCAGCATTATGAAAGATATTTTCAGTTTTAATTGCCCCTATTCAGGAATTTGTTGTTACTATGTACTCCTCGTGAAGTTTTAAATGCAGCTACTTTTTTATTGTGACTCAACATCTGACCTCGACCTGCCTGATCATAAGCATGATGAAGGTCCAAGAGTGCCGACGACTGAAAAAGAACCGAGTCTACGGCCGTCACTATGCCGGCCAAAGGTGCACGCATCGCTTGAAGGATCTAAGGTTATAGGACAGAGAGACAACATGGGCTGGCAAAGCATTCCACTAGTCGATTGTTCTACAAAAAAAAAGACGCACTGAACCTTTGTTTTTATTATTGTGACTCGACATATGACAGCACCCCGCTTGATGTTAAGCCGAAGTGTGGTCCATGAATGACTGTCACTGCTACTACAATTCAATAACTGTGAGTAGCAATCACGTGCACTATGCCGGCCTAGTTGGAACCGGCAACTTACCTTTTAGTTCGACTGCCGATTCGGTCGACAGAATGTAATGTTTCCCCCACCTGTGCGGGTATTACTTTGCGTTCTTGTGTTTAAGTGTAAAAACCTTATTTCTTTATTATCATTTTTTTTTGGCATAGTTACGACGACTTTAGCAGGCGTGAACGAACGGTTATCGATTGGATTGTTGCGCGTAAAGGCCCATGTTCGATTCCCGGTCGGAGTTAATATTTGTTACAGAGCTTTTATTTTTAATAATTATATTTAAATTAAATATTGCAAATATTTGTTAATAAAAAAAAGAGTGGATATTTGCTTTGGGTCTGGTTATCAAAGAGTGGTAGGCAGTGGTACCCAGTCTACCGATCCGGGGTAGTACCACCACTTGCTAGTATACAGACCGTGAAGTGATTTGGTCGCGTTTCGGGATCAGCATGTAAGTTGGCGGTTCCAACTAGACCGGCATAGTGAATGTGATTAGTACTTACAGTTATTAAATTGTAGTAGCAGTGACATTCATTCATGGAACACGCTTTAGCTTAACATCAAGCAGGGAGCTGTCATATGTCGAGTCACAATAAAAAAATCATAGATATCATATAAACAGGACTACCTAAAAGGTTCGGTGCATAGTTTCTTTATACAACTGTCGACAAGTGGAATGCTTTACGTTCCCCATCCTATAACCTTGGAGCCTTTAAGCGCAGCGTCAAGAAGCACGTTTTTTCAGTCGTTGGCACTCTTAGACCTTCATCATGCATACCATCAGGCAGGTCGAAGTCAGATGTCGAGTCGCAAGAAAAAATAAGTATGTATATTATATCAAAGATACATTGGTTCACGGAGTTTAAAACTATTCTTTTGGTCTACCACTAGGCCAAAAGAATAGTTGTGAAGAGAATTGTGGATGTGAAGGGATTAAGAGCGTTGTGTCAGGATCGTGGAAAGTGGCTCTCCGTTTTCTCTGCCTAACCCTGTCATAAATAAGGTGTAACAATTGTTGATTAAATATTTGGCCTATGAAATACTAGAATTAATATTAATTTAAAAACGAAAAACGCAAAAAAATATTTAAAAAAGGAATGTCGAGCTCGGAACGAACTAATCTTTTATGCATATTTACGGGTCAATTCTGTAACAATGTAGAAATAGTTTTTCGTTATCCTATAATTTTTATTTTTATTTTTTAATGTAATACGAATAAATAACAGCACCCCCGCCTGATGTTAAGCTGGAGTGCAGTCCATGAATAGATGTCAGTGCTATTACAATTTAGTAATAGCCTAGTAGGAACCGGCCTAGTAGGAACCGGCAACTTACATGCAAACGCAACTCCCGAAACGCAACTCTACGGTCTACCCCGGATCAGCAGACTGGGTACCACTGCCTACCACCCTTCGAATCAATTTGAAAATTTTGTGTATGGCGGGGTTTAGTGTTGATGTGGTAAAATTGTATTATCATTCATCTTACTTCATTTTGTTTTAACTTTATCTTTGTTTTGTTTATCTTTCTTTTGCTTAATCCAAACTTTATTTTTCTTTTTTAGCTTAAGTTGCATATTACCTTTTCTTTTTTTATTACTACTATTATAATCCTTTATTGAGTAACAGATAAAATAAAAAATAAAATAACTATAATTAAACTATAAATAAAAAATATCATCTAATGACGTCGCATCAGAGATAGTCCCAAGGAGACTGGCAACATTTTCCCTTTGTATTGTAAAGCTAATACGTTGGCAGAAATAAGCTAATACGTTGGCCATCTTCCAGACTTCTCTGTCAACAGCTTGGTCAACTCCTTGTCCAGGCTCTAAGCTAAAGGTCCCCAAGGGTTTATCGTCTCGACCTCAAACGGCGCAAATTCGTAACCAGTACCGAGATGGCGTATTATTCCGACGTTTCGAGAGCTTTGCAGACATCGTGGTCACGAAGAGAAGCCGCATAAAATTTGTTTAATTTATTAATCAATGGTCGCGCTAAATGTAAGAAAATATTGTGCGAATAAATTTTGGGCACGACTTTTTCGAATGGTAGCTAAAATAGCCTTCCCTGTTTAGTAGTTTATTTTTATTTTGCAATTATTGTTAATTTATTGTGAGGGAGATATCTCAGCCGATAAAGTTAAATCGACAACCTGTCATTTTCTTATTAGGCAACCGAATTGGATGGGTTTATGCATCGCTACACAATAGAAAGGCCTAATTTATTCTGTATAATATATTATATGAGTACTAACAATCAATTTACAAAGATAAAGTCTTGTTACTTTTCTGTTTTATTTTATTTTATATTATATTATAATATATTTTATATTATATTATTATAAACAATTGTATTTTTTTTAATTTTAATAAATTTTCTGATTAATACGTTTTTAATTTTATTACGATTTTATTTGTTGTATTATTTTTAAATTTGCAATATTTAATATTACAAATAAAAGCTATGAAACAAACATTTGCTTTGACCGGGAGTCGAACCCGCGCAACAAACCAATTGCTAACAGTTTGTCCACGCCTGTCGTCAAAGACACGATTTAACATTTATTTGTGCAACTGACTGTCAATCTTGCATAATACCATCCGCAGCATCAAAGTAATGGTTGTATGCAGATTATAAACTTAATGCAAATGCATTATTGCCTCTCGATACACATACAAAATGTCTTCTTCCCTTGATAATTTATACATTAAATATTTTTTATGTAGTAGTCATTTTTATTTATTTATTTATTCCGAAATCAGAAATTGTGTGCTTAACTTTAAATCAATGAATCAATCAAATTGTCACGCCTTTTCCCCGTGATAGGCAGATACAATGGAGCGGATCCTGCCTGACACAACTCTCTCGCTTCCCTCACATCCCTCACAGTTCTCTTCATACAAGCTCTATGGTTATGGGCACTATGCAACCCAGCTTTCTTGAGGATGTCTCTGATTTGGTCGGAGAACACCTACATGCCTCGATTAACGCATACCTACATCCACGCCAGATTTATAAATTTCTTTTTATAAATCAATCAAATTGTCACGCCTTTTTCCCCTAGGGATAGACAGAGGCAATGGAGCGTGACTTGCCATGATCCTGTGACAACTCCCTCGCTTCCTTCACATCCACAATTCTCTTCATACAAGCTCGAAGGATCCCATAACCTTGGCAACCTAGCAAACTAAATATAAAATATTTTTCTTATTTTTTTCTTATTTTTTCTTCTAAAAAGTTATGTTTTAGACCAGTCCGCCATTTGCCAACCCTTGGCTTAGAAGATTATTAACCCCTTCCATCCCTTGCGAAATAAAAGCTAAATTAGCCACATAGTTAGTCGCCTGCTAAGTTTTTCTTTTCTGTTTTATTATGTGGTCCATTTTGTGGTTTTGTTTTATTTGTGGTCAATAGTCATCATCATCATCAGCCAGAAGGTGTCCGCTCCTGAACAAAGGCCTCCCCCTTAGAACGCCATTTCGAACGACAAGATGCCAGTTGCAACCACTGGTTATTTGTGACTTTCACTGTGTCGTTAGTACACCTAGTGGGAGGGCTACCTACGCTGCGTTTGCCGGTTCGTAGTCTCTACTCTAGAACCTTTCCGTCCCATCGGTTGTAGATTTTTTGAGCGATGTGTCCAGCCCATTGCCACTTCAGCTTGCAAATCCTACTAGCAATGTCGGTAATTATGAATAGTAATTATTTGTTATTTTTTATACACCTATTTGTTAAGCTTTATATGTGTTTGGTTTCAACTAGGCCAGCATAGTGGACGTGACTGCTACTTACAGTTGTCACCCCTATTCATAGACTGCTCTCCAGCCTAATACAGGCGGGTTGCTGTTATATGTAGAGTCACAATAAAATAAAGTGTGTGATCGACGAGTTTCTTGTGGCCTTCTCGATATTTAAGGCAAACATGGTGTAGTGGCAGTGCAATGGTTACGCAAACCGAGAGCACGGTTTCGAAACCTCTCACCGGTACCAATGTATCTTTAATATAAGTACTCTGGTTGTCCTATTTCTATGATACAAGCACTTTAGTAGCTTAGTATAGAAATGTAAAATAAAATATATATTTCGTAGCTATGGTAGAATCAGACAATAAGCAAGTGGATGTCAAGCCTATGCCAATACTTAAATTATTTTTCTTTTATTTCTAATCATAATAATAAAAACAACATAATGAAAACTGATTAAAATAATGACCTTTATTATAATGAAAATAACGAGGTCAATGCACGTCTCGTGACAATTAAAAACAAATTAACCTCACTTGTTGTAAAATTTTATGTTTTTATATATACGAAAATGGTTTTATTATTTTATTACGCTAAGGGGTGGCTAGACTTTTAACGGCACTTGTTTTTAGTACAAAATAAAAACGTGTGACCTCAAATACTCCAAATTAGAGTAATTAAACATTTTTATCCTTCCAACTAGTACTGAGTAGTAGACAGACGATGTAGTTGGTGGTCAAAAAGATGACCAATCCTACTTTGAAACCGGTACAGTTCGTGAGGTCTAAGCTAAGTTTTGCATATGTGTAAGTGCACATAGACAGTGTAGGCGTGACCTCGGCCTAGAGCCTACTACTACAATTCAATAACTGTAAGTAGCTATGACTGCTACTTACAGTTATTGAATTGTAGTAGCAGTCACCTCCATTCATAGACCGCACTCCAGCTTAACAACAAGCGGGGTGCTGTCATATTTCGAGTCACAATAAAAATAAATTGAATAAAACAAACAAATCTTTACTTCGACCGGGAATCGAACCCGGGACTTTAGGCGTAACAGTCTAGTGTTAACCAAATCGCCACGCGTCAAATACGAGTAAAAGCATGTATGGCATGTATTTTTTTCATCAATGCGACAAGTTGATGGGGTATAAATCCGGATATACGGCCGCAGTGTTTCCTGCCACTTACTCATGCGAGACATTCCGGTCTATCCGGTTCTAACCGGATGTAGCGATGAAAGCAACCGTACCCGCTGTTTCCTGACAAGTGTTTACGGTTTATAAATGAAAGCATTTCTTTAGGATACGAACTTGGTATCGCCTCATTATTTAATATTTAAATTTACCATCAAATCAAATTGTCACGTCTTTTTCCCACGAGAATAGGCAGAGACAATGGAGCGCCACTTGCCACGATCCTGACACAACTCCCTCGCTTTCTTCACACAATTCTCTTCATTCAAGCTCTATGGTTATGGGCACTAGGCAACCTAGATTTCTTGAGGATGTCTCCGATTTGATCGGAAAACACCCTCCTGGGCCTGCCTTATTTAACGCATCCATCCACATCAGATTTATAAATTGCTTTCGTCAATCCGACTAATTCTATAAGTATGTTAAAAGTGGTGGTACTACCACGAATCCAAAGATTATCAAATAACCATCAACTCTCTGCCTACGACTCTTAAATTTCCATGAAAGTTTTATTTTATTTTATATACAAGTCTATACTACGCTACTAAAGTACTTGTATCATAGAAACAGGACAACGTCACCTGCACCCCAATTACACCACGGTCGCCTTATAGGTATATGTTATCGTATTCTGAGGTATACCTACCCCGTCCTAAAGTACCTGCCTACCCCTGCACTAAACCATTGGCATTATAGTGATTTTAAGACTCCTTATCGGATCACTAAATCATGTTAGCGCTTCACAAAGCAAGTGTTCTAAACTTTGTTACTCCTAAGCAGTGTTGCCAGACTACACTTCTAAACTTTCCATAGCCCTCTGAAAATCAAGAGGTTTTAGGTTAAACATTTATTAATAATAACAGCAATTAAAACTAACATGTTAAAACTATGCTGGTAGAGTGGTAGGCAGTGGTACCCAGTCTGCCAACTTGGGGTAGTACCACCACTTACAAGTATACAGACCGTGAAGTGATTCGGGATCAGCTTGCAAGTTCCCGTTTCCAACTAGGCCGGCATAACGGATGTAATTACTACTTACAGTTATTGAATTGCAGTAGCAGTAACATCCTTTCATGGACCACACTCTAGCTTAACTGCTATATGCTATATGTCGCGCTGTTTTATGTCGAGTCACAATAAAAAATGCTGCAAGCCATATGACGCGAGGCAGAGCATATATTTGTCTCTTTTTCGCTCTTAATAACTAGTATCATTCCATTTTCAAACACTAAAATTCGTATAGGTAACGTACCTACCTCATTTTACTTAATATCATTGATTTTATTAGTCGTTAATACTCTTACTTGATATCAGACTATATATTTAAAAACATCTTTAATCTGGCACTGCTGGATATACTCCTCACAGTGTCCTGAAGCGCTTAAGCAGCAGAAAGCTTCTTCTATTAGGTTGTATATTCACTGTTTCAGTACTCTGGCTTGATAGATCAAAATAGAATACTTACGTATCGGCAGGTTGAAAAAATACAAGGCCCTGATTCTCTTACTCATCTCATTCTCTTATCTCAGGCGAAGTGGTGTCATATGTCGAATCAAAAAATAAAACACACCACAATACCTAGGTATAGTCTGTCTAAGCCGAAATGACGCGCCCGAGAAAATATAAAATATGAATGCACCACACCGAAAATGCAATTGTAATTGGTCATTCAGTTGCTGGTTGGACACAAAAAAGAGGATCACACTGATAAAGTATAATAGTAAAGTTGGAAATATTTCCATTCACACATTTAAATAAACTAATAAAGTGGGAGCGTCATTTATAGTTAGACAAGCTTTATCTATATAATATAAAAGGCAAAAGTGATTGGCTGATGTATCAACGCACAGGCCAAACCCTTAAGGCCTGAAAATTGAAATTTCGCACACGTATTCCTCATATGCTGAAAGCATCCACTAAGAAAGGATTTTTTGAAATTCAACCCCCAAGGTGTTGAAATAGGGGATAAAACTTTTTATTTCTTGAACATAGGGCCCCAGAGGGTGTTTTCCGACCAAATCGGAGACATCCTCAAGAAATCTGGGTTGCCTTGTGCCCATAACCACAGAGCCTGTATAAGAGAATTGTAAATGTGAAGGAAGCAAGGAGTTGTGTAAGGGTCCTGGCAAGTGGCGCTCCATTGTCTCTGCCTATCACTGCGTGAAAAAGGCGTGACAATTTGATTGATTGATTGATATTTGCATGAAACTTCGGCATTAAGTACGGCAAAGAGAATGATTCACGTATTTCAGCGTTTTCCAAAATTCAACCCCTAAGAGGGTAAAACAGAGAATGAAAGTTTTAAATAAACGCACAGACCAAACCCTTAGGGCTAAAAACTTTAAATATCGCACACGAATTCCTCTTATGACGTAGGCATCCACTAGGGAAGATTTTTTTTAAATTCATAGGGGATGTAAGTTCATATGAAACTACGTATATATTCCGTTAAAAGCCTTACTTAAAATAGGAATTCTAATATTAGTATTTTTTTATACGTTTTAAGTATTTTAAATTGGATGCTAGTATTAAATATAGTTCACAGTAACAATGTGTAACCAACCTAATGTGTCTTAAGCGTTTAATTAGTGTCTAAATACGGGTGCTACGGTAGTTTGACATAAGTCCTGTCTTTGTCACTTGTTTTAGGATAGAAAGGGATGCGAGATGTTTGTTTAGGATAGAATTGATTATAGTAAACTTCTAAATAAAAATAACTTTGTTTTATATTATGCGTTTTTAAGATAATACACGCACTGATCGGTGGAAGCATCCGCATTTTGTTGACCAAATCGGCAGCCGAACTAAAAAGTTCGGTGCGTCTTTTCTTTGTAGAACAATCGACTAGTGGAATGCTTTGCCAGCCCATGTGTTCTCTCCATCCTATAACCTTGGATCCTTCAAGCGATGCGTGAAGAAGAACCTTTGGTCGGCATAGTGACGGCGACTGGGGAAGCCGTGAACTGACTTGTTTTTTTCAGTCGTCGTCACTCTCGGACCTCCTCTTGCTTATCACCAGGCAGGTCGATGTCAGATGTCGTGTCACAATAAAATAAAAATTAAAAAAAAATGTGATTATTTACTTTTTATTTTATTTTCTTAGATTTTACGCGAATATTAAATAATGAATTAAACAAATTTTATGCGGCTTACTATAGGAGGACCAACACCTTAGTCTCTTTGCGACCACGATGGCTGCAAAGCTTCCGAAACGTCGAAATAATAAAAAAATGTAAAATCAAAACCAAAAAACAACGCGATAATAAGCCGCAAAAAAGCCGCATAAAATTTGTTTAATTCATTACTTTTTATTAGTTTTTTAACTGGTTTGATTTTATTGAGACGTGACTAAAGTACTTATTACGATACATTGGTACTGGCACAAGAGGACCTATTTTTTACCACCCATACCACACTAGCTTTTGCGGGTACTACTATTTATTTTACGCTTTCAGGTCAAAGCAATCATTTAAAATCTTTCACTCAAAATTTTATATTTGCAATAAATCACACTGTTTGGAATCAATTTTAATTTCATAGAATCTTCACACTCATAAATTAAGAAATAAATAAAAATTATTTTAATGATTATTATATTTAATGATTATTATTATATTAATGAACACAGATCATATACTGGCAAACATAGCTGGAGTCCGATTCTACTAATTACATGACACGTCGAATTTTCCACGAACTTTCGACGTGACTTTCACGTAATTTATTTTACAATATTTTCATGCCCATAACTTCTCATCATCCCAAAGGTTAGTTGTTAGAGAATGCCTAATAGGTATTAAACTTGCCAATGTACCTATTTTTAGGTTTATTTTGCTGCAATAAAGGATTTAAATAAATAAAAATAAACTGCGTCAAAAACACACTGAAATTACACAATGAATTTGACATTCTCACAGTGGTAACCAATCATGGATGTTAACAGACTGATGTTGTTTTTTTATAAAAATATTATTAAATATTTATCGTATATCTATACAAACAATGTAAATATGTATTTAAAAAATTATTAAAATCATGTATCAAAATATACTGTACAAAACACTAACAAATTAGATAAAATTTAGATTAACAAATAAAAAATTAGATTTGTCAAATATATGATTAAGCGAGGTCTATTGGTATATATTCTATTGTAAATAAAGCTATCAAATGAAACAACCGTAGCCATTTTTAAAGGTTTATTTATTACCCTTCCACTCATTTAGAACAATAAAATTATTTTATTGTCACCGATTGCATAAAACCATTCCCGAAATGTTTTGTTTGTGGGTCAGATAATAAAATTTTGACAGTTTTAGACACAATTTTCACGCATTTTTCATAAAATTCCAATTCTGGTATTATTATATATAAATTTTATCTAAGTAAATTTAATATAAAAAAAAACTATCCAGTCAATCAATAAATCAAATTGTCACGCCACAGGGATAGGCAGTGACGATGGAAGGCCGACAGTTTGGTGATCATTTGTCCAGTCTGCCGATCCGGGGTAGTACCACTTACAAAGTGTACAGACCTGAAACAGTGTACAAAAAGTGGCTGAAGTGCGGTCCATGAATGGAGGCTACTGCTACTACAGCTAAATAACTTTAAGTAGCAGTAACATCCACTATGCTGGCCTAGTTAAAACCGGCAACTCAAAGCTAGTGGTACTACCTCGGATCGGCATACTAGGCAAATGACCATCAACTGCCTATAGCTTGTCTAACTATAAATGACGCGCCCACTCTATTAGTTTATTTAAATGTGTAAAAGCAAATATTTCTAACTATACTACTATACTTCATCAGAGTGCTCCTCCTTTTGTGTCCAACCAGCAACTAAATCACCAATTACAATTGCATTTTCGGTGTGTTGCATTCATATTTTATATTCGCACGTGTGCTTAAATTCAGTGGAGGGGCGCATCATTTCGGCTTAGACAGACTCTACCCACACTCTATCTATCACACAATAAAAGGTAATATGTAATGTTTTAATTAATAAGTAAATTGTATCAACAACAAAAATTTACAATTCACTTAGAATAAAGAAATAACCTAAAATTGCGAGATTGAATTATTCATTTCTATTCAAAATTCATGTGCTAAGTGTATTCGTACAAATAAACCCCTTATTGGCTAAAATAAAGCATTTTATACTTCAGGAGATTGAGGCTTTTTTTATAATTAATAAAGTTTATTTAATTTGATTGACAGATAATACAAAATCCATATCTTATTTTTCAAATAACTCAATTGCAAAGCAATTAAAAGCAAAATTGTTATTAGTTTTATGAATACAAGTATCGAAATTACCATTTATATATATTTTCATCATTGGACATTACAAAAGTAGTACATAAAAGCCTAAAATAAATGATGTCCTTTCGCTTAAATGTTAAACATAGCCAAACTATTTTCACAATTACCATTAAATTATTTATAATTGCATTAATCGAATATCCATTAAAATGTTAATTGTATTTTGTTTTCAAGTATGCAGCAGGGATTTCTAATGAAATGTTTCCCTGGCCAAACTTTGGTTGCTAGGCAACGTGTAATTGAATATAAGCCTTCGTCGACAGTAGCCCCTCTGACGAAATTCAAGACGAACAAATTAGTTACTATGCGATATTGAAACTTTAAGAAAAACAATGAAATGTTAATTGAATTATACTAAAGGATTTAAAGGAATTCAATACCTTGATACTAATGGTTATAAAGCAAATTTAAACTGAAGGCAGATTTACTTTTATAAAAATCGTTTATTGAAAAACAGATAAAATTAGAAGTTTTTTTTTATTGTGACTAGACATATGACAGTACCCCGCTTGATGTTAAGCCAAAGTGTGGTCCATGAATGAATGTCACTGCTACTACAATTCAATAACTGTGAGTAGCAATCACATCCACTATGCCGGCCTAGATGGAACCGGCAACTTACAAGCTGATCCCGAAACGTGATCAAATCACTTCACGGTCTGTATACTTGTAAGTGGTTGTACTACCCCGGATCGGCAGACTGGGTACCACTGCCTACCACTCTTAACTAAGCTATTAATAAAAAATATCATCTAATGATGTCGCATCAGTGATAGTCCCAAGGAGACTGGCAACATTTTATAACAACCCATGATAAGCAAGAGGAGATCCAATAGCTACGACGGCTGAAACAACCGAGTTAGTTCACGGCTTCTTCAGTCGCCGTCACTATGCCGGCCCCTTTGTATAGGAAGAAATAATTGGCATGGCAACGTTGGCAGAAATAATTGCAAGTCTTCCTGTCTCCAGACTTATGCGATAATGAAACTTTAAGAAAAATAATGGAATGTCAACTGATTTATTCCAAAAGATTTAAAGGAATTGATTCCCTTGACGCTAATGATTGAAAAACAAATTTAAACTGAAAGTAGGTTATGGAAATTGAGTCCTTATTTAGTTAGAGTTTTGTAAAATGCTTTAAGCAGCAAGTTTTTTCTATCTATATATTTAATGATGAATTTTGAAAGTGTATTATTTTGCAAGTTTCTAGTGTACAATTTACAAGTGAATAAATTAAGAAAATGACAGCTTTTTGATACCCTGTCGATATTCAATTTTAATGCTAATGAAAAAAATTACAAATATTTTATATTTGCATTCCGATTTTCAAATTTTATTCATCGGCCAGAAGACGTCCACTGCAGAACATAGCCCTCCAAATACAAACGACAAGATGCCAGTTGCATCCACGGGTTATTTGTGACTTTCATTATGTCGTCAGTCCACCTAGTGGGAGTCCTACCTACGCTGCGTCTTCCGGACAAGAATCTTTCTTTCCCATCGGTTCTCGGTTCTTCGAGCGATGTTCTTCACTTATTTTAACAGGAAAATATGTCCACTGCCCCCAAACTATCTTTCTTATTTCATAATTCATTGTGCTGCTTCATAAGAATCGTTTGTCATAGTTCATGTTCCGACAGCCGTATAATAAGACAGGGTATAGAGCGCGTATGTCTCCCGTACTGCCCAAAACAGTTTTATTTTATTGCAACTTGAGATATGACAGCACAACCAAACAGGACAACCAAGGTACATAATATATTGGTAGCGGCAAGAGGTTTTGAACCGTGCTCTCGGTTTGCGTAACTGTTGTCCTACACCACGGTCGCCTTGAATCACCTTGAATGTGAGGTGTTAGGTCCTCCACCACCGTTGCTTTTTCCCTTTCTTCTTACTTACGAAAACTATTTATTTTCAACCGGACAAACTAGATTTAAATACAAAAAATACGAGATAGATAGGCCGCGTCAACTATCTTGCAGTCTTGAAAAGCTCAAACTATTTGCTTCTTTATCATAAGAAGAAAAGACGGACTTAAGGCCAGACGTGTGCCTTTTCACACGTCCCGGTTGTCGGGCAGTCGGCGCCGAGTAGCACTAAGGTATTCTCTGCCAGTCAGTTTGGGTTGTACACTGGTACAGTAAGCAAGAATAGGTAGAAGGAGAAGGAGAAAACGCATATATTAAATAAATACAAAGCATGAAAAATACATTTAGTATTATGTTTCACCTTAACGGCAGGCGTAGCGTAGTGGTTCAATTCCCATTCGGGGCAACTATTTGTTTCATAACTTTTATTTGTAATAAATATTAGTTTTATTAATTTTAATAATATCTTTAGTAGCTTAGTATAGAAATTTAAATAAAAAATAAATTAAAAAGATACATGGCATTACCTACATCGTCTGTACCTTCATTAAAATCTATGTACTTACAAGAAAAGTAAAAAACAAGAGATACAACAAATCAAATTGTCACGCCTTTTTTCCACAGGGATAGACAGAGACTTGCCATTTGCCACAGTCCTGACACAACTCCCTCGCTTCCCTTATATCCACAATTCGTCCACCTTATAATTATGAGATATTATCACGTAATTATTAAGCGTGTACCTTTTGTTCACACTCGCGCTATTGGTTCATAGTTCTCTATCCGCGCTCTATAAATAACGACCACACATATTTAGAAATTTAGGCTACAACTATAATAACAGCGGGGGCGAAAAGCGATGCAAGCAGCGTTTTTTATTATTGATCTTTCAACAAGTTTTATTGAATAAAATTTTACTGTCATTTCATTCGCGTTTTTTATTAGCTTTATATAAATTATAGCTTAATATAAGTTATGATGAATAAGGCCAGGGCCGTCTTAAGCATATTCAGCGCCGGGGTGCGAAAGTCATGGCTCCGCTCGCGTGGTCTCAGTGTAGTAGGTGCCTATCGAAGTTTATGGCGGTCGGCATGCGCCCCCTAGGACTCTGCGCCCGGGTTCACCGCACCCCTTGAACCCCCGGGTAAAGACGGCCCTGAATAAGGCCACCGGGAATAAATGTGAAATATGTGATGGGGAGTTGTCCGTTTCTCATATATTATTACATTACCTGTTTTTTTATTTATTGTGACTCGTCATATGACAGCACTCCGCTTGATGTTAAGCCGAAATGTGGTCCATGAATGAATGCCACTGCTACTACAATTCAATAACTGTGAGTAGCAATCACATCCACTATGCTGGCCTAGATGGAACCGGCAACTTACAAGCTGATCCCGATACGTGACCAAATCACTTTACGGTCTGTATAATTGTAAGTGGCGGTACTACCCCGGATCGGCAGGATATAATTCAGAAATTTTAATTAAAGCAAAGTATTTAAAATTGCTAAAATGAATATAATAATAATAATGTTTTAGGCTTGTAGCGACCGCTACATGCTACCGCTAGATGGCGTTGCATTGCGCGTCCAATATCTCGCAAACGATTTACCGAAAAGTAATCAATAATGCGCTCTGACGATGCGACGTCACCGGCTAAGTTGAGCCCTGTACGTAACACCCGTACAGCTGGAGGTACTCCTTTACTTTTCTAACTAGTGGAATAATGCTCCGCTAAAGGCTTTTTAAAATTTATTCATATGTATGAAAAGGTACAATTTTCAAATTCTGTAATCCCACTGTTAAAATCTCCACTGAAACAAAATGTCTACTGTAGTCGCAAAGGACCTTTGTTGTTAGAGCGACTTTAAATAAATTTAAAAAAAGGCCACTAGGGAAGTAGTTGTAGCTATGTATTTCGTTAACTTTTAAACTTCATTACTGTGAAATGTGTCACAGATTTAGTGAATAGCCAAATAAGCTAAAATCTAGAATTCCTATTAAATACAGTGAGTAATTGAATTTACTAGTTTAAACCTAATTTCAGAGCTTTTCAAGTGGTCAGTAAACTTTGGAGCGAAGTTTAATTTATTTTAATTGTAGAATTCAAGACTTCGATTTAGAATTTAAAGATGTTTCGTAGATTTAAAGTTATTTTCTAGATTGTGTTTATTTTTGTAGGGGTTGTAAGTATTTTATTGTGACTCGACATAATATGACAGCACCCAGCGTGAAACGGAGACGGTTGCTGCTACAGTTAGATCAGTTATTTCCACTATGTCGGCATAGTTAGAACCGGCAACTTACAAGCTAATCCCGAAATGCGACTAAGTCAATTTACAGTCTGTACATATTTAACTGTGCTGCACCACTACCTACTACTCTTAGACAAACATCCGCCTTTTTTAAATAACATTATTACAAAAAAAAGCCATGAAATAAATATTTGCTCCGATCGGGAATCGAATCGATTTCAAAAAGTGGTAGGCAGTGGTTCCCAGTCTGCCGATCCGGGGTAGTACCACCACTTACAAGTATACAGACCGTGAAGTGATTTGGTCACGTTTCGGGATCAGCTTGTAAGTTGCCGGTTTCATCTAGGCCGGCATAGTGGATGTGATTGCTACTCACAGTTATTGAATTGTAGTAGCAGTGACATTCATTCATGGACCACACTTCGGCTTAAGATCAAGCGGGGTGCTGTCATATGTCGAGTCACAAAAAAAAAAGAACCCGCAAAATGCGCAACAAACTAATCCCTAACCGTTACGCCTGTCGTATATCACAATTGCAGTTATTTATCTAAATCTCTTATGTATCCCCTAAAAAAATATTTAAAAAATTATATATTAAGTACCTATTGAAATATACATATAATAGTAAGTATAAAGAAAATCTAAACTAGATAAATAAATCATTTCATGTGTTTTCATTGAATAGTAAACCTTTTGTCCGTTGAAAATAAATATATACAACCAACCGTCCTGAAGACACCAATAATTTATGTACTTGATACACCAGGCAGTATTAAGTCACAATATAGGAAAACTATTTCAGTATTATTTCAGGCAGTTGCTTTCAGACATATTTTATGCGGCTTACTATCGCGTTTATTTTGATTTTACAATTTTATTTTATTTTTCCGACGTTTCAAGAGCTTTGTAGCCATCGTGGTCACGTAGAGACTGTAAGCCGCATAAAATTTGTTTAATTTATTAATCAATGTGACTCAATAATGAATTTTTATTGTGACTCGTCATATGACAGCACTTTGCTTGATTATAATCTGGAGTGTGGTCCATGAATGGATGTCACTGCTACTACAATTCAAAAATTGTGAGTAGCAATAGCCGTAATACCCGCATAGGTCAGGGAGAGCATCCGCATTCTATCGACCGAATCGGCAGTCGAAAAAGTTCGGTGCGTCTTTTCTTTGTAGAACAATCGACAAGTGGAATACTTGTCTCCATCGTATGACCTTGGATCCTTTAAGCGACGCGTAAAGAAGCACCTTTAGCCGGCATAGTGACAGCGACTGAGACAGCCGTGAACTAATCCGGTTTTTTCAGGCGGCCGCCTTATCATAAGGCGGGTCGAGATCAGATGTCGTGTCACAATGATAAAATTAATAAAACATTCACTATTTCGGCTGAGTTGAAACCGGCAACTTACAAGCTGACCCCGAATCGCGACTAAATCACTTTACGGTCTGTGTACTTAAGTGGTGGTACTACCCCAGATCGGCACACTGGGTACCACTGCCTACCACTCTTTAAAATTTGCTTATACCTTAAAATAGTTTGCAAATTCAATTAAGTTTATTAATTTTAGTTTCTTTGACCCGATGTTAAATAGCGGTAAGTAGCAGTCGCATCCACTAATCCGGTCTAATTGGAACCGGCAACTTACAAACTGATCCCGAAACGCGACTAAGTTACATTTCGAAATTCTCTGTTAGAATTAACCCGTGACAATCTGATTATTTCTTAATATTGCCTGGTGCCCATAACCGTAGGGCTTGTATGGAGATAATTGTGGATGTGAGGGAAGCGAGGGAGTTGTGTCAGGATCGTGGCGCTAAAATGTTAATAATAGAAATTGTATTTTTACTTTGGACTACCGTACTGTCGTATTAGGAAATTCAATGGATCTAACAAACATTCAATTTTAATTCCTACCCCGTACGAAATAAGTCCCAAAATCCAAAATAATTTTGAATAGAGGGACATTATAATAAAACACTTTCACGGCGTTTTTCCTATTAAGGTGCGGCTGTGTTTCTAGAATTGCTTTTCTAGTTTATTACTAAAGATAACCTTGGACAGTACATAAGTCTTCTTAACGTTTTAGTAAAGACATTTACCAAAACTTTTAAGCGTGGTTTGTAGTTTGATGGTTAGTGGTTTTGCCCACAAATGACTTTCGTAGTCATATGCCCAGTCTGCCGACCGGGGGACCGACCGCGCAACTTCAATGGTAATGACAATGAAATTCATTAACATTTGTTAAAAAGTTACGCGGTCGCTGTTAGTGTTAAAAACAACTATTATTCATTCGGACAATGAGTTTCAACTGTTAATGAAAATGAACATCGATGCTTAATTTTAATTTTGAAGTTCATCAATGGAGTTCTACTGTCAAAACGAAGCTCATTCTCATTGTCATTGATTGAGTTACGCGGTCGGCCTGCTGGGGGTAAATGTACACTTGAAAGTGTTCGTACCGCGATGCTGCTTAGTCGCGTTTTCGTATAAGCTTTAATATTGCCTTGCAGTTATGTTAATACAGTAGCAGTCGGCTCCATTCATAGAGCATACTCCAGCCTAACATCAGGTGCTATACCAATAAAAATACCAATAAAAAATCAACTGTTTTATGTTTTAGAAATGGGTAACACACCAGTCCATTACGCGGAAGTCCAGGGTTCGATTCCCGGTCGGAGCAATAGATATTTGCTTCGCATCTGGTGCCCATCTGCCGACAAACACGTACAAGTCTACAGACCATGAAGTGACTTAGTCGCGTTTCGGCATAAACTTGTAAGTTGCCGGCATAGTGGATGTGAATGCTATTTACAGTTATGAATTGTAGTAGCAGTGACATATATTCATCGACCATACTCTAGCTTAACATCAAGCGGAGTGCTGTCATATGTTGAGTCACAATAAAAAAAATAGACAGCAACGGTTATAATTGTCCGCTGATGGGGAGAATGTAGAAACTATCCAATCAAAATTCTCACCTGCGAACCCACTTGTGAAATTAAACAGTACCAAACCTATTTAGGCGAATTTAATTGGCTATTAGATTAGGACCAAATTGGAAAATGACTAACAACTTGATTATTTCATTGTTTACCTATTTTGCTAAATGTTCGCTTCACTGCGCTGACTCAATCGTCGTCACTGGAGATATAACGACCCGACTTTTTAACTCGGGTTAAACCGAGTTAAGGCCTTAACCGAGTTGGGTCAGTTAACATCTACAATAAACCAGTTTGAACTATGAAGTATTGAACAAAAGCGACCGTGGTGTAGTGGCAGTACAATGGCTACGTAATCCGAGTGGCACGGGTTCGAAACCACTCACCGGTACTAATGTATCTTTGATACATGTACTTTGGTTGTCCTGCTTCAATGATACAAGCACTTTAGTAGATTAGTATAGTAATGTAAATAAAAGATAATAAAAAATAAAATATTTATGTATTAGATAATATTTTCTAAGATTTAGATTTTGCGCGAACATTGATTAATAATTAATGAACAAATATGAGTCTCTCCGTCACCACGATGGCTGCAAAGCTCTCGAAACGTCGGAATAATAAAATAAAATTGTAATATCAAAACCAAAATAAACGCGATAGTAGACCGTTCGTCCACGCCTGTGATTTTTAAAAACTTTTCGAGTTTTTTGCATACGCTTTTCACAATAGCGCGGCGTTTAATTATTCCATTTTTTTTTACGGATGTATGATCGGAATCGGAAGTTACCCGTTCCAACTAGGCCAGCATAAGGCATGCGACTGCTACTTGAAGTAGTAGCAGTCACCTCCATTATTGGACCGCACTCCAGCTTAACATCAGGCGGGGTGTTGTCAAATGTCGAAAATAATAATAATAAATACTCGAAAATAATAGGAAAATTCTAGAACAAAACTCACTAGAATCATAAATATACCGTTAAGGCGACCATGTGTAGTGGTAGTGCAATGGTTACCCAAACTGAGAGCACGAGTTCGAAACTCATTACCGGTACCAACGTAGCTTTGATATATGTACTTTGGTTGCTCTATTTCTATGATACAAGCACTTTAGTAGCTTAGTACAGAAATGTAAAATTAAAAGAAAAAGATAAATAAATAGCAGAGTAAAAATCACAAGTCGCTAACAATAACGCGATAGGGAGAAAACATAAAGAGTGCACGTGCTGCGCTTAAACCAATTAGTTGTTAATTGGGTGTTTCCATTGTACATTTTTTTTATTGTGACTCGACATATGACAGCACCCCTCTTGATGTTAAGCCAAAGTGTGGTCCATGAATGAATGTCACTGCTACTACAATTCAATAACTGTGAGTAGCAGTCACATCCACTATGCCGACCTAGATGGAAGCGGCAAGTTACAAGCTGATCCCGAAACGTGACCAAATCACTTCACGGTCTGTATACTTGTAAGTGGTGGTACTACCCCGGATCGGCAGACTGGGTACCACTGCTTACCACTCTTTGATAACCAGACCCGAAGCAAATATCCGTCTCTTTTTTTTATTAACAAATATTTGCAATATTTAATATTATTAAATATTACAAATAAAAGCTATGAAACAAATATTTGCTCCGACCGGGAATCGAACCCGGGACTTTACGTGCAACAAACCAATCGCTAGACCGTTTGTCCACGCCTGTCGTCAAAACAGTTTAAAACTGTTATCGTACGTCACCGCAGTTTTCCCGTAACGTGTAACAATGCGAACAACTCCACTAACTATCCAGTTGTTCAGCAATTAATGGTTCACTTGTACATAGCAGTAGCTGGGCGTAGGCGTTACTTACTATTGTTTTGTCCAATATTGCCTTTTACAGAATTAAACTACGCATTGTGCTATTACAGTGAAACCAATTACAAGAAACTCGTTAAACTACTCAGTACATACCTTATTTATATAATTTATTTTACATAAATTTAAGCTTAGTTAAAAGTTATTACCTAAGCTTAAAACCAGTCTGCAACCTCGCAAACAAAACAAAAATATGTAAAAAAACTTAATCTAAGGCGACTTGTATTGGCAGTGCATTGGTTACGCAAACCGAAAGCACTGTTGTAAAACCACTTCAAGCGACGGTATCAATGTATTTTTGATATATGTACTTTGATTGTCCTGTTTCTATGATACAAGTACTTTAGTAGCTTATTATAGAAATGTAAAATAAATATTTAATAGAGATTACCGCCAATAAGGATAACTTAAAAACAATAAACCCAATGGACCTAGGAATATATACTAGGTCAATTACTGACCCTTCAGTCACGTAAATTAAGCAGGGACATCAGTTAAGGTACTAAAAATAAGAAGGATACAAAAAAATCAAAGCGAACAGATAAGACGTCTTACAATATGCTCTAAAGCAGAAGTGGAGGTGGACAGGACATATGCACAGACAAAAGGTGGACACTGAAGACAACTACATAGGAGGTACCACCAGAAAAAGGAGAAGGGGAAGTCCCAGGAAAAGGTAGATAGAATATTTAAAAGCATTAGCAAGAAGCAAAAGCATTAGCAGAAAGAGAGACTTGGAACAAGCTGGACGAAGCATATACCCTAGCAGAGGTTTCGATCAACGGTGTGGATAATTAAAATTTTAATGCATGTAATTTAGGATTGGAAATAAATAGTTTATTTATTTTTATTTATTTATGAGTTAAGGTTGTGCCAACATTAAAAAAAATGGAATTTTTAGATATGCACGGGAATTTTAAATTAAAGTCTTACTACGTTTTGATAATTTGATACTTTTTGATGTTACATATCTATGAAAAACATACATAAGAACAAAATATGACTGATCCCAAATAATATGACAGAAAGTGGTGATGATACCCCCTGTAGAAAAACTGGGCAAAACCTATTATTATTTTAACATTATCCTTAAATTTAAAATTATCGAGGTTTCACTGTAATTGCCTACTTCTGACCAAAGTGGTAAGGAAGTAAAGACAAAGGTAAGCGTTTGAGATTGTTTGTTGTGAAATGGCTATATTTAATTAATCGCCCGTTAAGGGTAGACAGACAATATTAATTAACAGCAGATTATTAATACAGGATTTAAAATTTGTAAGAATATACAGGATGCGATTGGCAAGCGAGCAAATATTTTTTTTAGGCTTCAGGTGTTAGTATTAGAACCCATTTTTGAAATAAAAAAGGTTTTTTTTTTTCAAGATAATAAAAATTGTCCTGATAGTAAAACACTACTGCATGGTAAATAAACGGCGCGCGCGCCGCCACGTCCGGCGGCCTATACACGAAACGTGATAGAAGTGTGTCAAGGTCACCCCGCTTCCTTTAGTAGCCAGTCAGTAGCTAACGGCGCCCGCGAACGATCGCACGTGTCCGCCCGCATTGATACTTAAAAATGTCTTATTCATCTCGAGAGTGCTATGAAATGGTACGATGTTATCATTTATGTGGCGAGTCTGCACTCGCAGCCCAGAGGATGTACGCAGCAGAAACTGTTCCTCGGTTGCAAAATCAGGGCATATTACACCCTCGTGTACCTACACCCCGTACGATTGTGGTAACGGTGCAAAGACTTCTGGACCATGGCCAATTTTCATTGCCTTCGCATGCTCGAGGACATGGTGGACCAGGAGGCAATATTGAAATAGACGAAGAGATTTTTAATTATTTTGAGAGAGAGCCCAGAACCAGCACCCGAGATGCGGCGCGACGGTTTGGCGTTAGCAGCTTTAAAGTTTGGCAACTTTTAAATAGCTCTGGGTTATACCCATACCGTTTCCAGAAAGTACAAGCTCTAAATGACGCTGATGCCGCTCCCCGTAGACAATTTTGTGAGTGGTTAATCGCACACGGAGATTCGAACATTCTGTGGACCGATGAAGCCTTATTTACGCGAGTGGGTCTATACAACCAACATAACGAACATTGGTGGTCGTTTCGTAACCCGCACATGATTAGGGAAACGCATCACCAAGTACGCTTCAGTGTTAATGTGTGGGCTGGAATAGTGGGAAATAAACTTTTGGGGCCATATTTTATCGAGGGGAGATTAACGGGAGGCACGTACCTTACAATGCTTCAAACAGTGATATCAGAATTTATGGACGAATTGCCGCTCGCGTTCCATAGGAATTTGTATTTCCAGCAGGATGGGGCTCCTCCTCATTTCGCTTCCGCTGTCCGCGCCTACTTAAATAGGGAATATGGTGACCGCTGGATCGGTCGTGGGGGTCCTGTTCCATGGCCACCACGTTCACCAGATCTCACACCATGTGACTTTTTTATGTGGGGCGAAATAAAGCGCAGAGTTTATGTTGAGGAAGCCCAAAACCGAGATCACTTAAAAACGCTAATAAAACGCGCGTTTAATGAACTAAAAAGCGATACGGTAGTTTTAAATAAAATAAAAAACAATTGTCAAAAGCGTGCAAAACTCTGCTTAGAGAAAAATGGAGTACAATTTGAACATTTACTGAAGTACTACTGAGTTATAATGGTAAGTAATTTCTGATAAATAATTAAAAGCTTTTACTTTTTGATAACAGATTTGTATTATTATTTTTTTAGGTATTATTTAATTTAATTTGACTTTTAGTTTTGTTAATTTTATTTCTTGTGTGAAACAAAACAATAGTTGTATAATGTATCTCTTTCTAACACATAAAGCTAGATGAGAAGCCATATGCATCGAGCGCGGCTTTTTCTATCTCGCTCACACCCCCGAGACTTCCTACGAAATAGAGAGAAACAAATACAGGCTCAAATTTCTTAAGTCATTCATTCAATTTTCGCGCGAACGTAGTTTAGGCTCACAATGATCGTCGACATTTTCAGGAAAACTTCTCTGCTCCGTTACTTAAGATTTTAGTACTGAGTGGTATTAAAATAAAAAATACATAGTTACTTAATTTTCTTTTAGTATTTATTATAAAAATATTTGCTCGCTTGCCAATCGCATCCTGTATATTATTTTTTTATTTAAAAAATATTAAAAACATTATGTATAAAGGCGATCTTAATGCCGCTAGACATTATCTGCCAGTTAACCTTCGGGACAGTCGAAAAGTTAAATGGGAGTATGAGATATACTATTATAAGCAGAAACCCAAACAGAGGAGGGTAGTTTCCACTACAGAGCCGCTACATAAAGCCACGTCGACCCGCACGCAGCCCACTTTTCCCTCAGCGCTCCGTGTGTTAGGACGTTACTGCTGGTGTAGGTCACTTGAGCCATTTTGTGATTTGTTAAGTGTTCTATAGCTAGCAAGTTGTAATCACCACGTGTCGGTATTCATTGTTAGTTTTAGGCGTAATTCAATATATGATTTGATGGGTAACTTTGAATTGTAATAAATAACTGTTTTAGTTTGTACTTGTATCTTTTTTAACTATTCCTTCTTAGGATGCTAACACTATTTATAATTAGACTATGTACCTATTTGTACATAATCTTTGTATTATATTTCTGTGTATTTTAAATTTTGTGAAATAAATAATTTCTGTATGTAAAAGATTTTGTTTTGCGATGGTTTGGACACATAGAAAGTGTGTTCATAGGGTGTTTTGCTATCAAATCGAAGACATCCTCAAGAAAGCTGGGTTGCCTAGTACCCATAACCGTAGAGCTTGTATGAGGAGAATTGTGGATGTGAAGGAAGCGAGGGAGTGTCAGGATCGTGGCAAGTGGCGCTCCGTTGTCTCTGCCTATCCCTGTGGGAAAGAGGCGTGACAATTTGATTTATTGATTGACTTTTAAAATTCTAATTAAATATTATATAGTATTTTTTTGAACTTAACATTTTTATCGCTAGCTACCAATTTGTTTAATGACTTAATTTATATTATTAACATGAACCTCTATAAATAATAATAGTCATTCATCATTATTTATTACCATTAATTTGTTTTATAAGATAAATTGAGACGTCTAATGTTTTTTTTTAAATCTAGAGGTTAACAAATTACAGCTTTCCAGTCAATTGCGACTGTGTACACTGACAGTGTGTCTTACATAGTGAAATGGTTACACAACAGGCGTGGACGAACGGTTTAGCGATTGGTTTGTTGCGCGTAATGTTCCGGGTTCGATTCCCGGTCGGAGCAAATATTTGTTTCATAGCCTTTATTTGCAATATTTAATAATTATATTAAATATTGCAAATTTATTTGGTAATAAAAAAAGAGGTGGTTATTTGCTTCAGGTCTGATTATCAAAGAGTGGTAGGCAAGTGGTACCCAGTCTGCCGATCCGGGGTAGTACCACCACTTACAGGTATACAGACCGTGAAGTGATTTGGTCTCGTTTCGGGATCAGCATGTAAGTTGCCGGTTTCAACTACGCTGGCATAGTGGTTGAGATTGCTACTCACAGTTATTGAATTGTAGTAGCAGTGTCATTCATTCATGGACCACAATTCGGCTTAACATCAAGATGAGTGCTGTGATATGTCTCGACGTAAAAAAAAAACAAACAACGAGTCCCCGGTTCAAAACTTCTGCCGGCAAATAAAAAGAGCGCTGGCATTAAAGCTGCGCAGTAACTTGTTTTGTTACCTGCTCACTTTTCGTGAGTAGGTTGCCTACTTTAGAATGTATATAGAATATTATTAATTACGTGCACTGCTGTGCGGATGTACGACATGTGTGGAGACTACCACCGCAGTCTTCCGTCTTCCAGCGCTCTTCTAATCTACGTATCCTTAAACTGTGCTGTAGTCGACTGTAGATCGCTCTGACTCCAGAGCTACACCGTCTATGTATATACAGACCGTATACAGACCGTGAAGTGATTTGGTCACGTTTCGGGATCAGCTTGTAAGTTGCCGGTTCCAACTAGGCCGGCATAGTGGATGTGATTGCTGCTCACAGTTATTGAATTGTAGTAGCAGTGACATTCATTCATGGACCACACTTTGGCTTAACATCAAGCGAGGTGCTGTCATATGTCGAGTCACAATAAAAAAAAAATGTTTTTATTGTGACTCGACATATGACAGCACCCCGCTGGAGTGCGGTCCTGGAATGGATGTTACTACAATTCAATAACTGTAAGTAGCAATCACATTTACTATGGCGGCCTAGTTGGAACCTGAACTTACAAGCTGATCTCAAAACGCGACTGAGTCACTTCACGGTCTGTATATTTGTAAGTGGCGGTACTACACGGGTCGGCAGACTGAATACCACTGCCTACCACTTAATTCTTAATTCTACAATTCTTCTATTCTATTATTTCAACGTATTGTTTTTACACATTACTTAAACATTAAAATATACCATATACGTACCTTCTTTATGTTAGTTTGTGGAAGAAAATACGCCTAATAAAAAATATAGAACGCAAAATAAACAAGAAAGGTAGATAAAAACTGAAAGGAGATTACCTCGAGCCTTTTTTTCATAACCTCCCGAAAATTGACAAGTATTAGCTGAATATTTCTTTGGCTTTGTTCCACTTTTACCTTCGAATTAATATTTACTTAGGTTTTTGAGGTATTGTTTATGAAATAAAAGATTTTTGCAGCTCACTATCACATTTTAGGCGACCGTGGTGTACTGGCCGTGCAATGGTTGCTCAAGCCGAGAGTACGGGTTCGAAACCACTCACCGGTACCAATGTTTCTTTGATATATGTACTTTGGTTTTCCTGTTTCTATGATACAAGTAATATAGTAGCTTAGAATACAAATGTATAATACATAAAAACATTTAATTTGTTTTTTCTGACTCGACCCATTGATTTAACAGAAGTTTATTCAACTCCTTATGTTTTATTCTAAGCCTCGACCTGCCTCATGGTGAGTATACAAGGTAAAGTTTAAGAGCGCCAAAATGCCGCCTTCTTTTACGGTTTCTTTGGTCGCCGTCGTCGCTGACGTTTAGATAGCTTTGCAGCTATTGTAGAGTAATTGTAACCTTACTTGGCAAATGTAGTAAACAAGCTTTCGGCATTATGACGGATTGACGATATAAAACAATTATATTACTATTGGCGCGAATCAATACAAATACGAGTATAAAAAAAATCTTTGAATTACTGTGATAAAGGGCATGGAAAATTGTGCCAAGTAAGAAAAAATAATATTTTTTTTATATTAAGTAAGAAACTTAATATTTTTGATAGTGGTATGAAATTAAGGTGTAAGAGAAACGAGAAAGTTATGCCAGTATTTTTGTTAATTCATGAAATAAATATATAAATCTGATATGAATGAATACGTTAATCGAGAGACCCAGGAGGGTGTTCTTCGACCAAATCGGAGACCTTCTCAAGAAAGCTGGGTTGCCTAATGCCAATAATCGTAAAGCTTGTAGAAAGAGAATTGTGATGTGAGGGATGTGAGACATAAAATGTCTGCCTATTTTATGTTTTTTTTTAAATTGTGACTCGACATATGACAGCACCCAGCCTGATGTTAAGCTGAAGTGTGGTCCATGAATGGATGTCACTGCTAATACAATTTAATAAATGTAAGTAGCACATCCACCATGCCGGTCTAGTTGGAACGGGCAACTTACAAGCTGATCCCGAAACGTGACCAAATCACTTCACGGTCTGTATACTTGTAAGTGGTGGTACTACTCCGAATCGGCATACTTGGTACCACTGCCTACCACTCTTAAAGGCGTGATAAATTGATTGATCACGAAAAAAGGGTCTTAGCAATAAGTCTAAACAACACTAAACTCGTTAGGGGAAATGAAAATGAGTTTTTCCATCGGGCGTGCCAGATTAATGATAAAGGCATGACGATGCTCAATAATTATTGGTTATTATTAATAAGATTAATATAACATATATTTAAACATCTGCTATAATGAAACAGGATTAATGAGAAAACAAAGACATGATTGACAAAGGAATGGTTTGGGCACGTGAAGTATACAGACCGTGAAGTGATTTGGTCACGTTTCGGGATCTACTTTCACTCATCCTTTTTTTTATTGTGACTCGATATATGACAGCACCCCGCTAGATATTTAGCTGGAGTGTGGTCCATGAATGGATGTCACTGCCTCTACAATTCAATAACTTAGAGTAGCAATCACATCCACTATCCCGGCCTAGTTGGAACTAGAAACTTACAGGCTGATCCCGTAAAGCGACTTAATCACTTCACGGTCTGTATACTTGTAAATGTTGGTAACTGGTACTGGGTACAACTGCCTACCACTCTTTGATAACCAGACCCGAAGCAAATATCCGCCTCTTTTTTTATTAAAAAATATTATACTTATATTGTATTAAATATATATTTTATTATTAAATAAAAGCTTTGAAACGAATGAATGATATATATATATATATATATAATGATATTTTGACACGTCATCTGACCTCAACCCGCCTGATGATAAGCAAGAGCAGGTCCAAAAGTGACGACAACTGAAAAAAACGAGTTTATTCACGGCTGCTTCAGTCGCCGTCACTATGCCGACCAAAGGTTCTTCTTCACGCATCGCTTGAAGGATCCAAGGTCATAGGAAGGAGAGACCATATGGGCTGGCAAAGCATTCCAAGTGTCGATTGTACTACAAAGAAAAGACGCACTGAACTTTTTAGTTCGGCTGCCGATTCGATCGATAGAATGCGAATGCTTTGAAAGGACTAGGTAGGAACAAGGTTAAAGAGCTCCTCAGAACATTCTCCGTGGTAAAGGCGATAGAGGACGCACAAAGCCGCCATGTCTCTGCGTAGTTGCAGGGACTCCAGAGTTCGTATAACCTCTGCATCACGTATGATTCAGACAGCTCGGCGCTGCAACGAATTCAGGGCATTGAGAAGATACTTGGCAGAGCCGTCCCACAGGTGCGTACATTACTCCGCGCAAGAACGAATTTGGGCCTAATATAATAATATAATATATGTAATGTATATCAAATGTGACAACCCTATTAAACACCCAGACATCTAGAAAATTAACTTCAACCCTAAATTAATTGCGTTAGATCAAAACCTAATTAGTTATCAATTAATTTTAGTAGAATATTTCATGTAGAGATAATATTTATGTTTTATTTTTAAATCGTTGATTGAGGCATATCCAGGATCGGTGCGTCTTTTCTTTGTAGAACAATCGACAAGTGGAATGCTTTGCCAGCCCATGTATTCTCTCCATTCTATGACCTTGGAGTCTTCAATGCGTAAAAGTGAAAAAGCACCGTGAAGTAACTCGGTTTTTTTAGTCGTCGTTACTCTTGGACCTCTTCTTGCCTATAATCAGGTCAGGATCGGCTCGGATCGAGGTCAGATGGCGTGTCATAATAAAAAATAAATCGGAGACATCTTCAAGAAGACTGATATGCCTAGTGCCCATAACCCTAGAGCTTGAATGAAGGGAATTGTGAAAGTGAGGGAAGCGAGGGAGTAGTGTCAGGATCGTGGCAAGGCTGCCTATACCTGTGCCTCCACTGTCCCTACCTATACCTGTGGGGAAAATGCGGGACAATTTAATTGATTGATTGATTGATTATTTAAAACTAACTGTAACAGCTTCTTTAAATGAACAAATTTAATAAAACTGTTAAGGTTTACACTTAGCCAATATGAAAGACTTAATTAACTAAATGTAGAGTCAGCATGCGATGTCAATCATCGATTATTTGTACAGTTAGCAAATTAATTTCTAAAAACGGTTTATCTTATAATAGTAGGGAGCTCTGGAGCCCCTGCAACTTCGCAGAGCCAGAGACATGCGTCCTCTATCGACAATGTTCCGAGGAGTTCTTTAACCTTGTTCCTACCTCGTCTTTTGAAACCCGTAATGAAGTATGGAGGAAGCATACGAATTATGTCAATCGAAGGTCCTAACCACTACACGATCACGGCCAGAAAGAGCTGCTCACTCGAAGAGCCGACAACTGATGGGGAAGAAAGGAAGATGCAGCGTAGGTAGACCTCCCACTACTGACGACATAGAGAAAAAGCTACTAAAGTGCTTGTATCATTGAAACAGAACAACCAAAGTACATATATCAAAGATATATTGGTACTGGTGAGTGGTTTTGAACCCGTGCACTTGGCTTGCGTAACCATTGCACTGCCACTACACCACGGTCGCCTTAATATGACAGCATCCCGCCTCATGTTAAACTGGAGTGCAGTCCATGCACTATAATGCAAATAGCAATCGCATCCATTATACCGGCCTAGTTTAAAGCGGCAACTTTAATCGTGACATCGAAACGCGACTGAGTCACCTCGCGGTCTGTACACAAAGTGGTGGTACTTAAGGCCCTCTTGTCTTCTCTCCTACTTAGTTTCAACATTTTGTAGGTAGTAATAAAATTTTAAATTTAAATAATATTGTTCACTGTACCACAGTCTCGTATGTGAGTGACGTCTTTGATAAGATAATTGCAAAATAGAATTATATTCTTTAATAAAATTATATTTAAATAACTACTTTATGCTGTACACAACCATCTTAACTTTATATTTCTATATTAAACTAATAAAGCGCTTGCTTGTATCATAGGTGTTTCTACTAACTAAAGTACATACAAAGGAACATTGGTACCGGAAATGATATTTTAGGAAAAAATGGTATATTTATAGGGAGCATTAATCCACATATTAATGTAGAAGGGAAAAGGAAAGGTGATCTCCTGCTGCAGGGCGTCAACTAGCCGGTTAACGTCTCTTGTTGGAGCGTATACGAGTAATATAGAGTAATACTTTGTCGATAAAGCGTTTGAGAGATATTGGACGCGCAATCTCATTGGTTCAATTTGCTATCTGCGAATATATTGTGCTGGTCACAATGCCGGCCAAAGGTGCTTCTTAACGCATCGCTTGAAGGATCCAAGGTCATAGGATGGAGAGAACACATGGGCTGGCAAAGCCATCCACTTGTCGATTGTTCTACAAAGAAAAGATGCACCGAACTTTTTAGTTCGACTGCCGATTCGATCCATAGAATGCAGCTTAAATAAATGAAGTTTTGAACCCGTGCTTGTGGTGGTCAAATGTCGGACCACAGTCATCATCATCATCAGCCAGAAAGCTCCACTGCTAAACATAGGTCTTCCCCTTAGAACGCCATTCCAAACAAGATGCCAGTTGCATCCACCGATTACCCGTGACTTTCACTATGTCGTCAGTTCACCTAGTGGGAGGCCTATCTACGCTGCGTCTTCCGGTTCGTGGTCTCCACTCTAGAACCTTTCTTCCCCATCGGATGTCAGTTCTTCGAGCGATGTAATACTAATATGAATAAATGCTTGTTCATAATGCGGTGCTTGTTCCTACATTAATGTATGGAAGTGAAGGTTGGGTATGGCAGAAGAAGCATGAGAGTAGAATTAACGCTGTAGAAATGCGGTCGTTAAGGAATGTATGTGGAGTGACGATAGCGGATAGAATAAGGAAGTGCTACTGCGTGATAGATGTGGTTTGAAAGAAGATGTAGTGTCAAGGATTGACAAAGGAATGCTTCGATGGTTTGGGCACATGGAAAGGATGAGTGAAAGTAGATTGACGAAAGGAATTTATAAATCTGATGTGGATGAATGCGTTAAACAAGGCAGGCCCAGGACCAAATCTCCGACCAAATCGAAGACACCCTCAAGAAAGCTACGTTGCCTAGTGCCCATAACCACAAAGCATGTATGAAGAGAATTGTAGATGTGAAGGAAGCAAGGGAGTTGTGTAAGGATCGTGGTAAGTGGCGCTCCATTGTCTCTGCCTATCCCTGTGGGAAAAAGGCGTGGTAATTTAATTGGATGATTGGTTCATTAATGCATAAATATATCCATTTTAGGAATATTTTAATTTAATTTTATTTGTACAGAGGGTGAGCTGTATTAACATTATGCAAATGACGAGCTTATTAAAGAAAATAAAAATCTAAGTTCATAATGATATCTCGGAATCTGAAGATTGTTATCTTATACCAGTTTTAAAATAATTCTATATTTACTTTGCATTAGCTACCTACGACGACTGCTGCCTGCAGACTGCTGACTGCACTACTTGTTTGTATGAGATTGATTTCGTGCGAGGCGACACTAGTCTGCAGCCGCCGCATTAACATTGTTTCCAAACATCATATTTATAATCTTTTAGCAAATGCTGTTTTTTTAAGTTGTGACACGACTTTTGACCACGACCCGCCTGATTATGAGCAAGAAGCCTTAGAACGACGACGACAATGCCGGCCAAAGGTGCTTCTTCACGTATCGCTTGAAGGATCCAAGGTCATAGGACAGAGAGAACACATGGGCTGGCAAAGCATTCCACTCGTCGATTGTTCTACAAAGAAAAGACGCACCGAACTATTTAGTTCGACTGCTGATTCGGTCAATAGTATCGCCTCAATCTCGGAAATCAATCGAATCTCAATCTCGGAAAAACGGAATCAATCTCATACAAACCAGTAGTGCGGTCTGCAGTCGCCGGCGGAATCACACCTTGATGTTAAGCTGGAGTGCGGTCAATGAATGGACGATTGCAACTACAGTTAAGCAGTCGCTTTAAAATACGATAGTAGAGTCTGTCTAAGCTGAAATAGCGCGCCTCTACTGCATTTACGCACACGAGCATTTGCTCAATAAAATATGAATGCAACACACCGAAAATGCAATTGTAATTGGTCATTCAGTTGCTGGTTAGACACAAAAGGAGGAGCACGCTGATAAAGTATAGTAGTAATATCTGCATTCACACATTTAAATAAACTAAAAAAGTGAAGGGGCGCTTCATTTATAGTTAGACAAGCTATAAGCCATTTTTTTATAGTGACTCGACATGCTGTTATAAATGATGTTAGGCTGGATTGTGGTCCATGAATGGATGTCACTGCTACTACACTAAGTACTGTAAGTAGCAGTCACATCCACTATGCCGGCCTAGTTGGAACCGTCACATCAGATTTATAAATTCCTTTCGTCAATCTACTTTCACTCATCCTTCCCATGTGCCCAAACAATCGGACCATTCCGTTGTCATTACACGTACCTAAAATAACTTTTAGCTTTTATAGTGTCTAATAAAATATCATTTTTATATAAACGTCAGTTCTAGTAAACGCAGCGTAAATTATTTCTTTATAAAACAAATAAAAAATCCTTTCCTTTCACAAAATCCCGATACGGTTAAATGTATTGAAAAAGAAGTCGCGTCCATTTTTTTCTTTTATTTTTTTCCAAACCTGCCTTGCAAAAGCATGGTAATTGACAGGTCAGACTTGATTTGCTACCGTGCGATTTTTTCTTTATTTTATCCTCATTCACTAAAAGATAAATTGAAACTGCAGGTATAAAATCACGCCTTTAACAACATTTATGGTAGACAGGACTGGCTTATTATACTATTAAATATTTAAAAACAAATATATTTACAAAGTATTTATATTGTTAGAAAGGCGTGTAGTGGCAGTGCAATGGTCATATAAACCAAGAGCACGGTTTCAAAACCACTTGCCGGTACAAATGTATTTTTCATACGAGTATACTTATGTACTTTGGTGGTCCTGTTTCTATGATACAATCACTTTGGAAGCTTAGTATAGAAATATCAATCAATTAAATTGTCACGCCTTTTTCCCACAGGGATAGGCGGAGACAATGGAGCGCTGGTTATACGATCCTGACGAAACTCCCTCGCTTCCCTCACATCCACAATTCACTTTATACAAGCTTGTTAGTTATGGGTACTAGGCAACTCAGCTTTTTTGAGGATGTCTTCGATTTGATCGGAAAACACTCTCTTGGATCTGCTTTGATTAACGCATCCATCAACATAAGATTTATAAATTCATTCGTTTTTATCCTTTTCATGTGCCCAAGCCATCGGAACATTCCTTCACAACATCTTCTTTCTAACCGCATCATTTTTTTTTTCTTTATATTGTGACTCGACATATGACAGCAACCCGCTTGATGTTAAGCTGGAGTGTGGTCCATGAATAGATGACACTGCTAGTACAATTCAATAACTATAAGTAGCAATCACATCCACTATGCCGGCCTAGTTGAAACCGGCAACTTACAAGCTGATCCCGAAACGCGACTAAATCACTTCACGGTCTGTATACATCGCATACTGTGCTATTCCTCATTCTTCAAAAATATTTATTTTATTTGTAAATCAATTAATCAATTAAATTGTCACGCCATTTTCCCACAGGGATAGGCAGAGACAATGGAGCGCCACTTGCCACGATTCACAATTCTCTTCATACAAGCTCTAAGGTTATGGGCACTTAGCAACCTAGCTTTTTTGAGGATGTCTCCGATTTGGTCGGAGAACACCCTATTGGATCTGCCTCGATCAACGCATCCATCTACATCAGATGTAGACGGATGTGTTTCTTTCTTTTGTCATTCTACTTTTACTCATCCTTTCATATGCCCAAACCATTCCTTCACATCTTTTTTCTAACAGCATCTATCGCGCACTGTGCTATTCCTCATTCTTTTAAAATATTTGGTATATTCGTAAACCTTTTTAAATAAACACTAAGTGGGTCCTCGAAATACAGATACAACACTGCGATAAATCTTTTTCAACTGAAGAGAATCTCTTTCAGAATATAAGTTTCCTTTACATGAAAAAAAATATCACGCAAAAACTGTCAAAAATTTACCCCGTGTACCCTTGTCATCGAAGTTTCAGTGTATCTATACCACAGACCACTTACTTGTAGACTCCGCATCATAAACGCCAATACAGCATACAACAAAGAGACCCGGATTCGATTTCCGGTTGGAGCTAATATTTTTGCATAATTTTGTCAGCAATCAGAACGTCGTCATCGGCATTGACTTTTTCAATCCCAAGATTTCAATGTTAAATAGATTCAATAATAAATAATTGTATCTTTTTTCATTGTGATGATAAGCAAGATGAGGTGATTGATAACAAGAGTGATGACGACTGGGAAAACCGAGTTGCCTCAGTCGCCGTCACTATACCGGCCAAAGGAGATTTTTCACGCATTTCTTCCAAGGTCATAGGATGGAGAGAACACTTAGACAGGCAAAGTATTCCACTTGTCGATCGTTCTACAAAGAAAATACGCACCGAACTTTTTAGTTGGACTGCCGATTTGGTCGATAGAATGCGGATGCTTTCCCCGACCTGTGCGGGTATTACGGGCGTAAATAGACGAGGTAGGAACAAGGTTAAAGAGCTCTTCGGAACATTCTCTGGCGATAGAGGTCTAGAGGTCGCACAGAACCGCCAGGACTGCGTAGTTGCAGTGTAGGGGCTCCAGAGTTCGTGTAACCGCTGCATCACCTATAATTCGGACCGCTCGGCGCTGCAATGAATCCAGGGCATTGAGAAGATACTTGGCAGAGCCGTCCCAGTCTTCCAGGTTTGTGTGTTATGATTTTGATATGCTATGCTTTTTTATTGTTTTTTTTTTATATTTTTTATTGTGACTCGACTGATGTTAGGCTAGAGTGTGGTCCATGAATAGAGATAACGCCTACTAATAGTTAAATAACTGTAAGTAGGAGTCAAATCCACAATGCCGACCTGGTTGAAACCGGTAACTTACAAGCTGATCCCGAAACGCGTCTAAGTCATTTATTCATTTATGTATATAGCATTTTAAAAAAAAAGTTATTTGGCAGACCCCTTATTTATTAACGGTCTGTTTACTTGTGGTGGTGGTGGTTAAGTGGTGGCACTAATCGGCAGACTGGGCACCACTGCCTACCACTCTAATAACCAGACCCAGATCAATAAACATTTGTATTATTCATTCCAATTACTTAATTTATTTATTTTGTTGGTGTGCAAAACAAATTGCAATCTTTGATTCAGCATGAAAATCTATTGTTAACTTTGATTGTTAATCTATCTTATTTCTTTATTATTTATTTAATTTTCACAGAAGGTTAAAATTTTTATAAATGTTCATAACGACACTCTTAAGCTAGTTGCTTGTGTGAGGTAGACAGTTCCTTTCTAATTTACAATTATTACTCATCATTAGCATTAGATTGCAATTGAAAAATTATTGCACTGCAAACAATAACGAAAATTACATCTATCTGCTGGATGTGAGCAGATAGAGGATGGAAGCTTAATGTGAGCCCGCCGGTCATGTAAACGGTTGGCCTCTATCTTGTTATGTGTATATACTCTGTATCGCATCCCATAACAAATTATGTTTCCTTTTTTTGACAGCTCGCGTGGAGGAGGAGCGCACACAACATTGAATCGTAAATCATAAATATATTATACGTACACTTATTATTCATAATGTACAATTTCATTGTTAAATGTTATAAAAGTTTACGACTGCTACTACAGGTAAGTAGCTGGAATATATTCTTTATTTTGCATAGTTTAGGTGTGCAAAATGATCAAACTATAATTATGACAGTCCTAAGCTGTTATAATTGATTGTCATAAAAAAGGCAAATTCTTAAAAAAATGCCGTAATCATATATATTTTTTAAGAGATCTAAATAATTTTAAAGAATAAAAATTAAGTATGAGGGCCTTAAAAATTTTAGAAATGTTAAGGTGGGGCATGGGCTAAAAAGGTTGGGAAACACTGCTTTAAGTGAACCATGAAAAACCACCTTTAGCCGGAATAGTGACGGGAACTGAGGCAACCTATACGGTGTCACTTCTTTCAGTCGACGGCACTCTTGGAGGTACTCCTGCTTGCCTTCAGGCGTTTTGAGGTCAGATGTCGAGTCTCTATAAAAAATATACACATAAAAGAAATGAAAAAAGCGTTTTATTAAAAAAAAAATGTTTTGTATATTGTACGAGTAGTAGGTAACTATATATGTTTGTAGAGTTATGTCTGTCACATTGGCTGGATGTAAAGGACCCTTAATAGTGCTGCTAGACTCACCCCTCCTAGGCACAAGGATGGTTTTAAGATATCAAAAGTGGTTACATATTATATATTGCGATTTTATTTGCAATATATTAGTGACAACGATTAATAAAGGAATGCTTCGATGGTTTGGACACATAAAAGGATAAAATAGGACACATGAGTGAAGGTAGATTGACGAAAGGAATTTATAAATCTCATTTGGATGGATGCGTTTCCGATCACATCCTAAAGAAAACTAGGTTCCCGTAACCGTATGAATAGAATTGTAGATTAGAAGGAAGCGAGGGAGTTGTGTCAGGATCCTGGCAAGTGGCACTCCATTGTCTCTGCCTGTGGGAAAAGGGGTGACACAATTTGTTTGATTTATTGAGTACAGTTAATTATTATTACAATAATTATTCCAATATCGGCATATGACAGCACCCCGCTGGAGTGCGATCCATGAATGGAGGTAACTGCTACTTACAGTTAAACAGCAGTCACATCCATTATGCCGGTCTAGTTGGAACCGGCAACTTACAAGCTGATCCCGAAACGCGACAATGTCACTTCACGGTCTGTATACTTGTATGTGGTGGTACTACTCCGGATTCGCAGACTGGGCACCAATGCCTACTACTATTTAAAGTATACAGACCATGATGGCAGTCGCTTTCGGATAGCCCCCTTTTCAGTGGCTGTCTGAATGAGAAGGATACAGCTGCGTACGTGGTCTTAAGTTGCAGGAGTGTAGCCGAAACAAGACAGAAGTGCCTTGGCAACGCGAGGACGCTTTTGGAGGTCTGCAGGAACGAGAAGGGTCTCCTGGCCTTCCTAGAGGAGATCAGGTGGCTCCACTTAAGGAGAACCGTTGAAGAGCGCACAAAGAAACCGAAGAAGACTTCAAGTGCGGAAACGAGCTTGCACATTACATTTAACATTCATTTGTCGACTCCATTGATAGACCGCACTTCAGGCGAATGTGGATAAGTATCGCGCCACAATCAAGGCAACCGTGGTGTAGTGGTAGTTGAATGGTTACGCAAACCGAGAGCACAGGTTCAAAACTACTTGCCGGTACCAATGTATCTTTGATTTATGTACTTTGGTTGTCCAGTTTATTTATTTATGAATTGACAGATTGCAGACAAAATTGAACATGGGACATTTAGAAAGCAGTAGAAAATTCTAGTCTGCAATCCAAAGTGTATACACACAACTAGATTAAAAAATGTGAAAAATAAAAATAAAAAAAATTCATGCAAATTATTACAATTAAATAAAATCGAATAATTTGAAATAGTTCAAAATAATAATTAAAAATTCATGCAAAATAAAATAAGTTTCTATGATACAAGCACTTTAGTAGCTTAGTATAGAAATATAGAAACATAGTATAGTATAGAAACAAGAGTGGTAGGCAGTGGTACCCAGTCTGCCGATCCGGGGTAGTACCACCACTTACAAGTATACAGACCGTGAAGTGATTTGGTCACGTTTCGGGATCAGCTTGTAAGTTGCCGGTTCCATCTAGGCCGGCATAGTAAATGTGATTGCTACTCACAGTTATTGAATTGTAGTAGCAGTGACATTCATTCATGGACCACACTTCGGCTTAACATCAAGCGGGGTGCTGTCATATGTCGAGTCACAATAAAAAAAAAAAAAAAATATAGTTTTCAAAAAATATATAGTAATAATTTTGCAAAGTACACCTTAAAACTTTCATATTAATATATAAACATGTCGACTTCAGTTATGTTACTACTGAAACACCTGAAAGGGGTTGTGTAACTCTACATGTATACTGAACAACACTTCACGACAACTTCAATATTTTCACACTTAACTTTTACCATTAAGGTTATTTTATTTTCATGCGAAAGATTCCTGCATCAATTTCTGATTTTAAAAACTGATAATTTTATTTTTAACTCGCTTTTAACATATTATTATATTTACATTTTAAAAAAATATTCTATACTAAGTATTAAAGTGCTTGTATCATAGGAACAGGACAACCAAAGTACATATATCAAAGATGCATTGGTACCGGTGAGTGGTTTCGAACTCATGCCGGCATAGTGACTGGGACAACCATGAACTGACTCGGTTTTTTGGTTTACGACGCTAAGACTCGAGTTTTCTTATTACTATTAAATTCAATTTAGTTTTAAGACTAAAAATTCACTTAGGCGTGTTTTTTTTTAGTTTTTTTTTTAACTATAGTTTCATTATTTATATATTGTAACCCGCGTTTGACCCGCCTGATCTTAAGCAAGAGAAGATCCAAGAGTGCCGACGCCTGAGAAAACAGCGTCAGTTCACGGTTACCCCAGTCGCCGTCTCTATGCCGGCCAAAGTTGCTTTTACGTGCATCGCTAGAATGTTCCAAGCTTATAGGATGGAGAGAACACATGGGCTTGTAAAGCATGTGTTTTACCAGCCCACATTGCACTTGTCGATTGTTCTGCAAAGAAACAAAGTACCAAACGTTTTAGTTTGAATGCCGATTCCAATGAATCTAGGGCATCGAGAAGAAACTTGGCAATGCCGTCCCAGAAGTGCGAACAGTACTCCGCGCCAAAGCGAATTTGAGCTTTGTATGGTAACAGGCGAAGCTCTGGCGCGAAGAACCGCCGCACCTTGTTTAGGATGCCAAGCCTAAAGTGATTCTAAGTACCTATAAAAATATACTTTTTAACGCGCTATTATTAGCTTGACTTGTATGTATGTAACTATGTAACAGAATCTCAAATAAATTTTCACCCACTTCTAGAGGTGTGAATAATATGACATTTTGAAGATAGCAAGGGTGTTGTGTAAGGATCGTGGTAAGTCCATTGTCTCTGTCTATCTCTGAGGGAAAGAGGCGTGACAATTTGATTGATTTTTTGATTGTACACGTATCCAAAAGCAATGACAATACAATAATTTAATTAATTTTATTTGGCCGGCATAGCGACGACGTCAGGCAACCGTGATCTGATTTGGTTTTTTCAGTCGTCGGCATTCTTGGACCACTCCTTGCTTACCAGGCGGGTCGAGGTCAGATGTCGAGTCACAATAAAATAAGTACACTCTACCTTTTTAGTTCACATTGTCAAATAGCTTTTTCCTATACTTTATTGAATCAAACAAATTTTATGCAGCTTACCATAGCGTTTATTTTGGTTTTAAATTTACAATTTTATTTTATTATTCCGATGTTTCGAGAGCTTTGCAGCCATCGTGGTCACGAATAGGTAGTAAGCCGCATAAATTTTGTTTGATTCATTAAACAATGTTTGCGCAAAATCTAAGAATACAATAAAGTTTTATTTTTATTCTGCGTAAGATAAAAACATACTATTTAGAACTCGCCCTATTTGCAATTAGTGACTGAGGCGCCCTCTGCCGGTGCTCGACAGCCTCGTTAAGGCTCAAAAATGTGTGCATGATTTACTATTGTGTGAATACCCACATCCCTAAACAACGCTTGTGGGGAGATATCTTTTTGTATAGAAAAACAACTTCAACTTTGACGACACGCGTAACGTAGTGGTTGCATACCAGTCCGTTACGGGAAAGTCCCGGGTTCGATTCCCGGTCGTAGTAAACATTTGTTTTATAGCTTTTATTTGACATTTTAAATATTGCAAATACTTGTTAAAAAAGGGAATATTTACTTCGGGTTTAGCTATCAAAGAGTGGTAGGAAGTTGTGCCTACTTAGCTCGTCTCGGTATAAGCTATAAGCGGTATAAGCTCGGTATAAGTAATCGAACCCCGAAACGCAGTAGAGTCGGTGCTGGTGATACTACCCTGGATCGGCAGACTGGGTACCACTCTTTGATAACCAAACCCGGGCAAATATCTGCGCCTCTTTTATTACCAACTATTTGCAATAAATAAAAGATTTACTATACTATACTTTATTTTATTTTATATGTCAAATAAAAGATATTAAACAAATATTAGTTCAGTATTGGTCGGAAGATACGTAGTCGTCTACGTATCTTCCAACCACTAATAACCACCAAGTAAACCACTAAGGGCAGCGAATATAATTATCGTTTAATTATTAAATTATTATTTATTTAAAAAACACATTAGCTTTATTACTCTACGGGAGTATTCTTTATCAACGGGACCGATTCTCTTAATTACTTGACAGCGAAATTAATTGTCCACGAACTTTCGGCGCAACTTTTAAGTAATGCTACGCACTGAAATTGCACAATAAATTTGACATTTTAAGAGTGGTAGGCAGTGGTACCCAGTCTGCCGATCCGGGGTAGTACCACCACTTACAAGTATACAGACCGTGAAGTGATTTGGTCACCTTTCGGGATCAGCTTGTGAGTTGCCGGTTCCATCTAGGCCGGCATAGTGGATGTGATTGCTACTCACAGTTATTGAATTGTAGTAGCAGTGACATTCATTCATGGACCACACTTTGGCTTAACATCAAGCGGGGTGCTGTCATATGTCGAGTCACAATAAAAAAAAAATAAAAAAAAAGACATTCTCGCAGTGGTTACCAATCAACGTAGAAAACTAACTGACGTTTTTTTGTAAACATTATCTACGCTGCGAGAATTATTTATTAACTAACAACAATACAGGTTTTTTTTACAAGAAAATAATAATATTAACGACAAATGATAAAACCGCGTTTGTTCACAGCTGCCTCAGTCGCCGTCACTATGCCGGCCAAAGGTGCTTCTTCACGCATCGCTTAAAGGATCCTAGGTCGATCCGCTTAATGATACGCAAGTGAAGGTCCAAGAATGCCGACGCGACGACTGAAAAAAAAACAAGTCAGTTCATGGTTGCCTCAGTCGACATTACTATGCCAGCCAAAAAATTTATGAAATTTATATATGTATATTTGTAGGACATATATAATGTCCTTTTAAATGTTTTATATTATAATAAAGTGTGACAATTTAATTGATTGATTGAAACTGTGTTTGTTTGTATGTGGAAAGTAATCTCTGTGTTATCCACACGCCTGGGCAGAAGGTAAATAAAAAAAAAATGAGTAGTTCTTACCTATATTTATTATAAAACCAGCGTTATCTGAATGGACCAGCGTTATCATCTTCAAGAATCTCCCTTCTATTTATATCGAAAACAATACTTGCTAAAATACAAATAAATTTGAAATAAAAACATGTTTTTCTTTGCGGACTGTACTGGTTCAAGTGAACGTAAAAGCGTTGCCACCTCATTTCGCTGACATTTAAATATAGATAAATATAAATAATAAGAGAATCTGGCTTCGATGATCTGGCCCCTGTCTGTTCATTAAATCCTCCGAACTATTTCGGGACGTATCCGTCACATGAAACTTATGTCGGATGTATTGTTAACACGCAGTGTCTGTAATTAAGTCGTACACGAGACGTGTGCATAGAGCCATATAACCCTTTGTCTATGCAGGCATACAAAACTCAAGTCTAGACCTGTGTAAGTACTTAGGCTCTACAGAAAACCACCACAAGTTTCAACAAAACTACGCTTTACTTTAGAGTTGTTTTATACGTTTGTTTTGCAGTTGTTTGTTTGTTTGATTTCATTTGTTATTTGTGATAAGACATCTTACTTTGACCCTCTTGATAGTAAGCTAAAGTAGGTCCAAGAGTTTGACGATTGACGACAGGCATGAACGAACGGTTGGTTTGTTGCGCGTAAAGTCCTGGGTTCAATTCCCGGTCCCGGTATTTGTAATATTTAATAGTTATATTAAATATTTATTATTAAAAAAAGAGGTCGTTATTTGCTTCGATCTGGTTATCAAAGAGTGGGCAGTGGTACCCAGTCTGCCGGTCCGGGGTAGTACCACCACTTACTAGTATACAGACTAGTATGAAGTGATTTGGTCACGGTTCGGGATCAGCTTGTAAGTTTTTATAATTGGAAAAAAATACTGACGTCCTTAAAAGCAGAAAATTCAATCAATTACAATTATCAAAAAGATGACAGCGGGACACTGCGACCGGAATCGAGCCCAGTGTCTGTCGCCTTTACGCGACCATTTTTTTCTTTTATATTTTATACAATTTACATTGGTACTTTATACACTATTTTAATAAGAAGCATAGCGTGCCTTGGCGGGGCCCCGTATAAAAAATTGTTTGGGGGCCCTTAGGAAAGGTAAAGATTTCTCACAAAAGAAAAAAAATGAGTATTAACTTAAAAGAAATATTTATTCATCATTACTATCTAACATCACTTTTTCCAAAATTTTTACAAACAATTCAAATTAAATATACACTCTCCTTGCTTTTTTCGGTAAACTGATTTTTATTCTTAAATCATTTATTGCTGATGTTTCTTTTTGGCAAGTTTTTATTAGTTTTTGCTTACGCACGTTGAGGGCCCCATATAATTGATACGGCAGATACGATTTTTATAAAAATAAACCAAACCTAAACTGGTTGTTTTTATATCCACTTTATAGTGCCTTTATAATAGACAGTTTATAGTTATAAGACAGTTATTGTTTTCGACGTGCCGTCATAGTTTTGAATGTTTGTGAATCAACGACACGCGAGCAAAGCCGACACGCGAGTTTGAAAGCAACCTGCATGAAAATGAAGTGTCTGTCGGCATAATTACAGTGCAATTTACCACTGCGTTCGAATTATGTCGGCTTTAATTTATTAAAGTTTAATTGCTGCGCGTGTTTTCTATTGAGTAACTAGCAGTTTGTAGGTACGCCACATCGCAAGCGGAAAGAAACAGAAAAAATCAGACAGTTTTTCTCAAAGAATTTGGAAAGAATAGAATCTGGTAGGCCTCCCACTAAGTGGACTGACGACATAGTGAAAGTCACGGGTATGGATGCAAGTGGCATCTTGTCGTTCGGAATGGCCTAGGCCTGGCAGTGGACGCCTTCTGGCTGGTGATGATGATGACAAAGCTTATCCCTGTGCTGATATGACATTAAAGATCTGGAGTGTCTGATGTTCGACCACAGGGATGCAAGGGGTCCTTTTACTAGTACAGCGCCTCTAGCACGGCAATCCAAGAAGCAAGACAAAGGCCTACAAGGAATATCATTGCAACTCATTTTAATTAACTTCCTAGAACAGTGCATCAAAATGTCCAAAATATATTTAAACGTTTTATAAAACTTCACACAAAACGTTAAAAACAATATATATATATATTTGTACATTTTAATCTGCCGGTCTTTTAAGTACTTAATTTAAAATGAGTTACAATAATTTTCCTTGCAGGTCTTGCTTCTTGGATTTCCGTGCTAGGTGGGCAGATATAATTCTATATTAGAAGTACTAAGCTTCTCTGTTCTAAGAGGTCCTTTAATGTACTCAAATCACAGTTTATAAACGCAAGATTAACCGCGAGGAACAACTAGTGTAGAAATAAAACACAAACTTGTAATTAACTCTATTTAATATTAATTTTTCTTATTTTATTTCGCAAATAATTTTATAAACTTAAATAATAATCAGATATTTATAGTGTATGAATCTATCATTAGATTTAAGAGTCTTTAATTTTTTATATACTTAGTATTATTTATCACGGATATCAATCAATCAATTGTCACTCCTTTTTCCCATAGGGATGGGCAGAGACAATGGAACACCACTTGCCACGATCCTGAATCAACTCAAAATACTTTTATAAATATTGGATATTTTCTACAGGGCCATTGTTATTGTTTTCTAGTTCTGTCTTATTCTTCTTTTGTCGACTCGACGTCCCAATGTCGAGATACATTGTCTGTAAAATTAAAACAAAATTAGCTTATATAACTATTTATTCTTATAAGACGTTCAGGGAGACGTCTCCCTGCCCGGAAAGGCAGGGCCACATTAAATATATTATAAAGGACATCATTCATTTTGGGTTTCTATGTACTACTTTTACTAAGGCGACCGTGGTGTAGTGGCAGTACAATGGTTACGCAAACCGAAGAGCACGAGTTCGAGACCACCCACCGGTACCAATGTATCTTTGATATATGTACTTTGGTTGTCCTGTTTCTATGATACAAGCACTTTACTAGCTTAGTATAGAAATGTAAATGATAATAATAATACTTTTGTAATACTTGTATTAATAAAACTAATAATAATTTTGCTTTTAATTGCAGTGCAATTGAGTTATATGGAATATAGGATGGATTTTGTATAGTCTATCAATTACAAAGACACGCCATATTAACAGTTCTGCTCTGAACTGCCATAAATTACAGTTTTACATTTATTTGTTTATTTAGCAATTCCATATATATATATATATATATATATATATATATATATATATTCTAATTTCTATACTATTTCTATATCGTGGTTACGGAGAAACTGATGGCTGCAAAGCTCTCAAAACGTCGGAATAATAAAAAATTGTAAAATTTAAACCAAAATAAACGCGATAGTAAGCCGCATAAAATTTGTTTAATGCATATAAATAGATAGTTTAGGTGTGACGACAGCCAAGTTTCGAATAGCCCGAATATTAAAGAGAGTTACTATGCTTTTAGAATAAGAATAGGACGGACTGTTGACTATAATCACTTGACTGATTCAAAGGTGTCTTCTTTGAAGGTCCGCAAAGAAAAAGACACCATACTAAAGTGAGTTAAACGTCACAAAATGGCGCCGATACCGACCTACTCTTAATTTAATCGCATTATAGGCAGTGGTACCCAGTCTGCCGATCCGGGGTAGTACCACCACTTACAAGTATACAGACCGTGAAGTGATTTGGTCACGTTTCGGGATCAGCTTGTAAGTTGCCGGTTCCATCTAGGCCGGCATAGTGGATGTGATTGCTACTCACAGTTATTGAATTGTAGTAGCAGTGACATTCATTCATGGACCACACTTTGGCTTAACATCAAGCGGGGTGCTGTCATATGTCGAGTCACAATAAAAATAAAAAAAAAGATATCATATGTAAAGAGACAATATTAGGTATACTTTTATTTACATTTCTATACTAAGCTACTAAAGTGCTTGTATCATAGAAACAGGACAACCAAAGTACATATATCAAAGATACATTGGTGAGTGAGTGCTTTTGAACCGGTGCTCTCGTTTTGCGTGACCATTACACCATGGTAGTCTTAAAGAAGTATATGATGATATAATAAATTATTACCAGCCTCTCTCCATTTACGAGGCGACTATGTTGTGGCCACACCTATAGCGTTCAGAAGGGCGGCCCAGTCACTCCATTTGTGAGCAACGGTTGTTTTTCGCTGCAGGGCCGGCTTACAAGGCCCACAGCGACATCCAGATTATCCTTCATGAAGCTAAGTAACTTCTGTAGCTGATGAGAGACACGATCTGCTTCAGTGCGGTGTGCAGGCATGCTGAAACATTATTTTTATTATACAACATCTTCATCATCATCCAACGTCCACTGCTGAACATAGGATCTACTGCTGATCCCCCTTAGAATGCCATTCTGAACGACAAAATGCCAGTTGCATGCATATATATAGAAGTGCACAAATCGAATGGATAGCACCTCAGTTTGTCACGCGTAAAGTCCCGGGCTCGATTCCCGGTCAAAACAAATATTTGTTTCATAGATTTTATGTGCAATATTTGAATATTGCAAATATTTGATTTTAAAAAATAGGCGGGTATTTGCTTCGGGTCAGGTTATCTCAAAGAGTTGCAGGCAGTGGTGTCCAGACTGCCGACCCGGGATAGTGATAACACTTATAAGTATACAGACCGTGAAGTGATTAAGTCGCGTTTCGAGTTTAGCTTGTGAGTTGCCAGTTTCAACTAAGCCAGTAATTTAACTGAAAGTAGCAGTTACCTCCGATGGGCTGACTGGGCATTACAAATAAAAGATATGAAACAAATTATATGCTCTGACCGGGAATCGAACCCGGGACTTCCGCGTAACGGACTGGTGAGCAACGACTACGCCGCAGTTACACTTCTATATTAGGCTACTAAAGTGCCTTGTATCATAGAACCAGGACAACTAAAGTAGGTACATATATCAATGATACATTGGTACCGGTGGGTAGTTTTGAACCCGTGCACTCGGTTTGCGTGACCATTGCACTACCACTACACCACGGTCGCCTTAATAATAGTAGTAAAGGACATCATTCATTTTCGGCTTTTATGTACTACTTTTATAATGTACAATGATGAAAAAATATATAAATGGTAGTTTCGATACTTGTATTGATAAAACTAATAACAGTTTTGCTTTTAATTGCTGTCCAATTGAGTTATTTGGAAAATAAGATACGGATTTTGTATCGTCTGTCAATCACAAAGACACCCCATATTAACAGTTCTGCTTTGAACTGTCATAATTATAGCCTAAACATTTTGCACACCTAAACTATGCAAAATAAAGGATATATTCCAATTACATTGTAATCTTCATACTATTCATAACTATTTTAAAATGTATATGCAATTGTTAATTTACTAGATCATGTCGCCCTAATGTTGGTAGCCATTACCTTACAACGATTATCTAATGCATATAACACAAATTGCAAATCATTGGATATATTTCACTGCTCTCTGCCCTCTATTAAGAATCATGAAATGAATTAATTCACACATTGACAAGTGGAATGCTTTGCCTGCCCATGTGTTCTCTCCATCCTATGACCTTGGATCCTTCAAGCGATGCGTGAAGAAGCACCTTTGGCCGGCATAGTGACGGCGACTGGGGCAACCGTGAACAAACCCGGTTTTCTCAGTCGTCGTCACTCTTGGACATCCTCTTGCTTATCATCAGGCGGGACGAGGTCAGATGTCGTGTCACAATAAATAAAAAAAAACATAGATATATAAACAAAAAGATATATAAATACAAATTAAAGCATGCTGTGTTCAATAGTTGTAGAACTTACATAAATCTTGTAAATTTGTTTTTGTTTTAGTAATGTATGTTTAGTTGTAATCTGTTAGTTGTAAAAAGTTGGATCTGTTTTTGAACCTTAATAAATAAATAATACAATTAAGCCCAAGTGGAGGCAGTGGTACCCAGTCTGTCGATCCGGGGTATCACCACCACTTACAAGTATACAGACCGTGAAGTGATTTGGTCACGTTTCGGGATCAGCTTGTAAGTTGCCGGTTCCCTCTAGGCCGGCATAGTGGATGTGATTGCTACTCACAGTTATTGAATTGTATTAGCAGTGAAATTCATTCATGGACCACACTTTGGCTTAACATCAAGCGGGGTGCTGTCATATGTCGAGTCACAATAAATAAAAAAAGTCCCCATACAAAATGAATTCACTTACACTTACTGGTATTCCTGTTAGATCGGCCTGCAATTGCATTAACAAATCATTGGAAGTCATTTTGCCATCGACATTCAGCTTCTTTAATGGCATACCACAGTCTTTGTTCATAGCCTCTAATATGTCTGGAAATTATGAATTAATTTTTTTTTTTTATCTATGCAAAGCTACTAAAACCATGCTTGTACCATGGAAACAGGACCACCAAAGTATGATCGAAGATACATTGGTCCTGCAACTGGTTTTGTACCTGGAGCTTTTGGTTTGTAAAACCTAGAGCTTCCTCTGAAGGTTATCGCCTCTGGGAATGGATCGCACGACTAGAGTGCTGACGACTGAAACAACCAACTCAGTTCACGACTGCCTCAATTACTAAATATATTTTAAAAATGTATGGATATGCATTCAGCTATACATTGCATCTTAGATACTGTCTAAACCAGTTCCCAACCTTTTATAGGCCTTGCCCCACCTCAACATTTCTAAAATTTTTATGCCCCCCAACTAAGGGGTTTTCTTAAGAAATATAAATGATTACATCACTTTTTTTATAATTTGCATTTTTGGTTAAATTTGTTACCGATTTCTAGCATTGCATTTAAATAACCCAAAGCGAAAATAGTGCCGAGTCGATTTTTAAATTGACCTCTTAACTATCAAATTGCCCCCGTCGGGAAACGCTGGTCTAAACTGCGTTTAAATAGTGCACACCATAAAGATATGTTTAACGTAATATATTTACTTAGACATGTGTCGTATGTCTAGCAAGACATATGAATAAAAAATATGTTGCAACTATTTACCTCGTCTGAAAACATACAGCCTCTAGAGCAGCTCTTAAAATGTGATTTTTCTTAGTAAAAGCAGTCAGACCGCACAAGATACTGAAATAAACAAATATAAATATATGCAATATATATTTGATGACAGGCATCAAATATATATTGCATACCGGCAATATATATGTCTGCGGCACCAAGGGGAGGTTTTGTTTTCCCATACAAAATATTCTGTTGTTTTTTGCAGGGAGGGAATCAATGCATATGAAGTGGGACTGGACAGTTAATTTCTGCATTATATTTATTTATTTAAATCCTCTATTGCACCAAAATATACTTAAAAATAGGTACGTAGGCGAGTTTAATGCCTATTAGGCATTCTCTAACAACTAACCTTTGGGATGATGAGAAATTATGGGCATGATAAATTTTAAGCTGACTCAGACTAAGTCATTTCACAGCCTGTACACTAGTAAGTGGTAGTACAACCCCGGATTGACAGATTGGGTGGGCCTACCACTTTTTGACTACTAGAAACAAAGAAAAAATCCACATTAATTTATTAACAAATGTATATTTTTTCTAATTATTAAATATTACAAATCTGATGTGGATTGATGTGTTAACAAGACAGCCCCAGGAGAGGTTTTTCCAGCCAAATTGAAGACATTCTTAAGAAAGCTGGCTTAAAACTATTTATCCAGTTTATTTTAAGTTGTGTAACTGTGGTTGCATTAACAACTTCTTCTGGCAATTAACTACTTGAATTGTTAAAAAAATTGTAGGGATTCAGCTAGGGTTTGCTAGGGCTCTTTTTAGTTATGACCACAAACCTGATTCAATACAATATGCAGCAATATAAGAGACCAATGCCTAACTTCAAAATTAAAGGCCTTCAGTGCCTTCGAGGTTTTCATTAAAGATAATTAAAAACTGCCTTAGCTTAGCTTTTTAATTGACAATACCTATTGGGTATTGATAGTAAAGAATCAGCAATCAATTTTCAGTTTACAATAGGGAATTTTAAAAAAAGTTTTCGTAGAGTAGTAGGCCTACTGCCAGTCTGCCGATCCAGGGTCGTACCACCACTTAGAAGTATACAGACCGTGAAGTGATTAGGTCGCGTTTCGGGATCAGCTTGTAAGTTGCCAGTTCCAACTAGGCCGATGTGGTGGATGTGATTGCTACTCAGTTACTGAATTGTAGTAGCAGTGACATCCATTCATGGACCACACTCTAGATTAACATCAAGCAGGGTGCTGTCATATGTCGAGTCACAATAAAAAATAAAATAAATGTTCATTCATTCAAATGTTTCATCAGATTTAATGTTTCCTTGTTAAGGCATGAAAGTAAATAGTAAAGCTTACTTACCCTAATTATTAAAGTATCACAGTCCACAAGGCTTTTAAAGATATTTATGAAAGTTTGGCAATGAGGCAGATCAGTAAACCAGATCAGTTTGTTCAGCTTTGTAGCAGTTTGTAGCTCAGTCAAACGCTGGCAAACCATTTTAATTTTAGTACTTAAGTAGTCGTACAGGCTGATACAGCTTGTTACGTTTTGCTTCAGCAGATATAAAAGAATAAAAAATACTCTTGACAGCCTGTCCATATCGGCAACAAGCACAAATAATTTCTCGCCAACAACATAGTACTCATGGCGGCTAGCACCTTTGCATGTAGTGAATCGATTTGGATTTATATTAAACGATATCTTATATCAGCACTCATTTTAGAGAATTTCTAAGATAGAACAAATAACTAAAACTAAAACAATCAAATAGAGTCGAATAAGCCGCCAAACGGACTGACGTACTGTTAAGAGATAGTGCTGTGACATAGAATGAGCGTGAGTGAATGATTGTCTGGAATTGATTACTACTTCTGAAGGGTGTTTTATATAATTATGTATAGTTGGGGAACGAGCTAAATGAATTCGGGGGCTGAGGTGCGGTGGGGCGTGAGACGACCACCACTCGTATCTTAGTGGCCGCTTTTTGTGACGCTCATAGCTCGGCGATGTCATTTAATATCGATAAAAACGTGTTCATATTTTCTTTGTTTGATTATTGGAAATTTAGTGAGTTAATGGAATAAACGAGAGTCGTCATCCGTATTCAGGCTAGAACCATTATTAGAAACGTGATTAAAATGTGTGAAAAAGAAAAAAAACATGCAGTCACTATTCTCAAAATTAAATTAATATATAATTCATTAAAAATTGTTGCTGTCTAATGTTTATACTTCAATTTAATACACATTTATAATTTTTAATAACCAAATCTATTTGCATTTTAAGTAAAGTGTGTGTTTATTGTTATCGACATTTTGCATGTTACTTCACTATTCATAATAGACACGTGAACATGACGTCACAACTGCATTCCTCGCACGTTCCTTTAACTCGTTCCCCTACTATATATAGGTAAAATTTGTGAGATTGTGAGACTGTAATCTCTGGATCTACAAAAAAATATTTTATCAATAGAAAGCTAGTAAGTCGCGACTAAGTCACTTCACAGTCTGTACGTGGTAGGCAGTGGTGAAGTCAACCGACGCGGAGTAGTACCACCACTTGCTAAGCACACAGACAGACTTTGAAGTGGATGTGGGATGGCATAATGGATGTGACTCCTACTTGCAGTTATTGACCTGTACGTAACACTCACTTCCATTAATGTAGAAACAAGTACCGAATTATGAACATCCGTGAATTTTCAAAGATTATTTTTATTTCGTCGATGCTTTTGTCCCCTTGCTTACCAGTAAGTAGAGCGTTCAGACGTCGCATCTTAACTGTTTTTTTTATCGTACCCTCTTTTGTAAATTTGTCTACAATCAGACAAGTCGAGGTAAAAGTCGCGTCGCAAAATTAAGAAACAGTAGCCTAATAATATTTATTGAAGAATCAAAAAAGTAGTTAATAATGTACCTCCCATTATAATAATGAAAAGAAAAAATGCTAATAATCACCTTAAAATTAACACATAAAATACAACTTTAAAACTACAATATAATAAAGGTTAAAATAGCATATGAAATTCAATATTAAAAACATCATTTGCAAAATTCTTGACATGTAACTACCAATACCATGACTACCAATACCATGATGCATTATCAATCGCAAAAAGGAATTAAATTATTATTTTTGATGAAAATAAAATGTGTCTTATTTTTTATAACATTAAGGATCTATTTCCCATGTAAAAAAGTGATCATTGATATTTTTTTCCTCGTGAATGAAGGCGCCATGGACCTGTTCGGGTGCAGCCGGGTGTATTTCCACATTTTTTATTCTTTTTAATGTCGGCTTTTACTGCGTCTTAATGATATCGAAAAAAGGTACAAAAATCACTCAAGTATTTTATACTAATAGTCAGAAGCAGGAAACTATAATTAATTTTAGGATTCATTAATTAAACTGTAGAGCATTTACAAGTATACAGACCGTGAAGTGACTTGGTCGCGTTTCGGGATCAGCTTGTAAGTTGCTGGTTCCAACTAGGCTAGTTCTGACTGATGATACATTGATTGCATAAAACCTTGTTGAAATTTTATTGAGAGTCAAAGAGCATCATTCATTTTGTTTGGGGTCTTGAGCTAAATTGTATTAACAGTTGCATATACATTTTAAAATAGTTTAATGTACGAACATTTTTTATGTGACTCGACATATGACAACACCCCGCTTGATGTTAAGCCGGAATGTGGTCCATGAATAAATGCCACTTCTACTACAATTCAATAACTGTGAGTAGCAATCACATCCACTATGCCGGCATAGTTGGAACTGGCAACTTACAAGCTGAACCCGAAACGTGGCCAAATCACTTCACGGTCTGTATACTTGTAAGTAGTGGTACTATCCCGGATCGGCAGACTGTAGTAGTATTTTAATTACTTTCACTATATAGTTAGTCTACCTAGTGGGAGGCCTACCTACGTTGCGTCTTCCGGTTCGTGGTCTCCACTCTAGAACCTTTCTTCCCTATCGGTTGACGGTTCTTTTTGAGCGATGACAACAAAAACAAAGCAAATTAATCGATTTTAAAGACATTTTTAACAAACGTGGTCAAAGATCAAAACTCATGGGCCGGACTCCAGTTTAACAACAGGAGGGGTGCTGTCACATGTCGAGTCACGATAAAAGAAGGGTTAAACAACTTATTTAAGCCAAATCAAGTAATAACTTCAAATAACTACAACAATTACTAACTTCAAGAAACAATTAAACTATAAAAATATTTCGAAAAACTCCACTTAATCGTGAATCAATCTACCACATGCAGTTCACAACATGGTGCACCACTTACTAACTTCATTCAAACTAAGATGACTTCGTTAAGGAAAAGCTACGATCGTCAAGTTATTCGGACTATCGATTGAACCTAAGATCGAACTCGACATCTGAATTCGACCTACCTTTTATTATTGTGACACGACATCTGACCTCGACCCGCCTGATGATAAGCAAGAGGAGGTCCAAGAGTGACAACGACTGAAAAAAACCGAGTTAGTTCACGGCTGCCTCATGCGCCGTCACTATGCCAGCCAAAGAAAGCAAGGGAATATCCAGGAGCATCGACGACGATTCGGATCACGGCGCCCTTTCCTTTTAGTTCGACTGCCGATTCTGTCGACGAAATGCGGATGCTTCTTCAACCTGTGCGAGGTATGATGGGTGTAGACGCGGTAAGAACAAGGTTGAAGAGCTTCTCGGAACATTCTTCGTATTATAGGCGATGAAGAACGCATAAAGCCGCTATGTCTCTGCGAAGTTGGCGTGCTAACTTGTCTTTTTAAGTTGGGGTCCTTGTGTGTCTATCTGCTTGCCGTATCGCTTCGGTTATGCGGAAAGGAGATGGGCCGGTGCAACCTGGGCATCGGTCAATAACTTCCCTTAAGGAGGTTCTTGTTGGCTAATGGCTAAAAGTTTGAAGTGTGGCGCTGCTCCACGTGTCCCTCTGAGAGCAGAGGTCACTGTGTGGAGTAGCTAGTAGGGGCGCTGCACACTCAGACACTAGGCCCCCCCCCCCCCCCCCCGAGAGAACGGCAGCGCAGTGCGATCATACCGCTGCCGTAAAACAGAAGGAAAACAGGCGGTTTTCCTTCTCTTAAGTAGGCGGAGCCTAATAGCTGGCGTGGAGGTGTAACCCGTAAAAGCCTAACAGGTACTACCGCGCCCCCCCTCCGTACACGCGCCGAGATGGTCGCCGCAGGAGTTAAGTGCGCACCATATAACCTCGTTACTTGCCTTTTAGTGGCGGGGTATCCAAAGAGATTCTCCTGCGATAAAAAAGGGGGCTGCAAAGTTCGCGTAACTCGGACAGACGAATCAACGAATCAAGGAAATTAAGAAGATATTTGGCAGAGCCGTTCCAGAGGTACAAATAGTACTCCGCGCAAGAGCGAATTTGAGCCTTGTATGCGATGCTCTTTGGGATGGCAAGTTTGCGTCTTAATGGCCGAGGTGGTCTTTTATGCTTTATACTGTTGGAATAAATTATATAAGTCCCACCATCGCGACATTTATACAAAAAGTACCAGCCCGTTATGTCCGAACATATTCCCAAAACATTTCATTCAAGTCGCATCCCATTCACAGCGGTGAAGTATTTTAACAAGCAAAAAAGGTTCAATGGACACGCGACCAAGTTAGTTACTGCACCAAATAATAATTCGGCAAAGTTTTGATGAAAAGAAGAATCTACATTAACTAACTATAGTAACATAATAAAAGTATTTATTTGAATAAAAATATAGTTTACAAGATGATATATTTAGTTTATTGTGAGTTGTGACATATCTGACTTCGACCTACCTGATGGTAAGCAAGAACCGTCGTCCAATAGTGCCGACGACTGAAAAAACTGAGTCACTTTGCCGCCGTCACTATGTCTAACAAGATTAACATAAAAAATGATGGAGTTTAATAAATCCGGCGATCAAGGTTACCAGGAATTGACATATTTAATTTTTTTTAGGTGACTCGACAAATGATTGCACCTCGCTTGAGCTAAACTGGAGTGTGGTCCATGAACGAATGTCACTGCTACTACAATTTAATAACTGTAAGCAGCAATCACATCCACTATGACGGCCTAGTTGGAACCGGCAACTTACCAGCTGATCCCGAAACGCGACCAAATTACTTCACGATCTGGATACTTGTAAGTGGGGGGACATGGGACTTTAGTGATATTAAAATAAAATTTTGCATTCTCTTGTGAAGTAGTTTTTTGCCCAGATGTGGGCACTTGGTGCTTCATTTGCCTAGTCTGCTAACCCAGGGTAGTACGGATCAGCCTTACTAAGTTGCCGGTTTCAATCAGGCAGGCTTTAAATACAAGCAATGCTGAAGTGGCAATGGGCTGGCCACATCGCTCGAAAAACCGACAGCTAATGGGGAAAGGTTGTTGAGTGAAGAACATGAACCGAAAGACGCAGCGTAGGTAACCCTCCCATTAGATGGTCTGACGTCACGAATAACCGGTGGATGCAACTGGTATCTTGTCGTTCGGAATGGCGTTCTAAGAGTTCAGCAGTGGATGTCTTTTGGCTGACAAAAATGATGATATCGAAACAAATTTCAGGATTGTGGCAAGTGGCGCTCCATTGCTCTGCTTGTGTCAACCGAACTTGTGTGCTAGTATAATGTAGCATAGAATATACTTAGCTTATATACATGTTGTTTATTTCTTAATATGTTGTATTTGCGACGTGACATCTGTTACTGGCAGCTCCTACATCACATCCTATATTAATTGTTTGTGTATAGGAGTAATTAGGAACACCCTTGTTATAAATATATAAGCAAGGATAGGCAGAGGCAAAAATGCGCAACTTTCTAGGTTTTTTTCTATTGAGACTCGAAAACGGATTTCTACTTGACTGATTACTCAGTCACCGTAACTATGCCGGCCGATTTTGAAGTTACATTATACGATTTTGTTTTTCATTTCTATACTACGAGCTTGTATCATAGAAACTTGATGACCAAAGTATATATTTATCAAATATACATTGGTACCGGCAAGTGGTTTTGAACCGAAATTCATCTACCATTAGACCGCGATCGTCTTAAGTTTATTTATTTACATTATCAAAATTGATATTATGATACTTGCATGGCGCAATGGTTAAATTGGATATAAAAAATAGGTTTGTGCTTCTGTTCTGGGTTTAAGCGGAAGGAAGAGAGTTGGCGGGAACTTGGAAAATATCTAAGACTTACTTATTAAAAAATATTTGTAATATGGAAGATAGGTTCTAGAGTGTAGATCACGAACCGAAAGGCGCAGCGTGGGTAGGCCTTCCACTAGGTGGACTGACTACATAGTGAAATATAGTCACGAATAACCAGTGGATGCAACTGGCATCTTGTCGTTCGAAATGGCGTTCTAAGGGGGAGCCCTATGTTCAGCAGTGGACGCCTTCTGGCTGATGATGATGATGTGTAATATTAAATTTAAACATTAAATATTGCAAAATACCATGAAACAAATCTTTGCTCCGGCCGAGTATCAAACCCGGCACAAATGAGTAGTGGATTGATTTTGTAGCGACAACCCTAGTTAGGTTTTAAATTTTAGAGTGGTAGGCAGCCTGCCGATACGGGTAGTACCACCACTTACAAGTATACAGACCGTGAAGTGATTTGGTCACGTTTCGGGATTAGCTTCTAAGTTGCCGGTTCCAACTATGCCGGCATAGTGAATGTGACTGCTACTTACAGTTTTTAAATTGTAGTAGCAGTGACATCCATTCATGGACCACACTCCAGCTTAACATCAAGCTGGGTGCTGTCATATGCCAAGTCACAATAAAATAAAATAAAAAAAACTTGTGCTTCACGACTCTACTGCGTATTGATGCTTTAGTTGAGCTTATGCGCTCTTGTTGGCGGACGTGTTCAGAGAGGATCTATTCCCCGTTCAGAAATCGTATCGCGTTCAGAAATCGTAAAATGCATTGATGGTTAGCAGAAGATCTTGTGATCGACTTTTATAGTTTATTCGTGTATAAATAAGGATCATGTTTATCGAAATGTGTGTGTGAGATTTCACAGGTTCTTTTTGTGTCTTTTTTATTTTATTGGCTTGTTAATTAAAGTCAATTGAAGGAATAGCAGTGATTTGATATAATAGTGTTGTGTTGTGTGTTTTAAAGTGTGTTATGGAGTTTTTGAAGGCGTGAATTTCAGCAGGTTAGTCTTTCAGGAATGTTTATATATCATAAAGTTATCCAACTTATCCAACTATAAATGATGCGACCCTTCTCTTTATTAGTTTATTTAAATGTGTGAATGCAAATATTTCTATCTATATTATACTTTATTAACGTGCTCCTCCTTTTGTGTCCAACCAGCAACTGAATGACCAATTACAATTGCATTTTCGGTGTGTTGCATTCAAATTTTATGTTTTCTCGTGTGCGCAAATACGGTGGAGGGGCGCGTCATTTTGGCTGAGACAGACTATACTTTATTAATATTTTAATTTACAAGTCGTAATGTCTTCTAACTGTAAAAAAAGAATTGTTAATTTGAAAAGAATACTACTTAATATAATAATACTTACTACTAAGAACTTTTAACTTTACTAAAATATGTAAAAGTCGCACTTACCATACTATACTATACTATACTATACTATACTATACTATACTATACTATACTATACTATACTATACTATACTATACTATACTATACTATACTATACTATACTATACTATACTATACTATACTATACTATACTATACTATACTATACTATACTATACTATACTATACTATACTATACTATACTATACTATACTATACTATACTATACTATACTATTCTATACCATACTTACATACCATACTCGCACTTAGGTATACCCGTTTTTATTTGAGACATAAATAATTTCTTATTAATGATCTAATTGTTTTCTACTTTTTCCTTCCACTGAAAACAAATAACATTTAAAATTCTTTTATAACTTTTTATTATTTACTATTTATTATTATTAATAAACGTTTATTATTTTTATTAATAATAATAACAATAAAAGTTTATTATTTTTATTGTTATTATTATTTTTTCTTGTGGTTTGTCGTATGACTGCATCCCGCATGATTTTTTAAGGAAGGCGTTAAACAAGGCAGGCCCAGGGGGTGTATTTCGACCAAATCGGAGACATCCTCAAAAAAGCTAGGTTGCCTAGTGCCTAGCTAGTTTGTATTAAGAGAATTGTGGATGTGAAAGAAGCAAGGGAGTTGTGTAAGGATTGTGGCAAGTGGCGTTACATTGTCTCTGCCTCTCCCCATGGGAAAAAAGGCGTGACAACTATAGCAACTTTTCATTGGCAGCAATAACAATATTTCTTTATTTATATTTCGCTTGGTAATAATTCTTAAAAGTTAGCAGCAATTTAAAGCAATCCTCTGCTTGTGGAAGCCATTAAATCCTTTTAAATGTAGAATCAATTTTGGATTTAATGAAAGGAAATTCTCCACTACTCACTGATTTATAGATAGCAGATTTCACCAAACTGAAATATGGTTTTTGAGGCTTTTATTATAGATTATTTAACCCTATTTTAAACCCTATTTTTAATACTATATTTTTTTACATTTTAACATTTAACATTTCTATACTAAGCTACTAAAGTGCTTGTATCATAGAAACAGGACGACCTAAGTACATATTACAAATAAACAGTTACTCTTTTTCATACTTTATGTAGTTGTCGGTAACTTGACTTACTAGGAGTTTTTTTTAAAGAATGGTTTTGACCTACGGCTGGTATTTCAACTGTTCGTATCAAAAACGATTCGTTTGGCAGATTCAGGATAAGAAACGGGCAAATAACAGCACAACACGCTCGTATTCAACAATTATGGTGTTTTAATATAACCTATAAAATCTCTGTTTAAATGGAATTCACTAATTACTCGAGCAACACACACACGTATTGAGATGAAAACTTATATTTTAGAACAGTCGTTAATTAACACGCGTTGTTTAAGTGTAGGGTGGATATGTGGACGAAGATTTAAATGGGAATTAAACAATTTTTGTTTTAATTGCATTTTCTCCCCAAGTTTTTACAAGTTGTTCATACCTTTCATATTTAATTATTTGATTGGATATTACATATACTATTTGTTTATATAAATGATGGGGCGGATATTTGCTTCGGGTCCGTTGTTTAGAAGGTTTTGGTGTTATTCGGAGACAGTACCAGTATACAGACCGTCTTAGTCATACTTAGTCCCATTTTTAAGTATTTATGTCTAATTTATGTCAAATTAAATTAAATGTCAAATAAAAATTAAAACAAAATATCGTTACAAAATATTAAACAAAGAAATAACTATATAGAATTATAAATTTAAAAAAAAACGATGGCATGTCTATCCATAATCTAAGGTGCTGTCCTACCTAGGTACTTTTTCACACCTAGCTTGATGGCTGGTGAGATCACATCGTTAAGTTAAAGTATTGTATCTTTCTATTAATACTTTAAAAATATAATAAAGTTGAGAGAACAGTTTCGTTATAAAATCAGTGTACACAAGCGAAGCAGAGACTGTGGAATGCTAATTTTGAGCAAACAAAATTTATAAATGCAAATACCGTGCCTGTATTGGGCTTCTACCATGAGTAGAATGTTCAGAGAGGAAGAAGGATCAGCATTTTGTCGACTGAATCGGCAGTCGAACTAAAACGTGTAACGCGTCGTTTATTTGTAGAGCACTCTACTCTGCGGCTTCCTTGTGCGTTCTTCAACAGTTTGTTCTCAGTGGAGTTACCCGATCTCCTCCAGGAAGGCCATGAGACCATTCTCGTCCCTGCAGACCTCCGGGAGTGTCCTCGCGTTTTTTGTAAAGCAATAGACAAGTGCCCATGTGTTGGACGCCCTTGGTCTTCCCCTTGCTTCCCATCAGGTAACTCTGGATCAGTGTGTTTTTATAAAAAAAAGCCGCCATCTTGAAAAAATTGTGAAAGGTTAGTGGCAGGTGGCACTACTTTCTCCGCCTATTTAAGTGGATTTTACGCGAAACTATTCGATGAATTGATCAACTTATATGTTCCTGTGGGGTAGAGGTTGAAATCAAATCTAGCCCTCTCCTTGTCTATGACATTAAGGTAAAAAAGTAAATTAAAGTAAAAAAAGTATTTTGGCCTCATATCGAGCTTTGGTAGTCCCTTGTTGGAAAATAAAATCAATGTTTTTTGGTCACTTTTTCATGTATCGAGTTCGTATATTTGGTAACTAACATGGATATTTGTTAGTTACCATTTTTTATGTTTTATATTTCAATCAAATTGTCATCGCTTTTTTCCCACAGGGATACGCAGGGACAATATAGCGCCACTTGCCACGATCCTGACATTACGCCTTCGCTTCCCTCACGTCCACAATCCTCCTTATACAAGGTTATGGGTTTAGGTTACAAAGGTTATGGGCACTAGGCATCCCAGCTTTTGTGAAGATGTGTCCGATTTGGTTGGAGACAAAAAACCTTATATATTATGCACAAATCAGTCATTAATTACACAGTCAGATAAAATTCTTTATTGCACAAAACATATAATACATAGAAAGACAATGAATATAAAACATGCTGATTTATAAGTGGCGGCTTTAAAAAATTTAAAATTTAAGTCTTCCAGGTAATCAACTTTAAAATAGTAAAACAGATATCCTACTATTAATATAAATGTGAATGTGAGTTTGTTTGTTACATTTTCACGCAACAACTACTAAACCGATCATCATGAAACTTTGTACACATATTTTCGAAAGAACTAGAAGTAACATAAGAACCTCTTCCTTTTTTATGAGTGTGTTTTAAACCTAGAAGGCACAGCTAGTATTTGTAACAATAGGAATCCCATATAGGAATAGAAGAAGACATGACTGATACCTGGTCTAATAGCATCTTTAATATATGTCCTTATATTATATATGAGGTAGTTCTGTTTCTATGATACAAGCACGTTTAGTTAAAAATAAAATAATAAAAAAACATTTTTTCCGATAATGAAACCTTAGTTTTTATCCCATTTCCACAACAGTGTGTGGTTAATTGAAAATTTGGTGAACAAACCGCTTCATTGTTAAGAAATATTACTCAATCCGTATGGCGTAGAAAGCTCTCTGGAAAACCACAAAATAATTGAAACTTACGGTGTGAACGGTGCCATCCATAGTATAATGAACAGCCAAATAATGTCCCAAAAGTCACGGATAGCTGTTCATAATGCGGTGCTTGTTCCTACATTATTGTATGGAAGTGAAGGTTGGGTATGGCAGAAGAAGCATGAGAGTAGAATTAACGCTGTAGAAATGCGATCGTTAAGGGGTGTATTACGCTTGAAGGATCCAAAGTTATAGGACGGGGGTACATATGGGCCGGTAAAGCATTCCACTTGTCGATTGTTCTACAAAGAAACGACGCACTAAACCTTTTATTTTGACTGCCGATTCGGTCGACAAAATGCGGATACTTTCCCTGACTCGTGGGGGTATTACGGGTGTGAAAAGATGAGGTAGGAACAAGGTTAAAGGGCTCTTCGGAATAGGCGATAGAGGACGCACAAATCTTAACTATACGAGTATTCTAATTAATATATATATTTTTTAAATTATATACTAATCTACTAAAGTGTGTTCTACTTGTATCATAGAAACATGACGACCAAAGTGCATATCAAATATACATTGGCACCGGTGAGTAAACCCGTGTTCTCGGTTTGCGTGACCATTGCACTGCCACTACACCAGGGTTGCCTTTGGTCATCCTATTTCTATGATACTAGCACGTTTATTAGCTTAGTATAAAGGTGTAAAAAACTTGACTATATCCTAATTCATAATTATGAGTAGTGTTGATAGTTAGATTTAATAGATAAAAGAAACAAATTGCTACATCGACGCAGCCTATCCTTATAATTTGAGCAACGCATCGCGTGACCAAAGAACATTAATAAATAACAATCAATAAAAATATATGCCAGGCCCTTTTACAAATTGAAATTAGTTTTTAACAAATACCTTCAGCTTATTTGTATGCGGAATTAAAAAAGAAAGGTATGAAAGTGAATGTAAGTATCCTAAAGTAATGGTTTTGGAGAGAGAGGATGAAATGACAGAATGTGAATTAACGAAAGACGGAAAGAAAGTGGAACATCTCAAACAATTTGTTTACTTAGGAAGTATGTTTACCGTCTGTAAAAAACAGAAAAAGAAGTTCTATAAAAAACTGTAAAAAACCCAACTAAATACTATTAATTTGTTATCAATTTTTATTATACATTTCTATACTAAGCTACTAAAGTGCTTGTATCATAGAAACAGGACAACCAAAGTATATATATCAAAGAAACATTGGGACCGGTGAGTGCTTTTGAACCCGTGCTCTCGGCTTGCGTATTGCGGCCATTACACTACTACACCACGGTGGCCTGTTATGTGTGATCGCGGCAAATAGCGCTCTGTTGTCTCTGCCTAACCCTGTAGGAAAGAGCACTGACAATTTGAGTGATTGATTGATTGATAACAAAATATCGTCCTTAGGATTGCGAGTCCAGTCCGTAACTACCTGGCCACGATACCTCTACTTTAAAAGAAAATTAAAAAGTAATTTCAACTGTATAAAATAAGAAATCAAATTAGATATCTGAGCGGGATCTGCTGCAAGTTCTATAATTACTTTCAGGCGAAACAAAAACTTTTCAGAAGAGTAGGGAGTAGGGGTGTATACTTTCAAATGACAACTTTTGCTGACAGGCGTAGCCGAACGGTTAGGCGATTGGTTTCTTGCGCGTAAAATCCCGGGCTCAATTCCCGGTCGGAGCAATTTTTTGTTTCATAGCTTTCATTTGTAATATTTATTAATTATATTTTAAAATCTTTTAAATGTTTGTTATTGAAAAAAGAGGTGGATATTTGCTTCAGGTCTGGCTATCAAAGAGTGGTAGGTAGTGGTACCCAGTCTGCCGATCCGGGGTGCTGTCATATGTCGAGACACAGTAAAAAAGGGAAGCGAAGGAGTTGTGTTAGGATCGTGGCAAGTGGCGCCCCATTGTCTCTGTCAGTCTCTGTGGAAAAAAGGCGTGATAATTTGAATAATTGATTGATATTTTGATTACAATAATCCCAATAATACGACTCCCATAAGTTAACCAATCTGATATTCATCGGTGTATTTTTGATAGACACAATTGTCCATCTTCTTTCTCCGCCCTCAAGGCAGACACTCGCACCCTTAAATCCAATTAAAACTTATCCAAAGTGACATAAATTGAAAAAGTTTCCTTGAAAAATCGACAGTACTCTTTTCACTGACTTAACGTATCGGAGGGAGCTACATCAATTACTTAGACAATTTGAATAAGGACCAGTCGCATGTTGTGTTCAAAGTGTATCTTCTCTTTTTGTAAAATTAATGGTTGATTGTTCAAACTCTTGCCATTTGCTGACTTTAAAACTCGTGTAGGTGACGTACCTACCTAATACGGCTTTCACACGAGGCGAATTTAGTTGATCAACTGCGAAATCATTCGCGATTTGAACCGTCTGAACAGACTTTTAATCAAGTTGAAGCAATAAATATTTCGTTCAATAAAAGTTAAAGACCTTTCAACTTTAATTGATTCAATTATTAATTGACAGCGAATCGACTCGTCTGAACTTGTTCGTTCAACTCACATTAAATAATCTGTCCAATCAGTCAGTCAATCAGCGCGATTGAGTATGTATTGTATTCCTCTGTTTCCAGTTTTTTTGTTTGTAAAATAAAATGTGAAAAAAATGTAAATTATGGCGTCCGCATCTACGAGAAAAATGCTAAAATGGACAGATAGTGTAATGACACGTGTAATATTGAATCGATTATTATTGAACCGTACGAACGCTACAGTCAATATTTGCTTTTGATTTTTTTGTTGAACGATAAATATTGAGCAACTAAATTCGCCCTGTGGAAACGCCGTACTATTTTACTTATGGTAATGTTATTGGTAACTACATAATTAGGCTTTTAATCCACACAGCGATCTCCCTTAAAAAGAGCAAAAAACATTTTTCAGATAGTAAAAGTGTCATAAAACCTCCAAGTACCCACTTCAGTATGACGTGGTTAAAGTTGTTGAAATAATAGACGTCGAATGTGACTATAAATTTATATTACTCGATCATTAAAAAGCATTAATGGCATTAAAGATTTTATTACTATGAAAAATAGACTAAAAAAGTAAAATGGCTAACAAAATTCTGCGAGTGTGTGGGAGTCGGATTTTAGATAATAAACGATATACTTAAATCATAAAAAATTAACAACAAGCTTAGGGTTTGTCAAAGAGCCATGGAGCGAGAAAACTTTATTTAATTTTTTTAATTTTATTACGACTCGACATAATGCAGCACCCCGAATGGAGGGGACTGCTCCTACAGTTAAATAACTGTAAGCAGCAGTCACATCCAATCCACAAGTTGACCCGAAACGCGACTAAGTCACGTCACGGTCTGTATACTAGTAAGTGGTGGTACTACCCCGGATCGGCAGATTGGGCATGTATCGACCGCTACATACTACCGCTAGATGGCGTTGCATTGCGCGTCCAATATCTCGCAAACGATTTACCGACAAAGTTATCAATATATATGCGCTCCGACGATGCGACGTCACCGGCTAAGTTGAGCCCTGTACGCAACACCCGTACAGCTGGGAGTACTCCTTTACTTTTCTAACATAGTGGAATAATACTCCGCTAATGGCACTACTGCCTATACTACTCTTAACTTAGAGATGTTAAACAGAGAATTTTAAATACCAAACACAAATTGTGACGTACCCGAAAAAGCCGCCAAATTAAAATGGAAACTGAGCAAGTAAATCTGCTCCATGTCTGATGTATTCCACTACTGATCGACCATAGTACATTTATCAAAAATACATTGGTACCGAAAGTAGTTTTGAACCTCGGTTAGCTTGACTATTGCACTACCACTACACCACGTTCGTCTTGATGATTAATTAGATTTAGTGTTAATATATAATAACACCAGGTCGCTTTGATATTTGTTCTCAAGATCACATATATAATAGAGTGTAACCTCCTCATATTTTTCAAACGAAAAACATATCGCGGCCAGCGGGCGTACCACCATTTCTTATAGCATTATTGTTTTATTCGTCAAATGTCAATTCATACGTCAAATATTCTTATTTGAATAATATGACTATTGGCAGTTTTGTGACGTCACATCAATATTCATTCCACCGCGGTAGTAACAAAAGATAATATTAGGTTTTAATATTCAAATGCAGCTGCAATACGTTTCTAAACGTAAAATCTATGCGAATGTACGAATGAATTAAACAAAATTGCAAATAAGACATGGTGGCACGAAATTGAATAATTTTGTTTTATACATCAAACAGTACTGTTTTGAAACATGCTTGTGTTTAAAAGTTCGTGGTGGACCTCCTGGTCTATAATATCTGCCATAATCCCTAACATAGTTCTATAATCCATTTATGGATCGAACAATACTAAATACTAAATATAATAACAGTTATTGAATAAATCCTTTAAAGAATCTTCGCGTGTCCATTTCTCACCTTGTTATAGTAAAACCTTTCCATGCGTAGTAATTTTTATGATTGCTGTTATTAGGGTAGCCCGTTCGATGCCCTGAGGTTATGTTCGACACTTCGTTCGCCTCTTAAATGTATCATCAGTGGGGTTTAATATTAAAATGGAGATTGTGGATATCCTTGAATACTTTTAATATTTTACCTGAATTAAATATGTTGGTATCATGGACACTGTGCGACTTTTATGATTCTTGTTCTTTTGGCTCGGCATATGAAAGCACTCCGCCTGATTTAAATAAAAGTGACTGCTACTACATGTAAATTACTCCAAGTAACAGTCGTATCCACTATGCCAAACTAGAACCGACGACTTTTGAGCTGATCCTGAATCCTAACTAAGTCACGTCTTTTTTAGTAAATATTTTTTAATATTGAGATTCGACTTTTGACCGTGACCGACGTGGTAAGCAAGGAGAATCCAAGAGTTCCGACGACTGTAATAAATCAACTCATTTACGGTAGCCTCAGTCGTCGTCTACAGGTACTTTTTCAAGCTACACTTGAAGGTTATAGGATGGTGATAAAGTAAGTAATACTGACTAGTATAAATATTGGTTCGCAAGAAAACGAAAAAATAATTCAAAGAGCTTATAACTTTTCAAAGCAACAAATATTTACATAATACGAGCACTGTATAATTATTCATTATACCTTCTGTCATGTCATCATTCTGGAATGAGTTTTTTTTTTGTTGTGACACGACAACTGACCTCGGCCCGCCTGATGATAAGCAAGAGGAGGTCCAAGAGTGACGACGACTGGGACAACCGAGTCAGTTCCCGGCTGTCCCAGCCGCCGCCACTATGCCGGCCTAAGATGCTTCTTCACGCATCGCTTGAAGGATCCAAGGTCATAGGATGGAGAGAACACATAGTTTGTAATGCAAATAATTAGGAGTCGAAAAATAATGTTTCCAGGCGCCAATTCACAAGAAGTCGACGTGTTAATAAGGCCTCTCATTTTTAGGGTTCCTACGTAAGGATTTTTTATCAATAAAACTTTCATTTAGGTTTTTTTTTTTTTTTTTATTGTGACACGACATCTGACTTCGTCCCGCCTGATGATAAGCAAGAGGAGATCCAAGAGTGACGACGACTGAGAAAACCGAGTTTGTTCTCGGCCGCCTCAGCCGCCGTCACTATGCCGGCCAAAGGTGCTTCTTCACGCATCGCTTGAAGGATCCAAGGTCATAGGATGGAGAGAACACATGGGCAGGCAAAGCATTCCACTTGTCGATTGATCTACAAAGAAAAGACGCACCAAACTTTTTGTTCGACTGCCGATTCGGTCGATAAAGTGCGGATGCTTTCCCCGACCTGTGCGGGTATTACGGGAGTGAAATGATGAGGTAGGAACAAGGTTAAAGAGCTCCTCGGAACATTCCCCGTGGTATAGGCGATAGAGGACGCACAGAGCCGCCATGTCTCTGCGTAGTTGCAGGGGCTCCAGATTTCGCGAGACCGCTGCATCACCTATAATTCGGACAGCTCGGCGCTGCAATGAATCCAGGGCATTTAGAAGATACTTAGCAGAGCCGTCCCAGAGGTGCGAACAGTACTCCGCACAAGAGCGAATCTGCGCCTTGTACAATAGCAGGCGAAGCTCTGGCGCGAAGAACCGCCGCACCTTGTTCAGGATGCCAAGTTTGCGGGAGGTGGTCTTGATGGCCCGCTCGATGTGGTCCTTGTGATTCAGGTCGCAGCGAAGGGACATTCCTAGAATGTCTAGTCTGTCCGAAGCACTAAGGGAGATGTTACTAAGAGAGGGAAGGGGAGTAAACGGGGATTTTTTCATCGAGAACGCGCATACCTGAGTCTTGCCTGCGTTGAACTGAACTAGGTTCTTGTCGCCCCAGTGGGTAATACGATCAAGAACCCGGTTCAGTCCCGCTACAACAGACTCTCTCATATCGGCTATCTCCTGTTTGCCAGCTGCGGGGCGAGCAGTGTAGTGTCCATGCACCGTGCTGTCGTCTGCATAGCAATGAATGCTGGATCCAAGGTCCAGCATGTCATTGATATGCAGAAGGAACAAAGTCGGCGACAACACGGAGCCCTGAGGGACGCCGGCATTCACCGACATCCTGCGCGATGCGCTTCCATCCACAACGATGCGTATGGAGCGTTCACGCAGGAAGTCAGCTATCCAACCCCGCAGATGGCCAGGTAAACCGTATGCCTCGAGCTTGGATAAAAGGCCCCTGTGCCAGACCCTGTCAAACGCTTTGGAGATGTCCAAGCCGATGGCAAGGGCTTCTCCATTACCATCCAACGCTTCACCCCAGACGTTCGTGGTGTACGCCAGAAGGTCACCAGTTGACCGTTTCGGCCTGAAGCCATATTGACGGTCATTGATCAGCTGGTGACCCTCCAGGTAGGCCATGAGGCGAACATTAATTATTCGCTCCATGACCTTGCATAGCACTGAGGTTACAGCTATCGGACGGTAGTTCGCCGGGTCTGAACGGTCGCCCTTTTTTGGGACCGGTTGCACATTGGCCTCCTTCCAAGCCCGAGGCACACAGCCCGATGCGTACGAGAGCCGGTATAGCCTCGTCAAGACGGGAGTCAATTCCGCTGCACAAGTCTTAAGCACAAGCGCTGGGACACCATCGGGACCACTGGACTTTCGGATATCGAGCGATCGTAGCTCCATGCGGACATCGCGTTGTCTGATACAAATCTCAGGCATCGTATGCCCGCATGGACGCAGAGTGGGTGATTCTGCACCACGATCGTTATTATGCGATAAGTTTGAAAGATGCCGCTTCTAACTAGTGGCATGGGGGATGCGACTTCTGCTTGTACTTATTTAACTGTAGTAGCAGTCGTCTCTATTCATAGATCACACTCCAGCTTATCAGTCGAGCCATAATAAATAAATAAATGTTAAGATATTGTAGGCCTATTAAAGATATATTATTATAGCTCTAGATTCTATAACAATCTAGTTTTATCTTTTTTTTTATTGTGACTCGACACTGCTACTACAATTCAATAGATGGAACCGGCCTAGATGGAACCGGCAACTTACAAGCTGACCCCGAAACGCGACTAAATCACTTCACGGTATGTCTACTTGTAAGTTCTATTAGTTTGAAGGAAGTGAGGGTGTTGCGTCAGGATCGTGGCTTTACATTGTGTCTGCCTATCCCTGTTAGAAAAAGGACAACTTAATTGGTTGATCTATTAGTTTAAATTTTAATAATAAAACGCAGTCCTAATATTTTGCAAACGAAAATCTTTTAGCGGCTCGGTATATAATGTCCCACATAATCCCCCAAATAATGCCTTAATTTCCAATGGGATAGATAGAGACAAAGGAGCGCAACGTTCCATGATCCTGACACAATTCTCTACATACAAACCATATAGTTGATTTTAGATATGATATATTGTACATATATTACCTAGTTTATAATACAATAAAAATACATCTACAGAAGGACCATTCAGCAAATAAAATATAATTTTAAAAGATAAAGTTACAAAGCATTACTTTAACAAGCCGATTTCTACGCTGTCGGTTAACTGGGTCTATACTTAACTTATTTCTCTAAACCCCATAATAAAGATAATTGAAAGTCTACTGTTATTATAGGAGGTAAAACAACACCAGTCGAGTATAAGGGTGCCGTAAAACGAGATGAAACTATTTAATTATAATAATGTGGAGAGATAAAGGCCGGTTAGTTTCACACGAAGTTACTGTTTTGAATAAATGTGTGAAATTTTAGTTTGCTTTTAGTTCTTCTTAACTTTAGTTTGGCAACTAAAATTATTATTTTTTATTATCATTATTATGAATAGAATTGTGGATATAAGGGAAGCAAGGAATTGTGTCAGTATCGTGGCAAGTGTCGCTCCATTGTCTTTGCCTATTCCTGTGGAAGAGAGACTTGACAAATGGATTGAATAATATTTTTATGTATGATACGGGGTATTATACGTATGACACAGAGTGAGGTGAAATGTCATAGACTGGATAAATTCCTATTTTAACATTTTTAAAATGCACAGAATAACTTCCCTAATGCTTATCGTGGAGTAAAAACTCACCCCAGCTTTTATATTTCTTAAACAAATGTCACAAAACAAATATACTCTAGTTGCATTAAGGGAATTTGAAGAAAAAAACCATCTACGCAATCTTACTTAAATCACCCTGTCTCGTTTCAATCTTCATGGAAGGAAAGGGATAAAGCACACTTCCACAACCTTAATTTAAAATAATTATATTTTATTATCATCATCAATAAGGATTATCACTGTTTCCTTCACATCCACAATTCTCCTCATACATACTCTATGGTTTATAGTTATGGGGACTGCAGATCCATGTTTCAATAAATATGTCCCTAATTTGATTAAGGACCAATCTTCTAGGTCGTCACCGAATATCTATCTACGCCGCCTAATGTTAGGCTGGAGTGCGGTCCATAAATGGAGGTAAATACTACTAATGTATAATAAATAACATTCACATCCACAGTCGGTCTAGTTTCAACCGGCAACTTACAAGCTGACCCCGAAACGTGACTAAGTCACTTTACGGTCTTTATGCTACAATACAAGTACTACCCCGGATCGGCAGATTGTAGTATCAAAGTAAAACATATATTTTTTAAGTGCACAGAATTAGTTTTTTAATGCTTTTCGCGGCGTCATTTATAGTTAGACAAGCTATACTGGTTACGAATTTGCGCCATTTGGGGTTGAGACGATGGGCCCTTGGGGACCTTTAGCTAAGCGCCTGGCCAAGGAGTACAAAGGAAAAATGTTGATAGTATCCTTGGGACTATCTGTGATGCGACGTTATTAGATAATACTTTTTTATTTATAGCTAATTTTATCTGTTTCTTAATAAAGGATTTAAGCTCTATAATAGAAGTTAAGAGGTTTTAAATTGACCCACGATAAGGTTTTATTCTCAAGGATTATTGTTATTCTACTAAAAGTACTCGTAGCCATTCGATTTCCATATCTTTTAAGGGCATCAGAACCTATTACATTACATTCAATCGACCGTCATTTTTCAATAGCTAAAAAACCTTTTGTGTATTTACTTTAGAGCCTTATTATAGGTTTTCCCCTCGAATATGGATTTTATAGAGCGCGAATATCTCGTTTTAGTTTGTAATAACTTAAAATACAATACACATGTATTTTTGGTCACATAGACGACTCGAAATTTATTATTGGCTTATTCACTCAAACTTTTAATTATCATAATTATTATGTCAGGATCGTGGCAAGTGGCGTTCCAGTGACTCTGCCTATAGCTGAGAAAAAGGCGTGACAATTTGATTAAATGACTGATTACTAAAACTAAATATTCGTTATGCATTAAACCTATTTTATGCGGCTTACTATCGCGTTTATTTTTTGTTATTGATTTTAAAATTATTCTAACGTTTCCAAACCTAAGAACATTCTAAATATTCGTGGCTGAATAATAAATGTACAAAAACAAAACATTCTTTTTAACTGTCCATTTTCAAACATAGTGCCGGACTATATAATATTGTAATATAAAATAGTCCAGCGCACCCTAGAGAGGCACTACTGAGTTGATACCAGCTAAAACCTTTGTTCTACAGCTTAACTTTAGGCGGAATATTGTCATATTATATTATGATGACCTAAAAATTAAACAAATAATAATTAAATTGACAGACATCCTCAAGAATGCTAAATTGCCTAGTGCCCAGAACCATAAAGCTTGTATGAAGAGAATTGTGATGTGAGGAAAGCGAAGGAGTTGTGTCAGGATCGTGGCAAGTGGCGCTTTACTGTCTTTGCCCATCCCTGTGAAAATAAGGCGTGGCAATTTGATTGATTGATTATTAAATTTGTTCTTATATGTGCTTACGGTTCATATTTCATTATTTACGCTCTAATCAATTATTTATCGTTAAAGGATTTCCATATAAATTCAAATCTTGTTGGACGATATTTCGGAGAACGGTCCTCTTATTATCAAAGTGGGTTTTTTCAATTGATTTATATGACATTGGCAAAATTTTAATATTCTGCTATCTAAATTGGACATTTTTTTTAATCTGTAATTTACTTATCGATGAATTTATTGATCATTTATATTTGTTGTTTTTATTATATATTTAAAAAGGCAACCGTTCAGACCCGGCAAACTATCGTCTGATAGCTGTAACCTCAGTACTCAGTGATGGAGCAGATAATTAATCTTCGTCTCATGGCCTACCGGCTGATCAATGACCGTCAATATAGCTTTAGGCCGAAACAGTCAACTGATGATCTTCTGGCGTACATCACACACGTCTGGGGTGAAGCGTTGGATGGTAATGGAGAGACCCTTACCTGAAAGGAAAGATGGCAAGGTCAAAGGCATTTGTAGAACAATAGAATTAATTTTTTAAATAATAACTGACAAGATATTCCTCTGTTTAAACTTTGCTAAGAAATCAATCAATTTATAATAAAGGCTAAACTTTGACATTATTCATCAGGGAATGATATTATTAAGCCATTCGATTTTTAACTCTAAAGCCAGACAATAAAAACATGTTTTGCTTGTTGAAAAAACGCAGTAAGTTTCGCATATATGAAGGCGATCCCTTAACCCGGATTGTAGTCCCATTTAAATTCTCAAATTTAATATCTCGTTTAAAAGGTTTCGTGATGTAAGCTCCAAATTGTAATCTTTACGAGAGGGTCTTCCATTTAGCTGAATTTTTTGCAATTCAATTTACCGTAAAAGAAATTTCAGTTATGTTACTTCTATTTTTTTTGTTCATTTAAAGGCAATTCAGTCCTAATATATTTTCATAGGACGCAGCGTAGGTAGGCCTCCCACTAGGTGGACTGATGACATAGTGAAAGTCACAGGTAACCAGTGGATGCAACTGGCATCTTGTCGTTCGGATTGTCGTTCGGGGAGGCCTATGTTCAGCAGTGGACGCCTTCTGGCTGATGTAGATGATGATATTTTTATTTATTTATTGAGACTCGACATACTATGACAGCACCCAGAGGAATTTAGCTGGAGTTCAATCCATGAAAGCAGTCCCACCCGAAAATAAAAATACGATTGTAGCGCCACCTACCGGGTTCAATTGTGAACCTAAAACATCCAAGGACCCACTCAAACACACACACAAAACATTGCATTAAAATCAGTCCACCCGCTTGGAAGAAGTTTGGTCATATACAGAGCAACAGATTTTTTTAAAATTGTGATTGGACATATGACATCACCCTGTTTGATGTTAAGCTGGAGTGTAGTCCATCAATGGATGTCATATGATACTACAATTCAAAATGGTAAGCATCAGCTGATCCCGAAACGTAACTAAATCACTTCACGGTCTGTATATTTGTAAGTGGTGGTACTACCCCAGATCGGCAGACTGGGTACGACTGCCACTCTTTGATAACCAGACCCGAAGCAAATATCCACCTCTTTTTATTTTAAGAAATATTTGCATTTTTTTTATAATTATTACAAATAAAAGCTATGAATCAAATCTAACCCAGGACTTTACGCGCAACAAACCAATCGCTAACTGTTCGGCTACGCCTGTCGTCATTTTTTAAAAATTTATACTTAGCAATATCTAGGAAAGACAAAACAATGTTTAATTATATAATAACTACATTTAATAACTGTATTTAATCTAATGGAGCACATGTGTCGTTTTCTTTTCTCCAATAAGTTTTTTTAGGAAAGACCTCTAGTGGCGGAGAACGTCCTCGTTTGGGGCTTACGAGGGGCATTCTCTTTTATGGACACTCGTGAAATAAAAGGACAATATCTTTTAGTGTCGCCTCGTTGTGAACTAAAAGATACAAGCTCAAATTTGGTAGTAATTGAAATTAAATAACTTGAAATTAAATATTTTTAGAATCTTTTAGGTTTATTTTCATATCCATTTAATTGTCCCACTGCTAAGCAAAGGCCTCCCTCTCTTTTTTTATGACACGCGACACTTTGCGGTTTTTCGCCACTGACTACTTCATTAGTCCATTTAACTCTGAATACAATACAAAAATCAATCAATCAAATTGTCACTTCTACAATTACCACAGAGATATGAAGGACAAAAGAGCGCAGCTTAAAGGATTTAAAGTTATAGAATAAGGACAACACTCTATGTGCTTTGGTTGTCCTGTTTCTATGATACAAGCACCTTAATAGCTTCGTATAGAAATGTATAATAAAAAATATAATTTTAATTTAATCTGTTTCTCAATAAATTTTATGTGATAAAACATAACGCTAATTAATAATAATAATAAATTAAATCCTTAATATAGTGATGTGCCTCACCTTACGTTGTCCCATCACTACGCAACCTTATGCCGTATAATGTACTCATATAGTGCACAAATTGTATTTACGCAGATACATTTTTGGGATACAACTCCATTAGGTGTTTTGTTACTGTTCAAATAGAAAATTATTACAAACATTCACACATGTGGTTAGAAAGATGTAGTGACAAGAATTGACAAAGGAATGCTCTGATGGTTCGGGCCCATGAAAAAAATGAGTGAAAGTAGATTGACGAAAGGAATTCATAAATCTGATGTGGATGGATGCGTTAAACAAGGCAGGCCCAGAAGGGTGTTTTTTAACCAAATCGGAGACATCCTCAAGAAAACTGGGTTGCCTAGTGCCTATAACCACAGAGCCTGTATGAAGAGAATTATGGATGTGAAGAAAGCAAGGGAGTTGTGTAAGGATCATGGTAAGTGGCGCTCCATTGTTACATTGATCCAAAGATACATTGGACCGGTGAGTGGTTTAAACCCATGCACTCGGCTTGCGTAACCATTGCACCGCCACTATACCACGGTCGTCTTTCCAACCACGCCATATTCCAACATGGGTAAGAGGTAGATCTCCCTTAAGATCCCCCATCATATTATTGGAATTAAAACTAAAGTTAAGATACTGAAGGAGACGTTTTGCGCGTTTAAAAAATAGAAGGCGATTGTTATTATTTTGTTATTGTGACTCGACAAAATCACCCGCCTGATCATAAGCTGGAGTGCGATCCATGAAATGAGGCGACTGCTAAGATTGTTTAATAACTGCAAGTGGCAGTCGCACCCACTATGCCTGCCTAGTGGAAACGTGACTAAACAGTACAACTTTACGGACAGTACAACTTACTAACCTTGAAGACTACCAATTGTCTGTCCGGACATCAGCACTGTATCGTAATGCTTTAATAGTACTGTGTGAAACCATAGAACGAAATTAAAGTCAGCCGTCCGTAACAATAGACAAAAATTATCAGTCCTAAATTTTTCCACCATAAATAACTGATAAGTTTTTCAAATCACGTACGGGACTGACAAATGATCAAATCGATATCTGACGCCAAAGTACGTGATACTAGCTTTTTGGATACTTCTTTTTTACATATGTCGATACCACTGGATTCCGTCCTATATTGCCATTTTTTTATATCAGCTACCAAATTAATAATACTCGAGAAACGAATGAAAATTGTGTATTTTTACATTTGCAGTTATTACTACAGTTACATAACTGCAAGTAGCATTTGCATCCGCTATGCTGTCCTAGTTGGAATTAGTAAGTTACAAGCTGCAGGTCGACCGCGAAACTCAATAAGAATGAGCTTTGTTTTAACAGTTGAACACCATTATTGTAACGTCACTATGCCGGCTACATAAAAATATTTTTTTATAGTTTTTAATAATATGATAACAGTAAGTACTTTGTAAGTGATAAGCTTCACAAAAAAAGTAACACAAACTTAAAATTAATCACGAAAAAAGTCATGAAGAAACTCTCCTGAAAATAAACAAACTCATACGATTAAATGGATCACATGCTTGTATCCTTACAGTATAGATATCAATAGAGCGCGTAATTGACGACAGGCGTGGACGAACGGTTTAGCGACTGGTTTGTTGCGCGTAAAGTCCCGGGTTCGATCCCCGGTCGGAGCAAATATTTGTTTCATAGTTTTTATTTGTAATATTTAATAATATTAAATATTGCAAATATTTGTTAATAAAAAAAAGAGATGGATATTTGCTTCGGGTCTGGTTATCAAAGAGTGGTAGGCAGTGGTACCCAGTCTGCCGATCCGGGGTAGTACCACCACTTACAAGTATACAGACCGTGAAGTGATTTGGTCACGTTTCGGGATCAGCTTGTAAGTTGCCGGTTCCATCTAGGCCGGCATAGTGGATGTGATTGCTACTCACAGTTATTGAATTGTAGTAGCAGTGGCATTCATTCATGGACAACACTCCAGCTTAACATTAAGCGGGGTGCTGACATATGTCGAGTCACAATAAAAAAAAAAATAAAAAAAAAAAATATTTATTCTCTTTTATTTTGGAAAATCTTTACACAACCTACTGTTCACACTCGAACATACTGTTCATACTCCTATCACGCGCTCTCATGCATATGTTACTCCATATCACATATTCCATTCCCCTGGAAAGTGTTCGCTTACTTCTATTATTGTTTCCGAGTCACTTCCGAGACTTCTTTAAAGGGAAGATACTCTGAACTTTAGACTGGGAGCTAAATGATAAAATTGTTTACATTTTTTTATTATTTCAAGAGAAGTTATAGGGATAGATTTTGAATACATAGCTGGTTATATTTTGAAATTGATATCTAATAGATATCAAAATTTGTTATTGAGACGGCAACCGTGGTCTTGTGGTAGTGAAAAGGTCTCCAAGTCAAGAACCTCCAGTTCAAAATGACATGCTGGTACCAATTTATCTCTCATAAAATAATATACTTTGGTGGTTCAGTTTGTATTATACAAGCACGTTTAATATCTTAGTGTAGGTGATTGGAAAAAAACTTGATAAAAACATAATTTTAGGCCTATAATTATTTATTTATTTGTTATAACTCAAAAACTGTAACACCGGTTGTATAAAAAATTTTAATTTACGATTTCATAAAAAGTTACGAATAAGTAGAAGAAAAAAGAAAAAATGGGTTGCAACACTCTCTCGTGTATGTTGTGTGTGTGTGTGTTTTCAGACAACAGAATTCGTAAATTAAAATTTTTGGTACAACCGGCTGTAAGAGTTGATATCTTTCGAATATTTGTTCAAATTAAAATTAACAATAGTACACAATGTGTACTATTGTGTACTCGTATACTATACTATATTACCACATGACATGTAGTAATGTTTGTCACTCAATAAAATATGTAATGGAGATGCCTTTTTTCATTTTTGTGGTTTTGGTATTTTCTTATTATTCCGACATTACTCGTAGAATTAAATATTTATTTATTTGTGTAGTATGTCTACCAATCCAAGTGTTTTCCTCTTTGTATTAAAATTTCCTCAATTATATAAACAAAAGCCTTCCAAAAGCCACGTCACGGCTCCAAAAATACAAATGACAACAAAGGCTGCTTTTGTTTACATTAAGACTTTACAACAAATTAGGTTATTTTAATGAAGAAATTTGAGTTTCTTTTTAAGTTGGCGTTAAAGGTAAACTTTTATAAAAAATATTTTACTTATATGTCTTCATGATGCGCATTAACGAACCAGTCCGCTACGTGTTATACCAGGTTTGATTCGCGGTTGTAGCATTTCTTTTAAAACATATATTTTTTTATAAAAAAGATATTCCCCTGTTCAAAACCACTTACCGGTAGCAATGTTTCTTTGATATATGTATTTTGGTCGTCCTGTTTCTATGAAACAAGCACTTTAGTTCTACGGTTATGGGCACTAGGCAACCCAGCTTTCTTACAAAATAATACATTCGAATAGTATAAAAAGAAATTAAAACAATAATTAAAATAAAAACTGTGTTTTTAAAATAAGGGAAAATACGAAAGTGATAATTTAAAAGAGAAATACAATTTTCATATCTCAATATAAAGAGCTCATAATGTAAATTGGAATATAATGTATTTTCATAAAATGTAGATAGCAATTAATTTACACGTGGCTTCAGAAGTTAGGCAGACTTTTACAGTCATATTAGCTTGGAGACGTTTTTTGCATTTGTAGTAGTGCGCCTTATTAGAGCGCGTTTCCATTAATAACACATGATACGAAAACACGTCAAGTCCTTAGGTTTTCAATGGAAGCAAATGAAAGATAACCGATTTTTTATTTTTTTTGTTTTTTTTTATTGTGACTCGACATATGACAGCACCCCGCTTGATGTTAAGCCAAAGTGTTGGTCCATGAATGAATGTCACTGCTACTACAATTCAATAACTGTGAGTAGCAATCACATCCACTATGCCGGCCTAGATGGAACCGGCAACTTACAAGCTGATCCCGAAACCTGACCAAATCACTTCACGGTCTGTATACTTGTAAGTGGTGGTACTACCCCGGATCGGCAGACTGGGTACCACTGCTTACCACTCTTTGAAAACCAGACCCGAAGCAAATATCCATCTCTTTTTTTTTATTAACAAATATTTACAATATTTAATACTAATAAATATTACAAATAAAAGCTATGAAACAAATATTTGCTCCGACCGGGGATCGAACCCGGGACTTTACGCGCAACAAACCAGTCGCTAAACCGTTCGTCCACGCCTGTCGTCAGATCTTTTATAATGGAAATTTATCAATATATTAAAAAAAAAATTAATGGAAAAGCACAAAATTCGGTACTTACGAATTAACTATTTGGGAAAAATTGCAGAATATCGTGCACAAAACCGACCAATTGTTTTCACCGACGAAACATATTATTATGTACATACGTCACATACCCTATCGAAATATTGGTCAGATGGAAGCACTTCAGGTTTAAAGCGACATATTATATCGAAGGGCAATCGGGCAAAATATAAAAAAAAGTTGCTTATTTATTTATTTGATAACTGTACACTACTACAAATGCAAAAACGTTACCAAGCTATAACTAAACATAATGATAGGAGATCGTAACATCTTTATCTATTTAATTCATTAATCAATGTTCGCGCAAAATCTAAGAAAATACTATCTTTATCTACCGCCACGACATAATGGAAACGCGCTCTTAGGCGTGTGTACCAAAAATGCAAAAACGTCTTTAAGCTATCTTAACTGTACTTTAAGATTGAATCTTACAAAATGTTTAATATCATCATCACCATTAATTGTCATACCTTAATTCCCACAGGGAAAGGCAGAGACAACGAAAAGCCACTTTCTACTATTCTTTTTATTTTTTGATTGTAGCTGGACATACGACTGCGACTACATTTAACAGTCACAACCTCTATGTCACATCCTCTATGTCAGCCTAGTTGGAACCGACAACTTAACGCGATTAGGTGACTTCACGGTCTGTACACTTCTAAGTAGTAGTCCGACTCGGGTTCGGTTCGGCAGACTGGATATTGCTTGTAAAATAGCAATCAATCAATCAAATTGTCACGCCTTTTTCCCACAGGAATAAGCAGAGACAATGGAGCGAGACTCACCACGATCCTGGTGAGTCTCTTCATACAGGCTCTGTGGTTATGGGCACTAGGCAAGCTTTCTTGAGGATGTCTCCAATTTGGTCGGAAAACACCCAACAAATATGTAGATATATGAAATATAAACAAGCTAAGTCAATTTCTGTTAAGAAAACCTCAAACACACCAATACTTAGCAAGTATAATAAAACCAATTTAACCCCATAGTCACGCCACAACGAACTTCCAAACAAATTAGGGAGAATGGCAAATATAATTACTAATGCAAAACTGAAACAAACACTGTCGCAAATAAATAATTTTGGTGAGTAATAAATTCTTAAATTCCTGCCAGTAACACCGTAATGAGGGTAGAAGTAGAAAGGTTCACAAGGCCGCGGGTACTGGCCAACGTTAATTAAGACCTTCGACCTCCTTTCACCTCCATTTCAATATTCCTTTTTTATTTCACTTTTTTAACGCAAGTTTCGTTTTCAATTGGAAAACTTATTCGCGACACGTCGCCTCCGTTAAAAATGTTCAAATGATCTTCTGTTTTAGAAATTAGATATACTGAGGTTTTCATTTTGGCTGGTATAGTGACAGCGACTGGGGTAACCGTAAACTAAATCGGATTATTTAGTTATAGGCACTCTTCGGCTTTGACTATGGCTTTGTAATGATTCATTACCTCACGGACAATGGGCTTTGTTTTGAACTCCATTAATGAGCTTTAAAATTCGGTGTTTATTTTTATCACTAGTTTAAGCTTATTAAAACTCATGATCCAAATGATTAAAAGTTGGTTTTGACACTAACAGCGACCGCGTAACTTTTTGACAAATGGGAGTGAATTCACACTGTAATTACCATTAAAGTTGCCCGGTCAGCCCCCTGCTTCCCTCACACCCACAATTCTCCTCACACAAGCTCTACGGTTAAACCTGGTTTTACCTCGTTTACCTCATCTATCTACATCAGATATCTATATGATCGGCTGTAATGCGATAGTCAAAGTCTAAATATACAACCCAGTCAAAGTCCTGGTAACATTAGATGTCTTTGTTGACTCCTACGAAATTAAGGTAATTTATTTTAGTATTCTTTCAGTTCCAACATGGCAGGCGACTAAGCCTTTCAGCATTTAATAAAAATCTGAGATATGAGTAAGCTCTTCACACTGGCGTGATAATGAAAACGTGATGATATGTTATAGGAATACATACTTGATACGAATTGGAGTCTCAAGTGTTTATAGCCTTGAACTTGTTTACGAAAAATAATTTTGAATGTATTGGAAACGATAGTGGTTTGAGTTATAAAGGACATCATTCGTTCTGTATGGGGACTTGGGCTTAATTGTGTTAACAGTTGCATATATATTTTAAAATAGTTTGATGTTCGAAGATTAAAACGAAATTGAAATATGCCCTTTATTTTGCATAGTTTACGTGTGCAAACTATAATTATGAGTTCAAAGCAGAACTGTTAATATGCCGTGTCTTTGTGATTGACAGACGATACAAAATCCATATCTCATTTTCTGAATAACTCGATTGCACAGCAATTAAAGCAAAATTGTTATTAGTTTTATTAATACAAGTATTGAAACTACCATTTATATATTTTTTCATCATTGGACATTACAAAATTAGTACATAAAAGCCCAAAAGTGAATGATGTTTTTTAATATCAAAAGTAATAATAATATCGATACCGTCAGGTAGAGCAAAGAATGGGGATTGAGAGATTGAGAAGGGTAAATTGCGTTGGTTTGGGAACATCAAAAAGATGTAGTGGATATATATATATGTATATTTCTTATATCCAACCGTGGTGTAGTGACAGTGCAATAGTTACACAAAGCAGAGTTCGAAACCACCCACTGGTACCAATGTATCTTTGATATATGATGTACTTTGATTGTACTGTTTCTATGATACAAGCAAGCACTTTAGTAGCTTAGTATAGAAATGTAATAATAAAAATAAACTAAATAAAAAATCTTATTATTCTGGCTCGACATTAATAGCACCCTGCCTGATGTTAAACTGGAGTGCGGTCCACCAATGAAAGTGTTTTCTATTACAGTTAAATAAATGTGAGTATCAGTCACATCCACTATACGGGCTTAGTTAAAACTGGCAACTTACAAGCTGTACCCGAAACGTGACTAAATGCTGTACTAGTAAGTGGTAGTACAACCCCGGATCGGCAGACTGGGCACCACTGCCTACTACTATTAGACAACCAGAAGCGGAAATATACTTTTTATCGTATTATAACACGATGGGCGAGCTTAATGCTAAAAAGCATTCCCCACCATCTAACCTTTGGGAGAGAGGCGAATGAAAAGAGATAAACGAAAGCTATTTATAAACCATAGAAGAATAAAACAGAGACGATCTAAAATATCTAAAACTATAAAAATATCTAAAATATCTAAACAATCTAAAAAATATATTTTAGAAGATATTTCTATAATCGTTATTCGACCGTTTTCACGCAAGACGTAAGTAAGGCGTGATTTTATACTATAACCGCGGCCCGCTATGATGGAGGTTTTGACGTTTAACCGTTCATGAAGTTTTGTATAACTATACATTAAAAATCTGATTTGAAGGAGCAAATTACTATTCTTTATTGTGACTATAAAGAACAACAATTGTTCCTTCAAACGTTATTATTAATTTATACGAAATTCGTCTATCGACAAAATTATAGCGTGCAACTGGTTGATATTATGTTTAATTGGGACCGTGGCCGGGTTGTTTTATAGACGATGGTGTGGTCGTATAAAATAAAAAATAAAAATGTATTAGATTATATTCAGCAGTTTTCACGACTGACAACAAAATAATCAATCTAAGAAAGGTATTGTAAAGCTAAATCGTCACTATAAAAAGGCAATGATCTCTCCTCCGAACCACCCTCAAACAGTAGCGTGCGGTGGGTTTCGACATAGGGTAGTCAAAAAAGATATCGAAGGCACCTTTTTTGTACTATACTAAATATATACCTTATAGTATATAATAGTATTCTGTGAATTTTACAATATACATTTACGGATGCCTCAACCCTTCTGTATTTGACGTCCGGGACTTTGAAGTGACTGAAGGGATTCGTAAATAAAAGGTTCACAGGAAGGAATTCACGCCAACATGAACCGTGATCGATATTTCACAGAAAGAAAGTTATAAGTAAACGCTTAAGAAAAAAGTATTTTTTGAAATACTTATCACAATTAGATGATAAGTGTTAACCGCACGTAACCGCAGCGAAGCGTTTAAAAGCACCTCAGTTACTAGTCAAGTCTGGGTCCAATATCACGCCTAATAAAATAAAACAAATCAAATTGTTATAGTCTGTCTAAGCCGAAATGACGCGCCCTTCTACCGCATTTGCGCACACGAGAAAACATAAAATATGAATGCAACACACCGAAAATGCAATTGTAATTGGTCTCTCAGTTGCTGGTTGGACACAAAAGGAGGAGCACGCTGATAAAGTATTGTAGTATAGTTAGAAATATTTGCATTCACACATTTAAATAAACTTATTAAGTGGAGGGGCGCGTCATTTATAGTTAGACAAACTATACGTCTTTTTCCCACAGGGATAAGCAGGGACAATGGAGCGCCACTTGCCGCGATCCTGACACAACTCCCTCGCTTTCATCACATCCACAATTCTCTTCTGCCTGTTACTTGCAGATATCTTATTGTAATAGCAGTCGACTCAAACCTAACATTAGGCGGCGTTCAGTCATATGTTGTACTAAAATAAATAAAAAACAACTTGATCGCTCAGCACGATTACCAGCTTAGTATAGACATGTATAGTCTGTCTAAGCCAAAATGACGCGCCCCTCCCCTGCATTTAAGCACACGTGCGAATGTAAAATATGAATGCAACAGACTGAAAATCCAATTGTAATTGGTTATTCAGTAGCTGGTTAGACACAAAAGGAGGGGCACGTTAATAAAGTATAGTAGTATAGTTAGTAATATTTGCATTCACGCATTTAAATAAATTAATAAAGCGGAGGGGCGCGTCATTTATAGTTAGACAAGCTTTAATTAAGCGATCGAAGTAAAAGCAACTACAAAAATAAACTAGTAATTTTAATTTTTTTTTTAACAATAGTTAATAACCAGACATAATTGCTTTATTTGGATAATTTTCTTACAAGGCTCTAATTATGACTTTTTGTTATATTGTTAGTCACGCAGCATGACCTTTTGAAGGCTCTATTTGTGAAAGGAAACTTTGTAGGATTATAAGCTTTTTTAATATAATGGAAAGAAAATTTGAAAATATACATATTTGTTCTTTGTTGTAGCTAGTTGGTTAGTAATAAGTTGACAATGCAAGTATAGAGCAGCTAATTAAAAAATTGTTAAATATATTTATAAGCTCAGAGGAATAATATAATAATGGGAATAATGGAATAATAAAGGAATAATGGGAACTCTGTGTTTATAAGATTGAAAATGTGTTTTTGCAGCGTTTTTAGTGTTTTTGAATAATATTTAATTTTGTATAATTGTTTATATTGACAATACCAATGTTCGGCTGCAATAGACAAAATTTTAACCTTCGATGTATCTGCCAACTTGCTAAATATAAAAATACAAAAAATACAAATTAAACAAAGAACATAATTTATCCCACGTCTCCCGGCTTAATTGTATTAACAGTTGCATATACATTTTAAAATAGTTTGTTGAGTAATGAGTAAATACGAGTACTAAGATTACAATGTAATTGGAATATAATATATATTTTATATTGCATAGTTTAGGTGTGCAAAATGATTAAACTATCAAAGCATAACTGTTAATGTGGTGTGTCTTTGTGATTGACAGACGATACAAAATCCATATCTTATTGTCTAAATAACTTAATTGTACAGCAATTAAAGGCAACATTGTTAATCAATACAAGTATCGAAACTACCATTTATATATTTTTTCATTGGATATTACAAAAGTAAAATGAAGCCCAAAATGAATTACGTCATTTATGCGGCTTACAATCGCGTTTATTTTTGGTTAATAATTGTCTCGGGTGTTAGAAAATCGCTAACCACCTTTGGCGATTATACCAACCGGTGGATGCAACTGCATCTTGTCGTTCGGAATGGCGTTTGAAGGGGGAGACCTAACTTTAACAGTGGACGTCTTCTGACTGATGATATTGATGAATCAAAACACAATATTATCACATAATAGACATCCTCAGGAAAGCTGTTTTTTTATTTTTTTTTATTTATTGTGACTCGACATATGACAGCACCCCGCTTGATGTTAAGCCAAAGTGTGGTCCATGAATGAATGTCACTGCTACTACAATTCAATAACTGTGAGTAGCAATCACATCCACTATGCCGGCCTAGATGGAACCGGCAACTTACAAGCTGATCCCGAAACGTGATCAAATCACTTCACGGTCTGTATACTTGTAAGTGGTGGTACTACCCCGGATCGGCAGACTGAGTACCACTGCCTACCACTCTTAAAGTAACCGGTGTCCATAACCGTGGAGTTTGTATGAAGAGAATTGTGGATGTGAGGGAGGCGAGGGAGTTCTGTAAGGATCGTGGCTAGTAGCGCTTCATTGTCTCTGCCTATCCCTGGCGTGATAATTTGATTAGATATTGTGAATGTGAGGAAGCTAGTGCGTGAGTTAAAATCGTGAAAGTCTACCTATCCCTCTGGGAGTCGAGGAGTAACGGTTTATATTTGATTTTATAAAATTATAATTTCACAACCTTTCTGCTTATTAATGTTAAAATATTAATTGATGGATCGTTATTGGGATTAAAATTCGTTAATTGATCAGTTGATTAAAATTTATATTTTCAATAATGTATTTATTCAAAAGCATAAAATTAATTATTATATTGGATATTTATTTGGATAGTAATTTATCCAAATGTGATATTAAATTGAAGTGCGCTATGATTGGATATTTCTATGATTGGAGTTGGTCGCTAATACCAATAATGTAAAATGAGATAGGTACGTCATATTATATACACAGTTTTAGCAAACACAGTTTAAGGCTGCCTGTCCATTGAAGCGAAGCGAGCTAGCGTAGCTGAGAAACGGAGAAATATTAACCCATAGGATTGCATAAAAAATTGGAAATCCCTGTCCACTGCAGCTGAGCGGAGTTTTTATGCTATCCTATTGGTAAATATTTCTCCGTTTCTCAGCTCCGCAAGCTCGATCCGCTTCAATGGACAGGCAGCTAAGTGTTTGCAATGAGGGTGGGAACAGTATTTATTTTATATTTTTTCCTAAATATAGACATTTTAACTTAAAATATGACATAATTTTTTTTTCTGTAGGTCTTCAAATTACTTCACAATATTTTTTTTAAGATTGCAATAAATGTCCACCGGCTCATGTTTTCGTTGAGCCACATGCGTTGGCCGTGACGTCATCGGATACCTTTCTTTGGGAAGCTTCGTCGCGCGCACGTTATATTTTATTATTCGGGAATATTATAATAATGTCTTCTCAAAGTACGGTGTATAAAGTACTGTATTATTTCTCAATGTACGAATACTTCGATCAGTACACCAAATAAAATGTTTATTTGTGTGCCAAAAAGTGAAATATTCGAAAAAAATAATGTTGACTAGACGATATAAGTTGACTAAAATTATTTTCTCTCTATAGCTGCTATTCGCGAACTAGTTTACTAGGTATTAGGCAAAAAGCAACAGCTTACATACCTCGACCTACCCTAAGACTGTTTTGTTTTAATAAATATTTGGTGTGGCAAAATCACTCAAATTTGGTTTAGCAATATGGTTATTTTAGATGTAATAATTTCGCGAATAATAAACATCTTTTAAACTAATTTGGATAATTTTAAAACCTATTATAATTGAATTGAAATATTTTAAGATAAGAAAACACAATTTTCAAACGACCGACCGACTGTCAAAAACTAAGGGACGTTTCTTTTATCACATGTTCATACTTACATCAAACGCATTAAGCAGGCAAGCCCTGACTTATTTTCTTTATTTACATTTTTTTATTGTGACACGATATCTGACCTCGACCCACCTGATGATAAGCAAGAGGAGATCCAAGAGTGATGACGACTGAATAAAACGAGTTCGTTCACGGTTGCCTTAGTCGTCGTCACTATGCCGTTAAAGGTCCTTCTTCACGCATCACTTTAAGGATCCAAAGTTAGAGAGAACACGACAGCATTCTGTCGATTGTTCTACAAAGAAAAGACGCACCGAACTTTTTAGTTCGACTGCCAATTCGGTCGATAGAATGCGGATGCTTTCCCTGACCTGTGCGGGTATTACGGGTGTGAAAAGACGAGATAGGAACAAGGCTAAAGAACTCTTCGAAACATTCTCCTTGGTATAGGCGATAAAGGACGCACAAAGCCGTCATGTCTCTGCGTAGTTGCAGGGGCTCCAGAGTTCGCGTGACCTCTGCATTCAGACAGCTCAGCGCTGCAATGAATCCAGGGCATTAAGAAGATACTTGGCAGAGTCGTCCCAGAGATGCGAACAGTACTCCGCGCAAGAGCGAATCTGAGCCTTGTATAAAAGCACGCGAAGCTCTGGCGCGAAGAACCACTGCACCTTCTTCAGGATGCCAACAAGGTCATCCTGTCTTATTGGCCCGCAGGGACCACTGTGATTCAAGTCGCAGCAAAGGGACATTCCAAGAACAAGGGACAAGGGTTGCAACAAGGGACATCTTGTTGCAACTTTTCAATAGGAAAATAAAATATGAACATGCATAAACGTTATATAAGCTATTATTAAATTAAATAAATAAAAATAAATATTGTCAATTATTTTTAGGGAGTTTATAGTTTGGCCACCTCGGTGTTTGCCTATAGCTTTTAGAAATAGTTATTTCAATGTTCAGTCAATAATAGACTGTTTTGAAATACAAATTTTAAATATATTTATTTATTTGTACATTACTTTACATTACTTTATTTATTTGTACATTACTTTACGAGTTCGTAAAATAATGTACAAATAAGTAAATAAATGATTAAAACAAGACCAATAAATATGCGAGTTTGGTCTATTCTAAACCAGTGCGAAACGAATAATGAATGAATGTTAGGCCGTATAGGTAGATGATGACGTCACGCTTTCTTAAGTGAAGGCCAGCTAATGAATCGAGGTATAGTGTTTTAAGTCAATTTAAAAGCATTATAACTTTTTAAATACGTATCGTATTGAAGTGAAATAAAAACTATTGGTTTAGTTATATTGCGATCTTTAATTGTAGTGAATAAAAAATGTAATATTTTTCACTTTTCCCACGCTCATTGATACGAGTTTGAACGGTTAACTACGACAAAGTGGAAGTAGGACGGAATGATAGTTATTGAGAGCGAAAAAGAGACAAAAATATGTTGCTCTGCATTGCAACAAACCTGAGTTCAGGTTTGCTTATTAGCATAGTTTTAACGTGCCTCGTTCGGAGTGCGTATAACATATCTGTCTTTTCTTATGATGTTAAGCGGGAGTGTGGTCCATGAATAGATGTTACTGCAACTACAATTCAATAACTGTTAGTAGCAATCACATCCACTATGCCGGTTGGAACCGGCAATTTACAAGCTGATCCCGAAACGCGAATAAGTCACTTCTGAAAACCACAAAAAACAATACGATTAATCTACTTACAATATACATTATATAATGTATATATAATGTATGTATATATAATGTATATTAAGCTGGCTCAATGAAAAAATGTTAAGATATAGTAGTATTGTATTAATTGTAAATTAAACGAAAAACTTTCCAACTTAACTTAATGTGTAACCGACATTTATTTTAGTTACGCAACGCTCGCTTTGCTAATGTCAACGGAGCAGACATTAGACTTCTTGTTCTGACTTACACTTTGTTTATTCACTTTAATTGTTATTGTTTTTTTTATTGTGACACGACATCTGACTTCGTCCCGCCTGATGATAAGCAAGAGGAGGTCCAAGAGTGACGACGACTGAGAAAACCGGGTTTGCTCACGGCTGCCTCAGTCGCCGTCACTATGCCGGCCAAAGGTGCTTCTTCTTGTTTTAACTTATAAGGAAACATGTCAAACGGTAAACAAAGAAGCTATTTAGAGATCAGTTTTATAGTTGCCGGTTTAGAGTTAGACGACGTGCGTGGCGCATTAGTTTGCACACCAGTCCGTTATGCGTAAAGTTCCGGGTTCGCTTCCCGGTCAATAGCGGTACTACCCCGGACCGACAGACTGGGTACCACTCCCTCCCTACCACCCTTAGATAAACAGATCCGAAGCAAATGTCTGCCTCTTTTTTATTAACAAATATTTCCTTTATAATTTATAAATGTTAAAAAAAGCTATAAAATATTGGCTCCGACTGGGAATCGAACCCGGGACTTTAACCAGGAGGCGTAACAAACTGGGGTGTTAAAGAATGCACCACACCTGTCTCCAAATCTAAACATAAATCTAAGTAAATATATACATGAATCTAAGTTTAGAAATGGTAATAAATCAGTCACGTTTCTAACTTAGGGTTTAGATATCATTTATAATTCCTAGACTGTCTAAATAGTTTGGATTCCCTCGAGATATTACCATGTTTGTGTTGTCTATTAATACTGGAAGTTAATTCTGGTAATATAATTAGTCGAAGAAGTTTGCGATTGATTCTCGTTTCTGGGAAATGTATTGAATGTTTCATCATCAATCAGCCAGTAGACGTCCACTGCTAAACATAGTGCCTTCTCCTTAGAACGCCATTCCGAACGACAAAATGCCAGTTGCATCCACCGGTTATTCGTGACTTTCACTATGCGTCCAGTTCACCTAATGGGAGACCTACATACGCTGCATCTTACCTTTCCATAACCTTACTTCCCCATCGGATATCGGTTCTTAAAGCAATCTTTAGTCATAATAAAAAAATATAGATATTTTCTCTGGGTCTGGTTATCAAAGAGTTGTAGGCGATAGTGTTCAGATGCTGATCCGGGGTAGTACCACCACTTACAAGTATACAGACCGTGAAGTGACTTACTTCCGCTTTTGGATCAGCTTGTAAGTTGCTGGTTTAAACTAGGCCGGATGTGACATTTATTTTACTGTAGGCACCTCTATTCATGGACTGCACTCCGGCTTAGTTGAAGCTCTTTAAAAACCCCAACCACTTCTTCCACCAAAAATACATTATAACAAAAACTTTGTGTACACTTTATCATGTATCTTGTTATCGTATCTTTAAAAAGAAAAGGGGTTTTCGTGAAAATGGTTAACCTTAAAAAAGCCACAAAAGGGGGTGTAGTATTTTATCGCAATTTTCCTATTCTTTGTCGCCCCTTTGTTGGTTTCCTTTTGTAAAGGCGAACAAATATGACGAAAGAGTGGACTAGACATGTAAAAAAAAATCTCGAGGTACTTTTTTGGAACAAAAAGATAATTTTGTCACCAGGTCCTTTAGAGTGGGCTATCTTTTATCTTTTTAAAACGAAAGACTACTTCCATGTCTGTCTGAATAATTCACAATGTAAAAACAACTTTTAAAAAGCTAAATTAAATTTAGAACCTGAAAAACATAATGAATGAATACAAAAGTTCTTGCTAGTACCAACATAACTTCATATGTATAAATAAATAAATATATTTATGTATTTATTGTGTATTATAAGTAGTGTGTATGTATATTATATGTTATGTTTATTTTACATTTTAAATTCACAAATATTTATTTTTTGTTTCTCTTCCTGCACTTAAAACTCACCGGATATATCTTCCAAAGGTTAACGGTAAAAACGGCGGAGGTGGTGGTATTCAAGTGTTTTTAAAAGCTCTTCGTTAGCGAGACCATTAATTTACCTCTAGACCACGGTTTGAACACCAGTAGTAAAGGTATGTAGCAATACCTGGAAGCAAAGATTAGAACCTTTCATGTATCGTAGCTATGTACAAGTAAAATGTAATAATATATTTTAGTCAGATCGAATTAAGTTTTTGGACAAAGAAATTCCTATTGGAACGAAAAAAAATTTTAAATGTAGATTCAACTATCAGGAATTTATTGGAACTAAAATTATAGCATGATATTGTCAGGCAAACTGTCAAAAAAATGTCAAAAGTAGTAAAAACCTGTTTTTGCATCTGGAGCGAAAATTGAAGCTTTTACGAGAAAAATTTTAAAGTGAGACATACGTGCATTAAAAACATAAATAGAATGAGCTCTGGTAGAGCAAAGTTAAACCAGTGGATCGATCACAATCCGCAAAAATACTTTGTTTTTTTGCAAAATTTTGAAATCTTATAACTCGCGTATAGGTAGTCATAAAGAGCTGAGATGTGGATATGTTGTCAATGTTGCGGTGCTGTAGTTACAGTTATCTTTTTAAATTTAAATATTGTAAACTTTTTGCAAACCATCAACTTATGCAAAAAGTTAAAATTTTTTCAACTGATTTGGACGGTCTTTTATTATTCTAAAAATGTAATTGTTTTGGCGCGAGTCTGTTAAGGAATACTTTAACTACAACTTTCCAAATTCTCAGATCATTTGACAAATGTAAAGATGTTTAAATAATCAAATAAATAAGATACATTTTAGTCAGATCGCATTAGCTTTTTGAATATAAAAATAATTCATTTATATATTCATATAAATGAATTATTTTTATTTACAACGAACCAAAGTTACAGACAACATATTAATTAATATTACTTTGTTGTTCGTGAAATAAATTTCAGTTACACAAAGGTACCTATTCCTGAATGCGAGTGTTTTCAGCCAAAGATCATCAATATTTCAGGCGGGGAGGTGTGAGGAACACTAGTTTGACGTCATGTAATTCCAACCTATTTGTTTCAAAAGACTGCTTGTTCCTGCAAGACAAATTGGGTGCTGTTTTAGCTGGAACCATTTGTTTACTTTCTGAGGTAAATAATTTATGGTTAATAATTGCATTATATTAAGATGTAGTGACAAGGATTGGCAAAGAAATGCTTCTATGGTTTGGGCACATGAATAGGAAACTCTGAAAGGACTCGTAGATTGACGAATGGAATTTATAAATCTGACGTGGATGGATGCCTTTTGGAGGCGAGTTATACCAGAAGGGTATTTTCTGACTAAATTATAGACATCCTCTAGAAAGTTGGTAGTGTCCATAGCCATAGAGCTTGTAAGAAGAGAATTGTAAATGTGAGGAAAGCGAGGAAGTTATGTCAGGATCTTGGCAAGTGGCGCTTCATTGTCTCTGCCTATCCTGTGGAAAAAAGGCGTGACCATTTGGTTTATTGAGTGTTTTTTTCAAACATTTTCATATAAAATTACTGAAAATATACCCTTTCACTGCAACTTCACAGCGAAGTATATCCTAATGATCTTGAAAATACTGAAAATAATGTAAAGTCTAAAGTAACAAAGAGTCTCGATACATTATGCAGCCGTTCCAACTTGAACTGTGTACACTTAACCGCAAAAGTCTTTAAATTATGTCAAAAGAAAATAACATCTTTTGCAGCTGTACACAGAACGAATTCTTTTAGTTGTTGGAGTTCTATTGCGCACCATTAGCCAAGAGATCAGACTCACATTTTATATTTTATATAAATTTATAATCTATTTAAATATAAATTATAAAATCTATTTCAAGGTGATTTAATTTTTTTTTTGATCCCAAAAATTCTGACTTTCTGGTCGCATTACACTTCAGAAAGTGTAATTTTTATGGTGTAATTAAATTTAAATAAAAATGCATCTACAGTATATTTTTTTACATTTTTTTCACGAAACTCTTGTTAATTCCTTTAAAACTGTCGTAAAGTAATAACCGTACTTTTGACTGGGGAACAAAAAAAAATTGAATATGATCCCCCGGGCAGAAATCTGGATGCCCTGACGTACGTTAAAGCCCGCCCTCGCCTTAGAGCTCCAACTTTCTGCCTAGTGTGTCGTAATATCCTATTTTAAAATATCAATCAATAAATTTCCCAATTAATTTACTATAGATATCTTTCAAAGTACCTTATATACATATTTACATACTTTATTTTTAATACACTGTTTCTGCTGTCTGTACATGTAAAGCTCGTTGTCTTCTACTCAGAATATATTACTGCAAGCATCTCCTTAGCATTATCTGACAGAACGTCTTTGTATATGTATGTACACGATTTTGTCTACGATAGTACGAGTACTTATGTCTATGTGGCAGCCATTTTGATCCTTCAAACACTAAGTTTCTTAAAACATAATTAAGTTAATATTAATTGATAATTATGTTTTAAGTTATGCGCGGCTTTAATTTTGAATGATGCTCTTGGATTCTCCCTTACTTACCATCAGGTAAGTCGAAGTCTCAAGTCTCAATAAAAGAAGCTTCCTGGTGGTCGCTTACAAAATCTAATTCATTTAAATGCCTCTACGCAAGTTAGAATTAGCTCTTATGCAATTTATATTTATGTCAAATAACCGGTGAATGCGACTGGCATCTTGTCCTTCGAAATGGCGTTCTAAGGCAGAGACAATAGAGCGCCACTTATAACGAACCAAAACTATAGAGCTTGTATGAAGAAAATCGTGTGAATGAAGCGAGGGAGGTTGTGTCAGGATAATTATAAAAATATAACTAATGCAGTAATTTACCTGTAATAATAGTTGCCATAGACAGCACTCCATCAGACAGGGTTCTGTCGTACGTCAAGACATAAAAACATATTATTTAAGGTAATACTTAGAACTTAGAAGTAACATTTAAAGGATCGACTTTTATTATACCAAATTCAATATTTTTCTGTAACAAATCCATTTGTATTCCCGTGACAAAAATCTATTTACCAAGAGCCAAAAATTTTGCTATTAATGGATCGTTGAACTTGCCACAGTAGCACCTTCACCGCTGTGGTTAGGTCGACGAGAATGTTTCCATTTAGTTAAATTGATTCGCCTTTTTCGTGCGAAATTACATTAGGTGCGAATGGCTGTAAATTGGAGTTGAATTGTAAAATCTTGAAAATGTATGCCAAGTTTTGTGCCGACCTTTTTCAAGTTCGCACTAAAATTTATAACAATTTATTTTCATTAAAAAAGCATTGTTATTTTAACACGTTTATTCTTTTGTTCATATTCTATTATTGTCGAATAAAACAGTATCCTTAAGATTATTGATTGTCCAATTTTTTATTATTGCGACGTTTTGAGAGCCTTGCAGCCATTGTGGTCACGTAGAGACTGATTGATTAAATTGTAAAATCAATAATTATAATAAAAGTGATAGTAAGCCGCATAAAATTTGTTTAATTCAATAATCAATGTTTGCGCAAAATTTAAGAAAATACTTTTTTAGAATTCCAACTTGACTGTTTCATTTATTATGTATTTGATATTTGCTTCGGGTCTGGTTATCAAACAGTGGTACCCAGTCTGCCAAACCGGGGTAGTACCACCACTTACAAGTATACAGACCGTGAAGTCATTTGGGCGCGTTTCGGGATTAGCATGTACGTTGCCGGTTCCAACTAGGCCGGCATAGTGGATGTGATTGCTACTTACAGTTTATTTGTTTATTTATTTATTAAGGTTCAAAAACAGATCCTTACAACTAAACATACATTACTAAAACAAAAACAAATTTACAAGATTTATGTAAGTTATACAACTATTGAACACAGCATGCTTTAAATTGTATTTATATATCTTTTTGTTTATATATCAATGTGTGAATTAATTCATTTGATGATTCTTAATAGAGGGCAGAGAGCAGTGAAATATATCCAATGATTTGCAATTTGTATTATATGCTTTAGATATTGATGTTGCTTGATTAGATATTGATATGGCTTGATTAGATATTGATATTGCTTGATTAGATATTGATATTGCTTGATTAGATATTGATATTGCTTGATTAGATATTGATATTGCTTGATTAGATATTGATATTGCTTGATTAGATATTGATATTGCTATTGATATAGACATTGATATTGCTTGATTAGATATTGATATTGCTATTGATATAGATATTGATGTTGCTTGATTAGATATTGATATTCCTTGATTAGATATTGATATTGCTTGATTAGATATTGATACTGCTTGATTAGATATTGATATTGCTATTGATATAGATATTGATATTGCTTGATTAGATATTGCTTTATTAAATTGTAGTAGCAGTGACATCCATTCATGGGCCACACTAGGGAGACATATTGTAATTGTCAAGTAGTACAAATGTCAAGTTAGATAACAATCGTGCGAGTTCGAAGCAAATGGGTTCTAACCCGATTTCAGTTCAATCGTAGAAGCTCTTTGTGAAAAGTAAGGCGTTCTTTTTAAAGATATCTCATTGTGTGTTTCACCTCTTCATCTTGTAATTGAAGTGGTATTCTGTACTTTAAATTTTAGGTTTTAAAGTTCAATATCGTTCGTGAGATGTATGCAAAGAAACGTGTCTAAAGTGCACTTTTAGAGATTTATATCAGAGGTTAGTAACGAATTTAGAGGAAAATACCGGCTTTTAGCTAAATTTTTTCGTTTATTTTTTATTTAATTTTTTTGCTTTCATCACTGCAATTTGTTTTATTTTTTAAATTTAAATACGATGTGTTCTTTTCAACATTTTTTTTATTCTGGTATAAGCCACACTATAAATGTGAAAATACAATATACAATATATAATACAATATATATACACATAAATATACATACTACTTATAGTTGTTGGGAGCTATTTAGGTAACGTGTGAAGACCATCTTTTTAAATAGTGATCTATTTGGGGCTTGTTGGATATCTACAGACAGGTTGTTTCAAAAGTTTACGTTTATTTTACTGGAGTATGTTTCACGAATAGAGGCGATTGCTACTAAGTTAATTAACTACAAGTAGCTCTCTCTTCCACTATGCCTGCCCTAATTAAAAGCAGCAACTTTTAAGGTGATCCCCAAATGCGACTGAGTCACTTCACTATCACTCCTTGTCACTACGCCACGCCTGTCGAAATTTTTTATTGAAACTAAATCAATTTTAGTAATCATCTCCTCTTGCTTATCATCAGGCAGGTCGATGTCAAATGTCGTGTCTCAATAAAAAAAAATTGACCTCGATAGTAAGCAAGGGAAGTCACGGTCCATACACTTTAAATTGGAGGTACTACCCCACATCAGCAGACTGGGCAAATTACCACCAAATGTCTGGCTACTACTCTTAAAAAAGTTCTTCATCAGTCTTACCAAAAAACGTGTCGATAGGTTTTAAGGACCAAGCTAAAATCACAAAAATATATTTTGTATTTTATCATTCAAAGAACATTAAACTTATTTCAAGCAAATTCATCTTTATTCGTACATCATACATTTTCCTATTTCAAGATATCTATTCTACCCGGGCTACTACTTTAACATCACAGGTTTGATGCCCGTTTGCCTTCGCCTACTCGCACCCTAAAAAAATTATTGAAGTTTGCCTAGTTTGTCGATGCGGAGTAGTACCACCACTTTGGGCGGCAATTTTGGAGTAGTGTAGTCACGTGCAGCTCGCCACGTGTGAAAAAGAATGAGCTGAAGACTTTTACTGGAGAGCCGGTCAGCGGAGTTACAGGGTCTGGCAAAAGAGGTCTGGCTTCGTCAAATATGACGATCATGTCAACACCGTGAGGGTTTTCGGTTTATTTTAGTATTGTCGGGCTTGACACTACTTGTCGCCCTTCTCTAAGGTGCCGCTTGTAAAGTGCTGGTTCTAACTAGACCGAGTTGAAACTCCTATTTGAACTGTGCTAGAAGTGGCCTCCTTTGCTAGACCAGCAGCTTAACATCAAGCAGAGTTCCGTAAAATATCGTGCTCCAATCTAAAAATAAATCGATTATTCTTATATTTCATTCATTGCGCCCATAAAATGAGTGCTGTGACTAAGGCGACCGAGGTGTAGTGGCAGTTACGCAAATCGACAGGCGAGGACGAACGGTTTAGCGACTGGTTTGTTGCGCGTAAAGTCCCGGGTTCGATCCCCGGTCGGAGCAAATATTTGTTTCATAGCTTTTATTTGTAATATTGAATAGTATTAAATATTGCAAATATTTGTTAATAAAAAAAAAGAGATGGATATTTGCTTCGGGTCTGGTTATCAAAGAGTGGTAGGCAGTGGTACCCAGTCTGCCGATCCGGGGTAGTACCACCACTTACAAGTATACAGACCGTGAAGTGATTTGGTCACGTTTCGGGATCAGCTTGTAAGTTGCCGGTTCCATCTAAGCCGGCATAGTGGATGTGATTGCTACTCACAGTTATTGAATTGTAGTAGCAGTGACATTCATTCAAGGACCACACTTTGGCTTAACATCAAGCGGGGTGCTGTCATATGTCGAGTCACAATAAAAAAAAAAAAACGAGAGCATGAGTTCGAAACCACCCACCGGTACCAATGTATCTTTAATATGTGTACTTTGGTTGTCATGTTTCTATGATACAAGCACTTTAGTAGCTTATCATAGAAATGTAAATAAATGAATAAAAATAATAAAGAAAAATAACCTTGAAGGTGCATAGTTTGTCTTTTTAGCAGTAGAATCCAAGGGTATAGGATGGAGAGAGCCTATAGGCTGGTAATACATTCCATTTGTGGATTGTTCTACAAAGAAACAATACAGTAAATGTTTAGTTCGACTTTAGTTCGATTGTAAACGAAATTAGTAGTCTAGTTTTGGTAAAAAAGTTAATGGACGGAATCACGGACAGACAAATTATTATTCTAGGGATAACCTTTGGCAGCGACTTGATTCACAGGGACCACATCAAGCGGGACTATAAGACCACTTGGCATTCTAGGTAAGGTGCAGCGATTGTTCGCGCTAGAGCCTGCGGGGTTAGGTTGGCAAGTTAAAACGAGTAAGATTATCGTCTCTCGTCGGCGATAAAACGAGACTATAAATCGTTGTGACGAATATCGTCTATGCGACATGTTTGATCATTATCATCAATAGTCTCATTTTACTGGATTTAGCCTTGCTTTTATTATTTTGCCAATCGCCGACGAGAGACGATAATCGTTTTAACTTGCCCTACCTAACCCCGCTGATACTATACAACTACTGTACTACGACATTACTATGTAACCTATTACAAATGATTTTGCCTTGAAAGCCTGCATACCTTATAAAACAAACTAGAGTTTTTATTTTGTTTTATTGTGGCTCGACATATGACAGCACCTCGCTTGATGTTAAGCCGAAGTGTGGTCCATAAATGCATTTTTTTTTTATTGTGACACGACATTGACATCGACTTGCCTGATGATAAGCAAGAGGAGATCCAAAAGTGCCGACGACTGAAACAACCGAGTTAGTACGCGGCTGTCTCACCCGCCGTCACTATGCCGGCCAAAATGTCACTGCTACTGCAATTCAATAACTGTGAGTAGCAATCACATCCACTATGCCGGCCTAGATGGAATCGGTAACCTACAAGCTGATTGCTAAACGTGACCAAATCACTTCACGGTCAGTATTCTTGTAAGTGGTGGTACTACTCTGGATCGGCAGACTGGGTACCACTGCCTACCTCTCTTTAACAACCAGACCCGAAGCAAATATCCATCTCTTTTTTATATTAATAAATATTTGCAATATTTAATATATAATAATTATTAAATATTACAAATAAAAGCTATAAAACCAATATTTGCTCCGACCAGGAATCGAACCCGGGACTTTACGCGCAACAAACCAATCGCTAAACCGTTCGTCCACGCCTGTCGTCAGGTTGACATTAGTGATAAGAATAGAAAACAATCCTGTCTTAATTCGACCCAAAGATTATTCCGAACCAAATTGATCCCACGGGACGAATTTATAAACCAACAATTATTCTGTCAGCTACGTCACGAGTACTAATATCCGCTCAATGATTGATGACGTCATAGCCCACGGGTACTCCCCTTGAGTCTTGAGCATACTTTAAGATCGAATCAGCCAAATATTGTTTTATTGGATGTCGTTTGTTTAGCTTTGGACTGTAATAGGTTAGCTTGTTTAGAATTTATTTTACTTATTAATTTCTTTTAAAGTAACTTCACGAATAAGATAAAGATTTTTTCTACTGGCGGTGGTACTTGCTTGATTTAAATGATAAATGATCTGCGTTTTAAATCCCACCTCACCCTACGACCACTCTAGTTACTAGTATACTTAGAATAGTTGTAAGCTAGTATACCTTAAAATATAACGCCGAAATATATGTTCATAAAATATATTTATACATGTTCCTATGTAAATTCGACTTGTAAATTGTTAAATATTAAAAGATATAAATATTTCGCGTAAACGCTTATGGGTTTGTTGTTGTACTGAAAGACGTGTCTCGCACTTTTGGCGCCAAAATATTATGTAAAACGAACGATTAGGAAGGAAGTAAAACGAAGTTATAAAATTTTGCAAATAGATATTTATTATATGATAGTATTTTCTTAGATTTTGCGCAAATGATTAATGAATTAAACATATTTTATGCGGCTTACTATTACGCTAGTCTCTAAACCAAATAAACGCGATAGTAAGCCGCATAAAAGTTGTTTATTTTCTTATATTATATCTTAATACTTATATAATATATGTGTTTGTTACCCAACTTTTTCCTGGATGAAATTTTGTGTTTTTAAACCATGCCGGAACCCATAGAAATTATGGGTTCCGGCATGGTTTAAAAACACAATTAGACCCGGTCATAAAAACACAAACACTAACTGTCTTCCTATTTTATTATTATGAAATTTTATTATTTCATAATGCTTTTTTTTATTGTGACACGACGTGTGACTTCGACCCGCCTGATGACAAGCAAGAGGAGGTCCAAAAGTAACGACAACTAAAAAAATAGCCCGAAAAAACTTTCGACTGAGAGTTTGTTCACAGCTGCCTCAGTCGCCGTCACTATACCGGCTAAAGGTGCTTCTTCACGCATCGCTTGAAGGATCCAAGGTCATAGGCAGGCAAAGCATTCCACTTTATGACTTTAAATTCGACTGCTATTAATCAAAAACCCAAATAGAAAAAAAATATTATTATGAAGTTCCAAAAATGCTCCTTTGAAAACACATTTTCAGTTTAACTGTTATGGTTGAATAGCACGCCTGAAAGACACATTCTATTGAAGTGACTGAAATATAGGTTGTGTCAACACGAACAAGTGTCTACAACTTATAATAGAAACTCTCTATTGATTAGATTCAAGGTGTTTTGTCACTTTTAACATATAATTATTATTAGGTCGTTACTGAAAATTAAAGTTTATGAAAATATAGACCAATTAATATAGAATATATCAAGCTTGATGAGTGAAAGTAGATTGACGAAAGGAATTTATAAATCTGATGTGGATGGATGCGTTAAACAAGGCAGGCCCAGGAGGGTGTCAAATCAAATCAATCAAATCAAATTGTCACGCCTTTTTTCCACAGCGATAGGCAGTGACAATGGAGCGCCACTTGCCACGATCCTGACACAACTCCCTCGCTTCCTTTACATCGACAATTCTCTCCACACAAACAATTCCACTAGGCAACCTAGCTTTCTTGAGGATGTCTCCGATTTGGTCAGACAACACCTTAATGGACCTGCCTTGTTTAACGCATCCATCCACATCAGATTTATAAATTGCTTTCGTCAATCTACGCTTCAATGTCTCTGCCTATCCCTGTGGGAAAGAGGCGTGACAATTTGATTAATCTTTTGTATTTAGACAACCGCTACCTATCCTTGCGAGAAATAGTTTATTTAAATGTAAAATTCAATCTAATTACTAATTATTACACATAAAAGCTATGAAACTAATATTTGCTTTGACCGGGAATCGAACCCAGGACGTACTAGTGTGCTAACTAATGAGTCATCTGTCAATGCCTGTGCTCATCATTGTAAATCAGCAATAAAAAAAACTACTATAATTAGTATAAATACTTAGGGAAGCGAAGGTCAGAGTACAAGTAGCGCTTCATTGTCTCCGTCTATCCCTATGGAAAATCCCTATGACAATTAGATTGATTGATTGAAATACTTTAAGAAATTGGTAACGGAGATCCCTTTCATAACTTCAATTAGCTTTCAGCATTATTCAGGGAGTAATCCTTCCTGTCAAAATGCCCATAAAACCCGCTGTCGAATGATCAAGCAAGAGCCTTATACGACCTTCGTTTAAGTGGATTCTATTTAATTATATAGATTTTTTAATGTGACACGACATCTAACCACGACCCGCCTGATGATAAGCAAGTGGAGGTCTAAGAGTGATGACGACTGAAAAAAACGAGTTAGTTCACGGCTGCCTCAGTCGGCGTCACTATACCGGCCAAAGGTGTACGCATCGCTTGAAGGATCCAAGGTCATAGGATGGAGAGAACATATGGGCTGGCAAAGCATTCTACTTGTCGATTGTTCTACAAAGAAAAGACGGCACCGAACTTCTTAGTTCGACTGCCGATAGAATGCGGATGCTTTCCCGACCTGTGCGGGTATTACGGGCGTGAAAGGATTAAGTAGAAACGAAAAGGATGAGTGAAAGTAGATTGACGAAAGGAATTTATAAATCTAATGTAGATGGATGCGTTAATCAAGGCAGGCCCAGGAGGGTGTGTTCCGACCAAATCGGAGACATCCTCAAGAAAGATGGGTGGCCGAGTTAGTGGTCTTAATATTTATTTAAATATTTACACAAATAACCTAGGAAAATAAAAAATAAATTAAATAAAAATTATTTATTTTTAAAATAAAATAAAATAAAAATAAAAACTCCTAAACAACTAAAGGGTTGTATTTCACGCAACAAAACTATGTTATTACAACTCATAGGGTGAACTAAATTTAGGGTGTAGTGACTTACAAGGAGAGCTGGCTATAAAAACTGACGAACCGTATAATATGACGATCCTACGCGGAACTCTAACATTATATTCTGCATGTACGCTTGGCATTTTAGACAAAAGGCTTGTATTTTTTCATTGTGCTATGCAGAGAATTGTGGATGTGAGGGAAGCGAGTGAGTTGTGTCAGGATTGTGGCAAGTGGCGCTCTATTTTCTCTGGCTATCCCTGTGGAAATAAGCCTGTTTGATTGATTGTGATTGTGGTGTCTATTACCTATTTGGCTTGGCACTAAATTCAAACCGATCAGTAGGCATCACGTATAATTATTATTTTATTAAAGTTATAGGTAGGTACTAGGTAGTGTTATTATTTTTCGCTTTTTAGTTTGGTGAACCACAATTCAGGAAGTCAGCGATTTTTTTGTTTAACGTTTATTTATTTTAGTTCGAATGAGCTCTAAAATCTTTAAAGCTATGAGACATAATATAAAGACGTCTAATTTCAATTAAATAGACGAAAACAGTCATAAAATGCCATAGTTTCTTGACGAAGGAAGACAGCGCAATGCAAACAAAACTCATGTATTTGTCTGGTAAAATAAAATGTCACAGTAACAGTCATAAAACAGTTAAACTAACGTCAAACTAAATTTGTTTGTGTTTTAGTGCGGATAAGTAAATGTTTTAGAATTTACACAAAGTATTTGCTTTTTAACCCTCTTTGCCGGTGCGCTGGTTTTATTCATTTGTTTTTTATTTTATTATTGTACTATGATTTAATTTTATTTATTTACATTTCTATACTAAGCTACTAAAGTGCTTGTATCATGGAAACATGACAACCATATATATCGAACCATATATACAAGATATATAATAAAATATACATATACATTTAAAAATATGACAAACACAATTTCCTCAAAGACGTAAGCGTCACCCTACAAAAGGTAAAATAATAAAATAACTAAATATTTAGATTGTAAGCGTTTCCGTAACAGCATTCTATGTTGTAGTAAAAGTAACGCATTTATATAATAAAGTAAAAGATAAGGGAAAACAAACAGAATAGGAAAAAGAGAGGAAAACTGTGTAAATTGATTATTCAGCCCAATTGTTAAGGCTCTCCTCTATGGAGCAACTGCCGTTTTTTCTATAGTGACTCGAAATGTCAGAAGAAGCATGAGAGTATAATTAACGCTGTAGAAATGCGGTCGTTAAGGAGTGTATGTGGAGTGACGATAGCGGATAGAATAAGGAATAGCACATTGCGTGGTTTGAAAGAAGATGTAGTGACAAGGATTGATGGTTTGGGCACATGGAAAGTATGAGTGAAAGTAGATTGACGAAAGGAATTTATAAATCTGATGTGGATGGATGCGTTAAACAAGGCAGGCCCAGGAGAGTGTTTTCCGATCAAATGATACTAAAGTATCATAGAAACAGAACAACCAAAGTACATATATCAAAGATACATTGGTACCGGTGAGTGGTTTCGAACCCGTGCCACTCGGCTTACGTAGCCATTTCACTGCCTCTACACCACGGTCACCTTGATTGATTGATGTAAAACTTGGAATAATAACATCGTTTTTACAGTGATGTTATTATAGTGTGGCAAATCAATCTGAAAATAAAGTTTTCCATTTTGTTCAATATAATTGAATTGAGGTTTATGCGGTTTTCATGTTGTTGATTGTTTTGTGCACTTTCTGAATTCAATTTATATTATTATTTTAGACTAGCTGATCCGGCGAACTTCATACCGCCTAAAAGTCAATGAATGTTGTGTTACGGATTAGCCGAACTTAAGTTGGGTGAATCAAAAATTTAAATCGATTTAAATCTTTGTTGTGAATAGAGTTTTTTTTATTATGACTCGGCATATAATCGTTTCTCTTTATAAATAATAGAACATAGGTTTCTGAGCAATATATTTTTACTGATATGTCAAAATTTACAATTTGTTTTTAATTCTCAACAGCTTGATATATTTTCCTCAGTTTACCCAAAATAAATTTCTAAACGCACGCAATTTCGTATGGAATTTTTTTTTTCTTTTATTTTATTTATTATTCCCACAATATGTTTATAAATTATAGCCTATGTGTTATTCTGATGTATAAGCTATATTACTGTAAAGATTTATTAAAATACATTAAGTAGTTTTTGCGTGAAAGAGTAACAAACATCCATACTCACAAACTTTCGCGTTTATAATATAATATAATCGCGTAAGGAAGTAGGGATAAATATATTTCTAACAGTGGTAGGCAGTGGTGCCCAGTCTGCCGATACTTACAAATGTACAGACAGTAAAATTACTTAGTCGCGTTTAGGGATCAGCTTGAAGTTGCCGGTTCCTAGGCCGGCATAGCGATATGTCTGCTATTCGCAAATATTTAACTGTAGTAGCAGTCGCCTCCAATAATGGAAAGCACTCCAGCTTAACATCAACCTGGGTGCTATCATGTGTAGAATCACAATTAAAAAAACAAATTTAATTTGACACAGTACATTGAAATGTAAATTAAAAGGCAAAAGATATAAAAACACAAATATGTATTATAATCATCCATAAATCATACAAAAAGGAACTGTTTGGGATTTGAACCCGTTTACCATAAAGGGCACAAGGGAAACGGTACCAAAATAAATATTTACATTAAAACATGAATAATTAATATAATTAATCATTACGAATTCCTTTTCGAATCAAATGGCTTGTTAACACAGACTACAATACCACTAGACTGCTCAAAGCTTTGTTTTTATTTGTTTAAAACCCTATTGTGCTTTTTTTTTTTATTGTGACTCGACATATGACAGCACCCCGCTTGATGTTAAGCCGAAGTGTGGTCCATGAATAAATGTCACTGCTACTGCAATTCAATAACTGTGAGTAGCAATCATATCCACTATGCCGGCCTAGATGGAACCGGCAACTTACAAGCTGATCCCGAAACGTGACCAAATCACTTCACGGTCTGTATACTGGTAAGTATACAGACCCTACTACCCTGGATCGGCAGACTGGGTACCACTGCCTACCACTCTTAAATTGGTACTGCTAAAGTTATAATTACTCTATAATTATATTTACTCTATTGCAAGCATAATTTTACCGTACTCTTAATAATTCACGTTAATACAATTAGCAGGGAAAGGTACAATAAAATACCAACTCGAAAATAAAATTTAGGTAAAATATCTAAGATTATCACATACAATCAATCAAATTGTCATGCCTTTTTTCCACAGCTGTAGGCAGAAACAAAAAAGCGCCAAGATTCTGACATAACTTCCTCGCTTCTCTCATATCCACAATTCTCTTTATACAAGCTCTATGGTTATGGGCACTAGGCAACCCAGCGTTCTTAAGAAAGTCTCTGATTTGGTCGAAGACATCCTTCCCTTACAAGCTGAATCCTAGACTCGGGCAATTTATTATATCGATCTCTATTGTTATTTGGTCTGTGCTTGTTACTATTAATGAATCCTTTTCGTCCGACAACGGCGACGAACCTGAAATAATCTGAAAATTACTGAATGGACTACGTGAATTCAAATGACGTCCAACGAAATGTATTTATTTTAAACGTATTGTGCATGACTTACTCGTAGTTTTAATTTAACCCTAGTATATATAAGCAAGTCGCGCTCCATTGTCTCTAGCAATCTGGATGCAATGTGGAAAAAAGGCGTAACAGTTTGATTGATTGATATTTGGAATATTTAAAGTAATCGCCCTTCGCCTTAAAGTAAAAACCTTCATAATGCCCTGGATTCATTGCAGCGCCGAGCTGTCTGAGTTATAGGAGATGCAGAGATCACGCGAACTGTGAAGCCCCTGCAATTTCGCAGAGACATAGCGGCTTTATGTGTTCTTCATTGGAGAATGTTCCGATAAATTCTTAAAACTTGTTAATATCTCGTCTTTTAACACCGAAGGAAGCATCTGTATTCTGTCGACAAAATCGGCAGTCGAACTTAAAGGGTTCGCTGTACCAGCCCTTGTGTTCTTCCAATCCTGTAAGCCTCGATCCTTCAAACAATGCTTGAAGAAGCATCTTTAAGATCAGCAAGTCCTAGCCAGGGAGAGCACTCCGGCTGGGCAACTTTTCTCCCACGTTAATTAAAAATAATTGGTATTAAAATTATAAGTAATAATAACTTTAATTTTACCAATGTCAATATTAATAAATTGATAGCAAATAAAGTAGCGGTTCATATCGCATCAATTAATTTGTTTGCTGAATATATTGTGCCAATGCATACACCAATATATATAGTACACCAATATATATATAGTACACCAATCATTCAATAATAAATACATGCGCATAGTAATTACATTTTATTTGCGTGCGGATGAACACTCAACTAAATTACGTCTATTAAAATAAATGGGATACCGGGTGTGGTTTGCAAATTCATTCTTTTGGTTCTTAGTGCCAAGTAAATAATTATCCTAATACATTGTTAGGTAAAAATGTTACGTAGGTAATAGACGCAAAATAAAATAAAAACTACATGGACCACACCATCCTAAAAACTAGCTTTTCATAGTGTTATTTTTCTTTCTAGTCTTGAGAAATAGAAAAACTTGATAGGTGTCAAGGGACACCCGAATTGAACGAAGTTCCTTTCGATTAATTAGTGAAGGAATTGTAATAAAATTTTATTTTATTTGAATTGAATGAATAAATATTTGTTTTTATTATTACCAAATATAATGTAATATAAACTTAATCACTAGGCTCAACTTTAGTAATAAATGGCTTGTGGCAACTGAAGTAGGAAACATATGTTTGGGATTCTATTTTATTCAAATGTCTTGAAAAAACTGCATCGATGCTAGTATTATATTTGTTGTTGATTCTGCTGGATTATTGTTTATTCTTAAACAGAATGCGAAATAAAAGACGAAACGAAAATAACTGGCCTGCCCCCTATGAGAGAGAGAGAGAGACAGATAGAGAAACACGCGCACGCCGCACGGCATACAACTATAGCAAAAAGTGTCGTTACAACTTTTGGTCTTAATTTTTTCGTGTAGCCCCCTTTCGCAACGCGCGATAAGGATTTCGTTCCTATAATAGGAGGTATTGTTCGTATATACTCTACAATAACAATAATTTCATGAATTACTGAAAATTCACAACAAACAAATGTCTGAAATAATTTATTCAAGTGTCAAATGATGTTTGACTTTTGGCCGGCATAGTGACGGCGGGTGAGACAGCCGCGTACTAACTCGGTTGTTTCAGTCGTCGGCACTTTTGGATCTCCTCTTGCTTATCATCAGGCAGGTCGATGTCAAATGTCGTGTCACAATAAAAAATAAAAATAAATGTTTAAACATCTGTGTTTTCGCTCAAGAAAGCTAGGTTGCCTAGTGTCCATAACAGTAAAGTTTGTATAAAAAGAATTATAGATGTGAGGGAAGCGAGGGAGTTGTGTCAGGATCGTGAAAAGTGGTCTCCGTTGTCTCTGCCTATCCCTGTGGAAATTATGGCGTAATATTTATTATTTCTAATGTTACCTTTGTCAATATATGTACATGTAATTTTCATGCGTAACGTTTGAATAAAATATAACAAAAAACATTTTTCGTAGAATTTGTTTTTTTTTTTCAAGAGAATAATGACATTGCGTGTCATTTTCAATTTGGTGACTATGTTGTATAAAAATATGCGTATTGAGCGAGTAACTAATGTATGAACTGTAAGCACTAGTATGAACAATAATCAAGGGTTTCGTAATTTTTGTAAAGCGGCATTATTAATACTTTAATCTATCAATCAATTAAATTGTCACGCCTTTTCCCCATTGGAATTGGCAGAGACAATCAAGCGCCACTTGTCATTCATACTTTCTACAAAAAATAAGGTATAACAATTTTTTTTGTAAAATAATTTACAAAATTTATTTTACGAAAAATGGATTAGAAAACTAGGGTCTTTAGATTTTGAAAAGAAGTCTATACCAGTGCGTTTCAAATTATTGCTAACGAATTTTTTTCTCATCTTATCATATATTTTTTAGAACAATCGAAATGAAATTGAATTGTATTAACCGCTGCCGTCCGCCGCTGTCGGACCGCGCTGCTCGGTTCCATGCCGCGCCCATCCGCTCCGCTTCAAAACCGCTCGCTACTGTGGTTATACAATTGTTTTTGCTGCTGGGAATCGCACTGCGCCGCCCCGCTTTCAAATGCTGGCTATTTTATCGCTTCACTACAAATTGGCCTAATCAGTACTGCTTATATTCGGCAGAGGCGGGCCTAGAGATAGATGTGCGCTCTATTATGTTCTATATATTCTCTATAATATTCTAAAATTTACTATTTTTCAGTATTTTATTTATGATTTTACACGTGTTTTTTGTTCAGTTATAGGTTTTTTTTCATTCTCGTCCCTGCTATCACCATTTACATAGAAATGTGGTATATCTCACATGGATAGTCACAGCTGAGAGTGATTTTAGTGATGTGCTGTTTTGATATCGATTTTTAACATTAGTATAGTAAAGTATATACAACGCGTTTTTGCCTCAGTGTGAACGTATATTCGATAGAGATGATAGGTATAAAGTGAGAATTCTGGAACCTCTATAAAATTAGAAGAGTTTTAACGTAAGTAACAGGCCTTTATACGTACTAAGTACGTATAAATCTCATATACAAAAAATAGAAAATAAAAATCTAGGCCGAAAGAGTTATGTGGATGGATCGTAAAAAGTCTACATAGGAGTTATAGGCGGTCAGTTGTGGTCATTTTCTCGTTCTGTCGTTTCGGGGTAGTACCACCACTTTCATATGTTTATAATTTAAAGATCTATGATACTATGATATTATATAATCTTATATTATAATGCTTTGATAATTTAGGAACATCGAAAGAATGAGTAAAAGTATATTGATGAAAGGAATTTATAAATCTGATTTTAATGGCTGCGGTGTTTGAAACTGGGTTGCCTAGTGCCCATAACCGTAGAGCTTTTATAAAGAAAATTGTAAATGTTAAACAAGGCGTGACAATTTGATTGATTGGTAATTTTGTCTAGTGGTAATCAAGGGAAAGACTAATAGCATCGACAACTGAAAAAAATTGTTTACGGTTTATTCAGTCCAAATACTTCAGTAAAAATACACATAATCGCTTGAGGCTGACAATTGACAATAAAGTGGTAAACAAATAAAAGTAACACACAGCGTATTTATTGAGGCAGTGGAATTGCAAATGTACAAGTTCCTCTCCCCCATATGTCATAATCCATCAATTTGTCACGGACGAGTTGTCGTAAGCATTAACTGCTATTAAATTGATGAAGGGTGCGAATGTTGAACCTTTTATTCACGTTTTTATTTATCTCATATACATAAAGTTGAGCCTCAAATTGTATAAGTATAGGTAGAAATAAATATACGCCCCAGTTTCATTTCCCAGTCGGAGCAAATATTTGTTTCATAGCTTATAATTTTTATAATTAGATTCAATATCACAAATATTTGTTCATAAAAGAGAGGCGGATATTTGCGTCAGGTCTGGTTGTCAAAGAGTGAACAGGGCTGGCATAGACTGATAATTACAGTTAGTAAAGTGTGGCAGGCAGTGGTACCCAGTCTGCCGATCGGGGGTAGTACCACCACTTACAAGTATACAGACCGTGAAGTAATTTGGTCATGTTTCGGGATCAGCCTGTAAGTTGCCGATTCCATCTAGGCCGGCATAGTGGATGTGATTGTTACTCACAGTTATTGAATTGTAGTAGCAGTGACATTCATTCATGGACCACACTTCGACTTAACATCAAGCGGGGTGCTGTCATATGTCGAGTCACAATAAAAAAATATATATAATTATGTTAAATTATACAATTATACATCATTATTCTAGTAAAACAAAAGCCATAGACATAAACGAGTTGGTAAATATTTTTTATTTATACAATCAATCAAATTGTCATGCCTTAATTCCTATGAGAAAGGGCAGAGACGGTATATCTTTAATTACCACGAGTCTTATACCATTCTATAGTTTTTCTCACATCGACAATTCTCTTCATACAACTCTATGCTCTATTATACACATTTTTTTATATTTTTATACTAAGCTACTAAAGTTTGTGGTTTTGATATCGATTTTTAACATTAGTATAGTAAAATATATACAACGCGTTTTTCCCTTAGTGTGGATGTATTTTCGATAGAGAAGATAGGCATAAAGTGAGATTTCTGGAACCTCTATAAAATTAGAAAAGTTTTAACGTAAGTAACAGGCCTTTCTACGTACCAAGTATGTATAAATCTCATATACATAAGATAATACATAAGAAACATAAGATATACATAAGATATGTAGACAGGACATAAAAACTGTATCATAAAAACAGGACAACCAAAGTACATATATCAAAGATGCATTGGTACCAGTGGATGGCCTCGAACTCGTGCTCTCGGTGTGTAACCTTTGCACTGCCACTACACCACGGTCGGCTTTAAACCCCGCCTTGACCTCCCGTTCTTTAAAAATATCCCCTGACTGACCTTGAAACACTCTTCAGGATCGTTCCAGTTTTGGCGTGGTTCAGGATAGTTCTACAGCTGAAACCTGCAATCTACAAGCTGATCCGAAATGCGACTGAGTCACTTTACTGTCCGTATACTTGTAAATGGTGGTACTAACTACTCTGGATCGATATACTCGTACCACTACCTACTACTTTTAAACAACCATGCCCGAAAGAAATATGCGTTTATTTTAATGACAAAATATTTGTAATATTTAATTTAATAATAAAATATTACAAATAAAAGCTATGGAAAAACTTAGATCCGACCAAGAATCAAAGCCGGGAGGCGTAATAACAGACTGGTGTGCTTGCCAATGCGCCACGGCGTTGATAAATAGTATTATATTTAATAGAGAAACAATTTTGTTTGCTACCTTGGAATCTGCATACCAGTTAACATTTGGTTGAGGCCTAACAATAAAGGTTTTTTAGTACACATTCCTAGAAACTGAGTGATCGAACCAGTAGTTTTGAAAAACACTAGACAACAGCCGCCCTGAGGTTAAGGGTATTCGAATAATATCTCCTTATGAAAACATCAATTAATCAATCAATCAAATTGTCACGCCTTTTTCCCACAGGGATAGGAGAAACAATGGAGCGCAACTTGCCACGATCCTTACACAACTCTCTCGCTTCCTGCACCTTCACAATTCTCTTCATACAAGCAAGCTTTATGGTTATGGCACAAGGCAACCTAGCTTAAATAAACATAACGTACACATATATCGATGAATGAAAAGTCGTACATCACTACCTCAACAAGAGAATGACATGGACGAAAAGCGAGGCGTGGGTGAAGTGTAGCCAAATGTTAGCTGTAAAAAAGGTTTTTCTCTATAAAACAAAAAGAGCGGGAAATTTATACCCAAGTATATGAAGAGGGATGATTTTATTAAAAGCCACCCCCAAAAGAATATTACTTACACGGCTCATTTGAAATGTCATTAAGCCAAGGACTAAAATACTCGTATGAAATATTGTTTTTACCTTGTATTTTTACACACGTGCTATAGATCTCACGGCAGAAAAAAGAGCGGTGGCATTAAAGCTGCGCAGTAACTTGTTTTGTTGCCTACTTATTTTTCGTTTTACGAATGTGTAAAAAAATTAAATACAATTGTTTATTATTATTTATTATATATTATACAGGATGTTACAAAATAAAAGCCGAAAGCCGAAAGGGGGTTAAATGGTCTCTTATAAAGAATCCAATTATAGTATTTTGAAACCGCTTTGTGTATGTATAACTTACTGCAAAAAATCATTAAGTTTTTCAATAATGTGCCAACCCTGTTTCAGTGAAATCAAAGAGTAAATTACATAAAACCATCATAATATTCTAAGAATATATAGCCTTTTGCTAGGATAATTTGAATTAGACAGCATATTGTTTTGATTTTTATGTATAAGCCATTTTATTTTGAAGCCAGTACTTTGAGCATATTAAAATGGTTAAGATAGCAAACCTTTGTAAACAAAAAAAAGGAAAAATGGTTTAATTAAAATTATTAGAGGTATTAAGGAAGTAATTTTTTTATTATCCCTCTGTTAAAATAATCTTTGCCTTCTGACTTGACAGATACTAGGGTTGGCAATATTTGAGGCTTAATAAAATTTATTATAATTTTTACGGCTTATTCTGTAACACCCAGTATGTGCACGACTGTGTAGATAGGTTGACTTGCTCCCACAGCAGACGTCCAGAGCCCTTTTTTTTAAATGCTGTTATCCCTTTTGGATATGACAGATATGAGATATGACAGATATGGATATGAGAGATGGTGGAAGGGAAGGGCCGGCAAGCGGACTACGGACGGTTTCCGTCATGCGGACGAAGAGGGAGGCCGGCAAGCAAGCAGGCTTGTCTGGCGGCCGGTGAAGTTTCGCCAGAGCTCTTCCAATCTGCAGATCCTTATAAATATGTCGAACTGCAATAAAAAAAAACTCATATGCGTCTCGTTTATTAAACCTCGTAAAAGAAACTTAAAAAAGACACTTAAAGAGTTTATGTGAAAAAACTCGCTCATAATAATTAATATCATAAATTTATTGTTACAATATAAATTATATAAATATCTATATTTCTTTTAAACCGCTGAGTACTCGTAAATCCGTCTGTTGTCTATTTTTTTAAATTATTAACATATGGGCCTGTGACGCACGTGTGACACATTTCAATGTAATAGTTATTTGACCTCCTTTTTATTAGATTACTAGGTTCAAATCCGGTCGAAGATACTCGTTACTTAAGAGTGGTAGGCAAACCGTGGTTTAAAGCGACCGTGGTGTAGTGGCAGTGCAATGGTTACGCAAACCGTGAGCACATGTTTAAAACCACTTTCTGGCACCAATGTATATTTGATATATGTAGTTGTATCATAAAAACAGGACAACCAAAGTACATAATATATATCAAAGATACATTGTCACCGGCAAGTCTTTTTGTTTTTTTTTCTAGTAGTAGTGCATGCTTGAATTTATAAAAAAAACACAAATAGATACAGGATTATCTGCCAGATTAAGTTGCCCGCTGAAACTTCATTTTTTTATTTCAGTTTTTCAGTATAGTTTAAAAACAGTTTGACCTTTATTTCAATTACATACGCCCATCCTATTCACCTGCCTATCTATCACATTATAATTAAAGGGTAAAGGTGATTCCCCTCCATTGAACCCTGGTTCAATTCATCCTGACTAATGAATAACCATACATAGCTTAACACTTGTTAAAATTACCAACGACTGTGGTGTAGTGGTACCAATGTATTCTTCTAGGTGTTTAATGTATTCGTATAGGTACTTTGGTCGTCGTGTTTCTATAATAATTATTAGTAACTTTTTTAACTTATTTTTTTTTTATCTGGACGACATCTGACTACGACCCGCCTGATGACAAGCAAGGGGAGGTCCAAGAGTGACGACGACTGAAAAAACCTAGTTCGTTCACGGCTGCCCTAGCCGCCGTCACTATGCCGGCCAAAGGTGCCCCTACATTTTCAAGTATTTTACTTAAGTTTTAATTTTTAACTAAATTATTTTTTAGAAATTTAGTACTTATAGATATGTCAACAAATTCCAATCAACCGCAAGAAATTAATTACCCAAACATAACTTAACATTTGTTAAACTAAAATTATCTAAACAGTAGTTAATGAGTATTTTTGTTTATAAATGAGTTATCTAAAGGTTTTTCTTATCTATCCCACGCAGGTTCGTGTTACAAGCAACACGGTTTATAGTCATTTGGTTGCAGTACGAATTGGTCACTCTGCCACTAAGTAGATCTGCCTTGTTTAACTCATCCATCTACATCAGATTTATAAATTCCTTTTGTCAACCTACATTCATTCAACCTTTCCATATGCCCAAACCATTAAGCATCAATCAAATTGTCACTCCTGTTTCCCACAGGGAGGGGCAGAGTCAATGAAGCACCACTTGCCACGATCCTGACACAACTCCCACGCTTCCTTCACATTCACAATTCTCTTCATACAACCATACATAAGAATTATAACCATATATTTTAAAGTGATCGTGGTGTAGTGGCAGTGCAATGGTCACGCAAACCGGGAGCACTGGTTCAAAACCACTCACCAGTACCTTTGATATATGTGCTTTGGTCGTCCTGTTTTTATGATACAAGCACTTTAGTAGCTTAGTATAGAAATGTAAATACTGTGGCATTTGTTGAATATGACCAACACGGCATTAACTTATATCAACGCCCACGTATCAATAAAAAATGTATATCAATATAATTTTTATATTAGAATTTTCAAATCAAATCTGACTTTTATCGCATAGTCATAAGATTTATTTTTGTATGTATTTTTTTGTTATTCTCGTATATTCGTATTGTCCAATATATTAATGTAAGTAAATTGTATAATTTACCTTTTTCGTTTTTTTTTGTTTATTCAAAATGAATAATTGATTATTTACGTGTGTATTTTTTTCTTTTCAAACTTAGTTAGATTTCATTTTTTAATTTAAACTTTCTTAATTGATAGATAATAAAGCCGGCTAAGTAATCACAAAAGCGATTTGTTTTATTAAATAAATATATTTCTATTGAGGAATGCACGATAGATGTGGTTTGAAAGAGAATGTAGTGACAAGGATTGACAAAGGAATGCTTCGATGGTTTGGGCACATGGAAAGGATGAATGAAAATAGATTGACGAAAAGAATTTATAAATCTGATGTGAATGGATGCGTAAAACGAGACAGACACAGGAGGGTGTCTTCCGACCAAATCGGAGACATACTTAACCTTTAAGTACCGACATGCCATTTTAGTTACATAAGTACCGACGTGAGGTCTGCCAGACCACTATAGCTTTAGTATGGAAAACTTTCATATTACAAAATATTATTATTTTTTAAATGTGTCTATGTATTAATAATATATTTAGTTATTGTATAAATAAAACTAAATAAAGAAGTTTTAATATTTATTACTTATTATTAACACGAACTCTAAAGTCTCAATTTCTTTGGGAAAAAATTAACTCCTAACTTTTTTATTAACATTTATCCACTAAATGTTTAGAGCATCTTTTGGCTCAGCTTCAAATAGAGTTGAAGACGATGTTGCAGATGCAGCCGAGGTGTACGCACACCGCTGGTATTGATCGGGGCTTTACTCCACTTGAATCGATTTTTGCCAAAATAAAGTTGCGATTGGTTGGCCTCGTTGGATTCAATTTCTTCCACCTGCTCACTTTCTGACCCTTTCTGTTCCGATGCCGAATCATGGTCACTCTCGGCAATAAAATTCGGATCAATGTTATCAGAATCTGACTCTTAGCTCTCATTTAGCCATTCCATTATCATCTCTTCATGATCTTTATTCCGAGGCCTAGTTTCACGTTTTTTCTTAGTGACAGGAACACTATCATTTTCATTTGAGGCTGCACGTTTCACACCCGATGTACCCGGCCTATTCATTTTTATAACTAACTGAAAATAAAAGAAAAAAATAGTAAAATCTGGAAAAAGTCGAACCCAAAAAAGTTACGTAAGTACAGACGAGTGGTCTTTCAGACCACGCGCGAACTTATACAAGACATAACTCACCAGAAACGCAAGCGCCGACACAGACTGAGGGGTACACAAAAGCGCGGGGGGCTACGTCTCTGTTAACAAATGAAACCACCGTATCCGAACACTTCAAGTGTCTGTCAGACCACGCGTCGGTACTTAAAGGTTAAGAAAGCTGGGTTGAATGCCTTTGCCCATCACCGTAGAGCTTCTATAAAGAGAATTGTCGTTGTGAGGGAAGCGAGTGAGTTTTGTCAGGATCGTGGCAAGTGGCGCTCCATTGTCTCTGCCTATCTCTTTGGGAAAAAGCGTGACAAATTGATATGATATTCTTATAAGAAAACAAATTTTTACTTTAACCGATAATCGAAGCCACTATGACGTACTTATAACCGGCAATTTTCGAAATAATCCCGAAACGCGACTGCGTCACTTTACAATCTGTGTACTACCCGGGATTGGTAGACTGGGAAAATTCAACCAACTGATTGCTTACTATCTCTTAAACATTTGTAGAAATCAAAGTAATTAATTATGAAAAATTCAAATCACAAAATACTAAAGTCCTTGGGGAATAAAAATTATTATTTTTTATCAAAAATTTCGTTGAGGAATTTCCCTTAAGGCGAGGTATCTCTGCGGTATGAACAAAACGAGATTTAAGCGAAATAAGGTTGAGATTGCACTGCACATTCTTGAGCGTGTGATGTATTTCCTACGAATAATTTACCTTTTATAACATTTTGTTAAATTTTAGAAAACGCTTGAAAATCCGAGAACTTTGAAATTAAAAACTATTTTTGTGATTAAGTTGCATAATTTTTTTGTTAAATAATATAAATAAAGTATTTGTAAATTCTGTCCGAGAAAGTGTTTTTTTTCAGCATTACTTCTTTACACATATATTTTTTTTAAGTTAATAACATTTCAAGAAGTATAGTTATTTGATCGTCAAAAGTACCTCAAAATAAGATTTCGTCGAAGATCCTTGCCTTAAAGCCTCGCCACTTGGGATTACGAACATTGGCAATTTTTCAATGAGTCGGCGCAGATCAAATAACTTTTGTACTCTACGTCCGTTCGTAATATTTTAGCCTAATTCGGCCGTGACTGTGTAAAATGGCAGAGACTTATTCATTTTTCCAGGGTACCGTAAAACAATTTACGGATATGGATTTTTATTTTAATGATAATAACCAATGATAAAGGATTGACAAAGGAATGCTTCGATAGTTTGGGCACATGGAAAGGATGAGTGAAAGTAGATTGACGAAAAGAATTTATAAATCTCATGTGAATGGATGCGTTAAACAAGGCACACCCAGGAGGGTGTTTGCCGACCAAATCGGAGACATACTCAAGAAAGCTGGGTTGCCTAGTGACCATAACCATAGAGCTTGTATGAAGAGTATTGTGAATGTAAAGGAAGCGAGGGAGTTGTGTCAGGATCGTGGCAAGTGGCCCTCCATTGTCTCTGCCTATGCCTGTGGGAAAAAGACGTGATAATTTGATTATCTGATTTTTAAGAAAATATATGATACGCGCTCCTAACCAGGCACGTTAAAACTATGCTAAAAAGCAAACCTTAACTCAGTGTCGCGATGTAGAGCAACATATAATTGTCTCTTTTTCTCTCTCAATAACAATCATTCCGTTCTTCTTTCTTCTACCTGTGTGCTGCCTAGTCAGTCGTCAGTACTCTTAGACGTCCCCTTGCTTAGCATCAGGCAAACACGAGCATAGACCAATCAAAAAACTTTTAAAAACTATAGTAATTTCTACGGAACCTAAAATTGAATATGAACCAAACAAACTTGACCATATTTTTATTATTCCTGAGACTTGCTAATAAAAGAACCATAAATCGCTTGCAAAACGATAGAACATATTCAAAACTTCGTTAATGTTCTGTTCGAGGAATTAGTACAATTACGACTATTAACTTGGAGGGATAAACAGATTTTTAGGTCATTATGATCTAGACATTTTAGATACTCCGTGTTTTTTATTGAGTTTTCTATTTTACAACTTTACATAGGTAAAGTTGTAAAAAAATCTATCCTGACTTTTTTTATTGTGGCTCGACACGACAGTACTCCGACTGATGTTAGGCAGAAGCCATAAATGACCCATAAATGAAGGTGACTGCTACTACGATACGATAGCCTCCATAGCAGCTGTAGCCTCCATTAATGGACCGCACTCCACCTTAAGTTAAGTCAGGATCGTGGATAGTGGCTCTGCGTTGTCTCTGGCTAACCCTCCTCAAATTAAGGCTTAACGATTTAATTTCTTCATAGACTTATAATCTGCAAGGTAACGAGAACGTAAAATATAAAAAAACAGTTATTTGTTTCACTGAAAAAATAGGCGTGAAAAAAGCCAGACTGAAAAATGGAATCCTTCGAAATATGGAAAACATAATTGAATTTATAACCAGAGGAAGCCGCTTATATTTTATAACACTCGCAAATCTACCACTAAAATGGAAAACAACATGATTTCAAACTAGTTTGCATTTATTTATACGTATATTTATTACATAAACAATCAATCAAATTGTTACGCCCTTTTCCCGCAGGGATAGGCAGAGACAATGGAGCGCCACTTGCCACTTTGGAGCGTCGAAGCGTCGTTTCCCTCACATCCACAATTTTTTTATACAAGATCTACTATTATGGGCACTAGGCAACCCAGCTTTTTTGAGAATGTCTTAGATTTGGTCAGAGAACACCTACTTGGGTCTGTCCCGTTTAACGCATCCATCTACATTAGATTTATAAATTCCTTTCGCCAATCTACTTTTAATCATCCTTTCCACGTACCCAAACCATCGAAGCATTCCTTTGTCAATCCTTCTATCAAACCACATCTATCGTTCATCTATTCCTTATTAACGACAGGCGTGGACCAACGGTTTAGCGATTTGTTTGCTGCGCGTAAAGTCCCGGGTTCGATCCCCGATCGGAGCAAATATTTGTTATTAAAAAAAAGAGATGGATATTTGCTTCGGGTCTGGTTATCAAAGAGTGGTAGGCAGTTGTACCCAGTCTGCCGATCCGGGGTAATACCACCACTTACAAGTATACAGACCGTGAAGTTTTTAAAATCCATTCAGTAGTTTTGGCGTGAAAGAGTAACAAACATCCATCCATCCATTCATACTCACAAACTTTCGCGTTTATAATATAAGTAAGGATTATGTGTTATAAATTTTTACCTATACACGGGTTTGTTGAAGTTTAGTCTAAAGTCGGCTGTGCGCGCGTCAACCGCCTGATTTGTTAGGTGGCTTTCTTTATCTGTTTACGTGTCTGAATACGATAAAAGGTTCTATTGGAATTATGTAGGTGGATATTGTGTTATTTGGTAAATGTGGTTTTGATAATAATGTAAAAGGTAGAAAATTATGATAATTTTTTAATGAATTAAACAAATTTTATGCGGCGATATTTTTTGTAGTAATAAGGATAGAGAAAGGTATGGATGGATTAAAAGAAATGGACGAAATAGATTTATTACCCAGAAGGTTGTTTCATGTAGGGAATTTGGTAATTATGAATTATAAGAAATTGAAAGAGATTGACAAAGATCCATTAATTCTGTCTATCTGTAAAAAATTAGTCATGAGAATTTGATTTCAATTGCATTTATTTAAAGCTATAAAAGTATTCTAGTAAGTGGGATGACGGATTCAATTTCCCACGGATGGACGGACGGACACACGTACCGTATCGTAATGCTTTCCATCCTAGTACATAATACAAAGTAAAATCAAATACTTTAGTTAACTATTTATTTAAACGTAGGTAGTTTATTAATGAAAGTACAAAACTTTTACAAAATTAACCGAGATGTTTTCGTTTTGTTTCAGTTTTCAATTATGGTGTTCACCGGATTCCTAAAAAAGCAATATCGACAAAGTGCAGCAAAAGTTTTTAGTGAAGCGAAACGTTATCTAGTGATGTGCTCTTTTAAAAATATCGAAACCTAGGAAAAGTTTGTGGTAGTGATGTTTAAAAAATATCGATTGTTTATTATGTTTTGAATTGTGTTGTTTACGATGTCGATTTCGCGTGTCAAAATTGTTCTTTGTGCTTTGTGTTTTCTATTACAAAGTTGTGTGGAGAGTCAACAGGAAATACTAATAGAGGAATCATGTAAGTTTATTTCTTTATGTTTAATATAAATGTGTAAACATGTTAAATCCATTTGGCGGGATATTTTATAAATAAAACCTCAACTTGCATTTTCTTTTATTGTAAAATATATACAAAAGGCGGATAAACATAAAGCTGTAAACGTACAGTCAAATTAGCTTGGAGACGTTTTTGCATTCGTAGTAGTGTGCCTAAGAGCGCGTTTCCATTATTAATACACGTTACGAAAACACGTCATGTCCTTAGGTTTTATTTAAAACAGAACTTTTAATGAAAAAGCACGAACTTGGGTACTTACAAAGTAACTATTTGATAAAAATTTCAGAATATCGTGCACAAAACCGACCTATTTTTTTGCACCGACGAAACATATACACACATACGTCACATACCCTCTCGAAATCTTGGTCAGATGGAAGCACTTCAATTTTAAAGCGACATATATCAAAAGGCAATAGGGCAAAATATTTAAATAAATAAAAAATATATAAAAGTAGTTCATTTCTTTATTTGCCGACTGTAAACTACTACAAACGCAAAAACGTCTCCAAGCTATAACTAAATATAATGATAGGAGATCGTAACATCTTTATCTACCGCCGCGACATAATGGAAACGCGCTCTTAGGCGTGTGTACTACACATACTACTACAAATGCAAAAACGTCTTCAAGATAATTTGACTGTATTTACCTATTAATTTGTTATTCGTGAATTGGTTGTTTACCTATGAGAATAACAAATATCATAGCAAATCCGAGACATCCTCAAGAAAGCTAGGTTGCCTAGTGCTCATAACCACAACGCCTGTATGAAGAGAATTGTGGATATGAAGGAAGCAAGGGAGTTGTGTAAGGATCGTGGTAAGTGGCACTTCATTGTCTCTGCCTATCCCTGTAGGAAAAAGGCGTGACAATTTGATTGATTGATTGATAGCAAAATCACTGACTCATAGCACGTTTGCCTCAGTCACCCTCACTATGCCGGCCAAATTATTATAGTAAAATCTCTTAACAAATTATTACCTCGTTGAAAATTAAATCGTGAGCTAAATTTAACACCAACACTCCAGTTAACAATAATAGCTAATTATTTTTTATGCGGTTATAACTTATACCCTTTTTAATCCCAACCGTGGCTGTAATGAGCACACGAAATTAACCTTAAATGCTTTATTAATAAAGCGTTTATTAGCATATCGCTATTTCAATAATAGAGCTGTGGTGTTTGGGTGTTTGGTAGGTACTTTAAATGTTGTACATAATATATTCATTATTATGAATTTTATAATTTTAGATCCATTAATCATCCTATTTAACTTTTTATAGCGTTTTTAATCCTTCTGTTTCGCGTACGTACCATCATCTTAATGTTTACCATATATAAAGGTTTGGCTGGTAGAGAATGCGATGAGGCATTAATTCCGCCTTTTGTAAAAAAACAATAAAGTTTTAAATAAATAAATAAATATCCGCGTAGATCATAGTCAATTCATTGTTTAGCAGCTGGAGTGGTAGGCAGTGTTGCCCAGTCTGCCGATCCAGGGTAGTACCACCACTTTTCTTGATTAAGTTGCATTTCGGGATCAGCTAGTCAAATCACCGGTTCCAACTATATTCCAAGAGCTGGCGACGAAAATCGACAAGAGTTTAGTAATGGCTCATAATTCAATATGATTTAGTATTGAGGGTGTACATGAGTCAGCACCCACTCGCAAGGTCAGATAGTGGAACAGCTGGCGGCAGCACGCTTTGATGTATGTAAAATTTCAACATGCTCTACAAGTGTTTAGTAATGATTGAAAATTGGCAAACAACTAGTTTATAGTATAAAAAAAGGGAAGAAAGAGGTCAGACCGCATTATTGTGGAACGCTGCGAGTCAGCACTCCACATAAGTTGTCGCCAGAATGATATCGGTGCAAGAGTTTAGTAATGGCTGGAAATTGCCATACTGCTTTATTATTATATATAATTTAATAGAAAAATAGTCAGATCACAAATTAATGGAACAGGGGTAGTCAGCAGCCGCTTAAAGTGCGGATATCGAATACGCGCGTTTTTTCGGGGAACTGACCTGTTTTATAAAATTGGTTTGTTGGGGAGCACTTTCCTGTTTTATAAAATTACAAAACTGCAATAGAAAACATTTTGACGTGATAACGTATTATAAATCGATAAACACCGGCTGCACGCCGGAAAAATGTCACGTTATGTTATGTTATGTGTGTGTGGCTGCGTGTGTGGGTGCGTGCGTGTGTGAGTGTGTGTGTGTGTGTGTGTGTGTGTGTGTGTGTGTGTGTGTGTGTGCGTGTGTGTTCCTTCCTCAAAAAGCTAGGTTGTCTAGTTAGTGCCCATAACCACAGAGCCTGTATGAAGAGAATTGTGGATGAGAAGGAAGCAAGGGAGTTGTGTAAGGATCGTGGTAAGTGGCGCTCCATTATCTCTGCCTATCCCTGTAGAAAAAAGGCGTGACAATTTGATTGATTGATGAATAAATAATATTAATTGTAACTATTATCATATGAGTTCAATATATTTCAAAAATGTGTTTTATGTTAAGTTGCAAATAAATTGTTAATAGCACATTGATACTTGTAATTAATCTGTATAATTTAAGTTTCATCAATGTTTTCTTATGACATTATTACGTAAAACTATCGTCCGTAAACCGACTTTACATATAACCAATTTTTTTACAATAAATATAATACGCCACTTACCACGATCCTTACACAACTTCCTTGCTTCCTTCTCATCCACAATTCTCTTCATACAGGCTCTGTGGTTATGGGCACTAACTAGACAACCTAGCTTTCTTGAGGAAGGAACACACTCACACACGCACACACACACACACACTCACACACACACACACACACACACGCACGCACCCACACACGCAGCCACACACACATAACATAACATAACGTGACATTTTTCCGGCGTGCAGCCGGTGTTCATCGATTTATAATACGTTATCACGTCAAAATGTTTTCTATTGCAGTTTTGTAATTTTATAAAACAGGAATGTGCTCCCCAACAAACCAATTTTATAAAACAGGTCAGTTCCCCGAAAAAACGCGCGTATTCGATATCCGCACTTTAAGCGGCTGCTGACTACCCCTGTTCCATTAATTTGTGATCTGACTATTTTTCTATTAAATTATATATAATAATAAAGCAGTATGGCAATTTCCAGCCATTACTAAACTCTTGCACCGATATCATTCTGGCGACAACTTATGTGGAGTGCTGACTCGCAGCGTTCCACAATAATGCGGTCTGACCACTTTCTTCCCTTTTTTTATACTATAAACTAGTTGTTTGCCAATTTTCAATCATTACTAAACACTTGTAGAGCATGTTGAAATTTTACATACATCAAAGCGTGCTGCCGCCAGCTGTTCCACTATCTGACCTTGCGAGTGGGTGCTGACTCATGTACACCCTCAATACTAAATCATATTGAATTATGAGCCATTACTAAACTCTTGTCGATTTTCGTCGCTAGCTCTTGGAATACTAGGGCGACATAGTGGATGTGACTACTACTTACAGTTATTAAATTGTAGTAGCGGTAATCTCCATTCATGGACCACACTCTAGCTTAACACCAGGCGGGTGCTGTCATGTGTCGAGTCACAATAAAAAAGGGTTCAGGGTTATAGATTTTTTTACATATCTTTACCAACTACTGTCCTGTTTCTATGCTTGTATCATATAAACAGGACAGCTTGGTACATATATCAAAGATACATCTGTACCGGTGAGTGGTTTTGAACCCGTTCTCTCGGTTTGCATGATCTGCCACTACACCACGGTCGCCTTATAGAGAGGATAGGGAGAACATATGGGCGGGTAAAAACCGAACACAGATACCCTGTTTACTTCTAATTGTATTCTTTAAATGTACCGTTAGCAGCATCATACCATCATGCAAACATATAAGTATTCATTTATGTTAATTCTTAACTCTATATTTTGCATAGAGCATGGCAATAAACTGGAACATAATCCATTGACCCATTTACTGAATGCTTCTAATAGCTCCCACTATACCTACACAAACATTTGTCATTCTATATTGAACATTACAAACTAAAAATACACTAAAATTTCACTAATATGGCTGTGGGAAGTAATCCTTTGGAATTCCGCCAGGGGCGCTACTGTTATCCAAACCTCTCGCTTACCGTCAGGCGGTCAGGATCAGAAGGATATTCAATTTAGTTTTAAGACTAAAAACACTTCTTCACTTTTTAGTTCACAATAATTAGGCGTGTTTTTTTTAGGTGTTTCTTTTTAACTATAGTTTTATTTAAAAACAACACTATTGTTTATTTAAAACAACCGATAAAGATTGATTACTTCGGGAAATTGGAAAATTGGGGGACTGGGAAATTGACCAAACAACTGTGTAAAAATCTTGTGAATGTCTGTTTTCTGTACTGACACAACCACCGAAATCATTAGTTGAAATATTATAAATCATAGATTAAATCGATCAAACGTTAAGCTTCCCAGATGTTTAGGTACTAAAAGAATATCCCATTTTTAACTGTTTAATGTTTATTTCACTATCCCCAATGTTACATTGCAAAGTCGCACACATTGACCGGAAAGTCGTATATCTAATTTACAACCACTAAAGTAGACAAGTAAAATGCAACGTCATAATTTATATCTGCAGTTATTCCACAATCTACCATTGAATAGTTCCGTCGTTTTTGGAACGAAGTTGCGAAAGGGGGCTAGACGGAAAAAATTAAGACCAAAAGTTGTAACACTTTTTAGGGTTCCGTAGTAAAAAATTGTAACCTTATAGATTCGTCATGTCTGTCTGTCCGTCCGACCGTCCGTATGTCACAGCCACTTTTTTCCGAAACTATAAGAGCTATATCATCGATGCAGTATTTACAAGACATTTAAATAAAATAGAATCCCATACATGTTTCCTACTTCAGTTACCACAAGCCAATTATTACTAAAATTGAGCCTACTGATTAAGATTATATATTACATTATATTTGTTAATAATAATAAAAAGTTATAAATTAAAAAAAATACAATTCCTTCACTAATTAATCGAAAGTAACTTCGTTCCATCCGGGTGTCCCTTGACACCTCTCAAGTTTTATTTTTTATTATTATGATTGTGACACCACATGTGACCTCGAATGAAAAGGTCCATGAGTACCGAAGACTAAAATACCGATTCTGCTTACGTTTGCTTTAGTAGCCGTCACTGTGTTGGTCAGAGGTACCTTTTGCGCCTATCACATGGGCTAGCAAATCGTTTCACTTGTCAAATGTTTGCTAAACCAATTAGTGTTACGGAAGTAAAAAACGTGAAAAACTAGGTTAAAAAGCTTCGCAGAACATAATTGAATGGTGTGTAGTGTTTTTTATGCAATCTTCCTTAAGAATGTTTACCCTATTATAGGGCCAAAATTTTCACCCTGTACACTCTATTCTAAATATATTTAATTAGCGTTTTTATATTTTAATATTCCTTTTAGTGCCTAAAGTTACCTTGTAGGGAATTTCTAGTAGTATTAGGTTCGCCTTTGTACATAGTGCATGAAGTTGTTAAATAAAATTAAATGAACAAGGTAGTTAACTATTTTTTAAAAATATTTATTGTCATTAATATAATATAATCAACAAATATTCCGCTAACGGAAAAAATCAAGAAGTTTAGAAATTTCCGCTAAAAGGGAAACTCTAAGGGTGAATGTGGAACAACCCTTTTTCTCAAAATAAAGCGTCTACGTGAGATCGTAAATCTTGAGACGAAATTATTATAGCTAAAAAGTGAGTTTTAAGAGTACACTTTTAAGGGCTTTAGTACATTTAAAATACAGAGTATAGCTTGTCTAACTACAAATAACGCGCCCCTCCACTTTATTAGTTTATTTAAATGTGTAAATACAAATATTACTAACTATACTATTACACTTTATTAACGTGCTCCTCCTTTTGTGTCTAATCAGTAACTGAATGACCAATTACAATTGCATTTTCGATGTGTTGCATTAATATTTTATATTCGCACGTGTGCTTAAACGCAGGGGAGGGGTGCGTCATTTCGGCTTAGACAGACTCTACCATTAGAAAGAACATTCTTCGTGAGTAACATAGGCTATATTGGATTTTCTACACGATATCCACTCTTTGATAACCAGACCCGAACCAAATATCCACCTCTTTTTTTTATTACCAAATATTTGCATTATTTAATATAATTATTAAATACTAGCTGACCCGGCAAACTTTGTTCCGCCTTAGACGCCATAAATGAGCAGATTTTTGATTTTATTAAGTTAATTGTTTTATTATATAAAGTTGTCAGGTTGATCTAGCTGACCCGATAGTTATGACTATGAATATTGAATTCGAATTGGTATAATTCATAAAAAGAGTGGTTTTTATTCTAAGGCTTTATGGTATACAACATTCTTAGGTTTTTTATCATGCGCTAATATAAACAGTTTTGTTGGTATACCGACACGGGAACAGGCGACATATAATTGGCCATGTGTAAAACATGGATTTTTAAGGTTGATGCCGCAAACAGTTAGGGACTGCCCTTGAGATTTATTTATTTTCATTGCAAATGCTAGCAGCACTGGAAATTGCAAACGTTTAAAGTTGAATGGCATGTCATTCGGAATCAAAGGAATCTGTGGAATCAAAACGTCTTCGCCTTTGTACTTTCCTTTTAAAATTGTGGCTTCGATGACGTTGTTCATTAATTTCTTCACCGCAAGTCGGGTGCCATTCAAAGACGTGGCTGGTTTATATTCCGCAACATAATGATTACCGATCCGATTTTTAATTGCAGATTATGAAGTGGTAATCCAGGTAACTCCAGCGAATTTAAAAACTCCGTTGGATAGTTGACAACATCATCTTGGTTAGTAACGGAATCAATCGATTTGTATGTCATTAATTCGCCAGCTATCTTATTTTGAATCTGAAATTTCATTTCGTTGACATCAACGTTTTTTGCAGCCAATATAACTCTTTCGCTCAACCATAGATGACCTCTGTAATTTTGAGCAATGTTTGGTACAACCTTCTCGATGAGTTCGGTTTATCAATAAAATAAGATTGACAGAAGAATCCGTTTTAAACGTTTTTTTTTTCATCTTCTTTGACTATATTTGCAGCACGCATTCAGTCAATTCTATGTCAAATGTCTTAAGGTTACATTAAAAAAGTTCAATAATTTTATATGGTGGTTAAGTAATTTTAAATTTTCAAATTTTCCGCGCAATTTCCTTAATTTTTTCTTTCATAAGAACCTTCTCCTGATAATAACGAACAGAACAAAAAAAGAATTAGCGAAATCGGTCCAGCCGTTCAGGCGTGATGCCGTGACCAAGGGAAAAAGGGATTCATTTTTATATATATAGATTACAAATAAAAGCTATGAAACAAAAAACATCGTATCACAATAAAAAAAAAAACAATTTGCTCCGACCGGGAATCGAACCAGGGACTTTACGCGCAACAAACCAATTGCTGACGCCTATCGTTAATTTTTTTTATAAACATAAATTTAAATTTGATTTGAACAAATCTGACAGCGTTATTACAGTAAGTATAATTTAGTTGGAAGTGTGAGTAATTTTAAAAGAGGAAATTGCTAATATGTGTCATAAATATTATTTAATTTTATGACATATGACAGCACCCCGCCTGATAGGCCGGCATAATGAGTATGCCTAATACTTTCAGTTATTTAACCGTACTAGCAGTTGCGAATAGAATAAGGAATAGCACAGTGCGCGATAGATGTGGTTCGAAAAAAGATGTAGTGACAAGGATTGACAAAGTAATGCTTCGATAGTTTGGGCACATGGAAAGAATGAGTGAAAGTAGATTGACTAAAGGAATTTATAAATCTGACGTGGATGGATGCAGCAGGGTGTTTACCGACCAAAACAGAGACATCCTCAAGAAAGCTGGGTTGCCTAGTGCCCATAACCATAGAGCTCGTATGATGAGAATTGTGAATGTGAAGGAAGCGAGGGAGTGGTGTTAGGATCATGGCAATTGGCGCTTTATTGTCTCTGCCTATTGCTGTGTGAATAAATTCAAAATTAAAATTTTAAAGGAACCCCCGAAACGCCTGGAACCACTTTGGTCATATCATCAGCTTTATAGTAATAAAAAACATTAGTCATGGCTCAATAGTTATATCCCTTTAATATCCCTTTGATCCTTGTGGTGCATCATCAGATAACTACTCTAGGTCTTCAATTTGATAATGGCCCAGCTAATGGCTCATAGAGAGTAACAATTTTAGTTAAAGCACTATGATATTATCTGTTATTGATTTGCTGATCTGAGAGGATTCATGATCAGACACTCCCGATCTTCAATTTGATAACGGCCCAGCTAAAGGCTTAGTTAAAGCACTACAGTTCTATCTCTTGTTAATTTGCTGATCTGAGAGGATTCATAATGTTGCATCATCAAATTGCCCGGTCTTCAATTTGATGACGGTCCAGCTAAATGCTCTTAGTGAGTACCAATTTTAGTTAAAGCACTATAGTTCTATCTTTTGTTGATTTGATGATCTGAGAGGATCCATGATCAGATTTTTTAGATCCGGAATGTTTTATTTTATCGCACTAACTTTTCTACACTTAGTTTCCTACCTTCAAGACAAATCTAATAAGTCCAAACTTAGTATACCAAAAAAAAGTTTGAACACATCCAGGATTTCGTCTCCTACCTTCGAGTTCCATCATCAGAGTAGCTCAGTGGTACCAGTTAAAACACACATGTATTTGTATACGTTTTTATTTCAAATGTTAAGTCACAGATATGTTTAAAAGTAAAGTAATAAATACCTATAAGGCTGGGAATACAAGTCCGATTTTCCTCTCCGATAGTCCGATCCGATTGTCTGATCAGACAATCGGAAAGCACTCGTGCCATACATTTGTTTGAATACTTAATACACGTCAGATCCGATAGTCGGGATAGGATGTCAGAATCGGAAACAACGCCAAGGCGCTTACGATTTTATGGCCGATCCGATTGTCTGAAGGTGCAGTTTTCATACAGAAACAAAATAGACGTCCGATTCCTACTTCCGATTTGTAAATAATTTGCTCAGCAATATCGGACGTGTATTCCCAGCCTTATGCGTGTTTAGGATGGCAATCCTTGTACGTCGCTATGCGACGAAGATTGTTATTTTATGTCAAATAAATATGCCATTGTTAAAACACGTAAAAAATGTTATAATTTTTCCCCTAAAATATTCAATCAAGGTAATCGATCTAAACTGCAAACCAACCTCGCCATATGAATATTTTAAGGGAAAAATTATAACATTTTTTACGTGTTTTAACAATGGCATATTTATTTGACATAAAATAACAATCTTCGTCGCATAGCGACGTACAAGGGTTGTCGTTCTAAACAGCGCGTCTAAGATCGCTACCGCAGCTAACAAATCGAGCTGATGACCTTGAAACCCCTGATCAGATCTTCATCAATTGTAGCTAAGAACCATCTCGATCACGTCAGCTTTCAAATGAAACAAACCGCATCGTAATCGGTCCATTCGTTTAGGAGCTACGATGCCACAGACAGACACACAGATACACAGAGCCACAGATACACAGATACACAGACAAGTCAAACTTATAACACCCCTCTTTTTGGGTCGGGGGTTAAAAAAGCGTGACAATTTAATTTTTAAAAAAATTGTAAAATCAAAACCAAAATAAACGCGATAGTTAGCCGCATATTTTTTTTAAATTCAATAATCAATTTTCGCGCATAATCTAAGAAAATACTAATTTCATTAATGGATAGCAGTTGCCTACATTTTTGAAATGCACTACAGCAATTTGGCAATCTATCCCGGACATCAGAAAAGTCCAGGATAGATGTCTTAATAAAATAAATACTAAAGTAAAAGTAAATACTCATAGTCACCTCAGAAGACCTAAACAACAATAATATTACAAAATCAAAATTAAAATTTTAAAGGAACCCCCGAAACGCCTGGAACCACTTTGGTCATATCATCAGCTTTATAGTAATAAACAACATTAGTCATGGCTCAATAGTTATATCCCTTTAATATCCCTTGGATCCTTATGGTGCATCATCAGATAACTACTCTAGGTCTTCAATTTGATAATGGCCCAGCTAATGGCTCATAGAGAGTAACAATTTTAGTTAAAGCACTATGATATTATCTGTTATTGATTTGCTGATCTGAGAGGATTCATAATCAGATACTCCCGATCTTCAATTTGATAACGGCCCAGCTAAAGGCCTAGTTAAAGCACTACAGTTCTATCTCTTTTTTTGCTGATCAATTGATATTAATTTGCTGATCTGAGAGGATTCATAATGGTGCATCATCAGATTGCCCGGTCTTCAATTTGATGACGGTCCAGCTAAATGCTCTTAGTGAGTAACAAATTTAGTGAAAGCACTATAGTTCTATCTCTTGTTGATTTGCTGATCTGAGAGGATTCATGATGGTGCCTCATCAGATACTCTCGGTCTTTAATTTGATAACGGTCCAGCTAATGGCTCATAGTGAGTAACAATTTTAGTTAAAGCACTACAGGTCCATTTCTTGTTGATTTGCTGATCTAAGAGGATCCATGATCAGATTTTTTAGATCCGGAATGTTTCATTTTATCGCAGTAACTTTTCTACACTTAGTTTCCTACCTTCAAGACAAATCTAATAAGTCCAAACTTAGTATACCAAAAAAAAGTTTGAACACATCCAGGATTTCGTCTCCTACCTTCGAGTTCCATCATCAGAGTAACTCAGTGGTACCAGTTAAAACACACATGTATTTGTATACGTTTTTATTTCAAATGTTAAGTCACAGATATGTTTAAAAGTAAATACCTATAAGGCTGGGAATACAAGTCCGATTTTCCTCTCCGATAGTCCGATCCGATAGTCACTCGTGCCATACATTTGTTTGAATACTTAATACATGTCAGATCCGATAGTCGGATCGGATGTCAGAATCAGAAACAACGCCAAGGCGCTTAAGATTTTATGGCCGATCCGTTTGTCTGAAGGTGCAGTTTTCATACAAAATGCAGAAACAAAATAGACGTCCGATTCCTACTTCCGATTTGTAAATAATTTGCTTAGCAATATCGGACGTGTATTCCCAGCCTTATGCGTGTTTAGAACGGGAAACCCTTGTACGTCGCTATGCGACGAAGATTGTTATTTTATGTCAAATAAATATGCCATTGTTAAAACACGTAAAAAATGTTATAATTTTTCCCCTAAAATATTCAATCAAGGTAATCGATCTAAACTGCAAACCAACCTCGGTATATGAATATTTTAAGGGGAAAATTATAACATTTTTTACGTGTATTTACATTGGCATATTTATTTGACATAAAATAACAATCTTCGTCGCATAGCGACGTACAAGGGTTGCCATCCTAAACAGCGCGTCTAATATCGCTACCGCAGCTAACAAATCGAGCTGATGACCTTGAAACCCCTGATCAGATCTTCATCAATTGTAGCTAAGAACCATCTCGATCACGTCAGCTTTCAAATGAAACAAACCGCATCGTAATCGGTCCATTCGTTTAGGAGCTACGATGCCACAGACAGACACCCAGATACACAGATACACAGATACACAGATACACAGAGCCACAGATACACAGATACACAGACAAGTCAAACTTATAACACCCCTCTTTTTTGGTCGGGGGTTAAAAAGTCTTTAATGAAACGTAACGTTAAGACCTAAATTGGATAGACATGCCCCTTTTGCAATTTCACTTAAATTCACTCCGACACCTAATTTCCGTTCGGCCCCATCTTTCCGTCGACTGTCGGAAATTATATTGTTTCGACCTACATTTCGGACCTTTCAGATGAGTAATATTATGTTTTATTAATGTTATAGTTGGGTTAGAAAATACTCCAGAAATTACGATTCAATCAAATTGTCTCGCCTCAATTCTTACAAGATAGGTATCCACGATCCTGACACGATTCTCTTGCTTCCTGCACGTTCTTCTTTATATATGGACTGCACGTCTTCGAACACCCCATGTTCTTGGTTTATTTTTTCACTTAACTGTGATTTAGGTCATTTAGTCATTTAAAAAAAAAACACCAATAAAATTAAATAAAATGGCGGATTAATTTTCAATAATAATTTCTAGTCAGGCAACATATTTTTATAATTGTATAAACTGTTTTTATTTGGCCAAATTAAATTTATATTACGAATATTATTCGTCCCATGGAGCGAATAATATTGAGGAACAAGAAATATACTTTCATGAACTGTATTGAGTTGCTAACATTCTTTCAGTTAGAAAGGAAAACGTTTTAAAATATTTAATTTCGTTCTTTTTAGTTTGTTTTTAATTAGTTTTTGCAACTGTTCCGTTACGGATTTTGTTTCGTTAATTTGTTTCCTGGTTTTTATGGGTATATTTCTTTAAATCTATTCTATATAAAATATAAAAAAGGCGGCCAAGTGCGAGTCGGACTCGCCCATGAAGGGTTCCGTAGCAACATAAGTAACATAATGTAAAAGTTCTTGTAGTTCGTTGTAACTTTGATCGATTTTTATATTTGAGTTGATTGAATTAAAGGTAAATTGCGGTTTACGATTTATGACGTATTAAAAAAACTACTTACTAGATCTCGTTCAAACCAATTTTCGGTGGAAGTTTGCATGGTAATGTAAACGTACATCATATATTTTAGTCAAACTAAAAAGGAACTAAGAAAGTTTACTGAAACTAAAACCGGCGTACACAATGACTGTCTTTACACATAGAACTTTAGCCAAAAGTTTTCTTAAGCCAAAAACTCGTAATCTTTAAGCACTGATATGAAAGTATAGGCACGGCTTAGTTTCCTCCATTGTTCTAAGTAACTTCTTGCTACTATGGAATATCTTTTAGATATCGACATTCGAACAAAGTTCAAGTTATCCGAAAACAAACTACGGAAAATATATCTATCGAAAAAATTAATAGAAGTCAATCTACTTTCACTCATCCTTTCCATGTACTCAAATCTTCTTTCAAACCACATTAACTTGTTTAGTCAAATTAGCTATCAAAATATTCAAAATAGCTTGGAGACGTTTTTGCTTTTGTACTTGTTGTGCGCCTAAGAGCGCGTTTCCATTATGTCGTGGCGGTAGATAAAGATGTTACGATCTCCTATCATTATGTTTAGTTTTAGCTTGCATTTGTAGTAGTGTACAGGCAGCAAATAAATAACCATATTTTATGTTTATATATTTTTATTTATTAAAGAAGCGAGGGAGTTGTTTTAGGATCGTGGCAATGGAGACCATTGTCTCTGCCTATCCCCATGGAAAACAGGCGTGACAATTTGATTGATTAATCATTTCAATATTTTGCCCGATTGCCTTTCGATATATAATGTCGCTTTAAACCTGAAGTGCTTCTATCTGACCATGATTTCGAGAGAGTATGTGACGATATAAGTTTCAACGGTAAAAACATTAGGTCGGTTTTGTGCACGACATTCTGCAATTTTTACGAAAGTACCGAATTTTTTTTATTGTAACTCGACATATGACAGCACCCCGCTTGATGTTAAGCCAAAGTGTGGTCCAATGTCACTGCTAATACAATTCAATAACTGTGAGTAGCAATCACATCCACTTTGCCGGCCTAGATGGAACCGGCAACTTACAAGCTGATCCCGAAACGGGACCAAATCACGGTCTGTATACTTGTAAGTGGTGGTACTACCCCGGATCGGCAGACTGGGTACCACTGCCTACCACTCTTTGATAACGAGACCCGAAGCAAATATCCATCTATTTTTCATTTCGTGCTTTTTCTTTAAAAGTTTTCTGTTATCTTCCGTTTGCATCCAATTAAAACCAAAAGTGTTTGTAACGTGTTTTCGTACCGTGTGGAATAATGGAAACGCGCTCTTAGGCGCAATACTACAAATGCAAATACATCTCCAAGCTAATTTGACTGTAATTTTCGTTTTACGCATGTGTATAAAATTTAAATATTATTAATTATGTGTTAGATAGGCTTTTTATCTGCTGGGAACTATAATTTTGATATTCTATTCTTAGGAAAATCATTATTATTTTATTCAGGGACTAAATTAAGATATTTTTAGTACGAAAATCATATTCCTAGAAAAAAGGGGCTTTTTATTTTAATATAATATATACTTCTGAGAAATGAAAATAATTTGGATAATTTGGAACGAAAATGTCAGGCAATTACGTTTTTCTTACAAATTGGAATTATTTATATAAAATAATTGGTTTTTATATTTGGATATGAGTAGGCCTTGTTCAGCAGTGAACGTTTTCCAGCTGATAAAAATGATATCTTTTATATGACACGACATTTTTTTTCTATTGTGACTCGTTATATGACAGCACCCCGCTTGATGTTATATAAGTAAAAGAAAAATGGGTTGCACCACTCTTTAACTTTACATTTACGTTTAACGGATATTTTATACAGAGCTAAAAAGTTACTGGTTCCAAATAGGCCGGCATAGTGCATGTGACTGTTACTTACAGTTATTAAGTTATGGTAGCAGTCACCTCCATTCATGGACTGTTCTCCAGCTTAACATCATCTAGTCACAATAATAAAATGTAGTATTACTCATACTCGTATTCCGATTCGGTCAGAAAACTGAAGTGTGCCTCGTTTAACGTATCCATCCGCATGTCAATAGAACTCATATAAAAATATGTTAAAATTCTAACTATCTTGTTAATTCTAATCTTGTTAAGGAATAGCACACCGCGTGATAGATGTTGTTTGAAAGAAGATGTAGTGACAAGGATTGACAAAGGAATGCTTCGATGGTTTGGCACATGGAAAGGATGCCTAGTGCCCATAACCACAGAACCTGTATGAAGAGAATTGTAGATGTGAAGAAAGCAAGGGAGCTGTGTAAGGATCGTGGTAAGTGGCGCTCCATTGTCTCTACCTATCCCTGTGGAAAAAAGGCGTGGCAATTTGATTGATTGATTGATTGTTAATTCTATACGAGTATAAACATTATACACATACATACATACATAATACACGTATGTATAGTCACAATTTGTTCGTGCTTTAGTTTAAAACTAATAGCTTCTATGTCCCCGGGCTATTCCAAACATACTGTTTACTTACTTTGTTCTGCACCTCATCATATACATACGTACGAAGCTATTTATTATAGTATTGTATTTACTGTTCGTTCTCTTGGGAGAATTTTGTTTTTTATTATTTTATGACTCGATATATGATTGCACCCCCCTGATGATAATCGGGAGTGCGGTCGATAAATAGAGGATACCTATCCCTGTGACGATTTAATTAATAGAATGTCACTGGAGAAATCCGTCAGAAGCCTACTATCAGCTGAAACTTTGTTCACGAACTGGAATCAATCTTAAAAGTGTAATTTGAAGTGTGCTGCTGGACAACAAAACACAGTTTTATTTTGATCTTTTTTTAAATTTTTATTATTATACATTTCTATACTAAGATACTAATCAAGGTGCTTATGGGCTTGTATCATCAAAACAGTACAACCAAACTACATCAAAGATACATTGGTACAGTGGTTTTGAACTCGTGCTCTCGGTTTGTGTAACCATTGCACTGCCACTACACCACGGTTGCCGTTCGACTCTCGTTTCCCGAACATCCGCAAATCTCTTCATACAAGCTCTAAAGTTATGGGTACTAGGCACCCAGCTTTCTTGAGATCGATATATATTTTTTTAGATATCGAAACACAATCAATAAATTATGTATTTTAGATTATTACAGCCGAAGTGAGCCAAGTTGAAATATTTCAAAATTCAACCAAACTTCATTTCAAAGCCTTTGTTAACTTATTGAAGGGCCTGATGAAAAGTTCAATATATAAGTTTACAGTAATGTCACTCCTGAAAATGAAAAACGATAATATAATATTGAAAATTAGGTTACGAAAACACAAGTTTTCAGTTAATAAATTAACTTCAAAAATAAAATAATTAGGCGTTGGTTATGTAACATTTAAATGTAATTATTAATTTGTTATCTACAGGGATAGGCAGAGACATAGCATAGTCTAGGCCGCGCCTCTGGCCACAATCCTATACTGCGCGGCGGTCACATTCACAATTCTTATCCAAACGTGATTTATGTTATAAATCTGATGTGGAAAACGAAGACATCCTCAAAAAAACTAGGTTGCCTGGTGCCCATAACCATAAAGCTTGTATGAAGAGAATTGGTAATGTGAAGGAAGCGTGGGAGTTGTGTCAGGATCGTGGCAAGTGGCGCTTCATTTTATCTGCTTATCCCTGTGGGAAAAATTGATTAATTGATAAACCCAATAATTATTGTATAAAATATTAAATTAGCTATAAATATTCAAATTGCAAAAGGTCACATCAAAGTGTAAATGAGGCTTTAGCCCTACAAATACAACTTGTAAATCTCCTAATAAAAATTTAAATAGATTTCACCCGTAATACTTATCAAGCTACGTGTAACAAAATCCTTTGATGTTGTCCTGAAAGATCCTGAAAGCGCTAATTAATGTAATGTACAGGCGTGGACGAGCGATTGGTTTGTTGCGCGTATAGTCCCGGGTTCGATTCCCGGTCAGAGCAAATATTTGTTTCATAGCTTTTATTTGGAATATTTAATAACATTAAATATTGCAAATATTTGTTATTAAAATGAAAGAGGCGGATATTTGCCTGGGGTCAAAGAGTGGTACCCAATCTGCCGATCCGGGGTAGTACCACCACCTACAAGTATACAAGTGAAGTGATTTAGTCACGTTTCAGGATTAGCTTGTAAGTTGCCGATTCCAACTAGGCCGGCATAGTGGATGTAACTGCTACTTACAGATATTAAATTGTAGTATCTGTGACATCCATTCATGGACCACACTTCAGCTTTACATCAAGCGGGGTGCTGTCATATGGCGAGTCACAATAAAAAATTAAAAAAAACATTTAATCAAATTGACACGCTTTTTTCCCACAGGGATATGCAGAGACAATGGAACGCCACGATCCTGACACAACTCCGTCGCTTCCTTCACATTCACAATTCTCTTCATACAAGCTTTATGGTTTTGGGCACTAAGCAAATTTATTTTTTTAAAGGTTCTAAAATACTTTTTTAAATCTAGTCTGGTCCATAGAGGCGACTGCTACTACAGTTAAATAACTACAAATAGCAGTCGCTTCCACTATGCCGGCTTAGTTGGAACCAGCAACTTTTAAACTCATCTAGAAAATGCGACTGAGTCACTAGAAAGTGGTGGTACTGCCTATGACTCCTAATTTGTACTAGACTAAATGTGGCTCCAGCCTTAGATTAGGCGGAGTGTTGTCAAATGGAGAGTCCTAATAAAAAAACTTAGTTGTTTATTAAAGGATTTTAACATTAATAATTGGATGTGAATTGATGCGTTAAACAAGGCAGGCCAAGTAGGGTTTTTTTTCGACCATATCAAAGACATCCTTTGAAGAGAATTGAGGATGTGAGGGAAGCGAGGGAGTTGTGTCAGGATCGTGACAGGTGGCGCTCTATAAGTTTTGCCTATCCCTGTGGTAAAAAGATGTGACAATTTGATATTTAAATTTTAGTCCTTAGTCATTGGCACTCTTGGACTTTATGCCTACCATCAGGCGGGCAGATGTCAGGTCAGAGGCGGGGTGCTGTAATACGAGTATATTGAGCTACAATTAGATCGTATAGTGTTTGGTTGTGATTTAAAAAATACCATATGTATTAGTTAAACAAAAGAAGAAAAATGTCTCGTGTTGTATTAAACCATCCATTCTGATACCCATATTTTTTATTATAGTACGGCTTCAGTGAAACCAATTTCATGTTTAGAGTTCGGTAGTTTAATTACCCCTGAAACCTTATTATTTTATTATCCTACTATTATTATAAATTTGGGAAAAAGGCGTGGCAATTTAATTGATATTATAAATGTGAATTTGTTTGTTACGTTTTCACGCAATAACTACTGAACCGATCATCATGATTATAGTTTCAGCTGTTTGGAATTTTTCTATATTTATTTTTATTTCCGTTTGTCTTTTTTATATGAGTTATCGAGTTATAAATACAAAAAAAAAGATATACAGTCGAATTTTATATGACTGTGTTGTAAACCTAATTATACGCGGGTCAAACCGCGGGCATAGCTAGTTTCTATATATAATGTAATTTAGTGTAGGTTAAAAAACCACTGCATAAACTTCGAAAAATCAGAAAGTTTTAACTTGGCCGGCATAGTTAATACCGCTACGGTTACTTGCAGTTAAATAACTGTTGTAGTAGTCACCAGCATACTTATAAAATAAACAAATCAATTCGTCATCGTCAATTGTTACTTTCTGAACCCAACTTTCGTCTTACTGCCTACTTAAAGCAGTAAGGCCTTTGACAAAGTGAATCATAAATTCCTTTGCAAAAATAACTGTCGACTTTCAATGTATATGGTTCTTTACTACGTTTGGTATCTGAGAAACAGTTAACAAGTCACATAAAGAGGCTCCTTATCTTCTTCTATATCACTTGCTTAACGTATCACTTGCGGTGTGCTCCAGGGTACTCATCTCAGGCCCCGTTTTTATAAGGTTTATCAATGATTTAATCGAGTTATTGTTGACTCTATATGGTTAATGATTGTGTTATTATCCTTACAGAGTGTCATGTGCCTGAAGTAATGATAATCAGATTAACCACCTTATAACCAATAAATATACGGAACCACCTATATTTAAAAACGTTTCTATGTTAATTTTTTCTAGAAAGATAATGGCGCCATACTTAAAAGGTGTTAAAATATGTTTTGTATATTTGTCACTTCTTTTGCTTAGAGATAAAAGGTCAGCATTATATTAAATTAAGTTACTCGTATGTACTTTCTACTTTATCTTGATATTTTTGTCATACAAAAATGTCTAGGTGAAATCCCTATATGTGTTTTTTTACATATCTATACATAGCTACTAAAGTGCTTGTATCATAGAAACAGGACAACCGAAGTACACAAGTCAGATGTCGAGTCACAATAAAAAAATATATACAATATATCAAAGATACATTGGTACCGGCGAGTGGTTTTGAACCCGTGCTCTCGGTTTCCGTAACCACCAGGGCCCCCAAAAAGAATTTTTTGACAAGGATTGACAAAATCACATAATAAAATCCTATCTATCATAGACTTAATAAGAAAATAAGTAGAGTGATACAAAAAGGCCTGTCCTGTCTAACAAAATCAAATCTTATTACGCTAATACATTGCTGTTTATAGTTACAATAAGTATATGTTATAATAACCGTTATATTTATTAGATTAAGGTTCAAAACCCCATGTATTTTCTTTAAGGACGTGTAAATTTCTGGCTTAGACCTACTTCTTTTAGAGCTGCCATAAATAGAATCCAAAGTTTATAATATTGTCAAGCCTTTTTTCCAAAGTCATAGTCAGAGACAATGGAGCGCCACTTGCTATGATACTGACACAACTCCCTCGCTTCCCTCACGTCTATAATTCTCTTCATACAAGCTCTACGTGTATGGGCACTAGGTAACCTAGCTTTCTTAGGGATGTCTCCAATTCGGTCGGAGAAAACCCACCTAGGTCTGTATCGATTAACTCATCATTTGATTTATAATTTTTTCTCGTCAATTTACTTTCACCCATCCAAAATAAAATATAAACAAATATTATAATTTTGACCAGCGCCGTAGTGACCAGCGCCGACGGCGACTGAAGGAACTGTAAGTTGAAGCGTTTATTTCAGTCGTCTCGGCGCTCTGAAACTTCTTGTTTATCCATCAGGCTAATCGAGATGTGATGGTTAGAATAAATCTTAAGGACAAATATTAAGTTATAGTTGGTAGCCTTATAAGTCAGTAAATCTAGGAAAGGGGCCACTTCGAGCGCCTTTTCTTGTTGGACGCCTCCGGCGAAATGACAAAAAATGTGCTCACATCTATTTAAATAAAGAACAAGGAAAATAGAGTTCCGCGCGTTTTTTTTTTCTTAATTTCGTAATGGCTCAGATATTAGGCTGAATTTTCTTCCTTTGTTTTATTAGTGAATTGCACCTTTAATGAACTTAACTGTTATTCAAGTTAAGTTAATTATCTCTTTGTTATTTTTATTTTATTTCTGTATTTTTTAACCTATATATAAAATTTAATATTTAAAATGTGCCAATCATGCATTACTCATAATTTTGTATTTGTCGCTATGGCCTAGATGCCATTTATGATACATGATCTTTTCTTTGTTCTATGTGCTAAATACGAATATGGTAACGATGTAATTTGTAATCTTCATGTATATTTCTAAGGCACTCTTTCGCCAACCTTTGACTTGTGCAGTTCACTCAAATATATCAATTATACCTTTACCTTTAATTCTATTATTTATAGCCTTCCACCAACTCTTCGTCGAAATAGCCGACAACTAGGCAAAAAAATTTATTACCATGTTTTTTTTAATAAACAATAATAAACAACTATTGTATTCGAGTAGAATTAGGCTACAAGCAAGGTCGGGAAAAGCATCCGTATTCTGTCGACTGAATCGGCAGTCGAACTAAAAGGTTCTGTGCGTTGTTTCTTTGTAGAACAATCGACTAGTAAAATGTTTACCCATGTGTTTTCTGCATCCTATAACGTGGGATCCTTCAAGCGATGCGTGAAAAACACCTTTGGCCAACATAGTGACGGACACACGAAGAAACCCGTTTCACGGCTATAAATTACTTGTGTATACTCGATCAACTTGAAATCAACTGGATAACAATTTTACCATTATTACACATAAATATTTATGAGTAAAACAAGCGCTTTTCGAATAATTTAAAATTGCGCGTCCTGTCATCCGCCAAAACTCAGATCCCCAAATCCACAATCATTCAAGTAATGTTAGCATTTTAAGGATATTTATCGTTAAATCGATTTATATGGAGTTTACACTGTATATGTTAATACCAAAAACAATTAATATATGATTAGTTTATAGGCAATTAGCTTTAAACATATTAATATTGCTTACATAATCCCACGGAATCCATTTATTGGTTGGCTCTATCAAAATATCCTAAGTCAATCTTGTTAACAAGGCCTTGTACATCAAAGAATTCTAACCACAACACTTAACATTCAAAACACAACCTTAACTAAGCTACAAATTAGTTTAACAAACTAAATGCTTAATCAGCAACTAACTATTATAGTTATACGTTAACCAGAAATTTTCTATTTAAATTAGCTTTTATTATTGCTGAAAATAAAGTCGTAAATTGATTGCGGAAATTGTAGATAATCAAATTGATTACTAAATACGATCTCAGCGAAATTACATTTAAATTTTGGTGATAATAAATTCAATGAATTAATTACGATTAAGTATATTTGATTTTACTATACTTACATATTACTGTGTGACTGCGGTATACATGCAAAAGCATGGATTAGTTATTTCCGCCATTTTATTATTATAAGTAGATTGACAAAAGGAATTTATAAATCTGATGTGGATGGATGCGTTTAACAAGGCAGGCTCAGGAGAGTGTTTTCCGACCAAATCGGAGACATCCTCAAGAAAGCTAGGTTGCCTAGTGCCCATAACCACAGAGCCTGTATGAAGAGAATTGTGGATGTGAAGGAAGCAAGGGAGTTGTGTAAGGATCGTGGCAAGTGGCGCTCCATTGTCTCTGCCTATCCCTGTGGGAAAAAGGCGTGACAATTTGATTTGATTTGATTGATTGATTATTATTGTACATAAAGTAGTATATAAAAGGACATCATTCATTTTGGAATGATGTCCTTTGCCTCCTATCTAAGGCAGGCAGGCTTTGTGACCGCATAATTAATAGTAAAGTTTTGCTAAGTATTAAACAATACTTATTCTTTTTTTTTCTTTTTTTTTATTGTGACACGACACCTGACCTCGTCCCGCCTGATGATAAGCAAGAGGAGGTCCAAGAGTGACGACGACTGAGAAAACCGGGTTTTTTCACGGCTGCCCCAGGCGCCGTCACTATGCCGGCCAAAGGTGCTTCTTCACGCATCACTTGAAGGATCCAAGGTCATAGGATGGAAAAATTAGTTAAAGTACTTGCATTAATGAGATACAAGGCTCCTGCTGCAACTATTTAGCTACTGAAGTGCTTGTATCATAGAAACAGGACGAGCAAAGTACATATTGGGTCGGGGAAAAAGTCTTTTCGCATATAGTATGTATAAATATAGTGACATTTCATAAAAGAATCAAATTAAGATAAAAAAAAACGTAATTTTTCATTAGTTTTTTTTCTGTCAAAATGAGCGAATCCAATGAAAAATTAGATACATTTTAAAATGTTATTACAAAAAAGTAAAAAATGCAACGTAAGCTGCGAAAAATATTTGTGACGTTTATGGATTATAGAAAGGGTGGTGTGGTCTTTCATCACGATAACGCTAGACCACATACATCTTTAGTCACTCAGCAAAAATTGAGAGAGTTTGGCTGAGAGGTGTTAATGCAACCGCCATATAGCCTTGACCTTGCACGTTCAGAATTCCATCTGTTTCGGTGTCTTCAGAATTCATTATTCAGTGTCAGGTTAACATCCTGAGAGGACTGCCAAAACTACTTGTTGAGTTTTATTGATCAGTAGTTCTAAAATTTCTACAGCAACAGGATCATGTCTCTACCTACAAGATGGCTGAAAGTCTACGAACAAAATGGCACATATATGCTGTAATTTATTGTAAATTAACTAAAAAAAAAAGTCTTGAATTTTCATATACAGGATGCGATTGGCAAGCGAGCAAATATTTTTTTTAGGCTTCAGGTGTTAGTATTAGAACCCATTTTTGAAATAAAAAAGGATTTTTTTTTTTCAAGATAATAAAAATTGTCCTGATAGTAAAACACTACTGCATGGTAAATAAACGGCGCGCGCGCCGCCACGTCCGGCGGCCTATACACGAAACGTGATAGAAGTGTGTCAAGGTCACCCCGCTTCCTTTAGTAGCCAGTCAGTAGCTAACGGCGCCCGCGAACGATCGCACGTGTCCGCCCGCATTGATACTTAAAAATGTCTTATTCATCTCGAGAGTGCTATGAAATGGTACGATGGGTGGTCGTTTCGTAACCCGCACATGATTAGGGAAACGCATCACCAAGTACGCTTCAGTGTTAATGTGTGGGCTGGAATAGTGGGAAATAAACTTTTGGGGCCATATTTTATCGAGGGGAGATTAACGGGAGGCACGTACCTTACAATGCTTCAAACAGTGATATCAGAATTTATGGACGAATTGCCGCTCGCGTTCCATAGGAATTTGTATTTCCAGCAGGATGGGGCTCCTCCTCATTTCGCTTCCGCTGTCCGCGCCTACTTAAATAGGGAATATGGTGACCGCTGGATCGGTCGTGGGGGTCCTGTTCCATGGCCACCACGTTCACCAGATCTCACACCATGTGACTTTTTTATGTGGGGCGAAATAAAGCGCAGAGTTTATGTTGAGGAAGCCCAAAACCGAGATCACTTAAAAACGCTAATAAAACGCGCGTTTAATGAACTAAAAAGCGATACGGTAGTTTTAAATAAAATAAAAAACAATTGTCAAAAGCGTGCAAAACTCTGCTTAGAGAAAAATGGAGTACAATTTGAACATTTACTGAAGTACTACTGAGTTATAATGGTAAGTAATTTCTGATAAATAATTAAAAGCTTTTACTTTTTGATAACAGATTTGTATTATTATTTTTTTAGGTATTATTTAATTTAATTTGACTTTTAGTTTTGTTAATTTTATTTCTTGTGTGAAACAAAACAATAGTTGTATAATGTATCTCTTTCTAACACATAAAGCTAGATGAGAAGCCATATGCATCGAGCGCGGCTTTTTCTATCTCGCTCACACCCCCGAGACTTCCTACGAAATAGAGAGAAACAAATACAGGCTCAAATTTCTTAAGTCATTCATTCAACATTCGCGCGAACGTAGTTTAGGCTCACAATGATCGTCGACATTTTCAGGAAAACTTCTCTGCTCCGTTACTTAAGATTTTAGTACTGAGTGGTATTAAAATAAAAAATACATAGTTACTTAATTTTCTTTTAGTATTTATTATAAAAATATTTGCTCGCTTGCCAATCGCATCCTGTATAATGCGAAGAAACTTTTTTCCCGATATCACAGATACATTGTTACCGGTGAGTAATTTTATGACCGCCAACTGCCAGTCTGCCTACCAATAATCTGTATTTGATAATAATTCGCAAAAAATATCCGAATTCCAGAAGTAAATTCGGAAAAAATATTCCTTATATATTTTAGAAAATATTTTATTTTCTTTTTATTTACATTTCTATACTAAGCTACTAAAGTGCTTGTATCATAGAAACAGGACAACCAAAGTACGTATTTCAAAGATACATTGGTAGCGGTGGGTGGTCTCGAACTCGTGCTCTCGGTAACCATTGCACTGCCACTACACCACGGTCGCCTTATAGACTATACTAACAGAAATGTACGGAATGTTGGCTTTAATCAACCATTAAGGTAAATTCTGACATTCCAAATCTAAAATAATCGCATGTAATTTGTGACAATCTGAAACGTAGCGTAACTTTCATTCTGTGAAGGAAACATCTTAAATGTCATCTGCCAGAAACACTTTCTGATATTTATTTATCAAATTAATTCTCTAGTCTACAAACCTTTCCCTCAGGTCGGTGTACTAAGAACGTTTAACTAATAAATACATCAATCAATCAAACAATCTGTCGAACCTTTTTTTTATAGAGATGGGCAGAGACAATAGAGCGCCACTTGCCACAATCCTGACACAACTCCCTCGCTTCTTTCACATTCACAATTCTCTTCGTACAAGCTCTATGGTTATTGGACACTAGGCAACTTAGCTTTCTTAACGATGTCTAATCCACATATTATGCAACTATCCACATTAGATTTATAAATTTCTTACGTCAACCTACTTTTACTCATCCTTTCCATGTGCTCCAACCGTCAAAGCATTCCTTTGTCAATTCTTGTCACATTTTTTTTCTCTTCTAAGGTAAAAAATATAAAATAATTTCTAACACAAAAAAACCGACTTCAAACAGTAAACTAAAAAGCAAAAAATAAATTTTCTTCGCACAACGTAATACGTATTTTCATTTAGTTAAATAGAAATGATTAAATAATTATTTTATAATTTTAAAGTCGGTGCCAAGTAAAACAATAACTGTGTACAGATATTATGAATCTTTCTAACAACTGACGATAATATTAGTAGGTAATTATCACGAAATATCTGTTCTGTGGTAATTATCAGTACTTCCTTATTATCCTTGTTTTGGTTTTGCTAAGACATTGTGATTTTTTAAAATTTAATACGTTCATGCTATTATTATAGGTATTAGATAGTTATTTATATTTAAATGTCATTTGATTTCATTTTGAGTATTTCATTTTAGTAAATTCTTTTGTTTTATTTCAACAGTTATATTTCGAGTACATTTGTTATGTAAATAGCTACTATATGTCTAAGTTGTATTCAGTGTTTTTTCATAATTCGTTTTCATTTACTAGTAGTTTGTAAGCCAGTATTTAGGTACATAATATTAAAAAAGTTACTTTGATAGTTAGTAGGTACCGATTCTTATATTTTTCTAATACTGTTATTATTTTGTAATTGCTTTGATATATTTAATATTGTGTGTACTTAGTAATTTGATATAGTAGTAAGGTTGTTAAAGCATTGACTCGGCACCGACTCCAAAATTATAAAATAATTATTTAATCATTTCTATTTAACTAAATGAAAATACGTATTACGTTGTGCGAAGAAAATTTATTTTTTGCTTTTTAGTTTACTGTTTGAAGTCGGTTTTTTTTTGTTAGAAATTATTTTATTTTACTATTTTAAGTGATGGGTAGACCGAACAAAGATGCTTCTCGAATGAGGAGACGATGATTGCTTGAGACGAAAAATGATAGCGGAAACGATTAGACATAATGAAAAAAAAACTTAACAAACGCACTAGTCGCCCCTACGATTTTTTTGGAAGTTCCCCTCGATTTCTCTGGTCTGCCATCTTCAAACCCTGATTTACTTATCATGGGACCACCTTTGAAATATCTTTTTTCCAACAAAAAAAGAATTATCAAAATCGGTTCATAAACAACGAATATATACGGCTGAATTGAGAAACCTCCTCTTTTTTTTGAAGTCGGTTAAACTTTGATTCCCTTATCATCAAAATCGGTTCATAAACAACGAAGTTATCCGCGAAAAAACATAAAAAAAATATATACAGTCATTTTAGAAACCTTCTCCTTTTTTGAAGTCGGTTAAACCCTGATTTCTTTATCATGGGACCACCTTTGAAATATCTTCTTTCCAATAAAAAATGAATAATCAAAATCGGTTCATAAACAACGAAGTTATCCGCAAACAAACATGAATTAGAATGTTGCAAATTTAAGACTTATATGATTTTCTCATGGATGCCATTATAGAACTGGACCAAATTAAAATGGGACCACACGGGAAGCACCAGCTTTCAAATAAAAAAAGAATCATTAAAATCGGTTTAACCAGTCAAAAGTTTTGAGGTAACAAACATAAAAAAAAAAAATACGTGTCGAATTGATAACCTCCTCCTTTTTTGAAGTCGGTTAAAAATAAGGCGACCGTCTTGTAATGGCAGTGCAATGGTCATGAAAACCGAGAGCACGGGTTCAAAACCACTTACCGGTACCTATGTATCTTTGATATATGTACTTTGGTTGTCCTGTTTCAATCATACACTAAGTAAAGAAATAAAAAAATATATATATTAAAAAAAAATTATATAATAATTTTTGATTTTAATATTTTATTATTATTTATATTATACGCTCAATTGGCAAAAGGTGGGGGACTACTCTATAAGAATATCTATGCTTTATACCTACTTTTCACAATAAAATTAATTTGATTTGATTGATTTTGATTCAAAAGAAAAATAAATAAAGATAACCGTTCATGGTACAGCGTTAGCACTTATTCACGTAATTGAGAAAGGCAGAGCAAAAAGCGTGAACGTAAAATTGAATGAATTTCCTGAAACGTTTCAGACTCCACCTCTAAGAACAGTAGGTAAATAAGCTAAATGACTTTTGAGGGGTAGGCAGCTATTCTAAGGAAGTAGAATACCGTTTTTGATGATAAATCATAACATAAAATCGTAACCGTTTTTTTTATTTTGACAACATCTGACCTCGACCCGCCTGATGATAAGCAAGAGGAGGTCCAAGACGACGACTGAAAAAAACGAATTAGTTCACGGCTGCTCCCGTCGCCGTCACTATGCCGGCCAAAATAATAATACAAATTTTAATCTTTAACGATTATGACAAATATTTCCTTTACAACCATTTAATAATATTATAGGCAGTGCGAGTGCAGTCTAATTAAATATGAGGGAAGCCAGGGAGTTATGTCAGGATCGTAGCAAGTGGCGCTGCATTGTCTCTGCCTATCCCTGTGGAAAAAAGGCGTGACAATTTAATGGTTTGATTTTACTATTTAAACTTTACACGATTTTATACTACTCGTACTTATGTTATTGGCAATGCGGTCTAATAAAAAAGTATTTTTTACTATTTATTAATACTAGTTAAGTTGAAAAATAATACTTCTTCGTATACCTAGGTATAGTATACTCTTAGATACTTAAGTTGTTTGAATGTCTCGTTAAGAATACTTTAGGAAACTTTACCCTCTTTGACAGCTTTAATTTAATACTTTTGACATCTTTACACTTCACAAAGTAAACAAAATTATCCTTTTAAAAACTTTCGTAATTATTATTATGTTTATTTTTGATTAAAACCCATTTTTAACCATTTATAACCAACAGCATTTTTTTTTTTTTTGTTACTTGACATATGATAGCACCCCGCTTGATGTTAAGCCAAAGTGTGGTCCATGAATGAATGTCACTGCTAATACAATTTAATAACTGTGAGTAGCAATCACATACACTATGCCGGCCTAGATGGAACCTGGCAACTTACAAGCTGATCCCGAAACGTAACCAAATCACTTCACGGCCTGTATACTTGTAAGTGGTGGTACTATGGAAGATTCTAATCAACAAATAAAATAAGCGTTTACCAGAAAGAAAACGTAATATAATAATGACAATGTCAAAAAACATTTTTAAAATTATAAAATAAAATCGTTTTAAATTTATGTGGCCGAGACGCCACATTACTCCCCCTCCAGTGATCAACGAAATTCAGTTCCAGGCTTAAGGTAACATGAAAGCCGGTTTTACCCTATCTGCAGATACTTTAACAAGATTTCCTTTAATTTCAACTTGAAACCATTTATCGCAGCGATCAATAACCAAATACGGTCCATCATATGGTGGTTGAAGAGGCTTCCTGGCAGCATCATGCCTGATGAACACATGTGAACAACTCTTCAGGTCCTTGTGAACAAATACTCTTTGTTTGTTATGATGCGCTGTCGGAACTGGTGCGAGTGCTTGCATTTTAGCTTTCAGCATCTTTACAAAATCGGATTGATCCATGTTTGTGTTCCTGGATTCTGATAACATTTCACCAGGTAATCTTAGTGTCTGGCCGTACACTAATTCACTAGGGGTCGCTTTGACATCATTTTTATATGTGCATCTTAGACCAAGCAATATAAGTGGTAAAACGTCCACCCATCGTTCTGTGGCATGACACATAATTGCACTTTTTAATGTTCTATGCCATCTCTCAATCAACCCATTAGCCTGTGGGTGATAAGCTGTAGTAGGCGAATGATGAGCACCTAATAAAGCGGATAATTCATTAAATAATACGCTCTCAAATTGTCCTCCCCGGTCAGTAATTATTTTTGAAGGGCAACCAAATCTAGATATCCATGAAGAAATAAATGCTTTTGCGACACTCTCTGCCGAGACGTCTACCAATGGCGCAGCTTCGGTCCATCTGGTAAAGCGATCTATCATGGTAAGACAATAACGATAACCGTGACTTGGAGGTAATGGACCGATCAGATCTATATTAATATGAGTAAATCTGTCGTCTGGTACATTAAAATTTAACAGAGGCGTAATTGTGTGTCGATTTATTTTGCATTTCTGACATGCGAGGCATGATTTAGCCCAAATTTTAATATTTCGATGCATATGTGGCCAGACAAATCTCGTTTGAATGAGTTTGCAAGTTGATTTCGGTGAAGGATGTGAAATTCCATGCAATTTATCAAATATTATCTTCCGATAACGTTGAGGAACAAAGAGCCGTAAAGTATTTGTTGAAGTGTCACAATATATGTCTTTATCTGAAGCTTTAACCTTAATTAATTTTAACGAAGTTGTTTTAGAGTTCAGAAATATTTTCAACTCTGAATCATTTTCTTGTTCAGTTGAAAAATCCGAATAATCGATATATTCCGGTAAGGAAATACTTTCTATGCGTGATAAAAAATCAGCCACAACATTGGTTATTCCAGACATATGTTTAATATCGGTGGTAAATTGAGAAATGAAATCTAAATGACGAGTCTGTCTTGGTGTATAGTTATCAGTATTTTTATTTAGTGCAAAGGTTAATGGCTTGTGGTCAGTATATAATGTAAAATCTCGTCCTTCTAGCAAATATCTGAAATGTTTAATGGATGAATAGCAGGCTAAAAGTTCTTTATCAAAAGCGCTATACTTTTTTTGTGTATTATCTAGTCTTTTTGAATAGAAACCTAGAGGTTGCCACTTGCCATTATAGTATTGATTAACTGCACCTCCAATTGCTATATCGGACGCATCAACCATGAGTGCCAAAGGAATGTCTGGTTTTGGGTGTGAAAGTAATGTTGATTTTTCAAGACATTCTTTAATTTTATTAAAAGCCAATCGTTCATCTTCAGTCAAAGTTATAATAGTTTTATCTTGTTTTTTAGCTCCTTTTAAATATTTAGACAGTATAAGTTGTGAAGTGACTGCATTGGGTATAAAACGTCTATAAAAATTCGTCATAGCAAGAAACCTTCGCAGTTCCTGAACAGTTGATGGCTCTTTAAAATCCTTAATGACTGCCACTCTTTCTAAAGTAGGTAGTATGCCATCAGCGTTAATTAAAAAACCAAGAAAATCAATCTGTCTTACAGAAAATACGCATTTAGCCACATTTATCTTAACTCCAAATTCATTAAAACGGGTAAATAAAGTGTGTAAATGCTTATAATGTTCTTCTTTCGATGAAGAATAAATTAAAACGTCATCCAAATAGCAAAAACAAAAATCCAAACCTCGTGTGACTTCATGTATAAACCTTTGAAACGTCTGCGCAGCATTACACAATCCAAAGGGCATTCTTAAAAATTCAAATAAGCCGAATGGTGTGATGACTGCAGTCTTAGGGATATCCGACGGTTCAACGGGAATTTGGTTGTAGGCTCTAATTAAATCAATCTTTGAAAATACCTTAGCTCCATTAAGTCCATTGGAAAGATCTTGAATATGTGGAAGCGGATACTTATCAGGTACTGTTGTACTGTTTAACTTGCGATAATCTCCACATGGTCGCCAGTCTCCATTCTTTTTCGGAACCATGTGGAGTGGACTAGCCCAGCAGCTTTTAGAGGGCCTGCACAAACCAGCATCAATCATAAATTGAAATTCTTTCTTGGCGATAGCATATTTTTCCGCTGATAAACGTCTAGGTTTAAATGTTACTGGAGGACCATTAGTAACAATATGGTGTGTTGTTGAATGTTTGATCAACTGAGAACCATCAAAAGGCTTGGTGATGTCACTAAACTCAGTCAGGAGAGGGTGGATTTCCAAGGAAGTATTAATTGTTAAAATTTTCGTAAGAGGGCCTCGATATTGACGGCCAATTGACGTAAATAATGTTGCATTGTCTACAAGGCAACTATTTTGCATGTCGACCATGAGACCGTATTTCTTTAAAAAGTCAGCTCCTATGATTGGTTTTGTGACTTCGGCAATAATAAAAGGCCAAGAAAAAAGTTTACGTAATCCAAAATCTACTTCAATAATTTCACTACCAAAAGTATTTATTACAGACCCATTTGCAGCATAAAGCTTAATATCTGAAAATCGTGGAGTGTGTTTTAAAGTCCTCGGTATAACTGAGATATCAGCTCCAGTGTCGATCAGAAAACGCATACCAGAAATCTTATCAGTGATGTAAAGGCGGCTCGATGTGTAAACTGGTAAAGTTTGCCCGGACATACTCGCCGCATTATATGGCCGGGAATCTAGTTTTCCTGAGAAAATGAACAAGGTTTAATACATTTATGTGCCTTATCGCCATAAATTCTGTGGTACCAACAGTGATTTCTGTATTGTCGCAAATTAGTAGGGCGCAAAGTCTGGCGAGGTAATTTCAGACAATTCCTTTGATTTAAATGCGATGTTTGAATAGCGTCGACTTTTGTTGCCAATTCTTTTATACATGAATGTAAGTCAGATATGTCAGAAGATGTTACCTGAGTACACGTAGACGACGATGATGCAATAGCGTCAGCACCATAAACATTTATTTCACTGATTTTATCGGCCATTTTACCCAATTCCTCCAATGTTTGAGTACTTATCGATAAAATTGAATGAATACCACGGGGCAGTCGTTGAAGCCACAATAATTTTAAAACATCTTCCTGTATTTTTTCTCCAGCCAAACACTTCATCTCCCTTAATAATTGACTGGGGCGTTTATCACCTAAAGTCAATGTTGTTAATAACCTATTAATTTTAGCATCGGCTGTCTCCTCGAATACATCCAACATTTTCGTTTTAAGAGCCGTGTACGGATTTTGACATGGTGGGTTGGCAATGACGTCGCTCACCAGATTCAATACCTCACTTTCAACTTGCGCTACTAAATAATGAAATTTAGTTTCTTCTTTCTTCACGCCACAAAGAGAAAATTGTGACTCGATCTGACTAAACCAGAGTGTCGGATTCGCACGCCAGAATGACGGTATTTTCATAGTAAGTTTATTTACTTCCGTCGCCGCTGTTGTTGTAGATTCTTCCATCGTAAATAAGGTTGCAATTTGTGCTATCGGGGTCACCAATTATGGAAGATTCTAATCAACAAATAAAATAAGCGTTTACCAGAAAGAAAACGTAATATAATAATGACAATGTCAAAAAACATTTTTAAAATTATAAAATAAAATCGTTTTAAATTTATGTGGCCGAGACGCCACAGTACCACTGCTTACCACTCTTAGATAACCAGACCCGAAGCAAATATCCATCTCTTTTTTTTTATTAAAAAAATATTTGCAATATTTAATAATATTATTTAATATTTAATATTATTAAATATTGCAAATAAAAGCTATGAAACAAATATTTGCTCCGACCGGGGATCGAACCCGGGACTTTACGCGCAACAAACCAGTCGATAAACCGTTCGTCCACGCTGGTCGTCGTGCATGTTTTAAAAGTAACTTTAAACTTTTTATAATTGGTAGTCAAGCGTAAATGTGTGTCGCTCTTTTGTCTTTGCCTATCCCTGTGAGATTTCATTGATTGATTGATTGTTTGATTGAAAAAGCATATAAAGTATCGAGTTTACATAATAATAATTGTAAATATTGCCGGTTCCAACTAGGCCGGCATAGTGGATGTGACTACTACTTACTACTTGAATTGTAGTAGCCGTAACAACCATTCGAGGACTACACTCCAGCTTAACATCAAGCTGGGTGGTGTCATATGTCGAGTCACAATAAAAAAAAAAAATATTAGCTGATCCCCGCCGTTTAACTCGCGTCTATAAACTCTTGAGTACATAAAAGGACCTCTTGGGTCTCTGGTAAGGTCAGGTCAGATATCGCGTCACATTAAAAAAAAGGGTAGTCTTTGAAATGATTTCCGAATAATATAATTTGTACTCCCGATGCACGATTAAGCTCAATATATCTAAATTACTGTACAGTTGGCAAAACAAACTTGGATTAAAATAATAAAATAATTTGTTTTCGTTCTTTATTTTTCTAAATAACTGCACATTAAAAAGTAATAAAAAGGAGCCAGATTTGTAGGCAGACAAACACCCCAGGAGAGTGTTTTCCGACCAAATCGGAGACATCCTCAAGAAAGCTAGGTTGCCTAGTGCCCATAACCATAGAGCTTGTATGAAGAGAAATGTAAATGTTAAGGAAGTAAATGCGAGGATCGTGGCAAGTGGCGCTCCATTGTCTCTGCCTAATCCTGTGGGAAAAAGGCGTGACTAGCTGGCCTACTTGGAACCGGCAACTCACAAGCTGATCCCAAAACGCGACTAAATCACTTTACAGTCTGTATACTTGTAAGTGGTGGTACTACCCCAGATCGGCAGACTGGGTACCACTGCCGACCAACTTCACATAAAGTGTACACAAACAGATCATCATAAAAGTTCAATAACAGAATATTTTATGAGAAAATTGCATCTAAAATAACTTATTTTTAAAATGCCCCGACGCTTTTGACAGCTTTCGAAACGTCGTACGTGTTAACGTAAATATCTTGCGAAACTACTCAAATATAAAAATATAGGTCAACGTAGACCGCAAGCTGCATCCATTATAATCATTTTCGTTAATTTATATTATATTTTATTCGCATTTTAATCACCATAAATTATTTCTCCTTCGAGTTTTTTAACGCGATTTTACGAGTATTAGCTTGACTTGTATGTATGTAACGGAATCTTTCGAATTTGTTTTCACCCACTTCTAGAGGTCTGAAAAATAAGAAAATTTGTACACGTAAAAACCGATGACAATACAATAATTTTATCAATTTTTTTGGCCGGCATAGTGACGGCGACTGACTCGGTTTTATCAGTCGTCGGCATTCAAAATGCACAAAAGTTTAGATATATTTTTTAAATATTCGCCTTGAATAATTTATCTTTAAGACTATTTATTTAATTACTTCTTCAGTTTTGTTAAACTAAAACATATATTCTCTCACATGTTACTTTTTAAGTATTTTCAATTACTACTTCTAATTATAGAACCACACCAACTTAACGTTAAGCAGGTTGTCTAATTCGATTAAGTGCGTTGGCTAATAGAAACCTTTTAGTTTAAATAAATAATAGGACTGTTGTCGACCATGTTTCGAGTATTGTCTTGTATGCTATTTCCAATTAAGTATTTTATATCATTTTTATATCATACATGTACTTTTTATATTATTCAACATAGGTATGAAAGAGTACTTTTAAAATATGATAATAAAAAATACAATTTAACAACAATTATTATTTAAAAAAACAAACAAACAATTTATAAATTGACAAAACTTTTCGTTAAATAAAAGATAAAGAAGTCACAATAAAAAAAGTATTTTATGTAATACATATTTGTTAGTGGAAGACGTAACACAAAAGGACAGCACACATTGAATCCTTCCTACGTGTAATGATATCACGTCCATCAAAATAAGATTTCCACGCGGACGTATCACTCAGAATTCAGCTCACAAAACAAATATATCACAAATGGCAATAAGGACACCCTTTTCGGAGGGAAGGTGACCAACTAAATGCGGCCTAATGTCAAAATACATTATCATTGACGACAGGCGTGGACGAACGGTTTAACAATTGGTTTGTAGACGCGTAAAGTCCCGGGTTAGATTCCCGGTCGGAGCAAATATTTGTTTCATAGCTTTTATTTGTAATATTTAATAATTATATTAAAACATTGCAAATATTTGTTAATAAAAAAAAGAGGTGGATATTTGCTCGGGTCTGGTTATCAAAGAGTGATAGACAGTGGTACCCAGTCTGCCGATCTGAAGTAGTACCACCACTTACAAGTATACAGATTGTGAAGTGATTTGTAGCGTTTTGGGATCAGCTTATAAGATGTCAGTTCTATCTAGGCCGGCATAGTGATGTGACTGCTACTTAAAGTTATTTAATTATAGTAGAAGTGACCTCCATTCATGGACCGCACTCCAACTTAACTTAAGGCGGGTTGCTGTCATATGTCGAGTCACAATAAAAATATACATTCACCTGTAAGTTCTAAACCATTTGCCGGCAACAATGTATCTCTGAATTATGTATAGTAAGGGAACGAGCTAAATGAACGTGCTAAGAATGTAGTTGTGACGTCATGGTCACGTGTCTATTATGAATAGTGAAGTAAAATGCAAAATGTCGATAACAATATACACACACTTTCCTTAAAACGCAAATAGATTTAGTTAATAAAAATTATAAATGTGTATCTAATTGAATTATAAACATTAGACAGCAACAATTTTTATTGAATCATATATTAATTTAATTTTAAGAATAGTGACTTAAGCATGTTTTTTTTCTATTTCACACTTTAATCACGTTTCTAATAATGATTCTAGCCTGACTACGGATGACGACTCTCTTTTATTCAATCAAACAAACAAAGAAAATATGGACACGTTTTTATCGAAATTAAATGACATCGCCGAGTTATGAGCGTCACTAAAATCGGCCACTAAGATACGGGTTCCCCAACTATACTTTGGTTGCCTAGTTTCTATGATACTAACATGTTTAATAGCTATATAGTATAGAATAGAAATGTAAAAAATAATTTAACTTTAGCTTAACACCAGGCAGAGAGCTATCACATATCATTATGTCGAGTCATAATAAAAAATAGATGGATCGAACAACTTTATTAAATCAACCTACTGTATTTATATTTTCGGCCGTCGAAATATAATATACGTTATAGTTTCCAAACCAAAAATGTTTTTTATGTTATCAGAAAATTGTTTTTTTTTATATAATATATATTATTGAAAAAAAGTAATCACTTAAAATAATAAACTTATTCTCTGAAACTTATAAAACTTCAAGCGAAGCGTGAAAAAGCACCTATGTTTGCTATAGTTAAAATTGTACAGTTACACGAATGAAATTGTCCTCACAGGAGCAGGCAAATTGTACAATGTTACACTTGCCATGATCCTGTCACAACTGTCTCGCTTTCCTCACATCTACAATTCTCTTCATACAAGCTCTATGGTTATGGGCTCTAAGGTGACCCAGCTTTCTTAAGGATGTCGGTCGTGAAGACCCTTGTATAATGAAATGAAACGATTTTTGTCGCCGGCGGTCTTACACCTCCCATTTCTTACCATTAGAAAAATGGAGGTCAGAAGTAGCAGTCACCTCCAGTATGCCGGCCTAGTTGAAACCGGGATTACAAGCTAATCCCGAATCGCGTCTAAGTCACTTAATTGTCTGTATACTAGTAAGTGGTGGTACTACCCCGGTACCTATATCTTCCCATTTCTTTATTAACTAATATTTGTAAAAATAATTTAATTAATAAGTATTACAATATTTGCTCCGACCGGGAATCAAACCCGGGACTTCAGCATAACGGTCTGGTGTGCAACCACTACGCCACGAATGTCTAGTAATAAAACAAAAAAAGTAATTAATTGTTAAAGGTCCTACCCGCATAATCGACAAGATTGATTAATACTTAGCAATTATACGGCGTTCATACGAGGCGAATTTAGTCCATCAAAATCGAAAGCGAATTAAACCGTCTGAACAACAAAGTTCAACAATGAAGTTGAAGCAATAAATATCAGTTCAACGAAGTTAAAGACATTTCAACTTTTATTGATTCAATTAGTAGTTGACAGCGTATTCGTTTCGTTCAACTCGCATTGAGTAATCAGTCCAATCAGTCAGTCAAACAGCTCGATTGGGTATGTATTGTATTCCTCTGGCACCAGTTATTTGTTTTCTGTAAAATGAAATGTGAATAAAATGTAAATTATGGCGTCCACATCCACGAGAAAAAAATGGACAGTTAGTCTAATGACACGTGTAATATTGAGTCGATTAATATGGAACCGTGAAAACGCTACAGTCAATATTTTCTTTCGATTTTTTGTTGGACGATAAATATCGAACATCTAAATTCGCCTCGTGAGAACGCCGCATTAGCAATTATGTGTAACTTATAGATATACGTATATATCTAGTTATAGATGTATCCCTTCTTCTGTTAGGGGTGACAAATGGGAGTCATTCACTTTTCTGCCACGACAACGGCTAACATTACTTAACGCACCCACTCAACAAATAAAATGTAAAGGAAACCCCTCAGTGAAAAATAGTTTCTTATTTCACAAATTTCATTTAGTAGATTTCGTAGCTTCTGGCCAGCGGTAGCATCCGCATTCTGCTAACAGAATTCACAGCTGAACTACGAACTTTTAGTTCGTAGTTCTCCAAACTTTATATAAATCCTCAGGAAAGCTGGGTAGCCCCGTAGGAAAGCCCGTAGAGGATGTATCCAAAACCGTTGAGCGTGTATAAAAAAGATTGTGTATATAACAGAAACGAGGGAGTTATATCAGGAGTGTGGCAAGTGGCGCTTTATTATCTTTGCCTTTCCCTGTGGGAAAAGGCGTGACAATTTGATTGATTGTTATTTGAGTACTTTTACCACGGAAAATGTTCTGAGGTGCTTTTTAACTTTAATTCGTCTTTTTACTAACGTGGCCAGGCCAGCAGTAGCATCCGCATTCTACTAACCGAGCCTAACTTACGCTTTATTGAGTAGTTTTTCCAAACTTTATATGAATCTTCAAGAAGCTGAGTTGCCTAGTGTACGAAACCGTAGAGCTTGTATGAAAATAATTGTGTATTGAGGGAAACGAGGGAGTTATGTCAGGATTTTGGCAAGTGGCGCTATATTGTTTCTGCTTATCCCTGTGGGAAAAAGGCGTGACAATTTGATTGATTAATTGATAAAAATATATATACTTATTTCATATTCCTTGTTCCAGCACAAATTGACTCACTGCATGCTCCAACGGGAGGTGGTGTGGAGTTACCATGTGACGTCACACCAACTCTGCCGGACGACAGAATGGGTTTAGTCATCTGGTATAAGCAGGGACACGAGACACCTATTTATTCGTAAGTGGAAGACTTTTTAAAATTTACGAGTATTTTAACATGACATGCTGGTTGTCTTTTTATTATTGTAACTCGACATATGACAGCACTCCGCTTGATGTCAAGCTGAAGGCAATTTACAAGGTGATCTTGTAAATTGCCTTACGGTCTGTATACCGCCTGTAAATGGTGGCACTACTCCGAATCGACAGACTGGATACCACTGCCTACCACTTTTTTCTCTAGGTTAAAGGCACTAGGCAAAAAATCGTGTAAATTTAATACGCCTTCAATGTATGTATTTAAATGATATATAGTACTTTGATCCTTTTGAAAGCCTTACAAATAAAGTATCAGTGTAAGAAAATACTTTAACATGAAAATGTGAAATAAATCATATTAGAAAGGTCTTGTCTTACAGTATACCTAAAGTATTGTGAAAATCCTGAAATGTAACCCTTGGGATGGCTCAAGTTTTCGTGTGAATGCGGTTAGCTTGGGGTGACTATGAATTCGTGGGTAAAAGACATGACAACTTTATTCTTCCATTATAGCTTATGTTATTTTAATGAATTAAACAAATTTTATGCGGCGATTTTTCAATGTTCACGTAAAATCTAAAAAATACTAATGTTATTTTTTTTAAACTTATTCCATACTGCGCACAGGTCAGGGAAAAAATTCTAATTTTGTCGGCAGAATCTGTAAAAGAACTAAAAGTCTCGGGGCGCTTTTCTTTGTAGAACAATCGACAATTGGGCCACTCTTTAACCTTGGATACTTTGAGCAAAGTTGTACAAAGCTCACTATCTTGCTCACTATCAATAGAGGCAAATAGAGGTTAAATGTAGCATCTTAGTAAAATAAATACAAACTAAAAATTTTTATTTTATTTAATATATTGGTGGCAGATATATTACAATAAAAAAGAGACCAACTCTGCTTATTTTAGTTAGCTTTAGTCATGCCTCGCTTGAAGGATCTAAAGTTACTGGTTTACTGGGAATACAGATTCCCTACACGGGCTGATTGGTATAGCATTTCATATTATGTCGATATTAATATAAAAAATCGACGCGCTAGTAAAGTCATAATAAAAACGTCTTGTGATAACCGTTTTTGCTACTAAATTCGTTCCCGTATTTTTCTGAATTCCATGGTCAACCTGTATCATACACGTAACGTAAGACCTGTATTTGTTCTTAAATGTTCGTATAAGAAGGTCAAGGTCAAGTGTTTTTTTTGCACTACACTCTAAATACCTTTGTAAACTTTTCAGAATATTGACTGAAAATAATACATGATTTGTTACATTTCTATACAATGCTCGTACTTAACGTGCTTGTACTATAGAAACAGGACGACCAAAGTCAGAGACAAAGGAGCGCCACTTGCTACGATCCTGACACAACTCCCTCGCTTCCCCGGATTTCTTGAAGATCTTCGAAATCCTGGGACTGCCTCGTTCAACGCATCCATCCACATCAGATTTATATATTCCTTTCTTTAATTTACGTTCACTTATCTTAATATGTGCCCACATCATAGAAGTATTTTATTAAATACTCGTAATATGTTTTTGTTGACAGATTGGATATAAGGGAAGGTGTGAATTCCCATTGGTCAGATCCTGGTACTTTGGGAGTGAGAGCAACGTTCAGAAGTGAGACGTTACCAGCAGTTTTGGTACTGATGAAGTTAAGGTAAATATTCGATTTTTATTATGACTCGACTTCCTTTCAATTTTAAATGAGCTTTATAAATAGCAGTAAAGTAATCAAATCAAGGATATTCTTAAAAAATACATTTAGTCACAGCACAGAGTCCATTAGCACAGAGTCTGTATAAAGAGAATTGTGGATGTGAAGGAAGCGAGAGAGGTGTTTCAGGATCGTTTAAAGTGTTATAGTTATCACTTCTCTGCCTATTTCTGTTTTAAATTTGATAATATGTACGTAAATAAATGTCCAATAATACTGCCTACCCCTTACATATATACAATATACACATAAACATATATTACAATTTAAACATCAAAAGTAACAAAATCTTCCTATTTTTAATCAAAGCTAAAACTCATCAAATTTTCTTCGCTAAATAGGACATGTTATAATAAAACACGAATATGGTCCTTATTTCTAACGAGAAAAGGTATATGTTTCATTATCAGGAGTACCTTGCCTAATTGAAGTGATCGTCAAGGTAGCGATAACATATATTTTTATTTATTTTATTTTTAGCAGAGACAACAGAGCGTCACTTATGACGATCTTGACACAGCTCCCTTGCTGCCTTTACATTTACAATTCTTGTAATATAGACTATGGTTGGTAATAAACAAGGCAGTCCCTGGAGGGTGATTTCCGATCAAATCGAAGACATCCTTAAGAAATCTAGGTTGCCTAGTGCCCTTAACCTTAAGGCTTGTAGGAGGAGAATGATGGATGTGAAGGAAGCGAGGAAGTTGTGTCAGGATCGTGGTAAGTGGCGCTCTATCGCTGTGGGAAATAGGCGTGACAATTTGTCTTTTTAAATCAAAGCCAGTGAAAAGTTATTCTGGAATTTAATATGCGAGAGAGTTGTGTCAGGAACAATTCTCTTCATATAAGCTCTATGGTTATTAGAACTGGGCAACCTAGATTTCTTGCAGAGGTCTCCGGGGCTTGCCTTGTTTAAAGCAATCCATTCATCAATGTCCTTTCATATATGTCCTTTCATATATTTTTTGTCAGCTCTTTCAACTCCTGGGTAATACGAATTTATAGTTTCACCATTATGACAGAAATGATAAAAGAAATATTTATACATCTCATAATATATTTATGAAATGTCCCTTTCATACAAAATTTATATTACTTTTGTCTGAAACCATAATGATTAATTGATGTTTTTATTAAAAGAATTGACGGAAAAAATACTCGGGTTTCAAGTAGGTACTTTAACATTCCTTTTTTCATTTTCATATTCATTTTGTACAGTTTTTTTTATAATAAATTTTAAATAATAACGACTACTGCGACAGGAAATGTCAGTCGCCGTCACTATGCGGCGGACACATCGACCGGTATAGTGACGGCGACTGAGACACCCGTGAAGTGCATTGGTATTTTCAGTAGTCGACGGTCTTTAACTTGAACGACGGCAAGACGAGGTCAAATGCTATGACGGCCTATCAAACCTTTCTCCAGGTTTTTTAAATATCTTTTTCTTATTCTTCTTTTTATACTCCTAAAAGTAGACTAATAGAATTATTCAAAAAACAATTAAGGTATCTATATATATAAAAGAAAGTCGTGTTAGTTACTTCACTTATAAATCAAGAACGGCTGAACCGATTTAGCTGAAAATTGGCAGGGAGGTAGTTTAGAGCCAGGAGAAGGACATAGGATACTTTTTATCCCGTTCGACAGCATTCCCGTGTGACTTGACATGTAACCTCAGTCACTATAAAACGTGGTATAACAAAAAAGAATCAGACTTGGAATAACAAAATTGACGTATAATGACAGCTATGTAATGACGTATAGATGACAATTTGATATTTGTAAGAAACCTTTATATATAAAAATATATTGCTGTTCGTTAGTCTCGCTAAAACTCGAGAACGGCTGGACCGATTTGGCTAATTTTGGTTTTGAATTGTTTGTGGAAGTCCAGGGAAGGTTTAAAAGGTGAATAAATATGAAAGTCCCATGTAATATACAGCCGCTTGCGTGACGCACTTACCTACCGACATATTGATGTAGAAGGTTAGTTTTCCAGAAGGAGTGCTCTGACAGTTTTGACATGTATGGGGGAGTTGTAGACAAAGTTTATGTGACCCCCAGATAAATCACAAATTTTGACATTTGACATTTTTAACTGTCAAATTATTTTTTCTCTGTGTACCTTTGCTCGCTGACGGATTTTTTTTTTTGCGCAATCGATTAATCGTCGAACATTATTTAATATGCAAAAAAACTAAATCAGAAAACGTTGACGGAATCGGACTTTTTCGATTCCCAAACATACAGGTCAAGTTAGAGATACAACTGTCAAGTTAGAGAAACGATTTTGACGTCAACGTGTTCCCACTGAATCACTAATAGAGCGTAAGAACTCGAAATTTTTAATTTCTCAACGTCTGCGTCGCTATCGAACTAATCGTTTTTCGGATTTTTTTCTACATTTTTTGTTCATTTTGACCCCTTAAAAGACCTCCAACACAGGTGTCATGTATAACGCGTTTGTCCACCGCGTGACAGTGTCTGTAAAACAGCCATAAAAATCCCTGTCAACTGAAAATCACGGTAGCTCTAGCGTTGGCTTCATCTAGAATAGCTGCGACTCTGCTGGAAGGGCGGCAAACTGCACATTCTGCCTCGAAATTACCATTAAACATGCAAATCAACGAAACACCAATTTGTAACATCACCACAAATAGCGCAATGGCCTAGACAGAACATTGAAAACAAACAAAAAAATATTTTTGGGGGGGCCATGATTCTGTTGTCAGGTGATATTCATCAGACTCTTCCAGTTATTCCCCGATCAACTGTTGCTAATAAACTAAACGCATGCCTAAAATCATCGAATTTGTGGCGGTACGTAAAGACACTCTAATTAACAACTAATATGCGAGTGTTTTTGCAACAAGATGAAACTGCAAATGTGTTTGCGAAGCAGTTGTTAGACATTGGAAATATTAAGTCACAGTGGGCACCTCGATTTTCTGTCACATCACATCACAGACTTAAAAGAGGAGTTTATTCAGCGTGTTTTTCCAGATATAGCGCAACAGTTCAATAACCATAAATGACTGGGTGAACGAGCAATATTGGCGGGGAAAAATAAAGATGTCGAGGATCACAATGCGACCATTAAGAATTTTCTTTTGGGACAGTTGGTTACCTTTAAATCAGTCGACGCCGTTATGAACCAGGATGAGGTAGTCAACTATCCCACGGATTTTAAATTTACTGAAATTACCTGGATTACCACCTCACGATTTGCAGTTAAATGTAGGATCAGTTGTCATCATGCTGCTTAACCTCGACTGTGCATTGGAACAAGACTGACTGTGAAAAAGGTGATGAGTAACATCATCGGGGCAACCATCATAAAAAGAAAACACAAAGGAGAGGATGTCTTGATCTTGCGTATACCGATGATTCCAACAGATTTACCATTTGATTTTAAACGTTTACAATTTCCAGTAAGACCATCAATAAATCGCAACGCCAGTCGTTGGAAGTTTGCAGAATCCACTTGGAGTTTCCCTGTTTCGCGCATGGACAATACGTCGCGTGTTCGCGCGTCGGAAAACCGTCATTTTTGTTTATTTACGCACCACAAAACAAAACAAAAAATATAGTTTTTTTTAATTGATTAACAGACTGTATCATAACTGTGCGTGTCTGTCAATAGCAAATTAAAACCTTATAATTTCATGAAAACTCTGTTTTGTAAGTAAGCAACATCATGTGTAATTAATCGAAAATAATAATAATATTTCATTCATACCGATCATTTTTTTAAATTAATTATGGATTCCTTTTCTTTGTTTTAAGTTTATTTATTATTAAAAAGTTTAGGTATTTTATTCATCGATTGTGGCAGTACGAAGTCTGCCGGGTCAGCTAGTATATTATATATAAGACCAAAAAAAAACATTTTATTTGCTAGATTTTTATAATTGTAAACGATTATATTAGTTTCAAACGCCCAAAAATGTAAGTCATGTCAATCAAGCAATTGTTCTCGAAATTGCTCGGCTTTTTCCTCTTAAATTTTTTTTGGTACAGTCAGCATCAGATATATCTGAGCACGCAAAGTGATCAAAAGTATCTATACATTCAGACTGATCATAAATATCTACACACATTGGTTGTCATAATAATGTGAGCATTCAATGCGTCAAAAATATCTATACAATCAGTTAGTCAAAAATATCTACACACTCACTTGTCAAAAATATGTCAACAGACAATTCAGTAAATTTGTTTTAAAATATTACATATTTTATGAGTGTGTAGATATTTTTTACTATTTGCGTGTGTAGATATTTTTGACGCATTCAATGCTCACATCATTATGACAACTAATGTGTGTAGATATTTATGATCAGTCTGAATGTATAGATACTTTTGACCACTTTGCGTGCTCAGATATATCTGATGCTGACTGTACCAAATTAGTTTTTCTTCTACACAAAAAACTGTTTTCGTCATCTTTAACATTTTTAAGGATTTTGGTTCCAACTAGTTCAGCATATTGGAAGGCACAAAATAAAGATACTCGTATGTTTATTAGCATTAAGATTAAAATGTCAAGTTGTTCGATGGAGTATAATGGGGCGTTCTCACGGGGCGATTTTAGTTGATCAATATTTATAGTTAAACAAAAATTCGAAAGCAAATATTGACGGTAGCGTTCTCACGATTCAATAATAACACTCCAATTCACATTTTATTTTACAAACAAAGATAATACTGGTGATAGAGGAATGCAATATACAGTACATAGGTACTCAATCGCGCTGATTGACTGACTGATTGGACTGATTATTCAATGCAAGTTGAACAAACAAGTTCAGACGAGTCGATTCGCTGTCAGCTGTCAAATGAATCAACAAAAGACGAAAGGTCTTTAACTTTTGTTGAATAGATATTTATTGCTTCAACTTGATTGAAAGTCTGTTCAGACGGTTCAAATCACGAACGATTTCGCAGTTGATCAACTAAAATCGCCACGTGAGAACGCCTCATAAGTAGTAATAATGATTTTTCTATGTAGAATCATCGGTTAGACTGGGCCGCGTATAGGGATTTCACTCAGTTTGATAGAACCTTTTTTCCTGGAACTTTCATGGACTTTACCATGTACAGCTGGAAAAGAGATCCCTAATCCTTTAACATCTTTTTACAGATCTGAAGACAGTGGCCAGTACAGGTGTCGCGTTGATTTTATTAAATCGCCAACAAAGAATACTAGATTAAATTTAACAGTAATAAGTGAGTATAACGTATTTTCAATTTAAATCAATCAAATTGTCACGCCTTTTCCCACTTGCCACGATCCTGACACAATCCCTCACATTCACAATTCTCTTCATACAAGCTCTATGGTTATAGGCACTCGGCACCCTAGATTTCTTGGGGATGTCTCCGATCTAGTCGGCGAACACACTCCTGGGCCTGCCTTGTTTAACGTATTCATTCACATGAGATTTATAAATTCCTTTCGTCAATCTACTTTCACTCATCCTTTCCATGTGCCCAAACTATCGAAGCATTCTTTCGTCAATCCTTGTCACTACATCCTCATTCAAACCACGTCTATCGCGCACTGTGCTATTCCTTATTCTATCCGCTAACGTATTTTTTTATTTTGTAATGTTTTTTTTTTCAGGATTATATTATAGTTTATATATTATTAAAATTTTTATTTTAGTTTATCAGAACTTACGAGTAATTACGAGTTATCTGTGTCTTTATCTGTTCTCATATAACAAGAACCTCCACACTGACCGTGGTGTAGTGGCAGTGCAATGATCGTACAACGAGGGCACGGGTTCAAACACCGCTTGCCGGTACCAATGTTTTTATTTTATTTTGATTGTCCTGTTTCTATAACACAAGCACTTTGATAGCTTAGTATAAAAAAAAATTAAAGTTGGCATTTAAAAAAAAATCGGGCAAGGGACCAGGATCAACCGTTTGTATTTTATAGTTAACCTAAATAATTACCGACATTATTACCTTAAATTAAGATATAAAAAACAACATTTTATTACATAGCAATATAGGACTCGAATTAAGATTGCGTCGGTCATAAAGCCTGCCACCCCTTACAGAGATAGTAATCTAATTGGCATATAAATCTAGAAACTCAAGGACAACCCAATAAAAGTATTCCTATATATATCTAAACAAAAGGTCAAACTATTGCGTTGAAGATGCTATGTTAGGCTCAAGAATATAGAGTTGCTTATAATGTATATTTTAAATAAATTTTCACGCCCTTTTAGAGGTCTGAATAATTTAAAAATTTGTAAACGTATTAAAGACCGATGACAAAACAATATTTTCATTATTTTTTTGGCCAGCATAGTGACTGAGGCAACCGTTAACTGACTTGGTTTTTAGAGTTGTCGGCACTCTTGGATCTGCTCCTGCCTGATGGCGAATTAAGGTCAGATGTCGAGTCAAAATAAAAATTATTCTTCATTTAGTTCACATTGTCATATACTTGGGCGTTTCTTTTTTAGTTTTTATTAACTATAGTTTGTACTATTGTGACTCGACATTCGACTTCGACCCGCCTGATGGTAAGAGTGATGTCCAAGAGAGCAAACGACTGAAAAACTAAGTTAGCTCACGGCTGCCACAGTCGCCGTCATTATGCCGTCCTATTGACCATTAAGCATTCCAATTGACGATTGTTCTACAAAGAAAAGACGCACCGAACTTTTTAGTTTGATTGCTAGTTTGTCAAACTAAAATGCAGATGCTTCCCCCGACCAGTATTACGGATGTGAAAAGACGAGGTTAAAGAGCTCCTCGGAACATTCTCCATAGTATAGGCGATAGCTACAATAAAAAAATACACAAATGAATGTTTTTTTATTATTTATATATTTATTTATTATTTATTAAAATAATTTTCTCTATATTATCTAAACAATTGTTTATGTAAATAGTAACCCCAAGAATAGCAACCGCATTCCTCTAAAGAAAATCGTCGAATTCCTCAAGTCCTAAATAGCTTTTCAGAAGCAGTCATGTTGAAAATTTTCAAAGGATTGTCGTCGTTTTAGGAACTCTTCAAATAACAAAGCATTTTCTTATAATTAATACAGTGACGTGACTGGAAAAAACCTTTTCTGCTGAAAACTTTAGCTAAGCTTTTTAGCGTAAATTTACTGACTTTATTTTTTATTCTAAACTAGGTATTTCACCTGTAACTTGATGAATTATTATTAGATTATGCTCGAACATTTATTATTGAATTAAACAAATTTTATGCGGATTACCATCCAGTTTATTTTTAGTTATTAATTTTATAATTTTTAATTATTCCGTCGTTCTCCGTGACCACGAAACCTTGGGGTAAAAAAAATTAAAATTAATAAATAAAATTAAACGCGACAGTAAGCCGCATAAAATTTGTTTACTTCAATATTTCGCTTGTGTTTAAATACTTTGTCTCGTAACGTGATTACACAATAGGACTCCTTTTATCCTCCTCCATAGTAAGGTACTCTAGATATCTTGATAACAGCCTAGCGTAAGACTGTGGTACACTAATTATCATCGTTCCAATTTATACAACTAAAATAAATCTATTTGCCAGTACCAATGCCAGTAAGAGGTTCTCTTTCACATTTAGCTTGAGGGATCAAAGGCTCATCCTTCAGAAAAACATGGGCATAATCTGGGGTATTTGCACTTATATTTTTCATTCCTATGTTTTTTCACTCAAAGAACCGACAACCGATGGGCACGAAAGATTCATGAGTGGAATACCACGAACCTAAATACGCAGCGTAGGTAGCCTCCCACTAGTCACGAATAACCGATGGATACAGCATCTTGTCGTTTTAAGGGGGAGGCCTATTTAGGGCAGTGAACGTCTTCTAGCTGATGATGATATTTTTTTACTTCATGTTCGAAATTCTACAATGATTTCCCTCTACGATGATGCCATGTTTTTAACGTGTAAGAAAATATCTAATTTAACGTTATTGTTTTAGTACCTCCTGAACGTCTAATAACTCTCAATCACGAAGGCAGAGAAATGCTTAACGGCATCGTTGATCCATACGATGAAGGCGCTGAAGTGAATCTTACTTGTGTTGCAGTTGGAGGTAAGCATCTTGATTAAATTAAAATTTAAAGAGTGGTAGGTAGACTGTTGGTAGTCATTTTCCCAGTCTGCCGATCCGGGGTAGTACCACCACCACTCTTCGATAACCAGACCCGAAGCAAATATCTACCTCTTTTTTTTATTAACAAATGTTTGCATTATTTACTATATTTATTATTTGCTCCGACCGGGAATTGGACCCGGGACTTTATGCACAACATACCGACCGTTCGACAACACGCCTGTCATCAAACTCAAACTCTGATTAAATATACTTTAATTGTCTCCTAAAAATGAGTTTTCTTAATTTTAACTTGACTTCTAACTTCAAGGGCGCCGATTATGAAAAAATACCCACTCAGTCCACTTTGCCGACTAAACATGCCCTTTGAAACTTCTCTTGTAGAATTCAAGGAAAACGCATGACGAGGGTAAAAATGGACTGATAAAGGATTTTACAAAGAACAAGTTCTACATAGAAACGGACGCCAAATTCTATGATTCCACTGGCGATTCGATTACCAAGAATGACCTAGTTTACGATTGCCTTTAGTCATCTTCACCATCTTGGACAAAGATGCTTTTCATCCTTTGCTTGAAAGCATTGTTCTACTCCGTTGACCCTAGTCGCCATGTTGTGGCTAGAGTTGTCTATTATGTTTTTTATGACTTCCTTACCCTATTTAGGTATAAAGACATGAACATGAGTGACTCCCCATAATAATAGATATAGAAGGCGTGTTTTTCCATTAAAAGCAACACAAAAAGCCAATTTCTATTGACGACAGAACGTAATCACGATTCCATGGGTTTTGTATTCAAAATAACAAAACACATCCGCTATTGATAAAGCCTTCAATGGATCTGTAAATGGAGGTTTTTTTTCGTCGAATGACATATCATTGTATTTGAAATATAATATTACTTATTATTTAAAATTGAGTGATTGTATTTCATGTATATCATTTCATCATATGTTCATCATTATATCATATCATATGTATTTAATCTATTATACTATATCAATCAATCAAAATGTCATGCCTTTTTCCCTCAGGGATTCCCACCTAGCTTTCTTGAGGATGTCTGCGAATTGGTCGGAAAACACTCTCCTGGGCCTGCCTTGTTTATATTATATTATATTATACATCATGTATTATAGGTTTTAACACCTGAATTTTTGTAATTATGGTTAGTAGGTTATGACAGGCGTGGCACATTGATTAGCACAACAGTCCGTTAAGCGTAATGTCTCAGGTTCGATTGCCAGATGGAGCAAATATTTGTTTCATAGCTTTCATTAGTATTAATAATAATAACATAATAATAAAGCCCATTTATTCCTTAAATTCTTACATAAATTATTTTACAGTATATAATATTTTTTTATGTCATAAACTATTTACAATGAATGTCAAAATGATTTATTTTAATGTCAATGTATTTAATTAAGGACCCCTCCTCGGGTAAAGGCCTCCTCCTTTTTGTTCCACTTTTCTCTGTCTGCGCTTCTTTAGTCCAAATGTATCCCGCTTCTTTCAAATGTATCTTTTATTAGTATTATTTAAATCAAATATTACAAATATTTGTTAGTAACAAAAAAGAGGCTCTCGGTTTGCGTGCCGATCACTACACTACACCACGGTCGCCTTCTTTTTCCGCCATATTTAAAATGACCTTTTAGACTGGACAAAGGGTATGTAATATTCGTTTCTTACTATGAGCCTTTAGCTGGGCTGATATATAAATAAAGATCGAAAGTGCCTGATGACCCATGAGGTTGCAAGAGATGATCCAATGTTATATAGATTATTACCTTAGGGTCGCCTTTGTACAATCCCAATTATTGTAACCATAATTATTCTTCTACAGGTAGACCAACAGCTCGTGTTTCCTGGTGGAAAGGTCATGTCCTACTGGCCAATGCAGAAGGAAGAGCGACTGCCTCATTTAGGATTCAGAGGTCTGATTTGGGATCTAATATTACTTGCCAGGTAAGGGTCTCAGGCTAATTCATCTCTAACTTCGACTAGCTATTTTTCATAGAGACTCGATATCCGTCCTCGACTTACCTCGGTTGGTAAAAGTAAGTGGTACTACGATAATAGCGCTGATGACTAAAAATTGATACATTTTACTAAAGGTGGGACGATCTTGAATTTTTTTGAACCGAGTTAGATCGATTTAAAAATATAGATAACCCGATTCGCGAACCGAATTGATGAATTCGATTCAAACCAGTTTACAAACCAAGTTGATAATTCGGTCCGACAATCTAAATTGTATGGTTTGCTATAGAATTTCGGTTGTCAAATATGACTAAATAATTTTTGGTGACTAATCTAAAATTATATATACTTAAGTATAATATATAATAGTTCAAACCGGTTAATTGTAGATGTTAACCGACCCAACTCAGTTTAACCCGGGTTGAACAATTTTACGGTCGCCTCAGTCGCCGTCACTATGACGGCCAAAAGTGCTTAATCACGCTTTCATTGGTCTTATCTCACGTTCTTTTATTTCTCCTTCGCAGGCAGTTACAGATCCAATGATACCACCTCTTACACAGTCCTTAATCATTGAAGTTAATCGTAAGTATTTAAGTATTTTTTGATAGAATAGGAACAGTGCGTGATAGATGTGGTTTGATAGAAGATGTAGTGACAAGGATTGACAAAGGAATGCTTCGATAGTTTACATGGTACATGGAAAGGATGAGTGAAAGTAGATTGACGAAAGGAATTTACAAATCTGATGTGGATGGATGCGTGAAACAAGGCAGGCCCAGGAGAGTGTTTTCCGACCAAATCGGAGACATCCTCAAGAAATCTAGGTTGCCTAGTGCCCATAACCACAGAGCCTGTATGAAGAGAGTTTTAGATGTGAAGGAAGCAAGGGAGTTGTGTAAGGATCGTGGTAAGTGGCGCTCTATTGTCTCTGCCTATCCCCGTGGAAAAAGGCATGACAATTTGATTTGATTTATTTATTTAATACGTTGACATGTTATACGCGCTCCGAAAGTTGCACGTTACATCTTTGCTCATAAGCAAACCTGAACTTAGTGACGCGATGCAGAGCAACGTAAATTAGTCTCTATTCTGTCCTACTTCCACTTCGTCGTGGTTGACCATTCACTAGTGCCATTTGCGAACACTGAAACTGGTGTATATGATGTATCTACCTCAGTTTACATCAGTGCAACTAATACAGTATAATGAGGAGCCTAATAATGTCCGAAAAGTCACAGTTAACTGTTCATAATGCGGTACTTGTTCCTGCATTAATGTATTTATTTATTTTATTTATTTATAAACTCTTTATTGCACAAAAATAAGGTACATAGGCGAGCTTAATGCCTTAGGCATTATCTACCAGCTAACCTTTGTTGTGTAGTGCTGTGATTGGCTGGGTGCAAACCATTTATTATAAAAATTTAATATTATTTTAATTGACATTGGTTATAAAAACATATATATATATATATATATATATATATAAGCAATACATACATTAGGCAACATATACACAAATATACATAAGATTAAACACATGTATGAGATAATAAGGATGTTATAAGGTTTGTTTATTTAAAAAGTGATTGGTGAGTAGGTGTTTAAAGTTGTTGATAGTTGGGGCTTGTCTAATAGTCAGGGGAAGCTTGTTCCACTGGTGAGCTGCAGAGACTGTAAAAGATTCGCCGTAAGCAGAGGAAGAATGAGTTGGAATTTTTAGTTGATTATTTTGGGATGAACGAAGAGAAAGCTGGTGGGAGTTACAGAGGAATTGAAATCGGTTTTTTAGATAAACAGGAGACAATGGATTGTAAAGGATATCATAAAGGAAGGTAAAGAGATGTGTTGACCTCCGAAAGCGTATGTTAAGCCAATTTAACTGAGTTCGATAAGCAGAGACGTGATCATACTTACGCAAACCAAAGACGTAACGTATGCAAAGATTCAGCAACCGTTCCAACTTGTTTAAAAGATCTTCGTTTAGATCACAATAACAAATATCAGCATAGTCAATTATAGGGAGCAATAGCGAGTTCACCAGCATGAGTTTCGCCTGGATAGGAAGGAAAAACTGAAGCCGCTTGAGCTGATGCATAGTGTAAAAAACTTTCCGACTTATCTCGGACACCTGAAACTCCCACGACAAGTCACAGGTCATGTGCAGGCCGAGATTTTTAACCTGCTGGTAAAAAGGCAGTTGCACGTTATTACATTTTAATGGGGAAATAGTATCTAAATCCACTTTGTCTAGCATGTATCTCGAACCAATAATTATGACCTGCGTCTTGTCGGGGTTGACCAAGAGCCCGAGTTTAGCGGAACGGACACGAATAGCCTCAAGATCACTGTTAACTTTATGGAGAGCAACATCTATCTCTCTAACATCAAAACTAAGTGCCAGCTGCAAGTCGTCAGCATAAAGATGATAGGAACTGTGACGGATGATAGGAACTAGGGTGTTAATAAAAAGAGAAAAGAGCAATGGTGATAGCACGCCACCCTGAGGTACGCCAGTATTAACCGGAGACCAGTCGGAAAAGGCGTCATCAAGATTTAGGCGCTGTCGACGACCACGAAGATATGAATTAAACCACTGCGCCACATTCTGTGAGAAATTTAAAGATCTTAGTACTGCCAATAGTATGTCATGGTCGACGCAGTTGAAAGCATTACTAAAGTCAAGAAGTACCATCAGCGTCAATTTCCGATCATTTATTGCTAAACGAATGTCATCGGTGATTTTAGTAAGAGCAGAGATGGTACTGTGGGCCGTACGGAAACCAGATTGATTAGGGTTCAAGAGATTATGTTTGTTGAGGAAAATAATTAGTTGGCGATGAACTACGCGTTCGAGGACTTTAGATAAAAAAGGCAGTATTGATATAGGTCGCAGGTGGCTAACATCACTGGGGTTGGGCTTTTTCGGAATAGGAATTATATGGATATTTTTCCATGATTCGGGAAAAATGCCGGAAATAAGGGAGAAATTAATTATATGGGTAATAACAGGGAGAACAATATCTAAAACAGGAATTAGGAGGACACGACCCAGATTATCAGATCCGACAGCTTTACTACTAATAGATGTAATAATTTTCTTTATATCACAGCAGGTCACAGGGCAAAACTCAAAAGTTATGTCATTCGGCAGAGTCACCGAATTAATTTCATTAATTGTGACAGCCTTCACAGACGGATCAATGGTGACGGGAGGAGAGGAAAAATGGAGATTGAGATCGTTTAGATCCATTTGCAGTTCTAGTTTAGCCTTAGGTTTCCCTAGACCTAAATTATTAAAAAGATTCCAAATATTTTTTGCGGGACAATTTTCGATGCTATTGTGAATATATTTTCGTTTGGCGTTCCTACACATCTGGTTGACTCGATTCCTTGCATGCTTGAAGCTATTCCACCCCTCCTCACTTGGTGATTTCCTAAATTTACGATATAAAGAGTCCCTCCACCTCATAGCCTTCCGAATATGATCATCCAACCATGGAGCATGGGGCCTCTTCATACGTACTGGTCGTACGGGCGCATGCACGTCAAATAAGTTTAATAGGCGGTCATTAAAGATGCGTACTTTTTCCTCAATAGTGTCGGCATTTACCACTTCGTCCCAGTCAATGATAGTTGCGTCAGTCAAAAGTTGCTCCAGGTTCATTTTGGAAAGGTTGCGTTGAAGAAAAGTTCTGGATTTGTATTTAGATGTTTTGATTTTATAAGAGACGTAAATAAGATCGTGATGAGAAAATGCGGGTGCAGCATATTGTCCGTAGGAGGAGATTTTCTCAGGTTTAGATGCAAGAATAAGATCAAGCAAACTAGAGGAATCGTTAACGTGAAAAGTGGTGTTTAAAGGGGGAAGAGTAATATTTAAAGATGAAGTAATAAGCTTTAGCTTTTTAGCTCGTGCACTGCTTTTTAATAAGCAGGTGTTAAAGTCTCCCATTATCAAACTATGCTCATATGAAGGCAGATGTTCTTCAAGCAAAAGTTCAATTGTGTTAAAATAGTTAATAGCAGGAGGGGCATACATAACTCCAACAAATATTTTTACACTATTTAAATCAATTTCAATAAAAATATGTTCTAAAGAAGCAGAATAGGTAGAAGGAGATAGTAAAAGTATTTTATATTTGATGTTAGCTCGTAAATAAATAGCGACACCGCCGCCACCCTTTCCAGTACGGTCGTTCCTTAGTAGTACAAAACCAGGTAAGGAATAAGATGTTGTAGGAAGAGATGGTTTTAGGAACGTTTCGGAGACCAAAACTATGTCAATATGCTCGCTGGCGAAAGAGGTAAGGAGATCGGGATAGTGAGACGGTATGCTTTGAGCATTAATGTGGCATACATTCAAATTTCTAGGATTAACACTGAAAGTCTTATGCAGCAAATCACCAAGGTGGGGTTCGTCTACACTAACATTGGGTGTATCCGAAATGGAAGATTCACAAGAAAAAAAGGCGTCAGAGTTTGAAGAGACATCAGAATTAATTGACATTATATTCAATATATAAATACTTATATAGTAAATAGATAATGTAACGTAATCAATATGTGTACAATACCTAATATAGTATTATAAATATAGTATTACAATATAAATGTAATATTTAACTAAATCAACAATATACTTTAAATATATTTTCGTATGTAAGTGCTGTCGATAAGTGTGTACTAAGTATAATATAGTAATTAGTGTTATTAAAGTTTTTCAAATTTTAATTAAAAGCACGTCACAAACTGTAGGTTAATTGGTTTACAAATAACATTTACACACATTTAAAAATTGATAAAAACATTTAACAATATATGAATAAAAATTACAAAATAGTTAAACGGAACGCATTTATATAAAACTACCTGCGCTCACAAAATAAATAAACATTTAAACTTTCTCCTGACATTATAGCATACTAATACAAAGTTGTTATTAATTGTATATTTATAATGATAAGGAAGAAAACAAAGCAAAAAATTTAGATAAAAATATAAATTATGTATAAAATATAGTATGACTGTTTAATAGTGAGATTATGAGAAGTAGAAAAAAGAATGGTAATAATAATAACAAGAGCCAGACTTAATGTTTATTCCTGGGATTTCTAGTCGGACGCGACGATTTCTTATTGATTTTATCAGCTTCAGCATGAGATGCCTCAGGGTGGTAGTTAGCGGCGAGTTCCTTCAGCTGGGCCATGGATTGTAGCCGATGTTTTGCACCATTTTGAATCTTAACATATATGTGATTATCTTGAGACCAACAGCCGTTCATACCAAAGATTCGTCGCCCTTCAGCCAGTATCTGCTTACGAAGTGGAGTCAAGAATTCAGCAATTGAAATACCAGATCCCTTGAGCTCCCTTTTGGCCCGCCACAGTTTATCCCGGACGCTCCAATCAAATAACCTCACTAAAATGGGTCGACATTTGTCATTGCCCGCACTCTTAACCCCAAGCCTGTAGGAGAACTGTATGTCTTCCGTACGCAAATTGGCATTTAATTTTTGAGCCGCGATATCAACCACCATAGCGCGAGGATTTTCATCAGCTCCCTCTTTAACACCTCGGAAGATCAGGAACTTGCGGCGGCTCCTGTTCTCCAAATCGTCGGTAACCATTGTCAAGTGTTGGATCTGTTGTTGGAGAATTCCAATAGTTTCCGTGAAGTGTAGTTTGAACTGCTGGAACTCCTGCGCCAGCTGTGACACTGTAGTCGAGGGAGTGGCGGCCAAGAGTCGTGCTTCAAAAGACTCCATAGTCTTCGCCCAGCTGTCCTCAAGCGATTTAAGTGCTAGCAGGGGTTACATACTATTTAGAGTGGGCGGATTCATGATAGAAGTACTTACGGTGTGTGTGTGGTGATGATGAACAGTTAGTGACGATAAAAATTATTACATTCGCATAGGCAAATGTAATAATTAGTGATATTTATATGTTTTATTGCACTGTGAGTATTATTATTGTTTATTTATATAATTAAAGTCAAATAAAACACGAGAGCACAACTATCGGATTTGCAGACCATGTATGGGATTGAAGGTAAGTATGGCAGAAGCATGAGAATAGAATTAACGCAGTAGAAATGCGATCATTAGGGAGTGTATGCGAAGTGGCGATAGCGGATAGAATGAGGAATAGCACAGTGTGCGATAGATGTGGTTTAAAAGAAGATGTAGTGACAAGGATCGACAAAGTAATACTTCAATGATTTGGGCATGTAGAAAGAATGCCCAAACCATCAGTCAGTAGATCAATCAATGACAGTAGATTGATGAAAGGAATTTATAAATCTGATCTGGATTGATGCGTTGAACGAGGCAGATCCAGGAGGGTGTTTTCCGACCAAATAGGAGACATCTTCAGGAAAGCTGGGTTGCCTAGTACTCATACTCGTAGAGCTTGTATGAAGAGAATCGTGGATATGAGAGAAGCTAGAATCGTGGATATAAAGTTGTGCCAGAATAGTGTCGATTAACCCTCCATTTTGTTTGCCAATCTCTGTAGGAAATAGGTATGACGTCTGCCTCGTTTAACGCATTATTTATAGTTTCTTAGCTACAATTTTTACAGTATTACTCGTATATTGTATATCTATCTATAATATATTTATGCAAAATGTGATAGCTCTTTTAACAACCACGCTACAGCTCTAGTGCGTTAATGATCCTCTCACATAGGTTTATTACATGTTCCATATTTAAAATTAAGACGCGAACAATAGGGGAGAGATAGAGAATGCATTCCCCTTCATTAATACTTATTAACGCTTTAATTTCCAAGTTGGGGGCTTAAAGAAAACTTGGGAAAATTTCCTAAACCCGTTGACAAGATCGTGTTAATCTGTTACGTCTTGTGTGCGTAACGGGTGATATTGGTATTCTGTATTGTGTTAACGATAGAGATCACATCAAACACATCATTTTAGAATATGTTAATGTTAATGAGTTATTAGAGAATCTAATAACAGTATGAAGGATAAAGCTTTTACCAAAAAAAAAGATTAAAACACTTGAAATAAATAATAGTGAATATAAATATTTAAATAAATGAAATATTTAAATAATTGAATATTAGCAACAAGGATAACAAATAAATAACAATGTTATGCCATTTTCCCACAGGGATAGGCAGAGGCAATGGAGCCTCTAAACCTTTTTTTAACCTAGTCTCCAAACTTTTCTTCATTATTGATCAAATGCTTTTTAATTAGTATTGAATAACTTCGTTCGTGTGAACTGCATTTAAATATAGGATCAGCTGATTTTCTCTTCTAATAAATGTAACAAAAGATCACTGACTGTCTGACATGTCGACGCAAAGTTTTATAACAACTGCACGAATGTGTAGTTTTTTTTTAGACCGCACACTGCACTGCAGCTGTTGTCTGCAGTGCAGTGTGCGGTCCTTGTCGGAATCATACCTTCAGGCAGGGTCATGTGGAGCCACATTAAATTACCGATAACATTAAATCGTTAAAATAAATATCGTTAAACGTAATACAGAATAAATCAACCAACTTTATCGGATTATGTATAACATTGATTAAATATTCTACTTTATAAACTTCATTATTTTTCTGAAATAATATAATGGTGTTTTTTATAATGTAATTATTATTTTTTATATATTGTGTTATTTGAGCTTGTATGAAGATAATAATGTGAATGGATACGTAAAACAAGGCAGGCCCAGGAGGGTGTTTGAAGAAACCAAATCGGAGGCATCCTCAAGAAAGCTAGGTTGCCTAGTGCCCATAACCATAGAGCTTGTATGAAGAGAATTGTAAATATGAAGAAAGCGAGAGAGTTGTGTCAGGATCGTGGCAAGTGGCGCTACAGTGTCTCTGCCTATCCCTGTGGGAAAAAGGCATGACAATTTGATTAATTGATTGATATTAGGATACATAATGATGCGGATATTTTGTTCCAAGTCTGGGTGGTTGAGAATGATAGGCCGACAATTTGCGCAGTCTCCGGTTCGGGGGTAGTACCACCACTTACAAATTCAAATTCATATTCAAATTATTTATTTAGCAAATAGGCTGTACACAGCACTTTTACACGTCAATTTTATAAACATAATGAGAAAAAGAAAAAATATTTCAGCAAGTTATGTTGGAATAGAAAAAAAAATTATTGAACAATAAGTATCACTGTTAGTAAATATCAGTGGTTCATTAGCTGCTGTAAAAAGGCATTGTCAAATTATAAACTAGATATACAGAATAAATGTCAAATTAATAAATTATGATAATACGATAGCTGCTGTATATGGGCATTGTCAACTTATGGCTAAATATTAATGACACAATTTACTAAAATTGGCTGCTGTAAATGGGCATTGTCAAATTACATACTAACATAAATAACAATGGATTATGTCCACGCTTTTTTGTCAGTTAGATACTCATCCACTGTGTAGTAAGCTTTCTCGGTTAGTCTAGACTTGACGACTCTTTTAAATTTATTTAGAGGAAGGCTAATTACTTCGTCAGGCAGTTTATTATATGCACGTAGACTGATTCCCATAAAAGAACGACTTGTTTTGCTTAGTCGGTAATTACGTAAATGTAATTTATTACTGTTACGCGTAATTCTAGTGTTCACGTCACTATTTTTCGGAGTACAGACCATAAAGTGAAATAGTAGAGTTTTCGGGAGATGCCGATTTCAACTAGACCAGCATATTTAGATACGGCTGTTACTTGTAGTTATTGAACTGTATTCGTTGTCACCTTCATTCATGGACCAAACATCATTAGGATCAAACGGAAGAGCACGAGTTCGAGACCACCGGTACCAATGTATCTTTGACATATGTACTTTGGTTGTCCTGTTTTAATGATACAAGCACTTTAGTAGCTTAGTATAGAAATGTAAAAAAAGTCATATGAGGAGTCGGATTTAAATTAAAAAAAAACAGTAAGTATGTAAAAATAAATCTCCAAGTTATCTAATCTTTTGAATCACAAACATAATTTAAGTAATATTTAACAGGAAAAAGAGAGCAAGTAAAAACCAAAAAGTGGCCGCAATACACAAATCACTGTTTAATGTAGTTTTTTTTTTCTTGCGAAAACTCGTTTTGTTTGATATCATCGTTCCATATATTATAAATCCTTGAGATGTTAATCTGATGTTACTTAATTGACAGTCTGAGATACATTGTGTAGCGCAGGCCTAAAGCCACCGCTCTTTCTTACTTTAATGTACAAATGTTTGGGTTAAATGGATATGGCATGTTTTTAAATAGTTTTAGTCTCAGAGGAATAATGTACATGGGAACTTAATGGGAACTCTGTGGTTTTAGTGTATCCCTTTGTAGTCATTTGAGCGTGGGTAAGACTTTTTTTTTATTGTGACTCGACATATGACAGCACCCCTCTTGATGTTAGGCTGGAGTGTGGTCTATGAATGGATGCCACTGCTACTACAATTCAATAACTGTGAGTAGCAATCACATCCACTATGCCGGCCTAGTTGGAACCGGCAACTTACAAGCTGATCCCGAAACGTGACCAAATCACTTCACGGTCTGTATACTTGTAAGTGGTGGTACCACCCTGGATCGGCAGACTGGGTACCACTGCTTACCACTCTTAAAATGGCATGACGTCATATTTTTTTTTAATTGTGACTCGACATCTTACTTTGACCTGCCTGATGGTAAGCATGTCCCAGTCCAAGGATCCAAGAGTGCCGACGACTGCTATTACCGAATCAGTTACGGCTACCACAGTCGCTGTCACTATGCCGGTCATGTAGGCTCAGTAAGAAAATTTATTCATATAAAAAAAACACATTCATATTCCAAGACTTGCATTGCATATTGTTTCAGTCCACTCCTCTATCCTGACACGGCTTTCTCGCTTAAAACGAAAGAAGGTTTTTAAGACTAAGTTTAAGACCCAGACGAAAACTACCATATTAGATTTATTAACTTTATACATCTTTAATAACATGACCTCGAAGCGGTGCCCCACAATGTAGGAGTCGTGACATTTTTTGGGGCGAAAAGATAACATCCTTTTATAAATGAGGGAAAAGCAGGGATTTGGATTTTCGCGAGATTCTTTGGTAGGCAGCGGAATCTCTAAGGATTTCAATGTTTATGTAGCGGCCAGTAACGTTTAATATAGACTGGAGGATATAGAACTTATTTGCTGACCAAGTTGGAGACATCCTCAAGAAAGCTAGGTTGCCTAGTGCCCATAACCGTAGAGCTTGTATGAAGAGAATTGTGAATGTGAAGGAAACGAGGGAGTTGTGTAAGGATCGTGGCAAGTGGCGCTCTATTGTCTCTGCCTATCCCTGTGGGAAAAGGCTTGACAATTTGATTGATAATTAAGTTACCAATCACTAGGCAACTTAGCTTGAGGATGTCTCAATATGAAATTAAGCTTAGAAGTTTTCAACCACATCAAAAATTCACACAACATAAAACAATTGTGTTTACCATTCAATTAATAAACAATGGCGTTTAATTTGCACAAAAACTGGCGCCGATTTCAACACTTCGTACAAAAGTACTTGGGACCCATTATTTTGGAGCTATTGTTCTTTCGAGTATGTGTGATTTGCATTTGTTTTTTCTACGAGAATTTACAAGCAAAATGGCGTAAGTGTAGATTTTATGTAGGCTTTCGTATTATAGAGAATAAAACAAGACTTTCATCTATAATTTTTTCTATTCAAATTCCACGCGTATACATAGCATATGTCTTCTAATACAGTTTTTAGGGTTCCGTAGTAAAAAACGGAACCCTTATAGATTCGTCATGTCTGTCTGTCTGTCTGTCCGTCCGTCCGTATGTCACAGCCACATTTTTTCTGAAACTATAAGAGCTATACGGTTTGTGTAACCATAGCTCTGCCACTAAACCACGGTCGCCTTAGTTATTTAACTGTCTAGCAGTCGTCTCCACTCATGGACCACACTCCAGCTTAACATGATGCAGGGTGTCGAGCACCACTTTTGCTAACTTAGGTACATGGGTCAAATGAGTGTTTTCTTTTTCTATCATCAGGGCTTTTTGGCTTTTCCTGGCTTACCATCAGCAAAGTTGAGGTCATTGAAACCGTCAACTTTTAATAGATTCCAAAACGCGGCTAAATCACTTGACGGTCTGATGTTTCAGCAGCAGTGGTCTCCATGGATCATATTTCAGCATTACTCCAGGCGATCCTACTAAACAGTTAATAAGGCAAACTTAAGTAGTAGTCGTCTCCACTATGCCGGCCTTTTTTTTATTGTGACACGACATCTGTCCTCGACCCTCCTGATGTTAAGCAAGAGGAGTTCCAAAAGTGAAGACGACTGAAAAACCGACTTAGTTCACGGCTGACTCAGTCGCCGTCACTATGCCGGCCTATTTGAAAACAGTATATTGTGACTAGGCTTATTTTGACGACAGGCGTGGACGAACGGTTTAACTACTGGTTTGTTGCGCGTAAAGATCCCCGGTCGGAGCAAATATTTGTTTCATAGCTTTTATTTGTAATATTTAATAGTATTAAATATTGCAAATATTTGTTAATAAAAAAAAGAGATGGATATTTGCTTCGGGTCTGGTTATCAAAGAGTGGTAGGCAGTGGTCCCCAGTCTGCCGATCCGGGGTAGTACCACCACTTACAAGTATACAGACCGTGAAGTGATTTGGTCACGTTTCGGGATCAGCTTGTAAGTTGCCGGTTCCATCTAGGCCGGCATAGTGGATGTGATTGCTACTCATAGTTATTGAATTGTAGTAGCAGTGACATTCATTCATGGACCACACTTTGGCTTAACATCAAGCGGGGTGCTGTCATATGTTGAGTCACAATAAAAAAAAAATATTACCTGTCTGACAACAATATCAGAATAATTATAAATTCGATCTAATATAAAGCTATTAAATTGATCTCGCGTTAAAGAAACGTGCAAGTCACTAATAAATATTTTTACTAGACATAATAGGATATCAATCAAACTTCATTATTTTCCAGTGGTTCCGTGGATTTATCGACAAGTGGAATGCTCCAGCAGCCCATGTGTTCTCTCAATCATTGGATCATTGAAGTCATGCGTGAAGAAGCACATTTGGTTGGCATAGTGACGGCGACTGGGGCAACCGTAAACACTAGGTTTTTACAGTTGTCTGCACTCTTGGACTACGAAATATTAACAATAAAAACTTTTTTTTATATTGTCACGTAACCTTACTTGGTTTATGGTAAGCAAAAGAAAGACGAAGTAACGAGTGCTGACGACTGTAAAAACCGAGTCACTATGCCGGCCAAAGGTGCTTTTTGACACATCGCTTGAAGGTATAGGATGGGAAAAACACATGAGCTGGCAAAGCATTCCACTTGTCGATTGTTCTACAAAGAAACGACGCACCATACCTTTTAGTTCTGGTGCGATTTCGGTCGATAGAATGTATATTGTTCGCCCGACCTGTTCTGGTATTACGGGTGTGAAAAGACGAGATAGTAACAAGGTTAAGGAACTACTCGGAACCTTCTCTGCGGTAAGGGCGGTAGAGGACGTACAAAGAAGCCATGTCTTTGCCAAGTTACATCACCCATAATTCGGCCTTCTGAATTATTGGTGAATTATGGGTGATGAATTGAGAAGATAATATTTGGTTCAGCTTGTTTAAAAGCTGATTTAAAAAGGTTTTAATAGAATTGCTGATATGATATTTAATATCATATCATGCAGCCTATTTTAGAGATCCGTAGCAATTCTATTAAAACCTTTTTAAATCAGCTTTTAAACAAGCTCAGCCAAATATTATCTTATATTATCAAATATATTATATTATATTATATTATATTATATTATATTATATTATATTATATTATATTATATTATATTATATTATATTATATTATATTATATTATATTATATTATATTATATTATATTATATTATATTATATTATATTATATATTATCAAATATTATCAATACGTAATGAGACGTTACATCAAAGCCTGACATGCACTTAGGGGACTTCAGTGATTACGTTTTTGAATATTATTACGAGGGTTAAGACGTAGGTAAGGAATTTCGGCATTAGATCTTAAGATGACGACCCGCGTAGCATCTTAATGAACTAGTCCACTACGCTTAAGTTAAGTTCAGATTAGATTCCCGATCAGAGCAAAAATTTGTTACAAAAGTCACGGATGAAGCGGTACTTGTTCCTACATTAATGTATGGAATTGAATGTGTGGCAGAAGAAGCATAAGAGTAGAATTAACGCTGTAGAAATCCGGTCATTAAGGAGTGTTTATGAAGTGACGATAGCGGATTTAATGAGGATTAGCACAATGCGCGATAGATGTGGTTTAAAAGAAGATTTAGTGACAAGGATTGACAAAGGAATGCTTCAATGATTTGAGCACATAGGAAGGATGAGTGAAGGTAGATTGACGAAAGAAATTTATAAATTTGATGTGGATAGTAAGGGATTTTTCCGACGCTTTTTTCGCAACGCTGGTCGTAAAAAAACAGGCGTTCGTATTTCCCTGGACCATTCACCGATCAAGTATCCTACGATTCTAGTCTAATACGAGTAAGTAATAAATAACACTTTCTAAAGGTTTTAACCAAAAATCATTTGTCTACAGTTCGGCCTCTATGGATAAAACTTCAAGGTGGTAGAAGACCACTGGTCGCTGGCCAGAGCACAGAACTGGTCTGCCAAGTTGTTGGAGCCAGACCGAAGCCAACTATATCGTGGTGGAAAGGCGGGACCAGATTGAAGAGTGTTAGAGAAACTGTAAGTTTTTTTTTAATTGTTACTCTATATCTGATCTCGACCTACCTGGTGGTAAGCAGGCTAATGAGTGCTGACGACTGATAAAAATCGAGTCAGTTTACGGTTGCCTCAGTCGCCGTCACTATGCCGGCTAGATGTGTATTTCAAGGTTGTAGGATAAGAAGAACACGTACGTTGAAAAAGCATTGTCAATTCGGTAAATAGAATGTGGATGCTTCCCCTGGTGTGCGGGAGTCACAGGAGTAAAAAGACGAATCAGATTGGAAAAGACATCGCGGTAGGCCTAAACGGAGTTCTTGAGATGATGTAGTCTCCTACAATAGAGATTTTTTATTAAATCCAAGCATTCGTCCCATTAGGTGGACTGATGACATGGTAAGAGTCGCATTTAAGGGGGCATTTAAAGTTAACTGATAATGATAATTATGATTCGTCAGTTTATTTAAAGTTTACAGGACCTCTCCTTGCTATCCTAAGCAAGTCGCTCGCTGGTACAATCGGACAATGTTCCTTGGAGCTTTATAACCTTGTTCCTTCCTGTGACCCTTCAAGCAAAGTGTTATAAAGCTCGTTGGGCATAGTAATGGGCATTTGTGTTTTTGTTCACAGATATCGAAAGACGGTAATGTAACAAATAGTATATTAACATATATACCGTCTATTGAAGATGCGGGACGTGTCATGTCTTGTCGTGCTGTACAACCGACGTTACAACACGCCACACATGAAGATGGATGGAAAATGGAGATACAACGTGAGTTATAAATTAGACAGTTAATAAATTCAAAAAATTCAATAAACATAAATTGTGCCAAAAGGCTTACTATAGCATTAGAGATTTTTTTGACGACAAGGCTGCTTGGCTGTGAATGAATTGCTAGTTCCCAAGATAAAAAAGATGTAATAGAATATAAGACAAAGTTGAAAAAAGCCGGACTGGAGTTTCTTGAGTGTTCTTCTCAGTCTGTAGCCTTTCCGAACACTCGGTAGAGTCCCCTCACTCTTTCTTAATGACGTTTCTAAGTGTTTGTAAAAACCAAATGAATAAATGACTTTGAATTTTGAATTTTTTAATTTTGACACAAAGTACTTGTATCAAAAACACATTTGCGTAAGGAATTGAAACCCTTGCTCATTTATTAAACGATTGTATTTATTGATCTTGATTTGTCAGATAGTAGCATGGGGGGGGGGGAGGAAGTACGCCGACGACAAATAAAAGTAAAAGTCGCCGGCCAAAGGTGCTTTTACACTTCGCTTGATAATAAGATAGGGAAAATACATAGACTGGTAATACTTGACGATTGTTTTACAAAGAAACAACCGTTTCTGTTGATAGAAAGAATCAGCTTCGCCGAACTTGTGTGGGTATCACGATAGTGAGAAGACGAGATTCCTCAGAACATTATCCGTGGTATAGGTGATAATTTACTACATACGAGTATAACATATACCTATATCCCATGTGTTCTCTTCATCTTTTGACGACAGGCGTGGACGAACGGTTTAGCGATTGGTTTGTTGCGCGTAAAGTTCGGGTTCGGTTCCCGGTCAGGGCAAATATTTGTTTCATAGCTTTTATTTGTAATATTTAATAATATTAAATATAACAAATATTTGTTAATAATAAAAAAAGAGATGGATATTTGCTTCGGGTCTGGTTATCAAAGAGTGGTAGGCAGTGGTACCCAGTCTGCCGATCCGGGGTAGTACCACCACTTACAAGTATACAGACCGTGAAGTGATTTGGTCACGTTTCGGGATCACCTTGTAAGTTGCCGGTTCTTTTATGCCGGCATAGTGGATGTGATTGCTACTTACAGTTATTAAATTGTAGTAGCAGTGACATCAAGCGGGGTGCTGTCATATATCGAGTCACAATAAAAATAAATCCTATAACCATGGATCCTTCGAGCAATGCGTGAAAAAGCACCTTCAGCCGGCATAGTGACGGCGACTGGGGCAGCCGTGAACTGACCCTTGGACATGGACATAGGCGGGTCGAGGTCAGATGTCGAACCTCAATAAAAAATAAATAAAATTGTTCACAGATTTGCCTATTACGAAATTGGAGCTAGGTGCAAATTTAGACGCGACCAAAGTTGTTGAAGGCTCTGATGTTTACCTCGATTGTCGTGTCAAAGCCAACCCATGGCATCATCATGTTTATTTTACTCATAATGTAAGTATACCTGGTTTCATCCATATCTGTCCAGCCTGCCGATCCGGGGTAGTACCACCACTTACAAGTATACAAGGCTGTGAAGTAACTTAGTCGCGTACTACTACCCGGATCGGACTATACTCTGGACCACTGCCTCATCATCATCATCAGCCAGAAGGCGTCCACTGCTGAACATAGTCCTCCCCCTTAGAACGCCATTTCGAACGACAAGATGCTAGTTGCATCCACTGGTTACTCGTGACTCACTATGTCGTCAGTCCACCTAGTGGGAGGCCTACCCACGTTGCGTTTGCCGGTTTGTGGCCTCCACTCTTAGAACCTTCCTTCCCCATCGGTTGTCGGTTTCTCTTCCTCACTGCCTATCATACTTTAATAACCATACCCGATGCAAATAACCACCTCTTTATCCATTTGTACTACCCCCTGCCGGGAGATGAGCTAACTCTACCTCTACTCTAACTCTACCTCTAACTACCTCTAACTACCTCTAACTCTACCTCTAACCTCTAACTCTCTACTTCAAATTCTAGCGTAAGATCGTTAACCGATAATAAACCCCGTGAAAGACTTATTTACGCTCAGTGCCCATACATTTTAGGCGGCCGTGTTGTAGTGGTAGTACAATGGTTACGCAAGCCGAGACGCGGGTTCAAAACCACTTCCCGGTACCAATGTATCTTTGATTTATGTACTTTGGTTGTCCTGTTTCTATTACACAAGCACTTAGTAGTTTAGTATAGAAATGTATAAAAAATATATCAATCTTGTTTTTTAGGGTGTCCTGGTGAAGCCTGGTCCAGGGGTATTATTAGCAAATCAGAGTCTAGTTCTACAGGGTGTGTCAAGAAAATCAGCAGGGCCTTACGTCTGTTCTGCGAGAAATAGTTTAGGTGAAGGTTCTAGCGAGAATTTTAATTTAGATGTTAAGTGTAAGTATTTGAATAAAGATATTTAATGTAAAATGGAAGTGCAACCATAGAGCTTGTATGAAAAGAAATGAAGATGTGAAGGAAGCTAGAGAGCCACGAAAAAGTTTCGCTCATTGGCTCTGTTCCAGTCTCCTTAATAACCGACACAGCCTTGGAGTCCGATGGCAGGTTCCTACAATATATTACAAAGAAATGCTACGAAACAAATCATTGCCCAACCTGCCTGCGGGCCGACCGCGTAACTCCATGACAATGAAAATGGGCTTTGTTTTAACAGTTAAACTCCATTAATGAGCCTTAAAATTAAAATTACGACAGCGCAACTCACTAAGAATCGATGTTCATTTTCATTAACAGTTTAAGCTCATTTACTAACAGCGTCCGCGTAACTTTTTAACAAATGGGAATGAATTTAATGTTTATTCCTATTGAAGTTGCGCGGTCGGCCTGCTGGTATCGATTGGGACTTTACGTGTCGCTCTTCCCCTAAATACTAGTAGATTTAGTTTATTTGGCTATTAATTTTAGGAGAAACAAATCAAATCAAACCAAACTGTCACGTCTTTTTCCCAAGGGGATAAAGGAGCGCTACTTGCCATAATCCTGACACAACACCCTCGCTTCCACAATTCTCTTCATACAAGCTCTATGGTTAACCCAGCTTTCTTGAGGATGCCTTCGATTTGATCAGAAAACACCCTTCTGGGCCTGCCTCGATTAACGCATCCATCCACACCAGATTTATAAGTACCTTGCGTCAATCTATTTTCACTCATCCATGAGAACATGGAAGCATTCATTGTCTTCTTTTTTTTCCTTCAGACCACATCTATCGCGCACTGTGATATTCCTCATTCTATTCGCAATTGTCACTTCACGTACACTTCTTAACGACCGCATTTCTACAGCGTTAATTCTACTCTCATGCTTCAAGAGAAACAATTTCATTTTAATCTGATATTTGTGAACACTAAATTGATATTTGCAGAGAGCTTAATAAATAATAATTTATGTTTTGATCAGTTGTGCCAACATGCCGGACATCGATACCAACAGTAATAAGAGCTGCGAGAGGGGAAACGATTGAAATTGAATGCTATCTCGACGCTAATCCAAAGGTAATTTGACATGAATTAAACAAATTTTATGCGGCTTACTATCGCGGGTATTTTGGTATTTCATTTTAAATTTTTTTTTTATTATTCCAACGTTTCGAGAGCTTTGCAGCCTTCGTGGTCACGGAGATTTAATTCATTAATCAATATTCGCGAAAATTCTAAGAAAATATTAGATATATATATTATAGTGCCTCGATTTATGATAAAACATTATCAATTTTATGCACGACAGTATATTATATGCAGACCCAGATTTTACCTCAGTCGTCCAGTGCTCTTCTAATCTGCCGATTCTTATTCTGCGTAGCTTAGATATCGACCGCTCTTTTTATGTGCCAGTATCACTTTTAGTAATGTATTTTGTTTTTCTTTTTATTTATGGCTTTAGTATTAAACTTGCCAGCATCAAAGTAAAAATATATAGTTCAATGTTAAAACATTGTCAAGTAAATATGAAGATAAAGATGAACCACGCGAGTGATTTATCACAAGATGACGATGATAGTGAGGTTGATGATCATCGTTTTAGTAAAGCGGCGGAAAGTCTTTACTGAAACTTCAAAAGGAGTCTTGGTCTCGAAGAAACACTTTTCACAGCTTTAAATTACTTGTTTGTACTCGATCAACTTAAAAATGATTAGTGGATAACAATTCTACCATTTTCACACATAAATATTCAAGAAACACAAGCTTTACAAATTATTAAAAATCGCACGACCTGTCACTTGCAATTTCCCGCCAAACACCTCCGTATTTTGTTATAGGATCCAATGACGTATCACTGGTGGTTTAACAGCTCGACTCATACCAAGCACGAGTTGATTACTACATCAACAAACACAGCACCCAATATACCAGGTACCTACTTACAATTTTTTTGATTCGACATCAGACTGACTTGCCCGCACCAAAGCACCGACAACTGTAAATCCCAAATATAACTTACGGTTGTCTTATATATTTATTAAAATAATATATTTAGATTTTTTTCTTTTAGTCTTTTATGATTTCTTCTAAGCCCCCGACTCAAAAATGGGTGTTATAAGACGTGTCTGTGTATCTGTGTGTCTGTCTGTGGCATCGTAGCTCCTAAACAAGTGGACCGATTACGATGCGGTTTTTTCGTTTGAAAGCTGACATGATCGAGATGGTTCTTAGCTACAATTGATGAACATCTTATCAGAGGTTTCAAGGTCATCATTTCGTTTTGTTAGCTACGATAGGGATCTTAGACACTTAATCGGTATTTACTTTGCTTTTAAACATATCAGTGACGAAAAATTTTAAGTTGCTATGACTAAAGTTGTTAGTAGAGTTCAAATATGGTTGGGGCCTTTAAAATTTAAATTTATTATTATGTGTTATTTATGTATGTGTGTGTTTTACGATAAAGCTAGGTTGCCTAATGTCAATAACCGTAGAGCTTGTATTTTTTTTATTGTGACTCGACATAGGACAGCACCCCGCTTGATGTTAAGCCGAAATGTGGTCCATGAATGAATGACACTGCTACTACAATTTAGATGGATCCGGCAACTTACAAGCTAATTCTGAAACGTGACCAAAATGTATGAAAAGAATTGTGGATGTGAGGGAAGCAAGGGGGTTGTGCCAGTGGCGCTCCATTGTCTCTGCCTATTTCTGTGGGAAAAGGCGTGACAATTTGATTTCATTTATTTATTGTGACTCGACATCTGACCTTGACCTGTCAGATGGTAACCATAATGGAGGTCTAAGAGTGCCGACGACCAAAAAAAACGAGTCAGTTCACAACTGCCTCTTTACTCATCTTTTGAAAAATCCAAGGTTATAGGAACACATTTTGTACCTTATCCTTTATTTTGACACTTCTGTTGGTCCCTAAGGTTAACTGGCAGCGAATGTCTAGCGGCATTAAGTTTTCCTTTGTACTTAATGCTTACAGTTTAAAACTATGAAATTTTTCTTTTTGCTCCGAACCGGTATTGAACCCGGGAATTTATGCTTAACCAATAACGGTTGCCTCAGTCGCCGTCACTATGCCGGCCAAAGGTGCTTCTTCACGCTTTGCTTGAAGGATATTAAAAATTAGCTATCTCTTTTAACAGGTGTTTTCTTCTATACTGTGAACACTTCAGCGGATTACGGTTGGATTCAGTGTTCAGGCTCTAATTCTGTTGGGCGGCAACTGAAACCTTGCTTGTACCACATTTTACCTGCAGGTTGGTATGTTAAATAAATTGTCTTAGATCGGAGACATCCTCAATAAAGATGAGTTGCCTAGTTCAGAACCGTAGAGCTTGTATGAAGAGAATTGTGGATGTGAGGGAATAGAGGGAGTTTCGTCAGAACTGTGGCAAGTGGCGATCCATGGAAAGCAATAACTACTTTTATTATTTTTAACATTTTGAAGCACGCTATCCTGGTAAGATATTTAAATGTTAGTTACAATGATAAGCCTAGGAGGGCTGGTAAAATGTCTATACGCGATTCCAGTCTTCTTCTTCTTTAATTTAATAGCAAATATGTTGTTTGTACTGATCAATCAATAAATGAAATTGTCACGCCTTTTTCCCACAGGGATAGGCAGAGACAGTGAAGCGCCACTTACCACAATCGATACGAACTCCCTTGCTTCCTTGACATCCACAATTCTCTTCATACAGACTCTGTGGTTATCGGCACTAAGCAACCTAGCTTTCTTGAGGATGTTTCCGATTTGGTCCGAAAACAAAATTTGTTTGTACTGATACAATAACATTCTGCCAGCGTCAAGTATGGGTCAAAACGCTGAAAAGATTAATGATTAAAGAAAAATGAACTCGCTACTTCACTGTGTCATTTGAAAGCAGAGGGATACGTGGATCAGCGCCACATGTCAGTCTTTTACCCACCATCCACCAAGAACCCCCTTAAGGAAAGTTATTGACTGATAAACAGGATGCACAGGCCCTGTTTTCCGCTTTTTTATCATCGAAGTGATATGGCAAGCACATGGGAAGGTAGTCCGATATCGCACCCCGATTCCAGTCTTAACCAATGTTTTTTGAGTGTTTGATTGACGAAAATAATTTATAAATCTTATGTGAATGGATGCGTTAAACGAGGCAGGCCCAGGAGGGTGTTTGCCAACCAAATCGGAGACATCCTCAAGAAAGCTGAGTTGCCTAGTGCCCATAACCATAGAACTTGTGTTAATAAAATTGTGAATGTGAAGGAAGCGAGGCGGTTGTGTCAGGATCGTGGCAAGTGGCGATTCATTGTCTCTGCCTATTTCTGAGGGAAAAAGGCGTGACAATTTGATTGATTGATTGTCTAACAGTTGGTTGACATAATTTGTTCTGTCTGTCGATCTGGCGTAGTACCACCATAATCAAGTTTAACCATCGATAGTTAACTGCTTTTAAAAAAATCCAGTCATCGTTTTTTGCTGGAGTTCAGCTCGGCCATCATAGCAGACTTGTTCGCTGCCAGTATCTGCAATGTATACCAGTACACTTCTTTTGTTTCAGATAAACCTTCAACACCAAAAGCGTGTGAAATAACCAATGTCACTTACGACTCTTTAACGCTGAATTGCACTCCAGGTCATGATGGTGGAATAAGGCAATCATTCTGGTTACAGGTATTTGAATTACGTCTTTATTTCTATGAAGTTGGAAATGGAATGAGTTAGAATACTGAAAATTGGAGTTCAGATAATTTTGGCCGGCATAGTACCGGCCACTGAGACAATAGTAAAATGAATTCAATTTTTAGCTTTTGCTTACAAAAGGCAAGTCGACCTCGCTGATCAAGGTCTGATGTCGCGTCATAATAAAAAAAGGAAGAGAATTGTAGACGTGAAGGTAACAAGGGAGTTGTATCAGGATCGTGCAATGTTCGCGCAATGCTTAGAAAATACTGTTACACCCACGCAAATCTAGAATACTCTCGAATAAACCAATGCAAATACAAAAATAACAAGGGGTTCGGAACAATAGCACCCGCGGATATAAACAACGGTCAAATTATTTCTTTGTCAAGTCAAAGAACAAAAGAGTACAATAGCTGTTTAATATTTAGTAAACATGCATTTCGGGATGAGCTTTATAAGTTGCCGGTGCAACTACGCTGGGCATAGTGAATCTGATTGCTACTTGCAATTAAATAATTGTAGTAGTATTCACCTCCATTTATGCACTGCAAGGTGCTGTCATATGTAGAGCGACAATTAAATCTAACCAGAATTTGCTGGAATAATCTGTTATCACCATATACCCAGTTCTCATTTGACTCGTCTGAACTTATTCGTTCAACATGCATTGAATAATCAGTCCAGTTAGTCAATCAGCGCGGTTACTTATGTATTGTATACTGTATTTCTCTGTCACTAGTTTTTTGTTTGTTTGTAAAATACATTGTGAATAAAATGTAAATTATGGCGTCCGCATCCACGAGAAAAATGCTAAAATTGACAGTGTAATGATACGTGTAATATTGAGTCGAATAATTGAATCGTGAAAACGCTACAGTCAATATTAGCTTGAACAACTTAACTGAACTAATTTCCTTAAATTAACTTAAATAAACTAAATTTCCTGGTGAGAACGCTGTATTGGACGAAACTGGCATTTGAACCGGAAAACCCAGAAACTTTACTTTTTGTCTTACCTTTTAAAACTATTGTAGATATTCGACATGTCATCTGGTTTACTGCTGAGGAATGTGAGTAACAACGATCCTGAATTTGAAGTGGGCGGCCTTTCAGGGCGCAACCTGCTCTCCGTTACAATAAAGGCTTTCAATAAGAAAGGGTCAAGTGAGCCTCTTACTCTAACCTCAAGCCTTTTGAAATATCCACAAAGGCATACCGGTGAGTTTATTTTTCTTCTTCTTTTATTTAATGACGCCTGTATTGATTGTTCTTCGAGCGATGTGGAACCCCATCGCTCGAAGAACCGACAAGATGCCAGTTGCATCCAGCGGGATCTTATAGTTCATAATGTGTATCTGTGTGGAGGTTGCCATAATCTCCACACGATCCCAAAATCAGTTTGGGGATCGCAGTATACTTATCGTGCGTTAAAAGGACGCTGTTGCCTATTCTCAACAGTGTCGAGGACATGGTCCTTCGAGCCGGAATGCACTCCAGATTACATTTTTATATTTTTTCATTTCTGTACTATGTTACTAAAGTACTTGTATCATAGAAACAGGAAAACCAAAGTACATACTACATAGATACATCAAAGATACATTGGTACCGGCAAGTAGTTGTGAACCTGTGTCCTTAGTTTGCGTAACCGTTGCACTACCACTACACGACGGTCGCGGAGAGTTGTCGTATGTCAAGCCACTTTAATAAAAGTAATAAATAATAATAATTATGTTCGCAGGTCAAGTGCCAGTCAAAGTTGAGTTAACTACTGTATTATTTATTGTTGTGGGAACAGTCGGGGTAATTATATTGATGACAGCAATCTCGGGCGCCATTTTTTGTTGCCGCCGCTGCAAAAAACGTGACAGTAAGTGTCCATTTGTTAAAATCATAAATCTTGTTCTTTTATTTAACATTTCTATACAAACTTCTATACTTTGTTTCATATTTTGTTTCCAAATCCTCTTTCTCAATCCACTTTGCCTGTAATTTGTGTTGACTGTAAAATGGCCCTATATCATGTTTATATTATACATTCTGCTAGCTGAAAGTCAACCATAAATATATAAATAAATAAATGAATCTGTTAAAAATCGCTTGAAGTACCGTCAACCGAGGGGAAGTAAGGTTCTTGAGTGGAGAGGGTTCATGAACCGGAAGACACAACGCTAGGCCTGACGACATAGTGAAAATGCAACTGGTATCTTGTCGTTCGGAATGGTGTTCTAAGGTTGATGATGATGACGAAACGTGCTTGTGTCATAGATAGAGGGCGACCTTTGTACATAATATATCAAAATACGTTGGTACCGGAAGTGGTTTTGAACCCGTGCTCTTGGTTTTGTTTTACCACTACACCTCTGTCGCCTTAAATTATCATTAATAATTTATCATTTATAATTCATTTTTAAAATAATCCAGGTAAAAATGAAAAGGAAAAAATGCAACATGATGAAACCTCAAATATACCTTTAACAGGATTCAAGGATTCAGAAAGTGCTGATAGTTTAGGTAAGAATTATTTGGAAAAATCTTTATAAAAAAATATATTTTTGCTCATTGTATGGGCATTAAGATTTCCAAATATGTAATTAATTTGTTGATAACTAGCAACACGTGTTCGACTCGCGTGGCGCCTTGTTTCAGTCCCAGGTTCGACTCTCGGTCGGAGCAAACATTTATGAAATTAGTGATATAACCAAATTTTATGCGGCTTACTATTGCGTTTATTTTTGGTTATTGATTGTACAATTGCAGCCATCATGCAATAAAATTATTTAAAAATTATACAGTTTTTTAACATACAAGTTTTTAACAGTAAAAGGAGACATGATTCCGGATCTGGTTGTTTAAGAGTGGTAGGTAGTCATTACCCGGTCTCCCGATGCGGGGTTGTGTCTTGTACTTCGGGGTAGTACTTTAATTGAGATCAGTTTAAAAACCGGATGCAACTGGGCCGGCATATTAGAGGGACTGGTAGATACTTGCAGATATTTACTTCTTCTGGTCGTCTACTCCGTACACCAGCTAACATTAGGCGAAGTGTTTGTCATCTAGAGCCACAATAAAGAATTAACCTTAGGTCAGTAGAATTAGACGATTCGCAAATAAATCGTTTCAGTTTTAAACAATGTTTTGGTTATTTATTTTTGGAGGAATCGCAGAGGTACATTCCTTATTACTAAATACACCTATAGCTTCCTGAAACGAATTGTTAACACCATTTTTTCTAATTCTACTGGCCTACCTATAGATTTTTGTTACAGACAAAAACCCCGACATAATACCATTAGATGGTAAAATAGGTGATAATTGTTCAAACAAATCGTCGACCACAGACTACAGCTCAATCAGGCCATTAATTTCAAGAACACCGACAGACAAATATGATATTCCGACAAGCTGTAACGAACACTACTCGTACGATCAAAATATTGATCCGTGTAACCAGTATTTACAAATTCGTCCGCTCGAGTATCGTGTTCGGCCATACGGTGGGTCTAATATGCCCATGCCTAACATGCAGATGCCATTAGGGCATTTGGGCATGAGTCCGAATGATTGTCATGCCCAAAGAAACCATGATAAAGTGTACGAAGATTGGTTGAAGTATAAAAATGCGCTTCCATTAAATACCAGTGGATTGGTGAGTTTTAAATTTTCATTTTAAGTATTATTATTTGAGATCGCGTGTGTGGTACGTTGATGTGTTAACGACGTGATCAGTGTTCGATTCCCGGTCAGAAGGTAAAGATTTGTATCATAACACTTATCTGTAAAATTTGCTCTGAAGCGTGAATTGGCATTTTACGTATAAAATAAATTATTAAATTGTAAAACGTAATCTTTCTCTTAAAACAGAATTTATACTAATTTTCCATAATAAAATACTTAATAATGTTATTATTCTGAATAGCAATCCATCAAATTACCTTTCCGATAGTGCGCCCTCTCTTGGCCACTTGTGAAAATGCGCGAGTGTTCATCAAGCATGATCAATCGCCAATTATTAGCAATGTTTTGGCTGGCATAGTGACGGCGACTGAGGCAGCCGTGTATTGACTTGGTTCCTTCAGTCGTCGGCACTCTTGGACCTCCTCTTGCTTGTCATCAGGCGGGTCGAGGTCAGATGACGAGTCACAATGAAAAAGAGATTTTAAAAATCTTGTAACGTAATAGCTCCTAGGCACTAGGCTATATTTAAACGAGGCGCTACCTCTGTTTAATATAAAAATAAAACCTAAACTATTTTTAGTTACCGCCAGAACAATTGGTGCCACCAGAGATCCAGTACAGCACAATATATCGTCCAATGTACAACAGGAACCCGGTCATACAACAAATGCCCGAACTGGACCCTAAGTCTTACTTAGCCCACACAATGAGCCAAGACACCAGCAGAAGTTGCTCAGGGTCACCACCAATTAGATTTAACACAGATAATAATAGTGTTTATTATAATAAGAACATGTTAGATCGTACCACAAATACTCTGCCGCATATGCCTAGACATAGAATTAACGGTAAGTTTAGTATATTTTGCAAATGTGGATGAACGCGTTAAACGAGGCAGACCAGCGCCAGCGGGGCGACCGCGTAACTCAATGAGATTTTTTTTCTTTTTTTATTGTGACTCGACATATGACAGCACCCCGCTTGATGTTAAGCCGAAGTGTGGTCCATGAATGAATGTCACTGCTACTACAATTCCATAACTGTGAGTAGCAATCACATCCACTATGCCGGCCTAGATAAAACCGGCAACTTACAAGCTGATCCCGAAACGTGACCAAATAATCACTTCACGGTCTGTATACTTGTAAGTGGTTGTACTACCCTGGACAGACTGGGTACCACTGTCTACCACTCTGATAACCATACCCGAAGCAAATATCCATCCCTTTTTTTAATAACAAATATTTTCTATATTTAATATTATTAAATATTACAAATAAAAGCTATGAAACAAATATTTGCTCCGACCGGGGATCGAACCCGGGACTTTACGCGCAACAAACCAATCGCTAAACCGTTCGTCCACGCCTGTCGTCAATTAGCTTTGTTTTGACAGTTGAACTCCATTGATCAATCAAATTGTCACGCCTTTTATCCACAGGAACAGACAGAGACAATGGAACGCTACTTGCCACGATCCTGACATAACTTCCTCGTTTCCTTCACATTCACAATTCTCTTCATCCAAGCTCTATGGTTATGGGAACTAGGCAACCTAGCTTTCTTGAGTATGTCTCCGATTTGGTCGGTGAACACCCTCCTAGGCCTGCCTTGTATCCATGAGATTTAAAAATTCTTTTCGTCAATCTACGAGTACTCGTACTTTCACTCATGTGACCAAACCAGCATTGCTTTTTGAATCTTAATCTTCAAAATTAAAATTGCGACCGCGCAACACACTAAAAAAAAATCTATGTTCATTTTCATTAACAGTTCAAGCTCATTCAATCTCATTGTCCGAATGAATAAAAGTTGTTTTGTCACCCTAACAGAGACCGCGTAACTTTTTGACAAATAGGAATGAATTTCATTTTTCATTGAAGTTGCGCGGTCGGCTGGCTGCCTAGTGCCCACCGCTGGAGATGTACCCGTGGGGTTTTAGTCGGTGCGAGTCCGGCATAATCCTGGTTACTAGTAGCCATGAGGATGTCCCCGCGAAAAAAAAGGCTGCCTACGGCCCATGATAAATGGCTTGTATGAAAAGAATTGTGAATGTGAGGAAAGCGAGGGTTATGTTAGAATCGTGGCAGGTGGCGCTCCATTGTATCCGCCTATCCCTGTGGGAAAAAAGCGTGACAATTTACTTGATAGACCTATAGACGCTGTGTCGCGTGTCGTTAGAGCGGTCGCGCGTCAAGCGATTAATACGGTTCGATTCCCAGTCGCAGATTACAATTCGGTGTACTAGTACATGTGTGGATTTATAAAAATTCTGTTTTTATAACTAACTTATATAGTAATTCCCAATGCCCATAACCGTAAAGATTCTTTAACCGGCATAGTGTCGGCAATGGGGGAACCATGAAGACTCGGTTTTTCAGTCGTCGGCACTCTTGTACTTGCTTACCATCAGGCGGGTCGAAGTCTGCTGTCGAGTCACAATAAAAAAAGTAGGAAGACAGTTGTGTCTGGATCGAGAAAAGTGGCGCTCTATTCTTTCTGCCTGTCCCTGTGGGATATAAGGCGTGACAATTTGATTGATTGATTGATGAATGATGAATATATGTGAGTAAAAGCATTCCTCTATTCCGGCTCAGCAAATTGCTTTATAAGAAAATAATTATAATAAAATATATTTTTCCTTATAGCATCACCAACAAGTCAACATCTAGCTTCAGATCTAAAATGTGCTTCAAACTCAATTGAAACTCAACAAGATATTAATGGACAAGACTGTTCGTAGATAAATTAAATATATTAACGCCTATTCTCTAATGATAAGGATAAACAGGACTACAGAAAGAAAGACTACGATACGAGTACTACGATACGACGTACAAACAAGAATTTTTTTAACGATCGGAAGATAAATAGAGTGCTGGCTTTTAAACTGCGTAGTTTTTTATTATTATTGTGACTCGACATATGACAGCACCCAACTTGATGTTAAACCGAAGTGTGGTCCATGAATGAATGTCACTGTTTAGTTTATTTTAATGATCGGAAGGTTAAAAGAGTGCCTGGACGACGTGACAGTGCCAGGATTGATTATATTCACGAAGTACGAAAACAAAACGAGTTATAGCTTGTCTAACTATAAATGACGGGCCCCTCCACTTTATTAGTTTATTTAAATGTGTGAATGCAAATATTTCCAACTATACTATTATACTTGTACTTTATCAGCGTGCTCCTCCTTTTGTGTCCAACCAACAACTGACTGAATGACCAATTACAATCGCATTTTCGGTGTGTTGCGTTGATGTTTTATGTTTTCTCGTGTGCGCAAATGCGGTGGGGAGGGGGGTCATTTCGGCTTAGACAGACTATACTGCGCAGTTATTGTATTGTAGTAGCAGTGACATCCATTCATGGACCACATTCTAGCTTAACATCAAGCGGGGTGCTGTCATATGCCGAGTCACAGTAAAAAAATAAAAAAATGGAAACGCGACTGAGTCGCTTCAGTCCTAACTTATGTAACTTTTGTATATGTAGAAAGCGGGAGTTGTATTAGGATCGTGAAAAGTCGTGCTTTATTGTCTCTGCCTATCCCTGTGGGAATTGAGCCGGGACAATTTGATTGATTGATTGAATAAAAGACTGAACTGTCACCTATTACTTAAACGCAAACGGAGCGTCATCATCATGCATCAGTTTAAGTACATTAAGGGTAAATAGAGAAAATGGAATTATTGTTGAATTATTTATAATTTGTAAATTATAATAATTAGTTTTAAAATTATACGGTCGTTGCCATATTAGTATATTTTATTGTATTAATATTAATTAAAAATAAGTAGTTTTTAAGGAAATGAGCTTTCGTGATTACCATTTAATTTTTTAACTATTAACTGCAACAAAAACATTTACTTTAAAGAATGTAAAAGTGAACAAAATTTTGGGTATTATTTCTTAGACGTATTATGTCTTTAAATTTAAAAAAAAAAAGATGTTGAAAAGAGTATTTAGAAAATAATATCGTTCAATTTTTAACCAGAATCTAAATCGAAATGGATGCGTTAAACAAGGCAGGCCCAGGAGAGTGTTTTTCGACCAAATCGGAGACATCCTCAAGAAAGCTGGGTTGCCTAGTGCCTAGTGCCTGTGGAAGCAAGGGAGCTGTGTAGGATTGTGGTAAGTGGCGCTCCATTGTCTCGGCCTAACCCTGTGGGAAAAATTTGACTGATTGATTGATTGTTAATTTAAAAGAAAAACCGATGCTTTAGAAATTAGTAATGAAATTTGGATAGAAAATCTTTTAGCGCACACGTTTTCTGTCGGTTGCGCGCTTCAGTAATTTCTATTTAGTTTTCATTATTAATTTTAAAGTTTTCTTAATTTATTTAAGGTGACGAGGTTTAAAAACACTAATTGTGGTAAATGTCGGAAAACTATATTTAATATTTATGGTGACTCAGCATTTTCGATGTTAGGCTGAAGTGCGGTCCATTAATGAAAACGACTGATACCTACTACAGTCAATTAGTCGCCTTGATTTAAATAACTACCAAGCTTTATTATTATTATGTAATAATAGGCATCCGTAAACAAACTCGGTTTTCTCAGTCGTTGTCACTCTTGGACCTCCTCTTGCTTATCATCACGCGGGTCGGGTTGATAAACATATGAGAAAATTTTATTATAAAATAAATTTATTAAATCTTGTAATGCGCATCTCTAGTGACCCCTCTCTACTCCTGACTTTGTAACAGCTTTAAGCCTGGGTCAAATCAAACGCGTGGCGTGACGTGTGCGTGTTCGCAACCTTTCCGTGCCAGCACTGACACACCGGATTGCTGTCACGCAGAGCTGCGCACGTCACGCAGAGAATCGATGCGTGCACGTTCGGTGCAAGCTACTTTGACACAAGTCAATATTCGCGCAATATCTAAAAAAAATACTAAAAACAAAATATTGATGATAATAAATAAATCTATTGTGAGTTGGGGCAAACTGGAGTCATGTTCAAACGTTGAAATGTTGGACGATAGTGTGGTGGCACTATCGTATACTAGCGGCACGCTATGATGGCCGTTTTGACGTTTTAAGCGTTTATCAAATTTCTTATTAATTAACTATTACATTTGAAGGAGCAGCACTATAAAGAACAGCAAATGTAATGTAGTAAAGTAAGTAAATGTGGTGTAGTCGACCGTGGTTCACGGTTTCGAAAGCACAGGTTCGAGACCAACCACCGGTACCAATGTATCTTTGATATCAACTTTGGTTGTCCTGTTTTTATGAAACAAGCACTTTAGGAGCTTAGTATAGAAATGTAAATAAAAAAAATAGTTGAGCAAGTTTTGTTCTCTATTGTCACTATAAAGAACAGCAATTAGCTCGTTCTAACGTAATAGTTAATTTATACAAAACTTCATGAACGATGCAAACGTCAAAATGACCAACATAGCGGGCCGCTGATATAGTGATGCGCGTTACCTTTGAAATTATGAATCAAATTACACTACGAGGTATTGTAATTGTATTCTGTGTACAAACTGGTACAACTGTGATTTATTTTTTACAGAAAATTTAAAATAAATGTCAAAAATAAAAAATAAAAATGGTCTTTTATTTATTAAAATTCTAATATAACCTTTTTTTATATAAATCTAAGTATACCTACATTTGCCATTGATATTTTTTATAGTATGGATGGTCCAATAATCCCCTTTGCAGAGACAATGGATCGTCACTTGCTACGATCCTGACACAACTCCCCCGCTACCCTTATATTCACAATTCTCTTCATACAAACTACGGTTATGGGTACTCATCATCATCATCATCAGCCAGAAGGCGTCCACTGCTGAACATAGGCCTCCCCCTTAGAACGCCATCCGAACGACAAGATGCCAGCATCCACTGGTTATTCGTGGCTTTCACTATGTCGTCAGTCCATCTAGCCATCTAATGGGAGGCCTACTTACGCTGCGTCTTTCGGTTCGTGGTCTCGCCGTGGGAAAAAGGCGTGACAATTTGATTGAAAGATTGACATTTAGCTTGCCTATGTACATGTTAAATGAAATGTCTTTTATTTACTGAGCAATAAAGAGTTCTATCTATATCTGACCTCATTTCGCCTGTTGATTTTATTAGCAAGTGGGGTTAAGAGTGCCAACCAACGTCACTATGCCGCCTAAAAGTGCTTCTCGATTTGTATTCGTCAAATCACTAAAACAAAGACCAAAGCTTAGCTCAAACACGATAAGGTTACTTTAATAAATATTTATCTCACATTAATATTCAAAGAGCGATTCTAATTTTCAACCTGAAAACTGAAATTGTTTTGAGAATTGAACCGGCAAGATAAGAAATATAAATATCTGTTGTCTTATGCAATAAACTACGGAAGATAATTATTTTTATGTAGTTTTTAACCATAGAGCTTGTGTGGAAAGAATTTTCGATGTGAGTGAAGCGAAGGAGTTGTGTCAGGATCGTGGCAAGTGGCGCTTTAGTGGCTTAGTATAGAAATTTTATTAGTATTAGTATTTTAAAGAGTGGTAGGCAATGGTACTACACTTACAAGTATACAGACCGTGAAGTGATTTGGTCACGTTTCGGGATCAGCTTGTAAATTGCCGGTTCCATCCAGGCCGGCATAGTGGATGTGTATGCTACTCACAGTTATTAAATTGTAGTAGCAGTAACATTTATCCGTGGACCACACTTCGGCTTAACATCAAGCGGGGTGCTGTCATATGTCTAGTCACAATAAAAATAAAAATAAATGTTTATTTTTTAAATAAAAAAGTAAAAAATAACAAGGCGAGTATCCTCGTTTCGAATTCTTCCGCGCCAAGATACTCCAAGCATAGTCGCCTTCGTTGCTCGCTGGCCGACTTCCTTTAGATATTACGAGTATTAATAATAATTTTAAGCCGGACGTTCGCTGGATTAATATCTAAAGATAAGTGTAAGTCCGAATAAAGTATAAGTCATGCTAATAAAATTTAGACTATAGATTTTATAAAATGAACAACAAAACATCATTCAAATTGTCACGCCTTTTACCCACAGTGATAGACAGCCAAAGACGCGCCACTTGATCCCGACACAACTCCCTCGCTTCCCTCACATCCACAAATCCGGCAACCGCAATCTTAGTTTGTAATAAAATTATCAAATTGATATGATAGTGTACATAAAAGAACCTCGACTTGCCTGATAGTAAGCAAGAGGATCTTAAAGTTCTGAAGACTGAAAAGCCGACTCATTACACATATGCAACTATTAGTATAATTAAACTGACGACAGGCGTGGACGAACGGTTTAGCGATTGGTTTGTTGCGCGTAAAGTCCCGGGTTCGATCCCCGGTCGGAGCAAATATTTGTTTCATAGCTTTTATTTGTAATATTTAATAATATTAAGTATTGCAAATATTTGTTAATAAAAAAAAAGAGATGGATATTTGCTTCGGGTCTGGTTATCAAAGAGTGGTATGCAGTGGTACCCAGTCTGCCGATCCGGGGTAGTACCACCACTTACAAGTATACAGACCGTGAAGTGATTTGGTCACGTTTCGGGATCAGCTTGTAAGTTGCCGGTTCCATCTAGGCCGGCATAGTGGATGTGATTGCTGCTCACAGTTATTGAATTGTAGTAGCAGTGACATACATTCATGGACCACACTTCGGCTTAACATCAAGCGGGGTGGTGTCATATGTCGAGTCACAATAAAAAAAATAAAAAAAATAAAAAACACAAGTCCTCATACAAAATTAACGATGTTTTTTAAACTCGCATTCAAAAGACTCTACTAATGGAAAGCTAAGTACTTTACTTAACAATTGTTACTGCAAATATTAACACAAAACCTAACAATACGCTAATACAAGTATACAGACCGTGAAGTGATTTGGTCACGTTTCGGGTTCAGCTTGTAAGTTGCCGGTTGTAAGTCCACTAGGCCGGCATAGTGGATGTGATTGCTACTCACAGTTATTGAATTGTAGTAGCAGTGACATTCATTCATGGACCACACTTCGGCTTAACATCAAGCGGGGTGCTGTCATATGTCGAGTCACAATAAAATAAAATATAAGCGAATATTGTATTATGTTCTTTTGAGTTAATAGTTTCTATAAATCTAACATTTAATTTTCAATTAAAAACAAAAATCACATTTTTTATCACAGGAAAAAAGCAATAAAACCAGAGTTGTATTTTAATTTATTTTTGTATAAATGAAAATAACATATTTCGATGTAAAGTCATACAAGTTGATATTATGAAGTATATATTCCTAATAGTTGCTTTTAGTGTTGGAGTAAATTCCTTTCACGCTGTAAGTTTGACCAACAGACGACACGCGGCGCATTTCTTAGCGATTCCCTGTCAGAGCATGCAATTACAAATAAATAACTATGCTATCTTACAGCTATTTAACTGTAGTAGCAGTCGATTTAATTCATGGGCCGCACTCTAGCTTAACATGACGATCCACAAACAAATGTGGATTTTTAAATGCAATTAAATTTTTCAGCCTTTAATTAAAAGTAAAGCGATTCCAGACGATGACAATAGACCAACACAACCATGGGAAGTTTTAAATAAGGTAAAATTATTTAAAATCCTACAGTTCTGTTACGGCCAGTTTTGACGTATGATTGCTCATGAAGTTTTATATTAATTAATAATTACGTTTGATGAAGCAAATGTTGTTCTTTATAGTGACAATAAAGAACAACATTCTTTTTTTTAATCTCTTTGGTCAATAATGTTGGCCATTTAGAAAAGCTCAGAGTCGCTCAGCGGGCAATGGAGAGAGCTATGCTTGGTGTGTCTCTGCGCAATAGAATCCGGAACGAGGATATTCGCCAAAGAACCGGAGTTACCGACATAGCTTGTAGGATATGCGAGCTGAAGTGGCAATGGCTGGCCTCATCGCTCAAAGCACCGACAACTGATGGGGAAGAAAGGTTCTTGAGTGGATACCACGAACCGGAAGACGCAGCGTAGGTAGGCCTCCCACTAGGTGGACTGAGCAGCAAACCGAGAGCACGGGTTCGAAACCACTTGACCGTATGCACGTGCAATATATAATTGATATTATGTACTTTGGTTGTCCTGTTTTCATAATACAAGGCACTATATTAGCTTAATATAGAAATATTTATATATAAAACAGAACAAATAAAGAATACACACCTGTAAATCAAAGATACATTGGTTTTGAACCGGTGGCTCTCGATTTACGTGACAATTTCATTACCTCTACACCACAGTCGCCTTTAAGAATGGTTTGAAAATAAATTAATTTCACGGAGCAGTTTTCACAGAAATAGATAGACAACAGATCGCCTGTTTTTACGATCCCGGAACAACTCTCTCGCCTTTAAGCCCATACTGGATCCATGGTTATGGGCGTCGTAGACCCCTCTTTTTTAAAAGTCCCTGCTTTAATAATAATAATATGCTATGTGTTGAATTTCAGATTATAAAGTCACCAAAGGATGTTAAAGTAAGTTCTAATTATTTAATTTATTTTTGATTCTCTTCATGTGCCCAAATCATCGAACCATTCCTTTCCTGCCAATCTGGGGTAATACCACTACCTACAAGTGTGTAGACCGTGAATTAGTTGCGTTGTTGCATCAGTTTTTAATTTGCCGGATCCCACTATTCCGGCATAATGGACTTGCTACTTATGGTTATAAGCAGTCACCTCTGTCCATGGACGGCACTCCAGTTTATCGTAAGGATTATTATCATAATATGTCGTGCCCTAGAAATAAAAAATAAATACAATAAATAAGCACCGCGGACCCTTTTTTAATGAGAGTATAGGGGATTTAACAAATTAAAAAATATTTCAGGCACAATGGAATGAATACGAAACTTGGGGATTAATAAAGGACATGGCGGTAAACCTTTTTTATTAATGTTATATTTTTTTATACATAAACAATTTAGCCGGCATAGTGACGGCGACTGAGGCAATCGTAAAATGATTTGGTTTTTCAGTCATCAATGTCATTTGTCAAGTTGCATATTATAAAATCCTCAATCAGGTCACTGTGCCATTAACGCCCGGTTCCTATAGCTGTCAAACAGATCGTTTTTAATATGAACAGTTAAATTATCTACCAGCTGCAGGTCAGAACCGTTCTTATAATTACCCCTCGTAAGTCAAGTTACCGTCAACTACTAGCATACAGTATGATAAAAAGTAATTGTTTTTTTAATTTTATTTTTTAAACGTCAGTAAATTCTGACGTGAACAGCCTGCGGATCTACCGCAGGCTGTTCAAACCGGGGCAGATAGTTAATAGTGGCGCCCCTCTCTTTAGCGTTTGAGATAAATTACCTAAAAACCCACAAATATATAAATTTCAGTTGTGGTGTGAGCCTGTGTGGCTCTTTTCTTTGCAATTCGATGGTGAGCCAACCAGGCTTCCATATGCTAGGTGCTTTGTGGAGCAAGTTTTTTTACTTTCGATCATATTATTATATGATTTTTGCGCCCTTTAAAACTGTCGGTCGCCCGAAGCTCGTGCTCCGTTTGACCCCCCTAGATCCGGGCCTTTGAACAACGAACGGTTACTGTTACCGTTGACGATAGTTTATTATAGAGACCGGACCTGAGAGATGCTTTTTATGTCTTGCTTGAAGAAACTGTGTTTTTTATTGAGATTTGATATCTGACTTAGATCAGCCTAATGGTTAGCAAGTGAAAGTCTGAGAGGTCATTATCGATTCAGTTTACAGTTCCTCAGTCGCCGTCACTATGCCGGCTATAAAAATAATCGTTTTTATGTCAAGTTTTGATTATTTTCAGGAGAAAATTCTAATAGTAATGCAGTCAAGTAAATCAGCAAAAGAATCCGATTCAGATATTTGGAAAGGGCCAAATCAGGTAACATTATGGGTGAACGCGCCGAACGAGCCAAGAGAACTAGATTTAAAGAATTATTTATATGTAATCACATAAAACCTCACTCACTAATCCCCGAATTCCCTTCGAAGAGTTCTAATTGAATTCAAGTTGGAAGAAAACGCGATCGCACGGCTACTATTTGAGACATTTCGTTGGCTCTTTCGGCTTGTTCGGCTCGTTCGGCACAAACAAGCGCGCATTGACCTTAAGGTTTAAAAGAAACCGACACGTCATAAAAAAATAATAAATAATACATAAATATTATATTATATTGTATTGTATTGTATTATGTTATTTATAAAATTCTTTATAAGTAATACAACATAATGCTTTTAAGCAATATTATTTACTGATATGCCAAAATTGACAATTTGTTTTTAATTCTCAACATCTAGAACCCTGATATATTTTCCTAAGTTTACACAGAATAACACGCACACATAAATTTAGTATGGGAAAATGAGTTTTTTTATTTTATTATTTACACAATTATAAATTAAAGCCTATGTCTCATTCTGATGTATTACGTATTACGAGTATTAAAATCCATACAGTAGTTTTTGTGTGTATGAGTAACAAACATCCATCCATCCGTCTATAATACATAATACATACTTACAAACTTTCGCGCTTATAATATAATTAGGGTTTATTTTCATTTTTGTTCATAATAGGTAATGTATAACTGTTTATTATTATTTTAGGAAAAAAATAAAATAAAAGGCGCACGTCGAATACATGGACCCGTCCCAAGTAAACAGGTACAGCCACAGTTTCTTTTTTGGCAATTTATACCTACTTTAGTTTTTGATAATTTTAACCCAAGAGTTTCTGATCTTTCGAAAGCTGGTGACAACGATAATTGCAAAACTTTATACACGACTCGCTTGGATTTACAAAATAAAACGCGATAGTATTTGAGCCACAAATGGAGATTGGACTTTATAAGAAACACAGGCTCAAAGAGCCTTGGAATGTGTAAAATAATCCACCACTGAGAGAACTCCAGATTGCAATGGACATCGCGGCAGGCAAGGAGATAGCGAGATGAGATAGACTGTAGAAGTCTATCTCATCTCGCCATCTTATTACGTGGCGATGTTTGGATTGGTGGAGTACAGGGTCGTCACAAGTCGTTTGTCGTTTGTCAATTACCAATGTCGTTTTTTATTTTCAGAAAAACGAATATGATTCAGTAAGTTCCACTTTTTTATAAAAAAAAATATAATTATGCCTGTATAATTTATGTATAATTATAAACAGAGAAGATTGCCTATAAGACCATCCTTCGCTTGAGCTCAAAATCTGTGCAGCGGAACTTGGACTCTCAAGCGCAACTGGTCTCTATTGGATCCTACAAACTGCCGTCCTATTAATGTAACCTCAGTACTGTGAAAGGTCAAGGTCGGAAGGCGAATAATTGTCAAGCTGATTGCGTAGCTTGCACCCGTTCTCATGACAAACAGACATTACACTAAGACAAAACCCTCCAAAACCCACTTAAGGCCATTCACAAATCTTCACATACACCAAGGTTTCCTTTCATAAGAAGATTCGCAAAGAGAAGCTAAGCCAACCGATCGTCCATCGTCCTACACTAGCATAATACTTGTATATTATTCTCCAACACTCCTCACATTCATTGTCGGGCTTTACTCGGCTTTAGTTGCGATTCCAATAGACCCACCTCACGACGGATCCACTTCGTGCTCACGCTGAAATGTCCGAAATTTTATCACTATAAAAACCGAAATTTTTTTCTTCTCGAAGGTTTTAGGTAAACCAATTAATTTATATTATTGCAATATTTTTATTTTAGCAAAAATGGACAGATCCAGACTTTTGGTATAACGTAATTAAAGTTGCGGTAAGTTTGTCACCAATTAAATTGCAAACATTTATTATTTTAGTAATTTGGAATTAAAACTAATTTCGTAAAACTTAAAACTAATATGTTAAGAATTCTTGATGTGATCAAGAATTCGAGTAAGAGTGAAAAGTAGCGTTCTATCGTCTCTTTCTATCTGTTCAAAAACTATATTTATAATAAATACTGAATGGACGAAGAAACTGATGAATTTGTACACTATCCTTGACTAAACAATCTACTTACATTTTCAGACGTCACTTCTATCGGACGGTGAAAATAAATCTGAGACAGAAGATAAGATACGTCCTGACATGGTAACTATCTGTATTTCTTCTATCAAATGTTTATCACTAATTTGTATAATAATAATAGCTAGCATATTAATAAATAATAAGGAAGTATATTGCGTATTTACCTATGAAATCGCCGTTTTAGCTATTTCAAATCAAAACAGAGTATACCCCTGGTAATCTGGATCCTGGCTAATTCGGCGCCCTTTTTAATCCTAAACCTAAACCTCAGAACAGAGAAACTAAATCTTTCTTTGTTCTGTAGCTTAAACGAAAAATGATCCCTGCAAATTAATGGTCGCTGTTTGGTTGTCTTGTGCGATTCATAGCTCCTCCTTACCAAACGGGATTAGAATAACTGGAGATGTGTACTGTGAAGAACTGAACACAATGATGTAGAATCTCCGTCATCCACTGTACTCGACAGACTTTGCGCCTACAGGTTTTAATTTTTCCAATTTTTGAATTACTTTTTATGATACCCAGTACGAAAAGCTTTTGAAGAGTTTGTTGCCTCCCATCAAAAAGGGTATCATTATACTGTGCCACTGCGCTGTCAAAGCTGCATTGATTTCATGAGTGATTACTGTGGTTAAAAGAAATAAAAAAATATATAACTACCAAGATTTGTACAAAACGGATAGGTAAATCTATCATACATAAAATTACTTTAAACCATTAAGAAGTAATGAAGTATTTTGTTTTCCAGCAAGAATGGAGTGATCCGGCTTTCTGGTCCCAAGTTGTACGCAATGCGGTAAAGTAAAATTTACAAATTAAATCTTATATGAAACATAATAAAGACTAGAATTTAGTGATTCTCTAGTCACGACATCAGTTCTTTAGTTTTTCTTTACGTTTCAAGTGTACAGACCGTGAAGTGAGTCAGTCGCCTTTTGGAATCAGCTTGTAAGTTGCTGGTTTAAACTAGACCGGCATAGTGGATGCGACTACTCCTTGCAGTTATACAACTGTAGTAGTAGTTGCGTCTATTCATCGACTGCACTGCAGCTTAACAGCAATCGGGATGCTGTCATATTATATGTCAAACCACCATTTTATGTGGATATCGATGAAAATGAATCGCCTCTTTTAGCTTATAGATTGTCACTAAATATACCTACATACTCGTATTACTAAAATTCTAGACGACAGGCGTGGCCAATTGTTTAGCGCATCAGTTTGTTACGCGTAGAGGGTTTGATTCCCAATGGGAGCAAATATTTCTTTCATATCTTTTTTTGTAATCTTTGATTAAATTGACAAATATTTGTTTAAAAAAAGAGGTATTTGCTGCGGGTCTGGTTGTCAAAGAGTGGTAGGCAGAGGTGACTAGTCTGCTGATCCGAGGTAGTACCACAAGTATACAGACCGTGATGTGACTTAGTCACATTTCGGTTCCAACTAAGACGGCATAGTGGATATGACTGCTACTTACAGTTATTTACCTGTAGATGCAGTCACTTCCCTTTTTGGATCGCACTTTAGCCTAACATCAGGTAGGGAGTTGTCGTACGATATGTCGTCACAAGAAAAATCGATGAAAAGTGGATTGCTAAAATCATTTTCTAATCAATTTGCAGTAGTGCTAAAGTTATTATTTCCTCTAATTGTAGACTTGCATAGCGTGCTGCATCTACAATTATTTTTAATAACATTTATTATTTTAGTAAAGTAATATACCAAAATTGAATTTTCAGGCCTCGTTTCAAAGACAATGCAATGGCAGACGGCAACGTTGGCCTTCATTATTTACTAGGCCATGGCCTCTTCCTACTTGGGTATTAATCAATTAATTACTACTGTGTGATCAAGATATTGAGAGAAGAGTGCAAAAGGGTAACGTAGTGAACGGCGCCATCCATAGTATAATCAACAGCCAAATAATGTCCCAAAAGTCACGGATGGCTGTTCATAATCCGGTGTTTGTTCCTACATTAATGTATAGAAGTGAAGGTTGGGTATGGCAGAAGAAGAAATGCGGTCGTTAAGGAGTGTATGTGGAGTGACGATAGTGGATATAATAAGGAATAGCACACTGCGTGATAGATGTGGTTTGAAAGAAGATATAGTGACAAGGATTGACAAAGGAATGCTTCGACGGTTTGGGCACATGGAAAGGATGAGTGAAAGTAGATTGACGAAAGGAATTTATAAATCTGATGTGGAAGGATGCGTTAAACAAGGCAGGCCCAGGAGAGTGTTTACCGACCAAATCGGCGACATCCTCAAGAGAGCTAGGTTGCCTAGTGCCCATAATCGTAGAGCTTGTATAAAGAGGAATGTGAATGTGAGGAAAGCGAGGGAGTTGTGTCAGGATGGTGGCAAGTGGCACTCCTTTGTTTCTACCTATCCCTGCGACAACTAACCTCACATTGCATGATCTTTACGATCAATTGCTTAGTTATCCCCTAAGGGAAGACCTAAATGCGCCGTAGATTGAGGCAGTAACCGTTTCAGTTAATGGTAGTCTCAATCGCCACCACTATCCAAGATTATAGAATGAGGAGCACACATGGGCTGGTGAAGCCCACTTGTCGATTGTCTATAAATAAACTATGCGCCGAAACTTTTAGTTATACTGCAGATTCTGTCGACAAAATGCGGATGCTTTCCCTCATCTGTCAAGTATCAAGTAAAAAACAAAGAAAGTGACGGCGACTGAGACAGCTGTAAACTAAGACGATTTTTTTCAGGCTTCAGCACCCCTTTATTCTTTTCGTACTGTGACTCGACTTATAACAGCATGCACCCGCCTGATATTAAATTAGAGTGCGTCCCATGAGTGGAGGTGACTGCTACTGCAGTTAAATACTTGTAACTGTAAGTAGCAGTCACACCCACTTTGCCGACCTATTTGAAACCGGCAACATACAAGTTGATCTCAAAACCCGACTAAGTCACTTCAAGGACTGTATACCTAATCTTTGTACCTACCATATGTTATCAAAATAAATTATAAATCAAAGTAAGTAGTTTGCTATATTTAAATAATATGTTTTTATTGCATACGAGTATTTACAAATTTATGAACATTTATTGTTCATAAATTTGTAAATACCGGACAGTTTATTCACATTGTTCTTACGTCCGATAAGTTCGATTTGATTCCTTTAAAGTGGAATTTACACCATTTAATTAACTTTAATTATTAAACCATTTAAATGGGATAAGGATTATTATCATGATACCAATATGGCCACTATTTGATTCCATCCGTACTTGAACTTAATAATTTTAACAAAAACTGTTATTGTGACTTAACTATAATAGTTAGGCATATACCATCCAGAACTTCTTTGTAAGTAATCATGAGTACTATTTATATATATAACACTATTTATATATATAACACTATTTATATATATCGTTAAATGTGCAGACCGTGAAGTGATTAAGTCGTGATTTGGGATTAACTTAAAAGTTACCGGTTCCAAAAAAAATGCTACTAAGTCGCCTCCATTCGTGGACCTCACTCCAGCTTAAAATCATGCGAGGTGCTGTCATCATATGTTGAGCCCAAAAAAACTTTATTTTTTAGCCATCTCACTGGTCAACCATCTTCACACGCCGCCCAACAAGACCAATTGTCGCAAGACCATTACGTATCACGAGAACACAGGAAAGACCTTCTATAACTTTAGGTGGTCCGCATCATGACCGGATACCACCATTTTATCCACATTTTACTCACGATATGTTATATTTCACGTAGTTATTGTAAATAAATGTTTTTTTTGTATAATACGAGTATGATTAAATTCAAATCTAATGGCGTGTCAGAAGTTAGCCGCAAGTCGATGCGCAATACATAAAACACAATATAGCGGGGCTTTAAGCAAAGAACTTAAGACACGGAAGGAGCCCTAAACTAGCTACAAAATACAACCGTTTATACTATTTTTACCCTTGACATTAAAAAGAAGTCAAAAGGGGACGAAAATACATTTTTACATTCGTAATTTAGAAGGATGTCACTAGTTTTAATGATCATTTGACTACCTAATTTGAAAGAATAACAAATTACTCAAATAATTAAAATCATTCAATTAATTACTCATTTTAATTCATTTGAAAGCTTTCATTCAAATTCATTTAAAAGCTTTCGATATCATTTTCGAATTTTTCAGAACTATCCAAATTTTTTCGACCGATAAGATTTATTTTTTTAATAATTTAAATTATTTGAAGATATTTTAGTTTCCCAGATCATTCAATATAATCGAGAACATATTCAACCGATAAGAATAATTTGTAAATAATTCTAAAAATCTAAATTTATTTCAGCTCTATTTCCCTGAAAATTCTCAATTCTTTATAGTAGGGGAGCCCAAGAGGCTAATCGGGGATTTACTCGAGCGTCGTAGGGACCTATTAAATATTAAAGTTTAGGTGATAAAAAAAATTAAATGTTATGTGGGTTTTTGGTTTTAGCGGTGGGGGAAGGGTGTACGGATTTTCAAAAATGTAAAAAAAAACAATTAAAAAAATATACTCGAGCGCGTCAGATTTTGATATTGTATATACTCCACGTGTCCATAATGCTGTAGGTATGTTAATCTGACGGTTTGCATGGTGGGGGTGGCAGTACGGAAAGGTAGAAAAACAAAAAAAAAAATTTGCTCGAGCGCGTCAGACATTCAGAGGGGATATTAAATAAGCCCCACAGAAGCTCCTATTCAAAAGACTGACCATTCCGACATGACGCAAGTTCGTGGCGGAGTTTTGAAAATGTAAAAAAAAATCGTTAATTTGAAATACTCGAGCGCGTCAGTCTTTTATACAGTAGGTTCAGTAAGATGACCCAATTGTACTGACCCTTAATCTGACAATTATCTGGAGGGATTTCATTAATCTGACAATTTGAAAAAAAAACAAGGTAATTTTTTTAAGGTAATTGTTACACACTCACTATAGCACACTAATCGCGGTATAGTTTAGACTATTTCTCTCTCTTTCACTCACAATCACTGCCCACTTTTACTAATAAGTAATAATATCTCAAAAACTGTGTGGAATATGAGCTATATTATTGTAAAGTTTTAATAAAATCCATTTAGTAGTTTTGCGTGAAAGAGTAACAAACATCCATCTATCCATTCATACAATACATACTATAAACTTTACTTTACTTACGAAAAAGTATATATAATTTATGGTTATTAAGATCTTATTAAGATAAGATCTTAAAATCTTCTTTCTTGTACAGTTTATACTTTTTTACATTGTACATTAGGTCAAAATGTTCATAGGCGTTCCATAAAATATATGTTTTATGTAATTTACTGTTTAATTTCACTGAAACAGGGTTGGCACATTATTGAAATAAATATTTTATAAGAGACCATTTAACACCTTTAAGGGGGTTCGGCTTTAGGAGGTGTTTTGTAACACCCTGTATATTAGGACTGTGCGAGAGAGTAATAGATAAAGAAGAAGTGAAAGGGAACGAGAGACGCGAAGTGGGGAATACATGCTCTACTGCGACTGCTCGCACAAAACTTTATCAACGATTTTTGCTACTTCGGCTTGTTGAAATTGACAGATTAAAGTTTTTTAGTAATTCTTAGTCATTTTTCTTCAAAATAAAATTAAAATCGACCGCGCTCGAGAATGTCCAGGTGACGATTTTTTTTTTACAAGTTTGTGACCTTCCCATTCTCTTCCGTCATACTCAATCCGTCAGATTAAGAAAATGTGCACTTATTAGTATGTAATTAACTCACCTTAGCTTAATCTGACGCGCTCGAGTATATTCAAAGATCGATTTTTTTTACAATTCTGACCCGCTGCCATACACGTACCCCACGTGTATGGCTAATATTTGGTAGATATACTCTACAGGGTACAAGGTATCTCCCATAATTTAATCTGTCACGCTGGAGTAAATCCAGAAATCCCCGCTTGGGCTCCCCTACTATTATAAATATCATAGAATAGTGAATAAAATTGTTTTTAAATAATATACATTTTATGGATTGCCAGATTTTTCTAAATATTTCTAGAAAAATACAACACTGTGGGTTTCAAAAAGAATAAAATGGTAGCTCTGAAATGCCCTGAGTTTTCGCGCTGCTTTCGCAGGTTTTAATATGTCGGGGTACACGTGCCTCCCTTAATTGGTGAAATAATCCACTCACCTTAGGTCTCTTCGCCTTCAGCCACCACATACACGTTCCACTTATTACGCTTCGACTTTAATATGGTTGTTGGTAATGATCGGTTGATTTGTACCAATTTTAATATAATAATAAACCGTTGCAGCCGTTGCAACATGGCACTCTAACGTGCAGCGTTCGTGGTCTTGACAACTTCACGGTTGGGTTTTCACGGTTGGGTTCACTAATCGCATGGGTTTTTAGAAGTGCCGGCCGAATTCCCCGTCACGCGGTACTCAACGATATCATCACAAGGGCTCTTGTCACTGTTGGAGTGCCCGCAGTTTGAGAACCCTGTGGTGTTGCGCGGAACGATGGTAAGAGACCTGACGGTATGACTGTTGGGCCGTAGAAACTTGGCAGGTGTTTGGTGTAGGATGCCACTTGTGTAGACACATTAGCCCCATCTCACATCCAAGCGACCTTGTTTGGCCAATTACTCGGAGGAACGATATTAGTAATTTGAGAAACACGATTGCTAACAAAAGTTTTAAGTTTATATGCGTCGGTTTGTAACCAAGACAGTACTATAGTGGAATCAGTAAAGGCAGTAATTTGATTTAATTTAATTCTAGTTAAAGTTGTTTTAAGAAGTTTTATTAGTTTTCAAAGCAAGACCGCAAACATTAACTCGAGACGCGGAATTGTCACCGGTTTAACCGGCGCCACTTTCCACGATCCTAGCAGAACTCCCTCGCTTCCCTCACATCCACAATTCTCTCAACACAAACTCTATGGTTAAAAACTACATAAAAATAATTATCTTCCGCAGTTTATTGCATAGGATAACAGATTTTTTATTTATTGTGACACGACATTTGACCTCGACCCGCCTGATGATAAGCAAGAGGAGGTCGAAGAGTGACGACTGAAGATCTAACAGGTTGGAAGATGGCAAAAACATGAAAATACTGTTGCTTTGTAACTATTCATTGTAAAATAAATATAATATAAAACTCGATTTGCAATTTTTATTTTAATCAGATTTGATAGAAAAGTCTCAATTGTCTAATTGTCATTTTTCTTATAACAATTTAGATTACAAATAAAAACCTCTTTCTAACAACGATGACTGATAAAACCGAGTTAGTTCACTGCTGCCTTAGTCGCCGTCACTATGCCGGCCAAAGATGCTTCATCACGCATCGCTTGAAGGATCCAAGGTCATAGGATGGAGAAAACACATGGGCTGGCAAAGCATTCCACTTGTCGATTGTTCTACACAAAAAAGACGCACCAAACTTTTTAGTTTGACTGCTGATTCCGTCGACAAAATGAGGATGCTTCCCTTGACCAGTGCGGGTGTGAAAAGACAAGGTGTGAATCTTGCTAGTTCATTTTTCACTACAATTTCAGTTTTCAGGCTGTAAATTAGAATCGCTCTTTGAATATTAATGTGAGATAATATTTAATAAAGTAACCTTATTGTGTTTGAGATACGCTTCGGTCTTTGTTTAAGTGATTTGACAAAATATAAATCGAGCACTTTTGGCCGGCATAGTGACGTTGGTCATCTAACATTAAATGTTCAATTAAAATCAAAAGTTATATTTGTTATCACAGAAAAAAAGCAATAATGGTTTTATTGTATTTTAATTTATTTTTGTATAACTGAAAAAACATATTTCAGTGTTAAGTCATACAAGTCGATATTATGAAGTATATATTCTTAATTGTTGCTTTTAGTGTTGGAGTTAATTCCTTTCACGCTGTAAGTTTGACCAACAGACGACACGCGGCGCATTTCTTAGCACACCAGTCTGTTACACGCGTAAACCTCCGGGTTCGATTCCCTGTCGGAGCAAAGATTTGTTTCATAGCTTTTATTTGTAATATAAAATTACAAATGAATAACTATGCGATCTTACAGTTATTTAACTGTAGTAGAAGTCGCTTTTCATGGGCCGCACTCTATCTTAACATGACGAGCCAAAAAACAAATGTGGATTTTTAAATGCAATTAAATTTTTCAGCCTTTAATTAAAAGTAAAGCAATTCCAGACGATGACAATAGACCAACACAACCATGGGAAGATTTAAATAAGGTAAAATTATTAAAAATACCGGTATGAAATAATTTTATAATAAAATTATTTCATACCGCCTAACAGTCAATAAATGTCGTGTTAGAAATTTAGAAAATTAATATAATCGTTTCTTTCTATAAATAACACAACATAGGTTTTCGAGCGATATAGTTTTACTGATATGACGCAATTGACAATTTGTTTTTAATTTTTAACATCAAGTAGCTTGATACATTTTTATTATAATAGTTTACACAAAATAAATTCCCGAACGCACGCATAAATTTTGTATGGGAAAATGTTTGTTTTAAAAAAATAATTATAAAAACATTTTTCAGTGGACTAAATTGTGAATCGAAACCATTCTCGATTCCCCTTGAACACACACAAAAATTAACATCAAAATCGGTTTAGTTCAGAGTTCAGTCACATACACACGCACACAAGAAATATATATATATATAAATATATAAATATATATATTCTTTTCTTTTAATCTCTTTGGTCAATAATGTTGGCCTGTTGGAACAGCTCAGAGTTACTTAGCGGACAATGGAGAGAGCTATGCTTGGTGTGTATCTACGCGATAGAATCCAGAACGAGGATATTCGCCAAAGAACCAGAGTTACAGACTCTTGTAGGATTTTAGAGCTGAAGTGGCTAAATGTAATGTAAAATGTATATACTCGTAAAAAAACAGGGCGACCAAAGAACATACATACACACATGTATATCAAAGATACATTGGTACCGGCAAGTGGTTTTGTACCGGTGGCTCTCGATTTACGTAATATTTTCATTACCTCTGCACCACGGTCGCCTTTAAGTATTGTTTGAAAATAAATTAATTTCACGGACCACAAAGATAGATAGACAACAGAGCGCCACTTTTTATGATCCTGAAACAACTCTCTCGCTTTAAGTTTATACTAGATCCATAGTCGTAGACCCCTTTTTTTTTAAATGTCCCTGCTTAGATTATAATATGCTATGTGTTGAATTTTAGATTATAAAGTCACCAAACGATGTTAAAGTAAGTTCTAATTATTTTATTTATTAATGATTAACTTTTTTTTATTGTGACTCGACATATCGCACCCCACCCGATGTTAGGCTGGAGTGCGGTCCATGGATGGAGGTGACTGCTACTACAGGTAAATACCTGTAAGTAGCAGTCAGATCCACTATGCTGGCCTAGTTGAAACCGGCAATTCACAAGCGGATCCCGAAATGCAACTAAGTCACTTCACTGTCTGTATACTTGTAAGTAGTGGTACTACCCCAGATCGGCAGACTGGGCACCACTTACAGATAATTAGTGTTCATATTCAAACAAAATATGTAGAGATCATTAAAGGGCCATTAATCAGTTAAAACAAATATTATACAATCATATACGTCACAATCAAAAGTCACTTTTTCGCACAATGATAGTCAGAGACAACAGAGCGCCCGAATTATCGAATTTCTGAACGCATGTATAAATTTGGTATGGGAAAATGTGTTTATTTTAATTTATTTATTATTTACACAAATATAAATTATAGCCTATGTCTCATTCTGATGTATTATTAAAATCCATACAGTAGTTTTTGTGTGAAAGAGTAACAAACATCCATCCATCCACTCACAAACTTTCGCGCTTATAATATAGTTAAGGTTTATTTTCATTTTTGTCCATAATAGGTAATGTATAATTCCTGCCAATCTGGGATAGTACCACTACCTACAAGAGTACAGACTGTGACTTAGTTGTGTTTCTGGAAAAAAATATAAGTTGCCGGATCCCACTATGCCAGAGTGGATGCGAGTGCTACTTATTGTTATAACCAAATCGCCTCTAATCCAGTTTATCATCAGAAGAGAAGCTGTCATATGTCGAGCCTCTATAAAAAAAATTAAAAAAATGGGCACCGCAGACTCTTTTTTGATGATTATAGGGGATTTAACAGGGTCTGGTACAAGGCCCTCCTTTCCACTCGAGGCAAACGGTATACCTAACCGTCTGCGTGGCTGGATAGCCCACTTCCTGTGTGGCCTCTCCATAGGCGTTGTTGTAGATGAAAACGCGTCGCGCAGGGTGTCGGTGAATGCCGGCGTGCCTCAGGGCTCGGTGCTGTCGCTTACTTTCTCCCTTTTGCATATCAATGACATGCTGGAGCTTGGATTCAGCATGTCATTGATATGCAGACGACAGCACGGTGCATGGACGCTACGCAGCCAAAAAACAAGAGAAATTCGATATGAGAGAGTCTATTGTAGCGGAGCTAAACCGGGTTCTTCTACCCATTGGGGCGTCGGGAACCTGGTTCAGTTCAACGCAGACAAGACTTAGGTGTGCGCGTTCTCGACGAAAAAATCTCCGTTAATCCCCCTTCCTTCTCTTTATAACATGTCCCTCAGTAATTCGGACAGACTGGACACCTTAGGGATGTCCCTTCCCATCGACCTGAATTCACAGGGACCACATTGAGCGGGCTATTAAGATCACCTACCGCATTCTTGGCATCCTGAACACGGTGCGGTGGTTCTTCGCGCCAGAGCTTCGGCTGCTTTTAAACAAGGCTTAAATTCGCTCTTACGCGGAGTGTACTGTTCGCATCTCTAGGACTTCTCAATGCCCTTGATTCATTGCAGCGCCGCGCTGTCCGAATTATAGAAGATGCAGAGGTTACACGAACTCTGGAGCCCCTGCAACTACGTAGAGACATGGCGGCTGTGTGCGTCCTCTTTTGTCTATACCACAGAGAATGTTCCGAGGAGCTTGTTTCTACCTCGTCTTTTTACACCCGTAATACCCTCACTGGTAGGGGGAAGCATCCGCATTTTGTAGACTGAATCGGCAGTCAAACTAAAAAGCTCAGTGCGTATTTTCTTTGTAGAACAATCGACGAATGGAATATTTTGCCAGCCCATGTTTTCTCTCCATCCTATACCCTTGGATCCTTCAAGCAATGCGTGAAGAAGCACCTTCGGTCGGCATAGTGACGGCGACTGAGTTGTTTCAGTTGTCGTCACTCTTGGATCTCCTCTTGCTTATCATCAGGCGGTCGAGGTCAAATGTCGTGACAGTATAAAAAAAATAAAAAATGTTTCAGGCACAATGGAATGAATGCGAAACTTGGGGATTAATAAAGGACATGGCGGTAAACCTTTTTTAATAATGTTATATTTTTTTATACATGAACAATTTAGCCGGCATAGTGACGGCGATTGAGGCATTCGTAAAATGAATCAGATTTTGAGTCGTCAACGTCATTTGTCATGTTGCATATTATAAAATCCTCAATCAGGTCACTGTGCCATTAACGCCCGGTTCCTATATCTGTCAAACGGATCGTTTTTATTACGAACCGGTAATTTATCTACCAGCTGTAGGTCAGTACTATTCTTATAATTACCCCTCGTAAGTCAAGTTACCGACAACTACTAGCATATGGGCGTAAGAGATGCTTTTTTATGTCTTGCTTGAAGAAACTGTGTTTTTCATTGAGATTTGATTTATGACTTAGATCTGCCTAATGTTAAGCAAGGGAAAGTCTGAGAGGTCACCATCGATTCAGTTTACAGTTGCCTCAGTCGCCATTACTACTTCGGCTATAAAAAATATTTGTTTTAATGTTACGTTTTGTTTATTTTCAGGAGAAAATTCTAATAGTAATGCAGTCAAGTAAATCAGCAATAGAATCCGATTCAGATATTTGGAAAGGGCCAAATCAGGTAACATTATGGGTGAACGCGCCGAACGAGCCGAGAGAACTAGATTTAAAGAATTATTTATCCCCGAATTCCCTTCGAACAATTCTAATTGAATTCTAGTTTGAAGAAAACGCGTTCGCACAGCTACTATTTGCGACTTTTCGTTGATTCTTCTTCGGCTCGTTCGGCGCGGACAAGCGCGCATTGACCTTATGGTTTAAAAGGAACCGACACGTTATAAAAAAAATTTATAAACCTTTTTCTTTATAAATAATCCAACATAGGTTTTTAAGCAATATTATTTACTAACATGTCTAAATTGACAATTTATTTTTTATTCTCAACATCAAGAACCCTGATATATTTTCCTAAGTTTTACACAGAATGAATTTCTAAACGCATGCATAAATTTGGTATGGGAAAATGTGTTTTATTTTAATTTATTTATTATTCACACAATTATAAATTAAAGCCTATGTCTCATTCTGATGTATTATTAAAATCCATTCAGTACTTTTTGTGTGAAAGAGTAACAAACATCCATCCATCCATCCACATACTCCCAAACTTTCGCGCTTATAATTTAATTAAGGTTTATTTTCATTTTTGTCCATAATAGGTAATGTATAATTGTTTATTATTATTTTAGGAAAAAAATAAAAGAAATGGCGCACGTCGAATACATGGACCCGTCCCAAGCAAACAGGTACAGCCACAAAGTTTTTTTTGCAAATTATGTCTAGTTTAGTTTTTGATAATTTTAACCCAAGAGTTTCTAATCTTTAGAAAGCTGGTGACGTCGATAGTTGCAAAGCTTTATACACGACTCGCTTGGATTTAAAAAACTTAAACGCGATAGGATTTGAGACGCAAATAGTTTACATATTTTATTGTCTTTAATGGAGATTGGACTTTATAAGAAACACAGGCTCAAGGAGCCATGGAATGTGTACTGTAATCCACTACTGAGAGGACTCCAGCAATGGACATCGCGGCAGGCCTAAAAGGAAGATGGCGAGATGAGATAGAGTCCTACATTATTACGTGGCGATGTTTGGATTTGTGGAGTACAGTGTCGTCCCAAGTCGTCAATTACATATGTCGTTTTTTATTTTCAGAAAAACGAATATAATTTAGTAAGTTCCACTTTTTATAATTTATTTTCATAATTATGTCTATATATGTATAATTATAAACAGAGAAGATTGGCTAGAAGACCATCCTTCGCTTGAATTCAAAATGTGTGCAGCGGAACTACAAACTACCGTCCGATTAATGTGGAAGGTCATTATTGTCGAAAGGCAGATAATTGTCAAGCTGATTGCCGTAGCTTGCACCCGTTCTCATGACAAACAGACATTACACTAAGACAACCCTCCAACACTTAACCCCTTCAAGACCATTTATTACTCCAAGGTTTCCCATAAGAAGATCCGCAAAGAGAGGCTAAGTTAACCGGTCGTCCATCGTCCTACCCTAGCATAATACATGTATATTTTTCTCCAACACTCCTCACATTCATTGTCGGGGTTTACTCGGTTAGTTGCGATTCCAATAGACCCACCTCACGACGGATCCACTTCGTCCTCACGCTGAAATGACCGAATTTTAATCTCTATAAAAACTGAAAATTGTTCTCGAAGGTTTTAGGTAAGCCAATTAATTTTATATTCCAATATTTTTATTTTAGCAAAAATGGACTGATCCAGACTTTTGGTATAACGTGATTAAAGTTGCGGTAAGTTTGTTACCAATTAAATTGAAAACATTCATTATTTTAGTAATTTGGAATTAAAACTAAATTCGTAAAACTTAAAACTAATATGTTAAGAATATGTGATCTAATATGTGATCAAGAATTCGAGTAAGATTGAAAAGTAGCGTTCTATCGTCTCTTTCTATCCTTGACTGACAATAAACAATCTATAGTTGGGGAACGAGCTAAATGAATTCGGGGGCTGAGGTGCGGTGGGGCGTGAAACGTGCGTTAGTGGCCGCTTTTAGTGACGCTCATAGCTCGGCGATGTCATTTAATATCGATAAAAACGTATCCATATTTTCTTTGTTTGATTATTGAAAATTTAGTGAGTTAATGGAATAAAAAAGAGTCGTCATCCGTATTCAGGCTAAAACCATTATTAGAAACGTGATTAAAATGTGTGAAAAAGAAAAAAAAACATGCAGTCACTATTCTCAAAATTAAATTAATATATATTTCATTAAAATTTGTTGCTGTTTAATGTTTATACTTCAATTTAATACACATTTATAATTTTTAATAACTAAATCTATTTACATTTTAAGGAAAGTGTGTGTTTATTGTTATCGACTATTTGCGTGTTACTTAACTATTCATAATAGACACGTGACCATGACGTCACAACTGCATTCCTCGCACGTTCCTTTAACTCGTTCCCCTACTATACTTACATTTTCAGACGTCACTTCTATCGGACGGTGAAAATAAATCTGAGACAGAAAATCGGATACGTCCTGACATGGTAACTATCTGTATTTCTTCTATCAAATGTTTATTACTAATTTGTATAATAATAATAGCTAGCATATTAATAATTAATAAGGAAGTATATTGCGTATTTACCTATGAAATCGCCGTTTTAGCATTTTCAAATCAAAATACAATGAACCTCTGGTAATCTGGATCCTGGCCAATTCGTAGCCAGGATCTTACATGTCCTTGTAATGGCCTGTAATCTAACATGTCTGTAATTATTGAATATATTTTTGGCAATCTTCGCTAATGTAGATAATGCATGATTGAACAGGTTACAACTTGTGTACTGGCAGTGCAATGGTTACACAAACCGAGAGCACGAGTTCGAAACAATCCGCCTGCAAAACTTTTGCCGCATTACCGCAGATCCACTATATTGTATAAAATATATTTTCTTTTTTTTTTGTAAAATTTTACACAATCAAGCAAATTTACGAATTAGCCTCATGTCTTCATCACGTTCAAATCTTTTTATCGTATTTATGTACGTTAAATAATGAGTAAATATGGAAAATGGGTACCCTCCAACCGTGGCAGCTACGCGACATAAACGAGACCCGAAGTCGACGACGTATATGGCGCAAAAATAACAAACGATTGCACAACCCATTATTGGTTTTGAACCCCGTGTGTGTAACTTAAAGGCAATTGTAGAAACTGGTGATACTCAATCTACGGCTGAATCAGCAGCAGCTTTCGACGTTAGCACCAATGAAAAAGTTTAACGAATTTGTGCCAGCCAGGCACACAAATTAAAGAATGCGACGAACATGAAATCTGTTTGACAATCGCAAGCGCCCAAATATTAGGTTAGATCCTGGTTTAGCACCTTACCAAAAGCTTAAACCTCAGAACAGAGAAACTCTATCTTCCTCTGTTCTGTAGCTTAAACGAAAAATGATCCCTGCAAATTGATGGTCGCTGTTTGGTTGTCTTGTGCTATTCATAGCACCTTCTTACCAAACGGGGTAAGAATAACTGGAGATGTGTACTGTGGAGAACTAAAGACAATGATGTAGAATCTCCGTCATCCACTGTACGCGATAGAGTACAGTGGATGACGGATAAACCTACAGGTTTATAGTTTTTCCAAAATTTGAATAGCTTTTTATAATCTGGGTATTGCGAAACGCTTTTAAAGAGTTTGTTGCCTCCCAGATGATAACATCAAGAAGGGTTCGATATACTGCCACTGCGCTGTCAAAGCTTCATTGATGCCATGGGTGATTACTGTAGGTAAAAGAAATAAAAAAATATATACTAATATTTGTACAAAACGGCTAATTCATAGGTAAAATGTATCATACATAAAATTACTTTAAACCATTAAGAAGCAATTATGTATTTTGTTTTCCAGCAAGAATGGAGTGATCCGGCATTTTGGCCCCAAGTTGTACGCAATGCGGTAAAGTAAAATTTACAAATTAAATCTTATATGAAACATAATAAAGACTAGAATTGAGTGGTTCTCTAGTCACCACCCCAGTTCTTTAGTTTTTCTTTACATTTTAAGTGTACAGACCGTGAAGTGAGTCAGTCGCGTTTTGGAATCAGCTTGTAAGTTGCCAGTTTAAAGTAGAGCGGCATCTAGTCATGGACCGCACTGCAGCTTAACAGCAACCGGAATGCTGTCATATTATGTCGAACCACCATTTTATGTGGATATCGATGATAATGAATCGCCTCTTTTATCTTATAAATTATTACTAAATATACCTACATACTTGTATTACTAAAATTCTAGACGACAGGAGTGGTCAATTGGTTAGGACATCAGTTTGTTACGCGTAGAGTCCTGGGTTCGATTTCCAATGGGAGCAAATATTTCTTTCATAGCTTTTATTTGCAATATTTGATTTAATTGAATTGAGGGAGTTGTGTCAGTAAAGTGGCGCTCCATTGTCTCTGCCTATCCCTGTGGAAAAAAGACGTGACAATTTGATTGATTAATTAATTTAATTGAGAAATATTTGTTAGGAATAAAAATAATTATTTGTGAAAATAAGAGGCGAGTATTTGTTCCAGGTCTGGTTGTCAAAGAGTGGTAGGCAGTGGTGACCAGTCTACCGATCCGGGGTAGTACCACCACTTGCAAGAATACAGAACGTGTAGTGACATTTTACACTTCAGCTTAATATCCGGCTGTCGAGTCACAGAAATAAATTCGTTAGAAAGTGGTTTGCTAAAATCGGCTAAAATCAATTTCTAATTAATGTGCAGTAATTCTAAATTTAATATTTCCTCTGATTGTGAAGGTGTATAGCGTGCTGCATCCAAAATATTTTTAATAAGAAAATAATACATGTAATGTAAAACGGCCAGATATACTGACATACATTTATTATTTTTGTGAAGTATTACTGGCCGTTATCTCTTCACCCATTAATTAAACAAAATAAAATTTTCAGGCCTCATTTCAAAGTCAATGCAAACGCGGACTGCGACGTTTTTTTCCAGGATTTCCATTTTGGGTATTTATTAATTAATTCTAACTAGTTATTATAGAAAGAAGATGTAGTGACAAGGATTGACACAGAAATGCTCTGATAGTTTGAGAACAAGGATTAGTGAAAATAGATTGACGAAAGAAATTTATAATCCTGATGTGGATGGATGCGTTAAACAAGACATGCCAGGAAGGTGTTTTCCGACCAAATCGAAGACATCCTTAAGAAACCTGGATCGCCCGGTACCCATAATCCTAGAGCTTGTATGAAGAGAATTGTGAATGGGAGGGAAGCGAGGGAGTGCTCCATTGTCTCTACCTTTAATTCGAATTGGGGTATTATTATAATTATTTTTTTATTATTGATAAGCGCCATCTAAGCTCACATTGCCCTATCCTTAGGATCGATTGCTTCATGTATTATATGTTAGTTAGAGTCTGGCTAATAAAAGTAGATAACGAAAAAGCGCGGCAAATTCCAAAAATATTAGTATGGTATCCCTCAAAGTTTCATAAAATTAGTGGATAAAACTTACTTGATACTTGGGTTTATGTATTCGTTATTGTTTTAAATACATTTAGCTAGGGTTCAGCGGCAAGACAATGGGGCTACTTCAGTTGATAAATAGTAGAATCTTTATGAATTTAAACAATATTTTAAAATTTATTAGTAACTAATATTTTAAATAGTAACTTTCCTATTGAAAGTTGCTATATTAGGATCTAATCAACAAAATCTGTTCAGCCGTTAAAATGTAATTAAGCAAATTACATTTAAACAATTAAAAAGCTAAAAATATCAATATCATACAATTAAAAAAATTGTAGGATTAGATATTACTAACAAAAATAGCTAGTATTATATGGAAAATCAACATTTAGCGGAGCATGTTAGAAAAGGAAAGGAGATCTCCTGCTGTACGCGTGTTGCGTACAGGGCTCAACTTACAACAACCGGTGACGTCTCTTCGTTGGAGCGCATATATATTGAACGCGCAATCTCATTGGTTCAAGTGGCTATCTGCTAACATATTTCGCTGGCGATACGTACAACGCCATCTATCCATCGGCGCAGACACTATCTCCGGAAGCGCCCTCTATAGGCAAGTAGCGCAGTCGCTACACACTATTTTATTATAAAAAAAAACTTGTGAGGTGTCAAGGGACGTAGATCCTTTAATTAGTTATTTAGATCGATAAATTAGTAAAGGAATTGTAAATAATCGTCAAAAATAATCGTCGCGACACCACACTGTTCAATGCGAAATAGAAAGACGAAACGAAAATACTGTATACTCATACAAAACTGGCTTGCTTTGTATGAGATAGAGAGAGACAGACAGATAGAGAAACACGCGCACGCCGCATGGTTACAACCATAGCAAAAAGTGTCGTTACAACTTTTGCTCTTAATTTTTTCCGTCTATCCCCCTTTTGCAACACGCGATAAGGACCTTAGTTCCGAAAGTCTGAAAAACAACGTGCATAAATTCATCAAAGTGGTTTTTGGTATCACTGTTTCTCACATTATTTAAGAAACTTTATAAATTTCCATCGGTAATACTGTCTTTTTCTTTATATTTATTTTCCACATTTACAACATGATCAGTCATTTACTTTCATTCTTCTGCTACTACATTTTCAAATGACTTCGTTTATTTTGTCGCGAAAAACTATCCAAAACTATCAGATTTATCAAGGGTACTCTAGACACCTTCTTTTTTATTCCTCCTCTTGCTTATCATCAGGTGGGTTAAGATCAGATGTATGTCACAATAAAAAAATCTACACTCACACTTGCAAAGAACAAAGAAAGAAAATTATGTATCTACTTCATACTTTTTACATATTTAAATTCACTTGATAAGCAATCGGAATTACCTGTCAATTGCTTATCAATTTCTTTCAAGTACTGGTTTTGAGCTTTATCGTTTCCTTCTGCTCTTTTATCCTTACTGATTAGGACTTCTAATAGTTCTCACTATTGCATCGACACCGTCTACATCCTCCAGATTTTCTGCGTAAGAAACAAATCAAAATCAAACGATTGATCATCTTGAGGCAGTAATTATTTTAGTTAACAGTAGTCTCAATCGCCACCACTATCCAAGAAAATAGAATGAGGAGCACACATGGACTGGTGAAGTATTCCACTTGTCGATAGTTCTATAAATAAACCATGCGCCGAAACTTTTAGTTCTTCTGCCGATTCTGTCGACAAAATGCGGATGCTTTCCCTCACCTGTCAAGTATCAAGTAAAATACGATGTAAGTGACGGCAAATGAGACAGCCCTGAACTAAGATTTTTTTCAGCCTTCAGCACCCTTTTTTATTTTTGTACTGTGATTTGACATATAACAGCACGCACCCGCCTGATATTAAATTAGAGTACGGCCCATGAGTGGAGGTGACTGCTACTACAGTTAAATAACTGAAAGTAGCAGTCAGCCTATTTGAAACCGGCAACTTACAGGCTGATCTCGAAACCCGACTAAGTCACTTCACGGACTGTATACTTTTAAGTAGTGGTTCTGTAACCACTCACCGTGCGGATCGCGGAACATATGATTAAAACTAGAAGTGTTATGTAGGCTATGCAAGCCGCGCGGGCCATATCAGTTTCATTTTGGCCATTACGGTGGCCAAATTTAAAAGTAGTTTGTTTTATTAAAAAAAATATGTTTTTATTGCATATTTACAATTTTATAAACAACTAGTTGCGTAACTCGGCGTTGCCCGGGTTTTGACATCGCACGCATAATTGTTAAATAATCAGTTTTTCTAGTAAAGAAACTATTATAGTAACATATATGCTATCGCGAACTTTTTTGTAAATTTTAATGAGTTCTTCAAAATTGTAGTTCATTATTTTGTTCTATCGTCAATACTTTTCGCAGCGTATGCGATTAACGGAATTTTATGAGTAATTTTTTTACACCTTAGGTTACATTATTCGACTTTTCTTACGGAACACTAAACTTTTTGAAAATTCAATATAGCCTATGTTACCCACGAAGAATTTAACTTTCTTTTTAAAATCGGCGCAGTAGTTTTTAAGTTTATTTATTACAAACATACACACACACACACACACAAAAATACAAATCTTTCCTCTTTATAATATTAGAATAGATAGATAAACGTGGGCAGTTTATTCACATTTTTCTTTATTAGAGATTTTTTATGCCCGAAAAGTCCGATCTGATTACTTTAAATTGGAATTTACACTGTTTAATCAACCTTAATTATCAAACCATTTAAATGGGATAAGGATTATTATCATGATACCAATATGGCCACTATTTGATTCCACCCGTACTTGAACTTAATAATTTAAACAAAAACTGTTATTGTGACTTAACTATATTAGTTAGGCATATACCATCCCAAACTTCTTTGTAAGTAATCATGAGTACTATTTATATATAGAACACTAGTTTATATATTGTTAAGTGTACAGACCGTGAATGACCAAGTCGCGTTTTGGGATTAGCTTGAAAGTTACCACTTCCAAACAAATGCTACTGAGGTAACAGTCGATTCCATTCGTGGACCTCACTCCAGATTAAGATCATGCGAGGTGCTGTCATAATATGTCGAAACTAAAAAAACTTTATATTTTAGCCACCACGCCGCACAACAACACGCCGCAGACCTCGCCCACCACGTCCCACAAGAACACGACGTACCACAACAAGATCACGAACCATGAGAACATCACGTACCACAAGAACATCACGTACCACAAGAACATCACGTACCACAAGAACATCACGTACCACAAGAACATCACGTACCACAAGAACATCACGTACCACAAGAACATCACGTACCACAAGATCACGCACCACAAGTTCACGCACCACGGAATCAATGGAAATAGAGGAATCAGAGGAATCAGAGGAAACTACCACTAAATTAAGTTTAGGTAGTTGGCATAAAGACCCGGTACCACGATTTTATTCATTTTTTACTCACGATATATTTTTGTAATTTTCGTGAATAAATTATTTTTACGTGATAATGTCTTATAAATCAATAAACACCGGCCGCACATCGGAAAAAATGTCACGTTACGTTGTAGCGTAAAGTTGTTGTTATATAATATATGTCGCTGCAAATGACATAATTTGCTAATGAATATATTGTATACTAGCTGACCCGGCAGACTTCGTACTGCCTCAATCGATAAATAAAAGACCTAAACTTTTGGAAGAAAAACTTGAAACAAACAAAAGAAATCCATAAAAAAAATTAAAAAATGAATGAAGTTTTATTATTATTTTCGATTATAATACATGATGTTGCTTACTTACAAACCAGAGTTTACCTGAAATACTGGCTGTTTATAAGGTTTTAATTTGATATTGACAGACACACACAGTTATGATACAGTCTGTTAATCAATTTAAAGCTTTCTGATAAACTATATTTTTTGTTTTGTTTTGTGGTGCGTAAATAAACAAAGATGACGGTTTTCCAACGCGCGAACACGCGACGTATTGTGCATGCGCGAAACAGGGAAACTCCAAGTTCTGCAAACTTTCAACGACTGGTCTTGCAATTTATTTATGGTCGTACTGAAAATTGTAAACGTTTAAAATCAAATGGTAAATCGTTGGAATCATCGGTATACGCGAGATCAAGAAATCCTCTCCTTTGTATTTTTCTTTTATGATGGTTGCCCCGATGATGTAATTCATCACCTTTTTCACAGCCAGTCTTGTTCCATTGCACAGTCGAGGTTGATTAATGTTAAGCAGCATGATAACTACTAATCCTACTTTTAACTGCAAATTGTGGGTTGGTAATCCAGGTAATTTCGGTAAATTTAAAATCCGTCCGAGGTAGTTGACTACCTCATCCTGGTTCATAACGGTGTCGACTGATTTAAAGGAAACAAACTGTCCCGGAAGAAAATTGCATTGAGATCCTCGACATCTTCGTTATATCTGGGAAAACACCGCGATAAGCCGCATAAAATTTCTTAATTCAATAATAAAAGTTAGCCTAAATCCACCAAATTGAGACTATTGATGATAATGATCAAACGTGTCGTCGTACAGACGATATTCGTCACAACCATCAATAGTATTTTTTATTGGTGTAGCCTAGCTTATTATTTTGACACTCGCTGACGAGAGACGATAATTGTTTTAGCTTGCCCAACCTAATCCCGCGGCGGACCGCACTTCAGGGTCTCTTACGACCGAGCACTGAGTGAACTATTTTATCGATAATTTTATATTAAACTAGCTGACCCAGCAGGACTTCGTACTGCCTCAATCGATGAATAAAAGACCTAAACTTTTGAATAAAATAAACTTAAAACAAACAAAAGGTATCCATAAATAATTTTAAAAAATGCTCGGTATAAATGGTTTTATTATTATTTTCGATTAATTACACATGATGTTGCTTACTTACAAAACAGAGTTTTTCTGAAATATTTATAAGGTTTCAATTTGATATTGACAGACACACACAGTTATGATACAGTCTGTAAATCAATTAAAAGCTTTCTGATAAACTATAATTTTGGTTTTGTTTTGCAATAATGACTGTTTTCCGACGCGCGAACACGCGACATATTGTCCATGCGCGAAACAGAGAAACTCCAAGTTGATTCTGCAAACTTCCAACGACTGGCCTTGCGATGATGTCAAGCAGCATGATGACAACTGATCCTACTTTAAACTGCAAATCGTGAAGTGGTAATCCAGCAATTTCAGTGAATTTAAAATCCGTGGGATAGTTGACTACCTCATCCTGGTTTATAACGGTGTCGACAGATTTGAAGGAAACCAACTGTCCCAGAAGAAAATTCTTAATGGTCGCATTTAGATCCTCGACATCTTTATTTTTCCCTGCCAATATTGCTCGTTCACCCAGCCAATTATGGTTATTGAACTGTTGCGCTATGTCTGGGAAAACAGGCTGAATAAGCTCCTCTTTGAATCTGTGATGTGATGTGACAGAAAATCGAGGTGTCCACTGTGACTTTATTATTTCCAACAACTAACAACAACAACTGCTTCGCAAAGACATTTACTTACCTACCGCCACAAATTCGATAATTTTAGGCATGCGTTCAGTTTATCAGAGTTGATCGGGAAATAACTGGAAGAGTCCGACGAATATCACCTGACAACAGAATCATGGCCCCACCAAAAATATTTTGGTTGTCACAAAAATCTTTCAACGTTCTGTCCAGTGCCTCCAGTGACCTCTTATGGGCCATTGTGCATTAATCCCAATCAATCAATCAATTTGCATACCTGTAGGGTCTTGGCCATTGCGCTATTTGTGGCGATGTTGCAAATTGGTGTTTCGCTGATGTTTAATGATATTTTCAAAGCAGAATGTGCAGTTTGCCCGCCTTCTAGCAGAGTCGCAGCTATTCCAGATGAAGCCAACGCTAGAGCTACCGTGATTTCCAGTTGACAGGGATTTTACGGCTGTTTTACAGATACTGCTGTTACATGACACCTATGTTGGAGGTCTTTTAAGGGGTCAAAATAAACAAAAATTGTAGAAAAATATCCGAAAAACGATTAGTTCGATAGCGACGCAGACGTCGAGAAAATAAAAAATCCGCGTTATTACGCTCTATTAGCGGTTCAGTGGAAACACGTAGACGTCAAAATTGTTTCTCTAACTTGACAGTTGTATCTCTAACTTGACCTGTATGTTTAGGAATCGAAAAAGTCCGATTTCGTCAACTTTTTCTGATTTCGTCAAAGTTTTTTTTTCGCATATTAAATGATGTTCGACGATTAATCGATTGCGTGAAAAATATTTCCGTCAGCGGCCAAAGGATCGCAGAGAAAAAAAAATTGACAGTTAAAAATGTCAAATGTCAAAATTTTAGGGTCACATTAACTTTGTCTACAACTTCCCCATACATGTCACAACTGTCAGAGCACTCCTTCTGGAAAACTAACCTTCTACATCGATATATCGGTAGGTAAGTGCGTCACGCAAGCAGCTGTATATTACACGGGACTTTCATATTTATTTACCTTTTAAACCTTCCCTGGACTTCCACAAATAATTCAAGACCAAAATTAGCCAAATCGGTCCAGCCGTTCTCGAGTTTTAGCGAGACTAACGAACAGCAATTCATTTTTATATATAGAGATAAATATATAGTTTCAAACAAAGTATGTAAATACCACGTATTCGCGCCTGAATTCATTTATTCAGACTTAGGTAAATACGCATTTATCGATATCCTTTTTATTCTTTGAAATCCGCAAAGTATTCATTTAAAAGTGTATCCCGCGATCGCCACTAGATGGCGCCTGATGTACTTTATACCGCGAAAGATGTCTAAAATCCAAGATGTCGGAGAGACGTTTTTACACCGCAAAACAATGAGTACTTTTTTCCATTTTCTCCTATCGACAAATGCATTTTGCCTATGTATAATTAATTTAAATTCGTCTCAATGAACCAGCAAATACCGTCCATTAAAATACCGCACAATACGAGTTAGTTCACTGAAGCCTCAGTCGCCGTCACTATGCCAGCCAAAGGTACTTCTTCACGCATCGTTTGAAGGATCCAAGGTCATAGGATGGTGAAAACACATGGGCTGGCAAAGCAATCCACTTGTCGATTGTTCTACAAAGAAAAGACGCACCAAACTTTTTAGTTCGACTGCCAATTCGATCGACAAAATGAGGATGCTTCTGACCAGTGCGGATATTACGGGTGTGAAAAGACAAGGTATCTTATCTTGTCGGTTCATTTCTCACTACAATTTCAGTTTTCAGGCTGTAAATTAGAATCGCTCTTTGAATATTAATGTGAGATAATATTTAATAAAGTAACCTTATTGTGTTTGAGATACGCTTCGGTCTTTGTTTAAGTGATTTGACAAAATATAAATCGAGAATCACTTTTGGCCGGCATAGTGACGTTGGTCGTCTAACATTAAATTTTCAATTAAAAACAATAATCATATTTTTATTACAGGAAAAAAGCAATAAAACCAGTTCTATTTTAATTTATATTTGTATAAAAGAAAAAACATATTCTAATGTAAAGTCATACAAGTCGATATTATGAAGTATATATTCTTAATAGTTGCTTTTAGTGTTGGAGTTAATTCCTTTCACGCTGTAAGTTTGACCAACAGACGACACGCGGCGCATTTCTTAGCACACCAGTCTGTTACACGCGTAAACCTCCGGGTTCGATTTCCTGTCGAAGCAAAGATTTGTTTCATAGCTTTTACTTGTAATATGTAATTACAAATAAATAACTATGCGATCTTACAGTTTTTTAACTGGAGTAGCAGTCGATTTAATTCATGAGCCGCACTCTAGCTTAACATGACGAGCCAAAAAACAAATGTAGATTTTTAAATGCAATTTAATTTTTCAGGCATTAATTAAAAGTAAAGCGATTCCAGACGATGACAATAGACCAACACAACCATGGGAAGATTTAAATAAGGTAAAATTATTAAAAATCCTGCAGTACTGTTACGGCCAGTTTTGACGTATGACTCATAAAGTTTTAGAGCCACATCGCTCGAAGAACCGACAACTGGTGGGGAAGAAATGTTCTAGCGTGGAGACAACGAACCGGAAAACGCAGCGTTGTTTTTTTTTAAATGTCCTTGCTTTGATTATAATATGCTATGTGTTGAATTTCAGATAACTACATAAACAAAGGTTTATTTTTTTAATCTTGGAACACTACAAAGTACAATTGTCTAATAATATAAAAAATGTAGATAAAAATTAACTAAAATACATTATTAAAAGGAGTCCCTTTAGGCAAGGTTCCGAAGATACTGGCAGCGTTCCTCCTTTGAATAGCTAGACTAATTCTTTGTCCGAGGTAGCTGCCAACTTTTCGGTCTCCTGTGATGTCGACCTATAAAGTTAACCTATTTCAGATTATAAAGTCACCAAAGGATGTTAAAGTAAGTTCTAATTATTTAATTTATTTTTGTTTCTCTTCATGTGCCCAAATCATCGAACCATTCCTTTCCTGCCAATCTGGGGTAGTACCACTACCTACAAGTGTGCAGACCGTGAATTAGTTGCGTTATTGGATCCGGCAATTTTTAATTTGCCAGATCTATTTTGAATTGCCGGAAAAAAAAACCCACTATCCCGGCATAGTGGACTCGCTACTTATGGTTATAAGCAGTCACCTCTGTCCATGGACGGCACTCCAGTTTATCGTGAGGATTATTATCATAATATGTAGTGCCATATAAATTTAAAAAAAAAACAATAAATGGGCCGCGAACCCGTTCTTTTTTAATAAGATTATAGGGGATTTAACAAAGTAAAAAATGTTTTAGGCACAATGGAATGTATTCGAAACATGGGGATTAATAAAGGACATGGCGGTAAACCTTTTTTATTAATGTTATAATTTTTTATACATAAACAATTTAGCCGGTTAGTGACAGTTACTGAGGCAATCGTAAAATGAATCGGTTTTTCCATCGCCAACGTCATTTGTCATGTTGCATATAATAAAATCCTCAATCAGGTCACTGTGCCATTAACGCCCGGTTCCTATAGCTGTCAAACGGATCGTTTTTATTACGAACAGGTAATTTATCTACCAGCTGCAGGTCAGAACCGTTCTTATAATTACCACTCGTAAGTCAAGTTACCGACAACTACTAGCATGAAGAATAAAAAAAAGTTACTGATATTTTTTTTTCATAATATTTTTTAAACGTCAGTTAATTGTAACGTGAACAACCTTCGGATCTACGATTTTATCGAACCGGGGCAGATAGTTAATAGTGGCGCCCCTCTCTCCAGCGTTTGAGATAAATTACCCAAAAACCCACATATATATAAATTTCAGTTGTGGTGTGGGCCTGTGTGGCGTCTTTTCCTTACAATTCCACGGTGAGCCTTTGTGTTTTTTAGTTTTTTAGAGGATGTTTTTTAGTTTCGATCATATTAATATTTTATTTTGGCGCGCTCTGAAACTGTCGGTCGCCCGACACGAGGGGCACGAGCTCCCGTTTGACCCCTCTAGATCCGGGCCTGTGAACCAATGGTTACTGTTACCGATGACGGATAGTTTATTATAGATATGCTTTTTTATGTCTTGCTTGAAGAAACTGTGTTTTTTATTGAGATTTGATATCTGACTTAGATCTACCTAATGGTAAGCAATGGTAAGTCTGAGAGGTAACCATCGATTCAGTTTACAGTTGCCTCAGTCGCCGTCGGCCGTAGGCCATAAAAAATATTTGTTTTAATGTTACGTTTTGATTATTTCCAGGAGAAAATTCTAATAGTAATGCAGTCAAGTAAATCAGCAAAAGAATCCGATTCAGATATTTGGAAAGGGCCAAATCAGGTAACATTATGGGTGAACACACCGAACGAGCCGAGAGTACTAGATTTAAAGAATTATTTATCCCCGAATTCCCTTCGAACAATTCTAATTGAATTCTAGTTGGAAGAAAACGCGTTCGCACAGCTACTATTTGCGACTTTTCGTTGACTCTTGTTCGGCTCGTTCGTTGCGGACAAGCGCGCATTGACCTTATGGTTTTAAAAGAAACCGAAACGTTATAAAAAAAATATATAAACGTTATTCTTTACAAAATAACTTTTTTTAATTTTTTAAAATTTCTGAACGCATGCATAAATTTAGTATGGGAAAATGTGTTTTATTTTAATTTATTTACACAATTATTACAAATTAGCCTATGTCTCATTCTGATTATTGTGATCTGTGTTATTAAAACCCATACAGTAGTTTTTGTGTGAAAGAGTAACAAACATCCATCCATCCATCCACATATTCCCAAACTTTCGCGCTTATAATATAGTTAAGGTTTATTTTCATTTTTGTCCATAATAGGTAATGTATAATTGTTTATTATTATTTTAGGAAAAAATTAAAAGAAAGGGTGCACGTCGAATACATGGACCCGTCCCAAGCAAACAGGTACAGCCACAAAGCATCGATGTTTAAAAGTTATTTTTTTTGGCAATTTATGCCTACTTTAGTTTATGATAATTTTAACCCAAGAGTTTCTGATCTTTCAAAAGCTGGTGACAACGATAGTTGCAAAGCTTTATAGACGGCCCGCTTGGATTTAAAAAACTAAACGTATTTGATTTGAGTCGCAAATAGTTTACATGTTTTATTTTCTTTAATAGAGATTTGACTTTATAAGAAACACAGGCTCAAGGAGCCATGAAGTGAGACTCCAGATTGCAATGGACATCGCTGCAGGCCTAAAGGGGATCATAATATCTGTATATCCTCAACACTCCTCATATTCATTGTCGGGCTTTACTCGGCTTTAGGTGCAATTTCAATAGATCAGTAGACGGATCAATAGAGATTCAATAGACGGATCCACTTCGTGCTCACGCTGAAATGTCCGGAAAATTATCACTATAAAAACCGAATAATTGTTCTTCTAAAAGGTTTTAGGTAAACCAATTAATTTATATTATTGCAATATTTTTATTTTAGCAAAAATGGACAGATCCAGACTTTTGGTATAACGTAATTAAAGTTGCGGTAAGTTTGTCACCAATTAAATTGAAAACAATCATTATTTTAGTAATTGGGAATTAAAACTAAATTCGTAAAACTTAAAACAAATATGTTAAGAATTCTTGATGTGAGCAAAGTCTGTCGTTTTTAAGTTGGTAAGAAGAGAGCAAGAGAGTGAAAAGTAGCGTTATATTGTCTCTTTCTATCCTTAACTGATGAATTCATTGATAGATTAAATAATAAACAATCTACTCACATTTTCAGACGTCGCTTCTATCGGACGGTGAAACTAAATCTGAAACAGAAACTAAGATACGCCCTGACATGGTAACTATCTGTACGCTTCCCACAGTTTAATTCCTGGTCGCAGCTGACTTGAATTTCTTCTATCCAATTTTTATGACTAATTTGTAATAATAGCTAGCATACCAATAATTAATAGGGAAGTATATTGCGTCTTTACCTATGAAATCGCCGTTCTAGCTATTTCAAATCAAAATACAGTGAACACCTGGTAATCTGGATCCTGGCTAAACCGGCGCCCCTTGTAATCCTACGTGTCTATAATTTGTTTTTATTGTGACACGACATCTGACCTCGTCCCGCCTGATGATAAGCAAGAGGAGATCCAAGAGTGACGACGACTGAGAAAACCGGGTTTGTTCACGGCTGCCTCAGTCGCCGTCACTATGCCGGCCAAAGAAAATATTTTTATTAATATATATTCTTTTGTTAATCTTCGCTAATGTAGATAATGCATGATTAAACAGGTTACAACTTGTACACGCCACCATGATTTATAGGATTACATGGTACTCTTTTGTAAAAAAAAAAACCAAATACCTATAGTGGAATACCAATATTTGCAGTATGATTTGCAATATTTTGTTTTTCAGCAGGAATGGAGTGATCCAGCTTTCTGGTCCCATGTTGTACGTAATGCGGTAAAGTAAAATTCACTAATTAAATCTTATATGAATCATAATAAAGACTAGAAATTATTGTGTTCTAGTCTGGTTTTTTTTTTTTTTTTTTATTGTGACTCGACATATGACAGCACCCGGCTTGATGTTAAGCCAAAGTGTGGTCCATGAATGAATGTAACTGCTACTACAATTCAATAACTGTGAGTAGCAATCACATCCACTATGCCGGGCTAGATGGAACCGGCAACTTACAAGCTGATCCCGAAACGTGACCAAATCACTTCACGGTCTGTATACTTGTAAGTGGTGGTACTACCCCGGATCGGCAGACTGGGTACCACTGCCTACCACTCTTTGATAACCAGACCCGAAGCAAATATCCATCTTTTTTTTTTATTAACAAATATTTGCAATATTTAATACTATTAAATATTACAAATAAAAGCTATGAAACAAATATTTGCTCCGACCGGGGATCGAACCCGGGACTTTACGCGCAACAAACCAGTCGCTAAACCGTTCGTCCACGCCTGTCGTCAAAAGTTGTCAAGGAGTGGTAGGCAGTGGTGACCAGTGTGCTGATCCGAAGTAGTACCACCACTTACAAGAATATAGACCGTGAAGTGATTTATTGGATGTGACTGCTACTTACAGTTATTAAACTGTAGAAGCAGTCACCTCCATTTTTGGACCACACTTCAGCTTAATATCCGGCAGGGTAATGTAAATAATTTGCAGTAGAGCTAAAGTTAATATTTCCTCTGATTGTGGAGGTGCATGGCGTGCTGCATCCATATTTTTTTTTATAATAAAATAATACATGTAATATAATATAGCCAGATATACATTCATTGTTTATTTTTGTGAAGTATTTCTGGTCGCTATCTCTTCGTCCAATAATTTAACAAAATTGAATTTTCAGGCCTCATTTCAAAGTCAATGCAAACCCGGACTGCGACGTTTTTATCCAGGATTTCCATTTTGGGTATTTATTAATTAATTCTATTATTAACTAGTTATTATAGAAAGAAGATGTAGTGACAATGATTGACACAGAAATGCTCTAAAAATGACACTGCAATCTGGATCGCCTGGTACCCATAATCCTAGAGCTTGTATGAAGAGAATTGTGAACGGGAGGGAAGCGAGGGAGTCAGGATCGTGGCAAGTGGCGCTCCATTGTCTCTACCTTTAATTCGAATTGGTGTATTATTATAATATTTTTATTATTATTGATATGCGCCATCTAAGCTCACATGGCCCTATCCTTACGATCGATTGCTTCGTGTAATCGTGTAATGTTAGTTAGAGTCTGGCTAATAAAAGTAGATAACGAAAAAGCGCGGCAAATTCCAAATATATTATATTAGTATGGTATCCCTCAAAGTTTCATAAAATTAGTGGATAAAACTTACTAGATACTCGGGTTTATGTATTTGTTATTGTTTTGAATACATTCACACACACACACACACACACACACACACACACACACACACACACACACACACACACACACACACACACGCACGCACCCACACACGCAGCCACACACACATAACATAACATAACGTGACATTTTTCCGGCGTGCAGCCGGTGTTCATCGATTTATAATACGTTATCACGTCAAAATGTTTTCTATTGCAGTTTTGTAATTTTATAAAACAGGAAAGTGCTCCCCAACAAACCAATTTTATAAAACAGGTGTTCGCGCCAAAATTGGCGCGGTCTATGACGGACGTCAGATCGGTGGCCGGGGTTCGCGGCTGTTCAGCCAATATGGCGGGCGCCTAAAGTTTCTGTCGCTGCCGCCGCCCAACGCATAGCATTCGTGTCCGTACCGGTCTCGCGACAAGAAGCAGCGGTCTTGTCAGCGCGCGAACTCGCATCAAAACGCATCGAACCTATCGCATCACGGTGATCTGCACATCAACTGGGAGATCGAGCAGAAAACCATACGCATCAAGAGAAATCCTTTGAACCCGCTTGGCCGTGGTGGTACGACGACTGCAAAAAGGGTAAGTCCGTTATTTTGGTTTGAATTTGTCGCGTCACCCAGGTTCCGCCATTTTGGAGGTCAGTCATAGACCGACCGCCACGCTCGATTTCCTGACCCCAGGAAACGCATAGCAAACAGAGCAAGGAGCACACTCCACACCACCAGCGAACTCCCAAAGACCGTCTTCATCGGCGACCAATTTTATGGTCACGTCGGGGTCACCTTTATGGTTACTTCGAGCCGCATTTTATGGTCCATTTCGAGCCGCATTTTATTCTTACATTGAGCCGTATCTTACGTCTCAATCGAGCCACTGACCATCAGTGTCTCGAGGTTTTAGCAGGTTCTAGGCCTGGATTGATGTTATCCAACCTAGAATCTCTAAATTCCCGCATTACCCGCATCTAGCGAAGATGTTCCATTTTCCATTTCTACGCTCTGTTATTTTTAAATCTTCGTATTAATTCGAAATTTAACGCATTTTGGTTCATTGGATTCATAGTAAAAGTTAGGTTCAGCAGTTCAAAATACAAAGGTACGGTGGTCACTTTGACCGTCGTATTATTTTGTTCTGCACACAGCATAAACGTTGTCGTAAAAGCGTGAATGTCCTGTAGCTAATTGCAGTGGCATTATTTTACGGTAACAATAGTTCGCAATTCTTCGCATTCACTATCTAGTCGCATAAAACAACTAACTCGCATTCAACGCATAATTTACGTCCTAAAACTAAATTTACGCCAGTTATCAATATACCTAGCTATTGATAACACCTTTTTTCCCGTTAAAAATAACGGTAAAATAAACATTTCGCAAATCCGCATACTGTTGTGATATTTTACTGTGCCCTCTGCCAACCCGCGGGCGCAGAGGCTTGATGGTTTATTCACAAACGCAAAGTATTTTATAGCTCGTGTCTTTAAGAAACAATATTGTACAAAAAATATTGAAGAACCGGTTATGAAATAAAATAAAGTTGTTTTTTCGCTAGACTTATAAATCTACCCGCATGTAAAAAAAGTTATTTTTATTACTTTTTTATTTTTAAGCAATATCGCTACCTACCTACTTTTGTTCGCGCATTTCACCTATTACCTACCCACCTACTATTTATAAATATATACTTTGTTTATATATATTTCGTGAAGTTAAACGCTATTGTCTCTGCCTATCCCTGTGGCAACTTTTATAGTTTATAATATAATTTCGCAATCGTACGCATATTTAATTTAAATATATTTTAAATTTTAATTTATTTTAAAAATGGCTCAGTCAACCAAAGAGGTTAAAGAGAATTTGGAAGAGGTGAAAATACAAAGAAACCTTAAACTATCTTACGCAAAAAGAGATGCAATTTTTGGTCGAATGCAATCGATATACAACAAAGCAAAAAATGTTGCGGTTGACAGCGTCGCCAAAGAATTGTTCCTTTCCAGTATTGATTCTATTGACAGTATCAGATCAGAATTCACGCAAATTATAGATAGGATAAACGAGTTGGAGATCACCTTAAACTCGGATTATGTACCTAATTATCAAAGTTGGGCATCGTTTGAGGACGTCTATTGTTTTATCAAACGTGTTCAAAAACAAAACGCATCGATAAGTACTGAGTCATTAAATTCAAACGCAATTAGAAATAATAATGTCGCAAAATTGCCAAAACTGGAGTTATTGGGTTTTGCAGGGGATCCGCTACAGTGGCCCCTTTTTTATGAAAACTTTAAAAATAGCATTCACCTAAATCAGGGCTTATCTAATAATGATCGCATTCAATATTTAATAAGCAAGTTGTCTGGTCGAGCTCTGTCCGCTTGCGCTGGGATAGCACCCACCGCGGACAATTACGAAATAATTTGGAATACATTAATAAATAAATTCGACGACAAACGTTGTCAAGCAAGTGCCTATTTGGATAGAATATTAGATTTTAAACCTTTACAGACGGCGTCGAGCAAAAACATAGATATTTTCTTAGACAAATATGCCGCAGCCGCTGCCAGTTTAAAACTATTAAATTTAGACGACTTGTCGAATTTCATTTTACTTCACATCGCATTAAAGAAAATAGATCCGGAAACGTCACGCGCCTTTGAAATGACAAACCGTGACTCCACTATACCGACCTATGAACAGCTAGTGTCTTTCCTGCAAGAGCAGTCAAAGATATAAGAACGCTCCGCTAATGTCAAATCGGTGACAACTATTCAGACAACTTCGCATAGAAAACAACAAAATTATACGCATTCCTTTATATCTAAAAATTCTTTATCATGTATTTGTTGTAAACAAAACACGCATACGCAATTATATAAGTGTCCCAAATTCTTAGATTCGAATACTAAAGTCCGCTCTAATATAGTTAAACAAAATAACTGCTGTTCAAATTGCTTAAGTCTATTTCACATAAATAAACATTGTAAATCTATATATATATGTAAATATTGCAAACGCAAACATCATTCATTACTATGCCCATCAGGCAGTCCATCTCGCTCGCACTCGAATAGCCGAGCGCAAGCGCAGGTGTATGACAAACCTGAAAATAATTTACCCGCGCAAATCCCTATTGTTCATTCAACTAATTCTAAAGAACACATAGTGGACACGCCCACTACGCTATGCAATATTCAGGCTTCCACAACACGTGAGACTTGTATTTTGGGTACGGCGCAAATGAAAACATTAGATATAAAGGGACACGAACAACAAGTTCGTGCATTGATAGACCCAGGCTCTCAGAGTAGTTTTATAACACTAGAATGTATTCGCATGTTAGGGTTAAGCATAAAACCTGTGAACGTAGGTGTGGTGAAGGGTATAGGTTGTTCATCAAACCCAATAAGAGGAATGGTCTCTTTAAGATTATTCTCACGCTTTAATAAAAAAATATTTATCGATATCGACGCTTACGTCATCGATCGCATTACCGACGATTTACCTTCTGTTGGCATAAATCGTTCATCAATTAAATATATTAGAAAAATAAAACTTGCTGATAATAATTTCCACATTCCGGGGGAAATTAATTTATTGTTAGGGGGCTTAGTTTTTGGCGATATTTTATTGCCTGGTCGAGTGTCGGGTAAAGCCGACCAACCAACCGCTTTCGAAACCATATTCGGTTATATACTTATAGGAAAAGTGACTCATTCATTAATGTCGATTACCCCCAAATCGCCAGTTAGTTTGTATGCAGTTAGTAATACTTTAGAATTATCTCCGCCAAATTACAATCGCAGGTTAAAATTATTTCGCCAACCGGAAGTTACTCTTCCGGAAGTTAAAGGGCAATCATTTCGATATAATTTTTAATTTTAATTTACACGCTATACAGTCCATAGTTCGCTCTAAGTAAAGGTAATTTATTTTAGTATATTTCTTAATTTTAATAATACGTTGCATATATTGTATTCGCTAGCTTTAATAAAGTCTTCTTGGACTAAACTATTACGCATAATTGTTTATATTTATCGTTTTTTAAAATTCTGCCGCATAACGGCATTATCAGAGTCGGAGGTCGGCTCCGATATGCTGACTTAGCTTATACCGAAGCTCATCTTTTATACTACCACGCAGAGATCACTTAATTGATCTAATTATAACGCATTTTATATCGTATAACAGTTGTTGTACTTTACTTCCGCCGTGCTCCGCCGATTTGCTTCATATTTAAACAAAGTAGTATTCGCATTCGATGGCTACTCTCACACGTTTAATAGTAATCAGTTTTTTTTTTTTGGATGAATATACGGTTGTCCAAGCCTCGATTTCTTTAAGACATCATTCCGTATTTCGTGTGCTACGAGATGCACGTGTTTATCGGTTGTCCGCATTTTATTGTAAATTTTAGTGTAAATAATTATACAATCTTACTCTAAATGGGTAAAAGGCAACGAGAAGAAGCTGAAAACGAACAAGCAAATTGGCAAATACCGTAGAAAATAAGATGGTTGGAGAAACGGAGCTCCACGAATACGACGCCATCACGGTCGCCCTCATCCACGTTTGTTCGTTTTACCTGCATGAACAAAACGATTCAGGTAAATACCGATACTGGATTTTTTACATAAGTGGATTTGTTGCAACCAAAATGTTTTAATATTTCGTGAGACTATAACGTCCACTATTTATGAATTATTATTGTGATTGAGTGTAGTTTGAAAAACTGCAATGTCACAATTTATAATTACTGTTATTGATGGTAGTTTGAAAAACTATAATGTGACAACTAATTATAACTGTGCTTGAGTGTAGTTTGAAGAACTGCAACGTCACAATTTATTTTATTATTGTGCTTGAGTGTAGTTTGAAGAACTGCAACGTCGCAATTTATTTTATTATTGTGCTTGAATGTATTTCGAGGAATTACATCGTCACAATCCAATATTATTACCTCTTGAGCATGGGTGAACCTACGTCGTCCATATATTGATGTGTATGATTTTTATTAGAAAAATGTACTATATATAATGAGAATCCTAATTCAGGTTACAACATTTTTACCCAGGGTTTATGCTTTTAAGCACCAACTCAATAAAGATTCGAGGTCAATAAACTCTTGACCTTGTTTTATTAGTCACTCTAGACCAGTGTTTCCCAACCTTTAAAAAATGTATTTTACCCATAATAAATATAAATGATTACTCGTACAATATTTTTTTAAAAAAATTGCCTTTTTTGTTAAATTGGTCACCGATATCTAGCATTGCATATAAATAACCCAAAGCAGAAGGGTTGAAGTCGTGTCTAATCCATTTTGAAATTACCCTCCTTAACTATCGAATTGCCCTGTAAGGCGTGGGCCCCACTTTGGGAAACACTGCTCTAGACCATACCAAAGAACGTGAGTGCCAGAACCAGCCATACACAACTAGAACCCACAGACCGTTGGTCAAAAAGTTAGTCTGGTGTAAAAAAAAAAAAAAAAAAAAAAAAAAGAGAGAGAGGGAAAATGTATTTAACACAATGGTTAACCCTTGCAAAATAAACCCTGAGGTCACATATGCAATCAATAAACCCTCTCTGAAGAGGGATAAAACAAAAAGTATTCACTATTTTGCCATGCCATGCAAATACAGTAGATCACAGTATTAAGAATAAAATTATACGGTGTTATATAGATATATCAATACCGCCATTTATTAATATAAAAATGTTCAGAATGTCAGAAAGATACTGAAAAACTTATTTCAATGAACTTCTCTTTAAGAAGGTTTTTAGCCTCAGGCTAGTTCAGGTGAAGTTGCCAGAGATGCAGCACAGGACTCAACTCCTGAAATATCCCTTTTTGAAGTCAACTTTGGACTTTTGGTGATAAAATGGGAAATAGTAAAGCCGCAGCAAGTTCGACCACTGATTTTTTAAATAAATAAAATCCTTTAAACTACTGGGGACTCCCTCGGAAGACTATGTGAGAAGGTGGTTGCTACCAATATGCTGTTACGAAAGGCAACAACAAACAGCGTCAACAGACGATTACAATATTTTTACAAGGTACCCTCTGACATATTTATTTATTTTTCATGGATCTGGGACACAATATTCCATTTAATATAATACCTGTATAAATCTAATACCTGTACAATAAGTCAGGTTCCAATTGGTCAGGTTGCCTAATTTCTAAGGAAGAAATTGCTGACTTTAATAGTTCAATAAATGAACTGTTATGTAAAGGTGCTATTTATCTTGAGCTCACTCGCGCGCGGGACGCCGTATCGAGCGCACGTATTACGTACGTAACCTAATTGTATTTAAAACGTGCATGGCTACCTTCATTCCGTGTATTTATTTTTTGCTTTTTGTCTGAGTATGAGTGAAAATAACTATGTACATTTAATTAATGAAAGTATTGATATGGAGGGTGCCCAAGTGTTAGTTGTGCAGGAAAATGAGTTTGAGTGGGACAATATGGGGGAAACTTTAGAGTTGCAAAGTGACAAGATGGAAGACGAATTCATTACGGTGAAAAGGGGAACAAAGCGAAATCGTGTTGCTTTATCTCACAGTACGGACTCAGGTACCAAAGAGGAGCTAAAATATGAAGTACACATTACGTCGCCCAATCCCTTACCTAAACAAATCGCTTTGGCTAAAATGTTACGCGATGAAAATATTAAAAATATTTTGGAAATTAAGTACCGTGGGCCATACAAAGTTATGGTCGAATTTCAATACAAGGAGGACGCAGATAAATTGATTAATAGTGAAAATATTAAAAATAAAGGTTGTAATTGTCAAATGTCCGATATATTTACATCGTATGGTACAATAAAAAATATTGATTTGGAGATACCAGAGCAAGAACTATTGGAGTCATTGGAATCTGACTATAATATTGTAAGCATAAAAAGATTAAGGCGATTTGACGGAGCTGAGTGGGTGGACTGCGAGACCGTGCGGGTGGGATTTAAATGTAATTTACCACCAGAATATATTTATGGGTACGGCAAAAGATTCAGAGTGGAACCATATATATTTCCTGTCACGCAATGTTCAGGCTGTTGGCAGTTTGGGCACACAAAACGTGCATGCCCTACACGTAAAATTTGTTGCCCAAAATGTGGAAAAAATCATGAAAATTGTGAGACGAAAGAATTTAGATGTATTAATTGTGGTGGCCCACATTTTGCTCTGGATAAGAGGTGTCCAAAGTTTTTAAGAGAAAAGGAAATTAGGAAGTTAATGAGCGAAGAACATTGCAATTTTAAAAAAGCAGTTAGCATGATAGATGAAAAGAAAATAGCTTCTTTTGAAAGGATGGAACACGACAGTGAAGATATTATCCTACCTTCTTTCTCCAGAGCTTCGATGTCATACAGGGATGCGTTGGTCAAAAGTTCGACGATTATAGAGGAGGAAAAGATAATCAATGAAATGCACGATGAGTTATCCGATGACAGTACTCAACAAAATCTAACTACTAGTGAACAGAAAATTAAAAAGAGCAAGAAAAAGAAACAACAAAGTTATAGTAAGCAATCAAATAAAGATGATATCGAAGAGGAAAATATACCAATAAGAGAGGTTTTGGTGGAAAATGCTGAAAATAGTAAGAGCAAGAAAAAAGGAAGATCGGAATACAAGTTTGATTTTAGACGATTATTAAAACAAGCTCAAGACATAATAATATCGGAAGAAAAACTGGTAGAAAAATTTAAGTTGGTTTTTAAGTTGTTAATTAGTGAAGTTGTAAGTTATGTATTGAATTATGTTAAAGGAGGTAATATTTTGGGATCATTTTTAAACGCTTTTGATGGCGAGTAATTCTAATAATTTCAAGCTAAACATTATGCAATGGAATGCACAGAGTTTGAGGCCGAAGTTAGATCAATTAGAGGCATTTTTATATAAAGAAAATATACATATAGTGTTAGTAAGTGAAACATGGTTAGAACCAGAATCCTCGTTGAGGATTTCTGGGTATAATCTTTTTAGAAAGGATCGTGCTGATTCCTATGGCGGGGTGGCGATAATAGTTCATAAATCTATTAGAGCCATTCCGTACAATACTTCTGTAAATAATGTTGGCATAGAATTAATTCACATTAAAGTATTAAATTGTAATGATTTAGAAGATATCATAGCATTGTATTGTCCGTCATCAATTCATACCTCTCTGTCTGACTGGGAGGAATTATTTTCAAAATTTTCACGTAGATGTATGATAGCTGGAGATTTTAATGGACATCACACAAATTGGTCTTATAAAAATGATTCCAGAGGTGTTCAATTGTTTGATGCCGCTTTGGAGGGGGGTTATGCTTCCCTGAACAATGGTGAGGCTACCAGAATTAAGCTTGTAAATAATGCATTGAGACAGTCATCGCCAGATATTACCTTTGTATCTTCCGACATAATGATTAAGTTTAATTGGGGCGTATTTACTGATAACTTAGGCAGTGATCATTTAATCATTAAAATTAATATGAATTATCAGGAAATTCCAAATTTTATGCAAAGGCGTAATTTTAAGAAAGCTGATTGGCAAAATTATAATAAATCAATACAGGAAATTTTAAATCATAATGATGAAGAGTTTTGTTTAGACAATATTCAGGAAAAATATGATCATTTTATAGATTGTTTAAATAGGGCTGCTAAAATTAGTATTCCTGTATTAAAAAGTTGCAGTAAGCCTGAGAATAAATTTAGACCAAAAGAGTATTGGTGCGCGGAACTATCACTGGTGATTGCTCGGCGTAGACTTGCTTTAAAGATGTTTAGGCGCAACCCCACTCCTCAGAACTTGACAGCGTTGGAGGAGAGAATATCGGAGGCCCGTCGTATGATTCGTCAGAAAAAATCTTTGAGTTGGCACAATTTCTGTAATTCCTTTGATGAATCAACTTCTCTGACACAAATGTGGAATAAGATGCGATGGATGAAAGGAATGAAATTGTCTAGAGTTTTCGCACCTAATGAGACTAAAAGGGAGATGTTGCATGGTTTGGCACCGGATACAATTGGATTTAATAAACCTATGTTTACTTCTGCGAACCGATCTCTCGAAGCAGAATTTACAATGCAAGAGCTAATTAATAGCATTAAAAAGAAGGATTCTGCTCCAGGAGAAGATGACATTTCTTTCTCAATGATTTATAACCTTCCAGAACTTGGTAAACGATATTTACTGAAGTTATACAATTCTATATTTGTGTTAAATTATGTACCATCTCATTGGCGTAACATTCTGATCCTTCTAATACCTAAACAAGATAATAAATTTAGACCAATTTCTTTGATATCTTGTATTTGTAAAATTTTTCATTCAATGCTGAATAAACGGTTGGAATGGTTCGTAGAACGGAACAGTATTCTCTCTTCCAATATGGTTGGCTTTAGAAAATATCAATCGAGTGTTGATTGTGTGGCGCGACTGGTGACACAAGTGCAGATGGGCCTTACGGAAAATAATGCAACGTTGGCTTGTTTTCTTGATGTTGATAGTGCGTACAATAATGTCAATATTAATAACGTTGTGAGATTTTTGGACCGCATAGGGGCGGGTAGTAAGCTTTGTGAATATCTTTGGAATTATTTGAATGAAAGATACTTAAAAATAAAACATGATGGTTATGGAGATGATTTAACTAGAATGACGAATAAAGGATTGGCTCAAGGAGATCCCCTATCACCGCTGTTATTCAATATCGTGACGTCGGCAATCTGCCGGGATATTCAAAGTGTTAATATTATCCAATATGCTGATGATTTTGTACTATATACGTGTGGTGGGAGTGCAGATGATAATGTAAGAAAAATGCAACACTCTCTTAATAAAATGAATATTTTATTACAGCAGATTGGTTTAGAAATTTCTGCAAGCAAATCTAAATATATTAATTTTACTCGAGGTCGCAGAAAAGAAAATTTAAAGCTGGAAATTAATGGTTTAGCTCTTAATACAGTGAACGCATATAAATATCTAGGTTTTTGGTTGGACAGATCGCTTCGGTGGGGTTGTCATATTAATAATATATGTGATCGAACATTGAAATTTATGAATTTACTAAAAGTTCTGGCTGGTCCAGGTTGGGGTGTTCATTCTATACATCTCAGAAGGCTGTACATATCATTAATTAGAAGTCGAATAGATTATGGGTGCTTCTTATACGACAATGCGGCTGATTCCCATTTGTATAAACTTGATAAAATTCAAAATCAGGCCATGAGAGTTGTAGGAGGATTTATTAGGACCACCCCCATCCACTCAATGCAAAGTGAGATCAGCATTCCACCACTAATCATAAGAAGAAAATATTTAGGTAATAAATTTATGCTAAAAACTATGTCGGTGACGAACAATGCAATGCTTGATTTATGTAGTGAATTTAACTGTATAAGTAATAATAGTTATTGGGAAAGGAAAAAAGTGCCTTTGCTCACTTCCATTTACAAGGAGCTCAGGGGTGAAACTGTTCATTCAGTTGACGTTTTTGAGCTGTTTTCTTTAGACACTTTTATGTCTGTAATTAATGTCAGTGAATTTGTAAACATTTTCTTGAATTGTGTAAATAATAGTAAAAAGTCCTTTGATACAACAGTGCTTAGATGTAACGTAATAAGAGAAATTTATGAAAGGTACGATGGTTGGCGTAAGATTTATACGGATGGCTCTATAAGTAGCTCTGGTATGGGGGCCGCTTATTATGATGCTGCTCGTGCGAGTGGTGGTTGTTTTAAGATAATTAGTAACCCTCATTCTATCATGACAATAGAGCTTGTTGCTATTCTGAAGGCACTGTCTTATACTGATGAAAACAGCTGTGAGCAAAAACGGGTTGTTATTTTTACAGATAGCAAGTGTGCACTTCAGCACATTGTAAGTTGTGGTGCCGGTGGGAGAGGGGTCCCCACTGCGTATGATATTATCAGAAAATTGATTAATTTACGTGAGAAAGGTTGTGTTATACGTCTACAGTGGATCCCCTCTCACATAGGCATTAAAGGTAATGAGGAGGCGGACTCTTTAGCAAAAATGGGCGCTTCGGAGGGGGAAGAGATACTTATAGCACCTCACTACTCTGAAGCTTTATATAAAATTAAAAATGCTTGTTTTAACTTATGGAAGGAATATTTTAACGAAAGGTCCAGAAGCAAAGGAATATGGTATCGCACCATGCAGAGTGAGCCTCCTCGTGTGCCGTGGTTCGCAAATGTAAAGATTACAAGATTGTCGTTAATAAATGCATTTCGGCTCCGTACTGGTCACATTCCCCTCAACGCATTTGCATTTATGATGAAGAAAGTGAACTCCCCCAACTGCGTGTCATGCGCACAGGTAGAGGACATAATGCATGTGTTGTGGCAATGTGAACGGTGCCAGAGTGAAAGGAGGGTGCTTTTAAATACAATAAAGCTCAATTTGTTGGATGTAGGAGCATTTAATAGTATCCTAGCTGAACCAATATCGACTTCAGCTAGGATGATATATGAGTTTGTAAATATTTATTTTAAGTGTAGATTAGACTAGGTTATTTGTATAGTTGTATATAGTTAGAGTAGATTCCATATTAAGGTTTAAGTTTTCATGGGGCTGACATAAGCAGAAAATGCTAAAAGCCCAAAAAAAAAGAGAAAAAAAAAAAAAAAAAAAAAATCTTGAGCTCACCAAAGTCCATTTAATTTATATCCTCACTTTATTGTCTCCAAAATAATACATATAAAAAATAAAAATAAAAAAGTTTTATTTTTAATCCTACAAAATTAACATCTTTTAAAATTGAGAAAATACGTACTGCTCCTAAATTATTAATAACTGCTCTGGATTTTTATACATGACCAATATTGATATTAAAGATGATTTTGACACCCATACATAAATATAATAAAAACAGGAATTATACTTCATTAGTATATTTAAATATTTAGATAAAGACATAATAATCATGTCTAATGGCCACAAAGGAGACTTATATATTGGTAAGTTTATGTTTTATTATAAACACAACTAGAAGTAAATTAATTCCACAAGCATAATGAATGAGAATAGGTTCTGAAAACATGACAGTTGGAACAAAACACGTCCTATTCAAAGTTGGCCACTATAACAGGCATGCTATATGCAGCATGTCCAGGACTTCAGGTGTAACATAATATAGCTGATGCGCATACAAAACAACTTGAACTATGGAAATGCATTAAATAATAATAGATATAATAGCCAAGTACCAATATCACAAGGTGCCAATTATTAACTATCCTGGTGACAAAATAATTTGTTTCACTTTCATAAGAATCAATTAATCAGCCAAAATAAGTAATTTATGCAGATGCATTATTGTTAAATTGCGGTTATGTTGTACCACTAATAGGGTTCGGTAAGATTCATAAATAAATAAATGAACACAATAATTACCTAAATTTACTGGCTGTCTTTTTGCTTTAAAATCATTTACATGTAATAAAAGTAAGTAACTGCTTTATCATGTTAAGAATTAACAACACCACATCTTGATAGTCTAGCTAAAATAATTTAGCAGTGGTGTAAGCATGCAAGTATGTGCGTATAGACAGATTATATACCATCAAAAACAATACTGCTTCAAATAAAATCAGTTGACACTGCTTCAAGACAGTTTAACAATAGAACCTAGTGAAAAACGGCAAAATATGCCTTTTACACGATTATTTCAGGTTTTGGTATTTGCCTCTACACATAATCATAAGTGTAAGTTATATATTTGTTGGCGACCAGACCACTATGCTATCGCAAGAGATTCTTTCACAATCTCATGGACGTTTTCCATACAGGACTTTTTACAAATATCATTCGTTTTCCACCCTTTTCAATTATAATAAAGCTTTTCTAAATTTTGTAACAAGGCACCTAGGGTAATTATAGTTGGCTCATATTGACCATTGCAACCATAGTATCCTTTCTCCAGGTTACACGGTATATTGCCTGTAAGTGCAGGTGCTTCATTGTCAATAACATTTTGAAGCAATGTAATACATACCTAATTGTAGATTATTGTAATAGTAAAAAAATAGTATCACAAATATACAGATACATTACACTTCACAGATAGATAATATTTCTCTTATTTATTCTTATTTATTAACCTTTTTCTAATACTTCTAATAAAGGCTATAGTTATAATTCAGTAAATTGGTATATTCAGCAATAGCCCTCATTTACCAAATGAACTTACCACTGACATTTGTGTTAAGATACTATCTAAGAGATTTTTAGGTTTCGCCCACAAACTCGAAAATATGATTTAAGAACCCAATGTTGGTTAAGAATTATTATATAAATTATATCCAAATGAAAATATTTCACTTAATTTGTTATCCAATGTGATAACATTGTTAGCTCTTGTAACCGCTCATAAAGGATAATCCTCATCTTTAATTAAATATAATAATATGATTATTTAAAATATTGCAAGTTAAAATATAAATAATAAATTTCAATAAACCTAGGGCCAGGTCGTACACAACCAACTTTATTATTGCCTCTATTGTATAAATCCTAAAATATCTTTTGTAAAAGAGAGTTTATCTGCCCTGCACAAAACTCTTTCAGTTATATAAATGAAAAATAAAAAAATCTTGTTCGTTAACAAACTTTAAGCAATTAAAATAAAGATACACTTTATATCTTGATATCTATGACATACACTTGAAAATCATAGTAATGGTCATTTGTCAACATCTACTATTTAAACATTAGGAGAGAATATTGACACTATTCGTAGAACTGTTGGATGGTCCGAAAAATCCAACACTTTTGCAAAAATTGATTAAAATATATATATATTATATATATATTTATTACTTGTACTAGATCACTGTAATGACTTAGAGGACGCATAATTATATAAATTTAAGAAATAATTGTTATAGAACTAAGTTAATGTGATTGAGGAGTTCTGATCATCCAAATGTCTGGTAATACTTCCATTTCAGTCCACAAACCTTCAACCTTTAAATATCTACTTTGTTTAAATATGAAGCAAATCGGCGGAGCACGGCGGAAGTAAAGTACAATTGAGAATCAAACGAACTTACCTGTAAGTGAAGTTCGATGATAATTGTACGAACTTCCTTAGTGCTCCGCCGATTGTGAAAGCCACACCCTCCCACCTCTACATGTAAATAGGTAGGTGAGTTTCAGGTTTGTAAGCACAGGAACACTATAAACAGAATGATGTCTTAAAGAAATCGAGGCTTGGACAACCGTATATTCATCCAAAAAAAAAAAAAACTGATTACTATTAAACGTGTGAGAGTAGCCATCGAATGCGAATACTACTTTGTTTAAATATGAAGCAAATCGGCGGAGCACTAAGGAAGTTCGTACAATTATCATCGAACTTCACTTACAGGTAAGTTCGTTTGATTCTCAATTATCAAAAGACGAGTTATACACGCTTTTAATTCAAATAGAAGGCTATTTTGAATTCGCGACCGCTAACGCTAATGAGCGAGGATCCATCAGAGCCCGCTGCTCTGACTCCCGCTCACTTTTTAATGTCTGCGCCACTTACATATTTACCAGCATATGACGTATCCAATGAACCAATAAGCGTTGCAAACTGTTTCGACTTAATAAATAACATAGTCCAAGATTTTTGGAAACGTTGGAGATTAGAATATTTACATCTTCTACAGAGCAGGAGCAAATGGAACACCCCAGCTAATCCCATTACTGTTGGTTCCGTGGTACTGATTGTCACAGACAATGTACCACCAGTATGTTGGCCATTAGGCATTATTTCCGCAGTTCATCCAGGCGCAGATGGAGTAGTCCGTGTTGCGTCTGTGAGAACATCTTCAGGTACATACAAACGCCCGGTAGTGCGTTTATGTACCCTTCCCTCGCAATAACTCACTTTAATTCTTTTTCTTCCCCTAACCCGGTCGGGACCACACGCATTCTCATTCTTCCCGCTTAATTAACCCACAACAATGTGTTTATGCGGTAACCACATTGTTTTAATTAAGCATACGCATCGTGGGTCCTTCCCACTACTCAACGCATCGTGGGGTCTTCCCACTTTTCATTCACCCTGTGAATGAACGCATATTGGGGCGCGCCCCAATAAAACGCATCCATGGGTCAGGCCAATGGATCCCGCATCTGGGTTAACCCGTGTTTAGGGTTAACCATGTTTCCTCGCTGAGGAAACCGCATTCTGGGTTATATACCCAGCTTTTCCTTTGCTAAGGAAAACGCTTGGCCATTTGGTCCGCCATATTCGTGTCTGGTGTGTTCCTTGTTGAAAGCCGATGCTTTCAAGGGGGCGGGCATGTTCGCGCCAAAATTGGCGCGGTCTATGACGGACGTCAGATCGGTGGCCGGGGTTCGCGGCTGTTCAGCCAATATGGCGGGCGCCTAAAGTTTCTGTCGCTGCCGCCGCCCAACGCATAGCATTCGTGTCCGTACCGGTCTCGCGACAAGAAGCAGCGGTCTTGTCAGCGCGCGAACTCGCATCAAAACGCATCGAACCTATCGCATCACGGTGATCTGCACATCAACTGGGAGATCGAGCAGAAAACCATACGCATCAAGAGAAATCCTTTGAACCCGCTTGGCCGTGGTGGTACGACGACTGCAAAAAGGGTAAGTCCGTTATTTTGGTTTGAATTTGTCGCGTCACCCAGGTTCCGCCATTTTGGAGGTCAGTCATAGACCGACCGCCACGCTCGATTTCCTGACCCCAGGAAACGCATAGCAAACAGAGCAAGGAGCACACTCCACACCACCAGCGAACTCCCAAAGACCGTCTTCATCGGCGACCAATTTTATGGTCACGGCGGTCACAACAGGTCAGTTCCCCGAAAAAACGCGCGTATTCGATATCCGCACTTTAAGCGGCTGCTGACTACCCCTGTTCCATTAATTTGAGATCTGACTATTTTTCTATTAAATTATATATAATAATAAAGCAGTATGGCAATTTCCAGCCATTACTAAACTCTTGCACCGATATCATTCTGGCGACAACTTATGTGGAGTGCTGACTCGCAGCGTTCCACAATAATGCGGTCTGACCACTTTCTTCCCTTTTTTTATACTATAAACTAGTTGTTTGCCAATTTTCAATCATTACTAAACACTTGTAGAGCATGTTGAAATTTTACATACATCAAATCGTGCTGCCGCCAGCTGTTCCACTATCTGACCTTGCGAGTGGGTGCTGACTCATGTACACCCTCAATACTAAATCATATTGAATTATGAGCCATTACTAAACTCTTGTCGATTTTCGTCGCTCGCTCTTGGAATATAACCTAAGAAATTCAACACCACACGTTAACAATCTTGTTTTTGTTTGAATTCAGCTTCTTTTTCTTATTCTTTTTTTTTGCAATTTGGACATCATGTAAAACAATATCTTCCGGACTCCACTTTTAATAGTATAATTCATATTTTACAAATTTCATATCAACGCAAATGAGGAATTAATAACAAAACAAATGTTTGACAACAGCCATATTAAAAAAATGTCAGTGACAATAGTGTTGCCATTAAAAAGTTTCCAAATAATTCGATTATCATCATTCATTAGCCAGATTCAATTCCCTAAGGGGAGACCTAAATGCGCCGAAGATTGAGGCAGTAACAGTTTTAGTTAACAGTAGTCTCAATCGCCACCACTATCCGAGAAAATAGAATGAGGAGCACACATGGGATGATGAAGTATTCCACTTGTCGATTGTTCTATAAATAAACCAATGCGATTCTGTCGACAAAATGCGGATGCTTTCCCTCACCTGTCAAGTATCAAGTAAAACACGAGTAAGTGACGGCAAATGAGACAGCCCTGAACTAAGACGTTTTTTTTTCTGGCTTCAGCACCCCTTTTTTATTTTTGTACTGTGATTCGACATATAACCGCACGCACCTGCCTGAATTTAGTTAGAGTACGGCCCATGAGTGGAGATGACTGATACTACAGTTAAATAACTGTAAGTAGCAGTCAGCCTATTTGAAACCGGCAACTTACAAGCTGATCTCAATACCCAAGTAAGTCACTTCACGGACTGTATACTTTTAAGTAGTGGCCACTCACCGTGCGGATCGCGGAACATATGAATAAAAGTGGAAGTGTTATGTAGGCGTGGCAAGTAAGTCACTTCACGGACTGTATACTTTTAAGTAGTGGCCACTCACCGTGCGGATCGCGGAACATATGAATAAAAGTGGAAGTGTTATGTAGGCGTGGCAAGCGTGCCACAAGCAGAGACAAAATGTATCTACTTGACTATGCAAGCCGCGCGGGCCATATCAGTTTCATTTTGGCCATTACGGTGTGACGTTCTAAACTGATTTTGCTTTTTTTATATACTATATGTACTAGCTGCGTAACCCAGGTCAAAATACATGGCATGCTTAATGGATAAATAATCAGTTTTTCTCTTATGTATGTATACATAATCTTTGTTCCTACAATATGTTGCCAAAATAATTATAAATCAAATTTATTTATTTATTTATTAATGGGTCATCAACAAAATATACACTGATACAAGCAAGCACTTAACGTAATAATTATCTTAAATCTAAGTGTTATTTTAGTTAAAGATAACCATAGCATGCATTTAGCTACATTTACAAAAAAAAACTTAAATACTAATTAATATACAAATTGAACATATAAAGTAAATACACAATAAATTAAAATGAAAAAAAAACTAATAAACTATCTACTTACAAAATCATTGTAAAATGAAACTGTTTTAATTTCATTTTGCAATGATTTTAATTTAGTTTGTATTCGAAAGTAGTTTATTATAATATATTTAGAAAATATATTTTTAATGCATATTTACAATTTTATAAACAATAAACGTGGGACAGTTTTAGTCACATTTTTCTTAATTTGAGATTTTTTTACCCGAAGAGTCCGATCTGATTACTTTAAAGTAGAATTTACTCCATTTAATCAACCTTAATTATCAAACCATTTAAATGGGATAAGGATTATTATAATGATACCAATATGGCCACTATTTGATTCCATCCGTACTTGAACTTAATAATTTAAACAAAAACTGTTATTGTGACTTAACTATAATAGTTAGGCATATACCATCCCGAACTTCTTTGTAAGTAATCATAAGTACTATTTATATATAAAACACTAGTTCATATATCGTTAAGTGTACAGACCGTGAAGTGACCATGACGCGTTTTGGGATTAGCTTGAAAGTAACCGGTCCAAATAAATGCTACTGAGTCGCCTCCATTCGTGGACCTCACTCCAGCTTATGATCATGGAGGTGCTGTCATAATATGTCGAACCCAAAAAAACATTATTTTTTTAGCCACCTCACTGGCCAACCCTCTTCCCAGCCCGCCCAACACTGGAAACTACTACCACAACAAAGAGACCTTTATGGATTCTGCATCATCACTGGATACCACGATTTTATTGGTTTATTATTAGACACTTTTTCTTGTAAATAAATGTTTTTTTTTATAAAGACGAGTATGATTTAAATAAAATGTAATTTGTCCGAAGTTAGCCGCAAGTCGATGCGCAATACATAAAACACAATATAGCGGCAGTGGCGTAGCGTGGGGTGAGCTGCCCGGGGCGGAAAAAAAATTTGCCGCCCCCTTATTTAGAGGTTTCAATCATAGGTACAACAAAAATATGAATTCAATTTTCAGGTTCAAATTTTAACGATTTTTTTATTTAGTTTTTAGATATTATTTTAGTTTAAAAAAAAAGGTTCTATATATGGTCTCAACTGAAAGGCTATGTAGCCTCTAGAAATGTGGGTATGAATTTAACTACAGTAAAAACATTATTGACTGAAAAAGTAAACATGATCGGGGCTGAAGGGTTGAAAAAGGTTTGCGATCATGCAATCAAATGTGATAATGAATATAGAAGCATTCAACACGGTTTAGACAATTACACTGATAGACTAGTGATAAATACGGCTGATAGTGATAGTGATATTGACCTTTTTGAGAGCACAGATAGTGAAATGGAAGTACATAATTGAGAAATATTATTATTTTTACTACAATGTCTCGTTTTGACAATAGGTATAATGGTGTTTATTATGTACACTTCAGCTGTAATTTTCCAAAATATGAAAACACGTAAACATAACATAATTTTATTTTACCCCAATCTAAAGCCATCACTTATAGAAAAATTGGTATATTTTATACAAAGAATAAAAAGAATTATCTAAAGAAGCAAATCATAATTGTTTTAACAGCTCCTAATAGATATCGGACTGTTTGTATTTCGTGCGACAGAGATAACGCTATGCCGAAATTAGACGATTGTCTCTTTTCAAAGGTCGATGTGTAATATATATCGCCGGGTACTGTACACGATCTGTACATTTCAAGTTTACAGACCGTGAAGTAAGTCAGTCGCGTTTTGGAATCAGCTTGTAAGTTGGCGGTTTAAACTAGACCGGCAAAGAGTCTGGTTGTCAAAGAGTACCACAACTTACAAGAATATACTGTGTAAAAAGTATCGAGAATATTTTAATAGAAAGACCCGCGTAAAAGAGATCGTTTTAATTTAAAGAAGGCCGAGAAATAGTAGCAGTCTTGCCTCGTTCTGGTAGACCTTCAACCGCTACGACCAAAGAAAACATCGACAGAATCAAGAAGCTAGTGCTCTAAAATCGACGTATGTGTCTGAGAGAGTTGGCTAGTGAGGTGAACATATCTTTTAAGTCGCATTTTTAGACCGCACTTCAGCTTAATATCCGGCAGGGTAATGTCATATGCCATGTCACAATTTTTTTAAAATCGTTGCAAAGTAGGTTGCTCATTTTCTCATCAATTTGCTATAGTTATTATTTCCTCTAATTGTAGAGGTTCATGGCGTGCTGCATCTACGATTATTTTTAATAAGAAAGCAAATATAAAACGGCCAGATATACATTTATCATTTTTGTGAAATATTTCTGGCCGTTTTCCATTAATTTAATAAAATTGAATTTTCAGGCCTTATTTCAAAGGCAAGGTAAAAGCGGACGCCGACGACCTTGGATTCCATGGGTATTTATTAATTAATTACTAACTAGGTATTATATAATATATAGATGTGTTTTTAAAGAAGATTCACAAAGGGATGCTCCGTTGGTTCGGGCACATGGAAATAATGAGTGAAAATCGATTAGAGAAAGAAATTTGTAAATTTGATGTAGATGGATGCGTTAAACGAGGTCAAAAGGGTGTTTTTTACTAAATCTGAGACATCCTTAAGAAAGCTGGGTTGCTTAGTGCCCCTAATCGTAGAGCTTGTATAAAGAGAATCGTGGATGTGAGAGAAGCGATGGATTATTGTTAGGATCGTGGCAATTGGCGCTCCATTCTGCCTATCCCTTTAGGAAAAAAGCGTGACAATTTATTTTGATTTAAGGTATTATTATTTTGTTTTTATAGATACGCGTTATCTGACTTTACATTGCTTGATCTTTACGATCGATTTCTTCGTGTATCCCAAGGGGAGACCTGAATACGCCGGAGATTGAGGCACCCGTTTTAGTTAACGGTTGCCTCAGTCGCCAACACTATGCCGGCCAAATGTGTTTCTTCACGCTCCGCTTAAACAATCCAATATTAAAAAATGAGAAGCACACATGGGCTGGTAAAGTATTCCTCTTATCGAATGTTCTATAAATAAACGACGCGCCGAAACTTTTAGTTCGTCTGCTGATTCCTGTCGACAAAATGTGGATGCTTTCCCTGACCGGTACGGGTATCAAGTAATTTAGTCGTCAGCATCCCTTTTTTATTGTGACTCGACATATAACAGCACGCACCCGCCTGATATTAAGCTAGAGTGCGGTCCATGAATAGAGGTGACTGCTACTACAGTTAAATAATTGTAAGTAACAGTCACACCCACTTTGCCAGCCTATTTAAAACCGGCAACTTACAAGCTGATCTCGAAACCCGACTATGTCACTTTACGGACTGTATAATGCTGCTGAGGTAACAGTCGCCTCCATACGTGGACCTCACTCAGGCTTGAGATCATGCAAGGTGCTGTCATAATATGTCGAAACCAAAAAAACTTTATTTTTAGCCAACCAACCCCCCACGTACCACAAGAAGACCGGTAACACAGGAAAGTCTTACCACAGAAGAAAAATTTACTTTAGGTAGTCAAATGCATAATCACCGGATACCATCATTTTATTCACATTTTTTTTATTCATATTTCTCGTAATATTTGTAAATAAATGTTTTCGTAAATAAAATAAATACGAGTATGATTTAATTCAAACCTAATGACTTGTCCGAAGTTAGCCGCAAGTCGATGCGCAATACATAAAACACAATATAGCGGGGCTCCAAGTAAGTGATAGAGCTCATTATTGTGACATTACCGGCGTGAACTCGCACTCGCAGCTAACTTCGGAGATGCAATAAAGTATTGAAACTTCCTACATATGTTTTCTCCTTATATGTTGGTAGGTGCCTACTATTTATATATGACAGATTGGTTTACGCATAAGTACATTACACGTAAACCCCGGGTTCGATTCCTAGTCGGAGCGAAGATTTGTTTCGGAGCATTTATTTGTAATGTTTATTGTTTGTACGTTGTAGCATGGTCACTCTCATGACCGAATAAAATTAAATTTAAAAGCTTCATTCATAATTTCAATTTCATTAAATTTCATTTCAATAATTTAAATTAACAAGATTTAGATTAAATATGATTTATTTTAATCTTGTTAATTTATTTAATATAATTTATAAATTATTTTATATAATTTAAATAAGTTAATATTATTTATTTATTTTATTCTTGTTCAAATTAAATTTGAAGATATTTTAGTTTCCCAGATCATTCAGTACAATCGAGATCGAGAACATATTCAACCGATAAGAATAATTTGTAAATAATTCTAAATAACACTCTACTTTCCTGAAAATTCTCAATTCTTTAAAAATATCATAGAGTAGTGGTTAGATATGTTTCTAAATAATTAACACTTCTAAAATGTTTTTGAATACATTTTATAGACTGCCAGATTATTCTAAATATTTCTAGAAAAATACAAAACGTCATAGAACCCTCTTGTTAAGGACTGTGGGATTCAGAAAACATAAATCGTAGCTCTGAAATACCCTGAGTTTTCGCGCTGATTTCGCAGCTTTGAAATTGTCGTGGCACACGTGCCTCCCTTAATTGGTGAAATAATCCACCAGTCTAATAAGTCTCTTCGCCTTCAGCCACCACACATACACGTTCCACTTGTTATGCCTCGACTTTTATGTGGTTGTTGCTAAGAATATGGAGAAGATAGAATCTATGCTAAAATAAGAACTAATTCATTGATATTTGTCTCATTTATATTATGTTTATACCCGTGTGACTGAAAGAGACAACTACTTGTACTTCAATTCCTTTATTTCAAAGGACGGCTTAACTTTTTTGCATTTACAACCATTTGGTTCTAATTTAATACTGCCTAATTAAAAGTCACGTGGTAACAAGAGTAGCGGTATAATTGTTCCGTCATTATTTTTTGAAGTATTTTAATGTCAATTGTCATTATTTCAAATTGTGACCGAGTTGTCAATTAATATATTATAATAAATTAAAAATATTGTTTTTATGCCTAAAATTAAAACACGATTAATTTAATTTACTTTAAATCATAATATAAAATGGCATCTGTAGTGCAAGGATGCAAATCGCATACATCCTGCAAAGAAAACGATAATATGCGGCTTTATCTTTTCATCGGTAAGTTTCATATTTTATACATATTTCCATTCATAATAATGTGGTATTCAATCTAAAATAATTAAATCGAAGTCATAACTTTGATTGTACACAAAGTAATATATAGCTTTTATTGTTTCATACTTTTTTTTTTATAGAAATAAAGGAAAAAATAGGGATGTGGAAATGGATACCGATATCGATAAAGTTTCCTATATATTTCAGATTTACTTGTGATGAAAATTTTAAAAAGGAGTGGGCACGGATTATTGGGAGAACGAATTGGACTGTAAAAAAAAAACAGACATATTTGTTCCAAACATTTCTGCACAGATTCATTTGTTCCAAATAAAAATATAAAATGGAGGAGACTGAAAACAGATGCTGTACCAACTTTGTATTTACCCGTTAAAAGTGTTAAAAAGGTAATATTTAATTTTTATATTTATAGGTGTAAAACATCTATTGACATGTAGTTTTATCTAATTATCTCTGCCCATCCCTGTGTGAAAAAGGCGTGATAGTTTGATTGATTGATAATATCTAATGCTGTGATGCTGGCATTGTGTAACGCTGGGGGCAATTTTATCTTGGTGGTGGTGATGGTTTTGGTAGTGGCAATGATGGTTTTGGTGGTGGTGGTGGTGGTGGTAGTGTTTGTTTTGGTGATGGTGGTGGCAGTGGCGATTTTGGTGGTGGTTGCGATGTCAGATTTAGTATGGTGGTTTTGGTGGTGGTGGTTTTGGTGGTGGTGGTGTTGTAGTTTGGTGGTTTTCTTGGTGTTGGTTGTAGCGGCGGTGGTGGCAGCAGTGATTTTTTATGTTTTACATCTGCCAGGCCTGGCTCCTATACGGCTCCTACTATTACTCGTACATGACTACAACTATGTCAGTACCGTACATAATATGCGCCATGAGATACAGTTAATCCAATATGGCGGTCGCTAGCGGACATTTCAACCTAATATTGTCGTAAAAGTGTTAATATATGAAATATAAATTAATATATTGCGTCTCTTCTTTGTAGATCAATCGACAAGTGGAATGCTTTGCCTGCCACATTGGCACATTGGCAATGTGCCAATGTGTTCTCTCCATCCTATGACCTTGGATCATTCAAGCGATGCGTGAAGAAGCACCTTTGGCCGGCATAGTGACGGCGGCTGAGGCAGCCGAGAACACACTCGGTTTTCTCAGTCGTCGTCACACTTAGACCTCCCCTTGCTTATCATTAGGCGGAGGGAGGTCAGACGTCGTGTCACAATAAAAAAAATTGCAGACTCAAGCTTCAGGTCCAGATGCAGAACTAAATGATAAAGTTATTTACTTTCAAGTAGCTCATCTATACTATAAGGTGAGATATTTTACATTTAACAGCTGTTAAATATAAAATATGCGTTAAGTAAAAACTTTGTTAAAAATGTCCTGAATTTGAATATGTACTTACAGTAGCCTAATGAAAACTATCCTGTTTTAGAGGCCACTTTCGGATTCACAACAAGAAAACCCAGAAAGAAAACGGTCCAAACCAGCAATCCGAACTAAAGATGGAATAATATATTTGTAATAATATGTTCGTAAAGTTTGCGGTTTGTGCTCGTGGGTTGTAAATTCATAACCTTTAGAAGGAATTAAACAAAAATATATTATATAATTTTTTGTGTTGATTTTTTACTGCATCTGTAAATCTAATAAAAGTAATTAAATTTAATTAAATAACGAACGTCTTTCATTTAATAACCAAACAAACATTAAACCGTACACGTTGCGGTTTATTAATATTAAATATTATCGATCTCAATTGATTATAGATCAAAGGTTGAATTGATTATTAAAAAAGGAACAGTTACGATTTAAAGAAATTTAGGTACCACCTTTACCGAGAAGTTTACCGAGTCATCCAGTGTGTTTGTATGTGCTTTATGTATTATGTTCTTAATATTTATATATATTTTAATTTATATGATAAGAATACATTATTAATATTGATGAAAAATTACACTGCACTCTCTTTTACAAAAAAAAGAGCAACATTCTCGTCCTATAAAATAGGACAAAAAAGTCGAACAATTCATACAGATGTTAAAAAATGTACACGCACCACGGGAGAATTCAAAACATCTCATCACGCTCTCATTTAGGCTCTGTAGTCAATTCACACGGGTTGATATGTCCTACTTTTTTATCCCTAAGTGCGTAAATAGTGTATGTATAATGTATTGAGTAGTACCCATGTTCTGCGTTAAGAACTGCGTCTAGCAACGTAAGTAAATGAAAGGCATTTACTTACCTTGCATCTAACAGAATGCTCATTTGAATACAAAACCGCAAAAACTGTTTTTTATGATAGGAAAATACTACAATTCATACGTTGTACTAGCACTTTAGTGTACGATTCATTTAAAATTTATCGATATTGACGTCGATCTTGTACATCACTAGCGATAAGTGCACTACTGACGACCTTGTTTAGCTCCGTAGCATTGCCTACCTTCAGCAGAAAAAAAAAGATCAAAACTAGGGACAACCTTTAAAATTACGGATGTAAAAATGTATATTCGTCCCTTTCTAACTAATTTTAATGCTATAAGTGAAAATAGTATAAACCGTTGTATTTTGTAGCTATTTTAAGGCTCTTTCTATCTCTTAAGTCCAAATTCTTTGGTTCTAAACAGCGCGTCTAATACACCGGGAAATGGAGTCGAGCCCCTCTAGTGTTTAAAAAAAAATGCGAACCGAGATATTTTGACGGATTTAGGTTCGTCTCCGGACGTATTAATAATGAGCCTAAAATCCAACAGCTGAACTATTGCAGGTTTTTTTTTATTCGCCGGTAAAGTTGCGAAAACGTAGTTTTTCGCAATTATATTTTTTTCTTGACTATTTAGATAAAAATGTTGCGAGAAGGACTTGTAGATATTAAAAATATCTACAAAATGAGACCAGTTGAGTTCAAATTGTTTTTTTTTGTTTTTTTACAAAATGCGGAAAACCGCTAAAAATCGATGTTTTTTAAATAACGTTTTAAACAAACAATTTTATACCTAGACGTCTCCAATTTTAATAGACTGTAAACTTTGACGTGTAGTATTAGTGGTATTTTTTTGGTTTTTTTTTCTTTTATATTTTTGGTAAAATTGCATTTTATAATTAAAATAGCACTTTTTTGCAACTTAATTATTACCTCTTCGGTAGGTCCTAGAGGCTCATTCTCTTCCTTAAGAGTTGTACTTTCAGTCTTTTTTTAAAGCTAATCAATTTTAGCAACTAGGGTCTTGCAAAAAATATTCATATGGCGAGGTTGGTTTGCAGTTTAGATCGATTACCTTGATTGAATATTTTAGGGGAAAAATTATAACATTTTTTACGTGTTTTAACAATGGCATATTTATTTGACATAAAATAACAATCTTCGTCGCATAGCGACGTACAAGGGTTGTCGTTCTAAACAGCGCATAAGGCTGGGAATACACGTCCGATATTGCTGAGCAAATTATTTACAAATCGGAAGTAGGAATCGGACGTCTATTTTGTTTCTGTATTCTGTATGAAAACTGCACCTTCAGACAGATCGGATCGGCCATAAAATCGTAAGCGCCTTGGCGTTGTTTCCGATTCTGACATCCGATCCGACTATCGGATCAGACGTGTATTAAGTATTTAAACAAATGTATGGCACGAGTGCTTTCCGATTGTCTGATCAGACAATCGGATCGGACTATCGGAGAGGAAAATCGGACTTGTATTCCCAGCCTTATAGGTATTTACTTTACTTTTAAACATATCTGTGACTTAACATTTGAAATAAAAACGTATACAAATACATGTGTGTTTTAACTGGTACCACTAAGCTACTCTGATGATGGAACTCGAAGGTAGGAGACGAAATCCTGGATGTGTTCAAACTTTTTTTTGGTATACTAAGTTTGGACTTATTAGATTTGTCTTGAAGGTAGGAAACTAAGTGTAGAAAAGTTAGTGCGATAAAATAAAACATTCCGGATCTAAAAAATCTGATCATGGATCCTCTCAGATCAGCAAATCAACAAGAAATGGACCTATAGTGCTTTAACTAAAATTGTTACTCACTATGAGCCATTAGCTGGACCGTTATCAAATTAAAGACCGAGAGTATCTGATGAGGCACCATCATGAATCCTCTCAGATCAGCAAATCAACAAGAAATAGAACTATAGTGCTTTAACTAAAATTGTTACTCACTAAGAGCATTTAGCTGGACCGTCATCAAATTGAAGACCGGGCAATCTGATGATGCACCATTATGAATCCTCTCAGATCAGCAAATTGATATCAATTGATCAGCAAAAAAAGAGATAGAACTGTAGTGCTTTAACTAAGCCTTTAGCTGGGCCGTTATCAAATTGAAGATCGGGAGTATCTGATCATGAATCCTCTCAGATCAGCAAATCAATAACAGATAATATCATAGTGCTTTAACTAAAATTGTTACTCTCTATGAGCCATTACCTGGGCCATTATCAAATTGAAGACCTAGAGTAGTTATCTGATGATGCACCATAAGGATCCAAGGGATATTAAAGGGATATAACTATTGAGCCATGACTAATGTTGTTTATTACTATAAAGCTGATGATATGACCAAAGTGGTTCCAGGCGTTTCGGGGGTTCCTTTAAAATTTTAATTTTGATTTTATTGGAGTATTTTATTGTCATTTGTTATCCTGTCAAATTAGGTTGTCAAACGATTATCAAAACTAGTGACAACCTTCTAAATTACGAATGTAAAAATGCATATTCATCCCCTTCTGACTTATTTTTAATGCCATAAGTAAAAATAGTATAAACGGTTGTATTTTATCGCTAATTTAGGGCTCCTTCTGTGTCTTCTTTCTGTGATCTGATTCTTTGATTCTGATTCTAGATGCAAGAAACAATAATTAACTGTGAAGTTCAATAAATCTAAAGCAGTGCCCATAAAGTTAAAACCAAATCAGTGCGACTGCTACTATGGTTATATAACTATGCACTATGCCGGCCTAGTTGGAACTAAGTTAATTTATTTCTGTATAGTTGTGTCTAGATCGTAGAAAGTGACCCTCCATTGTCATTGTCTTGAAATCTAAAGCAATAGTTATGACATTATTTAACACTTTTTGCACATAATAAGCAGAGTGAATGATAAAACGGGGACGATTTATGCTTGATTATTGTTCCTTGATCATAACGGAACCATAATCATTCTGTTAGTAAGCAGGGGCAGGGCCGTCTTTACCCGGGGGTTCAAGGGGTGCGGTGCACCCGGGCGCAGAGTCCTAAGGGGCGCATGCCGACCGCCATAAATTTCGACACTACCTACTACACTGAGACCACGCGAGCGGAGCCTTGACTTTCGCACTCCGGCGCTGAATATGCTTAAGACGGCCCTGAGCAGGAGTTTCCACAAGGAATTGTGGAGTGGATGTTAAAACACTACCACTAGGTATATCAGCCGGGTTAAAACCGAAAACTTTTAAGTTGATGCCGAAATGTAGACACTGTATTTTTTTTATTGTGACACGACATCTGACCTCGACCCGCCTGATGATAAGCAAGAGGAGGTCCAAAAATGACGACGACTGGAATAACCGAGTCAGTTCCGGGCTGCCCTAGCCGCCGCCACTATGCCGGCCTAAAAATGCTTCTTCACGCATCGCTTAAAGGATCCAAGGTCATAGGATGGAGAGAACACATGGGCTGGCAAAGCATTCCACTTATCAATTGGTCTACAAAATTTAAAATTGTACTGTGATATTGATCGCCAAATGTCTGCTTACGATTATATTACTAAAAAATATTTTTAATATCTAATGTAATAATTAAACATTACAAATAAATGCTGCGAAACAAATCTTCCCTCTGACCAGGAATTGAACCCGAGGCTCACGTGTAATATACTTATGTGTCAACCAATCCGTCATATACAAATAGTAGGTACCTACTGTCGGAGAACGAGCTAAATAAACGCAGTAGAACTGCAGTTGTGACGTCATGGACACGTGTCTATTATGAATAGTGAAGTAACATGCAAAATGTTAATAACGATAAACACATACTTTCTTCAAAAAGCAAATAGATTTAGTGATTAAAAATTATATAAACATTAGCAACAATTTATAATGAATTATGTATTAATTTAATTTTGAGAATAGTGACTGCATGTTTTTTTTTTATTTTTCTATGATGACGACTCTCTTTTATTCAATTAACTCACTAATTTTTCAATAATCAATCTAAGAAAATATGACACGTTTTTATCGATATTAAATGACATTGCCGAGCTATGAGCGTCACTAATAGCGGCTACTATGATACGGGTGGTGGTTTTTTGACGCCCCACCGCACTTCAGCCCCCGAATCTATTTAACTCGTTCCCCATCTATACCTTCATACAAGGAGAAAACATATAAGTACTAATAGAGCTAGTTTCAATATTGAATTGCGTCTCCGAAGTTAGCTGCGAGTGCGAGTACACGCAGGTAAAGTCACAATAATGAGCTCTATCACTTACTTGGAGCCCCGCTATATTGTGTTTTATGTATCGCGTTATGTTTTTGCGCATCGACTTGCGGCTAACTTCGGACACGCCATAAGATTTGAATTGAACTATACTCGTATTTATATATTTTTTAAATATATTTACGAAAATTACGAGAAATATAACATATCGTGACTAAAATGTGAATATAATCGTGGTATCCGGTCATTATGCGAACTACCTGTTATGGTAGTTCTTTCCTGTGTTTCTTGATACGTGGTCTTGTTGGGCGGGGTGGTCTTGTGTTACGTAATCTTGTTGGGCGGGGTGGTCTTGTGTTACGTGATCTTGTTGGGCGGGGTGGTCTTATGATACGTGATGGTCTTGTGGTACGTGATGGTATTGTGGTACGGTATCTTGTTGGGCGGGGTGGTCTTGTGATACGTGATGGTCTTGTGATACGTAATCTTGTTGGGCGGGGTGGTCTCATGATACGTGATGGTCTTGTGATACGTGATGGTATTGTGGTACGGTATCTTGTTGGGCGGGGTGGTCTTGTGATACGTGATGGTCTTGTGATACGTAATCTTGTTAGGCGGGGTGGTCTTGTGATACGTGATGGTCTTTTGATACGTGATGTTCTTGTGGTACGTGATGTTCTTGTGGTTCGTGATCTTGTTGGGCGGGGTGGTCTTGTGATACGTGCTGGTCTTGTGGTACGTGATCTTGTTGGGCGGTTTGGGAAGAAGGTTGGCCTGTGAGGTGGCTAAAAAATTAAGTTATTTTTGGGTTCAACATATTATGACAGCACCTCGCATGATCTTAAGCTGGAATGTGGCCCACGAATGGAGGCGACTCAGTAGCATTTATTTGGACCGGTAACTTTCAAGCTAATCCCAAAACGCGACTTGGTCACTTACCGATATATAAACTAGTGTTCTATATATAAATAGTACTTATGATTACTTACAAAGAAGTTCGGGATGGTATATGCCTAACTAATATAGTTAAGCCACAATAACAGTTTTTGTTTAAATTATTAAGTTCAAGTACGGATGGAATCAAATAGTGGCCATATTGGTATCATGATAATAATACTTATCCCATTTAAATGGTTTAATAATTAAGGTTGATTAAATGGAGTAAATTCTACTTTAAAGTAATCAGATCGGGTTTTTCGGTTTAATTCTAAAAATTTCTCAAATATATTTCATTAGTAATACAAATAAGTGACCAATATCCAAAACCCGTCAACACGAGCGCCATCTGCCGGAGACTTAAGTACTAAAGGTCGATTATCTGATTGTGTAGTCGTCACCAAATTGAGTTGCCGATTCATTATCATAACCATGTATACGTGCTCCAAGTGCCAGTCACCAGTGAATGATGTCGCCAGATGTAGCTCTTGCCATAAAGATTATGACTGCTTGTGCAGGTTATAGAAGATTGGGCGATCGCAAAGCCACGTGGCGCTGTACTGATTGCAAGATGCTGAGTTCTGGGCCATCCCCAGCTTTATCTCCCACTCCCAATTCGCTTGACAGATTGTGTAAAGAACTCAGAAAAATGCAACTTCAACTAAGCGTCCTTCCGGGGCTTGCTGATGACATAAAATCCCTCAAGTCCGACCTTCAATCTTTGGCTTTGTCCGTTGATTCTGTTCAATCAAAGATCGATGGTTTTACCACAAGGCTCAATTCAATAGAGGAGCGTGTTATAGAAGTAGAAGAAACCAAGATGGAACTGGAAGCTATGAAAAAGAAATATAACCTCCTGCATGCGGATAATAACGAGAGACAGCAGTTTATGAGAATAAACAATGTTGAGATTAAGGGGATTCCATCTGTCAAGGGTGAAAATCTTTTTGACGTTGTGACCAGATTGGGAACCTCTGTGAACTACCCAATTTCTGAATATCGAATTAACTTTGTTACCCGCACTCGAAATCGAGGCTTAAACGAAATTAAGTCAATTGTAGCATGCTACGTTAATCGTTACGTCGAAGAGAATTTTGTAGCATCAGCCCGAGCCACTAAATTACTTAATGCTAATCTTTATTTGTCGTGTCACAATAATAAATAAATAAAATTTGGGATTCAAAGATGATCACAGAATCTATATAAACGACCATCTTACTGTCGACAATAAGCAGCTGTTGACTAAGGCTAAACTACTGTCCAAGGAGAGGGGATTCTAGTACATCTGGGTAAAGAATTGTCGTATTTTTGCACGAAAAAATTCAACATCTCACCCTTTTAAAATAACAAACGAAAAGGACCTCATTACATTGAGCGGGCAACAAATACCTATTCCTCATATCTAGTCCTAGCTAAATTTACAAACCCATTCGGGTTTTGATAGTACTGTCTGTCTGACATTTGACCGATCACATGACATAGGATGGGACACATAAGTATGATGACCTCATGGTTTATGCTCAAATTTTGACCTTTCAGCAACCTGGTTTGAATGCCTGTTTTGTGAGATGGACGCATAACGAGGGGGCGAATTGCCCCCGCCTATGTGGGGAGGGGGGTGCCCAGATGAGGAGCGCTTGTCCTCAGCAGGTGCTGAACCAAAAGGTCTGGGTAATGGACATGCCTAGTAACATTAGGTCCACCTTTGCAATACTGCCAGCCTTCTCCATTCAAGTTGGCACACAAAACGTCGTGATGACGGTCACCACAATGAGAACATGTTTTTATATACATTTCTATATTAAGTACATAACCAAAGTACATAATATCAATTATAAATTGATACCAGCGAGTAGTTTCCAACCCGTGCTCTCGGTTTGCTGCTCAGTCCACCTAGTGTGGGAGGCCTACCTACGCTGCATCTTCCGGTTCGTGGTCTCCACTCTAGAACCTTTCTTCCCCATCAGTTGCGAGCCACTTTAGCTTGCAAACCCTACGAGCTATGTCGGTAACTCCGGTTCTTTGGCGAATATCCTCGTTCCGGATTCTATTGCGCAGAGACACACCAAGCATAGCTGTCTCCATTGCCCGCTGAGCGACTCTGAGCTTTTCCAACAGGCCAACATTATTGACCAAAGAGATTAAAAGAAAATAATGTTGTTCTTTATTGTCACTATAAAGAACAACAATTGCTTCATCAAACGTAATTATTAATTAATATAAAACTTCATGAGCGGTCATACGAGTCAAAACGGCCATCATAGTATGTCGTAACATTTCTGTAGAATTTTTAATAATTTTACCTTATTTAAATATTCCCATGGTTGTATTGGTCTATTGTCATCGTCTGGAATCGCTTTACTTATAATTAATGGCTGAAAAATTTAATTGCCTTTAAAAATCCACATTTGTTTTTTGGCTCGTCATGTTAAGCTAGAGTGCGGCCCATGAATTAAATCGACTGCTACTCCAGTTTAATAACTGTAAGATCGCATAGTTATTTATTTGTAATTACATATTACAAATAAAAGCTAAAATCTTTGCTCCGACAAAGAATCGAACCCGGGGGTTGACGCGTAATGCACTGTTGGTCAAACTTACAGCGTGAAATGAATTTACTCCAACACTAAAAGCAACTATTAAGAATATATACTTCATAATATCGACTTGTATGACTTTACATTAGAATATGTTTTTTCTTTTATACAAATATAAATTAAAATAGAACTGGTTTTATTGCTTTTTTCCTGTAATAAAAATATGATTATTGTTTTTAATTGAACATTTAATGTTAGACGACCAACGTCACTATGCCGGCCAAAAGTGATTCTCGATTTATATTTTGTCAAATTACTTAAACAAAGACCGAAGCGTAGCTCAAACACAATAAGGTTACTTTATTAAATATTATCTCACATTAATATTCAAAGAGCGATTCTAATTTACAGCCTGAAAACTGAAATTGTAGTGAAAAATGAACCGACAAGATAAGATACCTTGTCTTTTCACACCCGTAATTCCCGTACCGCTCAGGGGAAGCATCCTCATTTTGTCGACCGAATCGGCAGTCGAACTAAAAAGTTCGGTGCGTCTTTTCTGTGTAGAACAATCGACAAGTGGAATGCTTTATCAGCCCATGTGTTTTCTCCATCCTATGACTTTGGATCCTTCAAGCGATGCGTAAAGAAGCACTTTTGGTCGGCATAGTGACGGCGACTGAGGCAGCAGTGAACTAACTCGGTTTCTTTTAGTCGTCGTCACTCTTGGACCTCCTTATCGTCAGGCGGGTCGAGGTCAAATGTCGTGTCACAATAAATCAAAAATATCTTATGCAATAAACTGCGAAAGATAATTATTTTTATGTAGTTTTTAACCATAGAGCTTGTGTTGAGAAAATTGTGCATGTGAGGGAAGCGAGGGAGTTGTGCCAGGATCGTGGAAAGTGGCCCTTTTGTAACTTAGTATAGAAATGTTCATAAATAACGAAACTAATATCCTTGTTTTGGATTCTTTCGCGCCAAGATACTCCAAGCATAGCTTCCTCCATTGCCTGCTGACAGAATTTCTCTGGGTATTATAGATAATAATTTTAAAACTTGTTTTTGCTTTAATTAAGACGCAACATCTGATCTTGATTTAGCTTTAATGGTAAGTAAAGAGAGATCCATAAGCTGTGAATGCAAGTAGCATCTTGTCATTCGGAATGGCGTTCTAAGGGAAAGGCCTATGCTCAACAGTGGACGTCTTCTGGCTGATGATGATGTAGTGTTGTACAATACACAGTTTCGAGCGCATCACGCAAAACACGAGAGTTGACGCATGAGCGTCGGCGAACCTATGATTATCATTGTTACTACTGCATGAGGTACTATGCAAACACTACAATGATGATGATGCTACTACCCCAGAACGGCAGACTGACCAAACTACCTACCACTATTAAAACGTCCTCTTCGGCCAGCATTCTTTCCTCGTTGAAATCTATTATTGCTGGTCGGCAGGCTGGAAATACCTTCACTAATAGAGTAAATTCATTCCATTCTAAAAGCAGAGTATAGAAGTGGTAGTGCAAGCAATTATCACCTTAAAGAAAATAATAATAACATATATTTTGTAACAAAATTCTCCGTAAATAATGAAGAAAGTAAATTATAGCAGAACCATACTGAAATACGGAAATTAGAAATGCATTAACCTGGATGTTAAAATTATTAAATTAGATAATCAAGAATCAAATTTAGTCCGTCCTACGTTACCTAAAATAGCTTTATATCAATTAAACGGTGATATTGAAAACTACATTTTATGACACATTTATATCTTTGGTTCACAACAGAAGTTTCGAAGATATAGATAAATTTCATTACTTACTTTCCTGTGTTAAGGGCCCAGCCTTAAATATAGTTAAAAGTTTGCCTATTACAGCTGCTAATTATAGTCTAGTGTGGAACAATTAGTTAGATAAATATTATGATAAGAGGTTATTGTTAGGTAGATATATAAATAAATTAAAGTTTTACCCCTTTAAATAAAAATAATATAGATAATTTAACTTTATTTGTTGAGACATTTGATCAATCTTTTAAAGCCTTTCAAGCCCTTAAAATACCTAATTTAGAGGATTATTATTTTTTCATATAGCAGGCTTGATAACTATACAAACGATATAAAGGAAGTAAGAGATCAGAAATTATTCCCAATGTTTGTGGAATTAATAATTTATGTACGAAAACAAATTGAAATTTTAGAACATCCTTTCCCAACATCCAGTGTTCAACCTATGGTTCACACTCAAGTTATAAATTCTAAAAAAATCATAAATCTATCTAGAAATAATCCAACTTATAATAATAATAAAAGCCTGACATAGTGGTGATAGATCGACTAGAGCGTCGCACAATGATTGTTTATGTAGCGGTCCCTCATGACGAGAACCTCGTGAAAGCTGAGAAAGATAAGCAAATAAAGTATCTTGATCTGGCTCGCGAGGTTGTCGACATGTGGTAGGTGGATGCAGCAATCATTGTGCCAATATTTGTGACTGCCAATGGTTTAATAGCCATGAGCCTCGATGAACACCTAAAGAGGCTCTCGTTAGGTAGGTGGATCAAGCGTTTGATTCAGAAAGCGGTACTCCTTGACACGGCGCGTATTGTTAGGAAGTTCCTTTCTCAGGAACCTTGACCACCGGTGGCTTGGACCCTGTTCCCGATGCCGGCGGACAACTATTTTTAAATTATTTTTATTTTAAAAATAAAAAAAATTAGAATTATATAAAATAAATGGAATAATAAGTATAATAATTTTAAAAAAACTCACCTAAATTAGCTTTACAAGTTTACCGTGTTAACAATAATAATTTAATTTATCACATTATATTGGGATCGATCTATCATCACTGATAAGACTATTGTTGCCAATAAGTAGGGTTGCCAACCATACTTTATAATAACGTATCTTACGTTATTTTTGGTAATTATACTTTATACTTTTGCATACAAATAAAGTATGTGAAAATACTTTATTTTGATTGCGTAGCAAACGAATTGCTTATTTAAGTATATAAAGGACATCATTCATTTTGTATGGGTCTTGGGCTTAAATGTTACAATGTAGTTGGAATATATCCTTTTTTTTGCATAGTTTGGGTGTGCAAAATCATCTAACTATAATTATGACAGTTCAAAGCAGAACAAATGTAGCGTTGATTGACAGATGATACAAAATTCATATCTTATTTTCCAAATAACTCAATTGCACAGCAATTAAAAGCAAAATTCTATCTACTATTTGTATTATATACTTTTTCATTATCGGAAATTACAAAAGTATTACATAGAAGCTCAAAATGAATGATGTCCTTTAAGCTTTAAAATATTTAAAAATAGCAAAAAATTGTTGGCAAATGCTAAAAGCACACAAAATACGTTTTTAAGGCATAAAATTTGAAAAATACTTTATTTTTCTTCCAAATACTTTATTTTTATCCTATTCAAACAATGGTATACGTTTTTTTTTGTCAAAAAAGTTGGCAACCCTACCAATAAGCCTGACATAGTGGTGATAGATATGATTATTGATGTAGCGGTCCCTCATGGCGAAAACCTCGTGAAAGCTGAGAAAGATAAGCAAATAAAATAGAGAGCGTATCATTTACGAGTGCTCTTTCGGTATGAGGCAGGGCGCGCGGAAAGGGGAACGTATTTAAAATTAAATATTGTATTTTATATATAATAAATGCTAATTGCTAAGTATGTATTATATATAAATAAAGGAGGTGGGTAAAGATCATCCTTTATCGCCCATCTGACAAATCTTAAAATATAAATTTTGTCCTAATTTTTATAACGTATATTTAATTATATTTTCTTTTTACTTACAGTAATATCTAATGTTTATGATTTTATGAAATTAAAAGCACAAAACCAAAGGGCAGAAAATCTTGGACGTGCTAGATGGAGAACTGCCAAAGCTTTGGAGTCAGTGAACACACCAAAACCAAAATAAAATAAAATAAATTAAGTAGAGCAGACTCTGACGAATCGGTTTGGGAACCGCGTGCACTGTTCGTCGCCGAGCTACTGCCTCCGTGCGCCCGCCCTGCCGCCACCCGAATTGTCTTCTCTCTCCGCGCGCCCCGCCTCATACCGAACGCGCACTCGTAAATTAAAACATCTATATCTTGATCTGGCTCGCGAGGTTGTCGACATGTGCACTAATAGAGCTAGTTTCAAAATACGCAGATAGAGTCACAATAATGAGCTCTATCACTTACTTGGAGCCCCGCTATATTGTGTTTTATGTATTGCGCATCGACTTGCGGCTAACTTCGGACACGCCATAAGATTTGAATTGAATCATACTCGTATTTAAACAAAAATAACTTTATTCACTATAATAACGAGAAAATTAACTGGATATTATGAGTATGTAATTCTCCGTGGAATTCATTAAATCTAGATTTTACTTTGGTGGTAGTGCTGCTTGGGACGTACGGTTGCTGAAAAATAAAGATTTTTGGGGTTTTACATATTATGACAGCACCATGCATGATCTAAAGCTGGAGGGCGGTCCATAAATAGAGGCGACTGTTAACTCAGTAACATTTATTTAAAACCGGTAACTTTTAAGCTCATCCCAAAATGCGACTTGGTCACTTCACGGTAAGTGGTGGTACTACCCCGGATCGTATGTAATAATATTTTTTTTATTGTGGCACGACAAATGCGGCACATTAACATTAGGCACTGCGCCTAATGTTAAGTTGAAGTGCGGTCCGTGAATAAAGGCGATTGCTACTACAGTTTAATAACTGCAAGTATCAGTCACATCCACTATGCCACCCAGTTGGAACCGGCAAATTACAAACAGGTTGAAACGCGACTAAGTTCTTCAAGGTCTGTACACTTGTAAGGGATGGTACAGTCAGCAGCAGATATATCTGAGCACGCAATGTAATAAAAGTATCTTTACATTCAGAGTGGTCATAAGTATCTACACACCATTAGTTGTCATATTAATGTGAGCATTCAATGCGTAAAAAATATCTATACATTCAAATAGTCAAAAATATCTACACACTCACTTGTCAAAAATAAAATAAGGTGCTTTACCTTTGGCCGGCATAATGGTGGCGAGAAAACCGTTAAAAAATAGCGCATTTTGGTCTCCCCTTGGCTATTCAAACTGATCGTAAGGATGTGAGGTCAGATAACCCGTATCAATAATAAAATAATAAAAAATAATAATATTACCCTAAATCAAATTAATTTGTCACACTTTTTTCCTACAGATATAGGCAGAGACAATGAAGCGCTACTTGCCACGATCCTGACACAACTCCCTCGCTTCCCTCATATCCACGATTCTCTTCATACAAGCTCTACGATTATGGGCACTAAGCAACCCAGCTTTCTTAAGGATGTCTCTGATTTGGTCGGAAAACGCTCTCTTGGCCTCGACGCATCCATCTACATCAGGTTTAGAAATTTTTTCGTCAATATTTTTACTCATTCTTTCTATGTGCCCAAACCATTGGAACATTCCTTTGTGAATCCTTGTCACAACATATTCTTTCAAACCACATCTATAATATCTAGTAATTAATTAATAAATACCCATTCAAACCAAGGTCGTCGCCGCCCGCCTTTGCATTGTCTTTGAAACGAGGCCTGAAATTTCAATTTTGTTAAATTAATGGACGAAAAGATAACGGCCAGAAATACTTCACAAAAATGATAAATGTATATTTAGCAGTTTTATATTTGATTTCTTATTGTAAATAGTCACGGTCTATATGCTTTTAGGTAGTGGTACCACCCCGGATTGGCAGACTGCTTTCTACCGCCTATCACTCTTTGACAACCGAACCCGGAGCAAATAAGATTGAATTAGTAAATATTACTTTACCGCCTTGCGTACAACTTGAAACCAGAATGCCGGATCATTCCATTCTTGCTGGAAAACAAAACACTTATTTTTATTATACATTTCTATACTATCATAGAAACAGGACAGCCAAAGTACATACTGTATATCAAAGATACATTGGTACCGGTGAGTGGTTTCGAACCCGTGGCACTCGGCTTACGTAGCCATTGCACTGCCACTACACCACGGTCGCCATTGCTTCCTTTTCAATGGTTTAAAGTAATTTTATGTATGTTTACCTATGAAATAGCCGTTTTTTTACATTTTTTATGCTATTTTATTCCTTTTAACTACTGTAATCACCCATGGATGCAACTTTGCCAGCGCTGTGGCAGTATATCGAAAGTATACCTTCAAAAGCATTTTGCAATGGGTATTGTCGTCACTCTTGGATCTCCTCTTGCTTATTATCAGGCGGGACGAAGTCAAATGTCGTGTCACAATAAAAAAAAATAGTAATTAAAATTAGATAGAAGATATTCAAGTGAGCTGCGACTCGGGATTGAAGGCGTACAGATAGTTACCATGTCAGGGCGTATCTTAGTTTCTGTCACAGATTTATTTTCACCGTCCGATAGAAGCGACGTCTGAAAATGTAAGTAAATTGTTTATTATTTAATTAGTAGAATATTTATTAATTCATCAATCAAGGATAAAAAAAAAAGTATCTCTTACTTCAATTCTTCTCACCAACTTAAAAACTACAGACTTTGCTCACATCAAGAATTCTTTACATATTAGATGTTTTGAAGTTTTAATTTTAAATTACCTAAATTATATACATCTGAAATTTAATCTAAATGTAAAATGGCAAACAGACTTACCGCAATTTTGGTCACGTTATACCAAAAGGCTGGATCAGTCCATTTTTTCTAAAATTGAAAACAGTTGAATTAATTGTTTTGACTAAAAATTTAAGAATAAAAAATCTTCGCTTTTTTATTATGATAAAATTGTGTAATTATGAGCAAGAAGTGGATCCGTCGTGAGGTGGGATTGAACGAAGCTAAAAAAATATACCTAACCTAATTAATAGTAAATAAACAATTCATTATACTCAGTCATAAAATAAAACCAAATCTTAGAACCAAAAGTAATACCAAACGAAATTAAAAAAATAAAATATTATAATATAATAGTATAAAGATATAAAAGTATAAAGAACTAAATCATTCCTATTTTCAATAACGAAGAAAATTTCAAAATGTCAGACAAATTAAAATTACTTTTTCATGACGTGACGATGTCTCTTAAACCTTAAGGTCCGAACGCGCCGAACGAGCCGAACAAACCGAAAGAGCCAAAGAAAAGTCGCAAATAGTAGCCCCACGACGGCGCTTTTCTCCAAAAGGATTATGCCGCCTGACTCGATTACGTCATTAGAATTCTTTGAAGGGAATTCGAGTATCCTCTCAGATTTATGTGGTTGCATATTTTTAAATCCAGTTCTTTCGGCTCGTTCGGCGCGTTCACCCACAATGTTACCTGACTTGTATTTGAATCTGATTCTTTTTCTGATTTCATTATTAATAGAATTTTCTCCTGGAAATAATCAAAGAGTAACTTTTAAAACAAATATTTTTTTATGGCCGGCATAGTGACGGCGACTGAGGCAACTGTAAACTGAATCGATGGTGACCTCTTAGACTTTCCCTTGCTTGCCATTAGGCAGGTCTAAGTCAGATATTAAATCTGAATAAAAACAATAATTGTATATTATTAGAAGAGACCGGATTATATGCAACATAAAAAGCTTGTTATTCGCATGCAAATATGCACGAAAATTGACAGAATGTGCGAAATTAAATGATAAATTTTAGGAATTCCCAAAAAAAGTGTACATGTTATTTTTTAAAAATAAAATCAGCATACAATTAGTAAATATTTTTTTGATAGGCGATAATAGGTACAGTACAATATATGACATTAAAATTATTTAAAATTTTTGTAAACGTAAGCAAACGAATATGTTTCTAAATTTTCAGTAGTAAAATTATCTTAACTGTCAAAACAAAAGACGCGCGCGGCTACTGACTGCGTCCCGAAATGCATTAAAAAGTCACAATTATTACTCAATAGCCCAAAGAATTTGGAAAGAATAGCCCTTATATTTTGTAACTGTTATTATATTAAATTTGGTCGCATTTCGGAACGCAGGGTGAGTGAAAAATATTGTAAATGTACCGATAATATGCATCATAACTAAATCTTAGGTAAAATATGCTATTACCGCTGAGATTGGCTAAAATGCATATAATCCAGTCTCTAATTATTATGATAAACGCTATACCTGCCCATCATAATATTTTATCACAGTTTCATCATGCAAGACATAAAAAATCACAGTGACTCGATTGAGGATTTCCTTAAATGAGACTCGACATATGACCTTGGTAAGAATATCTAAGCATAAGATAGTGTTCATGATTAAAAAATACAACGTTAATAAGGTGACTGTGGTGTAGTGACAGTGCAATGGCTACGTAAGCCGAGTGGCACGGGTTCGAAACCACTCACCTGTATGTACTCATCTTTGATATACAGTATGTACTTTGGCTGTCCTGTTTCTATAATAGTATAGAAATGTATAATAAAAATAAGTGTTTTGTTTTCCAGCAAGAATGGAATGATCCGGCATTCTGGTTTCAAGTTGTACGCAAGGCGGTAAAGTAATATTTACTAATTTATTATTATGTACTTTGGTTGTCCGGTTTCTATGATACAAGCAGTTTAGTAGCTTAGCATAGAAATGTATAATAAAAAAAGGTTTACCGCCATGTTCTTTATTAATCCCCAAGTTTCGAATACATTCCATTGTGCCTGAAACATTTTTTTAAATTTGTTTAATCCCCTATAATCTCATTTAAAAAACGGCCATTTATTGTTTTTTTATTTATTTATAGAGATTCGATATATGGCAGCACTTCTCCTGATTGCGTGCCGACCGCGTAACTCAATGACAATGGACTTCGTTTTGACAGTTGAACAGTTGAAATATACAGACTGTGAAGTGACTTAGTCGCGTTTCAGGATCAGCTTGCAAGTTGCTGGTTCCAACTAAGCCTGGATCTGACTGCTACTTACAGGCATTTAACTGTAGTAGCAGTCATCTCCACTGATGGACCGCACTCCAGCTTAACATCAGGCGGGTTGCTGTTAGTCGAGTCAAAATAAAAAGTCATTATAAACAAAATAAATAAAATAATTAAAACTTACTTTCACATCGTTTGGTGACTTTATAATCTGAAATTCAAAAGAAAGCATTAATATTTATTTATTAAGGATAGCGAGAGAGTTGTGTCAGTATCATGGCAAGTGGCGCTCCATTGTCTCTGCCTATCCGCGTGAGAAAAAGGCGTGACAATTTGATTGATTGATTAATTATTTATTAAAGCAGGGACAAATTAGAAAACGATGCTCATAACCATGTCCTACAAAAAAGCCTGCGACAGCATATTATTATAGCTATCTTTAATGTTTAATAATTTTACCTTATTTAAATCTTCCCATGGTTGTGTTGGTCTATTGTCATCGTTTGGATTCGCTTTACTTTTATTTAATGGCTGAAAAATTAGTTATTTATTTAAAACCTAATTGCACTATGTAATATTGACAAAACGCTCGCTGCACCACCTTAAGGGATACAATGGTATGAACTACTCTTGCGCACGTAATACGCCCATTGTCGGTGGCTTCGACGTTAGCCTATTGAAGGCGAGTATTTTTCAATTTTTTTTTTGTTTTATGATATGCAGGTAACATTGTTTAGATTTTTTGTTACCAATATATTGGTATTAGAAGAATTTTTTGTTTAGTCAATTAGTTGAAGGTAAAAGAGGCGTGGCTTATGCTCCTGCCAGGCGCAAGGGAATATTTTGTTAAATGACGTTGCACAGATTTGGTCTATTGTACATAGGCGAACTTAATGCCGTTAGACATGGCGGAAAATTTAAATTAAAAAATCCACATTTGTCTTTTAGCTCATGTTATTATTATTAAGCTAGAGTGCGGCCAATGAATTAAGGCGATTGCTACTACAGTACCTGTATGATGGCATAGTTATTTATTTGTAATTACATTTTACAAATAAAAGCAATGAAACAAATCTTTGCTCTGATAGAGAATCAAACCCGGAGGTTTACGCATGTAACAGACTGGTGTTACACAAGAAATGCGCCGCGTGTCGTCTGTTGGTCAAACTTACAGCGTGAAAGGAATTAACTCCAACATTAAATGCAACTATTAAGAATATATACTTCATAATGAATTCACTTGTATGAATTTACACTGAAATATGTAATTTTTAGTTGTTAAAAATTAATTAAAACACAACTGGTTTTATTGTTTTTTCCTGTGATAAAAAAAATATTGATGTCTTTAATTAAAATTTAATGTTCTTGAAAATAAATATTTTACTAATGTTAGACCAGCGGGCCGATTGTGTAACTGGTGCATACAAGTCCTATTTCGGTACGCACGGGATGAATAGATACAGTAGGGTTAGGTTGGGCAAGTTAAAACGATTATCGTTTCTCGTCGGCGATTGTCAAAATAATAAAAGCTAGGCTAAATCCACTAAAACGAGACTATTATTAGTTGTGACGAATATTGTCTGTGCGACGATACGTTTGATCATTATCATCAATAGTCTCAAATTTTATTATTTTGACAATCGTCGACGAGAGACGATTATCGTTTTAACTTGCCCGACCTAACCCCGCAGAATACAGGATGGTGATGGACTCACGCTTAATTGATTCGTGGATTTCCTTTCTTCAAATTACAACAATCGACGACATTGTTTAAATTTAAGCGATCTCTCGCGGATTACCTCAAAACTAATGAATTTTCACTGCAGGCATTAGCTGTTATAACATGTAAATAATCAAGAATGAATTTCTTTTAAATTTGGTCTAGTCTTATGTAGTTTATGTTTGTTTTTTTTTACTTACTTTAATGGTGCATGCTGTGGTTGTCTTAATTAAATAACACTTAGTTTTAAGATATTTGTATGTATTACTTTGTAAATAATTAGTGTATATTTTGTCGGCAACCCTTAAATAAATAAATAAATAAATAAATCCCTTCAGGTTTTTAAACCTTTGTAAGAGGTTTGGGAATTACACCTTTGCAGAATATTAGGATGCATCTACTTTGTTACTTGCTAATTAATATTTAGTTTGATGACATATATACAGTCTTCCGAGAAGTTATTACAGTAAAATATTACAGTGAGGTATATTTTACAGCAAAGTTACTACTCGTACAGTTGTTACATTACAGTATTACAGTGAAGGTTGTACAGTAAAGTGGTACAGGTCCATTCCACACATTTTAAGTAAAGATTTAGTCGCGTTTCGTGATCAGCTTTTAAGTTGCCGGTTCCAACTAGGCTGGGATAGTGGATGTGATTGCTACTTACAGTTATTAAATTGTAGTAGTAGTGACATCTACTCATGAGCCACACTCCAGCTTAACATCAAGCTCGGTGCCGTCATATTGTGTTGAATTACAATAAAAATAAAAAATAAAACTTGTAGTAAATAATTCACAGTTAATGAAATAAACAAATTTTATGCGGCTTACTATCGCGTTTATTTTGGTTTAGATTTCACATTTTTTTATTATTCCGACGAAATAAACCGGAAACGGAAAAACAAAATATCAAACGGGGTAGTTTTGAAAACAATAACAGCATCAACCAATAGGACGACCAACACCTCAGTCTCTCCGTGACCACGATGGCTGCAAAGCTCTCGAAACGTCGGAATAATAAAAAATTGTTAAATCTAAACCAAAATAAACGCGATAGTAAGCCGCATAAAATTTGTTTAATTCATTAATCAATGTTCGCGCTAAATCTAAGAAAATACTAATTCACAGTTACTTAACTGTAGTAGCAGTCTTATACACTTTTGCATTGCATTCCGAGGAGCTCTTCAACCTTGTTCCTACCTCGTCTTTTCACTCCCGTAATACCCGCACAGGTCGGGGAAAGCATCCGCATTTTATCGACCGAATCGGCAGTCGAACTAAAAAGTTCGATGCGTCTTTTCTTTGTAGATCAATCGACAAGTGGAATGCTTTGCCTGCCCATGTGTTCTCTCCATCCTATGACCTTGGATCCTTCAAGCGATGCGTGAAGAAGCATCTTAGGCCGGCATAGTGGCGGCGGCTGGGAACAGCCAGGTACTGACTCGGTTGTCCCAGTCGTCGTCACTCTTGGACCTCCTCTTGCTTATCATCAGGCGGATCGAGGTCAGATGTCGTGTCACAATAAAAATAATAATAAAAAATCTAGTTTAAAATTAGGCAGGGTGGTACGACAAGGCAAAAATATAAATACGTGCTAGTTATAAATTACGTAAATAGAATATCTGTTGGCTACATTTTGTATTCCTAATATAAAATTATTGACTTAATTGAATTAATGTTTGTTTAGCTGTGTGTACACATGACATGAAAAATATTGTTTTAATTTTATTATTATTCTGACTCGACATATGACAGCACCCCGCCTGATGTTAGGCTGGAGTGCGGACTATGGAGGTAACTGGTACTACAATTCAATAACTGTAGGTAGCAGTCACATCCACTATGCCGGGCTAGTTGGAATCGGCGAATCACAAACTGATCTCGAAACGCGGCTTAGTCACTTCATAGTCTGTATACTTGTAAGTGTTGGTACAACCCCAGATCAGCAGACTGGGTAGTTTAAATAAAATAAAATTTAAATTAAACTACATAGTAAAATTAATTAAAACAAATAATATTTAATTAATCAATCAAATTAAATTGTCTCGCTTTTTTCTCACAGTTATAGGCAGAGACACTGAAGCGCCTCCTGCCACGATCCTGACACAGCTCCCTTGCTTCCTTCACATTCACAATTCTCTGCATACCATCTCTACCATCTCGGTGCTCTAGTTACGGCACTAAGCAACCCAGATTTCTTGAGGATGTCTCCGTTTTAGTCAGAAAATACCCTCGTTCAACGCATCCACATCAGATTTACGAATTCCTTTCGTCAATACTTGCACTCATATTTTTTAAGTGCCCAAACCATCAAAGCATTCCTTTGTGAATCCTTGTCACTACATCTTCTTTCAAACCACATCTATCGCGCACAGTCCTATTCTTTATTCTATCTACTATTGTCACTCCACATACACTCCTTAATGACCGCATTTTTACAGCATTAATCTACTCTCATGCTTCATTTGCCACACCCAACATTCACTTCCATACATTATTGAACTCTTTTGAACTGTCAATAAATAGACTGAAAAGCCATGGTGACACTACACATCCCTGTCAGCCACCTTTAGAAATGACAAAGCACTTAGATGGCGCCCTATTGAATCGAACACATGCACTGGAATCCAAATAGAGAAATTTTAGTGCATGGTTTAAATTCTCTATTAATCCAAACACGGACGGACAGCTGCTGCCACAATTCATTCCTGTTCACTTGATCATAAGCCTTCTACAACATTTTTTCGCTGACGGATCTTAGAGAGAAAACTTGATCCATACATTCCATCCCTTTTCTAAATCCCGCTTGAGCATTCCATATTTTCTCATTTATTTCATTTTCTTATTCGTTTCACTCTTTCAATAATAATCAATCAATCAACCAATCAAATTGTCACGCCTCCTTTCCACAAGGATAGGCAGAGACAATGAAGCGCCACCTAGTACGACCCCTTGCTTCCTTCACATCCACAACTCTCTTCATACAGGCTCTGTAGTTATAGGCACTAAGCAGTAGCGTAGCGTGCAGGTCAGCCGCCCGGGGCGAAAAAAAATTTGCCGCCCCCTTATTTAGGAATTTCAATCATAGGTACAACAAAAATATGAATTTCAGGCTCAAATTTTAACGATTTATTTTAGTTTTTATAAATTTTCCCGCCCCCTCCGCCCCCGCCACGCTACGCCACTGGCACTAAGCCTTAAGGATGTCTCCGATTTGATCGGAAAACACCCTCCTGGGCCTGCCTTGTTTAACGCATTCATCCACATTAGATTTAGAAATTCGTTTCGTCAATCTACTTTTAATAATAACACTTACGTAATTCATATTTAAGTACTTATAATATATATTTGTTTAATATTTTTGGCTATTTGTAATATTTCAATGTCAGGTTAATGTTGTATAAATTAATAATGTCGTGCGTCAAGCGACTGCACCTGGTTTGTTGCCAGTTCGCAGTTGGGCGTTATTACAGCCATTTTTTATTAAGTACTTCTGTTACTACCACTTACAAGAATACAGATCTTGAAGTGATTTAGTGGCGTTTCAGGATCAGCTTATAAGTTGCGTGTTTCAACTAGGCCGGCATAATGTGTGCGATTGGTACTTGCAGCGGCATTCTTGGACCTCTTCTTGCTTGAGGTCAGATGTCGAGACCTTTCACGGCCTAATTATGGCGGGAAGCTGTCATGATCGAGCTCCAAAAATAAAATAAAAACATCACTGCTCAATTCCCACAGCGATAGGCAGAGATAATGGTCATTACTAATTTATACATAAATTCTAATTAGTAAAACTACTTAACAAATTTATTAGCTTTTTAATTAACAAACAAATGTATTAGCATCTAGTTTAACAATTTCCATGCATTTATTCCAAAACAATTCTGAATGTTTATCGCTCAAACCTTTCCTGTGAAAATTACTAAACTTACAATTCTTTATGAAACCACCGTTACTAGTTTTATTAAAACGGGAACTCTCATCTACTGAAGCAAAGATTGCATTCTGAGCGCCTTCCAAAGGGTTTTTGCAAAATGTATTAAATGTACATTTAATTAAATAAGGTAGTATGTCACCTCCAACGAAATTCCAAATATTTGTTCCCACTACACCTGGATCTACACAATTAACGGTTATATTACTATCTCTCAGTTTATTCCTTAGTTCATTGCTAAAATAGAAAAAGTATAATTTGCTACACATGTATTGAAACATCGAATTTATATTTATTAAATCTTTTAAATTCATGTAACCAGTCCAATGTAATAGAGAACAGATGTTCACAATGCGACCTTCTTTACCCTTTTTAATTAAAGGCAAAAGTAGTAAAGTCAATAAGAAATGCCCGAAAAAGTTGACTTGCAATGTGGCGTTAAGACCATCGGCTGTCACGTGTTTGAAGTTTCCACCAGCATTGTTTACCAGAATATCTATTTTTTCTTCGCCTAATAAAATTCTATCAGCGAATCTCCTCACGGAATTAAACGATCCCAAGTCGAGCAGTTCGAATATGACCTTTACGTTAGTTTCTCTTTCAATGACAGCAAGGGCAATACTTCCTTCGTCAGCAAACGGGCATGCTATTATAACCTTTGCTCCTCGCTTCGCGAAATCTTTAGCGATTTCTAAACCCATTCCTGATGTTCCACCGGTAACTAATGCAACTTTGCCATCCAACCTCACTTTACTTTTACAAACACCGTTAGTCCATTTTTGATATAAACGAAAAAGTACACAATATGTAATGAAAATTATCGCGTAAAGTAAGAGATGCATATTTTACATTTGTTTCTTTAATTTGAATTAAGTAACGTGTTACTTCGTCAAGGATAAATGTTAAACTAAAATACTTTAATAGCGTAGTTGTTTATTTATTTATGCAAAATACATTTTACTAGCTTAAGTATAGTGCCTTTTTTCTTTGTTTTTTTTTTTCAACATCGCTCGCCATAACAATAAAAAATATTAATATATAGAAAAAGTTTTTATTTGTTGAGGTTTTTTTTAAATTGTAGCTCAACACGCCGCCTGATGTTAAGCTAGAGTGCGGTCAATAAATGGAGGCGACTGCTACTAAATAACAGCATGTAGCTGTCGCTTCCACTATGACGGTCCACTTGGAACCAAAAACATTCAAGCTGATACGACTGACGGTATTACATATTCCGTACGATTTCATTTGGTAGTACACCTTGGAACTGTTTGTTTTCAACTCTTAGAACTGTTTTATCTTTTGAATATTTCATTTAAAACTTTATTTTTATACCCATGGGCATTCTCTCATTCTCTGCCAGTCTACCAGACCGGAAAAAAACTAAGTCGCGTTTCGCGATCAGCCTAAAAGTTGTTGGTTTCAACTAGGACATGTCGACAATAATAATAAAAGAACCAAACGCGGTTCTCTGTCGCACCGTGAGTTCCTAGCCTAGACCTTAATGTCCGATTCTCATTTTTCCAGTATCCCAGTCCAGCGCTCGAAGGAATGCCACTGGAATAATGAGAACCTGCACTGGAATGTACTATTTTAATGATCATTTCAGTCCAGTTAACTGGAATGACGGTTTATTTTTTATTCCAGCTGCCCATTCCAGCGCTTCTGGAATAGTGTGAACGGTCCATCCAGTGCTCGATTATACGTTCAACAGTGACCACGCATTCTTGTTTTATTTATGGAATTCTATTGGTAATTCCTTACAAGTAACAATTCATTTAACTCTTCAAACTTTTCTGCTGTCATTCTCATTGCGACTCTATATTCAAAGGCATCTTCTGATTTTAGCTGTTGCAAAGGCATTGATGAGCCTCCTTTGTTACTTCTTTTACTGGTCCAGTTTCTCACCCAAATCTGCTCTCTTCTTTTTAGTTCTTCTTCCAATATATCAGTTACTTCTCCTAAGAGTAATAAATAAACAGTTTTAAAACAATTTTAAATTCCTTTCTTGAAAGCAAAGCAAGCACAGCACTAACAGCATTTAAATGGCTGAAATAATGTGGACGATATGATCCAGTCCAGAACTGCGGTCCAACCGCGTAACTCAATAGACTTCATTTTGACGGTTGAACTCCATTATAAAGGCGATCTTAGTGGCAGTGCAATGGTTACACAAACCATTGCACTGCCGAGAGAACGAGTTCGTGACTACCCACCGGTACCAATGTATCTTTGATTTATGTCATTTGGTTGCCTTGTTTCTATGATACACGCACTTTAGTACCTTAGTATAGAAATTTAAATAAAACATTAGAAAAATAATGAGCTTTAAAATCAAAATTGCGACCGCGCAACACACTAAGAAACAATATTTATTTTTATTAACAGTTTAACATCATTGAAACACATTATTTAAAATAATAAAAGTTGTTTTTGACTCTAAGAGCGACTGCGTAACTTTTTAGCAAATTGAAATGAATTTCATTGACATTAAAGTTACGCGGTCTGCCCCTGGACTGGAATAACCGGACATAAGTAATAGTTACATTGTTAGGTATTATCGTTACACGTGAAATTGTATTTAAATATTTAATATATACATTCACGTTGCTCCATTAATTATACATACATTGTATTTAATACCAGGCAATTGATTTCACTACAATTTTTTGAATTTTAAATTGTCACGCCTTAGATTGCCACTTTCTGCGATCCTGACACAACTTCCTCGCATCCACGATTCTTTTCATACGAGGTCTACGATTATGGGCACTGAGCAACCCAGCTTTCATGAGGATGTCTACGATTTGGTCGTAATATTTAATATTATATGTAAATGTGCTTAACGAATTGGAAATACAATATTTACTTATGTAAAACTCTTTCTTCTCGTAGAATTGTCAAATAAACGTTAACATGGCGGGACCATTAGGCCAGCGCACGCATTTTCTGATTACTATGTATTTTTATTATGTTATTATGTTTATTATGTTATAGATTTTAAAAAAATAAAGCTTTTATATGCTCTCCAGGTTGCATGTTTAAGAGTGGGAGGTAGACAGTTGGTGATCATTGGCCCAGTCTGCCGAATCAGGGCATACTGTGCCAATGGTTTTATAAACTAAAAAGTGAAAAGTGAAGTTGGAACCGGCAACTTACAAGCTGATCTCTTTAACATGAAAGGCCGATATAGTGTCGGTGTGTATGCAACTGCTGATTTACTGTTATCTAACTGTAGTAGCAGTCGCCTCCATTCGTGCACGGCACTCCAACTTGACAACAAGCTGGATGCTATACAAACTAGCTGCGTAACCCGGCGTTGCCCGGCTCAAACACATCGCATGCTTAATGGTTAAATAATGAGTTTTTCTCTTATGTATGTATACATAATCTTTGTACCTACCATTAAACGAATGTTGTTATATAGTGTATATAAGTATAAAATTGATAAAATCATTAACTTATCAAAATAAATATAAATCAAATTCGAATATAGTTTGTTATATTTAAAAATAAGTTTTATTGCATATTCAGTTACAGTTTTAAAAACAATTATTTTGTTCTATAGTCAATAGTTTTCGCAGCGTACGCGATGTAAGGAATTTGACGAGTAATTTTTTTACACCTTGTGTTACATTATTCGAGATTTCGTACGGAACCCTAAATTTTTCGAAAATCCAATATAGCCGATATTACTCACGAAGGATGTAGCTTTCTAATGGTGAAAGAATTTTTAAAATCGGCCCAGTAATTTCTGAGTCTATTCATTACAAACAAAATTACAAATCTTTCCTCTTTATAATATTAGTATAGATTAAGGTTTAAATACTTGGTCCTAATATTATTGTTCACATAAAATGTGAAGTTATTCTTTACATTGTTATTTTCGCAATTCAATTGAAATTCATTTTATCAATATTTAATATCATGTAATAATTTGGAGGAGAAAAATGTTATTTATTATTTATTTATAAGAAAAATTTATATGAACATTTAACTAACGTATATAAAGATAAAAATTAAATCAAATTGTCACGCTTTTTTCTCAACGACAGGCAGAAACAATGGAGTGCCACTTGCCACGATCCTGACACAACTTTCCCTCGCTTCCCTCGCATCTTACAAATCTCCTCATACAAGCTACGTTAATGGGCACTAGTCAATCCAGCTTTCTTGAGGATCTCTACGATTTGGTCGGAAAATAGCATATAAATAAAAGTAATTTATAAACATTTAAATATATATTTATATTTATTTAATTAATTAACAAATTATAAAGCTGGAAAATCTACAACAGTTTTTGTTGATTTAATACTGAACATAAATACTATTTCGTTAACATTTCTAATTTGGCTTAAAAATACTACTTACTAAAATAAATACAAATATGTGCCACTTTCCACTATCCTGACACAACTCTCTCATTTCCCTCACATCTACAAAGCTCTGTGCACCGCGAAACCCTGCTTTTGTTTTTTTTATTGTGACTCGACATCTGACCTTAACCTGCCTGTTAATAAGCATGATAGAGGTCCAAGAGTGCCGACGACTTAGAAAAGCCGCCTAAGTTCACGGCTGCCTCAGTCGCCATCACTATGCCGGCCATATAAAATAATATCTTCTGTTTTATACTTCTACTCTTTTCTGTTATGAATAAATAATGTATCTTTGATATATATATATAGATATATCTTTTTAATTTTTTTTTTTATTGTGACACGACATTTGACAACACCCCGCTTGATTAAGCCGAAGTGTGGTCCATGAATGAATGTCATTGCTACTACAATTCAAAAACTGTGAGTAGCAATCACATCCACTATGCCAGCCTAGATGGAACCGGCAACTTACAAGCTGATCCCGAAACGTGACCAAATCCCTTCACGGTCTGTATACTTGTAAGTGGTGGTACTACCCAGGATCGGCAGACTGGGTACCACTGCCTACCACTCTTGTACTTTGGTCTATCTACTTTGGTCATCCTGATTCAATAATACAAGCACTTTAGTAGCTTTAAAGTGTGATTCCGACGGCGACCGCAGACTACGCTACTTGTTTACCGAAACGCGACTAAGTCACTTCACGGTCAGTATATACATCTATAGTTTAATAAATAAAGGAAAATAAAGCACTTAAATAATATGGAAGCATGATTCTAAATGGAAGCAAATCTAATTTATCTTTAAATAAGATATGTATCTATAAATAAAAATCACATTATATTAAAATAAACCACACATAGAAAATTAAATAGAAAAAAAAGGGTTGCACTCCGGGGGTGTCGGCAGAAGTGAAAACTTGAATATTAACGTTGTGCATTTTTGATATTTTGTAATGGTTAGGGAATAATTGTGCACGAATTGCTTTAATTATCATTATAAAAGTACTATCATTTATGTGGTAAAATACAATATTTATTCATTGCACTATCGTACACAGACATGATAATTTATATTATAATAGATTAAAAATTCAACACTTCAGAACTATTTAGAAACAGCAGGCGCAGGCATACAGTTTCGCCGCGCGGTAGATAGTTTTGTCGTTTTGTCGTTTTTATTTAATAAGTAAGTCGGCAGTATATCTGGCATATAGGCACTTTTACACGTCAATATAAAAAAGCAAAATAGCTATAAATGTTCATGTCTAATGCAACCACAAATGGGCATTGTCAACTCCGTCTTGAATTTTCGATCAGGTCACATGTCCTGACGCAAGTTTACCATTTTTTACTCATTACAAAAGGTGCACAACGCCACTAAAGAAGTTTTCACTTTCATGCTTTCTTGACAACTGTGACTTTAACTACAATAACTTCATGCTAATGAAGACTTAGCATCTAAAATCACTCCAAGTGCTGACAACTAATGGGGAAGAAAGGTTCTTTAGTGGAGACGACAACTCGGAAGACGCAGCGTAGGTAGGCCTCCCACTAGGTGGACTGATGACATAGTAAAAGTCACAGGTAACCGGTGGATGCAACTGGCATCTTGTCGTTTGATAGAAGGAGGCCTATGTTCAGCCGAGGACATGGTAGTGATGGTGATGTAATCTAATGAATCTACGTCTAATATTAATTCATCGTCGCAATATCTCTTTCAATCTTAGAAGACGTTTTATCACTGTTACTTTATTTGGGAAGACTCTTGGACTAGACTTGGCTTTCACTTCATCCTGTAATAAAGAAAAAGAGAATAAATTGTTTATTTAAATATGGTATTTTACACAATCTCAACATTTCAAATAGCTATCTTTATAGAGGCTGCCCGAATGAGGAGAAAACAACTGCTCTTCTGAGGTCTGAGGATTCTTCAACACGTCTGCAGGAACGAGTAGGGTCTTTTGACCTTCTTGGAAGAAATCAGGTGGCTCTACTAATAGTCCTGGACTGTTGACATATTTCTAAGATTTTTTTATTGTGTCTTGACATATGACATATGTTAAGCTGGAGTACAGTCCATGAATGGATATCACTACTACTATTATTCAATAACTGTAAGTAGCAGTCACTTCCAATATGCCGGCCTAATTGGAACCGGCAACTTACAAGCTGGTCGCAAGACGTGACAAAATAACTTCATGGTCTGTATACTTGTAAGTGGTGGTACTACCTTGGATTGGCAGACTGGGTACTACTGCTTACAACTCCTATATAGATTCAGGCAGTCTAGTATAAGAATGTACTATGTTTAGTAGATTAGTATAGAAATATCATGAAAAAAGTCACATTTATACTGACCACAGGAAAGAATTCAATATCAATCAAAATAATATCAAAGAATGTTGAAGCTACAATGACAGGGCCTGACTTCCTCTCATACACATCCAAAGACACAGCATAGGTCTCTTCTGGCATTTTGACAATCTTCTCAAAATACGGCTTAGTTGACCTTTTCTGAATGGACAACCTATACAGCAATATTTCTCCACCTTTTGTACCAATCAGGACATTATCACCATAGTAAAACAGGGCTGTGATTGGTGGGAAGTCTAATGATACATGCTGGTATTGGTCGGTTTCAATTAGGAAAAGATTTCTCGAGTAACATATGTAATTTTTATTGTCAAGAGCTCTTATGTGCTTTATGCTTCTAACCCATTCTTGTGGGCATCCTATAGTCTTTGTAGAAACATCCTTTTCTTTTTTTAAAGTTATAATTTTTCCGCAATCAGTGAATAAATGTAGGCAATTATTGTTATAGACAATTTCCGATAAATCATAATTACAGTGTAATAGAAGTTTGGCTTCTAATTCTTTTTGCTTCAAATCGCATTTGTAAACATCTCTGTTATTGTAGAAATAGACACAACTGTTTGCCAAGACAAATTTGTCTGCGTTAAAATTAATTTCTGCATTTAATTGACCATCCCTTTGTATGTACAATGTATTCTTCACTAATATTATGGAATATGCGTCACTATTTGCTATTTTTAAACAGTTTTTAGGTATTGCAACTGGTAAGTATTTTAATGTAGACATATCATAAAGGAGCATGCCTTTGGATTCTTTTAAAACTAATATACCATAATCTATGTCTAATGCATGTTTCTTATCATGAGTTGTAAAGTTATAGAACTTACGGGTTACTTTCGTACATCTAGGTACAGTTGGCCACATTTTTAGATTCCTGTAAATATCCTTCCAAGTCAACTCATCTCTGCATTTAGATTTAGCAATTTTAGAAGCGAAGAAAAATTCTCTTTTGCATATTTCTTGCCATAGTTTCTCGTTTGTATCGATGAATTCTTTCCAGTTCTTCGATACTAAGCGGCATTGCGTTGCTGTAACACCGTCTGTTTGCCGCAAAATGTTTTCAAGTAATTCAAATGGTAAACAATCTATGTGTGTTCCCATTTTCGAGAGATTTTTGTTATAAAACATGAATTCAAATCACATTTCACTTTTGCCAACTATCACATAACTTATAATAAATATTTATTTTAAAATACTCCTACAAAAAGCATTAAAATATAATAAATTACGAGAAATTCTCAACTATAACTACTATCACCTGTTTTCAATAATCGATATTTTAAACCTAAATTATTCTACATAACCCTAAAGTTTATAACCAGGCTTATTTAAAAAGTAAAATTGACATAATATTGATTTATTAAAAGAGAGATCTATTTTAATTGGTTGGATTATAGAATTTAGTACAAATAATCGTGAGTGACAGGCACGTAAATTTGATGTTTATTATCTATATGTTGGCAGTTTTGACAATTTAAATTTTCGGTACAGTAAGGGCACCAATTTAGGCACCAAAAATCTTGTTGGTCACCAATCCAATAACTTAATGGTAATAAATTTAAATAAATAATTACTATAGCGGACCTCTTCTTGCTTAACATCAGGCAGGCGGATCGAGGTCAAGTCACAAGAGAAAAAAAAACTAGACCCGCCTACTTTCAAGCTGATCCCGAAACGTCACTGTCATTTTAAGGTCCGTTAAAAGTAGTGGTACTAGCGACAGACTGGGAAATCATTGCAGTAGCAGTCGCATGACGACATAAAAAATAGCTTCCCTGTGATCTTGATCTTTAGCGGACTTCAAGCTGATCCCGAATGGTCACTTCGCGGTGGTACTACCCTGGATTGGCAGTCAAGACACCACTGCATAAGAATTTATTCATTTCTTTCTTCTTGTTTATGGCTTTAGTATTTAACTTGCAAGTGACAAAGTAAAAATATATGGTTCAATGTTAAAACATTGTCAAGTAAATATGAAGATGAAGATGAACCACGCGAGTGATTCATCAGAACATGACGATGACTGTGAGGTTAATGATCATCGTTTTAGTAAAGCGGCGGAAAGCCTTTACTAAAACCTTCCACCAATATTACACATTATTATTTATGAAAAACACAAGCTTTTCAAATAATTCAAAATTGCGCGTCCTGTCACTTGCAGTTGCCTGCCTAAACTCCATAGGAATTAAGGATAAATAAGACAATTAATACCCAACAAATAATAATTTAATTTTAAAAAAGCAATAACTTTTAAAATGATCACACATACAAACAATATCAACAATTAAAAAAATACCACATACTTTAGAACATAATAATAAAGGACGTCATTCATTTTGTATGGGGACTTGGGCTTAATTGTAATAACAGTTTAATATGCATTTTAAAAATAGTTTTTTATACAAAGATACATACATATCTTGCATAGTTTAGGTGTGCAAAATGATCAAACTATAATTATGACAGTTTAAAGCAGAACAAATATGGCGTTAATTGACAGATTACAAAATCCATATCTTATTTTCCGAATAACTCAATCGCACAGCAATCAAAAGCAAAATTGTTATTAATTTTATCAACACAAGTATCGAAACTACCATTTAAATATTTTTTCATCATTGGACATTACAGAAGTAGTACATAAAAGCCCAAAAAGAATGATGTCCTTTAATATTCCTGACAAAAAATAATAGTTAAGTAATAAATACATAAAACACTTGACACTACCAATGTATCTTTGGTATTAGGTTTTATTTACATTTTATTACATACTAAGCTTCTAAACAGTGGGCTGCGGACCTACCGCGTAACTAAATGACAATGAACTTCGTTTTGACAGTTGAACTCCATTAATGAGCTTTGAAATTAAAATTGCGACCGCGCAACACACTAAGAATCAATATTAATTTTCATTAACAGTTCAATCTCATTAAAACGCATTGTCCAAATGAATAAAAGTTGTTTTAAACACTAACAGCGACCGCGTAACTTTTTGTCAAATGGGAATAAATTTAATTGTCATTACCATTGAAGTTACGCGGTCGGCCCCGTGACTGCGTAACTCAATGACAATTGAGCTTCGTTTTGACAGTTGAACTCCGTTAATGAGCTTTAAAATCACGACCGCGCAATTTCAAAGGTAATGAAAATGAAATTCATTCCCATCTGACAAGAAGTTACGCGGTCGCCGTTAAAGTTAAAAACAACTTTTATTCATTCAGACGATTTCAATGAGCTTGAACTGTTAATGAAAATGAAAATGGATTTTTAGTGTGTTGCGCGGTCGCAATTTTAATGGAGTTAAACTGTCAAAACGAAGCCTATTGTCATTAAGTTACGCGGTCGGTCCGATACTACCAAAGTACATATATCAAAGATATATTGGTATCGGCAAGTGGTATTGACCTGGGAACTCTTGGTTTGGTTGACTATATGGTCGTTCTGCTTTTATGATACAATCACGTTTAGTAGCTTAGTAATAAAATGTAAAAAAAATAGAAATACTAAATACTTATTTTGAATGTCTTAAATAAATGTCTTTTAATATTAAGTTACCATGATATAGATAGATAGATATGTCGTGCTATAAGTATACCTTCTAATAAATAAATAAAAGGATAAGCTTAATGTAATTTTTTTCTTACTTGGCAAAAATAGTAAACAAACTGGAATAATGACGGATTAACGATAAAAATCAATTACTACTGACGCGAATCAATACGAATATAGACCGTATACTTACAAGTATACAGTCCGTGAAGTGATTTGGTTGCGTTTCGGGAACAGCTTGTAAGTTGCCGGTTCCAACTAGCCGGCATAGTGGATGTAATTGCTGCTTACAGTTGTTGAATTGTAGTAGCAGTGATATCCATTCATGGACCGCACTCCAGTTTAACATAAAAAAAAACGGCTTTCCGCCTATCCCTTCACCGACTATCACTTTACGGTCTGTATACTTGTAAGTGGTGGTACTACCCCGGATCGGCAGATTGGGTACCACTGCCTATCACTCTTTGATAACCAGACCCGAAGCAAATATCTATCTCTTTTTTTTATTCGGTTGCCAGACAATTTTTTTGTCGCATTTAATTAAATTGACACTCCAGCTCAACCGTACCTGCCCGATCTTAAGCTGGAGTGCGGTCCATGGAGGTGACTGCTACCACAGTCCAATAACTGTAAGTGGTAGTCACATCCACTATGCCAATCTAGTTGAAATGGCTGCCTACCACTTCAACTACCACCGGAAATCGAACCCGTGACACCCGCCTAACGGACTACGTACTAGCACACCACGCCTGTCGCCCAAATGACGATTTACTATTATTCAAAGGAAAAAGATTGTTCTCGTTTGAATTATTCTATAGCAACATTTGACAAGGCTATTTAGGCTACATATAATATTTATAAAAGTGTAAATTGTATGACATTTTAGTTTGTGTATAACAGGGTTTCCCAACGTGGGGCCCACGCCCTACAGGGGGGCAAATTGCATGGGTAGGAAGGGCTTTTTTAAAATGAACTCGACACGACTTTAACCCTTTCGCTTTGGGTTATTTAAATGCAATGCTAGATACCGGTGACAAATTTATCTAAAAAGGCAAATTCCTGTAAAAAATGCTGTAATCAATTATATTTCTAAAATAAACAAAACAATTTTAAAAGTTTTAAAATTATGTATAAGGGGCATAAAAAAATTAGAAATGTTTGGGAAACACTAGTCTAGACTATACAAGCGGCACGCTATGATGACCATTTTGACGTTTGCATCGTTCATGAAGTTTCGTATAATTAATAATTACGTTTGTAGGAACAATTGTTATTCTTTATAGCGACAATAAAGAACGACAATTTGCTTTTTCAAACGTAATTATTAATTTATACGAAACTTCATGAACGATGCAAACGTCAAAATGGTCATCATAGCGTGCCGCTAGTATGTGTCAATAGATACCTACTGTTTACTGCATGTTTTAAATGAATGGAAAATATCCCTTATAATGAAGGCATTAGGGGTGATAGTACAATAAACCCTTACTATTTATTATAGGTAATAATTAAATACAACTTACAAATAATTATGAGCATTTATTTCTTATATCTATAAATGACTATCCCAAAGGGCTTGCATATAATATAAGCATATATATAAGCAGAGATATATGTTATAAATATAAGTAGGTTTTTTTTTTGTGTGACTCGACATATGACAGCACTCTCTGACTCTAAGCTAGAGTGCGGTTTATGAATAGAGGTAATTTCCACTATGCCGGTTTTATAACCAGATATCTGCAATTTGCACATCTATTTTATTAATAAATATTTGTAATATTTAATCAAGAAAAAATGGAGCGCCACTTGCCACGATCCTGACACAACTCCCTTCACATTCACAATTGTCTTCATACAAGCTCTATGGTCATGGCACTAGGCAACCTAGCTTTCTTGAGGATGTCTCTGATTTGGTCGGAAACTACCCTTCTGGGTCTGCCTTGTTTAACGAATCCATGAGAAGGAATAAATTCTTTCGTCAATCTACACTCACTCATCGTTTTCATGTGCCGCCCTTTTTCGAAGCATTCCTTTGTCGATCCCATCTAATTCAATATTTAATCTAATTAATAAATATGACTAATGAAAGTAATGGAAAGCTTTAATTTTTTTTTCATTTTCTAAATATTTTTCATTTAACTAACATTATTTGGAACAGCCTACGTTCGGGATAAGTATGACGAATCACATTAAAAACCAAAGATTTAAATCTTTGTTAAAAACAATATAATTTATTGATCGAAAAATTACAACAGGAATAAAAAGTAATACTTAAAAACTAATCGCGCACTACGAGTTTCTTCGTCTATTTTGAATATGCAAATATGTGAATTAATTTAATGGTTACAATTCTTCGATTATATGTTATATAGATACACAATTGCCGCTCAAAAAGTGACAAAATAAATGCAAGTCCGATTGATGTTGGATTTGCATTTTGTTCTCAGTCCGAAATGATGTATGTGACATTACATTTGTGACAAAGTTTATACTTTAAAACAATGTGGTAAGGTTCAGTTTACAATTCACATTCCATTCACTTACACAGTTTATATTGGTGTAAGTAAATTCTGCCGCGCGGACCCTTTTATGACATTAACTTGTATGTATCTATTGTACTGTGTATATATTAAAAATATATGATCGATGTTAATGTTAGATAGAGAGCTTAAGCTTTCACACGAGCGTTTTACGCAACGTAGACATTGCGTTTTCACAACGATTCAATAAGCGCTGTGATCCAAACGTAAACGTAGCGCAGACGTTCGTGTGAGAGCAGCAATAGGGATATAAACTGACAATTGTTCGCGACAGGGGGCGCATCGTTGACACGACTATAAAATACTGTCATTTACTCTACTTGCGGGGCGACCGCGTAACTTCAATGACAATGAGAATGGGCTTCGTTTTGAAAGTTGAACTTCATTAATCAATCAATCTATCAAATTGTCACGCCATTTTCCATTAATGAGCTTTTAAATTTAAATTGCGAACGCGCACTGAGTTACGCGCACTCATTGTCCGAAACAATAAAAGTTGTATTTAACACTAATAGCGACCGCGTAACTTTTTGACGAATGGCAATGAATTTCATTTTCTTTCCCATTGAAGTTGCGCGGTCGGCCCCCGGGTTGCAAAACGGCGGCACATATTTGTTTCCCAAGGAGCCAAAATTGAAAACAAAATATGAAAGGGTTGTAATTTGAAAAAAAAAACTACTCCATTTTGTTCCAAGTCAGGGAAATTCCACGTCGTATTCATGTTCATGAAAATCTCTAACGTTTATTTAAAACAGAGAAATACTAAAAGAAATCGGTTAACAGAAAATACCAGAAATTTAAGAATAGTCGTGTCGCCAGTTGCGCCATCTACAAAAGTTTTGCGTTTGAATCTTTATTGAGTTGTAGATCGCATTTAATTGACTCAAAGGAAAAATCGTAGTGCGTCTTTATAATGTACTTTTTTGAAGGAATGGTTTAGCCAAAATGCATTAATTATAATTTTACTCTAAAATAACTGATTACAAATCACATTCAGATGTCAGTACGAACTTATTTTGTATACAATACATACTTCACTCGCTACGAGACAATAAAAACACCTGTATGTATGTTTTGTTCATTATTATATTATTAATTATAATAATGAACAATTTATTAAAATAGCATTTATACAAACGTGCAAACTCAGACATAAATCTTTATGCAAAGGATTTGGTGACAGTAGTAAACGGTAACGGTAAGTGGATAACAAAGAGACGACGTTTTTATTGAGACGCGACTTTTCTCAAGATAAGGAGAGGTCCAAGATCGCCGACGACTGTCTCTTATTACGGTTGAATCAATCGCCATGATTATTGTTTTGCGTACATTACTCCTTGTACTAAAGACTATTATTATTATCAAATCAAATTGTCACGCTCTTTTCCCACATTAATTAACATTTAATATTAAAATTAAACATTTATATTATTATTTTTCTAACCTTGTACTCCTTATTATCTGTTATCGATATTGCCTTTTTACAGCTACAACGATAATGCCGCTCTACAAGGCTGCAAGCGCGAGCAAGAAGTTCGGTGACAAATATTTCTAACTCAGTTCGCACGTTTGTAATGGTTAAGGATACCTCTAAAACGTTACTTTCTTTGTTTCAGTGACATTTCTTTGTTTACATTTCTTGTATCTCCATTTGATGATACATTTGATTTCCAATTCACAGTTTATTGGAGATTTTACGTTTACACGGAAGAGTATACTTAAAGAGTCATGATTAAGCGACCTTTAACAGATGTCTCCACAGCGACATCTAGTAGCAAGTACATTTACTAATAACAAAAATAAATAAGTTACATAATTTAAACCCAAATAATAAATAAAATAAATACTAAAAAATAATTACTCATCATCTATTGTGCCTTATCTTTGCTAATATTAACATCGCGAAGCTTCCTAACAGGAACGCTGAAGCCGGAATTGAACCTAGGATCTTGTATCTTTCTTCTGAAATTAAAACGAGAAAATACATTAAGTCGATGTATAAGTATGCATTACATTTAAGCCAAACAGTAAAGACGTCACAAAGTTGATACGAAACAAGGTTTGACCAGCGGGGTTAGGTTGGCCAACTTATAACGATTATCGTTTCTCGTCGACGATTGGCAAAATAATAAAAGTTAGGCTAAATCTACCAAAATAAGACTATTGATTATAATAAACAAACGTGTCGTCGCACAGACGATACTCGTATTCGTCAAAACGAATAAAAGTCTCGTTTTATTGGATTTAGCCTAGCTTTTATTATTTTGACAATCGCCGACGTGAGACTATAATCGTTTTAACTTGCCAACCTAACCCCGCAGGCTTAATGTCAAAGTATTTTTTTTAAAGTGGTAGGCAGACACTTGGTGGTCATTTTCCTAGTTTGCCGATCCGGGGTAGTATCACCACTTAACAAGTTTACAGACCGTGAAGTGACTTAGTCGCGTTTTGGGATCGGCTTGAAAATTGCTGTTTCCAACTAGGCTGGCATAGTGGATGCGACTGCTACTTGCACTAGCTGTACTAGCAGTCGCCTCCGTTCATATCAAGCCTCAATAAAATGTACAGGAAGCGAATCAAATTCGCCTGGCCAAGGAGTTGTCCAGGCGGCTGACGGAGAAGTCTGGAGACAGGAAGGCTGGCAATTATTTCTGCCAACGTATTAGCCTTGCTATACAAAGGGGAAATGTTGCCAGTCTCCTTGGGACTATCTCTGATGCGACGTCATTGGATGATATTTTTTATTTATAGTTTAATTATATTTAATATACGTTTAATTGATTTTAATAGTATAATGGACTTCATTTTGACATTAGAACACCATTAAAATTTAACCAATAAAGTGCATTTATTTAGATTTACATTACAAATACTATAATGGATTTGTGACGCCATTTTAGTTACCTTCCCAAATCGAAGTATATTTTTATTACTCTGGCATTAATCCTCACTGGAGTTCACAAACATGTACATGCAGCAGTCGCATTGACGTAGCTGGTCTGACTGAATACCAGCAACTTATAACTTAATTCCGAAACTCGACGAAGTCACTTTAAGGCTTTTGCACGAAAGTGATACTACCCCGGATCAACACACTGGGCAAATATGCATCAACTGTCGACCTACCTTTGTCTACTTAAGCTTAATCTTGCTTTTTAAACTCAATTACAACAGATAAAGTATATTTTTATTTAAGATTTTTATTATTAAGTTCAGATCCGTGTGTGAGTAGCACGGATCTGTGCCTAAGTGTAGACGAAGTATTAATGGATTTAGTATGTCAGTTTTCCCTTACCATGCAATTTTACACTGCACAAACAAATCGGCACCATTCACAATTTTCCGACTGAATAATCAAAAACTATTCTATAGGCACAGATACAGATATAGTTATGATATCCAGCCGGTAAAGATTACTGACAAATATTTTATTTGAATTTTTTTAAATAAATTTAGGCTAAATCTAGACAAATCAGGGATCATGAAAAATATCATATTAGAATGAATATTTTTTTATCATTAAGTCAAATACTGAAGAGGAAAGACGCCAATGTCTAGTTGCTCAGGTGCGGAAAAAAAATATATTATACTTGAACTATTACAAACGTGCGAACTCAGTAATAAATCATTTTTATTGGAGCTGTCGTAGGCCTTATGGCACAACCATTTCTAAAAATGGTGTGAAAAAAGCAAGGTCGAAAACAGACAATAGGCAGTTACTCCAGCTACGTGTGTCCAGCGACAGGTTCCTTTATCGATAACGACTCGTGCATCCTTCGCACAACCCTTTGATTTACAATTCAGTTCGCACGTTTGTAACAGATCAAGTATCGTAAAAATTGTGCATGGTGGGCAATTTCTTTGGATCATTAAAAGAAAGGGGTTAATAAAAATACGTTTATATTTTTTTATAATTTATTTTTTAAATGCACCTCTACCAAGCATAATCCAATATTTCTAATACCATATAATATTATAAAAGAAAAAGTATGTTTTTTTTAAAGCAATCTTTTCCTTCTATAATTTTCCCCAAAATTCTAGCATTACATGAAACCATTTTCACCATTCCACTACTTTGCATGCAAAAGCTTCGCGCAGGACTTTTATGACCCGGTCGTATTATCTGAGTACCCCTATGGAATTTAAAAGCGATGCGCCCTAAACTTTACTAAAACGCTCGACAGACTCGTAAATTCAGCACGGTTAGCATCTTAGCTGCCGAAAGTTAGTTTTTCATGAAATACTTTTTCCAATGCATCGACATAAAGTTAGTTTTTAATTTTATTGGGGCTTGTCACACGACAGAACTTCGTCTGCGGTCCATGAACGAAGGCAACTGTTACTACAATTAAATGACTGCAAGTAACAGTCATATCCTCTATGCCGGCCTAGTTGAAAGCGACAACTAACAACTGATCCCGAAGCGCGACTAAATCACTTAACGGTCTGTATACTTGTAAGTGGTGGTACTACCCCAGATCGGCAGACTGGGTACCACTGCCTACTACACTTAGGTGCACAAGTAATGAAATATTCGTCACTGACACATGCAGAAAGGTATTTTCTAGAATTTTATAGAGAATTTTTATAGAGCTACTTTTTTAATTTTATAGAAAGGTAGCTCGGATTTCTATGGCCGGCATTGTGACTGCGACAGGCAACCTTAGCCTGTTTTATAATAATTTTATAACGATTAATTTCTTACCTGTTTTTTTAATTATATTGTAATTAAACGGATCATAAATCAAAAGCAGATTGTTCTAGAACGTCATTGGTTGATGTGTGAGAAACAAGATACAAATTAAACCAATAAATATGCCAGCTTCCAACAATACTTGCTAGTTTAACAAATTCACTATGAAAAGCAGCCATGCTAAAAATTCATGCAACTGTGATACCAGATGAAAAATTAAAACCACATTAAAAGAAAAATAGAATTTATTTTAAAGATACCAGTCTTAATTTAAATTTAAAAAAACAATCAGGTTAAAAATACTTTTAAAATAGGAATAAAGAATATCACTATATCAATACTAATGGGTAAAAAAAATATATTTATAGACTTATTGTATGTGTCAAAATGTATTTAAAATTGTTAACGCATAAAATCAGTCCATACTTTAATTATGAGCATCGCATATATCTAAGACATAACAAGAATTCAATTCGATTACTAATTTAGTAATCGAAATACAAAATATTCGATTCCAACAGTTAACATCTCATTAAACATCACATAAAGCTTTATTCCCGATATCAACGTTTTAATTTGATTTTATTTATTTTTTTAAATGGCGTCTGATAGTATTTTTTTAGATTTTGCGCGAACATTGATTAATGAATTAAACAAATTTTATGCGGCTTACTATCGCGTTTATTTTGGTTTTGATTTTACAATTTTTTATTATTCCGACGTTTCGAGAGCTTTGCAGCCACGAGTCTCTCTCCGTGACCACGATGGCTGCAAAGCTCTCGAAACATCGGAATAATAAAAAATTGTTAAATCAAAACCAAAATAAACGCGATAGTAAGCCGCATAAAATTTGTTTATTCCCTTATGGCGTCTGAGATATTTTGACAAATTACCTTTTTTTAATCGCTGGGATTTCATATTAACAGTTTTAACGATCAATTTTAAATCGCTGTCTGTCATTTCGAACCGACAAACCCATATAAGCAGTCGATCGTGAAATTTTCGTTTTCGGGTACGGCCCACGAATCTTGTCGAAAATTTTCGATGTGAAAATCAAATAAAAACGCCGATATTTAAACCACACAAAATTCCAATCGAGTTTCGTTTAGAAAAAACTTTATCGCAATCGAGAGTCGAGAATTAACCAACATTCATAGGAAAATAAACTATAGACAAACAAAACAAACGAAAATTATCATTATTGGATTTAAATAATACTTGGGAAAACCTAACATTAAGTACAATAAATCCACCCAGCCCGTTTCTTTTTTTTTATCGTGACACGACATTTGACCACGACCCGCCTGATGATAAGCAAGAGGATGTCCAAGAGTGACGACGACTGAAAAAACCGCGTTAGTTTCCGGCTGCTCCAGTCGCCGTCACTATGTCGGCCAAAGGTGCTTCTTCACGCATCGCTTAAAGGATCCAAGGATCCAAGAACACATGGGCTGGCAAAGCATTCCACTTGTCGATTGTTCTACAAAGAAAAGACGCACCGACTTAGTTGTAAGTGCAGTCGTGTCCACTATGCCGTCCTAGTCAGATTATTGTCTGTTTGATATCATTATAGAAGGAGCAGCTAAATATATATAATTTTGAAACGAAAAAGGTTTTAGAAAAAGTATTCTGCATAGTTGGCCACGGTAATACGGGAGACGATAAAGAACAGTCAGTAAAATCTGCGCTTTAAGGCCTAAAATCCAGAGAGAGTGATTTTAGGTAAAGCCGTCTACTGAATCAACACCAGTACTCGCAGCAAAGACGGTGAAGGCAGGCCTATAAAGACGCGTAACGTTCACGCACTAAAGACGCGAGTAGAGATAGGTCGCTATAAATCCACAATAGGCAGGCTTAATAATATTAAAAGTATTTAGATTGTCGCATCTGAACTGAATCTGAAGGCAATATAAAGTGAGCCTACATATAGTCTATATACTCTAAAATTAAATTCGAGATCAAAAGTGTTGCCAATCAAAAATTATAACTTAATTAAATTGATAATTAAAAATTGAATACTTTAAGCAACTTCTTCTGAGTTATTACCTTTAATGTAGCGGTAATTACGAGCTATTTAATCCAACCAAATCAAACTAACTTTAATTATTGTACGAGTAATACGAAACTATAGAGCATTTTCAATTAGTCGGATTATAGCGATGTCACTGTTTTGTTATACATGAACGTTTAACTTGAATAACTCCTCTATTTTGTTTATGAATAAATGACATCTTAACAATCGTTTATGCTATTGCTAGATGCTCGTGGCACGGTCTCGAGCGTATCGTAGAACAAGAGTGCCCTGCGACAGGGGTAGGTAATCCTTAGTTATCTGTGTTACTACTGCATGTGGTACAATGCAAACACTACACAACATGAGAATAAATTCAAGTTGAGCATCTCTAGTACCAAGTATAGTCGCCATTTTGTTTCGTTCTTTCTGTCTGTGACGATCGTCTACGAGTGTGGACGTGACATTTTTTGTTTGCATTTTTGATCTCGTATTCCGTTTCCGATTACTACAAGTTTATGAACCGCCTACAATTGGTTTGCGAAGCGATTTTGTTACTACTTGACCATGGTAACCTATTTAACCTCCATATTCTCCTTAATTAACACTCCTAAATTAGCCAATTTCTCTCGAATTCTCTCATTAATTCTATCATCGTAGGTTATATTTGGCGAATATAATTCGGACATTGAAACAGTTTTCCTAATTGGTTCAACCATTATAGGATTGTTGTCCGAATCGAAAATAATCTCCGGATCGTTCTCGATTATTTCCTCAATAGACTGCCATGTTTTTTGAATCGGTTTAGCAATAGGCTGACAACACTGACACATGCCGTATTCGCACGGTTTTTTATTTCTATAATATTCTAAGTCGTCTAGGATAGTATTTTCCTGTTTTCTAGCTTTAATAGGTATAAAGACTGAGAATTTCCTGGCGGAATATTTGGTTAGTTCTTGAACTTCGATATTTTCGCTCTCTGAGTAGCTCTGTGATTTTATACTAGTTTTACGTATTGCGGCCTGACCTGTCATTGTTATTGATTTTTTTGTTGACGCCCATCCCAACGAACGTTGCACGGCCATTTTCCATTTTGTGTATCTTGCGTCTCGATCTGTAATCAATTCGTTAATTAGGTTAATATTGTGGTTTATTATCTGCTTCAGAAGGATGGCAACGGAGAAGTCCGAGGCGATACAAAATCCATATCTTATTTTCTAAATAACTCAATTGCACAGCAATTAAATGCAAAATTGTTATTAGTTTTATCAATACAAGTATCGAAACTACCATTTATATATTTTTTCATCATTGGACATTACAGAAGTATTACAAAAAGTAACTAAAATGAATAACTCCCGATGCACGATGATTCCCAAAGTGACCATTGATTCCCAAAGTGGTCCAGGCTCACGGGAGACACTACGGGGGTCTACGTTGGCGTGACGAAAAAATAGGTGTTCACAATTCGTAAGGGGTCCAGGTTAATTTTGGCGGTTTCAATAGTAAAGAACTAAAATTTTGGCTTGACTGCACCTATCAATATAGGGCAGATAATATTTAAAGAAGCTCAGCGAGTGTTACTTGTAAAAACTTGCATATTCCATATTCAATTCAACGTCTCGAGACTTCCAAAGGCGGAACCAGCTAAATTTTGAAAGTGGCCTATGGAAAATAAGTTTGAGAACCTCTGCTTTAAACGAAAAATAAAAAATATCTTCTAAAGACGCCCATCAAAGACAGTCTCAGGAAGACTGGCGACATTTCCTCTTTGTATAGCTGGGCTAATGCGTTAGGGTACCGCGGTGTAGTGGCAAACCGAAAGTACGGGTTCAAAACCACTTGCAGGTACCAATGTATCTTTGATATATTATGTACGCTGGCCGTTTTGTTTCTATGATACAAGCACTTTAGTAGCTTAGTATAGACATTTATATAAACAAATATATTATGACACATTCACATTCACTATGCCGGCCTGGCTGAATTAAAATTAATAACAATTTACCATCATCCGTAGTAGTAGGCAAGAACGTATCGTTAGGTGTGGCTCTTCTCTGATGCGAGTCGCATTCCCACACTCCGCAAGCTGATCCTGCGGCTACTGCTACTCCAAGCGCCGCCATTTCCCATTTATGGGCACGTACTAAAGGAGGAAACAAAATATTGAAAAAAATGTCTAGCGAATGATCATACGAACCAGAAGCCCGTCCAGGTTCAAAACCACTACTACTTTTTATAAAGCGAAACGGTTATATAAAGTATTTTCTTAGATTTTGCGCGAACTTGAAAAATGAATTAAACAAATTTTATGCGGCTTACTATCGCATTATTTTGATTTTAATTTTACTTTTTTTTTTATTATTCCGACATTTTATTATTCCGAGCTTAGCCATCGTGGTCACAGAGATGAGGTGTTGGTCGTTCGGATGATGCTGTTTGATGTGATGATTATGTTTTTCTGTTCGCGGTTTAATAATAAAAAACAAAATTGTATTAAAACCAAATAAATAATAATAAAATTAAAACCAAAAATAAACGCGATAGTAAGCCGCATAAATTTTCTCAATTCACAATAATGTAGAATTCTACTTACACACTGGTATTCCTGTTAGATCGGCCTGCAATTGCATTAACAAATCATTGGAAGTCATTTTGCCATCGACGTTCAGCTTCGTCAATGGCATACCACAGTCTTTGTTCATAGCCTCTAATATGTCTCTGAAAATTATGATAAAATAGTTTTTTTATTCTTTTAATCTAGTATCACTGGCTTACTTTTGAATATAAAGGCTTAAAGTTTTGCTTTGTGAAAAATCGAGTGTTCTGAGTAGAATTCCAGAACGATTTGTATTTTTTTAGATATATCCATTACAATCTGGATATATCTAAAATGTATTCTAAAACATTTAAAAGCTACATTGTACCAATGCAAAGACGGGCGGATGGCTAGTAAAAACATATTGCAATCATTTACCTCGTCTGAAAACATACAGCCTCTAACGCAGCTCTTATGATGTGATTCTTCGTAGTGAAAGCAGTCAGACCGCATATTATACTGAAATGTACAAATATCAATCAATCAATCAAATTGATCCACAATCCTGACACAACTCCCCTACATACAAAAATATCAATTAATCTGTAGCGACCGCCCAGCTACATGCTGACAACACTAGAGGGCGTTGCAAAGACAGTGTATGCGCCGAAGGATAGATGGCGTTGTATGTTTAGACAATGTGAACGCAGATCGCACCTGCAACCAATGGGATTGAGCGTCCAATATCTCGCAAACGGTTTATCGACAAAGTATTAGTATATATATATACGCTCCAACACGAGACCTCTAACGGCTAGTTGAGGCCTTGTACGCAACACGCGTACAGCAGGGAGATCTCCCTTTCGTTTTCCCTCCGACATTAATCCGCATAAAATCAAACTGTCACGCCTTTTTCCATGTTATCCTATATTGTTGGTAAATATACTAGACACAAAAATTAAAGCATAGTAAGTCCTCAGAACTTTTTTTATATCACCGAGAATGTTCTGAGGAGCTCTTCAAGCTTATTCTTACTTAGTATTTTTACTCCGTGACTTCAGGGATAATAAAAATGTCGGTCCGTTGCTTCAATGAGGAGAAGTCGACGGCAGGCGTGGACGAACTGTCGCGCAACAAACCAGTCGTTTAGCGACTGGTTTGTTGCGCGTAAAGTCTCGGGTTCGATCCCCGGTCGGAGCAAATATTTGTTTCGTAGCTTTTATTTGTAATATTAAATATTGCAAATATTTGTTAATAAAAAAAAAAGAGATGGATATTTGCTTCGGGTCTGGTTATCAAAGAGTGGTAGGCAGTGGTTTCCAGTCTGCCGATCCGGGGTAGTACCACCACTTACAAGTATACAGACCGTGAAGTGATTTGGTCACGTTTCGGGATCAGCTTGTAAGTTGCCGGTCCCATCTAGGCCGGCATAGTGGATGTGATTATTGCTCACAGTTATTGAATTGTAGTAGCAGTGACATTCATTCATGGACCACACTTTGGCTTAACATCAAGCAGGGTGCTGTCATATGTCGAGTCACAATAAAAAAAAAAGTGATTTATGAGGAGCATTATTCCATATATTAATGTAGAAGGGAATGGAAAATCTCCCTGCTGCACGCGTGTTGCGTACATGGCCTCAACTAGCCGTTAGACGTCTCGTGTTGGAAGAGTATATATATATACTAATACTTTGTCGATAAACCGTTTGCGAGATATTAGACGCTCAATCACATTGGTTGCAGTTGCTATATGCGTTCACATTGTGATGGCGACACATGAAACTCCGACACATGTGAAAAGTGACGCCCCGTTGTCTCCGCCTATTCCTGTCAAACATTATTGATAGATGACTATTTCAGCTGGGTTGCCTAGTGCCCATAACCGTAGAGCTTGTATGAAGAGAATTGTGAATGTGAAGGAAGCGAGGGAGTTGTGTCAGGATCGTAGCATGTGGCGCTCTAAAAAATGCGTAATAAGGACATGTGTTCTCTCCATCCTTGGATCCTTCAAGCGATGCGTGAAGAAGCACCTTTGGCAGGCATAGTGACGGCGACCGAGGCAGCCGTGAACAAACCCGGTTTTCTCAGTCGTCGTCACACTTGGACCTCCTCTTGCTTATCATCAGGCGGGACGAGGTCAGATGTCGTGTCACAATAAAAAAAAAACAATAATTTTGTATGGGGACTTGGGCTTAATTGTATTAACAGTTGCATATACATTGTAAAATAGTTTAATGTACTAAGATTACAATGTAATTGGAATATATCCTTTATTTTGCATAGTTTAGGTGTGCAAAATGGTCACACTATAATTATGACAGTTCAAAGTAAAATAAATATGGCGTTGATTGACAGATAATACAAAAACCATATCTTATTTTCCAACTAACTCAATTGCACATCAATTAAAAGCAAAACTGTTTTAGTTTAATCAATACAAGTATCGAAACTACCATTTATATTTTTTTTCACCATTGGACATTACAGAAGTATTACATCAATCAATCAATCAAATCTTCACGCCTTTTTCCCACAGGGATAGGCAGAGACAATAGAGCGCCACTTACCACGATCCTTACACAACTCCCTTGCTTCCTTCACATCCACAATTCTCCTCATACAGGCCCTGTGGTTATGGGCACTAGGCGACCTAGCTTTCTTGAGGATGTCTCCGATTTGGTCGGAAAACACTCTCCTGGCCCTGCCTTGTTTAACGCATCCATCCACATCAGATTTATAAATTCCTTTTGTCAATCTACTTTCACTGATCCTTTCCATTTATATAAAAGCCCAAAATGAAAGATGTCCTTTTGTTTGATTAACTATTGTAAAACCTACCCTCTGGCATCTTTCCTCCAATAAGGCGCGTATAGTCCACTGAACGCGGGCACGAAATAGACATCACCGGTCGAGAACACCTGCCCGGCTATATGTTCCGTGTCACGTGACACGTCCTTTATAAGCCGCAAGTTATCGCGTAAGAATTTCATCGCATCACCCGCCACGGCTATTGAACCTGAAAACATATATATATATATTTTATAGAGACTAGACATATAACAGCACCCCGCTTGATGTTAAGCTGGAGAGTGGTCCATGTCAATGCTACTAAAATTCAATAACTGTAAGTAGCAGTCCCATCCACTATGCCGGCCCAACTAGGCAACTTACAAGCTGTTGCCGAAACGCGACTAAGCCACTTTACGTGTAGTGGTGTACTTTTAACTGGTGGTACTACCCCGGATCGGCAGACTGGGTACCACTGCCTACCACTCTTTGATGACCAGACCCGAAGCAAATATCCGCCTCTTTTTTTTATTAACAAATATTATAAAAAATAAATATAATTATTGAATATTACAAATAAAAGCTATGGAACAATTATTTGCTCCGACCGGGAATCGAGACCGGTACCAATGTATCTTTGATAGTCCTATTTCTAAGATATTCTAAGATTTCTACTCAAAACACTTTAGTAGTTTAGTATAGAAATGTAAATATTTGAAAAAATATCGAAATGTTTTCTCCGACCGGGAAACGAACCCGTAACGAACTGTTGTACTAACTAACCAATCTGCCTCGCCTGTGCCTCTCTCACGTACCTTCCAACGCGTACACAGCTGGTGCATGCGGCCCCATTTTGTAAGCAACCGTCGTTATGAGGCCATGTGTGGACATAACCCTCTTAGTACCAGTGTTGTATAGTAAAAAACAACCACTCCTATACGTGTTCTTGGCTTGGCCTGCCTTCATACAGTTCTGACCAACTAAAGCTGCCTGTTGGTTGCCTAATATCTGCAAAAAAAATTGTGACTCGAAATATAACAGTGTGTTTCTTTATAACAGCCTTTTCTTTCAATCAATCAATTAAAATAAGTTAATTGATTGATTAAACTAAGTTAATTTATTTAATAAATAATTAAATTAAAACTAAACTAAATCAATTAATTAAATCAATAAATTAAACTAATCAATTAAACTAAATCACATAAAATGGCGTATGGTTTATGTGCATAATTCTCCTAATAAAATTGATTAAAAAAAATAATTAAACTAAGTGATTTGGTCACGTTTCAGGATCAGCTTGTAAGTTGCCGCTTCCAACTAGGCCGACGTAGTGGATGTGATTGCTACTTACAGTTATTGAATTGTAGTAGCAGTGACATTTATTCATGGACCACACTTCGGCTTAACATCAAGCGGGGTGCTGTCATATGCCGAGTCACAATAAAAAAAATGACATGACGTGTTTTCGTAACGTGTATTAATAATGGAAACGCGCTCTTAGGCGGACTACTACAAATGCAAAGACGTCTCCAAGCTAATTTGACTGTAAATACATCTATAGTTGGGGAACGAGTTAAATGAATTCGGGGGCTGAGGTGCGGTGGGGCGTCAAACGTATCTTAGTGGCCGCTTTTAGTGACGCTCATAGCTCGGCGATGTCATTTAATATCGATAAAAACGTGTCCATATTTTCTTTGTTTGATTATTGAAAAATTAGTGAGTTAATTGAATAAAAGAGAGTCGTCATCCGTATTCAGGCTAGAATCATTACTAGAAACGTGATTAAAATGTGTGAAAAAGAAAAAAAATCACTATTCTCAAAATTAAATTAATATGTAATTCATTAAAAATTGTTGCTGTCTAATGTTTATACTTCAATTTAATACACATTTATAATTTTTAATAACTAAATCTATTTGCATTTTAAGGAAAGTGTGTGTTTATTGTTATCGACATTTTGCATGTTACTTCACTATTCATAATATACACGTGACCATGACGTCACAACCGCATTCCTCGCGCGTTCCTTTAACTCGTTCCCCTACTATACATACATATTATAAATACTTACCCCAGCTATTTTAATGCCATCAAGCGCAGACCCATCACTGACAGTCCCATATACCTCGGAACTGCTCTTGATTGTAGCCAGATTATCCCGATGTATACCAAATAACCTGTTGTAGGACAAAACAAATATTAAAGACCCGCTATCAAACTGATTCTACGCGCAAGTCCGGGTTTGATTCCTAGTCAGAGCAAAACATTTTTTCATAACACTTTTTAAATTATTTTTTTAAATTTCTATACTAAACTACTAAAGTGCTTATATCATAGAAACAGGACAAAGTACATATATCAAAGATACATTGGTACCGGTGGGTGATCTCGAACTCGTGCTTTCGGTTTGCGTAACCATTACACTGCCACTACACCACGGTCGCCTTAATTTGTAATATTTAATTACATAATAGATCAGATATTCCAAATATTTGTTAAGAGCTTCCGGTTCAAAACCATTTTGATGACAGGCGTGGCGTAGTGGTTATCACACCAGTCTGTTACGCGGAAAGTCCCGGGTTTGGTTCCCGGTCGGAGCAAATGTTTGATATGTAGCTTTTATTTGAAATATTTAATAATTAAAATAATAATTTAAAAATAAATTGGCGAAAATTTGCTGCAGGTTTGCTTATCAAAGAGTAGTAGGCAGTGGTACCCAGTCTGCCGATCCGGGGTAGTACCACCACTTACAAGTATACAGACCGTGAAGTGACTTAGTCGCATTACGGGATCAGCTTGTAAGTTGCCGGTTCCAACTAGGCCGGAATATGATTGCTACTTACAGATATTAAACTGCAAGTAGCAGTTACCTCTGTTCATGGACCGCACTCCAGCTTAACATCAGGCGGGGTGCTGTCATATGTCGTGTCACAATTTAAAAAAACTGACCTGCATAGTGTTGGATCCCAATTTAGTGTATCAATATTCATTAATAATGTTCTCGAAGCATTCGTAACATCTGTTATATGAAGACCATTATTTACGCCGCCAGTTAAATTCTGCAAACAATCAATCAATCAATCAAATTGTCACTCCTTTTTCCTACAGGGATAGGCAGAGACAATGAAGCGCACATTCACAATTCTCTTCATACTATGGTTTCGGGCACTGGGCAACTTAGCTTTTTTGGGGATTTGGTCGGCAAACACCCTTCTGGTCCACGACAGCCACGAAATGACAAGAAAATAGTCTCTCCTACCCAGTGGCGTGCGGTGGGATTTTACAAAGGGTAGGCAAAAAAGATATCCTATTTTGTACTATACTAAATATAAACCTTATATAGTATAAAATAGTATTCTGTGAATTTTACAATATACATAAACTATCTTTTGTACATAATTAAAAATATATTAAATAAATATTCATACCAAGTAACATCTGCACAAGATAACCCTCAATAAAGACTTCATTATAAATGATATTACAAAATACAAATAATAACCTAAATAATCAATTAATTTTATAACATAACCTTCATATCTTTTATGCACATGTAAAAACATTTTTTATATTTCTTTTTTAACCATATAAATAATCAAACGATTAATTAATTTAAATATTAAACTCTACTATTAAACATTTAACTTAAAATGAGAGCAAACAATCACTACACAAACTTCTGTCAAAACAATAAAAGAAAAACAAAGAACGAAAAAATAAAAACACCAATCGGTATAACACGACAAAATATATGCATTTGACACATAAAACAAGCATAAAAACAAATACAATAAGAAGCCATTCAATTTGGTAGGGTAATACTGAAGACCGTGGCTCTAATTCACGCACACATGGACGGTCTGTTCCTATACGACTGACAACACCGGCGTCACACTAAGACAAGAAATTGCATTAGTGTGCGTGGATTTGAGACCTTTTTAATTCGGTCTAACAAAAACTGGACGTTGAATATTTAAAGAGCGCCTGATTTTTGCGTGTTACCGGGGGAACCTTTGCGCGTCGTAATGGATTTTATATTCAGGCGCTTATTATTTTTGCAATTAAATATTGATTGATATATTGAATGTATACTAATTGTGTATTATTAAGTAATAAAATAAATAAATAAATAATACAGTTTTTTCCGGGTAGGCACAGTCTTTATGACTATTTAGAACGCACGCCACTGCTCCTACCCAAACAATCCATGAATACCAACAAAATAATCTCATAAGCAAACAATCCATGAATACCAACAAAATAATCTCTCATACGCAAACAATCCATGAATGCCAAGAAAATAGTCTCTCATACGCAAACAATCCATGAATGCCAAGAAAATAGTCTCTCATACGCAAACAATCCATGAATACCAACAAAATAATCTCTCATACGCAAATAATCCATGAATGCCAAGAGAATAGTCTTTCATACGCAAACAATCCATGAATACCAACAAAATAATCTCTCATACGCAAATAACCCATGAAAGCCAAGAAAATAATTCTCTTTTACCCCAACAATCCATGAATGCCAAGAAAATAGTCTCTTATACTCAAACAATCCAAGACCTCTCATACCCAAACAATCCATGAATGCCAAGAAAATAGTCTCTCTTACCCAAACAATCCATAAATGCCAAGAAAATAGCCTCTCATACCCAAACAGTCCACAAAAGCCAAGAAAATAGTCTCTCTTACGCAAACAATCTATAAATGCCAAGAAAATATTCTCTCTTACCCAAATAACCCATGAAAGCCAAGGAAAAAGTTTCTCTTACGCTAACAATGCATGAATGCCAAGAAAATAGTATTTCTTACCCAAACAATCCATGAATCAACAGTGCCAAACAAAAGCCTCTTCTCTCTGCTTGCGCGCCGTACAGCCTTCACGTTATCTTTCAGCCAGCGCATTTTTAGCGCACTAGAATAAGGACTAATGGGCAAACCAGAGATGTTCTTTAAATAATTCTTATTTCTATCTGGAACTTTGGCTAGGATCGCGTCCACTGTGCTGTCCGTCCTTATGTCGTTCCAGGCTAAAACAAAATATCAATCAATCAATCAAATAAGGCGACCGTGGTACTGCGGCAGTGCAATAGTTACACAAACCGAAGAGCACGAGTACGAGACAACCCACCGGTACCAATGTATCTTTGATTCATATCACTTTGGTTGTCCTGTTTCTATGATACAAGCACTTTAGTAGCTTTGTATAGAAATTTTTAAAAAAAGTTAAATTGTCACGCCTTTTTCCTACAGGACGCGCCACTTGCCACGATCCTGACAAAACTCTCTCGTTTCTCATAGATCTATAAACCTCTTTGTACAAGCTCTACGGTTATGGGCACTAGGTAACTCAGCTTTCTTGATGATGTCTCCGATTTGTTTGGAAAGCACCCTCCTGGGTCTGCCTCGTTTAACGTATCCATCTACTTCAGATTTATAACTATTAGGGTTATTTAGCCCAAAGAGTAGAAAGAACTGAATTTTAGAAACTAGGGCAACCGTAGTGTTGTAGTAGTGCAATGGTAGACCAGTTTCTATGATATATTTTTTTTATTGTGACTCGACATATGATAGCACCCAGCTTGATGTAAAGCTAGAGTATCGTCCATGAATAGAAGTCACTGCTACTACAATTCAATAACTGTGAGTAGCAATCACATCCATTATGCCGGCCTATTTAAAACCGGCAACTTACAAGCTAATCTTGAAACATGACTAAGTCACTTCACCGTCTGTATACTTGCAAGTGGTGGTACTACCCCGGATCGGCAGACTGAGTATTTCATACCATTATTTGATAACCAGACCCGAAGCAAATATCCATCGCTTTTTTTTATTAACAAATATTTGCAATATTTAATATAATTATTTAAATATTGCAAATAAAAGCTATGAAACAAATATTTGTTCCAACCGGGAATCGAACCCTGGACTTTACGCGCAACAAACCAATCGAACCTCTCTTAGTAGCTTATTTAGAAATGTACAAAATCTTATTGAAATCCCTCTGAAAAATTAAACATCAGACAGCACCTCTTCTCTTCTTAAGCTGGAGTACGGTCCATAAATGGAGGCGACACTAAACAGTTCAATAACTGTTAGTAGCAGTCACATCCACTATGCCGGTCTAGTCGGTACAAGCTGATCCCGAAACGCGACTAAGTCGCTTCACGGTCTGTTACTTACCTATGGCTGGATACAATGGTTCTCCAGTAATTTTATCCCATGCTATAGTTGTCTCCCTTTGATTTGTTATACCTATTGCTACGATATCTTCTTTTGAATAACCTGCAATTTAAAAAAAAATAACTTAGACCATTGATTCCCAAAGTAGTCCAGGTGGACTCCAGGGGCATTGCCGTAACTAGGGTGTGGTAGGTAGGGCATCTGAAGAGGGCACGATTTGCAAATAATAAAACTTAAAATTAATAATAAACCAAGGAGAAATCAGTTCTAGTTAGTTTTTTCTTGGTTTCTTCCAAATATGTCTAAAGGACGGTGGAAGGTTAATTGAAGAATATCTTAAGCAAGATCTAATATGTTTTATGAAGTGTAGATATATGTTTATTTTACGAAGAAGCGCATCCTCGATGCTTGCCCTGGGCTCCGTATCCGATCACTGCACAGGGGTCCACGGGAGATTCGACGTGGCGTAACAAAAAATGAGGGTTCACAATTTGTAAGTGGGAGTTTATCTGGTTTCGATGGTGAAGAACTAAAATATTGGCTTGACTTTACCTATCAATGTAAGGCAGATAATATTTTAAGAAGTTCAGCGACTGTTTTAAAAACTTGCATAATTCATATTCAGTTCAACGTGTCGAGACTGGCAAAGACGGTTTTTGTCGAGTTTTGGAAATGTGGTAGAAAGGTAGTCTACCGGAACCAGCAAAAGAATAGAAGGACGAAGGAACGTATAGATGCCACAAACTGCCACTAGAGGGCGTTGCAAAGAGAATTAAATATTGACGCTGACTGAAGAAACCGTCAACAAAGCCAGTTTTTCAGTCGTCGGCGTTGTTAGACTTTCCCGTTTACAATTAAAAAAAAAGGAATAATTGTAATAAAAATTATTACTTGAACGACTTCTAACTCATGAAATCAAGGTCATAGAGATAGCGTGCAGAGGTCAGTAAGGTCAGGAGAAGACAGGGTTATCTTATAATGCAGTCTCGTGCATCGCGACAGAGTTCAGGTTTGCTTATTAGCATAGTTTCAACGTGCCTCGTTTGGAGCGCGTATAACTTTGACGATATATTTACGGTGGATCCTTCAAGCGATGCGTGAAGAAGCATCTTAGGCCGGCATAGTGGCGGCGGCTGGGACAGCCGGGAACTGACTCGGTTGTCCCAGTCGTCGTCACTCTTGGACCTCCTCTTGCTTATCATCAGGCGGGTCGAGGTCAGATGTCGTGTCACAATAAAAATAAAAAAAAAAAATTGCTCAAACAGCAACGATATGTCGTCACTCTTGGACCTCCTCTTGCTTATCATCAGGCAGGTCGAAGTCAGATGTCGTGTCACAATAAAAAAAATATATATAAATGCAAGTCCGAATTAAAAATATATATAAATGCAAGTCCGAATTGAGGTTGGACTTGCATTTGTTTTCAGTATAGACGGAAAGAAAGAGGAACAAGTCAAACAATTTGTTTACTTGGGAAGTATGTTTACTAGGGATGGGAAGTGAGTTAAAAATATTGAGAGAAGAGTGCAAAAAGGTACATAACGTAACGTAACGTAGTAAACGGTGCCATTCATAGCCAAATAATGAACAGCCAAATAATGTCCCAAAAGTCACGGATGGCTGTTCATAATGCGGTGCTTGTTCCTACATTAATGTATGGAAGTGAAGGTTGGGTATGGCAGAAGAAGCATGAGAGTAGAATTAACGCTGTAGAAATGCGGTCGTTAAGGAGTGAATGTGGAGTGACGATAGCGGATAGAATAAGGAATAGCACTCTGCGTGATAGATGTGGTTTGAAAGAAGATGTAGTGACAAGGATTGACAAAGGAATGCTTCGATGGTTTGGGCACATGGAAAGGATGAGTGAAAGTAGATTGACGAAAGGAATTTATAAATTTGATTTGGTTGGATGCGTTAAACAAGGCGGCCTGCAATTTATAAATCTGGCAGGAGGGTGTTTTCCGACCAAATCGGAGACATCCTCAAGTAAGCTAGGTTGCCTAGTGCCCATAACCACAGAGCCTGTATGAAGAGAATTATGGATGTGAAGGAAGCAAGTGAGTTGTGTAAGGATCGTGGTAAGTGGCGCTCCTTTGTCTCTGCCTATCCCTGTGGGAAGAAGGCGTGACAATTTGATTGATTGTTTTCAGTACAAAATGATGTATGTGACATTACATTCGTGACAAGTTTATACTTTAAAACAATGTGATAAGGTTCAGTTTACAATTCACATTTACCCACACAGTATTTTCTAAGATTTTGCGCGAATATTGATTAATGAATTACACAGTTTATACCGGAATTCTGACGCGCGGACACATTTATGATATCATTTTGTATGGGACTGTGTATCTAATAATCGATGACGTATAACATATCTACGGTTTTTCTTAAAATATCACATCTATAGTTGGGGAACGAGCTAAATGAATTCGGGGGCTGAGGTGCGGTGGGGCGTGAAACGACCGAAAACGTATCTTAGTGGCCGCTTTTAGTGACGCTTATAGCTCGGCGATGTCATTTAATATCGATAAAAACGTGTCCATATTTCCTTTGTTTGATTATTGAAAAAATAGTGAGTTAATTGAATTAAAGAGAGTCGTCATCCGTATTCAGGCTAGAACCATTATTAGAAACGTAATAAAAATGTGTGAAAAAGAAAAAACATGCAGTCACTATTCTCAAAATTAAATTATTATATAATTCATTAAAAATTGTTGCTGTTTAATGTTTATACTCCAATTTAATACACATTTATATTTTTTAATAACTAAATCTATTTGCATTTTAAGGAAAGTGTGTGTTTATTGTTATCGACATTTTGCATGTTACTTCACTATTCATAATAGACACGTGACCATGACGTCACAACTGCATTCCTCGCGCGTTCCTTTAACTCGTTCCCCTACTATATATATAGTTTCAAAATTGTTGTTAAGTTAAATGAGTCACACAGATACTCGTAATAATTAAATATTTATAAGACTTTATAATCATATTGTTTACAAACTTATCTTTTAATTATTAAACTAAATTTAAAAAAAACTTTTAAATGCTTAAAGCTTTAAATAAACAAGTCGCTTTTTTCTACCAAGATCAAACAAACATTAATTAATTAAAAATAAAGATAACCGATTATTTAGGTCATAAAATTAATCAATACACAATTATCGTTAACGTAATTTAACCGGTTATCATTAGTGAGTGGAAATCGGAAACGAACAAGAAGATTGTTCTTCACAGAAATATAGCGGCATTTTACGCTCTTTAGCGCCTATACTACAGAGAATGTTCCGAGGAGCTCTTTAACCCATCATTCTGTCGACCGAATCTTTGTAGAACAATCGACAAGTGAAATGGTTTGCCAGCTCATGTGTTCTCCATCCTATGACCTTGGATCCTTCAAGCGATGCGGGAAGAAGCATCTTTAGCCGGCATTAAGGCGACCGTGGTATAGTGGCAGTGCAATAGCTACGTAAGCCGAGTGGCACGGGTTCGAAACCACTCACCGGTACCAATGTATCTTTGATATATGTGCTTTGGTTGTCCTGTTTCTATGATACAAGCACTTGAGTAGCTTAGTATAGAAATGTATATATTAAAAAATAGGTATATAGTAGGTATAGTGACGGCGACTGGAGCAGAGACGGTGTTTTCAGTCCTCAATCATGCTTACTATTAGGCAGGTCAAGGTCAGATATCGAGTCAAATTTAAAAAAAAGTCGGGAACATTTTTGAAAAAGCAGGGGTCCTAAGTGCCCATGACCAAAGAGCCTAAATTAGGAAAATCGTGGATGTAAAGAAGGCGAAAGAGTTGTGTCTGAATCGTGGAAAGTGGCGATCCGTTATCTTAGCCTATCCTGTGGTAGATGTTAACCGACCCAACTCGGTTTAAGGACCAACCAACCTTGGTTTATCCCGGGTTGAAAAGTCGGTACTCCTCCGGATTGGCAAACTGGGCACCACTGCCTACTACTCTCAAGTACGTTTGGCCGGAATAATGATGGCGACTGGGGCAGCCACGAACTGACTCGGTTTTTTTCAGACATCTGACCTTGAGCCGCCTGATAGTAGGAGGCTCACAAGAGGAGGTTTCACACGACTCAATGTTAGATGGCGAGTGACAGTAAAAAAATAATTTGAAAACCCATACCTAATTCGGCGATTTTCTCCAGAGCACTCTCTGCACATTCCCTAACATGATGTAATATTTCTAGTGAATCCTGTTCGGACCAGCCCTCGTGTGGTTGAGCGAGTGTTTTGTCAATCTGATGCGAGGCTATCTCCTCTGAGTTCTCTGCTTCATACACCTGGAAAAATATTTAAAACCGTTTTAGTCTTAGCTTTAAGGTTTGGCGGTCGTCGCAACTAGATGGCGCTGCAAAAAGAGATTGAGCATTTAATACCTACCAAGCGGTTTTAAGACAGGGACGTATAAATGGGGAACGAGTTAAATGGATGGGCATAAAACAACTACGTAATAATCAAATAATGGTTATCAAAGAAGGTAGGTAGTGGTACCCACTCTGCTGATCCGGGGTAGTACCACCACATACAAGTATACAGGCCGTGAAGTGATTTGGTCGCGTCTCGGGATTAGCCGTTTCCAACTAGGCCTGCACGTAGTGGATGTAATTGCTACTTACAGTTATTGAATTGTAGTAGCAGTGACATCTATTCATGGACCACATCAGGGTGATGTCATATGTCGAGTCACAGTAAAAATTTAAAAAATACTTACAATAAATCTAACAGTTTTTGTTCCATCATCAATAACGCCTATAAGTGGTCGTTTGGATACACCACGAACTGGCATCTCGCCTCCTGTAACAAAAACAATCAATGATATTAAAACTAATAGTAGTCCGCAGGGCTCAAACCTCTGCCCAGCAAAAACGACCTTAGACCTTCCTTTGCTTAAGAGCAAGGGAGATTTTTCTTTTATTTTTAAATAATAAATAAATAAAATAAAATAAAATCATTTATTCGCAGACTACATAGGCCCAATTAATTGTTACAGTAGAACCTCGATAACTTAAACCTCGGTAACATAAAAACCTCTGTTACTTCAAAAAATACTATGTTCCCTTCCCATCAGAGCCCAAAACCTCTATAACTTAAAATACGCAACCTCTATAACTTAAAATACGCAACCTCTATAACTTAAAAAAATAATCTCTGTATAGGCCCTCAGTAACTAAAAGAACAAAAGAAAATCACAGATTTTTTAAGTAGACTAAACCTTTAGTTGTTGTTTTATTTTTATGTAATGTAAGTAATGTGAATAAATATGATTACATATTTAATTTTCAGTATTTTATTGACCCCACCCTTCTGATGCATTCGAGTAAAAATGGGAGCAAGGGTACATAGAAACATGTACATACCTCTATATTAACCTTTACCTAACATAAACCCTTGATAACTTAAAACCTCTATAACTTAAAATATTTTGTGTTTCCCTTGGACTTTAACTTATAGAGGTTCTACTGTAGTAATACACTCACTTATGACTAAATTAGTATAAAAATGAGAAAATAAAAGAGTTACGATAATTAACGCAGTAGATCTATTCTTCTATCTTCTATCTTCTGGGTTAATCAGGGCCGTTGTTCAGTGCCGTTGCAACTTACTATCCGGCATGTCAACAAGCATCTTGAGTATTCTGTTGGAACTATCCAGCATTCTATTTCTGATAGAATATATTTTTCTTCGCATCACAGCATGGAAGCTATCCACCTGAGCATCAGCAAACATGCCGGATGCACTACAGCAGTGTTTCGCAACGTGGGGCCCACGCCCCACCTGGGGGCAATTTGATAGTTAAGAGGGGCAATTTATAAATGGGCTCGACACGACTCTAACCCTTTGGCTTTGGGGTATTTAAATGCAATCGGGGACAAATTTAACAAAAAAAAAGACAAATTCTTAAAAAAATGCTGTAATCATTTATATTTCTTAAGCAAACAAAAAATTTTTTTTTAGGGGACTTTAGTCAAATTTTACTATGCCAGTCCCATCTTAACAACTAACTAAACTTTCTAGTTTAAGCTTAATCATATAACTATTCTCAGTTATATGATTAAGCTTGACTGTGTAACTTAATCACAGAACCTCTCACAAATCGATACAACTCGAATGCTTCCACTGAAGTCGGATAAAACAATTTTTAAAGGTTAAAAATTATGTATGGGGGGGCAAAAAATTGAAGAAATGTTAAGGTGGGGCATGGCCTTAAAAGGTTGGGAAACACTGCACTACAGAATCTGGGTAGTCCCAACAGCACCCTCAAGAGATTAATGTACTGCACTCGAAGGGCGCTGGAGTGCTTTTGGTATAACGTGTGTTTTTGACGACACACGTGGTCGATTAGTTAGCACACCAGTTAGTTACGCGTAAAGTACCGGGTTCGATTCCCGATAGGAGAAAATATTTCTTTCATAGCTTTTGTTTGTAATATTTAAAAATTTAATATTGCAAATCTTTGTTAAAAAATAAAAATAAGGGGCGGGTATTTGCTTCGGGTCTAGTTATTAAAGAGTGGTAGGCAGTGCTACTAGACTTGGGTAGTTCCGGAACGAGTCACTAAAATGATATACTTCCGATCCTGGTACTATACCACTCACTAGTTCACTGCAAATTCAAACGTGTCTCTAGTTCCTTTAGTTCCGAGTCATGCATCGCATATCCACTCACTCACCACTCCTATGATGGAACGAGATATAAACACATCGTACATTCGTACGGAATCGTACCTCGTTCGTTACTCGTACCTAGTATTTTCGCTTAATACCGTGAAATTATATTTTATATATCCATTGCTCTCCGCGTGCACAAGAAAATATTTACACCGCGTGCATTACGAGTAATGGTATGAAAGTATGTTGAAGAGAGCAGCAACTCGTCGTCTTTTTATAACGTATTTTTCTAACGAATATTTGCAGTTTTAAATTATGCGAATTGGTAATTGTGATTATAATTATTGTTTATTATAGTTTCTGTGTACATTTGTGAAGTGTATGATCTAAAATAATTCTATAGAAAGGATATCTTGATTTCTCAGAACAACTGCAGCTTTTCTTTACCGAATGAACTAACCGAATGCGCTTCCTTGAACTAAATGAACTAGTGAACTAGATGAACTAGTGAACTAGATGAACTAGTGAACTAGATGAGTGAACTAGTTCCGATGGAAAAAATATACATATCACTCCGTATCATTTGATGGAAGCGTTTTGCGCATGTATAAGTGCTACCCAGTCTGCCGATCCGGGGTAGTACCACCACTTACAAGTATACAGACCGTAAAGTGATTTAGTCGCGTTTCGGGATCAGCTTGTAAGTAAGCCAGCATATTGGATACGGCTGCTACTTATACTTATTTAGGTGTAGCACCAGTCACCTCCATTCATGGACCGCACTCCAGCTTAACAACAAACTAAGTGCTGCCATATGTCAAGAGACAATAAAAAAATGAATTATAATTTAAAACATTGTAATATACAAAAGAATATACCTAATCTTATCACTTTTATTTATCAATTCTAAATGAGCCATATCAAATTTATGGCCAAGGGTAGGCTGTAATGTTGGCAATAAAACAATCATATTTATCTAAATACGAACGGAAATTTTAGATTATTTAACAAGCATGTTTTAAATATCGGAATAATAACGGCGACCAAAGATATATTTTTAAAAGACGTAGAAGACCAACACCTCAGTCTCTCCGTGACCACGATGGCTGCAAAGCTCGCGAAACGTCGGAATAATAAAAAAAATAAACGCGATAGTAAGCCGCATAAAATTTGTTTAATTCAATAATGTACGCGCAAAATCTAAGAAAATACTAAAACTATTTTGACGTCAGGCGTGGCCGATTGTCCAATAATTGGTTTGTAAAGTCCCTAATTTGATTCCCGGTCAGAGCAAATATTTGATTCATAGCTTTTATTTATAATATTAAATATTGTAAATATTTTTTAATCTATACATATAATAAAATTGGAGTGTTTGTTTGTAATATTAAAATAACCGTTTTTTAATAAATGTATATGAATATATATATACGGTACATACACCAAAATGACCTTTTTTACAATTTTTGTCTGTCTGTCTGTCTGTCTGTTTGTTCCGGCTAATCTCTGGAATGGCTGGACCGATTTTGACGGGACTTTTATTGGCAGATAGCTAATGTAATAAGGAGTAACTTAGGCTACTTTTTTTTCGAAAAAATCCTTTATAATAAATAAAATAAAATAAAAACATTTTCCCATACAAAATTGCGTGCGTTTAGAAATTGATTTTGAGTAAACTAAAGAAAATATATCAAGCTGTTGAGAATTGAAAACAAATTATTATTATTATCTTACTATTATTATAAATGTGAATGTCCGTTTGTTTGTTACGCTTTCACGCAAAAACTGCTTAACCGATCATCATGAAATTTTGTACACATATTCTTGGAGGTATCAGAAGTAACATAAAATACTTTTTAATAAAAAATAATTAAAAATATTACGAAAAAAATTTTATTTTTCCTTTTATAAAAATAGGTACAAGGTGTTGGTTCAAACCCTGAGTACTATAATACCATCGCACTGTATTACCGTCAGTCACGTCAACATCTAATCCAATCAACTGTACTATGGAGACTATACACTATACTTTCAGCTGTTTGACATTTTTCGTTATTGTTATTTCCTTCTGTTACTAATGCATATCCTACTATTGTTATAAATGTGAGTTTGTTCGTTACGGTTTTTATTTTTGGAGGTACTAGGAGTAACATGGGTTACTTTTAATTAAAAAAATAAATTTTTGACTATAGTTTCCAATTGACTATAGGTTTAACTGTTTGGAATATATATTTATTTTTATTTCCGTCTGTCATTTTTATATGAGCTATCGAGTTATAAATACAAAAAAGTCGAATTGAGAACCTCCTCCTTTTTTATGACTGTGTTATAAACCAAATTTTACGCGGGTGAAACCGCGGGCACAGCTAGTAATAAAATAAAAAGAGACGGATATTTGCTTCGGGTCTGGTTTGGTAGGCAGTGGTACCCAGCCTGCCGATCCGGGGTCAGTGGCCTTCACTATGCCGGCCAAATCACTATGTGTATAGTACCTATATTATCTTTCAGGAATGTTACCTAGTCACTATCTATATCCGTTACAGTCTGATATTAAGTCTACAAGGCATTTATTATCTACATATATTAATCTTTATTAATAATAGAGGAAGACGTGTATTATTTCTTTAAACTAAGCTGCTTAAAGTGCTTGTATCATAGAAACAGGACGATCAAAGTACATATATCAAAGATACAAATTACCAGCATGTGGTTATGAACCGGGAGATCTTGGTTGGTTTGCTAGACCATTGCACTTTTACTACTCCTACACCACGGTCACCTTCATACATAAGACGACCGTGGTACAGTGGTAGTGCAATAATCATGCAAACCGAGAACACAGGTTACCGGTGTTCTCTAAGGTAATGTATCTTTGATATCACCCACTTTGGAAGCCTATTATAGAAATGTATATAAATACAGTATATGTCAATCAATCAATCAATCAATCAATACAATTTTCACGCCTCTTTTTCACAGGGACGATAGAGCGTCACAGAATTTAAAAATCTAATGTGAATGGATGCATTTAAAGAGGAGGGTGTTTTTTAACTAAATCGGAGATATCCTCAAGAAATCTGAATTCCCTAGTGGCCATAATCGTAGAGCTTGTATAAAGAGAACTGTGGATGTGCGGGAAGCGAAAGAGTTGTGTCAGGATGGCGCTCCATTGTCTCCGCCTATCCCCGTGGAAAAAGAGATGACAATGAATTAAACAAATTTTATGCGGCTTACTATCGCGTTTATTTTGGTTTTAATTTTACAATTTCCCAAGTCCAGCAAACTGCCAAACCAGATGACACCGTCAGTTATTTTTGCAAAAATTTGAAATACCAACCGGGAACAGAAAAACAAAATATCAAACGGGGTAGTTTTGGAAACAATAACAGCATCAACCAATAGGACGACCAACACCTCAGTCTCTCCGTGACCACGATGGCTGCAAAGCTCTCGAAACGTCGGAATAATAAATAAAAATTGTAAAATCAAAACCAAAATAAACGCGATAGTAAGCCGCATAAAATTTGTTTAATTCATTATAATCAATGTTCGCGCAAAATCTAAGAAAATACTAAAAGACATGACAATTTGATTGATTGATTATTTTTCAAACATATGTTTTATTGTGACGACATATGACAGCACCCCGCTTAATGTTTAGCTGGAGTGTGGTGTCACTGCTACTACAATTCAATAACTGTAAGTAGCAATCACATCCACTATGCCGCCCTAGTTAGTATACATAAAACAGTTTTATACGTATACTAGAAATATACTAGTATACGTAGATAGAGGTATCCTTAACCGTACAACAAAAGTACAAAGACCAATGACACGAAGCCGTAGATAAAAATTCAATTAAATTCCAGCCAATCTAAAAGTAATTTACTCAGAATACAATTCTAGATTATTTATGACAGCACCCAGCCTGATACTAAACTGGAGTGTGATCCATCTATAGATCGCTTACATTATGCCGGCTTAGTTCGAATCGACTGATCGGGCTGATCGGTTTTAACTTTATGATCAGGCGGGTAGAGGTCAGATTTATTCACTTTTTAGTCACATTTTAATTTATTTTCTTTATTGTGACTCGACATATGACAGCACTGAGCTTGATGTTAAGCTGGAGTGTGGTCCATGAATGGATGTCACTGCTACAATTCAATAAATGTAAGTAGCAGTCACATCCACTATGTCGGCCTAGTTGGAACCGGCAAGCTGATCCCGAAGCGCGATCAAATCACTTCACGGTCTGTATACTTGTAAGTGGTGGTACTACCCCGGATCGGCAGACTGGGTACCACTCTTATCAAAGGCGTGTAATACAATGTTTTTTTAACTATAGTTTTTTTCATACAGTTTTTTACTGTATGATGTTTTTCTTTGTGTCTATTTGTACAGTATTTTAATCTCGAAGGTTAACGTTCATGTCTATCCTATTCATATTAAGATAAGGAGGTAGTTTACAAGATAATCACTGTCATTATTATTATTATTAATAATAATAATAATAATTAATAATAATTTATTTGCTTAGAAAAGGGTACAGTATATCAATGGTACAATATAGTAAGTCCTCCTTATTCAGCTAACATAAAGCATGCAAATATTTAAAGTTATATAATTCAATGTCAAAATATGTATCTATGTATTATAATATTATATGTAATGTCATTATCTATTTATTAACAATATTATTTAAATGTCAATTTGTGGGACACAATCTAAATTACAAATTATCCTTATCTACTTTCGTACTATCCTGGCACTACTTTAAACTTCTTGATATGTTTTTCATATTCAGAAAATTCCTTATATGAATAAAACATATTACTCAGCAACCATTTTGCCAATTCGGCTTTAAATTTATTAAAAGGCAATGCCTTAATATCCTTGGGAACTGCATTATATATCTTGATAGACATAAAATAACAATTTTTCATGAAGATTGCAGTCTTTGGGCAGTTATCTGTAACGAGTGAATCTTTATTTCGTGTGCTTCTAGGAAATATGTCGATAGCAGTTTTATATAAACTCAAGTTTTGCTTAACAAATTTTGCTATTTCAAATATATATAAACATGGTAAAGGGAGTAACCCAAGTTCTTTAAAAAGCGGTTTGCAGGATGTATAAGGAGGTACGCCACATATGGCTCGTATACATCTTTTTTGAGCAATAAATGTTCTGTTTATGTGCATGATGTTACCCCATATAATTAGCCCATATCTCAGAATAGACTCCACATAACTCCTATATGCTACAATAGCAGTTTGTTGGGTTGTGGTTTTTTGTAGCCTGCTTAAGGCAAATGAGAACCTATTAATTTTTCCACACACATTATCTATCTGTTCACACCAGTTTAGCTTATTATCCAATTTTAATCCTAGAAACTTTGCACTTGTAATAGTTTTTAGATTTTTACCATCACATACTATGTCAAATATATTGTTATTGAAATTTATCAAATTAGTTTTTGATATATTGATCTTTAAGTTAAGGTCACTAAGCCAGTTTGTAATCGATGTTATTGTATTTATAATGTCAATTTTATGAATGTTTATATTTGTGTTTTTTTTTGATGTCACAATTATAGATACGTCATCAGCAAAAAGGGTGCAATCATGTTTTGTTAGGGATGGTAGCGAATTAATATATATTATGAAAAAGAGGGGTCCGAGAACGCTTCCTTGTGGAACACCATTTATACATTTTTTATAATCTGAATAGTACGTGCATGTAGTGTTATACTTATTAATATGAGTAATCTCTGTGCGTTGCACTCTATTTTGTAAATACGTTTTTATCCAGTTATGTGCTGGCCCTCTTATACCTACATTTTCTAGTTTTTCCAGAAGTATGTTATGTCTTACCAAGTCAAATGCTTTGGACATATCAAGCAGTATAGCTGTAGGTAATTTTTTAGTATCTATATTATGAGTAATTCTTTTCACTAGGTTAAAAATCGCCAGAGCAGTAGATTTATTTCTTTGAAATCCGAATTGTTCATCTTTTAGTATTTTATGCTTTGTGATGAAGTCAGTAAGTCTTAAATGCATCGCTTTTTCGAATATTTTTGAGCAGGTTGGTATTAGAGTAATAGGACGGTACTTTTCTATGTTATATTTATTGCCTGATTTATATAACGGTTTAACTATAGACTTTTTAAGACTATCGGGAAAGCTGCCATTTTCAAAAGAAAGATTAATAAGATAGGTAATTATAGGGGCAATTTCATTTGTAGTAGCTTTTAAAACTCTAGTGCTAATATTATCATAGCCTACTGCATTGGTGTTATTTAGTGATGTGATTATCTTTTTAACCTCCATTGTACTAAATGGTATAAGAAATATAGTATTATTTATTTTTGTATCTAATTTATTGTCATAATTATTATTACTATTTTGGTCAGATCCTATAAAGAAGTTATTAAACATGTTAGCAATTATTTTTGGGTCAGTTATACAGTTATTATTAAAATGAATTTCATCTATTACTTGAGGCAGTTTATTGTTATTTGTTTCTGTTTTTATAATATTCCATGATGCCTTGCAAATATTTTTACTTGAGCATACATATTTACAGTTAGCCCTTTTTTGAGAGTTCTGGATGCATTTTTTAAGCAATTTAGAATATGTTACATTATTATTACAGTTGTTAATATATACTGCGGTATAGCTTTCCTAACTATAAATGACGCGCCCCTCCAATTTATTAGTTTATTTGAATGTGTAAATGCAAATATTACTAACTATACTATTATACTCTAACAACGTGCTCCTCTTTTTGTGTCCAACCAGCAACTGAATAACTAATTTCAATTGTATTTTCGGTAGGTTGCATTCATATTTTATGTTCTCTCGTGTACGCAAATGTGGTAGCGAGAACGCGTCCACTGCTGAACATAAGCCTCCCTCTTAGAACGCCATTTTGAACGACAAGATGCCAGTTGTATCCACCGGCTATTCGTGACTTTTACTATGTCGTAACTTCACCTAATGGGAGGCCTACCTACGCTGCATCTTCCGGATTGTGTTCTCCACTCTAGAACCTTTTTTCCCCATTGGTTGTCGGTTCTTTGAGCGATGTGGCCAGCCCATTGCCACTTCAGCTCGCAAATCCTTCGAGCTATGTCGGTAACTCCGGTTCTTTGGCGAATATCCTCGTTTCGGATTCTATCGCGCAGAGACACACCAAGCATAGCTCTCTCCATTGCCCGCTAAGTGACTCTGAGCTTTTCCAACAGGCTAACATTTAGGAGCCACGTCTCATTGCCATATGTCGTCACTGGTAACACACACTGGTTGAAGACCCTTGTCTTAAGGCACTGTGGGATGTTTGACGAGAAGATGTAACGCAGTTTCCCGAACGCCGCCCGGCTTAGACAGACTATATAATTATTTAAGCATTATCTGTGTATTTGTTTAGGTATTAAATAACCCGGTCTTATTATTAATTAGGAGAATTATTACACTGCGTACAAAGGTCAACTTTAATGATATTTTAATAAGAAAAGACGTAGATATGTTATATACGTTCCGAAAGAAGCACGTTAAAACTATGCTAATAAGCAAACCTGAACTCAGTGTTGCGATGCAGAGCAACATATATTTGTCTCTTTTTTCGCTCTCAATAACGAAAACTTCATCGTGGTTGGCCGTTCAACAACCTAGTGCCATTTGCACTAAAACTAATACTGGTATAACTATATATGCTATAACAATTTTTACATCATTTTACCTGATATCAATTATTGTTTGAAATAATATGTTCGCCGGTGCCAATGTATCTCTGATAATGTCAGTCGCCCTGTGTCTGTGATACAATCACGTTTAGTAAGATTAGTAAAATTAGCTTGGAAACGTTTTTACATTTGTTGTAGTGCGCCTGAGAGCGCGTGTCCATTATTAACAAACGTTACGAAAACACGTCATGTCCTTAGGTTTTAATTGGAAGCAAACGGAAGATAACCGGAAACTTTTAATGGAAAAGCACGAAATTCGGTACTTACGAATTACTATTTGATAAAAATTGCAGAATATCGTGCACAAAACCGACCAATTGTTTTCACCGACGAAACATATATACATACGTCACATACCCTTTCGAAATCTTAGTTAGATAGAAAGCACTGACGACGGGCGTGGACGAACGGTTTAGCGACTGGTTTGTTGCGCGTAAAGTCCCGGGTTCGATCCCCGGTCGGAGCAAATATTTGTTTAATAGCTTTTATTTGTAATATTTAATAGTATTAAATATTGCAAATATTTGTTAATAAAAAAAAAGAGATGGATATTTGCTTCGGGTCTGGTTATCAAAGAGTGGTAGGCAGTGGTACCCAGTCTGCCGATCCGGGGTAGTACCACCACTTACAAGTATACAGACCGTGAAGTTATTTGGTCACGTTTCGGGATCAGCTTGTAAGTTGCCGGTTCCATCTAGGCCGGCATAGTGGATGTGATTGCTTACTCACAGTTATTGAATTGTAGTAGCAGTTACATTCATTCATGGACCACACTTTGGCTTAACATCAAGCGGGGTGTTGTCATATGTCGTGTCACAATAAAAAATAAAAAAATAAAAATAATAATAAAAAAAACTTCAGGTGTTTTTTTTATAAAAGTCATTTATTTATTTATTTGCTGACTGTACACTACTACAAATGCAAAAACGTTACCAAGCTAAAACTGGACATAATGATAGGAGATCGTAACATCTTTATCTACCGCCACGACATAATGGAAACGCGCTCTTAGGCGTGTGTACTACACACCCTACTACAAATTCAAAAACCTCTCCAAACTAGTGCCCAAAACCACAGAGCCTGTATAAAGAGAATTGTGGATGTGTCAGGAGCGTGGCAAGTGGCGCGCCATTATCTCTGCCTATCCCCATGGGAAATAGATGTGACAATTCGATTGATTGATTTATACAAGGAAACTTAAGTTTTACAAATAATATGCATAATCAGCCAGACATACAGTTGTCCGCCAAACCGCTATCAAATATTTGGGTTTGTTTCCACGTAGTCAAAACATTGTGACATCAAGGGAGGTGTGGCTGTAATATTTATAAACATTAAAGTATAACATAACTTAATAACCGTATTATTATATAATTATTCACATTTCTATACTAAGCTACTAAAGTGCTTGTATCATAGCAACAGGACAACCATAGTACATATCTTCTATGAACTGGCAAAAGGTCCTATCTGAAAAAAATGCTCATTACTTTTTCTGTATCAAAATGTCCTATTTCGATTAGAGAGTGATTTTAAGTTTATTTAGTTATAAATTCGCGTCAATTAAGCTAATTTACTAAATACGTGTTCTTTTTATTCGAAAAATAACTTCAATAATAATCAGTTTTTTCACAGTCCTGTAAAGTTGCATGATAAAAGATAGGACTCTTTGCCAGTTCATAAACGATATATGAAGAGATACATTGGTATCGGCAAGTAGTTTTGAACCCGTGCTCTCGGTTTGCGTAACCATTACACTACTACTACACCACGGTCGCCTAATTTATTAGGTTATTTTTTTATTAAAATTAGTCCGGCAGTTTAGGAGGAGTTCCGACAGACACACGGACAAAAGAATCAATCAAATCAAATTGTCACGCCTTTTTCCCACAGGAATAGGCAGAGACAATGGAGCGCCACTTACCACGATCCTTACACAGCTCCCTTGCTTCCTTCACACCCACAATTCTCTTCATACAGGCTCTGTGGTTATGGTCACTAGGCAACCTAGCATTCTTGAGGATGTCTCCGATTTGGTCGGAAAACACTCTCCTGGGCCTGCCTTGTTTAACGCATCCAACCACATCAGATTTATAAATTCCTTTCGTCAATCTACTTTCACTCATCCTTTCCATGTGCCCAAACCATCGAAGCATTCCTTGTCACTGCATCTTCTTTCAAACCACATCTATCAAAAATATATATAAGTCATCTATATGCGCAGTAAAATTATTAAAGAAAGACATTATCTTCAAATTAACAACCTACATTGACCACAAATGTTTTCTTTGTTTAGTAAAACAAATTAAAAGATAACGAATAAATCATTGCGGGTAATTCCATGTCAATGAGTTTTATTTAATGCTAACATTAAATAAAGTTCATTCTATCAATTTAAGGTTATCGCAAACTTAGTAGTCATTTGGTCAGTCTGTAGACCCGGGAAAGTACGAGGGCGACACGGAAAGTTTCTAGAACTGGCCACTTATAAACGATATGATAAAAAATAAGTTCTCAAAGGAAATCATTCATTTTGTATGGGGGAATTGGGCTTAATTGTATTAACAGTTGCATATACATTTTATTTAAAATATTTAAAAGTACGAAGATTACAATGTAATTGGAATATATCCTTTATTTCGCATAGTTTAGGTGTTCAAAATGATCAAACTATAATTATGACAGTTCAAAGCAGTTAATATGGCGGTGTCATCGTGATTTGGAAACGATATAATTTTTTTCAAATAACTTGATTGCACAGTGATAAAACCAACGCAACGTACCACTTTTCTGAGTACTTGCTTTTTTTCTACATAGTCTTTAAAAATAAAATTCTCGAACTTTAATCGACTCCTAAATACTCTTAATAATCATAAATTGTAATGTACTTACTTGAAACCGGTTTCAAATTTAAATACATTTATTCGATAGTTACTAAATTACGCCAAAAGGCATAATGCAGAGAGTAAAGTACAGTAGTTCTATATTGTACTTTGTACAGTAGTAGTATCTACATTGTACCTACTTCGTCTTTGCACACCCTTAATACCCGCACAGGTCAGGGAAAGCATCCGCACTATGTCGGGCACATTGAAAGAATAAATGAAGTAAGTGGTGGTACGATCTCGTACTACCCCAATTGGAAGACTGGACAGTGGACACCACTGCCTACCACTCTTTGATAACCAGACCTGAGGCAAATATGCATTAGTGTGCCAACCAATGCGCAACGCCTATCGCCAATTCGTTAGACCGAGGAACGTTATAAGGTTCCTTGGGTCACTGTCACTATCCCGGCCTAAACCTTTCCTCAATTCCACTTACAGCTATTCAAGTGAATTAGCAGTCACCTCCCATTAAAAACCTCCACATTCCAACTCAAAAATAACATAAAGACAAAACGGTCACCATATTATGCATAAAGTCAAACGAAAGTCGAACATCGTGGTTCGATGAACCTTATCATTTGTATTTGTTTAAGTCTGATTAACAACATTTATTTATCATTTTCTTAGTTTTTTTATTTATTTTATTGTGACTCGACATATGACAGCACCCCGCTTGATGTTAAGCCGAAGTGTGGTCCATGAATGAATATCACTGCTACTACAATTCAATAACTGTCAGTAGCGATCACATCTACTATGCCGGCCTAGATGGAACCGGCAACTTACAAGCTGATCTCGAAACGTGACTAAATCACTTCAGGGTTTGTGTACTTACATAAGTGGTATAAGTGGTGGTACTACCCCGGATCGGCAGACTGGGTACCACTGCCTACCACTCTTTGATAACCAGACCCGAAACAAATATCCATCTCTTTTTTTAATTAACAAATATTGGCAATATTTAATATTAATGAATATTACAAATAAAAGCTATGAAACAAATATTTACTCCGACCGGGGATCGAACCCAGGACTTTACGCGCGACAAACCAATCGCTAAACCGTTCGTCCACGTCCACGTGGTAGGCAGTGGTACCCAGTCTGCCGATCCGGAGTAGTACCACCACTTACAAGTATACAGACCGTGAAGTGATTTGGTCACGTTTCGGGATCAGCTTGTAAGTTGCCGGTTCTATCTAGGCCGGCATAGTAGATGTGATCGCTACTGACAGTTATTGAATTGTAGTAGCAGTGACATTCATTCATAGACCACACTTCGGCTTATCATTAAGCGGGGTGCTGTCATATGTCGAGTCACAAAAAAAAATACATTTACTATGCTAGCCTAGTTGGAAAGTGTACACATGTGATTTACCTTGTACCAAGTGCATTAAAAAGTAAAGTCGTTAATTGAAACAAGTTATGACAGCACTAAAACGTATGCACAATAATTTTCTAAAGGCCCCCCGTTCACGGTGACATTTGTCTCAGACACTGTATCTGCTGATGTTTGTAGCAGACACTGTATTTGCTAAGGTTTGTTTCAGACACTGTATCTGTTGAGATTTGTCTCACACACTGTATCTGCTGAGATTTGTCACAGACACTATATCTGCTGAGATTTGTCACAGACACTGTATCTGCTAAGGTTTGTCTCAGACACTGTACTTGCTGAGATTTGTCTCAGACACTGTATGTGCTGGAATTTGTCTCAGACACTGTATCTGCTGAGATTTGTGTCAGACACTGTACTTGCTGAGATTTGTGTCAGACACTGTACTTGCTGAGATTTGTCTCAGACACTGTATCTGCTGCGATTTGTCTCAGACACTGTATCTGCTGAGATTTGTCTCAGACACTGTATCTGCTAAGATTTGTATCAGTTTCAACACCCATATCCACGTTGATTTTTATCATCGAGATACAAAATCTAGTCTTTCGGTATAATGGATACCTCTAACACGTCTGAGATACCTTCAGCAGAAATTGTGACACGACATCCGATTTCGACCCGCCTGATGATAGGCAAGAGGAGGTCCAAGAGTGACGACGACTGATAAAACCGAGTTTGTTCACAGCTGCCTCAATCGCCGAGTCGGACAAAGAACGTCCTGTACTTTGGTCGTCCTGTTTCTATGATACAGGCACTTTGTTAGCTTAGTTAATATAGAAATACAAATTGAAAATTGAAATTGGTATAGAAATGTATATAATAGTATAGAATTAGACATTAGTATAGAAATTAAAAAAAAATATATAATACGTGTTGCGATACAAGTCTCAGTGTGAATGGGAGCCATAATAAATTTACTCAAGGAAAACTCTATTATGAGGAAAAAGGTGATCTGGCGGCCAGTACACGCAAATTGTTAGTTATTACATATTGTAATATATTGGTTTTAATTCGCGCGACACGTGTATTGCACGTAAAGTCCCGGGTTTGATTACCGGTCGGAGCATTTTTTTATAGTAGCTTGACAATGCAGTCCAAAAATTGAAGTGACTGCTTCTTTAGTTTAATAAACGTAAGAAGTCACATCCACTATGCCGGCCTAGTTAAAACCGGCAACTTACAAGCTGATCCCGAAACGCGTCTACTGTCACTTCACGGTTTGTATACTTGGCACCACTGCCTACCGCTCTTTGATAACCAGCGCAAATGCATATTTTTTTATCTTATTTTAATATTAATAATTCTTAATTTATTTAATAAATAACACAACATAAAAGCCATAAATCGAATATTTGCTCCAACCGAGAATAGAACCCGGAACTTTACGCGTAACAAACTCATGTACCTACCAATACACCACGCCTGTTATTAAAGTTACGACATATTTCAAATATTAGTTTATAAAAAAAGAGATGGATATTTGCTCCGGGTCTGGTTATCAAAGAGTGGTATGCAGTGGTACCTAGTCTGCCGATCCGGGGTAGTACCACCACTTACAAGTATACAGACCGTGAAGTGACTACTACTTGCAGTTATTAAAACTGTAGTAGAAGTCGTATTAATGGACCGCACTACAATATGAGTATTTAATATTTTCTTAGATTTTGCGCAAACATTGATTGATGAATTAAACAAATTTTATGCGGCTTACTATCGCGTTTATTCCGACGTTTCGACGTTTGCAGCCATAAAATTGTAAAAAATAAAATGGTAAAATTGTAATATCAAAACCAAAATAAGCGCGATCGTAAGCCGCATAAAATTTGTTTAATTATTGAGTATTAAAATTATATTTTTTTAGATTTCCCTACTAAGCTACTAAAGTGATTGTATCATAGAAACAGGACAACCAAAGTACATATAAAGATACATTGGTACCGGCGAGTGGTTTTGAACCCGTGCTCTTAATTTGCGTAACCATTGCACTACCACTATACCACGGTCGCCTTTCAATAAAGTGGACAATTCGATAATTAGTTTATTTAACCTTAATAGATAACAGAAAGACCTTTGACCAGAACGATTAAGATTATAGGAATAGAAATCAATACTAATGTATATAATTATGACTCGACATATGACAGCACCCAGCCTGATGTTAAGCTGGAGTGTGATCCATAAGTGGATGTCACTGCTACTACAATTCCATACCTGTAAGTAGCAATCACATCCACTATGCCGGTCTAGTTGGAACCAGAAACTTACAAGCTAATTCCGAATCGCAACTAAGTCACTTCACGGTCTGTATACTTGTAAGTGGTGATACTACCCCGGATCGGCAGACTGGGTACCACTGCCTACCACTCTTTGATAACCAGACCCGAAGCAAATATCCGCCTTTTTTTATTAACAAATATTATTAACCCTTTAATTCGCAATGTTAAGTGTACTTAACATCCCAAACAAACAAAAATTCCAGCATATTTATAACTGGCAGCCTAGTATTAATCTTACTACTCGAAAGAGCATTTATTCAAGTAGTAAGATTAATACTAGACTGCCAGTTATACGCGGGAATTTTTTTTTTGTTTGGGATGTTAAGTACACTTAACATTGCGAATTAAAGGGTTAAATATTACAAATAAAATCGTAAGTGGTGGTACTTCTTAAGTATACAAACCGTAAAGTGACTTAGTCGCGTGCACGTGACTGTTACTTGCAACTATACTCGTGGTAAGTATGGACCGCACTCCAGCTTAACATCAGGCGGGGTGCTGTCATATTCCTTCTCTTTCTTCAATCTACTTTCACTCATCCTTTCCATGTGCCAAGACTATCGAAGCATATTTATTAAAAATATATATATCTACCAGCAGCAAATATTTATTTATTCTACATTTCTGTATTAAGCTACTAAATTTGCTTGTATCAATAAAACATAACTACCGAAGAACATATATCAAATATACATTGGTACAGGGAGAGGGGGTTTTGAGCCCGTGCTCTAGGTTTGCATGACCATTGCACTATCACTACACTACGGTCGTCCTAAACAATCAATCAAATTGTCACGCCTTTTTCCCACGGGGAAAGGCAGAGACAATGGAGCGCCACTTGCCACGATCCTGACACAACTCCCTCGATTCCTTCACATCCACAAGCTCTACGGCTATGGGCAGTAGGCAACCTAGCTTTTTTGATGATGTCGTTCTAAACAATCAAATAATTAATAAAAATCACTTACCGTCCATAATTAAAATCCAATTTGTAAAACCAAAATTACCAAAACAAAAACAAAACTTATATGAAAAATTTAAATTTAAAAAAACGCGCTTAATTCGCAAAACCGAAACGCCTTGCCTAGCGTAAACCAGCACGTATACTGCGGAGGCTCGCTTCAACACACCCATTTTTACCGTCACAAGTAAAACGTCACGAGACTTTATCGCATAACTATCGTCATGAATATTTAAAATAAATATATTTTACTTAAAATGTATTATTTATAACGTAGGCCTCATTATGTGAACTGACGACATAGTGAAAGTCACAAAGAACCGGTGGATGCAACCAGGGCCGTCTTTACCCGGGGGTTCAAGGGGTGCAGTGCGCCCGGGCGCAGAGTCCTAGGGGGCGCATGCCGACCGCCATAAATTTCGATAGGCACCTACTACACTGAGACCACGCGAGCGGAGCCTTGACTTTCGCCACCCCGGCGCTGAATATGCTTAAGACGGCCCTGGATGCAACTGGCAACCGTTCTGAAGGGGAGGTCTATGTTCAGCAGTGGACGTCTTCTGGCTGATGATAAAACCACAGACTCGAAGGACCATTTTCTACGTCCTATAATTTGAATTTTATTTTTGATGCGACGTCTAACCTCGACTTGCCTAATAGTAAGAAAGTTCCACGAGTGGCAAAACCGTTAATCCTACTTCGGCTTGGCGGCTTTTTCGGCTACGTCAGCATTTGTGTTTTCGAGCGCAGTATGGCGTTTTGAATTATATCCGTAAGCTTATCAAGGCAGGCCAAGGATACTGCGCTCCATGGGCACTCTGGCAGAACCATTGTAATTTCAATACAAAGCTATTAAAGTGCTTGTATCATAGAAACAGGACGACCAAAGTACATATACATTGATTGATATAGCTTGTCTAACTATAAATGACGCGCCCCTCCACTTTATTAGTTTATTTAAATGTGTGAATGCAATTTTATAACTATACTATTATACTTTATCAGCGTGCTCCTCCTTTTGTGTCCAACTAGCAACTGAATGACCATTTACAATTGCATTTTTGGTGTGTTGCATGCATATTTAATGTTTACTCGTGTGCGCGTGCGGTGGAGGGGTGCGTCATTTCTGCTTAGACAGACTATACCGGTGAGTGTTGAACCCGTGCTCTCAGTTTGAGTGACCATTACACTGCCACTACACCACGGTCGCCCTAAAAAATGGCGCAATAGGCGTTAACAACCTAATTAATCTTATCAAACTGTGAAACGAATTTATTGATAAAGAATTGAATTATTAGGGATCCGGTCTGGTATAATAAAAATATAATTAAATCTTTCCACATCAAATACCGGTATTATTGTTATTATTTACAGTAAAACATTCTATTGTTTTTTTTTTCAGTCGCCATCACTCTCGGACCTCCTCTTGCTCATCATCAGGCGAGTCAAGGTCAAATATCGTGTCACAATAAAAATAGGGAAATTTAATTAAAAATGAACAACACTTTTTGATAACCAGACCCGCAGCAAATATCCGCCTCTTTTTTTATTAACAAATATTTGAAATAACTATTAAATATTACACATCAAAGCTATAAAACAAATATTTGCTCCAACCAGGAATCGAACCCGGTACTTTACGCGTAACAAACTGGTGTGCTAACCAATCGACCACGCCTGTGGTCGCCTGTTATTACTGGCATACCATTAATTGCACAATTTACAATTACTTACATTACAAGGACTTTGCCCTTACACATACAGAAAACTGGTTATACTTGATTAATATGGTGACCCACATTAACACTCATTTTGTAGAGTTTGAAATGGATACGTTAAACAAGGCAGGCCCAGGAGGGTGTTTGCCGACCAAATCGGAGACATCCTCAAGAAAGCTAAGTTGCCTTGCAACCCAGGTTTCTTGAAGATGTCTCCGATTTGTTCGAAAAACCCCCTCCCAGGCCTGCCTTGTTTAACGCATCCATTTATAAATTCTTTTCGTCAATCTACTTTCACTCATCCTTTCCATATGCCCAAACCATCGAAGCATTTCTTTATCAATCCTTGTCACTACATCCTCTTTCAAACAAAATAATAAACAAAAGTGCTAAAACAAGGCATTAGTAAAAGTTTAGTTACTGCATTTAATCATTGAGGTACTAGTTTAGGCAGACAAAGAAGTGCCACTTGCCACGATCCTGTCATAACTCCCTCGATTCCCTCACATCCACAATTCTCCTTATACAAGCTCTAGATTATGAGTCCAGCTTCTTGACGATGTCTCAGATTTGGTGGGAAAACACGCAAAACAATGAAGAAAAATCACCAATTATTTCTTACTAATTTTCTAATTGAAAAACGCACTCACCAAAGAACCTTTTCAATTGATCCCATAGCCTTTTCATGACACAAAAAGAACTTAATTAAGAAAAAAGAAAACACGACCTATTTGAATGTTAAAGAACTTGTGATTAATCAATTTTAAAAATAGAACTGAATGAATTAGATTTATGCTTGAGTGCCATTCAAATGACGTTGCGCCCACGCAATGCATTTTGGCGCGCAAAATTAGGAAATTGTGAGTCAGAGATTTGTTCCGACGTTGACAGTTGTAATCAAGGCTCCCCAAGTAGCCCTGCTAGTGTTCAATCTTGATCCAAGTCGGTTATGAAACCGCTTATTATTATTAGAAGGATTTCAAAGACTGGTAGGCAGTGGTGCCCAGCCTGCCGATCTGGGGTTGTAGGTTCTACTAGCCCGGTATGGATGCAACTGCGACTTGCAATTATTTAACTGTAATAGAAGTCGCCTTCATTCATAAACCATGCTCCAGTGTAACATCAGGCATAGTGTGGACATAGGAAACCCGCTTCCCCAACCCTACTTAGAAGGATATAGGGAAGTTAGGGAAAGACTGTGAGAAAACCAATCAGTGTACAACTGCCTTAGTCTTTATTATTATCTTCACCCAGAGGTGCTTTTGCACTTCACATTGGATCTTTTATTTAAGGTTTAGGATGGATGGATAAAATTAAAAATCATTTTTAAAGATTCAACACATTAATAAAACTAATCTGTCAACTCTAAATCTATGTAGTAATAGCATAAATATTTTTAAAAAGCATGGAATTGCCATAAAGACAATACATATCCTGTTTGCAAAAATCTAGCCAAGTCGTTACCATTTTATAATGGTAACCATTTTATGTTCAACTGTGTTGTGGATTCATGGAACAGTTTGCCAGACGATGTCATTGGGGCGGAGACAGTTAAAATAGACTCGACAAGCACATAACTTCTAAGTAAACCACAAGTATTAATAATAGACGTATCAGTGAAAACTGCTAGTCTATCTAATAATAATAATAAATACATCATCAATTTCATGCCTCAATTCCCACAGAAATAGACAAAGGGAACAGAGCCCCACTTTTGATGATCCGCACATTTTTGATGATTAACAACCCTCTTGCTTTCTTTACATCCTCAATTCTCTGTATACAATATGTGTGTATATATTTTTTTTTATTTAATAAAATACCTTCATTGTCTATGCTTTTCCCAGTGGGAAAAAGGGGTGACAATTTGATTGATTGAATGAATTATGATAAGAAAAGAGAGTAAATCCGCTGATGCAGGTCTATTTTTACTTAAAAGGAGCACTACCACTTACACTGTCAATCAATTTTCGATGGTTTGGGCACATTGAAAGATGCTTGACTAGGCGACTGCTAAATATTAACAAAGCTTAGCTTCGCATTATGGTAGGTGCAATAACAGGACATTGTGCTTTTAACAACTACCTTTACAACCTCAACATTTCAGATAGCCCCCCTTTGTAGAGGCTGCCTGAACAAGGAGGTGAATTTTCATATGCTATTTAATATAGTCATATGCATCCCCAGCCAAAACTAAAAAAATGGCAAGGGGAGGTTTTTATTTATTTTTATTATTGTGATTCAACATATGACAGCACCCCTCTTGATGTTAAGCTGGAGTGTGGACTTAGAATGGATGTCACTGCTACTACAATTAGCAGTGTATGTAGTAATTACTGTGCCGGCCTAATTGGAACCGGCAACTTACAAGCTGAATTCGAAACGCGACTAAATCACTTCACATTCTGTATACTTGTAAGTGGTGGTACTACCCCGGAACGGCAGACTTGGCACCACTGCCTACCACTCTTCAAGGTTCCATCGCATCTCAAAAATATGCATTGTATAGACTTGAAAATTATGTAAATACCTTCAGCTTTTAGGTACCTATACTATCCAATATTTTAATTCCTATTAACATTAATTTAAAATTTATAAGAATATATAATAACTACTTTAGGTCAAATAATATTAAGAGCACGTATAATTATTGTGTTTTAAAGTAAAAATTATCTTAATCACATAGTTTTATCATAATTAATAAATTCAAAGTCTACTTGGAATTTGGGGCAAAGCTAACTATTACATAAAACATCAATAAAATTGACTTACCGTTTAATTTTAGCACTTTCTAGAGAAAACTATTTATATTTTATATTACGATATAGGTACACAATTCACATAATTTCACTAAATTCAATTATTTAAGTCTTTTTATACAAAACGTGAAAAACACCCACCCTGTCAAAACTCAAAATGACTGAAAACTGAATAATTGCCAGACGACAAATACAAGTGTCAATTTACGTCGTCGATGCACCAAAACTGCATTTCATATTTCTATTGTAAAGGTTACTTGAATTATAAATAAAGTAGTTATTATAACTATTAATAGTTTTAGAGGTAGAGGTAGAGGTAATAAAATGTTTTATTAGGTTTTGCTTATGAATGATTTTATACATAGATGTGCCGATCCAAAAAAATATAAAATAATTTTTAAAAATATCTATCTAATAATAAATAGCATTTGCTACCATAATGCTAAAGTTAAGTAATAATTGTAAATTAGAGAGGAACTGTCTACCTCACACAATAAACTAGCTTAAGAATGTATAACTACTAATAGCATTTGCTACCATAATGCTAAAGTTAAGTAATAATTGTAAATTAGAGAGGAACTGTCTACCTCACACAATAAACTAGCTTAAGAATGTATAACTACATTATAAAAGCAACTATGACCTATACTACTGTGAAAATTAAATAAATAATAATGTATTTTTTTTAAATTACATTTCTATACAGATTGGTCAACGAATTCGATATTCCTTTCGGCCTGAAATTGGTACCACCGCAAAGAAATGTGCATATCTTTTTCGTGCACATGATGGCTTAGCACATATGCCCAATGTTTACAGCGGGTTTCAGGTACCAACAGATATTAGTTTAATCATAACTTAAATAAGTATTATTATTACAAGATAACTAAACATTGTTATAAACGATGTTAAAGGATAAACAAGCCTGAAAATAAAAGAAATATGCATTTTCTTTTATTATCAAGGCGACCGTGGTGTATTGGCATTTGGCGGTGCAATGGTTATGCAAACCAAGAGCACGGGTTCGAAACCACTTACCGGCACCAATGTATCTTTGATATATATACAGATACATTTGGTGTTCATGTTTCTTTGATACAAGCACTTTGGTAGCGTACTAGTTTAGAAATAAAAATGTGAATTAAAAAATATATTTATTCGCTTACTAAGTCCCAAGCCGTATTAAAATTAAAAAAAAAAACAACCGCTCGTTGTTTTTGTGTCAATATTTATATTTTAAAGTGTCTTATATTTCTTACATTTTTCCGTATTTTAGAGAATAAGTAAATAAAATAAGTTATAAAATGGGTTTACTCGAAGATACATCAATTATTTTAATATCACAGGTATATAAATGAGGTTATTAACATGTAAAAATTAGTTTTAACTTATCGCTGTATTATTGAATATATTTCATTCAATATGCCAAATTCTTACACCGCAATTCCTACAGGTATAGGCAGAGAGAACGGAGCACCACCTTCCACTTTCCTGAGAAATCTCGCTTTCCTTACATCCGCTGTTCTTTTTATTTGAATACCCCCTAATTTAATCGAAGAATAATGTTCTGGGTCATCCCTCTTATATCCTTCTATTTACCTCTAATTAATATCTTTAATAATATTTTTATTGTGACGACATTTGACCTCAACCCGCCTGATGATAAGCAAACCTTTTTAATGTGCTTGACATTTAAGTACCCAAGTGCCAATTGTCCCTTAGTATTATTATTATAGTGCCTAAAACATATACAATTAAATAAAAAAAAGAGAAAAACTAAATAATCAGAAGCAAGTTGAATAAAAAAAGTTAAATATGTACAGACGAGTGGCCTGACTTGTGCACGTATTACGCTTGTGAAAAAACGAGGCAGGAACAAGGTTCGAGAGCTCCTCGGAATTTATCTGTGGTATAGGTGATAGAGGATGCAAAAGCCTGAAAGACCACTTGTGAGCTTAGAATAATCAAAACTTACTCAAATTGCACACACTGACACTGCCACTTTCCACAAACGCTGCCGGATGACTTTCCTCGACTTGACTGATGGTTAACAAGAGTGCTTAGACTGAAATAACTTAAAATTGCCTCAGTCACTCCTACTTTTGAATGTTATGTGCGGTCTCGTTTCAGCACTTGATTTCTTTGTGCGTACTTCAACGGTTCTCCTTCAATGGAGCCACCCGATCTCCTCCAGGAAGGTCAGGGGATCCTTCTTGTTCCTGCAGACCTCTGAAAGCATCCTTGCGTTGCCTAGGAACTTCTGTCTAGTTTTGGCTACACCCCTGCATCCCAAGGCATGCAGCTGTCTCCTCCTTGTTCAGGCAGCCCCTACAAAGGGGGCTAACCGAAATGAATAGGTTGTACATTTGTTTATTTAAATCTCCTCCAACTCTGCCTCCACCCCTTACCCATACCAATCCAACATGACTAAGTCAGCTTAGTATGTAATAAGATAATTACTTTTTCAGATATTATTCTTTGTAGCGGGATGGATATTTTTTGTGAAACAGCTATTCCGCGATTATGAAGTTCACCACACAATTGTGCAACTTATATTCTCCATAACATTTGCATTGAGTTGTACAATGTTTGAATTGATCATATTTGAAATTATTGGATATTTGGATGTCAGGTAAATATTTCAACATGCTGCTACTGAGCTACTAAATAGTAGGTTTAAAGGAGTGGTACCCGACACGAGACTAAGTCAGTTTACAGTCTGTATACTTGTAATATAAGTAGTGGTACAACCCTGGAGTATTATTATTATTATTAATTTATAGTCTAGCATCTCATTGCTGATATGCCTATATCACGCACTGGTTAAAAGTTCATAAGTTTATTTAATTATCATCATAGTCTATATCTATAGTCCTTAACCACTTGTCCTGTTTGTTTTTGAAAGTGTTAATAGTTGGGGACTTTAATACGTCATCCGTTCCACATATTTACAATTCGTTGCTTATAAAGTGATATACCAAATTCGTATTGCAGGATTTTCTCATGAGTTTCATTTCGTGATCATGACAGGGAAATATGGTAAAATTGAATCGAAACATCGTGGCTAGGTAAGGGCAATCATACCTGCCTGTTAAGATTTTAAATGTCTCGATTAAATCTCCCCTCATCCTGCGTTTTCTAAGACTTGTCAGCTTAAGATATTTTAGCCTCTGGTCATATGACTTCTTTTTTATGGTAATTTTATTTTTAGTTCCAGATACTTCCATTGGAATTTGGGCCTCTATTTATTATTATTCATGGTGATTGTGCTAATTCCGTTTTGCATTGCCTATTATTGTATAAGTAATTTGAGATTTGGTAAGTCAAATTGTTATAAATTATTAAAGCTTTGTAGCGCCGTGTACTAAAAATGGTGCTATATGATTCGTTTTGTACATAATTTAACTTTTGTTTGTTTATAAGTATATATATTGTATAATTACCTTCATTTCATACTTATTTATACATCTTTTCACTAGTGTTATTTATTTGCCGCTGCCCGCGAGCGGGCAGCGGTGTGTCGTTGTGTTGTTTTCTATTTATCTGTTGTTCTATTTACCGCAGCCCGCAAGCGGACAGCGGAGAGTGGTGTGTGTGTTTGTTTGTGGTGTCGTGTCTTCGATTGTCGTATTTGCTGCTGCCCGCAAGCGGACAGCAGGGTATCGTTGTTTCGGTGTGCATCGGTGTTCCTATACATAGGCGATGGGGTAGAATTTCATTGATTTTCATCATTTTACAGTTTTTCCTAATTTTCACCTTCAAGATGACTTTCGATGTCAAAGTCATGTATGGGACGTTTGTCAAACGTGGCGAGGTCTATATGGAGTAACTGTCAAATTTATTGTAAACTGTCAATTTTATCCGTTATGACCAAAAAATTAAGAAAAAAAATGGGAAAATACAATATTTGTCATGACAGCTAAATTTAACAGTTGACAGGAAATTTGACAGTTGTGTTACGTGGCAGTACCACGTAATGAACAAACGCGCTATACATGACACCGACGTTGGAGGTCTTTCAGGGGGTCAAAATGGTCAAAATGTGCAAAAAAATGACAAAAAACGATTAGTTCGATAGCGACGCAACCGTCAAGAAAATTGAAATTCTGAGTTCTTACGCTCTATGGTCGGTTCAGTGGGAACACGTAGACGTCAAAATCGTTTCTCTAACTTGACAGTTGTCGAAAAATAACTCCTATTTATAAATCGACTATTTTTTTTGTCGTTCATTGTCGTTTTGTCGTAGTGCATCTAATAAAGTACCTTAAACCATAATGGACCAGCAAAAAAAAATCAACACCTCTGGTAGAAAAATCGAAAAATGTCAAAAAAATGTCAAAGAAAAAATGACATTTGACAAATTTTGACAGTCGATTGGGGCCCTCTTGGGGACCTTCTACAACTCCCCAATACACGTCAAAACTGTCAGACTGCTCCAAGTGACCGAAATCGTAAAGTGTCTGATTTCGTCAACTTTTTCTGATTTCGTCAAATTTTTTTTTTCCGCATATTAAATGATGTTCGATGAATAATCGATTGCGCGAAAAAAATTTCAGTCAGCGGGCAACGGATGTGGGAGTAAAAAAAATTTTGACAGGTAAAAATGTCAAATGTCAAAATTTGCGATTTTGTCGGGGGTCACATAAACATCCTCTACAACTCCCCCATACATGTCAAAACTGTCAGAGCACTCCTTCTGGGAAACTAATGATGTCCATCCTACGTGAGTCACGCAAGCAGCTTTATATTATATGGGATGGGATGGGACTTCTTTTCACTAGTTAATCACGTATCATTCACACGATCTTCTTCCAGAGCGAGAGGTAGAGCTCACAACTAATGGCTTCTACTCCTCTTTATTATGCGACTGTAGGCTTTTTTATCGAGTCTGTCAATCCGCTTTCGTATAAAATCTCAATTATAATAAGGTGATGGTAAGTACAAATGACTAAATAATGTCATTAAAATTATAGTTCGACATAATTTTAATGACATTACTTAGTCATTTGTATATATACTATCAACTCATTATCATGGGATTTCATACGAGTAGGGATTTAACAGACTCCACAAAAAAGCTGTGGCAAAAAAAATTTAGAGTAGAATTAACACTATGTAGAGTGACGACGAGCGGATGGAATACAAATGAGGAATACATAAGCGAGCAATAGATGTAGTTTAAAAGAAGAAACAGTTATAATACAAGGATTGACAAAGGAATGTTTCGATAGTTTGGGCCATGGAAAGGTTGAGTGAAAGTGGATTGACTAAAGGAATTTATAAATCTGATGTAGATGGATGCGTTAAACAAAGTAGGCCCAGGAGGGTGTTTTCTGACCAAATCAGAGATGGAGACTTCCTGTGTTGCCTAGTGCCCATAACCTTAGAGCTTGTATGAGAGAATATGTGAGGGAAACGAGACAAGTGGCGCTTCTTTGTCTCTGCCTATTCCTATGAAAAAAAGGCGTAACAATTTGATTGAGTCTTTTTTCCAAGAGTTCTATTAAGAGGGGTGCTGGCTGTCAAATGTCGAGCTACATTTAAAAATAAGCCTTTATTGACTTTCAATTGATTCATATCCCCATGAAAACTTTAGCAGAATTTTCATAATTTTTCTTTTGTAGAAAATTGAAATCTCTACTTTATTGTGTTGACCTTAAAATAGAAAATTGTTTAATTTTAATTTAATTCATTTGCAGTGAGCGCAAAGATGATCCGGCCATTAACAATGTTTGTATGGTTCATTTATCTTTACTTCTTCTGGAAGATTGGTGATCCGTTTCCTATATTGAGTCCAAAACAGGTTGGTATAGAATAGCGCTTCACTGAAGAGGTTCTGACAGTAGTCCACCCCTCCTGCACTGCTACACTACCACAGACATTACGCTTACCAGAGTTTACTCGGTTTTTTCAGTCGTGGTCACTCTTGGGTCTTCTCTTGCTTATTATAAGACGGGTCAAATGTCTTGTCACAATAAAAAAGTTAAGTGACAATTTTGTGATTATTTTTACCCAAAATTGGGTAAACTTACAAGTATACAGACTGTGAAGTGATTTGGTCGCGTTTCGGGATCAGCTTGTAAGTTGCCGGTTCCAACTAGACGGACCTAATGGATGCGACTACTACTTACAGTTATTGAATTGTAGTAGCAGTGACATCCATTCATGGACCACACTCCAGCTTAACATTAAGCGGGGTGCTGTCATAATATTATGTCGAGTCACAATAATATAACTACCCTTTTTTTATTTAACGTATACATCCACATCAGATTTGTGGTGTTGTGTTTTCCGATCAAATCGGAGACATCCTCAAGAAAGCTAGGTTGCCTAGTGCCCATAACCATAGAGCATGTATGAAGAGAATTGTGAATGTGAAGGAAGCGAGGGAGTTGTGTCAGGATTGTGGCAAGTGGCGCTCCATTGTCTCTGCCTATCCCCGTGGGTAAGAGGCGTGACAATTTGATTGATTGATTGTTTTTTATTTTATTCCAGGGTATATTCTCCATAGAGCAAGGAGTATCACGAATAGGCGTGATAGGAGTGACAGTGATGGCATTACTATCAGGTTTTGGTGCTGTTAATTATCCATATACATCTATGGCTATATTTATTAGGTAAGCAGGCATCGGGGAGGTTAATGGGAACCTATTACCATTTTTGAAAGTGTCATTTATCGCCTATACTTTGGATAATGTTCGGATCGGAAGACTGGGCGCCAATGCCTGCATTAAACCTTTATTTAAAAACTTGCATTGAACGTGTCATTTTACATTTTATTTTATTCAACAAAGGGTTATCACCTTTCTATGCGTAAAATATATAAACAATTTAAAATAGAAGAGTAAAATTGTTACATTACTTAATTCCAGCCCTACTTTTATTTTATTTTCAAATATGTATAAATTTAATTTTTTTTTATTTATTGTGACTCAACATATGACAGCACCCTGCTTGATGTTAAGCCAAAGTGTGGTTCATGAATGAATGTCACTGCTAATACAATTCAATAACTGTGAGTAGCAATCACATCCACTATGCCGGCCTAGATGGAAGCGGCAACTTACAAGCTGATCCCGAAACGTGACCAAATCACTTCACGGTCTGTATACTTGTAAGTGGTGGTACTACCCCAGATCGGCAGGCTGGGTACCACTGCCTACCACTCTTATATATGTGTGCGCGACTGTACAGATGCGCGAACTTGCTCCGCCCATTGTCGTCCAGCGCTCTTTTTAACTGTCACCTGGTCTACCACCACTTATATAAGTATACAGACCGTGAAGTGATTTGGTCACGTTTCGGGATCAGCTTGTAAGTTGCCGGTTCCATCTAGGCCGGCATAGTGGATGTGATTGCTACTCTCAGTTATTAAATTGTAATAGCAGTGACATTCATTCATGGATCACACTTCGGCCTAACATCAAGCGGGGTGCTGTCATATGTCGAGTCACAATAATAATAAAAAATACTCCGACCGGGAATCGAACCTGGTACTTTCCGCGTAACGGACTGATCTGCTAACCTGTTGTCAAAATTGATTGATTGATTAAAAGTCGACTAAGCTATATCTACTATTACAGGCCAGTAACCCAATCAGACGTATTATCAATAGAGAAGAAGCTTCTACAAACAATGGATATGATATTGGTGAAGAAGAAAAGGATAGCATTATCGGAGGCCAATAGTGTGGGAATGAGACAACAATATGGCGCAGAGCAGGCCGGTGTGAAGAGTAGAAGTGGATTTTGGAGTGGGATCATATCTAGTGTTGGCAGCTTTGCTAATCCTTTGGGACAGGGGTGTGAGAGTAAGTTATATGTTAAGCTGGAGCGCGATCCATAAATGGAGGCGAATGCTACTAGTTTAATAACTTTGGCCGGCATAGTGACGGCGACGGGGGCAGCCGTAGACTAACTCGGTTTTTTAGTCGTCCTCACTCTTGGACCTCCTCTTGCTTATCATCAGGCGGGTCGTGGTCAAATGTCGTGGCCAAAAATTTGGTTTTTCCGAGTCAAATCTGGACTCTTGGACCTCCTCTTGCTTACTATCGGGCGGTTGGAGGTCAGATGTAGTGTCGCAATGAAAAAAGTAGCAGTTCTATCCAATATTCCGGTCTAATTTAAAAGGCGACCATGGTGTAGTGGCAGTGCAATGGTTACACAAACCGACAGCACGAGTTCGAGACCACTTGCTCGACCAATGTATCTTTGATATATGTACTTTGGTTGTCCTGTTTCTATGATACAAACACTTTAGTAGCTTAGTATAGAAATGTAAAAATAATACTTGTATTTTAGATATATCCCGCCTAAAAGAAGAGATCTCAGCTCTAGAAGAATTGAGCAGGCAATTGTTCTTAGAAGCCCACGATGCTAGAACAATGAGAGAGAAAATAGAATGGTCCAGAACATTCCAGGGGAAATATTTCAATTGTTTGGGTTATTTCTTTTCGTTGTACTGTGTTTGGAAGATATTTATTGTAAGTTGAATTTCTTATCATTGTGACAGCCACCTATGAAGTGATTTAGTCGAGTTTTTTATTTTTTTTTAATTTTTTATTGTGACTCGACATATGACAGCACCCCGCTTGATGTTAAGCCAAAGTGTGGTCCATGAATGAATGTCACTGCTACTACAATTCAATAACTGTGAGTAGCAATCACATCCACTATGCCGGCCTAGATGGAACCGGCAACTTACAAGCTGATCCCGAAACGTGACCAAATCACTTCACGGTCTGTATACTTGTAAGTGGTGGTACTACCCCGGATCAGCAGACTGGGTACTACTGCCTACCACACTTTGATAACCAGACCCGGAGCAAAAATCCATCTCTTTTTTTTTATTAACAAATATTTGCAATATTTAATACTATTAAATATTACAAATAAAAGCTATGAAACAAATATTTGCTTCGACCGGGAATCGAACCCGGGACTTTCCGTGTGACGAACTGGTATGCTAACCACCAATATAGTCATTATATTGGTGGGTATTTTTTTATATTTCCAGTCGACGATAAACATCGTATTCGATCGTGTAGGCAAGAAGGATCCTGTGACGCGTGGTCTTGAGCTGGTCGTGCATTGGTTAGGATTGACCATCAACGTTGGTTTCTGGTCGCAGCACGTGTCCTTCATTCTGATTGGCTGCATTGTATTAACTAGTATAAGAGGATTGCTGTTGACTTTGACTAAGGTATGTATTTTTTTGTAGTTAGACATCTGACAGCATCGTGAAGCGATTTGGTCGCGTTTCAGGATCAGCTTGTAAGTTGCCGGTTCCAACTAGGCCGGCATAGTGGATGTGATTACTACTCACAGTTATTGAATTGTAGTAGCAGTGACATCCATTCATGGACCACACTGCAGCTTAACATCACATCAAGCGGGGTGCTGTCATATGTCAAGTCACAATAAAAAACCCTAAACATACAGGTTATCATTTTAATATCAATCAAATTGTCACGCCTTTTTCCCACAGAGGTAGGCAGAGACAATGTAGCGCCACTTCCTTCCCGCACATCCACTATTCTCTTCATACAAGCTCTACGGTTATGGGCACTAGGCAACCCAACTTTCTTGAGCATGTCTCCGGTTTGGTTGGAAAACATCCTCCTGGGTCTGCCTCGTTTAATGCATTCATCCACATCAGATTTATAAATTCCTTTCGTCTACTTTCACTCATACTTTCCATGTGCCCAAACCATCGAAGCATTCCTTTGTCAATCCTTGTCACTACATCTTCTTTCAAACCACATCTATCGCGCACTGTACTATTCCTTATTCTATCATTTCATCTGCTATCATCACGCCACATACATTTATAATGACCGCATTTCTACTTTCATGCTTCTTCTGCCACACCCAACATTCACTTTCATACATTAATGTAGAAACAGGTACCGAATATGAACAGCCATCCGTCACTTTTCGGACGTAATTTGGCCGTTTGGACGTTTATTATACTATGGATGGCACCGTTCACTACGTTACCCTTTGACATTCTTTTCTCAATATCTTCATCACACTTCCCATCCCTTGTAAACATTTTTTTTTATTGTGACTCGACATATGACAGCACCCCGCTTGATGTTAAGCCAAAGTGTGGTCCATGAATGAATGCCTCTGCTACTACAATTCAATAACTGTGAGTAGCAATCACATCCACTATGCCGGCCTAGATGGAACCGGCAACTTACAAGCTGATCCCGAAACGTGACCAAATCACTTTACGGTCTGTATACTTGTAAGTGGTAGTACTACCCCGGATCGGCAGAGTGGGTACCACTGCCTACCACTCTAAAAACAACCACTCTACATCCTAAAAACAAATAGAAAATATATCTCCTAATCTAAATTTTCTTGTTTTTTTTTTCAGTTTTTCTACAAGATCGCTTCATCCAAATCTTCAAATATAATCGTACTTGTACTTGCTCAAATAATGGGCATGTACTTCTGCTCGTCCGTACTCCTGATGCGGATGAATATGCCTGGTGAATACAGAGTTATCATAACTCAGGTGTTAGGTGATTTGCAGTTTAATTTCTATCATAGATGGTTTGATGTTATATTTTTAGTTAGTGCCTTAACTAGTATCTTTACGCTGTATTTAGCACATAAACAACCTTCTGTTAATTAATTTTACGAAATAAGTCCGATTCTTCTTTTCTTGACGCTTTGTATTTTTAGGATGTATCTTTTATTTATATGTTAAATACTGGCAACACTGCAATTAAAAGCCAACGGTTCTTTTCTTTCTTTCTTCTTGTTTATGGCTTTAGTATTTAACTTGCCAGTGTTGTAAAGATGAAGATGAACATTGTCAAGTAAAGATGAAGATGAACCACGCTAGTGATTCATCACAAGATGACGATGGTAGTGAGGTTGATGATCGTCGTTTTAGTAAAGCGGCGGAAAGCCGTCTTCGGAAGGAGTCTTGGAGGGAACATGAAGAAACACGTTTCACAACTTTAAATTACTTGTTTATACTTGATCAACTTAAAAACTATTACTGGATAACAATTCCACCATTATTACACATTAATATTTATGAAAAACACAAGCTTTTCAAATAATTCAAAATTGCGCGTCCTGTCATGCGCTGTTGCCCACCAAAATTCCATTACGACGGTTGTAATATCGTGACAATGAACAATGACAGTGTTGTCAGACTAAAAATATACATTTGTGTTGCAAGCATCCTCATTTATTCCCTCCTTCATTCTTTCGTTTCAAAATAGTTATAGATACCTCAGAGCTTACTAAAATATGGGGCGCAGGAAGCCTTCTAAGAGTAGGTAGTTTCCAAACAGTTCTAAATTACTTAATCGTTTCTAAAACGTGTTTTATCAGTTTTCTTTCAGTTTTTTTTATTTAGGCGCTCTTTGAAAGTCGATTTATACGAACATATAAATAATATATTACGAATTATTTTTATTTATTTTTTTCATTAATATTTATTTTCTGTCTTTTAAGTTAAATGTTTTACTGTAGGTAAATATTTTTTTTGTTACATTCTTTATTAGTCTTCAAAGTTGCCTGAATGAAATAGAAAAAAGGTTTATAAATAAGATAATAAATTTATTTAAATTTTTATGTACTTTCATTCCTGATTATTATATAAATGAAACAAAAAAATGTAAATAAATCAATATTTATTAATTAACAAAGATAATTTATAAACTTCTTATAATTAGAAATAAATTATTGTTCATAAAGTATTTAAATATAATAAAAGAGACTAATATTATTTGGAAAGGCCACCGTTATTAGTAAGTATATTATATATAAATTATCATATATATATATATATATATATATATATATATATATAAATTAAGAATTAAATTAAATAATCTATTTGGAGTAACTTTGACATTTAGGGCGACCTCTGTCGGCGTAGTGAACAACGTCGAGATCTATGAGTCAAAAATTCGCGTGAAGTAAAAAGCGACCCGCCTGATGATAAGCAAAAGAGGTGGTCTAAGAGTGACGACGACTAAAAAAGCCGCGTCAGTTCATGGCTCCCTCAGTCGCCCCCACTATGCCGGCTAAAGAAAAGTTTTATACAAATAGGCACTGTTTATTTTAAATATATAATGCAACCATTTTAAATTGAGCAAATTCTTTGAACTAGAAGTTTGCAGAGGAAAAGCTTAAATTTAAGAGAATATAATTCAAAAATTGTTTTTTTCTTTTAGAATTATTATAGAATTTCGTTTAAAGATAACTTTAATAATGTTTGTAAATATTAAAATTTTATTCTTAGAAACTAGTTTGTATTATTTTTAAATTGAACTTAACGTAAAATTGGAGTAAATACAAATGTGCGACGTAAGCCAATTTAAATAGACTATACAAGCGGCACTCTATGATGGCCATTTTGACATTTGAACGTTCATAAAGTTTCATATAAATTCCTATCAATACGTTTAAATAAGCAAAAGGTTGTTCTTTATTGTTACTATAAAGAACAGCAATTAACCTTCAAAGGTAATTATTAATTTATACGAAACTTCATTAAAGTTCAAATGTCAAAACGGACATCATAGAGTGCCGCTTGTATAGTCTTGCACAGTTACATTTATAACCCACTCGATTTTAATACTATTGTGATATATCTCTCTCACTCGTTTCTTATAGGTTCGAGGGAGATAACGTGTGGTTATACGACAAAATTATAGCTTGTCTAACTATAAATAACGCGCCCCTCCACTTTGTTATATTACTATACTTCATCAGCGTGCTCCTCCTTTTGTGTCTAACCAGCAACTGAATGACCAATTACAATTTCTGTGTGTGGCATCCATATTTTATATTTGCTCGTGTGCGTAAATGCAGTGGAGGGGCGCGTTATTTCGGCTTAGAGAGACTCTACAATTACTATGAAATAGATCTGTTACATTTGTTGGGTCGAAGTGTTTATATTGTACATTTTTCCTTAGTTGGCAAAAGTAGTAAACAAACTTTCGGCTTAATGACGGATTAGCGATAAAAAACAATTACTACCGACGCGAATCAATACATATATATATATAAAAATATCTATGAATTATCATAAAAACGTGTTTTTATTATTATTATTGGGGCAACAACATTTGTCATTTGTGAATTTACCGTTTCCATGTATATCAAAGAGTGGTAGGCAGTGGTACCCAGTCTGCCGATCCGGGGTAGTACCACCACTTACAAGTATACAGACCGTGAAGTGATTTGGTCACGTTTCGGGATCAGCTTGTAAGTTGCCGGTTCCATCTAGGCCGGCATAGTGGATGTGATTGCTACTCACAGTTATTGAATTGTAGTAGCAGTGACATTCATTCATGGACCACACTTTGGCTTAACATCAAGCGGGGTGCTGTCATATGTCGAGTCACAATAAAAAAAAAATAAAAAAAAATGGTTTTTGATTATATATATATATATATTAGTTTATTTAAATGTGTGAATACAAATATTACTAACTATACTATTATACTTATTCAGCGTGATCCTTCTTTTGTGTCTAACCAGCAACTGAATGACCAATTACGATTGCATTTTCGGTGTGTTGCATTCATATTTTATGTTTTCTTGTGTGCGCAAATGCGGTGGAGGGGCGCGCCATTTCGGCTATACATGTGTGTGATTTTATTAACTTTTGTACATTTTCACATTGTTTATATTTATTCTATAGAATAAAATAAAAGTTTCCTTAGATAGAGGGTATGGGGAATGGTGATTTTCATGTTTGTTTTCTACTTGTGCCAAGTAAGAAAAAACACAGTATACAAACTTGTAGGGTTATATTTATTCGCCCATTGCATCTTCATATTGTTTTCTGAAGCAATCACCGACAGGGAAGAAGTCCCAGCATCGTTGAGTATACATATTCCAGACGTATGTCTCCTGACCTGGAATAAAAAATTTAATAAAATATATAAATATTGTATATTTTTTAGAAGTATTTTTTTTTAAATCGTCTTTTTCTCACAGGGCTAAGCAGGATTCAAGGAAGAGCCACTTGCGACGATCCTGACACAACTCCCTCGCTTTCTTCACATCCACAATTCTCTTCATACAAGCTCTACGATCATGGGCACTAGTCAACCCAGCTGTCTTTAGGATGTTTCCGATTTGGTCGAAAAACACCCTCCTAGGTCTGCCTCGTTTAACGCATCCATCAACATTAGATTTATAAATTCCTTTCGTCAATCTACTTTTACTCAGTCTTTCCATGTGCCCAAACCAACGGAGCATTCCTTTATAAATTCTACATAAACTTCATTTTCTTAGATTATGCACAAACTATTGCGTTCGTAAGCCGATATAAATATACAAACGCGATAGTAAGCGGCATAAAATTTGTTTAATTAATAAAGTTATTTACCTGTATATTCAGTATCAGGTTTATTGATAAGATGCATGAGGAAGAACATGTAATTTGCCAAGTTATGTTCCCTTTGTACATGCGTGTCGAACCCGTGCGGCACCTGCAACGACAATCAATTGATTAAATGACACACTATCCACTATGCCAGCCTTGTAAATACTTCTTCCAGTTAATGATTTAAATACCAGTTTAAAATAGGCTGTTGTGTCGATGTCATTGGTCCCACTATACAACGCCACCTAGTAAGGTTTTTCCGAATCTACTAAAGTTACCTTATCAAAGTAATCCTTCCCAATGCCACATATGAAGCAATTGGACTCCATGTCCTCTTTCACAGACTCCAGCTGGTCACGGAGTTCACCGAACGCGTCGATGATCAAACCTGAAAGGATATTTCCATGTATATAATGTATGTAATCAAATTGTCACGCCTTTTTCCGATGAGTATAAGCGGAGACAATGGAGCGCCACTTGCCACGATCCTGACACAACTCCCTCGCTTCCCTCACATTCACAATTCTCTTCATACAAGCTTCATACAAGGTTTTGGGCACTAGGCAACCTAGTGTCTATCTCCAATTTAATCGGAAAACACCTTCCTGGGCCTGCCTTGTTTAACGCATCCATCCACATCAGATTTATAAATTGCTTTTGTCAATCAACTTTAATATTATTAATACTAATAATATTTTCATGTATGTAAGTTTCATTCTATTAAACAATCTTGTAAATTAGGCTGGAGTGCGATCCATAAATAGAGGCGACTGCTACTACAGTCAAATAACTGCCAAGAGTGGTACGCAGTGGTGCCCAGTCTGCCGATCCAGGATAGTACCATGACTTACAAGTACAGACCGTGAAGTGACTTAGTCTCGTCAAGGAATCAACTTGTAAGTTGTCGGTTCCAACTAGGCCGGTTATAGCGGATGTGACTTCTACTTACAGTTATTGAACTGGATGCGTCTAAAAGCATAGTTGGCCGGAATAGTGACGACAACTGAGGCAGCCGTCAACTAACTCGTTATTTTCAGTCGACGGCACTCTTAGACCACTTACCCTCAGACAGGTCGAGGACAGATGTTGTCAATTTAAAAAAGTCAAAGAAAACTTACCCTGCAGGATAGCTAGCAGAATAACAATAATGAAGAAGAAGAATGATATGTCAAAGATTATTCTGTACACTTCAGAGTCGTCACCGTCTGGTGGTTCCAATTCGTCTCCTATACCACCTCCAGCTCTTACGCCTTTGTATAAGTTGAACACGAAACACTGAAAATAAAGATTTGGAGTTCAGCCATCGTGGTTACGGTCCCTCAGTGACCACGATGGCTGTAAATCTTTCGGAACGTCGACATATTTTTTACAATCATTAACCGAAAATGAACGCAATAGTAAGCCGCATAGAATTTGTTTATTCCATTAATCAATTGTATTTTATTTAAGTCCTTTATTGCATCCAAAATAAATTTACTAATAGGTACATAGGCGAGTTTAATGCCTATTAGGCATTCTCTAACAACTAACCTTTGGGATAATGAGAAATTATGGGCAGGGTACAAATATTCTACAAACTACAATTACATAAACTACATACAAGTATCACAAGTTCGCAACAAATCAATGTTCGCGCTAAATCTAAGTAAATTATATTTTGGAATTAGTTTTGCGTAACATTTCATACCTTTTTTATTGACACCATCACCGACTTTAGGGAATCTTTCCTAACATCAGGGAAGATTCACACTATCAGGGTGATTGCCGCATCCTGCACTTGGTCACATGACAGACAGACCCCCGACTCAAACACACCTCCACCACCGCCAAAACCACCCAGGGCCATTCGCAAATCGCCCTACTCTAAAATCTCTTTTATTTAAGATTCGAGGGAAGAGGCCTCGCCCACCAGAGGTCCTTCATTGACTCCAAAGTCGGGCTTCACTCGACTTTGGAGTCAAGTCTATTTCTCATAGATCAACTGCACCTGCTTCGATCACCTTAATCGCGCTGATATGTCCGAATGGAATTGTAACGATATATGTCAGCACCCCGCCTGATGTTAAGCTGGAGTGCGGATCATGAACGGAGGTGACTGCTTCTACAGGCAATTAATTGCTAATTACAGCCACGTACTCTCTTGCCACGATCTTGACACAACTCCCTCGCTTCTCTTACATTCACATTTCTCTTCATACAAGTTCTACTATTGTGGGCACTAGTCACCCTAGCTTTCTTAAGGATGTCTCTGATTTGGTCGGAATTACTCCTAGGTCTGCCTCTTTTAACGCATCCACCCGCAACAGATTTTAAAATTCCTTTCGTCAATCTACTTTTACGTTTAGTACCTTATGCAGTAGTAACACAGATAACTAAGGATTACTGTAATCACAGGCTCGCTGACGTATCATGGCACGCGCCAGACCTCGCCGACGGCTGTTATGTTCTGCCTGATACGCTCGAGATTGTGTCACGTACAGTCAGCAGCAGATATATCTGAGCACGCAATGTGATCAAAAGTATCTATACATTCAGGGTTATCATAAGTATCTACACACATTAGTTGTCATATTATTGTAAGCATTCAATGCGTCAGAAATATCTATACACTTAAATAGTCAAAAATATCTATACACTCAAATAGTCAAAAATATCTCTACACACTCATATAATATGTATTATTTTAAAACAAATTTACTAAATGCATCATTAAATCTTATTTTTACTAATTGTATATTGCTTTACATAATTGTCAAAAAAAATTTGTTTGTTGACATATTTTTGACAAGTGAGTGTGTAGATATTTTTGACTATTTGAGTGTATAGACATTTTTGACGCATTGAACGGTCACATTAATATGACAACTAATGGTGTGTAGATACTTATGATAACCCTGATTGTATAGATACTTTTGATCACATTGCGTGCTCAGATATATCTGCTGCTAACTGTACATCTAGTAATAGTGCGTGTGTGTATCCCTCATACACTACAGTGCCCAAACAATGTCAAGTTACAGTAAAAAGTATCTTACCGAAAGCATGTCGTGGCAATTTCTATTGACTTCGTCGTCTTCCTCTTGCACATAGAACTTGCGGAAGAAGTTGAACGCAATTACAGTGTATATATACACAATAATTGTCAGCAACATTACTGTCAATACCAACTGAAAACAATCACAAATACATAAATACATATTTTATGTCAGCTGCGAATCTACGATTTTATCGAACCGGGGCAGATACTTGATAGTAGCGCTCCTCTCTCCAGCGTTTGAGATAATTTTGTTTTTATATTGTGACTCGATATAGGAGAGCACCCCGCTTGATGTTAAGCTGGAGTGTGGTCCATGAATGGATGTCACTGCTACTACAATTCAATAACTGTGAGTAGCAATCACATCCACTATGCCGGCCTAGTTGGAACCGGCAACTTACAAGCTAATCCCGAAACACGACCAAATCACATCTCGGTCTGTATACTTGTTTTGTTTTTGAACGCAACGTGTACGTTAGTCAAACGCAAACGGAGCGCAGTTTTTTATTTATTTATTTTATAGATATGCAAAACAAGTTGCAATCTTTAATTCAGTATAAAAAAAAAACATTGTAAACTTCAAACTCGATTGTAACTCAAAAAAATCGAATAAAATCACTATTGGCAGCTTTGTGACGTCACATCAATATTCATTCCTCCAAAGCGTACCACCGTAGTAATTACTAATATTAGGTATTAATATTCAAATGCAGCAGCAATACATTTCTGAACGTAAAATCTATGCGAATGTAGGAATAAATTTGAAGGAATTAAACAAAATTGCAAATAAGAGATGGTGGTACGAAATTGAGTAATATTGGTTTATACCTTAAACAGTACTGTGTTGAAATAAGCTTGTTTTGAAATAAATGGTGGTAGGCCCCCTTGTGTGTGATTAGAACGTAACTGTTCGTGGTGAATTAAAATGGATTTGTTGTACATATTCTTTTAAGCGTATGTTTTCAAAAACGCCGGTCTACGCTGTTTTATTAACAAGAAAATTTCGTCTTAGATTATTGAATTGTGAATGTGAGGAAAGCAAGGGAGTTGTTCCATACAAGTGGCCTATCCATGTGCGACGAAGGCGTGACAATTTAATTATAGTTGCAGACTAACTTGTTTGCTCTCTGTATATACGAAGAGAACTTAGGAGACGTCTTTGTTGTAGAAACGCAACGTGTACAAATAAAAACTACTTTATTTATTTTTTTTATCTATATTTATTGGGAGCTTTTGTCTATTAAGAAATGTCAGCTCCATAGAGCCTAAAACATATCATCAAATTCATCTTATGTCTATTTGGGAGGAAGTCGCCGCTGAAGGGAAGAAATATTGCAAAATTTATAACATATCTCTGATGCTGGTTCAGATAAAATACTCTGGGCTAAACCAACATTACTACATTCAGTTTAAATTCCTTCACCAGCGCTTCCCTCCCCTTCTTGCACTCCATCATCATATTATGTTGGACGTCATCTAGAACATCACACGTGTCACAATTTGGAGATTCAATTACATTCATCAAATGTAAAAACTTTGCACATGGGTAATGATCTGAACGTAGTCTAAACAATAATTTTAAGTATAACCTACTAATTCGTATGTCACTAAACCATGGTATTCGAGGAGGCTCACACTGTATAAAAGCTACTTATGAAACAAATGTTTGCTTCGACAAGGAATCGAACCCGGGACGCGTACCAGACTGGTGTGATAAACAAAGCGCCACGCGTGTCCTCCATACATGTGTAATTTTTTTTAAATTTTAGGTTAAAAAAACAATAATTATAAAACAAAAGCATACCTGTTTTCCATTATGAGTGACAGACTGCAAAATAGTTCGTAGTGTTTTGAACCCGACAGCTACATCGAGCAAATGTGCGGCGAAGAAGAAGTTATTGAAATTCCCCATCACGGAGAATGTGAAGTACCATAGAGAATATAGGAAGGAGTTGTCTGTTATTGTCACACCAGCCTTCCACACTTGGTAGCGCCAGTCTATGCTTATGATGCTAGAAACAACAAAAAAGGCGAATAGATGCGACTGCTACTATAGTTCAATAATTGTTTATTCCACTAGTTAGAAAAGTAAAGGAGTACTCATAAGAGTACTCATATAAGGAGCGCATATATATTGATTACTTTGTCGGTAAATCGTTTGCGAGATATTGGACGCGCAATGCAACGCCATCTAGCGGTGGCATGTAGCGGTCGCTACAAGTGCAAATAGCAGCCGCTTCTATTATGCTGGCCTAGTTGGAATCGGAAACTTACAAGCTGAATGCGAAACGCGACCAAGTGAACTTAGTCTTTGATGAAGATAATACACTAGTATTTTATCTTTGTAATATTTTTGCTTCCGTTGTTACAACACGAATTTTGAGTAAACCACACTTCATTTGAGTGCGACAAGTAAACTTGGCGCATGCAGGTTTTCGTTGTCTCACCCAAATTTTCCTTGGCGCACGCAAATTGACGAAAGAAAAAATGAATTTAAAAAAATCATAATTAACCTGTCCTGTCATATCTAAAGAAATGAATTATTAAACTGTTTTAATTTAATGTGAAGTGTCGACAGGGTGGACATCGAAGGTGGATGAATAGTTTTACATGGCGTGTCAACCAAATATACAGCCCACTGCCTCTATCTCCCATCTTTCACCGAATGGTGTGTGTCCGAAAAGGGTACCATCTCAGCCGTCTGCTCGAATACGCACCACCCGTATTATTAAAAAAAATATTTACTTACTAATGAACAAATCCTTTGATTTCCTCTTCTTGTGTTGAGAACGATGTCTTTTCCATTCCTAACATGTTGGATATACTATCAAAGTCATAAGTCTCCGAATATTTGGCACGCACTTTCTTCTTTACAAATTTATCCCAATAATTAACTGGAAACGATCTGTAAATAAAACATAAGGAAGAGAATTGTAAATAAAACATAAGGAAGAGAATTGTTAATAAAGTTCATCGACAGCATTCAACGCTTTTTTTTTGTGACATGACATAGGCAAGAGCAGATCAAGAGTGACGACAACTGAAACAACCGAATTAGTTCATGGCTGCCTCAGTCGCCGTCACTAAGCCGGCCAAAGGTGCATCTTCACGCATTGCTTGAAGGATCCAAGGTTATATGAATTTTAACACTGAACTATGATACGGCTTTTGACTCTTGAGCTCCACACATAATTTTTTCCTTACTTGTCAGAAGTAGTAAAAAAATTTCGACTTTGTGGTGGATTAGCGATAAAACACAATAACTACTGATGCGAATCAAAACGATCATAATAATCCCCTTTCTGTTGATAATAATAATTATAATTACTTATGGTTGCGCCGCTTATAATATTATATAAATTAAAAACTCATTAAACACACACACGCACACACACATACACACGCACTCACAAATTCATTTACACATACACACACACGCACTCCTGTCCTTCCAAGATTACCAAAACTAAGGTAGTCAGACGGCTCATAATTGATTTCGACTCTGAACGTATCGCGGAAGCGACCGCTGAAACCCGCGAAGTAGAAAGAAGAGGAAGTATCTGCTAGAATAATCGGAGACTTGTACCTTTAGACTGCGCATAATGAAAATTAAAATCCTCGGAACAGTAAATTTGTGTAGTGTTAAATAATATCTGTGATCATAAACGTGTAAACGAATCGGTTCGGAACCTATTATACAGTCCACTTAATCCAAGGAGAAGAATATCCAGAACAGGTGGGCGGATTATCACCCATCATTTGTCAATTAACCAATTCAAAATAAATGGTCTTTAATAAAAATAATGTATATACTAAATATACTATACTATATATTATGTGTGAGATTTTAATAAGTTTTGAGTATTTAAAAAATATGTGTGTTTGATCTATAGAATAAAACAGTTTCCCTATGTAAAGGGCATAAAAAATGGCGATATTACTTCTGCCAATTAAGGAAAAATACAATGCTTATAGGATAGGCTAATAAACATGGTTCCCGCTGTTCTATCTTTACCAGGCTATGGAATCATGGCTGTATGAAGCCTAATTCCATAGCCTCTGTTATGTAGTCATAAGAAAAGTTGTTGTCAAAAAGTTGTCTCGCTCGTAAGAAGTGGTTAAGTTTAAAAGCATTAAAAATTTAATTTTGTGGCTTTGTATTATTGGACTCGATTTACAACCTTAACTAGTAGTGTGCCTTTGATTGTACCTCGCTGGATACTTCAAGCCAAGGGGCGCCCCAAGAAGATAGCAAGATGTCGGGTCAATCAAGGAAATATATTTCTTTTAATTAATTTTAGCCCCGCGTATCGCGGGCGGCAGGAAGCTAGAACATTTAGTTTCCCGTGGTCGCGTGAAAAAGAAAATAAAGAACAAAGAGCATACTTGGCAGATATAACGAGTTTATCCCAATGGCTTTTCAGATCATCGTCCTCGGGTTGCTCGGCAATGTAAAGACCGTCGAATTCCAATTTTCTAGCAATTTCTTTTTCACGTTTGAATATAGCTAGAGGAACCTGAAAATAGTTACAAAAATTCATACCGTGTACATATTGTAAAGCGACTTAGTCGCGTTTCGGCATCAGCTTAACTGTGGTAGACACAGTCATTTTCCCAGTCTGCAGAACCGGGGTAGTATCACCACTTACAAGTGAACAGACCGTAAAGTGACTTATTCGCGTTTCGGGATAAGCTTGTAAGTTGCCGGTTCCAACTAGGCTGGCATAGTGGACTCGACTGTTAGTAGAAGTTATTTACCTGTAGTGGTTGTCGCTCCCATTTATAGACCGCAATCCAGTTTCAAGCCAATGTCATATGCCATTTGCTGTCTTGGCTTACTAGTCGGTCACATTAAAATTTCAAAACCAGAAATAAATGTAAGGAGAATAAGAGGGCCCAGGACAACTACTTAGCCACATATAGAGGAAATTTTAGAGTAGGGTTTTTACGAATGGCCTTGGGTAGGATGGGTTAGACTTGGGTTGGACTTACCTTAAGATGATAATATCCAATAAGTATAGCCAGTGACACTATTGAATGAAGCAAGGCAGCCATTTTGATTACATGCTCCATATAGAAGAAATCCTCGTCTATGTGTACCACTTCTAAAGCATCTTCATCTTCACCAGATTCACCGCTTCCACCTAGTTCAAATACCGTATTAATCTATACTAATATTATAAAGAGGAGAGATTTGTAAGTTTGTTTGTAATGAATAGGCTCAGAAACTACTGGGCCGATTTTAAAAAATCTTTCACCATTAGTAAGCTACATTCTTCGTGAGTAACATAGGCTATATTGGATTTTCAAAAAGTTTAGGGTTCCGTACGAAATTTCGAATAATGTAACTCAAGTTGTAAAAAAATACTCGTAATATTCCTTACATCGCATACGTTGCGAAAACTATTGACGATATAACAAAATAATTGTTTATAAAACTGTAAATATGTAATAAAACTTATTTTTTTAAATATAACAAACTTTATAATTATTTTGAATTTGATTTATATTAATTTTATAAGTTTATTAATGAATAAATTGTATATATACACTATATACAACAACATTCGTTTAATGGTAGGTACAAAAATTATGTATACATACATAAGAGAAAAACTGATTATTTAACCATTAAGCGTGCGATGTATTTTGACCTGGGCAATGCCGGGTTACACGGCTAGTTAATTATATTCCGAACTAGTGATGGACAACCCACTAATGTTTTTTTTTTTTAATAAATTAGGGAAAAAGCTCTATCAACCGTAGCGTAGAGTAGCGGGCTCTCACGGCTAAAAACACGTTGTTTCGAGTCAAGTCATATAAAAAAAAAACTTATTTCCAACAATTTCTGTAACACTGTATTTTCAACATAACTCACTGTAGATTTGAGGTACTTTTTGGTGAAATCTATATTATCATAATCTACTATAAGTATCTTACCATCGCCACTTCCTGATCCAGATCCCGATCCAGACCCAGAACCGAGTATACCGCCAGCACCAGAACCGCCATCGTCATCAGAATCCAGTGTAGAAACCTAAAAGAAGAAAATCTTAAAGTTGTTTATTAAATTTACAATTCTGTACTAAGCAACTAAAGTGCTTGTATCATAGAAACAGGACAACCAAAGTACATATATTATAGATAAATTGGTACCGGCAAGTGGTTTTGAACCCGTGCTCTCGGTTTGCGTAACTATTGCACTGTCACTACACCACGGTTAGATGGCGACTGAGGCAGCCGTGACAATTGAAAAACTCAGTCGTTTTTTTTCAATTGTTAACATTATTTGACCTGCTTTATTATCAGGTAAGTCAGCAGACATGGCGCATTGAATAATACATCAGTAAAGTCCCGGGTTCGATTTCCCGTCGGAGCATAGATTTATTACATAGCTTTTATTAGTAATGTTTATTAGTCTGGGTCTGGTCATCAAAGAGTGGTAAACAGCGATCCTCAGTCTGCCTATCCGGGGTAGTACCTGTTGGTACTACCACCACTTACAAGCATACAGACCGTGAAGTGACTTAATCGCGTTTCGGGATCAACTTGTATGTTGCCGGTTTTAACTAGGCCGGCATAGTGGATGTGACTGCTGTTTACAGTTAATTGACTGTAGCAGCAGTTACCTCCATTATGGAGGGCACTTCAGCCTAAAATCAGGCCGGCATAGTGAGGCAGCCGTGAACTGACACATGAACTGTCAGTCACAAAAAAAAAAACGAAAAACACAAGTAGCTTTTATGTGTATTTATACCTTATAAAACAGTAGCACAAAGTTGATGCAGAAAGCCAGAACCAAAGCGACGTATTTCAAATTGTAGAAGTTTCTGGCGAGGAATGAGACGGCCCTTTTTGTGTAATGAGATAGATCAATTTGCTGCAGAGCTGATCCACCCGCTGGTCCTGCGACTGCCTGAAAAAAAAAACATTTTATGAATTTATATATATTTTACTATTCGAAGAACCGACAACCGATGGGGAAGAAAGGTTCTAGAGTGGAGACTACGAACCGGATGCGCAGCGTAGGTAGGCCTCCCACCAGGTGGACTGACGACATAGTGAAAGTCACGGGTAACCGGTGGATGCAGCTGGCATCTTGTCGTTCGGAACGGCGTTCTAAGAGGGAGGCTTATGTTCAGCAATGGACACCTTCTGGTTAATGATGATGATGACATAATATTTGGCCGGCCATTATTGTCACTATCGTCACTATGACGGCGACTGGGGCAACCGTAAAGACTCGGCTTATCATCAGGTTAAATAACTACAAGTAGAAGTCGCATCGAATAGCACAGTGCGCGATAGATGTGGTTTGAAAGAAGATGTTATGGCAATAATTGACAAAAGAATGCTTCAATGGTTTGGGCACGTGGAAATGAAAGGAATTTTCAAATCAGATGAATTAAACCAGAAAGATCCAGGAGGTTGGAGACATCCTCAAGCCAGCTGGATTGCCCAGCGCTCATAACCGTAGAGCTTGTGTAAAGAGAATTATGGATGTGAGGGAAGCGAGGAAGTTGTGTCAGGGTCATGGTAAGTGGCGCTCCATTGTCTCTGTCTATCTCTGTGGGAAAAAGGCGTGACTATTAGATTGATTGATTGATATTTTTATACGGCTTGATTACCTTTTTTTGCATACCATATTTCCTTGACTGCATTAACAAAACAAATTAAAATAGGCTATTAAAATATTGACATAATCAGGTTACCAATCTACGTCTAAGCAATTCTGGCCGGCATAGTGACGGTGACTGAGACAGCCGTAAAACCGCTCTTGGACTTCCCTCTGCTCAGTCTTGTTGGCCAGTTAATGTCAGGTGTCGTATGTTAATAATTAAAAAAAAATATTTTTAATATTAATATCAATTTTTCACAGGTCGTTCCGTAGACTAGTGGGTGGACGTCCTCAGCTCAGCTATGTTTTCACGTACAAGGTCTTCCTTAAAGAACTTGTCATTTGTTCTCAGAGCTTTGATTAGTTTAGTTTTTTGAAGCTCTGTTTAGTTTAGATAAAACTTTTTGCGCTTAATTGTCATCTGATCTCTGTTAGTTTAGTTTTCCACAAGCTATGCTTAGTTTAGTTTTTTTTAAGCTATGTTTAATTTAGACTTTTCAGGCATGGTCATTAGTTCTCAGAGCTAAGATTAGTTTATTTTTTAAGCTATGTTTAGTTTAGTTAGAACTTTATGGGTTTAATTGTCTACTTCTTCGCCTTCAGGCTATCATAGGTCCAGACACAATAAAAAAAAACATGTGAAACTATAATGCTTACTTTTTTAGATTCAGCTTCGACGGCTGACATTGCAGCTTGTTGAACAGCCTGCGCTTCCATGCGCTCCAATGCCTGCTTTTTAGCTTGCTCGCCACTGAAAAACCATATATAATTATAATAATTATGAGTACAATTTGGGTGTAAAGAGTCGTTTAAAAACAAAATAAAAATAATTCCAATTTGTCAAAAAGTTAACGCGGTCGCTATTAGTGTCAAAAACCACTTTTATTCATTCGGACAATGAATTTTAATCAGCTTGAAAATGTCATTAATTCAAAGTGTCATTAAAAATGAACATCAATTCTTAGTGTGTTACGTGGTCGCAATTTTAATTTTGAAGCTACTTAATGGAGTTAAAATGTTAAATCAAAGCGCAATCTCATTGAGTTACGCGGTCGGCCTGCAGGTCTTGTTTGAAAATACCCCAATATTTAGTCCTCTAAAATCTTATTCACTTTTAACCATAACACAACTAGGGCAACAAATGCCACTGGGGGTAACTTTAGCTCAAACTTACCCCAACAAATCAATGAGCGAAGGTGGTTGTTGTTCATCACTATGCTCGGTTGTTTCATCAGGTGATACCTCAGCCTCCTCGCCTGATGATGGAGATGATGTGCTTGGTGATTCGTGCGGTTTTACCTGAATCCTGGAAATGGAAAATGTAAAAAATATTGACTATCTATACGTCATTATATATTTTTCGTATATATTTTTGTTCTGTCCATGTATATGTATATGTGACAGAACTACTAAAAAAAAAAGAAAAAAATCAGTCCCTGGATTTAAATTGACGTACAATCGAACCCAGTAGGTGGCGCTACGATTTTTTAAATTACTTTCAAGCGATGTTTGAAGAAGCATCTTTGGCCGACATAGTGTCGGCGACTGGGTCAGCCGTGAACTGACTCGGTTGTTCAAGTCTCGGCACTCTCGGACCTCCTCTTGCTTACTATCAAGCGGGTCGAGGTCAGATGTCGAGTCACAATAAAAAAATATTAGTATAGCTTGTCTAACTATAAATGACGCGCCTTTCTACTTTATTAGTTTATTTAAATGTGTGAATGCAAATATTTCTAACTATATTATACTTCATCAGCGTGCTTTTGGGTCTAACCAGCAACTGAACGACCAATTGCATCTTCGGTATATTTTATGTTTTCTCGTGTGCGAAAATTCGGTGGAGGGGCGCGTCATTTCGGCTTAGACAGATTATATACTAAATATATGTATATCCTCGTATATTGGGTAAACCAAAAGTGGACTGTATATTATAAATAATAAATAACTTACTGGCCATTGTCTTCCTTTGAAATATCTAATCCGAATGCCTGGACTTGCATTTGACCAGTGTCATCAGCAGCAGGCAAAGCGGGTAGATGTCGACTCGTGCCTGATAAAAAAAACTATTAATATAGAACCAAAGGATTATGTTTAGTGTGAAGGAATTTAGGATTTGAGGATCATCAAGGGACCATCAGGCAAATATCAGATATCAAGGGTATCTTTAAAAAAAGGAAGGGTAATGAACACGCCAAGAATCGATGTTCATTTTCATTATCAGTCCAAGTTCATTAAAACTCATTGTCGAATAAATAAAAGTTGTTTTTGACACTAACAGCAACCGCGTAACTTTTTGGCAAATGTAAATGAATTTTTATTATTTCACCATTTTTTTATATTCACCACAATTTTATTGTCACCATTGACGTTGTGCGGTCGGTCCCCTGATAGGTATCTTTCCTATTTGAAATTAATTTGGGAAAAATATTAGTAAGAGAGAGAGAGAGTTGTGTATGTTTTACGTCTTGATTCTGTGAGAGTAAGTTGTATTCTAATGAAGTGACAGCTTATGTGTTCTCTCCATCCTATAACCTTGAATTCAAGTGAGGCGCGAAAATGCACCTCTCGCCGACCGACATGTTTATGACGACTGAGGCAGCCGAGAACTATGTCGATTATTTTAATCAATTAAGCCTTAGTTACTATAAGACAACTTTAGGTCAGATTTCGATTTATAATAAAAAAAAAGTTATGTTTTTGATTTATTCTAGATCGACACATGACAGCACCTCGTTTGGGCTCCGATCTTAATACATTATGGCGACGAAAAATAAGTAAAATTGTGCCACGGTCGCAAGTGACCAATCAACGATGTTTACTTATTGATTTGTTATTCGCTGATTGGTTACGAAAACGTCAAATATGCTGCTTTTACGACGCTAAATGTATCACTAGAATCGAGGGCCAAATGTGTTCCATAAATAGAAGTGACTGCTACTACAATTATATAACTGTAAGAAGTAACAGTCCGCGATGCCGACCTAGTTGAAACCGGCACTTTTAAGCTGCCGTTTTCAGTAACTTCACAGTCTGTATTACTTTGAATATGATTAAGAAAAGCAGTATTCAAAGCTCAGCAAAAAGCCATTAAAAGTAAAAAAATAATATAATTAAATCATTCAATCAACTCAAATATAAAAATCGATCAACGAACTACAAGAACTTTTATATTCTGTTACTTGCTGCTACGGAACCCTTCATGGGCGAGTCCGACTCGCACTTGGCCGCTTATTATTTCACTTTTCCGCCTGCCGCGCGATGGACCCGATGACTACCACGTAACTCAATGACAATGGACATGACAATGACAGTTGAACTCCATTAATGATTTTTAAAATTAAAATTGCGACCACGCAATTCATTAAGAATTGATGTTCATTTTTATTAACAGTTAAAGCTTGTTGAAACTCATTGTCAAAATGAATAAGTTGTTTTTGACACTAACAGCGACCGCGTAACTTTTTGACAAATTGGAATGAATTTCATTTTCATTCCCATTTAAGTTGCGCGGTCGGTATACCTACGTCACGTCACCAGACATAGTTTTCAAACGCTAGTGAAACTACGGCATTGTTAGTGAGTTAAATGTTGACGAAATGGTTGAGTAAGTGAGTAAATGTGTTTAGCGAAAAGAAAAAAAGCTTTAATGCGTCACTCGGTAGGTGTAATGTAATGTATTTGTCTTACTTTGTGGGGTCATTAACTTTAGTTTCAACTGACCAATCTTTTCCTCTTCCGTTGGCTCTGGCGGAGGTTCATCCGCTTGTGGTCCACGCATCAGTCCAAGTAGAACGCCAAATATATACCTAAAACAGCAAATTATTACCTATTAATCAACTCCATGAGGAAATAAAGTAGATGAGTAGATTAATCTACTTTTGACGACAGTTTGTTACGCGTAGACCGAGTTCGATTCCCGGTCAGAGCAAATATTTGTTTCATAGCTTTTATTTGTAATATTTAGTATTTATATTAAATATTGCAAATATTTGTTAATAAAAAAAGAGGCGGACATTTGATTCGGGTGTGGTTGTCAAAAAGTGGTAGACAGTAGTACCCAGTCTATCGATCCGGGGTAGTGCCACGACTTACAAGTATACAGACCGTGAAGTGACTTAGTCGCATTTCGGGATCAGGTTGTAAGTTGCCGGTCCTAACTAGTGGATGTGACTGATACTTACAGTTACTGAATTGTAGTAGCAGTTACGTCTATTCATAAACCGTACTGCACTTCTAGAATTGATTAACCACTTCTAGAATTGATCTACCACTTCTAGAATTGATCAAACACTTCTAGAATTAATCTACTTCTTCTAGAATTCATTTACCACGTCTAGAATTGATTAACCACTTCTAGAATTGATCTACCACTTCTAGAATTGATCAAACACTTCTAGAATTAATCTACTTCTTCTAGAATTCATTTACCACGTCTAGAATTGATTTACCACTTCTAGAATTGATCTAGCACTTCTAGAATTGATCTACCACTTCTAGAATTAATCTACCACTTCTAGAATTAATCTACCACTTCAATAATTTATCTACCACTTCTAGAATTGATCTAACACTTCTATAATTGATCTACCACTTCTAAACTTGAACTACCACTTCTAGAAGTGATCTACCGCTTCTAGAATTGATCTACCACTTCTATAATTGATCTACCACTTCAAGAATTTATCTACCACTTCTAGAATTGATCTAGCACTTCTAGAATTGATCTACCACTTCTAGAATTAATCTACCACTTCTAGAATTGATCTACCACTTCTAGAATTAATCTACCACTTCTAGAATTGATCTACCACTTCTAGAGTTGATCTACCACTTCTAGAATTGATCTACCACTTCTAAAATTGAACTACCACTTCTAGAAGTGATCTACCGCTTCTAGAATTGATCTACCGCTTCTAGAACTGATCTACCACTTCTAGAACTGATCTACCATTTCTAGAACTGATCTACCACTTCCACTAATTTTATCATAAACCACTAATTTTAACGGCTTTACTAGTTTATGATAAGTTTATCTCGTAATTAGCTCAAAGGATATTTAGACTATTTTAATAGGAATTAAGAATAGGAAATTGTACTCGGACGGACGGACTTTATAAAGTTTTAAAGTACTAGGTAAAAAGATAAAAATATGGATCGTAAAACCTAATAGGTGCTTATACTAAAATATATTGAATTAATAAAGAAATTATTTGATGTAGCAAAAGTATTGATAGTGCTCAAATTAAATCTACCTATAAAGGCGACCGTGGTGTAGTGGCAGTGCAATGGTTACATAAACCAATGCCAACCGGTACCAATGTATCTTTGATATGTGTGCTTTGGTTGTCCTGTTTCTATAATACAAGCACTTTAGTAGATTAGTATAGAAATGTAAAATAATAATAATAATAATATTTGACCAATAAACGTGCTTGTATCATAGAAACTAAGCGACCAAAGTTCTATCAATCAAATTGTAACGCCTTTTACCCACAGGAATAGGCAGAGATAAAGGACCGCCCCTTGCCACGATCCTGACACAACTTACAAATTTCATAATCAAAAATACATTAGTATCAGAAAGTGGTTTTAAACCCGCCAAGTCTGCCCAGTATATTGTCGGTTCCAATTGGGCTAGCATAGTGGATGCTACTGCTACTTGAGGTTGTTTGTCTGTAGTCGTAGTCGCCTTTATTCATGGACCACTTAAAGTCAAGCGGGATGCTGTCGTATGTCGTGGAAAAAAAAAAAAAAACTTAAGTTTAATGGTAGAATGGAAATGTCTAGAACCACCCTTAAAAAATTAAAAGTATATTTAAAAATAAGAAAATCTCTGTGCATCGAATAATTTATTAAAATTACTTATTTTATTTAAATATATTTCTATACTAAGCTACTGGTAAAAACAGGACGACCAAAGTACAAATACAAAGTACAATATATCAAAGATAAATTGGTACCGGCCAATGGTTCTGAATCGGTGACTCTTGAATTAAACAAATTTTATGCGGTTATTTTTATTTAAAATTTTGTATAAATTATATTTACAATCATAAATTAAAATAAACGCAATAGGAGGCCGCATAAAAAGACATCATTGATTTTGGGCTTTTTTCTTTGTACTACTTTTGTAATGTCCAATGATGAAAAATTATATAAATGGTAGTTTCGATACTTGTGTTAATAAAACTAATAACAATTTTGCTATTCATTGCTGTGCTACTGAGTTATTTGAAAAATAAGATATGGACTTTGTGTCGTTTGTCAATCACGGAGACACGCCATAGCTTTGAACTGTCATAATTAAAGTTTGATTATTCTGCACACTCAAACTATTCAAATTAAATGATATATTCCAATTACATTTTAATTATCGTATATTAAACTATTTTAAAATGTATATGCAACTGTTAATACAATTAAGCCCAAGTCCCCATACAAAATGAATGATGTCCTTTGTTTAATTCATTAATCAACGTTCGCGCAAAATCTGTGCCCATTATTTTTGTGAAATAAAAAATATATTAAAATAATCACGTCAAAATAAATATGCATTTACCAATGACTGTACCGATAGATAAGCGTGAAACAAAATGGTTTCATTTTATACTTTACAATCCCACTCCTTTTCTTTCTTCTTGTTTATGGCTTTAGTATTTAACTTGCCAGTGTCAAAGTAAAAATATATGGTTCAATGTTAAAACATTGTCAAGTGAAGATGAAGATGAACCACGCGAGTGATTCATCAAATGATGATGATGATAGTGAGGTTGATGATGATTGTTTTAGTAAAGCGGCGGAAAGCCTTTACTAAAACTTCAGAAGGAGTCTTGGAGGGAACATGAAGAAACACGTTTCACAACTTTAAATTACTTGTTTATACTTGATCAACTTAAAAAAACAATTCCACCATTATTGCACATTAATATTTATGAAAAACACAAGCTTTTCAAATAATCCAAAATTGCGCGTCCTGTCAGTTGCAGTTGCCCGCCAAAACTCCATCCCACTCCTTTGTTTAAATGGCGTCTGTCATTTTTGACAATTTGCCTTTTTTATTGTGGGTTATTTATTTATTTATGATAGCACTTCTCCTGATAATCTAACTAAGCTCGAGGCGACTGTTATCAGTTATCACAATTATCAGTCGCATCCACTATGCCGGTGTGGTATTTACTAACAATTATCAAGGTGTGTAACTAGTCTGTACACTAGAAAGTGGTGATACTATCCCAGATCAGCAGACTAAGCAAGTGTCTGCCAGTCACACTTAAATTATCAATCAATCAATCAAATTGTCACGCCTTTTTCTCACAGAGATTGGCAAAGTCAATAAAGCGCCACCCGGCACGATCCTGACAGAACTCCCTCGCTTTCCTCACACCCACAATTCTCTTCATACAAGCTGTACGGTAATGGGCACTAGGCCACCCAGTTTTCTTTATGTAATTTTAGGCAGAGATGTCAGTTAAGGTTGTACCAACAAAAGAAAAAAAATGCATTTTGATGAGCCCAGGAATTGAAAATTACTACCTTTTGATCACAGTAGTATAACCCGTGTAATTTAATAGTCGTATATAACACTTTCACAGTAAGTTTAGATGACAAAGTTTAAAAAAAAATGCCTTACCTAACAACAACTAGAGCACCGTAACCGATATAGTAGAACATATAGAAAAACATTTTGAAGAACCCAACGGCGAGCTCAGCAGGAGGCATTTGCTGCATATCAGAAATCCTCTGTTTGATATTGGCCGGTGATAAGGATGAAAATGCAGCCGCTATTCCATCCTTTACTGATTGGACACCACGACGGAATGGATCTTTGCCGGCTCTGGAAAAAAATATGAAAAAATATTTTTTTAATTTAAAATAAAAGAAAAGACAAGGCCTCCTTATCAAACAATTATTCAAGACTTGGCTGTATGAGCTCGATCCCTTTGCCTTTAAATAAAACAACAAAATAAATAAAATGACATATTCGTAACCAATCAGCGAATAACAAATCAATAGATAAACCACGTTGATTAGTCACTTGCGGCCGCGGTCAAATCGGAATCAACGCCCAGGTGACGTTGCTCTACTGACGCCGACATGCGATGGCAGGCATAGTGAAGACGACTGAGAAAAACTGTGTTAAGCTAAAACTTGAAACTTTAGCTACAATCTTGCTTAAGTTAAGCAAGCAATATTGCGTAATTAATAATAGAGGTAAATAAAAGAAGTAATCACCTTTCATCATCATCATCACCCATATACATGTAAGCGGCTTCTCTATTCTTCGGGCCACCACCAGAATCTTCAGACGCAGCCATCAGACCTGACGCATGAGTCATTTCGAAAATGGCATCCTCACAGAAATTCACAAATGCTTCCAACTTCTCTTTGTCACCCCCCTCTGTAACTATACTGTAGAAGAATGCACGTTTGGATTCCTGTGAAAAATTATTTTATGTCAACGATGGGTTTAACAATAACATCACAACAAGTGGCGTCGCTAGGTATCTAACTTTTTATATTTTTTATTATTATTTATATATCTATATTAAGCTACTAAAGTGCTACAAAACTATACAAACAACAGAAAGAATTTAGGGAAATTCCCTACAAGTCCGAATTGCTTTGAACTCAGTTGCCAATGTCATATAAAAATAATGCAATAAAAAAAAATGTTTGCTTCAGTTAGGACTTTAACCCGGAACTTACGCGTAGCCAGTACATTTTACCTCGAACTTAACAAATATCGAATAACAGACAGGCAATGATTTAAAGTTTTAGATGCGCTCTTGCCATAGTTTGACCGCGCCGAAAAGTGCAACACTCGATCGAGTGAGCTCAAAGTCTCAAAATGGCAAAGTGAGGCTTCCAAAAGTGCTATAATAATTCTAGAAATACAAACTAAGCTAATGGTGTAACATTTCACTCGTAAGTATTTAAATTTCAAAAATAATCGAATTAATTTTTTTTGTTGTCAATACATTGACATTAAATCAATGTCAATGTCACTATTCTCTTGGTATTACACATTACAAAATAAGTGTTACAAAATAACACCACATGCTTACCACTTCAGCATATATGTATCAAAGGAACTAGGCAAACAAAGTACTTATATCAAATATACATTGGCAAGTGGTTTTAAGCCAGAGTCTCTTAATATTATCTATACTAATATTATAAAGAGGAAAGATTTGTTAGTTTGTTTGTAATAAATAAACTCAATAGCTACATTTTTCGTGAGTAACATAGGCTATATTGGATTCTCAAAAAGTTTAGGGTTCCGTATGAAATTTGGAATAATGTAACCCAAACAAATACGCTGCGTAAACTATTGACCATATTATATTAATAGTGCTTATGATGACTCACAAAAAAGTCTGTCATGGTATATGCTTAAAATGGTTTAATAATTAAGGCTGATTACGTATGTGTATATTCACTACTCGTATAGATAGAAAGATTATATATAAGAGAAAAACTGTTTTTTACCATTAGGTGTGCGATGTATTTTGACCCGGGCATTACGGGTCGGATTACGCAGCTAGTTAAGCATAAATACCTTAATCTGCGGTTTTTCCCACTGCTCAATATTAGACTCCTTAATTTCAAAGTAAACCCGTTCAATACGTTTTGAGCCACCCATTATTTCGATTCTACCCAAGAATGGCTCGAAGTAATTCAATACTGAACCAGCAGTCTCGAGGAAACGCGCCAGTCTGAAATAATATAGAAAATAAACGACCACTTCCCATGATACTGACACAACTCTCAAAATCAAAATATTTTATTGCAAACATAGGTAATAATTGTGGGTCCTCTATGTTTTACCTATCTAATTTAAGTATTTATGTCAAATAAAAATTAAAACAAAATACAGTACAAAATATTAAACAAAGAAATAACAATATAGAATTATAAATTACAAAAAAAACTAACTACCTTATAATTATGTACATTATTTTACTTAATATGGCTACTACTGCCTAAATTATTGTCATTAAGAAACTCTTGTGTTGACTAATATGCCTCAACTCAACTCAACATCTTACACGACCTGCCTGATAGTAAGCAAGAAGAGGTCCAAGAGTGCCGACGACTGTAAAAACCCAGTCTTCACGGCTGCCCCAGTCACCACTACTATGCCGGCTAAAGGTGCTTCTTCATCGCCTAAAGGATCCAAGGTTATAGGATGAAGCGAACACATGGGCTGGTTAAGCATTCCCACTTGTCAATTGTTCTATAAAGAAACGACGCATCGAACCTTTTAGTTCGACTGCCAATTCAGTCGACAGAATGCAGACGCTTTCCCCGACCTATGCGGGTATTATAAGAGGGAAAAGACGAGGTAAGAACAAGGTTAAAGGACTGGTAAGCAAGAAGAGGTCCATTAGTGCCGACGACTGAAAAAACTGAGTCAGTTCTGCTGTCGCCGTCACTAAGCCGGCCAATAAAAAATAAATAATATTATGAATATGTACCTAGGTTCATTCGGCATATGCTCTGATAAATTTGTCAATAGTACGGCAAGATTGAAGCCAATCTCCTTGGCTGGCTCGTGGAATCTATCACAGAAGCCAACGTAATCCAATTTACCATCATGGTTCGTCTCGCAGCAAGCCAGCAGAAATTCGATTTCTTCACTGAAAATAAAAACTATAATTAAAAATCAAGCTTATGACATTGTGAACTAAAAAGTTAACCTATTTTTTATTGTGACTCGACATACGACAGCACCCCGCTTGATGTTAATTTAGAGCAATAACTGCGAGTAACAGTCACATCCACTAGGCCGGCCAAGTTAAAACCGGCAACTTACAAGTTGATCCCGAAACGCGACCAAATCACTTCACGGTCTGTATACTTGTAAGTGGTGGTACTACCTCGAAATAGCAGACTGGGTACCACTGCCTACCACTCTTTGATAAACAGACCCGAAGCAAATAACTATCTCTTTTTTTTATTACCAATATTTGCAATATTTATTATAATTATTAAAAATTACAAATAAAAGCTATGAAACAAATATTTCATATTCGACCGGGAATCGAGCCCGGGACTTTTGCGCGCAACAAACCAATCGCTAAACCGTTAGTTCACGCCTGTCGATATGTATAAGATATATAAAAATCAAATGTGGATGGATGTTTAACGTAGACCCAGAAGGGTTTTTCCAACCAAATCGGAGATATCCTCAAGAAAGCTGGGTTGCCCATAATAGAAGAGCTTGTATGAAAAGAATTGTGGATGTGAGAGCAGCGAAGGAGTGTCAGGATCGTGGCTAGTGGCGTTCCATTGCCTATCCGTGTGAGAAAAAGGCTTGACAAGTCAATATTTGTAATATTTTATAGATAATACAATTATTTCTTATTAAAATAAGAGGTGTATATTTGGGATCAGCTTGTAAGATTCCGGTTTCAATAAGGCCGGCATAGTAGATGTGACTGTCACCTCTATTAGTGGACTGCACTCCAGCTTAACATCAGGCAGAGTGAGTATCTACTCTCAATAAAAAAAACACTTATGGAGTTCCGTAAGTATTATACTAATGTTATTAAGAGGAAAGATTTGTAAGTTTGTTTGTCATGAACAGGCTCAGAAACTACTGGGCCGATTTTGAAAATTCTTTCACCATTAGAAAGCTACATTCTTCGTGAGTAACATCGGCTAATTGGATTTTCAAAAAGTGTAAGTTTCCGTACGAAATTTGAATAATGTAACCCAAGGTGTAAAAATATTACTTATAAAATTCCTTACATCGCGTACGCTGCGAAAACTATTGACGATATATACAATAGTGTTCTATATATTAGTAATACTCATGATTACTCTGAAAAAAGTCTGCCATGGTATATGCCTAAAATTGTTTGATAATTAAGACTGATTATTTATGTATATATACACTATATACAACAACATACGTTTAATGGTAGGTACAAAGATTATACATATGTTTTATACTTACATGTATTATACATTATTATACTTATGTATATACATACATAAGAGAGAAACTGATTATTTAACCATTAAGCGTGCGATGTATTTTGACCTGGGCAACGCCGGGTTACGCAGCTAGTACCTAAAATACTTACGGAGTATAGCTCTTCTGTTGTTCCATTTTCTCCTTAAAATCTTTCGGCAACACCCAACCGTCGTTATTTGCGTCGATTTCTTGAAAACTAGTGCTCGAGGTCAAATCTTTAAGTTTCAAGAACATGTCGAAATATTTCAAAATAAGTTCGACGTTCGATGCAGACTCTACGAGAGTGTCAACCATCTGTTTACCGATTGTACCTGTGATTGCAAATTTGTGATTACAAAATATGAAGCCGCAAAAAAGCACCTCTGGTCGACAATTTCCGGTCAGAGCAAATATTTGTTTCATAGCTTTTATTTGTAATATTTAATCTTATGATTAAAATTATAAATATTAGTTAAAAAAAGAGGAATTTTGGATGTGAAGAAAGCGAGAAAGTTGTGTCAGGACCGTGGTAACTTACAAGTTGATCCCGAAACGCGACTATGTCACTTCACGGTCTGTATACTTGTAAATGTATACTAACCCGGATCGGCTGACTGAGTACCACTGCCTATCACTTTGATAACAAGACCCAAAGCAAATACCCGCCTCTTTTTTTTATTCACAAATATTTGCAATATTTTAAATTTTATTATCATTTCTATACTAAGCTACTAAAGTGCTTGTATCATGGAAACGGGACAACCAAAGTATATTAAAGATACATTATTTTTATTGTGACCACGACCAGCCTGATGCTTATCATAAAAGGTAAGTAGTTTTAAACCTGTGCTCTAGGTTGGCGTAACCATTGCACTGCCACTACACCACGGTCACCATAACCTATTTAATATAAGTAATAAATAATACAAATAAAAGCTATGAAATAAATAATTGCTCCAACTGGGAATCGAACTCGGGACTTTACGCGTAACTAACGGTAAGCAAGGGGAGGACAAAGAGCGCTGGTGACTTAAATATCTCATCTTACGGTTGCCTTAGTCGCCGTCATTTTACCAGCTAGAGACAAGAAGACCATAGACTAAATTATAAACGTACCATTGACGACATTTCCTTCAAGCATAGACAACATCATAGTAATCATGTCCTTTTGTAAATTCAGCAGTTCTTTCAGGAGATCAACCTGTGAAGAATGCTTGGAGAGTTTGTCTTGCATATGTGAAAATAGGAAAAGGAAACCGCCGACAGCATCCCATAATCTGAAAAAAAAGGTTGTCTGTAAAATCGGTTTACTGACGATAGTTTAACGTGACAACGTCATAAGAAAATACTGATGGAATGATTGCATTTTTCAAAAGAAAATTTTAATTTTATTTGTTTGATAGATATTTTGTATGGATATAGAGAAGGAGGAAATCACAATTGAATTGATCAAGTTACATTTATTTGTACGCATAAATATTGTGCAATTATGTCATTTTTTTTTATTGTATATTTAAATATTAAAACATTCTTCCTGGTATATGCATAAAGTTGTAGGGTTTCCAGACTTCAAGTAATCTCCCATTACTCGGACAGCTTTTTTTTATTGTTACTTGACATATGAAAGCACCCCGCTAGATGTTAAGCCGAAGTGGGGTCCATGAATGAATCTCACTGCTACTATAATTCAATAACAGTGAGTAGCAATCACACCCACTATGCCGGCCTAGTTGAAACCGGCCACTTACAAGTCCTGTATACTTGTAAGTGGTGGTACTACCCCGGATCGGCAGACTGGGTACCACTGTCTACCTACCACCAGCTCAGCGTTGTCCGTCGAAACGATCTTTAGAACCTGTCAAAATGTCACAGTATAGTACCCTGGATCAGTAAGCTAGAGAAAAGACTACTGTACTTGATTATTACCTGGAATGTGCCAAGGCTTGCTGATTCTGTGTACAAGGACCTTGGATTACTTCCGTAAGTGTGTTGAAGACTTGTGACGCCACACCTATGGCTTTGAAGAAGTTGGCTTTACCAGCAGGATCAATCAGTTCCTGAAAGTAAATTGTAGTAGTGCATATTGGAACAGATGCTCTGGAGACATTAAAATCAATCAAATTGTCAGGGCAAAGCATTAGGCAGAGTAAATGGAGCGCCACTTGCCAAGATCCTGTCACCACACCCCCGCTTTCCTTACATCGACAATTATCTTCAGACAAGCTCTACGATTGTAGGCAACTCAGCTTTTTTAAGGATGTCTCCGATTTGGTCGGAAAACACCCTTTTAAATTTATAACTTCCTTTTTTTTTTCATTGTGACTCGGCATATGACGTTTAATGGTAGGTACAAAGATTATACATATGTTTTATACTTACATGTATTATACATTATTATACTTATGTATATACATACACTTATAACTTCCTTTTTTTTTTCATTGTGACTCGGCATATGACTGCACTTCGCGTGATGTTAGGCCGAAGTGTGGTCTATGAATGAATATCACTGCTACTACAATTCAATAACTGTGAGTACCAATCACATCCACTACAGACCGTTAAGTGATTTAGTAACGTTTAGGGATCAGTTTGTAAGTTGCCGGTTCCAACTAGGCCGGCATAGTGAATGTAACTGCTACTTACAGTTATTGAACTGCTACAGTGACATCTATTCATGGACCGCACTTTAGCCTAACATCAGGCAGGGTCCCGTCATATGTCAATTCACAAAAGAAAGTAAAAAATACATTCCCTACAGTCCACTGAATAAAACTTGAAAAAAAAAATACGTCTTTTACCACTTACCTTACTCGAATAATGCCAATAGAAATCCATAATAGATTCCTGCAATCTGAGCAAATAATCAACAGTACATATGACCACATTCACGGTCGTCGTATTACCAGCTTGAGTACGAAGATAGTTCTGCCATTCTGGAATATAAAAAACGTTTACAAATATTATTATTTTACTTTTTTATGGCGGCTCGACTTATAAGGCGACCGTGGTGTAGTGGCAGTGCAATGGTTATGCAAACCGAAGAGCACGAGTTGAAATACGTACTTTGGTTGTCCTGTTTCTATGATACAAGTACTTTAGTAGCTTAGTATAGAAAGTAAATTTAAAAAAATAACACTGTGATCAAAAAGTAGTAAGACTTTTCAATTTAAAATACCCGTGCTTATTCAAATGCATACATTTGTTCTTATGTTGGCACAACCTTAACTGACGTCTCTGCCTAATTTAAGTGTCAAAAGGTGAGATGTTTAGAAGTTAGACGACAACCATAAAATAAATATATATCAACAGCGATATTTTTTTATTATATTTTTTATTGTGACTCGATATATGACAGCACCCCGCTTGATGTTAAGCCGAAGTGTGGTCCATGAATGAATGTCACTGCTACTACAATTCAATAACTGTGAGTAGCAATCACATGCCATATGCCGGCCTAGTTGGATTTTCTTTTGTTACAAAATTAAATACACCAGCTGAACTATAACACAACATCATTTTTTTAGATGTAACAACTGACTTTTTTGTCTCAAAAATTAAGCAAGGCAAACTGACGTCATAAGAAAAAAGTTTATTTTGATTATTGACAATTTGATTGATTGATAAAATAATTAAATTACCTAAATTGTGACCTTCACAAGTAAGTTGTATAAATCTGAATAGAGCACAAGTGAATTCTGCATCATGCATGTTCTTCTCACCGGCTGCACCTTCCAATCCGACGCCGAGACCTGGTTGAAAAGAAAATTAAAAAAACATTACTTTTCGATTGTAGATTTAGATTTATTTACTGAGTAATTAGGCTCCAAAGAAGCACTTTTACACGTCAAAATAAAATAATAAATAAAATGAATTAAACTATGCGGCTTTCTATCGCGTTTATTTTGGTTTTGATTTTAGTATATTTGGTAACAATTTCATTTTATTATTTCGACGTTTCGAGAGCTTCGCAGCCATCGTGGTCACGTCCGCCTTCGTGACCACGATGGCTGCACTATAAACTACATAATATTAAACTTTAAAAAATTAAAATAATTAAACTAAAACTATACAAATTTAATTTTTTAGGTTTAAATTTTTATAAAGTTTTAAAAAACTTGTTCCAAATCGGTACCAATGGGCAAAGTGCCAAGAATACTGGCAACATTGCCGCGCTGAATGGCAGTGCTGATCCTTTGACCTAAATATTGCCCAGCCCTCTTGTCACCCGAGATGTTGATCGATTGTGGATGTAGTGTTTTTTGCCAAAAAAATGGAATGTGAATATTTTCTCTATCACCTTTTTTCATTTATCATTGATACATGTACATTGGTCGTCCTGTTTCTGTGATAAAAGCACTTTAGTAGCTTAGTATAGAAATGTTTAAAATAAAGAAATTAATTATTAAAACAACTTGTCACTATCAATGTATCTTTGATATAATATGATCGTCCTGTTTCTAACTTTATTTAGTAGTTTAGTGTGGAAATGTAATATTTAATAAAACTTAGTGTTCAAACCTTCAGCTTTAGTATTCCTCTCAAATGCATCCAAATCGAGTACTGAGCAAGAGTTCATGAGACCAGCAATTGATGTGAAGAAACCGACATCCTTCTTGTCTTTCAAATGATTTAACATGCCCTGAAATATTTATGCACAACCTTATTTATGACCAAATCACGAATTTATTTTATTTTATTGTGACATATGACAGCACCCCGCTTGATGTTAGGCTGGAGTGCGATTCATGAATGGAGATAAGGGAGTCACATCCACTATGCCGCCTAGTTGGAACCGGCAACACGGTCTGGCTTCGCGGTCTGTATACTTGTAAGTAGTGGTTCTACCCCGGATTGGCATACTAAGCTCTTACGCCGACCACACTTTAAAAACCAGACGCGAAGCAAATATCCACATGGTTTTGTTTATTAAATAATATTTGCAATATTTTTTCTTATTATTAGATATCACAAACAAAAGCTAAGAAACAAATATTTGCTCCGACCGGGAATCGAACCCGTGACTTCACTCCCAACTAGTATGCTAACTGTCAAAATGTGTTATTATCCACTCACCATCTGTATATCAATATTTCCGCCGCGCAGAACAGAAATTCCCAATTGCAAAGTCTTCATAACCATTTCGCTGGGCAACCCCTTGGAGGCTGATATGTGGAGTAGGACCATCTCAGCAACACCACGATCAGCTAGACGAGCTTGGTGGAAGAGTAACTTTTGCTTTTCCATTTCTTGCTCCTGTTTAGAACATTGAATTATTTAATTTAATTACATTTCTATAATTAATACTAAAATACTTGTAATATAGAAATAGGACGATCAAAGTACATAACTCTGTGATCAGAAAGTAGTAAGACTTTTAAATTTAAAATTCCCGTGCTTATCTAATTGCATAACTTTTTTTCTTATGTTGGCACAACCGTAACTGACGTCTCTGCCTAATTTACGTGACAGAGGGGCAATTGTTTATGAGTTACGCTTGTTGGCGGTAACCTTTAAAAATATTTTACGATTATAAAACTTAAATTTAAAATTCAGCAAAGAAGTTTAGTGCACCTTTGTTATATAAAAAAAATGCAATAAAATATTTTTTTAGAGGTTAACGTCAATAAACGTAACTCCTAAACAACTCTGTGACGTAAATTGTGCAGAGACGTCAGTTAAGATTGTGCCAACATTAGAAAAAGAAGGTTTGGATTTGCATTTAGATAAGCACAAGAATTTTAAATATAAAAGTCCTACTACATTTTGATCATATAATAATCAAAGGAATTGGTACCGGGAAGTGGTTTTGAACCTGTGTTCTCGGTTTCCGTGACCATTGCACTGCCATTACACCACGGTCACCTTCATATATGATGACTAATTAAGGAGTAAAATTTATGATGACTAAGATTTACATACCATAAAAGTTTCCATAGTTTTCTGCTTGTAAAATTATAAAATTTATATAAGTACAAATAACTTTTAACCTTAAAGGTTTACTTTACTAATACATTTTAATATTTGAAGATAAATTAAATATTAATAACTAAATAGAAAACTACAACTAGACAAAGGGATTAATTATAAATAATAAAACTTTTTTCAAATCGGTACCAATGGACAAAGTGCCACGCCACGCTTAACATCAAGGGGGTGATGTCATATGTCGAGTCAAAATTAAAAAAATAATATATATATATATATAAGTACAAATAACTTTTAGCCTTAAAGGTTTACTAATACATTTTATTATTTGAAGATAAAATAAATATTAATAACTAAATAGAAAACTAAAACTAGACAAAGGGATTAATTATAAATAATAAAACTTTTTCCAAATCGGTACCACTGGACAAAGTGCCACGCTAAATGGCTTAACATCAAGCGGGCTGATTTCATATGTCGAGTCAAAATTTAAAAATATACATATATAAATATATTGTTACTTGACTTCAGACTTCGACCTGATAGTAAACAAAAGGTGGTCCAAGAGTGCAGACAACTGAAATAAACGTGTCAGTTTACGGTTGCCTAAGACGGCGTCACTATGCCGGCCATAAAATGCTGGACAAAAGTCATCACTTTAATTTGAACTATAATAAACATTAAACTAACATGTATACTAGCGCCCCCTTCATCCTCCCCTTCTGGTTCGCCTCCACCTTCCTCTTCCTCACCGCCCTCTTCCTCCTCCTCTTCTCCACATGACTTTGCAATTATGTAGGCATATGACATGTACAGGGGGTCTTCCTGCAATTAAAAAATCACATTTTAATTACTGCGTGGCGACGTTAATGTAAGTCACCTAAATTAAAGTCGTAAAAGTCAGCTTGACCACAATCAATCAATCAAATTGTCACGCCTTCTTTCCTCAAAGATAGGCAGAGACAATTAAGCGCTTCCTGACACGATCCTGACACAACTCCTAACAACTAACCTTGGGGGATGGAGAGAAATTATGGGCAGGGTGCAAATATACTACAAACTATCATTACATAAACTTCATGTTTATACTAAGCTAAAAAGTGCTTGTATCATAGAAACTGAACGTCCAAAGTACTTATATCAAAGATACATTGGTACCGGAAAATGGTTTTGAACCCGCGTTCTCTGTTTGCGTAACCAAAATCTTGTAATTATATAATTTATATCAATTAATCAAATCAAATTGCAACGCCTTTTTTCAATGGTGATAGGCATAGACAATAGAGCGCCTCTTGCCACGATCCTGACACAACGCCCTCGCTTCCTTCACATCCACAATTCCATAATTTATATATAGTTAAATAATAACCTGCAATGCTCCAGATCTTTCAGTCATGGCACCCCTGCAGAATGTGGTGACCAGTTGCGTCAATGGATCAGGTTTGCCTTCCTCCTCAGCAACTTCGCTCTTCTTCAATTCTGAATCTTCGAATGTTTGCTGGAAGATTATTTAATTGTAGTTTAACAGCCGGTTGTACCAAAAAAGTTACTTATTCTATTACGTTTACTATTACGAAATCGTGAATTAGGTTGTTAATAATTTTATATCAAAACTACCATTTATATATGTTTTTATCATTAGAAATAATAAAAGTAGTACATTGAAACCCAAAATGAATGTTGAATTTAGCTCTGTATAAAATATCCGTTAAACGTAAATGTAAAATGTGAAGTTAAAGAGTGGTGTAATCCATTTTTCTTTTTTCTTTTACCTGTACGATACTTTTTTTACAAATTCGTAAATTATAAATTTTGGTACAACCGGCTGTTAGTCAGGTTTTTTTATTATCTTAGCGTGCGGCATTCACGTCCACCATGCCGGCCTAACGAAAGCGGTATAAATTAAACTAGGATGATTTTAATGATATTTTATATATAATAAGATATATATATGATATAATAAGAAATATTTTTTCATGGTTTTTATTTTGCACCAACCTTATTCTTTTAAATCCAAAATTGTAAGCCATTTTGGAAAAATATATAACTTTAATATAGTCCTTTATCGTAAAAAATATACAAAAAAGCCTTGAAGCCGTAGTTTACTATTCATTTTTAATTTGTTTAATGCTCAGTGTATACTGCAATATTTTGTAGTATAAACTGTGAAATATTGTGAATTTAACTAACTAACAAACTAATAAATAAAATTAACTAATAAACAATACAAAATAATAACAATAAATCTTTATTTACTTCACACAAACAAAACTAAATATTCATTTCATAACCAAAACCGCGAAAAATAAATTTATTAATTGTAACATAGAGATGAGCGTGCAACATTTATTACTGGAATGTACATTATTCCAAAGCGAAAGTAACAGATTTAAGTAACTGGATAGTACACGTTAGTGCTTGAATTGGGATAATTTTGCTACCACATTAAGTTATTTAAAGTCTATTAATTTTTATAACAAAATTTAATATGTTGAATGTTTTAGTATTAATATATATTTAATATATATATTTATATTTAAAAAAACTTAACATAAAATTAAGATAAATAATAAACAAAACTTACTAATAAACAACTAGGCCAGGAGAATTAGACGATGTGACTAATTCGTTACAGATAGCCGTAGGTAAAAACGGATGTATTAAGTAGTAAGGAAACCTCTGAATTTCCTCCTAAATGAGACAAACAGAACATTGTTAAACAGCCGCTTTTATGTGAAAAGGAAAAACATGACAAACAAATTTTATGTGGCTTACTATCCCGTTTATTTCAGTTATTGATTTTACAACTTTTTATTATTCCGACGTTTCCTAAGCCGCATAAAATTTGCTTAGTTCATTAATCAATTTTAGCGCCAAATCTAAGAAAATACTTTAAAAATTAAGGTTTTTGTCGCTCTAATTAACAGGTTTTGAATTACCTAGACAACAGATATAATAATAAAAAAACTACAGTCCTAAAACTACTCCAATTATCACGATTTTTAACATAAAAGCGGCATTTTAACAATGTTCTTTTTGACTCATTTGGGAAGAAATTCAGGGGTCAAGTATACTACTAAATATACCTAAAACGACTATCTGAAACGAATTAGTTCCGCTATTTTTTTCTAATTCTGCAGGCCTAAACTGCCAATCAATATCTTTTTTATTATACTTCATATTTTATAATACTTACAGTAAGATCTTCAATCATTACTTCTTGCCCTATATTTTCTTCTTCCAACCATAGTTCATAGTATGTCCTTGCAAATATATTGCAGGCACGGTGTCTGAAATAATAATTATCCTGATTATTTTGTATTGGTACATCTTCATCCAATGTTAAGCTGAAGTACGTGTCTACAAACATCAAGGCTATGGTGGCCTAGCTAAACAGAACAAAGCAACTGATTCCTAAACGAGCCTAAAGTGTGATTCTGCCGGCGAGTTCAGACTGTAGACTGCACCACTGGTTTAAATGAGATTGATTCCGTGCTAGGCGACAATTTTTTTTATTGTGACACGACATCTGACCTCGACCCGCCTGATGATGAGCAAGAGGAGGTCCCAGAGTGATGACGACTGAAGAGACCGAGTTAGTTCATCTATCGCAATAGCCAATTATTTACAGTAGCTAATAATCTCAATAGCCATTATTCATAATAGCTAACACACGCAACAGCTAAAAATAAATAGCCTTTCTCCCCAATAGCTGATATTTATAATAGCCATTTTTCTTGGTAGATAATAATTGCAAAAGATTTTATTTTTATTAGCTAATATTCACAATAGTCATTATTCCCAATAACTAATAATAGCAATAGCCATTATTCCCAATAACTAATAATCTCAATAGCCATTATTCCCAATAGCTAATAATCTCAATAGCCTTTATTCCCAATAGCCATCATTCCCAATGGCTAACATACTAACCGACTTAGCTTGTAGAGGTGTATCGATCTGAGGCATGCGACTGCGGCTCGTTTCCTTGCTGCGCACAACACACGTTTCCAATTACTAGCACGCTGTTTAGGTTTAGTTGCCTTTGTCCAGTGTTAGCATGCGTTTAAGGGTTAATTAAAAAAAAAACAATAACAATATATTTTTATAGGTCTGATTTTTTAAATATATTGTGATCCGTCATATTATGACAGCACCCCGCCTGATGTTGAACTAGAGTGCGGTCCATAAATGGAGGTAACTATTACAGTTACAGTAATTAGCAGCCACATACACTATGCCGGCCTAGTTGAAACAGGCAATTTATCAGCTTATCCCGAAACACGACTAAGTCACTTTACGGTCTATATACTTGTACTTACTATCAGTTAAGTAGAAGACAGATGTCTCTCAATAAAAACTTCGTAAAAATGTTTTTGTTCACGATTTAAGTCGGAGGAAATTGTTGTGTTTTTTAAGTAATACTGCATTATTATAAAGTTAATAAACATCCACAAGACCACAAAAACTATACGTATTCCATTCGCATTAAGAAATTAATGAATCATTAATGCTACCGCAGGGTAAAGGTGTGTTCACAACAAAATTAATTTTTAAAATATATAATTTTGAAAACGTATTCCAGAATGGTTTGAACACACAATTAAACCCGGTAGGTGGCGCTGGTGTAGGTACGTAACCAAATTTTATTATCTAAACAATTGAAAACATTACTTAAATTCGAGCGGTACTTTGTATTCCCTAGCTAGAAAGTTTAAAAATTATAACTTAAAGTCCACCATAAAAGATTTGGAAAAGAATGAAGATTTTTTCATGTAGACATAGAGACCATAGTAAACAGTGAGATATAAAAAAGATGACTCAATAGTAGATTCGTTAGAAGTAAATATGGATGGCAAATTAAATAAAAAATACAAATATTATATTTATTATTAAAATCATATTTAATGTGACGCTGCTTTTCCGGGCAGGACGACGTCTCTAGTCCACTAGTGTCTTTATATATTTTTTTCGACCTGTTAGTTCGCGGTCGTTGCCATTTCGACGGCCAACGCTAAGTCACAATTTTCTCAACGCGAATAGATTAACCGTTATTGTTAATAAAAAACAACATCATAATTTCAAATCACACAGCTTAATAATAGACCTGGGCAAAGAATGCAATGATGTCTGCCTGAAGCAAGCGATTACTGCACGCTTCCTCTGTATAGAGACTACACTGCGATATACATTTTTGCTCATTTGTTGTGGATGATCGATCTGTTTGATAGAATGATTAAAAATCTTTAAGTCATCATCATCAATTTCTACATAAACAACGAAGCGTACACGGTCTTAACACTATCTTGCTTCCCTCACATCCACAATTATCTTCATACAAGTTCTACGATTAGGGGCACTAGGCAATCCAGATTTTTTAAAGTATGTCTCCAATTTGATAAGAAAACACCTTTCTAAGTCTGCCTCGATTAACGCATCCATTCATATCAGATTTATAAATATAATTCAGCAAACTACTTTTACTCATCCTTTCCATGTGCCCAAATGATCATAGGATTCCTTTGTCAATCCTCGTCACTACATTTACTTTCAAACCACATCTATCGCGCACTGTATACTATTCCTTGTTCTATCCGCTATTGTCTCCCCACTCCATACACTCCTTAATGACCGCATTTCTAGCGTTCATTTTACTTTCATGCTTCTTCTGCCACACCCAACATTCACTTCTATACATTAATGTAGGAACGAGTATTGCATTTGGCTGACGAATCCATCCACATCAGATTTATAAATTTCTATCGTAAATCTATTTTCACTCATCACATCCATGTGCCCATACGATCGAAGCATTCCTTTGTCAATCTTTGTCACTATATCTCCTTTTAAACCACATCTATCGCGCACTGTGCTATTCTTGATTCTACCTGCTATCGTCACTCCAAATACACTTCTTAATGACCTTATTTCTACAGCGTTGATTCTACTCTCATGTTTCTTCTGACTTACGTGACTTTTGGCCCATTACTTGGCTGACGCATCCATCCACATCAGATTTATAAAGGACATCATTCATTTTGGGCTTCTATGTACTACTTTTGTAATGTCCAATGATGAAAAATATATAAATGGTAGTTTTGATACTTGTATTGATAAAACTAATAACAAGTTGCTTTTATTTGCTGTGCAATTCAGTTATTTGGAAAAAAAGATATGGACTTTGTATTATCTGTCAATCAAAGCCATATTTGCTCTGCTTTGAACTGTCATAATTATAGTTTGATCATTTCGCACTCCTAAACTATGCAAAATATCGGATAAATTGCATTTATATTGTAATCTTCGTACATCAAGCTATTTTAAAATGCATATAATACTGTTAATACAATTAAGCCCTAGTACCCCCCATAAAAATGAATGATGTCCTTTCTTTCGTCAATCTACTTTCACTCATCCCATCCATGTGAATAACTGATCATTCTAACTTGATACTTACCATATGTAATCCAAACAGCACCTTACTCATGGCGACAATTCTTTCAACAGTGTCGTCTATTATTTTAGCTTTGTTTTCAGCCGTCTCCACTGTAATGGCAGCCTTGCTCTTTGAGCCTAACTTGGAATACAAATAATGTTGCCATGACATTTCATCCGCTGGGTCTATCTTGTCAGGCAGAGTCAGTTGGGTCTTGGCGAATTCCGACACGTCCTGTTCGGACATTTTCTGTGAAAATACAAGTTGAAAATTCTTACATATAAATAGATGGAGAGTAGGTAGGTTGATGTTAAGCTGGAGTGTGGTCCATGAATGGATGTCACTGCTCCTACAATTCAATAACTGTGAGTAGCAATCACATCCACTATGCCGTTCTAGTTGGAACCGACAACTTATAAACTGATCCCGAAACGCGACCAAATCCCTTCACGGTCTGTATACTTGTAGGTGGTGGTACTACCACGGATCAGCAGACGGGTACCACTGCCTACCACTTTTTGATAACCAGATCCGAAGCAAATATCCGCCTTTTTTATTAACAAATATTTGCTATATTCAATATAATTATTAAATGTTACAAATATAAGCTATGAAACAAATATTGCAATTATGATCTGACTGGGAATCGAACCCGGGACTTTACGCGCAACAAACCAATCGCTAACCGTTCGGCCACGCCTGTCGTCAAAGAAAGTGCATCTTGTGCATCATAGGAAGTAAGCTACTGAAGTCTTATTTGGTACTTATTGGGTAGGGAAAAAAGTTTTTTCGCATATAGTATGTATAAACTTGTAATCAAGTATCTTTAGCTGTACTAATTGTATCTGGCTGGTTTCATAACATTGAAAAAGGTGACATTTCAAAATGAGAATCAAATTTTTACAATGAGAGATTGGTAGTAATAAATAGTTTTGAACCGGTACTAGATGTCAAAACATTTTTTAAAGCACTTTAATATAGAACCACTAGACCATCGTCTTAACATAGAATATACATACCTTCAAAAATCTATCTTTACAATGTTGCACTAACTCCTGTTCACGTCCAGCGAATAAGTTCAAGCCGACTGGTAACAGCCTCTTCAAGCAAGCGACCATTAATGAAGCCTGGACCTCCTTGTCTTTGTCACGTTTCTTGTCGCGGTGCTTCTTCTTTTTCTGCTTAACAAATGTACTATTCAGTATTTTCTTAGATTTTGCGCGAACATTGATTCGTGAATTATACAAATTTAATGCGGCTTACTATCGCGTTTATTTTAGTTTTGATTAGATTATTCCGAAGTTTCGAGATGCAACGTCTGCAAAGCTATGGAAACGCCGAAATAATAAAGTCAAAACCAAAATAAACGCGATAGTAAGCCGCATAAAATTTGTTTAATTCATTAAATGTACTATTATTAGAAGGAAGTTCCTTAATGCGGCAAGTGGTAGAAATTGACTGGTAATAATCGTCACGTAAGAAAAAAGGTTTATAAATCCCCCATACGACTTTCTCTCTTTCTCTCTCTGTCTCTTTCTAATATATACGAGTGTGTGATTTTAAGTCGCAACAGCATAGCCCAAGCAAAACACAAGTCCCTTGGCAACGCTAAGGATGTTTTCGGAGGTCTGCAGGAACGAGAAGGGTCTCCTGGTCTTCCCGAAGGAGATCGGGTGGCTTGAAAAACGCACAAAGAAGCCGCAGAGGACTTAAGTGCGGAAACAAGCCCGCACATAACAGTAATGCCCTGTATAGACGCCGGGTACGATACCTGGTCGCAGCCGGTATATTTTATTTACTAACTTTATGAAATGAAAATGAGTTTTAGCAGAGTCTGTCCAAGACGAAAAAACGCACCCCTCCACTGCATTTAAGCACATGTGCGAATGTAAAATATGAATGCAACACACCGAAAATGCAATTGTAATTTTTCATTCAGTTGCTGGTTGGACACAAAAGCAGGAGCACGCTGATGAAGTATAGTAGTATAGTTAGTAATATTTGTATTCACATATTCAAATAAACTGTAGCTGCACTACAATATAAAATTGCAACATTGACGCCATCAGCAAGCTCGACGCCGACGCACGCCCGAAACCGGTTCGGCCTCCGCTTAGTTGAAACCGGTTGTGAAGTCCTCAGCCGTACACCGCCGCCGCGCGCGCTCCATTGAAGCAGACTCGACAAGCGCCCTTTATATAAGCGCGGTACCTTGTTCGTATTGGGCGCCGCACCTCACACTACGCGGCGCCATCTTTCGACCGCAAGAGCAAATCCACTGCGAGTGCAACGGGACGCAACCGCTACCGATTCAATGTATACCAAATGTATATTAAGACTAAAGTACAATAATAAAGTATTCTGTTAAAACTTGAACTTGGTTTTCTTATAACATAGCAGCAAGCAGCTCCTACCTCAACAGTGGTGACCCCGACTAAAGAAGATGTCAGAAACAAAAGACCAAGGAGGAAAAACAGTTTCAACTCAAGAAAATGAAGTTTCTGGGGTGTCCACGGCTATCCGAATCCCGACTATCTGGAGGGACCGGATCAAAATGTGGTTTGCTCAGTTCGAGACAGTCACATCTCCACAAAAAAAGGGGGACAAAGCCATGTTTGCAACCCTCGTTGGCCAACTTGAACGACAAGATTTAGACGAAGTTGGCGATATACTTTTGGACCCCCCAGAAGAAAACCAGTATAAAACACTCAAGTGTCGGCTCATAGAGGTGTATGGCGAAACGGAAGAACGCGAAACTCAGCGACTATTATCAGAGCTGGAATTAGGTGACATGAAACCATCACAGCTTCTTCGTCGTATGAAAACTCTCGCCAAGCGCAACTTCACAGATGCGGCGCTACGTGTCATGTGGACGAACCATCTACCCCCGGCGGTCCGCGCTGCACTCACGGTCAGCGAGAGCATTATGAAGGACCCTGGCCTTACTGAGCTCGCGAATGTTGCAGACAGAGTATACGAACAATCGCGCCAAGAAATCAACGCCGTATCTGAACCACAGTCGTCTACCAGTGCGCCAGTTCCTAAACAAAATGATGACATACATGAGAAGATCGAGCACTTATGCCGTGAGATCGCCGAATTGAAAATGCGAAGAACTAATGTGGATCGCGTTGCAGCAGCGCCTCGCTGCCATTGCAGAGCACAAACAAGAACGTATCATCAAGTCATACCGCGTTTCTCCGGGCAAAGCAACAGATACTGTCGGTTTCATCGTCGTTTTGGAAAAGAAGCTTGGAAGTGTATACCACCATGCAGTTTCAACGTTAATAAAAACACGGAAAACTAGTACCCACGCTGGCTGCGACGGGATCCGGCGAATGGGTTAAACCACACCGTCTATTCATCACGGATCAGAACACTAAGTTGTCTTTCCTCGTTGATACCGGAGCAAACATATCAGTAATACCGAAACGGAAGGGAGCCAACACAACGCCGACTTCATTTAACCTATATGCTGCGAACAACAGTGTTATATCTACGTTTGGCGAAAAGACTCTCGAACTCGACCTCAAGTTGCGAAAACCATTCAGATGGAAGTTTATAGTGGCAGCTGTCAGTAAGCCGATTATAGGAGCCGATTTTTTACGTCATCATAAACTATTAGTTGACCTCGCAGGCCACTGTCTTGTAGATAAGCAGACAAAGCTATCTACACGAGCAACGCCCTGTACGTCCACGGAGCCTACAATACGGACCATAGATGTAGCACAGAAATACCACCGAATACTTGCGGAGTTTCCGGATATTACGAGGCCGTCATCAATGAAAAATTGTCCGAAGCACAACGTCGAACACTATATTGAAACCACAGGCCGTCCACTACATGCTAAAGCACGTCCGATCCCGCCTCATCGCTATCTTGCAGTCAAGAAAGAATTCGAGATTATGATGGAGCAGGGGTTATGTCGACCCAGCATGAGCCCGTGGGCGAGCCCACTTCATGTCGTGCCTAAGAAGAATGGCGACATTCGTGTGTGCGGGGACTATCGAAGACTGAACTCAATTACAACGCCCGACCGCTACCCTGTGCCACGATTACGCGATTTCACCTACCAGCTTAACGGCATGAAGATTTTTTCAACTATTGACCTCAACAGAGCGTATCAGCAGTTACCCGTTCACGAAAATCACATCGAAAAAACTGCAATAATAACGCCATTCGGGTTATATGAGTTCCCGCGCATGTGTCCCGGGCTAAAAAATGCTGGACAGACATTCCAACGCTTCATTCACCAAGTATTGGCTGGGTTGCATAACGTTTTCCCATTTGTTGACGACCTCATTATAGCGTCAGCAAACGAAGATCAACACGCTGAAGATCTGCGCACGGTTTTGCAACGCCTTAACAAGTTTGGAATAACTATTAACCCATCAAAATGTGTCCTAGGCCGCGATGAAGTCAAGTTCTTGGGCTATATTGTATCAGCAGACGGTATTCGACCTCCTCAAGAAAAAATCGAAGCCATCACAAACTATCCCAGGCCAGATGATATTGAAGCTTTGCGCCGATTCCTCGGTATGATAAACTTCTATCGCGAAAATATTCCGAACGCTGCATCACTTCAAGCACCACTTCATGCATACATGCATAACTGCAAGAAAAAGGACAAAACAAAGATACAATGGACAGAAGACGCGTCAAAAGCGTACGAAGCATGCAAGAGTAGCATATCAAACGCCGCATTGCTTGCTCATCCCCACCATTCAGCGCCGATGTCAATTATGTGTGACGCATCGAATAAAGGCGCAGGTGCTGTGTTGCAGCAAAAAATGAATGGAATATGGCTGCCTCTAGGATATTTCTCTAAGAAATTTACAAGTGCACAGGAGAAATACAGCACTTTCGACCGCGAGCTGCTAGCAATATATATGGCAGTAAAACATTTCAGAAAAATGTTTGAAGGCCGCGAGATCATCATATATACTGATCACAAGCCGCTCACTTATGCCCTGTCAAAACCACCATCAAGCAGTGAAACTCCTCGAAGAACGAGACAACTATTATTTATCAGTGAGTTCTCTACGGATATACGCCATATCAGCGGCGAAGATAACATCGTAGCCGACGCGCTATCACGTATAGAGACCATCAGCTGTCCCGGCACACTCGACTACCATCAAGTCTCGTATGCGCAAGAGAAGGACCCACTTACCACATTGCTGATGAACAACGAGCGATTAAGTATGAAGAAGGTATCAATTCCGAACTCCGATAGAATGTTATATTGCGAAACATCAAATTCAAAACTCCGCCCGTACTTACCAGCTGAATATCGTCGAACCGCATTTAACGCAGTACACGATATCAGCCATCCTGGCATTCGTTCGACAAGGAGAGCAATGCAAGAAAAATACTTTTGGCCGAAGATGAACACAGACGTTGCGACATGGGCAAAAACGTGCATGAAATGCCAGGCATCCAAAATTCAACGACACACCTTGAGCAACATCGCAGAGTTTCCTCAACGAGACCGTTTCGAGCACCTGCACATTGACATAGTGGGACCGTTACCTACTTCTAAGGAGGGCCATCGATATATCGTAACGATGATCGATCGCCGAACGAGATGGCCTGAAGCCGTACCAGTTTTCGAAATAACCGCAGAAGTCATAGCAAAAGTAGTCTATGAAACATGGATAGCGCGTTTCGGGTGCCCCGCCTTTCTAACATCGGATCAAGGCCGGCAGTTCGAAAGTCACCTTTTTACAAATTTAACTAAACTGTTCGGCATTGAGAAGATTCGTACAACATCATACCACCCTCAGAGCAATGGGATAGTCGAGCGTTGGCACCGATCGCTTAAAACAGCACTCATGACACGCCTCTGCGCTAAAAAAACATGGACCGAAGAGCTTCCAACCGTTCTTATGGGTCTTCGCGCAGCCGTTAGAAACGATACAAACACTAGCCCTGCAGAGTTAACATACGGCTGCACGATTCGTTTGCCCGGAGATTTTTTCGTCCCCACTTCGAACTCCACGCCGATGACACACGATTATGTAGAAAGACTTCGACAGGCCATAAGCGACTTGAAGCCGGTACAACGAACGCATGGCAGGATCGTGAAGACTTTCATTCACAAGGACCTGCACACCTGCGATAGCGTATTCGTACGAATAGATGCTGTACGGAAACCATTGCAACATCCGTACTCAGGCCCTCATCGTGTCGTGAAGAGATATGACAAATATTACGCGCTGCAAATGGCCGGAAAAGTTGTCAACATTTCAATCGACCGTCTTAAACCAGCCTATGTTCTCCATGAAGATATTGAAGCCCCTATCAGTGAGACGAATACGCCTACAAAACCAAGCAATCCTGTGACGACAACTAAATCCGGACGGGTTATCATACCACCCGTACGCTACGCTTGGGGGGGAGTACTGTAGCTGCACTACAATATAAAATTGCAACATTGACGCCATCAGCAAGCTCGACGCCGACGCACGCCCGAAACCGGTTCGGCCTCCGCTTAGTTGAAACCGGTTGTGAAGTCCTCAGCCGTACACCGCCGCCGCGCGCGCTCCATTGAAGCAGACTCGACAAGCGCCCTTTATATAAGCGCGGTACCTTGTTCGTATTGGGCGCCGCACCTCACACTACGCGGCGCCATCTTTCGACCGCAAGAGCAAATCCACTGCGAGTGCAACGGGACGCAACCGCTACCGATTCAATGTATACCAAATGTATATTAAGACTAAAGTACAATAATAAAGTATTCTGTTAAAACTTGAACTTGGTTTTCTTATAACATAGCAGCAAGCAGCTCCTACCTCAACAAAACTAATAAAGTGAAGGTTTAGACAAGACAACAAGGTATAACTAACCTTTCCACCGCCCTGTGGTGCGCCGTCAACTACGGTAGTTGCTCTTCGAGTTGCTGTTGGCATTATCAGAACCTAAAAATAACAGTTTATAAAATATGTATTCGCTAATATCTTTTTTCCATCCTATAACGTTACATACTTATTGCAAATCGTATGAAAAAACCTCTTGTATAATTACTCCGGCTGAGGCAAATGTAAATTGATTTGGCTTTTCAGTCATTGGCGCTATTAAGCGTCGCCTTGCTTACATCAGGCAAGTCAGTCAGTGTCAGATGTAGCATCTTATTATAACAAAATATTATTAGTATTTACTTAGATTTTGAGCGATTGATTATTCATTTGTAATATTTAATATAATTATAAAGCTATGAAACAAATATTTGCTCCGACCGGGAATCGAACCCATGACTGTCGTCAAAAGTTAACACAGTTTTATTTATTGTTTGTTGATACTATTTATTGTCACAAAAGCTATATTGCCTAGTGCCCATAACCTTAAAGCTTGTATGAAGAGAATTGTGTCAGGATCGCGGTGGGTGGCGCTCCATTATCTCTGCCTATCCCCGTGGAAAGTATTTGACTTGATATTAAAATATGTGTTAATTTCTATACATCAATATTTAAAGAATAAAGTAAACAAGAACCTAACCATGTTATCAATTTCATTTGCCGAAATGAAGTTCTGTTCTTCCTTTAAGAAGTATTGGCTCTTTGACCAAATGTTGAAGATCTCTGCCACGTGATTGTATAGCTCTTCGGCCTCTATAACCAAAAAGAAAAATATAATCAGAAAATTGGCTTCAATACTATAAAAACAAATAAGATATACTTAAATAGGAAACTCAAAGCTTTTATTTGTTATATTTGCTCCAGATATAGTTATTAAAAAGTGGTAGGCAACTGTGGGCAATCTGCTGACCCAGGGTAGTACCACCACCTACAAGTATTCAGACCGTGAAGTAACACAGTCGCGTTTCGGGAGCATCTTGTAAGTTGCCGGTTCTAATTAGGTAGTTTTAGTGGATGTGACGGCTACTTGCAGTTATTGAATTACAAGGAATGCACTCCAGCTTAAGAACAAACGGCCTATTTTTTATAAATTAATAATGCTCCAAGCAAGGCTGTCATTTATTTCTGCAAACGTATTAGCCTTGCTATACAAAGGGGAAATATTGCCATTCACCTTTAGACTATCTCGGATGCGACGTCATTAGAAGAAATTTGGTTGTGAAGTGATTTGGTCACGTTTCGGGATCAGCTTGTACGTTGCCGGTTTCATCTAGGCCGGTATAGTGGATGTGATTGCTACTCACAGTTATTGAATTGTAGTAGCAGTGACATTCATTAATGGACCACACTTCGGCTTAACATCAAGCGGGGTGCTGTGTTAGGCCGATTTTATTTATAGTTTAATTATTATATTGTTGTGTGTAACCTTCTGAATTGTAAAATATAATTGTGTAAGCTTATTTTTACTTATTATATACATATATATATCCCTGTGATGCTTGTATGTAGTTTATGTAATTGTAGTTTGTAGTATATTTGCACCCTGCCCATAATTTCTCATCATCCCAAAGGTTAGTTGTTAGAAAATGTCCAATAGGCATTAAACTCGCCTATGTACCTACTTATAAGTTTATTTTGGTGCAATAAAGGCTTTAAATAAAATAATAAATACTAAGAATTACCTGTGATGTTATTTCTTAGCCAGTGATTTCTTTGTAAGTCAACATATTTTATAAGTAAAGGATAGAAGGAATAAATGTCACGGACTAACAGTTGCCAATCTTCTTGTATCTGAGATTCCACTTGAGACGTGTCGTCGGTCGATGACTGGAAAATAAATACATTTATAACATTTCTATACTTAGTTACTAAAGTACTTGTATCATAGAAACAGGACAACCTAAGGACATATATGAAAGATACATTGGTACTGGCAAGTGGTTTTGAACCCGTGCTCTCGGTTTGAGAAACGACTGCACTGCCACTACACCACGGCCGCCATTTAACTTTTTACGATAGCTGTTAGAATAACGAATTAACGAGGCAGGCCCGACTAAATCGGAGACATCAAGAAAGCGAGGGAACTGTGTCAGGATCGTGGAGGGTGGAACTTCGTTGTCTCTGCCCGTCCCCGTGGGCAAAAAGCGTAACAAACTTAATAAAAAACATTAGCAATTTAAGAGTGGTAGGCAGTCTGCCGATCCGGGGTAGTACCACCATACAGTATTCAGAGATTAGAATTATTCAGACCGTTAAGTGATTCAGTCGCGTTTGGGATCAGCTTGTAAGTTGCCAATTCCAACTGCTATTTACAGTTATTTAGCTGCAAGCGTTAGCGTCATTCATGGACCGCACTACAGCTTAACATCAGGCGGGGTGCTGTCATATGTCGAGTCACAATAAAAGCAATATACCTTAATGAACCCTCTCAAACTCTCTTCTTTATGGAACATGTTATCCGTTCTCTTTCTCACTCTCTCTGCTAAAGGTAAGAAGGAATCCCTTAGTAACTCTTCTGAGCTGTTGATTATGATTTGTTGCGTGTATGTGGCTATGCGAGTCATCCACGGTGCGTTCTCATTTCCGATGTTCTTCTTTATGAGTTTCAGCACGTTTTTCAGCAGTTGGTTCATGTGCTCTGCTGTTACCATGGTTACGTGGTTGCTGCGGATGAAAAAAAAAGTCAATAAGGCGTTGTTACTGTTATGTGCGGGCTCGTTTTTGCACTTGAGTCTTCATCGGTTTCTTTGTGCGATCTTCATCGGTTCTCCTTCAGTGGAGCCACCCGATCTCCTCCAGGAAGGCCAGGAGACTCTTCTCCTTCCTGCAGAGTTCCGGAAGCGTCGTCGCGTTGCCAAGGAACTGTCTCCCTCCTGTAACTCAAGAGCATATGCGCAGCTGTCTCCTCCTCATTCAGGCAGCCCCTACAGAGGGGCTATCCGATATAATAGATAACCAATAACAGAGCTAAGCTCCTTATCATGGTAGGTGTCATAACTGGACATTGTGCTTTTAACAAACACCTTTACAACCTCAACATTTCAGATAGCCCCCTTTGTAGAGGCTACCTGAATGAGGAGGAGACAGCTGCGCATCTGCTCTTGAGTTACAGGAGCGTGGCCGAAGCGAGACAGAAGTTCCTTGGGAACGCGAGAACGCTTCCGGAGGTCTGTAGAAACGAGAAGGGTCTCCTGGAGAACGTCTTTTCACCGGGGGCTACGAGCGCCCGGTTTGCGAATGAATAGTCACGCACAAAAACACTTGGCTATTTTATATTATTTAATTTATTCAATATATTTTTTATTATTGTTGAATAACATCAGTTAATACGTTTTTATAACAGGTTAGGAATATCAATCAATCAATCAAATTGTTACGCCTTTTTCCCACGGGGATAGGCCGAGACAATGGAGCGCCACTTACCACGATCCTTACACAACTCCCTTGCTTCCTTCACATCCACAAATCCAGGTTAGGAATAACAAATATAATATATTATGCTAAAATAATCCTTTCAGTGTAAGTATTGCGTTACCTACTTTATTTTACTTTTATACATTTTGTTACGTTCTATAAAATATTACACCATGATAAAAATTTTTTGAATTCATAATATTAGGAAAAAATAAACAGAATATAATCGTAAAAACGCTAAGTCGTAAACTATATTTCTTTCCCTTCTATTAATTATTAAAATACAGTAAGACAAAATACCAAAGAAAGTTTAGACTTTATTTTTTAGAGAGTAGACGTATTTCCCCCTTCGCGGCATACCTCATGCCACAGATATGGTCTGTAAATCGTTTACTGCGCAGGTAGATCGTTCGAAGCTCTTTTTATATCAGTCAACTTATAATATTGTTTATATTATATTATTTACATTAAACTCTAATATATATATTGATTAAAAAAAACCAAACTAAAATACATTATTAAAAGGAGTCCCTTTAGGCAAGGTTCCGAAGATACTGGCAGCGTTCCCCCTTTAGCTAGACTAATTCTTTGTCCGTGGTAGCTGCCAACTCTTCGGTCTCCTGTGATGTCGACTAACCTTTTTGATATTTCCTTAAAAAGCCTTAAAGCGTTAGGACCCCACGGACCAAGGGTCTCGACACCGAATAAATATAATTTTTATTATATTATTATATGTATAATATGTATGAGTTATACATGTTGTATATGTATCTATATATCTATGAGTATATATAAATTAATTGATATATGTTTTATAAGTATTTAGTTACCTACTTTTATTTTGCACTCTAACCTCTTATCTACATTGTCGGACCAACATCCTTAAAGTTTAATTGGTAGAGAATGCCTTTAGCATTAAGTCCGCCTTTGTACTATTGTGCATTAAGTCTATAAATGTGAAGATACTCTATGACGATCTTCATAGTCTTTGGTAATGGTTGCTACGGATACGTACAAAACGTATCCAGGGACGACGACAGGCGTGGACGAACGGTTTAGCGACTGGTTTGTTGCGCGTAAAGTCCCGGGTTCGATCCCCGGTCGGAGCAAATATTTGTTTCATAGCTTTTATTTGAAGTGATTTGGTCACGTTTCGGGATCAGCTTGTAAGTTGCCGGTTCCATCTAGGCCGGCATAGTGGATGCGATTGTTACTCACAGTTATTGAATTGTAGTAGCAGTGGCATTCATTCATGGACCACACTTTGGCTTAACATCAAGCGGGGTGCTGTCATATGTCGAGTCACAATAAAAATAAAAAAACTGAAATATATTTGTTATTTAATCTATTATAATCTTTCTCAATATTCCATTTATTTATCCATCACAAAAACTTAAAAATAAATAAATAAATAAACATTACCCAGCAGTAGGGGTGACATTATCAGGTCCCTGCGCCCACCAGAATGGCAAGTACGAGCACAGTAATGGTAAGACCACATCAATAATGTGTGGAGCTTCACTGTACGTCTTGTCTGACTCCACGAACTGGTCCACTTCGCTTAAGATGCTCTCCAACGTGGGCATTGATTGCTCCATACGGGACATTACATCTGAAATTTTAAGGACAATTCATTAGTGACGCCGACTGGGACAACTGTGAAGACTCTGTGTTTACAGTCGTCGGTACTCTTGGACCTTCTTTTGCTTACAATCAGGCGGGTCGAGGTTAGAGGTCGAGTCACAACAAAAATAAATAAGAAAGAGGCTGGGTAATTAAAAACCCCGACACAAAAAGAGCGCCGACTTTTAAGCTGCGCAGTACGAGTATAAGGATCGTTGAATACAATGGTGATGCGATGGGAGATAGTCCTTATATTTTCTAAATTGTGACTCGACATAATGACAGCACCCAGCTTGATGTTAAGCTGCAGTGCGGTCCATGAATGGATGTCACTGCTACTACAATTCAATAACTGTAAGAAGCGTTATATCCACTATGCCGGTCTAGTTGGAAACCGGAAAATTACAAGTGACTAAGTCACTTCACGGTCTGTATACTTGTAAGTGGTGGTACTACCCCGGATCAGCAGACTGCCTACCACTATTTGATAACCAGACCCGAAGCAAATATCCACCTCTTTTTTTTATTAACAAATATTTGCATTATTTAATATAATTATTAGCTATTACAAATAAAAGCTATGAAACAAATTCTTGTAAAAGTATTACAGTAAGCAGGGTGCTGTCAAATGTCGAGTCACAATAAAAAAAAAAAACTTACCCTGTGCTTCAAGCGAATGATCGGCAATGCGATTGAGTAGTGAAAATTGATTATGCTTGTTCAGGTGTGGCTCGAGGAACGCAACTGGGAATGTCGAACTGAACGCACCCAGGCATGAGCCCTGAAAAAATCCAGTAAAGGAATTAATTAATAAGAGAAACCTATTGTTTAGAACTACGGCCCGTTATGAGTGAAGTCCCGGGTTCGATTCCCTGTCGGAGCTAATATTTGTTTCATTTCTTCGTGATATTTAACAATTAGATTTACTATTATTTATTTATTATATTTAAATCCTTTATTGCACCAAAATAAACTTAAAAATAGGTACATAAGCGAGTTTAATGCCTATTAGGCATTCTCTAACAACTAACCTTTGGGATGATGAGAAATTATGAGCAGGGTGCAAATATACTACAAACTAAAATTACATAAACGACATACAAGTATATATATACATACATATATGTAGGTAAAAATAAACATACACAATTTATTTTGTGAGCGGTCTTTCATGACGAGGTAACTACATCAACAATCATTGTGCGACGCTCTAGTCGATCTATCACCACTATGTCAGGCTTATTGGCAACAATAGTCCATGATGATAATCGATCCCAATATAATGTGATATTGCCATTTTCGAGAACTGGGTCGGGCACATACCTATAGTACGGTACTACTGATTCCACAAGATTGTATTTAAGAGCAAGTTGCTGATGGATAATCCTGGCTACAAGATTGTGTCTATGCAAATAGTTACCATAAGCCAGACGAGAACAGCCAGAAATTTTATTATTAAATTTACATTTCTATACTAAGCTACTAAAAAGTGCTTGTACCATAGAAACAGGATAACCAAAGTACATATCAAAGATACATTGGTATCAGCGAGTGGTCTCGAACTCGTGCTCTCGGTTTGCGTAACCATTGCACTACCACTACACCACGGTCGCCTTAATAAATAAATCAAATACATACCAAAGCAGGTTTGTTTCTTTCAATTTCTGTTTTGAGATATTTCCTGTCGTGCGTAAGAGTTGCGTCAGTGCCGAGGGCGTAAAGTGACGCCAGCATTTTATACGACGCCACTTGGATTTCGTCCACTGAAATAAAAAAATGCGTCACTTCTATGTTCTATGTAGCGTAAGCGTGACAGCAGCTAAGTCAGCCTTAACGGTTTTGTAAGTCAGCCTTAACGTTTTTGAAAGTCAGCCTTAACGGTTTTGTAAGTCAGCTTAAATGGTTTTGAAAGTCAGCTTTAACGGTTTTGTAAGTCAGCCTTAACGGTTTTGTAAGTGAGTCTTAACGGTTTTGTATGTCAGCCTTAACGGTTTTGTAAGTCGGCCTTAACGGTTTTGTAAGTCAGCCTAAAAGTTTTGTTTGTCGGTCTAAACGGTTTAAGTCGGTCTTAACGGTTTTGTAAGTGGGCCGGCATAGTGGCGGAGACTGAGACTACCGTGAACTGAGTCAGTGTTTTCAGTCGTTGGCACTCTTGGACCTCATCTTGCTTACAATTACGCATTGCTTAAAGGATCTAAGGTTATATATCTATATTAAAGATACATATCTTTGATATACGGCAGATAAAAGAGCGCTGGCATTCAAAACAGACCGTAAAGTGACTTTGTCGCGTTTCGGGATGAGCTTGAAAGTTGTCGCTTCTAGCTAGGCTGCCATAGTGGATGTGACTACTACTTACAGTTATTAAACTGTAGTAGCAGTTACCTCCATTCATGGACCGTACTCCAGCTTAACATCAGACGGGGTGCTGTCATATGTCGAGTCACAATAAAAAAGCTGCGCAGTAACTTGTTTCGTTACCTACTTATTTTCTGTATAAATTATAAAATAATTAAGTGTCAAGAATTTATCTAATAAATCTCGTGTGAATGGATACGTTTAACAAAGCAGACCCAGGAGGGTGTTTGCCGACCAAATTAAAGAAATCAGAGCTAGGTTGCCTAGTTTCCATAACCGTAGAGCTTGTATGAAGAGAATTGTGAATGTAAAGGAAGCAAGGGAGTTGTGTCAGGATCTGTGGGAAAAGACGTGACAATTTTGTTTTGATTTGATAAGTGTTTGCACGACTGTATAGATGCGCTGACTTGCTTTAACCACAGTCGATCAGCAGTCTTATATTCTGCTGATGATTAAGGTGTGATTCCGCCGGCGACTGCAGACCGCAGACTGCACTACTTGTTTGTATGAGATAGATTCCGTGGAAGGCGACACTAGTCTCCAGCTGCCGCGTTAATATTGTTTCCAATCATCATATTTATAATCTTTTTTTTTATTGTGACTCGACATATGACAGCACCCCGCTTGATGTTAAGCCAAAGTGTGGTCCATGAATGAATGTCACTGCTAATACAATTCAATAACTGTGGTAGCAATCACATCCACTATGCCGGCCTAGTTGGAACCGGCAACTTACAAGCAGATCCCGAAACGTGACCAAATCACTTTACGGTCTGTATACTTGCAAGTGGTGGTACTATCCCGGATCGGCAGACTTAGCAAACGCTGATTGTCGCAATAGTGTCGCCTTGCATGGAATCAATCTCATACAAACAAGTAGTGCAGTCTGCGGTCTGCTCAAAGGTCAGCGTAAAAGAGCGCTGGGCTTTAGGCCGGCAAGTGGTTGAGGATGTCTCCAATGTTATCGGAAAACACCCTGAACAAGTCTCTGCTTATACCAGAATAAACATACGTGAGGTTTTTAGATTAAGTTCATATTTTTAAAAGTTAGATTTGATAAAGAAAACAATTACATTTTTCAATTAAACGATAAATTGATTTAATCGGAAATTGGTTTGGAAAATAATTTTGTTCACTTGTGATAAAAAATAGATTTAAAACACGTCTCACAGATCCAAAATGGCGGTGTTTTGGATATTTTTCTGTATAACTCAACTATTCAGTTACAATGTCATGGTAATTAATTATTTAATCTATCTTTATCTTTATTTTTATTAACAAATATTTGCAATATTTAATATTATTATCAAATATTACAAATAAAAGCTATATATATAATACACAAATATTACACAAATTCATCTTATAACAAAAGAAGGAAAAAATAAATGTGAAAAATGTGATGAAGAGTTGTCCGTTTCTCATATACATTGTCCTGTCCCCCTAGCACGGCAATCCAAGAAGCAAGATAAAGAACTGCAAGGAATATAATTGTAACTCATGTTAAATAACGTATTAGGCCGGCACATCAAAATGTTTAAAAAAAATATTTATTAAAGTATTCAACGTTGTTTTGTGTAAAGTATTACAGAACGTTTAAATATATTTTTTGATACACTGATCTAGTAAGTTTTTTTAATAAGAGTTGGAATGATAGTCTTTACAAGTCTTTTTCTTGATTCTTGGGGTGCCGTGATAGGGGGGCTGGATATAATTCAGAAGGGGAAACATTTAAATTAATGCAAAGTATTCAAAATTGCTTAAATGACGATAATTATAATAATATTTAGGCCTTTTAAAATTTATTTATATGAATGAAAAGGTATAATGTTTAAATTCTGTAACCCCACTGTTAAAATCTCCACTGAAGCAAAATATCTACTGTAGTCGCAAAGGACCTTTGTTGTTAGAGCGACTTTAAATAAATTTAAAATAAATAAATAATGAAAGCCATGAAAAAAATATATTTGCTTCGACCGGGAATCGAACCCGGGACTTTACTAAATTTTTAGGCAATTTTTGTATTTAATTTTTATTTCGACTCGACATATGATAGCTCCCCGCTTGATATTAAGCTGAAGTGTGGTCCACGAATAGATGTCACTACTACTACAATTTAATAACTGTAAGTAGCAGTCACATCCACTATGACGGCCTAGTTGGAACCGGCGACTTATAAGCTGATCCCGAAACGCGAATGAATCACTTCATGGTCTGTACACTTATAAGTGGTGGTACCCACTCTGCCGATCCAGGCAGTATAATATAACTATAACTCTTTGATAAAATGAGTAATGAAGTCACTTGCTACGAACCTGGCACGCTTCCCTCACACACAAAATTCACAGCTCTAAGATTCAAGCTCCGATTTAGGCGGAAAATCCTGGGTCTCCCTCGTTTTAATAATTATTATTAAAATGTCGTTGAAAATGTTTTATGTTTCAGCTAACAACAGGATCAAAATTAGGTGAAGAGGTAAATGACCAATACATACATAAAAACCTTGGACAATTGGATAAAGTTTTAGGACATTTATTACAAGACCATGAATCGATCGACTGGCACAATCGAGATGTAGAAGAAACCAACGAGAATCATCCCATGGATGACCATAAACATAATGTTGAAATTGATAAATTACAAAAGATTCTAAATGCACATAAAAGTAAGGATTTGTTGTCTAACGTAAATAAGGAAAAACTTGGCTTCAAACCGAATAGATTTTATAAAAAACCTCACAATTATCTTTTCAAAAATAATACAAATGACGATGAGTTGAATTTCTTTAGTGAATTGTCTAATAATAATAATAATGAAGTGCCGATAAAATACTATGTAATTGATCCGAACTATTCAAAGGATAATAACAACGATGATAGCAATCCCAACAACATTTTGTCATTGTTAGTAAATGAACTTGAGTCAAATAACAAAAACAATGAGCACAATAATAACAATAACAATTATGATCAACATGAAAGTAATGCTTATGGCAGTCATGCAGGTCTTTGGCATAGCAGCAATGCCAATAAAAAACAATATCATGTAGTTAATTACGACAAATTGCAAGAATATTTGAATCAAGATGGCGAACACAACGTGAGGTTTGACCCAATCCATCAAAAGGCTAAAAACCCGAATGAAGTAAAACATAAAAAGTTTAAGCTCGCAGGCATTGAAACTTTTAGAGATAACAAGAAACCAGAACGTCAGTATGTTCCAACAAAAGAAGATAGATTTGACAAAATTCATGGTCTAAAAAGTGATGACGGCTTAATGAAAGCTCTTAATCCTAATATAAAAGTACATAATCCAGTTTATACCTTATTAGGAGATCAGCAGAGTAATAATGACTTTCAAGATTTAACGAAGAAAATTAGTTCAGGAGTAAATTTTAAACAGGTATATCGATTTTTTAAATAATAAATATTTAAAGAATGTTCTGGGGAACCCTTGTTTGTACTACGTCATTTTAATCCCCTTATACCAGCTACAATCACATTGTCGGAATTATAAGGGTTCCTTTCTTTTTTTTATATTGTGACTCGACATATGACAGCACCCCGCTTGATGTTAAGCCGAAGTGTGGTCCATGAATGAATGTCACTACTACAATTCAATAACTGCGAGTAGCAATCACATCCACTATGCCGGCCTAGATGGAACCGGCAACTTACAAGCTGATTCCAAAACGTGACCAAATCACTTCACGGTCTGTATAGTTGTAAGTGGTGGTAATACCCGGCTGACTGGCTACCACTGCCAACCACTCTTTGATAACCAGACCCGAAGCAAATATCCACCTCATTTGTTTGAAAAAATGTTTGTAAAAAAATGTTGTTATCCGTAGCCGAAATTATCCGAAATTATCAGATGATTCGAAATAATTACATGTCCGCAACCGTATCTAAGACCGGTATAATATTATTCCAATATTCGTATCTATATCCATATCATATCCATATTAAACAAAAGTGATTTTTTCAGATAGCCAATACGTTAGATAGTAAATTGCAAGAGCATTTGCAAATCGCACAACATTTAGCAAACGGATGCTTCTCAGTGTTCATGAGGAATTGCATCAGGGTAAGTGTAGTGTATGAAGGTACACACATATATATAAATTAATTTTTAATTGTGACACGACATCTAACCTCGACTCGCCTGATGATAAGCAAGAGGAGGTCCAAGAGTGACGACGACTGGAATAACCGAGTCAGTTCCCGGCTGCCCCAGCCGCCGCCACGATGACGGCCTAAGGTGCTTCTTCACGCATCGCTTGAAGGATCCAAGGCCATAGGATGGAGAGAACACATGGGCTGGCAAAGCATTCCACTTGTCAATTGTTCTACAAAGAAAATTGAATTTGAAAATTAAGGAGAACATGTGAAATTACTAGTGTACGTGACACAATCTCGTATGCTACAGCCACACTACTCGCAATGTTCATTTCGTTGCTCCGATGGACGACAACATTGTTACTTTGACTCGCACAAAAAAATCGACTAAAACTGGATCGCCGGCCATGACGAGCAGCAGGACGCAGCCACACAATGTCTCTGCCCATTTCCCTTGCTATTTCTCTCGCCACTCGTCGAGTGTGTGGCCGTAGGGTTACGTATCGAACAGTACATGATTACCCCTTGACGAGGGCAGACATGTGGCATAATACGTTGGCGAGCCTGTGATTACAGTAATCCTTAGTGTAGTGTATGTCTGGCAGAGACATGCATACATTGTCTCGTGTGTTCGTGCGTGAGTGTACAGACGTCAGAGTTACCCGACCTGCGAGCGGGAGTGGACGTTGTGCGAGGTTGCGTGCGTGCATTGGCGAGCCAGTGATCCCCATAAGAAAGGGCAGTCACTACACTTAGTTATCTGTGTTACTACTGCATGAGGTACTATACAAACACTACAGTAGGTTTTATTAATAAAAACAGTGTGACGTTCCGCGGGATTCTTAAAGATATATCGATTATAGGAAATACAATAAATATAATACAACAAATGATATTAAGTAAAAGGAGGTAGATACTATTTTCTTAGATTTTGCGCGAACATTGATTAATGATTTAAACAAATTTTATGCGGCTTACAATCGCGTTTATTGTTTGTTTATTCTGACCTTTCGAGAGCTTTGCAGCTATGGTGGTCACTGAGAGATAAACGATAAACGCGATAATAAGCTGCATAAAATTTGTTTAAATCAATTTTAGTAGCTTAGTAATGACTATTAACACGTTCAGTGCCAGCGACTCGCCTAGCGAGTCCACCTAAATGTTCACTCAGGTGCCAGCGACTCGCTAGGCGAGTCCAGTGTTTTTCTGTATTATTTCGAAAACGTATGCGTATTTTCTTCTTAAAATCACAATGTAGACTAAATATGCGCTAATTTATAAATTTATGAGGTGGCCCGGGTGTAAAGACTTACTTTATTTTTTTAAGAAAAAAAGTTATTCTCCAGTGCCATGAACTCGCTAGGCGAGTTCACTGCCAGAGTTTCTCAAACATTTTGTTAATGCGATATTTATAACACAAATAAGTAACAGATGGCGAACAAAAACAGTATATTTAAAATATATATATATAGGCACGTATATATATACGTGCCTATTTCTTATTATTTTCTATATCTTATTAAATTAATAAATGTAATTGAATGTTATAAAATTTAATATGTAGTAAAAGGTTATACTTAAAATAATTATAACAAAATACAATTAGCTCATTAGAATTTATGATTCAATACAAAACATTATAATCACAATAGGGACTTATTTTATGTCTAGGATTGTTATTATGATTTTTGTTCTAAAAAAGACGCTCTAAAACAAGAAAAAAATCTCATCTGATATTGTTATGTGCAAACTATTCGATATTTATTGTGTAATAAATAAACAACTTACAATTTTTTCGGAGTTATAATTTTGTGGTAAAAAGCGGATCTGCAAATGGCAGATCCGCTTTAAAAAAACATTTGTTTAGATTTTAACCTACCGCCTTTAATATGTAGAGGTCCCAACTTATGTCATTGTGTTACACACGTAAATATAATTTGAACAAGTGTATCATAGTTTATAATGAAATACGTATTTTAAGTAGTTTTGACCACAATTTTGTTTGAACCACATCTGATTGAAATCATTCCCAATTATCGGCTGCTTCGCCGTATACGTGTAAAAAGAAGCGGTGCCTCATTTGTTTTCTTTTTTATAACCAAGCAGTAATATAAAAAGCAATTGTTTTACCAAACATACCTTGTTTATCTAAACAAAAAGCGTTTCTACAATCTCATTAGTAAATTTATCGAGAAATGGCGCAAGTAACTAAAAGAATTTATATTCAAAAGATTTGCCATTGTTACACTATCAGTGTCAACGACAAAAAAAAACTGTAGCAATAAATTATTTACCAAAACCACTTTTAATATTGTTTATAACATAATATGTTATTATAAACATAACAATGAAATTCTTAGAGGAAATATAAAATTAACTAAATAAAAAAACATTTGTTTAGATTTTAACCTACCGCCTATAATATGTACAGGTCCCAACTTATGTTGTGCGGGACCGGGTCGACTAAATCGAACCTCCGCAGAACTTGGAAACGCGGCCGTCGAAAGACGAGCTCAGCCGTGACGACGAAAGTCGATCTACGGGTTTCCAATTCTACGGCAGGCTGACTCCCGCGCTCACCAGTGGTCTCTCCAGAGGACCAACGTACATTAGCCTAGAGCTGGAGAGTACCGGTGAGTTTGGGCTTGCCGACGAACGGTCCGATGCACCGAAGAATGCCGGTGTGCACAATGGGTGGTGAAGCGATGAAATAAAAACACCAGATCTTCAGAGTTCAGGCTTCGTTCCTCATCTATAGTCCCCAGTCTTGGTCGGATGGCGGTGAGGTGGCGTGTGCGGCGGTGGCGATTATCGAACTGATTTCGGACTTGTTTTGCGGACTTGTTTTGCGGACTTGTTTTGCGGACTTGTTTTGCGGACTGTTTTGCGGACTTATGTTTCGGACTTGTTTTGCGGACTGCTGTTTCGGACTGATCGCTACGTGCCAGGCCGCCTATATTTATACGCCACCCCTCCCGGCGCTCGATAACTCTCGCATGCCGCGACGCGAGAGCCAATGAGCGCCGGGTATTCGCCGATCAACCAAGAATGGGGATAAGAAAATTGCACGAAATACTATTTATTTATAGTAATTACAATTTTCTTACACTATTTACAATTATTATTAAATCTATATTAATCTATAAACTATTGGTACACTATTTTACATATAAATCTAATAATAACGAATTATTCTATACTATAACTATTCTAAGCTCTAAGCGGGTTATTACTATACTATCTTATAAACTAAGTGCTTATATCTACGCAAAGAGCTTAAATCTATCCTATTTAACTATTTACAATATCTATAAGTTCTATTCCTAGCCTTAAATCGCGTCCGAGTAATTCTATATGCTATTGGAGCTCTACACACTTTACATTGGTCCCTTTTACCGATGTAACTATCTATAAGTGTAGTAGGAGCTATACTCTATATAAATACTATGACCTAAAGCAGAAAAGTTAATACTTTATCCCTATAAGTAGGTCCGAACGTTCTAGCATGTTTAACGCTGACTATGTTATACTATTACCTCTTATTTCAGTGTATTTCTATAAAATGAGACTTCGTCTATCATTCTATATTTAAACTATGCTATTCCACATAAAATAATAGGTAAAACGATAAGAACTATTGGTACTGCAATGGCAAGGATCCTAGTCTATTGTGCCGACCAATGGCAGCGCTTGCATTATCAGCCAATGGCGTGAAAGCAGCGCGCCGTTATTGCACCTTAGCGTGGTATTTTTCTATTGGCTCTAAAATACCACGTTGTACTAAAAAGAACCATTGCAGGTGTTTCTTTATTCTATGAATATAATAAAGAATATAATAAATAAACAATTTGTACTCTTAAAGCACCGAACTTATAAATTTATGCCCTAACACCAACTATTGTATTTCCCTGAAGCAGGCGAAATCTATTTAACGAACATTTAGGTGTTTAGGGCGGGCTAAATTGCTATCTATTGCATTGATATCTATCTATTATGTGTGATTTTAAGCTACACGTGACGCGACTTAAGTCTAGACGTCTATTATAACTTATGAACTATATTTACATTTGAGGCGTCGTGCACATACTCCCGCCGTGCAGTGTCGTAGGCTGCCCTTGGTTGACTATGGCGCTGCATCCTCTGCTACCGGTGTCACGACGTCTGGCTTGTAGTCGGTTGGTAGGACGATGAGCTTCTATGTGAGACGTATTCTTGGGTAGGCCCTCCCGCCGGTCAGCGCGCCAAAGGGATCTAAGCACGTCTCTGTCGGTCTCTTCTATTATCGGTCCCTTCCCGGTGTGGCAGGAGTCCGGCATGGCGTCCAGTTGAGAGATTTTCTTACTATTCTTAATCTTCAACCAGGTATTTCATATAATTTCTACGCTATGGGGGTATAGAGTCCCTCTGTGCTGTGGAGTTTCTCTATGCTCGAAATTATATAACTGCCGATCTTCTTCCTTGCTGTATTTAGCTTCTATACTGCCGGTAGGAAGTCTTACTGTCTTCTTGGAGCAACTCTATTGCGCGCCTTTTGGGTCCGCGCGTGTTTGGATTCTTGATCTGCTATTCTTTGTAAATACTTTCATTTATGTTGCGAGTCTTCAAGGTGAGTTGGAAAAAGCTGCGAGGTCGGCATGACCTTATGGTTATCGGATTTCTATTTTCTCGCACAATCTTCAAACAAGGTAATTTATATAATTTCTACGCTATAGGGGTATAGAGTCCCTCTGTGCTGTGGAGTTTCTCTATGCTCGAAATTATATAGCTGCCGATCTTCTTCCTTGACAAGTGTGCTTCGCTGCCCTATAATGTAGACAGCGATAACACAATCTATGTTTGCTTGCCAACACCCATCTCGCTGTTGAGTCCGCTATCTTGAAGATCTTGCAGTTGACTTCTGTGTGGTTTTTCCTTTTGCACAGGTTCCATGACGGCGACTTCGTGGTTCCCTTCAGCTAGTTTCTATTACTGATATTAATCGCTATCTTCGATTTTCCCACGGTCCTTTGTACTTCCGTCTCTATGGGCGATGCTTGTTTCTGCATTCGCTGTCTTCTTCTATACAGTGAGGCTTCACCCTATTTTGTGGTGTATAAAGCCTCTCTCTGTTACCTCCGCCGCATGTAAGGCTTCACCTCTTTTGTGGTGTATAAAGCCTCTCTCTATTTCCTCCGCCGTATATAAGGCTTCACCTCTTTTGTGGTGAATAAAGCCTCTCTCTATTTCCTCCGCTGTATATGTCATCCGACCAAGACTGGATATGTCGATAGTTGTTGTCTTCTCGCTGTGGCTCGTCAGGGATAATTTCTTCTGATTCAGAGGCCTCCAGCTGAAGCTATGTACTTTAGCGCTTGAGCGACGGTTTTTATAATTTTCCTCTTCTTATGTCGCAGCGTAGCCCTATTATAGGTTGATACTCGCGGCGCGGGTGCCGTAGCAAAGCGGCGTAGCTGCAGGACATTCTATTGTTTCGTGCGCTGTTGTAGAAGCAAGCGGCGCAGGCGAACTTGAGCGTAGCGTCGGCGAGGTTGCGCGCGGCGTCGGTGTGTTTGCACATGGCGTGATGTCTTGGCGCGCAAGGTCTCGTCCAGGTCTTCTATTTTTCTCCATCTGGTGATTGGCATTGTGCACGGATCCGGCTCGAAGGACCATTATGTGCGGGACCGGGTCGACTAAATCGAACCTCCGCAGAACTTGGAAACGTGGCCGTCGAAAGACGAGCTCAGCCGTGACGACGAAAGTCGATCTACGGGTTTCCAATTCTACGGCAGGCTGACTCCCGCGCTCACCAGTGGTCTCTCCAGAGGACCAACGTACGTTAGCCTAGAGCTGGAGAGTACCGGTGAGTTTGGGCTTGCCGACGAACGGTCCGATGCACCGAAGAATGCCGGTGTGCACAATGGGTGGTGAAGCGATGAAATGAAACACCAGATCTTCAGAGTTCAGGCTTCGTTCCTCTTCTATAGTCCCCAGTCTTGGTCGGATGGCGGTGAGGTGGCGTGTGCGGCGGTGGCGATCTTCGAACTTGAGCTTCGGACTTGTTTTGCGGACTTGTTTTGCGGACTGTTTTGCGGACTTATTTTGCGGACTGTTTTGCGGACTTATGTTTCGGACTTGTTTTGCGGACTGCTGTTTCGGACTGATCGCTACGTGCCAGGCCGCCTATATTTATACGCCACCCCTCCCGGCGCTCGATAACTCTCGCATGCCGCGACGCGAGAGCCAATGAGCGCCGGGTATTCGCCGATCAACCAAGAATGGGGATAAGAAAATTGCACGAAATACTATTTATTTATAGTAATTACAATTTTCTTACACTATTTACAATTATTATTAAATCTATATTAATCTATAAACTATTGGTACACTATTTTACATATAAATCTAATAATAACGAATTATTCTATACTATAACTATTCTAAGCTCTAAGCGGGTTATTACTATACTATCTTATAAACTAAGTGCTTATATCTACGCAAAGAGCTTAAATCTATCCTATTTAACTATTTACAATATCTATAAGTTCTATTCCTAGCCTTAAATCGCGTCCGAGTAATTCTATATGCTATTGGAGCTCTACACACTTTACATTGGTCCCTTTTACCGATGTAACTATCTATAAGTGTAGTAGGAGCTATACTCTATATAAATACTATGACCTAAAGCAGAAAAGTTAATACTTTATCCCTATAAGTAGGTCCGAACGTTCTAGCATGTTTAACGCTGACTATGTTATACTATTACCTCTTATTTCAGTGTATTTCTATAAAATGAGACTTCGTCTATCATTCTATATTTAAACTATGCTATTCCACATAAAATAATAGGTAAAACGATAAGAACTATTGGTACTGCAATGGCAAGGATCCTAGTCTATTGTGCCGACCAATGGCAGCGCTTGCATTATCAGCCAATGGCGTGAAAGCAGCGCGCCGTTATTGCACCTTAGCGTGGTATTTTTCTATTGGCTCTAAAATACCACGTTGTACTAAAAAGAACCATTGCAGGTGTTTCTTTATTCTATGAATATAATAAAGAATATAATAAATAAACAATTTGTACTCTTAAAGCACCGAACTTATAAATTTATGCCCTAACACCAACTATTGTATTTCCCTGAAGCAGGCGAAATCTATTTAACGAACATTTAGGTGTTTAGGGCGGGCTAAATTGCTATCTATTGCATTGATATCTATCTATTATGTGTGATTTTAAGCTACACGTGACGCGACTTAAGTCTAGACGTCTATTATAACTTATGAACTATATTTACATTTGAGGCGTCGTGCACATATGTCATTGTGTTACACACGTAAATATAATCAGAACAAGTGTATAATGAATATAATGAACATCATAGTTTATAATGAAATAAATACGTATTTTAAGTAGTTTTGGAGAAAAATTATGTTTGAATCACATCTGATTGAAATCATTCCCAATTATCGGGTGCCTTGCCATATTCGGGTAAAAAGAAACAGTGCCTCATTTGTTTCCTTTTTATAACCAAGCAGTAATAAAAAAAAGTATTTTTTTACCAAACAATCTGAACAAAGCGTTTCTAAAATTTCATTAGTAAATTTATTGAGAAATGGCGCAAGTAACAAAAAGAATTCATATTTAAAAGAATTGCTTTTGTTCAGAGTCAGAGTCACCGACAAAAAACACCTGTAGTAATAAATTATTTTACAAAACAACTTTTAACATTGTTTATAATATATTATGTTATTATAAACATAACAATAAAATTCTTAGAGAAAAAATAAAATATGTTAACTAAATCGGAAACCACATTCATAGAATTAAATGCTATTAAAATTGAAACAGTATTAAAATATAACATTAACAACAAATTTTATTTCATAAAAGTTTGGAAAGCACTGGTTTAATTACGAAACAAATTTACCTATTATTTTATTTATTGAGTTATTTGCCTTATTTATAGGTTTAAACATACGGAATGATCGTCAAACACCTTTTAAATGTCCTGTAACTGTAAAAAAGACTCTAATAACCACAAAAATAGCAAAAATCAAAATTTACCTAAACCCTGTGCCACTGGACTCGCCTAGCGAGTCCAGTGTTTTCTTACTCCAGTGCCACCGACTCGCCTAGCGAGTCCACTGTGAAATGTATGTGGCACCTGAGGTAACTTCACGCAAATCGTAGTGGCAGTGAACGTGTTAAATAGGCGACACACTTTTGCGCATTCAATTTCCGACAGGAGCAAAGCTACTAAAGTGCTTGTATCATAGTAACAGGAAAACCAAAGTACATACATCAAAGATACATTGGTACCGGTGGGTGGTTTCAAACTCGTGCTCTCGGTTTGTGTAACCATTGCACTGCCACTACACCACGGTCGTCTTAATAGTATTTATGCAATCATGTGCAATCTTTATCGAAATATAAACGCGACAGTAAGCTGTATAAAATTTGTTTAATTCACAACTAAAAGTGTTTGTGTATCATAAAAACAGGACGACTAAAACACATCAAAGATACATTGTTACTGGCAAGTGACTTGAAACAGGTAGTATTTTCTTAGATTTTGCGCGAACATTGATTAATGAATTAAACAAATTTTATGCGGAACATATCGCGGATATAAAACACCAACGTAGTGGAAAGTCTGCAGTTTGTGAGCATCAACAGGACGGCGCCAATCACTACATCCGTTTCGACAAACCGAAGATCCTCGCAAAGGAAAGTCGACTGATACCCAGGATGGTACGCGGGGCTATTGAGATTAAAAAGCATCCTAATTTCAATAGAGAAGGTGGTTGGCGATTATCTAACACCTGGGACCCCATAATTCACAAACTCAAGTCCCAAGTCCAGCAAACTGCCAAACCAGATGACACCGTCAGTTATTTTTGCAAAAATTTGAAATAAACCGGGAACAGAAAAACAAAATATGAAACGGGGTAGTTTTGGAAACAATAACAGCATCAACCAATAGGACGACCAACACCTCAGTCTCTCCGTGACCACGATGGCTGCAAAGCTCTCGAAACGTCGGAATAATAAAAAATTGTAAAATCAAAACCAAAATAAACGCGATAGTAAGCCGCATAAAATTTGTTTAATTCATTGAAACAGGTAGTTTATTATTTCACTGTAATTTTCAGGCAATATCAGCAGCGGCTGTGTCGGCGTGTGATAAACACGTTTGTCCATACAGCCTGAAGGAAACTATAGTGTTGAAGGCTGATTCATTTTGCAAGGAAGCCTTCGAATGCCGGACAATTCAAAAATGTCATGATGGTATGTTGTATTGGTTTTAGCGTCTTATTATACTCCGCGTCACGTAAGTTGGCAAGATTTTAACGTAGTTTGCGCATGTACACTGGCCGTGCAATAAAAAAGGGTCTCTTTAGATTCATAAAAAATAATAATAGAAGTTTAAGTGAAAGAGTTTGACGAAAGAAATTTTTAAATCTGATGTGCATGGATACGTTAATCGAGGCAGGCCCAGAAGAGTGTTTTCCGAACAAATCAGAGACATCCTCGAGAAAACTAGGTTGCCTAGTGCCCATAACTACAGAGCCTGTATGAAGAGAATTGTGGATGTGAAGGAAGCAAGGGATTTGTGTAAGGGTGTGGCAAGTGGCGCTCCATTCTCTCTGCCTATCCCTGTGGGAAAGGCGTGACAATTTGATTGATTGATTAATTATTCTTTATTTTGATTTTACTGTTGATCTCACAGTACTATCAAAATAAATAATAAAATAAATAGGAGTGTGTTTTTAGACCAAATCAGAGACATCCTTAAAAGTTGGGTTCAGTTGTGTCAGGATCGTGACAAGTTGCGCTCCATTTAAATCAATCAATTTGATTGATTGATTGATTTCTAATAACAACTGCTACTTCTTCCACTGACAAGATGTTTTTGTTATTGTGAAACGATACCTGACCTTGACCCGCCTGATGTTAAGCAAGAGGAGGTACAAGAGTAACGACGACTGAAAATACCGAGTTAGTTCACAGCTGCCCCAGTCGCCGTCACTATGCCGGCCAAATGTGATGAGGAATTAGAATATGTCCAGGAATCTCTTTAAACCTGTGCATTTTTGCCCATTGCAGGAAAGGCTTATTTGCATGGAGACCAACAATCAAGGATTGCGAATACAGGTGCGTCATCTTTATTGTGACTCGACATATGACAGCACCCCGCCTGATGTTAAGCTCGAAAGTGGTCCATAAATTGTCAATTTTTTTTTATTGTGACTCGACACATGACAGCAATCCATGAATGAATGTCACTGCTACTACAATTCAATAACTGTGAGTAGCTATCACATCCATTATGCCGGCCTAGATGGAACCGGCAACTTACAAGCTGATCCCGAAGCGTGACCAAATCACTTCACTGTATACTTGTAAGTGGTGGTACTACTCCGGATCGGCAGATTGGGTACCACTGCCTACCACTCTTACTACCAAATGCGAGACATTTTAACTTAAGTTGCCTGAAGGTAAGTAAGGGAAGGCTCAAGAGCGACTATAAAGAGTGGTAGGCAGTTGTACCCAGCCTGCCGATCAGGGGTAGTACCACCACTTACAAGCAAACAGACCGTGAAGTGACTCAGTCGCCTTTCGGGAGCATCTTGTAAGTTGTCGGTTCCAACAAGGCGACCATGGTGTAGTGACAGTGCAATGGGTACGCAAACCGAAGAGCACGAGTTTGAGACCACCCACTGGTACCAATGTATCTTACGGGTGTGAAAAGACGAGATAGGAACAAGGTTAAAGAGCTCCTCGGAACATTCCCCGTGGTATAGACGATAGAGGACGCATAGAGCTGCCATGTCTCTGCGTAATTGCAGAGGCTCCAGAGTTCGCGTAACCTCTACATCTCCTATGATCCGGACAGCTCGGCGCTGCAATGAATCCAGGGCATTGAGAAGATACTTGGCAGAGCCGTCCCAAAGATGCAAACAGTACTCCGCGCAAGAGCGAATTTGAGCCTTGTATAAAAGCAGGCGAAGCTCTGGCGCGAAGAACCGCCGCACCTTGTTCAGGATGCCAAGTTTGCGGGAGGTGGTCTTAATAGCCCGCTCAATGTGATCCCTGTGATTCTTTGATATATGTACTTTGGTTGTCCTGTTTCTATGATACAAGCACTTTAGTATTAGCACTCACTTCTATTCATGGACCGCACTCTAACTTAAAATCAAGCAGGGTGCTGTCATATATAGCCAATATAAAAAAAAGGTCAAAACACGTCGGGAATAGAGAAACGACTCAGTTTACGCTGCCTCAGTCGACGTCACTATGCCGGCTAAAGAATATTTTTTATTTATTTATTTTTTAATTTAAATTTCTATACTAAGCTACTAAATTGTATCATAGAAACAGGATAACCAAAGTACATATATCAAAGATACATTGGTACCGGTGGGTGGTCTCGAACTCGAGCCCTCGGTTTGTGTAACCATTGTACTGCCACTACACCATGGTCGCCTTACTATTTAAGGTGCAGTAACTACTCATTTGTAATTACTAGATTTGATTCCAGATCCATTTGATATTACGCGTTTCGGTACGAGCTATAAAAGGGTGGTAAGTGTTTCAGCATAGCCTGGTAGACTAGAGTATAAGAACAGGTGCAACTGCTACTACAGTCGAATTGACAAGTGGAATGCTTTGCCAGCCCATGTGTTCTCTCCATCCTATGACCTTGGATCCTTCAAGCGATGCGGGAAGAAGCACCTTAGGCTGGCATAATGATGGCGACTGAGGTAGCCGGGATCCAATTCGTTTTTTTCAGTCTCAACCTCCTTTTGCTTATCATCAAGCGGGTCGAGTTCAGATGTCGTGTCACAATAAAAAAAATATTGTGTAGAGACCGCAAGCTAAATGCTATAGAGGGCGTTCCAAAGATAGTGTCTGCGCTGAAGGATAGATGGCGTTGCATGTGTTGCCAGCACTATATGTTCGCAGATAGCAACTTGAACCAATGAGATTGCGCGTTCAATATCTCGCAAACGGTTTATCGACAAAGTATTAGTATTTTACGCTCCAACAAGAGATGTCAACCGGCGACACGCTTGCAGCAGGGAGATCTCCTTTCCTTTTCCCTCCTACATTAATATGTGGAATAATGCTTGGTATAAATTGCATGTAGCAGTATCGCATCCATTATGATAACCTTGTTAAACCTTGTAAGAGTAGATTGACGAAAGAAATTTATAAATCTGATGTGGATGGATGCGTTCAACAAGACAAACCCAGGAGGGTGTTTTCCGACCGAATCGGAGACTTTGTTTGGAGCTGGGTTCTCTTGTGCATTTAACCGTAAAGCTTTTATTATTATTGTGACTTGACATATGACAGCACCCCGCCTGATGTTAAGCTGAAGTGCGTTCCATGAATGGAAGTCACTGCTTTTACAATTCAATAACTGTAAATAGCATCTACTATGTCGGTCTAGTTCAGTATTTCCCAACGTAGGGCCCACGCCCCACACGGGGGCAATTTGATAGTTGAAAGGGGGCAATTTAAAAATGGACTCGACACCACTTTAAACCTTTCGCTTAGGGTGATTTAAATGCAATGCTAGATATCTTTTAATAGATATGTTTCGATAACAATTTCATAGTTAATTCTTCTAAAACTTATAATTTTTTTTATATTTCTTAAGAGAACAAAACAATTTTAAGGGCTAAAAATTATGTATGGGGGGCATATAAAATATTAAGGTGGGGCATGGCTTAAAAAAGGTTGGGAAACACTGGTCTAGTTGGAACCGGCAACTTACAAGCTGATTAGGAAACGCGACTAAATCACTCCACGGTCTGTTTATTTGTAAGTGGTGGTTCTACCCCGAATCTTCAGACTGGCTACCACCGCCTACTAAAGCTTGTATGAAGAGAATTTGTGGATTTAAAGAAAGCAAGGGAGTTGTGTTAGGTTAGTAGCAACTGGTGCTACATTTTCTCTGCCTATCCCTGTGGGAAAAAGGCGTGACGATTCGATTGTATTTTCTTTATGTTACATTGAAGTAGTATTTTCTTTTGCGCGAACATTGATTAATGAATAAAACAAATTTTATTCGGCTTACTATCGCGTTTGTGTTTGCTTATTAATTTTATATATTTTTTATTATTTCGACGTTTGTTAAATGAAATCAATTAATAACTAAAAATAAACGCGATAGTAAGCCGCATAAAACGACATCATTCATTTTGTATGGGTAATTGGGCTTAATTGTATTAAAAGTTGATGTACGATATCCTTTATTTTGCATAGTTTAGCAAGATGATCGAACTATAATTATGACAATTCAAAGCAGAACTGTTAATATGGCGTGTCTTCGTGATTGACAGACGGTACAAAATCCATATCTTATTTTTAAAATAACACAATTGCACAGCAATTAGAAGCAAAATTGTTATTAGTTTTATCAACACAAGTAACGAAACTACCATTTATATATTTTTTCATCATTGGACATTACAAAAATAGTACATAAAAGCCCAAAATGAATTATGTACATTTATTTGTTCCATTCATTTATTGTATATTGTTTACAGAAAGCCGACATAAAGTTCGTGGAGCACGTACAGTCTTTGATGCCGGAACATTTGAGTATAAACGCAGTACCTGACATCAAGCGGGGCTTCACCATGGCCTGCTTGAATGAAGTGAAGGCTTCTTGTTACAAGGCATGCCGCAACACATTCAATGAGGCATGCCGCTTAGAAGAATGCGGTGACAAAATACAAATGTACTATAGGTACGATTGCGTCGCACACTGCGACAGACAGAGTTTGGTGACCCGCCATAAGTCAAGACGTTTCTCAGAAGGGAGTGATTTGAGCACCGAAAATGAAGATTAATCTACTCAGAGTAAAGTAATAGTTCTAGTGAAATAAATGATTTTAAAATAATTGTTTCTTTGTACATTTTTTTATTAACACAACTCGACATGACAGCGTTCCGACTGATGTCAAGCTGGATTGCGGTTCATAAGCGAAGGCGACTTGACACTACAGTTAAATAGCTGCAACGCATCCACTATGCTGGCCTAGAGTGACGAACTTTACGATCTGCACACTTAGAAGTTGTGGCAGACATCGGCAGACAAATGCCGTAAAAAACTTCTAAACAATACGATTGGATCGCAGACTGCGACAGACAGAATTTGGTGACCCGCTATAAGTCAAGACGTTTCTCAGAAGGGAGTGATTTAAGCATTGAATATGAAGATTAATCTAATCAGAGTACAGTAATAGTTCTAGTAAAATAAAGGCAGGTCAGGAAAATAATAGATAATTCCAATCAGTCAAATTGTCATGCCTTCTTCCCACAGGGATAGGCAGAGACAATAGAGCGTCATTTGCGACGACCCTGACACAACTTCCTCGCTTCCTTCACATTCACAATTTTCTTCATACAAGCACTATGGTTATGGGCCCAAGTCAACCTAGCTTTCTTGAGGATGTCTCAGATTTGATCGAAAAACACCTTCCTGGGCCTGCCTTGTTTAACGCATTCATCCACATGAGATTTATAAATTCTTTTCGTCAATCTAATTTCACTCATCCTTTCCATGTGGCCAAACCATCGAAGCATTCCTTTGTGAATCCTGTCACCACATCTATCGCGCACTGTGCTATTCTTTATCCTTAATACATAATTTAATGATAATCATTTTATGTGGATAGATGCGTTAAACGAGGCAGACCCAGGAGTTTTCCGACCAAATCGGAGACATCAAGAAAGTGCCCATAGCCGTAGAGTTTGTATGAAAATAATTAAGCTAGGGAGTTTGTAGCAAACGGCGCTCCATTTTAAAGAGTGGTAGGCAGTGGTACCCAGTCCTCCGATCCGGGATAGTACCACCACTTACAAGTATACAGACCGTGAAGTGATTTGGTCACGTTTCGGGATCAGCTTGTAAGTTGCCGGTTCCATCTAGGCCGGCATAGTGAATGTGATTGCTACTCACAGTTATTGAATTGTAGTATCAGTGACATTCATTCATGGACCACACTTTGGTTTAACATCAAGCGGGGTGCTGTCATATGTCGATTCACAATAAAAATTAAATTTTTTTTTGCCTCTCTCTGTATAAAAAGTCATAACAATTTGATTGATTGATAATTTACTTACATAATAAATCTGCTCCATATTCGCAATTAGCCAAATGGTCAAACATGGCGGTCAATATTGGTAATAGGACTCCATTTATATAACCCAATGAGGTTGATGTCTTCAAATGCGTGCCACGAAGGTGCGCGTATTTACCCTGAAAAGTAAAGACCCGGATTCAATTCGCGTTCGAAGCAAAAAAAATTTGACCTTGACCCGCTTGAGTCGAGGAGATCCAAGAGTGACGACGACTAAAATTGGCATTTTGTCGACCGAATCGGCAGTGAAACTAAAAAGTTCGGTGCGTCTTTTCTTCATAGAACAATCGACAAGTGGATAGCTTTGCCAGCCCATGTGTTCTCTCCATCCTATAACTTTGGATCTTTCAAGCGATGCGTAAAGAAGCACCTCTGGCCGACGACTAAGGCAGCCGTGAACTAACTCGGTTGTTTCAGTCGTCGTCACTCTTGGATCTTGCTTATCATCAGGCGGGTCGAGATCGAATGTCGTGTCACAGTAAAAAAAACAATCTCTCTGCGAAGGTGCAGGGGCTTGCGTGACCTCTGCATCTCCTACAACTCGGACAGTTCGACGCTGCAATGAATCTGGGGCATCAAGAATACTTTATATAATACCTCTTGCAAATTTAATATAGTGTGTCCCAAATCGTCAGCAACATTGTTGAAGAATGTCAACATGGACGTCCTGATGAATTCTGGGCAATTCTTGACAAGAGATTTCGCATCAATGCCTTTGACTAGAACTTGGAGACATCTGACTGTGATCCTCACGTCTGGACCGAAAGCTGCCAACCTGGTTAAACCAAAGAAATATTTATTAAATCAAATCAAGAATATTCACGCCCTTTTCTCACAGGGCTAGGCAGAGACAATGGAGCGCCACTTGCCACGATCCTGACACAACCCCCTCGCTTCCTTTTATCACCTTTGGCCGGCATAATGACGTAAAGAAATCGGTTTTCTCAGTTGTCGCCACTCTTGGACCTCCTCTTGCTTATCATCAGATGTCGTGTCACAATAAAATGAAACAATTTTACGCCTTAAGGCTTCACTAGCAAATACAACAGAGCGAAATATTTTTCGTCATTTTTCTCTAATGTCAAGACTTGACAGCGTACCGCCTGATATTAAGCTGAAGAGTGGTCTATGAATTGAAGTGATAACTCCTACAGTTAAATAACTGTAAGCAGTAGTCACATCCACTATGCCGGCCTAGTTGGAGCCGACAAATTACAAATTGATCCCGACTAAGTCATTTCACGGTAGTATTAAAATGAGAAAGGTTACCGTGATCTTAACAAACTGGCTAGTTTGCAGAACAGTGCAGCCACCATTTCCTTCTCTTTCAGACTCGCCGCGCCAATGTTGTTAGTAGCAGTCGCAACAGCTATGAAGTAATTGCGATGCGTCGAGAAGTACTTCTCCATTAACGGAAGTACCACCTAAACAAATTATTATTGCAATTTTTCTTCAGTTCAATTCTCCCTTTTTAGGGTTCCGTAGTAAAAAACGGTACCCTTATAGATTCGTCTGTCTGTCTGTCCGTCCGTATGTCACAGCCACTTTATTCCGAAACTATAAGAGCTATACTGTTGAAACTTGGTAAATAGATGTATTCTGTGAACCGCATTAAGATTTTCCGAAACATACATAGAACCGAAACTTAATTTTTTTTCATCAAACCCAAACATGTGGTATATGTACTTTGGTTGTCCTGTTTTAATGATACAAGCACTTTACGAGTAGTTTACTTGTAGTAGTTTAGTATAGAAATGTAAAAATAATGAGCTTGAACTGTTAATGAAAATGAACATCGATTCTTAGTGTGTTGCGCAGTCGCAATTTTAATTTTAAAGTTCATTTTAAGAGTGTCAACTGTCAAAACGAAGCTCATTTTCATTGAGTTACGCGGTCGGCCGCAGCTTTTGTTTGTTCAGGTTAAATAATGATTAAGCATACTAAATAATAAGCTATGTATTGACTGCCTGATAAGCAGCTAATATGGTAAGCAAACGGATGTTTTTTTTATTGTTACTAGACATTTGACAGCACCCCGCTTGATGTTAAGCCTAGGTGTGGTCTATGAATGAATGTCACTGCTACTACAATTCAACAACTGTGAGTAGCAATCACATCCACTATGTCGGCCTAGATGGAACCGGCAACTTACAAGCTAATCCCGAAACGTGACCAAATCACTTCACGGTCTGTATACTTGTAAGTGGTGGTACTACCCCGGATCGGCAGACTGGGTACCACTGCCTACTACCAGACCCGAAGCAAATATCCATCTCTTATTTTTTTGTTACCAAATATTTGCAATATTTAATACATATTATTAAATATCACAAATAAACGCTATGAAACAATTATTTGCTCCGACCGGGAATTGAACCCGGGACTATACGCGCAACAAACCAATCGTTAAACCATTCGTCCACGCCTGCCGTCACGATGTCGTCAAAACTCAGCGTCTAAGTAGGCTTTATTTCGTTCTTATTTCTTCAACCTTTGTGTGTGCATTTTTATATATGAAACAATGGACTTAAGAGCATTTTGCAAAATGTGTACAGCAATGAATTTCATAGCTAAATGTTTTCAGAAATACCTTTTTGTAATATTTTATTTCCATCTTGCATTGCTTGAAAAATAATATAAATACTTAATTGCGTAAGCTTCAATATTATATTGTTAATATATTAGTTTTGTAATATATTTTTTAACTATTAAGATAATATACTTTGATCGTCCTGTCCTATGATTCCTAATGGTCAGTTCACGGTTGCCTCAGTCCCCGTCACCTTACCGTCCAACTGTCAAATGTCAAATGTCAAAACTGCCATCATAGCATGCCGCTGGTATGGCATGCTATGATGGCAGTTTTGACATTTAACCATTTATGAAGTTTCGTATAAATTTATATTTACATTTGAAGGAACAATTAGAGCGACCGTGGTGTAGTGGCGGTGCAATAGTTGCACAAACCGAGAGCACGAGTTCAAGATCACCCACCGGTACCAATGGATATTTGATACATGTACTTTGGTTGTCCTGTTTCTATGATACAAGCACTTTAGTAGCTTACTTTAGAAATGTAAAAAATAAATAATAAAATTAATATTAAATTAAATTGTCGTTCTTTATAGAAACAATAAAGAACAGCAATTGTTCCTTCAAAGGTAATTAATAATTTATAAGAAACTTTATGAACGATGCAAACGCCGAAACAGCTATTAAAGCGTTTCGCTTTTATAGTGGACAAATGGTAAAAAAGTAATTTTTTACTGTTCATTGTGAACAATTATTTTGAAGGTTGTACACTTAAGAAAACTTACTTTAGAAAAGAACTTGATGTCTCTAGTGCTAGTCTTAAAGCTAGTCCTTCTGCTGAATGTGGTGGAAGGCTTCAGTAACTTCATATTGATCGTTGCCCTGTCGATGTACTGGATCAACTTTTCTAACAGTGAGTACGCGAATCTAAGCTCTATTGCTACTCCAGTAGCTGTCTGTTCGGTGTCAGGTTGAGTTGCCTTACTTGGCCTGAAACAATAAATCTTTTAAAATGTGATCTCGATTAAACGTCGATCAAATCGACAACTTAACTAAAGGGAACAACAACTGAACTCGACTTCTAAGGAAGGGGAGATCCAAGAATGTCAACGACTGAAAAATCTGACTTTTGCTTCAGTCGCCGTTACTGAAGCCAAGAGGCTTTTTCAATTGTCTATTTTTCAACAAGTGGAAGAATCAAATTTCTTCATCAGCCGCTTGGACAACTTCTTGGCCAGGCGCTTGGCTGAAGACTCCTAAGGGACACATAATTTGTCACATAAATTGTCAACATATACTCGTAATTGTCACGCCTTTTGCCACAGGGATAAGCAGAGACAATAGAGCGCCACTTGCCACGATTCTGACACAACTTCCTCGCTTCATTCACAGTCAAATAATGTACAAAAAGTCACAGATTGCTGTTCATAATGCGGTATTTGTTTCAACATTATTGTATGGAAGTGAATGTTGGGTGTGGCAGAAGAAGCATGAGAGTAGAATTAACGCTATAGAAATGCTCTTACATCAATTTTCTTTCAATGTGCCCAAACCTTCGCTACATTTTTTCTTAATCTTTAAATGCTCAAGTTCTGACTAACCTATGCAATTTGTATCCTTGATATTGGAGATATTTCAGGAACTCCTGTGATCGTTCTCTATCCTTCTTCTTCTCTTTATCCGTGAGAAGATCGTAGGGAACCAATTGCGGATGAATACCACCTGAAAAGAAGTTTTATTATTGTGACTAGCAGTTGTTACCTCCAATTCATGGACCGCACTCCAGACTTATAAACAACTTTTCTTATGGCTTCTTCTCGACGGAGTATTTCCGAAGAATATTTTTTTTTATTGTGACACGACATCTGACCTCGACTCGCCTGATGATAAGCAAGAGGAGGTCCAAGAGTGACGACGACTGGAATAACCGAGTCGGTTCCCGGCTGCCCCAGTCGCCGCCACTATGCCGGCCTAAGATAAATGGACCATGTATAGAAGAGCTCAAGAAGGTCAACTTACCACCATTAGTAACCAGTTCCTCCTTCTTCTTCTTAGCCCAAATATCGTGAGCGTTGTCAGCGAGTCTCTCAGCCATGTTTTGCATTTCACGGGAGAGTGTCAAGTTGGTCATATCGACTGGGTGTGGATTGTAGTTGAAGGGTGTAGCTGAATCGGTCTGAAAATTGTACTGAATATTACGCGCGGCAGTTGGCAATTTTTTTTAATGAGACTTGACATTTTTTGTATTGTGACTCGACATCTGACCTCTTCCCGGCTGATGATAAGCGAGAGGAGATCCAAGAGTGACAACGACTGAGAAAACCGAGTTTGTTCACGGCTGCCTCAGTCGCCGTCACTATGCCGGTCAAAGGTGCTTCTTCACGCATCGCTTGAAGGATCCAAGATCATAGGCTGGAGAGAATTTGACCTCGACTTGCCTGATGGTAAGCAAGAGAAGGTTTAGGAGTGCCAGCGACTGAAAACTATTTCTAATCTCGGAAGGAACTCGTAAGTAATTTTAAGAGTGGTAGGCAATGGAGTCCAGTCTGCCAATCGTCGATAATATCACCACTTATAAGTATACAGACCGTGAAGTGACTTAGTCGCGTTTCGGCATCAGCTTGTAAGTTGACGGTTCTAACTAGGCCGGCATATTGCATTGTACTAGCAGTTACCTAGTACAATGTAATATAAAATGACTCGGTAGCGTTTTAGGATCACCTTATATTTTTAAAATATTTTTTTATTGTGACTCGACATATGACAGCACCCCGCTTGTTGTTAAGCCGAAGTGTGGTCACTGCTACTACAATTCAATAACTGTAAGTAGCAATCACATTCACTATGCCGGCCTAGATGGAACCGGCAACTTACAAGCTGATCCCGAAACGTGACCAAATCACTTCACGGTCTGTATACTTGTAAGTGGTGGTACTACCCCGGATCGGCAAACTGGGTACCACTGCCTACCACTCTTTGATAACCTGACCCGAAGCAAATATCCATCTCTTTTTTTTATATTAACAAATTTTTGCAATATTTAATGTTATTAAATATTACAAATAAAAGCTATGAAACAAATATTTGCTCCGACCGGGAATCGAACCCGGGACTTTACGCGCAACAAAACAATCGCTAAACCGTTCGTCCACGCCTGTCGTCAAAGTGTGCGCCTTGTAAGTTGCAGGTTCTAGCTTATCCGGATTTTACAGACCGGACTTCAGCTTAACATCAGGTATATGACAGCACCCCGGCTATCATATAGCGAGTCACATATAACAAAGAACTGCATTGGTTGAAATTGTGTAACTCATTACAATTTCAACCAATCAAATGCTTTGACTTTGTAAATACGTCACAGTCAAATCGCTCTTGAAATTACGTGATTGGCTCCCTAATAGATTAGTAATCATGAAATGGTTATTCACAAGTAATAAAGGAAGACAGTTAAGTGGATTGACTCACCACTAAGTCTGGGGCACGCTGGCAGAAGGAAGGGCGGGGGATGATATGAAAAACAAATATTATTAATATTATCAAATAAATCAAATTGTCACGCCTTGTTAACACAGGCAAAGGCAGAGACAATAGAGCGCAACTTGCCACGATCCTGACACAACTCTCTAGGTTCCTTCACATTCACAATTATTTTCATACAAGCTCTATGGTTATGTGCACTAGGCAACCAAATTAATATTTACAAATAAATTCCCTTATTAAATAAACTATATAAAAAGGTACTACAAGGACATTTAATAAATAAAATTGACACGCTTTTTTTCCAACAGGGATAGGTGGAGTTACAACATAGCGCCAACTCTCACATCCACAATTCTCTTTATACAAGCTCTACGATTATGGGCACTAGGCAACCCCGCTACTGTAAGGGAACGAGCTAAATAAACGCGCTAGGAATGCAGTTGTGACGTCATGGTCACGTGTCTATTATGAATAGTGAAGTAAAATGCAAAATGTCGATAACAATAAACACACACTTTCCTTAAAACGCAAATAGATTTAGTTATTAAAAATTATAAATGTGTATTAAATTGAAGTATAAACATTAGACAGGAACAATTTTTGATAAATTATATATAATTTAATTTTGAGAATAGTGACTGCATGTTTTTTTTTCTTTATCACACATTTTAATCACTTTTCTGATAATGATTCTAGCCTGACTACGAATGACGACTCTCTTTTATTCAATTAACTCACTAATTTTTCCATAATCAAACAAAGAAAATATGGACACGTCTTTATCGATATTAAATGACATCGCCGAGCTATGAGCGTCACTAATAGCGGCCACTAAGATACGGGTGGGGGTTGTTAGACGCCACGCCGTACCCCGAATCCATTTAACTCGTTCCCTATCTATATCTTAAGGATGTCTGCCTTTTTTAACGCATCCATTCACATTTTAACCCGTGCGATGTATAAACAAAAGGTTATCACGGATATAAAAAGACGAGGCAGGAACACGGTTAATAAGCTCCTCAAATCATTCTCCGTGGTAAAGGCAATAAAGCGAATTCCCCCGAAACTAAAAGTGCGGTGTTTGTTTTAACCATTTATTCTCCTAATAATAACTATAGGAGAATCAATTAATTAAATTGTCACGCCTTTTTTCTGCAAGGATAGGCAGAGACAATGAAGCGCCACTTGCCAGGATCCTTACACAACTCCCTTGCTTCCGATGCAAGGAATGCTTGGGATTTTATTATAGGAGAATCAATAAAAAAAACCCGTAGTGTAGTGGTAGTGAATGGTCACACAAACCAAGAGCACGGGTTCAAAACCACTTGCTGGTATAGAACCAGGCAGATAAAAAGAGCGCTGGCAATCAAGCTGTGCAGTAAATTGTTTTGTTACCTACTTACATTTCTTTTTTTTTTTAATTTTAAAATATCAATTACGAGTATGTCCACGGATGTATAGATGTGTGAACTTTCTCTCACCCAGCGCTCTTTTTATATGCCGATCCTTATACTGCGTACATATATCAATGTATCTTTAATATATGTATGTACATTCGTCGTCCTGTTTCTATGATTATCACTTTAATAGCTTAATCATCATCATCATCAGCCAGAAGGCGTCCACTGCTGAACATAGTCCTCCCCCTTAGAACGCCATTCCGAACGACAAGATGCCAGTTGTATCCACCAGTTACCCGTGACTTTCACTATGTCGTCAGTCCACCTAGTGGAAGGCCTACCTACGCTACGTCTTCTGGTTCGTGGTCTCCTTTCTAGAACCTTTCTTCATACCTTAATACAGAAATGTAAATAAATAAAAAGTCTTAGTAAACTACTTACACCGCCAGATTTCGATTGTCTTCGCATTGAGCTTCTATTTGTACTTGGTATATCAACTTCTGAATGTTCAACAGACCACCCGATCGCAAGTAGGGCTTTGAGGGACTCCCTTACTGGTTCCTTGTAGCGTTCTTTCTCCTATGCATAAAAAAATATAATTATTCAAGGCTGGCAATTATTTATGTCAACGTACTAGCCTTGCAAGGAGAAAATGTTGCTATGAAAGGGAATTTGTCTTTTTTTTTGTTAAATTTGTCATCGATATCTAGCATAGCATTTAAATAACCCAAAGCGAAAGGGTTAAAGTCGTGTAGAGTCTATTATTAAATTGCCCCCCTTAACTATTAAAATGTTAAGGGGGGCCCCACGTTGGGAAACATTGCGTTAGACGGATTTGAATTCCGTACATGACCTTTTTCAGCTAAAACAGTTACTTACATAATCATTCAGCATATTATAAGGTTTCAGACGTGGATGTGATTTTTGACTGTCAGACCAAGAATCTGCATACACCCAGCCGTTCTCGATTTTTCTGTAAATAAACCAACAATGATCAATCAAATCTATCACACCAACTTGGATTCACACAAAAAATTGGATTAAAGGAAGCGAGGGAGTTGTGTCAGGATCGTGGCAGGTGGTGCTCCATTGTTTCTGCCTATCCCTGCATTTGACTGATTGATTAAATGTACTTTTCACTCCCGTAATACTGTGGGACTGGTCGAGGAAAGCATCCGCATTTTATCGACCTAATCAGTAGTCGAACTAAAAAAGTTCGGTGCGTCTTTTCTTTGTAGATTAATCGACAAGTGGAATCATTTGCCTGCCCATGTGTTCCCTCCATCCTATGACCTTGGATCCTTCAAGCGATGCGTGAAGAAGCACCTTTGGCCGGCATAGTGACGGCGACTGAGGCAGCCGTGAACAAACTCGGTTTTCTCAGTCGTCGTTACTCTTGGTAGGTCCTGCTTATCATCAGGCAGGACGAAGTCAAATGTCATGTCACAATATGTCAAAAAATAAAATAAAAAATAAATGGAAAAAATAAGTTTTACAATAAAATAAATAAATAAACGCATATTTACCTTGAAGCCCAAGCATCGTGATAATGTTCTGAGAATTTCTGCACAATGGTGTTCAAATCGTTGTTCAATGCGACGGAACTCGTGTTGATAGGCTGTGGATCGTATTGGGGATTGTCTGGGCCACCTGAAGTTATAATATAATATAATAATTTCTTTTGTAAAAATACAACTATAGAAAAAAAACTTAAAAAACACGCTTATATGACAATGTGAACTAAAAAGAACAGTTCACGGCTGACTCAGTCGTGATAAAATTAAAAGTATATATTAACTATTTTGGCGGAGCATTATTCCACTAGTTAGAAAAGTAAAGGAGATCTCCTACAGTACTCAACTAGTCGGTGACGTCGCATCGTCGGAGCGCATATTATATTGGTTACTTTGTCGGTAAATCCTTTGCGAGATATTGGTCGCGCAATGCAACGCCATCTAGCGGTGACATGTAGCGGTCGCTACACTATAATTAAACTATAAATAAAAAATATCATCTAATGACGTCGCATCAGAGATAGTCCTAAGGAGACTGGCAACATTTCCCCTTTGTATAGCAAGGCTAATACGTTGGCGGAAATAATTGCCAGCCTTCCTGTCTCCAGACTTCTCCGTCAGCCGCTTGGACAATTCCTTGGCCAGGCGATTAGCTACAGGTCCTCAAGGGTCAATCGTCTCGAGGTTAGCATATTTGCGCAACTTATCGTCTTTTCTTAAAATATTATTAATATAAAATAGGTAATAAATATCTTTTTTATTAATGATGTTGTATAAAATTGTATCATATAGGGAGAGGCTCATGTTCAGCAGTGGACGTTTTCTGGCTGATGATGATGATGAATAAATATTGAAATTCACCTGTAGATTGTGCTTCCTTTCCATAGAACTCATCGTCATAGTTCTTCACTAACGAATAATCCGGTGGAAGTGCGCAACCTGTGGAAAATATGAAATATTTAAATAAAAACTAGGCCGGCGTCTATGGACAAGTAAAAAACTTTTTAAGTCCCATCTTCCCATCCATGGTTACCAAAGAGTGGTAAGCAGTGGCTCCCAGCCTGCCGATCCGGAGTAGTACCAACATTTTCAAGTATAAAGACCGTGAAGTGATTTGGTCACGTTTCGGGATTAGCTTGTAAGTTGCCGGTTCCAACTAGGCCAGCATAGCGGATGTGACTGCTACTTACAGTTATTGAATTGTAGTACCAGTGACATCCATTCACGGAGCATACTTCAGTTTACCATCAAGCTAGGTGCTGTCATATGTCGAGTCACAATAAAAAAAATCCTAAATAGATTTGCTTGAATACCATCGTAAATTGAAACACGACAGGCGTGGCGTTGTGGTTAGGACAGCAGTCTGTTACGCGAAAAGTCCCGGGTTTGATTCCCAGTTGGAGCAATTGTTTCATAGCTTTAATTTGTAATATTAATATTTTGATTAAAATGTACAAATATGTGGTAATAAAAAAAGAAGCAGATATTTGAATTAAACAAATTTTATGCGGCTTACTATCGCGTTTATTTTGGTTTTGATTTTACAATTTTTTATTATTCCGACGTTTCGAGAGCTTTGCAGCCATCGTGGTCACGGAGAGACTAAGGTGTTGAAACGTCGGAATAATAAAAAATTGTAAAATCAAAACCAAAATAAACGCGATAGTAAACCGCATAAAATTTGTTTAATTCATTAATTAATGTTCGCGCAAAATCTATTATAAGAAAATACTATGAAGCAGATATTTGCTGAGGGTCTGGTTGTCAAATAGTGGTAGGCAGTGGTGTCCAGTCTGCCAATTCGGGGTAGTACCACCACTAACAAGTAAACAGACCGTGAAGTCACTTAGTGGCGTTTCGGGATCATCTTGTAAGTGGCATAGTTGATATGACTCCTACTTACAGTTATATAACTGTAGAAGCAGTTAGCTTCATTTATGCTTAACATCAAGCGGGGTTTTGTCATATGTCGAGTCACAATTAAAAAAAAGGAAAAGAAAAATAACTAACCAATAGCAATTAGGCAAGGCAATGCTTTTCCAAACAACTCTGGTTCGTAGTCCATTTTGCTCAATGAATCAAATATATTGGAGAACAGCATCATGGTCAACCGCTTCTCCTCGTCTGATGATGCACCATAAATTCCCTGACCACCAGTACTGCCGTAGTATTTCGCACAGCGTTCGTAGTGCAGTGTAAGTAACTAAAATATGATTTATTCTCAATAAAAAATAATAAAACTAGCCAGATTAAAACTGGAGACATCCTCAAGAAAGCTAGGTTGCCTAGTGCCCATAACCATGGAGCTTGTATGAAGAGAATTGTGAATGTTAAGGAAGCGAGTGAGTTGTGTCAGGATCGTGGCAAGTGGCGCTCCATTGTCTCTGCCTATCCCTGTGGGAGAAAGCCGTGACAATTTGATTTGATTGTGATTTGATGCGTGATTATTTTCGCTGTGGATATAAGTTTTTCTTTGTTTTTTTTTATTATGACTCGACATAAGACAGCACCCCGCTTGATGTTAAGCTGGGGTGTGGTCTTTGAATAGATGCCACTGCTACTACAATTCAATAACTGTGAGTAGCAATCACATCCACTATGCCGGCCTAGTTGGAAGTGTGATTTGATGTATGAAAACTTACCCGCAAAGCGACGGTCGTATATTCTGATAATCTTGAAACGTCAACTGTAAGTTTCCTTAATAATTTCAGTAACATGGAAGGCTGCATTGCAGACGTCAGTGCCACGAGGAAGTCAGATACAGCCTCCCTTTGGCCTTTGGTCAACATACGGTTTTTGGATAATCTGAAAGTAAAAGTGTATTATTTGGATAATCTAAAAGTAAAAGCGTATTATTTGGATAACTTACAAGTAAAAGCGTATTATATGAATAATCTACAAGTAAGTGTGTTATTTGGATAACTTACAAGTAAATGCGTATTATTTGGATAATCTACAAGTAAGTGTTTTATTTGGCTAACTTACAAGTAAAAGCGTATTATTTGGATAATCTACAAGTAAGTGTTTTATTTGGCTAACTTACAAGTAAATGCGTATTATTTGGATAATCTACAAGTAAGTGTTTTATTTGGCTAACTTACAAGTAAAAGCGTATTATTTGAATAATCTACAAGTAAGTGTGTTATTTGGCTAACTTACAAGTAAAAGCGTATTATTTGAATAATCTACAAGTAAGTGTTTTATTTGGCTAACTTACAAGTAAAAGCGTATTATTTGAATAATCTACAAGTAAGTGTGTTATTTGGCTAACTTACAAGTAAAAGCGTATTATTTGAATAATCTACAAGTAAGTGTTTTATTTGGCTAACTTACAAGTAAAAGCGTATTATTTGAATAATCTACAAGTAAGTGTGTTATTTGGCTAACTTACAAGTAAAAGCGTATTATTTGAATAATCTACAAGTGAGTGTTTTATTTGGCTAACTTACAAGTAAAAGCGTATTATTTGAATAATTTACAAGTGTTTTATTTGGCTAACTTACAAGTAAAAGCGTATTATTTGAATAATCTACAAGTAAGTGTTTTATTTGGCTAACTTACAAGTAAAAGCGTATTATTTGGATAATCTACGGTATGCGTCGCCTATACACTATAAGGCGACGCATACCGAGAGCATGAGTTCATAACAACTTGCCGGTACTAATGTAGCTTTGATATATGTACTTTGTCGGCCTGTTTCTATGATACAAGCATTTTAGTAGCTTAGTATAGAAATGTAATTAAATATATATGTATATACTACTAGAGTTACATAACTGCAAATAGGAGTGGCATCTACTATGCCGGCCACAAATATTTGTAAATAAAAATATAATTCTTTAATGCACATAAATATGTAAAAAAAAGTTTACTAAAGGCGAACTTAATGCCTTAAGGCGTTTTCTACCAGTTAACCCCTTAATATTTAATTTAATTATTAAATATTACAACAAAAGCTATGAAATAAATGATTTCTCCGACCGGGAATCGAACCCGAGACTTACCTATAAACAGTATGTAGCGTCGCATCTAATAAACTGCCATAGTTTTCCGCTTCATTGTAGAAATTAGCGTGTTTAATAAGTAAAGGTAATATCGAATTACCGATATATCGATTCATCGATAAAGCCATGTCCGATTCGCAGCCGTCGTTCTGCAATATAACATGGGATTAAAATTATCGTTTATACCATGGAGATTATTCTGAGGAGCTCTTTAATCAAATCAATCAATCAAAGGACATCATTCATATTGTTTGGGGACTTGGGCTTAATTGTATTACCAGTTGCATATACATTTTAAAATAGTTTAATGTACGAATATTACAATGTAATTGGAATATATCCTTTATTTTGCATAGTTTAAGTGTGCAAAATGATCAAACTATAATTATGACAGTTCAAAGCAGAACAAATATTGCGTTGATTGACAGATGATACAAAATCCATATCTTATTTTCCAAATAACTCAATTGCACAGCAATTAAAGGCAAATTGTTTTTAGTTTTATTAACACAAGTATCGAAACTACCATTTATAAATTTTTCATCATTGGACATTACAAAAGTAGTACATAGAAGCCCAAAATGAATGACGTCCTTTTGTCACGCCTTTTCTCCTCAGGGACAGGCACACAGCTCCCTCGCTTCCTTCACATTCACGATTCTCTGCATACAAGCTCTTATTTATAATGAGCTCTTTAATCTCTTTTTTATTGGAGGTGACTCTATGCCAGTCACTATGCCGGCCCAGTTGGAACGTCCGTACTTCGCAACTATACAGACCGTCAAGTGACTTAGTCGCGTTTCGGGAATCAGCTTTTAAGTTGCAGATTTCAACTAGGCCGGCATAGTGGATGTGACTGCTACGTACAGTTATTTAACTATAATGGACCGCACTCCAGCTTAACATCAGGCGGGGTGCTGTCATATGTCTAGTCACAATTTAAATAAAAAGATAACATACCTCATCTTTTTACACCCATAATACCCGCACTCGTCGGGGGATGCATCCGCATTTTGTCGACCGAATCGGCTGTAGAACTAAAAAGTTCCGTGCGTCTTTTCTTTATTAAACAATTTACAAGTGGAACGCTTTGCCAGCCAATGTGTTCTCCCCATCCTATAATATTGGATCCTTCAAGCTATGCGTGAAGAAGCACGTTTGGCCGACATAGTATTTTCAGTCGTCGTCACTCTTGGACCTCCTCTTGCTTATCATCAGGCGGGTCGTGGTCAAATGTCGGGTCACAATAATAAAAAAGCATACCCTATCAAGCATGGTAGCAGCTCTGAGGTCAGGCAGGAAAGCCTCTTCGAGGAGTCGATAAAATAATTCCTGTGTCTCGATACCATATACACGTTCTAGGAACAACACTATACTTTGTTTGTGGCCAGGAATAAGACCAGATGGCATATCTGTAATTAAAAAAAAAACAATTTATCAATCAACCAAATTGTCACGCGTTTTTCCCATAGGGATAGGCACAGACAATAGAGCGCCACTTGCCACGGTCCAGACACAACTATCTCGCTTCCTTCACCTTCACAATTCTCTTCATACAAGCTCTTTGGTTATGGGCACAAGGCAACCTAGCTTACTTGGGGATGTCTCCGATTTGGTAGGCAACTACCCTCCTGGGCCTGCCTCGTTTAACCCTTTCAACACGACGCTCAACAACGCAGATTATACCCGCGTACGGCCCGCTATTATCGCTCACACGCGTATTGGCGTGCGCCGATCGTAGGTAAAGATTTTATTTACGCCATAGATGGTAAACATTTTGTCAATTTACCATCTATGGTAAATTATAATTTTGGTTATAAATATAAGTTGTTTAATTTTTAATTTAATAATATTTTAGTTATTTTTAAACAACTTGTGTAATTTAATACGTCATTACGGAATAATTCATTTTATGTGGGCGCATAGTATTCCGGCCACGAAAACTTCAATTTTATCTTTACATATATATCCCCTGGCGAGTCGTTTGAATTCAAAATGTAATGCCGCCAACTCGCCTAGTGAGTCCATTGTGAAATGTTTGCGGCACCCGAGGTAACTTCATGAAAATCGTAGTTGCATTGAACTTGATGTCGGTATGATGTAAGGCTACCACAGGAATCCCCCAATGACGACAGGCGTGGACGAACGGTTTAGCGACTGGTTTGTTGTGCGTAAAGTCCCGGGTTCGATCCCCGGTCGGAGCAAATATTTGTTTCATAGCTTTTATTTGTAATATTTAATAGTATTAAATATTGCTAATATTTGTTAATAAAAAAAAAGAGATGCATATTTGCTTCGGGTTTTAAGAGCTCGCTTTAAAACTACTTTTGGATGCACGACTGAATGCGGCAGTCGAGTATCGAATACATTGATAACACGTAGGTGCTGTTTTACTTTCCAATAATTTCCATAAAAGACACAATACTTTTATTTGCAATATTTAATAATATTAAATATTGCAAATATTTGTTATTAATAAAAAAAGAGATGAATATTTGCCTCGGGTCTGGTTATCAAAGAGTGGTAGGCAGTGGTACCCAGTCTGCCGATCCGGGGTAGTACCACCACTTACAAGTATACAGACCGTGAAGTGATTTGGTCACGTTTCGGGATCAGCTTGTAAGTTGCCGGTTCCATCTAGGCCGGCATAGTGGATGTGATTGCTACTCACAGTTATTGAATTGTAGTAGCAGTGACATTCATTCATGGACCACACTTTGGCTTAACATCAAGCGGGGTGCTGTCATATGTCGAGTCACAATAAAAATATATAATACCGTGACGGTATACTAATATACATTAAAATGCATAAATACAAAGTCATTATTATTCAATAATAACGACTTTGTATAAGATCCCAGGCAAAAAAATATATCATCTCCAAACAAATTCGGACATGTTATGATTTATCTGCCATTATATTTATCCATCAATAAATGCGACCGATATTTATGAGGAACATAAATTTTAATTATATTATTTCATTATCATGTTCAGACAAAATGTTGTCAATTTCTGATTTACGTTTGCCGTATGTGGATAAAAAAGATCATATTTTTAAATATCGTGATTTACAAAACGAAGGCTAGTATATTATTAAGAACATTGTATATAAGCTTGTATAGAAAGGACATTATCAACAAAACTTGTTTCGCGAATATATCGTCATTTTAGTTCGCACGCCAATTGGCGTGCGCCGTACGGTAAATAGGAAAAAATTTACGCCAATTGGCGTGCGCCGTACGGAAAGGGTTAACGCAACCATTCACATGAGATTTATAAATTCTTTCCGTTAATCTACTTTGACTCATCCAATCCTCTTTCAAACCACATCTATTGCGCACTGTGCTATTCCTTATTCTATCCGCTATCGGATAGAATATAACTGTATAAAATATGTACTTACCAGACTTAGGTCTCTCTTCTCCAGCGGCAGGGTTATTCAAAGTGAATCTCAAACTCAGAACACCCTGAAGGTCTTCCAACGGCACCAAGGAACGCAAGATGGCGCGAGCACGAAGAGATTCATTCTTGCCCTGTTTGAGAAAATACATTAATAATAATCATCATCATTAGTTTCACGCCAGGGTTATGCAGAGACAATGGAGCGCCATTTGCCACGATCCTGATCCAACTCCTTCGCTTCCCTCACATCCACAATTCTCGTCATACATTTTTATTTTCATTGTAACTCATCATATTATGACAGCCTTAGCCGCCTGACAAGAGTCCACAAAGGAATGGAACATGGAAAGGAAAGGATGGAAAGGATGAGTGAAAGTAGATTGATGAAAGGAATTTATATATCTGATGTGGATGGATGCGTTAAACAGGGCAGGCACAGGAGGGTGTTTTCCGACCAAATCGGAGACATTTTTAAGAAAGCTAGATTGCCTAGTGCCCATGACCACAGAGCTTGTATAAGAGAATTGTGTATGTGAAGAAAGCAAGAGTGTTGTGTCAGGATCGTGGCAAGTGGCGCTCCATTGTTTCTGCCTATCTCTGTGGGAAAAAGGCGTGACATTTTGATACTTGTATGTCGTTTATGTAATTGAAGTTTGTAGTACATTTGCACCCTGCCCATAATTTCTCATCATCCCAAAGGTTAGTTGTTAGAGAATGCATAATAGGCATTAAACTCGCCTATGTACCTATATTTGAAAGTTATTTTGGTGAAATAAATAATTTAAATAAATAAATAAATAATTTGATTGATTGATTGATTATTTAAATGCCAACTCACGAGTGCAATAACTGAAGCGTCAGGCGCACACCGGCCCAATAAATCCACCAGAGTGCAATAGAAATTCAAAATGGCGGCACCAGTGTCTATGTAATCTTCGTCCTCATCGGATTCTGGCAATGGATGGCTGAACTGTAATAAAACAAAAGATTATTACGACAGGCGTGGACGAACAGTTAGCGATTGGTTTGTTGCGCGTATAGTCCCGGGTTCGATTCCCGGTCAGAGCAATTATTTGTTTCATAGCTTTTATTTGTAATATTTAATTATAATAAATGTTGCAAATATTTGTTCATAAAAAAAGAGGCAAATATTTGCCTCGAGTCTGGTTATCAAAGAGTGGTAGGCGGTGGTACCCAGTCTGCCGATCTGGGGTAGTACCACCACTTACAAGTATACAGACCGTGAAGTGATTTTAGTCACGTTTCGGGATCAGCTTGTAAGTTGCCGGTTCCAACTAGGCTGGCATAGTGGATATGACTGCTACTTACAGATATTGAATTGTAGTAGCAGTGACATCCATTCATGAACTACACTTCAGCTTAACATCAAGCTGGGTGCTGTCATATGCTGAATAACACGTTAAATAAGTAAGGCAACCGTATACTTTTGCACTTCCTCTTGCTTACGAGTATTATCAGACAAGCAAGAGAAGCATATTTTATTGTGACTCGACCTGCCATGATGGTAAGCAAAGGGAAGTACAGGAATGTCGACGATTGAAAAAAGCGAGTCAGTCAGAGCCCTAGTCGCCGTCACTATGCCCGTCAAAGGTACCTTTTTTATTGTGACTCGACATATGACAGCACCCCGCTTGATGTTAAGCCGAAGTGTGGTCCATGAATGAATGTCACTGCTACTACAATTCAACAACACTATGCCGGCCTAGATGGAACCGGCAACTTACAAGCTGATCCCGAAACGTGACAAATCACTTCACGGTCTGTATACTTGTAAGTGGTGGTACTACCCCGGATCGGCCGACTGGGTACCACTGCCTACCACTCTTTGATAACCAGACCCGAGGCAAATATTCATCTCTTTTTTTATTAATAACAAATATTTGCAATATTTAATATTATTAAATATTGCAAATAAAAGTATTGTGTCTTTTATGGAAATTATTGGAAAGTAAAACAGCACACTACGTGTTATCAATGTATTCGATACTCGACTGCCGCATTCAGTCGTGCATCCAAAAGTAGTTTTAAAGCGAGCTCTTAAAACTACCCACATATATATCAAAAAGCTATGAAACAAATATTTGCTTCGACCGGGGATCGAACCCGGGACTTTGGGCGCAACAAACCAATCGTTTTTTATTACAAAAACCTACATTCATATCGCCGTCTAGTTCTAAATCTCTTAATTTCCTTCTATCAGCTATTCTTTCGGACATCTTGTTTGCATCATTTATGGCTTTGAGTAGACCTTCGCCCTCTCCTCTTAAAGCAGGCCCCAGACACTCCGGTCTTCTGATAAGTAGACGGATGACTAAATTTGCATTTTCTTCCACGCTCTCGCCGTTTACCTGGTAATAAAAGAGTCAATAAATGAATAACAGATAAAATTAAAAATATATTAACTATAATTAAACTATAAATAAAAAATATCATCTAATGACGTCGCATCAAAGATGGTCCCAAGGAGACTGGCAACATTTCCCCTTTGTATAGCAAGGCTAATACGTTGGCAGAAATAATTGCCAGCTTTCCTGTCTCCAGACTTCTCCGTCAGCCGCTTGGACAACTCCTTGGCCAGGTGCTTAGCTGAAGGTCCCTAAGGGTCCATCATCTCGACCCCAAACAGCATTCGTAAAATATGAACACGTTTTTATCGATATTAAATGACATGGCCGAGCTATGAGCGTCACTAATAGCGGCCACTAAGATACGGGTAGGGTTGTTTCTGATGCGCCACTTGTCGTCAAAGAAGAGAAACTTACCCAAACGCAGAACCTCAAGAAATCCAAATAACGCTCGCCCTCAACAGGATCCCAACCAAGATCAGGGTATCCCTTCTCAACCAACTCGGAATTGCTTTGAAGACCACAACGCGAAAGATAAACAGCTATCTTTTCCAAGTAATGTTCCCTGTAAAAGAGCAATTAATCTTTTGGATAAAGTAAACACAAATAGAGTCATCATCACCGGTTATTTGTGAATTACACTGTGTCGTCAGTCCTCCTAATGGGAGGCCTACCTACGCTGCGTCTTCCGGTTCGTAGTCTCCACCCCAAGAAGTCCACCCACCAAGATAACTGAAGGAGAACCGTCAGTTGTCAGTTCTCCGAGTGATATAGTTAAAGTGTAGAGTAGTAAAAACAAAACTTACTAAGAGTGGCAGGCACTCTAAGTTAGTATTACTTTCTGTAAGTGATAGTGGTACTAACCCCGGATCGGCAGACAGGGCAAACAACTATCGACTAACTGAAGATCGACTAACTTTATTTATTTTTATTGTGACACGACATCTGACCTCGAAACGCCTGATGATAAGCAAGAGGAGGTCCAAGAGTGACGACGACTGAAAAAACCGAGTCAGTCCGGCATCGCTTGAAGGATCCAAGTCATAGGATGAAGAGAACACATGGCCTAGCAAAGCATTCCACTTGTCGATTGTTCTACTAAGAAAAGACGCAACCGAACATCACTGAATAATACTAGTAAAGTAAGAGAGTTATAATTCTAAAATCGTACCTCAAAGCAAGAGCTAACTCCGTATTCTCCATCAGACTGGAATAAGCGACATCTAGCGGCGTAGAACCTCTCAAAGATGGCCGCGATAGTAAAATGTTTGAATTCTCCAGCAAAAAGTCGAAATGATCGAACATCGCCTTTTGATTCTGGCGGCCCGTACGACAGAAGTAGCAGAGGAAACGGCAGCAAGCAACCACCATTTCGTGAGATGTGTCCTGACAAAATAATAGGCATATTAGCAATAAGGCGACCGTGGTATTGTGGTAAAGCAATGGTTACACTAACCGAGAACATGTGTCTTTATTATGACGACATCTGACCTGACACGCTTGATGATAAGCAAGAGGAGGTCCAAAAGTGACGACTACTGAAAAAGCCGAGTCAGTTCACGGCTGCCTCAGTCGCCGTCACTATGCGGCTTACTATCGCGTTTATTTTTGATTACTGATTGGATAATTTTTATTTTCGACGTTCTCAGCGCTAAGAATTAAATACGAATAGTAAGCCGCATAAGATTTGTTAAATTCATTAATTAATGTTCGCGCAAAGTCTAAGAATATCTATGTATCTTTGATATTTATGTATTTTGTTCGTCCTATTTCTATGATACAAGCACTTTAGTAGCTTAGTATAGAAATGTAAAAAACAAATGAAATGAAATAAACAATTTGTCGTTATCCATGATATGTATACTTTGGTCTTGTTTCTATGATACAAACACGTGTAGTAGCTTAGTATAGGAATGATAATAACAAATACAATTATTTAAACAACTTGGTTGTATCAATGTATCTATAGTCGCACAGCTTCTATGATACAAGATGTAAAGTTATGTATATTAGAACTGACCTTCCCCTCTGCAGCAGGCTGTGAAGAAGGCTGTGCGTCAGACTGCGCCTGAGCTCTCCGTCCCAATGTATTCATCATCACAGCCATCACGTTCTCATGTACACGGAGTACTCTGTCAATGATACCAATAAACATTTATCAATCAATCAATCAATCAAATTGACACGCCTTTTTCCCACAGAGATAGGCATTAAACTTTTATGCGGCTTACTATCGCGTTTATCTCTGTGAACACGATGGCCGCAAAGCTCTCGAAACGTCGAAAAAATCATAAAATCAAAAACAAAAAAAAACGCGATAGTAAGCCGCATAAAATTAGTTTAGGCGCAATACATGAATATAAAGATAGATAAATTATTTACTGCGCAGTAAATAAAACACATTTGACATTTACCGTGGTGTAGTGGCAGTGGAATGGTTACACAAACAGAGAGCATGAGTTCGAGACCACCGGTACCAATGTACCTTTGATATATGTGTACTTTGATTGTCCTGTTTCTATGATACAAGCACTTTAGTAGCTTAGTATAGATATATAAATTTAAAAAATTACATAGGCGAGATAGTAAGCAGGGGTTGTGGGTGCATTTACTAAACGATAAACAAATCAATCAATCAACTTGTCACAGGGATAGGCAGACAATAAAGCGCAATTCGCCACGATCATGACACAACTCCCTCGCTTTCCTCACATCCACAATTCTCCTTATACAAGCTCTACGGTTATGGGCACTAGGCAACCCAGCTTGATGATGTCTCCGATTTGGGTTTAATTGTGTCAGGATCGTAGCAAGTGGCGTTCTATAGTCTCTGCCTATCCCCGTAGGAAAAAGGTGTGCCAATTTAATTATTTGATGTTGGATTCGGAAGTAACCCGTTGCCAGGGCAACAGGGTTATTATTAATTGTCAATATTATCCCTCTAGGTTAAATTTATAAATGATTTTATTTACTTTGTTTTTACGTAAATTGTATTTTTTTTCCTTTAATATTGTATTTCGATCCTCTCATCCAAGGTGGGGAGGATGTTGGATTCGGAAGTAACCCGTTGCCAGGTGATGATTAATTGTCTATATTATTTCTTACGAAAATGTCCTTTTATTTTAATTAAAAATATTATATATAAAACTTTCCTTTATTTCCATCAACAACAAATGAAGTAAAACGTTGCAGATAAATTACTAGCAGAGTAAATATCAAATTACCTGATCAAGTCTGGATGTTGGAAGAAAGTGTGGTTGTTCACGAGTTTCCTATAAAAACATATAAAAGATTAAAGGAGTGTACTTATTTATTTTGCTAACAAGCTTATAAATTAAGGCGACCGTGGTGTAATGCCAGTGCAATGGTTACACAAACCGGAGAGAACGAGTTCGAGACCACCCACCGGTTTCTATAATACAAGCACTTTAGTAGCTTAGTATAGAAATGTAAATAAAAATTAAAAAGTTGATTAAGTTTTTACTAAAAAAACTTTTTTTCATATTAAAACGTGACATGTGACATCTCTCGAAGAACCGACAACCGATGGGATAAAAGGTTCTAGAATGAAGACCACGAACCGGAAGACGCAGCGTAGGTAGGCCTCCCACTAGGTGGAATGACGATATAGTGAAAGTCACAAATGACCGGTGGATGCAACTGGCATCTTGTCGTTCGGAATGGCGTTCTAAGGGGGAGGCCTATGTTCAGTAGTGGACGTCTTCTGGCTGATGATGACGTGACCTCGACTTGGTAAGCAAGGGGAGACCAAGAGCGCGGACAACTGAAGGCATTCAGTTTAGATGACGAAATCGAATGACATTTCTACATGGTGCCCGTAGTTCCTATTTTCACAACTTGGTAGAGATATAGGTATACTGTGGTAGACATAGAGCTGTAAATAACCGGACTTCCTCTCCGTGTGTCTGTCTGCCATATAACTTTAGTGATATGAAAAGCAGATAGGCCGGTGCATCCTGGGCATCAGTCAATAACTTCCCTTAAGAAGGTTCTTGTTGGCTGATGGCTAAAAGTATGACGTGTGGCGCTGGTCTACAGTGCCCTCTGCTTTTGGAGGTTATTGTGGAGCGAGTTTATTGGTCTTTAGTCATCCATACTTGACACTGGTACAGTTTTTTTTATTGTGACTCGATATCTGATCCTGACCCACCTGAAGCCCGTAAGTGCCGACGATTGAAAACACTGAGTCATTTCAGGGTTTCTCCAGTCACCGTCACTATGCCGACAAAGAGTTGTATCATTACAAACCGCACAGGCGCCATAATTAAAAGAAGAAGAAGAGTAAAAGAGCGAGACAGATACATACCACAAACGTTTCCTCATCAATTCCTCTTCCTCCTGGCTCATTTGCACGGGCAGTAGAGCACGAATTTGACTCAACCCGACCCACATTTCAGCGACGTCCTGCTTCGTCTTCGCATTAATCACGTAGGTCTTTTCCAAGGCTCTGATCAGTTCTCCAACTGCATCGTATTGACGGACCAGTAAACTGGAAGAATAAAATAGTAAAAGTGTTGTGACTAAATAGTAAATGTGTGTTATTGTGACTCGACATATGACAGCACCCCGCCTGATGTTAAGCTGGAGTGTGGTCCATGAATGGATGTCACTGCTACTACAATTTAATACCTGTATTTATTCGGAGAAAAAAACCATCAAAAGGTACAAAATTTACAATCAATCAATCAAATTGTCACGCCTTTTCCCATGAGTATAGCAGAGACAATGGAGCGTCACTTGCAACGATCCTGACACAACTCCCTCGCTTCCTTCACATTCACAATTCTCTTCATACAAGCTTTAAGGTTATGGGCACTAGGCAACCTAGCTTTCTTGAGGATGTCTTCGATTTGATCGGAAAACACCCTCCTGGGCCTGCCTTGTTTAACTCATCCATCCACATGAGACTTATAAGTTCCTTTCGTCAATCTACTTTCACTCATCCTTTCCATGTGCCTAAACCATTAAAGCATTCCTTTGTCAACCCTTGTCACTACATCTTTTTTTTAAACCACCTAGGGCACCTTGCTATTCCTTATTCTATCCGCTATCGTCACTTTACAAACGCTCCCTAATGACCGCATTTCCACAGCGTTAATTCTATTCTCATGCTTCTTCTGCCTCACCCTACATTTACCTCCATATATTAATGTAGGAACAAGTACCGCATACCGCAAAAAAAGAATAATTAGGAATTTTGTTAGATTTAGCGCGAACATTGATTATTGAATCAAACAAATTTTATGCGGCTTACTATCGCCTTTATTTTGGTTTTGATTTTACTTTTTTTTATTCCGACGTTTCGAGCGCTTTGCAACCAATGAGTAAAATCAAAACCAAAATAAACGCGATACAAAGCCGCATAAAATTTGTTTTATTCAGTTTAGGAATTTCATAACATTTACCTGAACATTTCTCTAACAAGTTTTGGTGTCTCGATTTGTGACTCCTCAGCCCAAGTGACAATAGTTTGAATCAACACTTTGCGGAACTTTTCTTCGGGCGTTTTCCTTGGTGGCTCTTCCTCAACCTAATAACAAAGAAAGAAAATGATTATGAAGAGAAATGTGGGTGTGAGGAAAGCGAGAGAGTTGTGTCGGGATCGTGGTAAGTGGCGCTCCTTTTTCTCTGCCTATCCCAGCGTAACAATTAAATTGTTAGTTTTTTTTATTATTGTGACTCGACCTGCCTGATAGTGAGGATGATGGAGGTCCAAGAGTGCTGACGCCTGAAAAAACCGAGTCAATTCACTGCCACAGACGCCGTCACTGTGCCGGCCTAATGCTTTTCCACGCATCGCTTACAGGATCCACGGTTAGTCAAGCATTCCACTTGTCGATTGTTTTATAAAGAAACGTCGCACCGAACCTTCTAGTACGACTGCCAATTTGGTCGACAGAATGTGGATGCTTTCCCCGACCTGTGCGGGTATTACGGGTGTGAAAAGACGAGGTAGGAACAAGGTTAAAGAGCTCCTCGGAACATTCCCCGTGGTATAGGCGATGGAGGACGCATAAAACCGCTATGTCTGCAAAGTTGAAGGGGCTGCAGACCTCTGCCTCTCCTATAATGTGAGGGAAGTGAGATAGTTGTGTCAAGATTGTGACAAGTGGTGCTCTATTGTCTCTGCCTGTCCCTTTGGGAAAAGGGCGTGACAATTTGATTAATGAAATGATTAAAATAAAATTAATAAATAAGAAGATTGAATTAAACAAATTTTATGCGGCTTACTATCGAGTTTATTATGGTTTTGATTTTACATTTTTTTATTATTCCGACGTTTCGAGAATTCTCTCTCCGTGACTCTCCGTGACTACGATGGCTGCAAAGTTCTCGAAACGTCGGAATAATAAAAAAATCTAAAATGAAAACCAAAATAAACGCGATAGTAAGCCGCATCAAATTTGTTTAATTCAACAATCAATTTTCGCGCAAAATTTAAGAAAATACTAAATAAGATGTATAAAGTATTTTCTTAGATTTTGCGCAAACATTGATTAATGAATTAAACAAATTTAATGCGGCTTACTATCGCGTTTATTTTTAGTTTTGATTTTACATTTTTTATTTATTATTCTGACGTTTCGAGAGCTTTGCAGCCATCGTGGTCACGGAGATTTGTAAAACCTAGTATGCCATGTATGAAGTATGTTTATACATGAGTTAAAATTATAAATTACCTTAGCTTCTTCCTCAAGTTCTTTTACAGTATTTATAATGTTGTATATTTTTCCAATGGCACCAGGCTTGGTTTGAGGTTCAGCATTTTCCTAAAAAATAAATATTCATAGTTTATTATTCATTATGGGTCGACAATGACAGTATTTCGTTCAATTTAAAACTGGAGTGCGGACTACTGTTATCTGCAGGCCCAAAAGAGTCAAGTTTTAAAGAGCGGTAGGCAGTGGTACCGATCCGGGGTAGTACCACTACTTACAAGTTTACAGACCGTGAAGTGATTTAGTCAAGTTTCGGGATAAGCTTGTAAGTAGCCGGTTTTAACTAGGCCGGCATAGTGGATGTGATTGCTACTTACAGTTATTAAATTGTAGTAGCAGTGACATCCATTCATGGACCACACTCCAGCTTAACATCAAGCGGGGTGCCGTCATATGTCAAGCCACATCTAACTATGTATACAAGTGCATCTAATACATACCTTTATTTACAAAAAAATATACACAAAAAACATATTTTTTTCATTCCTATACTACTAGTGCTTGTATAATAGAAACAGAACGACCAAAGTACATATATCAAAGATACATTGGTACAGGAAAGTGGTATTGAATCAGTTTTATATTTTTTTTTATTGTGACACGACATATGACAGCAACCCGCATGATGTTAAGCCGAAGTGTGGTCCATGAATGAATGTCACTGCTACTACAATTCAATAACTGTGAGTAGCAATCACATCCACTTTGCCGGCCTAGATGGAACCGGCAACTTACAAGCTGATCCCGAAACGTGACCAAATCACTTCACGGTCTGTATACTTGTAAGTCGTGGTACTACCCCAGATCGGCAGACTGGGTACCACTGCCTACCACTCTTTGATAACCAGACCCGAAGCAAATATCCATATCTTTTTTTTATTAACAAATATTTGCAATATTTAATGATATTAAATATTACATATAAAAGCTATGAAACAAATATTTGCTTCGACCGGGAATCGAACCCGGGACTTTACGCGCAACAAACCAATCGCTAAACCGTTCGTCCACGCCTGTCGTCACGCCTCTGTTTGCGTAATCATTGTACTACCACTCTACCACGTTTCTCGTTTAATACCAACCTCAGGTTCGGGTTCTTGTAGAGCAGACAAGGAGACATGGGTCATCAGGCTTTCATGGAACTCGTTCATTCTGGTTATTAGCTCCTCACCACAAGGAATATTCTCCTTATCTTCAGTTTCTTCCATGTGCTTGAAGCCTGTGAAATAAATATTAACAGTTTGTTTATTAAATTTGACAATTTTCATGCGGCTTACTGTAGTGTATGAAGGTACAGCCATATATATATATATATATATATATATATATATATATATATATATATATATATATATATATATATGAAACTCAGATTTCGCCAACATTTTATTTTAGATTTTTATAATAATCTACTAAGCGGACTTGTATCAAAGACACATGACATGCATGCATATATATATATGCATGTACAATTACTATATGTACGTGACACAATATCGAGCATAAAAGGCTCGTGGTAAGTGCCTATCCCTGTGGGTAATAGGCGTGAACAATTTGAATAATTGATTAACATTTCGTTCAAGGAAGCTAGGTTGCCTAGTGCCCATCGTGACAGGATCGTGGTAAGTGGCGCTCCATTATCTCTGCCTATCGCAAATTGATTGATTGATTGAATAAAAGATAAACCTACTTAGAATGGCGTTCATTTGTTCCCTTGGTGGACAACGGTATTCTCTTGTCTTTTTCGCCGCAACAGCGCTTGGTAGATCTGATTGTTTGATTTCTACGTAACGTCTGAAACAGAAGAATTAAATATAGAAAAATGTAGGTATTCTGTTGATGGTGAATTTGCTACTATTGAATTTTATAAGGCGACCGTGGGGTAGTGGCAGTGAAATTGGCACGCAAACCGAGGGTCGCCGGTTTAAAACCACTTGCCGGTACCAATGTAACTTTGATATATGTACGTAGGTCGTCATGTGTCTTTGATACAAGTCCGTTTAGTAGATTATTATAAAAATCTAAAATAAAATGTTGGCGAAATCTGATTTGCCTAATGGCAGGGAAAGGGAGATTCCAAATCGCCAACGACTAAAAAATCGACTTATTATAAAAAATGTCATTTAACATGCTCATGAAGTTATGTATAATTTAATAGTTACGTTTAAAGGAACAAATTGCGAGTTTGGCGGGAGTTTTCAGTGACAGGTCGTACAATTTTAATTTATTTCTAAAGCTTGTGTTTTTAAAAAAAATTATGTGTGATAATGGTGGATATGTTATCCAGTAATCATTTTTAAGTTGATCGAGTATAGATAAGTAAGTTAAAGCTGTTTAACGTGTCTCTTCGTGTTCCCTTCAAGACTCCGTTGGAAGAGTTTTAGTTGAGCTTTTCCACCGCTTTACTAAAACCATCACCATCACCTTCACCCTCATGTAATGGATCAAACACTGAACTGTTTTATCTTCATCCACTGAAGACATTATAACGGAAGACTAGGCTGTAAGTTTCCTTAGCCTTCCCAGAAAGGGAGAATTAAACTAAAGATGAAGTAACAAATTGTCGTTCTTTATTGTCACTATAAATAACAGCAATTTATTTCTTCAAACGTCAAATGTGTTTGAATTAATTAATACGAAACTTCATGAGCGGGTCAAACGTCAAAACGGCTATCAGCAAAACGCTATGTGCCGCTCGTATAGTATGATTAATTTTTTTTTCTTTTTTTGGGCTTGAAGCATTTTCTGCCACTTAAATTATACAAATAACCTAACCTAAGCTACGCCTAAAATAAATATTTACAAACTCATATATCATCTTAGCTGAAGTCGATATTAGTTCAGCTATATTAGTCGATACTATTAGGCTTTAATGCAGGGTGCTTTCACTTTGGCACCGTTCACATTGCCACAACACATGCATTACGTCCTCTAACTTTGAGCATGACACGCTTGATTAAAAATGAATAATACCTCAATTGATCAGTCTGCAGGTCCCCAACGAAGTCGTGAGCAAAAGCAATGATGGCTTCGACTCTATGCCTCAATTGGATATCATTCAAATGCTGCAACAGGTAACACATTTGCAACTTCGCACCCTCAGCCATCTTCATGTGCAGCAAACCTTTGCGGTGTTCGTCTTTGCCCTCTGTGTGGAGAAAACAAGTTTAGACTTATTTACCATGGTTTAGTGGCAGTGCAATGGTTACGCAAACCAAGAGTACGGGTTTAAAACCACCCACCGGTACCAATGTATACAGACCGTGAAGTGATTTGGTCGCGTTTCGGGATCAGCTGGTGAGTTGCCGGTACCAACTAGGCCGGCATAGTGGATGCGACTGCTACTCACAGTTATTGAGTTGTAGTATATATATATATATATATATATATATATAGTTTTGAGTATTTTTACCTAAAGAGTATAAACCCCAATGCGTTTTAAATCGTTGTTACCTTTATCAAAAGTAGGATCCCATGTCTCAGGGTTGATCATAATGAGTAACTTCTCCACGTCTTCGTCACGCATCATACCAACTAGAAGGAGACGGTCTACCAGCTTTATTAGGGGCCTGCAATCATTTAACACATACATACATTTTAATTTTTATATAATGATACATGAACAAATACACAAGGTTTTGTTCCGATTTTGAGAAATATTATTAAAAAATGTGTGTCAGCTTCAATGCACGACTGGAGTAAGGTTTTATTTACTTAGATGTATATTAGTATAAGGCTGGCAATTATTTCCGCTAACGTATTAGCCTTGCTATACAAAGGGGAAATGTTGCCAGTCTCCTTAGGACTATATCTGATGCGACGTCATTAGATGATATTTTTTATTTAAAGTTTAATTATAGTTAATATACTTTTAATTTTAAATATTATTAATTAAAACAATATTAATAAGTATTCATTTTGCTTTTAACATAAATCGTAAAGCTTTTTTAGTTGCGATGCATCTCCCAGAGGTTAACTGGTAGAACTGGTTAAAGCGTTAAGTTTTCTCTGGTAAACTTTCTAGTTATAATAAAATTCTAATATTATTATTATAAATATAAGGAATGTTTTAATTAGGAATTTACATTTGATCATTTGACACATCAATAAAAAAAAGTTCATGACTTTATTGCTTCTAGAGGGCGCCACATTCACTTTAAGGTGACGTCACATAGCCTATAACCAGAAGACAGTCAAAACGCTTCCAAGGATATAATATTTTCAAATTATGATAATTTTGGACCTTCTCTTGCTTATCATCAGGCGGGTCGAGGTCAGATGTCGGGTCACAATAAAAAAAAAAAAAAAAAAATTAGTTTACAAGTTATTAGAAGTGTAGATGAACATACACACATACAAACATACTGGTCAAACACATAACCCTTGTGCTTCGCTGTATTCGGATAAGAGGAGTTGTGGTGTATGAGGGTACACGTATAGTTGGGGAACGAGCTAAATGAATTCGGGGGCTGAGGTGCGGTGGGGCGTGAAACGACCACCACCCGTATCTTAGTGGCCGCTTTTAGTGACGCTCATAGCTCGGCGATGTCATTTAATATTGATAAAAACGTGTCCATATTTTCTTTGTTTGATTATTGAAAAATTAGTGAGTTAATTGAATAAAAGAGAGTCGTCATCCGTATTCAGGCTAGAACCATTATTAGAAACGTGATTAAAATGTGTGAAAAAGAAAAAAAAACATGCAGTCACTAATTTCAAAATTAAATTAATATATAATTCATTAAAAATTGTTGCTGTCTAATGTTTATACTTCAATTTAATACACATTTATAATTTTTAATAACTAAATCTATTTGCATTTTAAGTAAAGTGTGTGTTTATTGTTATCGACATTTTGCATGTTACTTCACTATTCATAATAGACACGTGACCATGACGTCACAACTGCATTCCTCGCGCGTTCCTTTAACTCGTTCCCCTACTATATATATGCTTGTCTAACTAAAAATGACACGCCCCTACACTTTATTAGTTTATTTAAATGTGTGAATGCAAATATTTCTAACTATACTATTATACTTTATCAGCGTTCTCCTCCTTTTGTGTCTAACCAGCAACTGAATGACCAATTTCAATTGCATTTTTGGTGTGTTGCATTCATATTTTATGTTTCCTCGTGTGCGCAAATGCGGTGGAGGAGCGCGTCATTTCGGCTAAGACAGACTATACAATTCCTAGATGTACGCGACACAATCTCGAGCGTATCAGGCAGAACACGACAGCCGCGTCGAGGGCAGACGCGTGGTATGATACGTTGGCAAGCCTGTGATTACAGTAATCTTTAGTTATCAGTTCAGTGTTACTACTGCATAAGGTACAATACAAACACTACAGGAGTTTTTATTTGTTATTACACACAATTAAATCTATCCAAAGCATAAAACTTACAAGAACAGGTTTTCATTACTACCCCCAACAGGGTCTCTGTTGTGCACTTGGTTTGTGTCGACGGCTTCAGCGAGTGCTTGCATCACGAACTCCCTGACAACTTCTAATGGGAAGAACGGCGAATATAAATTGCTTATTTCTTGAATATTTTCACTGAAATATAATATTAGAAATATTAATGGAATAACCTGGTAAGGATAAAGTTGAGATTAGAGTAGCACAACAAAGAATATATTTCTTTCGCCGGTATTGTGACTTTACATATGACAGCACCCCGCCTCATAATAAATGGAGGTGACTGCTACTAGAATTCAAGTACTGTAAGTAGCAGTCACATCGACTATGCCGGCACTATCCACTATACTGATCCTGAAATTCGACTTAATCACTTCACGGTCTGTATACTCTTTGGCCTACCACTTTTTGATAACCAGAGCCGGAGCTAATATCCGCCTCTTTTTTATCTGTTTCTCAATAAATTATAATTATTAAACATTACTAATAAAAGCTATGAAACAAATATTAACTCCAAACGGGACTCGAAACCGCCACTCCTGTCGTCAAATGTTATGCTAAGATCATGAAAAAACTTACGCAATATCAGTCATCTTCATTTGTGGCCGTACACTTTCAGTCTGCAAAGAACGAAGGCTGTGCTGCATTTCAGGATCTTCGTACAGGCATTTTAATTCAGGGCCAAGTGGTATAACAAACTCGTTTTTGCATACTTCCCTGAAAAACACAAAAACACAAAATCTCTCAATTTTTTTTTTATTGTGACTCGGTATCTGACCTCGGCTCGTCTGATGGTAAGCAAGAGGTCCAAGAGTGCCAACGACAGTCGCCTTCACTATGCCGAGCTAAGGTGCCCGCTTGAAGTTAACCTGGAGTGTGGTTCTTTAATGGATTCACTGCTACAATTCAATAACTGTAAGTAGCAATCACACCCACTATGCCGGCCTAGTTGGAACTGGCAACTTATAAGCTGATCCTAAAGACTGGGTACCACTGCCTACCACTCTTTGATAACCAGACCCGAAGCAAATATCCACCTCTTTTTTTTTATTAACAAATATTTGCAATCTTTTTTAAATTATTATTATATAAAGCTATGAAACAAATAATTGCTCCGACCGGGAATCGAACCCGGGACTTTACGCGTAACAAACGTGTAACCTAACCGTTTGTCCACGCCTGTCCTTATTTCTTCACGCATCGCTTAAAGGACATTAGGTTATAGGATGAAGAGAACATATAATCTGGTAAAGCATTCCACAAAGAAACGATGCACCGAACCTTTCAGTTCGACTGCCAATTCGGTCAACAAAATGTGGATGCCTTATTTTAAATTTTAATTATGAGTGCGGGTATTACGGGTATGAAAAGATGAGCTAGGAACAAGGTTAAAGAGCTCCTCGGAACATTCTCCGTGGTATAAGCGATAGAGAACGCACAAAACCGTCATCTCATTGGAGTTAGGCGGTTGACCCGCAGATGTCGCGTCTAGATTATAAAAAGTACTTACATAGTAGTTGCGTGAGACTCAAGATGCAGAGCAATCAATAGATCGTAGAATCCTTGTCTTAATGGACCAGACATATATTGAGATTGGATTGCATATAATAGTTGTTTCTGGTCAACGTGCTGACATAATGCGTGAGCTGCCCTGTTAAAAAAAAACATTTATTTATTTAAAAGTCTCAGTTCACGGCTGCCTCAGTCGCCGTCACTATGTCGACTAAAGGTGCTTCATCACGCATCATTTGCTTGAAATCGGAAGCAAATCGGAAAATTAGGGAAAATAAGGGTATTTTTCGACCAAATCGCAGACATCCTCAAAAAAGCTGAGATGCCTAGTGCCCTCAACCGTAGAGCTAGTATAAAGAGAATTGTGGATGTAAGGGAAGCGGAGAAGTTGTGTCAGGACCGTGGCAAGAGGCCCATCCCTGTGGGAAAAAGGTGCCATAATTTGATTGATTGATAATAATTGTTTTCTTACCTGTAATTACTTTGATAACACAAAGCGGCATACAGTGTCAAAGTATGAGAATGAAAACTCAATAATTTATCCATTTCAATCAGCTCCAGAATATCGATGCACCGATCCTCCTCTAAAACATAGAAAAAACATAGTAAGCAGCGGAATAGTAAAAGCACCGACGGTTGCTTCAGTCGCCGTCACTATACCAGCCAAAGTGCCTTCTTTACTCCTAGCTTTAAGGATCCAAGGTTAAAGGATGGAGACAACACTTGGACCGGTAAATACACTTGTCGATTGTTCTACAAAAAAATGAATTGTTCTTCAAAAAAGATATACGGTTATGGGCACTAGACAGCCCAGCTTTCTAAAGGATGTCTTTAATTTAGTCGTTAAACATCCTCCGGGCCTGTCTTAGCCTAGCATCTACTCAGATTTATAAATTCCTTTCACTCATCCTTTCCATGTGCCCAAACCATCGAAGCATTCCTTTGTCAATCCTTGTCACTACATTAAATGGACAATATCATCATCATCATCATTAAGCCAGAAGGCGTCCACTAAACATAAACCTCCCCCTTAGAACGCCATTCCGAACGACAAGATGCCAGTTGCATCTACTGGTTATTCTGTGACTTTCACTGTGTCGTCAGTCTACCTACGTTGCGTCTTTCGGTTTGTGGTCTTCACTCTAGAACTTGATAATATACAAACCTGGTATATGCAGTGCAAGCATGGAAACAGCATCTTCACATAACATAGACCAACCACGAATATCCGACAATTTCAGGGCGTGCACTTGTAAAGATTGATTTGGGACCTAAAAAAAAGACTTCTTTATTTAGTTGGGTTATATTAATTATGTAAAACTGGACAAAAGATTACCAATTGAATCTGCCTTAGGCGACTGCTACTTGCAGTTAAAAAAAATTGTCACGCCTTTTTCCCACAAGGAAAGGCAGAGACAATGGAGCGCCACTTGCTAGGATCCTGACACAACTTTTATTTATTTATTGAAAAAAATGGAAACTTTTCATTTGACTATTCCATTCTGAATTCATCCACTCGCTTCGCAGAGTTCGCTGCGGATTTGTAGGCAATTTCATCCAGGCCTCCTTGTTTTTATGAAGTTTTAAATATTTTGAATTTCGAATTGCACTTGAATTTGAAGCATTGGATGACGATTAGGGGTTATAAAGAAAACACGTTATTTGAATTGCAATTTTTTGGAGTTTGTTTTTATTTTTTCGTGTTTTTTTTTATTTAATTTTAGTTATCACGATGGGCATTTATTGTTATGTTTATAGACTGTTTGTAATGCGAATCGTGAATTGCTGCATAAATAAAAACAATTCTCAAATTCGGTTCGTCTAACTTAAATGAACTAGCACTTCACGTTTCACGTCACGTTTCGGGATCAGCTTGTAAGTTGCCGGTTCCATCTAGGCCGGCATAGTGGATGTGATTGCTACTCACAGTTATTGAATTGTAGTAGCAGTGACATTCATTCATGGACCACACTTTGGCTTAACATCAAGCGGGGTGCTGTCATATGTCGAGTCACAATAAAAAAAAAATAAAAAAACTTACCCTGGCCCACTGATGTGGTTTCAGACACTGAACCTTCAGCCTTGGTGGAAATTGAGGTATAACATGTTTATCACTTGTTGGTAAAACAGCAGCACTCAGCGGCAAGCTGGTAGCAGAGCGACCAAGTTCAATCTGAAGAATTTCCTTCGAAGTCGCCTCCACAAAGATGGCTGGAAACAATTTCGTTTCAGGCTCCATCTGTTGATATAAAGGATCTTCATTAATGTAAAACTAAAGTAATGGTTTTGGAGAGAGAGGATGAAATGACAGAATGTGAGATAATGATAGCCGGAAAAAAAGTGGAACAAGTCAAACTTGGAAGTATGTTTACTAGGGATGGAAAGTGTGATGAAGATATTGAGAGAAGAGTGCAAAAGGGTAACGTTGTGAACGGCACCATCCATAGTATAATGAACAGCCAAATAATGTCCCAAAAGTCACGGATGGCTGTTCATAATGCGGTGCTGGTTCCTACATTAATGTATGGAAGTGAAGGTTGGGTATGGCAGAAGAAGCATGAGAGTAGGATTAACGCTGTAGAAATGCGGTCGTTAAGGAGTGTATGTGGAGTGACGATAGCGGATAGAATAAGGAATAGCACACTGCGTGATAGATGTGGTTTGAAAGAAGATGTAGTGACAAAGATTGACAAAGTAATGCTTCGATGGTTTGGGCACATGGAAAGGATGAGTGAAAGTAGATTGACGAAAGGAATTTATAAATCTGATGTGGATGGATGCGTTAAACAAGGCAGGCCCAGGAGAGTGTTTTCCGACCAAATCGGAGACATCCTCAAGAAAGCTAGGTTGCCTAGTGCCCATAACCACAGAGCCTGTATGAAGAGAATTGTGGATGTGAAGGAAGCAAGGGAGCTGTGTAAGGATCGTGGTAAGTGGCGCTCCATTGTCTCTGCCTATCCCTGTGGGAAAAAGGCGTGACAATTTAATTGATTGATTGATTGATTAATGTTGGATCACCTTTTCCACTGATAATCGTCACTCTTGGACCTCCTCTTGGTTACCATCAGGCGGGTCGAGGTCAGATGTAGGGTCACAATAAAAAAATACATTAAAAAAGGACATCATTCATTTTGGGCTTTTATGTACTACTTTTGTAATGTCCAATGATGAAAAAATATATAAATGGTAGTTTTGATACTTGTATTGATAAAACTAATAACAATTTTGCTTTTAATTGCTGTGCAATTGAATTATTTGGATAATAAGATATGGATTTTGTATTATCTGTCAATCAACGCCATATTTGTTCTACTTTAAACTGTCATGATTACAGTTAGATCATTTTGCACACCTAAACTATGCAAAATATCAGATAAATGCCAATTACATTGTAATATTCGTACATCAAACTATTTTAAAATGTATATTATGCAACTGTTAATACAATAAGCCCAAGTCCCCATACAAAATGAATGATGTTCTTTATTCATTATGATTTTTTTTTGGTTATTCACATTTTTGCTCGACTTTCATGCTTCTTAGCGACACCCAGAATTATACACTTCCATAAATTAATGTATTCAGATCAACAGTCACCTTAAATTATCAATCAATCAATCAATTTGTCACGCCTCACGTCCTTACACAACTCTCTTGCTTCCTTCACACCCACAATTCTCTTCATACAGGCTTTGTAGTTATGGGCACTAGGCAGCCTAGCTAGTTTTATCCTACTTTCATGCTTCTTATGCCAAACCCAGTATTCACTTTCAAGACTTACCTTGAATTTAAAGCTGGTATCTTTCCCCTCGCAAGTAAAAGACACAGTTCCAGTCGACGTATCAACTGAACATCCTATGAACATTCCCTGGGAAGCACCTTTGCCTGTTGCTTCTGCCATCACCTCGTTGTACAGCTCATCAGCTCGCACCATATAGCAAGATTGGCGGTCGACGCTGTTCAATAGAGATATTAAGTTTTTTTTTTATTGTGACTCAACATATGACAGCACCCCGCTTGATGTTAAGCTGGATTGAGGTACAAGTATACAGACCGTGAAGTGATTTGGTAGCATTTCGGGATCAGCTTGTAAGTTGCCGGTTCCAACTAGTCCGGCATAGTGAATGTGACTTCTACACAGTTATTGAATTGTAATAGCAGTGACATCCATTCATGGACCACACTCCAGCTTAACATCAAGCGGGGTGCAATCATATGTCGAGTCACAAGAAAAAAAGGCAGACTGTTGGATTGAACAGACGCGTTACGGGACCAGCTTAAAAGTTACAGTTTACTATTAGGCCGGCATAGTGGATGCGACTGCTACTAACAGTTTTTTAACTGTAGTAGCAGTGGTAAATATACGAGTACGTACAGCAGCATACAGTCGCGTCCTAAATAAAAGAAATACCTTTCAATAACTCTATCATATTGGTCCATAATAATGACAGAGGATTTCATAACTTTGTTTTGGTTAAAATCCTTCGAGTGGAGATGATACTGCGTTGTCACCCATCCTATGTACACGTGGGTTGGGTCCTGACCTGGATATATCCTGAAAGAGAAAAAAAAACACACTTTAATATTATTAATGATCATTGTATAAGAGTGGTAGGCAGTGGTACCAAGTCTGCCGATCCGGGGCCACTTACAAGTATACAGACTGTGAAGTGATTGGGTTACGTTTCGGGATCAGCTTGTAAGTTGCCGGTTCCATCTAGGCCGGCATAGTGGATGTGATTGCTACTCATAGTTATTGAATTGTAGTAGCAGTGACATTCATTCATGGACCACACTTTGGCTTAACACCAAGCGGGGTGCTGTCATATGTCGAGTCACAATAAAGAATAAAAAAATCATCATTGTAGTGTATGTCCTGGTCAGAGATATACAGACATTGTCTCGTGTGCTTGCACGTGAGTGTTCAGACGTCAGAGTTACCCTAGCCGGGGACGCGGGCGGACGTGCTATCACTTATGTGCGTGCATTGGCGAGCCAGTGATTCACATCGGAAAGACCAGACACTTTTAGTAGCTTAGTTTAGAAATGTAAAAGAAATATCAATCATAGAAACAGGGTCGTCCTGTTTCTATGATACAAGCACTTTAATTAGGGTAACCGTGGTGCAGTGGTAAACACACTAGTCGATACTATTGCATTTTTGATATATGTACTAACTTTGGTCGTCCAGTTTCTATGAACAAGCCTATTTAGTAGCTTAGTTCAAAGAACTACCCTCTTCAACAGAACTTACCTCACGCCATAGAAATATTCATTAATAAGCTTCAAGCATTCAGCATCGAAGATTTCGTTTCCAACTGTTTCTGTGCTCGAGCCTCCTAAAGCATTTGTTGTCATTTGTTTGCGGTCAGGTTGAGGTGGAGTTGCGGTCAGATTTGTCTGAAATTATAAGACATAAAAGAAAAAAGGATGATTTTGACGCAATGGATAGCACGCCAGTTAGCTATGCGTAAATTCTCGGGATCGATTCCCAGACGGAGCGAAGATTCGTTTTGAAGCTTTTATTTGTAATATTTAAGAATTAAATATTAATTATTACATAAATTTTACAAGCATATAATACCAATATTTGTTAATTTTAAAAAAAGAGGCAGATAATTGTTCAAAATCCGCGGGCCGACCGCATAACTTAATGACAATGGGCTCCGTTTTGACAGTTGAATAATGAGCTTCAAAATTAAATTTGCGACCGCGTAACACACTAAGAATCGATGTTTATTTTCATTAACAGTTCAAGCTTATTGAAACACATTGTCCGAAAGAATAGCTTTTTTTGACACAGCGACCGCGTAACTTTTTGACAAATGGGAATGAATTTTATTGTCATTACGATTGAAGTTACGCGATCGGCCCCCTTGTATGCTGATTAGGCCGATCGCGTTACGGCATCAGCTTGTGAGTTGCCGGTTCCAACTAGGCCGGCATAGTGGATGCGACTGCTACGTACAATTATTTAATTATATTAAATGCCAGCGTAGTATTAGTATCTTCCTTTGTGAATAAAACATTATAAATAAAAAACATGACCAAAATATTAAATACAAACTAAAAATGGACGGGTATAATTAATAAAAGAAAGAAGTTAATTGGGAACTTACCTTCAATTCAGCTTGGCTGCCATACAAATTAGGTCGGCTCGGCCTTTGGTACATGTCGTACCTCTGATTTGCCTTTAAAAGAATAATAAAGGGGAAACAAAACATAAAATTAAACAAAAACATGGATAGTGAGGTTCTTTCTACTATTGGGACGCGACATCTGACTTCGACTTGTCTGATAAGCAAGGGGAGGTCCAAGAGTGCCGTCGACTTAAAAAACTGGCTCATTTACATATGCCATAGTCGCCGCGCCGTTACTAAGGTGCTTTATTGTTATTATTATTTACATTTCTAAACTAAGCTACTAAAGTGCTTGTATCATAGAAACAGGACAACCAAAGTACATATATCAAAGATACATTGGTATCAAAGCGTTTGCGCATTATATCGCTTCTCTATTACCGCTTTCATGCATCACCATACTAAGATCTTGTAAAACGATACGCGGCACGACTCTACGTAGAAGCAAGTCACGCATCAATCAATCAAATTGTCACGCCTTTTTCCCACAGAGATAGGCAGGGACAATAAGGCGCCACTTGCCATGATCCTGACGCAATTCCCTCGCTTCCTTCACATACACAATTCTCTTTATACAAGCTCTATGGTTATGGAGACTAGGCAACTCAGCTTTCTTGAGGATGCCTTGTTTAACGCATCCATTCACATGAGATTAATAAATTTCTTTCGTCAATCTACTTTCACCTATCGTCTTACAAAATCTTAGTCATCACACATACTCGTATGTGTCGTGCCTCCCGACGAGCCGCGTGTCCGTAAATAAGACCTTGGGTAAGTCGAGTTCAAATGTCGTTGCTCCATAAAAACAAAATTGGAATAAATGCAGAATAAAGGGGTAAAACTCAAAAATACATACAATAAAAATAAATCATAACAAATATTTCTTCAACTACCTAGACACAACCCTACATAAATATTTTACACTTAGGTCAATATTTGAGTTCCAAAAGTAGGGTTTTATTTACTTACTTAGACCTAAAGTTCTTACCTGAGAGACTCTAATTTGGGGGTTTGGTCTTCTCGGCCCCCGTTCTGGGGACACCTCCGTATCGCTCATTGGATCTGGTGTTTTAGATTTGCGTGATTTCGCTCTATCACTACTTTCTCCACGGTTTTTGCGGAAAAATCTGTAAAAAAGGATTTAAGTTTATAGTCCATTTGCGTTAAGAAAATAGTAAGTCATTAATGCTACTGCAGGGTAAAGGTGTATTCACAGTAAAGTAAAATTTTAAGCAATAAATATTTGATAAGATCAAAAAACGTCGGAATAATAAAAAAATATAAAATCTAAACCAAAATATACGCGATAGTAAGCTGCATAAAATTAGTTTAACATTAATCAATGTTCGCGCAAAATCTAAGAAAATACTATGATAAAAATAACTTAATCCGCTTTGCTGTCTTTGCTGCAATCGGGCAACTTACAAGCTGATGCAGAATTAAACCGGAAACAAAAAAACAAAATCAAAACATCAAACAGGGTAGTTTTGGTAACAATAACAGCATCAACCAATAGGACGGACGACCAACAACACCTCAGTCTCTCCGTGACCACGATGGCTGCAAAGCTCTCGAAACGTTGGAATAATAAAATAAAAAAAATTAAAATCAAAACCAAAATAAACGCGATAGTAATTAGTTTAATTCATTAATCAATGTTCGCGCAAAATCTAAGAGAGTATACTCATACTCACTTGAAAGGCGATCTGCCTCTCTTGTCCTTCTTCTCATCGGCAGGCTGAGCTGCTACATCATATCTAGACATTTCAGCTTCACTCGTTGATCTAGGCATATTCGCTTGACCTATATAAAGATATGGTTATTATAGCAATCAGTAAGGCTCAAGTGCATTAGTGTCAGTCATCAGTGCACTTCAATTATTGTGACTCGACATATGACAGCACCTTGTGTGATGTTAAGCTGATGTGTGGTCTATGAATAGAGACGCCTGCTACTACAGTCATATAACTGTAAGTAGCACTCACATCCACTATGCCGGCCTAGTTGAAACTGGCCACTTACAAGACTAACTCATTTACGGTTTGTATTCTTGTAAGTAGTGGTACTACCCCGGATCGGCATAATGGGCACCACTGCCTATTACTCTTTAATAACCAAACCCGGATCAAACATCCACCATTCTTTTTTATTAACAAATATTACTAATAAAAGCTTTGCAACAAATATTTACTCCGACCGGGAATCGAACCCGGTACTTTCCGCGATGTGCTAACCATTACGCCATGACTGTCGTCAAATTATCATCATGGCCATCTTAAGTCATTCACAGCTAAATATAAACCGTCCTTAGCGATCTTCAAAATGGTCTGCATCTATTGATTTCATGTTTACTTCATGGTCGTCATATTTACCCCTACGTGGTCTATATCCTAGAACCTTATGACCCTGAAGGTTTGTTTTACGAGCTATGCAGACCATTGCTTCACTATAATGCTGCTTCAAGCTAATGCGTTAAGCAGATGTCATTTAGAGCTCAGGCCTGATCATAGCCTCATCAGGCGCTAGACAGTGTGCTGGCTTTTTTGTTAGGTTATGCAGCGTTGAAAACTTAGATTGATACCCAGTATTTAAATAGAAAATTTGTTTTTTTATTTACTCACTATACTGGTAATGTATAGTACCTGGCAGATAAAAATAACGCTGACTTTTGAGTTGCATAACATAAGGATCAGCTAATAAGAAGAGCGCTGAACGACTGAGTTAGAAGCGCGGACTTGCTTCTATACTGCCGTGTTCTAAATTAATAAATTCTAAACGACATCATTCATTTTGTATGGGGGCTTGGGCTTAATTGTTTTAACAGTTGTCTATACATTTTAAAATAGTTTAATGTACGAAGATTACAATGTATATATCCTTTATTTTGCATAGTTTAGGTGTGCAAAATGATCAAACTATAATTATGTCAGTTCAAAGCAGAACTGTTAATATGGCGTGTTTTCGTGATTGACAGACGATACAATTTTATATCTTAATTTCCAGATAACTCAATCCCATCAAAAACAATATTTGTCAAAAAAACCAAGTCTCGCAACTCAGTTGTTCTGCGGTAAAAAGTTGTGAGATCCATGTAATACCAAGTCGGTTATTAATTTATTCAGTCTCTACTTAAGCGACTTTCTGTCTTAATACGTTCAGTCTCTAAGACCACGATCTTGGTCCATAACAATTGAAAATCAATTGTGTCTGGAATATCCGTACTCGAAGCATTAAGTTGTTACGTAATAATTAACAGCATCTTATAGTGACGCATATCAATATTAAAATTCTTTAATGTTTTATATAAATATATTGAGACTTGGCCATCGCACTAAATAATTGAATTTAACATGTGTTTTCAGGCGATTGAATTTACACGTGTTTTCAGGCTTGTTTGCCAGCGCTTTTTTTATCTGCTGGTATCTATAAAATATATATCAACGAACTGTGTATTATTCCTAGTTAAGAACTGCATCTCTCATTGTGATCTCTTTCATAACCACTATTAGACAAGGAAAGTTGTTGAAATGAAAAAAAAAAAAAAAAAACTGTCAAACAGTGAACATCAATGTTTACTTTGCGCGTAAAAAATAATTATAATAAAAAACTAGGTAATCTAATCAGTGAGTGAACAGTGTTATAACCATCGTTAATGACTAATGAATACGTGTTATTGTTATTTCGGTTGTACATCAAACAATTAGTGCATAAATCATAAAGTGATCATTGATCTGTGAACTATATAAAGAACCTTTATTCAATCGTGGTATTTGTTGTAATCAGTTCTGGTGTGTTTTGCGAGTGATTTCTAAGTTTGTCCAGTGTCTCAGATTACATTACGGCTGTTCTATATTGTGCATTAATCGACCCAATAAATTTTATCTATCAATTAATATAAGAGGGTATCAACGTAACTCTTTGAAGTTGTAAACATCGACAAACAACTCGAACACTTCTGACTGACCATTGTATAGACTAATTTCGCACTCGCCAGTAATGTGTGAATGGCGCGGTTCTAACTGTTGCTGTTTCTGATACGTTCAACCACGAGTTCGATCCCCATGTCAAGCCTCGCTTTTTTTCTCGCAATTTTGTCGTTAACTTAGGTTAAAGTTAATACAATATTTATTTCCTTAAAATATAGCAACTGTAAAAAGTAATAGCGCCATCTGTCGTGAAAAGCTGGCAACAATAGAATTTATTTCAAAACGCCATCTATCCATTTACCAAATCCTGACTACAAAAATATTAACTGACATTAGATTATATAGGTATAAATCTGTACAGAAAATGGAATGTTGCGGTTGTAATGGGAAAATAAATAATAACAACTACCTCAAATGTAACACATGTAAAACAACTTTTTGTTTTGAATGTATGAACCTACCTAAAGACAAGCAGAATAATATCCGTCAAGAGGACTTAGACTCCCTTAAGTGTCCGTCGTGCACCAATGTAACTCGGCGAGGTGATCGTCGTAACGCTAGTAGACCAATGTCGATGTCTCCGCGTGTGGCGCCTTCTAGTGATACCAAGAGCAAAGCTACAACTGAACCAGTGACCCTGGCTATGATTTGTGAAGTACTTGACGAGAAACTATCTCTAACTACACCTTTTGTAACAAGTCTCCGAAAAGTTATTTTGGAGGATCTCGAAGCTGTGGTAACATCCAATCTAAAGTCATTAATTCTTGACATTAAAAGTGATTTTACCAAGACTACTGATCGCCTTGATACTGAATTGCGTATTGTGGATGAACAGTTGCAGAATAAAGAACTCCACATACGATCACTTGAAGCTGAGCAATTAAAATTACAGAGCGAGATATTTTCTCTAAACACCAAAATTGCCTCTGTTGAAAGATTCTCACGCCAACGTAATATAGAGCTTCAGGGAATACCGGAGAACAGGAACGAGAACATCGTGGACATTGTCAAGCAATTGTGCAATACAATAAACTTTCCTGTTGCTAATACTGACATTCACTCTGGGCATCGGGTAGCTAAAGTGAATGCCTCATCTGACCGTCCTCGGAATATTATTATCACTCTTGCAAGTCCACATTTGCGTGACGGTGTGTTGTCCTCAGTATATCGCTTTAATAAGCAAAACCCTAATAATAGGTTAAACACGGAACACATAGGCATAGCTGGCGCTGGGAAGAGCATCTACGTGTCCGAACATCTTCTGCCCGAAACAAAGCGTTTGCACGGTTTGACGCGCCGTTTCGCAAGAGACAACGGATATAAATACGTTTGGGTACGATTTGGAAAAATACACATACGTAAAAACGAAAACTGTAACCCGATCTACATTAAAAATCAGGAAACATTAGATCGTATCATAAATAATTCCTGAATAGTTACTGTTTCAATATTGTAAATGCTTAGTTTGCTGTACCAAAATGTTAATAGAGTTAGAAGTAAGACCAATGATATTTATTTAAATGTATTGAATAATGATTATGATATTATCTGTTTAACTGAAACTAATTTGAATGAGGGTGTATTTAATAATGAGCTTTTTGATGATCGTTATAACGTGTTCAGGCGGGACCGAAATGATTCTTGCATTGACAAGACTGATGGTGGTGGCGTGCTTATAGCTTTGAAGAAGGGCATTGATGTGGTACGATTAGTAGCTTTTGAGAGCTGCTTCGAGGATATTTGGGTTAAGATCCAGCTTAAGACTTCCAGAAACTACACTTTATACCTGCGCCTTTGTTATATTCCCCCTAACATTCCGAATTCTGACATTTCTAAATTTTATGAAAATTGTGAAAAGTTTAACTTAATCCGTAAAACGCGGTGCCCACCTACCTTTGTCTTGCAAGTATACAAATGCAACACCTCCTTTTATAATCCCATGGTTAGGATGTGTCGAGCTTTTAATGAAACAGTCCTTGTTCATAACCAGCTCGACATATTTAACAATCGGTTCAGCGTATTTAAAAGGCAAGTTTCTAAAATTTATGCACCCTCGATCAAAACAACCTTAATTTAAGTAGTATTGTAGTCTTGGTTTTGAATTTAATTTATTACTTTTTTTTATACTATTATTTTTTGTGTATTATTTCTATTGTGTATTGTTAAATTTGTAATGTTTTTTTTTTGTGTGTATACATTCTTGGGTCGCAAACCAGCATTAATCTTGGAATGTTCAATGTTTGGGATGTTTAGTTTGCGACCTGTCGTATATACCGAATTAAATAAATAAATAAATAAATAAATAAATAGCTGTACGAATCCCTAAGTGCCGGTTTTTTATTCTTAAACCCTTCAAAACAATGTTTTTTTATTGAGACACGACATATGACCTCGTCTCGCCTGACAATAAGCAAGAGGAAGTCCAAGAGCGACGACGACTAAGAAAACCGTGTTGTTCTCGGCTACCTCAGTCGCCGTCACTATGCCGGCCAAAGGTGGTTCTTTAAGCGATAGGATGGACAGAACACATGGGCAGGCAAAGCATTCCACTTGTCGATTGATCTACAAAGAAAAGACGCACCGAAATTTTTAGTTCGACTGCCGATTTTTTCATGATATACATGTATAAATTCATGTATATGATTTAAAACAAAATCTAACGACAGCGTCATTAATTATTGCACACAAAGTAGTAAAAAAAGTTTTTTTCTTTTTATTTTTAAAGAAATATTTATCGATCGTTGGCTGTAATGATTCAGATGAAAGTTGTAGCCTACTTAAAATTTCCTGAACCACCTGTATATGGTAAGAACCTCTTTGAGTAGACTTTTATCAACCGCCGTAGATAAAAGTCAAATCAAAGATTAATAAAAATCCTCGTAGAGTTATTTATTATTAAATTTCTTTACGTAACATGTTAACAAACTAGGTTTTCAGTTCGTTAATTGGGTATCAAACTTTGGTGTTAAACGCAGCCTAATCCATTTTGTTCGCGTGACAAATATGAAAAAGTTTTAAATATGATAAAACAAATGATAAAAACAAAATAAAATAACACTACAATAGAAAATAAGATGAATAAGAAAACGAAAAAGAAAACGAAAAAGAAAAAATAAATGTGTTTAATGTAATATATATAATTTTGCATTTTTATTTCTAACCATAGGGTTTCTCAAGAGCCATGGAGCGCAGTATTCTGGGCGTAAAACTTACAGATAAAATTCGTAACACCATACTGCGCTCCAAAACACAAATTGCCGATGTAGCTGAAAAAGCCGCCAAACTGAAGTGGGATTGGGCAGGTCACCTTTGTCGCATGTCCGATGCATTATGAGCCAAGTCCACTACAATTTGAAGAGTGGACTTCAAATTGCAGAAGACTTCGCGGCAGGCCAAAACGGAGATGGCGGGATGAGATGGACTCCTACAATAGTTCGTGGCGAGAGATCGCCAAATGTCGCAAGTCATGGAAAAAAGAGAGGGAGGCCTTTGCCCAGCAGTTGGACAAATAAATAGGCTTATAATAATAATAAATTCCTAACCAAATGTGTCAATATAGTAGTATTGTGGCTGTAGTAGGTATAGTAGACAATAAATGTCAATAGATTTGTCTGTTTTACGATAAAAACCTCCTAATAAAAGTAGCTGTAGTAACTTGTAATCTGTTATCGACAAGGCCTTTTCAGAAACACACAACACCTCGGTTCTCTTAATTCATTTGGCGTCGATAAGGCAGTGATATTGCGGTTCACTTATATTTGACATCTTTATAACCAATCAACGAATAACAAATCAATAGTCAAACTACGTTGATTGGTCACTTGCGATCGCTGCGCAATTTCACTGATATTTGACATATTTATAACCAATCAACGAATAACAAATCAATAGTCAAACTACGTTGATTGGTCACTTGCGACCGCGGTGCAATTTCACTGATAATTGACATCTTCGTAACCAATCAACGATAACAAATCATTAGGTAAACTGCTTTGATTGGTCATATGCGACCGCGGTGCAATTTCACTGACAGATATAAATGATTTATGATTCGGTCTTCACGTTTGTAATAGCTCTAGTTGTTTTGACGTTTATTAATTCATGAAGTTTCGTATAATTTTTTAATTACGTTTAAAGAAGCAATTTGTTCTTCTTTATTATCACAATTGTTTCTTCAAACGAACGGTCATAAGCGGGTCAAACGTCAAAACGGCAATCATAGCGTGCCTGGAGTTTTGGCGGGCAACTGCAAGTGACAGGACGCGCAATTTTGAATAATTTGAAAAGCTTGTGTTTTTTATAAATATTAATGTATAATAATGGTGGAATTGTTATCCAGTAATCATTTTTAAGGTTATCAAGTATAAACAAGTAATTTAAAGTTGTGAAACGTGTTTCTTCATGTTCCCTCCAAGACTCCTTCTGAAGTTTTAGTAAAGGCTTTCCGCCGCTTTACTAAAACGATCATTATCAACCTCACTATCATCATCATCATTTGATGAATCACTCGCGTGGTTCATCCTCATCTTTACTTGACAATGTTTTAACATTGAACCATATATTTTTACTTTGACACTGGCAAGTTAAATACTAAAGCCATAAACAAGAAGAAAGAAAAGAATCATAGCGTGCCGCTGGCATAGTATAGTTTCGGCATTGTAGAGCATTGTCTCTGTCACTCAGCACCTATGTGACATTTTGACGATAGCTCGTCACAGCTAGTGCTACGTGCGAGGGAGACGACGCTATACAAAGCCGAAACTATCCTACTGTCTCTTTTTAAAGCCCGATGTGTTACTTTTAGCTTAATTATTAGAAGAAAATTTGAAACAATTAGTCACGAAGCCTATGTCGTCATGCTATTTGCACCAGAGATAATAGAAAGAGATAGAAAGACGCACAACAGAATAAAAAAATTGAAAACAATGAAATGTGCTTGTATAAGTGCTAATTACTCGATGGGTTTTAATTCTCTTCATACACGCTCTACGGTTATGGGCACTAGGCAACCCAGCTTTCTTGAGGATGTTTCAGATTTGGTCTGAATACGCTTGCGTCTGCCTCGTTTAACGCATCCATTCACATCAGATTTATTAATTCCTTTCGTCGATTTACTTTCACTCATACTTTCCATGTGCCCAAACCATCCAAGCACTCCTTTTTCAATCCTTGTCACTACGTCTTTTTTCAAACCACATCTATCATGCACTGTGCTATTTCTCACTCTATCTGCTATCGTCACTCCACATACACTTCCTAATATCAATTATTCAATCAAATTGTCACGCCTTTTTCCCACAGAGATAAGCACAGACAATGGCGCGCCACTTTCCATGATCCTGACACAACTCCCTCGCTTCCTTCACATTCACAATTCTCTTCATACAAGCTCTATGGTTATGGACACTAGGCAACCTAGGAATTTAACTGGTTATATAGACCTCATTGATAAAAAAAACCATCGAGTAATATATTAAAAAAGAAGAAATGCAAAAACAAACAAACTAAAAATGTAGGACCTGGTTGTATAGCGAAAGGTTGTATCGTAACTCCTCGGGTTAAGGAGCCCTTTCTTGGTGGTCTTGACGGTTCACGTTTGATTTTTGGACTACCCTGGATATCATCTTGATTCTCATCAGAATAATCGCGATGAAGACCTTCGCAATATTGAAATTAACAAATAAATCTTTATTGAAACAAAACCTTAATTTATTTATTCGCGTTAAGAAAATAGTAAGTCATCATTGTTTTTCAGACTGACCACGGAGAAAATCTGGCCACAGAAAATTTCCTTTGGCCGGCATAGTGACGGCGACTGAGGCAGCCATGAACTAACTCGGTTTTTTCAGTCGTCGTCACTCTTGGACCTCCTCTTGCTTATCATTAGAGTGGTCGAGGTCAGATGTCGTGTCACAATAAACCAAATTATAAAGTTAAATTCACAGTGACTAGTTGGACAAGATGTCCATAAAACTCGCAAAAAGAACATCTTTTTATAATAAATTTGAACGAAGATTTTACAGATACTGATTAAAATATGTTTTTTTTTTTTAAATTATGTTGATTTTTATTATAAATAAAATCATTTTCAAAACCATTTGTTCGATAAACAGATTAAATAAAAAATATCATCTAATGACGTCGCATCAGAGATAGTCCCAAGGAGACTGGCAACATTTTCCCTTTGTATAGCAAGGCTATAATACGTTGGCAGAAATAATTGCCAGCGTTCCTGTCTCCAGACTTCTCCGTCGGCCGCCTGGACAACTCCTTGGCTTTAATTTAACATATTTAAGTTGATTTTTGATATCAAATCGACTTAATATTTTCAAATAATAATTTATTTTAAATTTCACAAATAACACCATTCCATGACTTACTTTTTTCTTAACGATATTAGACTTTAATTACTATTAAAGTCAATTACTAGTTTTACAACTATATCAACATTTTTTTGTATACATTTCTATACTAAACTTTTAGTAGCTTGTATCATAGAAACAGGACAACCAAAGCACATATATCAGAGATACATTGGTACCGGTGGGTGGTTTCGAACCCGTGCTCTCGGTTTGTGTAACCATTGCACTGCCACTACACCACGGAAGCCTTACAAAAATAAAATTGTTTTTTTTCTAAACTTAGCTACTGAAAGAAACAATTAGGTATTTAAAAATCTTTGCTTGGACCGGAAATCGAACCCGGGATCTAACTAATGCGCCACGCCTCTCATCAATAGACGAGAAGTTAAGACTATAGATCCTTGCAATATTTGATAGCTGATAAATTCTAACCTTTAATGTCGTTCATAGTAAATCCACTTCTCATAATTTGGTCGATGTGTGCCGGCATTTGGGCTTGGGCAGCCACCTTCATCAGCATCTGCTGACGATCTTTGATTTCCACCCAACGGCGAGCTTTTTCGTTTTCACTGCAAAAAAATAATTGACTTTTCTTAGATATTGTGCGAACATTGATGATTGAATCTCCGTCTGCAAAGCTCTCAAAACGTCAAATTAAAAAAATGTACAAAAAATGTCAATGAAATTGTCACGCCTTTTTCGTAGTAGCAGTTACTTCCATTCACGGACCGCATTCCAGCTTAACATCAGACGGGGTGCTGTCATATGTCAAGTCACAATAAAAGAACTTACTCTATGAATTCAGAATAACATATAACTGGTAATGACAGCCTTAAGAACTCCCAATTGGCTTTCTCCATTGTTTCAAACGTATTGTGTGATATCTTCATACAGGGTGGTGTATCTGGAAATGTTTTTAATTAGTAAACTAGCTATGTACCTGCGGCTTCGTACGCGAAAAGATGGAATATATATTGAGTCATCTTAAAAGTATTTTTTTGTAGCAGAAATACGCTTTGTTTTATACGATGTATTTAAAAATTATTGACCAATTTGTCTGAAATTGGCGAAGTTCATAAACATGAACTCTAAAAAACATTAAAAGAGTAGTAGGCAGTGGTACCCAGTCTGCCAATCCGGGGTAGTACCATCACAAGTATACAGACCGTGAAGTGATTTGGTCACGTTTCGGGATCAGCATGTAATTTGCCGGTTCCATCTAGGCCGGCACAGTGGATGTGACTGCTACTCACAGTTATTGAATTGTAGTAGCAGTGAAATTCATTCATGGACCACACTTCGGTTTAACATCGAGAGGGGTGCTGTCATATGTCGAGTCACAATAAAAAAAAATTACTAAAACACACAGTTGTCAAATGTCCCGCCAAAATACAAATTCTGCACACTTTTCATTGTCTCTTGACATATGACAGCACCCCGCCTGATATTAGGCTGGAGTGCGGTCCATAAATAGAGGCAACTGTCATTACATAGATTTTTCTTAGATTTTGCACGAACATTGATTATTGAATTAAACAAATATGCGGTTTACTATCGCGTTTATTTTTGGTTATTGATTGTACAAATTTTTATTATTTTGGCTTTGCAGCCATCGTGGTCACTGAGGTGTTGGTCGTCGTTGATGCTGTCATTATTTCCAATCATTAACCAGAAATAAACGCGATAGTAAGCCGCATAAAATTTGTTGAATTCGTTGAATGTTTATCATCATCAGCCAGAAGGTGTTCACTGCTGAACATAGACCTCCCCCTTAGAAAGCCATTCCGAACGACAAGATGCCAGTTGCATCCACCAGTTATTCGTGAATTTCACTATGTCGTCAGTCCACCTAGTCCACCCATTAACTGTTACTACAGTTAAATAATCGCAATAGATGTTGCATCCACTATGCCGGCTGTTCTCCACTGTATCTGTTCTCTTCATATACTTTTGGTCATATGAATATCATTATTTAGCGGAGCATTATTCCGTATGTTAGAAAAGGAAAGGAGTACTCCCAGCTGTACACGTGTTGCGTACAGGGCTCAACTTAGCCGGTGACGTTTCGTCGTTGGAGCGCATAATATTGATTACTTTGTCGGTAAATCGTTTGCGAGATATTGGACACATGCAACGCCATCTAGCGGTAGAATGTAGCGGTCGCTACATTTGTAAATAAATACCTGAGCCAGCTGGAATCCTGGTGACATCGATTCTAGTGTCGATCATTTCGTCAGTATTTTCAAAGATAGGCTGGTCTTTTGTATACCAATGCGTGACGTCTCTTTTCATGTTGCTGAAAAGATCAAATCAAATCAATGAATCAAATTGTCAAGCCTGATATAGGCAGAGACAATGGAGCGCCACTTGCAACGATCTTTACACAACTCCCTTTCTTCCTTCACATCCACAATTCTCTTCATACAGGCTCTGTGGTCATGGGCACTTGGGCTTTCTTAAGGATGTCTCCGATTTGGTCGGAAAACAACCTCCTGATCAGAGGATGTAATTATAAATTTAATTATTGTAAGGGTATTAAGTTCACCTTTTTTATTAACAATATACACTTATTTTATAGGTGTTCAAAACAAATTGCAATCTTTGATTCAGCAATGGAAACGAAATAATAAGTTAATTGTAAAAAATACTTACACACAGAATGGTTCATAACCTTCCTGAAGTCCACAAGTCGTGAAATACTTCAGAGTATTTACATCTTGGCCATAAGTTAATCTGAAATATAAAATAACGGTTAATTTAAATAAATTTATTTTAAGCTCGAAACGTCGGAATAATAAAAAAAATGTTAAATCAAAACCAAAATAAACGCCATAGTAAGCCGCATAATTTTTTTTTAATTCATTAAATTTATTTTACTTAATGTTTTATTATATTTATTTAATTTTCATTTTTATACTAAGCTACTAAATTGCTTGTATCATAGAAACAGGACAACAAAAGCACACATATCAAAAATACATTGGTACTGGTGGGTGGTCTCGAATTCGTGCTTTCGGTTTGTGTAACCATTGCACTGCCACTAAACCACGGTCGCCTCATATGAACTTTTAAACTGACATGGGGGCGTCACACCATGCCAGCGTCACGGCATTCAATTTTACTGCTTGCCAATGCCTCACACCATAAAAGCACTTACCTAGCTTTCTGTCCCACTCCTAAAGTGCAAGCAGGGACAAAGTTGTCACCCTGCACATCAGCGAATGTTGTTTCACCGCCCAGAGCGTCCATTAACAACTCGCCATTTAACGAAAAACCTAGACACACGAAATTATATGTTAAAATTTTACACATAACATTATAAGTAGGTTATATAAATTGGATGAAAAATGGCATATAAGCGTTTATTTGTGCTGTTAAATTCTAAAAAAATTGAAAAAAAAAACACTTCTGTGTAATTTTATAGTATTACTTTTAAGTTGACCCCCTGTAATATATTTGCGGGTAGTACAGTCAGCATCAGATATATGTGAGCACGCAATGTGATCAAAAGTATCTATACATTCAGAGTGGTCATAAATATCTACACACCATTAGTTGTCATATTAATGTGAGCATTCAAATAGTCAAAAATATCTATACACTCAATGAGTCAAAAATATGTCAACAGACAATTCAGTAAATTTGTTTTAAAATATTACATATTATATGAGTTTGTAGATATTTTTGACTATTTGACTGTATTTTTGATTATTATTTGACTATTATTGACTATTTGACTATTATTTTTGACGCACTGAACGCAATGACCATTCTGAATGTATAGATACTTTTGATCAGATTGCGTGCTCACATATATCTGATGCTGACTGTACCATAAACAACGCACCATTGTTAAGGCGTTCGTTGTAGGCAGGCATCAGTCGATTGTCAACCATTATTTTACATTTCTATACTAAGGTACTAAAGTGCTTATGCTTATCAAAGAAACATTGGTACCGGTGGGTGGTCTCGAACTCGTGCTCTCGGTTTGCGTAACCATTGCACTGCCACTACACCACGGTCGCCACAGAGTTGAAGCCAATATACATCATTATATTATGTGATACATAACATTCCTCCCACCCCCTCCTAAAGTGTGTGGCCGGCATAGTGCTACCTATATATTAATTAACACCGAGTTTAAATAGACACATAGCAATCCATGATAAATATCTTCGGGTTAATGCTGCTAATATTTTACCAATTGTTTTTTTTTTAGTTTTTATTGTTACTTATTTTTAGGAAGCGGCAATAGACAGCTATAACTACGCGCCCTTCAGGTGTGAGTTTTTTTTATTTTGACATGACATCTGACGTCGTCCCGCCTGATGATAAGCATGAGGAGGTCCAAGGCCTCAGTCGCCGTCACTATGGCGGTCAAAGGTGCTTCTTCACGCATCGCTTGTTAGGTATCATCTTGCTTATTGCTTGCGGGCTGAGGTTAGATGTCGAGTCACAATGAAATAAATAAAATAATTATAATAAAATTAAACAAATTAATTGATATATGTCTACTTATACTCGGTATATAGATAGCCATAACAAATATCTATATAATATATGACATTAGAATCTCATACTTACAAAAGTGTAGTTAAATTAAAAAAAAAACAATGAAAGAAAAATAATATTATTTAGGCGTTAGTTAAACCATTTTTAATAGATTAAATACTTTACAAACAAGTTTAGAGGGCATACAAATCGAAGGAAATCTTTCTTTGAACCAGTTATACTATTTACTTGTATTTGCCATAGATTAAATCAAAAGGAGAAGATATGGCATGCGCTTTAATGTTCACAAGAACATGTGGAACCGAACAAACCGTCACACTCACAGTTGCATCTACGAGCTCGATAACAAGTTTAACGAAAGAAATAGAATTTAAAAAAATATATATGCGCCTTACTATCGCGTTTATTTTTGTTTTGCTTTTACAATTTTATTTTATTTTCAAAATAAAAAACCAAAATAGACGCAATAGTAAGCCGCATAAAATTTGTTTAATTCATTAATCAATGTTCACGCAAAATCTAAGGAAAGAAATAGAAATATTTTTCACAGTTTTCTCTAACGTCAGTAACCTGAAGTGCGTCAGTTAGACGTAGTTTACCAGTTCTACGCGTATTGTGTTTTCACTGTATCTCTCCATTTTGTTAAATCAATAGTATTTGCATTCATTTGTACCAATAACAGCGTTTATTGAGAATGTATTTACCATTAGAGAATACAGCGACCATTACGGTTGGTTGGTTGCCATACAAATTGTTATTGGTTAAATGAATTACAAGACCATTTATATAATAGTATTTTCTTAGATTTTGCGGCTTACTATCGCTATTTACAACTTACTATTTTTTTATTATTCCGACGTTTCGAGAACCACGATGGCTGCAAAGCCCTCGAAACTTCGGAATAATAAAAAAATGTAAAATCAAAACCAAAATAAACGCGATAGTAAGCCGCATAAAATTTGTTTAATTCAACCATTTATATAATATTAAAAATACCAATAGTATAACTGACTAAAGAAAAAATAATAAGGCTAGATTTTTGTCAAGACACCTATGTTAAGCCGAAGTGCTTAACCTATGATTGGATGCGACAGTTGCCACAGTCTTCAAGTAGCAGTCGCCTCCACCATGCCGGTTTAGCACTAAATCCAGCAGTCAGATTGTTAAATCTAGGTTAAGGTTAAAACACATTTTAGTAATTAAAAGTAAAAAATGTTAGAGACATGAATATGAGTTAGTACACGTAAATTAGAGATTTAAAATCAACTAAATCGTGGTCTTTTATTCTTTTAATTTACAGTTCCCGGTGACAAGTAATGAACATCGGACTTTGGAAAGAAATAACCGATAGCCTTTGCACGGCTTTAAAAATAGTTCGCATGTTTGTAAAGCCATTACAAACATGCATACGTTTTTAACGAAGTCAATAATAATTATGTTAAAAGCTTTTGTAAAAGATAATCGATAACAAGACGAGTCGATCGGAAGGTAACGGAGAACATTTCATAAAAAGCATTAAATCATATTGTATTGTTTTCTTAACCTTGTACTCTTTATTATCTGTTATTGACAATGCCTTTTTACAGCATATGCGATGCAAGGGCAGCTCCATAAGGCCTGCGAGTTCGAGCAAGAAGTCCCAATAAAATATTTACGACTTGTTTACACGTTTATAATGACTGAGGTATAGTTTTGGCTTTGTAAAGTGTCGTCACTTATGAGGTGTTTGACGCTGTCTCGTGCCACACGCAGAATAGCCTTTGCTCTATTAAACCGAAACTAGGCGAATATATATTTTTAAAGATAGATGTGCATTACTGGGAACTGTATATATCTACTGCAATCTATCTTCATGTAAATTTGGCGACAGCTACGTTCCGATACTCGATACGTATACAATTAAAACCATTTAGAATTATTCATAGTCTAATACAGCAATTTCCCCAAACAAATATGGGTCGCAGGACCTAGTTAATTTAAACACCTATTTTATCACCAGTTGAAAATTATTGACGCAAATTTAGCAGTTTTTATAATTTACTAAATCAAATGTCAAATAAGACAAATTCCGTCGCACGAAATTTCATTAGATGCTTAGTGCAATAAATATTTTATTAGTAATTATAAAGTCCTGATAAATGTACCTCAAACAAGAAGATTTTTAAAGATAAATGAAAAGGTCTATTTAATAACGACTGTTAGACCGACAAATGATTTACATCTTATTTGAAACCTGTCATATTTCTTCAAAATAAAATAACAAAGAAAAATTAAATAAACATACCCCACCTAATTCATCAATTAGATGTATGGTAATTAGTTTTTCTTTAGTTAGACTTCTGTATTATTTATTTTGACGCATTTATATCATCATCAAAAATTCCACGATTTAGCGTAAGACGTAAGAAACGTAGTAAATTTATAAACTTTAATGAGATGATTTAAAAATGCATTCTGCCATTCTAAAGGACATATTCATTCTGTAAGCTGTAAAATAGGTTTATAATACTTTGAAAGATAGACGTACATTGTGTCGAATATATATTTGTTAGACAATAAAATATAACTAATTGCTTTTATAAAATTTTATACAAAAAAAATATTGGTAAGCATTAATAAGAACTCGTATAATGTGACGCAGCTATTTAGTGATATTTTGTGTGTGAGTATGCGTGCGTGTGTGTTAATATGACATGTCAAGCGTATCTTCAACGCATTTTCAACCTACTTTACTGCTGCGTTTGGGTCTAAATTCTAAAACAACTATTGCTCTATTATAGTCGTTAATAAATTGATTCTGAAAATAGGCAAATCGAAAAAGCTGTCATATTATCCAAATGAAATGAAATTTTAATGATGTTAAAGATTTTGTCACTGAATTTGCGCCTTCGCATTAATTTTTGAACCTGGATTGGTAATTGATGAGACTTCATTGCTTTAAAACTTTCAACCTTTTCACGAAACGCGACTGAGCCACTTTAAGGACACATAAGTGCAATGGTAATCGTAATAGCATTCTCTGTTCCATTATTCATCATTATAACTGTGACATCAACTTGCCTGGTGGACAAGATATCAGACGACTAAAAAAAAGACTCAGTTTACAGTTGACAGAGTCGTCGTCACTGTGCTTGAATGACCCAAAGTTGCATGCATGCAAAGAACATGCAATTTTAAGAAATGAATTGTCTAAAGCTTTTTAAAGGCGTCTATCAAACTAAAAAATAAAATATATGTACAATAATACTCGAAAATTCTCGTACCAAAGTAATTAAAAATGGTACGAGAATTTTCTGCAACTAACTTGTATCTGGTATTCTTACATAAAGTACAAAATTAACGCGAGGACAAAAATTCGTGTCGAAGGGGAGTTTTATATTTAAATAATCATTTTATTAATTTTGCAAGAAACTATGATTGTGTGGTGTATAGAATCATTCATTTGAACTCGCACAAAATCCACAGCGCATTTTTATGGTGCTGATGGGCTATTGAATTTTTTGTTTGTCGAACTTGTAAGTGGAGATAGAACTACGGAAACCAGTTAAAATATTATCAAAGCCAATTCTTTACACATATTTTTAATAGCAATAAATTGAAACTTCCTCTCTTAATGAAACAATGACGCCGAATTGTCAACACGCGTAACTAGCGCGATTCTCTTGTATTCTGGAGTAATTCTGCTGTATCATTTACCGATATCGTTCTATCACCAATTACCAAGATCGACAAAATGTCAACCAATTAATAGTAGCAAATAGTATGAAATAGCGATTGTTTTTATACAATGCACTAAAGTATCTGCCACGAGAAGCTTGAAATTAAGCACAACAACCAACTGCAACTGAGTTTAATTTTTTATGTAGTGACAATTTTGAGTCAATAAAATCCAAAAACCTAAATTATTATGCTAGTAATACAAAACTGATTAGCAATTTTTATTAGCTGGATTATATTTTAGTCGTTTTCGTTCACTGTATTGTGGTAGAGAATCGCGTCCGACTTCTCGAATGAAACATTTGGTTCGTCACTTTGAAGAAGACTTGTTTATTGGAGTTTTGTATGCGCTTAGATTGCTTGTTATTTTCTTTTGTTCAAAATGTTAAGAATCCCTGAACGTTTGTTTACACAATTTCTAACTTCTCGTGGCAGTTACTTTAAGTATAATTTGTTTAATTACTTATCGTCCTATCGATCAGGTCGAGGAACACCCCAACGACATCACCAACAGCCCATTGCTTCCCAAACGACTCACTACTGCTGCTGAACACTTTCTCTTCCTTTAAAATTATCATTTTATTTTATTTATTTATAACTCTTCATTGCTTGTACAATTGCACATAGAGGCATTAATGCCTTGGGAATTTTCTATTACTTTTAGGATGACCGTATGCTACCAATAATACGATACAGTTGTAATAAAATAATTAAAGGTTTTGTTAACCTTGTTAAATGGCTTTTGTAATTTGCTGTAGATACATCTATTTTTATTAATCGCTCAATTTCACAAATCTCTGCATACAATTTGGTTATGGGCAGACCCATATTTGTTTAAAATTAAATAATGTTCTTCATTAGTTCTAGAAACAATCGTCTAGTTTAGGTCGTCCTCGTTTGACCCTTCCATTCATCTTTAGTATTCTTTCAATGTTCCTTTCACTAGATCTACTTTCAAATAACATGTATAACTTTATTATGCGATAATAAGATTTATCGCACGTTTGTAAAAAAAAAACAAGTTGTTATTTTTTACAAACGTGAAACATAATTTAAGATTGGTGCATACACATTGAGTATTGACAATTAAGTTTTAATTTTTTTAAAAGAATTTAAGAAGCCTTTGATTTGAGAGTCAAACTTATATCAAATCTCTACATTATTTTAATGTTTTGATAAGGCCCCAATAAAGTTGCTTCACCATTGTTACTTAGACTTTACAAGAACGCAAGAAAAATCATTAAATGGGTTTAAACTTTCTATATGTAATCGCAATATAACTTTAACAAAGGAGAATGGATAACAAAACATATAAAAAAACACAAAAAGGGAAAACATTATAACTCAATTATGACAACTGTGCATTTTCAACTGTCAATATTTTTAGGTTGGCAACATTTGCTTTCACTCGCTTGCTTTCTCTGTGCTTTTCGCTTACGGTGAGTATAGTCAACACTCTCGGCTCTTGCTTGTGTCTTTTTTGCTGTTTACTTGAGCTCTCGTTAGAGATCTCGTTGTTTTTTTTTTCAAAATAATGGCAAATAAATCTTAGTCAATACAGTCTAGTCTACGGTTTAATAATAACCATGTCTTTAGTGGATTAATTATCCATCATCCATTATATGATGATGATAAATAATAGATTAAGTAAAGCGGCAAAGATCTTTAATACAATTCTTCCGCCGGAGTTTCGGAGGAAAGACGAATTAACAAGTTATTTCATAGTATCTGTGATTCAAGTAAATCTCGTTCTTTCGTTCTTGCTAGCCCATAAAATGCAATCAATCGAAATTTTGTGCCTAATTATTTTATTCAATAGCGTTTTATCATAATCTTGACAATTTCGTAATAATACCTAAATAATTTACTGATAAAAAATAATAAAAAACCGTTTTTTTTACTGATATTTCTTCGAAATCAACATAGGGTAAAAAAGTGACAAATGACTATCATACGTCTCTTTCGGGTCGTTTTTTCTTGCGAGAAGTGCTCAGTACTCTTGATTTCTATGTCCTTTAGTGCTGCTGACACTACCAGTGTTGCCAACATTATAATATTTTGACATTGACAGATGCGCAGTTATATAAATTGCTTTATAATAATACATATATGACGATATTGTTACCACACGTTAACCACATTTAAAAATACCATTAATATATTTTCTAAATAATATGAGCTATTCTAATAGTAAAATTAATCTTTTTTGCGCAACTATTTATTAATCTATTCAAGCATTCATGATTTTTTTATTATTATTAAAGAACTTTCACGACCACATTTGACAATACAAGGCCACTTTCCACGATCCTGATACAATCCCATTGAATCTATTTTCGTAGGAAACGTATAAATATTTTATTAATATTTATTAAGACGCGATATCTGATCCCGACCTGTCTGGTAAGCAAAAGATTAAAATGTCGACTCAATTTACGGCTCGGTCGTGATACTTTGATAGTTGCTTGTTGGTAATACCCAATTGTAGGTGATTTATCGCATTTGTGCCTTAACAAATTAAACCGGCTTGCCTCTGCCTATTTCAGTAGGGAAAAGGCGTGATAATTTGATTGATCGATTGACCAGCGGTTGTTAGGCGGAACTGGTTTCCCCAGAGAATCGGGGACCTCCATCATCCCAAAGGTTAGTTGTTAGAGAATGCCTAATAGGCATTAAACTCGCCTATGTATCAAATTTATAGGTTTATTTTGGTGCAATAAAGGTTTTAAAAAAATAATTAAATAGTTATTTCTGAAATGACATTAATACCCTGAACGAATAAAAGTACAAATGTATAATTTTGTTGGGCATATTTCAACGCACAATAAAAAGATATGGAACATTAATTTCCAGGGATTGTTTAGGTCTTTTGAAGTATGAGAAGGAAAGGAAAATTTCCCCGCCGCAGGCATATCGCTTGCTGGGCCAACAACTGGCTGTGAGGTCTTTTTTTGTGAAAAGAATTGCTGTATTCCATTCAGATATATCAGCGCGAATGAGTGGTGAACTAGTGATGGAACGGGTCATAAATTTTTCAACCCGGGTCAACCGAGTTGAAAAGAACGCTAAACCGGGTTGCAACTCGGGTTGACCCGGGTCGAGTTGCATTGACGACGCTGTATGTCGTTTGGTTTGTATTCAAAGTTACTGCAACGGACAGATTACAAAGTAAAGTAGAGAGTTAAATTTTATTATATTTTCGCATTGATTGATTTTGCAGTGTGAATGTACTTAGTATTAAAAATATTTCTTCTTTATTTCAAAAACTAAATTTAAAAAATATATTAAAATTTTCATGACAGGTATTGAAACTAAACCACCTATATAAGTAATAAAACTTGTAAGTGTAAGTGATTACCTACACATATAAGTGATCAGTTATTTAGTATGGTATTAAAACAAATCAATTTATAAAACAATAGGACAATAATGATATTGAGTTCGATGCACAGCCCCCGCCATGGCCCGTGAGCCCGAGCCTGTAAGCTCATCAGCCCGCGAGCCCGTGCGTACTACGCTATGTGGGTCATTTTGTTTACCGAACGATCCAACCCGAGTTAGAAGATAAAATAGAATTTAGCTAGACACTCATAGTGTATACGACCATTGGCAACAGACTGACCTGTGGCAGCAATCACCTGGTTGACTGACATTATTACTGGAAAGTTTAATACCCTTCATAGACGTACAGGTACACTAGTTTTCAAAACAAGCACTCTATTCAATGTTATTTCTATTCAAATATATATATATTTTTAAATAGGGATAAAGGAAAAAGTTTACTAAAAGTGATAAAATTCTAATCGTGCTAATCAATTTAAAAAGAAATATTTACAACCAAATTATTATCAAATGAAAATTAATAAAGAAGAACAAAAAGTTATAGTATGAAAAAGTATCTAATTGTTAAGACTATTAGAATAGCTCAATACATATATATTTATTTATTTAATCTGTGGCAACTCACTAATTGTTTGATCTGAGACATCGAGACAACATCCTACGATGTCACCGATTTTGAACTGCTGTCCAAACGCATCGCAGGAACCAGCGTGCACTTTTAGGCACTGCCATTAAACGATAATACATTAATTAAACCAAAATAAATAGATTAAACCATAATAAAAAATTAAACCATAATTAATTAATTAAACCACAATAAATAGATTCAACCATAATAATTAATTAAACCACAATAAATAGATTAAACCGTAATAAATAAATTAAACCGTACTAAATAAATTAAACCACAATAAATGCATTAAACCATAATTTAAAAAAAACTGTAAATAGTGTGTCCCGAACGGACAGAGCAACTTAAACATTTGCTAAAGAATGTTTAAGAAACTTTAGAGGAGTCTCTTAATCAAAGTTAAATACCCATTATTTTGGAAATTGACACGCCTTTTTCCCTCAGGGATAGGGAGAGACAATGGAGCGCCATTTGCTACGATCCTGACACAACTCCCTCGCTTCCCTCACATTCATAATTCTCTTCATACAAGTTGAGGGCTCTACGGTTATGGGCACTAGGCAACCCAGCTTTGTTAAGGATGTTCCCGATTTAGTCGCTGAATCCCCTGGTTTTGCCTATCCTGGTATAGACCTGGTATTGTCTCTCCATTTATGCTCCTTATGTATTATTGATGATTGTCGAATTCACTTTAAATTAAATGCAAATTATCTTGTTTATCAATCAATCAATCAATCAAACTGTCACGCCTTTTTCCCACGGTGATAGGGAGAGACAATGGAGCGCCACTTGCCACGATCCTGACACAACTCCCTCGCTTTCTTCACATACACGATTCTCCTCATACAAGCTCTAAGGTTATGGGCACTAGGCAACCTAGCTTTTTTATACATAGATTAAAACATAAGGAGAAGATACGGCATGCGCTTTATTGTTCACTACAAAATGTGGAACCGATACCCCCATTACAATCAAAGTCACAATCAACACAGTTACATCTCCGATTTCGTTAACAATAAATTTAACGATAGAGATGCCCAAGAGTAGTTGTGCTTAACTGCAGTATTTTTTTTTTTTAATTAACTCGACATATGACAGCACCCCGCTTGATGTTAAGCCAAAGTGTGGTCCATGAATGAATGTCACTGCTACTACAATTCAATAATTGTGAGTAGCAATCACATCCACTATGCCGGCCTAGATGGAACCGGCAACTTACAAGCTCATCCCAAAACGTGACCAAATCACTTTACGGTCTGTATACTTGTAAGGTATAGGTAGTGCTTTGGACTCAAGTGCGTCAGTTAGACGTAGTTTGCCAGTTCCAATTGTATTGTGTTTGTACCGTATCTTCTCCTTTTGTTAAATTGATGTGTTTACACAGTTAATGATTACTAAACTTATTAAACCCATTATATTAAAAAAAAAGTGTTCACAAAATCTCAATAAATTAGACATTAACTTGACACGATGATCCTGACGCATCACTCTTCCTTCACATCCACAATTCTTCTCATACAAACCCCACATTTAAACAAAGTCCATTCTTCTTGTTTCTTATTTACAAATCCACTCACGTTCTAACGCACTTTTCCTCTTGATCCACATTTTTTGACTTATTCGCGTTAAGAAAAAAATAAGTCGCCAGTGCTACTGCAGGGTGAAGGTATAAAGAAGTATATACCTAAATATCTTCTTTTATTGTGACCTTGACCTGCCTGATGTTAAGCATGATCGAGGTCAAAGAGTGCCGTCGACTGAAAAAACCGAGTCAGTTCACGGCTACCACAGTCGCTGTCACTATGCCGGCCAAAAATGCGATTAGGGATCATAAGACTTAAAACAAATATGACCTAGACCTAATTCCATCTCATACAAACATCCGGAAATACCTGATAAATATTTAAAAATAGCTTACATTGTATCCATCAAAGGCCCAGGAGTTCTCGTCTTGGCCCAACATCATACCAGGTGGCATATCAGCATGAGCCCAACCAACCTGGAAAAGAAAGCAAGTATCAGTTTGAATTTCGGGCCAGCATACTGACGGCGACTGAGGCAACCGAATAATGAGTTTTTTTCAGTCGCTGGCGCTTTTGGACTTCTTATTGCATCAAGTGGACGAACGGTTTAGCGATTGGTTTGATGCGCGTAGAGTCCCGGGTTCGATTCCCGTTTGGAGCAAATATTTGTTTTAAAGCTTTTATTTGTAATATTTAATAATTATTTTAAATATTGCAATTATTGTTAATAAAAAAAAGAGGTGAATATTTGCTTCGGGTCTGGTTATCAAAGAGTGGTAGGCAGTTGTACCCAGTCTGCCGATCCGGGTAATATCACCACTTACAAGTATACAGACCGTAAAGTGATTTGGTCTCGTTTCGGGATCACATCCGGCATAGTAGATGTGATTGCTACTTACAGATATTGACATCTATTCATGGACCACAATTCAGCTTAACATCAAGCTGGGTGCTGTTATATGTTGAAAAGTTAAAAATATATACTTATATCATTAAAATATATCGGCATTGTGACTGCTACTGAGGTAATGATATGATGAAACGGCTTTCTCAGTCGTCGGCGGTCTCAGTCGAGTTAAGGTCTAATGTCTGTCAAAATAAAAAATAAAACAGAAAACTTACCCTCATAGGTCCAGCAGTTAATATTTCAAATTCAAAATACCACTTCCCTGAACTGACTGCGTAGTTCTTTTCAGCCCTGTATGTGCGGAAGTCAGCTTGCTTCAGTTTTGAGGCTTCAGCTAATAAAGCTGAAATAAAAAATATAGATTAAGTATAGAAAAAAATATAGAGTATAAAAAAATTAAGGGTATAAAAAAATATAGATATAAATATATATATTTTTTTCATTATGACAGTACAAAGATCGCGATTTTTTTCAAACACAGTTAGGTCAATTCAAACCGGTTTACAAACCGTAGCCAACTCGGTTTGTAAACCGGTTTAAATTGAATTCATCAATCCGGTTTGCGTATCGGGTTATCCATATGTTTAAATCGACCGGCCTGACAATGTAAATTGCCTAATACACAGTATGGTTTGCTATAGAATTCCGGATGTGTATGTAAGACTAAATAAATTTAGTTACTGATCTAAATCTAGTTTGATCTAATCTAGTGTGATCTAAAAATAATAGTTCAAACCGATTTATTAAAATCAAACACATTATATCATTATTTTTATCAAAGACCATTTATAAGTAAAGGGTTAATGAATTAAACAAATTTTATGCGGCTTACTATCGCGTTTATTTTGGTTTTGATTTTACAATTTTTTATTATTCCGACGTTTCGAGAGCTTTGCAGCCATCGTGGTCACGGAGGAATAATAAAAAAATTGTAAAATCAAAACCAAAATAAACGCGATAGTAAGCCGCATAAAATTTGTTTAATTCATTAATCAATGTTCGCGCAAAATCTAAGAAAATACTATGTAGTAAAGGGTTAATTCACAAATGACAAATGTTGTGCCCCAATAATAATAATAAATCCATTTTTACAGTAATTCATAGATATTCTCAGGGCCGTCTTTACCCGGGGGTTCAAGGGGTGCGGTGCACCCGGGCGCAGAGTCCTAGGGGGCGCATGCCGACCGCCATAAACTTCGTTAGGTACCTACTACACTGAGACCATGCGAGCGGAGCCTTGACTATTGCACCCCGGCGCTGAATACGCTTAAGACGGCCCTGGATACGCTTAAGACGGCCCTGAATACGCTTAAGACGGCCCTGGATACGCTTAAGACGGCCCTGAATACGCTTAAGACGGCCCTGAATATGCTTAAGACGGCCCTGAATATGCTTAAGACGGCCCTGAATATGCTTAAGACGGCCCTGAATATGCTTAAGACGGCCCTGAATATGCTTAAGACGGCCCTGAATACGCTTAAGACGGCCCTGGATACGCTTAAGACGGCCCTGAATACGCTTAAGACGGCCCTGAATATGCTTAAGACGGCCCTGGATATTCTTATATTATATATTCGTATTAATTCGCGGCAGTAGTAATTGTTTTTTTATCGTTAATCCGCAATTGAGCCGAAAGTTTGTTTACTACTTTTTTTATTGTGACACGACATCTGACTTCAACCCGCCTGATGATGAGCAAGAGGAGGTCCAAGAGTGACGACGACTATAAAAACCGAGTCAGTTCCCGGCTACCTAAAGTGCTTTTTCACGCATCGCTTGAAGGATCCAAGATCATAGGATGGAGAGAACACATGGGCTGGCAAAGCATTCCACTTGTCAATTGTTCTACAAAGAAAAGACGCACCGAATGAATCGGCTCTGTAATGAATTCAGAGCATCCGTCCCAGAGGTGCGAACAGTACTCCGCGCAAGAGCGAATTTGAGCCTTGTATAATATTAGACGAAGCTCTGGCGCGAAGAACCGCCTTGTTCAGGATGCCAAGTTTGTGGAAGGTGGAAAGTAAGCTTCAAGTACTTACCCTCATGCTGTTCACCCGTAGGTGGATCTAAATTGTATCCATAGACCAATAAAGTTCTGACTGTCTCGGAGGCGGTGTCTCTATTTGCCTTCTTTATCGCCTCGTCTACCTTTGGGTATGGCACGAGATGAGGTGACCGGTTCATATCTGGGTCCTGCAAATTATAATATAGCAATTGCAAGGGTAACATGACCGTGGTGTTGTGGTAGAGGAAAGGTCACCCAACCCGAGAGCACGGGATCAAAACCACTTGTCGGTATGTATGTATGTACTTATGACAATCTATTGAGCAGTAGTACAGGTTCGGCGCGTGCTAGGCTTTTGGCCGTGGGTACGCATGAGGCCGGCTACTGGCTTCACGCGTACCCTTCGTCAAATACAGGAACATTTCTTGAGCCTGACACGCTCCGAATCGCAACCTGTCTACGGCTTGGGGTTCCGGTCTGCGCTCCTCATAAATGTCCCTGTGGCAGTGATGTCGACAAGCTAGGACATCACGGACTGTCATGCCAAAAAAGTGCAGGCCGGTTCTCGAGACATGCCGCACTTAACGATATCATACGCCGGTCTCTTGCCTCCGTCAACGTGCCAAGTCTACTTGAGCCGACTGGTATTGCAAGAGATGATGGTAAGAGACCGGATGGTATGAGTTTGATTCCATGGAAGATGGGCCGGGTGCTGGTATGGGATGCAACCTGTTCAGACACGCTGGCACCTTCCCATCTACATGGAACCAACAGCAGAGCTGGTGCGGCTTGTGAAGCGGCTGAAAAAGCTAAAGCTTGCAAATACAGGGGTCTAGGCTCCGAGTATGATTTTGTCCCATTCGGTGTCGAGACCCTTGGTCCGTGGGGTCCTAGCGCTTTAAGGCTTTTTAAGGAAATATCAAAAAGGTTAGTCGACATCACAGGAGACCGAAGAGTTGGCAGCTACCTCGGACAAAGAATTAGTCTAGCTATTCAAAGGGGGAACGCTGCCAGTATCTTCGGAACCTTGCCTAAAGGGACTCCTTTTAATAATGTATTTTAGTTAATTTTTTTTTATCAATATGTTATATTTCTGTTTTATTTCTTTGATGTATGTATGACTTTGGTCGTCCTGTTTCTATGATACAAGAACTTTATTAGCTGTATATAAGAATGTTAATTTAAAATAATATATTGAAAACTGAGCACCAGGGGGCAGCGATAAGAGGGCTGAGTTCGATTCCCATTGCAGTTACCACGTTTTTTTATTGCCAAGCCACATTAATTTGGCATGTAAACATATTTTATGCGGCTTACTATTGCGTTTATTTTTGGTTATTTATTTTACATGTTGTTTTATTTCGACGGTTTGATAGTTTTGCAGCTATCGTGTTCACGGGGAGACAAAAATAAACGCGATAGTAAGAATAACGCGTTATTTTATTCTTGCCAGCCCAAAAAATGCAATTGATCGAAATTTTGTGCCTAAATATTTTAGTCAATAGCGTTTTATTTTATTGTTTGTAATCTTAATAACTTTGTAAAAACACCTAAATAATATTAAACTGATTTTTGTTTTTTTACTGGTATTTCTAATAGTGTTACTTATCACCATAGGATAGTGTAGTGTATGAGAGTACACACATATATATATACACGTACAATTACTAGATGTGCGTGACACAATCTAGAGCGTATCAAGCAGATCACGACTGCCGTCGGCGAGGGCAGACACGTGTCATGATACGTTGGCGAGCCTGTGATTACAATAATCCTTAGTTATCTGTGTTACTACTGCATGAGGTACTATGCAAACACTACATGTAGTAAAGTGACAAATGACTCTATATGATAGAAAGTGACAAATGACTATGATACGTCTATCTCGGCTCGTTTATTTGCGAAAAGTGCTCAGTCCTTTTATTTCTAGGTCCATTATAATACTATGTAGTGTGTATAATTAATTCTTCTATCTTCGTAATCTTCTTATACTTACGATTCTTCTATGAGAGTTGTAATGGTCTAATGTGCTGTGACCCTCACACCTAGCAGATTGTAAGCACGTACTATGTGTGAGATTCACAGCGAACTAAACCATCAATAACATAATCCTGCCACAATCTTCTTAATAGTCTAGAAACTTCTTTAAAAGTATATGAAACTCTGGTGTCGGGTTGAAACTTTAAAATCAGTGACTCAGTTGCGTTTTGTGATAAGTTGCTGGTTTTAACTAGCCCAGCATAGTTGATACGATTGCTACTGTAGTAAGCAAGGGTCTCCAATAGTGCCAACGATTCAACCGACTCAGTCGCCGCCATTATGCCGGCCGAAGGACTTGCAGTGTTTTGACCGTAGTAGCAGTCATTTATAGACTGCACTTCAATTTATTAATATGAAGAACCAAAATAAATAAAAATGGTTTTGGCGAGAGAGGATGAAATGACAGAATGTGAGATAATGATAGACGGAAAGAATGTGGAACAAGTCAAACAATTTGTTTACTTGGGAAGTATGTTTACTAGGGATGGAAAGTGTGATGAAGATATTGAGAGAAGAGTGCAAAAGGGTAACGTAGTGAACGGTGCCATCCGTAGTATAATGAACAGCCAAATAATGTCCCAAAAGTCACAGATGGCTGTTCATAATGCGGTGCTTGTTCCTACATTAATGTATGAAAGTGAAGGTTGGGTATGGCAGAAGAAGCATGAGAGTAGAATTAACGCTGTAGAAATGCGGTCGTTAAGGAGTGTATGTGGAGTGACGAAAGCGGATAGAATAAGGAATAGCACAGTGCGCGATAGATGTGGTTTAAAAGAATATGTAGTAACAAGGAATGCTTCGATGGTTTGGGCACATGGAAAGGATAAGTGAAAGGAATTCAATAATCTCGTGTGAATGGATACGTTAAACAAGGCAGGCCCAGTAGGGTGTTTTCCGACCAAATCGGAGACATCCTCAAGAAAGCTAGGTTACCTAGTGCCCATAACCATAGAGCTTGTATGAATACATTGGGAGTTTTGGCTGCAAGTGAAAGGACGCGCAGTTTTTTTTTTAAAAGCTTGTGTTTCTCATAAATATTATTGTGTAATAATGGTAATTTTTTTATTTAGTAATCATTTTTAAGTGGATCGAGTATAGACAAGTCTGTGAAACGTGTTTCTTCGTGTTCCTTTCAAGACTCCATCCGAAGTTTTAGTAAAGGCTTTCTGCCGCTTTACTAAAACCATCAACATCCACCTCACTATCATCGTCATCTTGTGATGAATCACTCACGTGGTTCATCTTCATATTTTCTTGACAATGTTTTGAAACTATTTTTACTTTGACACTGGCAAGTTAAATATCAATCAATCAATCAAATTGTCACTTGATTGATTGATTGCTTCCTCTCCTTGCTTCCTTCACATCCACAATTCTCTTCATACAGGCTCTGTGGGTATGGGCACTAGACAACCTAGCTTTCTTGAGGATGTCTCCGATTTGGTCGGAATACACCCTCCTGGGCATGCCTAGTTTAACGCATCCGTCCACATCAGATTTATAAATTCCTTTCGTCAATCTACTTTTACTCATCCTTTTCATGTGCCCAAACCATCGAAGCGTTCCTTTGTCAATCCTTAAAACTACTAAATACAAAAGCCATAAACAAGAAGAAAAAGAATTATACCTCATTTAATCCGTAAGTCCATCCCTGCTGTATCCTCTCCCTGGCCCAAAGGTTGTGTGTGTTCTCAGCCAGCTGGTCTACTAGCTCATCCATCTTGGGTGTCAGGGTGACAGCGCTCAGGTCCAATGGTGCCGGCTTGTAACCGTTGCTCTGTCAAAGGAGCAAATACTTTAATAGAGGGCTTGCTTAACCCAGAGTGGTGCCCAGTCTGCCGATCCTGGGTAGTACCACCACTTACAAGTATACAGACCGTCAAGTGAGTTAGTCCGTTTAAGGATCTGCTTGTAAATTGCCGCTTCCAACTGGGCCGACATAGTGGATGTGATTGCTACTTATAGTTAGTAGTATTAATGGATCTTAGTAGCATTCACCTCCATTCATAGACCGCACTTCTGCCTAATATCAGGCTGGATGTTGTCATATGTCGAGTCACAACAATAATAATAATAATAATAAATACTTTTTAAGGTATCCCAGGGAGATGCACAGATAATGCCACCAAAGGGCCGACTGCACAACTTCAATGGAAATTCATAAATGTGTTGCGCGGTCGCAATTTTAATTTTGAAGCTCACTAATGGAGTTTAACTGACATAACGAAGCCCATTGTCACTGAGTTACGCGGTCTCACAAGGCGAAATTAGTTGTTCAATTTTAGCGTTCAACAAATAATTAAAAGCGAATATTGACTGTAGCGTTCATACGGTTCAAAAATAATCGACACAGTATTACACGTGTCCACTAATTTTCCACTTTAGCATTTTTGAATGCGGACGCCATATATTTTTTTACAAAGAAACAAAAAACTGGTGCCAAAGGAATACAATACATACTCAACCGCGGTGGTTGACCGGTTGAAGGACTAATTGTTCAATGCGAGCTAAACGCACAAGTTCAGACGAGTCAATTTGCTTTCAACTATTAATTAAATCAATAAAAATTGTAACTTTTGTCTTTAACTTCTGTTGTTCTTTAAACAGATATTTATCGAAATTGATTTAAAGTCTGCTTAGACGGTTCAAATCGCGAACGATTTTTCAAGTTGATCAACTAAATTCGCCTCATGTGAACGCGTTGTTATAATAAAACTTACCTGCATGAATGGTTCATTAGGCAGACGAACATTGCGTATACGGGCAGGTGGTTTGTCCAAGCTAATGTAATAACCTAGCGCCAAGATAGTCCTGAAAATAAATAGTGTATTGAGGGTACACACATATATATACACGTACATTGCTAGATGTGCGTGACACAATCTCGAGCGTATCAATCAGAACACGACAGCCGTCGGCGAGGTCTGGCGCGTAGCATGATACGTTGGCGAGCCTGTGATTACAGTAATCCTTAGTTATCAGTGTTACTACTGCATGAGGTACTATGCAAACGCTTAAAATAGTTATAACTTTTTTATTTAGGAATTAGAAGTTTTAAAATAGATGTTATCAGGATGTCAACAACCAAATCGGAGACATCCTCAAGAATCGTAGAGGCATTCTCAAAATTATGAATAAAAAAAAACAAGTTGGATTGTCACTTCTTTTTCCCACGGGCTTCCGCGGGAAAAACAGGCCTCCTAGGCCTGCCTTGTTCACATGAGTTTTATAAATTCCTTTCGTCAATCTACTTTCACTCATCCTTTCCATGTGCCCAAACCATCGAAATATTCCTTTATCAATCCTTGTCACTACATCCTCTTTCCAACCACATCTACCGCGCACTGTGCTATCCCTTACTCTATAAATGAAATTTAATCTTTTAAAAATGTTATTTAAACTTACTTAAGTGTCTGCACAGCTAGTTGTATATCGTATCGCTTTTCGGCTGCGGGCAGTCTTTCGAAAGGCACTAAGCAAGGATGTATCTTATGTAAGTCATCTCTGTGGTCGCCGTACATCCAACCGGCTTCAATCTAAGAAGAAATAATTGATAATATTATTATTTCTTTATTTGCTCTGTTTAGGATTTTAATAAGTGGAAAATATAATAATCCTGTCCGCCTTAATAGCATGCAATTACTTGTCTAGTATTAGTGAAATTAAATATTATATTCTATTCTCTAATCTTTAAGATTACAAAATAAATTGTCTAAACTAATTGAATAAATAATCAAAATGCAAAAATATTTTCTTAGATTTTGCGCGAACATTGATTAAAGAATTGAACAAATTTTCTTTAATTCATAAACTTTATGCGGCTTACTATCGCGTTTATATTGGTTATGAATTTTACAATATATTTTTATTCTGATGTTTAATTTAATTTATTGTTCACGCAAAATCTAAGAAATACAAATTTAATGATGATACACATTTTACCTAACTTCAAACAGTCTAGCATTTACTTTTAATCTACTTTTAGAGTAAAACTAAATACACCTATTTTTACCTACAGCTATCTAAAACTCATTAGTTTCAGAGTTATTCCTGATTCTGCAGGCCAGTGGTGCTAACTAGGTAGAATCATCAAACATACCAGCAGTGAGTTTAAGGAGCTTGATTAAAACATTAAAAAAAAAATCGTGGATGAGAATTGAATCACATGAACCATTTTTTTACATTTCTATACTAAGCTACTAAAGTGTCTGTATGTATCAGAGAAAAAAGACAATCAAAGATAAATTGGCAACGGCAGTGGTTTTAAACTAGAGATGTAACGACTTGACATTTTAACCCGGGTTAAACCGAGTGGACATCTAAACCGAGTTGGATCGGTTAACATCTACAATAAACTGGTTTGAACTATTATATACTTAAGTATATATGATTTTAGATCAGTCACCAAAATTATTTAGTCATATTTGACATCCGAAATTCTATAGCAAACCGTTCTATAGAATTCTAAACAAAAAATTCTATACTGTGTATCAGGCAATTTAGAAACCGGTTTAAATAAAATTCATCAATTCGGTTTGCGAGTCGGGTTATCCATATTTTCAAATCGACCTAACTCGGTTCGAAAAAAATCGGGATCGTCCCACCTTTACTGCCACTACACCACGGTCGCCTTAAATAAGCCACTATGATGAAAAAGATAAAAAATATAGCTACCTTATTCATAGCCCACATTTCATGAATATTTTCAGCTAGTTTATCACGAATTTGTTCAATGTAAGTAGATAATGTTATCTGAAAATGAAAACATTTATAAATATTAAAGAGAGGTAGGCAGACAGTTGGTAGTTCTGAGGAGCTCTCACAATTCATCGCAGCGCCGAATTATAGGTGATGCAGAGGTCACGCGTACTCTGGAGCCCCTGCAACTACGTAGAGACGTGGCGGCTTTGTGGGTCCTCTATCGCCTATACCACGGAGAATGTTCCGAGGAGCTCTTTAACCTTGTACCTACCTCGTCTTTTGGCTCCCGTTATACCCAGGTCGGGGAAGCATCCGCGTTTTGTCGACCGAATCGGCAGAGTAAAAGGTTCGGTGCGTCGTTTCCTTGTAAAACAATCGACTAGTGGAATGCCTAACCAGCCAATGTGTTATCTTCTTTTTATAACCTTGAATCCTTCAAGCGATACGTAAATAAGCACCTTAGGCCGGTATAGTGGCGGCGACTGGGGCAGCCGTAAAGACTCAATTTTTACAGTCGTCGGCACTCTTGCACCTCTTCTTGCTTACCATCAGGCAGGTTGAGATCAGATGTCGAGTCACAATAAAAAAAAGTTGTGATCGCCTTTATTTATGGACCGCACTCCAGCTTAACATCAAGCAGGGTGCTGTCATTATTTCAAGCCACAAAAAAACTTACGGATTGAGTATCAACAGGCGTAGGCACGAATGCTGTGTCATCTTGTACTAAGGGAGGTCCGGAGAGTGCCCGCTTAGCTAAGTTGCCGAAATAGAAGCAAGGCTCTAAATTAAGAATTTGCTGTGGTAATAGAGATTCAACAAGGGGTGAATAGCCTTCGGGGGCGGCATATCGGAGTCGACCGTGCTCACCGCCAAGAAGGAAACGGCAACTGAAAAATATAAATTATTATTTAGGCATTTATTGGTGCTTTAAAATCACGCCTTTTTCCCATAGGCCTTTTTGACACAACTCCCTTGCTTCCTTCACATCCACAATTCTCTTCATACAAGCTCTATGGGGATGGGCACTAGGCAACTTAGCTTTCTTAAGGATGTCTCCGATTTGGTTAGAGAACACCCTCCTGTGTCTTCCTCGATTAACGCAGCCATCCACATCAGATTTATAAATTTCTTTCGTCAATCTACTTTGACTCAATGTGACTTGTCACTTCGAGACTGCTTTATTATTGTCATATACTAATTATAATTAATAGGAATTGCGTTTGTAGTGGTCATACCATCATGTTTTATGCGGCTTACTATCGCGTTTATTTTGGTTTTGATCCTACAATTTTTGTTATTATTCCGACGTCTCTCCGTGACAAAGATGGCTGCAAAGCTCTCGAAAGGTCGGAATAATTGTAAAACCAAAACCAAAATAAATGCGATAGACAGCCGCATAAAATTAAATTTGTTTTATTCATTAATTAAAGTTCGCACGAAATCTAAGAAAATGTCATACGTTTAGAACAGCTCTACCATACCTTAATTTGCTAGAACAGCTGATAGCAGGGAAGAACATTCCTTCCAAATTAAAATTTGTAAATGATCCAGTTACACGGACGCCATTAAACATGAAATTAATTATTGGAACTGTCAAATCTAACGCGCAACCGATGACGTCACCTGGAACAGAAATAGAAAGGACATCACAGAATTTGGAAAGAATAGAATCTTTGCTAAAATAAGAACTAATTCATTGTTATTTGTCTCATTTATATTATGTTTATACCACGCGTGACTGAAAGAGACAACTACTTGTACTTCAAGTTTTTTATTTTAAAGGTTGGCACTACTTTTTTTGCAAATACAACCACTTGTAATCGTGGTTGACTTTTAATACTGCTTAATTAAATAACGTGGTAGTAAGATCAATCAAATTGTCACGCCTTTTTCCCACAGGGATAGGCAGACACAATGGAGCGCCACTTACCACGATCCTTACACAACTCCCTTGCTTCCTTCACATCCATAATTCTCTTCATACAGGCTCTATGGTTATGGGCACTAGGCAACCCAGCTTTCTTAGGGATGTCTCCGATTTGGTCGGAAAACACTCTCCTGGGCCTGCCTTGTTTAACACATCCAACCACATCAGATTTATAAATTCCTTTCGTCAATCTACTTTCGCTTATCCTTTACATGTGCCCAAACCATCGAAGCATTCCTTTGTCAATCATCAAAACTAGTAACAACCTTCTAAATTACGAATGTAAAAATGTATATATATCCCCTTCTGACTTCTTTTTAATGCCATAAGTGAAAATAGTATAAACGGTTGTATTTTGTAGCTATTTTAGGGCTCCTACTGAGTCTTAAGCCCAAATTCTCTGAAGGACATCATTCATTTTGGGCTTCTATGAAGTACTTTTGTAATGTCCAATGATGAAAAAACATATAAATGGTAGTTTCGATACTTGTATTGATAAAACTAATAACAATTTTGCTTTTAATTGCTGGGAAATTAACTTATTTGGAAAATGACGAGAGCGCTGATGAATAAAAACCTAACAATTTACAGTTATGCTATCGCCGTTTCTAAATCGATCTGTGGGACTTTTCCAGACTTCGCTTCAAGGTTAAAGGATAGACTTAGGATAATAATATATTACAAGTAAGACTTACCTTTCCTAATATATGGCTCTTCTCTATGCGTCATATTCACTGGAGTCTTACGTCCACCAGACCATAAATAGGCACCATCAAACCCAAAAGAGTACAAATCATCCCCAACACCATTCCCACCCCATCTCTCGCCACCACCAGGATATGGGACATATCTGAAAAGAGATAGAGGTTTTATAAAGAGAAAGTAGACTGACGAAAGAAATTTATAAATCTAATGTTGATGAATGCGTTAAACAAGGCAGGCCCAGGAAGGTGTCGGAGACATCCTCAAGAAAGCTGGGTTGCCTAGTGCCCTTAACCGTAGAGCAGTGTTTCCCAACGTGGCGTCCACGCCTCAAAGGGGTGCAATTTGATGATTAAGGGGGGCAATTTAATAATAGACTCTACACGACTTTAACCCTTTCGCTTTGGGTTATTTAAATGCAATGCTAGATATCGGTGATAAATTTAACAAAAAAGGCAATGTATCTTTGGTTGTTCTGTTTCTATGATACAAGCACTTTAGTAGCTTAGTCAAAAATACTACTTACCCATAAGTATTAGCCCAACCAATACGCAGATGTGGCATCATGTGGGTAGTTTTCTCAATATGATCCATTGTCACTTCGAAATACCATTTCTGGTATACAGCAGATCCTTCCACTCTGCCGACGAAGATGTTTGGGCGGACGCTGTGAAAAGAGAAAATATTTTAGTAAAATTAAGGCGACCGTGGTGTAGTGGCAGTGCAATGGTTACACAAAACCGAGAGCACGAGTTCGAGACCACCCACTGGTACCAATGTATCTTTGATATATGTACTTTGGTTGTCCTGTTTCTATGGTACAAGCACTTTAGCACTTATTTACAAGCACTTTAGCTTAGAATAGAAATATGAATTAAAAAAAAAACTTGAAAAATAATTTCTTTTCAAGTTTTTTTTTTAAATTCATATTTCTATACTAAGCTAAAGTGCTTGTAAATAATTCCAACTAGGCCGACATAGTGGATGTGACTGAAGTGAGCCGAAGTGTGATCCATGAATAAATGTCACTGCTACTACAATTCAATAACTGTGAGTAGCAATCACATTCACTATGCCGGCCTAGTTGGAACCGGCAACTTACAAGCTGATCCCGAAACGTGACCAAATCACTTCACGGTCTGTATACTTGTAAAGTGGTGGTACAGTCAGCATCAGAAATATCTGAGCACGCAAAGTGATCAAAAGTATCTATACATTCAGACTGATCATAAATATCTACACACATTAGTTGTCATAATGATGTGAGCATTCAATGCGTCAAAAATATCTACACACGCAAATAGTCAAAAATATCTACACACTCATAAAATATGTAATATTTTAAAACAAATTTACTGAATTGTACCACTGCCTACCACTTTTCTCTTTATACAAGCTCTACGGTCATCAAAATCATTATTACCTAGAAACGTGATCAACGAGTTGCGTTTGCAGCAATAGATTCTTCCCTGGCAGTAAATAGTCGCAGATGTTGTTCTGCGAAGACCTAACAGCCACCCCGTTACCGACGCACAGTGAACACAAAACGTCCAGCACTTTGGGATCCCGTCCGTGCTTTTCTAGTAACGATATAATTACTTTTATATGTTCATCCTGTAAGAAAAATACAGTTTGTTTCATGTTTGTCTTGTAAGAAAAATACAGTTTGTTACATGTTTGTTTTAAAGGAAAAATACCGATTTTTTTACATGTTTGTCTTGTAAGAAAAATAGTTTTTAATTTTTTTATTTATTTCTTTTTATATGTTTGTCTTATAAGAAAAATACAGGTTTTTTTTTACATGTTTGTCTTGTAAGTAAAATACAGTTTGTTACATGTTTGTCTTATAAGAAAAATACAGTTTTTTTTTACATGTTTGTCCTGTAAAAAATACAGATTTTTATATGACAGCCCCACACATGACAGTGTGGTTTGTTTTAAAGGAAAAATACCGATTTTTTTACATGTTTACATGTTAGAAAAACACAGGTTTTATTACATGTTTGTCTTGTAAGTAAAATACAGTTTGTTACATGTTTGTCTTATAAGAAAAATACAGTTTTTTTATATGTTTGTCCTGTAAAAAATACAGATTTTTATGACAGCCCCACACATGACAGTTCCAAGTTAAACTGGAGTGCGGTCCATGAATGGTGGCGGCTGCATAACGTTAAGAATCAGTTGCATCCACTAGGAAACCCAGAGGATGTCTTCGATTTCGAGAGAACACCCTCCTGGGTCTCCTCATTTAACGCATCCATCCACAACAGATTTATGAATTCCATTCGCCAACCTAGTTTTACTCATACTTTCCATGTGCCCAAACCATCGAAGTATTCGTTTGTTAATCCTTGTCACTACATCTTCTATGATAAAAACCAGAATACACTTACCCTCATCATGTTTAGAGCTTCAGGCGAGTCTATAAGCACGCAATGGAGTACGTCCAACATTCCCGTACCTTCTCCCGATGCTTGTGAGCCAAGGCGGGAGAATAACCAATTCAATCGATTAGAATTGGCGAACTGTGCGCAATTTGTATGGTTACCCTTAATTATGGCGGCTGAAATTACAATTAAAGTCAGTGACAAAATTAACTAGCGATAATTCTTGACTTAAACTTTGACTAACGATAATTCTTGAATTTAACTTTGACTAGTGATAATTCTTGACTGTAACTTTGACTAGCGATCATTCTAGTCTTTAAGTTTGACTAGCGATATTTCTTGACTTTAACTTTGACTAACAATAATTCTTGACTTTAACTTTGGCTAGCGTTAATTCATGACGTTAACTATGACTAGCGATAATTTTTAACTTAAACTTTGACTAGCAATAATTCTTGACTTTAATTATGATTAGCGATAATTATTGACTTTGACTAGCGATAATTCCTAAACTATAAGGAATATTATTAATATATCGAGCTATAGTATGTCCTCTTGGCACTAAAATATAAAACTTTTTAGAAACAAAAAAAAACTGATCATAAAACTTGACTTAACGATATTTATACTTGAAAGTGGTTCTTTATACTTGAAGGTGGAAAACTTCGAATTAATATACTGACCATCATCTAAGACTACCATTTAGTGCAAAGATTATCTACTTACCTAAGAGCTGATACAAATAGCCAGATATCATCTCCCAGCTCTGTCCGGATTCATCGCCAGCTAAAAACCCAGCAAGGAAACCTTGTGACGTAATAACGTTAATTTTGTCGATAGCTTCCAGAATAAGATTAAGTATGCCTTCCTCTTGAAACAAGTCCTGGCGATTACGAAGGGCACGGAATTTGTTCTGCTTTTCTTCGTGTTCTAGAAGTTACAAATATCACCATTATTACATTCATGACTTAAAAATCAATTAAATGCGTAATTATAAAATTTCGTCAATAATTCGCAAGTGACCAATCAACGTAGTTTTACCTATTGATTTGTTATTCGCTGATTGGTTACGAAGATGTCAAATATGTCAAATTAGATGTCACTGCTTTTTAAGAGAGAATCGAGGTAATGTCAAAAGAAAATCGATTTTGACCGGTGCCTCTTTACACACGACAGTGAAATGACTTAGCAACGAACTTGCACTGATATTTGTCATTCTCGCAGGTAACCAATAAACGTAGTTACCTATTAATATTCGGCAATTAGTTTACTATTGGTTACCTACGACAATGTCAAATATAAGTGCAAGATCGCTGCTTTATTTCGCTGTCGTTAGCCGTATTTCGTCAGCACTCCGCGCGGGCGGCGTCCGGAGTATTAAAAGGGACTTACGTAACAAGCAACAGCGTTAGATACGTTAGATATGAGGTAGATACGTCCCCTATACGAGTGTTCGCAAATGGCACGACTGGGTATACACACAAGTGGAAGTAGGACGGAATGATAGTTATTGAAAGCAAAAAAGAGACAAATATATGTTGCTCTGCATCGCGACACTGAGTTCAGATTTGTTTATTAGTATAGTTTTAACGTGTCTCGTTCGAAGCGTCTTTTAACATATCTACGTCTTTTCTTAAAATATCATTGGTTCACGCCATTTAAGAATAAGACTTTTTTTATTGTGACACGACATATGACAGCACCCCGCTTGATATTAAGCTAAAGTGTGGTCATGGATGGATGTCACCACTACTACAATTTAATAACTGTAAGTAGCAGACACATGCTGATCCCGAAACGCGACCAAATCACTTCACGGTCTGTATCATGTAAGAGGTGGTACCACACCGGGGTACCACTGCCTACCACTCTTTGATAACCAGACCCGAAGCAAATCTCCGCCCCTTTTTTTATTAACAAATATTTGCAATTTTATTATAATTATTAAATATTACAAATAAAAGCTATGAAACAAATATTTACTCCGACTGGGAATCGATCCCGAAACTTTACGCGTAACAAACCAATCGCTGACCGTTCGTTTACGCCTGTCGCCTTTGGTGTAATTTAGAAAAGTACCTGTGTGGTATGTACTTACCCATATCTTCATCAGGCTGAGCAAAATAATTGATGAGATCCTCAAGGCACATCACCATCTCCCCAAGGTTAACTGATGCGAAGAACATCGAATGACGACGGTTTTCTTGAAGAGTTTCAAGGCCACTGAAAATATTTTAAATATTTCTTGAGACACAAACTCGGACATGAACCCAGGGCCTCCATTTTTTTAATGAAAAAAAATTTTTGGCTTTGAAAGTGCAGTGAAATAGCGTTGTACTAATATTTGACATCTTCGTAACCAATCAGCAAACAACAAATCAATAGGTAAACTACGTTGATTCGTTATTTGCGACCACGGTAAAATTTCACTGATTTTTGACATCTTCGTAACCAATCAGCAAACAACAAATCAATAGGAGAACTACGTTGATTCGTTATTTGCGACCACGGTAAAATTTCACTGATTTTTGACATCTTCGTAACCAATCAGCAAACAACAAATCAATAGGAGAACTACGTTGATTCGTTATTTGCGACCACGGTAAAATTTCACTGATATTTGACATCTTCCTAACCAATCAGCGAACAACAAATCAATAAGTAAACTACGTTGATTCGTCATTTGCGACCACGGTGAAGTTTCGCTGATTTTTCGCAGTCATACTTTACTTAGAGACTCGGGCCACAGGAGTCTATCTCATCTCGCCATCTACGTTCGGACCTAGTGAGGAGAGACCTCATAATGCCGTGAGTCAAGAAGTGAGTCAGTTTTTTTCGTCGTACGTCGGCGAATTTGAATTTCTTTGACATTCCCATTAAAGTTGCGCGGTCGGACCTTTGATATCGCGTCTCAAATAAAAAATAAAAATACTCACTTGATAAACTTAGTGAATAGAGAAGAACACTTCCTGATAACTCTGGCTGTTCTTGATTCTTCTTCCTGTGACCTGGAGAAATCAAGGCCATCGTCCATCTTGCCTTCCTCGTGTAGTATGGCTTGCTTCTCCTCAACTTTGCCAACGCCTTTCTTCTTTGTTTCGTATGACTGAAATTTGAAACTAACGTTAAGAAAACGAAACGGAGAGAAAAATTCTTTGGAAAATATATTATATTTTTTTAATTCCCAACTCAACCTGGCTGATGGCACGAAATTGCCGACGACTGAAAAAACAAAGTCAGTTTACGGTTGATCCAGTCGCTGTTACTATGTTGGTGTAGTGAAATGCTTAGCCAGCCCATGTGTTTTCTCCATCCTATAACCTTGGATCCTTCAAGCGATGCGTGAAGAAGCACCTTTGGCCGGCATAGTGAGGGCGACAGTGGCAGCCGTGACTGACTTCATCTTGTTCCAGTGAAGCCCCGGGAAGGGTAAGTCAGAAGGGGATGAATATACATTTTTACATTCGTAATTTAAAAGATTGTCACTAGTTTTAATGATCATTTGACAACCTAATTTGACAGAATAACAAATGACACTAAAATACTTAATAAAAGGATGACGGAACAATTATGCTGCTACTCTTACTACCACGTGACTTTTAATAAAGCAGTATTAAAAGTCAACCACAATTACAAGTGGTTGTATTTGCAGAAATAGTGACAACCTTTGAAAGAAAGGAATTGAAGTACAAGTAGTTGTCTCTTTCAGTCACACGTGGTATAAACATAATATAAATGAGAAAAATAACAATGAATTAGTTCTTATCTTAGCACAGATTCTATTTTTTCCATATTCTTAAGTCATTGAGTTACGCGGTTGGCCCGCAGATATCGCGTAATATTAAATAATCAATCAATCAAATTGTCACGCCTTTTTCTCACAAGGATAGGCAGAGGAGACAAGGGAGCGCCACTTACCACGATCCTTACACAACTCCCTTCCTTCCCTCACATCCACAATTCTCCTCATACAGGCCCTGTGGTTATGGGCACTAAGCAACCTAGCTTTCTTAAGGATGTCTCCGATTATATATAAATACCTTATAAGACAACCAGAGGCCAGTTTCGGAGTGCTGGACAATAACAGTGGAGTCGCCATATTTGATGATGGGCGCACCTATTACTTCAAGGTCCTTGTCTTCCAACACCACCTTCTGGTCATCCTTCTCTTGGCGCAGACAGAAGGCACATGATGCCGTTGTCGCTTCATCTCTGTTTTAAAATAAGATATTTTTAAAATAATAACTTAAACTTACACGAAACTTTTGACGACAGGCGTGGACGAACGGTTTAGCGACTGGTTTGTTGCGCGTAAAGTCCCGGGTTCGATCCCCGGTCGGAGCAAATATTTGTTTCATAGCTTTTATTTTAATATTTAATAATATTAAATATTGCAAATATTTGTTAATAAAAAAAAAGAGATGGATATTTGCTTCGGGTCTGGTTATCAAAGAGTGGTAGGCAGTGGTACCCAGTCTGCCGATCCGGGGTAGTACCACCACTTACAAGTATACAGACCGTGAAGTGATTTGGTCACGTTTCGGGATCAGCTTGTAAGTTGCCGGTTCCATCTAGGCCGGCATAGTGGATGTGATTGCTACTCACAGTTATTGAATTGTATTAGCAGTGACATTCATCCATGGACCACACTTTGGCTTAACATCAAGCGGGGTGCTGTCATATGTCGAGTCACAATAAAAATGAAAAAAGACAATCGGACATCCTTAAGAAATCTAGGTTACCTAGTGCCCATAACTTAAGAGCTTGTATTAAGAGAATTGTGAATGTGAAGGAAGCAAGGGAGTTGTGTCAGGATCGTGGCAAGTGGCGTTCCATTGTCTCTGGGGGATACCCATCGGAAAAGAGCGTGACAATTGATTGATTTCTCCGGGTCAGATTATCAAAGTATACAGACCGTGAAGTGATTTGGTCACGTTTCGGAATCAGTTTGTAACTTGCCGGTTCCAACTAAGCCGGCATAGTGAATGTGATTGCTACTCACAGTTATTGAATTGTAGTAGCAGTGTCATCCATTCATGGACCACACTTCAACTTAACATCAAGCTGGGTGCTGTCATATGTCGAGTCACAATAAAAAAAATGTAAGAAAAATACTGTCGTTCCTGTTGTATGACGTCCCGATCCAAGCGCCTTATCAACTACTAAGGATAGTACAAAGAAATATTGAACTTACCTGCTAACTAAATAAAGTTCATTTTGGTCATTAACACCCAAGTATCTTCCAGTTGTAATATGTCTGATTCTCATTGGGTGATACCAGTTGATGAAACCACCAGCCCATTTGGTTCGGGCTAGTTCCAGACGCCACAGGGACCGGGCTTGGGACATTACAGAACCTCCTTCGTACACCACAATGCTAGAAAAGAAACACATAATTATCATAGTGACGGCGACAGTGGTAGCCGTGACTTTTTCATTTTTTCAGTCGTCTGCACTTTTAGACCTCAATCATCCTTACCATTAGGCAATCGAACTGAAAGGTTCGATCGACAACAATCGACAAGTTGAATGCTTTACCATATAAGATTGGATTTGTAAACAAACACCTTTGGCCGGCATAGTGACGGCGACTGAGGCAATGGTGAGTGACTCAGTATCTTCAGTCGTCGGCACTTTTGGAGCTCAATCATGCTTACCATCAGGCAGTCAGACTACTCCGTCGTTTCTTTGTAAAACAATCGACAAGTAGAATGCTTTACCAGCGAATGTGTTCTCTTCATCTTATAATCTTTTGGCCGGCATAGTGACGGCGACTAGGGCAACTGTGAACTGACTCGTTTTTTTTAAAGCGTTAGCCATCTTAAACCTTAACAGACAGTTCCGGTAAAGTACCGGGCGACTATGTCCGGTTGGTTGACAAAATATTTGTTTCATAGCTTTTATTGTAGGTTGCCTAGTGCCCATAACCACAGATCCTGTATGAAGAGAATTGTGGATGTGAAGGAAGCAAGAGAGTTTTGTAAGGATCGTGGTGACATTTTGCTTGATTGTTGTTCTGTTTCTATGATACAAGCACTTAATTGTAAAAAAAATGCAATAAAAGATCTTACTTCTGCCCTCCCTCTCTGGCCCATGTGGATGGTATTGTAAGACATTCATCACCACCGTGGAAGAACCGCAGTACATCTCCACCAAAAACGTATCCCACGTACTTCATCCGTGATATACCAGTACCGTACGGCTGTACTGACCAATGGGTGACGTGGAAGGAAGCGTTCACTATCGATACTTCGTTCTCCTTTGTTGTATGCTGGAAAATACTACTGTGATTAAAACATAGTAAAACTTATCAAATTGAAATTCCCGGGCTTATTCAAATGCAATTTTTATCTCATCCAACTGACGTCTCTGCCAAAGGACATCATTTATTTTGAGCTTCTTTGTACTACTTGTGTAATGTCCAATGATGAAAAAATATAAATGGTAGTTTCGATACTTGTATTGATAAAACTAACAACAATTTTGCTATTAATTGCTGTGCAATTTAGTTATTTAGAAAATAAGATATTGATTTTGTATTAACTGTCAATCAACGCCATATTTGTTCTGCTTTAAACTGTCATAATTATAGTTTGATCATTTTGCACACCTAAACTATGCAAAATAAAAGGTATTATTCAATTACATTAAACTATTTTAAAATGCACATGTTTACTGATAATACGAGTACAATTAAACCCAAGTCCCCATACAAAATGAATGACGTCCTTTACGTGACAAAAGGGTCAGTTGTTTATGAATTAACCGATTCAATGCCACGTCAAATTCACTATTTGACAGATGGACAGCTGCTTTGACATTAGTTATTATAGTTCTCAAAGTTCACACGCAGCGCTAGCGAACGCGAACGCCATTTTCACTCCACAGTAGTGATGTGCATAATCGAATTAATTGATTTCAGTAATTATTCGACTTAGTCGATTGTTAATAGGGATTAGTTACTAACTTTAGCGTTAAGAACAATAAACTCCGTTGTAATTATTTACTAGCATACATTTGTTTAAAAAATTAGCTTTTCGACAATTCGAATAAATTGTATAAAAATTAGTATTATGTATTTCGATTTATTGCAACTACTACTGTTTAATTAAACAAAAAGTAACAAAAAGCGTGTCCGAGCAAGACACGTATTAAAGTAAAACAAAACTAATATATAAAAACAATCGTTTAATTAGACACAAAGAAATGAATTAAAAAAAAGTTGTTTTTGTTTGTCGTAGATCTGCGACAATGGAATACGACGGGTTAACATAATCAGATAAAAATAAAATGTGTAAGTTATTAGTAATAAATAAACTAAACTAAGCATAGATTTGTTCGCTCGTAGCACAGCATTTATGTATGGAAACATCTGTCATTCGAGAAAGATTACATTATTATTGATCGTATTACCCAATGGGGCGACAAGAACCTGGTTCAGTTCAACGCAGGCAAGACTCAGGTGTGCGCGTTCTCGACGAAAAAATCCCCGTTTATCCCCCTTCCTTCTCTCGGTAACATCTCCCTCGGTACTTCGGACAGACTGGACATCTTAGGGATGTCCCTTCGCAGCGATATGAATCACAGGGACCACATCGAGCGGGCCATTAAGACCACCTCCCGCAAACTTGGCATCCTGAACAAGGTGCGGCGGTTCTTTGCGCCAGAGCTTCGCCTACTTTTATACAAGGCACAAATTCGCTCTTGCGCGGAGTACTGTTCGCACTTGTGGGACGGCTCTGCCAAGTATCTTCTCAATGCCCTGGATTCATTGCAGCGCCGAGCTGTCCGAATTATAGGAGATTCAGAGGTCACGCGTACTCTGGAGCCCCTGCAACTACGCAGAGACATGGCGGCTTTGTGCGTCCTCTATCGCCTATACCACGGAGAATGTTCCGATGAGCTCTTTAACCTTGTTCCTACCTCGTCCTTTCACATCCGTAATACCCGCACAGGTAGGGGAAAGCATCCGCATTCTATCGATCGAATCAGCAGCCGAACTAAAAAGTTCGGTGCGTCTTTTCTTTGTAGAACAATCGACAAGTGGAATGCTTTGCCAGCCCATGTGTTCTCTCCATCCTATGACCTTGGATCCTTCAAGCGATGCGTGAAGAAGCACCTTTGGCCGGCATAGTGACGGTGACTGAAGAAGCCGTGAATAAACTCGGTTTTTTCAGTTGTCGTCACTTTTGGACCTTCTCTTGCTTATCATCAGGCGGGTCGAGGTCAGATGTCGTGTCACAATAAAAATAAATAAAAATAAAAAAAAAAAGACATTTTTATACCTGTCGTCGTAACATCTAAACCAAAGATCCGATTCGAATAATTTAAATAGAAGTTAACATGTAAATTATCAACATAACTATTTAGTTGGAAAATCATTTTAAAGAAAATACATATCTAAAAATTATTTAGACATTATCATTTTGAAAGAATCTAGCTTCTCTGGACTTAACCGATTACGCCGATCAGTTAAACATCCTGCTTTTGGAAAAAGTCTTTCAGTTGGGACAGATGTTGCAGGAATATATAAATATTTTTTGGCTAATTTATATTATATATCTGTCATTTTGGTCTTGGTCTTCCCAAAATGTTAGAGGATTCGTGTTTCTATCTATCAGAGCCATATCTTTATATTGTTTTACCATTATATAAGCCGTAATACTGGGGGTTTCGGAGGTATTTTTTTTGGGAAAACTTTTGATCAAAATGTGCCCACAGGGAAACGCACTCATCACTAGTATTAATGCGTTAAATTTATAGTATGCTATTATTAGTATTATTAATATTAATATTAGTAGCTGTTGCTACTAATATTAGTATTATCATTCGATTATATTAGTTTAATAATCAATTGGTTATTCGATTAATGGAATCATTCGACTTGCACATCGCTACTCCGTACTTTGTGCAGTGCTTCGTGTGAACTTTAAGAACTAAGCTGTCACCCCCCTGAGTTGACAGGACCCTAATTAGGGCCACCGGCATTGAATCGGTTAAGCTTGTTGGTGGTAGCCTCTAAAAAGCCTGACAAAAAAAAAAACAGAAAATAGTAAAATAAAATTGTCCAAAAATTTTTTTGCTGTTGTTTTTAGATCACTACCACCCTAATGAATTTTCGTAAGCGTTCTCAAGACAACCTGTATGTACTTAAGTCGTCTAGTTTTTATGATACAAGCACTTTTAATAGCTTTGTTAATGCACCCGCAATCCTTTGCCACACTCCTAAAGGTTAGCTATTATAAAATACCGAGAGGCATTAAGTTCGCCCTTGTTCATAACTGTAAGTTTTTAAGTGCAATAAAGAATTTATAAAATAAAATAAAGAAAACTTACCAAATACCGTTCAGTAGCGACAGACACCAAAATTAAATCGTCACCCACGCGTACTTTTTCACCCTCGGATCTAAAAAACAGCAATTTTTTGAACAACAGGTAAATATTTTTTTTTTTATTGTGACTCGACATATGACAGCACCCCGCCTGATGCTAAGCCGAAGTGCGGTCCATGAATGAATGTCACTGCTACTACAATTCAATAACTGTGAGTAGCAATCATATCCACTATGCCTGCCTAGATGCAACCGGCAACTTACAAGGTGATCCCGAAACGTGACCAAAATCACTTCACGGTCTGTATACTTGTAAGTGGTGGTACTACCCCGGATCGGAAGACTGGGTACCACTGCCTACCACTCTTTAGGCAGTGTAATGGTTACGCAAACCGAGAGCACAGGTTCAAAATCACTTGCCGGTACCAATGTATCTTTGATATAATATATACTTTGGTTGTCCTGTTTAGTAGTAGCATAAATTGAAAAAAAAACAAGTACCTTTGTTTACTTGCCGGATGCAAAGTCCACCAGCATGCTTCACCTTGCGAATGCTCCTGCAGACCAACATCGAATGCCAGCTTATCTTGGGATGATGATGTTGAGAGACATGCTAAATACTGCAATAATTTTTTTATGATTTAAGTTTATACGTTAAAACATTGATTAATGAAATAAACAAAGTTTATGCGAAGCTCTCGAAACGCCAGAATAAACAATAAATTGACAATCAATAACTAAAAATAAATGGAATAGTAAGCCGCATAAAATTTTCTTCGATTTTGAGCGAACATTGATTAATGAATTAAACCAATTTTATGCGGCTTAAACCAAATAAACGCGATAGTAAGCCGCATAAAATTTGTTTAATTCGCATATAATTTGTTTAACTGAGCCCCCCAAACAGTGACCACGACTGGGGTAAACGCAAATTGTGTCGATTCGGCACTCTTATACCTCCCGCTGCTTACGATTAAGCAAAATGATGAGGATGATTTACTAATTATTTCGTTATTTATATACTTTTTAGTAAATTTATATATATACGTACAGGATATAATTAAAGAGTTTCTTGTGGACATCTTCTCGTTATATGCCTTTCCGAAATCCTTGTAAAATCAGTCAAATCATAAGTTATATGTCCCATCACAATGAAATAAGTGACAATAAATAATATTTTATTTATTTATCTATACTATCTATATCTATACTAATAGTATAAAGCGGAAGAGTTTGTTTGTTTGTTTGTTTGTTTGTTTGTTTAAACGCGCTAATCTCAGTAACTACTGGTCCGATTTGAAAAATTCTTTTTTTATTGGATAGTCCATTTATAGAGGAAGGCTTTAGGCTATATAACATCACGTTGCGACTAATAGGAGCGAAGAAACAGACGAAAATGTGGAAAAAACGGGAAATATTATTCATCTTTGAGGGCTTCCGTTGCGTGCGCTGCGAAAACCGTTTGATATACCCAAAAAATATGTATGGAAGAATTATTCCTCTTTAAATTATCTAAAAAAATGTCCGCGACAGTATATGTCTATCTTTTGAAATTAACTCACAATAACCGTTTTTATAATAATCAAATTTGGTCGAAATTAATGCTTTGTTACAAATTGTTTGTCAGAGTTGTATCAACATAATAATAATAATCTTTATCGAAATAAATGTGTTATTAATTAAGAGTATTTAACTGTGAACAAAATTGTCTTTGACGTCACCTAATTTCAATAAATATCTTATAAGATAATACAACTTTAAAATAACTGAAACAAAATTCACACGCGCCGCATGATGAGCGCTGGCCGGCGGGCGAGGAGAGGCGGTGCCTGCGGGTGAGGCCAAGGGGGGTGTAACTCTACGAGGTATAGTCGGTCTAAGCCGAAATGACGCGCCCCTCCACTGCATTTACGCACACGAGCAAATATAAAATATGGATAAAACATACCGAAAATTCTGTTTTAATCGGTTATTCAATTGCTGGTTAGACACTGAAGGAGGAGCACGTTGATGAAGTGTAATAGTGTAGTTAGTAATATTTGCATTCATACATTTAAATAAACTAATAAAGTGGAGAGGCGCGTCATTTATAGATAGACAAGCTATACCATGCGGTCGGCTCCCTACTGAACGGTTGAATGCAGCGTTAATTTGTTTTTGCGATATAATATCGGCGTGTTAAATACTTTTTAAATACAATTTCATTTTGTAGTAGTTTTTTTTATAGTAGGTAGTGTAAAAACACTTTTTTTGTTTTGTTGTAGATAATACCTGTAGGTGTCATCTACATAATTATTCTTATTAGGTTAGGTTTTAATTTATGCATACAGTTAGTTTGGTTAAGTTGACTGCGAGTTTTGCGCACAAGAAAATAAAACTAAAAATATAATTTACGCAGAAATACTTTAAAATGTATATTTTTTAAAACTACTTTAAAATATATTCTATTAATTATGTAACTAAATTTTCTAAAATAAGTCGTGGGTAACATCTATAGCTAATTTATAACAAAGTTGATGAGGTACGTTTGTAAACAAAAAATAAATATGATTCCCAAAATAACTATTCCACGCGGACAAAGTCGCGGGCACAGCTAGTGTATAATAATTCTATTGTTAATTTTTAATACTTAAAGTAATAAATTTTACCATAAATTTATAAAAAAAAAAACTAAAATACATTATTAAAAGGAGTCCCTTTAGACAAGGTTCCGAAGATACTGGCAGCGTTCCCCCTTTGAATAGCTAGACTAATTCTTTGTCCGAGGTAGCTGCCAACTCTTCGGTCTCCTGTGATGTCGACTAACCTTTTTGATTTTTTTTTTTATTGTGACTCGACATATGACAGCACCCCGCTTGATGTTAAGCCAAAGTGTGGTCCATGAATGAATGTCACTGCTACTACAATTCAATAACTGTGAGTAGCAATCACATCCACTATGCCGGCCTAGATGGAACCGGCAACTTACAAGCTGATCCCGAAACGTGACCAAATCACTTCACGGTCTGTATACTTGTAAGTGGTGGTACTACCCCGGATCGGCAGACTGGGTACCACTGCCTACCACCCTTATTTCCTTAAAAAGCCTTAAAGCGCTGACAATTGACTTACCATATCACTGTTAAGATGACGCAGCAGAATAGCGTTGCCATATAGCAATGTTCTATGCCCAGAACCAGTGCCTTTGCCCTGAAAATAAAATAAATTTCGATTATAATGTAAATTTTCAAATATTTCAGGAGTTGAATGGTATTTAAAGATTACGTATATACAAAAGACGGACTTTAAGCGACAGGCGTGACGCATTGGTTGGGTTAGATTAGGTTTGTTAAGTGTAGAACCCCGGGTTCGATTGCCGGTCGGAGCAAATATGTGTGGGGCGCAACCCTGGTCCGAATAAACTATTCGTCGCACAGAAAATTTGCATAATGTTTTTGTGCTAATTAAAATTTCTAATAGTTTGGTTCCGTAATTTTAATTAATTCTATAAAACAAATATTTTCTCAGACCGGAAATCAAACCCGGGATGTTGTGTTTTACAATTAACCCTGTATATTTCTTTAGGCAATATTATACAGAAACTACTTACCTACAAGAAAGATATGGCAGTATACAGTTTATATAAATATCATAGCGTATTAAAGATAGCAAACATCAAAATATAAATAAGCCCATGCAGACAGCGTTTTTTTTTTCGGGTGTTGTCGAGACGCGTTTTACGATCGCGTGATAGCTGCACTGTTAAACTTGATAAGGAAGTTTATTTACATCGTTCAAACGCGCAGAAACGCGCACTCCTGCATAGTAAACGCGAATATCAGCCGCGCGAACGAACTGCAAACGCGCATGTATTTTATTCGGCTAGGAAATTACGAAGCGATTTTATGTCGCGTAGCCTGCGATTATTATCGCGGGCTCGTAAGCTTTGCAATACTACCGCGCAATTACAGTCGCGGCGGGCACGATTCAGTGTCGATCCGTGTGTTCCTAGCCTTACTACTAGCGTGTGAGCTCGCATTGTATTGATATGAGTTACTAGGCGGTTTGGTCTGCGCGTAAGGTACAACAATTGTTTCAATTGCCGGTTCTAACTAGGCCGGCATAGTGGATGTTACAGTTATCTAACTGTAGTGGCAGTTACCTCCATTCATGTAACGCATTCTAGCTTAACATCAGGCAGGGTGCTGTCAAATGTAATAGCGTGTTAGCCGCGCGCTCCGATTACATAAAACGCGCGTCAACGGCGCTCGAAACAAACCGTCGTGTGCACGAGCTTCTAACCATTTCAAAGTTGAGCTACTTGCATTGTTCAATATTATTAATAGATCACAATATAAACAAGAATAGTGTCAGTGAATGTATAAGTTAGGAAAACATTAAAGTAATAAAAGCTAAAGAAAAGAAAGACTAAACACATGAGATGAATGATTAGAAATAACGTCGTCTGCGATAGGTATTAACCTATACCCTGTCCATTCGTTTATTTTCTTTTTGACAGCTCACGCCTATAAAGTTCCGTTTTTGTATTTCGAAATAATGTACTATAGTAATGTCGTACTTTATTGACGAGTTCCTAATACGGGTTCCGTTTTGACGCTTGATTCGCTCATAAAGTTTCGTATAAATTAGTAATTACATTTGAAGGAACAATTGTTGTTCTTTATACTAGTAGTGACAATAAAGAACAATTTGCTTCTTTAAACGTAATTATAGTATAGTGAAGTTCTCAGTGCATAACAAACAACCACAGTAATTGCCCAGAGCAGTTTGTTACATATTATTTCATGTACAGACCCTGCGGTAAGTTTCTTTTTATTATAACTCGAATTATGACAGCACCCCGCCTGATGTTAACCTGGAGTGTGGTCCATGAATACTACAGTTGTTAGGGTCACTTCTAATATGCCGGCCTAGTCTAAATCAGCAACCCACCAGTTAATTTCGAAACGTGACCAAGTCACTTCACGATTAGAATACTTTTAAGAATACTATCCCGGACCGGCAGACTGGGCACCATTGATTCACTACTTTTTGAAAACAAATGGACTTAACAAATGACTTTCGAATTTTAAAACTGTTAACTGTCGAGTAACTATTTAAGATACGTAACAGAGCAGTGGCGTAGCGTGGCGGGGGTGGAGAGGGCGGCCCGCCCCGGGCGGCACATTTAGGGGACGGTAAAAAAAAAAATCGTTTAAATTTGAACCTGAAATTCATATTTTTGTTGCACCTATCATTGAAATTCCTAAATAAGGGGGCGGCTGACTCCCACGCTACCCCACTGTAACAGAGGGAGTAGGTAATAAAGCCTCTTTTAGTACATAATGTTAATTATGATGTTTAATAATTGATTATTATTGTTTTCATGCAAATTTACCACATTTTAGGGGTACTCACTAGCTTCTCTTTGCCCTGGAATTTTAAAAGAGCATTGTGATGTGACAGGATTAGGTTAAGTTAACTACTCAAAACAAAATCGATTCCAACGTTATAAAAATATATATAAATATTAAGGGAGCATAAATAAAATTGATATAAATTTATTTATAGTCCTTATGACTCATAACTTTAAGGTATAGTTTCCTAGTTTTTATTTTTATAAGGATCATAAAATACTTTTATAAAGCTTTTACATGAGCTCTATTTGAGTGCTTATGCTCAATATACTTAGTACTTACAAGTTTTATTACAGTAAGTATTAAATTTAATTAAATATTTGATTTGATTTTGAGTTGATTTGATTTAAAGTTATCTATATTTTTAAAGTAATTATTTCATACGTAATTAAAATTATAGACTTTACTAAACTGTAAAGACTCGTTTTTCTAATTTAATTCTGAAGAAAAATATAAGATCAAAATTTAAAAAAAATACTAGGTGAATCTTTATTTTAATTTACTTTATTTCGTTAAGCAAACGAGACTTGATAGCTATATAAATAAGGTATAAAAAAGAAATGAAGGAACCGTATTGTTTTAAGTAGCGTGAATTATTCACATAGGAGAAATTACACACAGAAAATATAACAATAAGAATAATACATATATAAAGAAAGTAATCAGTTAGAAATATGGTTCTATCATATCATTAGAATCATAGAATCATAAACTAATTTGATTTGCAATTCAAAATCTTTAGCACCAAATATTTATTTAACGACACAGTTTGTTAGAACTATTCACTAATTTTAAATTAAATACGTTTACATTAGTGCCGAAATGAAAAACTATTGTTAAAAAACAAATATCAACGTTTAAAAGACAGGCTTCGTTCGTGTACACAGAGCATTTTTAAAACGCGACATTCTTTTTAACGCGGCTCATAACGCGTAATTATTTATTTATAATTTTATTGTGATTTAACTTCAAAAGGCAAACCGGACTTCATTTCAATACGCAATATATTAAGTAGTCAGCGTTGTCACTCTTGGACCTCCTCTTGCTTATCATAAGGCGGGTCGAAGTCAGATGTCGTGTCAAAATAAAAAAAGTTGGCAAGGATAGTGCAATAAAGATTAAAGTTAAAATACATAGGTACATACGTACACTCATTAGCGTAGAGTGCTGAATATTTTTTAAAAGATTAATTATTTATAATGAATATATAATTTACAAACGAATTTAAAAGTCCTTAGAATAGGAGCCACTCTACCTTCATTCGTTCATATATTTATTACGTTTTATTGTCTTTACTATAGCGATAAAAACCGCGCGTTTAAAAATCACTCTGTGCAACGTCACCTCAGTATAATATTTAACAAAAATTGAATTTTAATAATAATATGAAAACTACATTTTAATTTTAATGATATACAGTGTTTATTTAATTTTTTTTTATTTTTTTTTTTATTGTGACTCGACATATGACAGCACCCCGCTTGATGTTAAGCCAAAGTGTGGTCCATGAATGAATGTCACTGCTACTACAATTCAATAACTATGAGTAGCAATCACATCCACTATGCCGGCCTAGATGGAACCGGCAACTTACAAGCTGATCCCGAAACGTGACCAAATCACTTCACGGTCTGTATACTTGTAAGTGGTGGTACTACCCCGGATCGGCAGACTGGGTACCACTGCCTACCACTCTTTGAAAACCAGACCCGAAGCAAATATCCATCTCTTTTTTTTAATTGAACTAAATTAACTTTCTATTAAAAATTTGTATATTAACTTACGGTTTCAGAACCTGAAGCTGTCACCAACTCCTGAAGAGCTCTTACTGATAATGCCTGAAAAAGTAAATTTAAATAATATTTAATAAAAGTATATAAATAAAACAATAAGGTATTAAGGCGACAAATATTGTACTCCAATAATAATAATATGATCTGGCTCGCGAGGTTGTCGACATGTGGGAGGTGGATGCAGCAATTATTGTGCCAATAGTCGTGACTGCCAATGGTTTAATAGCCAAGAGCCTCGATGAACACCTAAAGAGGCTCTCGTTAGGTAGCTGGATCAAGCGATTGATTCAAGAAGCGGTACTCCTGGACACGGCGCGTATTGTTAGGAGGTTCCTTTCTCAGGAGCCCTGACCACCGGTGGCTTGGACCCTGTTCCCGATGCCGATGGACAACTATTTTTTATATTATTTTTTTTTATTTTAAAAATATAAAAAATAAGATTAAAAATAAATAAATAGAAAAAAACATTTTCACAGTAATTCATAGATTTTTTTTATTCGTATTCGTACGTCAGTAGTAATTGTTTTTATAGGTAATCCCTTATTATGCCGAATGGAAAAATGTACAGGTATGACTTAAAATAAATAAGAAATATTATATCAAACCTGCTCAATAACAAAGACGCATTGTGATAGATCTGGCGGTATGTTCTTATCAGCAATATTCTCTAGGAAACAATGTCTGTTGCCAAAGCCTTCTGCTGCTAAACAGACACGTTCTCCAGTCGCCGTGCAGGAGAGACATACCATGTCTTCCTGTAACCAAAATACAAAAGAACTATATTTAACAACGTTATAGAACTAATATTTTCTTAGATTTTGCGCAAACATTGATTAATGAATTAAACATTTTTTTATGCGGCTTACTATCGCGTTTATTTTGGTTTTGATGTTATTATACAATTTTATTTAATTATTTCGACGTTTCGAGAGCTTTGCAGCCATCGTGGTCACGGAGAGACTCAACCAAAATAAAATCAAATCAAAACCAAAATAAACGCGATAGTAAGCCGCATAAAAAATATTTAATTCATTAACGTTTTAGAATTTTATTTAACAACGGTTTAGAACTTTATTTAACAAATTTCTAGAACTTTAATAAACAAATTTCTAGAACTTTAATTAGCAAATTTCTAGAACTTTATTATACAAAGTTTTAGAACTTTATTTAACAAATTTCTAGAACTATATTAAATAAATTTCTAGAACTTTATTAAACAAAGTTTTAGAACTTTATTTAACAAATTTCTAGAACTATATTAAACAAATTTCTAGAACTTTATTAAATAAATTTCTAGAACTTTATTAAACAAAGTTTTAGAACTTTATTTAACAAATTTCTAGAACTATATTAAACAAATTTCTAGAACTTTATTTAACAAGTTTCTAAAAATCATCTAATACTTTGTTAAGCCTTTTTCCCACAGGGATAGGCAGAGACAATGGAGCACCACTTGCCACGTGATCTTGGTTTGCGTAACCATTGCACTGCCACTAAACCACGGTCGCCTTGATTTATACGTTTGTTTTTAATATAAGTCTACCCGAGTTTCCCCTACAACAAAAGCTCATTAATGGAAAATTATAAAAGCTAGCTTTTAATAAAACTTTAATAAAATGATTGCGGACGAAATGAATTAAGGTGTGATTCCATCGGCGACCGCAGACCGCAGACTGCACTACTTGTTTGTATGAGAATGATTTCGTGCAAGGCGACACGGGCAATCAGCATATTGCGACAATCAGCATTTGCTAAGTCATAGATTATAAATATGATCTTAGATTTAGCGCAAACATTGATTAATGAATTAAACGAATTTTATGCGGCTTACTACACCGTTTATTTTGGACGACCAACACTTCAGTCTCTCCGTGACCACGATGGCTGCAAAGCTCTCGAAACGTCGGAATAATAAAATAAATTAAATAAAATTGTGAAATCAAACCCAAAAATAAATGCGAGCCGCATAGAGAACATCATTTATTTTGTATGGGGACTTGGGCTTAATTGTATTAACAGTTTAATATACATTTTAAAATAGTTTTATATTCGAATATTACAATGTAATTGGAATATATCCTTTATTTCGCATAGTTTAGGTGTGCAAATGATCAAACTATAATTTTGACAGTTCAAAGCAGAATAAATATGGCGTTGGTACACAGATAATAAAAAATCCATATCTTATTTTCCAAATAATTCAATTGCACAGCAATTAAAAGCAAAATTGTTCTTAGTTTTATCAATACAAGTACCGAAACTACCATTTATATATTTTTTCATTATTGGACATTACAAAAGTAGTACAAAGAAACCCAAAATGAATGATGTCCTTAGTTTAATTCATCATAAATATGATGTTTGGAAACAATATTAATGCGGCGGCTGCAGACTAGTGTCGCCTTGCACGAAATCAATCTACAAAGAAGTAGTGCAGTCTGCAGTCGCCGATGGAATCACACCTTTAGGCATATGTTGTCATTAAGGGTCGTTCACTCCTTTCAACCCTCTGCTAGAGTTCACATACGTTTATATTTTAATCAATGATATTTTTTAAGAGACATAGATATGTTATACGCGCTCCGAAACAGGTACGTTAAAACTATGCTAATAAGCAAACCTGAACTCAGTGACTAGATGCAGAGCAACATATATTTGTCTCTTTTCGCTCTCAATAACTATCATTTCGTCCTACTTCCACTTGTATGTATGTATGCCTGGTCGTGGTTGATCGTTTAAACTCGTGCCGTCACCTAACGTATCTACCTCATTTTACTAAATGTCATTGGTTTTTTTTTAAATTGAGAGTTAACATCTGTGGGCCTACCATTAAAAATAATGAAATTGTCATGCCTTTTTCCCCACAGGGATAGGCAGAGACAATGGAGCGCCGCCTGCCACGATCCTGACACAACTCCCTCGCTTCCCTCACAGCCATAATTATCTTTAAGTACTATATAGCGTTAAATAATATCAAATCAATCAATCAAATTGTCAAGCGTTTTCCCACAGGGATAGAATGAAGAGAGACAATGAAGCGCCACTTGCCACGGTCCTGACACAACTCCCTCGTTTCCTTCACATTAACAATTCTTGTCATACAAACTCTATGATTAATAAGAATTTATAAATCTCATGTGAATGGATACGTTAAACAAGGCAGGCGTTTTGTGTTTGTCGACCAATTGTGAGACATCCTCAAGAAAGCTAGGTTGCCTAAAGCCCATAACCACAGAGCTTGTTAAATAATAAAATTTATTAAAGTTAAAAAAACGTACTATTGTTTCTGCCTATCTTAAGAATTATATAAGTATTGTAATTAAAAGAGTTCTTAGTTGCCAAAAACTAAGATTGAATCACACAAGCGGAAATAAATATACTATTTTTAGATACAAAATAATACTAACGAGTAAGATTCGATTTCATTTTTAACAGGGAAAACAATATCTCTCCCAGGAACGACGATGACCTACATGGTCTATGTAAGCGTATGTGTTCTCTCCATCCTATGACCTTGGATCCTTCAAGCGATGTGTAAAGCAGCACCTTAGGCCGGCATAGTTACGGCGATTGAGGCGATTGTCAATCCTTGTCACTACATCCTCTTTCAAACCACTTTTATTGCGAATTGTGCTATTCCTCATTCCACCGCATAAAACCTACTTTGACGACAGGCGTGGCCGAACGGTTAGCGATTGGTTTGTTGCGCGTAAAGTCCCAGGTTCGATTCCCGGTCGGAAAAAACATTTGTTTATTAGTAATAATTATATTTAATATTGTAAACATTTGTTAATAAAAAAAAGAGGTGGATATATGGGTGTGATTGCTACTCACAGTTATTAAGTTGTAGTAGCAGTGACATCCATTCATGGACCACACTTCGGCTTAACATCAAGCGGGGTGCTGTCATATGTCGAGTTACAATAAAAATAAACTTAAATAGAATATAAAGAGTATGAAAAAACTTACCGTTCGCAAGAATGAAACATCATCCTGTTCGCTCGCACCTCCTTCCGCTTCCGCCATTTTGAATTCTAATTAACCAAATGAACGAAATACGACTTCGCCATAAATTAGTCGTGAAGGACCCGACTAGCCTTCGCAATTACAAACTGTAACAAAGAATTTTTCATTAACATAAATGAGAAACGAAGTGGGTCAGGGTAGATGTGGTTAAAAGAGACGGAGATATATATATATATATATATATTGTAACTCGACATATGACAGCACCCCGCTTGATGTTAAGCCGAAGTGTGGTCCATGAATGAATGTCACTGCTACTACAATTCAATAACTGTAACCAACAATCACATCCACTATGCCGGCCTAGTTGGAACCAGCAACATACAAGCTGATCCCGAAACGCGACTAAATCACTTCACGGTCTGTATACTTGTAAGTGTTGGTACTACCCCTAATCGGCAGACTGGGTACCACTGCCTACCACTCTTTGATAACCAGACCCGGATCAAATATCCATCTATTGTTTTAATTAACAAATATTTGCAATATTTAATTTAGTTATTAAATATTACAAATAAAAGCTATGAAACAAATATTTGCTCCAAGTGGGAATCGAACCCGGGACTACGCGCAACAAACGAATCGCTAACCGTTCGTCCACGCCTGTCGTCATTAGGTTATACCCAGTGGTGATAGTGATATTTTTTCCACTTCAAACCCCCAAATATAGTCACGCATGACCTTATTAATGTAAAAGTTTTTAGGACGAGTATCATTTTGATAAAATAAAGTTTTTATTTTATCAAAATGTTTATGTACTACTTTTGTTATTTCTAATAATAAAAACATATATAAATGGTAGTTTCGGTATAAAATTATTACCAACCCAATTTACGATTTCGTAATAGTAAACGTAATAGAATAAGTATAAAGTAAAACTAAAGTCGTAAATTGAAACTTTTATGGAACAACCGGCTGTTAGAGTGGCCAAATGACGCTCAACTATCTGCCTACCCCTCCTAAATCTAGTTACACGAAAATGGAGTGATTATTTTAAATATGTAAAACTTAATTTTCCGTGTTAATCCCATGCGAGCGAAAATTATTAGGTAGTTGGTAAACTAGAAAATGTTTATTTTATTGTTGCTCACCCTGACTTTCCTGATGGTAAGAAGCATGGAGAGTGAGAGGTCCAAGACTACTAAGGACTGAAAAAACGTTAAAGTAGTCCATACCTTTGAAAAATGAAATAACGTCAATGTTAAAGTAAAAGTTAAAGTTGATAAAATAATTAAAAATAATAAAATAACATTTATTTGAAACCAAAAAGTAAACTTAAAACAAGTGTTTAAATCCTGACACACCCGTACTAGGTTGACCTGTATTACAGGTGTCAGTGCTCTTCCAAAGTGTTACCATATTGTCTTTTCTTTGTAGATCAATCGCCAAGTGGAATGCTTTGCCTGCCTATGTGTTCTCTTCATCCTATGACCTTGGATCCTTCAAGCGATGCGTGAAGAAGCATCTTAGGCCGGCATAGTGGCGGCGGCTGGGACAGCCGGGAACTGACTCGGTTGTCCCAGTCGTCGTCACTCTTGGACCTCCTCTTGCTTATCATCAGGCGGGTCGAGATCAGATGTCGTGTCACAATAAAAAAAAATGTTATTACATGTGTATTGTGTTAAAACCTCTCTTTTTTGAAAATGATAAGGTGTTATGAGTGAGTGTGAGAGGGTATGAAAGCCTTTGTAAAGGAAGCCTATGAAATAGGAGATAGGAGAGATTCAGTCTCGTCATAATTAAAATTGAAGGGCCAATTTGTAGTTTTTTTTCTTACAACCATGTTTGGTTTCTGGATAAAGTTGAATGTATCCATTTAAATGATTGTAGAGGTACCAAGAAAACAGAAGAACCGCTGTGTGAGTTTTCGCTTGAAGTAGTGTGGATGACACACAAGGTCCTTTCTCCTTTTATTATTTTAACAATAAACCAAAAGTAAGTATGGAGTGTTGCTTGAGGATGGTTTGGAGAATAAATATTTGCCGCACATTTAGCACCATGGTAGACTGATAAAGAATGGTTGTTGGGTAGCGGAAAGGTTAGGACATGATCACTTTAAGAATAGCTCGGTGAGCTAGTTGAAGATAAAGTTGCATTTTTTTTTTCTAAACAATATTAAGAACTTACTTAAGTATTTGTAAATTCTGTTCGTTTAGGTGGGTTTTTTTAGCATTTGTACTTTACACATATATTTTTTGAGTTAATAACATTTTAAGAAGTATAGTTATAATATTTGAGCTAGCGTTATATAAGATAGCGTCGAAGATCACTTCCTTAATATGGCGTGTCCTTGTGATTGACAGACGATACAAAATCCATATCTTATTTTCCAAAAAACTCAATCGCACAGCATTTAAAAACAAAATTGTTATTAGTTTTATTATTACAAGTATCCAAACCGCCATTTATATATTTTTTTATCATTGGGCATTACAAAAGCAGTACAAAATGTATGATGTCGTTTGTACTTATTAGGGCGCGCTAAGTTTAGATTTAATTTGAAAACTTTTAGTATGTCATATTAATTTTATTATTAAATCGTCCCTTACTGGCCGTGACCGGATAACGCCATTTGTGACGTTGATATAGTCAGACAAACGGTTGAGAGTGGCCCACGCCCATACACGGGCAATTAAAAAAAAAAAGGTAGTATCGATACTTGTATTGATAAAACTAATAAGAATTTTATATGCAAGTATATATGCCACTGTTATATACAATTAAGCCCAAGTCCCCATTCAAATGTTGCCCTTTAACAAAAAAAGGCAAATTCTTAAAAAAATGAAGTAATTATTTATTTTTCTTAGGAAACAAATTTTTTTTTAAATATTATGTATGGGAGGCATGAGAATATTAGAAATGTTAAGGTGGGCAAGGTTGAGAAACACTGTTCTAGACTGTTGTCAGGCTGAGGACACATAATACCCGCATAGGTCGGGAAAAGCATCCGCATTTTATCAACCGAATCAGCAGTTCGGTGCGTCTTTTCTTTGTAAAACAATCGACAAGTGGAGTTCTTTGCCAGCCCATGTGTTTTCTCCATCCTATAACCTTGGATCCTTCAAGCGATGCGTGAATGATCCTTGGCACAGTGACGGCCACTGGGGCAGCCGTGAACTGACTCAGTTTTTTCAGTCGTCGTCACTCTTGGACTTCCGCTTGCTCAAGCGGGTTGAAGTCATATGCCATGTCACAATAAAAAGAATAACATGAAATGGGTAGATAGGTATTGTGATTTTTCAAAATTTTGTTGTTTTTTTTACGAAATGCGGACTTAATGCCTTATGGCCTTGCTCGTTAATGAGCCACGGGATTTGATTCTTTCTGCTTAGAGAAAAAAAATAACTGTTTGATGTCAATATGAAATTTAATTCCGGTCGGAACCAATGTATTATTGATAGACATTGGTACGGAATGTACCTTGGTCGCCCAGTTTCTATGATACAAGCACTTTACCAAGCTGATATTATCATTTCTAAAAAAAACAGACCTCTCTCGCAAATTATGCCCCACATTCTCTAGTCTTTTTTATTAATGCGGCACAACATGTGCCAAGACCCCGCCTGATGTTAAGCTGGAGTGCGGTCCATGAATAAAAATGATTTTTAGTAGCAGCCACTTCACTAGATAGAATCGGCAACTTTAAAACTGATCGCGAAACGCGACTAAGTAACTTCGCGGTCCGTATACTAGTCTAGTTAGTGTGTTGCTATATCCCAGGTAATAAGGGGCGTAAATACAAAGTTAGGTCATAGCTTACGTAACGTCACCAGGCCAAGGTAAATATAGCTGCAGTTTATCTACATATACTAATATTATTAAGAGGCAAGATTTGTAAGTTTGTTTGTAATGAATACGCTAAGAAACTACTAGGACGATTTTTAAAATTCTTTCACTATCAGAAAACTACAGTCTTCGTAAGTAACATAGGCTATATTGGATTTTTAAAAAGTTCAGGGTACCGTACCAAATCTCGAATAATGTAACCCAATAATTTAATTTATATATAATATATAATTTCGTTATATATTTTTTTCTGGCCGGCATAGTTACTGGGATTGAGGTAACTGTGAACTGACGTCGGCATTCTTGGACCTCCTCTTGCGTACCATCAGGCGGGTCGAGGTCAAGTCAGGTCATGTTTACTTTTTAGTTCACAATGTTCATAAGCGTGTTATTTTAACTATAGTTTTTTTTAACAAATATTTGTAATATTACAAATAAAAGCAATAAAATAAATATTTGCTCTAACCTGGAATAGAACCCGGGACATTACGCGGAAGTAGTGTGCTAAACAATGCGCGACGCGACGCGAATTAAAAAAATTAAAGCTATTCATTTTGTTAAGATTTGCCTCCCCTACCTATCCCTAACAATATAAATGCTTAATGATCCCTCTTTGTGCTTTTCAGGTCACTGAAATTTAATGAAAATGTTTTTCAGTGAGTTTGATTTAAAGCTTAAGGAGACAATACAAAGAGTGGTAGGCAGTGCTACTCAGTCTGCCGATCCGGGTTAGTACCACCACTTACAAGTATAGAGACTGTTAAGTGATTTGGTCACCTGAGTGTATTTGGTATAAAAAAATACACTCAGATTAATGAAATAAACAATTTTTATGCGGCTTACTATCGCGTTTATTTTGGTCCAATAGGACGACCAACACCTTAGTCTCTCCGTGACCACGTAAAATCTAAACCACTCAGATGCAATTAATCAATCAAATTGTCACGCCTTTTTCCACAGGGATAGGCAGAAACAATGGAGCGCCACTTACCACGATCCTTACACAGCTCTCTTACTTCCTTCACATCCACAATTCTCTTGGCTCTGTGGTAATGAGCACTAGGCAACCACTCAGATTCAATTGATAATTAGATATTTTTATGAGGTCGACATATGAAAGTACCTCGCCTGTTGAGGACTGGTCTATAAATTGAGGCGACTGTAAGTAGAAGTCGCATCCACTATGCCGGCCTAGTTAAAACCGGCGACTTACAAGATCCCGTAACGCGACTAAATCACTTCACGGCTGGTTCTGTATACTTGTAATATATTTTTGTATTGTATTGTATCTTTGATTTGTGTACTTTGGTTGTTCTGTTTCTATGATACAAGCACTTTAGTATCTAAGTAATTTTTTTTTTGAAAATGTAAATTAAAAAAAAAATACCATACAATTATAACACTTAACACTTTATTGGGTTTTGGCACACGGAAAGGATGAGTGAAATTAGATTGACGAAAAGAATTTATAAATCTCATGTGAATGGATGCGTTAAACGTGGCAGGCCCAGGAGGGTGTTTTCCGACTAAATCGGAGACATCATAAGAAAGCTAGGTTGCCTAGTGCCCATAACCACAGAGCTTGTATAAAGAGAATTGTGAATGTGAAGAAAGCGATGGAGTAGTGTCAGGATCGTGGCAAGTGGTGCTCTCTTGTCTCTGCCTATCCCTGTGGGAAAAGGCGTGATAACCTGTTTTTTTATGATCTTATTTACTAATATTGTAAATTGTTATTATTTTTTATTTATTTACATTATATATTTACAAATAACCGCATCTTCTTACCGCGTAAAGACATTATCAACTCCCAAAACACTGCAATGAACAGGAATTCACACAAAACACTAAAATAACTCATTAAAACAAAACAATAACTATCACACACACAACACAGGTTAAATCCTAACTAAAAACTTCATAAAAAATATATATAAACAATGTTTTATTTGGTAAATATTTGGCGGAAAATTGGACGCGACCTCCCGGCGTGACAGTTGGGAGCTAACTGAAAAAAGTCACGCGAATAGCGAAGTTGCGTCGCATTTGAAACCAAAAGCTCTTGGTCCAAAAACATGCCGATAAAGAACATTATTTATTGAAAATATTGCACAAATTCTTTGAAGACCCTGAACAAAGTTCCGCTCGCGAAACGTATATTGTGGAGTCGAAGTTTTGACGAAAGAATACTCACAAATAAAGCACAATTTTATATATTTTACTTATTTATATCGCATCTAAGTAAAGTAAAATAACAATAATATTAATATTCACTTTATTCAAGCAATAAAAAAAACACACTTATATTTACGGGCTGCTCTCTATACAAATAGCGGTTAGAATGGCCAAACCTAAATGCTCTCTAAAGATTGAATTGAGTAAAATTTGAAAGATTTAATGTTGTATAATATTGAATAATTCATTCGTGGCAAGTGACGCTCCATTTCACTCTGCCTATCCCTGTGGGGAAAAGGAGTAACAATTTGATTGATTGATTGATTGATATATTTCTAATCACAATTCTCTTCATAGAAACCGTAGGCGACTCAGCTATCTTAAGGATGTCTCCGATTCGGTCGTAATGGGGCGTTCTCACGAGGCGATTTGAGTTGATCAACTGCGAAATCGTTCGAGATTTGAACCGTCTGAACAGACTTTCAACCAAATTGAAGCAACAAATATCCATTCAACAAAAGTTAAAGACTTTTCAACTTTTGTTGACTCAACTGTCATTAATTTTTTCTTTCTTCTTGTTTATGGCTTTAGTATTTAACTTGCCAGTGTCAAAGTAAAAATATATATGGTTTAATGTTAAAACATTGTCAAGTAAATATGAAGATAAAGATAAACCACGCTAGTAATTCATCGAATGATGACAATGATCGGCTCGAATGTGTATTGTTTTCCTCCGTTTCACCTGTTTTTTGTTTTTATAAATTATGGAATCCACGAAAAAAATGCTCAACCATCACAAATAAGCAATATACACTTCCTAATTTCTTCATTATCCGCCATTTCGGTCATGAATATTAAGTCGATTATTAGAGCTTGTATTTGTAAATAGTCTAGGTTTAGTTTATAATGGAAATGGCATCGCCATTTTATGTGCGTAATTCCCCTAATAAAATTGATTTAAAAAAAAAGTCGATTATTATTGAATCGTGAGAACGCTACCGTCAATATCTGCTTTCGAATTTTTGTTAAACGACAAATATTGATCAACTGAAATCGCCCGGTGAGAACGCGGTATAAGACTTCCTCCTGGTTGCCTCGTTTAACCCATCAACATCAGATTTATAAACTTCTTTCTTTATTGTACTTTCATTATAAACAAGTCGTCAATTATAATGATGAATACTTTATACAAGCTCTATGGTATATTATAAATTTAATTCACATTTTGTATAAAACAGTTTTACGGTTTTGTAACAGAACTTATAGATTTACTTTCTAGAAATAGCTATATCGAATTATTCATACAAACCAATTATTTTAGTATCAATACGCTAATTATTTAGCTAGGTAGAGACAGAATAAAATAATAATAAAACTTGCAGTGGCGTAGCGTGGGACTCCGTTGAAATTTGCCGCCCTCTTAATTAGGAATTTCAATCATAGGTACAACAAAAATATGAATTTCAGGCTCAAATTATAACGATTTATTTTGTTATTTTAAATTTTGCCGCCCCCTAAATGTGACGCCGGGGCGGGCCGCCCCCGTCACGCTACGCCACTGAAAACTTGCAATAGCTCGACTTGCCAGATAGTGAGCAAGAGGAGGTTTAGGTCTGGAAAAATCGTGTCAGTTCACGGTTGCCTCAGTCGCCGTCACTATGCCAGTCAAAAGTGCTTCTTCACACAACGCTTTAAGGGTTAAATGACATATGGGCTGGTAAAGCAGTCCACTTGTCGTTCTACCAAAGATACGACGCGCCGATATAGTTTAAACCATATAGATTCTAGTTTAAAGAAACCTTAGGATTAAAGGACGAACACATGGGCTGGTAATGCAGCCCACTTGTTGTTCTACAAAGAAACGATGCACCGAACCTTCTAGATCGACTGCTTTGATCATAAATTAAAACTTGTTTGAGATTTAACTTTTAGACAAAAGGTTGACAGATAGTGGTAGTCTGCCAATCCACGGTAGTACCACCACTTTAAAATAAATCGACCGTAAAGTGACTAGGTGGCGATTCGGGATCAGCTTTAAAGCTGCCGGTTTCAATAAGGTCCTCATACATGCAGTTATTTAACTGTACTAGTCGCCTCCGTTGACGGACCTATTCCAGCTTAACATTAAGCTGTCAAGCTATTTAAATTGAAAATGGCTTAGTTAGTTGAAATATAAATAGACATACCGCATGTTTTCGTCAGACGCCTATCTTTCTAAACACTTATCACACATTTTAAACAAACTACACAACTTAAAAATCCACAAAAAAACCTCTAAAAATGACCTTTCCAATCGTTTTCGTTTAAATTTGATTTTTTAGTTATTTATCGAAGTGTCTGGGCCGTTTTACGGGCACGGACTGGGCTGCGCAGGCGCACGTCTTAAGTTTATTTATAAATATCGGCTGGGTAAATGTGCTCCAAGCTCCCGGCGCTCTTCGAATATCTCTAGAGATCGGAGGAATGTCCTAATTTAAAATACATTACTAAAATTATACGTTAATTTTGTTGTTATTAAATTACCCGTTAATTTTATAGTTAATAAATTAACCGTTAATTTTATTGTTATTAAATTAATCGTTAATGTTGTTGTTATTAAAATAACCCTTAATTTTATTGATATTAAATTAACCGTTAATTTTATTGTTATTAAATTAATCGTTAATGTTGTTGTTATTAAAATAACCCTTAATTTTATTGATATTAAATTAACCGTTAATTTTATTGTTATTAAATTATTCGTTAATGTTGTTGTTATTAAAATAACCCTAAATTTTATTGATATTGAATTAACCGTTAATTTTATTGTTATTAAATTAATCCTTAATTTTATTGTTAATAAATTAACCGTTAATTTTATTGTTATTAAATTAATCGTTAATTTTGTTATTATTAAAATAACCGTTAATTTTGTTGTTATTAAATTAAATGTTAATTTGTGACTCGACATCGGATTAAACCGCCCGATGAGCATGAGGAGGTCTAAAAAAGCATTTCGTGTAGATGACGTATTTACCTCATTTTGCGTTACCATAGATAAATGAATTTAACAATTAATTTTATGCGGCTTACTATCGCGTTTATTTTTAGTATTGTTTCGAGAACTTTGCAGCCATCGTAGTCTTAAAACCTTTCCAAACGTCAGAATAATGAAAAGTTGTAAAATAAACGCGATAGCAAGCCGCATAAAATATATATTATACCTCATTTTATTTATTAGTTAAAAACTTTTATTTTACAAAACGCGCACTTAATGCCCCATGGCATTCTTTGCCAGCCAAACCTTCATATATGCGTGAAGAAGCACCTTTGGCCGGCATAGTGACGGCGACTGAGGTAGTCTTGAACTAATTTGGTTGTTTCAGTCTTCATCACTCTTGGATCTTCTCTTGCTTATCACCAGGCGAGTCGATGTCACAATAAAAAATATGGTGAACGTTAAAATGATGGTGGGTAGTGCAACAAAGTTTAGAATGTATTTGGGCGTCATAGTATTTTGACACTAGACAGCAGCACCCTGTGTCTATTTTTCGCATATAATATATTATTGGCACTTTATTGCCAAATATAATTTTAATATAATGCCTGGCCATGACCGACTGGCCAACGGTTATGAACTCTCTACGTTCAGATAGTTCATAACCTTTAGAGGCCTTTTCTAGGTGTGCTAAATCATAAAATCCAATCAATTAAATTGTTAGACCTTTTTCCCACATCGAAAAAAAATGTGAGATAAATCGTTATTCGGATGTTTTTCTGCAATTTTTGTTCGTTTTCACCCCTTAAGAGATCTTCAACGTCGGTGTAATGTAAAGCGCGTTTGTCAAATTTAGCTGTATGCCAAAAAAAAACAATTTTTTCTCAATTTTTGGGTCACAAGAAATAAAGTTGACAGTTTACAATAAATTTGACAGTCGTTCCATACAAGCCACAACACGTTCGACAAACGCCCCATACATAAACTTGACATCAAAAGTCATCTTGGAGGTGAAAAATAGGAAAAACTGTATCATGATGAAAACCCCCATAGGCTATGCACACTTTATTAGTATCTTTAAACGTCATAGTATTTTGACACAAGACAGCAGCACCCTGTGTCTATCATTCGCTTATATTATTGGCACTTTATTGCCAAATATAATTTTAATATAATGCCTGGCCATGACCGACTGGCCAACGGTTATGAACTCTCTGCGTTCGGATAGTTCATAACCTGTAGAGGCCTTTCCTAGGCGTGCTGAATTCAGGGGCGTAGCTACCGCCGTATCAATTATGCGGGCATCCCCCAACGTGTGTGCGTAAGCAAAAATTGTCAAATTGTCACACCTTTTTTCCAGGGATAGGCGGAGACAATAGAGGTTGCCACGATCGTGACACATTTCCCCTACATTAACAATTTTCATTTTTTTTTGTAACCTGCCCGATTATTAGCATGATAGAGGTCCAAGAGTACCGATGACTGTAAGTAGAAAACCTTCACAGTTCACGGCTACCTCAGTCGCCGTCACTACGGCCGGTCAAATTATTTCTTGCCCGATAATAGGATATTTTGGTAGAATAGTGAAGACATCCTTAAGAAAGCTAGGTTGCCTTATGGGAGCTTGTATGAAGAGAATAGTAAATGTGAGGGAAACGAGGGAGTTGTCTCCGCCTATCCCTGTAGAAAAAAGGCGTGACAATTTGATTGATTGTTAATATGGTGTGTCTTTGTGAGTGACAGACGATACAAAATCCATATCTGATTTTCCAAGACTCAATTGTACAGCAATTAAAATTGTTATTAGTTTTATCAACACAAGTATCGAAACTACCATTTATATATTTTTTCATCATTGTACATTACAAAAGTAGTACAATAAAAGCCCAAAATGAATGATGTCCATTGCTTGGATGTAGGAGGAAGAAGAATTTCTACTGCTTCTGATATGACACAGAAGCAGTCCGGACTAATTCGCGTTTCTAACGCTACTTGCAGTTTTTTATCTCCATTGATGAACACCAGCCCCCCTAGCACGGCAATCCAAGAAACAAGATAAATACCTGCAAGGATTATTATTGTAGCTCATTTTAAATAACTTAATAGGCCGGTACATCAAAATGTTAAAAAATAATTATTAAAATATTCAACGTTGTTTTGTGTGAAGATTTACATAACGTTTAAATATATTTTTTGATACACTGTTCTAGTAAGTTATTTAAAATGAGTTGGAATGATAGTCTTTGCAAGTCTTTATCTTGCTTCCTGGATTGCCGTGCTAGGGGGGCTGCTTTAATATCAGGCTGGCTGCTATAAAAGGTATATTAAAAAAAAACATTTCTTTAGGACAAATTAAAACACATATAATTTAGTTATATCAATTTATTATCAATATAATACAGTTAGTTACAATATGGTCTGTTTAATAATTAAACAATTCCAGACAAACGCATGCTTCTACGTAGGTTTTTATAAAATTATCATAATTACATTATGACTGCGAATCGATCCAGTTTTTTTATATACTTTTATTGATTATTTAAATAAATTTTATGAGGCTTACTATCGCGTTTATTTTATCGTCTCTCCGTGACCACGATGGCTGCTCTTGAAACGACCGAATAATAAAAAAACTGTAAAATCAAAACCAAAATAAACACGATAGTAAGCCGCATAAAATTTCTTTAATTCATTAATCAATGTTCGCGCGAAATCTAAGAAAATACTTTATTTATTATAACTCGACAGTTGACCCGGACCCAGTCACCAGCCATTTATTTTTAATTAAATAATAAATATTTACAATTATTTAATTTAAATATAAAACTTTATAAAATACTTTTAAATAAATAAATAGTATAGATGCAGACAGATAAAAAGAGCGCTGGAATTCAATTTCATAGATTTTATTTCGTAAAATTTATCTAATTTGATTAAATATTACAACTTCTTCGCTTAGGAAGCGAGAAAGTTGTGTCAGGATCGTGGTAAGTCTCTGCCTATCTCTGTGGGGATCATTTTCACAACTTTTTCCTACAGAGATAAGCCGAGACAGTGGAGCGCTACTTGCCACGATCCTGACACAACTCCCACGCTTTCTTCACATTCACAATTCGCTATATCAATATTTGTTAAAAAAAGGCCGGCCTACAACTTAAAAGTTGATCCCAAAACGCGATTAACAGCCGGTTGTACCAAAAAAGTTTCAATTTAAAAATTTTGTTTTAAGTACTTTATACTTATTCTATTACGTTTACTATTACGAAATCGTGAATTGCGTTGTTAATAATTTTATATCAAAACTACAATTTATATATGTTTTTATCAATAGAAATAACAAAAGTAGTACATTGAAACCCAAAATGAATGATGTCCTTTAGCTCTGTATAAAATATCCGTTAAACGTAAATGTAAAATGTGAAGTTAAAGAGTGGTGCAATCCATTTTTCTTTTACTTATACGATACTTTTTACAAATTCGTAAATTATAATTTTTGGTACAACCGGCTGTTAGTCACTACGATTAAACTCCATTATCTCTATCAGTTAAATCAACAGTCTGCAATTCTTCCAAATTTGCCAATCCATCTTCTCTGCTTTTACAAGTGTCTTCTCCACCAAACGCAAAATCGCCGTTATTGCTCGAAATTCTGACAAGATGACTTTTCTCGAATGGTAGAAACGTGTCAGATTCGAAATTCATTCTAGAAATTTCCGATTCGGAATTATGTTTGATGATCTTCATCAGATTCGGCTCTATTTCACTTAGAGTTGGTTCGCTACCCATTATAGATGACGTTGACACTTGAAGCGAGGGTAGTTCCTAAAAAAAACATAGACAGTTTAATAGGTTTAAGGCATCGATCATATATTTTTAATACAAAGAGGTGGATATTTGCTTCGGGTCTGGTTATTAAAGAGTGGTAGGCAGCAGTACCGTTCGGCGATCCGAGGTAGTACCACCACTTACAAGTATACAGACCGTGAAGTGATTTGGTCAGCACCCCGCCTGAGGTTAAGCTGGAGTGTGGCCCATGAATGGATGTCACTGCTACTACAATTTAATAACTGCAAGTAGCAGCCGCATCCACTATGCCAGCCCAGCTGGAACCGTTCGGTAAAGCTTCTTCCGAAAGGCGACTAAGGTACTTTACGGTTTGTGCACTTGTAAGTTGTAGGTAGTGGTATAGTTCGCTGTAAGTAAGTTGGCGAGAGTAGTCAGATGCGCAGAATTCGTTTTTAAGGTGTGTTTAGGTACGCGGGGGACGCGAGGCTTAAGGTAACAAAGTTTCGTGCGCGCGATTGGCTGGCCAGTCGATCACTAACTCCCGCGTGGTATCCACGTTCCGTTCGCTCCCGCGTACACTTGGGTGCACTGAAATTTGACCACTGGTTTTCGTATCATACTAATAGTTTTACTACATATTATTCCCCCGCCGCGTCTGTCTGTTCGCGATAAACTCGAAAATCAATCAATTAAATTGTCCCGCCAGTGATAGGCAGAGAAAATGAAGCAACAACTCCCTCGCTTCCTTCACATTCAAAATTCTCTTCATACAAGCTGTATGGTTATGGGCACTAGGCAACCTAGCTTTTTTGAGGGTGTCTCTGATTTGGTCGGAGAACACCCTCCTGGGTCTGCCTCGATTAACGCATCCATGCAAATCAGATTTAATAATTTCTTTCGTCAATCTACTTTTCCTTAAACTACTATTATTATTTATGAATCTAAAGAGACCCTTTTTTATTGCACCCCAGTGTACATGCGCAAACGTTCCCCCACTACGTTAATATATTGCCAACTATAAGACTATATATACTATAGTTGGGGAACGAGCTAAATGAATTCGGGGCTGAGGTGCGGTGGGGCGTGAAACGACCACCACCCGTATCTTAGTGGCCGCTTTTAGTGACGCTCATAGCTCGGCGATGTCATTTAATATCGATAAAGAGGTGTCCATATTTTCTTTGTTTGATTATTGAAAAATTAGTGAGTTAATTGAATAAAAGAGAGTCGTCATCCGTATTCAGGCTAGAACTATTATTAGAAACGTGATTAAAATGTGTGAAAAAGAAAAAAAAACATGCAGTCACTATTCTCAAAATTAAATTAATATATAATTCATTAAAAATTGTTGCTGTTTAATATTTATACTTCAATTTAATACACATTTTTAATAACTAAATCTATTTGCATTTTAAGGAAAGTGTGTGTTTATTGTTATCGACATTTTGCATGTTACTACACTATTCATAATAGACACGTAACCATGACGTCACAACTGCATTCCTCGCGCGTTTCTTTAACTCGTTCCCCTACGAAGTCCCCCTATAGGCAGACTGTGCACGACTCTTTAAACTGTTGCGCTTCAATCCGGTTTGGCAAAGAAACCTGTACAAAGTAGTGGGACGTATTAGTACAATACATACATGATCATCGTGATAACTGCCAACACTTCTTGATTGTCGATGCTTTTGTAAAGACATCACTAGTTGAGGTGGCTGGCCATCGACAGAGTCCTAAAACAACACTAGTTTTAATATAGGAATTAAACAAATTTTATGCGACGACATTTTTTTATTATTCCGACGTTTCGAGAGCTTTGCAGCCATCGTGGTCACGGAGAGACTAAGGTGTTGGTCGTCCTATTGGTTGATGCTGTTATCGTTTCCAAAACTACCCTGTTTAATGTTTTAATTTTGTTTTACTGTTCCCGGTTTATTTAAAATTTTTGCAAAAATTAATCAATGTTCGCGCAAAATCTAAGAAAATACTAGTTTTAATATATATATATTTTTTTAATTGTAGTGGAAGCAAATGTGTCTCAATCCGTATCTCACCAACATCACCCAGAAGACGTCCATTGCTGGACATAGGCCTCCCTCTTAGAACGCCATTCCGAACGACAAGATGCCAGTTGCACCACCGGTAGTTCGTGACTTTCACTATGTCGTCAGTCCACCTTTATCCCCATCAGTTATCGGTTCTTCGAGCGATCAATCCGAACCTAAAGAACCACTTTTAAAATCTGGGTTGTTCAGAGGAATAGTCATACCTTAAATCTATTGAACGGTCGAAATTTTCCTCTCTCTGAAGCAATAAGACTTCTTAGAGAATGAGCTCGGCATTCCATTTCTGATACCAGCTTGTAGGCGCCAAACAACTTTGATGTGTCCGATCTATATGATAAAACAACAAAACTATTAATCAATCAATCAAATTGTCACGCTTTTTTCCCCACAGGGAGGGACAGAGACAATGGACTCGGCAGTCAAATTAAAAAGATCGGTGCGGCTTTTCTTTGTAGCACAATCGACAAGTAGAATGCTTTGCCAGCCCATGTGTTCTCTCCATCCTATGAACCCTTGAAGCTTTTATGCGATGCGTGAAGAAGCACCTTTGGCTGGCATAGTGACGGCGACTGAGGTAGCCGTGAACAAACTCGGTTTTTTCAGTCGTCGTCACTCTTGGACCTCCTCTTGCTTAAAAAAACGGGATGGAATAGCACATCTGGCTGACATAGTGACGGTAACTGAACTATCATCAGTAGTTTTTTATCATCAAGCAAGTCGAGATAAGATCTTCCCCTCCATACATGGACCGCTCTCCAGCTTAACATCAGGCGGAGTGCTATCATATGTCGAGCTGTTATGACGACAGGCGTGGACGAACGGTCAGAGATTGGTTTGTTGCGCGTAAAGTCCCGGGTTCGATTCCCGGTTGGAGCAAATATTTGTTTTATAGCTTTTATTTGTAATATTTAATAATTATATTTAAATATTGCAAATATTTGTTAATAAAAAAAGAGATGGATATTTGATATATGTGCCACCACGTACAAGTATACAGACCGTGAAGTGATTTGGTCGCGTTTCAGGATCAGATTGTAAGTTTCCGATTCCAACTGGGCCGGCATAGTGGATGCGTGACTGCTACTCACAGTTATTGAATTGTAGTAGCAGTGACATCCATTCATGGACCACACTCCAGTCCATATGTCGTATGTCATATGTCGAGTCACAATAAAAAAAGGTTACTTACGAATGTCCCGGCGATGTTAGCAACCGTTTCAAATTGGAGAGCGTCGGCCTTAAGTCGGTAACGTGAATGCCTCTTGCCCACATCAATTGGACTATACATTTGTTTAACAAAAACATAGCATATCTATATAGAGACACATCCCCACCACGCGCGAACAGTGGTACGCTGCAATATAAACAAATTAGTTTACTCGCTATTATTATTATTCCATTTATTGTATATTATTCTTATTTTTTATATTTTTAAAATAAAAATATTTTAAAAATATAAAAAATAGTTGTCCACCGGCATCGGGAACAGTGTCCAAGCCACCGGTGGTCAGGGCTCCTGAGAAAGGAACCTCCTAACAATACACGCCGTATCCAGGAGTACTGCTTTCTGAATCAAACGCTTGATCCAGCTACCTAACGAGAGCCTCTTTAGGTGTTCATCGAGGCTCTTGGCTATTAAACCATTGGAAGTCACGATTATTGGCACAATGATTGCTGCATCCACCTCCCACATGTCGACAACCTCGCGAGCCAGATCAAGATACTTTATTTGCTTTATTATTATTATTATTTAATAATAAGTCGCTATATGTCCATTTTAAAATTACAACATGAGTTTCGAGTAAACCACACTGCATTTGAATGCGACAAGTAAACTTTTTTTTTATTGTGACTCGACATATGACAGCACCCAAGTTAGGCTGGAGTATGGTCCATGAATGGATGTCACTGCTACTACAATTCAATAACTGTGAGTTGCAGTCACACATCCACTATGCCGGCCTAGTTGGAACCGGCAACTTACAAGCTGATCCCGAAACGTGACCAAATCACTTCACGGTCTGTATACTTGTAAGTGGTGGTACTACCCCGGATCGGCAGACTGGGTACCACTGCCTCTTAGATAACCAGACCCGAAGCAAATATCCATCTCTTTTGTTTTTATTAACAAATATTTGCAATATTTAATATTATTAAATATTACAAATAAAAGCTATGAAACAAATATTTGCTCCGACCGGGGATCGAACCCGGGACTTTACGCGCAACAAACCAGTCGCTAAACCGTTCGTCCACGCCTGTCGTCGCATGTGGGCGCATGCAGAATGACGAGAAAAAAAGCAATCATAATTAACGTGTCATATCTAAAGAAGTGGTTTTGGCGGGCAACTGCAAGTGACAGGTCGCACTATTTTGATTTATTTGAAAAGCTTGTGTTTTTCATAAATATTAATGTGTAATAATGGTGGAATTGTTATCCAGTAATCATTTTTAAGTTGATCGAGTATAAACAAGTAATTTAAAGCTGAGAAAAGTGTTTCTTCGTGATCCCTCCTTCCCAAGTTTAAGTATAGGCCTCACTGTTTTAACATTGAACCATATATTTTTACTTTGACACTGGCAAGCCATAAACAAGAAGAAAGAAAGTGACATTTCTTTCTTTACATTAAAAAAACAGGTAAATAAATCTGTAAATGAGTGCTAAACCCGGAAATTGATGAGAGTCCATTTAAGAAGTGGTTATAATTCAACTCCTGTCATATCACGGCCAAAATACGCAGCGGCAAATAAAAAAATTCATGGAGTGGCAGTCAATAACAAAAATTAAGCCTCTCGGAAATGATTCTTTTAATTTTTGAGTCTTTGAGCTTCGCTGCGGACGAATTTTGGACGACGGAATAGTTCGCATTCGTAATAAAAATAGTATCTGCAACTGCAACAATAGTATTGCAATCTTTGATTCAGCATGAAATAACATTGTCAATTTCAAACTAGATTGCAATTCGAAAATTATGCACACACTGAAAACAATAATGAAAAATTTCATAGTATTATAAATCATTAACTACAAATTAAATATCTATTAACTCTATTTGGTAAGTTATAGTCTGTCTAAGCCGAAATGACGCGCCCTTCCATTGCATTTACGCACACGAGCAAATATAAAATATGAATAAAACATACCAAAAATGCAATTGTAATTGGTTATTCAGTTGCTGGTTGGACACAAAAGGAAAGGCACGTTAATAAAGTATAATAGTATAGTTAGTAATATTTGTATTCACACATTTAAATAAACTAATAATGTGGAGGGGCGCGTCATTTATAGTTAGACAAGCTATACGCTTTTTTAATATTGTGACTCGACATATGACAGCCTATTGAGGTCACAGGTTAAATAAATGGTATGATCCAACCGGTCATAATGTAAATAAACGGTATGATCCAATTGTTCACAGGTTAAATAAACTGTATGATCCAAAGTTCACTGGTTAAATAAACTGAATGATCCAAAGTTCACTGGTTAAATAAACGGTATGATCCAATAGGTCACAGTTAAAATAAACGGTATGATCCAATAGTTCACAGGTTAAATAAACTGTATGATCCAAGGTTCACTGGTTAAATAAACTGTATGATCCAAGGTTCACTGGTTAAATAAACTGAATGATCCAAAGTTCACTGGTTAAATAAACGGTATGATCCAATAGGTCACAGTTAAAATAAACGGTATGATCAAATAGGATCATAAATGATATGACCCAATAATCGCCAAACTCGAGCTGGCTGATGGAGATCCAAAAGTGCCGACCGAAAAAACCGAGTCAGTTCACGGCTGCATCACTAGCCGTCACTATGCCGGCTAAAGGTGCTTCTTCACGCTTCGCTTTAGGTTATAGAATCCAAGGTTTTAGGATGGGGAGGCGATCGATAGGACTTCTCGCCTCCCTCACATTCACAATCCTCTTCATACACACTCAATGGTTATGGACACTAGGCAACCCAGGTTAAGATTTATATTTAGTAATTAAAAAAATACTCACTTTGGATTGGCTATTTGATTGGACAAATCCAATATCTTGCTAGCCGAGCCATTCAATGTTATGACGTAACGCAATGGCTGACTCAAAATGGCCGCTATCAGGCATACCAACTGCGCGGCAAAACCAGACGCGACCGATTCACTTAAGCTATTGTACCTTCGTATATTGTCGTCGCCGCATATAGGTAAAGGAACGTTGCATATTGTCCATATTAATTCATCTTTCTGTAATTCAACATATTTTATATGAGTTTTGGCGGGCAACTGCAAGTGACAGGACGCGCAATTTTGAATTATTTGAAAAGCTTGTGTTTTTCATAAATATTAATGTGTAATAATGGTGGAATTGTTATCCAGTAATCATTTTTAAGTTGATCAAGTATAAACAAGTAATTTAAAACTGTGAAACGTGTTTCTTCGTGTTCCCTCCAAGACTTCCTTCGGAAGTTTTCGTAAAGGCTTTCCGCCGCTTTACTGAAACGATCATCATCAACTTCACTATCATCGTCATCATTTGATGAATCACTCGCGTGGTTCATCTTCATCTTTACTTGACAATGTTTTAACATTGAACCATATATTTTTACTTTGACACTGGCAAGTTAAATACTAAAGCAATAAACAAGAAGAAAGAAAAAAAAACCTATTTTATATAGTAAAAATAGTAAATTTAAGGCAACCGTGGTGTAGTGGCAGTGCAATGGCTACGTAAGCCGAGTGGCACGGGTTCGAAACCACTCACCGGTATGTATCTTTGATATATGTACTTTGGTTGTCCTGTTTCTATGATACAAGCACTTTAGTAGCTTATCATAGAAATGTATAATAATAAAAAAATATGTATAAATAAACTTTCTGACCCTTAATAATATTCATTTAAAATAAAAATTCCCTCTATATCGATATATTTCCTCTATGAAAATACTTTCCCTAACTTTTTACTTTGACATTGGCTAATTAAAAACTAAGCCAGTATAAAAAAATGAAACATGTTTTTAGGATGAGTGAAAGTAGATTGACGAAAAGAATTTATAAATCTCATGTGAATGGATATGTTAAATAAGGCAGTCCCTGGACCATGCCGACCAAATCGGAAATCCTCAATTAAGCCTAGTGCCCATAACCATAGAGCTTGTATGAAGAGAATTGTGAATGTGAAGAAAGCGAGGGAGTTGTGTCAGGATCGTGGGAAGTGGCGCTTCATTGTCTCTGCCTATCCCTGCAGTAAAAAGGCGTGACAATTTGATTGATTGATTTTTAGGGAAAATATTTGTTTTTATTATATACATTTATTTACTAAGCTACTAAAGTTCTTGTATCATAGAAACAGGACAACCAAAGTACATATATTAAAGATACATTGGTACCTGCAAGTATTTTGAACCCATGCTTTCGGTTTGGGTCCCCATTCCACTGCCACTACATCACAATCGCCTTAATGAAATAAAAAATAGAAGCTACTGACCTGTTCAATAGGAAATATACCCTGAAGATCAGCAAGCAGTTCAGTTCTCCGGGTGGCTAATGCAGCATGAGACCTCGCAGCTAACTCCTGGAGAGCAACCGCAGACTGCTTGGTCTCCTTCAAAGCCTCACTCCTCTTCGATAATGCATGGAAGCCCTGCATCAGCTCCGAACCTAGCATAACCTCTAAAAATGTTATTTTTTTATATTTCATTAATCATTCTTTTGTCTCAATGGGACATTTACAAACATTAACCTTTTTTTATTTGTTTAGTTGCAAATATTATTAAAGGCGACCGTGGCGTAGTGGCAGTGCAATGGTTACGCAAACCAAAGAGCATGAGTTCGAGACGTGTGGTCCAGTACCAATGTTTCTTTGATATATGTACTTTGGTTGTCTTGTTTCTATGATACAAACACTTCTTATAGACACAAACAGCTTAGTATAGAAATGTAATAGAAAAAATAAAAAAAAATATAACTGGTGGTACCACCCCGGATCGGCAGACTGGGTACCACTGCCTACCACTCTTTGATAACCAGACCCGAAGCAAATATCTGCCTATTTTTTTATTAACAAATATTTACAATATTTAATATATTAAATAAATATTATAAATAAAAGCTATGAAACAGATATTTGCTCCAACCGGGAATCAAAACCGGCACTTTACGCGCAACAAACCAATCATTGAATAAAACTTGCAAAGCCTTGATGAAACAATTAAAATAAAGCATTTTAAAAATTAAAAAAAAAGAGACCAACCAACATCTTGATTTTCCTCTGACAGCTTAGCATGCCTCTCTTTCAGTCGCCTTATATTTGCCAATTTTGCATCCCTTTCATCAGACAAAATAATTTTCTTAAATCTAAGTATTTCTAATTGCTTTGTTAGTCTCAAATGTTCAGCTCGTTGCAATGGCGACGGTTTTGTCTGAAAAAAAATCATAGAAACATCAATAAAGAATTTATCACCTCACTATAATATTCAGAATATTTTTTTTTATTGTGAGTCGTCATATGACAGCACCCCGCCTGATGTTCAGCTGGAGTATGCTAAATTAATGGAGGTAACTGCTACTACAATTCAAAAACTGTAAGTAGCAGTAACTGTAGTTAAAGTCACAAATATCAAGTTCTAAGGGAAGGTCTATGTTCAGCAGTGGATGTCTTTTGGCTGATGATGATGAGTATAGTGGATGTAACTACTACAGTTACATCCACTATACTAGCTTGGAACCGGCAACTTACAAGCTGATTCCGAATCGCGACTAATTCACTTAACAGATCGGCAGTCTAGGCACCACTACCTACCAATTTTTTTTTATTTGCAAATATTTGCAATATTCATTATGTGCTCCGACCGGGAATCAAACCCGGAACTTCACGCGTAACAAACTGGTGTGCTAACCGATTCGCCACCCCTGTGTCAACACGACACCAGTATCCTGGATACCACGGAGTATAAATAAATAATAGTTTACGTTCCGTCACTATGCCGGCCTAAGTTTCTTTTATGATTAGTGAATAACACTTACCCTAAAGGACAACAAATCATTTAATTTTAAAGCTAGACGTGGTCCATTTGACACAATTGGGGGCCTTTCATCAACTTTGACTTTACCATTTTTACCAAATTCCAAATCATCAGAAAATAAACTTTTCTGTGTCCTAGACTTCTTATTAAACTCCACATCCAAGCTATCACCCAAGGTATTTGGTGCTGATTTCTGGTAAATACGACCTTTCGTTTCCAAAACCGCCTCCTGCCTTTTCTTAATTGAATATTGCAATAAATGAAGTCTTTGTAATTTGGTCGCATTATAACTTGGCCTAATTTCTGATTTAAGAAAATTCATCGCCAAATATCTATACTTTGGTGTGCCCTCCATTTCGTTCCTGAGATCATATTCTTCAGCCGTTTCACTTATATCAATGTTACTCGGCAGAGTTATATCACAGTTTTTATCACTAAAAATCTCTTCTAGATTATTCGGCATGTGTTCATAAATTCCATTGTCTTTCACTTCTATCTTCTCAGCAAACTCCTCTCTTCTAACATTGAAAGAAGCCGAAGTTCTTAAGCTAGGAATGTTATGCCTTATTCCTCTATCTATAGGACTGTGACTTTTAGAATATTCCTTATCAACTTTCTTATACTTTTTAGGTGAAATACATCTTAAGTTTTTTAATTTATCTGTTAGCCTAGTCGAGTTCGAAGAGCTAGACGATATAGAACTATGTTCTTCATTTTCTGGTGGAATCACTTCAAGCTTCAAACTCCTGTACGAGCAGAAATAACCTCCGTGCATTTGAAATACAAGGGTATTGGACTTGAAACATTCTGATGTGAAATTGAATGAAATATTTGCTCCGATGAATCTTAGTCCACTAAAATATAAACCCCATGTTTGTATGATTGTGTCCGGGGTGGGTTCATCTGCCGCTTGACTTAAATCTAATAAATGACACCATATTCTGACTATCACATTGGTGGATGACATACTTTGAGTTATGTCTGAAACAAAAGAAACATCTATTTATTTCTGGTAATTGGTGAGACGGATGATTTGTAGTCACAAAGGATCTTAATTGAGTATTTAAAAAATATGAGTAGAAAAATATGACTCAATATAGGTTAATCAATCAATCAAATTGTTACGCCTTTTTCCTACAGGAATAGGCAGAGACAATGGCGCGCCACTTGCCACGATTCTGACACAACTCCCTCGCTTCGTTCACTTCATCTGTTAATACAAGCTCTACAGTTATGCTACAGTTATTCATACCCAATCTAGGTATGAATTTATTTTATTATTAATACAAAAACTTGGTTGCCTAGTGTCCATAACCGTAAAGCTTGTATGAAGAGAATTGTGGATGTGAGGGAAGCGAAGGAGTTGTGTCAGGATAGTGGCAAGTGGAGGTATAGTCTACAGCCACTTACCCAAATCAATCTCCTTCCATTTAGGATGTGCAGAGGATATTCTCTCACTTGTATAGAAAGGTGCTGACATAGTTGTGTGGTGCAGTGTGTAGTAGAAACTGCATCGTGAACGACAGCCCTCGGGTGGTCTTATATTGTAGCCAACGATCTGAAATTAGGATTTTTATTATGAATTTTTTAACTTGTTAATGGAAGTTTTTGACGACAGGCGTGGACGAACAGTTTAGCGATTGGTTTGTTGCGCGTAAAATAATGTGGATATTTGCTTCGGGTCTGGTTATCAAAGAGTGGTAGGCAGCGGTACCCAGTCTGCCGTTTCGGGGTAGTACCACCACTTACAAGTATACAGACCGTGAAGTGATTTGATCGCGTTTCGGGATCAGCTTGTAAGTTGCCGGTTCCAACTAGGCCGGCATAGTGGATGTGATTACTACTCACACTTATTGATTGTAGCAGTGACATCCATTCATGGGCCACACTCCAGCTTAACATCAAGTAGGGTGCTGTCATATGTCAAGTCACAATAATAAAAAAAGACTGTTCTTTTTCATACAAAATATAACCTATTGTCACATTTATTGTATTCATTTTCAAAGAATATGCAGCGTTGTACTGGCCCTGGTAGCACAAACAGTAGCTCTTAATTTCACTCTGTTCTTAACTCCATAAGATGTATCTAATGTCACTAATGTCAAATACATGTTCATGAAAACCTCTAGGTTATTATTATGTAAGTTTCCACACTTGAGTCCTCTGCGGATTTGTGCGTTCTTCAATAGAGTCACCCAATCTCCTCCAGGAAGGCCAGGCGACCCTTTTCATTCATGTGAGAATGTTTCCAGAGGTCTGCAGGAACGACAAGGGTCTCTTGGTCTTCCTGGAGGAGTTTGGGTGACTCCACTGAGGGAGAATCTTTGAAGAATGCACAAAGAAATCGCAAAGGACTCAAGTGCAAAAATGAGCCCACACATAACAGTAACAGTTCACTGGCAGTGAACAGCCAAAGAATGTATAAAGAAGCCACAAAGGTTTTAAGTACAGAAACGAGATAATACATAGCTATAACACAACTGCAGTTTTCTTTAATTTCTTCCACAGTTATACAATATAAAAACAATCTATCAATCAATCAAATTGTCACGCCTTTTTTTCACAAGGATAGGCAGAGACAATGGAGCGCCACTTGCCACGATCCTTACACAACTTCCTCGCTTCCTTTACATTCATAATTCTCCTCATACAATATAAAAACAAACTTGATAAATACCTACCAAATGAATAGGATAGTCTATTAAAATAATAATAATACAGAGTGCTATAGTTGTCTATTCATATAGATTTGATTAAGGGACATTTTTCTGGGTCATCAACAGTTCATCTTTTCGCTCATCTGGTTAATAAATCCCTTTCGTCAATCTCCTTACATATTTTAAATAACACAAATTATACACAAAAAACATTGTTTGTCATTTTAGTACTGGATATTTCTCTGGAATTTCGAATAAGGATGTAAAACTAGAGCATCGCGTAGGCGTTTGTTAGTAAACGAATAAAAAACAATAATGTGGGGCAAATTACGGTCAACAAAATACCTGTATTAGACTCCTCAATCGTAGCTGCTGTGTTGCCAAAGGGGTCCATTCCCTGCATCTAGGACGTCCTATCATTGCAATATTTTTAACAAAGAACAAGCGGTCATAAAGCAACTCCCATAATATTATATACAATATATATATTTCTTTCGTTAATAATACACTTCAAGGGTGATTAGGTAAATGAACTTTTATGGTTTTCCATTGTATAATATAGATAAAATTCACTTTCTTCGTGATGAGCTAATGTCACAAATGACAACAAATTACGTCAGATCAAATTAGAATTTTGAAACCACAGCACAAAGGGCCAATAGCAAGCAAGGAATATTTGGAGTCGCCCATGTGTGCCTTATAAGAGTGTGTCAAACAGATATAAATATGGCGGCGTTGACCTAAATTAGTATCGATAATCCTTGCAAATTAATGATTATCTTATATTGTTAATTAAAATATTTCTTAAAAATCACATTATATCATATTATAAATATATGATACACTTTATCATATTTGTGAGGTATTTTGGATCTTAGTCTCTTAACTACCCCTTTTTTAAACGTTCTAGCTAAAACCACATTTAGTATAAGAAAACAAAAAGAATTCTTTTTTTCGATGTTTCTGATTGTGTCTGATCTTCACGATTATAATTAAAATTAATAAAACAGAATAAATAAATCATTATTAAGCATAATAGAACCTACCTTTTTACCTTCGTGTTTCTAGTTTTTTGTATGAGCCTTTAGCTCATATTGTATAAAGACCGTAAAAAGAAGCACTCCGTTATTCCTGCTTATCCTATCTTATAATGAGTTATTAACAAAATTATTTTATAAAACACGCTCAATTGTCGATATCGACTTTTGTTATAAACAACACTAACCTAGAATTTTCTGATCGTTCATTTCAGAAAGAAACATGGCAGCGGGCACGCATCTAATGTACAGGAAAGTAGGCTCGCGGCGGGTCCAATATTTTTCCAATAATTGGCACTAATGTCTACAATCCTACATATTGCAACATACCTACATTCTCAATCAAATTGTCACGCCTTTTTCGCACAGAGATAGGCAGAGACAATGAAGCGCCACTTGCCACGATCCTTAGACAACTCCCTCACTTCCTTCACTTACACAACCTTTTTCATACCACGAACCCAGCTTTCTTGAGCATGTCTCCAGTGGCGTAGCGTGGAAGTCGGCCACCCGGGGCGAAAGTCAGCCGCCCGGGGCGGAAAAAAAATTTGCCGCCCCCTTATTTAGGAGTTTCAATCATAGGTACAACAAAAATATGAATTTCAGGTTCAAATTTCAACGACTTATTTTAGTTTTTTTAAATTTCGCAACCCCTTAAATGTGCCGCCCCCGCCACGCTACGCCACTGCATGTCTCCAAATTGTTCGGAAAACACTCTTAAGGGCCTGCCTTGTTTAACGCATCCATTCACAGATTTATAAATTCCTTTCGTCATACAACAGACCTAATACCTACATTCTGTTGTTTATAATATCCATTCGTCATTCATGCAATAATAAAATACTACATTGGATGCCAACAACTAATTATGGTTTATTAATCAGTTTTTATCTATTTAATTATTATTTTAAAGGTCAATATCGTAAATGGTGACTAATATTTAGGCAAAGGCCGTATTTAACTAATTTAACTCATTAACTAATGAAGAAGAAGCAATAACATTTACATAATATGCCACTTTCACAGCAAAATCAGTGCAAGGTCTGTAGAATGCATTTGAACATCGATGATTTGAACTAAGGTTGAACTATGACCTACTTTAGGAAAGTAATATTACATAAAAAAAGTTTACTTTTGTATGAAAAGTGGTATGTTTTTGCATGGTGTTACGACTTTAGGGCCGCGCCGGTGTCGAAATACATCTTGCATACTTCATGGAGGGCAGTCTTGCAATTCTGCGAGATTGTTCTCATGCATGAAGAGCTACTGGAGGGAGAGAGAGAAACAACATTTACTCTAATGAATTAAACCAATTTAATGCGGCGTTTATTTTGGTTTTGATTTTACAATTTATTATTATACCGGCGTTTCAAGAGACTTTGTTTGATTCATTAATCAATGTTCGCGCAAAATCTAAGAAAATAATAAAGAGTACTCGGCGTCTGATGTCTCTTAATCAGGCTCGGGGTTAGTCTGTCGCTTCATGTAGCTTGAAGTGGCCACAACAGCCGGCACCACTGGAGATGTCGGACGAATGTACCCCAGCTCCTAATCTCCAGCGATTGTGATGAAGGAGGTCACCGTGGGGTTTTAGCCGGTACGAGTCTGGCATAACCCTGGTTCCTACTCCGAGAAACCAGAAGTATCTATGACGATATTCTTGCATCCTTTTCGACTATGATGAATACTTATTGTATAAAAAATATTATTATAATATTTGGCTGATAAGGTCGTCGGAAAGGAACCTTCCCACTCTTCACACCATTTCGGCTGGGTGTGTTTGTCACGGGTTTGATTCCCGGTGGCATCAATTTGTTTCATAGTCTTTATTTGTAACTACAATTGATTTTATAATTAATATTAAAAAATCGAAACAGATATTTGCTCCGGGTCAGGCATACAATTGGTGATCATTTGTCCAATATGCCGACTGTAAAGTGACTTGATCGGGTTTCGAGATCAGCCTAAAAGTTGCCGGTTTTAATTAAGCCGGCCATACGACGACAAGAGCGCATAACGACTGAAAAAACCGACTCAGTTACTTCAGTCGCTGTCACTATGCCGGCCAAAGACCACTGGCAGTTATTTAACTGTAGTAGCAGTTGCCTCTATTCATGAACTGCACGCCAGGCTTAAACTAAGGCGGGGTGCCGTCAGGAGTCGGGCCACATTAAAATAAAGAGTAAAAATAATATTTGATAACGAATTATTTAGTAAAATCAATCCTGTATGATTACTATTAAAGTTGATTTTGTAGGCAGTCACAACGTAAGAACATAAAATACGGCATTAATCCAAAATTTTTATTGACCAGAAAATTTTAATTAAAATGTTCCCAAGCACGAAATGAAACGCAAAAATCGAATTCGAAGTAGTCGAATACATGGGTAGTTAAAATGAAGAAATTGTTTTTAGTAATTTTAATAATTGCTATCAAATGCAACGGTGATCAGTATGTATGTACGATTGGTTTTTATTGTGGCTTGGCATATTAACATCAGGCGGGGATGTTAAGTTGGAGTGCGGTCCATGAATAGAAGCAAAATGAAATAAATAATTATTCCCTCAAGTAAATATATCGGCAGATAAAAATAACGTAGGTATTTAGCGCTTGTATTTGGAATTACAATGTAATTGGAATATATCCTTTATTATGCATAGTTTAGATGTTGTGTCTGCCTATCTCCATGGGAAAATGGTGTAAAAATTTGATTGAAAAATTGATCGAGCCCCGGATGGTTACCCGTTACACATTTTATACTATTGATATGGTTATATCTATAGTATAAAAATGTGGTTTATGTACTCAATTCTATAGTTTAAATGTAATATTTCAATCGTAGAAAGATGCTGGAACGCGAAATAAGTGGACTATGTACAAATGGATTCCATCACAAGATAGAAGACAGGGCTCTCAAAGTAATAAAGAGGTAAAACATTAAAATAAACGCAGAAAACGACCGGTTCATAAACCCACTTGCCGTTACTATGCTGGCCAAAGGTGCTTCTCCACGCATCGCCTAAAGGATCCAAGTAACCTTGGAGGATTAAGAGAAGACATGGGCTGGCAAAGCATTCCACTTGTCAATTGTTCTACAAATAAACGACGCACCGAACCTCGTTTATTTAGTCGCCATGATGGGGATGCTTCCCCCGACCTGTTCGGGTATAGTTGCTGGCAGGACAAAAGAGCGCTGGCATACAATTTTTCGAATGTGTATAAAGGACATCATTCATTTTGGGCTTTTATGTACTACTTTTGTAATGTCCAATAATAAAAAATATATAAATGGTAGTTTCGACACTTGTATTAATAAAACTAATAACTATTGAGTTATTTGGAAAATAAGTTATGGATTTTGTATCGTCTGTCAATCAACGTTATATTTGTTCTGCTTTGAACTGTCATAATTATAGTTTGATCATTTTGCACAACTAAACTTAAATGCATAATAAACTGTTAATACAAATGAGCCCAAGTCCCCATACAAAATGATGTCCTTTTGGAATTTTATTAATTAAGAGCACAACAGAATAGATTCGCGGGCTTGCTTCTACCGCAGTCGTCCAGCGCTCTTCTTCTCAGCCGATACTTATACTGCGCATCTCGAAAGTCAGCGTCTGTTTCACGGGTATAAAATGACGAGGAAGAAGCAAGGATAAAGAGTTATTCGAAACATTTTTTCCATTGTGACTCGACATATGACCATCGCTTGATGTTCAGCTGGAGTGTGGTCCATGAATGGATGTCACTGCTACCACAATTCAATAACTGTAAGTAGCAGTCACATTCATTATGCCGGTCTAGTTGAAACCGGCAACTTACAAGCTGATCCCGAAACGCGACCATATCACTCCACGGTCTGTACTGTATACTTGTAAGTGGTGGTACTTCCCCGGTTCGGCAGACTGGGTACAACTGCCTATCACTCTTTGATAACCAGTCCCGAAGCAAATATCCGCCTCTTTTTTATTAACAAATATTTGTAATATTTAATATAATTATTAAATATTACAAATAAAAGCTGTGAAACAAATATTTGCTCCAATCATAGGAAAACAATCAACGAGGTCAAATGTTGATTTCCTTCGCTGATTGGTTATCTACTCGCTGATAAGGAAATTCGAAGATAATTTATTTGTTTTTATGTTTAATTCCAGTTAGTTCCAGTACAGGTAAATATTTCATGACCTATTGGGTCAATGCTCGACTTTTAAGAGTGGTAGGCAGTGGTACCCAGTCTGCCGATCTGGGGTAGTACCACCACTTACAAGTATACAGACCGTGAAGTGATATGGTCGCGTTTCGGGATCAGCTTGTAAGTTGCCGGTTTCAACTAGGCCGGCATAGTGGTTGTGATTGCTACTCACAGTTATTGAATTGTAGTAGCAGTGACATTCATTCATGGATCACACTTCGGCTTAACATCAAGCGGGGTGCTGTCATATTTCGAGTAATAATAATAATAAAAAAAGAAAGTAATATGTAGTCAGTAGAATATTTTTATTTTATTTTTTATACATTTCTATACTAAGCTACTAAAGTGCTTGTATCATAGAAACAGAACAACCAAAGTACATATATCAAAGATACATTGGTAACGGTGAGTGGATTCGAACCCGTGCCACTCGGCTTACGTAACCATTGCACTGCCACTACACCACGGTCGCCTTATGTAAATTGTTACGCCTTTTTCTTACAATGGACCACTTGCCACGATCCTGACACAACTCCCTCGCTTCCCTTACATCCACGATCTGCCGATCCGGGGTAGTACCACCACTTACAAGGTTTCAACTAGGCCGGCATAGTGGATGTGATTGCTACTTACAATTATTTAATTGTAGTAGCAGTGACATCCATTCATGGACCACACTCCACCTTAACATCAAGCGGGGTCGAGTCACAATCTCCATTGGACCGCACTCCAGTTTAACATCACACGAGTAAAATATATTTTTCTGATGCACCAGGCACCGCCGCATGTAGTGCTGACATTAGCTGCTGAATCTAAACATGAAGAATTAGATAAGAAGAAAATCACTGATGAACATATCATTGACCCAAATGCATTGCGATCAGGGGTAAGTTAAAGAGTGGTAGGTAGTGGTACCCAATCTACCAACCCGTGGTATACTGTGTTTTTTCTTATTTGCACAAATAAGAAAAAACATGAAAATCACAATTTCCCATGCCCTTTATCTAAGGAAACTGTTTTATTCTATAGAATAAACATACACAACGTAACAAATTCACAAAAGTTAATAAAATCACACACACATATATAATATATCTACATTTTTTAAAATCAAAAACCATTAATATGGAAACGGTCAATTCACAAATGATAAATGCCCCAATAATAATAATTTTAATAATAAAAACATTTTCACAGTAATTCATAGATATTTTAATTCTATGAATTCATATATTATCCACCTTTTCTAGAACGTCCCCTTCTCCTTTTTCCTGATGGTCCCCCCATGTAGTTAACTCCAGTGTCCATCTTTTGCCTGTGCGTCTTGCTGTATGTCCTGTCCACCTTCTCTTCTGCTATAGAGCATATTGTAATATATTGTCTATAATTTTCGTTATAGTCTATAATTTATAATTATAGTTGCAGTCTGCAGTCGCCGGCGGAATAACACCTTTATCTGTTCACTATTTCTTTATTTTTTGTATCTTTTCGTATTTTTAGTACGCTCTTTTCCACATTAGATAGGGATTAAACATGATATAAGTCAATTTAGCACCACAAAATGACGTTTGAATGCATGATGATTAAAATTAAAAAAAAAAATTAAATTGTCACGCCTTTTTCCTACAGAGATAGACAGACACACGATACTGACACAACTCCCTCGCTTCCTTCACATTTCTCTTCATACAAGCTCTATGGTTATGGGCACCAGGCAACCTAGCTTTCTTGAGGATGTCTTCGATTTGGTCGCAAAACACCTTCCTGGGCCTGCCTTATTTAACGTAATTTATAAATTCCTTTCGTCAATCTTCTTTCACACATTCTTTCCATGTGCCCAAACCATCGGAGCATTCCTTTGTCAATCCTTGTCACTACATCTACGTTTGATTAAAATACTGTTTTATACTTACAAGTATACAGACCGTGAAGTGATTTGGTCACGTTTCGGGATCAGCTTGTAATTTGCTGGTTCCATCTAGGCCGTCATAGTGGATGTGATTGCTACTCAATTATTTGAATTGTAGTAGCAGTGACATTCATTCATGGACCACACTTCAGCTTAACATCAAGCGGGGTGCTGTCATATGTCGAGTCACAATAAAAAAATATATGTATTTTTTGTATTTAGACCGTATATGTTTTTAGAATTACTGGAATAGTTTCCGGATAGAGGAGGGAAATGCCGGTAACATACTTGGGGTAAGAAAAATACAATCAATCAATTATCACGCCTATTACCCACAGGGATAGTCAGAGACAATGTAACACCGCTTGCCACGATCCTGACACAACTCTCTCGCTTCCCTCACATACAAGTACAAGCTCTAAGTTCATGGACACTAAGCTACCCAGCTTTCTCGGGGATGTCTCCAATTGGGGCGACCGTGGTGTTGTGGCAGTGCAATATACAAGTATACAGACCGTGAAGTGATTTGATCGCGTTTCGGGATCACCTTGTAAGTTGCCGGTTCCAACTAGGCCGGCATAGTGGATGTGATTGCTACCACAGTTCAATAACTGTGGTAGCAACATTAAGCGGGGTGCTGTCATATGTCGCGTCACAATAAAAATATATGGTCACGCAAACCGAGAGCATGGGTTTACCATTACTTACCAATGTATCTTTGATATGTATTTTGGTCGTCCTGTTTCTATTTACAAGCACTTTAGTAGCTTAGTTAAGAAATGTAATTAAATAGTTAAAAATAGTCGTAAAACACCCTCCTGCGGTAACCCCGTTGGGCAAGTTAAAACGATTATCGTCTCTCGTCGACGATTGGCAAAATAATAAAAGCTAGGCTAAGTCCACCAAAATGAGACTATTGATTATAATGATCAAATGATAATTGACGACAGGCGTGGACGAACGGTTTAGCGATTGGTTTGTTGCGCGTATAGTCCCGGGTTCGATCCCCGGTCGAAGCAAATATTTGTTTCATAGCTTTTATTTGTAATATTTAATAATATTAAATATTACAAATATTTGTTAATAAAAAAAAAGAGATGGATATTTGCTTCGGGTCTGGTTATCAAAGAGTGGTAGGCAGTGGTACCCATTCTGCCGATCCGGGGTAGTACCACCACTTACAAGTATACAGACCGTGAAGTGATTTGGTCACGTTTCGGGATCAGCTTGTAAGTTGCCGGTTCCATCTAGGCCGGCATAGTGGATGTGATTGCTACTCACAGTTATTGAATTGTAGTTGACATTCATTCATGGACCACACTTCAGCTTAACATCAAGCGGGGTGCTGTCATATGTCGAGTCAAATTTAAAAAAAAAAACGTTTTGTCGCACAGACGATATTCGTCATAACGACTAACGACTAACCCCGCTGGGCCTGCCTTGTTTAATGCATCCATCCACATCAGATTTATAAATTCCTTCAGTGGAAAAGAGGCTTTATTTATTTATTTAATAAAATCTATTTTCAGGACACCCTAAGATCAAGAGAAGGGGTAAGTTTTAACTAAGTAATTGAATAATTTTGGCCGGCATAGTGACGGCGGCTGAGGTAACCGTGACTGAGTCATTACTACTCTTGGACCTCCCCTTTGTTCATTGTGACACGACACTTGACCTCGACCCGCCTGATGATAAGCAAGAGGAGGTCCAAGAGTGACGACGACTGAAAAAAACTAAAGGTTCACGGCTGCCTCAGTCGCCGTCGCTATGCCGGCGAATCGCTTGAAGGATACAAGGTTATTGGATAAAGAAAACACATGGGCTGGCAAAGCATTCCACTTGTCGATTGTTCTACAAAGAAAAGACGCACCGAACTTTTTAGTTCGACTGCCGATTCGGTCGACAAATACGGATGCTTCCCCTGACCTGTGCGGGTATCTCGCCCTTGCTACCAAGCCAGCGAGGTCGGGGTCTGATATCTAGTCACAATTTTTTCAATACCATTATCATCTGTGCAGGACCGGCATAGGCTGGTGTGCAAGTCCTGCTTCTCAAAATGGCGGAGCATACAGGTGGGCGGCATATTTAACAATCAACTAGGCCGGCATAGTGACGGCGACTGTGGCAGCCGGCAACTGACTCGGTTTTTTTCAGTCGTCGACACTTTTGGACCTCTATCATGCTTACCATCAGGCGGGTTGAGGTCAGATTCCGAGTCACAATAAAAAAAAAATGTTTAGATTTCATTATAAAAAAAACTTTATTTTCAAGCAGAGATGGTGTGACATGACGTGTTTTTGTAACGTGTATTAATAATGGAAACGCGCTCTTAGGCGCACTACAACAAATGCAAAAACGTCTCCAAGTTAATTTTACTGTACCAGCCAATGATTCTTTAACTTTAGATCCTTCAAGCAAAGCGTGATAAAGCACCTTCGGTCGACATAGTGACGACGACGACTGGGGCCGTAACTTCAGTCGTAAACTGAAATAGTTTTTTCAGTCATCGGCGCACTTGTGTTCTCTCCATCCTATGACCTTCGATCTTTCAAGCGAAGCACCTTTGCCCGTCATAGTGACGGCGACTGATGCAGCTGTGAACAAGCACGGTTTTCTCAGTCGTCGTCACTCTTGGACCTCCTCTTGCCTATCATCAGGCGGGTCGAGCTCAGATGTCGTGTCACAATAAAAAAAACCTGCTTACCAGACAAATGAATAAAAATATTATTATTTCAGAAAAAACCCACATTTAGTAATGAAAACGTAAGTGCTAAATAGTGTTTGGTCAACCCTACATCAATCAAATTGTCACGCCTTTTCCCACAGGAATAGTCAGAGACAATGGAGCCCCACTTGCCACGATCCTGACACAACTCCAATAATAAGGCGACCGTGGTAGCTTAGTATAGAAATGTAAAAAATAAAAATTAAGAACTAAGAATTGTGGATGTGAAGGAAGCGAGGGAGTTAACCCAATCTGCTGATCTGGGGTAGTACCACCACTAAAAAGTGTACAGACTGTAAAGCGACTTAGTCACGTTTCTGTATCAGCTTGAAAATTCCCAGTTCTAATTAGGCCGGCATAGTGGATGTGACTGTTATTCGCAGTTAACAAGCTGTAGTTGCAGCCTCCTACATTCAAATACCTCACTCCGGGGTTTTTCATTGTGGTTCATCATATGACAGCACTCCTTTGATGCTAAGCTGTAGAGCGTGATGTTAAATTGGAGTGCCGGAAGTTAAATTGGAGTGCAGACCATGAATAGAGACAACTGCAAGTAGAAGTTGCATCCACTATGCAGGCCTTACAAGCTGATCCCAAAACGCGAATGATACGGCGTTCTCACGGGGCGAATTTAGTTGATCGACTGCGAAATCGTTCGCAATTTGGACCGTGTGAACAGACTTTCAATCAAGTTGAAGCAATAAATATTGGTTCAACTTTCATTGATTCAATTAGTAGTTGACAGTGAATCGACTCGTCTGAACTTGTTCTTTCAACTCGCATTGAATAAACAGTCCAATCAGTTAGTCATTCGGCGCGATTAAGTATGTGTTGTATTCCTCTGTAACCAGTTTTTGTTTGAAACTGAGAAAGATGCTAAAATGGACAGACAGATAGTGTAATATTGAGTGGATTATTTTTGAACCATGAGAACGCTACAGTCAAAATATGCTTTCGATTTTATGTTGAACGCCAAGTATTGAACAACTAAATTCGCCCCGTGAGTCACTTCACGGTCTGTACACTTGAAAGTAGTCTACCCTGGACCGGTAGACTGACCACCAATTGTCTGCCTACCTACCACTCTTAAGGTCGATATATTTTTTGTTGTTTTCTTTTACAGGTAAAATCCGTAAACATTGAGAAGGGAACAGAATTGTATAATCTAATAAATAAATTAAAGAAAAGTTCACCTAAACTTATTTATGTAATTAATTCAAAATAAATTAAATTCTAATTTAATATAACTAGTTGATAATTTAATTTCCTATCCCTACCAAGGTGACCGTTGTATAACCGAGAGTCACAGGTTCAAAACCACTTCCCAGTTATCTTACTAATGTATATGTACTTTGGACTTTATGTTTCTATGATACTTTTGGCAAATAAAACTAAATAGTAAGTTATAAAAATTGTATTTCCAATTGAATTATTGTTTTTTTGTATTGTGATACATCTGACCTCAACCTGCCAAGAGGTGATGATAAGCAAGAGGAGGTCTAAGAGTGACGATGACTGAGAAAACAGAGTTAGTTCATAGCTGCCTCAGTTGCCAAAGGTGCTTCTTCACACATCGCTTTGAGGATTTAAGGTCATAGGATGGTGAGAACACATGGGCAGGCAAAGCATTCCACTTGTCAATTGTTCTACAAAGAAGACGCACCAAACTTTTTAGTTTGACTTCCAATTCGTTCGATAGAATGCGGATGCTTTCTCCGACCTGTGCAAGTATTACGGGTGTGAAAAGCTGATAGAGGACGCACAGACCTGACATGTCTCTGCATAGTTGCAGAGTCTCCAGAGTTCTCATGACCTCTGCATCAGCCTTACTACAGGCTACGAGTTTGAGGTCAAGACGATGGGACCTAGGAGACCTTTAGCCACCAAGCGCCTGGCTAAGGAGTTGTCCAAGCAGCTAACAGAGAAGTCCGGAGACAGAAAAGCTGGCAATTATTTCTGCCTATGTATTAGCCTTGCTATACAATGGGGAAATGTTGCCAGTCTTCTTGGGACATTCTCTGATGGGATGTCTCTAGACTAGAGGATTTTTTAAATTTATAGTTTACCTATTATATTTTGGTGGATAACCTACGGAATCATAAATTGCTTATAAAGAAATTAGTTTGTTCAGCTGTACAGTAGTGCCCAGCTTGCCGATCCTGGGTAATTTTACAACTTGGAAGTAACCAGATCGCAGAGATTTTTATATTTTTTATTGTGACCCAATATATGACAGCACCCAGCTTAATGTTAAACTGTGCTGTGGTCCATAAATGGATGTTACTGCTACTACAATTCAATATCTGTAAGTAGCAATCACATCCACTATGCCGGCCCAGTTAAAACCGGCAACTTATGTGACCAAATCACTTCACAGTCTGTATACTTGTAAGTGGTGGTACTACCCCGGATAGGCAGACTGGGTACCGCTGCCTACCACTCTTAAAAGGTTAAGCTGCATTAAGGAATCAGCTTAGAAACATTGAACAGGGTGCACTAGGGAAAGTCAAGTCATAAAATATGTAGGACAACAAATATTATGAAAAATAATGTTATCAAACTTCTTTCCACATATAAAACTTTTCATATAAATACTGTAACTCTTCTAGCCATATTATCTCTCGTTCAACACTTGAGACTTCACATTCGTAGGCGGAAATCATTCTGTGACCCTTTAAATCATCTAAAAACAAGTCCCCAACCACACTAACATAATCACCTAGTTTAAACACAAATGGATTCTTATATTTATCACTAATTGCCGTAAATAAATCATTTAAAATACTAGTTTGATATAAAATAACTTTCTTTAGATCTCTTTCCATATTTTTAACTGTCTCTTCGCTTATTCTTGAATTTGTTTTGCCAGCGTTGTAAAATACTTGTACAGAACCAGTTGCGTCAGTCAATTCGAAGTTTATTGATAATCCATTTGTATTATAGATCGAAGTAACAACGCCGTGTATCATAATATTCTTAAAAGTAACTCCAAAAATTTCATAGATGTATTTGTTCATTTCTGTTCTTCTTGCTCGAAATATATCCTGTATATACATTTTGACTGGATGTCTTTGATATGTATCCATTATTTATTATAATATAATGTTTTCTTTTCAAAATTATAAAAAGACAAATTACAAAATTCACGAAGGCGGCAATAATTTGACATATATATTTTTTTAATTTGGTTTGCATGTATTACATATTTTTAAATTTTGATAACTGATTAAAAATGGGATATTTCTACTAGTGATATAGGTTTTAATAATAAATAATGTTATGAAAAATGAACAGAAAAATCTAATAAAAGGTAATCAAAAGTTGCCAACATAGGTATAACTAAATAACTACTGATTTAGTATGGTAACATTTTTAGACTGCGACATTTTAAAGTTTAAAAACATATCAAATAACTAAATAGGAATTTAAAATATAATTTATCATTATTTAGGCTGTAAACTTGTCTTCACTTTCATAGTTTTAACGCAAACTTTTAAGCCAACTTTAAGTTTTACACCTTAATGAGATTTCTAAGAAGTTATCTATACTAATTATAAATACGACAGTAACTATCAATCAATCAAACTGTCACGCCTTCCTCCCACAGGGATAGGCAGAGACAATGGAGCGCTTCTCTCCCCCCCCCCCCCCCCCCGCTTCCTTTAAATTCACAATTCTTCTTGCACTAGGCAACCTAGGTTTCTTAAGGATGTCTCCGATTTGGTCGAAAAACACCTTCCTGGGCCTGCCTCGTTTCCATTCACGAAACCATTCACATAAATTTTATAAATTCCTTTGGTCAATCTACTTTCACTCATCCTTTCCATGTGCCCAAACCATCAAAGCATTCCTTTGTCAATCCTTAGCGCACTGTGCTATTCCTTATTCTATCCGCTATCGTCACTTCACATACACTTCTTAACAACCTCAATCTAACGACTATCTGTTATATTATCACTTCTGAACAAATAGGCAGATTTCGAAGAAGATCAACAAATAGATTTTTTGTTGTGAGACGATATCAGACTAAGAGTCTCTAAGAGTCTTACGACTGAAAAGGCAGACTTACTTTTGTCTGGTCCAATTGTCGCCGTCACTATGATAGTCAGTGATAACTTGCATCATAGCAAAGGATGCAGTTAAATCTACACTACACTATACCGACAGACATGCTACTTGCAGTATTTTATTTGTAGTAGCAGTTGCCTCCATTCCATAGACCGCACTCTAGCCTAACATCAGTACTGTTTAATCAATCAATCAATCAAATTGTCACGCCCTTTTCCATTAGGCAGAGACAATGGAGCGCGACTTGCCACGATCCTGACACAAATCCCTCGCTTCCCTCACATCTACAATTCTCTTTAAAACAAGCTCACCGATTATGGGCACTAGGCAACCCAGCTTTATTGAAGATGTCTTTGATCTGGTCGTAAAACTACCAAAGGTATTGTTATATGTATATACTCGTATAAACTAGGGATGTTATGAAGCTCGGTGACCGTAACCGAAACTATCGGATTGTAGCGACATGCCTATAGAGGGCGTTCCAAAGATAGTATCTGCGCTGATGGATGGATGGCGCTGCATGTGGCGCCTGCAATGCAATCTGCATCTGCAATGTTTACAGATAGCCACTTGAACCAATGAGATTGCGCGTCCAATATCTCGCAAACGGTTTATCGACAAAGCGTTAGTATATATATCAACTACGAAACGTCACCCGGCTAGTAGTTGCTCTGTACGCAACACGCGTACAGTAGGAGATCTCCTTTCCTTTTCTAACATCTGGAATAATGCTCCGATTCCTTTTCTCCTTTTCCTTTTCTAATTTAAAATAAAAACCTATCTGTAACCGTAACCGAATCCGTTATAAAAGATTTGGATAATTTTAGATAGGGGCTCTAAAAAGGGCTTTAGATAGGCGACTGAGGCAGGCATAAACCTATTTGGTTGTTTTAGTGGTCGTCACTCTTGGATCCCTTCTTGCTTTTATCAGGCGGGTCGAGGTCAAATTTCGTGTCACAATAAAAAAAAATGTATACTCAAAGACCTACTCCTTATGAATTCCATTTTACTCGAACTAAAATATCGAGTAAAGTACTATCTTTTTACTTGTTTTCAAAAACCTCTGGTGTAATGCAATCAGGATAAAAATTTTCTTCGCACGGGAAAGTAACTCGACTTGAGAAAAAGTTAATTGACTAGGTACTGTCGGGGAAATTATTATGAGAAAAAGCTCGGCCAACATAGCGTCCAGCAGCACGCTTCGACTTGGAGTTTCGTATAATTTAATAAATGAGTTTGAAGGAGCACATTGCTGTTCTTTTTTGATACTATAAAAAATAGCAATAGTTCCTTAAAACGTAATTATAAAAGACATCATTTATTTTGGGCTTTCAAGTACTACTTTTGATGAAAAAAATATATAAATAGTAGTTTCGATACTTGTAATTATAAAACTAATAACCATTTTGCTTTTAATCGCTGTACAATTGAGTTATTTGGAAAATAAGATAAGGATTTTGTATCGTCTGTCAATCACAAACACACGCTATATTAAAAGTTCCGCTTCAAACTGTCATAATTATAGTTTGATCATTTTCCACACCTAAACTATGCATAATAAAGGATATATCCCAATAGCGTAGTAATCTTCGTACACCAAAATATTTAAATTGTATACGCAACTGTTAATACAATTAAGCCCAAGTGTCCATACAAAATGAATGATGTCCTTCATACGAAACTTCATGAGCAGACCAAACGTCAAACGTCAAAATGGTCTCGGTACACTGAGGACTATCACGTGTCAGGCGAGAAAGTGAAGGCAGCTTTCCGGACTTGCGACCGGTAAGTAGGTTTAAAGGCTTTTACCAACGTTCACCTTTACTGCCCTCACTTTACCCTCTACCCAAAGAAATATTGTAAAATAGAAAACGAAATATTATTATATAAGATGTTTGGTCTAAAATGATTAACCATCCAATGTGTTCCCCACTTATAACCATGGATTCTTCAAGCGAGGCGTGAAAACGTACCTTTGGCTAGCTCTAGGCAACCCAGCTTTCTTAGGGATGTCTTCGATTTGGTCGGGAAACACCCTCCTGGGTGTGTCTTGGTTAACGCTTCTGTTCTAGTTAAAATACACTATAAAATAATAGTTATTCCAAAACTGTGCAGCGAACGATTTCTTCGTTAGTATAACGATAACGCCTTTGGATTACGTTTGAAAAGTTAGTCGAGTTCTTAGACTGAAACATGACTGTTTGATTAACCATATCCAAGTTTTACATTGCTCGCAACACCGAGATCCACGACTATCTGGAAGTACCAACAGTTTCTCAAGAAGTTGAAAGACAACAAAAGAAATATTAAGAGCGTTTAAAATCACACCCAAATGCTCTCGCAACCCAGCTGGCAACAATAATGCCTACTAAAAGATTAAAGAGTAGTTATTTGACTGATGGCAGATATATCTCTAAACATAAAAAAAAGTTTTACATTGACCTTTGTAAACTAAAATACTTTATTCATAGTTAGTGTTCGATTTTCGGCCAATGACGAAACTGTAAGTTTAAAAACTAAAGAGATTAACTTAAGATTGTCTAAAACTTTTAAATAAAAGTTGACTGTATATAAAATACTTTTATAATGTAATGATGGCCAGTTATAGGAGCTTGCATGAAGTCGCCTCTATTTATGGACTGGACTCCAGCTTAATATCTGGCTGGGTGCTGTCATATGTCGAGGCAAATAAAATTTAAAAATTGCCTTAACCTATACCAACCAGAAGAGATAGTGTTCGCGTTAATGAGCGTTGAGCGACACGAAATTTGATCTAATTTTGATTACCAATATATACAGTATAATTTACCCGTTAATATGTTAGTTGTAGTACAAAGTAGTATTCGATAAGGAACTTCGGTTCTAGATTATTGCCTCTGATTTAGTGATGTGAATATTCGATATCGATATTAAGTATCCAATTAATCAATCAATCAAATGTCACGCCTTTTCCCACAGGGATAGGCAGAGACAATAAAGTGCGACTTTTGACACAACTTCCTTCCCTCAATTATTTTCATAAATAGTTCAATATTATGGGTAACCGATTTCAGGATGTCTCCGATTTGGTCGAAAAACACTCTCCAGGGACTGGCTCGTTTAACGTATTCATCCACATCAGTTTTATAAATTCCTTTCGTCAATCTACTTTTATCTTTTCTACGTGTTCAAACCATCAAAGCATTCCTTTGTCATCCATATTTATCTCTCATTTCAAATGAGATACATTTTCAGATGTTTAATTATGAAATTTCAGAAACTTTCTTCATTATTAATATTCATGTTTTTAGCATACCTTTCAGCCTTTGAATTCTATACTTTGCATGTATTAAAATTACAAATTTCAGTAATTATTATAAGTATTATGTTTTAATATTGATAATTTTGTAAATAATGACGGACAGTGAAGAGTTATAAAAGTCGAAAATACAGAACCAATGTATTTTGACAATGCTTACCTCACATCCACAATTATCTTCACACAAGCTCTATGATTATAAGCACAATGCAAGCCATCATTCTTGAGGATGCCTCCGATTTGGTCGGAGAACACGACCCGTTTGCCTCGTTTGACGCTTTTATCAATATCAGATTTATAAATTTCTTTCGTTAATAATAATAACTAATTTTTCCCATAAGCCCTAACTATCGAAGCATTCCTTTGTTAACTTTGTCACTACATAATCTTTCAAACCACTTTTATCGCGCACTGTGCTATTCCTTATTCTATCTACTATCGTCACTCCATATACACTTCCTAATAATAATTAAAAAAAAACTAACGTGTTTCCACTTCATAGTCATCAACCGAAAACCTAATAAACAACAGAAGACTAGGCTAATGGTCTCAAATATTTTGATTTTAATAGAACAAGAAATTATTATATCATAATGGATTAGCAATAAAAGAGTGAACATCGATATTGATATGTAGTACATCACTAGACCAATAGCTATGTTCACATGCATCACTGAGGTTCCTGGCCGTGTGCCAGCATCACGGGAAGAAGTGGTGATCTGGCCAGTCCTTAGATACAGCTTTCTCGCTACTAATAGTGGGACCACGATTTCAATTAAAAAATAGACCAAAAAAAAACACGAATTGCTTGACATTAGTCCGCTATGTGTAGGTCTCGGGTTCGATTGTCGGTCAGAGGTATGATTTATTTGTAATATTTTTTAATATATAATTAATTTAATTAAATAATATTTAATAATGAAATTGGAGGCATCCTCAAGAAAGATGGGTTGCTTAGTGCTCATAACCATAGAGCTTGTATGGAGAGAATTGTGAATGTAAGGGAAGCCAGGGATTTATGTCAGGGTCGTGATAGGTGGCGCTCCATTGTTTCAGCCATTTTATGCCATGTTTCATTGTTTTATCCCTTTGGGAAAAAGGCCTAACAATTTCATTTAATTTGACATAACTTTTAACAAATAATGGTTATAAAAATAAGAATGAAGCTGATATTTGCCCCGGATCTCGGTGTAAAAGAAATTGTCATGGCTTACTCGGGTAGTATTACCACTTTCAAGTGAACAGACCTTAAAGTGACTTAGTGACATTTTAGTCACTTTAAGCATATGAAGCTGTCGCCTCGATTCATGGACTTAACACCAGGCAGGGCATTGTCAAATGTCGATTCAAAATAAACTGAAATAAATGTATTGTCCCATAAAATTCGCTAATTTATGCTCATTATATATATATCATCCGTAAAATTTAGGTTTATGGCTTATTGATAATTTTAGGAGAAAAATTTAGTAGCCATTATAATGTGACTAATAGTTTGAAGCTTGCCATTTTTTACCATTTTTATTTAAATTATGTCGACATAATATGTTAGCATCCCGCCTGATGTTAAGCTGGAGTGCGATCCATGAATGGATGTCACTGCTACTGCATCGCCGAAACGCGACTAGGTCACTTCATGGTCTGTATACTTGTAAGTGGTGGTACTACCCCGGATCGGCAGACTGGGTACCACTGCCTACTACTCTTGCAATTCATATTATAATGTAAATATATTAAAGAGTAGGCAGACAGTTGGAAGTCAATAACACAGTCTGTCGATCCAGATGATAGGATTTTTTTAAAATTGTTACTCGACATTTGACCTTGACCTGCTTAATGGTAAGCTTTGACCGTGGTGTAGTGGCAGTGCAATGGTTACGCAAACCGAGAGCACGAGTTCGAGACCACCCACCGGTACCAATGTATCTTCGATATATGTACTTTGGTTGTCCTGTTTCTATTATACAAGCACTTTAGTAGCTTAGTATATGTATAGAAATCTAAAATAATAAATAAAGAAATGAATGAATGAAAATAATTCACTAGAATGGCCATGAATGGCTTAGCATCGGAAGGGCGTATTTTTTAAAATTGTGACTCGACTTATGACAGCACCCCGCTTGATGTTAAGCCGAAGTGTGATCCATGAATGAATGTCACTGCTACTACAATTCAATAACTGTGAGTAGCAATCACATCCACTATGCCAGCCTAGATGGAACCGGAAACTTACAAGCTGATCCCGAAACGTGACCAAATCACTTCACGGTCTGTATACTTGTAAGTGGTGGTACTGCCCCGGATCGGCAGACTGGGTACCACTGCCTACCACTCTTTGATAACCAGACCCGAAGCAAATATCCATCTCTTTTGTTTATTAACAAATATTTGCAATATTTAATGTTATTAAATATTACAAATAAAAACCATGAAACAAATATTTGCTCGCGACCGGGAATCTAACCCAGGACTTTACGCGCAACAAACCAATCGCTAAACCGTTCGTCCACGCTTGTCGTATAAAGGGAGGAAGACCACAAGAAACTTATCAAGTAGACATGTTTCAAAATCAGCTTGAAATATGTTCCCCAGCAATTCTTGAGAGCCTCTGTCAAGGATAACAAATTCAGTGGGACATAAGGCTGAGCGTTGTAGCATCTGCTATTTCAACCTAGTACTGGTATGTTTTTCGGTTTGTAAGAATTAAAAAACAAATAAACTATAAACATATTTAATAAATTAACCATAAATAATTAAAACTAAATCTTAATTATAACTTAAATATTTATTAATTCTATCTAAGAAACTACTCGATAATATCGCTTTATTATTTGTTATTTGTACATTTTTCGATAAGGGTGGACTTATCGTCGATTGTAGAAGGTAACTTGGAGTTACCGTGTTGAAGATTGGAGATGGCGTGGTGACTGGTATCGAAGGGTAACTATTCTTAATACTAGTATAAAGAGTCGTTCTAGGACCGCCGATTAAAACGACTCTTTCTGTTGTTATGTCATTATAAAGAGAATTAGGTGTTGTAGACGGAACGCTAAATTGAAATGGTAACTTTTCATACAAATAATTCGTTTCGGTGCTCAAAACTTGTGGCTTACGTGTTACAAATAATGGTTTTAATTCCTCATACGAAGGTTGTACTGTTGATTTGATTTGATTCGGAACAACAATTACACCTATTTTCTTCGCTTTAGGATCAAAATTAGCGAATTTTCTTATATTAGGGTTTGAATTATAATTTAAGTTGTTTCTATCAGTATAGTCTACGTAATCGTTACTATACTCTTTTGAATAATCGGTGTATTGATAATAATCATCGTTTTTAATATTATGATTGTTATTGTTATTTTGTTTATTATTATTAATATTATTAAAATCATTTATTTTAGCATTATAATTTTGATTGATATTAATATTTTCTCTATTATTATAAATATTATAATCTATACTATTTCCAGCAGTTTTGTCTTCGTCGTATCTTACATCAGCTTTGTAACCGTTTTCATCGGCAATGTAAGATACTATCTGCATCCGACCGTCTGGAAGTCGTACTCTATACTCTCCATTTGTAGCTTGACCACTACTATGCTGATGATGCGAGAAATCATCACCAGTTTTCTGATTTTGAACGCTGTACGAGAAAGCGTATTTTTTGCCCTGAAAACAAAAAAAAACAATCTGAACGAAGAACGTTGTACGATGTAAGGAAGCGAGTTGTGACAGGACGTCTGTTCATCACCAATAGCCGGTCGTTAATTAGCCGATGACCGTCCAGGTAGGCCATGGGGCGGACATTCATTATTCGCTCAATGACCTTGCACTAGACTTAGGTTACAATAATTATATGGTAGTTGCAGGGTCCGAACGGTAGTTCTAGAGTCTTGACGATGTGGTACATCTGGGTTTCGACACGACAACATGGCAACGAATTTGCACTGATTTATATATCCCCAATCAACGAATAAAAAACCAATAGATAGTACGTTGATTGGTTACCTACGTGAATGCCAAATATCAGTGCAAGTTCATTGCCGCGTTTTCCCTGTCGTGTATTAGGAGAATCCAGTACTGATACTGGTAGATTTGTACTGGCAAACATTTAAAATATATACAAGTATTACCTTATTATATTCTCCCTGAGTATTATCATCGTCATGCAATTCATTTGTATTGTAATCATTGTTAATATACTCTGGTTCTTTAACCTGAAAAGAAATTAAAGTCTTGTTTATCACCACTTTCAAGTTAAGTTTTGGGATCAGCCTGAAAGTTCATTTTTACGTTTCGCAGTTGGCGCAGTTCTATCTCTTATGGGATATGTAAGAGTTAATGGTATTGCTATCTATGTTATCATTGGATATTGTCAAAAGTAGGCAGAAAATCGTTGTTGATTTGCCAGTCTGACGCTTAAACCACTTTCAAATAAAGTTTCGGGATTAGCTTGAAAGTTGGTGGGATTTGATCTCTTGCTCATTTCTTGAATCCTCATGATATTGCTATCCATGGTAGCCTTGTATATGGATATGATCAGATACTCCAGGTATTCAATATTATAACAATCTAGGTAAACGATCATGGTAATAAACAATTTTTGTTTAAGACCTAGCTAGGTATAGCTCAATTTCTTAAAGTATTGATAATCAGACTCAGATCGGCTGGCATAGTGACAGCTCCTAAGGCTGCCAGGAACTGAGTCGTTTTTTTCAGTCGTCGATGTCGTGTGACCTCTTTTTGCTTGCAATTAAGTCAAGTCAAGATCAGATAAAAAAAAATGCCGCGGAATTTAGAACATGGCGACCGTGGTGTAGTGGTAATGCAATGGTCACGTAAACTGCTCGTTCTGTTTCCATGATACAAGCACGTTCAGTAGCTTAGAATAGAAATAAAAAGAGTGATATACCTGATAATTGGAATAATGGTTATTTTGCAGTTTCTTCTGTTGTATCTTCAAGACTTTTTCATTAGCATGGTCAGAAAGAGCTTTGTAAATAGGTGGTAATACTGATTGTTCCTAAAAGAAAGTAATGTTTAATAAGTTTTGCTAGATGCTACCTCGTTTTTTCACACCCGTAATACCCGCACAGGACGGGGGAAGCACCGCATTCTTTCGATCGAATCGGCAGTCGAACTAAAAAGTTCGGTGCGTCGTTTCTTTGTAGATCGACAAGTGGAATGCTTTACTTGGATCCTTCAAGCGATGCGTAAAGAAGCACTTTTGGCCGACATAGTGACGGCTCGGTTTTTGCAGTCGTCGGCAATCTTAGACCTCCTCTTGCTTATTATCAGGCGATTCGAGGTCAGATCTCGAGTCACAATAAAAAAAAACAACCTCATAATCATTGTACCGATGTCCACGATCGCGTTCTGCATTCAAAATTTGACTTTTCCTTACTGCATCAGCATATGGATGTTTGTATTCTCTAGAATCTTCTGGAAAGTTCTGGAACTTATCTGAATAGAACAACGGTTTTCCTGTCACAGAGTCTACCAGGACTACAGGAGTTGGAGTTACGTAGCTGTAAGGCGAGTACTGCTTGATTCTGGCTAAGAAACCTGGTGACGCTTGGACTCTATTGATTTGCGATTGTTCAGCTATTGTATTATTTACTTCTATTGGGCTTGGGTTTAGTTCACTTCTTGATACCTGTGAATGATAAAAAACATTCCGTTTAACTCTCCGTGACCACGAAAGCTCTCAAAACGTCAGAATAATAAAATAAAATAGTAAAATCAAAACCAAAATAAACGCGATAGTAAGCCAAGGCAATAAAGCGGTACTTACAACGATCCTGACACAACTCCCTCGCTTCCTTCACATCCACTGTTCTTTTAATACAAGCTTTACGGTTATGGCCACTAAGCAACCCAGGTTTCTTGAGAGGATGTCTTCTATTCGACGGAAAAACGACCTCACTCCACATTAGATTTATAAATTCTTTTCACATAGAAAGATATAGATATGTTAATAAAAATAACTTACTTGTTCCAGAAGTGGTCTTGAGGTCACAATTAATGGTGGTCTGGGGGGTGGGGGCCCATCATTCGGAAATAATACAGGCCCTTGTCTGAAATTTATGAAAACAATATTTACATGTCGTTTACAAAAAGATCATTGTCCACGGACAAACATCTTTATTCGTTTGAGACTTGTTTAAAGCTAGGTCCTTAAGTGCCGATGACTGGAAAAACCCATTCAAAATCAGTTGCGTAATCAATAACCAAAAATAAACGCGATAGTAAGCCGTAAAATTTGTTTAATTCATTAATGAATGTTTGCGCAAAATCTATAAGAAAAAATATTTCTAATCCCTTAATTTTTGCGCTTAGTATATTTTACTAATAATAGGTATATTACCTACATTATCATCAGCCATAACACTGCAGAACATAGGCCTCCTCCTTAGAACGACACGATGCCAGTTGCATCCACCGGTTATTCGTGATTTTTACTATGTCGTCAGTCCACATAGAGCGAGGCCTACCTATGCTGCGTCTTCCGGTTCGTGGTCTTTACTCTAGAATCTTCCTTCCTTATTGGTTGTATGTTCTTCGAGCGATGTATATGTCGCCGTATAATTGTCAATAGGTTGGCCTATCACATCCACTAGGCCGGCATTGTGGATTTGATTGCTACTCACAGTTATTGAATTAGCAATGACATCCATGCATGGGCCACACTCCAGCTTAACATCAAGCGGGGTGCTGTCATATGTTGAGTCACAATAATAATAAAAATATTATCGTTAATTATTATGTACGTTATATTGTAAGCAGTATGGCACAGTTCACAATTTATCGACAGTTTACACTCTCGCGAGATATAATAGATTATAAACTAACGGTATTATACTTTGTAAAATTTAGCTTGGGTCCTATGACAGTTGCCAAAAAAATGGATATGTCCCATCACTATTATAGTACTTGTATTTTTGTTAACAGATGTAACCTTGACGGAGCGGAAAGATCTCTTTTTGTTACATGATTTATTGTTGTTTGTTTTAAATATTATTGGTAAGCTATGGTTGTAACTACGAAAATAAATAACTTTGAAATGAAAGATGGAAGAGAGACGCTGCTACAATGTTAAGTCGTCCGAAAATTTCTCATGTGTCACAGGACCCTAGCTACATTTTACAAAACATAACGATTATACGGTGTCATTTACAATACAAAGATATATGTTACGTTAATTTTATGAACGTACTTAGTAGGCTCCACAGGTGCTAGAGTGTTGTGATAGCCAGCGGCTTCGTACGCATGGTGATTGTAGTTCCTCGGGCCTAGCACACTGGCCGGTTGGTCTACCTCTTGACATTTCACACTTAAAATTGTAGTTAAAACACAAAGAGTTGATTTCATATCCATTTTTGTAAAAGATTTTTATATCTGGAAATAAAAAGGATTTTTAGTAATTAAAGAGTGATAGGGAGCGGTGATCCGGGGTAGTACCAGAGGTGTACTTACAAGTACACAGAGGTGAAGCGATTAAGTCGCGTTCCGGGATCAACTTGTAAGTTGCCGGTTTCAACTAGGCCGGCATAGTGGATGTGGCTACTACTTACAGTTATGGAACTGTAGTATCAGTCGCCTCCATTCATAGACCGCACTTCAGCGTAACATCAGGCAGGTGCTGTCACATGTCGAGTCACAATAAATAAAATATTTTTTTGAGCTTGTATAAGAGAATTGTGGTTGTGAGGAAGCGAGACAATTGTGTCAGGATCGTGGCAAGTGGCGCTCCTTTGTCTCCTGTAGGAAAAGGCGTGACAATTTGATCGATTGATTGATTCTCTTATGAAAATAGGACATTTGACCTCGACGTGACTGATGGTAAGGGGAGGTCCAAGAACGCCTGATAAAACCTTTCTATTATACGGCTGCCTCAGTCACCGTCACTATGCCGGCTAAAGGTGCTTTTTAACGCTCCGTTTGAAAGAGTAAGATTATGAGATAGGAAGGACAAATTGAATGCTATAAAGCACTCTTAACTTGTCGATTGTTCTACAAAGAAAGAACGCGCTGAAACTTTTCGTTTAATCAAATTGTAACACCTTTTTTCCACCAGGAAAGACAGAAACAACTTGCCACAACTCCCTCGCATCCCTCAGATCCACAATACTCTTCATATAAGCTCTAAGATTATGGGCACTATTTGAGGATGTCTCCGATTTAGTCGGAAACCATCCTTTTGGGCCTGCCTTGTTAAACGCATCCATCCACATTAGATTTATAAATTCCTCAGATTTATCCTTTTGATGTGCCCAAACCATCGAGCATTTCTTTGTCAATCCTTTGTCACTACATCTTCTTTCGAACCACATCTATTGCGAACTTTGCTATTCCTCATTCTTTCCGTTATCGTCTATTTATAATTAGAAATTATATTTGGACCCTATACCCTATAATCTCACAGAATAACGTAATTAATGCAATGTAAGACTCACACGGCGGTGAGCAATTTTAATTTTAATCTAAGTAACATATCTTGTTTTAGTAGAGCACTACCGTGGGATTTTACGTAAGCCAATTTTAGTATCAGATATGAAACTCTGTTTTAAATTAAGATTCTCTGCATTAAGACGAGACGTATATGACTTCGATTAACCTGATGATAAGCATGAGGAGGTCTAGGAGTTTTGACGATTTAAAAACATTTATAATTGCTACAGTCGTAAATACTCTGGAAATTTTTCGGCAGTGGAATAAGGAATAGCACAGAGCGCGATAGATGTGGTATGAAAGAAGATGTGATTTAGAACTCTGATGATGCATCTAGCGTTAAAAAAGACAGGCCAAGAAGGGTGTTTTCCAAACAAATTGGAGACACTCTTAAGAAAGCTAGGTTGCCTAGTGCCTATAACCGTAGAGCTTGTATGAAGAGAATTGTGGATGTGAGTGAAGCGAAGGAGCTGTGTCAGGATTGTGGCAAGTGGTGCTCCATTGTCTCAGCCTACCCTTGTCTCTAGGATAGGCAGGGAATATAGCAAAATTGTTTTACTTCGCAAACATGGCGGCTCTTTTTAACCGTGTTACTACCTAGTCTTTTACACCAGTAATACCTTGTCACCAGTAATACCAGTAAAATTTAGTAAAATACCAGTATAAATTCACCTGCAAATTCAAGCTGATTCCGAAACACTTAAAGGTGGAGGTACTTCCCCGGATAGGTAGACTGGGCAAATGAATAGCTAATGTCTGCCTACTACTTTTAAAAAGGTAGATAGACACATAAATATAAAATTTATAATAAAAAATACATAGTTTATAACCATACAATGTTTATAATAAATATATTTTAAACAAAAGAAAACTCAAGGACATTACTGTCAACTATCTACTTATGCAAATACGCGCCAATTTTCACACGAATGGCGGGAAAACAAAGGTTACCATAGCAACGGCAAGATGGCGTAACGCGACTCGCATACCGCGAAAATTCACACTTGAACACGCAAATATCTTCTATATTTACACGTCGATAAGGTTTAATTTTAAGTAATAGTTTTGTAGGTATATTGTAAGAGAATTTTTATAATTATTTGTTTGTCCTTAGTTTTTTTTTACTAATGTGATTGGATTGATATTATTTCTCATGCATTGTTTAAAAGAATTAGGTTAGATGTTTTTTGTTTCCTTCAATTATAAAACTCATGCTTACTGGTTAGCATTTGTAAACATTAAATGATCTTTATAAATTGGATATTTATTTAATTTGGTATATAACAAGTCCATATCTCTGTCTATCCCTGTAAGAAAAGGGCTTGACAATTTGAATTGAATTGAATACAACAGGTTACAAACATAATTTAATTAAAGCTAAGTGCATTATAATACTTAGGCTGGTTTGTAATCCAAATAATAAAAGTACATTTAAAAATAACTTGAGAGGTGTCAAGGGACACCCGGATGAAATGAAGTTTCTTTCGATTAATTAGTGAAGGAATTGTAATATATATTTTTTTAAGTTATAATAATATTTTTTTATTATTATTAAATATAATGTAATATAATCTTAATCAGTAGGCTCAATTTTAGTAATAATTGGCTTGTGGTAACTGAAGTAGGAAACATATGTTTGGGATTCCATTTTATTTAAATGTCTTGAAAAAACTGCATCGATGGTATAGCTCTTATAGTTTCGAAAAAAAAGTGGTTGTGACATACGGACGGACGGACGGACAGATAGACGGACGGACAGACGGATGGACGGACGGACAGACAGACAGATATGACGAATCTATGAGGGTTCCGTTTTTTACTACGGAACCCTAAATAGTGTCGTTACACCTAAAACGTGAGATAAGGAAATTCGTTCCATAACTAAAAAATATGTTATGTGTGACTAAAAATTAAATAAATGGTAAGGAGCGGTCCAAGAATGCCGACGAATGAAAAATCTGAGTGGGTTCACGGTTGCCTCAGTCGCCGTCACTATGCCGACCAAAAAAATATCAAACAATCTTTTCTTTCTTCTTGTTTATGGCTTTAGTATTTAACTTGTCAGTGTCAAAGTAAAAATATATGGTTCAATGTAATACATTGTCAAGTCAAGATGAAGATGAACCACGCGAGTGATTCATCAAATGATGATGATGATAGTGAGGTTGATGATGATCGTTTTAGTAAAGCGGCGAAAGCCATTACTAAAACTTCAGAAGGAGTCTTGGAGGGAACATGAAGAAACACGTTTCACAACTTTAAATTACTTGTTTATACTTGATCACCTTAAAAATTATTACTGGATAACAATTCCACCATTATTACACATTAATATTTATGAGAAACACAAGCTTTTCAAATAATTTAAAATTGCGCGTCCTGTCAGTTGCAGTTGCCCGCCAAAACTCCTATCAAACAATCAATCAAACAAATTATCACGCCTTTTTCTTACAGGCATAGGCAGAGACAATGGAGCCCCAAGAGTATCGGAGATGTTGAAAATATTGGATTGTATAAAAGGAATCTTAATCCATTTTTAATAAATAAGACATATTATACAATTAAGGAATTTTTAAATGACAAATTGTGTTATTTTGACATTATATTTATTAGCTATAAAATTTTAAAATATTTTGACATTATTGAATAAGTTTTTTTTAATTTTTAATTTGTATGCCTTTTTAGGAGCATCATAGAGAATTTATTTTATTTACCAATCTTAATGTACCTATCTATGTTTGACAAATAAATGATTTTGATTTTGAATAAAAAAATGCTTAAATCTCTGAATATCCTGTATCTTGTAATAAATTGACACTATTACTTTTATCGTTTAAAATAGTTAAATTTTTCCAATGAGTGAATTACAATTATACCACTCTGGCTACTCACAGCTACATAATTATATAGCTCTTTAGTTTTGTATATACTGGATAAACATAAAATACATATTTATATAAAATACACATTCTCGTATACAGTGTATTGATTGAGTGTATGTATTCTATTCGTGGTAGTTGTAAAAATAACGTCTACTTTAAACATCGATGTCTTTAAAAGAAATCTTTATTAGCACCCTTGTTTTTGCAATTTTATCCACTGATCCGTTAGCTCAGCGGTTAGAGCGCTCGTCCATTACCAATGGTAGAAGTGGTCGTGGGTTCGATTCCCACACGGATCTATCACAACTTTTTTATATAAGCGGTAGATATGAAAACTGCGTCTGCTTTTCTAAAAACGTTTGATAGAATCCTTGTTTACGATGTTCATAGCAGTGATCCGTTAGCTCAGCGGTTAGAGCGCTCGTCCATTACCAATGGTAGAAGTGGTCGTGGGTTCGATTCCCACACGGATCTATCACAACTTTTTTTATGTAAGCGGTAGATATGAAAACTGCGTCTGTTTTCTAAAAACGTTTGATAGAATCCTTATTTACGATGTTCGTAGCAGTGATCCGTTAGCTCAGCGGTTAGAGCGCTCGTCCATTACCAATGGTAGAAGTGGTCGTGGGTTCGATTCCCACACGGATCTAACACAACTTTTTTTTATATAAGCGGTAGATATGAAAACTGCGTCTGTTTTCTAAAAACGTTTGATAGAATCCTTGTTTACGATGTTCATATCAGTGATCCGTTAGCTCAGCGGTTAGAGCGCTCGTCCATTACCAATGGTAGAAGTGGTCGTGGGTTCGATTCCCACACGGATCTAACACAACTTTCACCTGCAAAATTCACCTGCAAATTCAAGCTGATTCCGAAACACTTAAAGGTGGAGGTACTTCCCCGGATAGGTAGACTGGGCTAATGTCTGCCTACTACTTTTAAAAAGGTAGATAGACACATAAATATAAAATTTATAATAAAAAATACATAGTTTATAACCATACAATGTTTATAATAAATATATTTTAAACAAAAGAAAACTCAAGGACATTACTGTCAACTATCTACTTATGCAAATACGCGCCAATTTTCACACGAATGGCGGGAAAACAAAGGTTACCATAGCAACGGCAAGATGGCGTAACGCGACTCGCATACCGCGAAAATTCACACTTGAACACGCAAATATCTTCTATATTTACACGTCGATAAGGTTTAATTTTAAGTAATAGTTTTGTAGGTATATTGTAAGAGAATTTTTATAATTATTTGTTTGTCCTTAGTTTTTTTTTACTAATGTGATTGGATTGATATTATTTCTCATGCATTGTTTAAAAGAATTAGGTTAGATGTTTTTTGTTTCCTTCAATTATAAAACTCATGCTTACTGGTTAGCATTTGTAAACATTAAATGATCTTTATAAATTGGATATTTATTTAATTTGGTATATAACAAGTCCATATCTCTGTCTATCCCTGTAAGAAAAGGGCTTGACAATTTGAATTGAATTGAATACAACAGGTTACAAACATAATTTAATTAAAGCTAAGTGCATTATAATACTTAGGCTGGTTTGTAATCCAAATAATAAAAGTACATTTAAAAATAACTTGAGAGGTGTCAAGGGACACCCGGATGAAATGAAGTTTCTTTCGATTAATTAGTGAAGGAATTGTAATATATATTTTTTTAAGTTATAATAATATTTTTTTATTATTATTAAATATAATGTAATATAATCTTAATCAGTAGGCTCAATTTTAGTAATAATTGGCTTGTGGTAACTGAAGTAGGAAACATATGTTTGGGATTCCATTTTATTTAAATGTCTTGAAAAAACTGCATCGATGGTATAGCTCTTATAGTTTCGAAAAAAAAGTGGTTGTGACATACGGACGGACGGACGGACATATAGACGGACGGACAGACGGATGGACGGACGGACAGACAGACAGATATGACGAATCTATGAGGGTTCCGTTTTTTACTACGGAACCCTAAATAGTGTCGTTACACCTAAAACGTGAGATAAGGAAATTCGTTCCATAACTAAAAAATATGTTATGTGTGACTAAAAATTAAATAAATGGTAAGGAGCGGTCCAAGAATGCCGACGAATGAAAAATCTGAGTGGGTTCACGGTTGCCTCAGTCGCCGTCACTATGCCGACCAAAAAAATATCAAACAATCTTTTCTTTCTTCTTGTTTATGGCTTTAGTATTTAACTTGTCAGTGTCAAAGTAAAAATATATGGTTCAATGTAATACATTGTCAAGTCAAGATGAAGATGAACCACGCGAGTGATTCATCAAATGATGATGATGATAGTGAGGTTGATGATGATCGTTTTAGTAAAGCGGCGAAAGCCATTACTAAAACTTCAGAAGGAGTCTTGGAGGGAACATGAAGAAACACGTTTCACAACTTTAAATTACTTGTTTATACTTGATCACCTTAAAAATTATTACTGGATAACAATTCCACCATTATTACACATTAATATTTATGAGAAACACAAGCTTTTCAAATAATTTAAAATTGCGCGTCCTGTCAGTTGCAGTTGCCCGCCAAAACTCCTATCAAACAATCAATCAAACAAATTATCACGCCTTTTTCTTACAGGCATAGGCAGAGACAATGGAGCCCCAAGAGTATCGGAGATGTTGAAAATATTGGATTGTATAAAAGGAATCTTAATCCATTTTTAATAAATAAGACATATTATACAATTAAGGAATTTTTAAATGACAAATTGTGTTATTTTGACATTATATTTATTAGCTATAAAATTTTAAAATATTTTGACATTATTGAATAAGTTTTTTTTAATTTTTAATTTGTATGCCTTTTTAGGAGCATCATAGAGAATTTATTTTATTTACCAATCTTAATGTACCTATCTATGTTTGACAAATAAATGATTTTGATTTTGAATAAAAAAATGCTTAAATCTCTGAATATCCTGTATCTTGTAATAAATTGACACTATTACTTTTATCGTTTAAAATAGTTAAATTTTTCCAATGAGTGAATTACAATTATACCACTCTGGCTACTCACAGCTACATAATTATATAGCTCTTTAGTTTTGTATATACTGGATAAACATAAAATACATATTTATATAAAATACACATTCTCGTATACAGTGTATTGATTGAGTGTATGTATTCTATTCGTGGTAGTTGTAAAAATAACGTCTACTTTAAACATCGATGTCTTTAAAAGAAATCTTTATTAGCACCCTTGTTTTTGCAATTTTATCCACTGATCCGTTAGCTCAGCGGTTAGAGCGCTCGTCCATTACCAATGGTAGAAGTGGTCGTGGGTTCGATTCCCACACGGATCTATCACAACTTTTTTATATAAGCGGTAGATATGAAAACTGCGTCTGCTTTTCTAAAAACGTTTGATAGAATCCTTGTTTACGATGTTCATAGCAGTGATCCGTTAGCTCAGCGGTTAGAGCGCTCGTCCATTACCAATGGTAGAAGTGGTCGTGGGTTCGATTCCCACACGGATCTATCACAACTTTTTTTATGTAAGCGGTAGATATGAAAACTGCGTCTGTTTTCTAAAAACGTTTGATAGAATCCTTATTTACGATGTTCGTAGCAGTGATCCGTTAGCTCAGCGGTTAGAGCGCTCGTCCATTACCAATGGTAGAAGTGGTCGTGGGTTCGATTCCCACACGGATCTAACACAACTTTTTTTTATATAAGCGGTAGATATGAAAACTGCGTCTGTTTTCTAAAAACGTTTGATAGAATCCTTGTTTACGATGTTCATATCAGTGATCCGTTAGCTCAGCGGTTAGAGCGCTCGTCCATTACCAATGGTAGAAGTGGTCGTGGGTTCGATTCCCACACGGATCTAACACAACTTTTTTTATATAAGCGGTAGATATGAAAACTGCGTCTGTTTTCTAAAAACGTTTGTTAGAATCCTTGTTTACGATGTTCATATCAGTGATCCGTTAGCTCAGCGGTTAGAGCGCTCGTCCATTACCAATGGTAGAAGTGGTCGTGGGTTCGATTCCCACACGGATCTATCACAACTTTTTTATATAAGCGGTAGATATGAAAACTGCGTCTGTTTTTTAAAAACGTTTGATAGAATCCTTGTTTACGATGTTCATAGCAGTGATCCGTTAGCTCAGCGGTTAGAGCGCTCGTCCATTACCAATGGTAGAAGTGGTCGTGGGTTCGATTCCCACACGGATCTAACACAACTTTTTTTATATAAGCGGTAGATATGAAAACTGCGCCTGTTTTCTAAAAACGTTTGTTAGAATCCTTGTTTACGATGTTCATATCAGTGATCCGTTAGCTCAGCGGTTAGAGCGCTCGTCCATCACCAATGGTAGAAGTGGTCGTGGGTTTGATTCCCACACGGATCTATCACAACTTTTTTATATAAGCGGTAGATATGAAAACTGCGTCTGTTTTTTAAAAAGGTTTGATAGAATCCTTGTTTACGATGTTCATATCAGCGATCCGTTAGCTCAGCGGTTAGAGCGCTCGTCCATTACCAATGGTAGAAGTGGTCGTGGGTTCGATTCCCACACGGATCTATCACAACTTTTTTATATAAGCGGTAGATATGAAAACTGCGTCTGTTTTCTAAAAACGTTTGATAGAATCCTTGTTTACGATGTTCATATCAGCGATCCGTTAGCTCAGCGGTTAGAGCGCTCGTCCATTACCAATGGTAGAAGTGGTCGTGGGTTCGATTCCTACACGGATCTAACACAACTTTTTTTATATAAGCGGTAGATATGAAAACTGCGTCTGTTTTCTAAAAACGTTTGTTAGAATCCTTGTTTACGATGTTCATATCAGTGATCCGTTAGCTCAGCGGTTAGAGCGCTCGTCCATTACCAATGGTAGAAGTGGTCGTGGGTTCGATTCCCACACGGATCTATAACAAATATTTTTATATGGAGACTGGACAGGAACTATATTTATATGGAGACAGGAAGGCTGGCAATTATTTCAGCCAACGTTGCCAAGCCTTGCTTTACAAAGGAAATGTTGCCAGTCCCCTAGGACTATCTTTGATGTGACGTCATTGGATAATAGTTTTTATTTATAGTTTAATTATAATTAATATACTTTTAATAGAGTGATTTATATATAAAAAAAAAAAAAAAATTATTTACAAGGTAATCGAATATACACAATTCATTATATTATAATTATATTCATTAATTATAATTTAATATAAACGAGTACTATATGAAATTACACCTCTATTCTGCTAATACTAAAAACCTTAAAAAAACTAAAATACATTATTAAAAGGAGTCCCTTTAGGCAAGGTTCCGAAGATACTGGCAGCGTTCCCCTTTTAAATGGCTAGACTAACAGCCGGTTGTACCAAAAAATTAAAATATACGTATTTGTAAAAAGTATCGTACTAGTAAAAGAAAAAAAAGAAAAATGGGTTGCACCACTCTTTAACTTCACATTTTACATTTACGTTTAACGGATATTTTATACAGAGCTAATGGACATCATTCATTTTGGGTTTCTATTTACTACTTTTGTTATTTCTAATAATAAAAACATATATAAATGGTAGTTTCGATATAAAATTATTAACAACCTAATTTACGATTTCGTAATAGTAAATGTAATAGAATAAGTATAAAGTAAAACTAAAGTCGTAAATTGAAACTTTTTTGGTACAACCGGCTGCAATTCATTGTCCGAGGTAGCTGCCAACTTTTTTTTTATTATTTTTTATTATGACATGACATCTGACCTCGACTCGCCTGATGATAAGCAAGAGGAGGTGACGACGACTGGAATAACCGAGTCAGTTCCCGGCTGCCTCAGCCGCCGCCACTATGCCGGCCTAAGGTGCTTCTTCACGCATCGCTTGAAGGATCCAAGGTCATAGGATGGAGAGAACACATGGGCTGGCAAAGCATTCCACTTGTCAATTGTTCTACAAAGAAAAGACGCACTGAACTTTTTAGTTCGACTGCCGATTCGGTCAATAAAATGTGGATGCTTTTCCCGACCTGTGGTATTACGGGTGTGGAAGGACGAGGCAGGAACAAGGTTAAAGAGCTCTTCGGAACATTCTCCGTGGTATAGGCGATAGAGGTCTCCAGTGATGTCGACTAACCTTTTTGCTATTTCCAACTTATTTATCAATCAAATGGTCACAGTTGTGTCAGGACCATGTCTGACAAGTTATTATTTGATTGATTGATGATAAATCTCTGCCTACCTCTTAAAAGTTATACAATTAGAAACTACATTGACATATTGCATTGTAAGTCAAATGCAAAACATTTTTATGACAACAAAAAGTTTATCTATTAATCTTAATCGATCAGAAAGCAATTTCGTAAACAATTACATTAGAGATTCGACATTTTGATTAGGCTATTACTAAATATAGTTTAAAGGTGCGATTCCGTTGGCGACCGCAGACTGCAGACTACACTAGTTTGTACTAAGAATATGGAAAGAATAGAAGCAGTGCTAAAATAAGAACTAATTCAGTGTTATTTATCTCATTTATACTATGTTTATACCAGGGATGTTACGGAGCTTCAACTCCGGTTCCGTTAAGTCGGAACTTTCGATTATTATTACATCTTCGATTCCACTTTTAAATCAAAGGTAAATCGAAGGTCGAAGCATAACATAGCGGCAGCAGCGGCCTGTGTCGACTGCTATGAATAGGTTCATATAGTTGGGGAATGACTTAAATGCATTCGGGGCCTGAGGGGCGGCGGGTGGGCAAATACCTCCCACCCGTATCATACTGGCCGCCATTAGTGACGCGCTTAGCTTGGCGGTGTCACTTAATAGCGCACTATCGATAAAAACGTGTCATCAATTATTTTGTTTGTTTATTACAAAATGAGCAAGTTAACTCAAAAAAAGAGAGTAGTCATCCGTAGCCAGGCTAGAAACATTATTATGAACGTGATTAAAATGTGTGAAGAAGAAATATTATCAAATATAGTAACTATACCTTTATGTAAAAGTATTGATAGATCATGTTATTATACCGGTGTACCTAATAGCACAATTAATAATATAAAACGTGAGTCGACTTTAGCTGGATCATTACTTTTGAAATCACCCACAAAAAAAGGCAAAAAGATAAATTTTCAAACGTAATGTTAATATTGACGACTTTGACCTTGGCGTTATAAGAAGATGCATAGAAGATTTTTATTTAATAAAAAAGATTGTACCAACGTGTCCTAAACTTTTAACTGCCCTGCGTGAAGTATAATAGTATAGTTAGTAATATTTGTATTCACACATTTAAATAAACTAATAAAGTGGAGGGGCGCGTCATTTATAGTTAGACTAGCTATACTTTTCACTTATGCTATCGGAATCATCAAGGTCATCACATTCATCGCATTCGTCCTCGTTAGAATCAAGTATAGTATATACCGACTTCAAAATTATAAAATAATTATTTAATAATTTCTATTTAACTAAATGAAAATACGTATTACTTTGTGCGTAGTAAATTTATTTTTTGCTAGTTTCCTGATTAAAGTCGTATTTTTTGTTAAAATTATTTTATCGGTGTGTTTTATTCTTATTTTATATTTGCTCGTGTGCGTAAATGCAGTGGAGGGGCACGTTATTTCGGCTTAGACAGAATATACTGATTTATGAATATGGACACCTTAAAGTTTCGTAAGCGTTGACGACAAAAAAAACTTATTTAGTTTTTAGTTTAGTTAAAAAGTTAGGTTAAATATATGATTAAATAATTATTATTGTTGTTAATGTATAAACATTTATTAAATATAAATTTATAATATTTAATAACTAAATTAAAATACGCAAGTAAAAAAGTGTGTGTTTATCGTTATCAACATTTTGCATGTTACTTCACTATTCATGATAGACACGTGACGATGACGTCACAACCGCATTCCACGCACGTTTCTTTAAGTCGTTCCCCTACTATACATGTCGCGCGGGGAATCCACCCGACTCCCACTACGTGCAGTCTATCGTCAATTATTTTATTACTTGTTAATTTGTTACGCACACGACACGTTCATAGGTTATAGAATTTTGATCCTGTCTCCGACTCCGATTCCGACTCCGATAAAGCAAATTTAAAAACTCCGCCTTCGGTTCAGATAAAACTACCTCCGTTACATCCCTGGTTTATACCACGTGTGACTGAAAGAGACAACTACTTGTACTTCTATTCCTGTCCAGTTTCTTTCAAAGGTTGTCACTACTTTTTGCAATTCTAACCAAGCAGTATTAAAAGACAACCAGTCTTTTAATACTGCTAAATAAAAAGTCTCGTGGTAGCAAGAGTAAATGAATATTCATGGTTTATATATATTCAGGTTGCCGGTTTTAACTAAGCCGGCATAGTGGATGTGACACAGTTATTAAATTGTGGTAGCAATGACATCTATTCATGGACCGCGCTCCAGCCTAACAACAAGCGCGGTGCTGTTATATGTCGAGTCACAATAATAAAACATACTCATTATTAAGGCGACCGTGGTGTATTAGCAGTGCAATGGTTACGCAAACCGAAAGCACGGGTTCAAAACCACTTACCGGTACCAATTTATCTTTGATTATGTACTTTGGTTGTTCTGTTTCTACAAGCACTAGTAGCTTAGTATAGAAAAAAAATTGTCTCTGCCTATTCCATAGAGATAGGCAGAGACAATGGAACCTCACTTGCCACGATCCTGACTCAACTCCCTCGCTTCACATTCACAATTCTCATCATACAAGCGCTATGGTTATGGGCACTAGGCAATCTAGCTTTCTTAACGATGTCTCCGATTTGTTCGGCAAACGAAAATGTATAGAAATGTATAATAAATAATAAATATATATATTACTAGCTGTGCCCGCGGTTTTACCCGCGTAAAATTAGGCTTATAACAAGTCATAAAAAAGGAGGAGGTTCTCAATTCGACTTTTTGTATTTATAACTCAATAACTCATATAAAAATGACAGACGGAAATAAAAATAAATATATATTCCAAACAGCTAAAACTATAGTCAATAGTAAACTATAGTAAAAAAAAATTGTTTAATTAAAAGTAAACAATGTTACTTCTAGTACCTCCAAAAAAACGTAACAAACAAACATTCGCATTCACATTTATAATAATAGTAGGATATGCATATAGTGACAGAAGGAAATATTAAAGAAAAAAAATTCCAAACAGCTGAAAGTATAGTCTGAGGAAAGTATAGTGTATAGTCTCTATAGTATAGTTAATTGGATTGGATGTTGACGTGACTGTCGGTAATACAGTGCGATGGTATTATAGTACTCAGGGTTTGAAACAACGCCTTGCACCTAATTTTACAATAGGTTTTTTTTTTCGTAAAAAAAAATTAAATTAAAATCAGAAGTAACATAGTACTTCTGATACCTCCAAGAACATGTGTACAAAGTTTCATGATGATCGGTTGAGCAGTTTTTGCGTGAAAGCGTAACAAACAAACGGACATTCACATTTATAATAATAGTAGGATAATAATAATAATATGTTAATATAATATAATAATTTGTTTTCAATTCTCAACAGCTTGATATATTTTCCTTAGTTTACCCAAAATAAATTTCTGAACGCACGCAATTTTGTATGGGAAAATGTTTTTTATTTTATTTTATTTATTATAAAAGAATCTGTCTAAAATAAACGTAGCCTAAGTTACTCCTTATTACATCATTTACCTGCCAAAAATAGTCCCGTCAAAATCGGATAAGCCATTTCAGAGATTAGCCTGAACAGAACAACAGAACAATTGTAAAAAAAAATATTTTGGTGTATGTACCGTATATATATATTTATATATAATACATGTAGTAAAACACGGTTATTTCAATATTACAAACAGACACAATTTTATTTATATGTATAGATGGATAGATATAGTAAGGACTTTAGCTTGACTATTATTTGACATTAAAAAAAATTTTGTCACGAATTTTATAGGTATTCGTGAAGCTATTTTGATCAAAAGCTTTTAATCGTGATTGATAAATAGAATTGTTCCATTTTAAAAACCTCTTGTGTTCCGATGCGGTAATTGAAATTTAAACGCCACCTTGATGGCGGCCGAGGTAAAAAAAAGTTTGCATCCACTATCCCGGCCTAGATGGAACCGGCAAATTATGAGCTGATCCCGAAACGTGACCAAATCACTTCACGGTCTGTATACTTGTAAGTGGGTGGTACTACCCCGGATCGGCAGACTGGGCACCACTGCCTGCCTACTTCAAAGCTTTATATTTTAATTTTATATTTTGTTAATTACTTAGAGCTTGTATGAGGAGAATTGTGGATGTGAAGGAAGCGAGGGAGTTGTGTCGTGGCAAGTGGCGCTCCATTGTCTCTGCCTATCCCCGGTGGAAAAAGGCGTGACAATTTGATTTAATTGATAATTAATGTTTGTTACTAAAATAAATAACAAGAAAAAATAACCATCCCACAGGGATAGGCAGAGACAACGGAGTACTATTTGCCACGATCCTGACACAAATCCCTCGCTTCCCTCTTCATACAAGCTCTACGGCTATAGGCACTAGGCAACCTAGCTTTCTTGAGGATGTCTCCGATTTGGTCGAAAAACACCCCCCTGGGTTTGCCTCGATGAACGCATCAATCCATCAGATTTCTAAATTCCTTTCGTCAATCTATTTTTACTTATCCTTCCATGTGCCCAAACTATTTGAGCATTCGGAACGGTGGCGGATTTAGCAGCAGGCTGCGTAGGCTAAAGGCTACCGCGGCATATTTTAAGGGGCGACAGATTAGGGTCATATGTTTTTATTTCGATTTACAAAATAAAATGAAACATATTATAAACACACACAAAATACGAATTTCGAAAATTGGAGATGGTCCGAGCAAATATTTGATTCATATCTATTATTTGTAATATTTAATACCTAATTATGTTAAATATTGCAAATATTCGTTAATAATAAAAAAAGAGGTGGATATTTGCTTTGGATCTGGTTATCAAAGAGTGGTACCCAGTCTGCCGATCCGGGGTAGAACCACCACTTACAAGTATACAGACCGTGAAGTGATTTGGCCACGTTTCGGGATGAGCTTGTAAGTTGCCGGTTCCAACTAGGCTGGCATAGTGGACGTGACTGCTACTTACAGTTATTGAATTGTAGTAGCAGTGACATCCAATCATGGACCAAAACTCCAGCTTAACATCAAGCGGGGTGCTGTCCTATATCGAGTCACAATAAAAAAAACACTTACTTAATTATTCCTATATTTGCACTTATTATTTAGCACATTTCACTTAGTAAAAACCTTCTATCAAAGTGTAAGTCCAACAACAAAATGAACTAAGAAACTTGGAGCAGAGATATAAATGCTATTGTTATTATGAGAAAGCTGCTTAGGGTAAGCTGTGCTATGGTTGGCCACAAATGGAGCGCTAAATAAGTTACGCCCATTAAAAAGGTGTGATTCCGCCGACGACTGCAGACCGCAGACTGCACTACTTGTTTGTATGAGATAGATTCCGTGCAAGGCGATACTATTGCGACAATCAGCATTTGCTAAGTCATCGTTACTTAATTTATATTATAAACGCGAAAGTTTATGAGTATGGATGGGTGGATGTTTGCTACTCTTTCACGCAAAAACTACTGAATGGATTTTAATGAAAACTTTCAATAATATAGCTTATACATCAGAATAACATAATTTATCAACATATTGTGTGAATAATAAATAAAATATAAGAAAAAACATTTTCTCATACAAAATTGCGTGCGTTCAGACATTTATTTTGGGTAAACTAAGGAAAATATATTAAGCTGTTGAGAATTGAAAACAAATTGTCAATTTTGGCATATCAGTAAAAATATATTGCTCAAAAACCTATATTGTATTATTTATAAAGAATCGATTATATGTCGAGTCACAATAAAAAAAAACTCAATTCACAACAAAGATTTAAATCGATTTAATTGTTTGATTCACCCAACTTAAGTTCGGGTAATCTGTAACACAACATTCATTGACTTTTAGGCGGTATGAAGTTCGCTAGGTCAGCTAGTAGATTATAAATATGATGTTTGGAAAGAATATTAACGCAGTAGCTGCAGACTAGTGTCGCCTTGCATTGAACCAATCTCATACAAACAAGTAGTGCAGTGGAAAGCCAAGAGCGTTGATGACTAATAAAAAAATAGGTTACGGAATTTAGCTGATCAACTGCAAAATCGATCGCGATTTGAACCGTCTGATTCAATAAAAGTTAAAGACCTTTCAACTTTTATTGAATCAATTCATAGTTGAAAGCGACTAAACTTGTTCGTTCAACTGGCATGCAATAATCAGTCTCTGTCACCAGTTTTTTGTTTGTAATATAAAATGTGAATAAAATGTATATTATGACGTCCGCATTCACAAAAAATGCTAAAATGGACAAATATTGTAATACAGATAGTGGACACGTGCAATATTGAGTCGATTATTTTAGAACCCTGTGAACGCTACAGTCAATAATCGCTTTCAATCAATTGTTGAACAACTATTAATATATTCTGTTATTGTGTTTACTTTTTAAATATTGAATCCACCGCAGTCGTCCAGCGCAACCCGATCCTTTAACTACCAAGCCTGGAATTCAGCTCTCTTTTTGTCGGAACTATATCTAGTATCATGAACATTTTAGCCCAACCCATTATTACATTTAAATCATTCAATATTGTACTCTTTCGTCGCCTGGAGGCGATCGCCATATTGATGATAAAGCCATTTGTGTTTTATACCTACTTATAGTTTTAAAGCTCTAAACCTTCAATATTTTACTTTTACTTTAAATTACTTTAAATTTTACAAACGAATGCTCCAATGGTTTGGGCACATGGAAAGGATGAGTGAAAGTTGATTGATGAAAAGAATTGATTGAATAAATGAATACGTTAAACAAGGCAGGCCCAGGAGGGTGTTTCAGAAACATCCTCAAGAAAGCTAAGTTGCCTAGTGCCCATAACCACAGAGCCTTTATAAAGAGAATTGTGGATGTGAAGGAAGCAAGGGAGCTGTGTAAGGATCGTGGTAAGCGGCGCTCCATTTTCTCTGCCTTTCCCCGTGGGAAAAAGGCGAGAAAATTTGATTGATTGATTGTTTTGAAGTTCTAAACTTTCAATATTTTATTTTCTAAGAGCGCCGGCGACTGAAAAAAACCAATGCAGGCGTCGTCACTATTAAACCTCAAAAGAAAAATAGCAAAGACGACAGAGAAGACATATAAATGCAAAAGTGCATTTGGTACAGACATGGTGCCGTTACCTTACGCCTATTATTTCATTTGAAACCTTGTCAAAGTAAAACCAAAGTGTATTTTACATGATTTGTCAAAGTCGTGACTGTTAATCTTTAATATGACAAGGTTCCACCTTTGACCCGAGACTACTGCAGACTAAGTTTTAAAGTATTATATTAAAAATTTATATAATTATGGTTAATCAATCATTTAAATTGTCACGCCTTTTACTCACAGGGATAGGCAGAGACATTGGAGCGCCACTTGCCACGATTCTGACACAACTCCCTCGCTTCCCTGACATCCACAATGTGATTATATTCATACCAGCTGTACTATTATATTATGAGGACTAGGCAACCCAGCTTTCTTAACGATGTTTTCTCAGTCGTCGTCACTTTTGGCCCTCCTCTTGCTTATCATCAGGTGGGTAAAAGTCAGATGTCGTGTCACAATAAAAAAAAAGATTCCGACTTTGTCAAAAGAATATTAAACAAATTTCATTTATTTATTTTATAAATCCTATGTGGATGGATGCGTTAAACGAGGTAGGCCCAGGAGGGTTTTCTGACCAAATCGGAGAAATGCTCAAGAAAGCTGGGTTGCCTAGTGCCCATAACCATAGAGCTTGTATAAAGAGAATTGTGGAAGTGAGGAAGGCAAGAGAGTTGTGTCCATATTGTAGCAAGTGGCGTTCCAATGTCTCTGCCTATCGCTGTGGGAAAAAACTCTTATTTGTAATAGAGAAAAAGAGGGGTGTATTTGCTTCGGGTCTGGTTATCAAAGGGTGGTAGGCAGTGGTATCCAGTCTGCCGATCCGGAGTCTGTATGCTTGTACCACCACTTCAGACCGTGAAGTGACTTTTAGCATTTCGGGATCAGCTTGTAAGTTCCAACTAGGCCGGCATAGTGAATGTAACTGCTACTTCCAGTTATTAAACTCCAGCTTAACATCGGGAGGAAGCTCTCAGATGTCGAGTTACAATAACAAATAGAAAATAATAATTTTGGTAATTTCAATAATTTTAAATAAAAACATTCCCACGTCTTATTATGTTAAAATTATCATTAAATAAATCTTACACGAAGAAAAATAATATTATGGACAAGACGGTTGATATATTTTATTTTATTATTTCAGGTTTTTTTATTTTTCATTTCTATTTATTTATCATTCTTTTCTACACTAAAGTGCTTGTATCACAGAAACAGGACAACAATAGTACGTATACATCAAAAATACATTGGTACCGGCAAGTGGTTTTAAGCCCGTACTGCTCTGCGGGGTTAGGTTGGCAAGTATAAACAGTTATTGTCAATCGTCGGCGATTGTCAAAATAATAAAAGCTCGGCTAAATCCAATAAAACGAGACTATTAATCATTGTGACGAATATTGTCTGTGCGACGACACGTTATCATAAAAAATTATCATAAAAAGTGTCATTTTAGTGGACTTAGCCTAGCTTTTATTATTTTGCCAGTCGTCGACGAGAGACGATAATCGTTTTAATTTGCCCAACCTAACCCTGCTTTCGAATTAAAGAAATTTTATGCGGCTTACTATCGCGTTTATTTTGGTTATAAAACAAAAAATTGTAAAATCAAAACCAAAATAAACGCGTTAGTAAGCCGCATAGAATTTGTTTAATTCAATAATCAATGTTCGCGCAAAATCTAAGAAAATACTAATAAGTTATTAGCTTTTTTTTAAACAAACAGCAAAAGTAACACGAAGATCTATTAACACTGCTGGACGGAATCTCAGACGTGGTTATAGAGGTACCCATTATACCAAAAACTAGATATTTGTATCGAAATACAAAAATCCCCGTTTGTATGAATGTTGAAACTCTCTGCATTAAAAGTGGCCTTTACTTTTAATCCCTGAGCTATCCATATTATGATTGTATATTAATAGTTTTTTGTTTGTTTGTTTGTTTCCGTACTACGTAAGACCTATGGGAAACAACGAAAGTACTTTACGTTGTTTATTTAATATTCAAAATAATAATTAGTTAATGTTGGCTCAAATACAGAACCCCGCTTGATGTTAAGCTAGAACACACTCTAGGCGACTGCTAGGCCTAGTTATAATTGGCAACTTTTAATCTGATCCGGAAACGCGATAAAGTATACAGACCGTATACTAAGTTGCTGGTTCCATCTAGGCCGGCATAGTGGATGAGATTGCTACTCACAGTTATCGAATTGTAGTGGCAGTGACATCCATTCATGGACCACACTCCAGCTTAACATCAAGCAGGGTGCTGTCATATGTCGAATCACAATAAAAAAAAGTAAATTCACGATGGCTGCGAAGCTCTCGAAACGTCGCGTAGTATGACTAGTACTAGTATGACGATCCAGAATCCACTTTCAAGTGTACAGTGATTCAGTCGTGTTTTGGGATCTGCTTGGCAGTTGCCGGCTCTAACTAGGCCGGTATAGTGGATTCAGTTTTTTTTTTCTTACTAGCAAAAAAAGAAATTTTCACACGTAAAAATTACATCGTATTTTAATCATAACTACTTTCTAATAAACATTTTATGTAATTATGTATACACGTAATTGCGTAGCTATTTAATTAAGAAAAGATATAAGTTTAGTTATTTTTGTTGTTGTTATTATTATTTAATTAAGAAAAGATATAAGTTGAGTTATTTTTGTTGTTGTTATTATTATTTAATTAAGAAAATATATAAGTTTAGTTATTTTTGTTGTTGTTATTATTATTTAATTAAGAAAAGATATAAGTTTAGTTATTTTTGTTGTTGTTATTATTATTTAATTAAGAAAAGATATAAGTTTAGTTATTTTTGTTGTTGTTATTATTATTTAATTAAGAAAAGATATAAGTTTAGTTATTTTTGTTGTTGTTATTATTATTTAATTAAGAAAAGATATAAGTTTAGTTATTTTTGTTGTTGTTATTATTATTTAATTAAGAAAAGATATAAGTTTAGTTATTTTTGTTGTTGTTATTATTATTTAATTAAGAAAAGATATAAGTTGAGTTATTTTTGTTGTTGTTATTATTATTTAATTAAAGGCAAAGGCGTAAAGGCGTCATATCTTCTCGTCTAACATTCCGCAGTGCCTGAAGACAAGGGTTTTCGACCAATGTGTGTTGCCAGTGATGACATATGGCACTGAGACGTGGCCCTTAAATGTTGGCCTGTTGGAAAGACTCAGAGTCGCTCAGCGGGCAATGGAGAGAGCTATGCTCGGTGTTTCTTTGCGCGATAGAATCCGGAACGAGGATATTCGCCAAAGAACTAAAGTTACCGACATAGCTAGTAGGATTCTCAAGCTGAAGTGGCAATGAGCTGGCCACATCGCTCGAAGAACAGATAACCGATGGGGAAGAAAGGTTCTAGAGTGGAGACCACGAACCGGAAGACGCAGTGTAGGTAGGCCTCCCACTAGGTGGACTGACGACATAGTGAAAGTCGCGGGAAACCGGTGGATGCAACTGGCATCTCGTCGTTCGGAATGGTGTTCTAAGGGGGAGGCCTATGTTTAGCAGTGGACGCCTTCTTTTTTTCTTTCTTCTTGTTTATGGCTTTAGTATTTAACTTGCCAGTGTCAAAGTAAAAATATATAGTTCAATGTTAAAACATTGTCAAGTAAAGATGAAGATGAACCACACGAGTGATTCATCAAATGATGATGATGAGAATGAGCTTGATGATGATCGTTTTAGTAAAAGCGGAAAGCCTTTACTAAAACTTCAGAAGAAGTCTTGGAGGGAACACGAAGAAACACGTTTCACAGCTTTAAATTACTTGTTTATACTTGATCAACTTAAAAATGATTACTGGATAACAATTCCACCATTATTACACATTAATATTTATGAAAAACATAAGCTTTTCAAATAATTCAAAATCGCGCGTCCTGTCACTTGCAGTTGCCCGCCAAAACTCCTTCTTCATCTTAATTCTTCCTTTCCGGCAAGGCAAAGGAAACTTAGTCCATACAGCCTAGTCTTCCATTATAATGTATTTAGTTGATGAAGATGAAATAGTTCAGTGTTTCATCCATTACATGAGGGTGAAGATGATGGTAATGGTTTTAGCAAAGCCACCACAACAGGTGATGGTTGTGGAAAAGTTTTACTAAAACTCTTCAGACGGATTCTTGAAGGTAACACGAAGAGACACGTTAAACATCTTTAAATCACTTGTCAATACTATTTTATACTACACATTTTACTTTTAAAAATAAAAAGTAAAATGTCAAATTTACTTTTATTTTTCGTGAAAATAGGGCAAAAGTAATAAATGTCGGAATCGTCGAACGTTGATGGCCTTTTTTTGGGACTGTGAAGGCATATTTTCGATCGATTACAAAGAAGGGTTACCTCAATCACTGGAGAGTTCCTACTATAGATCAATACTGAACAGACTAACGGAAATCCGGAAAAACGGCACTATAGACTGCATCATAGACCACACTCCAGCTTAACATCAGGCGGGGTTCTCTCATGTCGAGTCACAATAAAAAATATATTACTAAAACTTTCATCATTATGAATTTCTCGCCTTACGACTAAATCATTTCACGGTCTGTATAGTGTACAGTTTTAAAATACTATTTTCTTAGAATTTGCGCGAACGTTGATTAATGAATGAAAGGGACATCATTCATTTTGGGCTTCTATGTACTACTTTTGTAATGTCCAATGATGAAAATATATATAAATAGTAGTTTCGATACTTGCATTGATAAAACTAATAACAATTTTGCTTTTAATTGCTGTGCAATTCAGTTATTTGGAAAATTAGATATTTAAATTAAAAATAGATATAAGATATCATCTGTCAATCAACGCCATATTTGTTCTGCTTTGAACTGTCATAATTATAGTTTGATTATTTTGCACACCCAAACTATGCGAAATAAAGGATAAATTCCAATTACATTGTTATCTTCGTACATCTAACTGTTTTAAAATGCATATTAAATTTTTTAACACAACAAGTCCCCATACAAAATGAATGATGTCCTTTATGCGCCTTACTATTGCGTTTATTTTGGTTTTAATTTTACATTTTTTAATTATTCCGACGTTTCGAGAAAAATTGTTTAATTTAGTTTTGAAATAAATGTATATCAGGAAGTGCATTTAAGTGATGTTTTGTAAATGAGGGCTTTATGCCATGTTTATGCAATGTCGCTCGTGATCTGATATCTGTCGTGATAACAGACTCAATGAGATCGCTGTCGTCTATGAAAAACCCTACTATGAACAATTTTATAAATATTATTCTTTTATTGTTAAGGCGACCGTGGTGTAGTGGCGGTGCAATGGCTACGTAAGCCGAGTGACACGGGTTCGAAACCAGTCACCGGTACCAATGTATCTTTGATATATGTACTTTGGTGGTCCTGTTTCTATGATACAAGCACTTTAGTAGCTTAATATAGAAATGTATAATAAAAATAAAAAAAATATTTAAAAAAATGTGACTCGACATCTGATCTGCCCGGCAAGCAATAAAGTCCAAAAATGCCGACGACTGAAAAAACCGAGTCTTCAGGGTTTTCCAGTCGACATCACTTTGCCGCCCAAACGTGCTTCTTACTACTTAAAAAAATAAAAATAAACGCGATAGTAAGCCGTATAAAATTCATTAATCAACGTTCGCGCAAAATCTAAGAAAGCATTTTTTATTAATAACATTTCTATACTAAGCTACTAAAGTGTTTGTATCATAGAATCAGTACAAACAAAGTACATATATCAAAGATACATTAGTACCGGTGGGTGGTTTCGAACTCGTGCTCTCGGTTTGTGTAACCATTGCACTGCCACTACACCACGGTCGCTATAGTTTATTATTGGTTATTGATTGTACAATATTTTATAATTCCGACGTTTTGAGAGCTTTGCAGTCATCGTGGTCACGGAAAATCACGATGGCCGTATAAAATTTGTTTAATTTAATCAATTTTAATTCAATCAACTGGACTTTTTAAAAGGCGCCCGTGGGGTAGTGGGAGTGCAATGGTTACACAAACCGGAGAGCACGAGTTCGAGACCACCCACCGGTACCAATGTATATTTGACATATGTACTTTGGTTGTCCTGTTTTTATGATACAAGCACTTTAGTAGCTCAGTATAGAAATGTAAAAAAAAAAGAAAAAAATACCTGATTAAATTAATCATTTTATATCGGATAAACGTTCATGGTAGTGGGTATTCATTTTACATTGATGATGTACCTCTGTTGTCATTGTTGTCAATTACAATGGAGAAGTACAGTCAGCAAAACAAACAATCAATCAATCAATCAAATTGTCACGCCTTTTTTCCACAGGGATAGGCAGAGACAATGGAGCGCCACTTACCACGATCCTTACACAACTTCCTTGCTTCCTTTACATGCACAATTCTCTTCATACAGGATCTGTGGTTATGGGCACTAGGCAACCAAGCTTTTTTGAGGATACCAATTATATTATTCTTAATTATACCAATAATTATATTGATATAAATTTTATAGTATAACTAGCTGTTCCCCGCGGTTTCACTCGCGTTTATAAACTGTAATCGCAATGTGAGTACATGACAGGAAAGGGGTTCTCATGGTACATCATCAGGTACTCCTGGTTTTTAATATCATATCAACCCAGATGGACGAACGGTTAGCGATTGGTTTGTTGCGCGTTAAAACCCGAATTCGATTCTCGTTCGGAGCAAATATTTGTTTCATAACTTTTATTTGTAATAAAGTTAAAGTTAAAAAGTTTTTCTAAAATAAACGTAGCCTAAGTTATTACATCCTTATCATCAGCTACCTGCCAATAAAAGTCCCGTCAAAATCGCTCCATCCGGAACAGACAGACAGACAGACAAAAATTGTAAAAGATGTCATTTTGGTGTATGTACCGTATATTCATATACTTGTATTAAAAACGGTTATTTCAATATTAGAAACAGACACTTAAATTTTATTTATAGGTAGATTATTTTTCTGACCATACCGGAAGATTTATTAAGTGAATTTGAACATCTTTGTTAAATTATTGTTATTTATAACAAGCCGTTTTTTATATAATTTAATTTGGTAATATTTTGACTATTATTTGTGCCAGTTGGTGTCGACCGAATCGGCAGTGGAACTATAAGGTTCGGCGCTTCGTTTCTTTGTAGAACAATCTAATGTTTTTTTATTATTATTGTGACTCGACATATGACAGCACCCCTCACAAGAGTGGTAGGCAGTGGTGCCCAGTCTGCCGATCCGGGGTAGTACTACCACCACTTACAAGTATACAGACCGTGAAGTGATTTGGTCACGTTTCGGGATCAGCTTGTAAGTTGCCGGTTCCAACTAGGCAGGCATAGTGGATATGATTGCTACTCACAGTCATTGAATTGTAGTAGCAGTGACATTCATTCATGGACCACACTTTGGCTTAACATTAAGCGGGGTGCTGTCATATGTCGAGTCACAATAAAAAAAAAAAAAGGATCGGAAAAATACATGGGCTGGTAAAGCATTCCACTTTTTTTTATATATATTAGGCAATTTCTGATGGCAAGCAAGAAACGACGTGTCGAACCTTTTAGTTCGACTGTTAATCGACTGCCGCGTCGATTCGATCAACAGGATGTGGATGCTATAATAAATAAAAAAATTATAAATGTATTATTTTATTTTGGAATTTTTACATAGTACCAAATAAAGTTGTTATTAACAAAATGTTGAATAATTTTGCTGAAATTTCAGTTCCACTATTTGCTTCATCAAGTTGCCCTTTCTGTGAAAAATAAAAGCATCATTGTTAATTAATAAATTAATTAATTAATCTGTGGGAATAGGAAAGGAAGACGTTCCCGCCGCACACATGTCGCGTACGGGGCCAAAACCATCCTTGACTCACGTAAAACACGTTTTTTTATTGTGATTCGACATATGACAGCACCCCGCTTCATGTTAAACCGGAGTGTGGTCCAAGAATGGATGTAACTGCTACCACAATTCAATAACTGTGAGTAGCAATTACATCGACTATGCCGGCTTAGGAACCGGCAACTTACAAGCTGATCCCGAAACACGACCAAATCACTTAACGGTCTGTATACTTTTGGTAATACCCCGGATCGGCAGACTGGGTACCACTGCCTACCACTCTTTGATAACCAGACCAGAAGCAAATATCCTCACTTCCTTTTTTATTAACAAATATTTGTAATTATAATTAATATAATTAAATATTACAAATTAAACCTATAAAACCAACATTTGCTCTGACCGGGAATGGAACCCGGGACTTTACGCGCAACAAACCAATCGCTAACCGTTTGTCCACGCCTGTCGTCACGTGCTGTAAAACCTCTTGGAGGGAAGAAGCGTGGCGAGAGTGAAAAATCGATATTCGTTGCTTCCTTTACATGCACAATTCTCTTCATACAGGATCTGTGGTTATGGGCACTAGGCAACCAAGCTTTTTTGAGGATACCAATTATATTATTCTTAATTATACCAATAATTATATTGATATAAATTTTATAGTATAACTAGCTGTTCCCCGCGGTTTTATAATTATAATTAATTAATTAAATATTACAAATTAAACCTATAAAACCAACATTTGCTCTGACCGGGAATGGAACCCGGGACTTTACGCGCAACAAACCAATCGCTAACCGTTTGTCCACGCCTGTCGTCACGTGCTGTAAAACCTCTTGGAGGGAAGAAGCGTGGCGAGAGTGAAAAATCGATATTCGACATCACTTTTAATTGCGTGTTTTCATCACGTCGGGATCACCAATGTGGAAGTGAAAAGGAAAGGAAGATCTTCCCGCTGCACGCATCTCAAGTGCAGGGCCTTGAGAAAAAAGTTTCTCACAAACTATAAGTTTCCGCAAGATTTGCTTCGGGTCTGGTTATCAAAGAGTTGTAGGCAGTGGTACCCAGTCTGCCGATCCGGAGTAGCACCACCACTTACAAGTATACAGACCGTGAAGTGATTTGGTCGCGTTACGGGATCAGCTTGTAAGTTGCCGGTTCCATCTAGGCCGGCATAGTCGATGTTATTGCTACTCACAGTTATTGAATTGTAGTAGCAGTGACATTCATTCATGGGCCACACTTCGGCTTAACATCAAGCGGGGTGCTGTCATATGTCAAGTCACAATAAAAAAAAAACTCTCTACTACAAGACTTAACATAAAATGTATGTTACCCTTAGATTGGAATTGGAGTCGGAGTCGGAGTCGTCGTCCAAAACATCACTGGTTATATTAAAACTGAAAAATAAATATATTTTTTTAAATGTGGCTTGACATAGTATAACAGCACCCCGCCTGATGTTAAGCTGGAGTGCGGTCCATAAATGGAAATGACGGCAATCCAAAAAGAAAGATAAATACTTGCAAATATTATTATTCCAACTCATTTTAAATAAATTACTAGAACAGTGTATCAAAAAAGATATTTAAACTTTAAAACTTTACACAAAACAATGTTGAATATTTTAATAAATATTTTTTAACATTCTGATGTGCCAGCCTAATACGTTATTTAAAATGATTTACAAGTATACAGACCGTAAGGTGATTTGGTCACGTTTCGGGATCAGCTTGTAAGTTGCCGGTTCCAACTAGGCCGGCATAGTAGATGTGATTGCTACTCACTGTTATTGAATTGTAGTAGCAGTGACATTCATTCATGAACCGCTCTGCAGCTTAACATCAAGCAGGGTGCCGTCATTATGTCGAGTCACAATTTAAAAAAAATCTTTACTACCCCTGATTGGTAGACTAGACAAATGACCACCAACTGTCTGATTAACTTTTTTGATTAACTTTTTATTGTGACACGACATCTGACTTCGACCGATGATAAGCAAGAGGAGGTCCAAGAGTGACGACAACTGAAAAAAACGAGTTAGTTCCCGGCTGCCTCAGTCGCCGTCACTATGCCGCCGAAGAAAAATGTGGAAAAATGATTAAATACATACTCCAGTTTTAATGACTTGGCATTAGGTGATAGATTGGTGGCTGATGCTTCAGATGTTTGTACAGGTTTCAATTCATCATTACAATCTTTGTAATCTAGGAAAGAAAATATAAAATCAATCAATCAATCAATCAATTTTTTGTTATTGATTTTTTTATTATTCCGACGTTTCGAGAGTTTTTCAGCCAATAACGAAAAATAAACGCGATAGAAAGCCGCATAAAAGGACATCATTCATTTTGTATGGGGACTTGGGCTTAATTGTATTAACAGTTTAATATGCATTTTAAAATAGTTTAATTTACCAAGATTACAATGTAATTAGAAAATATTCTTTATTACTCATAGTTTAGGTGTGCAAAATAATCAAACTATAATTATGACAGTTCAAAGCAGAACTGTTAATATGGCGTGTCTTTGTGATTGACAAACGATACAAAGTCTATATCTTATTTTCCAAATAACTCAATTGCACAGCAATTAAAAGTAAAATGATTATTAGTTTTATCAATACAAGTATCTATACTACCATTTATATATTTTTTCATCATTGGACCTTACAAAAGTAGTACATAAAAGCCCAAAATAAAGTCAGTAGGGGATGATGAATATACATTTTTACATCCGTAATTTAGAAGGTTGTCATTAGTTTTGATGATCATTTGACAACCTAATTTGACACAATAACAAATGACATTAAAATACTTTTAAAAAAAGGATGACGAAACAATTATGCTGTTACTCTTGCTACCACGTGACTTTTAATTAGGCAGTATTTAAAGTCAACCACAATTACAAGTGGTTGTATTTGCGAAAAAGTAGTGCCAACCTTTGTAAGTTGCCGGTTCCAACTAAGCCGGCATAGTGGATGTGACTGCTACTTACAGATATTGAATTGTAATAGTAGCAGTGACATCCATTCATGGACCACACTCCAGCCTAACACCAAGCGAGGTGCTGTCATACGTCGAGTCACAATAAAACAATTAACAAAATGGTAGTATGACCGCTGCAGCTGGTACCCTGGATATTGAAACCACTATTTTATGTTACTTAAAATACCTGAATCCTTATACATTTCCTCAATTTTCCGATCAATTTCCTCCTCAGATTTCTTTACTTCTTTCTCAGGTATTGGGATTAACTGGAATGATGATTTGAGATTTTTTTATTTTTTTATTGTGGCTCGACATATGACAGCACCCCGCTTGATTTTAAGCCGAAGTGTGGTCCATGAATGAATGTCACTGCTACTACAATTCAATAACTGTGAGTAGCAACTTACAAGCTGATCCCGAAACGTGACCAAATGACTTCACGGTCTGTATACTTGTAAGTGGTGGTACTACCCCGGATCGGCAGACTGGGTACCACTGCCTACCAGATATAAAACAATATTTTAAAGAGAGGTAGGCAGTGGTACCCATCATAGGCATAGTGACAATGACTGAGACAACCTAAGATCAGACTGTTGGATCCTTCAAGCGATGCGTGAAGGAGCACCTTTGGCTGGCATAGTCATCACTCTTGGACCTCCTCTTGCTTATCAGGCGGATCAAGGTCAGAATTCGTGTCACAATAAAAAAAAAGTTGGTGACGCTCTTGGTGAGCACTTCTTGCTTATCATCAGGTGGGGCGAGGTAAGATGTAGTGTCACAATAAAAAAAAGTTGGTTACGCTCTTTGACCTCCTCATGAGGCGTGTCAAGGTAAGATGCCGTGTCACAATAAAAAACAATTGTAAATTAGAAATGAACTGCCTAACTCACATAAGCAACTAGCTTAAGAGTGTAGCTATAAAAAAATATATAATTATTTTGACCTACTGTGAAAATTCAATAAATAAATAAATATTAATAAAAATAAAAACAACTATGCCGGCCTAAAAAAATATAAAATGTATAAATAATTATGTAATTTATGAATACTTACATTTTGCCTTAAATTTGGACGATCAGTTCCCGATGTTGTAGTTTTTGTTTCAAACTCTTCATCGTTTTCAGCTGAAGGCTCCTCGTCGAAATTTGGTGGTAAACCTGATGAAAAATTATAATTATGTAAAGAAAATATATTAATTTATATTTTTATGTTTTAGGTATAATTATTTAATTCATTAATATAACATGCTAGCATTAAAGTCATTAATTAATATTAATAAATATATTCTACATTTTATAAAATATTATATCTAACTACTCAATATATATATATATATAGATATAAAAAAAAACTAAAATACATAATAATAATATAATATAATATATATAGGTATAATCTCTGTTATTTTTAAGTCTTTATTTTGGATTAGATTAAACGTTTTTATCAAGTCTAATTCTATTAAAAAATCATATTTGAAATTTTCTTTATCGATGATGTATACATGGACATTTTGTTCAAAAATCAAGCCTTATAATTATACTAGCAGACTCAGAAGACTTTGTCCTACTCGAAAGAGTAAAAAACGATAGCAGCGCCACCTATTGACGACAGACGTGACGTAGTGCTTAGCACTACGCCGTTACGCGCTAAGTCCCGGATTCGATTCCCGCTCAGAGCAAATATTCAATTTAAAAGTTTTATTTGTGATATTTAATCTAGTTATGACAATCTATTGAGCAGTAGTACAGGTTCGGCGCGTGCTAGGCTTTTGGCCGTGGGTACGCATGAGGCCGGCTACTGGCTTCACGCGTACCCTTCGTCAAATACAGGAACATTTCTTGAGCCTGACACGCTCCGAATCGCAACCTGTCTACGGCTTGGGGTTCCGGTCTGCGCTCCTCATAAATGTCCCTGTGGCAGTGATGTCGACAAGCTAGGACATCACGGACTGTCATGCCAAAAAAGTGCAGGCCGGTTCTCGAGACATGCCGCACTTAACGATATCATACGCCGGTCTCTTGCCTCCGTCAACGTGCCAAGTCTACTTGAGCCGACTGGTATTGCAAGAGATGATGGTAAGAGACCGGATGGTATGAGTTTGATTCCATGGAAGATGGGCCGGGTGCTGGTATGGGATGCAACCTGTTCAGACACGCTGGCACCTTCCCATCTACATGGAACCAACAGCAGAGCTGGTGCGGCTTGTGAAGCGGCTGAAAAAGCTAAAGCGTGCAAATACAGGGGTCTAGGCTCCGAGTATGATTTTGTCCCATTCGGTGTCGAGACCCTTGGTCCGTGGGGTCCTAGCGCTTTAAGGCTTTTTAAGGAAATATCAAAAAGGTTAGTCGACATCACAGGAGACCGAAGAGTTGGCAGCTACCTCGGACAAAGAATTAGTCTAGCTATTCAAAGGGGGAACGCTGCCAGTATCTTCGGAACCTTGCCTAAAGGGACTCCTTTTAATAATGTATTTTAGTTAATTTTTTTTTTTATCAATAAATACTTAAATAACATTTATTATTATGATAAAATTAAACGTATATTAAATATAAATAATTAATTAATCTAGTTAATAAACTTACAAATATTAGTTTATAAAAAAAGATGGATATTTGCTTCAGGTCTGGTTATTAACCGTGAACTGACTTGACACAACTCCCTCGCTTCCCTTACATTCACAATCCTTATCATAAAAGCTCTACGGTTATGGGAACTAGGCAACCCAGTTATCGAAGCATTTCTAGTCGATAATAACAATAATGATAATACCTTTGCCTGTAATAGACCCAATCTCCGCAATGGCGATCGTCGAAACGAATGTAATATAGATAAACAATAAAAATATTAATTTGTGAGTTACCATTTTAAAGCACAAAAGTTTTAGGTATAGTCGACTGGATTTGTTAATGAAAACCAGATGGCTATGGGATTTTGAAAACTATCTTACATAAGTATGACTGAATTGAGATTTACCAAATACCAGTGACTGAAAAATCTTTGACATATGATTTGGTGATTTGGCTGCCTGATGTTGAGCTGGAGTATGGTCCACGAATGAAGGTGACTACTACTACAGTAATGTTTTTTTTGGTCGGCACTCTTGAATCTCTTCTTGCCTACCGTCTGGTCGAGGATGGATGTCGAGTTTACTGGCCGGCATAGTTTTTTCAGTCGTCGTCACTCTAGAATCTCCTCTTGCTTACCATCAGGCGGGTCGGGTCAAATGTTTTTTTTTTATTTTTATTGTCACTCGTCATATGACAGCACCCCGCTTGATTATAAGCCAAAGTGTGGTCCATGAATGAATGTCACTGCTACTACAATTCAATAACTGTGAGTAGCAATCACATCCACTATGCCGGCCTAGATGGAACCGGCAACTTACAAGCTGATCCCGAAACGTGACCACGGATCACTTCACGGATCGGCAGACTGGGTACCACTGCCTACCACTCTTTGATAACCAGACCCGAAGCAAATATCCATCTCTTTTTTTTAATTAACAAATATTTGCAATATTTAAAACTATTAAATATTACAAATAAAAGCTATGAAACAAATATTTACTCCCACCGGGAATCGAACCCGGGACTTTACGCGCAACAAACCAGTCGCTAAACCGTTCGTCCACGCCTGCCATCACAACTAAAAAAAAAATAAATTACTAAGTATAATTTCCACTGTGCCAGTCTAGTATACAGACCGTGAAGTGATTTGGTCACGTTTCGGGATCAGCTTGTAAGTTGCCGGTTCCATCTAGGCCGGCATAGTGGATGTGATTGCTACTCACAGTTATTGAATTGTATTAGCAGTGACATTCATTCATGGACCACACTTTGGCTTAACATCAAGCGGGGCGCTGTCATATGGGGTCGAGTCACAATAAAAAATAAAAAAATAAAAGTAGTCAGAACGAGCGACTTACAAGTATATTCTAAAACGCGACTAAATCACTTCACGGTCTGTATACTTGTAAGTGGTGGTAATACCCTGGATCGGCAGACTGGGCACCACTGCCTACCACTCTTTGGTAAATAACAGACCTGGAGTAAATATTCGCCTCTTTTTTTCTTATTAACAATATTAGTATTAATTAATCAAATATAAATATCGTATTATGCTTTTAATATACATTAGGAAATGTATTATTGTATATACTCAAAGGTATTATGTATTTTGTTGTATTTTCCATGTAACTCTGATAACTGTATATCAACGTCATTTTTGTGTATGGAATTGTGATCAAGCCATCTCGAGCGGCCATCTGAACTTGGCATATCTCCATTGCAAATCTAACAAATATAACAACTCCTTAATCAATTAAAATCGTAATTCAATTTCAATACAATTTTGATTATGTAGCTCAAACAGCACAGACCTTAATTTTTTTACATTTCTATACTAAGGAACTAAAGTGCTTGAATCATAGAAACAGGACAACCAAAGTACATATATCAAAGATACATTGATACCGGTGAGTGGTTTCAAACTCGTACTCTCGGTGTGTGTAACCATTGCACTGCCACTACACCACGGTCGCCTTAAAGTCGCTCGTCAGTCACGTGCATTAGTCGCGTTTTGGAATAAGCTTAAAATGAATAAACTGTAGTAGCTATCGTTTCCAACACTAGTCGTGTATTGAGCTTAAAAAATTACTTGTTAACTAATTTTTTTTTTGTAGCCTGACATGTGCTGTTCCTGCCTGTGGTTAAAGTGCATTGAACCCCAAAAATTTCACTGTCTATGATCGCCAATACCACTCTTAAATATCCAGATCTAAAACAAGATAACTGCCCATATTTTCTTAATAAATGTATCAATTAATCAATCAAATTGTCGTAATTTCTAATATAAATACTAAATAATGCAAATAACTAAATGCTACGAGTATATATCTAGTAGTATATCTTTGCTTCGACCGTTTGGGCAATTCTATTGTGCCGACCTTAAAAAGGTCGCACTAAAATTATATTAATTCATTTTCATTAAAAACAAAAATGTCGTTTTCAAAATCATTTATTCTTTTGTTTTTTGATATAAATAACAAAAGATAATAATTTAATTATTCAAATAAATTTCTTTACAATTTCAACGGGTGCGTTTCATTTCTCCACGTCCTTGACCACGTAGCGTCAAACTTTCTATTAAAAAATTAAACAACTTTCTAAAGAAGATTTTTTCTTTCTTATTTTTATAGAAAAATTATTTCTTATTCCTTACAGTTACCTTTGCTCAAGGATTGCACTCCAATATAGGAAAATAATGTCCTCAACAAAAAAAACTGCATTACCTTATAAACATGTCTACTGTCTTTCATTATTAGATTGTTCTAGGGAGTAGCCCATCTGGATCGTTACCAAATCTGCAGTGGCCCCTTGATAAGCTTCCGGCTGAATTTATAAGACAATGTTATTAAAAATATATAATATTTATGTTGCATATACTAAAGCCTTCGTCCCCAAACGAGGTAAGCAGTATTGGGAGAAATAAAATAAAGGATCACCTAACTTCAATCAATCCATCAATCAAATTTGTCACACCTTTTACCCACGGGAAAAGACAACAGAGCGCCACTTGCCACGATCCTGACACAACTCCCTCGCTTTCTTCACACTCTATGGTTATGGGCACTAGGCAACCCAGATTTCTTGAGGATGTCTCCGATTTGGTCGGAAAACACCCTCCTGGGCCTGCCTTGTTTAACGCATCCATCCACATCAGATTTATAAATTGCTTTCGTCAATCTACTTTCACTTATCCTTTCTATATGCCCAAAACATCGCAGCATTCCTTTGTCAATCCTTGTCACTGTATCTTCTTTCAGACCACATATATCACGCACTGTGCTATTCCTTATTCTATCCGCTATCGTCACTCCACATACACTCCTTATTGACCGCATTTCTTCAGCGTTAATTTTAATCTCATGCTTCTTCTGCCACACCCAACATTCACTTCCATCACCTAACTGAATTCATTCTTTTCTTTCTATTCAGGCGGAGACTAGCAGCTTTCTCGTATGAAACTTCCATTTGTATGAGAACTTTCCACCTAAAATATAAGATATTTGTAAAAAATATCAGTCTTTTATAACCAACGTTTATACTGCATGTATTTCCTTACTTGGAAAAAGTAGTAAACAAACTTTCGGCATAATGACGGATGAACATTTAAAACAATATATCTATGAATTACTGTGAAAATTATTTATTTATTATCATTATTGTGGCACATTTGTCATTTTTGTGAATTTTCAGTTTCCATAAATAGATTTTGATAAAAAATAACTTTCGTGCATTTGTTACATTGTGTATGTTTATTCTATACAATAAAACAGTAGTAAACAGTTTCCTTGGTAAATAGTAATGTTTACTACTTCTTTCAAGTAAGAAAAAACGCAGTTTTTTTATAAAAAAAATGTATTAATTAAAATATATCAATTTTACATTAAATTTACTCACTTCACCATTCTTTTAATGAGATCACTTTGATATTGGTGCCCAGTTACTAACCTCTAAACATCTGATCTGTTTAAAAATAGCACTAATTACTTCTTTAATGATGCTCTTTAAAATCTCTTTCATCATCATCATCAGCCAGAAGGCGTTTACTGCTGAACATAGGCCTCCCCCTTAGAACGCCATTTCGAACGACAAGATGCCAGTTGCATCCACTGGTTATTCACTATATCGTCAGTCCACCTAGTGGGAGCCCTACCTACGCTGCGTCTTTCGGTTCGTAGTCTCCACTCTAAAACCTTTCTTCCCCATCGGTTGTTGGTTCATCAAGCGATGTGGCCAGCCCATTGCCACTTCAGCTTGCAAGTCTAACGAGCTATGTTGGTAACTCCGGTTCTTTGGCGAATATCCTCGTTACGGATTCTATCGCGCAAAGACACACCAAGCATATCTCCATTTTCCGCTGAGTGACCCTGAGCCTTTCCAACAGGCTAACATTTAGGGGCCACGTCTCAGTGCCATATTTCATCACTGGCAACACACACTGAAAAAAGACTCTTGTCAAATTTCTTTAAATCTCTTTAAAGTCTTTAAACCATCTCTAACAAAATAAAATACTTTTGTTATTTTCTAATTACTAAAAAGCCCACGCAGCTAAAGACTAAAACGTTACCTGCAACATTTTACCAGGACCATGGTCTCCAATGTTTCATCAAACATGAATATATATTGTTTATCTAATATACTTTTGCCTAAAGTGGTTTTGCGGAGCATTATTCCACAAGTTAGAAAAGTAAAGGAGATCTCCCGCTATACGCGTGTTGCGTATAGGGCCACTACTAGCCAGGTGACGTCTCGTCGTTGAAGCGTATATATATACCAACGCTTTGTCGATAAACCATTTGCGAGATATTGTACGCGCAATCTCATTGGTTCAAGTGGCTATCTGCGTACATTATGCTGTGGCGATACATACAGCGCCATCTATCCATCAGCGCAGATACTACCTTTGGAATGCCCTCTCTTAGCATGTCGTTACAATTTTTTTAATTAACGTGGGAGGAAAGCTCTACCAGCCGAAGTGCCGGGCTCTCACCGGCTAAAACCTTCCACGCCGTTTCCACAAACCGTCATCGGCGGAGCACTGGTATCGCGTTAGCAAACCCGCGTAACTCCGCCGACGTTGGCCCTTTCGGGCCCCAACTAACAATGTGGCCCGCTCAGTCGCAACATTGCTGACACGACGAGCGGGCCCCTCTTTCTGGGAGAGACGTGCGGAAACGGTTGCACGTCTCTCCCTTACTGCCACTGCCCGGCTTGGGCAGCGGCATCCTCCAATCGCTCAACTTCGGGCTATGCTAAAAAGCACTGCCCGAGGGAGCACCGAGTTTTGGCGCTGCCGAGCAACCGCTCAAGGCAGCGCCACCTCTTGCGCCGCTCAGGCAATGTTCGGTCATTGCCCGGGCGACGCTATAATTTTTATAATTTTATAATTTTTCCCTTAAAATATTCATATGGCGAGGTTGGTTTGCAGTTTAGATCGATTACCTTGATTGAATATTTTAGGGGAAAAATTATAACATTTTTTACGTGTTTTAACTTTTAACAATGGCATATTAATTTGACATAAAATAACAATCTTCGTCGCATAGCGACGTACAAGGGTTGTCGTCCTAAATACGCATAAGGCTGGGAATACACGTCCGATATTGCTGAGCAAATTATTTACAAATCGGAAGTAGGAAAGGACGATCCGATTGTCTGCACCTTCAGACAATCGGATCGGCCATAAAATCGTAAGCGCCTTGGCGTTGTTTCCGATTCTGACATCCGATACGACTATCGGATCTGACGTGTATTAAGTATTCATACAAATGTATGGCACGAGTGCTTTCCGATTGTCTGATCAGACAATCGGATCGGACTATCGGAGAGGAAAATCGGACTTGTATTCCCAGCCTTATAGGTATTTACTTTTAAACAAATCTGTGACTTAACATTTGAAATAAAAATGTATACAAATACATGTGTGTTTTAACTGGTACCACTGAGCTACTCTGATGATGGAACTCGAAGGTAGGAGACGAAATCCTGGATGTGTTCAAACTTTTTTTGGTATACTAAGTTTGGACTTATTAGATTTGTCTTGAAGGTAGGAAACTAAGTGTAGAAAAGTTAGTGCAATAAAATAAAACATTCCGGATCTAAAAAATCTGATCATTGATCCTCTCAGATCAGCAAATCAATAAGAAATGGACCTATAGTGCTTTAACTAAAATTGTTACTCACTATGAGCCATTAGCTGGACCGTTATCAAATTAAAGACCGAGAGTATCTGATGAGGCACCATCATGAATCCTCTCAGATCAGCAAATCAACAAGAGATAGAACTATAGTGCTTTAACTAAAATTGTTACTCACTAAGAGCATTTAGCTGGACCGTCATCAAATTGAAGACCGGGCAATCTGATGATGCACCATTATGAATCCTCTCAGATCAGCAAATTGATATCAATTGATCAGCAAAAAAAGAGATAGAACTGTAGTGCTTTAACTAAGCCTTTAGCTGGGCCGTTATCAAATTGAAGATCGGGAGTATCTGATCATGAATCCTCTCAGATCAGCAAATCAATAAAAGATAATATCATAGTGCTTTAACTAAAATTGTTACTCTCTATGAGCCATTAGCTGGGCCATTATCAAATTGAAGACCTAGAGTAGTTATCTGATGATGCACCATAAGGATCCAAGGGATATTAAAGGGATATAACTATTGAGCCATGACTAATGTTGTTTATTACTATAAAGCTGATGATATGACCAAAGTGGTTCCAGGCGTTTCGGGGATTCCTTTAAAATTTTAATTTTGATTTTATTCATTTAATTGTTTATAACTCTTGCAATTTTCGCGAGCAGCCCTTGAATTTCTCAAAAACTATCTTTATGCCATTATCGAATGACACCTCAATCATAATTTTCGGAAAATACGAAAAAGTTTTGACCTAAAAAGCACTTGTTGACTAGACTATAAAAAGAAGAAAATAAACTTTAAATTGGATCAAACCCATCAATCTATTACATTACACAACTTAAAAACTTGTCGCGAAATTTACTTGTGTAGATAAACAAGCCTAAGACAAAGTGAAACAAGTAAAACCGCGGGGAACAGCTAGTATTCTTATATAACTTTCTATATATAATTTCCTATATTAAGTATAATATTCGTACGAGTGGCATATCACGATAAACTACTTAAATTACGCCCTGAAATTGTTATGTTTTGTTATACGTAGTTAACTTCTATTTAAGGCGACCGTGGTGTAGTGGCAGTGCAATGGTTACGCAAACCAAGAGCACGAGTTCAATACCACCCGCCGGTACTATTGTATATTTTCTATACTAAGCTACTAAAGTGCTTGTATCATAGAAATAGGACAACCAAAGTACATATATCAAAGATACATTGGTAGCAGTGAGTGGTTTAGAACCCGTGCCTCTCGGCTTACGTAGCCATTACACCACGGTTGCCTTTGATATGTGTACTTTGGTTGTCCTGTTTCTATGATACAAGCACTTTAGTAGCTTAGTAAAGAAATGTAAATAAAATAAACCTTAAGGCGACCGTGGTCTAGAAGTAAATAAATGGTCTCGCAAACCAATAGCTTACGGTTCAAAACCACTTATAACGAATATGGAATGTTTTGCCAGCCCATGTGTTCTCTCCATCCTATGACCTTGGATCCTTTAAGCGAAGCGTGAAGAAGCACCTTTGGCCGGCATTGTGACGGCGACTGAGGCAGCCGGGTACTAACTAGTTTTTTTTTCAGTCGTCGTCACTCTTGGACCTCTCCTTGCTTATCATCAGGCGGGTCGAGGCAGGATGTCGTGTCACAATATAAAAAAAAAACTCCAATATGAGCTGGAGTGTGGTTGCATACCCAGGATCGGCAAACAAACAGACACGAAGCATTTTTTTTTAAATAAAATGTTTCATTAAATCAATCAATCAAATTGTCACGCCTTTTTCCCACAGGGATAGGCTGAGACAAATAAGTGCCAAATTTAATATTACATTTAAATGTACGAAACAAATCTTTATCATCCTGTCCGTTTAATCAGTCCGTTTCGCGAATCGCTAAGTCCGGAAATCGAACTCGGGACTTTCCGCGTAACGGACTGGTTTGTCCGTAACGACCTTCAATAAATTTCAGCATATTCTCAATCGACTATTCCGAAAAGCGCTGGCGACTTAAAATCAGTTTCGTTATACGGTTGCCTTAGGCACAGTCGCTTTGGCGTCCAGAAGTGCTTTTTCACGCTTGAAGGATCCAAGTTTTTAGAATAGAGAAAACACACGGGCTAGTAAAGCATTCTATTTGTAGATTGCTCTACAAAGAAACGACGCATCGAACCTTTAAGTTCGACTGCCGATTCGGTCGATTGAATACTGGTACATGTATTTCCCGTTGCCCTGTATACCTTTAATTTATGCTAAAGAAATCTGTATCATTGCCTTAGCACGTATACGAGAATGTAATATACATTCCGTTGCAGCGCTTCCACATTAACAGCACACTCTGCAAACTCGAAAGTAATACGGCGTTCTCACGGGGCGAATTAAGTTGTTCAATATTTATCGTTCAACAAAAAATATTGCAAAACAAATATTTACTGTAGCGTTCACACGGTTCAATAATAATCGACTGAATATTACACGTGTCATTACACTATTTGTCCATTTTGACTTTTTTCTTGTGGATGCAGACGCCATAACTCCCTCGCTTCCCGCACATCCACAATTTTTTTTATACATAAGCACTATTATGGGCACTAGGCAACCCAGACTTCTTGAGGATGACTCTGATTTGATTCAATTCGATTTGATCCGAAATAGTGCTAGGGCATACTTTGGTATCGGCATGTGGTTTTAAACCCGTGCTTTCGGTTTGCGTGACCTTATGACTACCACTACACCACGGTCGCCTTGAAGACTATTGCAAATCACTCTACTGATCGAATACGGCGCCTAGGGCCTAAGGTAAGGTACCTAAATACAATAAAACATAATAAATCATCCTAAATCTTGCTTAAGATATTCTTCCACTAAACTTCCAACGTTGTTTAGACTTATTTGGATGAAACCAAGAAAAACTCTCTAACTCGAACTGATTTTCCCTTGGTTTATTAATATTTACCTTACAAGTATACAGACCGTGAAGTGATTTGGTCACGTTTCGGGATCAACTTGTAAGTTGCCGGTTCCATCTAGGCCGGCATTGTGAATGTGATTGCTACTCACAGTTATTTAATTGTAGTAGCAGTGACAGTCATTCATGGACCACACTTCGGCTTAACATCAAGCGGGGTGCTGTCATATATCGAGTCAAAATAAAAAAAATATAAAAAAAATAGGGATTTATAATTTGCGAATAGCGCCCCCTTTTAAATGGCGCCCCGGGCACGTCACTTACGCCGGCCAAACTATGCTGTGCAATAAATAATAAAATAATACTCGTATTATTTATTTATAAAAAGTGAGTTACGAAAGTATCCTCAGTTGTAAATATTTAAAATACTTGGAGTCGATATTTCGTTTTAACACGTCCCCCCTTATGCGGCGACACGTAGAACCACTAAAGAGTTTAACTATATTATACCAGTATAAGCTACATTTGCACATTTTCGCCTACAGTGGGTCGCTGCCTTTATATAAGTATTTTATTCTTTTATTGTTGAATATATACAAAAGGCGGCCTTAAAGCCAACCTTTAAGTTTTTCATGATGAATTAAACAAATTTAAGGCGACCGTGGTGTAGTGGCAGTGCAATGGTTACGCAAACCGAGAGCACGGGTTCAAAACCACTCGCTAGTATAGCTTGGCTAACTGTAAATGACACGCCCTCCACTTTATTAGTTTCTTTAAATGTGTGAATGCAAATATTATACTTTATACTTCATTAACGTGCTCCTCCTTTTGTGTCCAACCAGCAACTGAGAGACCAATTACAATTTCTGTGAGTTGCATCCATATTTTATATTCGCACGTGTGCTTTAATGCAGTGGAGGGGCGCGTCATTTCGGCTTAGACAGACAGACAACCAACGTGCATACACCAATGTATCTTTAATGTATGCACGTTGGTTGCCCTGCTTCTATGATACGAGCACTTTAGTAGCTTAGTATAGAAAAGATCGTGGTAGGTGGCGCTCCATTTTCTCTGCTTATCCCTGTGGGGAAAAGTCGGGACAATTTAATTGATTGATTTTTGAGTTTATCGCGAACAGACAGACGCGGCGGGGGACTAATACGTAGTAAAACTATTAGTATGATACGAAAACCAGAGTGATATGTATTAAAGTAGGTAATTATAAGTTTATATATTTGGTTGAGGGTATGTATGTTATTCGGCAATAAAGTCAGTCCGTTTCTAGAATCCGTGTGTTTCACTTGTCCCCTACATAACATTGGCGACGAGGATTGTGTTAAATTTTACAAATATATATTTCAATCATGCCTTTTGGGAAGATTGAACATTATGAAATTGGTGTGCATAGCTGGGACGCGTATATACGGCGAATAAAGCAATTTATTGCGCTAAATAAAATTGACGTAGAGCTACACGTAGCAACGTTGGTGACGCACGTGGGCGCATCATGTTACGAGCTCATGACCGATTTATGTGCACCTGAAGAACCCGAAAAGAAGTCATTTGACGATTTAGTGAAGATCGTGAAGGGGCATGTAGAACCACAGCGTTCGGAGATCGCCGAACGGCACATTTTCAGACAAAGAAAGCAAAAAGATGGGGAATCCGTGAGCGAGTACCTACAAAACTTAAAGCATCTCGCTAAAACGTGCGAGTTTAAACAGGTGCTTGAAGAGAACCTCAGAGATCAGTTTGTCTCCGGCTTACGAAGCGAGGAGATGCGGTCCAGGCTGTTTGCTGAAAATAAAATCAACTATAAACGGGCAGTGGAATTGGCTTTGGCGCTGGAGGCAGCGGAGCGGCACGCAGGAACGGCGAGTGCTCAGGCGGCGGACAGCGCGGGACGCGAGGACGGCCTGCATCGGTTCGGACAGGCCGCGGCGGTCGCGGAGGCCGCAACGGCCCGGCGGCGCTCTCGACCGAGCGCTGACCGACAGCAGCAAGCGTGCGCTTGCCGGCGTTGCGGCCGGAGCGGTCACGTGGAAGGTCGTTGCAGATACAAATATTTTACGTGTGATAAGTGTGGTGAAAAAGGGCATTTAAAAGTGATGTGCGTAAATAATAAAAGTGAAAGTGCTAAACGAGGTAGTGAATATAAAAAAGGACAATTTTATTTCAATGAGTTAGAAAATGTAAGCGATTCTAACTTTTTTTATAATGTATTAAGTAGTGTCGGCGATGGCCCATATTATATAGATTTAAAGATTAATAATATTCCAATAAAATTTGAAGTGGACACAGGGAGTAAAATCTCTGCTATTTCCAAGAACTGTTTTAATAAGTATTTTAAAAATGAACAAATTGTTAATAAACCATTAATCTTAAAATCATATACTGGCGAGGTCATCGAACCGTTGGGGTACATTAATGTTAAAGTGTTATTTAATAATAAGTCGGTCGATTTAAAATTGTATGTCATTAATAATGGCGGGCCTCCTTTAATGGGACGAAGTTGGATAAATGAATTAAGCTTAAATGTAAGTCATTGTTTCAATTTATCGGAAAATAATGATGTATCAGTAACACGATTACTTCGTGAGGAGTTCGTAGATGTATTTGCTGAGGGGCTTGGGACATTTAAGACACCGGTACGCCTGTATTTAACAGACGACCGGCCTGTGTTTATTAAAGCGAGGCCGCTCCCGCTATCATTACGGTCGCGTGTTGAGGCAGAGTTATCAAGGCTACAAAGCGAAAATGTTATTTACAAAGTAGATAGGTCTGATTATGGTACCCCAATCGTACCAATTGTTAAACGGGATGGCAATATACGGATTTGTGGAGATTATAAAATAACAATAAATCCTATTTTAAAGGATTACCATTATCCGTTACCTCGAATCGAGGAATTGTTTACTACATTAGGGGGCGGCGAAGAATACACTAAGTTAGATTTGTCCCACGCTTATCAGCAATGCCTCCTCGAGGAGGAATCGCAGCCGATGACTGCAATCACCACACATATAGGCACGTTTGTGTATAAAAGGGTCCCTTTCGGACTTAAATGTATTCCGGAAAATTTTCAAAAAATCATGGAGGAGACGCTTAATGGATTGCCGTCGACGGTTGTTTTTCTGGATGATATTTGTGTAACAGGGAAGAATAGGAAAGAACATTTAGATAATTTAAAGGCAGTGTTACATAGATTAAAATCAGCCGGCCTAAGGGTCAATTGGAATAAATGTGAGGTTTTCAAAAAGAACATTTGCTATTTAGGTTATAAAATAGACAAATTAGGGTTACATACCGATGAAAACAAAATAAAAGCCATTAAGGAGGCACCGGCGCCTAGGGATGTCACACAATTGAAATCATTTTTGGGACTTATTAATTTTTATGCAAAATTTTGTACTAATATTAGCGATTTATTACAGCCTTTATATAATTTATTAAAAAAGGATATTAAGTGGTGTTGGGACGAAAGGTGTGAAACAGCCTTTATAAGAATAAAACAAGTTTTGGTGGATGCTCCAGTGTTGGCACATTACGATCCAAGTTTAAAGTTAATATTATCGGTGGATAGTAGCGCGTATGGCTTAGGCGCGGTTTTGTCGCAGCGGCAGCGCGACGGCGTAGAATGGCCAGTGAGCTGTGCGTCACGCACACTCAATGCCGCTGAGCGCAATTACTCTCAGTTAGACAAAGAGGCGCTCGCAATTGTGTTCGGAGTGACAAAACATCATCAATATTTGTATGGAAGGCACTTTATTTTGCGCAGTGATCATCGGGCTTTGAGTTACATATTTCATAAAAATAAAGGGTTACCACAGACGGCGGCCAGCAGGCTACAACGGTACGCGGTGCGCCTGGCGGCATACGACTTCGATATAGAATTTGTATCTTCGGCACGCAATTATCAAGCGGACGCATTGTTCAGACTTCCGTTGAACTATTTAAATAATAATAATAATTTAACTGATTGTTGCAGTTATTTAAATTACGTTCAAGAGGATTTCCCCGTGAATTGCAAAGATATTAAAAAGGAAACAAATAAAGATCCTATTTTGAGTAAAGTTTTAGGTTATGTTATGTTCGGTTGGCCATCGGTAGTGAGTGATAAGAATATTAAATCTTATTTTAATAGAAGAGAGAATTTGCACGCAGAACATGGATGTTTAGTGTGGGGTTATAGGATAATAATTCCGGCTGTTTTACAAAAAAATATTTTAAATGAAATACATGCCGGTCATCCTGGAATCGTGAAAATGAAACAGATAGCTCGGAATTATGTATGGTGGCCTGGTTTGGATGACGACATCGAGCGGATGTGTCATGAATGCGCGGCGTGCGCGGCTGTCCGCGCTCAGCCGCCAGTGGCGCCCTTGCACTCTTGGAGTTGGCCTACGGAGCCATGGGCGAGCCTGAATGTTGATTTTTTAGGACCGTATAAAAACAAATATTTATTAGTTATTATTGACGCGCATTCAAAATGGATTGAAGTTGAACCCGTTCATAATATATCGGCTAAAACTGTCATATCGCATTTCCGTAAAATCTTTGCACGTTTCGGTCTACCAAGACAGATAGTCAGCGATAATGGGCCTCCGTTTTCTTCAATTGAGTGGGATATTTGTTTAAAAAAAAATGGCATCAAACGGACTTTAGTAGCCCCTTATCACCCTTCCAGTAATGGGGCCGCAGAGAATGCGGTTAGAATTATAAAACAGGTTATAAAAAAGGCAACTAGTGAAAATGTTGACTATGAGACCGCTCTTAGTCGATTTTTGTTTACATATAGGAACACGGAACATAGTACGACAGGCCGAGAACCCGCAGTCGCGTTATTAGGTCGCAGGTTACGTGGTCGTTTAGATCTCATAAGACCGGAGACGGAGGCATTAGTACGTGAGTCGCAACAGACACAACAGGAACGCCGTGGCGCGGTGTTACGAGAAGCGGAGCCAGGTGACTCGGTGTTGATACGTAATTATGCCAAACATGGCGGTAAATGGATTAAAGGGGTAGTTTCGGAGAGAACCGGACCCGTGTCGTATAAAGTTAAGTCGGTCGACAATCAGGTTCTCAGGAGACATGTCGATCAAATGCATATTAACAAAAAACATTCGTTATCACAGTTAGATATTAATAATAGTACTAAGAATGAATTAGGAGAAAAGCATGAAATTAGTGGGGAGGATGTAGATGTAGATGTCATCGATGTCAATGAGTCACCATCTGAGATGGTAAGTGCGAGTTCATCGAGGTTAGATGACACGTTTGGGTCAGCACATTCGGAGTCATCATCAGAATTGTCACCAATCCCAACACCATATCGCATTACTTTACGTCCCCTAAATAAACGTGGTATAAATTAAATAAAGTGTTGGTTTGTTTTAGTATATACATGTATGTAGTTAGATGATTGTTTCAACTTAGTATTAATTATATTTATTGTTAGTTGTTTGTTATGTTAAGGAGAAGATGATGATATGTATTAAAGTAGGTAATTATAAGTTTATATATTTGGTTGAGGGTATGTATGTTATTCGGCAATAAAGTCAGTCCGTTTCTAGAATCCGTGTGTTTCACTTGTCCCCTACATAACACAGAGGTGCACCATTTTAGTGCACCCAAATGTACGCGAGAGCTAACGGAGCGTGGGTGCCACGCGGGAGTCGATGAACGACTGACCAGCCAATCGCGCGCACGGAACTTATATCACCTAAAAAACGATCTTGCCAACTTACGTGACGCGAACTATACAGTTTTATACACCACCGCTCCCCTTTAAGGTGCGAATACGATGTCGACTGCAGACTGCAGCAGTCCGCAACCTACGAACTGTATACGCGGGCAGCTACACAGTGTGCAGTCGTTGTAAAACTTTGTAATGTGGATGGATGCGTTAATCAAGGCAAGGAGAAGGGGGTTCTCAGACCAAATCAGATTAAGAAAGCTCAGTTGCCTAGTGCCCATAACCATAGAGCTTGTATGCAGAGAATTGTGAATGTGAAGGAAGCGAAGGAGTTGTGTCAGGATCGTGGTAAGTGACGCTCCATTGTCTCTGCCTTTCCCTATGGGAAAAAGTTGTGACATTTTGATTGATTGATTGTATTTAGAGAATCGAGGCCCTGGTATACTAACCAATTGGCCACGCCTGTCGTCAAAAACTAGTATTATACGAGTAAAGCATTCGCATTCTATCGACTAAATCGGCAGTCGAACTAAAAAGTTCGGTGCGTCTTTTCTTTGTAGAACAATCGACAAGTGGAATGCTTTGCCAGCCCATGTGTTCTCCCCATCCTATGACCTTGGATCCTTCAAGCGATGCGTGAAGAAGCAACTTTGGCCGGCATAGTGACGGCGAGTTTTTTTTTATTATGTCTCGCCATATGACAGCACCCCGCTTGATGTTAACCGAAGTGTGGTCTATGAATGAATGTCACTGCTACAACAATTCAATAACTGTGAGTAGCAATCACATCCACTATGCCGGCCTAGATGAAACCGGCAAATTACAAGTTGATCCCGAAACGCGACTAAATCACTTCACGGTATGTTTACTTGTAAGTGGCGATACTACCTCGGATCGGCAGACTGGGTATCACCACTCTTTGAATTTGTTCACAGCTGCCATAGCTGTGAACAAATTCTTTTTTTTCAGTCGTCGTTACTATTGGAGGAGTATCATCAGGCGGGTCGAGGTCAGATGTCGTGTCACAATAATAAAAATATATATGATAAATAATAACTCCTGTCACCGTGTATGTATATAAGCCGAGTTAGTTAACGCACGTAGTTTTCACAAAGTGCATATGTGATACTGGCTCCAATTCATATGCAAGACTTGGAACACTTCTGTATTCAATGCACGCTCTCACGCCGACGAACTTACATTCGCTGCGAAATTATTATAAGACGCTGTTCAGTTAACGACTTAGAAGGTAAGTTAACGATGTTCGATAAGATGGAGCAGCTTTATTTTGTTTGAATAAAAAAAATAGAATTTTGAATTTAGGAGTGTATGTGGAGTCAATAGCGGATAGAAAACAGTGCGCGATAGATGTGGTTTGAAAGAAGATGTAGTGACAAGGATTGACAAAAGAATGCTTCGATGGTTTGGGCACATGGAAAGGATGAGTGAAAGTAGATTGACGAAAGGAATTTATAAATCTTATGTGGATAGATGGTGTTAAACAAAGCAGGCCCAGGAGGGTTTTTTCCGACCAAATCGGAGACATCCTCAAGAAAGCAGGGTTGCCTAGTGCCCGGTTATGGGCACTAGGCAACTCTGCCTATCCTTATGGAAAAAAGGCGTGTCAATTTAATTGATTTAAATTAAAAAAGGGGGTGTTATGAAGACAAATTATGGGCTGGCCACATCGCTCTAAGGGCCAATAACCGATGGGGAAGAAAGGTTCTTGTGTGGGGTCCAAGAACCAAAAGACGCAACTTAGGTAGGCCTTTGCCACTAGGTGGACTGACGACATAGTGAAAGTCATAGAGTATGTTGAGCAGTGATGAACATAGGCCGTCTTCTGGCTGATGATGACATGAGGACAAATTACAACAAACTAATTTGTTGGCAGTTCTTTGTAAAAATTTTACAGTAAAAAAAAAGCTCTTGGACACTAACAAAAAGGTAGTGGTTTTCCAGTCAAAAAAGTATCCAGGACTAAGTAATGATATTATATCATGGATACATTTGACAGTACTTAGATCATATTTTCTTAGATTTTGCGCGAATATTAATTAATTATTATTAGTGACAAGGATTGACAAAGGAATGCTTCGATGGTTTGGGCACATGGAAAGGATGAGTGAAAGTAGATTGACGAAAGGAATTTATAAATCGGATGTGGATGGATGCGTTAAACAAGGCAGGCCCAGGAGAGTGTTTTCCGACCAAATCGGAGACATCCTTAAGAAAGCTAAATTGCCTAGTGCCCATAACCACAGGGCCTGTATGAGGAGAATTGTGGATGTGAAGGAAGCAAGGGAGTTGTGTAAGGATCGTGGTAAGTGGCGCTCCATTGTCTCTGCCTATCCCTGTGGGAAAAAGGCGTGACAATTTGATTGATTGATTGATTAATTAATGAAATAAACAAATTTTATGAGGCTTACGAGTACTATCTGACTCCTGGGACCCCATAATACACAAACTCAAATCCCAAGTCCAGCAAACTGCCAAACCAGATGACACTGTAATAAATAATAATTGGAAGAAGAAAAACTAAATCAAATTATTAAACAGGGTAGTTTTGGAAACAATAACAGCATCAACCAATAGGACGACCAACACCTCAGTCTCTCCGTGACCACGATGGCTAAAAAGCTCTCGAAACGTCGGAATAATAAATTAAAAGGTTAAATCAAAACCAAAATAAACGCGATTACTTAGATCGCCAAGTTTCTAGGATACAAGCACGTTAAGCAGCTTAGTATTTAAACAAAATATTAGTTTTACAAACAGTTTATAATCGTCTTGTCACTTGCAGTATCAAGATAATAGGTAAAAGATTTGCCTGGAATTGCTTTAGGGTCATAAGCGCTCCCAATAAAATCTACGGACTGATAGTTGGAGTGACAATGTAGAGAATAGAACATCCTCTATGTGAGGATTTGTGGGGTTTTACTACATATTACGAAGGTTTAAACATTATTTGAACTTTTGAAGTTACAATAAACGGGACATACTGTATGTTTAAGACAAGTAGGCATATTGATGTTGAATTAAACAAATTTTATGCGGCTTACTATCGCGTTTATTTTGGCTTTGATTTTACAATTTCTTATTATACCGACGTTTCGAGAGCTTTGCAGCCATCGTGGTCACGGAGAGAAACGCGATAGTAAGCCGCATAAAATTTGTTTAATTCATTAATCAATGTTCGCGCAAAATCTAAGAAAATACTAAGTTAAAATTGCTTAAATAAATACTTATAACTACCCTCTTAAATTTACTTATGTGAGGTAGGTAGATCCTCTCTAATTACTAGTTACTCAACATTGGCCTTACAAGATATTACTAAATAAACTTAGTTAGAATAATGTTTAAATACTTTACCAAAATTCGGAGATTTAATAAATTATCCCCGACACTAAAATCAGTAACGACATAAAACTATGCGAGCGAGCTTCGGTGTCATTGATTAGTGATTTAGTAGATATGCTACGATATTAGTTTGTAATTTACATAGTTGTCTGCCTCTGTTGTTAAGCTGGCAATAATTATCAATGAGATCTCTGCAATCTATATCTATAATCAGATATTTATCAATAACGACAGGCGTGGTCGAATTGGTTTGTTGCGCGTAAAGTCTTGAGTTCGATTTTCGGTCATTGAAAATATATATTTCATACCTTTTATTTATAATATTTAATAAATAGGTATTTTAAATATTGCAAATGTATGTTAATTATAAAGGCGGAGGCAACAGCTACAGTTATTTAACTGTAGTAGCAGTCGCATGGATTCTTTTAGAGCTTAACATAAGACGGGGTTCTGTCATATGTCGAGCCACAACAAAATGGTAAGATATTTATTTCAAAAACCAAGAGACCCCGGTTCGAAACTACTTGCCGATACTAATGTATCTTTGACATAATATGTACTGTCATATTACGCACTTTGGTCGCCAAATTTCTATGATATAAGCACGTTTAGTAGCTTAGTAAAATCGTCAGCCAGAAGACGTCCACTGGTAAACATAGGCCCTTAGATGCCATTTCGAGCTACAAGATGCCAGTACCATCCACCGGTTATTCGTGACTTCACTATGTCGTCAGTCCACCTAGTGAGAGGCCTACCTACGCTGCGTCTTCCGGTAAAAGCTTTATATGGAAATGATCCGGGGAACCACTTACAAGTATACAGACCGTTATGTGATTTGGTCACATTTCGGGATCAGCTTGTAAGTTGCCGGTTCCAACTAGGCCGGCATAGTGGATGTGATTGCTACTCACAGTTATTGAATTGTAGTAGCAGTGACATTCATTCATGGACCACACTTCGGCTTAACATCAAGCGGGGTGTTGTCATATGTCGAGTCAAAATAAAAAAATATTTATTTAATAGCTCAGTACCATCATCAGCCAGAAGATGTCCACTGCTGAACATAAGCCTCCCCTTTAGAACCCCATTTCGAACGACAATATGCCAGTTGCATCCACTGGTTATATGTGACTTTCATTATGTCGTCAGTCCACCTAGTGAGAGGCCTACCTACGCTGCGTCTTCCGGTAAAAGCTTGATAAGGAAATGTAAAAATAATTATAAAACCGTCTCTTCTGTAATCCTTTATTCTATGACCGAAGGCAAATATCCCGTGAAACTTAACGAACGGGACTTAAGGTGTCTGCAACTTAAATTCGGATAATCCCAATATATAATTAGTTCTCTAATCAAACGAGGTTGATATATTTCAGATAAAAAATAAATATATATTTAAGCGTAAATTATTAAAATAGATTAAATGTGAATGCCTATCCCTTTTCCCCACAGGGATAGGCAGAGACAATGGAGTGACTTGCAACCTCGACATTTCGGACAGTCCCCTTTGTAGGGGATGCCTGAATGAGGAAGCTGTCTGCACATGTGCTCTTGAGTTGCAGGAGTACAGGAGTGGCAGAAGCAAGACAGAAGTTCCTTGGCAACGCGAGGATGCTTCCGGAGGTCTGCAGGAACGAGAAGGGTTTCCTGGCCTTCCTGGAGGAATTGGGGTGGCTCCATTGAAGGAGAACCGTTGAAGAACGCACAAAGAAACCGAAAAGGTTTTCAAGTGCGGAAACGAGCCCGCACATAACTGTAACTGTAACTGCCACTTGCCACGATCCTGACACAACTCCCTCGCTTCCTTCACATTTACACTTCTCTTCATTCATTCATTCATTCAAAGCTCTAATGTTATGGACATTAGGCAACCTGGCTTTATATTTATCTAGGCAATATATTTATCAAAAGTAATATAAATTGTAGGTATACATAAGTACACAATGACCAAAGTACATCAATCAATCAATCAAATCAAATTGTCACGTGGAAAAACCCACGGGGATAGGCAGAGACAATGGAGCGCCACTTACCACGATCCTTACCCCCTTGCTTCCTTCACATCCACAATTTTCTTCATACAGGCTCTGTGGTTATGGGCACTAAGCAACCTAGCTTTCTTGAGGATGTATCCGATTTGGTCGGAAAACACTCTCCTGAGCCTGCCTTGTTTAACGCATCCATCCACATCAGATTTATAAATTCCTTTTATTAATCTACTTTTACTCATCCTTTCCATGTGCCCAAACCATCGAAGCATTCCAAAGTACATAATATATCAAAAATACATTTTTAAATTTTTTATTTACATATTTATACTAAGCTACTAAAGGCAAGTGGTTTTGAACTCGTGCTCTTGGTTTGCGCAACCATTGCACTACCACTACACCACGGTCGCATGCTCGTAGCTTTTTCTATCACAAAGATATATCTTTTAGTAAGTACATATATCTACATAAAGTTTAAAACATATCCATTTAATTTAGCGTGAATTTCTAAGCGAGTCCCTTTACAAAGGAAATATTAGGTTTTAGATCCAAGTCTAGATTCCTACACCTAACGCCTAGACGCTTGTAAGCGTAGTATCTTTACTTTGACTTTAGTGTTGGGGAATTATTGTGTCGATATATTTGAAAATCGTTTTTCGAAAATCGGTATATCGTTTTTTGATTTTAAATTTAAGCAATTCTGACTCGACATATTACAGCACCCCGCTTGATGTTAAGCCGAAGTGTGGTCCATGAATGAATGTCTCTGCTACTATAATTCAATAACTGTGAGTAGTAAACACATCCACTATGCCGGCCTAGTTAGAACCGGCTACTTACAAGCTGATCCGAAAACGTGACCAAATCACTTCACGGTCTTGATACTTGTAAGTGGTGGTACTACAGACTGGGTACCACTGCCTACCACTCTTTGATAACCAGACTCGAAGCAAACATGCTCCTCTTTTTTTTATAAACAAATATTTGCAATAGATAATTAATTTTTTTTATTGTGACACGATATCTGACCTTGACTCGCCTGATGATAAGCAAGAGGAGGTCCAAGAGTGACGACAACTGGAATAACCGAGTCAGTTCCCGGCTGCCCCAACCGCCGCCACTATGCCGGCCTAAGGTGCTTCTTCACGCATCGCTTGAAGGATCCAAGGTCATTATTAAATATAACAAATAAAAGGTATGAAATAAATATTTGCTCCGACCGAGAATCGAACGCGAATTTACGCGCAAAAAACCAATCGCTAAACCGTTCGTCCACGCCTGTAGTCAAAATAATGAATCAAGTGGATGTAAGGGAAGCGAGGGAGTTTTATCAGGATCGTAGCAAGTGGCGCTCCATTGTTTCTGCCTATCTCTGTAGGAAATAGATGTGACACTTTGATTGATTGATAATAATAACTATTTTTTATTGCACCAAATAATTACAAACAAGTTTAAATACTTTTAAACTACTAAAAACTAAAAAAATCTTTTAAGTGCTTTTATCATAGAAACAGTACGATAAAAGTATTTTTATCAAAGATATGTGCCGACCTTAAAAAGGTCGCACTAAAATTATTATAATTCATTTCCATTAAATAACATAAACGTCATTTTCAAACTCATTTATTCTTTTGTTTTTGATATTCTATTTTTATGTAAAATATATCTTCTTTACAACATCAACGGGTGCGTTTCATTTCTCCACGTCCTTGACCACGTAGCGTCAAAGATACATTGGTACGCAGGTGGTTTTAAACCCTTGCTCTTGGTTTGCGAGACTATTGGGTGACCTGTACCACGGTCGCCAACATTTCACGAACTTTCTTTTTAAATAAAAGTTAAAAGAAAATTTCTTAGGTACGTCCCTATAATTGAAGGATAGAACTGTCCCCAGTGAAGCAATCACAATTAAAACTATTAATTTCATCGATAACAATTCCACATCACTATTAGCTTGCAAGTGCAAACCGCATTTTGTGGGAGTCACTCGGCAGCGTATCCCAAATTAGATTTGCTCTCTGAGTTGTAATTCTGATTAAATCCATTTTCTGCTACGTAGAGCCTTTAATTTTGACCTTACGTTTACCCCGTGAGTTAAGATGGCTGAGATAAATTTATTATATTTTATTTTTTATCACATTTCTATACTACCAACACCTTATTAAAAGTTATAACATTATTAGATAAAGTAAAAAAAAAGGAAAAATTCGGAAGAAAAGTCGTCGAGAAAACAAAGAATATAATTATTACAGATGATTTTGAACGAGACGTGAAAAAAGACAATATTATTAAAAATATCAATCAATCAATTAAATTGTCACGCCTTTTTCCCACAGGGATAGGCAAAGACGATCTCTTGTACGCCGACGATCAAGTTATCCTTGCATCTTCGGCGTATGAGTTACAGGAATATTACTATTATGAATGCGGAATTAGAAAAGAAAGGTATGAAAGTGAATGTAAGTAAATCTAAAGTAATGGTATGGTTTTGGAGAGAGAGGATGAAATGACAGAATGTGAGATAATGTTAGACGGAAAGAAAGTGGAAGAAGTCAAACAATTTGTTTACTTGGGAAGTATGTTTACAGGGGATGGAAAGTGTGATGAAGATATTAGGAGAAGAGTGCAAAAGGGTAACGTAGTGAACGGTGCCATCCATAGTATAATGAATAGCCGAATAATGTCCCAAAAGTCACGGATAGCTGTTCATAATGCGGTGCTTGTTCCTACATCAATGTATGGAAGTGAAGGTTGGGTATGGCAGAAGAAGCATGAGAGTAGAATTAACGCTGTAGAAATGCGGTCGTTAAGGAGTGTAGCATGTGGAGTTATGTGGTAGTTATTGTGTATAGAGTAGTTTATGTGGAGTGACGATAGCGGATAGAATTAGGAACAGCACATTGCGTGATAGATGTAGTTTGAAAGAAGATGAAGATGACAAAGGAATGCTTCGATGGTTTGGGCACATGGAAAGGATGAGTGAAAGTAGATTGACAAAAGGAATTTATAAACCTGATGTGGATGGATGCGTTAAACAAGGCAGGCCCTCGAGAGTGTTTTCCGATCAAATCGGAGACATCCTCAAGAAAGCCAGGTTGCCTAGAGCCCATAACCACAGAGCCTGTATGAAGAGAATTGTGGATGTGAAAGAAGCAAGGGAGTTATGTAACGATCGTGGTAAGTGGCGCTCCATTGTCTCTGCCCATTATTGAAAATCAATTAATAATATCAGAGCACGGTTAGCAGTGATGACGATTTTAACATTTGCTATAATTCTAATTGTTTAACTGAATAAATGCTACAACTTTTTTATGTTATTAACTTGTTTAATTTTGTTCCCTTTTACGAGAGAAACAAACAATTGTATAGGTGTTCTTTTTCATGACTTATTTATGAATTAAACAAATTTTATGGGGCTTACTATCGCGTTTATTTTGGTTATTGATTAATCTATATTGATATATTATTAGATCCTTCAAGCGATGCGTGAAGAAGCACCTTAGGCCGGCATAATGACGGCGACTGAGGTAGCCGGAAACTAACTCGGTTTTTTCAGTCATCGTCACTCTTTGACCTCCTCTTGCTTATCATCGGGCGGGTCGAGGTCAGATGTCGTATCACAATAAAAAAAAGTTTTATTGTGATATATAAGTACGCGATAGTAAATCGCATAAAATTTATTTAATTCAATAATCAATGTTCGCGCGAAATCTAAGAAAACATCATGATTAATTAATTTCATTTATTTTTTATTCAAATACTTATGTGTACTTATGTTAAATTTTACTTATGTGTACCTTTTTACAACAACTGTCTTTAAATATCCGTATCAATTCATTCAATTAAATCAATGTTTGTAAATAGGTCACCTCACTATGAAGCTAAGAGTAACAAATGTCATAACTGACCTATTAACTTGGCCCTACATTAGTCAGTACATATAAAAACTGCGTCTGCTTTTCTAAAAAACGTTTAATAGAATCCTTGTTTACGATGTTCATATCAGTGATCCGTTAGCTCAGCGGTTAGAGCGCTCGTCCATTACCAATGGTAGAAGTGGTCGTGGGTTCAATTCCCACACGGATATAACACAACTTTTTTTATATAAGCGGTAGATATGAAAACTGCGTCTGTTTTTTAAAAAGGTTTGATAGAATCCTTGTTTACGATGTTCATATCAGCGATCCGTTAGCTCAGCGGTTAGAGCGCTCGTCCATTACCAATGGTAGAAGTGGTCGTGGGTTCGATTCCCACACGGATCTAACACAACTTTTTTTATATAAGCGGTAGATATGAAAACTGCGTCTGCTTTTCTAAAAACGTTTGATAGAATCCTTGTTTACGATGCTCATATCAGTGATCCGTTAGCTCAGCGGTTAGAGCGCTCGTCCATCCCCAATGGTAGAAGTGGTCGTGGGTTCGATTCCCACACGGATCTAACACAACTTTTTTTATATAAGCGGTAGATATGAAAACTGCGCCTGCTTTTCTAAAAAAGTTTGACAGAATCCTCGTTTACGATGTTCATATCAGTGATCCGTTAGCTCAGCGGTTAGAGCGCTCGTCCATAACCAATGGTAGAAGTGGTCGTGGGTTCGATTCCCACACGGATCTATCACAACTTTTTTATATAAGCGGTAGAATGAAAACTGCGTCTATTTTCTAAAAACGTTTGATAGAATCCTTGTTTACGATGTTCATATCAGCGATCCGTTAGCTCAGCGGTTAGAGCGCTCGTCCATTACCAATGGTAGAAGTGGTCGTGGGTTCGATTCCCACACGGATCTAACACAACTTTTTTTATATAAGCGGTAGATATGAAAACTGCGTCTGCTTTTCTAAAAACGTTTGATAGAATCCTTGTTTACGATGCTCATATCAGTGATCCGTTAGCTCAGCGGTTAGAGCGCTCGTCCATCCCCAATGGTAGAAGTGGTCGTGGGTTCGATTCCCACACGGGTCTAACACAACTTTTTTTATATAAGCGGTAGATATGAAAACTGCGTCTGCTTTTCTAAAAACGTTTGATAGAATCCTTGTTTACGATGCTCATATCAGTGATCCGTTAGCTCAGCGGTTAGAGCGCTCGTCCATCCCCAATGGTAGAAGTGGTCGTGGGTTCGATTCCCACACGGATCTAACACAACTTTTTTTATATAAGCGGTAGATATGAAAACTGCGTCTGCTTTTCTAAAAACGTTTGATATAATTCTTGCTTACGATGCTCATATCAGTGATCCGTTAGCTCAGCGGTTAGAGCGCTCGTCCATCCCCAATGGTAGAAGTGGTCGTGGGTTCGATTCCCACACGGATCTAACACAACTTTTTTTATATAAGCGGTAGATATGAAAACTGCGTCTGCTTTTCTAAAAAAGTTTGATAGAATCCTCGTTTACGATGTTCATATCAGTGATCCGTTAGCTCAGCGGTTAGAGCGCTCGTCCATAACCAATGGTAGAAGTGGTCGTGGGTTCGATTCCCACACGGATCTAACACAACTTTTTTTCATATAAGCGGTATAGTGACGGCGACTGAGGCAAAAAAATTTTCAGTCGTCGGCGCTCCTGAATTTCTCTTTCACACCAAGTCAGGCTAGATGTCTTGTCTTAATGAATAAAAAATAATAGTTTTTTTGTTGTATTTGTAGCTTATACAATAATTTGTATAAGCTACAAATGTACTTTTGTATGTATAAAAATACATACAAAAACCCTCAAGAAAGCAAGGTTGCCTAATACCCATAACCGTGGAGATTGTATGAAGAGAATTGTGGATGGAGGGAAGCGAGGTAGTTGTGTCAGGATCGTGGCAAGTGACGCTCTATTATTTCTGTCTATCCCTGTGGAAAAAAGGCGCGACAATTTAATCTATTGATAAATGTATTTTTAACCGACTTCAAAATAGGAGGGGGTTGAATAATAAAATAAATATTTAATCATTTCTATTTAACTAAATGAAAATACGTATTTTTTTTACTTTTAAGTATACGTATACTTTTAGTTTACTGTTTGAAGTCGTTTTTTTTTGTTAGATTTTTTTATATGTATAGAAATGTGTTTTGGTCATCGATGTTTATTTGGTATTTAAGTTATAATTTAAGCGTCCATATTTTTTGTTAAAGAGATTTCCTTAAACGGAGAATGAGATTTATTTTTCATTTATTCTCAACATTAAATATTTAAATACGCCATGTTAATGTATGATAATATAGGACGCGGGCGGTTGTTAATCCAACGATAAACCCTGGTTTTAAAACCAACCACGAGGTCTTTCTTCACTGTTAAAGATAGATAAGGGAAATGAAATAAAGGTTTTTATTTTGTTAAATTCATTGTCTATAAGTATATTACTACTTATACTTTATATTTTATTTTATTGTGACTCGACATATGAGAGCACCCAAATTGATATTAAGCTGGAGTGTGGTCCATGAATAGATGCCACTGCTGCTACAATTCAATAACTGTAAGTAGCAATCACATCCACTATGCCGGCTTACTTGGAATCGACAACTTAATGGCTAATCCCGAAACGTCACCAAATCACTACACGGTCTGTATACTTGTAAGTGGTGGTACTACCCCGGATCGGCAGACTGGGTACCACTCTTTGATAACCAGACCCGAAGCAAATATCGCCTCTTTTTTTTATATTTACAAATATTGAATATAATTAAATATTACAAATAAAAGCTATTAAACAAATATTTGTTCTGATCGGGAATCAAACCCGGGAATATACGCGCAACAAACCAATCGCTAACTTTATAAGTATATTGTATATACTTAAGTATTCAGGGAAAGCATCCGCATTTTGTCGACCGTATCGGCAGTCGAACTACTCGTAAAATGTTTGGTACGTCGTTTCTTTGTAGAACAATCGACAAGTGGAATGCTTTGCCAGCCCATGTGTTCTCTCCATCCTATAATCTTGGATCTTTAAAGCGAGGCATGAAGAGGCACCTTTAGCCGGCATAGTGACGGCGACTGGGGCAACCGTGGGGACTAGGTTTTTGCAGTCGTCGGCACTCTTGGATCTTCTCTTGCCCACCAAAAGGCGGGTTGTCAGAAGTCGATTAGATTTTAGTCTATGTACGAGTATTTTAGCTTCAGCTCAGCTTGTAAATGACCGGTTTCAACTAGGCCAGCATAGTGGACGTGACTGCTACTTACAGTAATTTAACTGTAGTAGCAGTCACCTCCATTTATGGATTGCACTCCAGCTTAACATCAGACCGTTGTCCTCATTTTGTTTTCTAATAATTTATTTACATCAAGATTCAAATGTCGTTCGCCAATAAGGAGTGACAGAGACAAGTACAAAGACAAAAGGGTGCGAAATGACTATAGATAATAAATAGAAGGTAATTTGCTTGCTTATTCACACACTCAGCTATTTCTGACACACCTTACTAGTGATGTACCTTCTTATATCGAATCAAAATCAAATTGTCACGCCTTTTTTCCCGTAGGCACAGACAATTGAGCGTCACTTGCCACAATCGTGACACAACTCCCTCGCATCAAAAAATTTCTTCATTCAAGTTTTACGTTTAAGGGCACTAGGCAACTCAGCTTTCTTCAGGATGTTTCCGATGAATGGCACAGTGCGCGATAGATGTGGTTTAAAAACAATCAATCAATCAATCAAATTGTCACGCCTTTTTCCCACAGCGCCACTTACCACGATCCTTATACAAGTCCCTTTTTTCCTTCACATCCACAATTCTCTTCATACAGGCTTTGACAAGTAATCGGTAATAAAACTTTAACAAATATTTCTTAATAAAAAGGGGAGAATATTTGCTCCATCTCTTTAAAAAAAAAAAAATTATTTATTTACATCAAATTTTACATTATAAATCTAAACTGAAGGTCCCTATACTACGTCTGCGTGATACACTGTGTTACAGGACAACCCCTTCTTTCCCTGACTAATGCAGCAGGCTATGAAATGTATATAAAAAATACAAAAAGAAAACATAACAAAACAGCAAAAAAGAATACATGCTAATCTTTTATACAGTAATAAATGCTTATAACAAAATATGAGTATTTTACAATAGAAAATTATATATAAATTGTATTGTTGTGAGTGGTGTGGTATTGATGTATTTCATTTAATTACCTCTGGTTGCTTAATGCCCATCCAGGGTCACGGTGTTCCTGAAGAACCATTAAATGTTATCAAAATGTACCTCAAATTGGGCTATGAGAGATGTTTCTAAGTCACTTATAGTTTCAAAATTTGAAAGAATCAAAAGCTGATCATTTTTTCGAAATATCGATACTTTTAATTTTTTGTGTATAATTTCATGATACATACTACTTCAGGCAATTATTATTCACTTAATTTTATTTTTGTTCATGCTCTATATCCTAAAATTATAAAATTTATATTTTTAAATAAAGTAAATTGGAGAAAATGAGTTGGAATTTTTTTTTTGATCCACCTCTACTCATAGCTCAATTTGAGGTACATTTTGATAACATTTAATGGTTCTTCAGGATCACCGTGGGGTAGCACCACTACCTAAAAGTCTAAAGACCACAGTTGGTGCTGTCATATGTCGAGTCACAAAAGACAGATTTTACAAAGAACAATCTAGTAGGTCATCCCCCTTTTATTTTCTAATAATTTATTTACATCAAAATTGTAAACTATCTATACTGCTTACAATACAACGGCCAGCATAGTGGATGCCACTGCTACTTGCTATGTTGTAATATCTCGAGTCACAATATCGATAACTAATTTCACTACAACACTAAACTTTAGTAAGGGCAGGTGATTTGTATGTACAATGTTTTTCACAATTCTGTTCCTAAAAAAAGTGTACGGATCACACAGATCTTATTGCTTCCTTCAATTTATTACTCTTTGATGGGGTGATTTATTTATTTGTAGCTTTTTACTCTTTTTATTGGTGCGTTTTATACCTTAATATATCTCCTCCACTATCCTTGACAGACGTGGTGCATTGGTGAGTATCACATCAGTTTGTAACACGTTAAGTCCCGGGTTCGATTTTCGTTTGAAGCAAAGGACATCATTCATTTTGGGATTTTATGTACTTACTACCCGTGATTAATATTTGCAAATTTAATATAATTATCAAAAATTACAAATAAAAGCGATAAAATAAAGGACGTCATTCATGTTGTAGGGAGCCTTGGGTTTAATTGTATTACCAGTTGCATATACATTTTAATATTGTTTAATGTACAAAGATTACAATGTAATTGGAATATATCCTTTATTATGCATAGTTTAGGTGTGCAAAATGATCAAACTATAATTATGACAGTTCAAAGCAAAACTGTTATTAGTTTTATCAATACAAGTATCAAAACTATCTCTTATATATTTTTCATCATTGGATTTTGTAATGTTAGTTTATTAAAATAATAATAAAGCGTATATTTGTACGGGTCTGGTTATCAAAGAGTGGTAGGCAGTGGAGCCTAGTCTGCCGATCCAGGGTAGTACCACCACTTACAAGTATACAGACCGCCTAGTTTGATTCCAACTACGCCGCCGTAGTAAATGTGATTGATACTGAATGTGGGGCTAACATTTTTTATTTTTTATTGTGACACGACATTTGACCTCGACCCGCCTGATGATAAGCAAGAGGAGATCCAAGAGTGACGACGACTGAAACAATCGAGTTAGTTCACGGCTGTCCCAGTCGCCGTCACTATGCCGGCCAAAGGTGCTTCTTCACGCATCGCTTGAAGGATCCAAGGTTATAGGAGGGAGAGAACACATAGGCTGGCAAAGCATTCGACTTTTCAACAAAATATGCACCGAACTTTTTAGTTCGACTGCTGATTCGGTCGACAAAACAGATGCTTCCCACGACCAGTGCGGTTATTACTATTATTATTTTTTAACTACTACGACATAATTAGCAAAGCAATTTGCGCGTTATTAATATGCTAATAGTAGTCAATAAAGGTCAATTTTGCTAATCTCAATTGTGTCGGTTAGTTTGTAATATTGTTGCATGCCAATAATCTAATTTGTGGCCAAGTGAAGACAATCAACCAGACCAATGACGTAGTTACACTCAGATGTACCGTCAGCAAATTAATTTACATCTAATTAACTACAAGCGTGGATGAACGGTTTAGCGATTGGTTTGTTGAGCGTAAAGTCCCGGGTTCGATTCCCGGTCGGAGCAAATATTTGTTTCATAGCTTTTGTTTGTAATATTTAATAATTGCAATTATTAAAAATTGCAAATATTTGTCAATAAAAAAAGAGATGGATTTTTGCTTCGGGTCTGGTTATCAAAGAGTGGTAGGCAGAAGTACCCAGTCTGCCGATCCGGGGTAGTACCACCATTTATAAGTATACAGACCGTGAAGTGATTGGGTCACGTTTCAGGATCAGCTTGTAAGTTGCCGGTTCCAACTAGGCCGGCATAGTGGATGATTGCTACTCACAGTTATTGAATTGTAGTAGCAGTGACATTCATAATACCTAAATGTGCAAATATGAATAAATAAACAGAATCCTTAAAATTACAATAATTAATGAATTAAACAAATTTTATGCGGCTTACTATCGCGTTTTTTTGGTTTTGGTTACGTCAGTGCCTCCGTGACTACGATGGCTGCAAAGCTCTCAAAACATCGAAATAAAACATATGTATAAAAAAATGTACAATCACTACTTAACCAAAAATAAAAGCGATATTTTTTCTTAATAATTCATCGCGCAAAATCTAAGAAAATGCAATATTTTTACATTTTATACTAAGCTACGAGTATTACAGGTGCATATATCAAAGACACATTGTTACCGGCACGTACTTAAGTATGCTATTCTTGTATCATAAAAAGTGATTGTGTCAGATGTTCACAATCAGGTGCACACTCAGCCAATAGACACACAACTGCAACAAAACTATTTTGTACGGTCGGCAAAACAAACAAAAATATACGAATTAATTTATTAAATTTTGTTAGTTATAAATTATTTCTATACTAAGCTATTAAAGTGTTTGAGTTACAGAAATAGAACAACCAAAGTACATATATCAAAGATACATTGGTACCGGTAAGGGGTTTTTTAACCCGTGCTCTCAGTTTGCGTAACCATTGCACTGCCACTCCACCACGGTCACCTTAATTCATTTATTTATTTATTTGTTAATTAATTTTTATTTATATACATTTCTATACTAAGCTACTAAAGTGTTATCATAGATTACTAGACTAGACTAAAGCTTATATCATAGATTAATAAAATTTATGAAAAATGTTTTTTTGTGAATGTGAAAGTGAGTTGTGTCAGTGGCGCTCTAAAAAAGCGTGACAGTTTGATTGATTGATTGTTTTTTTTAACACGTAAGTTTAATTTATTTATTTTATTATATTATAGGCTCGGCTTATAAAAAGCCGAGCCTCTTTTAGGCCTATAGGTTTTTTGTCGTCAGCGCTCTTAGACTTGGGAAAGCAAGGGGTTGCTTACCATCAGTTAAGTCGGGGTCAGATGTCAATAAAAAAAAAACTTAGATTTTGCGTGAACAATTAATAATAAATTAAACAATTTTATGCCGCTTACTATCTTAATTAAAATCCTAATAAAATTGTAGAATCAAACCGAAATAAACGCGATAGTAAGCCGCATAAATTTGTTTAATTTAATAAAAATTAGGTAAAATAAAATAAAGTACTGTGCTTAAATTTCTTTTAATTTTCTTTTAATGTTTTTTCGCAGTGCCCATAACCGTAGAGTCTGTATGAAGAGAATTGTGGATATGAAGGAAAAGAAAGAGTTGTGTGAGAATCGCGGGAAGTGGCGCCCAGAATTGTAATCGTAGTGGCGACCGTGGTGTAGTGGCCCGTGGTCTCGGTTACGCAAACCCGGTACCAATGTATGTTTAATATATGTATTTTGATTGTCCTGTTTTTATGATACAAGGACTTAAGTAGCTTAGAATAGAAATGAAAAAATGTGTTTTTTGTTTTTATTTATTTAAAGTTTTGAAAGTATTTTCTTTGCTGACGCTACTTTATAGTATAAAACCCACAAGTGTAGGCGAAGTAGTACAAAAGCATTTTCTTTCAGCACACCTCCCTGAAACACCTCTGATGTTAAATGAAATGCACTTTTCAGTTGGATTTCTGTGAAAATATAACATTTTTCAGCGTTTTACTCTTTACCTCCGAAGTATAAACACTGTAAAATGTATTTTAGAAATAAACATTTTTCATACGTTTTGTATTTTATTTATTTTTTACATTTCTATACTAAGCTACTAAAGTGCTTGTATCATAGAAACAGGACAACCAAAGTACATATTTCAAAGATATATTGGTAGCGGTGGGTGATCTCGAACTCGTGCTCTTCGGTTTGTGTAACCATTGCACTGCCACTACACCTCGGTCGCCTTAATTTTTTTTATTGTTTTAAGTTATGATTTCTTTTTTTTTCTTTCAGTTTTTTTTTCTAGTGGTATAGGCGATAGAGGACGCACAGAACCGTATGCACCAGTGAGCCATCAGGCTGTCTCAGCGGTGGCAGTGAGGAACGACAGAAGTTAGATTCCACCGTTTTGGCAAGACTCCAAAAGCTGCGACTACCCGTTGGGTGCGCTTATGACCCTCGCCACTCCTGGGTGCTGTTAATTCTACAATTTACAGCACTCCGCTTGATGTTAAGCTGGAATGCGGCCCATGAATAGAGGTGACTGCTACTACAGTTCAATAACTGTAAGTAGTAGTTACATCCACTATGCCGGCCTAGTTGAGATCGGCAACTTATTTAACTGTATTAACAGTTTCCTCTATTCATGGATCGCTAACCAGCTTAACATCAGACTAAGGGGCTCTCTACGTCAGGTCACAATAAAAAAAACGATCCCGAAATGCGACTGTGTCACTTTACGGTGTGAATACTTGTAAATGGTACTACTGATTAATGAATGTGAATGTATATGAATGTGATTTGGTCACGTTTCGGGATCAGCTTGTAAGTTGCCGGTTCCATCTAGGCCGGCATAATGGATGTGATTGCTACTCACAGTTGTTGAATTGTAGTATCAGTAGCATTCATTCACGGACCACACTTCGGCTTAACATCAAGCGGGTCAGTCAAGTCAAACAACTTAAGTAGCAGCCGCTTTGATGGTTAGGACACATAGAAAGAATGAATTGTAAAGGCGACCGTGGTGTAGTGGCAGTGCAAAGGTTACACAAACCGAGAGCACGAGTTCGAGACCACCTACCGGTACTAATGTATCTTTAATATATGTACTTTGGTTGTCTTGTTTCTATGATTCAAGCACTGTAGTAGCTTAATGTGAAAATGTAAATTTAAAAAAAGTAGATTGACGAAAAGAATTTATAAATCTGATGCAGACCCAGGTGGGTGTTTTCCGACCAAATTAGAGACATCCTCAAGAAAGCTGGGTTGCCTCGTGCCCATAACAGCTATGTATGAAGAGAATTATGGATATGAGGGAAGCTAGTTGGAAGCTGCCTATCCCTGTGGGAAAAATAAATGACGATTTGATTGATTGATTAATAACAGTAGCCTCCAGTTAACATCAGGCGGCGCGTTCCTACCTCTGAATACTTAACCATGCGTATTTATACTAATAACTATAATACACCTTGGTCATACTAATTTAGTACCTAAGTTTCTAATGTACATGGTGTTCGGGAATAATCCACGTATTTATGGGATTAATATATCCCCCTGTATAAGATAGATCGACTAATAATAATACCCCTGTTCTAAGCTATTTGATGGTTTAATGAATACAGAGTGATGTGGAGTAGTGTTCGATATGACAAAAAAAAACAGATCAAATTAAGATAGGGTCTATTAGTAGTAATATGGTCACGCAAACTGTGAGCTTCTGGTACGACTCTAAAGGAGCCGGTACCAATGTATTTTTGATATACAATATGTAGTTTGGTCAACATGTTTTTATGATAAAAATCTGTTCAAAAATTGTTAATTCTCATAGTTGTTTTATCACTTCTATTCAATTAAAACTGTGACGCCTTTTCCCTACAGGGATAGGCAGAGACAATAAAGCCCCACTTGCCACGATCCTGACACAACTGCTATACTATATATGTAGTTCTATATCATTAGAAAGTATATTAAGAAAATCTGTGTATTTTTAATAAATAGATTATAAGAATTATAGATGTAAGGAAAGCGATGGAGTTGTGTCAGGATCGTGGCAAGTGGCGCTCCACTGTTTCTGCTTATTCCTGTACTAAATAAGAGTGACAATTTTATTTCTGTATTTTTTTTTATTTTTTTTAATTTACATTTCTATACTAAGCTACTTATTTATTTATTTATTTATTTATTTATTTAGGTATATACAACAGGTAACATTTATATTTAACAACAATTAATAAATATACAGTGTTTTATGACTAAATTATTACCCTAAACGTATACACACAGCATGATCAATAAAATATAACATTGAAAATAATAGGAGATTATAGTTACAATATACAGAATTATTTGTGAAATTAAAAAAATATATATTATAGAATTATGTATAAAAAGAAAAAAAAAATACTTATATTAAATCTTATAACTAACGCTTATAACTAACGCTACTAAAGTGTTTGTATCATAGAAACAGGACAACCAAAGTACACATATCAAAGATACATTGGCAATCATTATCTTGCAATCATTAACATAATTATCTCATTAACTTGGTAAAATAATTATTTTTAATTTTATTGTGACTCGACATATGACAACACCCCGCTTGATGTTAAGCCGAAGTGTGGTCCATCAATGAATGTCACTGCTAATACAATTCAAAAACAGTGAGTAGCAATCACATCTACTATGCCGGCCTAGTTGGAACCGGCAACTTACAAACTGATCCCGAAACGTGACCAAATAACTTCACGGTCTGTATACTTGTAAATGGTGGTACTACCCCGGATCGGCAGACTGGGTATCACCGCCTACCACTCTTTATAATAATGACAATAAAAACGCGACTCCATTCCTTTCTATATTCTCATTACTCGACCGAGTTAATATAGGTATAGGGGATACCGGGCAGGGATGGATATAATTTGTATCCGTTGATATTTTCCACGAAAATTAAGGTTCAACATAACCCTATACAGCCTTCAGCCACTTGTTATTATTACTTTAATTAGAAACGGTTACTTCTGGTTACTTCTTGTATGCTTTGTCACAAACAAGTTAACAGGCCGTGAAGTGATTTGGTCACGTTTCGGAATCAGCTTATAAATTGCCGGTTCCAACTAGGCTGGCATAGTGGATGTGATTGCTACCCACAGTTAATGATTTGTAGTAGCAGTGGCATTCATTCATGGACCACACTTCGGCTTAACATCAAGCTGGGTGCTGTCATATGTCGAGCCACAACATATGCGTTTTTTTATTGCGACACGACATCTGACCTCGACTCGCCTGATGATAAGCAAGAGGAGGTCCAAGAGTGACGACGACTGGAATAACCGAGTCAGTTCCCGGCTGCCCCAGCCGCCGCCACTATGCCAGCCTAAGGTGCTTCTTCACGCATCGCTTGAAGGATCCAAGGTCATAGGATGGAGAGAACACATGGGCTGGCAAAGCATTCCACTTGTCAATTGTTCTACAAAGAAAAGACGCACCGAACTTTTTAGTTCGACTGCCGATTCGGTCGATAAAATGTGGATGCTTTCCCCTGCTTTCCAGGAACAAGGTTAAAGAGCTCTTCGGAACATTCTCCGTGGTATAAGCTATAGAGGACGCACTTAGCCGCCATGTCTCTGCGTAGTTGCATTGGCTCCAGAACTCGCGTGTCAGAGTTCAGAGTTCTGTCTTATATAATTTAAGGCGACCGTGGTACCAATGTATCATTGATATATGTACTTTGGTAGTCTGTTTTTACAAGTACATTAGTAGCTTAGTATAGATATTTAACTATACAGTCAACCTCTTTTTTTGTTTTTGTCTGCCGATCCGTGACAGTACCACCACTTACAAGTATACACACACACTCCATCGTCTCGTCTCCAAACGGCGTAAATTCGTAACCGTGGTTGGCGTATTTGCGCTTGAGGTTCTCAGCAGAAATCAAGTCGCATCCCACACCAAAGACCTGCAAAGTTTCCACGGCCCAACAGTCATTCTGTCAGGTCTCTTGCCATAGCTCCGCGCAATACCACTGAGTTCTAAAATTGCGGGCACACCAACAGTGACAAGAGCCCTTCGGATGATGACGGGGAATGCGACCGGCACTTCAGGCACAAGAAAGCCCGTGGTGTCCGAGATTATCCACCGGTTCTCCGCACCGACACTGGTGTTGATGGACTATATGTATATATATTATATATTTTAATAAATAGGGGTAAAGGCACAAAATATTTATTTAAACCCCAACCTTTATTTGTATTAATTATAAATCCTTTAATAATGAATAATAATAATATAACCCTTGTTTTGCATGAGTGAACTTTTGCTTCTGAAAATGATCACTTTGTATTTTAAGCCTCTGAAATTTGTTTATCAAGAGTGTTATTTAAAATCAAAGAGAATTATTCACCCAAAAATTTGTTATGAATTACGGATGTGTTTTCTCCATCCTATATCCTCCCTTCAAGCAAAGCGAAGCTCCTTTGGCCGGCATAGCGGCCTGCTACTACAATTTAAGGCTACTGTGGTGTAGTAGCAGTGCAATGTTTACGCAAACCAAGAGCACGAGTTCGAAACCACCCACCGGTACCAATGTATCTTTGATATATGTACTTTGGTTGTCCTGTTTCTACGATACAAGAACTTTAGTAGTTTAGTATAGAAATGTAAATTAATAAAATAACTGTAAGTAGCAGTCACATCTACTATGCCGGCCCAGTTGAAACCGGCAATTGCAATTGTAGTAGTAGTGACATCCATCCATCGACCACACTCTAGATTAACATCAAGCGGGGTGCTAAAATATGTCGAGTCACAATAATAATAAAAAGATTCATTAAAAAAAATCTATAGCTCTAGTACGTACTCGTAAGCTCCGAAGTCAAAGGGATTTTTTTTACGTTTTAAGTACATAGACATACGTGAAAAAAGTGCGTTTCAAAATAATACTTTTTCATGATAGTGGATATCGTACAGGTCCTCACTTTGTTTGATTGAATGTAAAACTAGAAGTTTGAATCAATTTTGTTTTTAAATGGTTCCGTAGTTACTTAAATAATCTATAAATCAATCAATCAAATAGTCACACATGTTTTCCTCAGGGATAGGTAGAGACAATGGAGCGCCACTTGCCACAATTCTGACACAGCTCCCTCGCTTCCCTCACATCCACAAATTTATATTTATTTTTATTATTTTATTATTATACATTTCTATACTAAGCTATTAAAGTGCTTGTCCAATAGAAACAGGACAACCAAAGTACACATATCATAGATACATTGGTACCGGTGAGTGGTTTTGAACCCGTGTTCTCGGTTTGCGTAACCACTGCACTGCTACTACACCACGGTCGCCTTGTAAATTCTCTTCATATAAGCTCTATGGTTATGAGCGCTAGGAAACCCAGCTTCTTTGAGGATGTCTCAGGTTTGGTCGGAGAACACCCTCCTGGGCTTGCCTCGATTAAGCTTTTGTAAAATTTTGTAAAACAGGATATTAGCTCCGGGTCTGTTTATCAAAGAATGGTAGGCAGTTGTATCCAGTCCTCCGATCCGGGTTAGTACCACAACTTACAAGTTACAAGCATACAGACCGAGCGTGATTTAGTTGCGTTTCGGGATTATTTTATAACTAGGCCGGCATAGTTAATGTGACTGCTACTTACAGTTAATTACTACTTGTAGTAGTAGTTACGCCCATTCATGGACCGCGCTTCAGCCTAACATCAGACGGGGTGCTGTCATATGTCGAGTCACAATAAACGCGAGCCGATGGAACCCAAATTTACGAGAGGGAATAATTTCAAACGTGGGATAAAAAAGATTTTTTACTATAGATTGCTTTGGACACTAGCTTTTCATACTTTTTTGACTACGAACACATTTTTAATAGTGAAAAATATATTTTTTATATCAATTTTCATGCTTTAGATAATTAAATAGTCACGCCTCAATTCTTACAGGAGACAGGCAGAGACATTGGAGCGCTACTTTCCACGATCCTAGCACAATCAAGGCAACTGTGGTGTAGTGGCAGTGCAATGGTTACGCAAACCCGAGAGCACGGGTTCGAAGCCATTTACCGGTACCTTTCAACTTTTATTGATTCAATTAATAGCTGACAGCGAATCGACTCATCTAAACTTGTTCGTTCAATTTGCATTGAATAATCAGTCCAATCAGTCAGTCAATCAGCGCGATTGAGCACCTATGTATTGTATATTGTATTCCTCTGTCACCAGTTTTTTGTGTGTTTGTAAAATTAAATGTAAATTGAGAAAAATGCTAAAATGGACATACAGTGTAATGAGACGTGTAATAATGAGTCGATTGTTATTGAAACATGAGAACGCTAGTTAATATTCGCCTTCAATTTTTTGTTGAACGATAAATATTGAACAAATAAATTGGCTTCGTGAGAACGCCATATTAAGCCAATTTAAGTGAGTTCGATAAGCAGAGACGTGATCATACTTTCGCAAACCGTATGCAAAGGTTTAGCAAGCGTTCCATCTCCACATTTCGACTGTGAACTTTATAATTCTATATGTAAATCAACGGCCTCCTCATTTATGTATATGTATGTTGTATATATAGTTATACATGTAATTAGAATATACTATATCAATATTCAAGACATCCTGTGGGCAGAATTACTCACGTCAAAGATTAAATAACAACGTTTAGGTTTCGACGACACGTGCCTACACACCACAGACTAAGAGCCTCGATTCTCTTAAAGGTGCGATTCTGTTGGCGACTGCATACTATACAATATGAGATAGGCAGTGGTACCCAGTCTGCTGATCCGGGGTAGTACCACCACTTACAAGTATACAGACCTTGAAATGATTTGGTCACGTTTCGGGATCAGCTTGTAAGTAGGCCAGTATAGTGGATGTGATTGCAACTCACAGTTATTGAATTGTAGTAGCAGTGACCACACTTCGGGTTAACATCAAGCGGGGTTCTGTCATATGTCGAGTCACAATAAATAAAGAAAAACACGCAGTCTGCAGGTGAGTTTCAATTAGGCCTGCTTGGTGGATGGGACTGCGGTTTGCAGTTTAGTAACAGTAGTAGTTGCCTTTAAATATGGCCACACTCTAGCTGCTAGCTTAACATCCAGCGGGTGCTGGAATTCCATATCGGCAGACTGAGCCCTATTGTCTACGACTCTGATAACCAAGGGGCCGGCCGCGCATCTTCAATAGAAATGACAATGAATTCGGTCGCTGTTAGTGTCAAAAACAACTTTAATTCATTCGGACAATGAGTTTCAATGAGCTTAATCTGTTAATGAAAATGAATATCGATTATTAGTGGGTTGCGCGGTCGTAATTTAATGTAGAAACTCATTAATGGAGTTGTACTGTCTGTGCGCAGAGACATGGCGGCTCTGTGCGTCCTCTATCGCCTATACCAAGGACAATGTTCCGAGGAACTCTATAACCTTAATCCTGCCTCGTCTTTTCACACCCGGAATACTCGCACTGGGCGGGGGAAGCATCCGCATTTTGCCGACCGAATCGGCAGTCTAACTAAAAAGTCCGGTGCGTCTTTTTTGTAAAACAATCGACAAGAGGGATGCTTTGCCTGCCCATGTAATCTCTCCTTCCATATAACCTTGGATCCTTCAAGCGATGCGTGATGAAGCACCATTGGCCGGCATAGTGACGGCGACTGGGGCAGCCGTGAACTAACTCGGTTTATTCAGTCGTCCTCACTCTTGGACTTCCTCTTGCTGATCATCAGGCGGGTCGTGGTCAGATGTCGTGTCACAATAAAAAAACGAAGCATTTTCATAGTCATTGAGTTAGGCGGTCGGCCCGCAGACCCGGAGCAAATATTCGCCTTTATTTATTTATTTATTTTTAATATTTAATTATTACATTAATAGTTCAGGATTAGGAGTTTAATCCTATCAAAATTGTATCCCTTTAATCTTTGATGTTAAGGGTGGTTAGGTTAAATAGAAGGGGGCTTTCAGGAAGTGAAGGGGAGGGGGCAACGCCGGATACGGAAGTGGTGTCGTTTGAAAATGTTCCGCTTTGTCATGTAAATTCATTTTGAAGACTATGACACGGAATCTCACGTTTAGAATACGTTGGAAATTATAATATATTCGTCGGTATGTACATAGAAATCTCGTTGCATTCGGTTTTGAATGGATTTGCATTCGATGTACTCATTCGTGTGGTGTTTATTAATTTGTTTATTTGGTAAGTTATGATAAACCGTTTACGCGGTCGGCCCCTTGTTTCTATGATACGAACGCTTTAGTAGCTTTATAAAGGAATGTGAATAATAAGTTTATAAATTATTAGTTAATTTTTTAAAAATAGGACAGGTCTAAAAAATCAAAATTAAAATTTTAAAGGAACCCCCGATACGCCTGAAACCACTTTAGTCATACCACCAGTCTCATAGTAATGGTTCCATAATTATATTTCCTTTAATATTGCTTGGATTCTCATGGCGCATCATCAGATTCTACGGGTCTTTAATTTGATAACGGTCCAGCTAATGGCTCATAGTGAGTAACAATTTTAGTTAACGCACTATAGTTCCATTTCGTGTTGTGTTGCTGATCTGAGAGGATCCATGATCAGTTTTTAGATCCACAATATTCTATTTATTCGCACCTACTTTTCTACACTTAGTTTCCTACAGGCAAGACGAATATTATGAGTCGAAACTTAGTAAACCCATTAAGTTATTTAACCAATCCAGGATTTCGTCTCTTACCTTTATCATCAGAGTAGCTTAGTGGTACCTGTTAAGACACCCATGTATGTGTATACGTTTGTGTTTCAAATGTTAGGTCACAGGTATGTTTAAAAGTAAAGTAAATACCGATAATGCGTCTAAGATCGCTACCGCAGCTAACAAAACGAACTGATGACCTTGAAACCCCTGATTAGATCTTCAACAATTGTAGCTAAGAAGCATCTCGATCATGTCAGTTTTCAAAGAAAAAAAAACGCATCGTAATCGGTTCATTCGTTTCGGAGCTACGATGCCAGACAGACACACAGATACACAGACAAGTCAAACTCACACCCCTCTTTTGGAGGCAGGGGTTGAAAAAGCTGAGGTCAAATGTCGAGTACTAATAAAAATAATGTAATAGTTTTGGTACTAATAAAAATAGTTTTTGTACTAATAAAAATGTATAGGCATTATATTTTGTACCTTTATGTTACTTCCACACGATTAAGCAACAAATCTGTTTTTCAAACAGTTTAACTTTATTGCCACTTTAATATGGGGCTCAAAATAAACCTTTTTTAGGGTTCCGTAGAAAATAGAGTGGTAGGCAGTGGTACCCAGACTGCCGATCCGGGGTAGTACCACCACTTACAGACTATACAGGTAGTATACAGACTGTGAAGTGATTTGGTCACGTTTCGGGATCAGCTTGTGAGTTGCCGGTTCCATCTAGGCCGGCATAGTGGATGTGATTGCTACTCACAGTTATTAAATTGTAGTAGCAGTGAAATCCATTCATGGACCACACCTAGGCTTAACATCAAGCGCGGTGCTGCCATATGTCGAATCACAATAAAAAAAGAAAAAACGGAACCCTTATAGATTTGTCTCATGTCTGTCCGTCCGTATGTCACAAAACTATTTTTTCCGAAACTATAAGAACTATACTGTTGAAACTTGGTAAATAAATGTATTCTGTGAACCGCATTAAGATTTTCACACAAAAATAAAAAAACATAATCAAACCCATACGTGTATCTATAGATAGGTCTTTAAAAATGATACTGAGGCTAAACTGAATAGTTTGCGCGAGAGACACTTCCAAAGTGGTAAAATGTGTAACTTATAAAATAAGAGAATGATAAAACTAAAAAATATATATGATGTACATTACCATGCAAACTTCCACCGAAAATTGGTTTGAACAAGATCTAGTAAGTAGTTTTTTTTAATACGTCATAATTCGTAAACCGCAATTTACCTTTCATTCAATAAACTCAAAAATAAAAATCGATCAAAGTTACAACGAACTACAAGAACTTTTATATTATGTTACTTGCTGCTACGGAACCCTTCATGGGCGAGTCCGACTCGCACTTGGTCGCTTTTTTATTATTGTGGCTCGACATTTGACAGCACCCTTTCTGATATTAAGCAGAAGTGCGGTCCATGAATGGTGCCTCCATTAGTTTGATTTGTTTTAAATCAATTTAATTTACTTTATTGTATTTAATTTACTTTGTTACAATTTTTTGGCTTATGATTGTTAAACTTCAATATGTTACACACACACTCACTCACTCACACACACACACACACACACACACACACACACATGCTAATTGAACATAACGCTAATATCACAAAAAAAAAAATGCAATATCATTACGATAGCTATCGGCTTCTTAGTAAGGTTCTCCTTTTATACAATCATCGCCTTATTCTCCTCCTAATTGCCCTGCTATGAGGTACTCTTTTTAAGTATTATTCCCATTGAAATATCACAAAATATCCATAACAGTCCAGCTGTTTAGAAGGAGTTGGGTGACAAACACACGTACAAAATAATTAAATATTTATATTTATTGTCTAAAGATAAATATATAAAAACCAATCAATCAAATCCCACAGAGATAGGCAGAGCCAATGGAGTGCCACTTGCCACAATCCTGACACAACTCCCTCGCTTTCTTCACATTCACAATTCTCTTCATACAAGCTCTCTGGTTATGGCCACTAGGCACTAGCTTTCTTGAGGATGAAACACCATAAAATACATTATGCTTAGATCGGAATTAGATGTAGATTGACGAAAGAAATTTATAAATCTGATGGTTGGATGCGCTAAACAAGGCAGACACGGGAGGGTGTTCTCCGACCAAATCGAAGACATCCTCAAGAAAGCTAGGTTGCCTATTGTCTATATCCGTAGAGCTTGTATGAAAACAATTGTGGATGTGAGGGAAGCGAGGGAATTGGATCAGGATCGTGGCGAGTGGCGATCCATTGTCTCCTTTGAGTTTTTGGGAATTGAACCCGAACTACGTCGAGTCACAGCGATCGAAATCAGTAAAGATACCTATTGTATACATAAATTTAAACTACTACGTTTTGAGAATTTAAGTTAAAACAGAAAGGAATTCAGTCTCAGACAGACTCGCAGACTGTGAATAACCTTACAAATATATTCTAAGATATTATATAAAATTTATTTGTCTATTTCTATACGTATACTAATTTACTAGACGTGCTTGTATCATAGAAACTAGCCGAGAAAACACATATATTAAATGTACGTTAATAATTTATTTTTATTTTATTAATTTTATAATTATTTGTTCCAACAAAGGCGAAATTGAAGCCGTTAACCTGGGTACGCCTGAGTCCGAGGTTCGATTCCTGGTCTTAGCAAAGATGTGAACTCCAGCTTAACATAAGGCTTAATTTTGTTTATAACCAAAACTACAAAATAAATAAAAAATACAAAATTTAAAGAGTGGTAGGCAGTGGTACCCAGTCTGCCGATCCGGGGTAGTACCACCACTTACAAGTATACAGACCGTGAAGTGATTTGGTCACGTTTCGGGATCAGCTTGTAAGTTGCCGGTTCCAACTAGCAATCCGGCATAGTGGATGTGATTGCTACTCACAGTTATTGGATTGTATTAGCAGTGACATTCATTCATGGACTACACTTCGGCTTAACATCAAGCGGGGTGCTGTCATATGTTGAGTCACAAAAAAAAACTATTGAATTTTTCTTTTGTAATATTCAAATACACTATTGAATTTTTATTTTACATTTTGTTTCCTGGAATATAATTAAGACTAAAACGAGAAAAAGGATTTTTTAAATTTCTATACTAAGCTAGCTATAGAAATACAAGCCTAAGTATCATAGAAACAGAACAACCAAAGTAACAGGACAACCAAAGTACGTACAATGTATCAAAAATACATTGGTACCGGTGGGTGGTTTGGAACCCGTGCTCTCGGTTTGCGTAACCATTGCACTACCACTACACCACAGTCGCCATAAAGTTTAAATTCTTTAATATTTTATTATTTTCATGAATTGCATCCTCCTATATAAATAAGAATGAAAGCCTCTTTTCCACTTCAAATATGTCACTAATGATATTTCTGAGCTCAGACCTCCGTGGATAGTGTTATGCATACACAAACAATCAACAATTATTTGTTAATTTTAAATTATAAAATTATTATAAATATTTTTTGTACATTTCTATACTAAGTTACTAAAGTGCTTGTATCATAGAAACAGGACAACCAAAGTACATATATCAAAGATACATTGGTACCGGTGGGTGGTATCGAACTCGTGCTCTTCGGTTTGCGTACTCATTGCACTGACACTACACCACGGTCGCCTTGTATATTATTAATGCAATTGTATATTATTTATTCTCCTCATACAAGCTCTATGGTTATGGGCACTAGGCAATCTAGTTTTCTTAAGGATTAAGGATATCTCTGATTTGGTCGGAAAACACCCTCTGGGAGTTGTGGATATGAAGGAAGCGAGGGAGTTGGCAAGTGGCAAATATTTATTTTTTTATTCACATTTCTGTGTAAACAAGGTCATAGAAATAGGACAACGAAAGTAAATGAATCAAAGATACATTCCCGGTCGAAGCAAATATACCTTGGATCCTTCAAGCGAGGCGTGAAGACGCACCTTTGGCCGGCATAGTGATGGTGACAAGGGCAATCCTAAAGACTCTTGCTTACCATCAGGCAGGTCGAAATCAGATGCCGAGTTACTATAAAAAAATATTTCATGAGAAACAGAAAAAAGACCGATTTTTGGCTCTGGGTCTGGTTGTCAAAGAGTGGTAGGCAGTGGTGCCTAGTCTGCCGGATCTGTGAAGTGACTTAGTCGCGTTTTGGAATCAGCTTGTAAGTTGCCGGTTTCACCTAGTGGATGCAACTGCTACTTACAGTTATTCGACTGTAGTAGCAGACCGTACTTCAGGTTAACATCAGAGTTGCTGTCATATGTCAAGTTACAATTTTACAAAATACGCTTTTTCGCATTGGGGTAAAATTGAGGTAAATTACAAATAAATTGTAGAATTTTCTTAGATTTTGCGCGGACATAGAATAATGAAATAAACCAATTTTATGGCGTTTATTATTGTCAAATCATTCAATCAAATTGTCACGCCTTTTTCCCACAATGGAGCGCCACTTGCCACGCGCCACAACTCCCTCGCTCCATTCACATTCACAATTCTCTTCATACAAGTTCTATGATTATTTTTGGTTATTGATTTAACATTTTTTTTTATGATTCCGTTACGTTACGTTACGACAGCTTTGAAGCTTTCGTAGTAACGCGATAGTACGCCGCATAAAAGTTTAATTAAAAAATGTTGGTTACCAACAGCATAACGCCGTCCATAACCTAACTGACTATTTCTTAAGTAAATTAATTTGCTCACTGAAATGGTATGAAATGCAGACAACTCGCTTATATTTCATAGAAATTTTATGATTGACATTGTTATTAAATTTTATTATTATTTACAATTTCTAGGCCGGCATAGTGGATGCGACTGCTACTTGCAGTTAGTTACCTGTAGTAGCAGTCACCTTCACGTGTCTACCTATGTGTGGAGTGTGATCCACACATATATTACACTCCAGCCTCCAAGTTATTTTAACAATAATAAGAAATAATAAATTATTTCTTATTTAAAGGTCTTTATAGTTTGTCTAAGCCGAAATGGCGCACCCCTCCACTGCATTTAAGCACACGTGCGACTATAAAATATGAATGCAACACACACAAAATGCAATTGTAATTGGTCATTCAGTTGCTGGTTGGACACAAAAGGAGGAGCACGCTGATAAAGTATAGTAATAAAGTTAGTAATATTTGTATTCACACATTTAAAGAAACCAATAAAGTGGAGGGGCGCGTCATTTATAGTTAGACAAGCTATATCAAAGATACATTGGTACCGGCAAGTGGTTTTGAACCCGTACTCTCATTTTGCGTGACCACTGCACTGATACAAAACCACGGTCGCCTTTTTTTTTAAATTGTGTCTCGACATCTGACCTCGACCCGCCTGGTGGCAAGCAAGAGTTAGTCCAAAAGTGCCGACTACTTCGAAAACCGAGAATTCACGGCTGCCCCAGTCGTAGCCACTATGCCGGCCAAAGGTGCTTCTTCACGCATCGCTCGGAGAGTCCAAGGTTATAGGATGGAGAGAACACATGACTGGTAAAGCATCCCACTTGTCTATTGTTTTACAAAGAAACTACGCACCGAACTTTCTAATTCGACTGCAGTAAATTTATTAGATTTGTGTTTTTAAATATCTAATAAGTGTGAAAGAGACAATAGAAGCTTTGTCTCTTTCGTGGTTAATTTCTTTTGAGAGCCGCCAAAGGAGTCGTTTGGAAGTTTTTTAATTTTGTAAAGTGGGCATAATCGCTGGTAGGGTGACGTCATCAATCTGGACTCGCTGACGTAGAAAGACATAAGTTTGAGAACCACCGCCCGGCTCCATCTACGTTAATTAAAAATTTAAAACAAAAAAAAATGGCGTGTCTTTTTTGAGTAATAAATATTGTTTTTTTTTTGTTTTCAGTTAATCAAATTGTTACGCCTTTTTTCACAGGGATAGGCAGAGACAATGGAGCGCCCCTTGCCACGATCCTAACACAATTCCCTCGCTTCCTTTACATTCACAATTCTCTTCATACAAGGCAACCTTTCTTTCTTTTTTTTGTTTTGTTTTTAGTAAATCACTTAGCGTGGGTATTGATAAAGAGTTTTATATGTCGACTGATGTTAAGCTGGAGTGTGGTCCATGAATGGATGTTACTGCTACTACAATTCAATAACTGTATAAATACAGAATACACCCTTTTTTATAACCAGATATTTAAATATACAATGTAACTAATAACTATTACAAAGCTATGAAACTAATTTTCCAACCGGGAATTGAACCTCGGACTTTACACGTAACCAATGCGTCTTCTCATATCCTTACAATATACCATACATTTATATTTAATAAATATAATATATTAAGCTTCGTAATTTGAAGTCAATCTGAAGCAATATTTTCCTGTAAAACTTCTGAAGGATTTTCATGAGTTTCAGAAGGGAGGTTTCACAAGGACATGCTATTTATGTTTCATATATCATACTTTTCCATATTAAAATATCTTATAAGCAATAAACCGATTATTATCAGTAAACATATCAATCAATCAATCAATCAAATTATCACGCCTTTTCCCACAGGCATAGGCAATGGAGCGCCACTTATCACGATCCTTACACAACTCCCCTGCTTCCTTCACATCCACAATTCTCTTCATGGCAGGCCCAGGAGGATGTTTTCCGACCAAATCCTCAAGAAAGAAAGCTAGGTGGCTGTATGAAGAGAATTTTGAGTAAATATATCTAAATAAAAAAAAGGAAATATATATAAATTAATATATCATGGAAAGGATGAGTGAAAGTAGATTGACGAAAAAAATTTATAAATCTCATTTGAAAGGATACGTCAAACAAGGCAGGCCCAGATGGGTGTTTTCCGATGACATCAGAGACATCCCTAAGAAAGCTAGGTTGCCTAGTGCCATAAGCTTGTATGAGGATAATTGTGGGTGTGAAGGAAGCGAGGGAGTTGTGACAGGATTGTGGCAAGTGGCGCTCCATTGTCTCTGCCTATCCCTGTGAGAAAAAGGCATGACAATTTGATTCATACAAAAACAATCACACAGATACAATTGCCACTATCCTGACACAACTCCTTCGCTTCCTTCACATCCACACTATCACCGGCCTAGTCACGGTGACCGAGTGACCGTGACCTGACTAGGGTATATGACAAGAATAGTAGATGAATTATTCAATCAATCAATCAAATAGTCTGTTAATACATATGTTTTTGCGGGTAACTCGTGTGTTGCCCTTCATGCGATCAAACTCTGGTAGGATTCGCTTCCATTCATGGAGCACACTCCAGCTTAACATAAGTTGGGGTGCTGTCGTCGAACCACAATAAAATAAAGAGGTAAGAAGTGCCAATCCGGGGTAAATACCACCACACCACAAGTATACAGATCGCAAAGTGACTTAGTCGCGTTTCGCGATCAGCTTGCAAGTCGCCGGTTTCAATTAGGCGACTACTACTGCAGTTATCATCATCCCGCCTGATGTCAAACATTCCAGCTTAACATCAGGCGGGGTGATGTCATATGTCGTGTCACAATAAAATATGTATACACGACCTAAGGAGAGTTTGCAAAACAAATAATTTATACTTTGTGTATTGAAAAACTTTTGACGATTGTCAAAAAGTTTCAATTGTCTTTTCTATCAATTATGACATGTGACAGTTGGGAAGGTTCTGTCAATTAATTATGTCAAATCATTTAATTCTATTATCTATTTTTATTTTTATTTTTATACTTATTTATTTATCGGAATAAAATAGCCAATCGTAGCGTTTTCTTACATTATAGCGAGTGATTTTTAAACGTATTTTTTTCTCTTATTTTTCTTGTATCATAGTCACAATAAAAAATTAAAAAATATGACAACTTTGCATAAGACAACACTTTCTCTGCGAGTTTATAAACATATTTTATTTGTCATGTTTAGGCATCGATGTATATTAGGTATTACGCATAACTATTATATGTATAACTATCTTTGGCCGGCATAGTGACGGCGACTGGGGCAGCCGTGAACAAACCCGGTTTTCTCAGTCATCGTCACTCTTGGACCTCCTCTTGCTTATCATCAGGCGGGTCGAGTTAAAAAAAGTTATTTAAATACAATTATAAGAATAATTTAGAATAAATAATTATTTATTTAGAAAAATCAAAAAGTCAAAGGCGATTAACCGGAGTCTTTGGAACGTTTGACTCTTAAATTGAAATGTAACGCATAAAATTAAAAAAGGGCAAAACACACCCCAAGTCTCGTCTCATTAACTTCTTTTGAGGCAAATTAAACTGTTCCAGAGTTAATGAATGCTCCAAATTGTTGATTTAATAAGATTTTAAAATGGACGCGGTACTCTCCGCTTCTCTGAATACCATTTCGCGTAGCACGATAATAAGCCGCTTTCAATTCATTACCGGAAGGGTTTAGAAATGTTTTAACCCTGGCCTAGGCATCGAGAGCAGTCACTGTCAAACCAAGGCCTGCGGACCAAATAATTTGGACATAAGAAATAGAAGGAGCCCTAAAATAGCTACAAAATACAAGCGTTTATACTATTTTCACTTATGGCATTGAAAAGAAGTCACAAGGGGATGAATATACTGGAATATACATACATTTTTACATTCGTAATTAAGAAGGTTGTCACTAGTTTTGATGATCATTTGACAACCTAATTTGACAGAATAACAAATAATATTAAAATACTTCAAAAAGGATGACGAAACGATTATGCCGCTACCCTTACTACCACGTGACTATTAATTAAGCAGTATTTAAAGTCAACCACAACTACAAGAGGTTGTAATTCCAAAAAGTAGTGACAACTTTTAAAAAAAGGAATTAAGCTACAAGTAGTTGTCTCTTTCAGTCACACGTGGTATAAACATAGTATAAATAAGATAAATAACACTGAATTAGTTCTTATTTTAGCATAGATTCCAGTCTCTCCATATTCTTAGCTGCGGACCGACCGCGTAACTCAATGAGAATGAGAATGGGCTCGTTTTAACAGTTGATCTCCATTAATGAGCTTCAAAAATAAATGGCGACCGCGTAACACACTAAGAATGGATGTTCATTTTCATTAACAGTTCAAGCTCAGTGAAACTCATTGTCCGAATAAATTAAAGTTGTTTTTAACACTAACAGCGACCGCGTAACTTTTTGACAAACGGGAATGAATTTCATTGTCATTACCATGGACCGGCAGTTACGAGTTTGTTGTTGGTTAAAACGTCATACCTAGTGCGATCTCATCAGCAAATGCCCTTAATTATTGAAAATTGATAAACATTGTGGGTGTGAAAAAGAAAGGATGATCTTCTCGTCGTATTGTCCCGTCGTTAGCATGCGGAGCCCACAACTGGCCTTAGCGGTCTTTTCTTTAAGAACATTTTAGCGCGGTTAAGAGGTGGATCCCTCGTGAAGCGGGTGATCCATGGGAAAATTAAAATGAATCCAGTCGAGTGAAGCCTACTATTTGGGCAGCGGCACTGGTCAGTGGGTGCAGTCTGACGATCCAGGGTACTACCATCACTTACAAATATACAGACCGTGAAGTGAATCAGTCGCGTTTCGGAATCAGCTTTTAAGTTTTCGGTTTCAACTAGGCCAGCATAGTATATGTAACTGCTACGTTTTTATCTTACCTCCATTTATAGACCGCACTCCAGCTTAACATCAGGCAGGTGCTGTCATATGTCGAGTCATAATAAATAATTAGTATAAACGCCATTAGAATAAACAATTTATTTTTGCAACGCTATCTAATTGTAGCATGTGGCGTCGTCCTCCACATCATTATTCCATTGTTATTAAATATAAGAAAAGCAATTTATCTCACTGATACAAACTAAGGGTTTTGTTCGGCAAAGAATTCAGCCGACACCACATAAATTGAAGGTTATTCTTGGAATGAAAAATCCAAATACGATTTGGAAACGACAATGATTCGGTACGGAATCATCTAAAACGTGTTCGATGTTTTCCAACGTATTTTTTTATTGTGACACGACATCTGACCTCTACCCTGATAATAAGCAAGAGGAGGTCCAAGAGTGACGACGACTGAGAAAACTTAGTTTGTTCACAGCTGCCTCAGTCGCCGTCACTATGCCAGCCAAGGTGCATCTTCACGCATCGCTTGAAGGATCCAAAGTCATAGGATGGAGAGAACATACTACATATATAATATAGATACAAACGTATAATAGATAAGATTTTTTTTAAATGCTACAGCGACATAGATGGTAAGCGAGCGATTTGTGTCAGGATCGTGGCAAGTAGCTCTTTTTTTATTAACCACTATTTAATCTTATTATTAAATATAACAAATAAAAGCTATGAAACAAATATTTGCTCCGACCGGAAATAGAACCAAGACCTTATGTTCTAACCAATATGCCAAGCCTGTAATGTAATACTTTAATTATTATAACTCGACATATAACAGCACCCCACCTGATTAACATCACGAATTCACACAAGAATACACCCTTTTCTGAGATATATCGATAACTCTGCTTGTCACATGCACTGCTAGTATTTGTAATAGACCTTAGGACACCTAAATACAAGTCTATTGTGTCCATTTAATGAAAATAAAACAATTAGAAGACTTGACTGAAACAAGACTCAAAACTTGAGAAGGTTTTCTGCTTGTCTAATAGTGGTAGGCAGTAGTGTCCCATCTGCCGATCAGCAGGCAGACCGCGTAACTCAATGACAATGGGCTTCGTTTTGACAGTTGAACTCCATTAATGAGCTTCAAAATTAAAATTGAGACCGCGCAACATACTAAGAATCGATGTTCATTTTCATTAACAGTTAAAGCTCATTGAAACTCATTGTCCGAATGAATAAAAGTTGTTTTTGACACTAACAGCGACCGCGTAACTTTTTGACAAATGGAAATTAATTTCATTGTCATTACCATTGAAGTTGCGCGGTCGACCCCCTAAGATGCACTTTTAAGTACCACGATTTAAAAGTGCACATTTAAATATTTAAATGTATACAATTAAGTTTCTATTTTAAGCTACTAAATGCTTGTATCATAGAAACAGAACTACCAAAGTACTTTAAGGCGAACGGGGTGTAGTGGCAGTGCAATGGTTATGCAACACGGGTCAAAACCACTTTTCAGTACCAATGTATATTAGATAAATATGTACTTTGGTTGTCCTGTTTCTATGATACAAGCAATAGTAGCTTAGTATAGAAATGTATAATAAAAAAACTAAATTTACACATATCAAGGTATCATTGGTACCGGCAAGTGGTTTTGAGCCCGTGCTCTCGGTTTGCGTGCCCATTGCACTACCACTACACCAGGTTCGCCATTACAAAATACCACATCCAAATCTTCGTAGCTCGCGAAAGCTCATCAAGAGATCTTCTATTGTAGAAGAATATAAACAAAAAGAAGGAAAGCTCATCATCACAATTTCATTCTAATTGCAAGACTCAATTTTAATTTAATTATTATGGCTGAACATTACGGTTTTGCTTCATAATTTTCATATAAATAAATCTTATTATTTTTTTATTATTGTGACTCGACATATGACAGCACCCCTCTTGATGTTAAGCCGAAGTGTGGTCCATGAATGAATGTCACTGCTACTACAATTCAATAACTGTGAGTAGCACATCCACAATGCCGGCCTAGATGGAACCGGCAACTTACAAGCTTATCCCGAAACGTGACTAAATCACTTCACGGTCTGTATACTTGTAGGTGGTGGTACTACCCCGGATCGGCCGACTGGGAAAATCTTTTACTCAAACTAAAAGATTTGGCGCGTCGATTTGTTGTACCATAGACCAAATCTGTGCAACATCATTTAACAAAATATTCCCTTGCGCCTGACAGGAGCATAAGCCACGCCTCTTTAACCTTCAATTAATAGACTAAACAAAATAATATTTTATTACCAATATTTTGGTAACAAAAAAATCTAAACAATAGAAAAGAATAGTTACCTGCAGATCATAAAACAAAAAAAAATGGATTTTGGAAAAATACTCGCCTTCAATAGGCTAACGTCGAAGCAGCCGACAATGGGCGTATTACGTGCGCAAGAGTAGTTTATACCATTGTATCCCTTAAGGTGGTGCAGCGAGCGTTTTGTCAATATTACATAGAACCATCGACAGGTGGAATACTTTACCAGCCCATGTATTTTCTCCATTCCATACCCTTCTATACATCATCAGGTACTCCAGGTCTTTAATTTTATAATAGCTCAGTTATAGGCTAATAGACTATAGGTAAATCGATTACATATTTAAAAAATCTTTATAGCAGTAAAAACACAGTAAGTCAAGATTGTTTTTTTCTGACACGACATTTGATCTCCACCCGCCTGATAATAAGCAAGAGGAGATCCAAAAGTGCCGATGAGTGAAACAACCGAGTGCCTCACGGCTGCCTCAGTCGCTGTCACTGTGCCGGCCAAAGGTACTTCTTCACGCATCGTTTGAATCGGCTGTTTATAATGCGGTAGGTTCTTGTTTCTACTTGTTCTGTAAGGGAATGTTGGGTGTGGCAAAAGAAGCATGATGGTAGAATAATGCGGTCATTGAGTAGTGTATGTGGAGTGACGATAGCGGATAGAATAAGGAATAGCACACTGAGCGATAGAAGTGGTTTGAAAGAAGATGTAGTAACAAAAATTGACAAAGGAATGCTTCGATGGTTTGGGCACATGGAAAGGATAGGTGAAAGTAGATTTACGAAAGGAATTTATAAATCTGATGTGAATAGATGCGTTAAACAAGGTAGGCTCATGGGTCTCCGACTAAATCGGAAACATCCTCAAGAAAGCTGGGTTGCCTAGTGCCCATAGCCATAGAGCTTGTACGACATTGTGAAAGTGAGGGAGGCGAGGTAGTTGTAGTTGTAGCCTATCCTTGTGAGAAAAAGGCGTGACAATTTGATTTTTATTGAAAAAGACAACACAATGTTGTCTTGTCGACCTTAATGTTGAAAAGCATTTTTTACTAGCTAACCTTTAAATAATTATACATATTATTGTATTAGGCCATGTAATATAATAGATAAACATTAATTTATAACAATTTTCATGTTAATATGATATTGCCATGACAACGGCTTTATAATATAAACTAAATGACCATACCACTTTGGCACAAAGCCGATTAACACCCAAGTATGCTTAATTAAATGGTCCATTAGATCGGGCGTTCATTAGACAAACCTAAGGTATGCGTTCATAGTTCATATAGTAACGTATTTACATAACTAATTTATTTATTAAAGACTTAAATAACATTTATTATTATGATAAAATTAAACGTATATTATATATATAATAATTAATTAATTAAACTATAAATAAAAAATATCATCCAATGACGTCGCATGCGAGATAGTCCCAAGGAGACTGGCAACATTTCCCCTTTGTATAGCAAGGCTAATACGTTGGCAGAAATAATTGCCACACTATTGAATATTGAAACACTAGCGATAAAGGACTTCATTCATTTTGTATGGGGACTTGGGCTTAATTGTATTAACAGTTGCATATACATTTTAATATAGTTTAATGTACGAAGATTACAATGTAATTGGAATATCCATTATATTGCATAGTTTATATGCAATATAATGGATATATAACAGCACTCCATTTGATGTTAAGCTGGAGTGTGGTCCATGAATGGAGGTGACTGCTACTACAATTTAATAACTGTAAGTAGCAGTTACATCTGTAACGCCGACCTAGTTGCCCATAACCGTAGAGCTTGTATGAAGAGATTTGTGAATGTGAAAGAAGTGAGGCAGTTGTGTCAGGATCGTGGTAAGAGACAATTTGATTGATTGGTTCACTCTCAATTTGCGTGACCATTTCACTGCCACTACACCACGGTTGCTATTTCAGCTGTAATTTTTCACCACAGACGATTTTTTTTTTAATTTACATTTCTATACTAAGATACTGAAGTGCTTGTATCATAGTAACAGGACAACCAAAGTACATATATCAAAGGTACATTGATACCAGTGGGTGGTTTCGAACTCGTACTCTCGGTTCGTGTAACCATTGCACTGCCACTACACCACGGTCACCTTATAAAACTTGGGTATTTTTTAATAATTACGTTTTTTTAGTTAATTTCAGGAAGAAAACACTGAAAACTAAATAACGGAACCATAAACAGAGTAATAAAATATAATAGGCTTTTGTGCACATGGCTCCCAGCAATTATGGTAAAAGTTTCATTATTTTTATTAAGTAAACGCAACTATGTCACTTCACAGTCACAAAGTCTACCACTCTTTTTTTTTATTGTGACTCGACATATGACTGATGTTAAGCTGAAGTGCGGTCCATAAATGGAGGCAAATGCTATACATTTAGATAACTGTAAGTAGCCACCTCCACTATTCCGGCCTAAAAAGGCAACTTACAAGCTGATCCCGAAACTTCTTTTTGCCAGGGAGGTGGATCAATAAAAATATAATAAAAAGGCGACCGTGGTGTAGTGGTAGTGCAATGGCTATGTAAACCGAGAGCACGGGTTCAAAACTACTCACCGGTACCAATGTATCTTTGATATATGTACTTTGGTCGTCCTGTTTCTTTGATACAAGCACTTTAGTAGCTTAGTGTAATAAATTAAACAAATTTGACACGGCTTACTATCGCGTTTGTTTTGGGTTTGATTTTACAATTTGACCACGATGGCTGCAAAGCTCTCGAAACATCGGATAATAAAAAAATGTAAATTCAAAACCAAAATAACCGCAATAATAAGCCTCATGAAATTTGTTTAATTCAATCAATCAATGTTCGCGCGAAATCATAAAAATACTAGCTTAGTATAGAAATGTAAAAAAATAACAAAATGAAATAAAATACAGACGCAAAACATCTTTGTCTGTAATATGATTGTAAAAATGGTGGCAAAATGATATGTTAGTTCAATTTACCGTATGTGCGGGCACAAATGCGAATGTAATTTTTTCCTTTTTTATTTTTCACTAGTAGCCCCTCAGATACTGTTTAATATAGCTAAGATTTTATGGAGATGGAATGTTTTTTCATTGTGAGTACTCGAGAAGCGTGATAGACAGTGGTACCCAGTCTGCTGATCCGGGGTAGTACCACCACTTACAAGTATACAGACCGTAAAGTGATTTTGTCGCGTTTCGGGATCAGCTAGTAGGTTTCCGGTTCCAACTAAGCCGGCATAGTGGATGTGATTGCTACTCACATTTATTGAATTGTAGTAGCAGTGACAACCAATCATGGACCACAATCCAGCTTAACATCAAGTGGGGTGCTGTCATAAATCGCACCTTTGGCCGGCATAGTTACGGCGACAGGGTCCACTGCGAAGACTCGGTTTTTACAGTCGTCGTCACTCTTGGATCTTGCCTTGCTTACTATCAGGCGGGTCACGGTCAGATATCGAAAATTAAAAATTAAAAAAAAAACACAGTGGTCAATAACTATCTGTCACGCCAGGGATAGGCAGAGACAATGAAGCGCTACTTGCCACGAACCTGACACAACTCCCTCGCTTCCCTCACATTCATACAAGCTCTGTGGTTATAGGCACTAGGCCACCTAGCTTTCTTGAGGATGTCTCCGATTTGGTCTACACCCTCCTGGACCTGCCTACCTGCCTTGTTTAACTAGCGGTCTTCCTAATAATAATAATAAAGAATCCATCTCCACATGAATGTATCCAATGTACATTTGGACTGTAGCAAAGGCAGCCACTCCCCGGCGGCGCCAAAGTACACACATTATTAAAACATTTTTACGAATGAAAAATGTACATTTGATTGTACATTTCGTGTTTTAGTACATACGTACACGTTTAATGTATCTTCTCGAATATCTTTAGACGCGAAGACAAATTGACTAACGCAATTTATGGCTTCTGGTGCCTTTATTGTTCGCCTACCCTCTTTTGGCAAAATGGACGACGTATTTATTTTAGTGACTCGACATTTGACAGCACCCCGCCGGATGTTAAGCTGAAGTGCGGTCCATGAATGGATGTCACTGCTACTTATAGTTAAATAACAGTCACTATGTCGGCCTTACCGAAACGCGACTAAGTCACTTTACGGTCTGTATTCGAGTATGTACTTATTTATTTTAATTTTAGAATATGTTTTATATTTAATTGTATATTACGTGTTTAATTTTGTATTTCGTTTACTTTATTTAATTTAGCGTTTTTTTGAGCTGTAAATATTATCTGTTAAACGAGACAGACCCAGGAGGGTATTTTCCGACTAAATCGGAGACATCCTAAAGAAAGGACAGTGTATGAAGAGGACTGTGGATGTAAGGGAAGCGAGGGCAGTTGTATCCCCGTATCGTGATAAGTGGCGCTCAGTCGTATCTTCCTTTCCCTGTGGGAAAAAGGCTTCACAAATTAATTGATTGGTTGATTGTATTATTTTTTTTATATTTTGTTATGTGACTCGACATATAACAGCACCCCGCTTGATGTTAAGCTGGAGTGCGTGCCATGAATGGATGTCACTGCTACTGCAATTAAATAACTTCAAGTAACAGTTACATCTACTTTGCCGGCCTAGCTGGAACCGGCAACTTACGGTTCACGGTCTGTATACTTGTAAGTGGTGGTACTACCTAGGATCGGCAGACTGGGTACCATTGCATATCACTCTTTCACAAACAGACCCAAAGCAAATATCCGCCAATTTTTTTATAAACAAATATTTGCAATATTTAATTAACCTTTAACAATTAATAATTAACCAATAACGCCTGCATAAAATTAATATATTTTTTTTCATAACTTTATATTTTTATATGAGGCTATCATTTACTCGAAGGTATGAAACGGTGATGACATGAAATGGGTGAAAAAAAATGTCTAAAATTTTAAATTTTTCATGCAGGCGTTTTTAGGATGCAACACTACCACTCAGTGGTAGTGTTGCATCACTAATTTCAGCAATCACTATTTTCGGAAGCGTTCTACAGCTTTGTCGTAAAGATTTTATTTTCATGAGTATTGTTAAGTGCGTTTTGTCATGAAAGGGTCTAGCTAGTTGTGTTAATATAGAGGTAAGGAATATTTAAATTATAGATTACTTTGGTAGCCACTTAAAGGTGTGATTCCGCCGCCGACTGCAGACCGCAAACTGCACTACTTTTTTGTATGAGATTGATTCCTTGCAAAGCGACACTAGTCTGCAACTGCTGCGTTAATAATGTTTCCAAATATTTATAATCTATGACTTAACAAATGCTGATTGTCGCAATAGTGTCTGTCGCCCTGCACGGAATCTATCTCATACAAACAAGTAGTGCAGTCTGCAGTCGGCGGCGGAATCACACCTTAAAATTACCACGTGATTGGATAACAGGCATACAATTCTAAGTAAAGATTATGTTTTAAATAGTTTTACATATCTTCTTAACGTGCTTCTATGAAAGTCGCTGAGCTACAAGATTATTTCACTCCTTAGCGCTCTTGGTCTTTTCGTTGCTTATCATTAAGCAACGAAAAGACAGATGTAACGTTATAATAAAAACTGTAAGAAGGCATCGCATGAAATCGGCATGAAACAGTCGCTTAAACGCGACTGTTTCAAGTGTACAGTCGCGTTTAAGTATCAGCATTTAAGTTGCCAGTTCCGACTAGGCCGGTATAGTGGATGCGAGTGCTACTTGCAATTATTTACTGTAGTAGCAGTCGCCTCTATTCATGGACCGCACTCCAGCTTAACATAAAGCGGGGTGCTGTCTTATCAGGGGTGGTTGTGCCTAAAGTTCTACGCTCTACTTCTAGTAGTTAGTAGTATTTCATTTTATTGATTAATAAATCAAAATCTAAATCAAATTGTCACGCCTAATTCCCACAGGGATAGGCAGAGACAATGGAGAGCCATTTGCCACGATCTTGACACAACTCCCTCGCTTCCTTCACATTCTCTCATACAAGCTCTATGGTTATGGGCACTGGGCAACCCAGTTTTCTTGAGGATGTCTCCGATTTGGTCGGAAAACACCCTCCTGTGCCTGCTTGGTATAACGCATCCATCCACATCAAAAAAAATATATTTATAAATTTATTTTGTCAATACTTTTTATTGAATAATAAATATATAAATACAAACTATAAACATATTCTGTGTGTATATATATGTATATATTATAACATGTGTAAATATATATTTAACTCGAGGATAAGAAAAGTTCACGCAAGAAACTTGGACATACAACGTTTGTGTAGTCACTTGTCAACACTACCTATGTCACAATTTATTTAAAACTTTATTACACTATCATTTTAAAAGGTATATTGTATTAATAATTATAGTGTAAAGGCGACTGGGGTAAATGAATCTGTTTTTATTAGTTCACGTTTGCCTTCATACTCAATCAATCAATCAAATTGTCACGCCTTTTATCCACAGGGATAGACAGAATAGGATAGACAATGGAGCGCCACTTGCCAAAATTCTCTTCATACACGGGCACTATTAGGTCACAAGGCAACTTAGCTTTGTCAGGGATGTCTTTAATTTGTATAAATTAGTCTTCATTCTAATTTACATATATAATTTCATTTCAACTTATACAAATTTTATTTTATTTGTTTTTTATAAATTTTTTTCTTTTTATTATTTTAGATTAGATTTTAACTATAATAGTCCGCTGGCCAAGTTATTAGGCCAGTCGGCATCGCGAATAATCAAATCATTATTCGCGATGCCGAAGCCCTACGGGTCAAAGTTCATCGTCAGTATTTATGTGCTAAATTTATATAGAGTTCCATCCAACTAATCCATCGCCCATTACATATTCCATACTAATATTATATATTCGAATATAACTTTGTCTGTTTGTTTACTTTTACGCTTAAACTGCTAATCTGATTCCTATAAAATTTGATATGGAGATAGGGAATCAATAATTTTTCAAGTTGGGGATAAAAACTCATTATAATAATACTTTTAATACGAAACTATGAACATTTCTACATTTTTGACCAAGTTAATTCATTTATTTGTTAAATAATTTTCGTGTCCTATCTTTCTTTTTTTATTTTTTTTACTCTGTATGACTAGTTTTATCTTCCACAAATTGTATTACTTTTCGGCACTATTTGATATTGTTGTAAAATTTATTTTTTAGTTACTTGTTTGTTGATTACTGTTTGTTGCCTATATTAATAAATAAAAAATTAAAGTGCCCACTGTTTAGGACATAGTAGGTTTCGCAACCGTAATGACGATTTAGAAAATATAATGTCCAATATTGTTCCTAGCTTTGAAGGACTCTTAACACGAAAGCTTTTGTTACAAAACTTACAGGTTTAAGTATACTTATATTATAAGTATAATATAATATAAATATACTTATGAATCTATATTATATTGTTATTTATTAAGTTTTTTTTTACATGTTTTTACTAAGCTACTATTGTTAAACCGATGATGGATCCCATGCTTTCAAAAATGGTTTGACCAAATAAAAAAGCGTTTAAAATGTAATGGAGAATACTTTGAAAAGCAGTAAATTTATTAATATTTTCTTAGATTTTGCGCGAACATCGATTAATGAATTAAACAAATTTTATGCGGCTTACTATCGCGGTTACTTTTGGTGATTGGTTTTACATTTTTTTATAATTCCGACGTTTCGAAAGCTTTGCAGCTATCGTGGTTACAAAGAGACTTAGGTTAGGTCGTCACATTGGTCTCCGATAGTAAGATGCATAAAAGGACATTATTCATTTTGGGCTTCTTTGTACTACTTTTGTAATGTCCAATGATGAAAAAATATATAAATAGTAGTTAAGATACTTGTATTAATAAAATTAATAATAATTTTGCTTTTAATTGCTGTGCAATTGAGTTATTTGGAAAATAAGATATGGATTTCGTATCGTCCGTCAATCACAAAGACACGTCATATTAACGTGTCTTTGTGATTGTTCTGCCTTGAACTGCTGTCTATTATAGTTTTATAAAACTATGCAAAATTAAAGATATATTCCAATTACATTGTAATATTCGTATATTAAACTATTTTAAAATGTATATGCAACTTTTAATACAATTAAGTCTCCATACAAAATTAATGATGTCCTTTGTTTAATTCATTAATTAATGTTCATTAATCAGTTTACAAAAATTCTATGAATAATTTAATTAATTTATTTCAATAACAATATCTTTTATTATTATCAAATTTTATAAATTAATTAATTTATTTCATTAACAATATCTTTTATTATTATTAAAATTTATAAATTAATTAATTTATTTCGATAACAATATCTTTTATTATTATTAAAAATTATAAATTAATTTATTTATTTCAATAACAATAACTTTTATTATTATTAAAATTTATAAATAATTTATTTATTTCAATAACAATAACTTTTATTATTATTTAAATTACTGAATTGATTAATTAATTTCAATAACAATAACTTTTATTGTTTATATTTTTATTTATGATCTGATAAGGTTCTATTTAAGTTTCATATCACGTAATAAGAGACGAAGGCTGTATGTAAACGATTCCTTCATTAAGTTGACAAGGGATAACGAGCCTACTAATGTTTGGGAAAACTCTCATATAAACTAAACTCCCACGGGGATACATATTTGAGGAGCAGACTTCTACTCGTTCAGGGTTCGAGTCCCGGTGTACCCAAAATAATATTTTCATAACATTTAGACACCAGGCTAAATGTTATGAAAATATGCTAACAGTCTAGTTAGCACACCAGTTTGTTACGTGTCCCGGGTTCGATTCCCGGTCCTAAAAAATATTTTTTTCATAGCTTTTATATGTAATATTTCTTAATTAGATTAAATAATACAAATATTTGTTATTAAGAAAAAAAAACGGTTATTTGCTTCGGTTTTGTTGTCAAAGAGTGTACGTGTGCCAATCCTGGATAGCTTTTCGCGTTTCGGAATCAGCTGGGAAACCACCGGAAAAACCCGGCATTAAGTCCGCCTTTGTACCTAGGGCATAAAGTTTTTAAATAAATAATAAAAATATATGATCGATGCTGTCGGGTATATACCGGCAAATAGTTTTGAACCAGGGGCTCTCAATTTCACTACCGCTATACCACGGTCGCCTTATTTATTTTTATTCTTACAGTATTGCTGTCTACCCATTACTTAATTGAATAAGAGGCGTGAATTTATTTTCAGCTTAATTAACTTTTATGTCTTAAGTACTTTTCTATTTAAATTTTCAAGTTTGTTTAAGTGAAGACTTCAGCTTCGTTTCAGGAATGAAATGTAACTTATTAATGTTTCGCATAATAATTACGTTCCGCGCTAATGTTAACACGAATTCAGGATAATTGCAGGACAATAGTTTAGCCGGCATGGTGACGGCGACTAAGGCAGCAGTGACCTACTTGTTTTTTTCAGTCGTCGTCACTCTTGGACCTCCTCTTATTCATCATCAGGCGGATCGAGGTCAGGTGCGTAAAAATAAAAAATGTGAATGAATAATTCCCTTTAGGATCTAAAGCTAAAGGATATGGAGAACACATAGGCGTTCGAATTGTTGATAGTTCGAGAAAAAAACGACGCGTCGTAAAATGAAGTTTTCTTTTGAGTCGACATCTAAGTTAGCTGTCGAAGACTCGATATATGACAGCACTCAACTTGATGTTAAGCTGGAGTGTGGTCCATGAATGGATGCCACTGCTATTACAATTTTAATAACTGTAAGTAGCAGTCACACCCACTATGCCGGCCTAGTTAAATTCATAGAGCAGAGCTGAATTTTTGCAGTTGCTTTCCATAACCAAAAGCACTGCTTTGCTATCAGATAGGATCTTGATTTTATGGTTGGCAATCCCCCTCTTCGTTATTGCATGCGCACACCAACACATTCTGCCTGAAACACAGAGCTGCTTACGTCGAGCGCTGTTGAGATATTTATGAAGAGAAGGTTCCTGCCCCTGTTCCCGCACCGGTCTTGGATCCATCGGTGTATATTCTTAGTTCCTCGGCGCCAGAGTGGTCCTTTTCTTCCTCGCACAGTTTTATTTTATAGCTCTTTTCAAATACAAACTTCTTCGGGATTCTGTCGACGATCGATACTAGGAGGGGTTGTTTCTCAATTGCATTGTTATGAACTGTTGCTGTTGTTGTGTGTGGCTCGGCAGTCCAAGTTCCACAGATTCAACGTTAGGAGCCTCGTAGCCGTCAGTGTCGCCTCCATCTGCACATGTAGGTGTAGGAGCAGTATGCCAGAATGTCAGCCTGCCTTATTTAATGCATCTATTCACATGAGGGTTATAAATTCTTTTAGTCAATCTACTTTTACTCATCCTTTCCATGTGCTCAAACCATCGAAGCATTCCTTTGTCAATCTTTTTCACTACACCTTCTTTCTAACCACATCTATCGCGTACTGTGCTATTCCTTATTTTATCCGCTATCGTCACTTCAAATACATAGGATGTGACTGCTACTTGCAGTTATTAAAATTGTAATAGCAGTGACATCCATTCATGGACCACACTCCAGCTTGAAATCAAGCGGGGAGCTGTCATATGTCGTCACACTAAAAAAAACCTTTTATCTTAATTCCAGCTTGAATGTTAAATCATTGTCACCCTACTGTGATATATTCCCATATGAACGAATCATGAATTCATATTTACATTTGATTTGGTAAATTTTCCACCCATGTACATGGTGTTGACTGTAACATTTGATAGGGGTTACAATTTATGAAGATTTTGTAAATTTTCCTATAAATGTTTTTTTTTTTTCTTTTTTTTTATTGTGACTCGATATTTAACCTCAACTAACCTCAACGCCTGATGGTAAGCAAGAAGAGATCCAAGAGTGCCGACGACTGCAAAAGCGAGACTTCTCGGCTGTCCCAATCGTCACCACCATGCTTCTTCACGTTTCGCTATGTACATGGTGTTTATTATTAATACTGGAACAATTTATAGGGGTTACAATTTATCAGAGTAACCTTTTAACCTTAACTTTATTTAATTGTAGCTCGTACACCACCTAATGTTAATCTGGAGTGCGGCCGTGGCAAAAAATATTTAATAGAAATGATTTTTTTAAATAAAAAAATATTTAATTATTTTTATTTTTTATGTTTATGTAAGGCAATAATATATTTATAATATTATTTATTTGTATATTATTTACCTATTTTTTTTTTTTTTTTTACATTTTTATAAGACAGATGAGTCACATGCCAGTCTCTTCGTGACCCCGATCGCTGCAAAGCTCTCGAAAAATATTTATAATATTAAATTAAATATTATAAATATTTGTTAATGAAAAAAGTACCAACACTTTTAAGTGTACAGACCGTAAGTAATAAAAGTGTTGGTCGCGTAAAAATCGTCGCGTTTCGAGATCAGTTGGTAAGTAGCCATTTCCAACTTGACCGGCATAGTGGATACGACTGCTACTTGCGGTTATTTCACTATAGTAGCAGTCGCCCTCATTAAAGGACCGTACACCAGCTTAACATCAGGCTGTCATAAAAAAAAGGTAAGTATAAGCTCATTATCAGTTCGAACACACATGGAAGTAAAAACCGATTTGTTTGGACGTACATTGATTGATGTGTTCTAGTACAAGTGAGGAAGTCAAGGAAAAAACGAGAAATGTAAGGTGCGATTTGTGGGTTCCGTAGTTTTTTATTTTAATAAAATACTTCGACGACAGGCGTGGACGAACGGTTTAAGGATTGGTTTGTTGCGCGTAAAGTCCCGGGTTCGATTCCCGGTCTGAGCAAATGTTTATTTCATAGCTTTTATTTGTAATATTAAATAATTATATTAAATATTGAAAATATTTGTTAATAAAAAAAGAGATGGATATTTGCTTCGGGTCTGGTTATTAAAGAGTGGTATACTTGTAGTACCACCACTTACAAGTATACAGACCGTGAAGTGATTTGGTCACGTTTCGGGATCAGCTTGTAAGTTGCCGTTTCAATCTAGGCCGGCATTGTTTGGACGTACATTGATTGATGTGTTCTAGTACAAGTGAGGAAGTCAAGGAAAAAACGAGAAATGTAAGGTGCGATTTGTGGGTTCCGTAGTTTTTTATATTAATAAAATACTTCGACGACAGGCGTGGACGAACGGTTTAAGGATTGGTTTGTTGCGCGTAAAGTCCCGGGTTCGATTCCCGGTCTGAGCAAATGTTTATTTCATAGCTTTTATTTGTAATATTAAATAATTATATTAAATATTGAAAATATTTGTTAATAAAAAAAGAGATGGATATATGCTTCGGGTCTGGTTATTAAAGAGTGGTATACTTGTAGTACCACCACTTACAAGTATACAGACCGTGAAGTGATTTGGTCACGTTTCGGGATCAGCTTGTAAGTTGCCGTTTCAATCTAGGCCGGCATAGGGAATGTGATGGCTACTCACATTTATTGAATTGTAGTAGTAGTGACATTCATTCATGAACCACAATTCGGCCTAACATCAAGCGAGATGCTGTCATAAGTCGAGTCACAATAAAGAACCCGACTTGGTTCTTGGTAAATAAAAGAAGGTTTAAGAGTGCCGACGTTTGATAAACCGAATCCGTTTCACTGTTACATCAGTCGCCGCCGTCTGGCTTGTATGAAGAGAATTGTGGATATGAGAAAAGCGAGGGAGTTGTGTCAGGATCTTGGCAAATGGCGTTCCATTGTCTCTGCCTATACTTGTGGGATAAAAGGCGTGACAATTTGTATAATTGATTGTACAGATTATGAAGTGACTTAGTCGTGTTTCCGTACCAACTTGAAAGTTGATAGTTCCAATTAGGCCATCATAGTGGATGTAGCCGCCACTTACAGTTATTTAACTATTTTAGCACTCGCGTCAATTAATCGCGACCGCACTCCAGAGCCTAACATCAGGCCCGGTGCTGCTATTTTAATTACAGGCAAGGCGCATTGGTTACCAACTAGTTCAATAAGCGTAAAATCCCGGGTTCGATTCTCGGTTAGAGCAAAATAAAACCATAATGATATAGTACAAATATACGTTACCATATATGTTACCAATCTACTTTGGTCGTCCTGTTTCTATGATACAAGCAAGCTTAGTATAGAAATGTAAATAATAAATAAATAAATCAAATTGTCACGCTTTCTTCCCACAGGAATAGGCAGAGACAATGAGCGCCACGTGCCAAGATCCTGACACAACTCCCTCGCTTCCCTCACATTTACAATTCTCTTCATACAAGCTCTACGGTTATGGGCACTAGGCAACCCAGCTTTCTTGAGGATGTCTTAGAATTAAAAATAAACATATCTAAAAAATCAAAATTAAAATTTTAAAGGAACCCCCGAAACGCCTGAAACCACTTTAGTCACCAGCTTTATAGTAATAAACAACAATAGTCATGGCTCAATAGTTATATCCCTTGGATCCTCATGGTGCATCATCAGATAACTACTCCAGGTCATCGATTTGATAACGGTCCAGCTAATGGCTCATAGTGAGAAACAATTTTAGTTAAAGCACTATAGTTCTATCTCTTGTTGATTTGCTGATATAAGAGGATTCATGATGGTGCACCATAAGATACTCCAGGCCATCAATTTGAAACCGTTCCAGCTAAAGGCTCATAGTGAGTAACAATTTTAGTTAGAGCACTATAGGTCCATTTCTTGTTGATCTTGCTGATCTGAGAGGATCAATGATCAGTTTTTTTAGATCCAGAATGTTTTATTTCCTCGCACTAACTTTTCTTTAGTTTTAGTTTCCTACAGTCAAGACGAATCTAATGAGTCCAAACTTAGTAAACCTATTAACTTTAAACCTATCCAGGATTTCGTCTCCTACCTTCGAGTTCCATCATCAGAGTAGCTCAGTGGTACCAGTTAAAACAGACATGTATTTGTATACGTTTTTGTTTTAAATGTTAAGTCACAGATATGTTTAAAAGTAAAGTAAATACCGATTATGCGTCTAAGATCGCTACCGCAACTAACAAAACGAGCTGATGACCTTGAAACCCATGATCAGATCTTCATCAATTGTAGCTAAGAACCATCTCGATGACGTCAGCTTTCAAACGATAAAACCCGCATCGTAATCGGTCCATTCGTTTAGGAGCTACGATGCCACAGACAGACACACAGATACACAGAGTCACAGATACACAGATACACAGACACACAGATACACAGATACACAGACAAGTTAAACTTATAACACCCCTCTTTTTGAGTCGGGGGTTAAAAATGGTTTGTTTGCAAAGTTTATTGAACCTTGAAAATTGTCACAAGTAACTCGAACGTTAAGAGGATGTGTTAAGAAGGAAAAAATCATTAAGTTTTTCAGAGTTGAAGTTTCACGTTCAGTTCGGTTAGTTTATACTTTGATTGATCACACTGTCTTTCTGTATAGATTATATATCTATATAGATCTATATCTATCTATATAGATATAGATCTATATAGATAGATATATTATATTTTATTTACAAATATAGATATCTATTTATATAGATATTTTATTTAGATATATATCTATTTATATCTTTACTAATAGCAATAAGGAATAGCACATTGCGTGATAGATGTGGTGACAAGGATTGACAGAGGAATGCTGCAATGGTTGGGGCACATGGAAAGTAGATTGACGAAAGGAATTTATAAATCTGATATGAATGGATGCGTTAAACAAGACAGGCCCAGGCGGTGTTTTCCGACAAAATCGGAAACATCCTTAAGAAAGCTAGGTTGCCTAGTGCCCATAACCACAGAGTATGTTTGAAGAGAATTGTGGATGTAAAGAAAGCAAGGATCGTGGTAAGTGGCGCTCCATTGTCTCTGCCTATCCCTGTGGTAAAAAAAGGAGGGACAATTTGATTTTCGATTGAAAAATGGATATATATCTATTTAGATAGATATATTTATCTATATAAATAGATATATATCTATTTATATAGATATATTTATCTATCTAAATATATATATCTATTTATATAGATATATTTATATATATAAATAGATATATATCTATTTATATAGATATATTTATCTATATAAATAGTAATTTATCTATAGTAGCAGTCGCCTCCATTCATAGACCGAGAGAAATCCGATCGCCGCCCAATCACACGAATATATCAAAGATACATTATTACCCGAAAGTGATAATGAATCAGGGTCTTCTATTTTTCGTGACATTGCGCTACCACTGTACCACGGTCGCCTTAACAAAAGTATTTGCGAGCTTTCATTTGTTCAAGACACGCAAAAAAAAAAAAAACAAGAATACAATCTGCTAACCCTTAATACAATATACAGCGTAAGGGTTGTTTTGAACGAATTTTTCGCTAAACATACAAAATGGAGTTACCTTGTTACGTCGGAAGGCTTTATATGTATTTCGTAGGTCGTACCACCAAATCGGCCATGTTTAAATTTTTTGTCAAAACACTTATGAACATCATTACTGGGTCAGATATATTATTATAGACGTAGATTTTTTTTTTAATTGTGACTCGACATATGGCAGCACCCCGCTTGATGTTAAGCTGAAGTGTGGTCCATGAATGGATGTCACTGCTATTACAATTCAATAACTGTAAGTAGTAATTACATCCACTATGCCGGCCTAGTAGGAACCAGCTGGAACCAAGCTGGTCCCGAAACGCGAACAAATATCTCCACGGTCTGTATACTTGTAAGTGGTGGTATTATCCCGGATCTGCAGACTGGGTACTAATGCCTACCACTCTTTTATAACCAGACTCGAGATAAATATCAACCTTTTTTTTACAATATTTAATATAATTTAAATGTTACAAATAAAAGCTATGAAACAAATATATGCTCCGACCGGGAATTGAACCGGGGACTTTACGCGCTACTAATCAATAGCTAACCGTTCATCCACGCCTGTCGTCCGTGTCTAACGCTAAACCCCTCACCTAACTTTGTTTAAAAGTGTAAAGTGTTCAAAGTCCAACTCTTCGGTGAGAACGTATTCTATCAAAAGTTGTGAATTAATTTGTAATTTAAACAAGAATATTGTTTAAACCAAATATATGATAAAATCAACGTTACCCTAATATTACGGGTAGACAGAAATTGTGGAACTTTAAAAAACTTTTTTTAATAATCAATCACGTCTAAATTTCTACAGGGATAGGCGGAGGCCATTATTTTATCGATTTTATCTTTCAACTCACGTCTTATTTATGAAATCTATATCTCCTTTCATCCTATCTGACGAAAGTTACGCGGGTGTCTCACTCTTTAATAACCAGACCCGAAGCAAATATCCACCTCTCCATTAGAATAAATATTTGCTTCGACCGAGAGTTGAACCTGGGACATTCCGCATATATTCATAAATCTGATGTGGATGGATACGTTAAACAAGGCAGGCCCGGTTGGGTGTTTTTCTATCAAATCGGAGACATCCTCAAGAAAGCTAGGTTGCCTAGTGCCCATAACCATAGAGCTTGTATAAAGAAAATTGTGAATGTGAAGGAAGCGAGGAAGTTGTATCAGGATTGTGGAAAGTGGCGCTCAATTGCCTATCCCTGTGAGAGGAAGGCGTGATAATTTAATTGATTGTTTGATGTCTGTAAAATTTGTTTAATTCAGTATAATTCACTAATTCAGTATAATTGTTTAATTCACAATTTATCGACAGATTAATTATTAACTAGCGATGTTCACAACTATACGGATGAAAAGGAATATAGGGATAAACCTAAGGGATGTCGGGACGAACGTTTGCAAAAAGGGCTATGTGCAAGAATACAGTGATTTTGGGGTAACGATGTTTGCCTGCTTCTACTATCAATGTGTGTAAAGGCATTTGTACACTAAATGCTAAGAAATAAAGATGAGGGTATTGCTCTCGGTATTTGGACCGAACCGCGTAACACAATGACAATAAAAATGAGCTTCGTTATGACCTAACATTTCGTAAAACGACGGGCGCTTCGTCTTACAAAATCTTAGGATTTGACTCCATTATTAAGTTTCAAAATTAAAATTGCGACGCGCAACACTCTGGGTATCGATGTTCATTTTCATTAAGTTCATTGAAACTCATTGTCCAAAGTTACCTCGTACTTAACTTTGCGAGTTTTTTGATGATGATCAAAAACGGAAAAGTCGAAGACTCGAAATTTAGATTTTTTTAATTGTGGAGGCCCCGGGTCAGTAGCCTGCCCTACCCCCCAGTGTACAGGCGGTGAGTATAAGTTTCGCTTTCAACTAGGCCGTTATAGTGGACGAAACTGCTACTTACAGTTGTTTAACCGAGTAGCAGTCGCCTCCATTCATGGATCGCCCTCCAGCTTAACATCAGGCGGAGTGCTGTCATGTGTCATAATAAATAAAAAGTTTTGCTTTTTTTTTCGTTTTTCTTTCACAAGATTATAATCGTCCTAACAATTTTGTGAATGGGAAAAAATCTTTTCACCCCGTAGTGAAGAAAATAATCTAATAGTCATTTGTTTTTGTTAAACACGGCAATATATCATTAGTGAGGTGGGCAGGGGTATAGTTATGTCTTTATTTATTTCAAGGAAAATAAATAAATGTACAAATATATTTTTATTACAAAAAATATTTATCACGTATTCGCTGTTATTCGAGGCAGACCCAGGAAGGTGTTTTCTGACTAAATCGGAGACATCCTCAAGAAATCTAGGTTGCCTCGTGCCCACAATCGTAGAGCTTGTATGAAGAGAACTGTGGATGTGAGGGAAGCAAGGGAGTTGTGTCAGAATCGTGATATTTATTCATTTCCATTGTCTCTGCCTATCCCTGTAAAAAAACGTAACAATTTGATTGATTGATTAATCACCGTGGATCCTTCAAGTTATCGGTGAAGAAGCACCTTTGACTGGTATGGTGACGGCGACTGAGGCAGTTGTTAACTGACTCGGGTTTTCCAGTCGTTCGGCACTCTTGGACCTCCATCATGCTTATCAGAAAGGTTGAAGCCAGATCAGAGGCGTAGCTACCGCCGTATCTCAATCAATCAATCAATCAAATTGTCACGCCTTGTATACTTAATTTGAATTGTTTGTAAAATTTTGGAAAAAGTGACAGATAGATCAATCAATCAATCAAATAGTCACGCCTTATTCCCACAGTAATAGGCACAATGGAGCGCCACTGGCCACGATCCTGACACAACTACCTCGTTTCCTTCACATTTACAATTCTCTTCATTCAAGCTCTATTGTTATGGGCAACCTAGCTTTCTTAAGGATGTCTTCGATTTGGTCGGCAAACACCCTCCTGGGCCTGCCTCGTTTAACGCATCCATTCACATAAAATTTACCAATTCTAACGGATAATTGACGGATAGATAATTATGATAAATAAATATTTCTTTTAATTTTATGCATTTTTTCTTTTGTGAAAAATCTTTACCCTTCCTAAGGGCCCCAAACAAATTTTTATACGGGGCTATAAGTCTGTCTTATCATGATGTGAACAAAGGTAGGTAGGAGGAGTACCTAATTATATGAAACCTTACCTAGTATAGCACAAAAGCTAATAGTAGTAAATTAACCTGCACATAAATTGCTTATAGGGTTCACAAAGCATTCTGAATTAGCCATACAAATGCGAGGCTCTTTACAACGCACGACTGCTTTGCATTAAAATAATATTTATGCAAGGCGACCGTGGTGTAGTGGCAGTGCAATGGTTACGCAAACCAAGTCCCTATACAAAATGAATGTTGTCTTTTACAAATAGTAAGACTTTGTTCGTAATTTTAAAATTCTTTATTTATTCTTCCAACTCTATTTATTTCGTCCCCCTCAAAGTAATCCCAAAGGTCAAAGGTGCTTCTTCATGCATCGCTTGAAGAATTTAAGGTCATAGAATGGAGAGAACACATGAGCTGACAAAGCATGCGCTGCAGCCTCCTCCCCCCATTATAGATGTCTAGGCATCTAAACGTTCGGGATGGCGTCACTATGATGAGGTCTATGTTCAGCAGTGGACGTCTTCCGGCTGATGATGATAATATAGGAAAAAATATTTTTTTCCTTTTAATTTTATCTTATTTTGCATGAATTTTTAATTATTATTTTGAACAATTTAATTTTTTTTATATATTTGATTTTATTTACTTGTAACAATTTGCATGAGGCTTTTTATTTTAATTTTTATATATATTTTTAATCTAGTTGTGTGTATACACTTTGGATTGCAGACTAGAATTTTCTACTGCTTTCTAAATTTTCCATGTTCAATCTTGTCTGCAATCTGTTGTATATGCCAATTTATAAATAAATAAATAAATTTCCACAATAAAGTGTTTATTTGTCGTATGAGAGTCGTGTCGTAATGTTCAAATACGTTACCGCCGTGTGCTTTTATGCAAGCTGTCACTATTTGCGTGTATGTGGTATTTGACAATGTTACGTTTGAACGCGCCTTTACGCTCGCGGCAACGCACAATACAAAATATATTTATTCATACGATTCTTTTTTATGAATATAATATACGTTATTATGAATGTAATATACAATCAATCAATCAATCAAATTGTCACGCCTTTTTCCCACAGGGATAGGCAGAGACAATAGAGCGCCACTTACCACGATCCTTACATAACTCCCTTGCTTTCTTCACATCCACAATTCTCCTCATACAGGCTCTGTGGTTATGGGCACTAAGCAACCTAGCTTTCTTAAGGATATCTCCGATTTGGTCGGAAAACATTCTCCTTGGCCTGCCTCGTTTAACGCATCCATCCACATCAGATTTATAAATTCCTTTCGTCAATCTACTTTCACTCATCCTTTCCATGTGCCAAAACCTTCGAAGCATCCCTTTGTGAATCCTTGTCACTACATCTTCTTTCAAACCACATCTATCACGCTATAAGTTTGACATGTACTAATAATTATAATTTGAGTTAGTTATAAGGTCCTTCTTTTATATATAATTCTATGATTTTATAATTTCTATAATTTAATCTACATTATAGAAATTACATCTACATATTTAAACTAAAATATTGGAATGCTTCGATTGTTTGGGCACATGGAAACGAGAGTGAATGTAGATTGACGAAAGCAATTTGTAAATCTCATGTGGATGGATGCATTAAACAAGGCAGGCCCAGGAGAGTTTTCCGACCAAATCGGAGACATCCTTAAGAAAGCTAGGTTGCCTAGTGCCCATAACCACAGAGCTTGTATGGATAGAATTGTGGATGTGAAGGAAGCAAGGGAGTTGTGTAAGGATCGTGGTAAGTGGCGCACCATTGTCTCTGCCTATCCCTGTGGGAAAAAGGCGCGACAATTTGATTGATTGATACTAGAATCTCTTCTTATTATTTTCAATGTTGTATTTTATTAATCATGCTGTGTGTATACGTTTAGGGTAATAATTTAGTCATGAAACACTGTATATTTATTAATGTTGGTAAATATAATTGTTACCTGTTGTATATACCTAAATAAATAAATAAATAGGGTCTTCGTTTATGCAGTTCCTTTCAGAGATCCGTTAGCTCAGCGGTTAGAGCGCTCGTCCATCCCCAATGGTAGAAGTGGTCGTGGGTTCGATTCCCACACGGATCTATCACAACTTTTTTTATATAAGCAGTAGATATGAAAACTGCGTCTGCTTTTCTAAAAAAGTTTAATAGAATCCTTGTTTACGATGTTTATATCAGTGATCCGTTAGCTCAGCGGTTAGAGCGCTCGTCCATAACCAATGGTAGAAGTGGTCGTGGGTTCGATTCCCACACGGATCTATCACAACTTTTTTTAAATAAGCGGTAGATATGAAAACTCCGTCTGCTTTTCTAAAAACGTTTGATAGAATCCTTGTTTACGATGCTCATATCAACAATCCGTTCCTAAAATTGCTACGTACAAACTTTAATGTAATAATTTTAATATAAAAAATAAATTCTTGTTTAACGCAACCGTGGTGTGGTGGTAGTGTAATGGTTACGCGAACCGAGAGCACGGGTTTAAAACCACTTTCAATCTTTGAAATATGTACTTTGGTTGTCCTATTTCTATGATACAAGCACTTTGGCAGCTTAGTATAATATATAAATGTAAATGAAAAAATTATAAAATAATAAATGTGCCTACCCCTGTAGGAATTTGTATACTATAGATATGACTATAATAGTACGTAGGTTAACAGGTAAAATATTTCACAGCCTCTATCAATACATCACGTCAGGTTACAAACAGTGATCCGTCAAACGTTAATTTATAACTTATAACACCCCTGTAGAATACTGAAAGCATTTTTTACAGTTTTTTTTCAGTATTTTTTTTTAATTATATAATTCTAAACTAAGCTACCAAAGTGCTTGCATCATAGAAACACGTCGAGCTACAATCAATCAAATTGTCACGTCTTTTTCCCACGGGGATAGGCAGCGACAAAGGAGCGCCATTTGCCACGATCCTGACACAACTCCCTCGCTTACTTTACATTCACATTTTTATTTTTTATTGTGACTCGACATATGACAGCACTCCGCTTGATGTTAAGCCGAAGTGTGGTAAAAGAATGAATGTCACTGCTACTACAATTTAATAACTCTGAGTAGCAATCACATCCACTATGCCGGCCTAGATGGAACCGGCAACTTACAAGCTGATCCCGAAACGTGACCAAATCACTTCACGGTCTGTATACTTGTAAGTAGTGGTACTACCCCGGATCGGCAGACTGGGTACCACTGCCTACCACTCTTTGATAACCAGACCCGAAGCAAATATCCATCATTTTTCTTATTTTTATTAAATATTACAAATAAAAACTATGAAACAAATATTTTCTTCGACCGGGAATCGAACCCGGGACTTTACGCGCAACAAACCAATCGCTAAACCGTTCGTCCACGCCTGTCGTCAAAGCTTAGTACAGAAATGTGAATTAATAAATAATAATTTCTCATCCAGTATACGCCTCGGTTTACCTCCCCAGGTAAATGCTATGTGTCGAAACACAACACCAAAGTGACTGATGTTGCTAACTTTACTAAATAATATCATCAATCAATCAAATTGTCACGCCTTTTCCCACAGGGATAAGCAAAGACAATAAAGCGCCACTTGCCACGATCCTGACAAAACTCCCTCGCTTCCTTCACATTTAGAATTCTCTTCATACAAGCTCTATGGTTATGGGCACTAGGCAACCTAGCTTTAAATAATATTAGATACGTAAAATACACCTAAATATTATATGGTTATCTAAGAGTGGTAGGCAGTGGTACCCAGTCTGCCGATCCGGGGTAGTACCACCACTTACAAGTATACAGACCGTAAAGTGATTTAGCCGCATTTCTAGATCAGCTTGTAAGTTGCCGGTTCCAACTAGGCCGGCATAGTGGATATGGTTGCTACTCACAGTTATTAAATTGTAGTAGCAGTGACATCCATTCATGGACCGCACTGCATCTAACATCAGGCTGTCATATGTCGAGTCATAATAAAAAATAAAACAAGTATACATGTATAAATAAATTGATATGAAATATTTTTTTTTTATTGTGACACGACATTTGACACGACATCGCCTAATGATAAGCAAGTGGAGGTCCAGGAGTGACGACGATTAAAAAAACCGAGTTAGTTCACGGCTGCCTCATTCGCCGTCACTATGCCGGCCAAAGTAATTTATTAGCATGGGCATGTACTCAGCATTCATATGCTCATCCTGATGAGAAGAAGGCCACAAGAAACTCAATTGTAGCCTGTACATATAAAACATACCAAATAGGTATATATAAAAAAGATACCCTTGTAAGTTGCCGGTTCCATCTAGGCCGGCATAGTGGATGTGATTGCTACTCACAGTTATTGAATTGTAGTAGCAGTGACATTCATTCATGGACCACACTTCGGCTTAACATCAAGCGGGGTGCTGTCATATGTCGAGTCACAATAATAATAAAAAAAACTTAGTAAATACATACTATACCATCCATAAAGGACATTATTCATTTTGGGCTTCTAGGTACTACTTTTGTAATGTCCAATGATGAAAAAATATATAAATAGTAGTTTCGATACTTGTGTTAATAAAACTAATAACAATTTTGCTTTTAATTGCTGTGCAATTTAGTTATTTGAAAAATAAGATATGGATTTTGTATTATCTATCAATCAACGCCATATTTGTTCTGCTTTGAAGTGTCATAATTATAGCTTGATCATTTTAAACACCTAAACTATGCAAAATAAAGGATATATTCCAATTACATTGTAATCTTCGTATGTACATCAAACTATTTTATAATGTATATGCAACTGTTAATATGTACAATTAAGCCCAAGTCCCCATACAAAATGATAGATGTCCTTTGAAGCACCAAAATAACATAGTAAAACGTATGCTGCAACCACACAGGTACACGAAACATAATAACAATAATGAAAATGTAAGTACTATGATTTTTTTATCAGCGTTAGATGCGAAAACTGCGTCTGCTTTTCTAAAAACGTTTAATAGAATCCTTGTTTACGATGCTCATATCAGTGATCCTTTAGCTCAGCGGTAAGAGCGCTCGTCCATCCCCAATGGTAGAAGTGGTCGTGGGTTCGATTCCCACACGGATCTAACACAACTTTTTTTATATAAGCGGTAGATATGAAAACTGCGTCTGCTTTTCTAAAAACGTTTGATAGAATCCTTGTTTACGATGCTCATATCAGTGATCCGTTAGCTCAGCGGTTAGAGCGCTCGTCCATCCCCAATGGTAGAAGTGGTCGTGGGTTCGATTCCCACACGGATCTAACACAACTTTTTTTATATAAGCGGTAGATATGAAAACTGCGTCTGCTTTTCTAAAAACGTTTGATAGAATCCTTGTTTACGATGCTCATATCAGTGATCCGTTAGCTCAGCGGTTAGAGCGCTCGTCCATCCCCAATGGTAGAAGTGGTCGTGGGTTCGATTCCCACACGGACCTATCACAACTTTTTTATATAAGCGGTAGATATTAAAACTGCGTCTGCTTTTCTAAAAACGTTTGATAGAATCCTTGTTTACGATGCCCATATCAGTGATCCGTTAGCTCAGCGGTTAGAGCGCTCGTCCATCCCCAATGGTAGAAGTGGTCGTGGGTTCGATTCCCACACGGATCTAACACAACTTTTATTATATAAGCGGTAGATATGAAAACTGCTTCTGTTTTCTAAAAACGTTTGATAGAATCCTTGTTTACGACGCTCATATCAGTGATCCGTTAGCTCAGCGGTTAGAGCGTTCGTCCATCCCCAATGGTAGAAGTGGTCGTGGGTTCGATTCCCACACGGACCTATCACAACTTTTTTATATAAGCGGTAGATATTAAAACTGCGTCTGCTTTTCTAAAAACGTTTGATAGAATCCTTGTTTACGATGCCCATATCAGTGATCCGTTAGCTCAGCGGTTAGAGCGCTCGTCCATCCCCAATGGTAGAAGTGGTCGTGGGTTCGATTCCCACACGGATCTAACACAACTTTTTTTATATAAGCGGTAGATATGAAAACTGCGTCTGCTTTTCTAAAAACGTTTGATAGAATCCTTGTTTACGATGCCCATATCAGTGATCCGTTAGCTCAGCGGTTAGAGCGCTCGTCCATCCCCAATGGTAGAAGTGGTCGTGGGTTCGATTCCCACACGGATCTAACACAACTTTTTTTATATAAGCGGTAGATATGAAAACTGCGTCTGCTTTTCTAAAAACGTTTGATAGAATCCTTGTTTACGATGCTCATATCAGTGATCCGTTAGCTCAGCGGTTAGAGCGCTCGTCCATCCCCAATGGTAGAAGTGGTCGTGGGTTCGATTCCCACACGGATCTAACACAACTTTTTTTATATAAGCGGTAGATATGAAAACTGCGTCTGCTTTTCTAAAAACGTTTGATAGAATCCTTGTTTACGATGCTCATATCAGTGATCCGTTAGCTCAGCGGTTAGAGCGCTCGTCCATCCCCAATGGTAGAAGTGGTCGTGGGTTCGATTCCCACACGGATCTAACACAACTTTTTTTATATAAGCGGTAGATATGAAAACTGCGTCTGCTTTTCTAAAAACGTTTGATAGAATCCTTGTTTACGATGCTCATATCAGTGATCCGTTAGCTCAGCGGTTAGAGCGCTCGTCCATCCCCAATGGTAGAAGTAGTCGTGGGTTCGATTCCCACACGGATCTAACACAACTTTTTTTATATAAGCGGTAGATATGAAAACTGCGTCTGCTTTTCTAAAAACGTTTGATAGAATCCTTGTTTACGATGTTCATATCAGTGATCCGTTAGCTCAGCGGTTAGAGCGCTCGTCCATCCCCAATGGTAGAAGTGGTCGTGGGTTCGATTCCCACACGGATCTATCACAACTTTTTGATTGGACTGTTTCAGATCTTACCCAACTTTCCTGAAGTTCAAGAGATTTGAACAACTAAATGTTATTGTCGAGTTTCGGGATCGGTTTGTAAATTCCCCAACTAGGCCGGCATAGTGGAGGTAACTGTTAAGTGCTTACAATTAGTAAACTGTTACCTCCATTCATGGACTGCACTTCAGCTTAACATCAGAGTGGGTGTTGTCATATGTCGTGTCACAATTAAAAATAACTGACTTTTAATTTAACAATGCGTCTCGCGTGTAATCTTTTCACTGTAGGTACCGCGTTGCATTTTCTTATCATCGCTCCAAAGGTCATCAGCGTTCTATTGCCTTTTGATATCTGTATGGTTGCAGCGTAGGATTGATATTGACGATGATCATGTGCAAGCTAACCCCATGCAAATAAATTATTAGCGTAGCAATTTTATTTTATATTCTACGAGCTGCTTTCTAGTAAAGAAGCAAAAGAAAAACTATACACAAATTATAAATCAAAGGAAAGCGCCTTATAATAAACAACGAGCAAAAACCCTTATGCAAAATAGATGTGAACCTTGAAAATTCAGGCGTTTCCCAATAAATTGTAAAGGGAATAATGAAAAATTCATCTAAAACCTTCAGATAAGACCCTTTGTTTGATTAGGCCTGCTTTAACCTTCGTTATTGTCCCACGGGACTTGTGCTAGTGAAACGAAACTATAGTTTAGTGATATCAGTAGTTAAGGCCTTGGCCGGCATAGTTACGGCGTGTGAGGCAGTTGTAAAATGATACGATTTATTTGCGTTACGGGATCATCTTGTAAGTTGCCGGCATAGTGGATGTGATTGCTACTTACGACTTACAGTTAATTGATTGTAGTAGCGGTCACTTCTATTTATGGACTGCACTTCAGCTTAATAAAACATCATGCGGGGTGCTGTCGAGTCACAATAAACAAAAATAGAAGTCGACCCGAGGTTGTATCACTTTTTTCAGGCGTAAATAAAGTTACTCAAAATGAAGTTTATTTAGATTTCTATAATAAGCTATTAAACGTGCTTGAATCGTAGAAACTGGACCATCAAAGCACGTAAATCAAAGATACATTGGTACCAGCTAATGGTTTAGACTTAACTTTTGTTTTAACAACGAGAGTTGATGTACGAGGTGCGAGAGAGTTGTGTCAGGATCGTGACAAGTGGCGCTCTATTGTCTCTATCTATCCCTGTGGTAAAAAAGCGTAACAATTTGATTGATTGTTTATACTAAGCTACTAAATTGGTTGTGTCATAGAAACATGACAACCCAAGTACATTGGTACATTCTCGGTTTGAGTGACCAGTGCGCTGCCACTACACCACGGTCGCCTTATCAATCATACCTCACAATCGGTCTGATTGATTGATTGATATTATGGGAATAAAAGCTGTAGTCTAAATAGCAATAAGGCAGGCTTTTGTTTGCTTATCTAAAATCAGAGTGGGCCCTGGATATAGATATTTACTTTCGGTTGATTGGTCGTATCGTCAGATTGGGCGCCCGAAATTGTGAAGCAAATGGCACGACTTAGAAGCAATCTTCTTTGCTAATACTTCAGTCTGAGCATTCCAATAAGATTGGAGCGTCAGCATACAAATTATGGAGATTCATTTGTGTTTTTTTAAAGACACCATTAAGTATACAGAGCGTGAAGTGATGCATTTTTATAGTTGCTTAATGTATAATAGTTGCCGGTTACTACTAGGTCATCATAGTGGATACGACTACTATTTACAGTTATTTAGCTGTAGTAGCAGTCTCCCTAACTCATCCATAGATAGCCAACAGGTATATATTGGATAAAAAAAAATTAGGTTTCGGTTCTAAGTATGGGGAACCCCCAAAATTTATTGTTTTTTTTCTATTTTTGTGTGAAAATTTTAATGCGGTTCACAGAATACATCTATTTACAAAGTTTCAACAGTATATAGTCATCAGACAGACATAACGAATCTATAAGGGTTCCGTTTTTTACTACGCAACCCTAAAAAGTATTATAATAGTTTTTTTTTATTGTGATACGACATCTGATCTCGACCCGCCTGATGACGCAAGAAGAGATCCAAGAGTGACGACGACTGAAACAAACGAGTTATTTCACGGCTGCTTCACTATGCTATCACTATGCCGGTCAATTCCTTCCAAATTCTTAGATTTTGCGCCAACATTGATTATTAAATTAAACAAATTTTATGCGGCTTACTATCGCGTTTATTTTTGGTTATTGATTGTACAACTTTTTATTATTCCGACATTTCGAGAGCTATGCAGCCATTGTGTTTACGGAGATTGTAAAATCATTAACAATAAACGCGATAGTAAGCCGCATAAAATTTGTTTAATTCAATGAATAATATTTGATCAAATAAGAAGATCTGAGTATATTTCTAAACGTATGTCCACGTTGTTCTGCCGACTGTACATAGTCGAATTATCTGGGCTCAAGACGTTTAGCCCATTAAAGCTTCGAGTCGGTGGGGTTGCGGAATGTATACCCTCACCCCCTCCAGGCCCCATTTTAACACCAAAATATGCCCTTACAACCAGTATTAAATTGCGCATGGACTTTTAAAATAAAGAAAAAAAATATACTAATATCTATACCTTACTTGATATATGACGACAGGCGTAGTCGATTGTCCAGCGATTCGTTTATTGCGCGTAAAGTCCCGGGTTCAATTCCTGGTCGGAGCAAACATTTATTTCATAGCTTTTATTTGTAATATTTAATAAATATGTTAAATATTGCAACTATTTGGTAATAAATAAAAATTAGGCGGATATTTGTTTCAGGTCTGGTTATCAAAGAGTGGTAGGCAGTGGTACCCAGTCTGCCGATCCGGGGTTAAGACTTTGTATGTGCCGGTTCCAACTAGGCCGGCATAGTGTATGTGATTGCTACTTACAGTTATTAAATTGTAGTAGCAGTGACATTCATGGCCCGCAATCCGGCTTAACAACAAGCGGGGTGCTGGCATATGTCGAGTCACAATAAAAAAGGTACTAACTCCTATACCTACATCATTTATAATTATTAAATATTCACCTCCTTTTTATTAACAATTTTTTGTAATATTTAATCTAATTATCTGATGTGGATGGATGGATGGACATTCTCAAGAACGCTAGGTTGCCTAGTGCCTATAACCGCAGAGCTTGTATGATGTAGAATTGTAGATGTGAGGAAGCGGCATTCATTTGTCTCTGCCTATTCCTGTGGGAAAAAAAGCGTGACAATTTCCGACCGGGAATTGAACCTGGGACTTTACGCATAACAAATTATATTGTATTGTATATATACTTATATAGACTACAGATTGGTTCATTCGTCGCTTACATAATATATAACTCTGATTTACTAATATAAGATTTTTATACCTCACGACATTAACAATCAATCAATGAATTTAAAAAATTATGCGGCATACTATCGCGTTTATTTTGGTTTAGATTTTACAATTTTTTATTATTCCGATGTTTCGAGAGCTTTGCAGCCATCATGGTCACGGAGTAAGCACGCGATAGTAAGCCGCATAAAATCGATAAATCAATCAATCAGTCAAATCGAAGATTTGCGATAACTAAAACTCATGTAGATGACGTATCTAGCTCATTTTTCTTAATATCATTTCTCTTAAGTATGTACTCACTACTGTGGTATAGTGGTAGTGCAGCGGTAATGCAAACCGAGAGCGCGGGTTCAAAACCACTCGCCGGTACCAATGTATTTTTTTTTATTGTGACTCGACATATGACAGTACTCGGCTTGATGCAAAGTTGGAGTATGGTCCATGAATGGATGTCACTGCTTCTACAATTCAATTACTGTAAGCAGCATTCACATCCACTATGCCGGTCTAGTTGGAACCGGCAACTTACAAGCTGATCCCAAAACGCGACCAAATCACTTCACGGTCTGTATACTTTTAAGTGGTGGTACTACCCCGGATCGGCAGACTGGGTACCACTGCCTACTACTCTTAATCTTTGATATGTACTATGGTTGTCCTGTTTCTATGATACAAGAACTTGACGACTGGCGTGGACGAACGGTTTAGCGACTAGTTTGTTGCGCGTAAAGTCCCGGGTTCGATTCCCGATCGGAGCAAATATTTGTTTCATAGCTTTTATTTGTAATATTTAACAGTATTAAATATTGCAGATATTTGTTAATAAAAAAAAAGAGATGGATATTTGCTTCGGGTCTGGTTATCAAAGAGTGGTAGGCAGTGGTACCCAGTCTGCCGATCCGGGGTAGTACCACCACTTACAAGTATACAGACCGTGAAGTGATTTGGTCACGTTTCGGGATCAGCTTGTAAGTTGCCGGTCCATCTAAGCCGGCATAGTGGATGTGATTGCTACTCACAGTTATTAAATTGTAGTAGCAGTGACATTCATTCATGGACCACACTTTGGCTTAACATCAAGCGGGGTGCTGTCATATGTCGAGTCACAATAAAAAAAAACTTTTATCAGCTAAATATTTATATGGTAAATGTATTAAATAATAATAATGTCTATCGTTATGTGTAAAGCCTCCTCAAACAAACAATGCTTGCTTAGGTCTAATTGTACTTGAAAATTTAATAAGCCTTACGAATATACATATATACAATAATAGATAGTTATACATATATTTAATACAACTGTTGGGGCTTGGAGTTATTTTTTTTATTGTGACTCGACATATTACAGCACCCCGCTTGATGTTAAGCCAAAGTGTGGTTCATGAATGAATGTCACTGTTACTACAATTCAATAACTGCGAGAGTAGCAATCACATTCACTATGCCGGCCTAGATGGAACCGGAAACTTACAAGCTGATCCCGAAACGTGACCAAATAATCACTTCACGGTCTGTATACTTGTAAGTGGTGGTACTACCCCGGATGGTTATATACATAGTTAGGTATTTGGGCCAACAAAGCGGCGGCGACTGAGGGGTACCTGTAAGGCTTTTTACAGATTTCCCCCTCCACGCCAGCTCTTAAGCTCCGCCTACTTAAGAGAAGGACAGCAGCCTGTTTTCCTTCTCTTTTACGGCAGCTCTATGATCGCACGCCGCTGCCGTCCTCTCGGAGCCGTGTGTCTGGGTGTGCAGCGCCCCTACGCGTACTCACCCACGACCCCAAGGCACACTATCTAGTGGAGTATCTACTCCACACAGTGTTATTGACTGATGCCCAGGGTGCACCGGCCCATCCGCTTTCCGCAGCACCGAAGCGATACGGCAAACAGACAGACACACGAGGAGGTAGTCTGACTTAGCACCCCTCTTGTATCTCTCCTAGCCTAACTTCAAGCAAGGCAAGGTCTAAGTCACGTCCTAATAAAAGAAAAAAAAACAAATATTTGTTAAGCGCGGGAAGTGCGGCAGCTTCTACTGAGAACCTCACGCTGCGCAAATACGCCAACCTTACTGGTTACCAAACTGGTTACTAGTTTGCGTTCTTTGGGGTCGAGTCGATGGGTTCTTCGAGACCTTTAGCTAAGCGCCAGGCCAAGGAGTTGTCCAAGCGGCTGACAGAGAAGTCTGGAGACAAAAAAGCTGGCAATTATTTCTGCCAACGTATTAGCCTTGCTATACAAAGGGAAATGTTGCCAGTCTCCTTGGGACTATCTCTGATGCGACGTCATTAAATGATATTTTTTACTTGATAGTTTATACCATAGAAATGAAAGTAAATAAACTATTTATTTACATTTCTATAAGCCACTACACGAGTTTGTATCATTGAAACAGGGCGACCAAACTACATAATATATCAAAGATACATTGGTAACCACTTCACTACACCACGGCATTGATTTAACAAAACTCCTTTTGTTTTACGGTCGTTTTTCTCCTACTTGAGTTTATACCTAGGCTGATATAAAATAAGTACATCATGATGTACCATGGGGATTTACCTATCAGCGCTCACATGAATTTATTTCATTGTGTCACCACAACTAACCTAAAACCGCCTGATGATAAGCAAGAGGAGGTCTAAGAGTGCCCACGACTGAGAAAACAGCTTTTGTTTACAGCTGCCTCAGTCGCCGTCACTGCGCATGCCGGTCACTATGAAGTTCCAAAAATGACTAATTTGAGAATAAGTTCGTTTGTGGCAAAAATAATAAAAAGTTTAATTAGTAGCCTCATAATTCCCGTTTATTTTACGACTCTTAATGCGGCAAATCTCGAATTAGTTTTGTGAGTTACAACTCTTTTAAGTCATTAAGTATTTAAGAGTGGTAGGCAGTGGTACCCAGTCTGCCGATCCGGGGTAGTACCACCACTTACAAGTATACAGACCGTGAAGTGATTTGGTCACGTTTCGGGATCAGCTTGTAAGTTGCCGGTTCCATCTAGGCCGGCATAGTGGATGTGATTGCTACTTACAGTTATTGAATTGTAGCAGTGGCATTCATTCATGGACCACACTTTGGCTTAACATCAAGCGGGGTGCTGTCATATGTCGAGTCACAATAAAAAAAAAAAAAAAAAAATAAGTTTAATTACGACATTCGTGGAGTTTTAAAAAACGAGTTAAAAATAAGTTAACAGCATTAGCATGGACTTAGCCATAGTAGAATCGTAAATAGGTACTGGCAAGTGGTTTGAACCCGTGCTGTCGGTTTGCGTGAACATTGCACTACCATTATACCACGGTCGCCTTATGCAAAAGTATTGTCTATGTCGGTGCTTGTTCCTACATTAATGTATGGAAGTGAAGGTTGGGTATGGCAAAAGAAGCATGAGAGTAGAATTAACGCTGTAAAAATGCGGTCGTTAAGGAGTGTATGTGGAGTGACGATAGCGGATAGAATAAGGAGTAGTACATTGCGTGATAGATGTGGTTGAAAGGATTGACAAAGGAATGCTTCGATGGTTTGGGAACATGGAAAGGATGAGTGAAAGTAGATTGACGAAAGGAATTTATAAATCTAATGTGGATGGATGCGTAAAACAAGGCAGGCCCAAGAGGGTGTTTTCCGACCAAATCAGAGACATCCTCAAGAAAGCTAGGTTGCCTAGTGCCTATAACCACTGAGCTTGTATGAAGAGAATTGAGGATGTAAAGGAAGCAAGGGAGTTGTTTAAGGATCGTGGTAAGTGGCGCTCCATTGTCTCTGCCTATCCCTGTGGAAAAAAGGCGTGACAATTTGATTGATTTGATTGATTGATTGTCTGTGACATATTTATGAGTTTACATACGAATATAAAGTGAGTTGTAGAAGTGACGCCTAGAAATAGCTTTTCATTTTTTACATAGCTTTTTATTTAAGTACGTTTCTTTTTGTCAGTTTAAAACACCTTTTTATTGTTCCTTATTTTAGATTTAAAGTACCATTTTAAAACTAAAATAATACTACATATATTTCAATCAATTAATTAAATAAATTGCCACGTATTTTTTCCCCAGAAATAGACAGTGACAATGGAGCGCACCTTGCCACGATCCTGACATAACTCCCTCCCTTTTTCATACCCACAACCTACAATTCTCTTCATACAAGCTCTACGGTTATGGGTACTAGGTAACCCAGTTTTCTTGAGGATGTCTCCGATTTGGTCGGAAAACACCCTCCTGGGTCTGCCTCGTTTAACGCATCCATCCACATCGGATTTATCAATTCTTTTGTCAATCTACTTTCTCATTCTTTACATGTACCCAAACTACTGAAGCATTCCTTTGTCAATCCTTATCATCAATCAATTGTATTAATTTTGTTTGTTGAAGAAACTCTTTTCGCTATTTGATTATTTTCGTTTTATTGTTTTTTCGGACGTTTTTTTCGTTTATTTGTGTAAATCATTGGAAAGCGACCGCTCTCGTTGTGACGGTGAATTTCCGTCGGCCATTGTTTTCGCAAAATGGTGTGAATTTGTGACTGTTGGTGGATGAAAGAATTATATGGATAAAATACATTTAATCTATGATGGGTTGATATTAAATGTTTTTATTATTGCGACATATTACCTCAAGTAATGTCCGGTTCCTATAATATGTTTTCGGGTCGAGGTCAGATGTCGTGTCACAATTAAAAAAATATCCGTCATCGGCAACAGTAATCATTCGTTGTTCTTCAATATATTATAAATAAATAAAAAACAGTTTTACTCTTTTTTATAATTCATGCTAGTCGTTGACGGTAACGGATGGTAGATAATTTAACTGCTCGTATCATAAACGATCCGGTTGACAGATATAGAAACCGGGCGTTACTTGACTTCCATGAGCGCTGACGGTTTTTGAGCACTAGGCAACCCAGCCCACTTGAGGATGTCTCCAATTTGGCCCTGTATTTGTCTCGATTAACACATTTATCCACATTTAATTTTAAATTCCTTCGTCAACCTACTATTACTTATGCTTTCCATGTGCCCAAACCATCGGAGCATTTCTTTGTTATTCTTTGTCACTACATGATAGATTAAGATAGGATTATATTTAAAAATAAAGAAGCCCCTTTGGCTGGCATATTGGTTGCAACTGAGGCAGTCGTCGTCACTCTTGGACCTCCTCTTGATTATCATCAGGCGGGTTGAGGTCTGATGAGAGTCACAATAAAACAAGTGAGGTAAATGAATTGCATTATCCATATTATTCTTTCAATTGAACTGTTAGAGCAGAGGTCAAAGCAATTAAACAAGCCGCGGGCGAGCCATGAAACATACAATAAAATTCTCCTTTCATTACGTCAGGCCAAACGTGCCACGATTGTTAAACTATAAAAGGGGTAGGCAGACAATGTGGATCGCTTTCTGCACATCTGACACACTTCTCTACAATACTATAACTACTAAGAATATAATTCATCAAATAATAATAATTACACGTAAAGTCCCGGGTTTGATTTCTGTTCGGTGCTAATGCGCTTTAATTTGTAATATTTATGATTAAAATAAATATTTCTCAAAAAAAAAAGAGCTGTTTATTTACTGTAGGTCTGATTCTCAAATAGTGGTAGGCAATGGTGCCCAATTGCCTACCACTATTTGCCTACCTAAGTTAATTAATAACCGGGTATTGAACCCAGGACTTTACGCGTAACGTACTAGTGTATGTACCTAGCGTCAAGATAAAATCACGGAGTTCTTCGGAACGTTCCACGTGGTACATATGAACAAAATAAGACCGAGCATGCCCAATTTAATAAGCCATTTCACGATCCTTACATTTCATTTAAAAGTGGGAAGACATTTGAAGACGTTACAAGTAGAATTACTGAGTAGAGTATGTATTTCGGTGTAAAGGCTAGTTTACAGTGGATGAGATATATTAAAGATATCAATCAAGAAATCAAATTGTCACGCCTTTTTCCCACAGGGATAGGCAGAGACAAAGGAGTGCCACTTGCCACAATCCTGACATTTTTTATTTATTCTGTTCTGTTGAGTTTAATTTTTGTTTCGAACGCTGTGTTGCCTAGGGCCCATAATCGTAGAGCTTGTATGAAGAGAATTGTGGACGTGAGGGAAACGAGGGAGTTCTGTTAGGGTCCTATCCCTGTGTGAAAAAGGCGCGACAATTTGATTAATATTTATCTCTTAAGCAGATGATAGAGATGAAACACGCTACTTTTTTATCCAATACACAAGGACGAGGATGATGATGATAGTTTTAGTAAATATTGCGGTTGGTAGAGGGACTGCTACTAAAGTTAATAAACTACACGTAACAGCCGCATTCAGAATGCCGGCCTTGTTCAGACTAGCAACTTTGAAGGTGATCGCTATTAAGTCGATTCCTGATCTCTCGAAATTGGTGACGGCAAACTAGGCGAAAGATTGCCTGCCTAACAGTCCTATTTTTAAAATGAAATATATGAGATGCAACTCAATCGCGTTTCGAATTCAAATTTTTTTTGTTATTATTTTACATTTCTCTACTATGCTACTAAAGTGGTTGTATCATAGAAACAGGACAACCAAAGTATGTACATATATTAAAGATACATTGGTACCGGTGGGTGGTCTCGAACTCGTGCTCTCAGTTTGTGTAACTATTGCACTGCTAACTATTATGCTGCTGCTAAAAGTTTCTAGAGTACTAGTAGAGAATGCCATGCTCAAAATAATCCTTAACGCAGGTCTCTTATGGACACGCCTTTAGTTATTTGTAGCTACATAAAAAGAACAAACTCGAAAGAATTGCGAAAATTCATTTTTTTACATTTTCCTCAGACCTATTATTAGATAATGTAGGGTGGATGCCTTTTATTATTGTGTCTCGACATATGACAAACCCCACCTGATGTTAAACTGGAGTGCAGCCCATGAACTGCTACTACGGTTATTTTTATATTTTTATACTAAGCTTTTGATCGTGCTTATATCATAGAAACAGGACGACTAAATTATCCTATATCATAGATACATTGCGAGTAACTGTAGCATCCATAGATTGGAACCGGCAACTTTTAAGCTGATCCTAAAACCCGATTGAATCGCTCCACGGTCTGTACACCTAAAAGTAATAGTTCTACTACGCCTGAAAGGTAGACTAGGTAAATTACCAATCAACTGTTTACCTACCAATCTAAAAAATCTCCTAATTTAACAATAACACATTGTCACCCTACGAAAATCCACAAATAATACCATTATTATATGCCTCATATATTATTTATATATTATATATGTACATAAATATATTGGTACATATATTTTGCACCTACTTTGTAAAACAATGAATATTATTAAAATTATGTCCGCCATCTTGAGAAGTCCGCTATATTCAATTAAGTGTCTTGTTACTACCCCGCATCGGCACACTGGGCACCTCTGCCTCTATCACTCAACCACACCTGGAGCAAATATTTGTTTTTTTTTTAATACCAAATATCTGTAATATTTAATTAAATATTACAAACAAAAGCTATAAATCTTTACTCATAGTGAATAGCATCTAAGTTTCAACAGTCAAGAGCCTCCTGTTCAAAACCACTTACCGTTACTTTGGTATTTTGTACTTTGATCGTCCTGTTTCTATTATACAAGCACGTTTAGTTGTAGCTAATTAATGGAATTGTAAAAATAAATTCTAGCTATTTATTTGTACCTACAGCCTGAAAATCGAGTAAAGAAATGTCTCAACAATCTGTTGTATTTTAAATCTGTTACTCTTTGTTATCTGTCTGGCCCCGTTTTTTGCAGAATCAAACAATGTTTCTATCGAGTGCGCGCACTGCCTTTATCATAGTATCTACTTGTACTAGTTATACACTTGCTCGGGGGTCTAGTCTTGAAAACGCTTGTTTATTTTAAAAAAAGGAGCTTAAAATAGTCGGTTTTTGCCGTTTAGTCAGACAACATGCGAGTCGCGTTTATTAACAACACATCTGGACCCCGATTCTCTTCAGGGGCGGTCTAACGGTGGGGCGAAAAAGGCGACTGAAATTTCAGCCTAACCCTCAACCGATTTAGCTGAAACTTGTGTAGTAAAGTTTGGATGACAATGCATGGTTATCTAAGTGTCGTCATTCTAAATTTAAAATGGCGGACTACCAAATATAGCGGACCATTTATATTTTAAGAACTTCTTTAATGCCGGTATCAATTGAATCCTGAGAGTAAAAAAAATAAGTCATACTAATTTTAATATGACGGACTACCCTAAAATGGCGGACTAAAAAATATTTAACAGCTGAAATATTGAATAAAAGCTCCTAAAATGCACAAAATGTATAATTTAAGATCAGTAGTTAGTAAGGCAATCACTAACAGCTAACGTAGGGAGGTGCTTTAATTTTTTTATTGCAAAAATAGGATATAAAATTACCCATTTTCATATAAACCCACCTCTATCGGAAGTGAGACGACAAGCAGTAACAATAAGAATCTAACCTTTAGGGAGACGATTGTCCACCCTCAATGCCCAACCCTGACCACCCAACATAGACTATACACTCACTAGATACAGCTTCTATACCATACTAGTCTATACTGTACTGTACTGTACTGTACTATACTATACTATACTATACTATACTATACTATACTATACTATACTATACTATACTATACTATACTATACTATACTATACTATACTATACTATACTATACTATACTTTTTTTTTTTGTGACACGACATTTGACCTCGTCCCGCCTGATGATAAGCAAGAGGAGATCCGAGTGACGACGACTGAAACATCCGAGTTAGTTCACGGCTCAGTCGTCGTCACTATGCCGGCCAAAGGCGCTTCTTCACGCATCGCTTGAAGGATCCAAGGTTATAGGAGGGAGAAAACACGTGGGCTGGCAAAGCATTCCACTTGTCGATTGTTCTACAAAGAAAAGACGCACCGAACTTTTTAGTTCGACTGCCGATTCGGTCGACAAAATGCGGATGCTTTCCCCGACGCGTGCGGGTATTACGGGTGTGAAAAGATGAGGTAGGAACAAGGTTAAAGAGCTCCTCGGAACATTCTCCGTGGTATAGGCGATAGAGGACGCACAGAGCCGCCATGTCTCTGCGTAGTTGCAGGGGCTCCAGAGTTCGCCTCAAGAGGGGCCTTGACCGTAATTTTGTACCCGGTCGGACGATTGGTCAGTAGAAGGTCCAGAAGAGAGGGGGCATGACCGACAATATCTGGTACCCGGGTGGGCTGGGTCACCAGCTGTGTCAGGTCATGTAAAAGGGCGAAAGCATGAGCGGCCCTTCCCGCGTGGTCAGTCCTCTGGGACCCCAACCACACCTCGTTGTGTGCGTTGAAGTCCCCTAAGACTACAACCTGAGCGGTCGGGAACCGCTCCAGCGCTTCGTCTGTCGCCCGGCTTAAAAAGCCGAAGAGCCGGGTTGTCTCCGAATCCCCGTGGTGGGAACGGTAAAGGCACCCGTAGACCCTGGCTTGAGAACCCAGGTCCACGTGTACCCATAGGAGGGACAGGGAAGGATCCTCCAAGCAAAGCAGACGACGACAACAGATATCGGACCGGATGTACACGCATACCCCGGCTTTCGCTAGGAACCTTTTCTCAAGCGAGTAGCCGGGGTATTGTAGGTAAGAAGTGTCCACCGGGTCCTTTATCTGTGTCTCCGTCAAGAAGAGCAATGTGGGCCGTGCCGTCTCAAGGTGGTGGTGGACGGCACTGAGATTGGCGTGGATTCCACGAATATTCGTGAAATCCACTCCAAGCTCATTTGAGGTGGGGATTTTAACGGCCGCTGAGTAAACTTTTCTTTTTAAACTGGCTTTCATATTGGAGGGTGGGGGGGGGCGTGAAGATGTTGGGGGTTGTTTGTTCGGTAGGGACGAAAAATGCAGCTATCCGCTTCGCCACACGCATCCCGGCGGTGTGAGTCTGCTGATCCGCCGGACGGAAGGGCCCCCGTACCCTCCCGGAAGTGATCGCCTGGACCCCATATCCGATCACCAATCGGCTAGACGACTCACCCCGGGATCATGCGCCGCATGGTGGGGCAGCCTCCCTCCGTGGTTAGCGGTGGGCTCAGGCCCCTGTACTGAGCGGCGGGCGGCCAGCGGTTAGCCGTTGCTACGGGTCTCCCTGGCCGACGGGTCAGCAAACTCTCACCGGAATACAGTGGATCAGCTGGATGCCACTGTCCCTAACCGCGTCCACAACCCCCAACGCAACTGGTACTACACAAACTAGTCCCCGAACGCGACGTAGTCACTATGGGGGGATTTGCATCTGTGTAGGGTGGTAATTGCAACCAGCTGAGAACACTTAATAAACCGGAAGTGTCCTCTCCCACTACTATACTATAGCTACAATTGATGAATATCTAATCAGAGCTATCAAGGCCATCACCTCATTTTGTTAGCTGCGGTAGCGATCTTAGACACATAATCAGTATTTACTTTACTTTTAAACATATCTGTGACCTAACATTTGAAACACATACGAGTACATGGGTGTCTTAGGCAAGATACGAATCCTGGATGGGTTGCGAAAAAAGTAAGTGCGATTAAATAAAACATTGTGGATCTAAAAAAACTAATCATGGATCCTCTCAGATTAGCAAATCGACAAGTTTATTTCAAAAATATTTTCCCACACTTCTAGATCTGAATAATTTGCAATATTGTACAAGTATTAAAAATTATCAATCATTAAATAAGTTTTGTGACCGGCATAGTGACGAGACTCCACTTTATTAGTTTATTTAAATGTGTGAATGCAAATATTACTAACGATACTACTATACTTTATCATCGTGCTCCTCCTTTTGTGTCTAACCAGCAACTGAATAACCAATTACAATTGTATTTTCGGTGTGTTTTATCTATATTTTATATTTGCTCGTGTGCGTAAATGTAGTGGAGGGCGCGTCATTTCGGCTTAGACAGATTCTATTAGCGTGTTGTTTTAGTTTTTTTTAAGTATAGTTTTATTATTTACTTAGCGCGGAGTCTAGTGGTTTATACGCTTTGTCATCCAGCCACCCGTGTTGCAGTCCAGTGTTTCCTTTGACGAAGCTCTATCCATATATACTTGTTTACAATATTATCAATATACTTTTAAAATTGAGCTTTTGTTAAACTTTTTTCTCGTAAAGAGGTAATTAAAAATCAATTATAGACTGTAAATCAATTATAAGGCGACCGTGGTGTAGGCATAGTGACGGCGACTGAGGCTGAACTACTCGGTTTTTTCAGTCGTCGTCACTCTTGGACATTCTTTTGCTTATCATTAGGCGGGTCGAGGTCAGATGCCGTGTCACAATAAAAAAAATAGTAGCAGTACAATGGTAACGCAAACCGAGAGAACGGGTTCAAAACCATTTCAAAACAGCCGGTATATAACAATGTATCTTTGATATATGTACTTTGGTTGTCCTGTTTCTATGATACAAGGCACTTTAGTAGCTTAGTATAGATATGTAAATAAATAAAATAAGTAGAGTCTTCTTTAAAATGCATACCCTGCCTGATGTTAAGCTGGAGTGTGGTCCACGAATGGAGGCGACGAATACTACAGTTAAATACCTGTAAGTAGCAGTCTTAACCACTATACCAGCCTACTTGGAACCGACAAATAACAGGCTGAACCCGAAACGGGACTCGAATCAGGAACGTCTGTATACTTGTAAGTGGTGGTACTACCCCCGATTGGCAAACTAGATACCTACCACTCTTTGATAACCAGACCCGAAGCAAATATCCGCCTAGTCGGAAGTGAACTCATGATTTTTTTATATTTTTATTACTCATCATCATCATCAGCCAGAAGGCGTTCACTGCTGAACATAGGCCTCCCCCTTAGAACGCCATTCCTAACGTCAAGATGCCAGTTGCATCCACCGGTTATTCGTGACTTTCACTATGTCGTCAGTCCACCTAGTGGGAGGCCTACCTACGCTGCGTCTTCCGGTTCGTGATCTCCACTCTAGAACCTTTCTTCCCCATCCATTCTGCCACTTCAGCTTGAGAATCCTACGGGCTATGTCGGTAACTTTAGTTCTTTGGGGAACTGTACGGTTACAATACGAGTTTACAGAAAGAGGATGTATTATGTAGGGTGCATGTTTTTAGGTGTGTGTGTGTGTGTGTGTGCGCGTAATATATAGCGCTAGGACCCCACGGACCAAGGGTCTCGACACCGAATAGGACAAAATCACACTCGGAGCCTAGACCCCTGTATTTGCACGCTTTAGGTTTTCAGCCGCTTCACAAGCCGCACCAGCTCTGTTGTTGGTTCCATATTGATGGGAAGGTGCCAGTGCGTCTGAACAGGTTGCATCATTTAGTTACATTCAATATTTCATCTGTATCATCATAATTTAAATTTAATAACCACTTTCCTACGGTGGTTTTACACTGATTTTTATTTGTTTTTAGGATGTTAAGTTTTTTATTTGTTTTATGATACACAAATGGTACCAGAAAATAGTAAAAACAACTTGTCAGTGTTTATTTAAATACATTTGCGTTATTTATAACTAATTATTATTAATTAAAATTTGTTTTACATGCATATAACAAATTTGCAAGTATACTTCACAAAATACTTTAAATTTAAGTAATGTGTAAAGTTAGCTACACATTAGCTTAACTTCAAAGTCATAACTTTAAGCTAAGCTACATTTAGATACGCCAACTACACCTTAACAATTTGACCGTTTTTTATTGTGACTCAACATATGACTGCATCCCGCTTGACGTTAAGCCGAAGTGTGGTCCATGAATGAATGTCACTGCTAATACAAATCAATAACTGTGAGTAGCAATCACATCCACTATGCCGGCCTAGATGGAACCGGCAACTTACAAGTTGATCGCGAAACGTGACCAAATAATCACTTCATGGTCTGTATACTTGTAAGTGGTGGTACTACCCCGGATCGGCAGACTGGGTACCACTGCCTACCACTCTTTGATAACCAGACCCGAAGCAAATATCCATCTTTTTTTTATTAACAAATATTTGAAATATTTAATACTATTAAATATTACAAATAAAAGCTATGAAACAAATATTTGCTCCGACCGGGGATCGAACCCGGGACATTACGCGCAACAAACCAGTCGCTAAACCGTTCGTCCACGCCTGTCGTCAAATGATATGACCTCGACCCGCCTGGGCAAGCAAGAAGAGGTCCAAGAGTGACGATGGCTGCGAAAACCGAGTCTTCACGGCTGCCCCAGTCGCCGTCACCATGCTGGCCAAAGATGCTTCTTCACGCATCGCTTGAAGGATTCAAGGTTATAGGATGGAGAGAACACATGGGCTGATAAAGCATTCCACTTGTCGGTTGTTCTAAATTGTGACTCGACATATGACAGCAACAGCATCCCACTTGATAGGTAAGCTGGTGTGTGGTTCATGAATTAAAGCGGCGAATACTACGGTTATATATTTGCAAGTACAGTCAGCATCAGATATATCTGAGCACGCAATGTGATCAAAAGTATCTATACATTCAGAGTGGTCATAAATATCTCCACACCATTAGTTGTCATATTAATGTGAGCATTCAATGCGTCAAAAATATCTATACACTCAAATAGTCAAAATATCTACACACTCACTTGTCAAAAATATGTCAACAGACAATTCAGTAAATTTGTTTTAAAATATTACATATTATATAAGTGTGTAGATATTTTTGACTATTTGCGTGTGTAGATATTTTTGACGCATTGAATGCTCACATTAATATGACAACTAATGGTGTGTAGATATTTATGATCACCCTGAATGTGTACATACTTTTGATCACATTGCGTGCTCAGATATATCTGCGATCACATTGCGTGCTCAGATATATCTGCTGCTGACTGTACCAGTCGTAGCCACTATACCAGCCTAATTAGTACCACCACTTACAAATGTACTGACAGTAAAGTGAATCAGTCGCTCTTTGAAATCAGTTTGAAAGTTGCCGGAGTCAACGCGACTGGCACTTTATCTTACAGTTAAATAATTGCAAGTAGCACTGTGCTGGGTTAGTTGTAACTAGCAACTGCTAAGCTAGTAAGCTAGCAATCTAGCAAAAGCTGATCTAGGGACGCGACTAAGTAACTTCCTGGTTTGTATACTTGTATGCTACTACTACCACCACATACCAATCTTTAAAACCATAACCGGAACAAATGTCCGCCTCTTTTCTTATTTATAAACAAATCCATTAATATTACAATAAAAAATATTTTTTAGTCTAGCTTTTTTCCAATGCCACGATCCTGACACAACTCCCTCGCTTCCCTCACAACCACAATTCTCTTGATACAAGCTCTAAGGTTATAGGCACTAGCAACCTAGCTTTCTTGAGGATATCTCCGAATGGACCCTCAGAGAAATTAGGTACAAACTTTGTAGAACAGGTCTAATTCAGCTTTTTAATTTAAAGGTCGAATTATGTATAGAAACAGGTACTGATATTAATAGCATTATTAGAAAACTTAATCAACCTAGCTGCTAGTATATAGTTTTAATTTGAGGTTTGGTGGCTATTTTATTAGTACTTTGGCTTTTACACATATCGTGACTTTAAGAGTGGTAGGCAGTGGTACCCAGTCTGCCGATCCGGGGTAGTACCACCACTTACAAGTAAACAGACCGTAAAGTGACTTAGTCGCCTTTCGGAATCAGCTTGTAAGTTGCGAGTTTCAAGTAGGCCGGCATAGTGGATGTAACTGCTACTTAAAGTTATTGAATTGTAGTAGAAGTGACATCCATTCGGCGTGCTGTCATATGTCGAGTCACAATAAAAAAAAATGGGCAGGTAGGCAGAGACTATAGAGTCCCACTTGCCACGATCCTGACACAACTCCCTCGCTCCCTTTCCACCTAGGATGAGGGTAAGTAGATTACCGAAAAGAATTTATAAATCTGTTGTGGATGGATGCGTTAAACGAGGCAGGCCCAGGTGTTTTTTTTTTACCAAATCGGAGACATCCTCAAGAAAGCTGAGTTGCCTAGTGCCCATAACCGTAGAGCTTGTATGAAGAGAATTGTGAATGTGAGGGGAGCGAGTTGTTTTACAATTATACAGACGTTGAAGTGAGTTAATCGCGTTTCAGGATCAGCTTGTAAGTTGCCGGTTCCAACTAGGCCGGCATAGTGGATGTGATTGCTACTTGGGGTTATTTAACTGTAGTAGGAGTCGCCTCTATTTATGGACCGCACTAAAGTCCTGTCTAATCTTAGGCTCCAGCCTGTCATATGTCGAGTCACAATAAAAAATCTAGAAACCTTAATCAAGGCCTGAAGAAGTTAATATTTAAAAAATAAAACTCAATTTATGAAAACTTTTACTATAAAGATAAAGTCTTGTGAAATTTATTATTTAATACTTGTAGGTACGTCATTTTTCGGAGAATAACTTCAGAACGTAATTGATCATGTTTTAAAAAAATCGATTTTTTATATTTTTCATCGTGGCTCGACATATGACCGTACCCTGCCTGATGTTAAGCTGGAGTACATCAAATAGTTGAGACGACTGCTACTATAGGTAAATAACTGCAAGTCGCAGTCCCATCCACTATATTAACCTGGTTGGACCAATAAATTACAAACTAATCCAATCAAATAAATAGAGAAATTAAATATTGCAAATAAATAACGAAACAAATCTTTGCTTCGACCGGAAATCGAACCCAGGACCTTACGCGTAACGGTCTGGCAGTCTTCTTTTATTGTAGCTCAACATATAACAGACCTTGGCGACCTTGATCTAGCGATAGAAAAAAGTCTCGCAAACTAAGAAATCCAGGTTCAAAACTGCCAATGAATCGTGCCATAATATATACTGGTCACCTGTTTCTAAGATAGAACTCGTATACTAGTAGATATGTATAAAAAAGTGTAATATATATGTATAAGACTACTACTACAGCTAGGCAACTGTAAGTAGTAGACGCATCCACTATACTGTCTTAGTTGTAACCAACAACTTTTGAGTTGATCCCGCAACGCGACTAAGTCACTTTACGGTATTTCTTTATTGTGGCTCGGCTAAAATTAGCCTGATGTACGACTACAGTTATCAATCAATCAATCAAATTGTCACGCCTTTTTCCACAGGGATAGGCAGAGACAATAGAGCGCCACTTTCCACAATCCTGACACAACTTCCTCGCTTCCCTCACGTTCACAATTCTCTTCATACAAGCTTTTAGGCACTACAGTTGAATTACCCCAAATATCAATGGTATTCACTATGCTGATCTAGTTGGAATCTCCTTTGGCCGGCATAGTGACGGCGACTGAGGCAGCTGTGAACAAGCTCGGTTCTCACAGTCGTCGTCACTCTTGGACCTTCTCTTGCTTATCATCAGGCGGGTGGAGATCAGGTGTCGTGTCACAATAAAAAAAATTGGTAACTATCAATGTGATCCCGCAACGCGACTAAGTCACTTTACGGTCTCAACTCTATGTCTTACGTAAAATCACAACTATTTACGTTCTATATCAGCAAGTATATTCCTGAAAGTGTGGACTATACATAGCTGAAGGAATTAATTATTTATCAAAGTATCATCATTTTGTTTGAAATATGAGTCAAGTTTTTCAGTTTTCAGCATTTTGTAACGGCCAGTGAGATTTTTGTTACTTGTCTGAAGCTTCAGAAAAGTTTTTTATTATTATATCTTGACATATGACAGCACCCCGCCTGGTGTTGAGCTGGAGTGTGGTCCATGAATGAAGGTAAGGTAAGTAGTCACATCCAATATGCCGGCATAGTTAAAACGGCAACTTAAAAGCTGATTCCGAAACGGGACTAAGTCACTTTACGACCTGTGCACTTGTAAGTCTACAGGAGTGGTAGGCAGACTGCCATCCACTATAGGTCGGAGCAATATTTGTTTCATAGCTTTAATTTGTAATATTTAATAATTATATTAAATATTGTAAATATTTGTTAAGAAAAAAAATAGATGGATATTTGCTTCGGGTCTAGTTATCAAAGAGTGGTAGGCATTAGTACCCAGTCTGCCGATCCGGGGTAGTACCACCACTTACAAGTATACAGACCGTGAAGTGATTTAGTCGCGTTTCGGCATCAGCTGTTTAGTTGCCGGTTCCAACTAGGCCGGTATAGTGGATGTAACTGCTACCCTCAGTTATTAAATTGTAGTAGCAGTGACATTCATTCATGGACCACAATTTAGTTTAACATCAAGCGGGGTGCTGTCATATGTCGAGTCACAATAATAATATACCAATAACCAATAACTGTCTGCCTTCAACTATTAAACCCACTGTTTTTTTTTTATTTGAGTAATAAAAATTAATTTAAAACCCTTTTAGGCGCCATAGTTTTTTTGATATAAAGGATGTTAGTTATTAATTTACAAAGAAACATAGTATATGACTAGTTTTTATGCACAATTACCTAGTTTGTTTTACAGTGACAAAATTATAGGTTTTATTAAAGACTTGTTTTCTTTAGTTACATATCTTTTTTGCCATAAAATAATGTGACGAGTCGAGACTTATGAGTAAAAGGATAGATTGACGAAAGGAATTCATAAATCTGAATGGACGCGTTAAACGAGGCAGACCCAGAAGAGTGTTTTTTTTTTCGACTAAATCAGAGACGTCCTCGAGTAAGCTCGGTTGCCTAGTGCTCATAACCGTAGTGTTTGTCTGAAGAGAATTGAAGATATGAGGAAAGCGAGGGTGTTGTGTCAGGATCGTGACAAGTGACATTTTGATTGATTGATCAATATCTACTGAAAGAAAAAACCTGTGGCAAATTATTAATGTCGTTTTAATATGTTGTTTATTACAGATATATGCTACAAGATAGAACGCTGAGAACTATTTTGTGTGTCTGTGAATAAAATTAAAAAAATATCAAGGTAAAATAACTGGTTATGAATGAGCTTGCCTTTGGAAGCGTTTACACCGTACAGTGTAAATTAATTAAAATAAATTTTGTATCATTTCTTTTATTGTTATATTTCAATTAATCTATCAATATTTAATGAATTAAACAAATTTTATGCGGCTTACTATCGCGTTTATTTTGGTTTTGAATTTACAATTTTTTATTATTACGACGTTTCGAGAGCTTTGCTGCCATCGTGGTCACGGAGAGACTGAGGTGTGTGAGAGGAGGAGAGAAATAAACCGGGAACAGAAAAACAAAATATCAAACGGGGTAGTTTTGGAAACAATAACAGCATCAACCAATAGGACGACCAACACCTCAGTCTCTCCGTGACCACGATGGCTGCAAAGCTCTCGAAACGTCGGAATAATAAAAAATTGTAAAATCAAAACCAAAATAAACGCGTTAGTAAGCCGCATAAAATTTGTTGAATTCATTAATGTTCGCGCAAAATCTAAGAAAATACTATCAATATTTGTCACGTCTTTTTTCCACAGGGATAAGCAGAGTTAAAGAAGAGCTATTAACTATAATAATTTATTCTTTTTTCTAGACCAAATCGGAGACATCATTAAGAAAGCTGAGTTGCCTAGTGCCCATAACCATAGAGCTTGTATGAAGTGAATAGGATGTGAGGGAAGCGAGGAAGTTGCCGTGGCAAGTGGAGCTTCATCTACTCTGCCTATCCCTAATGTAGGTTTATTTAAATATTATTAAAATTATTCTGATTGTAAAGGCGACCATAGTGTAGTGGCAGTGCAATGGTTACGCAAACCAAGATTCACGGGTTCGAAACCACTCACCGGTACCAATGTATCTTTGATATATGTACTTTGGTTGTCCTGTTTCTATGATACAAGCACTTTAGTAGCTTAGTGTAGAAATGGAAATAAATAAAAATGTTGAAGACAGGCGTGGCGCATTGGTTAACATACCAGTCCGTTACGCGTAAAGTTTTGGGTTTATTTCCCGGTTAGAGCCAACTAAAAAAAACTAGCTTTCTTGAGGATGTTTCCGATTTGTTCGGAAAACATCCTCCTGGGCTTGCTTTGTTTAACGTATCCATAAAAAAAAATATTTTATTTTTATTGTGACACGACATATGACAGCACCACGCTTGATGTTAAGCCGAAGTGTGGTCCATGAATGGATGCCACTGCTACTACAATTCAATAACTGTGAGTAGCAATCACATCCACTATGCCGGCCTAGATGGAACCGGCAACTTACAAGCTGATCCCGAAACGTGACCAAATCACGGTCTGTATACTTGTAAATGGTGGTACTACCCCGGATCGGCAGACTGGGTTCCACTGCCTACCACTCAATTTGATTGATTGATTATTTCTGATAGTAATAAACAACTGATTAATTAATTAATTTAATAAAAATTGCATGTAAACGCGCCCATCGTAATCTAAACACGCCCTCTCACTTCCTTTCTTTCATTCATAAAACGCCATTGACCGTCCGCACACGAAACAGGTTCCAGCCATTCAAACACCAGTATTATGAGGTTGTTTTGCAATAAACCTTTCGATCACTGTACTTTAATAGCACACAGCGACGTTACGCTGGGTTCTTAAAGGATGCAATCAATTAATCAAATTGTTACGCCTTGTTATGAATGCGTTAAACAGGACAGGCCCAGGAGAGTGTATTCCGACCAAATTAAAGACATCCTAAAAAAAGACAGGTTGTTCCATCAGAATAATTTTAATAATAATTAAAAACCTACATTTATATTAAAATAATATGGAATATAATTAAGTTAATAGAAAACTAAAACTAGAAAAATCATTTAATTAAATTGTCACGACTTTATCCCACAGGGATATGCAAATACGATAGAGCGCCACTTGCCACAATCCTGATCCTGACACAACTCTCTTGCTTCCTTCACATCCACAATTCTCTTCATACAAGCTTTATGGTTATGGCACTAGGCAACAAGGATGCAATCAAATGCCAGCAATCCAAGTCAGGGATATTATAGATATGAAAGTTCGGATATGGATATGGATATAGGAATGATATGACAGCACCCCTCTTGATGTTAGATTGGAGTGTGGTCCATGAATGGATGTCACTGCTAGTACAATTCAATAACTGTAAGTAGTAGTCACATCCACTATGCAGGCCTAGTTGGAACCGGCAACTTACAAACTGATCCCGAAACGCGACTTATTACGGTCTGTATACTTGTAAGTGATGGCACTACCCCGGATCGGCAGACTGGGTACCACTGCCTACCACTCTTTGATAACCAGACCCGAAGCAAATATCCATCTCTTTTTTCGGTTAACAAATGTTTGCAATATTTAATATAATTATTAAATATTACAAATATTAGCTACGCCCGGGAATCGAACCCGAGACTTTACGTGCAACAAATCAATCGCTGATCAATCGCCACGCCTGTCGTCAATATACCGGTTTCAAATACGGTTACGGATATGTAATTATTTCGAATCATCCGATGGTTTCGGATGATTTCGGTCACGGATATTAAATCCAGGAGGGATGAAACAGGCTGTTTTATTAGATTAGGTTTAACTTGCCTTTTTCGGAGCGCGTATAACATATCTACGCCTTTTCTTATTAAAATATCATTGACACCTTACATTAAAATGATATTATATTTAATGAATTAAACAAATTTTATGCGGCTTACTATCGCGTTTATTTTGGTTTTGATTTTACAATTTTTCTCTCCATCTAATAAGATATTATATTTGTAAAGGAAATGATATTAAATGAAGTTATTTATTCGTGGTAAACACCTTAAGGGTTACAATGGTATGAACTACTCTTGCGCACGTAATACGCCCATTGTCGGTTGCTTCGACGTTAGCCTATTGAAGGCGAGTATTTTTCGATTTTTTATTTTTGTTTTATGATCTGCAGGTAACATTGTTTAGATTTTTTTGTTACCAAAATATTGGTATTAGAATATTTTTTTGTTTAGTCTATTAGTTGAAGGTAAAAGAGGCGTGGTGTATGCTCCTGTCAGGCGCAAGGGAATATTTTGTTAAATGATGTTGCACAGATTTGGTCTATGGTACATAGATTGCTACAGGTTGTTAAAACAAAAATATATTGATATGATCGCCATGACCAGCCCTTGGGCTTACAAATATTATTTATATATTAGACCATATTTAATGTCAGTATTTTGAAACAAAAATGTCACTTAAGCTAATCATAAATATATAAGCACTATGCAGAAGTTTCGCGTGAGTAAAGTCTATAGTATTAATCAACATTTAGATTTTGTAGGGTTTGAAGAGATATTCGGTAAGAGTGTAGTAGGCTTTGTCCAACAATAAATTTTGGAAATATATATTTAAACTTCTTTAACAGTATATATATATTTACTGTTAACTTTTACATTTTGTAATATTGACATTCAAAATAGTTTATAAGTTGACAATGCTTTCTCACAGCAGCCAATATGCAATGTTGCTATTGAGTTATGTATATTTGGTATCAATTAAAACTTGTGTGTGTGTTTTTCCATTTACAATGGTATCCTGCAATTTTTTATTTTTATTTTTGTATTCAATTTTTTTTACAATTGTAATTATTGTTTATCTAATGGATTGTTATTATGTTTATAAAGTTTTGACGTGTAAAAGTGCTTCTTTGGAGCCTAATTACTTAATAAATAAACTGATAGAAACTGATAATTGTGTCTGGAATGTGGTTGTATATTTTTACAGCCATACCTATAACACTTTATTCCATGTATATTAGAAGCTATATAATACCTATTATATTTTGTATTAGCTTAATGTATATTATTATATGTTATTGACATAATAATGTAATAATGTGTATGTGCTGGAGTTATATTACATGACCTAAAGTTCAAGTAAAGATATCCCGTTTATGTTTAGGTTATGCCACGAGATGACGCCGAGACATGCCCGAGGAGTGGCAGCAAAACAAACTTCATTAATTATTTAAATTAGAAATAAAATATTCATGTTTTTTGTCAATTTATTATAAGAGTTATCTTTGTTGCTCAAAGTTTAAAAAAAGCAACTGTGGTGTAGTGGTAGTGCAATCCGAAAGCACGGGTTCAAAACCACTCACTGGTACTAATATATCTTTGATATATTCTATGTAATTTGGTTGTCCTGTTTCTATGGTAAAATTACTTTTGTAGCTTACTACAGAAATAATTAATTTAAACATAACTAATACTATTGCACATCTTCTTAAGATCAATCAATCAAATTGTCGCGCCTTTTTCCACAGGGATAATCAGAGACAATGGAGCGATTCCCCTTAAATCCACAATTCTAAACATACAAGAAACTTTTTAATTTAATTAGTTACGAGTAGGTATTCAATTACAATTCAAATACTACTTTCTCTTAGCTTATAAAACATTAGATGTGACACAACATTTGACCTCGACCCGCCTGATGATAAGCAAGAGTAAGATCCGAGAGTGACGATGATTGAAACAACCGAGTCAGTTCACGGCTGTTTTATTTTATTGTATTATTTGAGAGCATTGCAGCCATCGTGGTCACTGAGAGATGCATAAAATTTGTTTAATTCATTGATCAATGTTCGCGCAAAATCTAAGAAGAGAATAAGAAATTGATATTTACAGAGGAATTAAGCGTTCTGTTAGGTACACAGGGTTTCCTTTAGGGGCTGCTAGGTTTCCCCCGCCTAAAGAGTCTCAAATGCAACAGATATATCTATTAATTTATATTTTACTAATTTACACTAACAAATTGTTTTGCCAACCCTACTTTGGGGTATTGTAGACCGCTTACTTGATTTATTGTGGCTCGTTTTTGGCATCTGTCCATTGTAGGGTTAACCCGTGGCTTAAACTTAGCTCTCTATTGTGTCTCGGCCAGTATTTCAAACATATGGAACCAGAGACATAGTTTTTGCCCTATCAACTGAGTAAGGATCGATTTCTCCAACTTTAATTAACGGTTAAAGTATGTTTTTTTTATTGTGACTCAACATATGACAGCACCCCGCTTGATGTTAAGCTGAAGTGTGGTCCATAAATGGATGCCACTGCTACTACAATTCCATAACTGTGAGTAGTAATTACATCCACTATGCCGGCCTAGTTGGAACCGGCAACTTACAAGCTGATCCCGAAACGCGACCAAATTACTTCACGGTCTGCTGTACCTATACTTGTAAGTGTTGGTACTACCCCGGATCGGCAGACTGGGTACCACTGCCTACCACCTTTGATGATAAACAAAGGGGAAGACCAAGAGTTTCGACGACTGAAAAACATTTGCCTTAGCCGCCGTCACTATGTCGGACAGAGATAGTAAGATAGATAAAATTATCAAACGTAATAATGTAAAGAAACATGCGAATATTAAAATCAATATCGCCCATTTTGTGTTTTTATACTAAGCTACTTGTTGGGATTCTAGCTAGGAGATTACGCGGATATGCACATTTTATCAAACACTTTTATTATTACGAACAATATATTACAAATCAAAATGTGAAACTCAAAAACACAATTTTAGACATATTCTGTCATCATCAATATAAATAAAATGTCAATTAGAAAAGAGTTTTAGAGTTGCGTAAGAGTTCAGGTACGCAATTGTTGGGATTCTAGCTAGGAGATTACGCGGATATGCACATTTTATCAAACACTTTTATTATTACGAACAATATATTACAAATCAAAATGTGAAACTCAAAAACACAATTTTAGACATATTCTGTCATCATCAATATAAATAAAATGTCAATTAGAAAAGAGTTTTAGAGTTGCGTAAGAGTTCAGGTACGCAACACTACTAAAGTGCTTGTATTATAGTAACAGGACAACCAAAGTATAATACATACATCAAAGATACATTGGTACCGGTGGGTGGTTTCGAACTCGTGCTCTCGGTTTGTGTAACCATTGCACTGCCACTACACCACGGTATATGAAAACAACCATAATTTCACGCATTTTACTAAGTTTCGCTAACATTATATTTAGTATTTTAAACTACTTACTATACTGTAACCGCGCGTTTACACTCTCGCCGAGACTATGAAATATATGTTAATTAAAAATAAGGCAGAAATTTGAGGTTATTCCCGTTCGCCACCAACAAAAGCACAAAACACCTTCTGGTTTTTTGCTATCATTTTTTCGCTGACGCATCATAGAGAAAAGATTTGATCCTAAATCCCGCTTGCGCATCCCAAATTTTATCATATGTTTCATGCATCACCCTTTCAATCAATACTTTCGCATACAACTTCAATTGACGCTACCTCTCGTACTATAACGACAGCGAGCGCTCCCGCGCGAGAGTGTGAATGGTCACACTCCGAGGCCGAGGCCCCTCGGGCGAGGGACCGCGAGTGGTCTCGCGCGAGAGTGTAAACACGACATTAGAATTTAAATATTCTAGGATTCAATTACTAGAGGATAAGATTATCTATAATATGAATTTCATCGCCTACATAGGTATTTTATTGGATGTTATTTATACATGTTACTAGCTGTTCCCCGCGGTTTTACCCGCGTTTATAAACTGTAATCGCAATGTCAGTACATGACAGGAAAGGGGTCCTCATGGTCCATCATCAGGTACTCCTGATTTTTAATATCATATCAACCCAGATGGACGGACGGTTAGCGATTGGTTTGTTGCGCGTAAAGTCCCGAGTTCGATTCTCGGTCGGAGCAAATATTTGTTTCATAACTTTTATTTGTAATAAAAAGGATTTTTCTAAAATAAACGTAGCCTAAGTTACTCCTTATTACATCAGCTACCTGCTAATTAAAGTCCCGTCAACATCGGTCCAGCTATTTCAGAGATAAGCGGGAACAAACAGACAGACAGACAGACCGAAATTCTAAAAAATGTTATTTTGGTGTATGTACCGTATATATATTCATATACATGTATTAAAAAACGGTTATTTCAATATTACAAACAGACACTCCAATTTTATTATATGTATAGATGTATAGATTTAAACGACAGGCGTAGACGAACGGTTTAGCGATTGGTTTTTTTGCGCGTAAAGTCCCGGGTTCGATTCCCGGTCGGAGCAAATATTTCTTATAGCTTTAATTTGTAATATTTAATGACATTAAATATTGCAAATATTTGTTAATAAAAAAGAGAGATGTATATTTGCTTCGAGTCTGGTTATTAAAGAGTGGTAGGCAGTGGTACCCAGTCTGCCGATCCGGGGTAGTACCACCACTTACAAGTATAAGGCCGTGAAGTGATTAGGTCGCGTTTCGGGATCACCTTGTATGTTGCCGGTTCCAACTAGGTACTCACAGTTATTTAATTGTAGTAGCATCCATTCATGGACCACCCTCTAGCTTAACATCAAGCGGGGTGCTGTCCTATGTTGAGTCGTCTTTAATAAATAAATCTCACTCCAGCTTAAAATCAGACGAAAATTAAATAATCATTTATTTCAAAATATTTTTTGCATAAACAGTGCATCCTTTCTCAGATTAAAAATAAGAAAGAGCACAGAAATAAAATTAAAACTCGTTAGCCTCAATCTTGAATTAAAATAAAAACGAAAGAAACAAACTTTCCCGCGCTAAAGACAATTTCAAATAAAAACAAGTCGGGTCAAAGACCACAGCCGGTAGCTGTTAGAACCCGTTCGGGAGCACTTGCCGAACACAACCGATGTTTCACGAAGTTATCCGAACGTCCCAGTCGCGTGCCAGGCAACTGCGCGAGAGATCCCGAAGTTAAACGAAGAGTCCCGAAGGTAAAAGTCGCGTGCCGGTAGTTTATAGAGAAAGGATATAATTCATTTTGGGCTTCTCTGTACTACTTTTGTAATGTCCAATGATGAAAAAATATATAAATGGTAGTTTCGATACTTGTATTGATAAAACTAATAACAGTTTTGCTTTTAATTGCTGTCCAATTGAGTTATTTGGAAAATAAGATACGGATTTTGTATCGTCTGTCAATCACGGAGACACGCCATAACTTTGAACTGTCATAATTATAGTGTGAACATTGCACCTAAACTATGCAAAATAAAAGATATATTCCAATTGCATTGTAATATTCGTACATTAAACTATTTTAAAATGTATATGCAACTGTTAATACAATTAAGCCCAAGTCCCCATATAAACTTTATTTTATTTTTAAAAATTAATCATAATGTCACGCTTTTAACCCACACAGGGATAGGCAGATACAATGGAGCGCCACTTGTCAAGACCCTGACACAACTCCCTCACTTCCCTCTCATCCACAATTCTCTTCATTGTATGGCTCTATGGTTATGGGCACTGAGAATTGTGAATGTGAAGGAAGCGAGGGAGATGTGTTAGGATCGTGGCAAGTGGCGCTCCTTTGGCTCTGCCTATCCCTGTGAGGAAAAAGGCGTGACAATTTGATTGATTGTTTCTTCAGTCGCTGTCACTATGCCGGCCAAAACAAATGTGTGTGTAGTAATAAAACAAATAATAAAACAAAACGAGATGTTTTCAAATACATTTGCGATCCACATGTTAGGGTTTTGTTTTTTTAAACGCCATCTTTGTTAAGAAATAAAACTTCATAAAATTAAATTGTTTGTTTTACAATTTGATATTCGCCGCCATTTTATTGGTGACCGTTTGTTTTTTGTTTTTGTTTTATTCCTCTAATTCTTGGAAGGCAAAGATTTTAATTTAGTCATGCTTTTTTAATTTGTGTATGCATGTTAACAAATCCTATGCTTACTAATTTTGTTTATGGTTAAAAAAACTTCATTAAAGGTTTTGATTTTTTTTTTATTTTGACATAATAACCTTAGAGCTTGTATGAAGAGAATCGTGGATGTAAGAGAAGCGAGAGAGTTGTGTTAAGATCGTGGCAAGTGGCGCTTTATTGACTCTGCCTATCCCTGTGGGAAAAAGGCTCGACAGATTGATTGATTGTTGAAACAAATCATTTCACAAGTTATCCACTTGAAAAAAAATGACAAGTGGAATGCTTTGCAAGCCCATGTGTTCTCTTCATCCTATGACCTTGCGATGCGTGAAGAAGCACCTTAGGCCGGCATAATAACGGCGACTGAGGCAGCCGGGAACTAACTCGGTTTTCTCAGTCGTCGTCACTCTTGGACCTCCTCTTGCTTATTATCAGGCGAATCGAAGTCAAACGTCGTGTCACAATAAAAAAAAATCGACCGGGTATTGAACCCGGGACGCCTTCACTCATACTTTACCTTTTTAACTCGCATATCGCTGTTGTCTTTAGTCTTTATGTAGGTATGAGTATAAATGAGATAAGTAATAATGTCCCAAACGGGAATCGAACCTGTAACCCTAAAAAAAACATTAACATTGATTTTTAAAACAGACCGTGCACTTGTCTTTTACAACCGTGAGAAAATTTTGTAGTGAATTTTAAAATATCGTTTATGGCAGTACTATATAAACAGGTTATTTGACAAACTAATATGACATTTATTATTAAAATCATAAGAACTATTATCGTATAAATATCTTATAGGATGTTAAAACCTTTTGAAAATAATTAATGCATCCCTTACATTTTATTTATACGATTTTAAGTCTTATTTCCTTAGAAATAAGTTTTAAAATAGTGTTTTATATTATTAGTATCTTGCAATACTGGTTTTGAATCGATAGGCTATTTTTTATCAATGAAAGTGAGTTCAATGCTTTCAAGACTTTAATCCTGATTGGGGTAGACAGAGCTTTAGATTTTTTTCTAAATATCTGTGACAAGTACACTGACTGTGAAGTGACTTAGTCGCGTTTCGGGATCAGCTTGAGAGTTGCCGGTTTCAACTAGGCCGGCATAGTGGATGTGATTGCTACTTACAGTTATTGACCTTTAGGTAGCAGTTACCTTCATTTATAGACCGCATACCAGCTTAACATCAGGCAGGGTGCTGTCATATGTCGAGTTATAATAAAAAAAATCTGCCTCAGTATTTTTATTAAGAAATATCAATTAATCAAATTGTACCGCCTATTTTCACAGGGATAGGCAGAGACAATGGAATATGTTATAAATAATCTATTATAATTGGCCGGCACATTGACGGTGACTGTAGCAGCCGAGAATTGACTCGATTTTTTCAGTCGATAGTGCTATTAGAACTTTATCATGCAGGCGGGTCGGTCCATCAGCAGGTCCATCAGGCAGGTCGAGGCCAAATGTCAAGTCACAACAAAAAAAAATTAACAAATAAATGATGATTTTTTCTCTGACCGGGAATCGAACCTTGTAGCAGACTGGTATGTTAAACAATATGTCGTATTTTTATTAACTTTTAAAATATGTAGATAATAATTTCTTAGAAGTAATATTTAGTTTTAAAACACATGTTTTCAAAGACCACCCAATCTTGTGTATATTAACTAAATTAAACTAGTTTTATTACCTATTTATAACATGTTTTTGGCCGGTATAGTGAAGGCGACAGAGGCGACCGTAAGTTGAATCTTATTTTAAGACGTCAGGGCTCTGGGGATTCCCCTGGCTTATAATCATGCGATTATTTTATTCAATCAATTAAATTTTCACGCCTTTTCCACGTAGGCATAGGCAGAGACAATAGAGCACCACTTGCCACGATCCTGATACAAATGCCCTCGCTTTCTTCACATTCACAATTCTCTTCATACAAGCTCTACGGTTATGGGCACTAGGCGACCCAGCTTTCTTGAGGAGGTCTCCGATTTGGTCGGAAAACCCTCCTGGGCCTGCCTAGTTTAACGCATCCATCCACTTTCACTCATCCTTTCCATGTGCCCAAACCATTGAAGCATTCCTTTATCAATCCTTGTCACTACATCCTCATTCAAACCACATCTATCGCGCACTGTGCTATTTCTTATTTTATCCGCTATCGTCACTCCACATTCACTCCTTAACAACCGCATTTCTACAGCGTTAACTCTACTCTCATGCTTCTTCTGCCACACCCAACATTCACTTCCATACATTAATGTAGGAACAAGCATCGCATTGTTCCTAATTCATTACTTAATTATTCACATAAAATATAAATAAAACATAAAAGAAGAGTAATGTAAAATTTAACATAACAACTTGAGATTAACTGAAAAGTGGTATCACTTCAGTTTCAATATTACCCTGAAAACTATAAAGCTTAAGCTAATTAGAGGTTTTAGAGGATACCGGTGGATAGGGGATGTGGGATTTGTGGTCATTCCCGCACAGGGATTTGTGTTTGGGTTCTTAAATTAGATTCCCTTTTCCGGGTTCATTATTTTGATACTGAAAATTTAAGTTGTAATTACCTAGTTTATTTCAATTAGTTTAAATTATTATAATTACGAGTATATTTGTACATTTGTATACTAAGCTATCAAAGTGCTTGTATCATAGAAACAGGACAACCAAAGTACATATATCAAAGATACATTGGTACCGGTGGGTGCACTGCCCCTATACCACGGCCGCCCCAATTTAAATAATAATTAGTTTTGGTTAGCGCACTAGTTTATTACGCGTTGTCCCAGGTTCGATTACCGTTCAGAAGGAAGCTTTTTTATGTATTTATTGTGACTCGACATCTGACCTCGACCTGCCCTATGGTAAGCATAATGAAGGTCCAAGAGTACACATGACTGAAAAAAAAACTGTTTCGGTTCACGGTTGCTTTAATCTTCGACACTATGCCGGCCAAAGGTGCTTCTTCACGCATCGCTTGAAGGATCCAAAGATGTTGAAAACACATGGGCTGGCAAAGCATTCTACTTGTCGATTGTCCTTTTTAGTTTGACTGACGTTCGGTCGACAGAATACGGATGCTTTTCCTGACGGAGTATTACGGGTGTAAAAAGACGAGGTAGGAACGAGGTGGTATACTTGTAAGTACTGGTACTACCCCGGATCAGCAGACTAGGTGCAGTGGTACCTACCACTCTTTAAAATCTAGACCCGGAGCAAATATCCACCTCTTTTTTTTAATTTAAACTAATATTTGCAATTTAATTAATTAGTTTAAATACAATATTACAAATAAAAGCTATGAAATAAATATTTGCTCCGATCGGGAATCGAACCGGGGTCTTTCCACTTAACTGACACCGTTACGCCACGCCTGTCGTCAAATATTGTGAAATATGAATTGGTGACAAGTCTTCTGCCCACACCAATTTCGTGGTTTATCGGTCGTGACCTTTGTCGTATTATTGCGTATTTTTTCTCAAAGCGTGTAGGCAGAGATTTCTACATTAAGATCTCCAAAGTTCTGTTAATCGCTTCCCACGCATTAATTTCCGGTTATAAAATAATTTGTTTACATAAATATTCATAAATTAACTTCTCTTTATGCTAACTATCGAATCTACTTTGTAGGTCCCGAGTTCGATTCCTGGTTGGAACATTTTTTTTCTATTGTGATTCGACATATGACATATGATATGATTTTTTCATTTTATTATGCGTTAAACGAGGTAGGCCTAGGAGGGTGCTTTCCAAATCATTTTTTATTTTAAATTGTCCTGCCTTTTTTCCACAGGGATAGGCAGAGACAATGGAGCACCAGTTGCTACGATCCTGACACAACTCCCTCGCTTCCTTCACGTTCACAATTTTCTTCATACAAGCTCTATGGTTATGGGCATTAGGCAACTTAGCTTTCTTGAAGATGTCACTGATTTAGTCGGCGAACACCCTCCTGGGCCTGTATTGTTTAATGCAACCATTCACATGAGATTTATAAATCCTCATGTTTTTTTTATCTTTCCAAACAAATCGGAAATATTCTCAAAAAGCTAGGTTGCCTAGTGCCCATAACCGTGAAGCTTGCTTGTATGAACAGAATTGTGGATGTGAAGGAGGGAGTTGTGTCAGGATCGTGGCAAGTGGTCTCTGCCGATCCCTTTGGGAAAAAGGCGTGACAATTTGATTGACTGATAGCATATGACCTTTTGATGATGGGTTCGATTTTGGGTCAGAGCAAATATAGCTATGAAACTGATATTTGCTCCGAGCGGGAATCGAACCCGGGACTTTACGAGTAACGGATGATTTTACTATATCAATATGGCTGGTTGCTAATTTTCCAATCGAAGCAAATGAACGTAGGCTTTAAAAAAGCTATGAAATCGTTATCGATAATTATTTAACGATTAATAAGAGTCACAGACTATATACAACTAGACTCCGTTTATAAACGATTATTAGTTTATTTATTTATGTTGTAATTGTGTATTACAGTACATATAAATTAAAGAACGATGTATTATGAGAATTTTTATTGTTGAAAGACACACATTTTTTTCAATACAAAAATAACAAGACGTCTATGACAGCTACCTACGTCATAATAAATTCATATAAAATATTATTCTAAAAAAGGTAATACCAAAAAGATAATATTTACAACAATTTATTTATGTATAAAATAATTATAAGCAATTTATAAATCTTATGTGGATGGATGCGTTAAACAAGGCAGGCCCAGGAGGGTGTTTTCCGATCAAATCGAAGACATCGGTCAAGAAAGCTGGGTTGCCTAGTGGCCATAACCATAAAGCTTGTATGATTGTGGATGCGAAGGAAGCGAGGGAGTTGTGTTAGGATCGTGGCAAGTTTTACTCTATTGTCTCTGTCTATCCCCGTGGGAAAGAGGTGTGACAATTTGATTTTGATTTGATAAAATAATTAGGTAAATGGTCATGTATCTGTTCACAGTGGAACAGCAAAGACAAGGTAACGACGACAGTCGTGGACGAACGGTTAGCGATTGGTTTGTTGCGCGTAAAGTCCCGGGTTCGATTCCCGGTTGGAGTATCATTGAAACGAATGAGCTTTTGTTTGTAATAATTAGATTGAATATAACCAATATTTGTTAATAAAACAATGCGACTGCTACTTGCAGTTATTTAACTGTAGTAGCAGTCATCTCCATCCTCGGACCGCACTTCAGCAAAAAAATTGCCGATGGCCCATATTTTTTATTTTATTTTTTATTATACATTTCTATACTAAGCTACTAAAACAGAACAACTAAAGTACATAATATATCAAAGATACATTGATACCAGTGAGTGGTTTCAAACCCCTGCTACTCGGCTTACATAGCCATTGCACTGCCACTACACCACGGTTCCGTACAAGGCGACACTGCAGTCTGCAGCCGCGCCATACAGATTCATACACCCAGTAGTGCAGTCTGGAATGGAATAATACCTTAATGTCAGGCGGCAATACACAAAGAAAGTCTAGTGATATTTGGTCTGTGCATCGTTAAAGTGTATTTTATTATGAAAGTAACATTTCCTTGTTTTTGTTATGTTTATGATTGATTGATTGATTTACGACATTAAACGCGCCATTAATATATCGCTAATAATATTTACTACTAATAATTCACACCTATACTAAAGCTACTAAACGTGTTTATATCACAGAAACTAGGCGACTAATATTTTTTTATTAATTTACTTTTTTTTATTAATCTATACTAAGCTACGAAAGTGCTTGTATCATAGAAACAGGATAACCAAAGTACATATAACAAAGATACATTGGTACCGGTGGGTGGTCTCGAACTCGTGCTCTCCGGTTTGTGTAGCCATTGCATTGCCACAGAGCCCTCACGCTCGGCTATGTTTCTATGATACAAGCACTTTAGTGGCTTAGTATAGGAATGTTAAGAAAAAAAATATTAACTATATAAAATGCTCAGTTCACAAATAAAGAGTTTTTTTTTACTTCTAGCTGATTAAAGCTCTGGTATGCGAGGTCCTATGGTTAAATAGTTTATTAGACCGGGCGTTCATTAGACAAAACTTAGGTAAGCATTTATATATTATGTATAGAAACAAAGGCAATAACTTAAACAATCACCCCATACATAGGGTTAATACCATTTAGACCTTTTGCGAAACGAATGTTTAAAAAATATTAAAATCTACTAAAAATGTTTTTTGTACTTATATGTTTAATGTATATTCTATAGCCTTGGATGCTTTAAGCCATAGGTCTTCAACCTTTTTTAGTGCAAGGGCCAAACATCGATTTCACATCGTCCGAAGGGCTACAACTTTTCACGACACTTTACCACCTTATCAATAAAATAAAAGACATACATAATTTCAAATTTCAATAATCTTTATTGGTTAATTAAAGTCAATCTTCATTGGTTAAGAACTTAGCTGGCGGGCCGCGGGTTGAAGACCCTAGCTTTAAGCAATGCGTGAAGAAGCATCTTTGGCCGGTATAGTGGCAGCGACTGGGACAGCCGTGAAGACACGGTTTTTGCAGTCGTCGGCACTCTTCTTGCTTGTCATTAAGTGGGTCGAGGTCAGATGTCGAGTCACTATTAAAAATGTACGAAGTTTACAATGAAATTGGAACATACTATTTTCCTTTATTATGCATAGTTTAGATGTGCAAAATGATCAAACTATAATTATGACAGTTCAAAGCAGAACTGTTAATATGGCGTGTCTGTGATTGACAGACGATACAAAATCCATATCTTATTTTTCAAATAATTCAATTGCATAGCAAATAACAGCAAAATTGTTATTAGTTTTATTACACACAAGTATCAAAACTATCATTTATACCGTAGTTTTGATACTTATTTTTGATACTGTAGTTTTTATATAATATTTTTCATCATTAGACAATACACAATTAATACATAAAAGCCCAAAATTAATGATGTTCTTTACCACGGGACTAAGGGTGGTGTTAGCGACTCGATCGACATCGACTAATCAAGGCGACCGTGGTGTAGTGGCAGTGCTATAGTCACGCAAACCGAGAGCACCGGTTCAAAACCACTCACCGGTACCAATGTATCTTTGATATATGTACTTCGGTTGTCCTGTTACTATGATAGAAACACTTTATTAGCTTAGTCAAAATCAATCAATCAATCAAATTGTCACGCCTTTTTCCCACAGGGATAGGCAGAGACAACGGAGCGCCACTTGCCACGATCCTGGCACAACTCCCTCGCTTCCTTCACATCCACAATTCTCCTCATACAAGCTATAGTAGCTTAGTACAGAAATGTAAATAATAAATAAATAAAAACTAGTAAAGTAATCGTATGTATTCGTAGCTATCAAGAATATTCGATTACTATTTTTAATTAAATATCTTTAGTAATCAATTAATATTGCAAAAACGTGCGTCTTGCTTTGCTATAATGAGAACAGCCACACCACTAAACTCTAACCACACGTGAATGTATACAAAGTTTAAATTCAATTTTATGTCTTGTGCCGTAAGTGCTAAAACTGTTTGGCAAAGTTAGTTTAGTAAAACTTGTGTCTGTGGTTAACAAACATATGCTATACTTTATTGTTTTAATTAATGAGTTTTTTTATTGTGACTCGATTTATAACATCACCCCGCCTGATGTTAAGCTGGAGTGCGGTCTATGAATGGAAGTATGTAGGCCTAATGGAACCGGCAACTTACAAGCGGATCCCGAAACGTAACTAAGTCACTTCACGGTCTGTATACTTGTAAGTGGTGGAACTACCCCGGATCGGCAGACTGGGTGCCACTGCCTACCACTTTTGGACAACCAGACTTGAAGCAAATATTCACCTCTTTTTTTAATAACAAATATTTATAAATTTATTCAAATTATTAAATATTTCAAATAAAAGCTATGAAACAAATATTTGCTCCGACCGGGAATAGAATCCGCGACTTCCGCGTCGACACTTGTCCAGCCAACCACTACACCACGCATGTCATTATTATTATGCATGAAAAGGATGAGTCAAAGTAGATTAACGAAAGGAATTTATAAATCTGATGTGGATGGATGCGTTAAACAAGGCAGGCCCAGGAGGGTGTTTTCCGACCAAATCGGAGACATCCTCAAGAAGACTGGGGTGCCAAGCCCATTACCGTAGAGTTTGTATAATGAGAATTGTCGATGTGAGGGAGTTGTGTCAGGATCGTAGCAATTCTAGGCCGGCATAGTAGATGTGATTGCTGCTCACAGTTATTAAATTGTAGTAACAGTGACATCCATTCATGGACCATACTTTGGCTTAACATCAAGCGGGGTGCTGTCATATGTCGAGTCACAATAAAAAAAAAAAAAAAAAAAATAAAAAAAAAATTGGCGCTCCATTGTCTCTGCCTATCCCTGTGGGAAAAGAGGCGTGACAATGTTTGTTTTATTAGAATAAAATTGAATTAATATGTGAATAAAAGCTTAACTAGAAATGGTTATATAATAACATAGATTCGTTTATTTCCTACTATAAAAATCACTGACCCATGCCGCGTATTATGAATAAGGCTGCCATAGACGATCGCTCGAAGAACCGACCCGAAGACAACTGATGGGGAAGAAAGGTTCTAGAGTGGAGACCACAAACCGGAAGACGCAGCGTAGGTAGGCCTCCCACTAGGTGGACTGGCGACATAGTGAAAGTCACAGGTAACCGGTGGATGCAACTGGCATCTTGTCGTTCAGAATGGTGTTCTAAGGGGGAGGCCTATGTTCAGCAGTGGACGCCTTCTGACTGATGATGATGATGAGGCGATTGAGGCCTAGTGGAAGTGAAATTGTCACGCAAACTTGCCGGTATATTTGGCCGGCGGCATAGTGACGGCGACTGGGGCAAACGTGAACACTCGATTTTTACAGTCGTCGGCACGACTGTAGGTCGAACTAGGGCTCGAGGTCAGATGTCGAGTCACAATATCATAAATACATTGATTCAAGTGTTTTTTTTTATCATTGTGACTCGACATATGACAGCACCCCGGTTGATATTAAGCCGAGGTGTGGTCCATGAATGAATGTCACTGCTACTACAATTAAATAACTGTAAGTAGCAATCACATCCACTATGCCGTCCTAGTTGGAACCTGCAACTTACTAGCTGATCCCGAAAGGGGAAATCAGCCACCGAACTAAAAAGTTCGGTGCGTCTTTTCTTTGTAGAACAATCGACAAGTGGTATGCTTTGCCAGCCCATGTGTTCTCTCCATCCTATGACCTTGGATCTTTCAAGCGATGCGTAAAGAAGCAACTTTGGCCGGCATAGTGACGATGACTGAAGCAGCCGTGAATAAACTCGGTTTTTTCAGTTGTCGTCAATTTTGGACTTCCTCTTGCTTATTATGAGGCGGGTCGAGGTCAGATGTCGTGTCACAATAAAGAAAAAAACTAAGAGTTCCCGGGTCCTTAATATAATTGGTTGGTTATTTTAATTTTGACTCGAATGAATGGCATCCTTATACGTTAATGCAATAGTTCCTGGTTCTGACCCGCGTATTGTTCTATCAAATAGAGGCTCTCATGCTTTTTATAAAATCATATATTGATGCAGAGCTTTTCTGTATATTTCAATCAATCAATCAATCAATCAAAATAATGCTTTTTATAAAATCATATATTGATGCAGAGCTTTTCTGTATATTTCAATCAATCAATCAATCAAAATAAGGCGACCGTCGTGCAGTAGTAGTGGCAAACCGAGAGAGCGGGTTCAAAACCACTTGCTGGTACCAATTTATCTTTGATATATTTGTACTTTAGTTGTCTTGTTTCTATGGATGATGGTTGCTAGTTATTTTAGTAGCAGTCGCCTCTATTAATGGACCGCACTCCAGCCTAACATCACATGGGGTGCTGTCATATGTCGAGCCACAATTAAAAAAACCTGATGTTAAGAATTTACATCCACAATGCTGGCCTAAGAAACATTCGATAGAAATCTCTGTCTAACTTTCTCGTTACCATAGCAACTTAGCTTCGTCTGGAAATCTAACTTCTAATTGGTGTAAAACAAAGGGTCTTTGACAACGGTCCAAAGTTCGATTCCGGGCGAAACTTCTATACTAATATATCGGGTTAAATAATAGACGAATTGTGTTTTGGTCTAGTAAATACGGCTCCAAACGTTTTGTTTTGATTTATTTCCTTCTACCATCTTCTTTTTGTATTTATTTTCTTGTGGTTTGAAGTTGAAGAAACATATTTTATGCGGCTTACTATCGCGTTTATTCTGTCTTTGATTTTACAATTTTATTTTATTATTTCGACGTCTCTCCGTGACCACGATGGCTGCAAAGCTCTCGAAACGTCGAAATAATAAAATAAAATATAATTGTAAAATTAAAACCAAAATAAACGCGATAGTAAGCCTTAGTTGTCTTAGTTGCCACCACTATGCCGGCCAAAGCTTCGCGTTCCGCTTAAAAGAAGATGTAGTGTCAAGGATACCAAGAAATGCTTCGATGGTTTAGGTACATGGAAAGGATTTGTGAAAGTAGATTCTCGAAAGGAATATATAAATCTCATGTGGATGGATGCGTTAAACGAGGCAGACCCAGGACGGTGTTTTCAGACCAAATCGGAGTCATCCGCAAAAAAGCTGGGTTGTCTAGTGCCCACAACCGTAAAACTTGTATAAAGAGAATTGTTGGTGAGAGGCTAGCGAGGGAGTTGTGTCAGGATCGTGGCAAGTGGCCTATACCTGTGGGAAAAGGCGTGATTGATTGATGTTTAATTCATTGACCGCACTTCAGTTTAACATCAGGCGAGGTATTGTTAATGTCGAGCCCCAAATAAAAATCCAATCAATCAAAATGTCACACCTTTTTCCCACAGGGATAGGCAGAGACACTATCCCTATCCCTATAGCAATATTCAAATGAAAAGTAAAACCTTTATTTTCTAAGTTTTTGCTTTGGATGAATGAATAAAACTTTAATTTCTACTAAAATGAATACTAAACTAAAATTGGAATAAATTTATAGGTCTAGCAACTGCAGCGTTGGTTAATATGTCTATATTTATGGCAATTTATGGCAAAACAAATATTCGTTAATAACTACCCTCGTGGGGTTTACGGTTCTATGATTTATTTCACCATATTTTACATGAATTTACTACGATATAGGAATTAATATTTTTAATATGAATAAATTATATAATATGAAGACAATTAAGCGCCACTTGCCACGATTCTAACACAACTCCCTCGCCTATCTCACATCCACAATTCTCTTCATGCAAACTCTATGGTTATGGGCAATAGGTTCCTTAAGGATGTCTCCAATTTCATCGGAATACACCCTCCTGATTTATAAATTCCTTTCGTCAATCTACATTCACTCATCTTTTCCATGTGCCCAAACCATCGAAGCATTCCTTTGTTTATCCTTGTAACTACATCTTATTTTAAGCGGAACGTGAATAACCTTAGAGCTTGTATGAGGAGAATTAAGGATGTGAAGGAAGCGAGGGAGTTGTGTCAGGATCGTTGCAAGTCGCGCTTTATTGTCTCTGCCTATCCCCATGGGGAAAAGACGTGATAATTTGATTTGATTGATTGATTGTGAAAAGCATCTTTGGCAGGCATAGTGGCGAGAACTGAAACAGCCGTTAAATGAGACGGTCTTTTCAGTCATCGGCGCTGTTTAACTTCCATTGCTTACCTTCAGGCAAGTCCAGGTTTCCTAATGAAATAAAAATTAGCTTATATACAAAAAAACAAGTTTGAGCACGTGCTGATTCACACATAGACCCCCCCCCCCCCCACACACACGCACACACACACACACAAACACACACACACACACACACGTATATTTCAAGGCAAGGGTAACAGGTGATGAGTTACACTCTAGAGCAAATTTCTTTGGCTAGAGGATATAATTCAAAGTATTTTAGGCGTAAAGCATGGAAGGTATGAGTGAAAGTAGATTGACGAATTTATTAATCTGATGTGAATGGATGAGTTAAACGAAGCAGACCCAGGAGGGTGTTTTCCGAACAAATTGGAGATACCCTTAAGAAAGCCTGGTTGCCTAGTGCCCATAACACCTATATCTCCTGCAATTTCTCGGAACCACATAAAGTGCTTATTTTTTGTACTACTTTAAAACTATTATATTATAAAAAATATACGCAATCGCTTTCTTTCCATGTTAACTTAAAAAATAATTAATTAAGATGTTTACAATTAAATACAATGTACTCGTATATCACACTTTAGCCTAGATCCGCACTCAGATGCGGAAATAAATCAATCCAAAGGACATCATTAATTTTGTATGAGGACTTTGGCTTAATTGTAATAACAGTTGCATATATATTTTAAAATAGTCTAATATACCAAGATTACAATTTATTTGCAATTTATCCTTTACTTTGCATAGTTAAGGTGTGCAAAATGCCAAACTATAATTATGACCCTTCAAAGCAGAACTTTTAGTATGTCGTGTCTTTGTGATAAACAGACGATACCAAATCCGTATCTTATTTTCCAAATAACTCAATTGCACAGCAATTAAAAGCAAAATTGTTATCAGTTTTATCAACACAAGTATCGTAACTACCATTTTTATATATTTTCATCATTAGACATTACAAAAGACGTACATAAAAGCCCAAAATGAATATTTAAAAAATATTTCAATAATGTTAACATACAATTACACTGTAAAGAGATGATCAATATTCGTTTATTTTAGTAAATAAGTTAATAAGTATTCTCCATCCTGTGACCTTGGATCCTTCAAGCGATGCGTGAAGAAGCACATTTGGCCGGCATAGTGACGGCGACTGAGGCGGCCGTGAACAAATTCGGTTTCTCAGTCGTCGTCACTCTTGGACTCTCCCTCACTCAGCAGGCGGGACGAGGTCAAATGTCGTTTCATAATAATAAAAAAATAATAGTGCGTTCACCTAATAATGCCGCAAAGTGTAAGACGTCCATCAATTGTTTGCACCTGCCACGCCGGCTGCGGATCACAATACATTGATACATAAGTCTGTCTGTTAGACCCCTTCGTGTAAAAATAAAGGGACTACGTCATCTTTAGGGTTGTTTTTTGCTATGGAATTACTAATTATTATCATCTAGTAGGTTCGCGAAATAAGCCAGTAAGGGTAAGAGTGGGATTAGCTTGTAAGTTGCCGGTTCCAACTAGGCCGGCATGGTGGATGTAACTGCTACTTACAGTTATTAAATTGTAGTAGGAGTGAAATAAAGAGTGTTAGGCAGTGGTACCCAGTCTGCCGATCCGGGGTAGTACCACCACTTACAAGTATACAGACCGTGAAGTGATTTGGTCACGTTTCGGGATCAGCTTGTTAGTTGCCGGTTCCATCTAGGCCGGCATAGTGGATGTGATTGCTACTCACGAGTCACAATGAAAGTAAGCAATTTTTTTATTGTGACTTGACATATGACACTACTCCGCCTGATGTTAAGCGTTATGACTAAAGGGTTCGGTGCGTCGTTTCTTTGTAGAGCAATTGACAAGTGGAATGCTTTGCCTGCCCATGTGTTCTCTCCATCCTATGACCTTGGATCCTTTAAGCGATGCTTGAAGAAGCACCTTTAGCCGGCATAGTGATAGCGACTGGGGCAGCCTTAAAGACTTGGTTTTTGCAGTCGTCGGCGTTCTTGGACCTTCTCTTGCTTAATATCAGGCGGGTCGAGTCACAATAAAAAAAAAGATGGAGTGCGGTCAATAAATGAAAGCGTGTGCCATTGCAGTCAAATAACTGTAAGTAGCAGTCACATCCACTATTCCGACCTATTTGAAACCGGCAACTTACAAGCTGATCCCGAAACGCGACTAAGTCACTTTACGGTGTGTATACTTTTATGTGGTAGTACTACCCCGGATTTGCCAGTCTGGGTACCACTTGTCATTTGGTGCAGTCAAATAGCCAATCAAACTGTCAAGCTGTCAGAGGGATAGGCAGAGACAATGGAGCGCCACTTATCACGATCCTTACACAAGTCCATTGCTTCCTTCACATCCACAATTCTCTTCATACGGGCTCTGTGGTTATGGGAACTAGGCTACGCAGCTTTAGTAACACCACATATAAGTACGAGTATATAGACTGTAAAGTGACTTAGTCGCGTTGCGGAATCAGCTTGTAAGGTGCCGGTTACAACAGGGCGGGATACTAGATGTGACTGCTACTTAACATCAGTACTCGATAATAACTTTACTCGTACCACACTAAAATAGTTAATTATTACTAATAAATTATTATAATATTCACCACCCAACTCCATTCTCACCATAATGGCCGACCGTTAGCAATTAATGCTGTGCTGAACGATAAAATTGCGTAAAGATTCTTTCCAGGTAACATTTAAAAAGGGCTACATCACTAACTTAATTAATTTATGAGTTATCTGCCTCCGCGAACGAAAGACTGCTCCGTTTATGAGTGAGGTGACAAGGTTTTACTGTAAAGAAGGCGACCGCAGTGCAATGTTTACACCAAAGAATTTGGAAAAAATAGAATTTGTGCTAAAATTAAAACTAATTCATTGTTATTTGTCTCATTTATTTTATGTTTATACCACGTGTGACTGAAAGAGACAACTACTTGTACTTCAATTCCTTTATTTCAAAGGTTGGCACTACTTTTTTTGCAAATACAACCACTTGTAATTGCGGTTGACTTTTAATACTGCCTAATTAAAAGTCACGTGGTAGTAAGAGTAGTGGCATAATTGTTTCGTCATCCTTTTTTGAAGTATGTTATATGTTATTCTGTCAATCTAGGTTGTCAAACGATCATCAAAACTAGTTGGTTGTATTTTGTCGCTATTTTAGAGCTCCTTCTGTTTCTTAAGTCCAAATTCTTTGGGTTACACAAAGCGAGAGCACTAGTTCGAAACCACCCCGGTACCAATGTATCTTTGATATATGTACTTTGGTTGTCCTATCTCTATGATATAAGCACTTTAGTAGCTTAGTATAGAAATTTAAATAAAAAAATAAACGGCTCTTTTTTATCGTAAAGTTTGTATTAAGTGGATGTGAGGGAAGCGAGGGAGTTGTGTCAAGATCGTGGCAAGTGGCGCTTAATATATTTATTTATTTCAAAGCTAATTGCACTATGTACAAAGTTGGACTTAATGCCGTTAGACATTCTCTGACAGCCAAACCTTTAGGACATTAAGACATTATTAATGGTAAAATTGTCTCTGCCTATCCTCGTAGTTATCTCTAAGATACTTGGGCGTATTAAATTCATTAAGAATACTGTATATCACGCTGATTCAATTTAGCTGATCTCCTAAGAGTCGCAAACCGAAGACGAACCTAAAGGTGTGATTCCGCCGGCGACACTATTGCGACAATCAGCATTTGCTAAGTCATAGATTACAAATATGATGTTTGGAAACAACATTAATGCGGCCAATGCAGACTAGTGTCGCCTTGCACGGAATCAATCTCATACAAACAAATAGTGCTGTCTGCGGTCTGCAGTCGCCGGCGGAATCACACCTTAATACGTTGTGTATTCTTTCCAATTTATTAAGTTAATATCCCTTAACATAAAGGTGAAAGGTCCACTTAACATACGTTCTCCACAACCTCAATGAGATTCACTTTATTTCCTCAAAAAAGGGCCTTAATTAATGTGTACACCATGGTTACCCTACTCATTAATTAATGGCTCATTTTGTGGATTTTCTCTGCAGAAAGGAAAATCACGTAAAAATCTGTGGCATTCTCAGTATACAAGATATTTTTTTTAATTGTGACTCGACATTTGACCTCGATGTGCCCGATCCAAGAGTGCGCCGACTGAAAGAAGCAACTCAGTTAATGGACTTAGTCATCATTGTCAAGTATAGTTGTATCTCTCACATATCCCTTTGATCCTCATCGCCCTATGGTGAGAAGGCTTATTTTTAATTGTGACTCGACATATGAAAGCACCCTGCCTAATGTTAAGCTGGAGTGCGGTCCATAAATAGGAGTGACTGCTACTATAGTAAAATAACTGTAAGTAGCAGTCACATCCACTATGCCAGCCTAGTTGAAACCGACAACTTACAAGCTAATTCCGAAACGCGACTAAGTCACTCGGTCTGTATACTTTTAAGTGGTAGTACTACTTTTTGCCGGTTCTAACTAGGCCGGCATACTGGATGTGATTACTACTCACAGTTAATAATTGTAGTAGCAGTGGCATCTATTCATTGACCACACTCCAGCTTAACATCATACTGGTTACTATCATATGTCGAGTCACAATAAAATAATAAAAAAAGCCCCAATCGTCAGAATAGGTACCACTTGCCATCTGGTGTAGTCAATCAATCAATCAAACTGTCACGCCTTTTTTTCACAGGGATAGGCAGAGACAATGGAGCTTCACTTATCACGATCCTTACACAACTCCCTTGCTTCCTTCACATTCATAATTCTCTTCATACAGGCTAGGCTCTGTGATTATGGGCACTAGGCAACTCAGATTTAGTACCACCACATATACAGACTGCAAAGTGACTCGGAATCAGCTTATAAGGTGCCGGTATCAACAGGGCGGGTATACCATATGTGATTGCTACTTAACATCAGTACTCGATAATATTTTCTTAGATTTGCGCGAACATTGAATAATGAAATAAGCCATCATGGTCTCCGTGACCACGATAGCTGCAAAGCTCTCGAAACATCGGAATAATAAAATTGTAAAATCAAAACCAAAACAAACGCGATAGTAAGCCGCGTAAAAGAATATCATTCATTTTGGGCTTTTATGTACTATTTTTGTAATGTCCAATGATGAAAAAATATATAAATGGTACTTTCGAGACTAGTATTGATAAAACTAATAACAATTTTGCAATTGCTGTGCAATTAAGTTATTTGGACAATAAGATATAGATTTTGTATCATCTGTCAATCAACGCCATATTTGTTCGGCTTTGAACTGTCATAATTATAGTTTAATCATTTTGCACACCTAACCTATGCAAAGTAAAGGATAAATTCCAATTAAATTTTAAAATGTATATGCAACTGTTAATACCCCTTACAAAATACATCATACAAAATGAATGATGTCCTTTGTTTAATTCATTATTCAGTACTCGAGTTTAACATCAGTAATATGTCGAGCCACAATTTCTTTTTATTGTGACACGACATCTGACCTCGACCCGCCTGTTGATAAGCAAAAAGAGTACAATAAATTTAATAAAACTAAAAGTAATACGGCTTGAAATATAAAGTCTTAAGATCCTTAGCGGACCTAAATATAGATTGTACTGATTCTTGATAATTTCAATTTTGAAAACAACTGACCTTCTTAACTTATTAAAATCGTGTATAACTGGTTTTTATAGATTTAAGATTATTATCTTAAACGCATTGCTGTTAATAATGCGATGCTTGTTCCTACATTAATGTGTGGAAGTGAATGTTGGGTGTAGCAGAAGAAGCACCCTGCTTGATGTTAAGCTGAAGTGTTGTCCAATAATGGATGTCACTACTACTACAATTAATAACTGTAGTAGCAGTCACAACCACTATGCTGGCCTAGTTGGATCCGGCAATTTACAAGCTGACCCCGAAACGCAACTTTATCACTTCACGGTCTGTATACTTTTAAGTAATGGTCAGACTGGGTACCACTGCCTACCCACTCTTTAATAACCAGACTGAAGCAAATATTCGCCTCTTTTTTTTAATAACAAATATTTGTAATATTTAATATTATTAAATATTGCAAATAAAAGCTATGAAACTCCTACCAGGAATCGAACCCGGGATTTTACGCGCAACGAACGAATTGCTGGACAATCGGCCACGCCTGTTGTTTGTATAATAATTGCAGTTAAATAACTGCAATTAGCGGTCGTATCCACTATGCCGGTCTAGTTGAAACCGGTAATTTACAAGCTTATCCCGTGAAGTGACGCGACCAGGTCACTTCACGGTGTATACGCTTGTAACTGGTGGTACTACCTTGGACATCAGTACTACGATTTTTTTATTTTTTATTTCTTGTTTATTTATTTATTTTTTCCTCTTCGGTCGAATAGGGACTGGTATTATTTTTGATCGTTTAAAAATAGCCAGTATTAAGTTGAAGTTTCTGAGATTAATACTATTACAGGATAAAGTCTAGACTTCAGCTTAAGACCTAGGACGCCTTAGCACGAGCTATTTAATCTCACACAGGGTGTTCATAAAAGTTACATTTTGACGGTTAGCACACTAGTTTGTTGCGTTACGCGTTAGTCCCAGGTTCGATTCCCGGTCAAAGCAAATATATTTTATTTTATTTTTTTAATATTTCAACTCGACATTTGACAGCACCCCGCTTGATTTTAAAATGGAATGTGGTCCATGAATAAATGTCACTGTTACTACAATTCAATAACTGTAAGTAGCAGTCACATCCACTATGCCGGCCTAGTTGGAACTGGCAACTTACAAACTGATCCCGAAACGCGACCAAATCTCTTCACGGTCTGTATACTTGTAAGTTCATAGCTTTTATTTGTAATAATTAATAATTAAAAGAAAAAGAGTTTGCATCGGGTATGTTTATCAAAGAGCGGTAGGCAGTGGTACTCAGTCTGCATACTTAGAAGTATACAGACCGTGAAGTGATTTAGTCGCATATCGGGATCAGCTTGTAATTTACCGTTTCTAACTAGGCCGGCATGGTGGATGTGATTGCTACTTATTGTCATGTAACTGTAGTAGCAGTAACCTCCATTCTTAGACCGCAATCCAGCTTAACATTAGGCGAGGTGCTGTCAAATGACGAGTTTCTATAGAAAATTGAAATTCATAATAAAGCAAATCATTTTTTTTTTATTATTTTCTGACTGACAACCCTGTATACAATATAATAACAATATATAAATGCTTATTAATAGTATATAATATATGTATATATAACGTATTATAGTATAAGTGTAAAAAGTATTAAAAAACGGGTCCCACGCGACCATCAAACTAGTTTAGACATACCCTTAAAGATACGCCTTATAACAAGTGTATGCTATAAAGAACCAATAAATTATATTTTCTAACATTTATTCCATTCCTGCAAGGGTCTGCAGTGGCCATAACCAAGGTATGTATGAAGAGAATTGTGGATGTGAAGGAAGCGAAAGAGTTGTGTTAGGATAGCGGAAAGTATCGTTTGGATGCCTACTTTCCGCGAAGTATGAATCGTAGGCTAGCTTTTCTTTATGTTTTAATAATCAGATACTTTAACAATACAGTAAGCCATACAGTTTTTCGGAAACCAACCCATACGGACAAATATCTAAATGGTGATTCACACCACCACCTGAACCAATTATCTGTCGTAGGCTGTCCTTGTTACAGAGAGCACATGGCATCTGTGACGACCAACACCTGGGAGAAGAGCTTCAAGAAAGTCCTTGCTGACAACAAGCTAAAAATCCATCCCGCTCGTCGCAGAGGATATGTGAAAACACCAACAGTGGATCGTGCTCCCCTCATCCTGCCACATGTGAAAGGTGTTACTAACAAGATCGGCTATGTATTGAGAAAAGCATCGGTTAAAACATATTTCAAGCCGCATAAAAAGCTTTTTTTTTTTTTTTTTTTTTTTTTTTTTTTTTTTTTTTTTTTTTTATTGTGACTCGATAAAAGCTACACCAATACCTGTGAAAACTGACATTCCTTTACAAGATGCAGGGGTGTACTAGTTAGAATGTGACTGTGGACTCTCGTATATAGGACAGACAAAAAGAAATCAATGCACACGCGTACGGGAACATATCGCGGATATAAAACATCAACGTAGTGGAAAGTCTGCAGTTTGTGAGCATCAACAGGACGGCGCCAACCACTGCATCCGTTTCGAAAAACCAAAGATCCTCGCAAAAGAAGTCAACGATACCCAGGATGGTACGCGAGGACTGAGATTAAAAAACGTCCTAATTTCAATAGAGAAGGTGGTTGGCGATTATCTAACACCTGGGACCCCATAATCCATAATCCCCATAATCCATAAAAAAAAACAAGTCCAGCAAACTGCCAAACCAGATGACACCGTCAGTTATTTTTGTAAAAAAAATTAACTAAACCGGAAACAGAATAACAAAATTAAAACATTAAACAGGGTAGTGTTGGAAACAATAACAGCATAAATCAATTGGACGACCAACACCTCAGTCTCTCCGGGACCACGATGACTGCAAATCTTTCGAAAGGTCGGAATAATAAAATAAAATTGTAAAATCAAAACCAAAATAAACGCGATAGTAAGCCGCATTAAATTTGTTAAATTCATTACTATTATTATTTTAATTAATTAATTAAATCAATCAAGCATAATACCATCCAATTGACCGGTTTATCAATAGAAAAAGTGGTTGTCGGTTCGATAACCGCAGGTGTACGGACGATCGCATACAAATGTATAAATACAATGATACATACTTGGAAAATGCATCTTAATATAGAATTCGACAGATAAGCAATGAAATCAAATGCCGGCCGGTTTAGTGACGGCGACTGAGGCAGACGTGAACTAACTTGGTTGTTTCAGTCGTCGACACTCTTGGATCTCCTCTTGCTTATCATCAGGCGGGTCGAGGTGTAATGTCGTGTCACAAAAAATAGCCTTATACGATAAGACGGCCGTGGTCTAGTGATAGACTAGTAGTACCAATGTATGTTTGCTAGTACTTTAGTCGTCCAGTTTCAATGATACACTTTTTGTTAATCAGTATAGAAATGTAAAAAAAATTGTGACTCGACATCTGACCTCGTCTTGCCTGATGGTAAGCATGATAGAGGCCCAAGAGTGCCGACGACTGAGTCAGTTTACGACTGCAACAGTCGTCGTCACTATCTAAGTACATTTTGTGGCAGGTGTGGCGTATTGGTCAACACACCTGTCCGTTACGCGAATATTATCTGATTCCCGGTCGGGGCAAAAATTTATTTGTAATATTTAATAATTATATTCAATTAAATAATCAAATTGTCACGCGTTTTCCCCACAGGGATAGGCAGGGACAATGGAGCGCCATCCTGACACATCTTCCTCGCTTCCTTCACATCCACAATTCCTTTCATACAACCTCAACGGTTATGGACACTAGGCAACCCAGTTTTCTTGAGGATGTCTTTGATGAGTCTGCCTCGTTTAACGTATCCATCCACATCAGATTTATCAATTCCTTTCGTCAATCTACTTTTACAAAACAATATCTTCTCCAGCCGAAGACGTCCACTGCTAAACATAGGCCTCTCCCTTAGAACGCTATTTTGAACGACAAGATGCCAGTTGTCCACCGGTTATTCTGTGACTTTTACCATGTCCTCAGTCCACCTAGTGAGAGGTATACCTACGCTGCGTCTTCGAGTTCGTGGTATGCACTCAAGAACCTTTCGTTCCCATCGGTTGTCGGTTCTTTAAGCGATGTGGCCAGCCCATTGCCACTTCAGTTTAAAAATCCTGCAAGCTATGTCAGTAAATATACACGTTCCAGAATTCGTCGCGCAAAGATACTCCAAGCATAGCTCTCTCGATTGCCCGCTGAGGGACTGAACTTTTCCAACAGGCCAAAATTTAAGGGCCACGTCTCAGTGTCATATGTCATTACTGGTTGAAGACCCCTGTCTTTAGGCACTGCGGGATGTTTGTCGAGAAGAATGATGCGATTTCCCAAACTAAATAATATAGTCAAGATTATAGAAGTATACAGACTGTGAAGTGATTTGGTCACGTTTCGGGATCAGCTTGTAAGTTGCCGGTTCCATCTAGGCCCATCCAACTTACAAGCTGATCCCGAAACGTGACCAAATCACTTCACGGTCTGTATACTTGTAAGTGGTGGTACTACCCCGGATCGGCAGACTGGGTACCACTGCCTACCACTCTTTGTAAACCAGACCCGAAGCAAATATCCATCTCTTTTTTTTTTATTAACAAATATTTGCAATATTTAATACTATTAAATATTATAAATAAAAGCTATGAAACAAATATTTGCTCCGACCGGGGATCGAACCCGGGACTTTACGCGCAACAAACCAGTCGCTAAACCGTTCGTCCACGCCTGTCGTCTATATATATAAAGAAAGAAAAGCACAACAGGAAAAAAGGCCCAAATAAATATTGCTAGTCTCCATTTAATTAGTTAATTAATTAAGTCCCTCAATTAGGGGTATCCTAAAGGCATAGACCCCAGAGGGGGCTAGGGGGGACAAAGTCACGTACAGAATTAAGTGGCCAGTACGAACAGTGCTCCGTCATTTTGGACATTTTATTTTTAAGCCCAAAACAAGTCTTTTTTTAACTCACTACACCTCTTTCGTCTCTAAATCCCTTTCTGTCGTCGCTGTCTACTAATATTCTGAGGGAATAATTAATCAATCAATCAAATTGTCACGCCTTATTCCCACAGGGATACGCATAGACAATGGAGCGCCACTTGCCACGATCATGACACAACTCCCTCGCTTCCTTCACATTCACAATTCTCTTCATACAAGCTCAGTGGTTATAGGCACTAGGCTTCCTTGAACATGTCTCAGTTCAATTCGATTTGGTAGGCGAACACCCTCCTGGGCCTGCCTTGTTTAACGCATCCATTCACATGAATGAATGATTTATCTTTAAATATTAGACAAGCTCCTAATTGTGCAATATTCAAAAGTAAAGTGTGATTCCGCCGGCGACTGCAGACCGCAGACTGCACTAATTGTTTGTATAAGATTGTTTCCGTGCAAGGCAATAGTCTGCAACCGCCGCGTTAATATTGTTTCCGAACATCATATTTATAATGTATGACTTAGCAAATGCTGATTATCGCAATAGTGTCGCCTTGCACGGAATCAATCTGATACAAACCAGCCCCCACGGTAATTAAAGAATCAAGATAAAGACTTGCAAAGAATATCATTTTAAATAACTTTCTAGAGCAGATACACTGATATTTAACGTTCTGTAAAACTTTACACAAAACAACGTTGAATACTTTATTAAATATTTTTTTAACATTTTGATGTGCCGGCCTAATACGTTATTTAAAATGTGTTATAATAATACTCCTTGCAGTTCTTTATCTTGCTTCTTGGACTGCCGTGCTAGGGGGGCTGTAGTGCTGTCTGCAGTCGCCGGCGGAACCACATCTTAATATGTACAAAGACTTTCTTTCTTCTTCCACTTCTTTTCACACCTATTAACATATTATATATATAAAGACAGAGCAGTATATCGCGCGTTAAGTGAAGTCCGGATTCGATTTCAGGGCTCAATCGAGCGATGTGTTTTTTTTTCTAATTTTCATTACTAATGTAAGCCGGCGACCGCAGTCTAATAGTAGTATCGTAAATCAGTGAAAAGGGAGCTTGAATAAAATCACTTTCCAGTACCAATGTATCTTAATATTATGTACTTTGGTCGTCCAGTTTCTATAATACAAGCACATTAAGCAGTATATTATATTTACATGGGTACATTTAATAAATATAATGGTATTGTTATATTTATTTATTCAACTAAGTTGTGTCAGGATCGTGGCAAGTGGCGCTCCATTGTCTTTGCTTATCCCTGTGGGAAAGGGGCGTGACTATTTGATTGATTGATTGATTTACTTAAGTTAGTAATAGCTATTAAATTAATTAGTTGCTAAGTACAAGAACTCTAGTACTAAGCAAGAGATCTTGTATCATAGAAACAGGACAACCAAAATGTTTTCGGTTTACATGACCATTGACTACCGCTATACCACGATTACTTATGTTATCTTTAGAACACGATCGCCTCAAAGTATTTCTTAATGACTTTTAAGACCTAAAGAAAAAGCATAAAATAATAATTCACGGCGCATTGCTAGTCAACAGGTGTATATAGGACACCTTGAAAGCATACAGGTGAAAGAGTTTATCTTATAAAAGCAGATGTCAGGATAAAAACTTTGTGATGTTTTACTGTTACTGGTCGTTAAGGCGGTGTTGGAATAGAATTATGGGACGAGCGGGGTTGGGTTGTTCGTGGTTTTCACTCACGTTCCTTATTTAAAATTCAATATGATATTTCGGATGTTTTTTTGCAAACTGATATCGCAATACACGTTTGAATAGGTGTCCTACCGCGAAGGAGATGGCGACATACGATCCCTACAATAGTTCGTATCGAGAAATCGTGGTGTTGTCAGTCATTGAAAAATGACGTCAGAAGAAAAATTAAATCCCAGTTATTTATTATTATAATAAAATAATTATTTATTTATTAAACATAATAAAATAATTACTTGTAAATAAACTATACATAAAAATATCATCTAGATATGTCACATCAGAAATAGGCTTAAGGATATTAATAATAGTTAGAATTGTGGATGTGAGAGAAGCGATTTGTGTCAGGATCGTGATATATGGCGCTTCATTGTCCTCTCTATCCCATTGGAAAAAAGGCGTGACAATTTGATTGATTGATTAATAATAATAGTTTATTTGCTTTTTTATTCATTTTAACTTCTATAATACATTTTAATTTTATATTAAATTAGGGCGACCGTGGTGTAGTGGTAGTGCAATGGTTATGCAAATTGAAAGCACGCGGTTAAAACTACTGCCGGTACTAATGTAACTTTAATATTAAAAAAACAAAAAAAAACATGATACATTACTTTAATGAAACATTTAAAATGTACGAGTACTCTTAGTAGCTTGTGTAAAAAGAATGTATGCTGATTATCATTTATTAGTAAGCTCCTTTTGAACCTTAAAGTCCGCCTTAACAGAATACGGTAGCTATTACGGGGCACGCGTTGTACGACAGGTGCAAGGCTGCATTGGAGGCTGTGTTTAAGCATTGACATTGTGTACAGACCATGATGAGCTTTTGAAATTAAACATAATAAAAAGAAAATGAAGGTACGTGTTGTGGGTACACTGTGATCAAAAAATAGTAAGACTTTAAAAAAATCAAATAAAAAACTATAAATAAAAAATATCGTCTATAGACGTCCCATCAGAAATAGTCCCAAAGAAACTAGCAACCACTTTTTTATATTTCTATACTAAGTTACTACAGTGCTTGTATCATAGAAACAGAACAACCAAAGTACTTATAAAAGATTGGTACCGGTGGGTGGTTTCGAACTCGAATGGTTACGCAAGCCGAGAGCACTGGTTCAAAATCACTCACGCGTTGCACGATAGGTGTAAGGCTGTATTATAGGCTGTGTTTAAACATTTTTTTTTATTGTGACTCGACATATGACAGCACCCCGCTTGATGTTAGGCTGGAGTGTGGTCCATAAGTGGATGCCACTGCTACTACAATTCAATAACTATATCACAGCCACTATGCCGGCCTAGTTGGCCTTTACGGTCTGTATACTTGTAAGTGGTGGTACTACCCCGGATCGGCACTATTCTTACTATTACTATCCAATTATCCAATTTAAATCCAATTTATTTATTTTATTTTTATTTAAAAACTTTATAACAATTTGTATAAAGGCGAACTTAATGCCGCTAGACATTATCTGCCAGTTAACCTTCGGGACAGTCGAAAAGTTTAATGGGAGTATTAGATATAAAACTGATAACTTAATATAACACAATATAGTACAATATAACATAACACAATACAATACAATATAATATAATATAATATAATATAATATAATATAATATAATATAATATAATATAATATAATATAATATAATATAATATAATATAATATAATATAATATAATATAATATAATATAATATAATATAATATAATATAATATAATATAATATAATATAATATAATATAATATAATATAATATAATATAATATAATATAATATAATATAATATAATATAATATAATGTAATATAATATAATATAATACAATACAATACAATATAATATAATATACTTTACTATCCATTACTTTAAAATCAAAATATTTTTAAAACTATACACACACCAAAGTATCACGGCAACAATTAATATTCAAGGGTGGGCAGAGTAAACAGTCTGCTAAGGGCTCCAATTAATTTGTATAAAGCACAGGAGCTGATGCAAATTTCCTTTGCTAACCTGAGGGCATGTAACCGCTTCGGGCGCAATTTTACAAGCACAGCCTCTATACGATGGAAAGTAATAAATGTTTTATTTTATTTATTATTTATGGCTACAAATAGTAATCAACTAACAAGTTAATTAAAAATAAATTTTCCAACAACACCAGATAGTGTCGAAAAGTTATACAATTTGTGGTAGATATAAAACAAGTCAGTCGTACAGTCTACTTGTAAAAAAATTAAAAAGGGTAAGAGAGTACTATAATAAAAAAAAGAAAATAACATATTTTCTTAGATATTGCTTGAACATTGAAAAATGAATTAAATAAAATTTTATGCGGCTAATAATTTAAAAAAAAATAAACGCGATAGGAAGCCGCGTAAGATTTATTTAATTCAAAATAACATAATTAAAAAAATACCTAATACCTATTTATCTATCTATTTTTTTATTGTGACTCAGCATCTCAGACGCTATAAGCCATATTTCGAATCCACAATACGACAATTCTTCCAGTGTCATGTCAAACAGGATTGTCAATCAATCAATCAATCAATCAATCAATCAAATTGTCCCGCCTTTTTCCCACAGGAATAGGCAGAGACAACGGAGCGCCACTTACCACTATCCTTACACAACTCCCTTGCTTCCTTCGCATCCACACTTCTCTTCATACAGGATTGTGTGGAGATAATAATCGCGTAAATTAGTAGAACATCTAAAAAAGGAACCTAACACAAACATTAGGTTAGTCACAAGGAAGGGTAATACTTTTACTGACACCAACTAAAATTAATGTCAATCAATTAGTCAAAATGTCACGCCTTTCACCATGAACTAATACGTTCATGGTGAATATCCTCTTTCATAATATTTTTTTTTTTTAAATTTTTTTACTTACATTTCTATACTAAGCTACCTACTAAAGCGCTTGTATCAAAGAAACAGGACAACTAAAGTACATATATCAAAGATACATTGGTACCGGTGCAGTGGGTGGTTTCGAGCTCGTGCTCTCCGGTTTGTGTAATCATTGCACTGCCACTACACCACAGTTGCCTTAGAAATATATAAATTATCTGTAAATAAATAAAAGCATAACAAAGCCGCACTTTTCAGTGGTGAAGCACCAACCAGAGCGCAGTATTCAAAGAATTCAAAACGGTTTGTAAAAAAAATCCCTTTTGCATTCGAATTTCAAACAATTAAAAACTCATTCCGGGAGAGAAACCGAGAAATTGCGGCTGAAATATGTTACGAACCGCTACGAATTTAAATTTTATTGTATTACATTTTTTTACGATTTGTTCACGACTGACTTTTCAGACACGATAATGGGGAAAGAATTTGGACATAAGACACAGAAGGAGCCCTAAAATAGCTACAAAGTACAACCGTTTATACTATTTTTACTTATGGCATTAAAAAGAAGTCAGAAGGGGATGAATATACATTTTTTCATTCGTAATTTAGAAGGTTGTCACCAGTTTTGGTGATTATTTGACAACCTAATTTGACAGAATAACAAATGACAATAAAATACTTCAAAAAGGATGACGGTACAATTATGCCGCTACTCTTACTACGTGACCACGTGACTTTTAATTAGGCAGTATTAAAAGTCAATTACAAGTGGTTGTAATTGCTAAAAAGTAGTGCCAACCTTTGAAATAAAGGAATTGAAGTCCAAGTAGTTGTCTCTTTCAGTCACACGTGGTATAAACATAATATAAATGAGACAAATAACATTGAATTAGTATTTTCTCTTGATTGTGTGAAGAGAATTGTGGATGTAAGGAAAGTGAGGGATATGTGTCAGGATTGTGGCAAGTGGCTCTCCAATATCTCTGCCTATCCCTGTGGAAAAAGGCGTGACAATTTGATTAATTGTCATATTTATTTTTATTTTTTCTGAAACAAGCAAATCGAGGTTAAATGTAATTAAAAACCTCGCTTCAAAAAAATTCTGAGATTTATTGCAAATATTGTAAGATTTTAAAATAAAGGATTATCGCGGCTTACTAATGCGTTTATTTGATTATTATTTAAATCTGACGTTTACAAATCTTTGAATCAAAAACTCCCGCAACCCCCATAGTAAACGCTATAATACCTATATCAATTAATTAAATTAATTAAGGCCGATAATAAGCCGCAAAACATCAATTACAATGTACAAAGAGTGGTACCCAGTCCGGGGTACTACCACCACTTACAAGTATACAGACCGTGAAGTGATATGGTCGCGTTTCAAGATCAGCTTGTAAGTTGTCGGTTCCAACTAGTCCGGAATAGTGGATGTGATTGCTACTCATATTTATTGAATTGTAGTAGCAGTGGCGTCCATTCATGGACCACACTCCAGCTTAACAACAAGCAGGGTACTGTCATATGTCGAGTCACAATTTAAAAAAAAACATAAGTTCTCCTAAAATACTCAAAGACCAAATATCTTCTCCCAAATACCAAATCGTTTAATGTGTAGAATAAGCTTTATTCTTTTCTCTAAATGAAATTAATCTTTGGCCGGTAAAAGCTGCGGTAAAAGTTTGCCACGATTACCGTTTATTAAGTGTAGGATTTCGATTAAAGAATTTCGTTTCGTTTTTGAGCTTTTGATCGCTTTTGTTTTTTACTTGTTTAAGACTATCATTGTCCTTCACAATATTACAATGTGTTTTTTTTTTTAATAAATAAAAAAGTCCAGTTACTGGAGTACTGTTCGCACCTGTGGGGCGGCTATGCCAAGTATCTTCCTTAATTTATTTAAAAACTTTATGCACTACGTTCAAAGGTGGACTTAATGCCGCAAGGCATTCTTACTAGCCTACCTTAGAAACAATTTAACGCACTTTTTTGTATGAGGTAGGTGCAAAATAAAATAGAAGCATACTACTAATTCTAATATACTTTATGATGATAATTCAGTATATACTAAACATACTACATACTAAAAATATAATACTAATACATTTTTTTTTTTTATTGTGACTCGACATATGACAGCACCCCGCTTGATGTTAAGCCAAAGTGTGGTCCATGAATGAATGTCACTGCTAATACAATTCAATAACTGTGAGTAGCAATCACATCCACTATGCCGGCCGAGATGGAACCGTCAACTTACAAGCTGATCCCGAAACGTGACCAATACTTGTAAGTGGTGGTACTACCCCGGATCGGCAGACTGGGTACCACTGCCTACCACTCTTGAAAATAATAATATAAATATAAATAATAATACATTTAAAACCACTATAATTACCTTGGCCATATTGTCCAGTTAGGTAGGTCCAACTTCGACAAAGAGGTCGTTCGAAGAATCCAACTCGGATGGGCGGCGTTCGGGAAATTGCGTTACATCTTCTCGTCAAACATCCCGCAGTGCCTGAAGACAAGGGTCTTCAACAGTGTGTGTTGCCAGTGATGACATATGGCCCTGAGACGTGGCTCCTAAATGTTAGCCTGTTAGAAAAGCTTAGAGTCACTCAGCGGGCAATGGAGAGAGCTATGCTTGGTGTGTCTCTGTGCGATGGAATCCGGAACGGAACCGAATATTCGCCAAAGAACCGGAGTGGCAATGTTTCGTTGTAGAACAATCGACAAATGCCGACAAATACCAGCCCATGTGTTCTCTCTATACTATCCTTTGACGACAGGCGTGGACAAACGGTCAGCGATTGGTTTGTAGCGCATAAAGTCCCAGGTTCGATTCCCGGTCGGAGCAAATATTTGTTTTATAGCTTTTATTTAATAATGCAAATATTTGTTAATAAAAAAAGAATTGGATATTTGCTTCGGGTCTGGTCAAAGAGTGGTCTGCCGACCCGGGGTAGTACCACCACTTACAAGTATACAGACCGTAAAGAGATTTTGGTCCAACTAGGCCGGCATAGTGGATGTGATTGCTACTCACAGTTATTGAATTGTAGTAGCAATGATATCCATTCATGGACCACACTCCAGCTTAACATCAAGCGGGGTGCTGTCAAATGTCGAGACACAATAAAAAAAACCTTGTTTTTTTTCAAGCGATGCGTAAAGAAGCACCTTTGGCCGGCATTATGACGGCGACCGGGTCTTACTAGGTGAACTGACTAGGTTTTTTCAGTCGTCATGGACTGCAGTCCGTACCCACAAAGACAAATCATCATACATACAAAACTCGTAACATATTTTAATCTCCATAAATAGATACAATATCACAAGGTGCTTATACACCTTGACGTCTTGTTTCTTTACTATTCCAATAATTATTGATGTGTGTTTTTGTATCAAGGACACTTTTAATGGTTGCACTTTTAACTGCCAGGTGTCAGTGTGTTTAGACTCGATATCTGACCTTGACTTGCCTGGTGGTAAACAAGGTGTACTCCAAAAGCACCCGACTCTTTTTAACACGCTTTTATTAGCTTGACTTGTATGTTTCAAATAATTTTTTTTTACCCACCCATAGAGGTCTGAACAATTTGAAAAGGACAACATTGATTTTGGGCTTTAATGTCAACTTTTGTAATGTGCAATGATGAAAAAATATATAAATAGTAATTTAGACACTTGTATTGATAAAACTAATAACAATTTAACTTTTAATTGCTGTGCAATTGAGTTATTAAATAAGATATGGATATTGTATCGTCTGTCAACCACAAAGACGCGCCATATTAACAGGTCTGCTCTGAACTGTCATAATTATAGTTTGATCATTGTGCACACCTAAACTATGCAAAATAAAGGATATATTCCAATTACATTGTAATCTTCGTACAATAAACTGTTTTAAAATGTATATGCAACTGTTAATACAATTTAACCCAAGTCCTCATACTAAATGAATGAAGTCACGTATTTTGTACACGTATTTTTTTCATGCATCAACAACTACAAGAACTTATCTATCTAATAAGGATAAGAACTTCAAGGAGTACTTAAAATAAATTACAAAATCATTCTAAGTTATCTTTATAACCTTTAAAAGAAATAATGAAAAAAGCAAACCAAGGGTTAAAAGTTGTGAAAATTTCAGCAATTTATCATTGATAAATAATTATCCGTTGATCTCGTTTTTAAATAACTTTTAAAAGAATGTTCGAGATATAATTTCATAGTCGTCAGTGAATAAATAATTTTAAGGTTTAGGTTTATTTGATGCCCTTTCACGCTGAGATTTTCACGCCGTTTTGATGACAGGCGTGGACGAACGGTTTAGCGACTGGTTTGTTGCGCGTAAAGTCCCGGGTTCGATCCCCGGTCAAAGCAAATATTTGTTTCATAGCTTTTATTTGTAATATATTAATAATATTAAATATTGCAAATATTTGTTAATAAAAAAAAGAGATGGATATTTGCTTCGGGTCTGGTTATCTAAGAGTGGAAGGCAGTGGTACCCAGTCTGCCGATCCGGGGTAGTACCACCACTTACAAGTATACAGACCGTGAAGTGATTTGGTCACGTTTCGGGATCAGCTTGTAAGTTGCCGGTTCCATCTAGGCCGGCATAGTGGATGTGATTGCTACTCACAGTTATTGAATTGTATTAGCAGTGACATTCATTCATGGACCACACTTTGGCTTAACATCAAGCAGGGTGCTGTCATATGTCGAGTCACTATAAAAAATAAAAAAAATGTGAATCAGATACAAAGTATCTTATACAAGTATATACACTTTGTGTCAGTTTTGAAATCCATACACACGTTGATTTTTATAATGGATACCACTGACCACGTCTAAGATAACTTGATAGCTGCTGATCTAAGATACCTAGATCAGCAGTATTAATAGCTCTTGGTGTTACTTTTAATATCTGTTTGAGCAAAAAACGAAAAATATATTGGTTTTTAAAACATTTTTCACAATACCGCTTTGCCGTCTCAAGCCAATGGCATGAAACCGATACAGCTGGATCTGATACTTTGATACTTTGAAAACACGTATATAAATCCAATCCAAGTTCATTAGGGATAGGGGTTTTAGTTGCCGATGGACAAACCTCTTTGCTGTTTTTGATGCGTTTCCAAATCAGCTTTAAAGTTGCCGGTTCTAACTAGACTCCAGACTGCATTTTAGCTTAACAACATGTTGTATGCAGTATGTCGTGTCAATTTTTTTTTTATTGTGACACGACATTTGACATCGACCCACCTGATGATAAGCAAGAGGAGGTCCAAGAGTGACGACGACTGAAAAAAACGAGTAGTCCCGGCTATCTCAGCCGCCTTCATTATGCCGGCCTAAGGTGCTTCTTCACGCATCGCTTGAAGGATCCAAGGTCATAGGATGGAGAGAACACATGGGCTGGCAAAGCATTCCACTTGTCAATTGTTCTACAAAGAAAAGACGCACCGAACTTTTTAGTTCGACTGCCGATTCGGTCGATAGAATGCGGATGCTTTCCCCGATATATTTCGGATATATAAAAAAATACAATTATTTTCTAATAATTTAATCGTACATACAGAAACACACTCACACACACACACACACACAAACCTACACAAAAATATAACCCTACATTGTAACAAAGTATGTAACGCTGGGATTTCAGTATCCAATTGTCAAATAGCTGGCACTCACTGCTAGTCTCCGAAAGGAGATACCGAGTTACTGTACTGAAAAATACGTCCCCACAAATTTTACATTTCACTTCTTTTGTGACCCCTTTTTTCAATCTATTTATCGAATTGTCACGACTTTGACCAAATTTGTAATTAATCTATCTACAGCAGGTTCGGTGCGTCGTTTCTACAGAACGAGTAGTCGTTCTCGTTGTTGTAATTTTTTTAGTAATACTTATATTTTGATCGTTCAAGCGAAGCATGAAAAGGCACATTTAGCCGGCATAGTGTAGGTGACTCAGACAACCGTATAATAAAATGCCTGTTTTAGGTTAAAAACAAAATAAATAATTAAGTCAATAAAGTTACATTATTATTTATATTCCATTTTTTTATAATTCCTATTTTTTATATTTTTAAAATAAAAAATATTTAAAAATATAAAAAATAGTTGTCCATCAGCATTTTTTTTTAGATTTTTGGGTTACAAAACAACTGGGTTACAAATTTAGGATAAAGTGAAACTACGTTTCGAACCAAAAGGAATGTAATATTGTCAGGTGGGAGAACCGTCAATGTCATTTTAATTTCACTTGACTGATATTATTACAGCAAAATTTGCGTTGTTAAAAATTCATAAAAATACTATATACGTATTCCTTATGTATGTTAAATAATCTGGGATGTGGCCTTTAAAGTGACGGCGACTAAAGCAGCTAGGATAGAAGTCGTATTTTTCAGTCATCGGCACTCCTGAAACTCCCCTTGCTTATCAACAGGCAAGTCGAGTCGAGTCACAATATAAAAATACATACCTAGGTTAAGTACACATATAACTAACCGGGTGTTTTTCTTTATACTCGTATGTAAGTTTTTAATGAAAATAATATACATATAAAACATTGTAAAACACGCCTAAAATATATTTACATTAATACACTAATCTACTAAAGTGATTATATCATAGAAACAGAACAAACGAAGTACTTACATATTTTACTATATGTATATACCAGCAAGTGATTTTGAACTCGTGCTCTCGGTTTGTGTAACCATCGCACTACCACTATACCACGGTCGCCTTAATGGGAAATTAAGTCAAATTATTTATAAAGGTAATACACAAATAACGAAATGTGTTTAAATGTCGTTTTCAGGGATATTTCAGCCAATTTCAGGCGTACAGGTAATACAAATAATTCATGTTACAACTTTTATTCAACACCGTACGAGGAAACGGAAACGAGCTCGTTTTCACCCGGGCGTAATTTTTTTTCTTACCCGGTTAAGCCGTTATGGTGCGACATCCGGTTAGATTTCCCCCGGTTATGTCACAATGGTTAGGAAATTCCTACGCGTTCGGGTTCGGCGCGTCTCACAAAATGCTATAATTTAATTTGTTGCCCTTTTTTTCCTACTACTCAAGTGAATAAGGATGTAAGTTTTATGTTTTGGCGGCATAGCCAACACTAGGTTACTATCAAGCAAGTTGAGTTCAGATGTCAAGTCACAATAAAAAACATAAGCAAGCAGTGGTTAAGAGTGGTAGGCAGTGGAGCCCAGTAGTACTGCCAATCCGGGGTAGTACCACCACTTACAAGTATACAGACCGTAAAGACTTAGTCGCGTTCCTGCATCGGCTTGTAAGTTGCCGGTTTCAACCAGGCCGGCATAGTGGATGTGACTGCTATTTACAGGAAATTCACTGTAGTAGCAGTGACCTCCATTCATGGACCACACACGGGGTGCTGTCATATGTCAATCAATCAATCAATCATTCAATCAATCAAATTGTCACGCCTTTTTCTTACAGAGATAGGCAGAGACAATGGAGCGCCACTTACCACGATCCTTACACAGCTTCCTTGCTTCCTTCACATCCACAATTCTATTCATACAGACTCTGTGGTTATGGGCACTAGGCAACCTAGCTTTCTTGAAGATGTGTCCAATTTGGTCGGAAAACACTCTCCTGGGCCTGCCTTGTTTAACACATCCATCCACATGAGATTTATAAATTGCTTTCGTCAATCTACTTTCACTTATCCTTTCCATGTGGCCAAACCATCAAAGCATTCCTTTGTCATTCTTGTCACTACATCTTCTTTCACCACATCTATCATCATATGTCACATTAAAAAATAAAATAAAAAGAACTGCAAGTTACAGTTGCATCGATTATGTCGGCCTATTATAACCGGCAACTTTCATGTTTATCCCGAAACTCGACTAAGTTACTTCACTGGCCAGGACCATCGCTCGAAAAGAAATAAAAATATTCAAAAATTTCACTTATATCAATATTCACTATAGGTATTATTTCCGAGTATGTATTTGAAGAAAAATTACAATATCTAAACGTTTCAGTATTACAGGATAATGTATATTGTATAAAGGAAATAATTCATTTTGGGCTTTTATGTAATACTTTTGTAATGTCCAATGATGAATAAATATATAAATGGTGGTTTCGATACTTGTGTTGATAAAACTAATAACAATTTTGATTTTATTTGCTGTGCAATTGAGTTATTTGGAAAATAAGATATGGATTTTGTATAACTGTCATTTTTATATTTTGATATTTTTTTACTCCTAAACTATGCAAAATAAAGGATATATTCCAATTACATTGTAATCTTCGTACATTAAACTATTATTAAAATGTATATGCAACTGTTAATACAATGAAGCCCAAGTCCCCATACAAAATGAATGATTTCCTTTTTATGGTGACTAAAATGGATGAAAATCATCAGTCATCGGCTTTGTGCATCCTTTACCGTCTATACCACGGAGAATGTTCCGAGGAGCTCTTTAACCTTGTTCCTACCTCGTCTTTTGACGGCAGACGTAGCCGATTGGTTAACAGACCAGTTTGTTACGCATAGTCCCGGGTTTTATTCCGGTCGGAGACTCTCCGTGACTACGATACGCGATAGTAAGCCGCATAAAAGTGTAAAAAACAAAGAAAACTGAAAAACCGTCTCATTTTACGGTCGCCTAAGTCACCGTCACTATGCCGGCCTGAAGTGTCGTGCAGCAGTAACTAGCAAACTCACAGTCCAATGACCCTATACACAATGACAAAATCAATGGTATAATTTGGAGTGTGTCAAATTGACAATAGGTGTCTAAGGTTCGATTCCAGGGCGCAGGAAATACAGATTTTATTGTCTTTAACACGGACTAATAAACAATCACTTCTTTTGGTAGATACCAAATTATCGGTCTTCTTTAAATTACAATTTACAAACATCAATTTACTTTATTTTAACATTATTATTATTTGATATACTCATTTATCATAAGTATGAAGTATATTAAATAAATAAAACAGAAATATAACATATTGATAAAAAAAAAATTAACTAAAATACATTATTAAAAGGAGTCCCTTTAGGCAAGGTTCCGAAGATACTGGCAGCGTTCCCCCTTTGAATAGCTAGACTAATTCTTTGTCCGAGGTAGCCAACTTCTTTTGGTTATTTATTTTGAAATCGACAAGATATTTTCTTTTCATATAAAAGCTTTATAAATCTGATGTGAATGGATACGTTAAACAAGGCAGGCCCAGGAGGGTGTTTGCCGACCAAATCAAAGACATCCTTAAGAAAGCTAGGTTGCCTAGTGCCCATGACCATATAGCTTGTATAAAGAGAATTGTGAATGTGAAGGAAGCGAGGGAGTTTAGTCAGGATCGTGGCAAGTGACGCTCGATTGTCTCTGCCTATACCTGTGGAAAAAGGCGTGACAATTTGATTCATATGATCGAATTTAGTCACTGAGATTTTGTCAAGAGTATTATGAATAAAGGCGACTGCTACATTTACGGAACTGCAAGCAGCAGTCGCATCCACTATGCCGGCATAGTTAGATCCGGCAACTTGTAAGCTGATCACGAAACGCGACTAAGTCACTTCACGGTCTGTATACTTGTAAGTGGTGATACTACCCCCGAACGGCACACGCCACTACAGCCTACCTCTTTTAGGCAGGACAAGGTGTGGCGGGTTCGCTAGTTAAAATATAAAAAAGTGTATTAAGAATATAATTTACTTAGCAAAGTATAAAATTTTATATTCACAATCTAAATGGCTGAAAAACAATGTTATCTGGCTATTCTTGTAAATAAAGGTATGGTTACATTGCAAAGCGTTTTCATTAGCTTTTTTTTAAGCGAAATAAATGGGTGATTTTATTTTAATTTAAATATCCTTTTTTTTTTGTTATCGCAGGAGAATCCTTTCGAATACCTCGCCACTTAAGGGGAGTGACGGGGTTATGTGGTGCACACTAAACTCCTGCGGTGACCATCTCAGCGGCAAACACGAAGGGGGTCCGGAAATACCCGGAGGGCCTTCTACGGATCCCCCTCTACCCTTCTCTTTTTACGGCAGCGCTATGGTCACCCTGCGCTGCCGTCCTCTCGGGGAAGTTAAATATCCTGACACAACTTCCTCACATCCCTCGCAACCACAATTCTTTCCAGGCAAGTTCCTTTATGGGCACTAGGTAACCCAACTTTTTTAAAATCATTTCTTAAGTTTAAAAATTGCTTATTGTAGATAAAAAATGCATATTTTTCGAATTTTTACACGTGTAAATCTATTTTAAAATGTCATGTTGTAATAATCGTACTTTCGGCGCGGAAACAAGTAAAATAGTTTTCCCTGGTCAGAAAGCTGGATGCCTTGAAGTATGTGAAAGCATCGGCTTCACTTCGGCTGTTTTATTTTGGTCGGAAACTCTCCGTGACTGGCAAAGCTCTTGAAACGTTGGAATAAGCAAAAATAAACCGATAGTAAACCGCATAAAATTTTTTAAAGGCAGTGAAATAGTCACGCAAACCACGAAGACTTCATATCCACCAAGAAGACTCGCCTCCGCTTATCGCATCGCTTATGCACAGTAAACTGCTGCATATACTCTCGAATGGCTAGATGTCGAACCCTAAATGATCATTAAGTTGCGTCCCGTTATCTTAGTGCATGCAAATGCAGTCCTTAAGTGCATAATAACATATACCAATATTGCGTGCAAGTAGATTTCTTTGTTTTCAAAATGGTGTAAAGCTAAAAATACCTAAGTTATAGTTTCAAGAGTGGTACGCAGTGCCCAGTCTGCCGATCCGGGGTAGTATCCCCACTTACAAGAACAGACCGTGAAGTGACTCAGTCGCGTTTCGAGAAGTTTTGTAAGTTGCTGATTTGTCATAGTTATTTAACTGTAGTAGCAGTTACTTCTATTTATGGACCGCACTCCAGCTTAACATCAGGTTAGTCGAGGAGGAAAGTAACAATAAAAAATAATACAAAAAGCGTTTTTTTTATTTACATTTCTATACTAAGCCACTAAACGTGCTTGTATTATAGAAACAGGACAACCAAAGTACATATATCAAAGATGCATCGGTACTGGTGGGTGGTCTCAAACTCGTGCTCTCGATTTGTGTAACCATTGCACTGCCACTACACCACGGTCGCCTTATTAAAGATACATTGGTACCGGCGGCATGTGGATTTGACTTTATTGAGGTCACTAGACTTTTATTCAAATCCAGCATCTCTGCCAGGGCCGTCTTTACCCGGGGGTTCAAGGGGTGCAGTGCACCTGGGCGCAGAGTCCTAGGGGGCGCATGCCGACCGCCATAAATTTCAATAGGTACCTATTACACTGAAATTATGCTAGCGGAGCCGCAGGCACATCTAGTTCAGTATACATCATAGGTGGACATGCCGCTTTCGGAAGGTGTCACACGGTTCGCGATGTTTTCACTTTTATTACTACAAAGCTAAAAATTTACAGTCAGGCCACATACTAATTAAAGTTTTCTTTCGCACCCCGGCGCCAGATATGCATAAGACGGCCCTGATCTCTGCCATTCCCATTTACATATAACGTCATAAATATTAAGTTTCAGTTTGAACGGAAGTAATTAGTATAAAGGTAATAGAGGTATCTAACTACGCAAACTCACTAACCTAATAGTTTACAATTGATAAATACACTTTGCAACACAATTAGAGGAACAAACAAATTAAATAAACTTTTTTATTTAGTTGAGAGAAATATAATAGCTTTCTAAATGTGGGTACATTTCAAAAGTTTAAGATTGGTAGGCAGACAGTTAAGGTGGTAATTTGCCCTGTCTACCGATCTGAGGTAGTGAAGTATCTTAGTCGCGTTTTTTGATCAACTTGAAAATTGCCGATTCCAACTAGGCCAACATAATGTATCTGATGATTGTTGCAGAAATTTAGCTGTAGTAGCAGTTGCCTATAAACATGGATTTTTCATGCGGCCAATGTAAATTCACATCAGCAACTGAAAAATATGTTTTTTTTTTAATTCGCCATAAATACCGCACACACGCATCTTGTACTGACGCGTAAAATAAGATGAAATATTAATTAGAGCGATTAGAAATATTAATTACCTTAATTAGAGCGATTTTTGTTTACAGTTTGTAGAACCATAAAAAATCTATGTTCGCACTTAAAACATGTTTTTTTTTCATTGTAATGAGACATCTTAGGCGACCTTGGTGTAGTGGCAGTGCAATGGTTACGCAAACCAAGAGCACGGGTTTATAACAACTTGCCGGTACCAATGTATCTTTGATATATGTGCTTTGGTTGTACTGTTTCTACGATACAAGCACTTTAGTAGCTAGATATGCAGAGATCCCACAGGCATCCCTCAGGGATAGAAATGTAAAAAATAATATTAAAAAATCTAACCTCGACTTGTTCTATCACGTCCTTGTTCTCGGTTGCCTCAGTTATTTTAGTATAACAACCAGCAGATGTAATTTTCTTGCTTTGCTCAAAGTAGCTAAGATAATGAGACCCTCTAATGATGCCCCAAAGTGTAATAAATCATTAGTTTTGCTAGGAAGTGTGTGGCGGTGACGCTATTGAACACCAATTTCCTGCCAATACTCCATTCCACATGCTAATGGCTGCGGAATTTGTTGTTCGGAATACAAGCTATATATTAAATTACTATATTACTTAGTGGTGATGTATTAGCTAGATAGGTGATAGGACTATGCAAGTGTTTGACGACAGGCGTGGACGAACGGTTTAGCGATTGGTTTGTTACGCGTAAAGTCCCGGGATCGATTCCCGGTCGGAGCAAATATTTGTTTCATAGCTTTTATTTGTAATATTTAATAATATTAAATATTGCAAATATTTGTTAATAAAAAAAGACGCGGATATTTGCTTCGGGTCTGGTTATCAAAGAGTGGTAGGCAGTGGTACCCAGTCTGCCGATCCGGGATAGTACCACCACTTACAAGTATACTCGTACAGACCGTGAAGTGATTTTGTCGCGTTTCAGAATCAGCTTGTAAGTTGCCAGTTCCAACTAGGCCTATATAATGGACGTGAGTGCTACTTACAGTTATTGAATTGTAGTAGCAGTGGCATCCATTCATGGACCATACTCCAGCTTAACATCAAGCGTCGAGTCACAATAAAAAATGTTTAGTAAATAAACCTTCGTAACGGTGTGCGGCAAAAAATCGCAAACCCATTGTAAGTTAGCCTTAGATGCGTATCTTGCTAAATAATTGTTTGCAATCTAAAGGAAACAAGCTTCCTGAAGTCTAGACTTAACAAAACAATATATATTTATTTTACAACTAGCGTAAAAGATACTTAATTCTTATTTACTTTTCTAGTATTAATTTTTTTATTGTGACGCTTCGATGGTTTGGGCACATGGAAAGGATGAGTGAAAGTAGATTGACGAAAGGAATTTATAAATCTCATGTTAATGGATGCGTTAAACGAGGCACGCCCAGGAGGGTGTTTTCCGACCAAATCGGAGGCATCCTCAAGAAAGCTAGGTTGCCTAGTGCCCATAACCATAGAGCTTGTATGAATAGAATTGTGAATGTGAAGGAAGCGAGGGAGTTGTGTCAGGATCGTGTCGTGACAATTTATTTGATTGATTGATATTGTGACTCGACATATGAAAGCACCATGCTTGATGTTAAACTGGAGTGTGATCCATGAACGGAGGTGATTGCTATGTCCCTAGTCGTGTTAACTATGCCAGCCTAGTTGAAACCCGCAACTTAAAAGCTGATCCCGAAACGCGAATAAATCACTTCACGGTATGTATACTTGTAAGTGGTGGTACTACCTCGGATCGGCAGACTGGGTACCACTGCCTACCACTCTTAAATTTGTCTACCACTTCTTATTGTTTAAAAATAAAGTTAAAAGTTAAGTCTAGACTTAAAGTAAAATAAATATCAATATTATAAAAGTAAATTCCCATTTTGCGCTCAAGAAAGGAACGTTACTCTCCCTCTAAAACTATCATGCTTTGTCTACTGCGGAATTTCCGTTTGTTCTACTGAGCGTGCTTGCACATTGAATAAATATATTATTTAGTCTTAGTTTAGTTGGTTTTTTACCTTAACGTTCGTTGTCTTTGAGAGTTAATTATTATTTTAATTTGTTACTTTTCGTGGTTCAAAGGGATTATTAATTAAAACATTAAAAAAGTGCATTTAAGTAGATTGCAAAAGGAATTTATAAATCTCATGTGGTTAGACACGTTACACAAGACAAGCCTAGGAGGGTGTTATCTGACCAAGTCGGAGACATTCTCAAGAAAGCGAGGATACCTAGTACTTATAACCGTAGAGCTTATATAATGAGAAATGTAAATGTGGAGGAAGCAAGGGAGTTGTGTCAAGATCGTGGCAATTGGCGCTTTAAGTAACTGAGGTATCGGTCGTCCTATTGGTTGATGCTGTTATTATTTCCAAAACTACCCTGTTTGATGTTTTGATTTTGTTATTCTGTCAAGGTTTACCTCAGTCTCCCCGTGACCACGATGGCTGCAATGCTCTCGAAACGTCGGAAGACTAAAATAAAATTGTAAAATTAAACCAAAATAAACGCGATAGTAAGCCACATAAAATTTGTTAAATGAAATAAAAACTTGATTAAATAAATTGTCCATTCTGTTTTAAATTTTATTCAATGACGAGTCAAAGTTGGCACTTTATAGTGCACGATATGTGGTTGTAGTACTGTATAATTGCAGTTTATATATGTTTATGTATATATTATATGTTCACGCCTTTATATTGTATAGATAGGGAATGGCAGAGCCTTAGGAAATCGATTGCGTAGAGGCTAGCACACCAGGCCGTTAGCGGAAGTCGCTTGGAGAAAATATTTGTTTCATATTTGCTCCGGGTGTGGTAGTCTAAGAGTGGTAGGCAGTGGTGCCCAGTCTGCCGATCCGGGGTAGTACCACCACACAAGTATACACACCGTGAAGTGACTTAGTCGCGTTTTGGGATCAGCTTGTAAGTTGCCGGTTTCAACTAGGCCGGCATTGTGATGTGACTGTTACTTGCAGTTGTTTCACTGTAGTAGCAGTGACATCCATTTGTAGATCGCACTCCAGCTTAACATCAGGCGAAGTGCTGTCATATGTCGGGTCACAATTTAAAAAAAAAAATACAGTTGGCTTTATTTAGGCGGGGTGCCGTCTTCTCATAATATTTATTTTTATATATAAACTCTACAGATCTAGACTTACCTAATAGTAAGCAAGGGGAAGACCAAAAGCGCGACGACTGAATCAATCAATCAATCAAAATTTTCCGACTTTTTTCAGCAAGGTTAGGTTAGAGACAATGAAGCGACACTTGCTACGATACTGACACAACTTCCTTGTTCCCTCACATCCCCAATTTTTCTCTTCATACAAGTTCGACGGGTATGGGCACTAGGCAACTCAGCTTTCTTAAGCTTTTTTTTATTCGACGACTGAAAAATATATTTAGTATACGGAAGTCGCAGTCACTATGCCGGCCTAGTTTCTGTACACACAACAAAAATAAGTGTTACAAGAGATTTTTGGCAAGAAAGAATACCACAAACAAAATCTCGGACATTATAATTGTCTAAACATTTTAGACTAAAAGCATATTCTTGTTTAGTTTAAAAGTAATGGAAGCATTTGTTATAGATACAATTGACGACTGCTACTACAGTTCAATAACTGAAATTCTCTACTAGGCAACTTAAAATATATATACTACTTACAGTTATTGAATTGTAGTAGCAGTGACCTTCATTCATATATATATATAAATAAATATATATATTTTTTTTTTTACTTTTGACGACAGGCGTGGACGAACGGTTTAGCGACTGGTTTGTTGCGCATAAAGTCCCGGGTTCGATCCCCGGTCGGAGCAAATATTTGTTTCATAGCTTTTATTTGTAATATTTAATAGTATTAAATATTGCAAATATTTGTTAATAAAAAAAAAAGAGATTGATATTTGCTTCGGGTCTGGTTATCAAAGAGTGGTAGGCAGTGGTACCCAGTCTGCCGATCCGGGGTAGTACCACCACTTACAAGTATACAGACCGTGAAGTGATTTGGTCACGTTTCGGGATCAGCTTGTAAGTTTTCGGTTCCATCTAGGCCGGCATAGTGGATGTGATTGCTACTCACAGTTATTGAATTGTAGTAGCAGTGACATTCATTCATGGACCACACTTTGGCTTAACATCAAGCGGGGTGCTGTCATATGTCGAGTCACAATAAAAATAAAAAAAATAAAAATATATATATATATATATATGAATGAAGGTCACTGTTACTACAATAACTGTGAGTAGCAGTCTCATCCACTATGCCGGTCTACTTGGAACCGGCAACTTACAAGCTGATCCCAAAACGCGTCCAAAAAACTTCACGGTTTGTATACTTGTAAGTGATGGTACTACCCCGGATCGGCAGACTGGGTACCACTGCCTACCACTCTTTAAAAATGTCGAGTATGATATAGACACGCGTTCCATTGCTATTTTTAGATACGTACTTGTCTGACGAATTTGTAAAGAATTCCTACTATTACCTACAATTACACTTTTTATATGGATTCCTATACGCTGGAAGGATTTGATACGGGTATTTTTACTTTACATTTCTATATTAAGTTACTAAAAGTGCTTGTAATATAGAAACAGAACGACCAAAGTACATTATATCAGAGATACACTGGGAACGGCAAGTGGTTTTAAACCGGGGACTCTTGGTTTGCGTGGCAACAGGCTTGGCTCACTGGTTAGCTCGCCAGTTCGTTACGCATAAAGCCCCGGGTTCGATTCCCAGTCGATGTATATATTTCATAGATTTTATTTGTAATATTAATTGATTAGATTGAATATTACAAATATTTGTTAATAAAAAAAGAGGCGGATATTTTCTCCGGGTGTAGTTCTCAGTGTCAGGCAGTCTGTCGACTCGGGGTAGTACCATCACTTACAACTATACTGACCGTGAAGTGATTTAGTCGCGTTTAGGGATTAGCTTGTAAGTTGCCGGTTCCAACTAGGCTGGCATAGTGGATGTGGTTGCTACTTACAGTGATTAAATTGTAGTAGCAGTTACATCCATTCATGGACTACACCTTAGCTTAATATCAAGCTGGGTGCTGTCATATGTCGAGTCACAATAAAAAAATAAATTAATTTATCATTATTAGCCTATTTATTTGTCCCACTGCTGGGCAAAGGCCTCCCTCTTTTTCCATGACTCACAACCTTTGGCGATCTCTCCAAATGTCGTGAGTCCATCTTATCTCGCCATCTCCGTTTGGGCCTGCCACGATGTCTTCTGCAATTTGCAGTCCACTCAGTAGTGGACTTTGCCCATTATGCATCGGACATACGACAGAGATGACCTGCCATGTTCCATTTATTACTAGTACATCTTAGTCAAATTATATTGAATGTAATTTGTTAAAGTATCTAAACTTATACTAGTACTAACTATTAATTAAGATCGCATTGTTTGGTCCCTTAAGTTAACTGTTAGTTAGTGAATACTTAATGAATATGGGTACCTAAGAATACTCACACGGGCCGACCATTCACAAACACTTAATCGCCGTTTAGAGTTCGGTAAAGATCCGTCTATTGTTTTTATAACTGCGCTTGGCGACTTAGACAACCGTAAAGTATCATGAGGCAAGTCTAGGTGAAATGTTCCATCTTAATAAGTTTAAAAATAACTCGACGACAGGCGTAGACGAACGGTTTAGCGATTGGTTTATTGCGCGTAAAGTCCCGGGCTCGATTCCCGGTCGGAGCAAATATTTGTTTCATAGCTTTTATTTGTAATATTTAATAATATTAAATATTGCAAATATTTGTTAATAAATATAAGAAATGGATATTTGCTTCGGGTCTGGTTATTAAAGAGAGGTAGGCAGTGGTACCCAGTCTGCCAATCTGGGGTAGTACCACCACTTACAAGTATACAGACCGTAAAGTGATTTGGTCACGTTTCGGGATCAGCTTGTAAGTTGCCGGTTCCATCTTGGCCGGCATAGTGGATGTGATTGCTACTCACAGTTATTGAATTGTAGTAGCAGTGACATTCATTCATGGACCACACTTCGGCTTAACATCAGGCGGGGTGCTGTCATATGTCGAGTCACAATAAAAATAAAAAAAACTTATTTTATAATAAACTGGTCAGCAATCTTAAGACTTGGCCACATTAAGTCTTGACGTACATAATGCATAGATTATGTACATCGTAAAAATGTACGATACATAGATTAAGTGAAGTGTCAAGGAAGCATGTTTTTTTAATCACTCCGCATTTTTATATTTTTATCAGTGTCTAAAGCAAACTTTTGACAGCGCAGTTACCATTGATTTAAAGAGTATATTTTTACGCATATTTTGATATATTTGAGTGTGTTGGGTGTTTTCGCAATAGTGAGTAAACATTAAATTAATTATAATTATACGCTACCAATACCAACATACCAATACCAACACACCAATACCAACATACCAATACCAACATACCAATACCAACATAAACAAAAAATATTTATACGAACACATACACGACCACAAACTCAGAGCAAAAACAGATATTGAGAAACAAAAAACAGAATAGAAATATGGAGAAAAATATTGGCGAGTGTGGTAATTGTTATAATAAAATTAAAAATAAAGAATTTTTGACTTGCATGAACTGTGATAAGATATATGACTTAGATTGTGCAAAAATTTCTTCTAAACGTTTTCGCAGCTTCTATGCTTTAAATGATGAGCGTAAACGAAATTGGAAATGTTCTGCGTGTTCTAGACCTGATAATTCCGCTAAAATTCAGGAGGAATGCCTCTACTCTGATCCAGATAAATCAATGGAATACTATGACAACGTAACACAACGTACCCACCGAAAGTTGGCTAGCTCTCCTACATGTGACTGTCAAAATAGCTTTATAACAGAAGATAAACTACGCTCTATACTTGCTGACACACTTCAAAACACACTTAAAATAATGGTTACCAATGAATTAAAATTAATGAACCAACAAATTTTTGATATTTCTGAATCTATCTCATTTATTGATAAAAAATACGATGAAATAAAAACCAATTTAGAAGAGAAAACTACTGTAATGAATGAGCTAAAGAAGGAAAACACAGAATTAAAATCTACAGTTACTAATCTATCTAACAGGCTGAATATTATCGAACAAAATATGAGAGAATGCAATCTGGAGATAAGCGGTATACCAGAACAAAAGAACGAAAATATCAATAAAACCGTTGAACAGTTATTTAAAATAGTCGAAGCTCCAATTATATCACAAGATATTATTCGAGTTACACGTGTTGCGAAATTGCAAAACGATAATAACAAACCACGAACCGTTATAGCTAAACTACGAACTCCAAGACAAAGGGACGAGGTTCTAGCTGCAGTCACTAACTTCAATAAGAAAAATCCAACAAACAAACTTAGTATTAAGCATTTCGGTATAGGAGGACAGCATTCACCTGTATATGTTAGTGAGCACTTATCTCCCGCTAACAAAGCTCTTCATGCTGCCGCTCGCATGAAAGCGAAAGAGTTAAACTACAAATTTACATGGGTTCGGAATGGCAGGATCTTCACTCGTAAAAATGAATACAGTGAATATGTATTTATACGAAACACTGATAGTTTAAAACATATTAAGTAGAATTACACTTAAGTAATAATGGTCAGTGATATGGGAGAAGTTTTAAAATTCGATATATACTATCAAAATGTTCGTGGCATAAGAACAAAAACTAGTGATGTGTATAATAATATTCTTATAAGTGACTATAAAATTATTGTGTTTACAGAAACTTGGCTAAACCAAAGTATAGCTGATAGTGAATTTATAGACCCACGCTACACCGTATATCGCAGAGATAGAGTGTGTTCAAAGGGTTTCAAAGTGGATGGCGGAGGTGTAATGATAGCGGTTAAACGTGAATTACAATCATCGCGTGTGCCAAATTGGGAAAGTGATTGTGAAGACCTGTGGGTCAATGTCAAAATTCCCATCAATGGTAGTCTGACAATGGTCTCAATTTGTGCTGTATACCTGCCGCCGCCATCTAATTTGGAGGCACAACAATGTTTTTTAGATAAGGTAGATTTAGTATTAAATAGTGCAAGCGTTGTTTTAATTATGGGCGATTTTAATCTTAGTTTCATTAATTGGTCAAGTTCAGAAAATAACGCGTATACCGATCCTAAAGGCTATGAGAGAACTCTTGGATATTCCTTAATTGATTTCATGGCAATAAATAACATCTTTCAATTTAACCATATTAACAATAATGAAGGTAAAATCCTTGATCTTGTCATGAGTAATCTGAAGAAAGTAATCGTCTCCAAAGCTGATGAATTAATAAGTAAATTAGATACCTATCATCCCAATATACTGATAACACTTCCACTTCAAAATGATAATATTGAGCATCTCCTTCCAGTTGCACGTAATGGTTTTAATTTTAACAGGGCTGACTACGAAACAATAATATCAGATCTACATAAAATCAGCTGGAAGGACTTGTTTAATGAAAATGATGATGTGAATCAAATGGTTTCAACTTTTTATTCTGCATTGAGTGATATTATTGAGAAATCTGTTCCAAAGTATAAACCTAAACAAAACAAATACCCTTCTTGGTTTAGTAAAGACCTAATTAGACTTTTAAAGGATAAGGAAAAGCTCCGAAAAAGATACCGCAAATTTGGAAATCCCAGAGATAAAATTGAATTCGATTTGTTACGTAGTCGTTGTCATAAATTTATAAATGCCTGCAACAAAGAATACAAAGTTAAAATGGAAAATAATATTGCAAAAAACCCTAAAATATTCTGGCGCTATATTAAAGACAAACGCAAAAACCTTTCAACTTTTCCATCAGAAATGAGGAATGACGCTACTGTCGCTACTACAGGTTCTGATATTGCCAATTTATTTGCAAACCAATTCTCATCGATATACTCAAATGAAGTTAATACTGCAGACATTACCCTAACACAATTCTCGCATGATTATATAACTAGCATCACATTTTCAAACGCTGAGGTCGTAAAAACCATTAATAAACTTAATATTTATAAAGGTGCAGGACCTGACAATATACCGCCAGTTTTCGTTAGACGATGCAGTTCAGCCATTTCGTTACCAATTACTATAATATATAACAAATCGATACGAGACGGTGTTTTTCCAGACAGCTGGAAACAAGCTAGAATCATACCAATATACAAAAAAGGAGACCGTTCTAATGTGAAAAACTACAGACCTATATCAATCCTGTCATGTTTTTCAAAATTATTTGAGACCTTGGTGTATCCCATAATTTATAATCATGTGGATCGCGATATTTCTGAACATCAACACGGATTTCGTAGGGGTAGATCCGTTGAAACAAATTTGGCAGGTGTAACATCCTACATCTCTGAGGAAATAGATCAGGGTAATCAAGTAGACACAATTTACACGGATTTTTCAAGTGCATTTGATAAAGTAAACCACAAAATTTTACTTGAGAAACTACAATACAATGGCATAAGCGGCACGTTACTTAAATGGTTTGGGTCGTATCTACAGAACCGATCACAGCAGGTTGTGCTTAATGGTTACGCATCCTTACAATATCATGCGGTATCTGGAGTCCCACAGGGGTCTCACTTGGGTCCACTACTATTTTCAATATTTATTAATGACCTTGTATCTAAGATTGTCCATAGTAAATTCTCTCTATTTGCCGACGATTTCAAATTATACAAAAAAATAAATTCAATCAATGATGCTATGATATTACAAAATGATATAGACAATACTAATGAATGGTGCAAAAGGAATGGTATGGTCCTAAATGCAAATAAATGTTTTCACATAAGCTTTACAAAAAGAAAATCTCAACGAATAATGACCTCTTACTCGATTAATGGAACATCCCTATGCAATGTTAACCAGACAAGAGATCTCGGTGTGACTGTAGACAACACTCTCAAATTTGATTTACATATAGATAATGTAGTTAAGAAAGCAGCACAGATGATCGGATTTTTAAAAAGAGTATCTCATGATTTTAAAAATACTAAAACACGTATTATACTTTATAATAGCTTAGTACGATCTCATCTGGAATTTGCCTCAGTTATATGGAACCCCTACACCAGTATTCAGTCCCAGAGAATAGAGAGCATACAACGTGCTTTCACGCGACATCTAGCATTTGTTACACCTGGGATTTCATACAAACAACCATATAATCAAAGACTGACTTTTTTTAAAATGATCTCTCTAGCTAATAGGCGTAAGATGATTGATTTAAAATTCCTATACAAAATCATAAATAACCATATTAAATGCAGTCATCTTCTATCATCAATAAATTTATCTGTTCCATTCAAAAAACCAAGAAAGCGACTCAATAAACTATTTAGTCTGCAAACCTGCAGAACAAACCTAGGCCGACATCATCCTCTTGCTAGAATCTGTTCCACCTATAATCATTTTAATGCCATCAATCCTGAATTAGATATATTTTATGACACCTGTAATATTTTCAAAATTAAGCTGATGAAACAGTTTGAAAAAAATTATGATATTTTGTATACACTATAAGTTATTTTAAGTATTGCCTTTTTATTTTTCACTTTAAGTTTGTTACATTTTTTAATAGTATCTTATTAATATTTTTCGTTAATCATGTTTAAAGGATTCATGTTTAGTTTAGTTTTGTTTTGTTTTGTTTAGTATTAATTTGTTTTCTTGATCACAATTTTCGTGCAAATGTTGTGTATACTTGTAATTGGCAGACATATGTACCCATTTTAAATTATAAAAATATTAAGTTACCATTAATGTATATGTTATGCTGTAAGTGTACCTTTTAATAAATAAATAAATAAATAAATAAATGCATAGAGTAAAGGCCACTGCTACAGTGGTTTTTTAAACTGCAAGTTGCAGTCACATCTACTATGCTGGCTTAGTTGAAACCAGCTCATCCCAAAAGCTAATGATTTACTTCACAGTTCATACACTTGAAAGTGGTGTACTGGATGTACTGGATCGCCAGACTGGACAAGTTACCATTATTTTTACTAACTATCTGCCTTAAAATGTCCCCGATTTGAAAAACAAACAATCTTCTTGATTGTTATGATTCCTGGTGTATCATTTTACTAGTTTCCGATTTATTAAACTCTTACGTTTATTTTTTTTATTTTTTCTTGATGTTAAGCCGAAGTGTGGTCCATGAATGAATGTCACTGCTACTACAATTTAATAACTGTTAGTAGCAATCACATCCACTATGCCGGCCTAAATGGAACCGGCAACTTACAAGCTGATCCCGAAACGTGACCAAATCACTTTACGGTCTGTATACTTGTAAGTGGTGGTACTACCCCGGATTGGCAGACTAGGTACCACTGCCTATCACTCTTTGATAACCAGACCCGAAGCAAATATCCATCTCTTTTTTTTATTAACAAACATTTGCAATATTTAATAATATTAAATATTACAAATAAAAGCTATGAAACAAATATTTGCTCCAACCGGGAATCAAACCCGGGACTTTACGCGCAATAAACCAATTGCCAAACCCTTCGTCCACGCCTGTCGTCAAAGTCACGTCATTCTCTATGATAATAATTAAAATCAATTTATTAAATTACAGTTTAAACGGCTTCGATATACCGGCCAAAACAACACTCATAGCGAAGTTAATGCTAAGTTGTCCATAAGTTTTGGGGGTCGAAATGGCTAAGGTTTAAGATAATAGATGTAAGGGGTCTAAAGTATCCGCTAGCGATTAGGGTAGGGTTAATTTCTGGACATTTGATACCCTATTGTGGTAAGGGATCACTTTTATTGTCGACGTTTAATAGAATAAAAGTTTTAATTTTTAAGGACAGGTCTTCTGAGGCCTGTAAGGAAATTTTAGACTGTTGTTTCATTATTTTACATATTTTTCTTTTTAGAGAAATTTAAATATAAGCCTAACTTCTATGTTCAAAGTTCTATTTTCGTCAATCTACTTTCGCACAGGTCGGGGAAAGCAGTCCGCATTCTATCGACTAAATCGGCAGTTGAACTAAAAAGTTCGGTGCGTCGTTTCTTTGTAGAACAATCGACAAGTGGAATGCTTTGCCAGCCCATGTGTTCTCTCCTTCCTTTAACCTTTGATTCTTTAAGCGATGCCTGAAGAAGCACCTTTAGCCGGCATAGCGACGGCGACTGAGCTGTGAACAAACTCGGTTTGGCTTAACATCAAGCGGGGTACTGTCATTAGTCAAGTCATAATAAAAAATAAAAATAATAAAAATAATTAACGCTGTAAAAATGTGGTCATTAAGGAGTGTATGTGGAGTGACGATAGCGGATAGAATAAGGAATAGCACAGTGCGTGATAGGTGTGGTTTGACAAAAGATGTTGGGATAAAGATTAATAAAGAAATGCTTCGATAGTTTGGGCACATGGAAAGGATGAGTAAAAGTAGATTGACAAAGGGAATTTATAAACTTGATGTAGATTCCAATCAAATCAGAATCATCCTCAAGAAAGCTGTGTTGCCTAGTGCCCATAATCGTAGAGCGTATATGAAGACAATTGTGTATCAGGATCGTGGCAAGTGGCGCTCTATTGTATCTGCCTATCCCTATGGAAAAAGGCATGACAATTTGAATGGCTGATGGATTGTCTGGATAACTGATGTTTCGCTTATAAAAAAGATCAAGCATTTTTTTATTATTAATATTATACATTTCTATACTAAGCAACTAAAGTGCTTGTATCATACACAACTACAGGACAACCAAAGTACATATATCAAAGATACATTGGTAGCAGTGAGTGGTTACGAACCCGTGCCACTCAGCTTACGTAGCCATTGCACTGCCACTACACCACGGTCGCCTTATGTATATATATACTCATATTTATATATATATATATATATTTGCAACAAGTTTTCCTTTATAAGAAAATAACTGGTTGTAACACTTTGTATATAAATAAATTAGTTATAAAAACAAAAGAAGCGAGGTCATTCAGAGTCCTGATTAAGTGTTGGGGGTTTAAGATGAAGTTTTATTACTAACTATGTCCTGGATGTCCCAAGCAATGCCTTTAGTTACGGGTGAGTATGTTTTCATTGTACTTTTTCATTATTTTTTTATTTTGTTTATTTATTAGGCCTTCTAAAAAGGATTAAATTATTTACAATACAGCCCATAATCACAGGGCCTGTATGAGGAGAATTGTGGATGTGAAGGAACCAAGGGAGTTGTGTAAGGATCGTGGTGGAATGTGGGGAAAAAGGCGTGACAATTTGATTGATTGATTGAATACAGTGTGTATAGCACTATATAATATATCTAAATGCAATCTCTGTTATAGGACAGGACTGCATGAATAAAATAATAATAATGACAATATCTAACAAAAACACTTACAGCCGGTTGTACCAAAAATTATAATTTACGAATTTGTAAAAAGTATCGTATAAGTAAAAGAAAGATGGGTTGCACCACTCTTTAACTTCACATTTTACATTTACGTTTAACGGATATTTTATACAGAGCTAAAGGACATCATTCATTTTCGGTTTCCATGTACTACTTTTGTTTTTATAATAAAAACATATTTATATATATATATATATGGTAGTTTAGATATAAAATTATTAACAACCCAATTTACGATTTCGTAATAGTAAACGTAATAGAATAAGTATAAAGTAAAACTAAATTCGTAAATTAAAACTATTTTGGTACAACCGGCTGTAAGTATTATTATAAAGCATAATACAATAGGAAAAGTTATTAAACACTTAAAAATAATAATTAATATTTAATTAATGTACACATAAAATAATTAAAATTAAAGGACATCTGTCATTTTATATGCCTTAATTGTATTAACAGTTGCATATACATTTTAAAATACGAGTAGTTTGATATACGAAGATTACAATGTAGTTGGAATATATCCTTTATTTTGCATAGTTTAGGTGTGCAAAATGATAAATTTATAACTATGACAGTTCAAAGCAGAACTGTTAATATGGCGTGTCTTTGTGATTGACAGACGATACATAATCCATATCTTACTTTCCAAATAACTGCACAGCAATTAAAAGCAAAATAGTTATTAGTTTTATCAACACAAGTATCAAAAACTATCATTTATATATTTTTTCATCATTGGACATTACAAAAGTAGTACATAGAAGCCCAAAATGAATGATGGTCGTCAAAAGTTTAAGTTAATAATAATAAGTAAAACCAGATTAGATTAGAAAATAATAAAGTTTATAAATAATATATTTTTTTATTATAAATTATATATGCAAATCATGAAAACGCCCACCATAGCGTGACCGCTGGTATAGTTACAACTACTATTTGCCTAGACGAGAAAAAGCCGTGTCGTGAAAATGGGAACGTGTAAAAAGTTGTACCCCCGTTTTCAGTAACAGGATACGGTGGTGCATTGCGCAAACTCTTGAGTTAGCTTTGTGCTTTGTTTAATATAACCCCTCACTATGCTGGCCTAATTGCAGAGGGGTGAGTAATTGACTTTATAATAGACAAACGATTTAAAATATTGACTCGAGTTATTTGGTCTGAGTAAAGGCGACCGTGGTGTAGTGGCAGTGCAATGGTTACGCAAACCGAGGTTCAAAACCACTTTTTATATTGTGACACGACATTTGACCTCGATCCGCCTGATGATAAGCAAGAGGAGGTCCAAGAGTGACAACAACTGAAAAAACCGAGTTAGTTCCCTAGGTGCTTCCTAAGGTGCTTCTTCACGCATTGCTTGAAGGATCCAAGGTCATAGGATAGAGAGAAAACATGGGCTGCAAGCATTTAACTTGTCAATTGTTCTACAAAGAAAATACGCACCGAACTTTTTAGTTCGGCTGCCGATTCGGTCGATAAAATGCAGATGCTTTTCCCATCATGAGCGGGTATCACGGGTGTGAAAGGACGAGGTAGGGACAAAGTTAAAGAGCTCTTCGGAATGTTCTGGTATATACCAATGTATCTTTGATATACGTACTTTGATTGTCATGTTTCTATGATACAAGAATTTTAGTAGCTTAGATAATAATATAATAAATGATATAACGGTTTATCTTAACATAAAGAAGTAATTAGAAGTCTAAGTTGCTTCGTTTATAAAAAGTAGAAGGCTCTGGCGAACATTCAAAAAAGTTTATGGGCTGCAGTGAAAAGCGTAACAAGTAACTTTAGGGTTGAACTTTTGTATGTTTAACACGTTTTTAACGTGAGCTTTTACTGTCTTTTCTACTTGTTATGATATTTTGAAATTTTACATGTTATTGCTGGAGGAAGCACTTTTTACGTCTAGTAACATTGTTGCGATATCATTTTATTTTTTCAGCTTGCAAATTCTGTTTTCATTTTAGGTAATATAGTTAGTTTGAATGTTTTAATTGTTACAACTAGGCCGGCATAGTGGACAGTCTCTACCTCCACTCATAGACCAAACTCCAGCTTAACATCAGGCGGGGTGCTGTCATTTGTCAAGTCACAATAAAAAAGACTACAATACAAATTGTTAAGTATATTAGTGAAATGGGGACGAAAACCCGGAGTCCCTGGTTCAAAACCACTTGGCGGTACCAATGTGTATTTCATGTTAGAATAATATACTTTGGTCAAAAGGTTTCTATGATACAAGCGCTTTAAGTGGACTCATATACATAGAAATAAATATTTTTAATAATAGAGTTAACGCTGTAGAACTGCTGTCGTTAAGGAGTGTATGTGAAGTGACGATAGCGGATAAAATAAGGAATAGCACAGTGCGTGATAGATGTGGTTTGAAAGAGGATGTAGTGACAAGGATTGACAAAGGGATGCTTCGATGGTTTGGGCACATGGAAAGGATGAGTGAAAGTAGATTGACGAAAAGAATTTATAAATCTCATGTGAATGGATGCGTTAAACGAGACAGGCCCAGGAGGGTGTTTGCCGACCAAATCGGACACATCCTTAAAAAAGCTAGGTTGCCTAGTGCCCATAACCATAGAGCTTGTATGAAGAGAATTGTAAATGGGAAGGAAGCGAGGGAGTTGTGCCAGGATCGTGGCAAGTGGCGCTTCATTGTCTCTGCCTATCCCTGTAGGAATTTGATTGATTGATTGATATTTTAATATTCTGCCTATCACCATAGTACTCATTGTCGTGAAGTAGATAGAGTGTTGATTTATTTATGATGAAATGAGATTGTTTATAAATATATTTTGCCGGTTTCCTATTGAGTTTTATTATTATGTTGGGTTCTGATATTGTTGGGTTAAAGAACTACTATTAAAATAATGGTTGCCATCTTACCCTTAATATAGAGTTACAAATCTATTAGAACTTCCCTTAACCTCTTATAAGGTCTCGGGTTTGATGTCCGGTGTAGCATATTTATGTTTCAAGGCTTTTATTTGTAATAATAAAGGATGATTAAAGGCGACCGTGGTGTAGTGTAAGTGCAATGGTTACGCAAACCGAGAGCACGGGTTCAAAACCACTTGCCAGTACCAATGTATTTTTGATATATTGTACTTAATATGTACTTTGGTCGTCCTGTTTCTATGATACAATATAGAAACAGGATTGATATCGTCATCTAAAGCTGGGTTGCTTAGTGCCCATAACTGTGAAGCTTGTATGAAGGAAATTGTTGATGTGAAGGAAGCGAGGGAGTTATGTCAGTTATACATTTTGACAACCAATCAAGGTATTTATCTTGCTTCTTGGGTTGCCTTACTAGGTGGGTGGATATCGATGGTTAGATATCGATCTTGCTTCTTGGGTTGCCTTACTAGGTGGGCAGATAATGATCTTGCTTTATGGATTGCCGTGCTAGTTAGGCAGATATCAATCTTGTTTCTTGAATTGACGTGCTAGGTAGGTAGATATCTATCTTGCTTCTTGGATTGCCCTGCTAGGTGGGCAGGTATCAATCTTGCGTTTTGGATTGCCGTGCTAGGTGGGCAGTTATCTATCTAGCATCTTGGATTGCCGTGCTAGGTGGGCAGGTATCGATCTCGCTTCTTGGATTGCCCTGCTAGGTGGGCAGGTATCAATATTGCGTCTTGGATTACCGTGCTAGGTAGGCAGTTATCTATCTAGCTTCTTGGATTGCCGTGCTAGGTGGGCAGGTATCGATCTCGCTTCTTGGATTGCCGTGCTAGTTGGGTTGGGTTAAAAATGCTAATGAAAATGAATAATTAATAACATGAAAAAGAAAATGTCGCGTCTAATATATTTACAAACCCCTAAATTCATACAAATATCGTGCAATCAGAAACGGGCTTTGATTCACAAAGGAAAGTCGATCCGATGGAAAATAACATTTCCCTTTAGTTGTGTTTCCCTGTTATGTTATATTTATTTTTCCAATAATAGTTCGCGTCCATCATAAATAAAAATATTTATTAGAAGGAAGAAAGAAATTCAATGAACGCTACGAACGCTTAAGGTGACCATGGTGTAGTTGCTGTGCAAAGGCTACGTTAGACGAGTGGCACGGGTTCAAAACCACTCGCGACGGTACCAATGTATCTTTGATATATGTACTTTGGTTGTCCTGTTTCTAAAATACCAGCACGTTAGTAGCTTAGTCATCATCATCATCATCAGCCAGAATGCGTCCACTGCTGAACATAGGCCTCCCCCTTAGAACGCCATTTCGAACGACAAGATGCCAGCTGCATCCACCGGTTATTCGTGACTTTCACTATGTCGTCAGTCCACCTAGTGGGAGGCCTACCTACGCTGCGTCTTCCAGTTCGTGATCTCCACTCTAGAACCTTTCTTCCCCATCGGTTGTCGGTTCTTCGAGCGATGTGGCCGGCCCATTGCCACTTCAGCTCACAAATCCTTCGAGCTATGTCGGTAACTCCGGTTCTTTGGCGAATATCCTCGTTCCGGATTCTATCGCGCAGAGACACACCAAGCATAGCTCTCTCCATTGCCCGCTGACAATGGCAGAGCAATGGAGAGTAGCTTAGTAAAGAAATGTAAATAAAAATATAAATAAAATAAATTGTCGCGCCTTTTTTTCACATGGATAAACAGAGATAATGGAGCGCCAATTGCAACGATCCTGACACAACTGTCTCGCTTCCTGCACATCCACAATTCTATTCATACATATAGGTACGTGTAAAACTGTAAAACTTATTTATTTTAGAGTATAAATAGCTAGGTAGTGTAAAAAAATTAAAAGCCATTTAATGGATGAAAATTTTCAGCGTTTTTCAGTTGCAATTTAAATTCAATTAGTGAAATGTAGATGAGTATAATCAACGACAATTTTTTTCTTCATGATACTATAAACCTGAAATATTTAGTTTATTTTATAGGTATATATTATTTTTATGTTCGTCTCTATATTAAGCTGCTAAAAGTGCTTGTATCATAGAAACAGGACGACTAAAGTACATTTATATCAAAGATATATTGGCACGCGAAAGTGATTTTACTGTATGAAGAAAATTATTGTGAATGTGAGGGAAGCGAGGGAGTTGTGTCAGGATCGTGGAAAGTGGCGCTGTATTGTCTCTTCCTATCCCTCTGTGGAAAAAGGCGTGAGAATTTTATTTTTTTATTTTTATTTATTTACATTTCTATATTAGGCTGCTAAAGTGCTCATATCATAGAAACATGACGATCAAAGTACATATATCAAAGATACATTGGTACCGGCTTTGAAGTCTACAACCTTACCACGCTTGCCTTTAATATGCTTATATATAATATATTTCATCAGACAGTATATTTTGTAAGAGACCAGTTATCCGGTTCTAACTAAGCTGGCATAGTGGATACGACCGCAACTGGCAGTAATGGACTGCACTCCAGTCTAACACCAGAAGAGGTCATATATTTCAACAAATTATAGTCACAATAAAAGATCGGCAGAAAAACGATCAGTACTCATTTACGTATAATGTATTTCTTTGGCCGGCATAGCGAAGGTGTCTGAGGCAACTGTAAGATAAGACGATTTTTCAGTCGCCAGCGCTCTTTGTCCTTCCCTTGCTTACTATCAGGAAAGTCAAGGACAGCGTCTCATTAAAAAAAGTCGTACTCACAGACCTAGAATACGTTAAAATATTCGTAGGTATTTTAAATCTATGGTAGTGCCTATAAAAAAGCGGCCAAGTGCGAGTCGGACTCGCCCATGAAGGGTTCCGTAGCAGCAAGTAACATAATATAAAAGTTCTTGTCGTTCTTGTAGTTGAATGAAAGGTAAATTGCGGTTTACGATTTATGACGTATTAAAAAAAACTACTTACTAGATCTCGTTCAAACCAATTTCCGGTAAAAGTTTGCATGGTAATGTACAACATATTTTAGAAGCTACAGAGAGGGTGGGGTTAACACACATTTTACCACTTTGGAAGTGTCTCCCACGCGAACTATTTAGTTTAAAAAAATATAGTTGTGAATAGAGTAAATTAATATAATCGTTTCTCTTTAAAATAATACAACATTCACATTTTGTCGACAGAGTCGGTAGTCGAACTAAAAAGTTCGGTGCATCTTTTCTTTGTAGAACAATCGACAAGTGGAATGCTTTGCCAGCCCATGTGTTCTCTCCCTCCTATAACCTTGGATCCTTCAAGCGATGCGTGAAGAAGCACCTTTGGCCGGCATAGTGACGGCGGCTGAGACAGCCGTGAACAAACTCGGTTGTCTCAATCGTCTGCACTTTTGGATCTCCTCTTGCTTATCATCAGGCAGGTCGATGTCAAATGTCGAGTCACAATAAAAAAAAAACAGGTTTTTGAGCAATATTTTTTACTGACATATGTAAAATTGACATTTTACTTTTGATTCCTAGATAAAACCTATCCATAGATACGCCACACGTATGGATTTGATAAAAAATAATTTTGAGTGTCAGTTCTAAGAATAGGGAACCCCCAAAATTTATTGTTTTTTATTCTATTTTGGTGTAAAAATCTTAATGCGGTTCACATAATACATTTATTTACCAAGTATCAACAGTATAGCTCTTATAGTTTCAGAAAAAAGTGGCTGTAACATACGGACGGACAGACCAGACAGACAGACAAACAGACATGACGAAACTATAAGGGTTCCGTTTCTTGCTACGGAACCCTAAAAACTATTACTTGAAAGTCATGCTGAATCCTAAATACTTTACCAAACCTCCTAAGCATCTTGAAACACATCTCCATCACTGCTGTAAACAGAAACTTAAAACAAACTATTTTGAAAGAGACTCTATAGACAAACATTCTTTCGGATATTTTTTCGATTTTAATTCCTCTTAGACTTTTTATTAGTACTAATGACGGGACTAAAAGGAATTGGACTTTTATAAGTGTCCACACACGTTCCGGACAGTCGGCTCCGGGTACCCGGCGTGAAAGCTTCTATACCCAGCAACCAAAACAAGTAAAAAGGCACCTGAAGTACAGCTCAATTTTTTTCTTATAGTGCAAGGATCACGCAAACCGAAAGTACAGAGTCAAAACCAAATCAAAAAAATACCTACCTTGACAAAATATTACATTAAGGTGTCTTATTTTGACTAATGAAATTTTATTGTACTTAAAATACGCACATTACAAATGTAAGGTTATAAAGCGCCATTTTATTTAAACAACTTAATAATATAATACTAGTAAAAAATAATATTACAATCAATCAATCAAATTGTCACGCCTTTATCCCACTGGAATAGGCAGAGACAATGGAGCGCCACTTGCCACGACACAACCCCCTTGCTTCCTTCACATCCACATTTCTCCTCATACAAGCTCTAAGGTTATGGGCAGTAGGCATACCATATAATATTTAGTAGTATTCAAAAAGTACTGTTGAGTTGATAGGCTGCACGCGCTTTTAAAGATACGGACAGTCCTTTGACCATTGTTCCATAGAAAAACTGGAACAATTCTTCCAAAAATATCTTTTTTTCTGTAATTTTGGATAAAGTTAAGTGTGAAGATGCATCTGCCGAAGCCGCCATAGTAGACAAGGCTCCGACCACGCGCCTCACTCTCCTTGTTTCGCCTTCTTCCACAGGAATAAGCAGACACAATGGAGCGCCACTTGCCACGACCCTTACACAACTTTCTCGCTTTCCTCACATCCACAATTCTCTTCGTATAAGCTCTACGGTTATAAGCACTTCTTGTGGATGTCTCCGATTTGGTCCACAATATTATTTATAATTTAGTTCCATGGGACAAATTCATAGGTGAAAGTGGATGCAATACATTTTTGTCATATCAAGTTGGTTTAGAGCTGAACACACGAGTGAGGGTTGTTAGAAATTGTTCACAATACCTTGTAACTTTTATTTGAGATTTTTAAGTGTACTTTTGACTTTCGCGACATGGCCTATTGGAGGTTTATTTTGTACTACGTACGTATGTGGTTAAATAAAAATCGCTTCCAAAAACCGAAATTAGCAGAAACAACCTGTTTTTATACACAGACATTTTTTTAAACTTATATGCCAAATGAAAGCTACGTTGCCTAATGCCCATAACCATAGAGCTTGAATGAAGAGAGCTGTGAACGTGAAGGAAGCGAGGGAGTTGAGTAAGGATCGTGGCAAGTGGCGCTCCATCGTCTCTGCCTATCCCCATGGGATAAAGGCTTGACAATTTAATTGATTTGATCGATTGATATTTATATATTAAGCTACTTTTTTTATCATTGTCACACGACATTTGACGTCAACCCGCCTGATAATAAGCAAGAGGAGGTCCGAGGGTGGCGAAGACTGAAAAACTCGAGTTAGTTCACGTCACGGCTGCCTCAGTCGCCGTCATTATGCCTTGTATCATAGAAAGAGAACGGCCAAGGTACATATATCAAGGATGCTATGATACCGGCAAGTAATTTTCAACCCGTGCTCTCGATTTGCGTAACCATTGCACTACCACTATGCCTTACCGCACTGTAAGTAGCAGTCATTTTATTATGCCGGCCTAGTCGGAACCGGAAACTTAAAAGCTGATCCCGAAACGCGACTAAGTCACTTCACGATCTGTATACTTGTAAGTGGTGGTACTGCCCCGGATCGGCAGACTGGGTACCACTGCCTACCACTCTTTGATAACCAGACCCGAAGCAAATATCCGTCTCTTTTTTTTAACAGTTATTTACAATAATTATTCTGTATTATTAATAAATATTATAAATAAAAGCTATGAAACAAATATTTGCCCCGACCGGGAATCAAACATGGGACTTTACGCGCAACAAACCAGTCGTTAGACAATCGGCCACGCCTGTCGTTATTTTAAAGTTACGAGTGAAATTCATGAAAGTGAAATTTGAGTTTAGATGTTAAAGTAAGTAGTGCTCAGGTGAATTTATGCATTATTGTTTTTTATTAAAGTTACTTGAATAAAAAGCACAATGAAGAATAATCAATCAATCAAATAGTTACGCCTTTTTCCCACAGAGGGATAGGCAGAGACAATTGAGCGCCCCCTGCCTTGGCGAGCCCAGAGACATCTCCCTCGCTTCCTTCACATTCACAATTCTCTTCATACAAGCTCTATGGCAACCTAGCTTTTTTGAGGATGTCTCCGATTTGGTCGGATAACACCCTCCTGGGCCTGCCTTGGTTAAAGAGTAACATTCGAAGGACATCAATTTTTTTTATAGCAGTCACATCCACTATACCGGCCTAGTTGAAACTGACAACTAGTCGCCTCTACTCATGAACCGCTCTTCAATCCTGTTGAGGTTCCTAATTTTTTTTAAATTTGAAATAGGAACTTTAAAATTCCGTAAACATACGTTAAATAACAATTGAAGGAGCATTTTTCCACATAAACTAAGAACAAAGTAACAATTGGCAAAATGTAGAAAGTTACTCTTAGACAAATTCTGAGGGTAGATGGAAAAATAACACAGTTTAAAACACACTATCTCCATTCTATGCTTCAATTTATTACTTAAATAACACTTTTATGTCTGTTGAAATAGATACTAAATTCCTTTGAAGATATCTAGTGAAGAATACATATTTAAAGTAATGTTCATAAGCAATTTTATACTTTAAGTCTGATCGTTTAAAGTTGGTTTTTGAATGTTGAAAATGTTAGTCTAAACCAGCCGGTTTATAACTTAGATGGAGCCTTTTGACTTTGTAAGATTTCTATGTTTCATATTAAAAATTGTTCGTTTGTACGAATTGAAAGATAATATTCGATGTTTTCTTTAAAACTCGGTCTCTATCAATCAATCAATCAAATTGTCATGCCTTTTTCTCACATGAACTCACATGAATTTCTCACAGAGAAACTTAAGCTCTACTTGCCACGATCCTGACATAACTCCCTCGCTTCCCTCACATACTCATGACCTTGACTTGCCTGCTTTCGGAAAGGTCTAAGAACTGAAAAAACAATTTTATGTGTTGGTTGCTTCAGTCGCTTTCAAATGCCGGCCGGAGATGGCAACTTACAAGATTACACAACTTCTTTGTTTCCTTCACATCCACAATTCTCGTTAATCTTACTATTAAATATTATAAATAATACCTATGACACAAATTTAAGGCGACTGTGGTGTAGTGGCAGTGCAATGGTTACGCAAACCAAGAGCACGGGTTCGAAACCACTCACCGATACCTAAAATGTTGTTTTAAAAAAAGAAACATTTTTAAATATCATTGGGTTACCAGTGTATCTTCGATATATGTACTTTGGTTGTCCTGTTTCTATGATACAAGCACTTTAGTAGCTTAGTATAAAAAATCAGTAGCTAGGACTCGAGGTCAAATGTCGCATCGAATTAAAAAGCTAAATTGCTTTTTTTAATGATGTAGGGTGATTGGTGGATGTCACTAATTAAAATATTGCATGTGTGTGCGTGAAATAGAGTTGACGGGTCGCTGCCTACCGTCTGAGAGATGTACACCTACTGGATAATTTGAATATATTTATTTATGTATTTAATACTTTATTTGGTAACAAATTAAACTTAAAAATAAACAAGTGGAGTGACACCAAAGGCGACCTTATTACTAAACAGCAATCCAGGCGACCTTTCGGTGAAAAATAATACTCATATAATAGTATTAAAGAGGGTACTACCTACATAATTTAAAATAAATATAATACAATGAAAATAATAATTTACTTGTATACATACATACTTATATACTATTAGTTAATTATGCATACCTAACTATTGTTATGTATATATAGTGTATTAACTAATAAAAATTAGATCTCTTTTTTTAATAACAATTTATTTATTTATTTTATAGATGTGCAAAACAAGTTGCAATCTTTAATTCAGTATAAAAAAACATTGTAAACTTCAAACTCGATTGCAACTCAAAAATTATGCACACACTGCGGACAATAACTAATAATTACATAATTTAAACATAAAAAAACAATTTTAGTAATCACTAACTACTATTTAAACATTCTATTAATCTATTATTCAAACATATTAGGCATTATAATTTCATTTCAATATCAAATCATAAGAAATAAAACAATACAAAAAACATACATATATTCACTTAGACAACAAACATTAACGTTATTTATTGAATATTGAATTAATTGAACTTTTAAAGATGGAAAAATTGGGGTTAATTGTAATTCCTATCTTAGTTTTTTTCCAACATTGATTAATGAATTATACAAATTTTATGCGGCTTACTATCGCCAATACCACAGAGAATGTTCCGAAGAGCTCTTTAACATTCTTCCTACCTCGTCTTTTCTCATCCGTAACACCCGCACAGGTCGGAGAAGGCATCCGCATTCTATTTGACTAAAAGGAAGTCGAACTAAAAACTTCGGTGCGTCTTTTCTTTGTAGAACAATCGACAAGTAGAATGCTTTGCCACCCCATTCTCTTCATCCTATGACCTTGGATCCTTCAAGCGATGCGTGAAGAAGCACCTTTGGCCGGCATAGTGACGGCAACTGGGGCAGCTTTGAACTAACTCGGTTTTTACAGTCGTCGACACCTCCTCTTGAACCTTCTCTTGCTTATCGTCAGGTGAGTCGAGGACAGATGTCTTGTCACATTAAAAAATAAAAAAAAAGAGATCAAGAAAACTCTACAGTTATAGGCAGTAGGCAACCCAGCAGAGAGCTGAAAATGTCTCTGATTTGGTCGGATAACACCCTCAAAAGACGTGACAATTGATTGATTGATGAGAAATATTATATACAAAAAGAAGTATTTATCCTTAATCATATGCAAAAAAACATTAAAAGAATTCATAAAAATGTGGAAAGTTTTAGAAATTCAAAAAAGTTTTAAGACGCGTTTTTATGATTTCCCACAGAAAACTCTTTGTTGAAGTTTCATTAAGTTTTCGTATTGGCTTTCATTTATTATGCGGATACTTTCATCATCATAATAAATTTTACACCCTGATTCCCACGGTATAGGCTGAACCAACGGAGCGCCACTTACCACGATTCTGACACAATAATATCGCTTCCATCAGCTAAATCCAGAGACACTTAATCAAATAAGGATATTAAAAAAGTGGGTTTTGCAGTACATTTTTGTATGAAAATAATCGTAGATATATATACCTTTTAATGATTCAACTTCTAGGCGGTATAGTTATTAAATATCAATCAATCAAATTGTCACGTCTTCTTCCCAGAGGGATAGACAGAGACTATAGAGCGCTATGGAGAGACTTACGATCCTGACACAACTCCTTCGCTTCACCCGCATCCACAATTTTCTTCATACTCGTAAAAGCTCTACAGCACTAGACGACCAAGCTTTCAAAAATAATAATACGTAGTTTTAAATCAATGATAATATACGCAAATAAATACATATAAAACACTGTATAAAATACATATAAATAAAGAAATAATTTCCTTTTTGTATTACATATAATTTTTTCTTTAAACGTGCTCTCTATTTGGTGCCTGTGGAGTCGAATGGTTTGTACATAAAACGAGTTGTGTCTAAAATGCATGCAGGTGTACTGTTAGGACCATGGGATCCTCCCACAGAACGCCGTCAAGTGTGACGCCCTGTATATAGGGTTACGAACCAAGATAACGTGGTTCTTGATACAAATTATATACAGTACGATCTAAATTTACTAACGTCATAACTTGCATCAAATTGTAATTCAATTACTGTATAAATACTGTAAGGCAAACGTGGTTTAGTGGTAGTGAAATAGTCTCGCTAACTGAGACCCCGGTTCAAAACCACTTACATATCTTTGAAATACCCCCCTCTCTTCCTTCTCTTTGTAACATCTCCCTTAGTACTTCGGACAGACTAGATATTCCTGGAATGTCCCTTTCTGCGACTCATATCAAAGAGACCACGAGACGAATTGATGGTACTCAAGATCTGATATTATTTCCTTTTGTTTTTACAAAATTTACATTATACCACGGAGAATGTTCCGAAAAGCTCTTTAACCTTGTTCCTACCTTGTCCTTTCACACCCGTAATACCTGAACAAGTCGGGGAAAGCAACCGCATTCTATCGACTGAATCGGCAGTCGAACTAAAAAGTTCGGTGCGTCTTTTCTTTATAGAACATATTACAAGTGAAATGCTTTGCCAACCGATGTGTTCTCTCCATCCTATGACTTCGGATCCTTCGAGCGATGCGTGAAGAAGCACCTTAAGCCGGAATAATGACGGCGACTGGGGCAGTCCGGAAATAACTCGTTTGTTTCAGTCGTCGTCACTCTTGGACCTTCTCTTGCTTATCATCAGGCGGGTCGAGGTCAAATGACGTGTGACAATAAATAAAAATTTCGGTCGCCCAGTTTCTATAATACAAGCTTAGTATAGAAATGTAAATAAATTAATATCAACAGCTTACCTCTGTTTGCCTGTTTGCCTAGAGGTCCAACAGTACCGACGACTTAAAACACCTTTTTTTTACGACTGCCTCTGTCGCCGTCACTATGCCGGGTAATAACACATGGCGACACTAGAGCCCACTGGTGTGTATGTGTGTGTTTTATGACTTTTTATTTTATACGAGGATAATATTATATTATTTTAAGCGGCGCAACTAATCACTATTATAAATTATAAATCACCAAGAAGACCGTGATGTAGTGGTAGCGCAATGTTAACGCAAACCGAAGGCACCAGGTTCAAAACCACTTGCTACCAATGTATTTTAGATATATTTTATTTATTTATTTATTTATTTCTTTGTACAGGCGTACAGGCGGACTTAAAGCCCGATGGCTTTATCTTCCAGTCAACCTTCAGAAAAACAGATAGTGAAAGGCAGGTGCATGAAACAATGTTTAACATAGATACAATTTTTAGAAAAATTAAAAAAAAAAAACTTAACACTAAAGATTTAAGTAACAATAAACGTACATATATAATAGGTAAAAATACATAAATAGATATATATTAAAAATAATACATATATATATATATATATATATATATATATATATATATATATATATATATATATATATATATATATATATATATATATAATATACAATATATAATATACAATACATAATAATATTATAATCTATATTCATCCAAAGAGTACTACGATTTTTGAGTGAGATGTTTCCTAAGTTGGCTCCTAAACGCCACTCTGTTTCGGGACTTTCTAATATCGATAGGAAGGTTATTCCACAGGCGAGCTGCCTGCACCACAAATGCTTCATCAACTGCTCCAATATATGTACTTTGGTTGTCCTCTTTCTATTATACAAGCACTTTAGTAGCTTAGTATAGAAATGTAAAAAAAACACCATTATCATGTACAAATTTAAGAAAACGGAAGTCCTACAAAATATATTTTAAACGGCATGACCTGTCAAATGCAGTTGTCAGCCAAACTCTTCCTTTTTTTTTTCGTTCGTTTATATTTGAAACACGCTGTATAACACGTGAGTCAAGTACAACGTATAAAGTCACCTAATAGCGGCAGTGATTTAAAACTATGAATAAATCCCATTCATAGCATCGTGGGAGCTAACTTACTAATTGTAGCATTTTATGTAAAAGAATAACTATTAAAAAATATTGTCTTTCATTACTATTTTTTTTTATTGTGTCTCGACATGTGACAGCACCCCGCTTAATGTTAGGCTGGAGTGTGGTCCATGAATTGTTGTCACTGCTACTACAGTTCAATAACTGTGAGTAGCAATTACATCCACAGTGGCAGGGAAATGGCTACGTGAGCCTAGTGGCACGGGTTCAAAACCACTCACCGGTACCAATGTATCTTTGATATATGTACTTAGGTTGTCCTGTTTCTATGATGCAAGCACTTTAGTAGCTTAGTATAGAAATGTATATAGTATAGAATTGAAATGTAAAAAAAAAAAAAAAATTTATTTAACTCCACGGTTGCCTTAGTTGCCGTCACTATGCCGGCAAAAGGGGCTGCTTCACGCCTCGCTTAAAGGATCCAAGGTTATAGGATGGAGAGAACACATGGGCTGGTAAAGTATTGTCGATTCTTCTACAAAGAAACAACGCACCTAACTTTTTAGTTCGACTGCCGAAATCAAGAGAGCTATAGCCGTAGAGCTTGTGTGAAAATAATTGTGGATGTGAGGGAAATAATTAGGCTGGAGTGCTGTTCATGAGAGGAAGCGAATGATACTACGCATCCATCCACATCAGATTTTAAAATTTCATTCGACAATCTACTTTTACTCATTCTTTCAATGTACCCAAACCATCGAAGCATTCCATTGTCAATCCTTCTTCCTTTGTCACTACATCTTCTGGTCACACAGGTCTGGAGAAGCATACATATTTTGTCGACCGAATCGGCAGTTGAACTAAAAGGTGCGTCGATTCTTTGTAGAACAATTGACAAGTGGAATGCTTTGCCAGCCCATGTGTTCTCTCCATTCTATAACATTGGATACTTCAAGCGATGCGTGAAGAAGCACCTTTAACGTGCATAGTGACGGTGACTGGAGCAGCCGTGAACTGTTCTATCAGTCGTCGGCACTCTTGGATCTTGTCTTGCTTGTCACGATCCTGACACAACTCCCTCGCCTCCTTCACGGTTACTGCCACTCCTATTTTTTTTTTATTGTGACTCGACATATGACAGCATCCCGCTTGATGTTAGGCTGGAGTGTGGTCCATGAATTGTTGTCACTGCTACTACAATTTAATAACTGTGAGTAGCAATCACAGCCACTATGCCGGCCCAGATGGAACCGGCAACTTACAAGCTGATCCCAAAACTTGACCAAATCACTTCACGGTATGTTTACTTGTAAGTGGTGGTACTACCCCGGATCGGCAGACTGGGTACCACTGCCTACTACTTTTAAATTCGGTTAGCATGTGAAATAAGCTAAACACATTTATATGTTTGTAAGTAGGAAGGGTAGGTAGGTATACAATTAGAAAGCTGTCCTTCAGGAGTTTAATCTACCAAGTTTCCTGAAAAGTGGAATGCGGAATGTTCAGTGAAACACAATTAAATATTTCTAACATTCGGCTACTGAAGTTATCCTGTTAATACACAACAAGTATTTCAGTTATTTAGTTTTATGTATTTTTTTTTGTATTTGACTCCAGATGTTGAGTTTTACCCTGCCTGATGGTATGCAAGAATAGAAGCTTACGGTTGCCGAAGCTTACGGTTGCCCCAGTCGGCGTCACTATGCCTGCCAAAACAATATTTTAAGAAATTATTGTATTGTCATCGGTTTTTAAAACGTGTACAAATTTTTAAATTATTCAGACCTCTAGAAGCTAATAAAATATATATAGTTATACATCTAAAATACATAAGCACGTTCCTGACACAACTCCCTCGCTTCTTTCACAGCACAGCGACCATTTTTGAAATAGAGGGGTGGTGAAAATCTGAAAAAAAACGTGAATCCTAACCGCTCGGCCGATTTGGTCACGTTTTGGGATCAGCTTGTAAGTTGCCGGTTCCATCTAGGCCGGCATAGTGGATGTAATTGCTACTCACAAATATAGAGTTGTAGTAGCAGTGACATTCATTCATGGACCACACTTCGGCTTAAGATCAAGTGGGGTGCTGTCATATGTCGAGTCACAATAAAAAAAAAATAGAATTAGCACATCTGTATCTGTCAGATATAATATCTCGCCAAAATTGTTATAACGTCTTCTATGTTTCCTAAACAACGCAGGTGTTTTCTGAATGAAAAAGTTATGAACTTTATAATTATTCATTCAATCTATAATTACGCTTTTAATATGAATATTGAACATTGTATGCAGATGTTTGCAAAGGTCATGCTATTCTAATAGGAATATTTGTAGAAAAACATTCACGACCTCCTTAAAAGGGGTTGGTAGGACTAATGAAAAACTTACACCTTACACGTTTTTAAAAAGTTACACGTTGAAAAGATTCATACAAAAAAGTCAAATATCTGCCAATCCGCGATAGGGACAGCATAGTGACGGCTACTGAAGAAGCTAAGTCGGATTTTATCAGTCGTAGGCACTCTTGGATTTCTCCTTGCTTACAATTACTGTAGAAACGTCGAGGTCGAGCGACAAAAAACTTGTAAGTATAAAGACCGTAAAGTGATCTAGTCGCGTTTTAGGAGCAGTTGCTAGAATTCAAGAGTTCTCCAAGAGTGGTAGGCAGTGGTGCCCAGTCTGCCGATCCGGGGTAGTACCACCTCTTACTAATGTACAGACCGTGAAGTTATTAAGTCGCGTTTCAGGGTCAGATTTAAGATTTAGATTTAAACGGCATAGTGACGGCGACTGAGGCAGCTGTGAACAAACTCGGTTTTCTTAGTCGTCGTCATTCTTGGACCTCCTCTTTCTTATCATCAGGCGGGATGAGGGACGTGATACAATTTAAAAAAAAACTAGTCGGACATATAGGATGCGACTTCTACTTCCAGTTATATAACGATAGTAGCAGTCGCCTTCGTTTATGGACCGCACTCCAGAATAGCAGACAGTGTGCTGTCGTATGTCGAGTCACAATTTAAAAAAAATGTTACTAACCATTTTTAAACAAAGGTAATCACCCTTCTATACGTTAATACTCCCACGAAACCTGCGTATGCGCAAACATAGCATTCTGACTACTAGTACAAAGGCCTAAAGCATAAAATCCTTTGCCAAAAACTTTTTATATATAATATAGGATTGTCGACCTTATGTTGTCAAGTTAAAGGTGATTGTCGCTTGAATTTTATTCAAAATTGACCCAAGACGTTGAGTCACCAGTCACGGTTCACGTAACTTCCTAAGAGCCGATTTTAAGTCGACAGGTGGGTTATAGAAACTTCTGTATGTTATTAAAAGTGACTCAGTTGCGTTTCGAGCTTTTAAGTTGCCAGTTTCAAGTAGGCTGGTATATTGGATGCGAAAGAATTGTATGAGGAGAATTGTGTATGTGAAGGAAGGAAGTCACCTCCATACATGGACCACACTCCAGCTTAACATTAAGCAGTATGCTATCATAATGACAAGTATAGTGACGGCGACTGAGGCAGCTGTGAACTGACTCGGGTTTCTTCAGTCGTCGTCACTCTTGGACCTCCTCTTGCTTATCATCAGGCGGGTCGTGGTCAATTGTGTCACTAAAAAAAGTAACAATTATAAAAAAACGCGACATCTGATCTCGACTTGTATGATGGTAAACAACAGGAGGTCAAAGAGCGCCTACGACTGAAAATACATTTCATACGGTTAGCTTAGTATACTTATTTATATTTATAAGGCGACGGTGGTGTAGTGGCAGTGCAAAGGTCACGCAAGCTGAGAGCACGGGCTCAAAACCACTTGCCAGTATCAATCAATCAAATTGTCACGCCTTTTTTCTACAGGGATAGGCAGAGACAATGGAGCTCCACTTGCCACGATCCTAAAACAACTCCCTCGCTTCCCTCACATCCACAATTCTCTTCATTCAAGCTATGGTTATGGGCACTAGGCAACCTAGCTTTCTTTGGGATGTCTCCGATTTGGTCTCCACATGAGATTTATAAATTCCTTTCGTCAATCTACTTTTACTCATCCTTTCCTCGTGCCCAAACCATCGAAGCATCTGAAGCTAATCGAAGTTACCATCGAAGGTAACAATGTATCTTTGATATTTGTACTTTAGTCGTTTTGTTTCTATGATAAAAGCACTATAGTAGCTTAGTATAGAAATGTAAAAAACATAAGCGTTGATTGTGCAATTTTGTATGGGAAAAGAACTGTGGGAACAAGAGATCCATTGTATCTACCTATCCCTGTGGGATTTGAGGCGTGAAGTATACTTTTTAATTTGAATTTTTAATTGTATGTCGGATTTATAGTAAGAGTGATTGAATACAAGATTATGGTTAGAATAGACATAATCTTTATATTATATTTTTTTTATTATACATACTAAGCTACTAAAGTGATTGTATCATAGAAACAAGACAACCAATATACTACAAATGCAAAAAACGTCTCTAAGCTAATTTGACTGTATTTTATGTATTACCTAATAAAATAATTAAATAACAAAAAGGAATGTCTCCTGCCTACGACTAATAAATACAAAGTCTTGAAGATACTTGATAATAATTGGTATGCCACCGGTCACGTACGTTTGTGTCGGACAGACAGACTAACGTGTTTTGTTCATATTATATGTATGCAAGCGGCAGGTGCTACCGTGGAAGTGGAATGGAATCATGATGGTTTGGTTAACGGAAAAATATATTTGTTTTTATCTTTTTTTATTATTATTGACACAAGACATCTGAGTGACTTGACTAATATAAGCATAAAGAGGTGTATTTAGAAGTGTTTAGTATTTCTTAGAAGTTGAAATAAACAAATTTTATGCGGCTTACTATAGCGTTTATTTTTGGTTATTAATAACCAAACGAAATTATCATTAACTAAAAATAAACGCTATAATAGGCCGCATAAAATTTGTTTACTTCAACATCTAAGAAAATACTAAACACTTGTAAATACACCTCTTTATGCTTACTAATAGTCAAGTCAGTCAGACGTCTAGAAGTGTTTAATTTTCAATTATGTATTTTGATTCATTATGCCGACTTTTCTTAATAATTTTTATATAATAACAAAAAATAACAGTCAGGATCGTGAAAAGTAGTACAAAAGTTGTCTCTGATTATCCCTGTAGAAATTGAGGCTTAACTATTTAAATAATTGAAAATGAAAAAAGGCGTGACAATTTGATTGATTAAAAAATTAAACACATTTACATGAGGGTAAAATAATAAACAACATTTTTTCCAATACACCTTAGCGACCATCATTGATCCGCATAACGAAGCTCACTTCGTTGGAGCTTTTTAAAACTAGGTCTCGAGTGCGGGTGCTTTTTTTTTAAGAAATCCGGTGTGCGAGTAAGAGGTGAACAGAGGAAGTAGTGCTCTCTCGCTCTATTGGACCTCAGACTACTCGTGTTTTGTTATACGATACATTGAATTTTAAAATTTATATTATAAAAATATATATTTTTAGTATATTCTTAGATTTTACGCGAACATTGATTAATGAATTAAACAAATACATAAAAAATGTAAAATCAAAACCTAAATAAACGCGGTAGTATATCGCATAAAAGGTTTAATATGCATTTTAAAATAGTTTGATGTACGAAGAATACAATGTAATTAGATCTTTTATTATGCATTTATTATTCATTCCAATTCATACGCTCGATCAAGGCGGCCGCTTGCAAGCGCGGAGTTATCGCATAAAAACCCACAGAAACCGGTTTGATCGACTACTCAAAGAATAGCAGAAAACAGACGGACTTTTCTTAACAATGGCAGTGTGTAAGGCATGTAACAAAACTGTTAAGAGTTCTGAGCAAATTAAGTGTTCTACACCTAACTGTGCTAACATATATTACTACGAGTGTGTAAGTCTAACAAAAAGGGAATATGCAAAGTACAATGCTGATGCAAAAGCCACTTGGAAATGTCCAGACGACTGTGTAACACGTGCCGGAAGAGGGGATGAGACACCAGTCAAGTCTTCAATTATTATTGCTGAGGATAAACCAGAAGTGAGTGATGACATTATTAATCTTTTAGAAGAACGAAACTCGAAGTTACTTACTTCTATAAATAAAATAATCTCTGATAAAATGAAAGAGAACAATGATGGCATATTGAAAAAACACCAAGAAATTACTACGCAGTACTCCCAAATGATTGAGGCAATAAACAAGTATTCGGAGCAATATGACAACCTTCACAAAGAGCTCAAAGAGATCAACAAACTACAGTCAAGAGTCGAAGACTTGGAAATAAAACACTCTCAACTGGCAATAAAATACCAAGAGATGGACACAAAGGTCAACAATATGGAACAGAAATTACTTGCAGCGGATATTGAAATTAGAGGAGTTACAGAAGATAGTTCCGAAAATCTTGTGCAAATATACAACAAGATCTGTAAAGTAGTTGGTATGGAGAAAACTGCACCGGAAATATCCAATATTTATCGAGATAGAAGATCGAAAAAAGGGACAATACGACCAATTGTTGTCACTCTGAGGAATATTGAGAAAAAATCTGAATTATTGTCAAGCATTAAAAAGTTTAATCTATCTTGTAAGGGACGTAGCATGCTGAACGAAAAAGATATAGGTATTGGCTCGGATAACTTAATATACATATCAGATAGATTAACTTTCAAAAACAAATTATTGCTTGCAACCTCAAAAAAGGCATGCAAAGACAAGGGATATCAATATGTATGGCTCCGCAATGGACGAATCTATGTACGTAAAAACACGGGGTCACCTAGCATTCTAATTGTAAGTGATACTCAATTACTTAATCTGTGACTTATTCCTCATAATAAAAAAATAAACCTAAAACACATTATTACAAAAAAATATTTACTTATAAAACTAAATTGCTTTATTGTTTTGAAGTTGAATGAATATGCCCTTCTGTGCGCCTTGCCTGCTCTTTGGTCACTCTTTGGTTATGATGACGATGTGATAAATCTACCTTCTTTATTATATTTTATCTACATTAAAAATGAATGTTCTTTATTAAAATATTATACAAAGTACAAACTAATATTAATTGTAAACTGTAACAATTGTAATACTTTATTATCAAGTAAATTTGAACTATGTATGTTGCTTTCTTCCAAGTTAAATTGTTGCAGGAGTATTTTAATAGTGAATGTTACAAATATCTTACTATATCCGTTTATATATCTATGCAAATACTGTATTTCTAAACACATTCACCGTAAGTATTGTAGGTACTATGAATCGTATGCCAATCTATATTATAAAGTAATTTCAATATTCATTATACTGGGTCCTAACTGTGTCCAAATAAACTATCAACATATATTAAAAATGAAAACATTTATCATTGTTTATCATTCAAAACAAGGTAATATGCACTACCGTAATAAACATACAATTATAATATTTATAAATGGCTAATATAATAGACTTTTTTGATGAGGTTGAGCCTTATAAAACACACATCTTAAATAACGGGCCTGAATGTGGCAAATTAGTTAGTGGATGTGATTTTGTTATTGCCTCCCAGAACATATGTAGTATTTATTCTAATATTGATAGTTTTCAACTGATGCTACAGTATTGTGATTTAAAATGTCAAGCAATGGTATTGTCCGAGTGCTGGTTCAATACTAACAAAGGCCTTAAGTACCTCCCTGGTTATGAAACGTATGCATCTACCAGAAACTATAATCAAAATGATGGTGTTGTCGTTTTTGTGGATAGTAACTGTAGGGTTGCTTGTACGGAGTCCCCATATATATTAGACTGCACAAATCTTGTGTTGACCATAAATGAACACATATTAGTGATAGGGATCTACAGGTCACCATCCTATAAAGATCCGACTAACTTCATCCAATCTCTTGACAGTTATCTTAGTCAATGCATCCAATATAAACATATCATACTTACTGGTGATATCAATCTTGATATTGGAGACGAGTCTAACATGTTCGCTCAGGAATACTCAGATTGTCTTCAGGGACAAGGATTTGTTTCGGCTATTAATATACCTACTCGCAATAATACATGTCTAGACCATTTTTATATAAAAACCAGGTCCAACATGATGGCAGGAGTATATCCCCAATCAGTGTCTGACCATTCACTCACATTCCTAGGTCTCCAAACAAATAATTCTTGTGGAAATTCAGCAGTCCCTAACTTACGCACTAAAGTGGTTGATTATAAGATGATAAACGAAATAATAGTTGGTGAAGATTGGACGGACTTATATGATATGACAGACAGCAACCTTGCTTTTACTAGCTACATTCAAAGATTGGAAGATATAATTAATAAATGCACAAAAACTAAAATTAGGCACAAACAACAAAAGCGTAAGCTCTGGATGACTAATGACCTATTGATTATGCTGAAGAAACGTGACGCCTTTCATAAGCGTGCATCAAAACATCCAGAAGACCTACATTTACAACAGCGGTACAAAAAGTTTAGAAACCACTGCAAATATCAAATCAAATTAACAAGGGCATCCTACTACAAAACATTGATTCAAGATAATAGCAACAATCCAAGACGCTGTTGGCAGTTATTAAACGAATACGCTAATGTCACAAATAAAAAGCATAATAACAGTATTGATAAACTAATGTTCAAATTAAAATCAGGTGACAACTCATCGCCCTTAGACACCATAAATGAGTTCTTTGTCAATATAGGCCAACAACTTGCGAATAAATTATTTATGGACACGGGCACTACAATGACAGATTTAATAATAAAAGCGAGCCAGCAACAAACGACTTCGTCTACGACATTCTTATTCACTCCAATATCTTTAAATAAAATAAATAAAATAATATTAGGACTTAAAACTTCTTGTGCTCCTGGTGACGATACGATCAGTACGAGGATTCTAAAATCGAGTATTATATCGCTTGCTCGTCCTCTACAATTTCTGTGCAACTTAAGTATGTCTACTGGCCGTTTTCCCAATTGTTTAACAAGTGCTAAAGTTGTACCAATTTTTAAGAGCGGTGACCCAGAAGATATAAACGATTACAGACCCATATCGCTTTTAAGTGTCATCTCGAAAGTCCTTGAAAAGGTGGTCAAGAATCAACTGCTTGAATATCTGAACACAAACAAATTATTAAATTCCAACCAGTATGGATTCCAAAAAGGTAAAAATACGGAAGGTGCACTCTTACATATGACTTCCTCAATAGCAAAAGCTCTTGACAAGGGAGATAAATGTCTAGGGATATTCCTAGACCTTAAGAAAGCGTTTGATACCGTGGCAATACCAATACTACTGGTTGAGCTAGAAAGTTTAGGTGTGAAGCGTTTGGAACTTGAATGGTTTCGATCATATCTTATTAACCGCAGCCAAAAGGTTAATGTTTCTGGTTTAGCCTCTGAAAATCGTCATCTAAGCTACGGGGTTCCTCAAGGAAGCGTGCTGGGCCCAATCCTGTTTCTAGTCTATGTAAATAAGCTCTGTAATATCAAAATGCAGTGTGGTCAGCTAATTGCCTTCGCTGATGATACTCTTCTTTTGTTTACGGGAACGGATTGGAATAATACATTTGCTGCAGCCCAAAAAGGTTTTAACGATGTAAGCAAGTGGTTATCGTCTTATTTATTAACACTTAATATACTAAAAACTAAATATGTATGCTTTTCAATAAATAGTATAGGACAGCCGGAATCACAATACATGATTCGGGCATGTTATCACAAGTCACCAACGCAATTAATGTGTGGGCAAGCATGCAAATTTCTTGAAAGAGTTGCAGAAATGAGATACTTGGGAGTAATTATAGATCAGCATTTAACCTGGAAAGCTCATATAAAATTCCTTAGTAGTAAATTACGAACCCTAATTTCATTCTATAGACAAGTGCGAGACATTTTGGATCCCACTTTACTACGAACTGTATATCATTCATTGGCACACTCCTTAATTAACTACGGAATATTAGCTTGGGGCGGTGCTGCTTCAACTATTTTAAATACTGCCCAGGTGTCTCAAAATAGTGTACTTAGGGTGGTTGGTCGAAAGCCATTCAGATACCACAATGCTCATCTATATAATGAATTAAAAATATTAGACATAAGGCAACAATATATATATAGGTTAATACTATATGTTAATTCTAACCTAAATTTGTATAATCCCGTTATACATAACAGAACCAGAGCGGCAAGGAGAGCCAATCTTATAGTGGTACCAGTCAAAACTACATTTGGAAGTAGATTTTATTACTGGCTGGGACCCAGACTATATAACAGTGTACCAACGGAAATGTTGCATTCATTGGGTCACTCACGGGGTAGGAAGGTAGTAAAAAATTGGATCCTTTCCCTGGGCATTATTGAGACCAGAAAAATGCTCCAGATAGTAAAGTAATTGGCATAGTTTAATGTAATAATTTTTTTTTTTTCTGCATATTTTGAAATGTTTTGTTTATGTGTATGAATATATATGTATGTGTATGTATGTGTTTATATATTTATGTATGTAGGGCATTAAGGTTGGGTTATTAATTAGTATATAGGTGAGGTTTATTCGTAAATGTTAAATAAAAATAATATATGTTAAATTGGAATCCCGCATGACTCCAGCACGGGTTTTCCTAGTGGAGTATGCGGAAACAGCATGCTACGTCTCACCATGTACATATTATAAATAAATAAATAAATAAAATAAATAGTTTAGGTGTGCAAAATCATCAAACTATAATTATGACAGTTCAAAGCAAAACAAATTTGGCGTTGATTGACAGACGATACAAAATCCATATCTTATTTTCCAAATAACTCAATTGCACAGCAATTAAAAGCAAAATTGTTATTAGTTTTATCAATACAAGTATCGAAACTACCATTTATATATTTTTTCATCATTGGACATTACAAAAGTAGTACAAAGAAGTCTAAAATGAATGATGTCCTCTGTTTGATATATAATATTTTTTATTAGGAAATTTATAAATCTGATCTGACGCAGGTTGCCTAGTGCCCATAAACGTAGAGCTTGTATGAAGAAAATTGTGGATGTGAAGGAAGCGAGGGAGTTGTGTAAGTATCGTGGCAAGAGGCGCTCGATTGTCTCTGCCTATCCCTGTAGAAAAAAGGCGTGACGATTTGATTTCTTAATTAATTATAATTTACCGAGCGATGTACGTGTTATTTATTTTTAACTCGTTATATTAAGGTTTGTGTTGATGATAAATCTGCTTTTGCTTTTTATTTTGCATTTTTTTTGCTTGAAGACAATGGTTTAATATCCTTACTATAAATATAAAACCTTAACAATTTTTTTATTATTACATGTCTTTATTGTGACTCGACATAAGACATCACCCTGATGTTAAGCTCCAGCCTAACATCAGGGGTGTGTTAAGCTGGAGTGAGGTCTACGAATATCGGTGACTGCTACTACAGTTAACTGTACAGTTTTATTATTGTGACTCGACATCTGACCTTAATTTGCCTGATGGTAAGCATGATGGAAGTCCAAGAGTGCTGACGACTGAAAAAATTGGATCAGTTCACGACTGTTACCACAGTTGCCCGTCGCTATGCTGGCCTAACGTGCTTCTTCACTCATCGCTTGAAGGATTCAAGGTTATAGGTTGGGAAGAACACATGAACTGGCTTACGTTGCCGTCACGTCCACTTTGACGGTCTATTAGAAACCAGCAACTTACAAGCTGATCCCAAAACGCGACTAAATCACTTCGCGGTCTGTATGTATACATATAAGTGGTGCTACTACGTATCGGCAGACTGAGCACCTCTCACTATACAATCAATAAATCAAAGTGTCAATCCTTTTTCTCACAATAGGCAGAGACAATGGAGCGCCCATTGCCACGATCCTGACACAACTCTCTCCCTTCCCTCACATTCACAATTTTCTTCATACAAGCTCTAAGATTGAAAAAATATATTTTTAAGAAATATTTGTTTTGTATAATCTTTTTTTTAATATTAAAAATATCAAATCAAATTGTCACCCCTTTTACCCTCAGGGATAGGCAGAGACACTGGAGCGCCACTTGCCACGATCCTGACACAACTCCCTTCATCCACAATTCTCTTCATACAAGCTCTACGGTTATCGATAGGCTGTCGTCAAATAATATTAAAAATATTAATAAGTTGTCTTCCTACATTATAATTATAGTTCATTGACACTAAAAATATTGTCTGTCTTTAAACAAAACGTCTCCCACGACTAGCACGTGGGCGAACAAAACAAGAAAGAGTTTTTTAATAGTTTTTTTATACCAAATATTAACTATGATTGTTAATTATGTGCGTTATGATCAAAGAGTGGGGTACTGCCGATCCGGGGTAGTACCACCACTTACAAGTATACAGACCGGTGACTAAGTCGAATCAGGCGGAATATGTCAAGCTACAATTTAAAAAAAAACACGCGCACCAACTTTACTACTAACTTTATTTAAAACATTCATACCGACACGAATCAAACTAAAAAATCCTTAAGGCTACTTTAAAAATAAATATTTTTTTTTAATCGACTACCAACAAATTATTGGATACAAAAAACCCTTCGTGGCATGTCGACCCGTTTTTTACAATTCCATCATCTGTATTCTGTGTTTCATCTGTATAGTTCGGTCGAATGGATGTTGCTAAAAATGTAAACAAAATAAAATAGTTTAATTAGTAGAATAATTCGGTTTTTATTGTTTATAAAAACTTAATTATATAATGATAAATCTAATTAAAAAATATATATCCTGACACAACTCCCTTGCTTTCCTCACATTTACAATTCTTTTCATACAAGCTCTACGATTATGGGCTATAGGCAACCTAAAATTCTTAAGGATGTCTCTGCTTTGGTCCTCCTGGGTCTGCCTTGTTTAACGCATCCATCCACATCAGATTTATATATTCCTTTCGTTCATCTTTTTTTACTCATACTTGCCATGTGCCCAAACCATCGAAGCATCCCTTTGTCAATACTTGTCACTACATCTTCTTTCAAACCACATCTATCGCGCAGTGTGCTATTCCTTATTCTATTCGCTATCGTTACTCCACTTACACTCTTTAACGAACGCATTTCTACAGCGTTAATTCTACTCTCATGCTTTTTCTGCCACACCTAACAATCACTTCCATACATCAAATCACTTTCAAGTCACTTGCAGCTACTTAATAATGAATTTATCTTGTTAAATAATTTGGTAATTAAATTTGTATGTTGCTGTAATATTATGACGTTCAAAAGTGCTGAATTCAGCCTTTTTAATTTTTTTTAGTGTGACACGACATCTGACCTCGACTTGCCTGATGATAAGCAAGAGGAGGTCCAAGAGTGACGACGAATGGAATAACCGAGTCAGTTCCCGGCTGCCCAGCCTAAGATGCTTGTTCACGCATCGCTTGAAGGATCCAAGGTCATAGAATGAAGAGAACACATGGGCTGGCAAAGCTTTCCACTTGTCAATTGTTCTACAAAGAAAAGCCTACTTGAATAAATAATATAATTTGAAATTAATTTGAATTTGAAGTACCGCACTAAATATGACAAATCATGTAAAATAAATTGTTTACAAACAAACGAAACTGCGTTTGAAATTGACTACACGCACCTGTTTACACTTTTTTGATATGGGTTTTTAGGTACTCTTTTCGTTTCATCTCTTTCTCTGTTGATCTCCTTCAACATGTACGACAGGTGCCACGGGCAAGGGGCTACTTGCTATAGAACTATTATAACTACCTTTTGAATGATATATACGGCATGGGTAAATATTATTAGAAAAAAATAGTGGTGTAGTAGTAGTGAAATGGTTTCGCAATCGGTTTAAACTTAGCCCCGGTTCAAAAACACTTGCCGATATAACTTGTCTAACTATAAATGACGCGCCACTTCACTTTATTAGTTTATTTAATTGTGTGAATACAAATACTCGTACCTCATCAGCGTGCTCCTCCTTTTGTGTCCAACCAGCAACTGAATGACCAATTACAATTGCATTTTCGGTGTGTTGCATTCATATTTTATATTTGATTGTGTGCTAAATGCAGTGGAGGGGCGCGTCAATACGGCTTGGACAGACTGTACCAATGTATCTTTGAAATGAGTATATGTACAACCAAAGTGTATATATATCAACAATACATTGGTACCGGCAATGATTTTAGGTAAAATAAGGTAGATACGTTATGTGCACCAGTTTTAGTGTAGCATAGCACGAGTTTAAACAGCTAACCACGACGAAGTGGAAGTAGGACGGAATGATAGTTATTGGAAGCGAAAAAGAGACAAATATATGTTGCTCTGCATCGCGACACTGCATTAGCATAGTTTATTTTTATTTATTTACATTTCTATAATAAGCTACTTAAGTGCTTGTATCATAGACACAGGACAACTAAAGTACATATATCAAAGATACATTGGTACCGGTGAGTGATTTCGAACCCGTGCTCTCGGTTTGCGTAACCATTGCACTGCCACCACACCGAATCGAACCCGGGACTTAACGCGCAACAAATCAATCGCTAACCATTCGCCCACGCCAGTCGTCTTTGGTTAAAAGGACTCAGATTTCCAAGTAACTACCCAAATATCAAACTTAACAATAACATAAGAGCGGCGATTTCTGCTGAGAACCTCAAGCTGCGCAAATACGCCACCTCGGTAGTGGTTACAAATTTGCGCCGTTTGAGGTTGGTACGATGGGCCCTTGGGGGCCTTCAACTAAGCGCCAAGGAGTTTTCCAAGTGGCTGACGGAGAAGTCTGGAGACAGGAAGGCTGGCATTTATTTCTGCCAACGTATTAGCCTTGCTATACAAAGGGGAAATGTTGCCAGTCTCCTTGGGACTATCTCTGATGCGACGTCATTAGATGATATATTTTTTTTATAGTTAATATACTTTTAATTTTATCTGTTTCCTAATAAAGAACAATATTTACAATAGCATTCAGAAATAAGAAAAAAAAAACCAAAAGAAAAAAAGGAAGAAAAATGTTTAAATATTTTAAACATAAATGTAAAGACAAAAATAGAAGCATTAAAATAATCAAGAGAATTGTGAATGTGAAGGAAGCGAGGGAGTTGTGTCAGGATCGTGGCAAGTGGCGCTCAATTGTCTCTGCCTATCACTGTGGGAAATAGATGTGACATTTTTTTTAATAATAAATTAAGTATGTATAAAGTTTTTTTTTATATTTTCTTATTGTGACTCGACATATGACAACACACCGCATTATGTTAAGCTGGAGTGTAATCCATGATGAATAAGGTAACTGCTACTACAATTCAATAACTGTAAGTAGTAGTCACTATGCCGGCCTAGTTGGAACCGGCAACTTACAAGCTGACCCCGCAAAGCGACTATGTCACTTCCCGATCTTGTACTAACTCGGATCGGCAGACTGGGCACTACTGCGTACCCCTCTTTGATGAAAAAAACTCAGAGCGAATATCCACCTCTCTTTTTATTAACAAGTATTTGTAATATTTAATCTAAATTTACTTATAAAAGCTATGAAACAAATATTTGCTCCGACCAGGAATCGAATTCGGGACTTTACGCGTCACAAACTGGTGTTTAGTAGGATTGTTTAGTATTAATCGCAATGAAAACCCAGCTGCACCCAGACTTTTTATAATGCGACAATAGAGTTCGAATTGCTTGATGGTAAATAAGGGAGTCTTGAGAGCGTGGACGACTGAAAAACCGAATCATTTAATGGTTATCTCAGTCGTCGTCGCTATGTCAGGCGTAGATACGTAATTAAATATGAGGAAAACATGATTACCGTTACTATAGACTATAGGAGGGTTACTATGACGCCCTACGCAGTCGCTATATACGCAGCTTCTGCCTGGCCCGGGGTAGAAATTACTGATCAGCATCCCAACTCAAAAGACTCAACTTTTAAATACAACAATATCTTCCATCTCATATCTAAACGTAAATTACAACTCGTTAGACAAGGAGAAGTATACTTGTGGGTGTTTATAGGACAGGCTTTGTTGCGTTTCGTAGTAAGGCTCGCTTCCCCCTGGTGTCGCTGCGCGCAGCCTCCCCTCCCAAGGCCCGGCAAAACGGTTCGCGGTCCCGTGGCTGTCGGACGTCGACGCGGGTTCGGTACAACCTGTAGATTTACGCGCGTTTTTGAACAAAAAATAAATAAATAAAAAGTATGTTTTTTTTCTTATTATACGTGTGTGTTTATTAAAATGGATTTCAGTGTATTTTTGAAAAATTAAAGTGTGGTTTTGTGAATGAATTTTGTGTCTATAGTTAATAGTGATTTTATTTTTCGAAAAACTGGTTTTCCATCCACACCGGATGCTCTGTAGTTCGAAAAATTAAAACCAGTCTGGAAATTACCGATTTCCGTTGTGATACGCGTTTTTTTTAATCCGTGGGAGCTTTTGGTTTGGATGTTTTATTTATTTATTTTTTATTGTGGGAACCTCTAAAAAAGGATTATCTTTATATTTTATCTAAATCGTTTTGATAGGATAGAAACCTTTATTTGTAAAATTAATGTTTTTGCCGACGTCTTTTGTTTTTATTTGTCAAAAATATCCAGTTAAAAACGTGATAGTTGCAATAGATAAAAGGATATTGACGAAAGAGATTCATAAATCAGAAGCGATTGGAAAGATAATACAGAGTAAACCAAAAAGAAATTGTGGATGTGAGGGAAACAAGTGAATTGTGTCAGGATCGTGGAAAGTGGTGCTCTATTATCTCTGCCTATTCTTGTAGAAATTAAGGCGTGAAATTATTATGATGAGTCTGCATACACCTCCTAGAACTTTAAATTAACGACAACATAGAGCAAGAGTGGTAGGCAGTGGTGCCCAGTCTGCTTATCTGGGGTAGTACTACCACTTAAAAGTGTACAGACCGTGAAGTGACTTAGTCGCGTTTTGGGATCAGCTTTTAAGTTGCCGGTTTCAACGAGGCCGGCATAGTGGCTGCGACTGCTACTTGCAGTTATGCGACTGTAGTAGCAGTCACCTCCATTTATGGACCGCGCTCCAGCCTAACATCATACAGTCATAAATCTAACTGCAATAAAAATATAGAACAAATTCTTTACACCAATCAAAAACAACCTACCTTCAAAATTATTTTTATTTATTTATTTCAATAGTAAATAATTTTACGGTTTTAATATTCCTAATCATTATTATTTTCTTCAACTTCACGCCTCAATTCCGACAGTGATAGGCAAGCAATGGAGGGCCACTTAGCACGATGCAAAAAATTCTGTTGCTTTTATGCTATTTAAAATAAAATTCCTAGTTTTAAAATTACAATTATCCGCCCCTGGTTTATGGTAGTGCAATGATCATACAAACCGAAAGCACGGGTTTAAAACGGGTTACCAGTGCCAATATAGACAGATAATACTCTTTATTAAACAAATTTTAGCTTAAAATTATGATAATTATTTTGCATAGTTTAGGCATGCAAAACTCAATCCATATCACAGCAAATAAAGCAAAATTGTTATTAGTTTTATCAATACAAGTATCGAAACTACCATTTATATATTTTTTCATCATTGGACATTACAAAAGTAGTACAAAGAAGCCCAAAATAAATGATATCCTTTCACTGCTTTATTGTCGCTATACATTTCTATACTGAGCTACTAATGTGCTTGTATCATAGAAACAGGACAACCAAAGTACATATATTAAAGATACATTAGTTTGCACTACCACTACACCACGGCCGCCTTAATGTGTTCAGCGCTCCCTAGTATGTTTTGTTTTTAGAAATTTATTTGTGCGTTTCACGTCCAAAATACTGCGCTGCAAAACTCTTAGATTAATCAATCAATCAAATTGTCACGCCTTTTTTCCATGAGGATAGGCAGAGACATAAGCTCTTTGATAAACTCTCTAATTACTTATAATATAAATAATACAGGAATAATGTATAAGGCGACCGTGGTGTAGTGGCAAATTTAAAACCACTCGCCGGTGCCAATGTATCTTTGATATGTACTTTGATTGTCTTGTTTCTATGATACAAGCATTTTAGTAGCTTAGTATAGAAATGTCAAACTAAAATAAAAAGTAAAATTGAATGCGCAATGCGTTAAAATATATATTTTTATAAAATATTATTTTGCAATACAAATTGTTACCTAATTTTCAAGTGATTTACATGACTTTCTACTTTGTAATTATCAATGAATCAAATTGTCACGCCTTCCTCTCACAGGGATAGGCAGAGACAATGGAGCGCCACTTGCCACGATCCTGACACAACTCCCTCGCTTCCCTCACATTCACAATTCTCTTCATACGAGCGCTATGGTTATGGGCACTAGGCAACTCAACTTTTAATTATTAAAATAAATAATATTACTTATAAAAAAGAGGTGTATATTTGTGGTTATTAAAGAGTGGTAGGCACCTCTACCTCTGGACAGCAAAAGTGACTGGCGACTGAATCCTTCATACAGTCACCGTCGCTCTTAAACCTCCTCTTGATAACCATTAGCTAATTCAAATGTGTCACAATTGACAGGCGTGGCGTAGTGGTTGGCAAACCAGTTTGTTACGCGTAAAGTCCCGGGTTCGATTCCCGGTCGAAGCAAATATTTGTTTCAGTTTTTATTTGTAATATTAATTCTACTTATTACTTTATAAAAAAAGAAGTGTATATTTGTGGTTGTTAAAGAGTGGTAGGCAGTGGTGCCCAGCCTGCCGATCCGGGGTAGTACCACCATTTACAAGTATACAGACCGTGAAGTAACTTAAGTCACGTTTCAGGATCAGCTTGTGATCGGCAGACTGGGCACCAATGCCTACCACTCTTTCTTAATTTTTTATTTTTATTGTGACTCGACATATGACAGCACCCCGCTTGATGTTAAGCCGAAGTGTGATCCATGAATGGATGTCACTGCTACTACGACTCAATAACTGTGAGTAGCAATCACATCCACTATGCCGGCCTAGATGAAACCGGCAACTTACAAGCTGATCCCGAAACGCGACTAAATCACTTCACGGTCTGTATACTTGTAAGGGGTTGTACTACCCCGGATCGGCAGACTGGTTACCACTGCCTACCACTCTACCGAAGCAAATTACCATCTCTTTTCTATATTTAACAAATATTTGCAATATTTAATGTTATTAAATATTACAAATAAAAGCTTCTACTGCCTACTGCTCTTTAAGTTGAGGTCGCCCGACAATTTGATTGATTGATAATAAACTTCTGGTTTCCATCAACCATAACAGATGTCCCAGAACTGACCTAATTGTCTTACATTACCTAAAAATTTAACATTTGGTTTTTTAATTGATAAGATTAAAAATACGCCCAGTTTTTTGATATTAGATATGTGTAGGGTGGTCGTAGGAAGTGGTACCCAGTGATTTGGTCACGTTTCGGGATCAGCTTGTAAGTTGCCGGTTCCATCTAGGCCGGCATAGTGGATGTGATTGCTACTCACAGTTATTGAATTGTAGTAGCAGTGACATCCATTCATGGACCACACTCCAGCTTAACATCAAACGGGGTGCTGTCATATGTCGAATCACAATAAAAAATAAAACAAATTGTCACGGCTTTTTCCCACAGGGATAGGCAGAGACAATGGAGCGCCACTTGCCACGATCTGAAACAACTGCCTCGCTTCCCTCACATCCACAATTCTCTTCATACAAGCCAAGGTGCTTCTTCACGCATCGCTTGAAGGATCCCAGGTCATAGGATGGAGAGAACACATATGATGGGAAAGCATTCTATTTTGGAGGCATCCTCAAGAAAGCTGGCCTAGTGCCAATAACCGTAGAGCTTGTATGAAGAGAATTGAGGCTGTGAGGGAAGCGAGGGAGTTGTGTCAGGATTGTAGCAAATGGCACTCCATTATTTCTGCCTTTCCCTGTGGGTAAAAGGCGTGATTGATTGAAGTTTAGATATAACTAAATTTTCTTAATTTATCTAAATCGCTTTGTCGAGGTCATCCACTTATGCAAATTTAGTTTTATTAAGTCGATAGCTTATAAATTAAATAAATTTTAAAATTTTGAATTACTTTATTGCGTGAGAGTTGTGTCAGGATCGTGGAGAGTGGAAAGTTTTATAGGATTACGATGTTATGTTGCTATTTTTATTTTTAATATTATTTTTATAATAAGATACTAAACGTACTAAAATAGTTATTAAAGAGTGGTAGGCAGTGGTACCCATTCTGCCGATCCGGGGTAGTACCACCACTTACAAGGGTACAGAGCGTAAAGTGATTTAGTCTCGTTTCGGGATCAGCTTGTAAGTTGCCGGTTCCAACATCCTGTAAGTTGCCTACGGCATTATGGATGTGATTTCTACTTACAGTTATTGAATTGTAGTAGCAGTGACATCCATTCATGGACCACACTCCATATTAATATCAAGCGGGGTGCTGTTATATGTAACACAAAAAAAGTCCAAACTACCCAATTTGTAAAACCATGATTTCTATTTAAAGTACGTTATATTCGAATACGAATGACAATGAAATACTTGAAAATGAATTTTTATTCGAATGCGAATTTCTTGTTACGAGAGCGCAGTTAGTAACTTGTGACCAGTCTTGCATCAGTTAATAGTTAAATTGCACGTTCTTTGAGGGTTTGTTCCTTTGCATCCCTAATTCTTTATTAATCAATCAATCAATGGAGCGCCACTTGCCACGATCCTGACACAACTCCTTCGTTTCCTTCACATTCACAATTCTTTTCATTCAAGCTTTATGGTTATGGCCGCTAGGCAGCCTAGCTTTCTTAGGAATGTCTCCGATTTGGTCGACAAACACCATCCTGAGCCTGCCTTGTTTAACGCATCCATCCACATTCTTTATGATGGTCAATATATATTAGAACCCCGCCTGATCTTCTGCCACCAGCATTCACCTCCATTAATGTAGGAACCTAATTTTTTTGTTATGCCTTGTGATAGTTTGAAAAATGTTAACAATAAAAATAATTTCCGAATTAAAATGAGGTCAAACTTTTAAGGTGCAACAGGCACAAAGCTACGTTTACGTCCGCTCAGTTGCCTCGTCTAGTTTTCTAGCCTACTGCTCTCAGATATGCTGAGATATGCTGGCCAGATTATTACATAAGACTGACTTATTTATTTTTTGTTGGATAATTTAAAGCCTATTAACATATGCTTAAATAACAAAATGCTAAGCTATTTAGAAATGTCATAATAAATTTATTACATTAGAAATTAAATACAAAATAAAGCAAAAAATACTAAAATTACACTTATTGTAATTTAATTAAAACAAAAGCTATGTTACTACAAAATATATTATATATTTTGTAGTCAAACGCCTTTTTGTGGTACTAAATTGACTTTAAAAATGTTTTTTGTTTGTCTAAATCTTGAATTTAAAACAAATTATGCGGCTTAGTATCGCGTTTATTCTTTGGTATTGATTTTAATTTTATTAATATTCCCACGTTTCCAGAGCTTTGCAGACATAAAATCATAAAATTTGTTTAGTCCATTAATCAATGTTCGCGTAAAATCTAAAAAAATCTGTCTAAATCTTGTTATTTTTTTATGTTAACACGGTAGAGTCTGTCTAAGCCGAAATCACGCGCCCCTCCACTGTATTTAAGCACACGTGCGAATATAAAATATTATGAATGTAACACACCGAAAATGCAATTGTAATTGATTGGTCATTCAGTTGCTGATTAGACACAAAAGGAGGAGCACGTTGATAAAGTATAGTTAGTAATATTTGTATTCACACATTTAAATAAACTAATAAAGTGGAGGGGCGCGTCATTTATAGTAAGACAAGCTATAATTGAATATTTGTAAGGTCAAACTTTCAAGGTGCAACTGGCACAAAGCTACGTTCTCGTCCGCTCGGATGTCTCCTCTAGTTTTCTAGCCTACTGCTCTCTGATATAAGATATGCTGGCCAGATTATTACATAAGACGGGTGTTACATTATTTATGACTTCCACACGTTTCTATGACTTTATTTATAATATTTTCATAAAATATTCTTTGGATTTTTATATGACTGAACTAGGGGACTGCTACTACTGTTATTCGACAATAACCAATAAGGTTTACAGGGGTCTTTACGCGTAACGATTTGGTGTGCTAACCAGGGGCGTAGCTTACAAGTATAAAGACGGTGTAGTGATTTGGTCACGTTACGGGATCAACTTGTAAGTTGCCGGTTCCAACTAGGCCGGCATAGTAGATGTGATTGCTACTAACAGTTATAACAGTTATGTAGTAGCAGTGACATTCATTCATAGACCACACTTCGGCTTAACATCAATCGGGGTGCTGTCACAATAAAAAAAAGCTACCGCCGTAAAGCTACGGGCCCCCAACGTGCGTAAGTAAAAATTAATAAAAACTTTCCAAAAAGAAACTTTAGAAAAACTAAAGTCATCATCAGCCCCTCTAGCACGGCAATCCAAAAATCAAAATAAAGACCTGCAAAGAACATCATTACAACTCATTTTAAATAACTCACATAAATATATTTAAAGGTTCAATAAAACTTTACACTTCAAGTAGAAAACTTTAATCATTTTTTGAAACATTGTGACGTACCTGCCTATTAAGTTTTTTCAAATGAGTTACAATAATATTCCTTGCAGGTCCTTATCATGCTTCTTGGATTGCCGTGCAAGTGGGGCAGCTATAAATGATTTAATAAATCATAGAAACAGGACAATCAAAGTACATATATCAAAGATACATTGGTACCGGTGAGTGGTCTCGAACTCGTGCTCTCGGTTTGCGTAACCATTGCACTGCCACTACACCACGGTCGCCTAAATAAAACTATTCCATCATGCCTGCCTACCAATGTTTTAAATGTTGTTTTTACACTTTATAATTATATTAATCTTCAAAACAACCACGTAGGATGTAAAACAAGTTTTTTGAGACGACTTTTTTAAATCGGATGTGGGCGAAGACTTACAATTTCGTCTCTTGATTTAAACATAATATACATATGTATATACCATATATCTATAAAACACATATACATATATGGCGTATTTAGGGCCGTGTGAATGTTTCTTTATACGGCTTTTTTATTGAGGCGAATCATATGACAGTTTACTGCCTGAAGTTAATTTTTTATTTAAAACTCATTAAATAAAAATCGCATTCGCGACCGAGTACACCGTAGGGTTAATCAATTGGATAGATTTTTAAATAAGTATATATTTTTATAGTGACTTGACAGCACCCAGCTTGATGTTAAGCTGGTCCATGAATGGATGTACGAGTATCTGCTACTACAAATCAATAACTGTAAGTAGCAGTCTAGTTAAATCCAGCAACTTACAAGCTGATCCCAAAACGCGACTAAGTCACTTCACGGTCTGTATACTTGTAAGTGGTACTACTCCGGATCGGCAGACTGGGTATCACTGCCTACCACTCTTTGATAACCAGACCCAAAACATATATCCACCTCTTTTTGAGTAATAAATATTTGCAATTATTAATATAAATGTTATATATTTACAAATAAAAGCTATGAAACAAATATTTTCTCCGATCGGGAGTCGAACTTGGGACTTTACGCACAACGAACCAATCGCTAACCGTTCGGCTACGCCTGTCGGGGTATTACTAGGGCTGGTAACAAAGCACCAACTACGTAATAAGGTTTAAGAAAATTAAAAGAGATTATTAAACTTTTACTAGTTTTTCCTTTTCCATTTTAAAATTAGTTTGACGAAAATAATTTATAAATATGATGTGGATAGAGCACACTTTAAGTTGGCCGGCATAGTTTAATTGCGATCGTAGTGTAGTGGCAATGCAATGGTCACGCATACCTAGAGCACTGGTTTAAAATTACTCACCGCTACCAATATGTTATATTTTTGATATATGTACTTTGGTTTTCCTGTTATTATGATACTAGCAATCTCGTAGCTTAGTATAGAAATGGGAAATGTGACTGCTACTTAGACCTATTTTACTGTAGTAGCAGTCGCCTTCATTCTTGGACCGCACTCCAACTTAACATCAGGCGAAGTGTTATCATATGTCGGCACAATTTAAGAAAATCTAATAATGTTAAAAGCGCCGCAATTTCTAATTAAAACAAATTAATGTTAAAATTATAAATAAACATAAAGTGACACAATTATGATTTGGAGACCACCACAACGACTCGAGTTCAAATCCAGATTCCCATTCTCTGTGTGAGATTTTACAACGAAAATAGTACACTGAGTGGTCTTAATCTAAAAATATTTCTAGATTTTGGACTAAAATATATAACAAATTCATGGCGATCATTTAAGTTTATCATATTTGACGACAGGCGTGGACGAAAGGTCAGCTGTTGGTTTGTTGCGCGTAAAGTCCCCGGTTCGATTGCCGGTCGGAGCAAATATTTGTTTCATAGCTTTCATTTGCAATATTTAATAATTATATTAAATATTGCAAATATTTGTTAATAAAAAAGGGGATATTTGCTTCGGGTCTGGTTATCAAAGAGTGGTAGGCAGTGGTACCCAGTCTGCCGATCCGGGGTAGTACTACCACTTACAAGTATACAGACCGTGAAGTGATTTAGTCGAGTTCCGGGGTTATCTTGTAAGTTGCCGGTTTCAACTAAGCCGACATAGTGAATCTGACGGCTACTTACAGTTGAATTGTAGTAGCAATGACATCTATTCATGGACCACACTCCAGCCTAACACCAAGCGTTCAAAAAAATATATAAAAATAAAATATATAATAAACAATAAACTACAATTTCATTTACAACAACCGTTCAGTATCACTTATTACATAAGGAATTTGACATTTCCGCCTAATATCTTTCTTGGAAATAAATCAACGTCACATGAATAAAACACCCTGTATATGTAGCAAGTGTACATGAATAAAGCTCCCTTTACACACGTACAACTCGTACACACTACATTGCTACTTAGGCCAGGAGGTGGTAGCGTGCTTTGCGTCCTTAAATGTTTCTTCCTTTCTAAGGCGACCGTGCTGTGGTGGCAGTGCAATAGCTACGTAAGCTGAGTGGCACAGGTTCGAAACCACTCACCGGTACCAAGGTATCTTTGATATGTGTACTTTGGTTGTCCTGTTTTTATGATACAAGCACTTTAGTAATGAATTAAACAAATTTTATGCGGCTTACTATCGCGTTTATTTTGGTTTTGATTTTACAATTTTTTATTATTCCGACGTTTCGAGAGCTTTGCAGCCATCGTGGTCACGGAGAGACTGCAGACACGATGGCTGCAAAGCTCTCGAAACGTCGGAATAATAAAAAATTGTAAAATAAAAACCAAAATAAACGCGATAGTAAGCCGCATAAAATTTGTTTAATTCATTAATCAATGTTCGCGCAAAATCTAAGAAAATACTAAGCACTTTAGTAACTTAGTATAGAAAATTACAATAATAAAAAAAAGTTTTTTTTTGGTAAATTATAAGTATATTAACTATAATTTAACTATAAATAAAAAATATTAATTAATGACGTCGCATCAGAGATAGTCCTAAGGTGTCTGGCAACATTTCTCGTTTGTATAGCAAGGTTAATACGTTGGCAGAGATAATTACTTGCTTTTAATTAATTATAATTGCCTGTATCTTCGACTTTGGTACACCAGCTTTAGGTATGCTTAGTCTAAATCGAACAGTCGCTATATCTTGGATGTTTCACCAGTCTGTTACGCGGGGAGTCTCTGGTTCGAATTCCGGTCGGTGAAAATATTTTTTTCATAGCTTTTATTTGTAATATGTAATTGAAAGAAAAAAATTACAAATATTAGTTTATTAAAAATGTGGATATTTGCTTTGAGTCGGGTTATTAAAGAGTGGCATACAGTGGTGCCCAGTCTTCCGATCCGGGGTAGTACCACCACTTACAGGTATACAGGCTGTAATTGACTTAATCTCGTTTCGGGATCAATTTGTAAATTTCCGGTTACAACTTAGCAGTCACATCTACTAGACATAGTAGATGTGACTGCTACTTAATTTTTTTGAATTGTAGTAGCAGTGCTTAGTATACAAATGTAAAAAAGCGATAAAAATAGAATTTAGGAAAAAAAACTACATTACAATTACTATGACTATCGAGTATGTCACTTGTCAACAAAAGTCTGCACAGTTCGTCTAAACGGTCCGCCGTCTCCTGAGCTACATACACGTTCAGAACGTCTCCCACGATGAGTTCGCAATGTGTTGCCCATATTTAGTGTGGCAGATGCTGCGTCATATAGATACACATTTATATATCTTTATTTATGTATCTATATTTTGCTATATATGTATATACGTTTAACAAAGTAAAAATTACCTATATCAGATCTAATGTAGCAAATTCAAAGTTTTCCAAAAATATTTCGTGCTAAAAAGAAAGCTAGGTTGCCCATAACCGTAGACTTGTATGAAAAGAATCGTGGATGTGAGGGAAGCGAGGGAGTTGTGTCAGGGTCGTGGCAAGTAGCGCTCCATTGTCTCTGCCTATCCCTGTGGGAGAAAGGCGTGAAAATTTAATTGACTAATTTACTGATAACGCATTATTGCAAATTTCACTACTGAGTGGACTCTAGTTTGCAAAAGACATTAGATTGGCCCAAAACGAAGATGACGAGATGTGATAGACTCCTTCCGTGATAGAGTTAGTGGCCAGAGACCGCAGCGATGCCTTGGCCGGCATAGTGACGGCGATTAAGGCAGCCGTAAACTGTTAGTTCTTTCAGTCGTCGGCACTCTTAGATCTTCATTATGCTTACCATCAGATGGGTCGAGGTCAGATGTCGAGTCACAATAAAAGAAGAGTTTTTGTGCAGCAGTGTAGCAATTAGAATAAGCTAATAATAAGAGAGAGAGAGACAAGACAGACTCTCTCTCTGCCTATCCCTGTGGGAAAAAGGCGTGACAATTTGATTGATTGATTGATAATAATAAGCTAATAATATTAAACTATAAAAATGGCGACTATAGTAAGATAAACAGAAACTATGTCAAAACATAAAATCATTGTTATAGGTTGTAAAATAACACTATATATATATGACAGAACGAATTGTTTCTTTACGGCATATTTTTATCACAGAGCACAGAACACATATCTATAGACCTGCATAGTAAATGGATCGGTTTCTTCAACCATCGGCTCTCTTGGACATCTCCTTGCTAATCACGAGGGGTTTTTTGAGGTTTTGCGCGGCCATTATTAGCGTCTACTGCAGTGTTTCCTAACCTTTTTAGGCTACCTTAACATTTCTAAAATGTTTATGCCCCCCATACATTTGAAAACGTATAGAAAATGATTTGTTCCCTTAAGAAATATAAATGATTAAAGCATTATTTTTAGGAATTTGCCTTTTTTGTTAAATTTGTCACCGATATCTAGTATTACATTTAAATAACCCAAAGCGAAAGGATTAAAGTCGTATCGAGTCCATTTTTAAATTGCCCCCCTTAACTATCAAATTGCCCCCCTGTAGGGCGTGGACCCCACGTTGGGAAACACTGGTCTACTGCAATAATAAGAAAAATAACCTAGGAAGAATAAAAATAGATTGACGAAAGGAATTAATTAATCTGACGTGGATAAACAAAGCAGGCCGATTTCCAACCGAATCGGAGACTACCTCAAGAAAGCTGGGTGGACTAGTGCCCACAACCGTAGAGCTTGAATAAACATAATTGTAGATGTGAGAGAAGCAAGGGAGTTGTGTCAGGATCGTGGCAAGTTGATCTCCTTTGACTCTGCCTATCTCTGTAGGGGAAAAGGCGTGACAATTTAATTGATTGATTAAAAGAATAAAAAACTATGGGTGGCAGTTTCCAATCGACTAAAAAGTTTTTAAACTATTCCTGAAACGCGACTAAATCACTTCACGGTCTGTACACTTCAAACGATCAACAATTCTGAGCATCTTTTTATGGCCTCTGCGTCGTTCAGTGCTATTTGGTCTGTCACTTTTATTGACAATCTCTGACAGTTAATATTCCACCCAAATGTCAAAATGACGCTAAATATTGTCAAAATGTGACAATTTGTAATTTACTAGTGTCATTAATATTGACGTAAAAGTATATTTATTACTAATAGTAATAAATGTATATTTTTAATATCCGGACCGTGGTCTACAAAGAAACGACGCACCGAACATTTTAGTTCGATTTCTGATTCAGTCGACAGAATGCTTTCCCTTAACTCTCGGGTGTGAAAAAAGAGGTAGGAACAAGGTTGACGACAGGCGTGGCCAATTGTCCAGCGATTGGTTTGTTGCGCGTAAAGTCCTGGGTTCGATTCCCGGTCGGAGCAAATATTTGTTTCATAGCTTTTATTTGTAATATATAACATTTATAATAAATATTGCAAATATTAGGTAATATAAAAAAAAGACGATATTTGCTTCGGGTCTGGTTATCAAAGATTGGCAGGCAGTGGTACCCAGTCTGCCGATCCGGGGTAGTACCACCACTTACAAGTTTATAGACCATGAAGTGATTTAGTGGCAGTTTCTGGAATCAGCTTGTAAGTTGCCGGTTCCAATTAGGCCGGCATATTGGATGTGACTGCTACTTACAGTTATTGAGTTGTAGTAGCAGTGACATCCATTCATGGACCATACTCCAGATCACATCAAGCGGGGTGCTGGCTGTCATATGTCATAACACAAATAAAAATTAAAAAAACGTCTAAGAGTTCCTCAGAACATTCCCGTAGTATATCATGTACAAAGCTGCCATGTCTGCGTAGTTTCCATTTTCACCCTTTTAATTTACAATAAAACAATCCTCAAAAAATACTCATTTATATTTCGAAAATTAACCCCATTATTCCACATTTTATTATATCAAAAAATAAATCCCCTTGAAAAGCCGCAACAGTATTTTTTGCAGGTAAATGGAAAAGTTATACATTAAAGATTATCCTGGAAAAAAAAAACCGCTGAGCTTTTTCCCCTTCAAACACGAAGCTTTATTTGCTTGGATATAAGCCGAATTTTACGATGATGGGGTAGTGAAAGGAGGTCATTAAATTCATTTTATAACTATGACTCCAAATATGTACTATGTATGTATTTAAGATCTGCCTGAAAAATCTATTGCTACGTTAAAACTAGACATCTGACCTAGATATGTTAAGTGGAATGCGGTCCATATTCGTCATTATTCGCAAGTATTGACATATTTGATACTTCCTTAAATAGGTTTAAATCACTTATTTAATTAAACAAATTTTATGCGGCTAACTATAGCGTTTATGTTGGTTTTGATTTTACAATTGATTATTGTTCTGAGAGCTTTGCAGCCATTGTGGTCACTTGTTTTGCAGTCTATTTGTATTTGTAAATTCTGTTCGATTGTGTGTTTTAAGCATTTTTTCTTTACACATGTTTTTCAGAGTTAACAACATTTTAAGAAGTATACGTATTTGATCGTTAAAAATACCTCAAAATAGGATAGTATGCGATTAAAATAAAATTAGGACGGAATCGGCGCCATTTTGTGAAGTCTAACTCTCCAACCAACTTCACATTAGTATGGTGTCTTTTTCTTTGCGGATCGTCAAGAAAAAGACACCTTTAAATCAGTCAAGTGAAGTTAGTCAACAGCCGAAGATCCCAGCCTTATCGACCAAAATGCAAATCATATTAAATATTGAGTAGGTACATAGATTGCAACAGGGGCCTTTATGCTTACTAACACAAAGACCCACGCTGTGGCCTAGATTTGGGTTTGGAAAAAAAACTGTACGTAGGCGTAACTTAATGGGCACTGCCTGCGCATTTATGAATGGACATTCACTAACTGTTTAAGTGTGTGTGTGTGGCAGGTATTGACGTCACTGGTCATCAAAAACTATAGGAGTTTTGGCGGACAACAGGACAATTTTGAATTATTTGAAAAGTTGTGTTTTTCATAAATATTAATGTGAAATAATGGTGGAATTGTTATCCAGTAATAATTTTTAACATGATCGAGTATAAACAAGTAATTTAGAGTTGTGAAAAGTGTTTCTTCTTGTTCCCTCCAAGACTCTTTCCAAAGTTTTAGTAAAGGCTTTCCGCCGCTTTACTAAAACGATGATCATCAACCTTACAATCATCGTCATCTTGTGGTGAATTACTCGCGTGGTTAATCTCCATCTTTACTAGACAATGTTTTAACAACTTCGCCGTGGTTGACCGTTCAAACTCTTTCCATTTGCGAACACTAAAACTGGATATAACGTATCTACCTTATTTTACCCAACATCCTTGACTGCATATAAACAAAACTAAGATTGTAATAAACAGCTTCTTTTAGAAAGGATTAGTGAAAGTAGATTGACGAAAGGAATTTATAAATCTCATGTGAATAGATATGTTAAACAAGGCAGGCCCAGGAGGGTGTTCGCCGACCAAATCGGAGACATCCTCAAGAAAGCTAGGTTGCCTAGTGCCCATAACCATAGAGCTTGTATGAAGAGAATTGTAAGAATTGAAAGGAAGCGAGGAAGTTGGGTCAGGATCGTGGCAAGTGGCGTTTCATTGTCTCTGTCTATCCCTGTGGGAAAAAGGCGTGACAATTTGATTGATTGATTCTTTTAGTTCTTTTTTAGGTTTTAGATTATTTTAGGTTTTAGATTTTTTTAGGTTTTTGATTTAGTTCTTCAGGTTTGCTTATTAACATAGTTTTAACGTGCCTCTTTCGGAGCGCGTATAACATATATACGTATCTTCTTATTAAACTATCATTGTATGCAGTTTTCGCCCGCAAAAGTTGGCCCGAAAATGCTAATTCCGTTTTCCGGGCGAATGAATTTATTTCATTTTATCTCATGTTTTTCTTTGCGTCTTCGTCTGTTTTTAATAATACAATAAAATGGTTATTTGCTCAGGTACACTTTATTAAAACAAAATTATTTATCCTTTATTGAATTTAGTTCCCACAATAAATAAATAAATCGTTTTTAATGCATCAATTTCTAAATTACAAATAAAAATTGAGACACAAAATTTAAAACAAAACATACTTTAATTAATTATTTTATATCTACTTATAGTTATACTAACTTTTAAAGTTGCCAGTGCCAACTAGGCCGGCATAGTGAATACGACTGCTTGTCATGTACCAAACCTTCAGCTTAATATCAGGCAGTGTTCAGTTATATGCCGAGACAAACTAAAATATAATTACAAGTTTTTCCTATTGTGTTGCGACTAGTAAATCAATTAAATTATTACCCAGTCTGCCGATCCGGGGTAGTATCACCACTTACAAGTATACAGACCGTGAAGTGATTTGGTCACGTTTCGGGATCAGCTTGTAAGTTGCCGGTTCCAGGCCGGAATAGTGTATGTGATTGCTACTCACAGTTATTGAATTGTAGTAGCACTGACATTCATTCATGGACCACACTTCGGCTTAACATCAAGCGGGGTGCTGTCATATGTCGAGTCACAATAAAAAAAACACACTATTTTCCCACAGGGATAGACAAAGAGACAATGGAGCGCTACTTGCCACGATCCTGACACAACTCCCTCGCTTCCTTCACATTTACAATTCTCTTCATACAAGCTCTATGGTTATGGGTCCTAGGCAACCCAGCTTTCTTAAGGATGTCTCCGATTTGGTCGGCAAACACCCTCCTGGGCCAGTCTGCCTGATTTATAAATTCATTATTAATATTATTTTTATTTTTTTACAGATTGTGCTATGCCGTGTTTTTTAAAACGAAATAAGTTTTTATCTAGTGCAGTTTTTTTTATTTAACTTAGTTTTTAAGTGAGATTTTCAATCGGTGTCAGTGTTGTGAATTATTAAAGTGTTTTTTTTTAATTTACTAAATGATTTTGTGATTGTGAACGAGGGTAGTTGTTAAAAAGATAATGTTTATAGTTCTATTTGGGAAGAAATCAAAATGGCTTCTTATTTTGTGAGAGTTATTGCTGTCTTCTCTGGTAAGTTTATTTAATTATTATTTTTAAACCACGCCTTTTTCCCACATAGAGCGCCACTTGCCACGATCCTGACACAACTCTCTCACATCCCTCACAACCTCAATTCTCTCTTTATACAAGCTCTACGGTTGTGGACACTAGGCAACCCAGCTTTCTTAAGGATGTCTCCGATTTGGTCGGTGAACTCTCCTGGGTGTGCCTTGTTTAAAGGAAAAAGGTGTGGAAATTTGGTTCATTGATTGATTGATATTTTTAAATAAGACTGTACCTCGCTTGATGTTAAGCTGTAGTGCGGTAGATGAATGGAAACGCCTGCTACTGTAGTTAATTACCTTGCACTATTCCGGTTTAATTGGAACCGGCAATTTTAGGAACCGCATTTCGAAAGTAGTTTTCGAAATGCGACTGAATCATTTCACGGTCTGTACAGATATGCAAGGTTATACATGCACTTAAGTTCTTAGTCGACTACCGATTCGGTCGACAAAATATGGATGCTTTCCCTGACCTATATTACGGTACAGTCAGCAGCAGATATATCTGAGCAATCTGATCAAAAGTATCTATATATTCAGAGTGATCATAAGTATCTACACACATTAGTTGTCATAATAATGTGAGCATTCAATGCGTCCATTGCGTGCCAAGAATATATCTGATGCTGACTGTACCACGCGGTATCACAGATGTGAATAGACGAGGCAGCAACAAGAATTATTCTAGATGTTTCTAGAACAAACATAATTGATGTATGAAGTTATCTTCTGAAACAGGCTTAGAACAAAAGGGCCTGAATATCAATCATAATAATTCCTATTTACGAATTGCCTTTTGCCAATGTATCATTTTACTATTACACATTTGGGGTAAAACAACAACCTTAAGGCTCTTAAAATAGAGGTAAAAATAGCTTGACAATGTGTAACCAGAATTGTAATCACTCCATATTCTGAAAGGTTCGAATCTAAGGTTCTATTCTTAGTTAAAATTGTAACGTTTTGTGTTTTTTTAATAATGATATGTATTTTTCAATTTTTTTCATTGAATCTCGACTGAATCTGATGGTTTGCAAGGAGAGGTCCTAAAAAACGACTAAAAAAACCACAGCAATTCACGACTCTTTAATAAGCAGAGAAAACAGGGCTCGATGGTTTGGGCACATGGAAAGGATGAGTGAAAGTAGATTGACGAAAGGAATTTATAAATCTGATGTGGATGAATGCGTTATACAAGGTAGGCCCAGAAGGGTGTTTTTCGACCAAATCGGAGACATCCTCAAGAAAGCTAGGTTGCCTAGTGCCCATAACCACAGAGCCTGTATGAAAAGAATTGTGGATGTGAAGGAAGCAAGGGAGTTGTGTAAGGATCGTGGTAAGTGGCGCTCCATTGTCTCTGCCTATCCCTGTGTGAAAAAGGCGTGACAATTTGGTCGGTAGAAAACAGAGCGCTCAGATTCTCTTTATACAAGCTGTGTGGAAAGCGAGGGAGTTGTGTCATGATTGTGGCAAGTCGCGCTCCATTGTCTCTGCCTATCTCTGTGGGAAAAACCGTGACAATTTGATTTGATTTAGTTTAGAATCACTGACTTGACTTTATGATTCAGATCGTATATTTACTATTTTGCGACATTTAACGATAAAAACACATTTTTCGACAAGTGGAATACCAAGTTAATACAGCCTTTCATTTCCATTCTATAACATTGGATTCTATCAGTCGCCGGCGCTCTTTGACTTCTTCTTTATTACCATCAGCCAAGTCGAGATCAGATGTCGATTTACAATGATTGAATAAATATCGAAGTACACGAATACCCCTCTTTATACAGGATGTCCCTAATACCCCAATTAATACACCACACCGTACGAACGGTTTGACAAATAGATAATCATTTGCTTTACTACGGATTTTGGCAACGGGAAAAAATGGCCGCTTATAAATTAGTCCATTTGACAAACATTTAACCACTTCTAACTATATCAAATTTCACCCCTCTTTTTAGGGTCTCGCTTATGATTTAATACAGTTTGATACGTGTTCTGTGTTTTAAAATTTGTTTTTAATATACTTTTTTGCGAGAACAATTGCTGTATTCTATTCCAGTGCAATTTAGTGGCAGACTCCCCGTGAAGCAGGTGATCCATGAGAAATAGAATTGACTCCAAAGTCGAGTGAAGCCCGATTTTGGAGTCAATCAATGTGAGGTATGCTGGGGGAACTAGTTGGCTAAGGAGGCAGAGGCCTCTTCCCTCGAGTCTTCTCGTGGGAAGAGATTGTAGGGTGGAGTGATTTGCGAATGGCTCTGAGTGGTTTTGGCGGTGGTGGAGGTGTGTTTGAATTTAGTATATTTTAATATCTGATGTGGATTGATGCGTTAAACAAGGCAGACACAAAAGAGTGTTTTCCGACCAATTCGGAGACATTCTTAAGAAACCTGGGTTACCTAGTGCCCATATCTATAAAGCTTATATAAAGAGAATTGAGGATGTGAGAGAAGCGACGAAGTTGTGTCAGAATCGTAGCAAGTGGAGCTTCATAATCTCTGCATATCTCTGTATATCTCTGTGAGAATAGGCGTGACAATTTGATTAATTTTTTTATTTTATTTATTTATTTAAAGTCGAGTGAAGCCCGATTTTGGAGTCAATGAATGTGAGGTATGCTGGGGGAACTAGTTGGCTAAGGAGGCAGAGGCCTCTTCCCTCGAGTCTTCTCGTGGGAAGAGATTTTAGGGTGGGGTGATTTGCGAATGGCTCTGAGTGGTTTTGGCGGTGGTGGAGGTGTGTTTGAATTTAGTATATTTTAATATCTGATGTGGATTCATGCGTTAAACAAGGCAGACCCAAAAGAGTGTTTTCTGACCAATTCGGAGACATTCTTAAGAAAGCTGGGTTACCTAGTGCCCATATCTATAAAGCTTATATAAAGAGAATTGAGAATGTGAGAGCAGCGACGGAGTTGTGTCAGAATCGTGGCAAGTGGAGCTCCACAATCTCTGCATATCTCTGTATATCTCTATGAGAATAGGCGTGACAATTTGATTAATTTTATTTTATTTATAAATTGAACAAACCGTGGCAGCCACGTTTTTTCTTTAAATCTTTGATCTTGCTTTTCTAAAGATTAGAGCTTTCTGTCATATTTAAACACAGTTCTTATTTCTTCTAAATTTCAAATCAGAGACGGAGGGTTGAATTATTTCATTTATAATATTAGATTTTGTAAATGTAATTCATTTGAAGGAGCCCTTTTGTAACTCGAGTAAATCTTATTTTGTGTTGTAACATAAAATGTTTACCCCTTTTCTGAAATGTACCTTGATTCAGAATATTATCTACAGAATGTTTTTCACTTTAAAATAATAATTTTTTTGAGATCTTGTAGCGATGCGTGAAGAAGCACCTTTGGCCGGCATAGTGACGGCGACTGAAGCAGCCGTGAATAAACTCGGTTGTTTTCAGTTGTCGTCACGTTTGGACCTCCTCTTGCTTATCATCAGGCAGGTCGAGGTCAGATGTCGCGTCACAATAAAAAAAATTACAACATTTTTTAAGTGTTATGTCCTTTGAATTTTGTTTAAAACATTTTAGTAAGACTCGTCATCTTATTCAAACATTTCAAAAGAAGCTTGAAAAATCACCTCTGGCCTGCATAGGTAACGCGACTGAGTTTACAGTGACAATCACTGCTATTGATGCTTTTTTTGGATTTGGAGATTTTACACGAAAGATTATAGGTTACAGACATTCTACTTGTCGATTGTCTACGTAAGGGTGCTTCCCTATTTTTTTTAAATTTTGACTCGATATATGACTGGATCCTCCTAATGCTAAGTAGTAGTCGAATTCACTATGCCGGCCTAGTCCGAAAGCAGATCCCGAAACGCGATTAAATTACTTCACGGTCTGTATACTTGTAAGTACCACTGCCTACTACTCTTTAAATATACTCTTTATTTTTAGTATAAAATAATAAAAGAATTAAATATTTATAAAAGCACACAAACAAAACATAAAATTACAATTTATAAAATATAAATTCGTAGTCAAAAGGTGCTTGTATTTATCAAGTATTTTGTTTCCACTCAAAAGAGTACTTGAAAAAGGGTTGTTTCACATTCGACGCAGAATTAAATTCGTTTTTGTCCTATTTCGTCACATACACATTTCTACCTTACTAGCTATCCCCGCGAAATCATTTAGGATTCCAAGCAATTTTATTACATTTCTATAAGTAGCTACTAAAGTGTAGTATCATAGAAACAGGACAACCAAAGTACATATCAAAGATACATTGGTACCGGTGGGTGGTCTAAAACTCGTGCTCTCTGGTTTGGGTAACCATTGTACTGCCACTACACCACGGTCGCCTTAAACCGTGGTGTAGCCACTCTAGCCTAATCTCTACAGCCACCCTAGCGCGTCAATCCAAGAATAGTGCCAACGTCTTAAAAATTCCAGTTTAAGAGTACCTCAGTCTTCGTCACTATCGTTCGTCGGCCAGAGATGCTTTTTTACGTCTAGCTTGAAAGATCTAAGCATTCAATCTATATGTTATTTTTTTAAAATTAATTTACATTTCTATACTAAAGAACATACGAGTACATACGATACTCGTATAATATATCCAAGATATATTAGTACCAGCAAGTGTTTTTGAACCCGTGCTCTCGGTTTGCGTAACCATTGCACCTACCACATGGTCGCCTTACGCTGAAATGTCATAAAGTTACGCGGTCGCTGTTAGGGTCAATAACATTTTTTTGTTGATACGGACAATGAGCTTCAATAAGTTAATGAGAATAAACATCGATTCTTAGTGTGTTACGCGGTCGCAATTTTAAATTTAAAGGTCATCATAGGTAAGCCATGAACTGACTTGGTTTTCTCAGTCGTCGGACCTCCTCTTGCTTATCATCAGGCTGCTCGAATTCAGATTTTAAAGAGTGGTAGGCAGTGGTACTCATTCTGCCGATCCGGGGTATTACCACCACTTACAAGTATACAGACCGTGAAGTGATTCGGTCACGTTTCGGGATCAGCTTGTAAGTTGCTGGTTCCATCTAGGCCGACATATTAGATGTGATTGCTACTCACAGTTATTGAATTGTAGTAGCAGTGACATTCATTCTTGGACCACTTCGGCTTAACAGGGTGCTGTCATATGTCGTGTTACTATAAAAAAGGTCAACTGTCAAAACCAAGCTTATTCTCATTGTCATTAAGTTACGAGGTCGGCCCGCTTGTGACTAAATTAGTATGTGGCAAAAAAGTCAGTCGAACTATAAATATGGTATTTATGTTTTTAATATTATTGTTCCTCTTAAAAGTACTCGTTAGGGTTCAGTTATGAAATAATAATAACAATATTAATAATATAAAAAACAACCCCAATTTAATGAGGGTCGTTCCTGTTATTATTGAGACCCTTAACTTATTCGTTTGCTGGGTGATTGTTGGATCGATAAAGTCGTTTTTTGTTGCGACTCGACATCTGACCTCGAATTGCCTGAGTTGGCAAGGGTATGTCAATGAAGTCCATTTGAATTTGTGTAGATCTCAAAGCGGCATATTTTTAAGCATTCACTAGGCCGGTGTAGTGGCTGCGAATTCTACTTGTTTTAATGTAATTTGGACGACAGGCGTGAACGAACGGTCAGAGATTGGTTAGTTGCGCGTAAAGTCCCGGGTTCGATTCCCGGTTGGAGCAAATTATTTGTAATATTTAATAATTATATTAAATATTGCAATTATTTGTTAATAAAAAAAGAGATAGATATTTGCTTCGGGTCTGGTTATCAAAGAGTGGTAGGCAGTGATGCCTAATCTGCCGATCCGGGGTAGTACCACCACTTACAAGTATACAGACCGTAGTCGCCTTTCAGGATAAGCTTGTAAGTTGCCGTGTCCAACTAGGCCGGCATAGTGGATGTGATTGCTACTTACAGTTATTGAATTGTAGTGGCAGTGACATCCATTCATGGACAGCACTCCAGCTTAACATCAGGCGGGGTGCTATGTATGCTATATTATGTCGAGCCTCAATAAGTAAAATATGTTTAAAAAATAACTTACCAGATATTGATACCAGATATTGCGCTTGAGGCAGCTATAGAAAGAAATGATTTTGTTAGTCGTCAAAACTCTTGAAGCTCTCCTTGCTTACAACAGGCAAGTCGAGATCAGATGCTGCGTTTCTGTAAAAAAAAACTTTACATTGTGATATTTTTTATCCCTATAACCTTGGATTCATTAAGCAAAACGTGCAGATGTACCTTTGGCTGGGCCGGCATAGTGACGGCGACTGAGGCAGCCGTGAACTGAGGCGGTTTATTTAGTCGTCGGCGCTCTTGGATTTCCTCTTGCTTACCACCAGGCGACTTCAGGTCAGATGTCGAATCACAATTTTAAAAAAGATGACCTTCTTGCGTGTTTTTATATTTGAACCCTGAAGTCATAGGACCCCTGAAACCCCAAAAAAGATAGGCAGAGATTTTTCCCGCAGGGATAGGCAGAGACAATGGATCGCCACTTGTCACGATTCTGACACAACTCGCTAGCTTCCCTTGCATCCACACATTTCTTCATACAAGGTCTACGGTTATAAAATATAACCCTTTAGATAAAATCTCTTGAGAGCTGGTATTATGAAAGATAACAGAAGGTGGAGCTAACAGATTGAACCTCTCCACACAACGATATTTACCCGATTTATTAGCACCATTGATCTTGGCTTTAGTGATGGCCAATATTTGGTTTATCGAGGTATTTTTTATTTTATTCATTTATAAATCTTATGTCGATGGATGCATGAGGTAGAACTACGGGGGTTGCCTAGTGCCCATAAGAGCTTGTATGAAGAGGATTGTAGATGTGAGAAAGGCGAGGGAGTTTTGTCAGGTTCAAGAAAAATCCGTGTCATATTGATTAATTGTTTAATAAATTGTATAGGTAGATTAAGTCCGCCTTCGTGCACATAGCATGGCAACCTAAAAATAAATAGATCAATCAATCAATCAATCAAATTGTTTCGCCTTTTTCCTACGGGAATAGGCAGAGACAATGAAGCGACACTTGCCACGATTTTAACACAACTCCCTCGCTTCCTTCACATCTACGATTCTCCTCATACAAGCTCTACGATTATGGGCACTAGGCAACCTAGTTTTCTTGAGGATGTCTCCGATTTGATCGGAAAACATCCTCCTGGGCCTGCCTTGTATAACGCATCCATCCACGTCAGATTTATAAATTCCTTTCGTTAATCTACTTTCCATGTGCCAAAACTATCAAAGCATCATCCAAGCAATCCTTGTCACTACATCTTCTTTCAAAACAAATCTATGACGCACTGTGCTATCCTTATTCTATCCGCTATCGTTACTTAAAATATTAAAACTATCGATATACTAAAGAAATTCATCTTTTATCGATACAATATCTTTGAAACCCACCAAAAGCACTTTAACTTAAACTAATTTACACAAGTCACTGATTTAATTACACCTCTATCTTCACTTAGTTCAACGAGTTAACTATTTCAACTGTCTACCTTTATAATTAATACAGTATGAGGTACTTATTAAGTGGTAGGCAGTGGTGCCCAGTGAAGGGATTTGGTCGCGTTTCGGGATCAACTTGTAAGTTGGCGTTTCTAACTATGCCGACAAAGTGGAAGTGACTGCTACTTACAGTTATTGAATTGTGATAGCAGTGACATCCATTCATGGACAGTACTCCAGGCAGGGTGTCGACTCACAAAAGAACACCTAAGACGTACTAAGCACCTAAGAGTTATGAAGCACCTAAGACTTACGAAGCTCCTAAGACTTACGAAGCACCTAAGAATTACGAAACACCTAAGACTTGCCAAGCACCCAAGACTTACTAAGCACCTAAGACTTACTAGGCACCGAGACTTGCTATGTAGTCATAGTGGTAGGCAGATAGTTAGTGGATCCGGGGTAGTACCATCACTTAAAAGGATTAGATAGTAAGTTTCCGGTTCCAACTAGGCCGGCATAGTACTCTGACTGTGGTAACAGTCGCCTTAATTCATGCAGCGCACTCCAACTTAACCTCTGATAGGGTGGCTAAGATCGAGCTATCAAAAATCAAATTAAAAACTTTTTAATCCTGAAATTAGGGCGTGAAATGAAGTCAAGATCGGTTGAAGTTAGCTACTACATTGCATCAAACCATCTAACTTTACATCGATGAAATGTTATAAGCTTGTTGCTTAAAGCTCGTATGTAAGCTGTTCCAAATTCATATTACGAAATAGATTTCAATATCTCATATAATGCTAAGCTATTGAATATGTAGTTACAAAGTGCTATTTAAGTTTTCCTTTGGAATTTCCAAATATTCGACCGATAATCCGAATACGAATAGAACTAATATATATTTTACATGTCTATATTAAGCTACCAAAGTGCTTGTATCATAGAAACAGGACAACCAAAGTACATATATAAAAGATACATTGATACCGTATTTTCTTAAAATTTGGGCGGAAATTTTATGCGGCTTACTATCGCGTTAATTTTGGTTATTGATTTTTCGACGTTTCAAGAGCTTAGCAGCCATCTCAAAGCCACGATGGCTACAAAGCTTTCGAAACGTCGGAATATGCTAATAAAAAATGTAAAATCAATAACCAAAATAAACGCGATAGTAAGCTATATTGATCCGGCATAGTGGAAGTGTCTGTAGTAGCAGTCACCTTCATTAATAGACCGCACTCCAGCTTAATATGTAAAGTCACAATATTGGAAAAAAGAAGAGAAAAAAAAACCGCTTGAAAGGAAATTAAGAGACAACGATTTACAAAAGTAACTATTTTGTTGGTGAAACTTTGCTGAAGTTATTGAAACTTTGGCGAAGAAGTTGTCGAAAATCCCTGACTTAGAGGGTTTTTTTTGGGCGTCGCTTTTGGCCCATCGAAGGGCACATTTTTTCCAAGTCAATTATATAAGAAAACTCAATAGCTTTACTCCTACTAACTTTCTCTTCAACAGCTCAATAACTTTTTTACATAAAAACTTTACATATACTTTTCTATCAATCAATCAATCAAATTATCACGCCTCTTTCCCATGGGGATAACCAGAGACATTGGAGCGCCACTTGCCACAATTCTTTTCATACAAGCTTTAAGGTTATGGGCACTAGGCTACCTAGCTTTCTTGAGGATGACTCCGATACTTTTCTACAGTTTTTTTATTTGATATGACAGCACCCCGCCTGATGTTAAGCTGGAGTGCGGTCCAATAATAGAGGTGACTGGTACTACAGTCAATTAACTGTAAGTAGCGGTCACATTCACTGTGCCGGCCTAGCTGAAACCGGCAGCTTACAAGATGATCCTAAGCGACTAAGTCTTTTCACGGTCTGTATACTTGTAAGTTTTAGCTTAACATCAGGCAGGGTGCTGTCATATGTCGAGTCACAATAAAGAAAATCTAACTAGACTAAACTAAATAATACTGTAAAACTAATTTACGGTTATCCCTTCCTCCTAATACCAATATCAGCATTCCCGTAAAACCTGTTCAAGGCTACACTACTTAACGTAACAACAAATATTTTACATGCAAATCTAAACCTTATTAATTAAACATTTCTCTGAAAGTAAAGTTGGAACTCGTTTGTGTTCAACTTTGTACTTAAGCCATTTTAAGTTTTGAGTTGCAATTTAAACGGTCCGTATCATAATTGTTGGTTACTAAGCTGCTATGGAGGGTAGTTTTAAATATATTAATTTACTATTTATACTGTTAGTTTTGTATATTCACGACCTCGTCTTTTTAATCAATCAATCAAGCAAATTGGCTTGCCTTTGGATAGGCAGAGAGAATGAAGCGTCACTTACCAAGATCCTGACAGAACTCCCTCACTTCCCTCACATCCACAATTCTCTTCATACAAGCTCTACGGTTATGGGCACTAGGCAACTCAGCTTTCTTAAGTATGTCTTTGATTTAATCGGAAAACACTTTCCTAAGTCTGACTCGTTTAACGCATCCTACCACACCAGATTTATAAATTCCTCGTCTTTTCACTCTCGTAATACACAAGGGGAAGCATCCGCATTCTGTCGATAAAACATTAATCAATCAATCAAATTGTCGCGCCTTTTCCCCGCATATAGATTAAAACAAAGGAGCGCCACTTGCCACGTTCCTGATACAACGCCCTCGCTTCCCTCACATCCACATTTATAAATTCTGAGATTTATAAATTCAAAAACGATACTTAATCTATGCGTTTTTCTTTGCAGTGTTGTCCTGTTCTCATGGATTCCAGCAGCAATACTTTCGTGTGGTACCTAAGAATTTGCGGGTGCAGGAGGGCGGAGAAGCTGTGCTCGAATGTGCTGTGGCCAATTTAGCTGGACAAGTGCAATGGGCAAAAGACGGATTTGCACTCGGTGAGGATTTTTTTATTTATATATTTTTTTTATTATTTACATTTCTATACTAAACTACTAAAGTGCTTGTATCATAGAAACAGGACAATCAAAGTAAAGATACATTGGTACTGGTGGGTGGTCTCGAACTCGTGCTTTCCGATTTGTGTAACCATTGCACGGCCACTACACCACGTTCGCTTTACATTTATATTTATAGAAAGGATAAGTGTAAGTAGATTGACGAAAGGCATTTTATAACCTGATGTGGATGGATGCGTTAAACGAGGCAGGCCTAATGGGTTGACCGCTTAACTTCAATGGAAATGACAATGAAATTCATTCCTGTTTGTCAAAAAGTTACGCGGTCGCTGTTAGTGTCCAAAACAACTTTTATTCATTCGGATAATAAGTTTCTATGAGCTTGAACTGTTATTGAAAATGAACATCGATTCTCAATGTGTTACGCGGTCGCAATGGAGTTTAACTATCAAAACGAAGTTCATTGTCATTGAGTTACGCGGTCGGCCCCCAGGAGGGTCATGACGAAATCGGAAATTTCCTCAAGAAAGGTGGGTTGCCTAGTGTCCATAACCGAATAATTTTTGAGGTAAAAAATTCTGTATTTTTCCTCTGATTTTGTCTCGTATTTAAACTGGAAAGCCTCGTACTACCACTCTCAAGTATACAGATCATAAAGCGACTCAGTCGCGTTCGGGATCAGTTCAATAGTCACCAGTTCCACATTTTTTTTTTTACAACTTTATGCATTTTTTAATGTGACGCAAACCAAGAGCACAGGTTTAGAAACACTTGCCGGTACTAATGTACCTTTGATATGTGTACTTTGGTTGTCCTGTTTCTATTACACAAGCACTTTAGTACCTTAGTATAGAAATGTAACTAAAAAAATTCGATCCCCAATTCGAAGAAATCTATTACTTCTGCCTTTCTATAAAATTGTAAAATGCGTGAAACGTAATGGGATTTCATACCATGCCACAGTGTAATAAAGATGCCACGTGCCACAGCCTAGTAAAATTGAATTGTAATTAAAGAGCCGTGTCTAAAGTATTGGAACATCCAATTCGATTTGTAACACTTTTAAATGCTAAAGGCAACCGTGGTGTAGTGGCAGTCCAATGGTTACGCAAACCGAGAGCACGGGTTCAAATCTCTTTCTAATACCAATGTATCTTTGATATATGTACTTTGGTTGTCCTGTTTCTATGATACAGGTTAGTAGCTGTGTATAATAATGTAATAAAATTAAATTAAAATAATAAGATTTGTAAGACTTTAAAATGCTAGAAAATATTATCACGGCATTTCTCCCGTTTATATACATTTCTACACTAAGCTAATTTTGTTTCCTTGCTTGTATCATAGAAACAAAACAACCAAAGACATACTTATATAAAAGTACACATTTATACCTATTAGTTAAGTTATAAGTACAGGCTACAATTGACAATTGTACCGGCAAGTGGTTTTGAACCCGTGCTCCCGGTTTGCGTAACCATTGCACAGCCACTACACCACGGTCGCCTTAAATTAATTTGAAAGTATAAAAAATAACTTCCATTTAACGGGAAATAATTGCGAGACGCTGTTGAATCGTTAATTGAAATAAAAACAATTATTTATAGCTGTAGTCACGGAAGGATTAAAAAATATTACATTTATTTCGTAAAAAATATATTTCGTTAACTGAGTAGACAGCGTTAGTTATATTCTGCATGAGAGTAGAATTATCAATCAATCAATTAATCAATTTTGACGACAGGCGTGGACGAACGAGATGGAACGAAAAAAGAGATGGATATTTGCTTCGGGTCTGGTTATCAAAGAGTGGTAGGCAGTGGTACCCAGTTTGCCGATCCGGGGTAGTACCACCACTTACAAGTATACAGACCGTGAAGTGATTTGGTCACGTTTCGGGATCAGCTTGTAAGTTGCCGGTTCCATCTAGGCCGGCATAGTGGATGTGATTGCTACTCATAGTTATTAAATTGTAGTAGCAGTGATATTCATTCATGGACCACACTTCGGCTTAACATCGAAACGTAAGCGGGGTGCTGTCATATGTCGAGTCACAATAAAAATAAAAAATAAACTTATGACGATCAAATAAGTCTAGTTACTTCTTGAAATTTTATTAACTCAAAAAATGTGTAAAGAAGAAATGCTTAATAGTAAAAGTACCTCAAAATAGGATATCGTCGAAGATAAAACAATGTTAACCTTGCCTTTCGTTTCAGGTTTCTCGTCCCTGATCCCTGGCTACCCCAGATACACAATGTTTGGTGATCGCCGCTCAGGAGTCTACAATCTGCGAATCGTGAATGCTACTCTGGAGGATGATGCAGAGTATCAGTGCCAAGTTGGTCCAGCGCAAATGCACAAGGTCATCCGGGCGAATGCGTCGCTCACTGTCATAGGTAAGTTACATTTTTTTTTTATTAGCTGGCATAGTCAAGGTGAATTAAAAAAAAATTATGCGGCTAACTATCGGGTTTATTTTGGTTTTTGATTTTACTTTTTTTGTATAATTATTCCGACGTTTCGAGAGCTTTGCAGCCATCGTGGTCACGAAGAGACTGACCACAACACTACACCACGCTTGTTTATCTGTAACTGTACGATTTGGTTACGGTTAGGGATAGGTTTTTATTTAAGTATGGTTTAAATATTATATGTTTGTGTATACCTATAATTTTTTTTATTATAATAAAAAGCTTGTATCATAGAAACAGGACAACCAAAGTACATATATCGAAGATTCATTGGTGTCGTGGTTTTAAACCCGCGCTCTCGATTTAAATAACCATTGCACTGCCACTAAACTACGGTCGCCTTGTTTATCTATAACCGTACAATCCGGTTACGGATACCGTGTTTCATAACATCCCCAATTTCAATATCAATATAATAATAGTATATAAATGTGAATGTGAGTTTGTTTGTTACGTTTTCACACAACAACTACTTAACCGATCATCATGAAACTTTGTACACATATTTTTGGAGATACTACAAGTAACATAGGATACTTTTATTTAAAAAAATCCTCCAATTGACTATAGTTTCAGCAGTTTGGATTTTTTTATATTTATTTTATTTACGTCTGTCCTTTTTATAAGAATTTTCAAGTTATAAATACAAAAAAAGGGATATACAGTCGAATTGAGAACCTCCTCCTTTTTATTGACTATGTTATAAATCTAATTTTACGCGGGTGAAACAGCGGGCACAGCTAGTATACATATGAATATACAGCATTGCTATATTCCAACATAATTTCCATTAGCGCCTCAAATTGTATGTTCAATATTAAATATTAATAACATTGCTAGTACAAATATTCGAAACATTGAAAATTCAATTAAGAACTCATTAGAATTCAATCAAATTCAATTAATCATTTTATCAATTATTTATTAATATGTTTGATATACTTGTATGAACTACGGGTTTTCAAAGGTTAATTTTGAAATACCTATTGGTTAATCATTCAATAAATTTAGTAATGAAAATGTAATAGTGAAATAAAACTACCTGTAGTTATAATTATCAACTTAAAGTGAATAATAGTAGAAAGTGTACTAGGTTGCCTAGTGCCAATAACCTTAGAGCTTGTATGAGGAGAATTGTGGATCTGAAGGAAGCTAGGGAGTTGTGTCAGGATCGTGGCAAATGGCGCTCTATTGTCTCTGCCTATCTCCGTGAGAAAAAGGCGTGACAAATTGATTGATTGATTGAAGTGTACTTTTTTATTGTGACTCGACATCTGACTTTGACCCACCTGGTAATAAGCAAGAGTAGGTCAAATAGTGCCGACGTTGATAAAACCTTGTCAGTTAACGATAGCCTCGCCGTCTCTATGCCGGCCAAAAAAAGTGTGGAAAATGTATTCTGTAAATTTAATATGCATTCTGGAAACTCAGGCAACTTTTATTCTGTTGCTGAAATGCAACTAAGTCACATTATGTGTTATGTACTATGTAATTTAAATAAGAGGTTATATTTAAAAAGTTAAGAAATAATTCTTTCCATATATAAACAATCGAATTGCCACGTGAAGGATCGTGGCAAGTGGTGCTCTATTGGCTCTGCCTATCCCTGTAGAAACAAGGACGTGTTGATGATAATTCATATTTCATAGCCTTTATTGTCTTGAATGTAAAATAAATTTTGAATGCTTTCAGGAGAAAGCTGTAAAAAAGCTTACAATTTTATTATTCCCGTTTCCCCGTTTACGGCATTCGGAGGAGAAATAACGCTTGGGCCCACAAATATTCAGGTGGTTATTGTAAGTGCCCTTCGTTGTAGGCAGGGAGGTAGCGATCAATAAAAACATATCAAATCAATAAATCAAATTGACACAGAAATAAGCTGTGACAATAGGCAGCATTGTCACAGTCACGGTTCTGATATAACTCCCTGGCTTCCATCATATCCTCAATTATTTTCATTCAAGATTTATGGTTATGGGCACTAGGTAACCCAGCTTTCTTGAGGATGTCTCCGATTTGGTTGAAAAAGGCGGACCTGGTTCTTCTTCGTTTATCGCATAAACCTATTTTAACGGACTGCATCTTTATAATTAAGTCAATTTAAGTTAAAGGTAATAGATATAAAAATATAAGTATGATCGAAAACTCCCTTGCAGGTCTTATAAAAAAGTTTTATTTGACTTATATTCCTAAAAAACAATTATTATTTCCTTAATTATAAAAAAAGAAAAATAATTAATGATGTTTAAGTACATGTATAAATAATATTAATAATATAATATTAAATTTTTATATTAAAAAAACATCAGGTAGTAATGATCTCAAATGTCAAAAAAGATACAGGTTTCCTCCGCATTCGATACAATAAATGCTTTTATATTTATTTGAGAAGGGATGACAAAGTCATAGACAAAAATATATAGGTTGTAGTACATATAAAATCAAGGTAAAATACATTACGTAAACAAAAATACATAAGTGTAAACAATAAGCATTGTTTAAATTAGATTTAGTACTTTGTTACAGTAAGAGATTAAAAATAATTTTACAGTTCAAATGATCATTTATTGAGACTAAATCTGCAATTCTGAAAGCAAAAGACATTAATCTCTAAAAAGAAATCTTTCATTAACAAAATTGTGAGTCACCTCCCTGTCTAAATTCTCAAACAAATAATCAGCGTAAAGTTAGAAAAACATCCAGATAAAAATAAACGTTTTTTCACAATAACGAAATGACATTACTAAAAATTATTTTTATTTATTTTATTTTTATTAAGAGCGAGATCTCACCTCGCTCTGCCTAATGTTAAGCAAGAGTTGGTCTAATAGTGTCAACGACTTAAAAGACGACTTAGTGTACGGTTGCCTCAGTTGCTGTCACTTTTTAATTATTTATTTATTTAAAAGTAATAGGACAACTTACGCGACTCTTTAACCTGTTGAGAGTAATAGATTAAAAAGTCAGATAGAAACAACAAATATTTAAAGACAAGGCCACACAAGTTGTTATATATAATAAAGAACTAAAACACTTATATAATTAAGAAAAAAAACACAATATACCAGCCAAAGGTACTTCTTTACTTTACGCATCACTTAGAGGATCTAAGGTTATAGGATAGAGAGAACACATGATGTTCAGAAGAGTCTCTGTAAAAAAAACATGTATATTGTGTAACCTTTCAAAGAGAAAAGGTCTCAAACTTTATAGTTTGACTTTTGACACTGATAATATCACAAAATCGGTAATAACGTTTTCATACATGATATCGTTTCAGGATCGGCGCTGAATTAGTTTCACACTGTCTGATTTATTTTAAAACATTTTTTTTTTATACTAACCTACTAAAGTGAATTAAAGATACATTCAAGTATTTCTGGTTTGTATGACCATTGCACCACCACAGTCGCGTTTTACCAGGTCACATTTTCTTCTTTTTTAAATTTAATTTTGAGGCAATAGTCGTAGAAGCTTTTGGTAGTCATCAAGTTCAGTCACTTTTAAGTGTCTGTGAAGTGGCTTGTAGCATTTCGGGCTAAGCTTCAAAGTGGGTACAATTTTTTAAATATTATATTAAATATTCTGCTTCCTGTTTGTTTTGTATTGAGTCGACTTATGACCTAAATACGACATTTATACGACCGACTTGATATGACTTTTAACAAACCTTCATTATGCAATCTGAAGGTTTGTTTTCAGGATTCGCTTAAAGCGTTTTAGATTATCAATCAATCAAACTGTCACGCCTTTTTCCTACGGGGATAGGCAGAGACAATGAAGTGCCACTTGCCACGATCTTGACACAACGCCCTTGCTTCCTTCACATCCACAATTCTCTTCATACAAGCTCTACGGTTATGGGTACTAGATTATGGTCTTAGATTAAAGGATGTAAAAACACAGTGGCAAAAAAATATACATTTTTATTTTGTTTTTATCGTTTAATAAATCACCTAGTGTGAATTTCCCGAAGGCGTCTAAAGCGTGAAGTCTTGTTGAAGGGAATGGGTAGAAAAAGGCGTAAAGATACATTTTATGTGGAAGGCTTAACCCTTGGGTCCCCGGTATCACGACCTCCCTCCTTGGTCATACATTTTCGGTCACTGAGACTCACTTTTACGTTCCCAGATGAAGGGGTAAAATGATAGCCTGCCAGTGATGGGATGATATCGTTATCGATGTTTTCTTTCATCTCTTAGATCGGTTTTACACGAAATATTCTTAAAACAAATACAAAATATAGTTTTTTTTTATATTGTGACACGACATATGACAGCACCCCGCTTGATGTTAAGCCGAAGTGTGTTCCATGAATGAATGTCACTGCTAATACAATTCAATAACTGTGAGTAGCAATCACATCCACTATAATTGTTTTTTTTGTTATTATGGTGTTTTCCGTCCAAATCGGAGACATCCTCAAGAAAGCTAGGTTGCCTAGTGCCCATAACCATAGAGGTTGTATGAAGAGAAATGTGAATGTAGAGGAAGCGAGGGAGTTGTGTCAGGATCGTAGCAAGTGGCGCTCTATGGTCTCTGCCTATCCCTGTGGAAAAAAGGCGTGACAATTAACTCTCCTCGGCCTGCCTAGTTTAACGCATCCAACGGCATCAGATTTATAAATGAATAAAAAATAAAAAATATCTGTTTTAAATTCGATTTAAGTTAAGTAAAGAATACATTACTGAAATTCAGGAGAACTTTGATGGATTAAGTTATAAGGGCTTCTGTTGATTTGATATCTATCCAATATATTTTAAAGCTCACGAATATGTTTGCTGAAAAATAGATTTTTCTCTGAAATATCTTTTTTAGGCTGTTTGTTCAGTCTGATAGGTCTACTTCAAATATCGCGCTAGTTTTAACAATGTAATTTTATATTTGCTATTTTTATTTGTGCGTCGTTTTAAAGTACAAAGTAATATTCTATAAAAATATTACTTTTTATTTTTTTTTTTAATATTTATCATTTATTTACATCTCTTTACTAAGCTACTAAAGTGCTTGTATCATAGAAACAGAGCAATCAAAGTACATATATCAAAGATACATTGGTACCGGTGGGTGGTCTCGAACTGGTGCTCTACGGTTTGTGTAACCATTGCACTGCCACTACACCACGCCACTACACTATGCCGGCCTAGTTGAAACCGGCAACTTACAAGCTTAAACCCGAAACGCGACTAAATTAGTTCACTGTCTGTATACTTGTAAGTGGTGGTACTACCCCGGATCGGCAGACTGGGTACCACTGCCTACTACTTTTTAATAACCTGACCCGAAGCAAATATCTGGGTCTATTTTTTAATCAACAAATATTTGCAATACTTAATCTATTATAATTATTAAATATTGCAAATAAAAGCTATGAAACAAAACTTGGCTCCGGCCGGGAATCAAACCCAGGATTTTGTGTGTAGCGGAGTGGGGTGTTTTCAGTGGTGCTCGTACAAGTAAACAGACCGAAAAGTGACTTAGTCGCGTTTCGAAATGATCTTGCAAATTTCCAATTCCAACTAGCCTATAGTATGTATGAAGAGAATTGTGGATGTGAAGGAAGCAAGGGAGTTGTGTAAGGATCGTGATAAGTGGCCTATCCATGTGGGAAAAAGGCGTGACAATTTGATTGATTGATTGATTATAATAATAGTAGGATTCCATCTTATCGATAAAGTGTTTCAGGCAACACTACACCTGAAACGCAATAATAGGACGGCGACTATTTTACGACAGCCTTTTATTCAAATTCCCCATTTCCTGATCCAATAAGCAATCGTGGACCCCTCTATATATTTCAGGGGACTTACATGCATATACGAGTAGTAGTGGATTGTGCATATAAATTTACTTCTTACATAAAAAGGCGGCCGTGGGATAGTGGTAGTACAATGGTTACACCAACTGAGAGCACGGGTTCAAAACCACTTGGCGATATTTGCTTCAGGTCTGGTTATCAAAGAGTGGTAGGCAGTGGTGCCCAGTCTGCCGATCCGGGGTAGTACCACCATTTTTTTTATTATGAATATTTGTTGTTTACATTTCTATACTAAGCTACTAAAGTGCTTGTATCATAGAAACAGGACAACCAAAGTAAATATATTCACGATACATTGGTACCGGTAAGTGGTTTCGTAACCATAGCACTGCCACTACACCACGGTCGCCTTTATAAGTATACAAACCGTGAAGTGACTTAGCTTGCTAGTTGCCGGTTCTAATTAGGTCGGCATAGTAAATGTGATTGCTACTTACAGTTATTGAATTGTAGTAGCAGTGACATCCATTCATGGACTGCACTTCAGGTGGTGCTATGTCGAGTCACATTAAAAAAACTATTAGGAATACATAGGTTTTCAGCCCTTTTTTTTTTCAGGATTCTGTAAACACATGTTTTATTCCCAAATCGTTTCTTTTTTGTTATCGCAAATACTAGAGGTGTTAGATTGATGACTATAATTTATATCTATCTAAGAGATGTTTGTTCAACTTCTCTTAGATTTTTCAAGAATTACGTATATTTCATTCTTTGTAATGAAAAATTCGGCCTATTGGGACGAGTTTATTGGAAATAAATAATTTTAATAGAAGTATAATATAGAAGTATAATAGAAGAAATAACTATAAATAAATTATAAATAAAAAATATCATCTAATGACGTCGCATCAGAGATAGTACCAAGGAGACTGGCAACATTTCCCCTTTTGTATAGCGAGGCTAATACGTTGGCAGAAATAATTTCCAGCCTTCCTGTCTAGACTTCTCTGTCAGCCGCTTGGACAACTCCTTAGCCAGGCGCTTAGCCAAAGGTTACCCTGGGCCCATCGTCTCGACCCCAAACGGCGCAAATTCGGAACCAGTACCGAGGTTGGCGAATTTTCGCAGTTTGAGGTTCTTAGTAAAGTTTGTTAAATAATTTGTTTATATTCTATGGTTGTGGCATATTTGTTGTTTAAATTTTCTTTATTGACGCTTTCAACATCTCTAATCGTAAGCTCTTGCTTGAAATGCCAAGAGTTCTAATGATTGAAAAAAAAAAACACATATACAGTATAGAGACCGTGAAGTAACATAGTCGCGTTCTGGGATTAGTTTGCAAGTTGCTGGATTCAACTAGGCCGGCGTAGTACCATATATGTGATTGCTACTTACAGTTATATAAATGTAGTAGCAGTTACCTTCATTCATGGACCACATCAGGCTGTGTGCTGTCATATGTCGAGTCACAATAAATAGTTCGACTGTCAATATTGATTATCACGGGAGTGTACAGACGAGTTAAGAACAAGGTTAAAGAGATTTTCATAATATTCTCTGTGGTATAGGCGGTGAAGGGTACCATATTGTACCTATGCGTAAATGATTTTTATATTGAAGTGGGACCAATTTTTAGGACGAAAATGAAACTTGGAAACGTTAGACGGAAACATTTCTTAAAAGTCCAATATCCTTTCGATTCTATTATTTTTCTTTGACTTGTATATTTGTCTTAGTTTCAAAGAGGCCAAAAGTTTTTTAAGATTTCAAATTACCTTTTTTATATTAATTTTTCTTTGGTTTTTACCTTATGACCTTTTGAAGGAGTTTAGGCCGGGGCGTAGCGACCCGAGATCCGCCCCTTTAACAGTAGCATTTATTTTTCATTGTGAAGGATTGACAAAGGAATGCTTCGATGGTTTGGGCACATGAAAAGGATGAGTAGACGAATTGAATTTATAAATCTGGTAAGGATGGAAGCGTTAAACAAGACTGGCCCAGTTGTTTCCGAACAAATCGGAGACATCCTCAAAAAAGCTGGGTTGCCTAGGGGCCATGACCGTAGAGCTTGTGTAAAAAGAATTATGGATGTAAGAGAAGCTAGGGAGTTTTGTCACGATGATGACAAGTGGCGCTTCATTGTCTCAACCTATCCCTGTGGGGAAAACGCCGTGACAGTTTTTGCAATCTGGAGTCCACTGAGTAGTGCCCAGTGGACTGCGTCAGACATGCGGCAGAGATTACCTGCCCAGTCACATTTCAGATTAGCGGGTTTAATAATTGTATTTATAGTTTTATAGTTTAGTATAAGTATTTTATAGTTTATTATATATATATCAATCAATCAAATCGTCACGCCTTTTCCCACAGGGATAGGCAGAGACAATGCAGTGCCACTTGCCACAATCCTGACACAACTTCCTCGCTTCCTATATATTTTGATTATCAAATAAAATAATTAAAAATATATTAACTATAATTAAACTATAAATACAAAATCTAGAGACGTCACATCTTAGATAGTCCCAAGGAGACTGGCAATATTTTTTCTTTGTATAGCAAGGCTAATACGTTGGATAGTACGTATTTTATTATTTATGAAAAATAAAATACTTAATAAAGAAAGAAAAAAACACGTAAACAACACAAAACTCCGACCAGTACAACGCACGGAGTAATTGTAAGCTACTTGCACAGTTTTTCAGGAGCGAGCTTTTGTTCAGATTCAAGATCAAATTACAGCTTTTTTGTATTCCCACCCTCTCCTCACAACTCCTGAAATTTCTTTTGTTTTCAGTCTAATCTTTTTCATTTACCTAACTTTAGTATTTTTCATGAAAAATATAATATTATAGAATGTACGTATATTTTTTACGCTAAATTACATGCCTTTTTTATTGTGACTCGACATATGACAGCACTTCTCCGTCCATAAATGGCGTTGACTGCTACTACTGCAGTAAGTAACTGTAGTAACCGTTGCAGGATCCAGGCATATAGGATGGTAATGGGATATGTGTCGGGATCGTTAAAAGTGGCGCTGTGAAAATCAAGGCATGTTTTATTTAATATTTTGTTAGATTTTGCGCGAACATTGATTTTATGCGACTTACTATCGCGTTTATTATGGTTTTGATTTTAAAATTGTTTAATCTTATTATTCCGACATTTCGAGAGCTTTGCAGCCATCGTGGTCACGGACTGAAAATAAAATTTTAAATCAACACCAAAATAAACGCGAAAGTAAGCCGCATAAAATTTGTTTAATACATGTTTTATTTAGTTATAAAGCAGTAAATAAAATGAATTCTTTAAAATTTACGCTATTGCCTGCTCTTCAAACAAACAAAAACCTCATAAAATCCTCATAACCTCAACATAAGTCCACATTTTGTTCTTCACGAATCATATTCCCCATATATGATAGGGAAAAACAAGAGATTTGTTATCAATATTTTACAAGGCGCATTCTAGCCTCTGGGTTAAATTTTATACAAGATCCCGCCCGCCCTCTACGAGGGGAGAATGCCTCTATATTGTGTTTTCTTTCGAGGCGTTCATATATCTAAAGGAATCGAGCTTTTTTGGTGGTGTATTCTTGACCATTATTTTAGGACTAGGCCAGCATAGTGAATGTGATTGCTACTTAGTATTAGTGGCATCCATTCATGGACCACACTCCAGCCTAACATCAAGCGGGGTGCTGTCATATATCGAGTCATAATAAAAATAAATAAAGAAAAAGTCAAAAATTACTTCATTATGTAATCTAGATGTAGATGTAGTGTAATAGTTATGCAAACCAATAGTCCCCGGTTCAAAACCACTTGCCAGTACTAATGAATCTTTAAATTATAAAAGTATTTAAAAAATATATAAATAAGTAATATTTAACGTCATAACGTCACGGGGAGGGACGAGAGTATTTTTTAAATTTTTTATTGTGACACGACGTCTGACCTTGACCCGCCTGATGATAAACAAGAAGAGGTCCAAGAGTGAGGACGACTGAAAAAACCGAGTCAGTTCACGGCTGACTCAGTCACCGTTCCAATGTGTGAAATTAAACTTTTTTCGTACTATTTCTATGATATATGTTTAGAAGCCTAATATAGAAATGTAAAACTCGTACATTTAAAACACAAATTTTAATCATTAATCGATGCTTTACTCGTCGCACTTTTTTATTTCTTGACATTTAATATATATTTTTTTATTATTGTGACACGACATCTGATCTCGTCCCGCCTGATGATAAGCAAGAAGAGGTCCAAGAGTGACGACGACTGAGAAAACCGGGTTTGTTCACGGCTGCCCCAGTCGCCGTCACTATTTATTGTAACTAGCTGAAGTGCGGTCCAAGAACAGATTTGACAGCTACTACAATTAAATAATTGTAAGTAGCAGTGGATGCCGGCCGAGTTGAAACCAGCAACTTACAAGCGTAACTCTACCCTCTCGATTGATCTCGGTTTGTTTTGAATTCGATTTTATTTTGCGTAAGAATACAGCCTTTTTGTTGTAAGGAACCTTTATTCGGTTTTATCGTTCTTTTCCGCTCCGTTCCTTTCTTAGCTTTACTTAGATTATGATGTTTTCAACTGTTTTTAATTTTGTTTTTGGTACTTTACTTTTTATGTTTGATTTTCATATTTTAATATGTTTGTTTTTGGCGTCAAGACGACTGAGTCAAACGTGAACTGATTCAGGTTGTACTTTTGTCGGCGCTTTTTGACTTCCCCTTGTATCGGTCAGATCGGATCAAAAGTAACCTTGTTTCTACTTCGTCTTTTAACTTTTTTATTGTGATTTGACATCTGATCTTGACCCGCCTGATGGTAAGCAAGAGGAGGTCCAAGAGTGCTGATGACTGAAAAAACCGAGTCAGTTCACTGCCCGTCACGATTCCAAAACACGATTAAGTCACTTTACACTAGTCTGTGCACTTATATGCTAAGCTGTGGTACCGTGGTTTTCTTTACAACAATACTTTTCTTCGCAAAGACAGTTGCGTGTTTCGCTCCATTTTCTCTGCCTATACCTGTTAAAACAGAGGCGTAATAGCAGAAATATTTGTATATTAAAAACAGTACATTACTGCCCTGACATACCAGGAGTACATAAGTGTATAAGAGTCGTACATCTTGCAAATTTCCCTCAGGACTAAAATGACATACGCTAAATTTGAATCACAACTATTGTTAATCTGCTACGAATGTAATATTATACAGGAAAAGGAATAATATGGGAATTCCCCTAGAAAAACACTTTCCTAAAACAAAACTAAAAAACTCGTTGTAAACTACTGATTTACTCCAGAATCTCTGCTATCTCCGATAAGGCGAACGTGGTGTAGTGGTTTTGAAACCGAGAACTAAACTATTTACTGAAATAATTTCAGAAAATAATAAAAAAATACAAATTTATTAAATAATAAAAAAATAAAAATATGTATTTAAAATTTGTACTTCGATTTGGTTCTAAGGAATGCTTCGATGGTTTGGGCACATGGAAAGGATAAGTGAAAGTAGATTGACGAAAAGAATTTATAAATCTCATGTAAATGGATACTTTAAACAAGGCAGGAGGGTGTTTGATGACCAAATCAAAGACATCCTCAAGAAAGCTAAATTGCCTAGTGCCCATAACCATAGAGCTTGTATGAAGAGAATTGTGAATGTGAAGGAAGGGAGGGAGTTGTGTCAGGATCGTGGCAAGTGGCGCTCCATTGTCTCTGTCTATCGCTGTGGGAAAAAGGTGTGACAATTTGATTAATTGCTTTCGTCAATCTACTTTCACTCATCTTTTCCATGTGCCCAAACCATTAAGCATTCCTTTGTCAATCCTTGTCACTACATCTTCTTTCATTTATCGCGAACTGTGCTATTTATCATTCTAACTGCTATAATATTTAAATTATTATTTATTATGACTCGACATATGACAGCACCCAGCCGTATTTTAAGCTGGAGTGTGATCCATAAATAGACGTGACTGTTATATGTTTATATAGATATTGGGTTGGCATAGAGGATGGTATCAGGATTTACTTCAGGTTTCCGGTGTTGAGTTTGCAATATAAAAAGTACCAGGAAAACATAATACAATAGGATGTAAAAATTGCTGATAAAAAGAACTTAAAACAAAAGAATCACCACATATTTTCAAGTAAATGTGTTTTAGTATTTGCAGATTTCCCGAGAGCTTACAAAAGCTTGACTTTAACACTAACTGTCACCGTATGTGTCTTTTAAGGCCCCCGTTAGACGTTGAAGTTTTGGCCCGTTTTTTCTTCGAGCATTTCTATAGATAGCGAATTTTTGACTCAGTCTTTAATTTCCTAAATACAATTATTTTGAAGAAAAAATAACTAAGAACGGCTTATTATAATATATTTTTTTATATTCAAAAAAAAAATATATAATATAATACTATTGATATTTACTTTAGGTTTAAATATATATACTCAAAAATAGTTTAAAATCTTTTACATTTATTGTAATTTCAATAATATATATATTTTAAATAGTACATTGGCTTGTCTGCTGTTGGTACTATATTTTATTTTTTATTTTACATTTCTATACTAAGCTACAATTGTTTGTATCATAGAAACAGGACGACCAAATTACATTATTAAAAATACATTTGTACCGGCAAGTGGTTTTGAACCCTTGCTCGCGGTTTGCGTGACCATTGCACTGTCACTACACCGTCGCCTTAGATATATACCAACGATATACCAAAGAAAGGTCTAAGAGCGCCAACGACTCAGCTTACGTTTGCCGCAGTCGCCGTTAATATGTCATTCAGAGCAGTTTTTTCAAGCTTCGCTTAAAGGTTATAAGTTGCAAAGTATACTAGAAGTCGATTTTTCTTGATAGTTTGGATCGTTGAATATTGACGTACCTCATTAGTATTTAATAATTAATTTATGCCATATTTCAATTCTAGTGTTATTACTGTATAAATTCCCTCTATCATCCAATGTTCATGAGTAATTTATACAGTGATCAATCAATCAATTTATAAATCTCTTTTCTTGATCTCCTTTCATCCATTCTTTTGATGTGTTCAAACCAATGCTTAATAACTTTCCTAGTCTTTGTCACCACATCTTCTAAATAACACCTGTACTACATATACTAGTATCTTTATATTTCTTCCTGCACTGAAAAAAATTTCGGGGACATCTTCCTAAGGTTAACCGGTAGAAAATTTCTTAAAGCATTAAGTTCGCCTCTTGTAAGGGTCTACAATTGTAATTCCTGTAATTTCTAATAAGGGTCTAAATCTAAAGGTAAAATGGAGTAATAAAATGTTAAAACAAACTACAAACTGTTGGAAAAGATCTATTTTATAGTTTCCAACTTTGTCCATGCATTCGGAGACAGATCTGAATAAAGTATGGTGGAATATTCAGTCTAAGAGCCGTCTTAGATAAGAGTAACGGTTAACGAAGCATAGAAACTTTTTACATTTTTTTTTATTAACTTTTTTCATTACAACAAAGGCTTTACGAAAATTTCGTCGAATTGACGATGACTGGGAAACCGTAAACTGAATCGTTTTTCAGTCGTTTGGGCTCTTTGATTTCTCCATGGTTTACCATCAGAAAAGTCAAGTTAAGATGTCAGGTCATATGTAACAACCAAATTGTTGATATCAAAGGATAAACCACACAGGGTTATGATGTCGACCACTGGATGTTTGGTAGTCCACCAAATAACTAAACCGTCAACTAAAAATAACTTTCGTTGAACTACTAATTCAATCAATCAATTAAATTGTCACGCCTTTTTCCCATGGGGATATGTAGAGACAATGGAGCGCCACTTGCCACGATCCTGACACAACTCCCTCGCTTCCTTCACACTCACAATTCTCTTTATACACGCTCTAAGGTTATGGGCACTAGGCAACCTAACTAGGTTACACCGGATAAATATTATTTACCTTTATAATGTAAATAAGAACCAAGATGACGCTGTAGCGACCGCTACTTGCAATCGCTAGATGGCGTTGCATGTGTCCAATATCTCGCATACGATTTACCGACAAAGTAATCAATATATATGCGCTTCAACGAAAAGACGTCAACTGTTAAGTTGAGCCCTGTACGCAACACGCGTACAGCTGGGAGTACTCCTTTACTTTTTTAACTAGCGAAATTATGCTTCGCTAAAACACTCTCAAATCACGCCTAGAATCTCGAGGCAAAGGTGTACCTCAGGACTAATCCGTGCCCTCCTAAAATATTTTACATCTCCCTAGAAACTTTAGCGGTTTTAAAAATGCATCAGACATAGTTTATTAGAGAATTCCAATTCTCGTAAGTATACAGTTACGAGAATTGGAATCAAAACAAGTTTAGGAGTTATTTTCTTTATTGTGGCTCGACATTTAACAGCATCTTGCCTTGTGTTGAATAACCGTAAGTACCAGTCATATGACAGATGAACATACACACATACAAACATACATACTGGTCAAACTATTGTACATAAACTCCTTTGTGCTGCGCCGTTCTGCCGGGGGTAATAATGGATGCTAAAATGGATGATACTATCTAGTCTAGACTAACTGTTAACCTAAAGGGAATCACTAACGATCATTAGAGATAGTAATTAAACAAAATTGTTTTAAAAAAACAACAATATCTTTTAAACAAACTAGTGTACACCATTTTCATTCTTAAACGTAATAGATTTAATAATGAAATTCCCTTGAAAATAGTATAGTTATCTGGAATTCCTTTCAAGCAATTTTGATTTCTATTCTAAAACAGTTTAGGGTTGTAATTAGTTTTGAAATATTTATCTACAATCTCTAACAGTTTTGTATGGGAAATATTTGTCTCATAGAAAACAATAGGTATAATTTTCTCACAAAACATGACTTGATTTTATAGCTGTAATATGTATTGGATGGTTTTTATTGTGACTCGACATATGACAGAACTCTGCTTCATGTTAAGCTGGAGGGCGGTCCATGAATGGAGATGATTACTACTCAGTTACAGTAGATTTGGAGGCCTAGTCGAAACAGGCAACATACAAGCTGATCCCAAAGCACGACTAAGTAAGTCACTTCAAGGGTTGTATACTTGTAAGTGTTGGTACTACTCTGGATCGGCAGACTGGGCACCACTGCCTACCAAAGTAAACAGACCATGAAGTGATTTAGTCGCGTTTCGCGATCAGTTTGTAAGTTCCCGGTTCCAACTAGAGCGGCATAGTAGATGTGACTGCTAGTTACCCCACTCCAGCTTAACATTAAGGCTACCGTGGTGTAGTGGTAGCGCTATGGTCAAGCAAACCCAGAGCCTCCGGTTCAAACCATTTGCCGGTACCAATATATCTTTGATATATGTACTTTGGTCGTCCTGTTTTTATAATGGAAGCCCGTTTACTAGCTTAGTAAAGAAAGTAAAATAAATCTGAGATATAACATTTTTTTTACAATTTATAACAAAATTAAAATGAAAAAAGTAAATGTTTGGTAGTTACTGAAAACTTCTGAAATTTATATCGATGGCAGGTTACGCCTGAAGCTGTATGCATTCGATTTAACTGTTGCAGCAGGATTTTCAGTATTTATTGACCTGTCTGTTTGCGTCAGAGATCAATTCAATCGTTGTATACACATACACCCTTATGTAGGACTCGGTATCTCCTAAAACGTCCTCTTAACGTGCGGTGAGCATACTGCGATCCACAAGCCGCCTGCCAAGCGGATTATGCAGACTCCCCATTATGAAAGAGATACCTGTAGATGCAACTGGCATATTGTCGTTCAAAATGGCGTTCTAAGGGAGAGGCATATGTTCAGCCGTGGACGTTTTCAGGCTGATGATGATACATATTATGAATGCCATCGAGCGGCTTAAAGACCAATAAATATTTGGTCCTTTAAATATTTGTTTATAACCTTTAAATATTTGTTTCATAGCTTTTATTTGTAATATTTAATAGTATTAAATATTACAAATATTTGTTAATAAAAAAAAAGAGATAAATATTTGCTTCGGGTCTGGTTATCAAAGAGTGGTAGGCAGTGGTACCCAGTCTGCCGATCCGGGGTAGTACCACCACTTACAAGTATACAGACCGTGAAGTGATTTGGTCACGTTTCGGGATCAGCTTGTAAGTTGCCGGTTCCATCTAGGCCGGCATAGTGGATGTGATTGCTACTTACAGTTATTGAATTGTAGAGTAGCAGTGACATTTATTCATGGACCACACTTTGGCTTAACATCAAGCGGGGTGCTGTCATATGTCGAGTCACAATAAAAAAAAAAAAAAAAAGACCAAGTGTAACAAAATTACGCACAGTGGAATAGGTGATAGTAGATTGATGAAAGTTTATAAATTTGATGTGGATAGAAATCAGCCAAATCGGAGGCATCCTCAAAAAACTGAGTTGCCTAGTAACCATAACCGTAGATGTTCTCTGAAGAGAATTGTGGATGTGAAGGAAGCGAGGAGGTTGTGTCATGATCGTGGCAAGTGGCGCTCCATTGTCTCTGTCTGTTTCTTTGGGAAAAGGCAGCGACAATTTGATTGATAATTAAATATTACAAATGTAGACCGTATGTTTATAGTTTAAAATGTAACGGATTATAAACTAGACTGAGATTCTTCATTCTAAATTCTAATGTTTAGTATTAAAATCTGCCCGACACTCTTATCAGTATTTTTGTTCTTCAATTTTTGAATTTGGCCACCTACGCACACATGAAAAATTCATCTACAAGTATGTGAAAACAAAGAAAATAATACAATTGTATTCTAACTTTAATATTCCAACGAAATATCTTCAAGTTATTTTAGTTATTACAAATTTACTAAAACGCCACTCAAAGTCCCCTGTCCCAGATCAAAGGGAACTTAAGATGCGAATCTTCTTAGACGCCGTGTTACACGTTCCACGTTTAACTTTTGACCTGCTATAAACTGATCATTATTAGGGTCGAAAATACCCGGATGTTTTCATCAGGACCAGCACCTAATGAAAACAGAATAAAATTAAATAGGTAATAAAACGCTTTTTTTGACTTATGCAAAATATTACCCACGATTAGAACCTTCAATCAAAATGTGAAAATTGACCTCTGACCAAAAAATAGTAAAAGTAAATGTTTTTTTTAATCCTCAGCGATCTTGAACTCCTCTTGTCGTATATCGAACAAATTAAGGTCGAACGTGGTGTACAAAAAGACAAATGCTCCCATCTTCACAGGAATGGCAGAGCTATTGAAGCCCTACTTTTCATGATCCCAAACAACGCTCTTGCTTCCTTCACATCCACAACCCTCTTTACACAAGCTCTATTGTTATGCGCCAGTCTGCGTTTAACAATTAAGGATGACTCGACAAATTTTACAGTAAATAATAATTTATAATAACCAGCTTATAACAAAGAAAATAATTTTTAAAATAAAAATAGGTACAGACAAAGAAATAATGACATTTTACCTTTGTACATTTTACCTAGTACATTTTTCATTGTTTTTTGGCATATTGAATTAAACAAATTTTATGCGGCTTACTATCGCGTTTATTTTGGTGTTGGTCGTCCTATTGGTTGATGCTGTTATTGTTTCCAAAATTACCCTGCTTGATATTTTGATTTGTTTTTTCTTTTTTCTGTTCCCGGTTTATTTCAATATTTTGCAAAAATAACTGGCACACCACCTCAGTCTCTCCGTGACCACGATGGCTACAAAGCTCTCGAAACGTCGGAATAATATCGGAATAATAAGTCGGAAAAATTGTAAAATCAAAACCAAAATAAACGCGATAGTAAGCCGCATAAAATATGTTTAATTCAATAATCAATGTTCGCGCAAAATTTAAGAAAATACTTTATACCGATATTACTATTATTACCGTGTAAACTTAATAAAAACTGTAAAATTTGAATATAAATTTAATTTTATATACAAACAATACAGTAATAACTAAATTTTCAAATCAACAACCATCAACAAAAGTAACAACGATTAAAAGGCGACCGTGGTGTAGTGGCAGTGCAATGGTTACACAAACCGAGAGCACGAGTTCGAAACCACCCACCGGTACCAATGTATCTTTGATGTATGTATTATACTTTGGTTGTCCTGTTACTATAATACAAGCACTTTAGTAGCTTAGTATAGAATTGTAAATACTCGTAAATAAAAAAAATATACAGCCATTTGCTTTTGTATAAACACAACAAAACTACAAAGGGGTTAAAGTTTATACATAGTAACGTGTAATAATTCCTAGTAGGATATTTCGAATTCCCCAAAATTGTATCCAAAATAATTCTAATCTTGATGCAAGCTTGAATGTCATGTTACCAAAGGGTTAAGTCCGCTGAGAATTCACACTATTAAGGGTTATTACTTAATGGTACGATTTTGATTCGATTCCGTTTCAAATTGGTTCTGCAAAACGATATTTGGTCGTTAACATATAAACGACTAAAAACTATTAGAAAAAAGTCTTACATTTTATTTGAACTAAAAAGTTCGGTGCGTCTTTTCTTTGTAAAACAATCAACAAGTGAAATGATTTGCCAACCCATGTGTTCTCTCCGTCCTATAACCTTGGATCCTTCAAGCGATGCTTGACGCCGTCACCATGCCTTTGGCCAGCATGGAGACGGCGACTGGGGCAGCTGTGTCTGAGATATGACATCTGTCTAAATGTCATATCTCAAATCCCACGAGGATTGGCAGAAGCAATGAAGTGTCTCTTTACACAATCCTTATATATGTACAACTATGCCGCTTTTGTCATTTCAACAAATTTAATCGTATAAGCTCTGTGGTTATATAAAGTTTAGTTGATCTAATTTTAGGTGATGGTTGATCATCATGTCAGGTATTAGTCGTTCACAGCTGGACGTAGCCCTCCCATATTAATTTTCACAGGCTACTGCCAGAAGCGGCGCGCAATCTACTGTTTTATCCTACCATATTTTTTATTTTTTTTGTTGATCGATTTCTGACTTAATATTAAGCAAGAGGAGATCCAAGAGTGCCGACGACTGAAAAACTACTTAGTTCGCGGTTGCTTTAATCGTTGTCACAATGGCGACCAAAAACCTTTTATTGATCGTTAATCCATCCTATGCTGCGTTTTCATACACGTGTTCTCTGTTTAAGAACATTTCAGTCCCATCGGCTATCTGTCTTACAAACTGTGTGAATAATACAATATTATTATTTATAATGATCTCAATTTATTTAGAAACGTATTGAAAACGTTATATTTAAAGAGTAGCAACACACAGGAGTGTCTACAATATCTGAATTCGCATTAATCTTAGCTTCGCTCATAACTTATCTTCACAATACATTTTCATATGTTTAGTTCATACATTTTGTATTTATCAGCTGAAATTTTGTATTTCCCCTGCAAAGTGTACAAGGCTTTAGTCTTTTTAATAGTTAGCTGTATGAGTAGTACACGAGTTGAGACTGGATGAGAAGAGCGACCGTGATGGTTATCGCTAACCATGTTCTTTGGCTTACCAGTACCAAAGTATCATTGATATATGTACTTTGGTTGTCCTGTTGCTATGATACAAGCACTTTGGTAGCTTAGTAGTAATAAAAAACATAATATTAAAGGACATCATTTATTTTGGGATTTATGTACTACTTTTGTAATGTCCAATGGTGAAAACATATATAAATTGTAGTTTCGATACTTGTGTTGATAAAACTAATAAAAATTTTGCTTTTAATTGCTGTGCAATTTAGTTATTTGGAAAATAAGATATTAATTTTGTATCATATTTGTTCTGCTTTGACCTGTCATAATTATAGTTTGATCACTTCGCACACCTAAACTATATAAAATAAAGGATATATTCCAATTACATTCTAATATTCGTAGATTAAACTATTTTAAAATGCATATGCAACTGTTAAGACAATTAAGCCCAAGTCCCCATACAAAATTAATGATGTCCTTTAGAATAACGTGATCTAAACATGTATGTTTGCGAAATTTTAACTCAAACGGTTGAGGATAATTGTTTTTAAATTCAGTTCAAAGTGTGATTTGTACTAACAAGGCAAGTTAAATAAAAACTTATAATACTTTTAAATTATGTTTTCGAATAAAAAAATTCGAGTTTCATATTTAAATTTTAATTATTATTTGATTATAATGAACTGTGAAATGAAATCATATGGTAACGCGGTTTGAGGTTATCGCTAATTTTAATTAATTATATACTTCAATTAATATTTGAATCAATGTTGAAAATAATTTCATGAATATTTTATATGTACTTTATTTATTTATTATATTTGTTTTCCGAACAAATCGAAGACATCCTCAAGAAAGCTGAGTTGCCCAGTGCCCATAACCGTAGAGCTTGTATGAGGAGAATTGTGAATGTGAAGGAAGCGAGGGAATTGTGTCAGGATCGTGGCAATTAGCACTTCGTTGTCTCTGCCTATCCTCGTAAAAAAGAGGCGTGACAAATTGATTGATTGATTAGTGAACACTTTTACAGCTAACAAAAATATGTTTAAACTGACTAAAAGCTATTAACAGCAATTTGTTCCTTCAAACGTAATTGTAAATGTTAAATAAGCGAGGTAGTTGTGTCAGGATCGTGGCAAGTGGCGCTGCATTGTCACTGCCTATCCCTGTGGGAAAGAGGTGACAATTTGATCAATTGATTGATTGATGAAACTTTATGAACGATGCAAACGTCAAAACGGTCTTCAGAGCTTGCTGCTAGTATAGAAATAAAGGCGTGAACATACAAAATTTCATAACAAAACAAACGGAAAACTTTCATTAACTGTAAACGATATAAAATTGCAAGAACAGTGTGATTTATGATATAGGAAAATAGACTGAAATTGGCTGAAATCTCAATACCATAGAGCTGAAAATCGCTTGCAAGAATCGAGATTAATGTGCTACAGACGTGTGGTCAAATAATACGGCGTTTAATATATCACGCCTTTTACGATTATTCGGGATAGATAGAGATGTTAGAATTTATATTTAATTACATAGAGAGCTACAAACCAGAAGAGTGGTAGGCAGTGGTGCCCAGTCTGCCGAACCAGGGTAACACCACCACTTACAAGTATACCGTGAATTAATCAAGTATAAGGATCAGCTTGGTTTTAACTAGGCCGGCATAGTGGATGTGACTGCTACTTGCAGGTAATTGACTGTAGTAGCAGTTACCTCCATTCATAGACCGCACTCCAGCTTAACATCAGGCGGGTTGCTGTCATATTTCATGTCACAATGAAAAAAAAAACAGAATATTGTGCGTTTATCAAATTGGCGACATTCCTAAATATAAAACTATAAAGTTCCTTTTTATGCCAATAAACGAAGAGCATGTATGAAGAGAATTGTGGATGAAGAGAGATGTGTTAGAATCGCGGAAAGAAGCCCTCCGTTTTCTCTGCCTATCACTGTGGGAATTAGGAAGTGAAATTGATGATGAATAGAGAGATAAAGGAAGTCATTCTTTCGTAAAATTTAATGCTGGGTTGCCAAGTGCCCACAATTGTAGAGCTTGTAAAAAAATAATGTGGATGTGAAGGAAGCAAGGGATCATCAGGATCGTGGCAAATAGCGCTCTATTGTCTCTGCCTATCCGTTATTGATCTTTCGTAAAATTCAGTAATATAAGATAGATTGTCGACCAATGTGTGTCACTTATCAGAATCAGTTTAAAAATGTGAGGCCAGCATAGTGGATGCGACTGCTACTCCTTGTTCAATGACCGAGTTCAAATCCTCTAAAACACCTTAGTCTTAACATACGCCTGTAAGGGGTAAATGATAAATGTATTGCGCGAAATACAAAGATAAGTTAGAGCTTTGTTAATTCCTGAGATACCCCTTGTCAGCGGCACTGCCGTAATGATAGGTTGGTCTTAGACAAAAACGATGTGCTTTTACCGGGGTTGTTGTTTTTTGACCTTTAAGTTTTGACCTGTATTATTCTCTTCGTTATAATATTTTGACGCCAAACAACAATGACAAAATGATTAAATTTTCTTTATCATCATCAGCCAGAAAACGTCCACGCTAAACATAGGCATCTCTCTTAGAACGCCATTGTAGACGACAAGATGCCAGTTGATAAAATTTTGATAAAACGTAATTAATAACTTCGTACAGATGATCGATCCCGGTGTCTATCGCCTAATGTGCGACCGCTTTAACCACTGGAACCACTTGTTAGAACTGCAGGATAAAGAAGGGTGAGACAAAGAAATTAGGACGCAAGCGCATTAGATAATAAAAATAGACAATAATAAAAAAAAATCTAAACTAAAATAGACGCGATAGGTAGCCGCATAGAATTTGTTTGATTCATTAATCAATGTTCGCGCAATATCTAAGAAAATACTTTAAATTGTTATCAAAATGATTTTAAACTGTTGGGATGCGAAAATAAATATCTCCCGCCGCACACTGTCCTGTGGCACACTGTCCTGCGTGGCCTTCTACAGGCCCTACACAGGACAGTTAAGTTATAATATAATTTAAATATCCTGTGGCATACTATGCCAGTCACAGCAAACAGTTTAACAGCGTAGTTTAAAAGTCCAGTGCAACTCTATTCAGTTGCAGCTTGTAGCAGTTTACTGTTGTAGAATTTACTGGTTAAATTCTTTAAGTAGAATAGGCACTAAACTTGTACAGTGGAACCGATAATAATTTACCCCCGTTCTCCTGACAAATGTTGAGCATTACACACGTACGCACAGTGGCACAAGCGCTAACGTTACTGGACATAATTTATATCTCCTTCTTCGACATAATTATTTTATAAAGACGCCATATTTCTTCACGCTTTTTGGAGTCGTTATTTTATTGTCTGTTGTAGTGGTTTTTTTTTGTTGTTGTTGTAAATTGACATCTGACTTTAAATTGCATAAATGCGACCGTGGTGTAGTGGCAGTGCAATGGCTACGCAAACCGATAGCACGAGTTCGAGACCACCCACCGGTACCAATATATCTTTGATGTATGTACTTTGGTTTTCCTGGATGTATGTACTTTGGTTTTTCTGTATCTATGATACAAGCACTTTAGTAGCTTGGTATAAAAAAATAATGATGAAAGGCGCCACTACCTCAGTCGGTTTAGTGAAGGAGATTAAGCCAACCTTAAACTTAGACTAAACTCAGTTATCGGTGTTCAAGCCGATGTCAGAACGCAACTAAATCACGGTCGGTACACTTTTAAGTGGTCTTACTATCTTCATGGATACTCCTGGTTTCTCGGGGTAGTGACCAGGATTATGCCGGACTCGTACCGTCTGAAATCGCATTGTGGCCTCCGTCATCACGATCGCTGGAGATTGGGAGCTGGAATACATTCGTTCCAATGGGCATCACTGCCTGCTACTATAAGAAAAATAATGTTTAATTTCAAAAGAACATTCTTACATTTAAAAGACATGTTGCCTTAAAAATACATTCTCTTATTAGGATTTATACCTTCTTCTATATACACTTCTTTTCTGTTTTGTTACAAATATATGTCCCCCACCTGTGTCTGCACAGTGACATCGCACGTAAATCGTACTTTAAGTGGACAAAAACAAACAATATAATGGCAACTATTCGTTTTCACCCACTTCGCACTTTCAATGCCTGCATTTCAAACAAAAATGGTCCTGAAATTACTCAAATCTTATAAAGCCCTAAAATTCTTTTGAAAAGTGTTTTACAGCTCATCAATTCATCTATTAAAATTAATACGCATTTTCCTCACATAGGAGTACCACCAGCCACGATTCTGGTACAACTCCCTTGCTTTCTTCACATCCACAATTCTTTTCATACAAACTCTACGATTATGGCCACTAGATAATAATAATAATAAAATTCTTTATTACACAGTTAAAACAATACAATGGGAGAGCTTAATGCTAAATAGCAGTTTCTCCCAGCTAACCAGCTAGATAACCCAGCTTTCTTCAGAATGGCTCCGATTTGGTAGGAATTCCTTTCTTTAGCCAATCTACTTACACCCATTCTTTCCACCTGCCCAAACCATCGCAGCATTCCTTTGTCAATCCTTGTTACTACATCTTCTTTCATACCACATCTATCGCGCACTGTGCTATTGCTCATACTATCCGCTATCGTCACTCTACTCCACATACTCAAAATAACAACATCAATAATAATAAGCAATACTCATGAAACTCTTGACATAAACAGATTATGATTTTGACATAAAACGTAGCGTTTTTTAACGCTTGTATTAATTTCGCTCCTTATAAAAGGACATCATTCATTTTGGGCTTTTTTGTACTACTTTTATAATATCCAATGATGAAAAAATATATAAATGGTAGTTTCAATACTTGTATTGATAAAACTAATAACAATTTTGCTTTTAATTGCTGTGCAATTGAATTATTTGGAAATAAAATATGGATTTTGTATCGTTTCTCAATCTCGAAGGCACGCCATATTAACAGTTCTGCTTTGAACTGTCATAATTATAGTTTGATCATTTTGCATAATAAAGGATATATTCCAATTGCATTGTAATCTTCGTACATTAAACTATTTTAAAATGTATATGCAACTGTTAAGCCCAAGTCCTCATACAAAATTAATGATGTCCTTTGCATATCGAAAGACTTAAATTATCAATTCTTTCGAAAATCGACTGCACATTGTCTTCGTAGTTTACTGTAGCTTTAGGTGTCTTGATTATGCCGGCCCGAGGGGCTTCTTCACGCTTCGCTTGTAGGACCTAAGGTTATAGAATGTTTCCATGAGTCTGATTAATTAATTATTCCTCTTGTCGATTGTCCGACAAATGCTTGACATGACTCGCCTGTTTTCGCCTCGTAGTTCGTAGTATATCAATGAAATATTTTTGAAATATTTTATAAATTTTTTCAAATATTTTAGAAATTACACTAATTTAATGTTATTGTTGTCTCGTTTTCAAAGTATATTTATCTTATGTGGTATCTTTGATGTGGATTTAATCAGAAATAATAATATTTATATTACTAGGAATAATTTGATGGATTTGTTTTATCTAAACAACATATTGCGCCACATTTATTACATTTATTTATTATCTTTATTTTTATATCTTTTTATTTTATTTTTTATGGAATTATACAAATTTTATGCGGCTTACTATCGCGTTTATTTTGGTTTTTATTTTACATTTTTTTATTATTGTATTTTTAATTACAATTATTTATTATCTAACACCTGATACCCCATAATACACAAACTCAAGTCCCAAGTCCTGATGACACCGTCAGTTATTTTTGCAAAAAATTGAAATAAACCGGGTTCAGAAAAAAAAATAACAAAGACAAAACATCAAGGGGTAGTTTTGGACACCCTACCATCTACCAATAGGATGACCAACACCTCAGTCTCTCCGTGACCACGATGGCTGCAAAGCTCTCGAAACGTCGAAATCATAAAATTTGTGAAATTAAAACCAAAATAAACGCGATAGTAAGCCGCACAAAATTTGTTTAATTCAATAAACAATCGCGCTCTAATCTAATCGCGCAAAATCTAAGAAAATATTTTTTTTTATATCTTCTTTCAAGCCACATCTATCACGCAATGTGCTATTCCTTATTCTATCCGCTATCGTCACTCCACACTCACTCCTTAACGACCGCATTTCCACAGCGTTAAAGAAAATGTAGTGACAAGGATTGACAAAGGAATGCTTCGATGGTTTGGGCACATGGAAAGGATGAGTGAAAGTAGATTGACGAAAGAAATTTATAAATCTGTTAAACAAGGCAGGCCCAGGAGAGTGTTTTCCGACCAAATCGGAGACATCCTCAAGAAAGCTAGGGTGCCTAGTGCCCATAACCACAGAGCCTGGATGAAGAGAATTATGGATGTGAGGGAAGCAAGTGAGTTGTGTAAGGATCGTGGTAAGTGGCGCTCCATTGTCTCTGCCTATCTTTGTGGGAAAAAGGCGTGACAATTTGATTGATTGATTATTTTTATACCTAATCTGACCTAGACTTGCTTGATAGTAAACAAGAAGAGGTCTAATAAAACAGACTCAGTTTACGTTTGCCTTAGTCGCAGTTACTATACAGGTCATAGAAAAGTTTTTATGACCCAAACTAATTATATTTAGTTATAATTGACCACTCGTAAATAAAACAAGCCTGAATAAAAATTCTCAAGGGTACACGTGCATTTTATGATGAAAATTTTCGTCTGCATAAAAATTTAGTACTCATTCGACCAAATATTTCGACCTTAAAGTGAACTTAAGAGTAGTAGGCAGACAGTAGTCATTTGCCCGGTTTGCCGATCCGGGGTAGTACTACCACGACTTTCAGACCGTAAAGTAACTTGGTCGTATTTCATTCATCAATTTGTTACTAGGCCAGTATAGTGGATGTGACTGCTACTTGCAGTAATTTACTTATAGTGGACCGCACTCTAGCCTAACATTAAGTGCTGTCATGTCGCTCACAATAAAAAACAACACTTTTTTTTAATTTCTATAATAAGCTACTAAACGTGCTTGAATTATAGAAACAGAACGACCAATGTACAATGTACATATATGCGATAAAGATATGTTGGTACCAGTAAGCGGTTTTGAACTAGGGATCTTAGTTTGCGTGATATGAGTACTATCACTATACCACGGTCGCCTTAATAAAGCGTTACTTGGTGAAAGACAACCTTTGAGATTTGATATATTAAACAAATTTTATGCGGCTTACTATCGCGTTTACTTTTGGTACTTTACGATTGACATCAGTCAATACCTTATGATTCAATCAGTTAATGATTTTACAATTGTTTCGAGAGCTTTGTAGCCATCACGGTCACGGAGAATTAAATCAAATTTGTTTAACACAGTAATCAATATTCGCGCAAAATCTAAGAAAATACTTTCAACTTTGTTCACAAGAAAGGAACAGGATGAATTTTGTAGTCGAACATAAACTAAACCCAAACTATAAACTTAAGAAGACAGTTTTAACATTTTTCACGCTTCCCAACCTCCAAACAATAGAACTGAAGGAGATACTAAAAATATCGTCAAAAATACCACTTTGGAAACTTTCCGAAAGGTGAGAATTTCTTCAAGTGTACCGCAAACTTTATTTTCTGTTTATTTATAGTGGGTTATTGGTGGATCGGCGAAATAGATAAATAGATATATAGGATGTTTGTTAACTTAAAGAGTTCTTGAGTTTCTATTAAAATTATATTACGCATTAATAGTATATTTTTTTTAATCAATCAATCAAATTTTAATATTTAATCATTATATTAAATAATGCAAATATTTGTTAATAAAAAAAGAGGTGGTTATTTGCTTCGGTCCTGGTTATCAAAGAGTGGTAAGTTTGCCGATCCGGGGTAGTACAACCACTTACAAGTATACAGACCTTGAAGTGATTTAGTCGCGTTTAGGGATCAGCTTGTAAGTTGCCGGCCTAGTAGATATGGTTGCTACTTACAATTGTTGAATTGTAGTAGCAGTGACATCCATTCGTGGACCACACTCCAGCTTAACATCAAGCGGGGTGCTGTCAAATTTCGAGTCACAATAAAAAAAGCTACAAATATACAAATAAAATACCTCATAATTTATTTGTATATTTGTAGATGGATTTCGCAACAAATTCATCCTTGCTACAATTTTTATTTTTGTACAAAAAACATACGATAGTAGTTTAATTAAAAAATACGTATTCAAGTCATATAGACTGAAAAAGGAAAGAAAGTCTCACAAAAAATTTGTTCATTAGTCTCCTGTTCAATAAAATATTGCATTAAGAAGTACAACCAATATTGCTTTAAACATTTTCAACTCTATTTACTACTTTCTAAAGGTCACAATCGTTTGTAGTTTACCTCCAGTTGTGGGTAGGTTTAAAAGCACTTCGCAGTTACTGGTAAATTACTTGAAATCGAATTTTGGCCTATAGTATTGACAATTCCACTTTCAATTTACGTTTCAATCAAATAGAATATTAATTTTAAATGTATTAAATCAATTGCTACAAGGTTAAGGTAGAGGTTGTGTCAGGATCGTGGGAAGTGGAACTCCGGTATATAACCCGGTAGATAAAAAGAGCGTTGGGCGTCGGCACATATATATATATTATATAGAGTTGTGCACAAAATTTAGAATATTTTGAAAGCAGAGGGATGCGTGGAGCAGCACCACACGTCAGACTTTCTACGCCGGCCCATCTGCTTTCTGTATTACCAAAGCGACACGGGGAGGTAGTTTGACATCGCACCTCTACGAGTATAGGCGTCAGTTTCCTCTCAATGTAATGTGGAGTCAGTAATTAGCTACAACAGCATCTCACGGCATACTTTTATATTACAGGTTATAATTTGGTTATATTAATTAAACACAATGCATTTATAATCTGCAAACACAGTAAACATAATATACAGTTTCGTGTAACAATTCTTTCTTATTAACATCTCAAAATAATCCTGTCTGTCCTTGTATTTATTCTCCGCTAACAACCCTCCGTTCGCCTCGACCACGCCTCGACTGCCACGCAATCTATGCGTTCTCTTTCGTTGTCCGCTTCAGAGTTGCCATCATACTAACAGTGTTGCCAGATTATCGTATATTTTAGTTGATCAAAAACTCAGATGCCAACAACGAGTAAGTCTTGACGCTCAGCAAGCCGCCTGAGCGGACGCAGACATTATGTCCAATAACAATGAAATTCATTCCCATTTCATTGCATGTCAAAAACATATTTTATTTATTTGGACAATGAGTTTCAATGAGCTTGAACTGTTAATGAAAATGAACATCGGTTCAAAATCAAAAATCAAAATCAAAAAATCAAAATCAAAATCATTTATTTGTTGAGCAAAACGGGTAAGTAATAAGGTCTATATACAATATTTTGCACAGCCGTGCTCTACCCTACCGGGTATACAATTTTTCAATGTGAAATGTCAAAATTAAATAGGTCAAAATTAGTTAATTAATATTAAAAACAATAAGTTATATAAAATTATCAAAATGTCAAAATTAAATCAATTAAAAAATTACAAAATTAAAAATATATATATGTGTTATAATGCCTTCTCTTCCATAAATTCAGATATGCTGTAGTATCCCTTGTCCGCTAGTAACAGGTACAATCTTCTTTTGAAGTTTCTATCGTCCAGCTCCTTTACAGTGTCGGGTAGTTTATTAAATAGGGACGCCGCCATGTAATATATTGATCTTAAATAAAAATCAGTCTTTGGGTAGATAAGTGGATATAATTCAAATTTGTTTCTTCCTTTCCTTTGATGTTTCGTTAGTTTTATATTGAAGTAATTGGGGTTTAGTTTTGCAAATACACATGCTTCATATATGTATAATGCATAAAGTGTTAGAATTTTATATTTAATAAATAACGGTTTACAGCTGTCCATATTCTTTGCACCTGTCATTGCTCTAATACATTTTCAGTAAACGAAATTTAACGGTTTTCGAAAGGTAACGAAAATTTACGGTTTTTAGTAAACGAGAAATGAACGCGAACTCGGGAGCTCCTGCAACTTCGTAGAGACACATAGCGGCTTTATGTGTCCTATACAACAGAGAATGTTCCGAGGATCTCTTTATCCATGTTCCTACCTCGTCTTTTCACACCCGTAATGCAGGTTGGGGGAAGCATCCGCATTCTGTCAACCGAAACGGCAGTCGGACCAAAAAAATCGGTGCGTCATTTCTGTGAAGAACAAATAAAAAAGTGGAATGCTCTGTCTGTTCTCTCTATCCTATAACCTTGGATATAGGATATAGGAACTAGGTTAAGGATAAAAACATTCTTCGTGATGCGACAGAGGACGCATAAAAAGCCTACCATGTCAAGTCACATTGAAAAATAACTTCTTTTTCCAGACCCGTATTTCGTAACGACAAAAAGGATTTTCTATTTCCATCCTATTACGCATTTCTCTATCTAAATGTATTAAAATATAGTACATTATTTACTTTATTTATTCTTACAAATATTTACAATATTCCTTGTAAATATTTGCGTTGAATAAATAAGTTTTTGCGCTCCCATTTTGTTATGTAGTTGGTACTACTGTATTTGTCAAACATTAAGCCTCTAACACACAGGCGCGTTATTATCGGCCGGTAATACCGGATGCCTTATTGCGATATCTGTTTTTAGTACAATATATATGTATTAGGACGGCTACGAAGTTACACACTGCTGCGATAATAACGACGCAGTAGAAATAGGACGCAGTTTTGTGCAAGGAATCGGGACGAATTATCGCAATAACGCATCCGATATTATCGACCGATAATAACGCGCTTTACTCCACTTTGATACGGACAAGTTCGGTTGTTTCCGTATTTGGTCGGATTTTGTCGGCAATATTCGTTTTTTTAGAACAATATTCTCTTTAATGTAATACTCTTTTAATATAATATCGAAGGGATTCTTTTTCAATCGGTTGGCGAACTAGGGTACCACACTCAAATGTACAGACTGTGAAGTGACTTAGTCGCGTTTCGTAATCAAGTTGTAAGTTGTCGGTTCCAATAAGCAGCCATAGTTGCCTCTATTCAGGGACCGAACTCCAGCTTAAGTTGACATATGTCAGGCAACAATAAAAAAAGTGTTCTCCATTTATGGACCGCACTCCAGCTTAACATCAGGCGTGATGCTGTCATATGTAAAGTCACAATTATAAAGGCCGTAAACCTAGTATCGATCGATAACTATAAAATCACAAAAAGTAATTTCTAAAGGTTCTGTCTATCTCTATTTATGTCGAGTCCTTTATTGTAATGTGCGACTAACATAGCAGGCATAGCGCAGGTGCCACAAAAACCAGCTCCATTTTACAATGAAATGCTTCTACCAATCAAGTACGGTTAGCAAAACAAGATATTAATAATAATAAAAATGGCAAATTTATACCTTCCAACCTCCATGGCGGTACCTACGTGTGTTTGATATGTACTTTGGTTGCCCAGTTTCTATGATACTACGCATGTTTAAAAGTCATCATAATATATAAGAAAAATAATTAATAATAATACAATACATAAATTGACGATTTGTGGCAAATAAATTGTTTACACAGCTTTCAATCAATCAATAAAATTGTCACGCTTTTTTCCACAGGGATAGACAGAGACAATAGAGCGACACTTGCTACGATCCTGACACAACTCCCTTACGTCCCTTACATCCACAATTCTCTTCATATAAGCTCTACGGTTATGGGCAAAAAAAAAAGGGAACTTAAAATAAGCCATAAATAACTGTGACCTAAGTTGTATTTACAGTCGTTGGCACTCTTGGACCTCTCCTTGGGCCTCTTACTATCAGCGGATGTCGAGACACAATAAAAATATAAAACTTGTAAAAAATAAAATATTTCTGCTGACCATACATTAGAAAACCTGTGCCAAGCGAGCCGTTACTTTTCATCTAGAATATTGCAATATGACGATTTTAAAATACGGTCACATACTCATCCTTTTCTAGCATACGGTCTAAGTTTATCTCTGTCTCATTCACACCTTTAAAATTGAGCAATTCTAACAAAAAATTAAGGCATAGTTTTGGAAGAATTCGGATGTACTCTTTTTTTGTTAGTTTTCTATCTTTCGCGTTTATTTTTTACTGCTGAGGATCAGAGCACTAGTTTTCACATAAAATAAGGTTGCCCTGTGCCCATAACCTTAGAGTTTGAATGAGGTGAATTGATGATTGTGAAGGGAGCGAGGGAGTTGTGTCAGGACCGAGGCAAGTGGCGCTCCATTGTGGTTTCAAAAATATAAAAATATTATCAAGCTGATGAGAATTGAAAACAAATTGTAAATTTTGGGCATATCAGTAAAAATATATTGCTTAAAAACCTATGTTGTATTATTTATAAAGAGAAACGATTATATGTCGAGTCACAATAAAAAACTCAATTCACAACAAAGATTTAAATCGATTTAAATATTTGATTCACCCAACTTAAATCCGGCTAATCTGTAACACAACATTCATTGACTTTTAGGCGGTATGAAGTTCGCCGGGTCATGTAAATTGTATATAAATTCTATATATACAATTTACATGATCGTCTAATTGTTTCTCACAATAAAGTAATCAGCAATGCGTGCTTTATGCCTTTTAGACACGTAACGAGCCGTGAACTATAGATTATATCTTTCAACACGTGTTTTTGTTAGCTTATAATAAAATGGGATAGAATTAAAATGTTCACTGTGATAAGTTTTGATGCCATCTATTTATTTCTAATCAAATCAAATCATCATTTATTTACTGTTATGTCCGGAAACACCCTCCTACGTCTGCCTCGTTTAATGCATCCATCTACTTTAGACAATGAGAGATGAGCACACGTATGAAGAGAACTGTGAATGTGAAGGAAGCAAAGGAGTTGTGTCAGGATCGTGGAAAGTGATACTTCGTTGTATCTGCCTATCCCTGTGGCAATGAGTTTTTATTTATTCATTTATTATACATTTTCTATCATACACTAATCTACCAAAGTGCTTGTATCATAGAAACAGGACAACCAAAGTACATACATCAAAGATACATTGGTACCGGTGAGTGGTTTCGAACACGTACTCTCGGTATGTGTAACCACTACACCACGGTCGCCTGAGAGATTGTGATTGTAAAGGAAGCGAGGGAGTTGTGTCAGTATCGTGGAAAGTGATGCTCTATTGTCTCTGCCTATCCCTGAGGCAACCAATTAATAATAATGATGATTAAACAAGTAGAGCAAGAAAGGTAAATTTAATTATTCCGTTACATTTTATAGTGTTTCAAAATTCATGAACAAAAAAGCTAGACTTAAATTTAAGACCCGTGTTTCAGGTAGACTTAAAAGCACTATATAATTCAGGAAGATAAGGTGTCACACACTACACGTCGCTCCTAATTAAGGAGACTGCGAAACTGAAAAAAAAACGTAGACAGAATTTTTCAGTACATTTTTCAGGACATTTTTAGAACTCATTACTTAAGACTTTAATTTGTTTTTGTCAAAAGAAATCGGATTTTATTTTAAAAAAAGAATATATGTGTAAATTTAAGGTTAAAGGATAGTTTATGAATTTTTTAAATTGTGACTCGACATATGACAGCACCCCGGTTGATGTTAAGCCAAGTCCACGAATGAATGTCACTTCTACTACAATTCAATAACTGTAAGTAGTAGTCACATCCGCTTTGTCGGATTTCCCGCGACTTACAAGCTGATTCTGAAACGCGACTAAATCACTTCACGGTTTGTATACTTGTAAGTGGTGGTACTACCCCGGATCGGCAGACTGGGCACTACTGCCTACCATTAAAATATTTATTTATTTGGACATTTTTTACCATTATAAAGACAAGACCAATTTGTCTGACTACGCAGAAAATACTACTATCTTACTATTATTATAAATGTGAATGTGAGTTTGTTTGTTACGTTTTCACGCAACAACTACTTAACCGATCATCATGGAACTTTGTACACATATTTTTGGAGGTACTAGAAGTAACATAGGATACTTTTAATAAAAAAAAATATATGTTTTTTACTATAGCAATGGATTAATTTCCAATTGACTATAGTTTCAGCTGTGTGGATTTTTTTTATATTTATTTTTATTTCCGTTTGTCATTTAGTTATCGAGTTATAAATACAAAAAGAGATATACAGCCGAATTGGGAACCTCCTCCTTTTTTATGACTGTGTTATAAACCTAATTTTACGCGGGTGAATCCGCTAGCACAGCTAGTATGTAATAAATACGTAAATGTAATAAAATGTAAATAAATACAGTTAAAATATACAATTTTAATATTTTACAATAATTTGTTAAAGGATTCAATGTAATATTGTAACGAATAAAGAAGCGGTGGTTGCACCCTTACAAAATGAATTTTAATATCACTTCCAATGAGTGAAATGTTTGGAGCGCGTCACAGATTATGATCCGTCAGCATGAGTATGAACCATTAATAATTTTATTTTGTTTCTAAATGTAAACATATATATTTGTATATTAAATTAAAAACGCATATAAATATACTATACCTACCTTATTATTTTCACGCCATGTTCCCACAGGGATAGGCAAAGACAACGAAGCGCCAATGGGATCCTGACACAACTCCCTCGCTTCCCTCACATTCACAAATCTCTTCATACAAGCTTTACATTTATGGGTCACTAGACAACCCAGCTTTCTTGAAGATGCCATTGATGTGGTCGACGAACACCCTCCATGTTACTCGTATGTTTGTAATACAAATAACATAATTTTCAAATAATTTTAATGGATTTACGCACTCCATTAAATCTATACACAAAAGGTTTCATGAAAATTCATTCGTTGATATTTTTTCAAGAGTATACCGTTGGGAGCTTTCTACTGTTAAAATGTCGTTCGCGTAATGCTAAATTTAAATTGTTCTTAATTTGAAATTCATAAATAGTTCCTTTTTCGTATACATGAATAATATTTACGAATAAAACACCTTGTTGAGTACGCTTTCGTCTTATAAGTACAGACTTTAATTTATTTGTTTATTTGTTTCAATTAAGGGTACAAGGTATACACCTTGTCATTTAATTTAATTCAAACTGCAAAGGTTGAAAGAAGAGTAAGAGGATACTTTGGGTGGAATTTCGGATATGGATACAGATATAAGAATAATATTTTCAACCGGTTTTAGATGAGGTTACGGATGTGCAAAACTTTTATAATGGATTTGGTTACGGTTATTATTTTTATTTAGGATATCCGATAGTTTTTGTTACGGCTACGAAGCTCTGTAACATCCCTAGTGTGAAGTAACCAAGAGCTGTGTAAGGATATCGTGTCGCTCTACGGTCTACGCTCTACGGCTACATACGCTCTACGGTCTATGTATACTCATACGTAAAAATATAGACGCCTAACCATTCATTAAGCAGCCTTTTTGTCGTCTATGCCACGGAGAATGTTTTGAGAAGCTTGTTACTATGTTGTTACCTTGTTACTACCATTTTTTTTACTTCCGTGATACTCCTGGAGGGTCCATCACGTCATGCAGCGTCATGCCGTTTAATGTCTCGGCATTCGATTCTATTGCGTCCCAATAGATGTTTTACAACAAAAAGTATTTCATTGACAACTTTATCGATGTTAAATTTCTAACAAAATTTATTCATGAAAAGCGTTAAATTTTCAGGGAAAACTTTCAGCGGCTACTTAGTGTAACTAAGTGCAATTTGCCGCACAATCTATTAAACAATTTTCATTCGTTCGAACTCAAATTGAAAATTTCCAATTCATAATTAAACTTCATACGTTAATTGAAACGGCTTTTGAAAACTATACAGTATGTACTTACAAGTATAGAGTTCATGAAGTGATTACGGTCTGTAAGCTTGTATCGGCAGACTGGGCAGCACTGCCTACCAACCACCCTTTGAGGACCAGAACTGGAGCAAAATATCCGCTTCTTTTTTATTATCAACCAATCTATCAAATGGTCACGCCTTTTTTCCCACAGGGATAGGCAGAGACAATGGAGCTCCACTTGCCACGATCCTGACACAACTCCCTCGCTTCCTTCACATTCACAAATCACATTATTTGTAATGTTCAATCTTATTAATTAATATTACAAATAAAAGCTCCTATCTGGAAATCGAACCCGGGACTTTCCTCGTAACGAACTGGTGTGGTAACTAATTTACCGCCTTATGTCAGTTGTCAGGGTTCTTTGGTCTTCTCTTGCGTACTATCAGGCAATTCTAGGTCAAATATCGTGTCATAATAAAAAAAGGTTGCAATTTAATGAATTAATATAAAAAAGGCTTCCGAAGCCATAGGAATTAGGCCAAGTAATTTATAAAAGTAGAATTTGATACCATAGAATTTATTTCATCTTCTTTTTGATATATTATTTATGTAAATAGTCTAATAAAATGAAAAAAATATTAATTTCTACAATAATTATATATCGGAAGAATAAAGCTAGCTGGTATGAGAAAGCTGGTTTGCCTGGTGCCCAAAACCGTAGAGCTTGTATGAAAAAAATCATAGATGGAAGGAATGAATTGAACAAAGGAAGTAAATAGGTTGGATGAATCATAGTTACCACACATTGATTGTCTGCTTACCCCTAAAAAACATTTCAACAAATATATGTATTATAAAAAAAAATGGGTTCAACTTTGTGCTGCCATTACCGTATACATTACCACGCAAACCACTGTGGTATTGTATTGTAACCAATAACAAGCCCATAAATTGTCATAAAGATCATTTATAAGCCGTACCCTCCTAACAGCATAAAAACATGTAAAACACCATAAATCATGTAAAATAATAATTAACGACATGAAATTCTTTGCGGCAGACATTTTTTTATTGTGACTCAACATTTGATCTCGACTTGCCTGATGGTAAGCAAGAGAAGGTCTGGGCGTCACCGTCACTATGCTGGCCAAAGCATAATTTAGATGACAAAATTATAAACATTTTAAAGAGTGGTAGGCAGTGGTGCCCAGTCTGGCGATCCGGGTTAGTACCACCACTTACAAGTATACAGACCGTGAGGTGATTTGTTTCGGGATCAACTTGGTTTTAACTAAGCCGGCATAGTGGATGTGACTGCTACTTACAGTTATTAAATTGTAGTAGTAGTGAGGTCTATTCATGGACCGCACTCTAGCTTAACATCAGGCGGGGTGCTGTCATATGTCGAGTAACAAATAAAGAACCTCCTTATGCACATTCATTGATGTGCAGTCGCCTTGATTGTAAAGTGGATCCCTTCCCCCCTTGCTGCCCCTGCTCCCCTTTGCTCCCCTTTGCTTTAATTTATCGCCACAATCAACGTATATGTGATTAAAAGGCTGAAATAGAGGTAGTGTTTAGGTTTTGTTAATGCCAATAGTAAAGTTAATTAATCAATCAATCAACGCCTCTTTTCCACAGGGATAGGCAGAGACAATGGAACGCCACTTGCCACGATCCTGACACAACTCCCTCGCTTCCCTTACATCTACTATTCTCTTCATACAAGCTCTATGGTTATGAGCACTAGGTAACCTAGCTTTCTTGAGGATGTCTCCGATTTGGTCAAAGAACATCCTCGTATTCGTCCACATGAGATTTATAAATTCCTTTCGTCAATCTACTTTCACTCATTTTTTCATAAAGCCTAAATCATCGCAACAACATTGTAGTATTACACTCTTCTTGTATAACATCTACAAATTTCACACAATAACAATTTACTCCAATGTAATAACAAAAAAAACCTGAAAAAACTGAAATTAATGAAAAAAGTCCTGAAGAAACATAATCTTCTGAAAACATACCTAATTTATTTTGGCAACATAAGTCAAGGTCTTTCGGCGTGACATCTACGAGATATATATGAAATATTACACTTTGGAGGTTTAAGGCTTACTTCATATTGATATTTTGACCTTTCAATTAAAATTATACCCTTTCAATAAAACATGTAATATTAGACCTGTTTATTTTTTTTTATTGTTGTGTGCAATGCTTCTTGTATCAATCTAATTCTTACCTATTTCTACTTTATTTCTACATCGATAGACAGAGGTAATGGAACGCCACTTTCCACATCCATTACACAACATTTTGTCTATGTTGAAGTTTGACATATCATAGACCAGGTATGATGGATTTGTTAGAAATCAAGTTCAAATAGGGTATTTAAGTATAGGCGCGTGATTTTAAACACTTGGAATAATATGAAGAATAGCGAGGATTGCGGATGTAAGGGAAGCAAAATAGTTGTGCTAGGATCGTGGCAAATGGCGCTCTATTGTTTTGCCTATCCCTGTGGAAAAAAGAGATTGATTGGAATCATGCGATTTCGTGATCGCTTCTAAAGTTTTATCGAAGTGTATTCTAAATCAATTTGGTAAAGTTAATAATATTATTCTCATCCTCACCTTATGATGAAACTATTGTCTAACTTGCCTTTATTATCTAAAGACCTTTTTATTACCTAACTAAAACAGATAAAGGTCAAAACTCAACTCAGGGTCGAAACTCCAACCTCCAATCGGTATCAAAATCGTTCTATTTACATTATTCACGGGTGTTGATACAAGATTGAAACTATCACGTCACATGATCACGAGTTTGACATACTTTGTCATTCTAGTATGTCACGTCGATCATCAGTCAGTCACGAGCGTCATTTATGCGCTACGGGTTTAATAAATGACTACGGTGTAGGATCTGTATAAACTTTTGGATGTATAATAGTATATTATGAAATTAAGCGATGCGTGAGAAAGCACCTTTGACCGGAATAGTGGCGGCGCCTGGGGTAGCCGTGAAGACTTCTTGCTTACCATCAGGCGGGTTGAAGTCAGATGTCGAGTCACAATAAAAATAAATGAGTAAAACAGTATCGTATTTATAACGCAAGTAGACGTTTTTTTCCTATTTTTATATTGTGACTCGACATACGTCATAACCCCGCCTGATGTTAAGCTGGAGTGAGGTCCATAAATAAAAATCACTGCTACTATAATTTAATATCTAAAAGTAGCAGTCACATCCACTATGTCGGCCTAGTTGGATACGGCAACTTACAAGCCCGAAACGCGACTAAGTCACTTCACGATCTGTATACTTGTACAAAATACTCTTTGATAAATATCTTCCTCAGTTTTTTATCAACGAATAATTGTAAAATTAATTATTAAATAATACAAATAAAAGCTGTGAAACAAATATTTGCTCCGACCGGAAATCGAACTCGCAACTTCCGCGTAACGGACTGGTTCGCTAACTACTACACCGAGCCTGTCGATAAAATATGTACTTTGGTCGTCCTGTTTCTATGATACTACACAAATACGTTTAGTAATTACTTAGTTAAGTATAGTAATGTAAAAACTACGTGGTTTTCGTTCTTTATTTGAAATAAAAGCTGGTTATTTGGTATTAAATTATTTTCATAGAAAAAGATATTATTTATTCTTTCAGTTTATTTTCAGTGAAGTTAACCGTTATATTTGTATTGTTTGTGCGTAAATAATAATTTGTTTCTTTGTTTTTCAGGTATGTACCGGCAAACAATGTATGAGTTTGTTATATAGGGTGAGCTTTTATTACACTTTTCAACAAAATTAGATTTCATTTTATATATTACAAGTATACAGACCGTGAAGTGATTTGGTCGCGTTTTGGAATAAGCTTGTAATTTGCCGGTTCCAACTAGACCGGCATAGTGGATGTGATTGCTACTCACAGTTATTGAATTGTAGTAGCAGAGGCTTTCATGGACTACACTCCAGCTTAACATTAAGCAGGGTGCTGTCGTAAACGATTTAGTTTAGGACTTCCGCAGTCGCTGTCACTATACGGGCCAAAGATATTCCCGATTAAGTTAAAAGAAGACATTAACACAGTAGAAGATCTTTTCTTAGATTTTACGCGAATATTGATTAACGAATTAAACAAATTTTATGCGGTTTACTATCGCGTTTATTTTTGGTAATTGGCTTATATTTTTTTCATTATTCCAACGTTTGAGAGCTTTGTAGCTATTGTGATCACGGAGAGATCAATAACCAAAAATAAACGCGATAGTAAGCTGCATAAAATTTGTTTAATTCAGTAATTTACATAATTAAATATATAGTAAAATTTAATACAGTACAACGACCTTTCATTACTTGCTTCAGAATATTTTGCAGGCGTCCTAATAGTCACGGTTAGAGGGGCATAAAAGATAATTTCTTTATCCCCCTAATTTTGTTCGCAGTGTACGTGTTTAATATACACGACCTTTGTTTGTACAAGGGCTGGCAGAAACCTTGGAATTAAAGCTACTTTGAATCTTTTTTACAGTAGAAACTTCAAACTGTAGGTAGATGTAGTCATTTGCCTAGTTTACCGATCCGGGTAGTACCACCACTCACATACAGACCGTGAAGTGTCTTAATCGCGTTTCGGGATCAGCTTGAAAGTTGCCTTAATGAATGAAACTTGAAAAAATTTCTTACTGAGTCTTCATACTATTGTTTTTTAATATATATCTTATTGTGACTCGACATATGTCAGCACCTTGCTTGATGTTAAGCTGGAGTGTGGTCCATGGATGGGTGTCACTGCTACTACAATTCAATAACTGTGAGTAGCAATCACATCCACTATGGCGGCCTAGTTAGCATAGTTGTAAGCTGACATAGTGACGGCGACTAAGGTAACTGAAAACTGAATCGGTTTTTACAGTCATCGTCGCTCTTGGACTTTTATTAGGCTTGCTTACCATCAGGGAAGTCGAGGTCTGATGTTGAATCTGAATAAAAAAATATTTGTCCAAATATAAAACTAATTACTTATCTGATTTTAAGCAATTCCAAGAATTACAGCCCAAATGAGAGAGATATAAAATATAATTTATTTGTTACCCTAATTTTGTTGTCCGTTGTACGTTTTGAATATAAATTTTAACCTATTCATACTGAAGGTCGTGTCCCGTGCCTATCCCTTCATAATAACCTGTTTTTCTTAACACTCACACGACGGGTACAGAATAATGACTTTAGTTTTTGATACAGAATTTCGTTTATAAACATTTTCAGGTTGGGTTATTTTTTTATTATTCCGAGGTTTATTTATTTATAAATTATTTATTGCATTTAAAAACTAACAGTTATGTACAGGGGCGAATTTATTGCCTTTTGGCATATTATACAGCTAAACTTTAGGAGTATTTGGCAAAGAACGGTGGCTGCAAAGCTCTCGAAACGTCGGAATAAAATGTTGTACAATCATTAATAGGGCGTTCTCACGGGGCGATTTTAGTTGATCAATATTTATTGTTTAACGAAAATTCGAAAGAAAATATTGACGTTAGCTTTCTCACGATTCAATATTACACGTGTTATTACACTATCTGTTCATTTTAGCATTTTCTCGTGGATGCGGACGCCATAATTTACATTTTATTTTACAAACAAACATAAAACTGGTGACAGAGGAATGCAATATACAATACTTAGGTACTCAATCGCGCTGATTGACTAAGTTTCTCAATTACAAAGTCACGCCATTTTATCAGTTCTGCTTTGAACTGTCATATTTATAGTTTGATAATTTTGCACACCTAAACTATGCAAAATATATTATATATTCCAATTACATTGTAATCTTCATACATTAAACTATTTTAAAATGTATATGCAACTGTTAATACAATTAAGCCCAAGTCACCATGCAAAATGTATGATATCCTTCCTATAATTTATAATTTAATAATAATAATTAGTTATTTATTTCTCACACAAAATCATAACAAAAATACATTCTAAAATATGTAGTTAATTATCGATTACAATAATTTATATATAACTTACATTACAATAACAACAATCTTAATTCTATAAAACTGTAAAAAAAATAATTAAAGAGGCGACCGTGGTGTAGGGGCAGTGCAATGTTTACGCAAAACGCGAGCATGAGTTCGAGACCATCCAATGTATCTTTGATATATGTACTTTGGTTGTCCTGTTTCTATGATACAAGCACTTTAGTAGCTTAATATAGAAATGTTAATAAAAAAATAATAATAATTCATACATTAAAGCCCGTCAACGTAGTGTTACTTTAATCTCATTAATTTGGCGTAGGAAGGAACCACGTTACGAAAAACGCTTGAGGCGTCAACATTTCCCCTTTTAATAAAGTGTGTGTTTTACACAATTTTCACTGCTACAGTTATTAATTACTTTTGTTACTATTGTTTGTGTTTTAATTGGATAACTTTCAGTCGGCATAGTGGGGGTGAGGCAATTATAAAATATTTGATATTAATATATTGAAAAAGTTCTGTGCGTCATTTCTTTGTAGAACAATCGACAAGTGGAATGCTTTGCCAGCCCATGTGTTCTCTCCATCTTATGACCTTGGATCCTTCAAGCGATGCGTGAAGTAGCACCTTTAGCCGGCATAGTCTTTTAGTAGAGAAATGTTTTTATTTACTTACTAACAGGATGACCAAAGTACATATATCGAAGATATATTGGTACAGGCAATGGTTTTTGAACCGAGGACTCAAGGGTTTGCGTGACTGTTTCATTACTACTACACCACAGTTTCCTTGTACCTTATCCTTTATTTTAATCTATCTGTTAATTGGGAGAAAAAGCCTATGGGTATTAAGGTTTGCATAAAGTTTTAAAATAAAAAAAATAAGTTATAGTATTGTTTATGTTTTTCTATCTATTTTTATTGTGACTTGACATATGACAGCACCCCGCTTGATGTTAATCTGGAGTGTGGTCCATGAATGGATGTCACCGCTACTACAATTCAATAACTGTGAGTAGCAATCATATCCATTATGCCGGCCTAGTTGGAATTGGCAACTTACAAGCTGATCCCGAAACACGACCAAATCACTTCACCGTCTGTATACTTGAAAGTGGTGGTACCACCCCGGATCGGCAGACTGGGTAATCTATTTGAGTTGGGTTGTAGCAGAGGTAATTTCGCCTCACTTCCCGTGATACTGGCACTTAGCTTCAAATTAATATTTACCTAATTAAATAAATTGTAAGCATTCGTTAATTGACTTAATATTACAAAGTAAGGTATGCTAGTACATTAAAGAGAGTGAGAGAGGTCTGTGGGTTTTATAACTTTCTAAGTCTGTACAGTAATAAGAAAGGATTACTCGTAGTTTCCCCGACAGTGCCCCGTGTAGTAATCGATTTAAGTATTAATCGTAGTAATCGACTGTGGTGTAGTGGTAGTGCAATGGTTACGCAAACCAAATAAATACAAATCTCAGCGTGAAAGAGGGGACAATAAAGCGTTACTACCCCTTAAAGCGGCCTTGCATTTTAAGTTGCAGTGACATCCACTATGCTTGTCTAGAATAATAATAATAGAGATTTATTCATGTAATTTTGTTACAAAGTGTAAGCATCTAGTAGAGTTGTTAAGGCGAGACATAATTTCCATTATTACACTGACATCCTTTACTACCGCGTAATTATGTAAGATATTTCAGCTACGCAGACGCTACAAACTAAAATACAGTACAAGAGTAGAATTAACCAGTGTATGCGGAGTAACAATAGCAGATATAATAAGATATAGCACAGTGGGCGATAGATGTGGTTAGAAAGAAGATTCAGTGACAAGGAATGACAAAGGAATGCTTCGATGATTTGGGCACATAGAAAGGATGAGTGAAAGTAGATTGACGAAAGGAATTTATAAATCTGATGCGAGAAAATCTCAAGAAAGCTGGGTTGCCTAGTGCTCATACCCGTAGAGCTTGTAAGAGGAGAATTGTATCCACAATTCTCCTACATCCGTAAAGGAAGCGGGGGAGTTGTGTCAGGATCATGGCAAGTGGAGCTCCATTGTATCTGCCTATCCCCGTGAGAGAAAGGTGTGACAATTTGATTGATTTATTGATATATACAGGCGGGTCGAGGTCAAATGTCGTGTCACAATAAAAAAAACAAATTCCTAAAAAAGGATTGACAAAGGAATGCATGGTTTGGGCACATGGAAAGGTTGAGTGAATGTGGACTGACGAAGGAAATCTGATGTAGATGAAGGCGTTAAACGAAGCAGACTCAGGAGAGTTTATTCCAACCAAATCGGTGAAATCCTCATGAAAGCTAGGTTGCCTAGTGCTCATAACCGTAGAGATTGTATGAAGAGAATTGTGAATGTGAAGGAAGCGAGGGAGTTGTGTCAGGATCGTGGCAAGTGGCACTCCATTGTCTCTGCCTATCCCGTGGGGTACAAGTGATGAAAGCGTGAGAAAACGTTTAATATACTTTTATTGTATTTAATAAAAAAATATGCATCTTTTCTTTCCCTATATTCTGCAAACCTTTCTTTAGTTTTCCGTTCTTTAGTATAATCTCTCCTGTGTTTCTAATTTAGTCACCTGTGCGGTTGTCATGGCAACCAAGTTTGCGGGCTGCGTCATTAATATATGCTTTAACCTACTTCGTTTAATGTTATTATTGTTAAATATACATACATATTATTTATTATTATTATAGGTTACTTTGAGCTCCATGGATTGAAAGAAGATGTAGTGACAAGGATTGACAAAGGAATGCTTTGATGGTTTGGGCACATGGAAAGGATGAGTGAAAGTAGATTGACGAAAGGAATTTATAAATTTCATGTGAATGGAGGCGTTCAACAAAGCAGGCCCAGGAGTTTTCAGACGAAATCGGAGACATCCTCAAGAAAGATAGGTTGCCTAGTGCCTATAACCACAGAGCCTGTATAAAGGGAATTGTGGATGTGAAGGAAGCAAGGGAGTTGTGTAAGGTTCGTGGTAAGTGGAGCTCATTTTCTTTGCCTATCCCTGTGGGAAAAAGGCGTGACAATTTGATTGATTGATTGATTTGAGCTCCATAATACAATAATATTAAAGTTTCAAGAGCACGGGTTTAAAACCGCTTGCGGCGGCCAATGTATATCTGATATATGTACTTTGGTTATCCTGTTTCTATGATACAAGCACTTTAGTAGCTTAGTATTAAAATGTTATATAAAATGATCTCACTAGTTGCCTACGCTTGATATATTTCCAATATTGTGACTAGACATATGACAGGCTCCAATTAAGCTGCAGTGCTGTCTATGAATAGAGGTGACTTCTACTTAATTTAAAAAACTGCAAGTAGCAGTCGTTTCTAAGATGAAAGTCACTTCACTGCCTGTTCAAAGTTCGGCATACTGGGCAAATGACTACTAACCCTCTGCCTACCACTTTTAAACAACAGGACCCAAATATCTGTCTCTTTTTTTATTCTAAAATATTTGTATAATATACAATATAATTATTGATTATTAATAAAAAAAGAATCATCAAAATCGGTTCACTTGACGACAGGCGTGGACGAACGGTTTAGCGACTGGTTTGTTGCGCGTAAAGTCCTGGGTTCGATCCCCGGTCGGAGCAAATATTTGTTTCATAGCTTTTATTTGTAATATTTAATAGTATTAAATATAGCAAATATTTGTTAATAAAAAAAAAGAGATGGATATTTGCTTCGGGTCTGGTTATCAAAGAGTGGTAGGCAGTGGTACCCAGTCTGCCGATCCGGGGTAGTACCACCACTTACAAGTATACAGACCGTGAAGTGATTTGGTCACGTTTCGGGATCAGCTTGTAAGTTGCCGGTTTCATCTAGGCCGGCATAGTGGATGTGATTGCTACTCACAGTTATTGAATTGTAGTAGCAGTGACATTCATTCATGGACCACACTTTGGCTTAACATCAAGCGGGGTGCTGTCATATGACGAGTCACAATAAAAATAAAAAAAATAAAAAAAAAACCAGAAAAAAGTTCACACATAAAAAACATACGGCCGAGTGTACCTCCTCCTTTTGGGAAGTCAGTTAAAAATAAAAAGCTATGTTTCGCTGAAAACTACGCTACGATCGGGCGACGGCGATTAGAAGCGACCGATTAGAGGCGACCGTGGTGTAGTGGCAGTGCAATGGTTACGCAAACCGAGAGCACGAATTCGAGACCACCCACCAGTACCAACGCATCTTTTATATATGTTTTTTTAGTCGTCGTCACTCTTAGACCTCCTCTTACTTATCATCAGGCGGGTCAAGGGCAAATGTCGTGTCACAACAAAAAAATTGCACTTTGGTTGTCCTGTTTCTATGATACAAGCACTTTAGTAGCTTAGTATGGAAATGTAAATGAAAAATATGAACAATAAAATCAAACCCAAGACATAAAGGTAATGGATAGGATTTACGTATTAAACAATGCGCCACGCATTTCGTTTATTGATGTAGTTTGTTAACAAACACCGCTAAAACGTCGAAACAAATAAATAACAATAGATTTATGTAAAAATAGAATAACAAAAAAAAATAAGGAAAAGTAAGCATCGAGAACAATTTCAGCTTGTCATTTAGTTAAGCTCCCAGCCCGGTTTTGAGCACGTCAGCGAGTTTCAGGTAGGTATCAATATAACTTTGGCAATATGTTACACATTTGATGTATTGTTCAGGATTTCAGGATACTTCCTTTCATGTATTGATCGCCTGAAATTTGCTGTTCATTTTGAGGTTCCGCTGGGCTTGCGGTTTCTTCGCTTATTTTACATGTTGCGTAGCTGTTTTGGGAACTTTAAGCGTAGATAAAAATGAACAAAATAAGTCATTCTGGCTGACTAAATAACTAATAAATCAATCAAATTGTCACGCTTTTTTCCCACCGGGATAGGCAGAGACAATGGAGCACCACTTACCACGATCCTTACACAACTCTCTTGCTTCCTTCACATCCACAATTCTCTTTATACAGGCTCTGTGGTTGAATAACTAAATCGCTAAAAATCCTAATTAAATTACATCTATATTTAAAAGTTGGTGTTGATTTTCCCAGTCTACCGATTCAGGATAGTACAGACTTTAAAGTGTACAGACCAAGAAGTGAATAAGCCGCGTTTCAAAACTCGGCCGGCATAGTGGATGCGACTGCTACTTACATGTGTTTACCTACTAGTAAACTGTTGCCTCTATTCAAGGATCCTCAGCTTAACATATTTTTTTTACGTTTATACCATTTTTTTAAAGATGTCGAAAGTCTATTTTTTTTCGACGAAACTTTCTTTAGCCATAATAGTCGTAGAATCATTTATTAATGTGAAGGTCAAATAACTATACGTGTAAATTGAAGAAAAAATTGACCTCGAATTTCGTAACTTGATTTTGTTATGAATGGTCAATACCCTAAAAATACTATTTATAAATAGTTTTACCGAACTAAAATACAATAGTTTCAAAGTTTTATGCAACTATACAGAACCTTAATTCCTGAAACTACGTGAATGAAAATTTTATATATGTAAAAGGTATTGTTAGTAACACGCTCTGAAACTTTTATGCATGTTGGTTTTGGGGTTAAAGCCATCAATCTTTTTCACTTGTTTGTTTTTGAAAGTTTTTTTTCAGGCATTTTCAGGAGCTCGGATTAGGGGCTTATCAGCTCCTTTACGTTTGCCTCCTTTGCCCCTTATGTTAGGAATATCAATTGAGTTTTTTTTTTCTATTGATAAATGTTTCTTAGCGATCGTTTGGCAGAGTTTTTGAAATGATTTTCTAGTCAGTTTTATTATTATTTACATTTCTATACTAAGCAACTAAAGTGCTTGTATCATAGAAACAGGACAACGAAAGTACATATATCAAAGATACATTGGTACCGGTGGGTGGTCTCGAACTCATGCTCTCGGTTTGCGTGACCATTGCACTGCCACTACACCACGGTCGTCTTGGCTACCGTTGGTTCGATTCCCGGTCGGAGCAAATATTTGTTTCATAGCTTTTATTTGTAATATTTAATAATATTAAATATTGCAAATATTTGTTAATAAATAAAAGAGACGGATATTTGCTTCGGGTCTGGTTATCAAAGAGTGGTAGGCAGTGGTACCCAGTCTGCCGATCCGGGGTAGTACCACCATTTACAAGTATACAGGCCGTGAAGTGATTTGGTCACGTTTCGGGATCAGGTTGTAAGTTGCTGGTTCCATCTAGGCCGTGATAGTGGATGTGATTGCTACTCACAGTTATTGAATTGTAGTAGCAGTGACATTCATTCATGGACCACACTTCGGCTAAACATCAAGCAGGGTGCTGTCATATGTCGAGTGACAATAAATAATTTAAAAAAAAACCTTAGTTATCTGTGTTACTACTGCATAAGGTACTATGGAAACACTACAAGTGACAACGTGGATGGGATGGATATAAAAACAAATGTTACGTGTGAAAGGATAAAACAGGAATGAACTAAAAACATTTTTCTGGCCGGCACAGTACAGGAGACAGACACAACCGTCAACTAAGTCGATTTTTTCAGTCATCGGAGCTCTTAAACCTCTAAAAATCTTTAATAAAACCACTCTTTGATAACCAGACCCGAAGCAAATATCCATCTCTTTTTTTTATTTTATCAACAAATATTTGCAATATTTAATATTATTAAATATTACAAATAAAAGCTATGAAACAAATATTTGCTTCGACCAGGGATCGAACCCGGGACTTTGGGCGCAACAAACCAATCGCTAAACCGTTCGTCCACGCCTGTCGTCAAACTGGCATTACTGTAATCACAGGCTCGCCAACGTATTATGCCACACGTCTACCCTCGCCGCAGTGCACTCTTGTTCTACCGATACGCACGAGATTGTGTCACATGCAACTAGTAATTGCACATGTATATATATATATGTATATCCCCTTATACACTACAGTATACAATTACAAAAAGCAATTTTATTCATGCCGGAAATGAATATAACAAAACATCTTTCCTAACAATAATTAAGTTGCAACTTATCATTGAATCTCCCGAATCACAAATGCCAAATTTATCCCTAAGAACGTTATTAATACCACAGCTGACTTATATTAAAATACACTACAAAGACTCCGACCGAATTGGAGATATCCTCAAGAACGCTAGGTTGCCTAGTGCCCATTACTATAGAGTTTGTATGAAGAGAATTGTGGATGTGAGGGAAGCGAGGAAGTTACCTAACCAATAATACCTAACCAATAAACTATAAAAAGATCTAAGTTTAAATAATAAGGCAGATTGTTGGTCTGCCAATGAGGAGTTGTTCCATCACTTCCAAGTGTATACCTAGTGAAGTCACTCAGTCATATTTCGGTATCAGCTTGTATAAAAAGAATCATGGATGTGAGGGAGGGAAGCAAGGAAGTTGTGTCTGGATCGTAACAAGTGGCGCTTCAATGTCTCTGCCCATCTCTGTGCGAAAAAGGCGTGACAATTGAATTGATTGATTCATGATTTATGAGCGAAAGTAACTGCAACCATTTGCTGAATTACAGCAACCTTCTTATCTAAACGGTCCTAAAAATGGTGAACAAATCTGGTCGGCTCAAACATACTGAAGCAGTCATATTGATAGCATAGGCAGAGAGATAATGGAGCACCACTTGTCAAGATTCTGACACAACTCTCCCGCTTCCCTCACATCCGCTATACTAGTAGTATAAATTTCAATTCCATAAGTATTTTTTTAATTTAAACATTGATTATTGAATAAAACAAATTTTACTATCGCGTTTATTTTGGTTAAAAACTTTCCATTTTTTTTTATTATTCCGACGTTTCGAGAGCTTTGTAGCCATCGTGGACACGGAGTGTTGGTCGACCTATTCGTTGATGCTGTTATTGTTTCAAAAAAAAATTTAAATTAATAACCAAAATAAACGCATTGTAAGCCGCGAAAAAAATGTATAATTCATTAGGTCATTAGTCATAAACTGTATTTTAAAATAAGACGGCCGACCAAGTCTTGTTTTTCATTCAGTTTCAAGAGATATATAGGTTCTATCTTCCAGTTTATCATGTATTTGCCCCCCTAACTCACCCCTCGAAAGGGGGGCCGAAACCGGCACCTCCAGACAATGTTTTCATTGGCCCCTTTGAATAGAATAATTTATTATATTATTGTTTGCTTAAATATTCGAAATAATTAAGTTGTAAATGTAAATATACAATAATAGGATAGAGTGAGAAATATATATGATAAAGGCGACCGTGGTTTAGTGGTAATTCAATGGTTACGCAAACCATTGAATTAGCATTGAAACCACTTGCCGGTACCAATGTATCTTTAATATGTACTTTGGTTGTCCTGTTTCAATGATTCACTTTATTATTTTAATAAAAAAATGTAAGCACTCAATAACTGTGAGTAGCAATCACATCCACTATGCCGGCCTAAATGGAACCGGCAACTTACAAGCTGATCCCGAAACGCGACCAAATCACTTCAGGGTCTGTATACTGCCTACTACTCTTTAATAACCAATTAATATAAAATTATTAAATATTACAAACAAATGCTATGAAACAAGTATTTGCTTCGACCGGGAATATAAAAAAGAACATACCAAATATGGTAAACATACCAAATTTGACGACAGGCGTGGACGAATGGTTTAGCGACTTGCTTGTTGCGCGTAAAGTCCCGGGTTCGATCCCCGGTCGGAGCAAATATTTGTTTCATAGCTTTTATTTGTAATATTTAATAGTACTAAATATTGCAAATATTTGTTAATAAAAAAAAAGAGATGGATATTTGCTTATCAAAGAGTGGTAGGCAGTGGTACCCAGTCTGCAGATCCGGGGTAGTACCACCACTTACAAGTATACAGACCGTGAAGTGATTTGGTCACGTTTCGGGATCAGATTGTAAGTTGCCGGTTCCATCTAGGCCGGCATAGTGGATGTGATTGCTACTCACAGTCATTGTAGTAGCAGCGACATTCATTCATGGACCACACTTTGGCTTAAAAAAAAAACTCGTACGACGTATAGACAACTTATAAGTTATTTAATTATAAGTAATTTTTTTTTGTTTATTTTGATTTAATATAATGAATTTATTTTGTCATGAATATAAATTCCTACAATTTTCATAACTTTTACAGCTCCGTAAATTACCTATATAATTATATTTATGACATTATATATTTAATGCTTTATTGTTACTGTTTTGACACAATTATGACAAAGCCCCTATAAAGCTGCACACTAATTACTATAATTAATTTCATTTTTTTTTATATATTTGTTCTTTAACTAATAACTGTTATTGTTTACTTGCTATAACTGTTGCTTCGTTTATTTATTTTTTGTATCCGGAATTCGTGATCTATTCAAATTTACATTGAATCATTAGAATTAAGTTTTTTTTTATCAATATGAAAACTGTAACCCTGACTTGTCTGAGTGATCCTGTGGATTCTATAGTCTTAATAAATAAATAAATATTAAAAAATATAATATAATAGAGTTATAAAAATATTTAAGAATCGGGCAGGTTTAGAGTAGGGGTGGTTAACCTGAAATATTCCTGAAACGTTCCTCCAGATATTTGGGCAGGTATTTTTCGTTAATATTGGATATCTGGTTTGAATTTTAAGTTGTTATCTGGCCTTAGTCGAGAATTACGACTTTTCGATTTACATGGAGGAGTGAAATAAAAAAAAATAGTAATTCCAGTTTCGGATGTGGTATTTAGATAATTTAAACATAGAGCTTGTATGAAGAGAATTATGAATGTGAAGGAAGCGAGGGAGTTATGTCAGGATCGTGGCAAGTGGCACTTCATTGTCTCTGCCTATCCCTAAATAAATTCAAATAATTTATTTAGCAAGTAAGCTGTACACAACTCTTTTACACGTCAAATTTACAAAGGAAAATACATTTCTTTTACATTTCTATACTAAGCTACTAAAGTGCTTGTATCATAGAAACAGGACAACCAAAGGACATATATTAAAGATACATTGGTGCCGGTGGATGGTCTCGAACTCATGCTCTTGGTTTGAGTAACCATTGTACTGCCACTACACCACAGTCGCCTTTAAGCTTTCTTATTTCAGCATATAAATATAAAAGACACCAATTTTATTTCATTTAATAATTACTCGTAATTATAAGTTATATACTACTGTTAGAAAATATAGCAGTGGTACGTTAGTTGCTGTAAAAAGGCATTGTAAGGCACGGGTTCAAAACCCACATGCCGGTACCAATGTATCTTTAATATAATGTACTTTGGTTGTCCTGTTTCTTTAGTAGCTTAGTATAGAAATGTAAATATATAAAAATAATAAATATATTTCTCTGTTCTGTGTGGTAAATATTTTAGAATGGGAACGATGGTAAAAGTCATGTAATTAGATGCGGTTCGAAATTTAAAAGCCTCTATGTACAAAGTTTCATTGAATTGTGAGATTTCAAAGGAAATATTTCATTACGTATATAAATAGAAACTCGGTAATTAATTTTGTTTTTCGCAAATATACTAATAATTTGAATATTCTTGTAACATCTTTGCTTTTAAAATATATTTTAATTATTTATAAGCTATCACGTGCTTTAAATAACATCGTCATTATAAAGACGGCTTACTTTTCACAGGGATAGACAGTGACAAGGGAACACCACTCTCGACAATGCTTGCTTCTTGTGGTGTTCTGAACTTACAAGATGATTCCGAAACGCGACTTAGTCACATTTACGGTCTTTAGATATGTATTTACAGTTTATTTTTTGTCTATAATATTTACTAGTGAAAAAAATAAATAAATATTCGATAAAGCGATTTAGCGCTTTTGATAGCAAAGCCAGCAATATAAAGGAAACCTAATCTAATAGATATACATCAGCGAAACAGCGCTTTATACGCTTCATAGCATTTAATTTTATTATAGAACATATTTCTCCTTTCGATATTTTTAGTATTTCTCGTCGTTTATCTTTCTGTTTGAGTCCGATCTATGATATAGGTTATAAAAATATATCTATGCGTCTTGTTATATCAAATGGGCAGGCAAAACTCCTTTCCCAATAGTATTTTGAGGTACATTTTTCTAAATGCAAAGAAAATCATATGTACATTGTACATATATATTTTTATACTGAATTTTGGCTGAAGTATAGGCAGATACGCAAATGGTTTTAAAAACTGTCGGGAAATTAGATACCACCACTTCTAAGTGACCGTGACGTCATTTATATAATAGTTCAAACCGGTTTATTGTAGATGTTAACCGACCTAACTCGGTTAAGGCCTTAACTCGGTTTAACCCGTGTTGAAAAGTCGAGTCGTTACATCTCTAGTTTAAACCAAACAAAGCATGCGTCCCGCTCTAGGTCTACGTCACACATACACTATCTATGTGCACTCAAACATAATTATGCAAGGCTTGGCTTGGACCTCGCGAATTGTATCGTATCGCGGATCGGTAGACTGGGCATATGACCACCAACTATTGGGCTACCACTCTTAAATATACTTAAAATTCTTGAACTTATATTTGCATTTTTAAATTAAGTTGTCGGTGTTGTGCTCTTAGAAACCCATCTATGCAGCAATCACATCCGCTCATTGAGTCCAGTTAACCTCAAGTGTTAAACGTGTTTTGACCATAAAGAGACTTAGTGGCGTTTCGAGATGAGCTGGTAAGTTGCCGGTTCCAACTAGGCCAGCATAGTAAATGTGACTGCTACGTGCAGTTATTTAACTGTTGTCGCATCCGATATGAAGCACACTTCAGCTTAAAACAGGCGGAGTACTGCCATATGTCGAGCCACAATAAAATAATACTCTTCCCACCAAAACAGACAACAGTGAGCCACTTTCCACGATGCTAACACAACTCTCTTACATCTACGATTATTTTCTACCATCCTCTTTAAAAAAAAAATTGTGCCACGACATTTGACCTCGACCCGCCTGATGATAAGCAAGAGGAGATCCAAGAGTGACGGCGACGGCTTTAGTTCACGGCTGCCTCAGTCGCCATCACTATGCCGGCTAAAAATGCTTCTTTACGCATCGCTTGAAGGATCCAAGGTTATAGGATAAAGAGAACACATGGCCTGGCAAAGCATTCCACTTGTCGATTGTTCTACAAAGAAAAGACACACCGAACTTTTTAGTTCGACTGCCGATTCGATCTACAAAATGTGGATACTTCCCCCGACCAATACGGGTATAACGGATGTAAATAGACGACGTATATATTTAAAAAGGTTTAGCTAAGCATTGGAGCATAAAATCGAGATAGGCTATATAATTTCCCATTTCCAATTCGGACACTATAAAAAAAAACCTTTAAAATATGGTACAATTACTGGTGTACATTTAAATATCTATATAATGGGAATGGGTAGCCATTTTTTTCCAACGCACCGCATTACCCTCCAATGTAATATATTCAGAATCGGTCCCTTATAAATCTGCTGTGTGCGTCAAGATGGTAAGACCCGTGTGTTTATATTAGAAGGCAACACTTTTTTTTTAAATTTGTTATCCGTCTTGCCTGATGCTTAGCAAGGGGAGGTCCAAGAGTGCGAACGACTGAAAAACCCGAGTTAGTTCATGGCAGCCTACAGTCACTGTTACTATGCTAGCCTCGACTTGCCTCTACTACAGATAGATAACTATTAGTAGTAGTCGCGTCAACAAAGCCGGCTTAATTAAAACCGAAAACTCTCAAACTGATCCCGGAACGCAACTACGTCACTTCATGGTCTGTACACTTGAAAGCAAAGATGGGGCGATTTCGATTTTTTTCGAACCGAGTTAAGTCGATTTAAAAATATGGACAACCTCCCTGGGCCTGCCTTATTATTACAAAACGAATTGATGAATTCGATTCAAACCGGTTTATAAACCGAGTTGATAATTCGGCCTGACAATCTAAATTGCCTCATACACAGTACGGTTTGCTATAGAATTTCAGATGTGTACGAGTATGTAAGACTAAATAAATTTGGTGTCCGATCTAAATATATAGTATTATAATAATAGTTCCAACCGGTTTATTGTACTCGTAGATGTTAACGGACCCAACTCGGTTTAGGCCTCTACTCGGTTTAACCCTGGTTGAAAAGTCGAGTCGTTACATCTCTACTTGAAAGTACTACGCCGGAACGGCGTACTGGGTAAATGACCGCTACATATTAGCCTATCTTTCTTAGCATCGCTGGTCCAACCACATTGACGATCATTACAATTCGTGGCCCATATAAATCTAACGAGTTGGAAGTACTGCAGTGATAATGGCCTTTCCTTATGTAATAGAACATCTTAATTCTGTTTGCATATATTTGTTTGTACTGATAGCATACGCGTATATTTCGGAATGTAAGATTTTTCAGGCGCTTTTTGAGAGTAATATTTTATTTACATTTTCGAAGGGGAGGCCTATGTTCAGTAGTAGACGTCTTCTAGCTGATTATAATGGTGATGTTAAGGCGACTGTGGTGTAGTGGTAGTGCAATGGTTACGCAAACCGAAAGCACGGGTTTAAAACCACTTTGATATTATGTACGGTGGTTGTCCTGTTTCTATGATACAAGCACTTTAGTAGCTTAGTAAAGAAATGTTTAAGAAATATGGTATGGATTCCTGCAGTTAAAAAAAGGTGGGTCCTTTCCTTCTATCACTCACAGATATAATTTGATTAATATTACGAAAGAAAATACATAAAAACAATAAAAATAATAAAAATAATAAATCATTATGCATAAATAAGATATTCTTATAATATCAATTTATCAATCAAATTGTCACGCCTTTTCCCCACAGGGATAGGCAAAGATAAATAAACCACTTGCCACAATCCTGACACATCTCCCTCGTTTTCTTCACATTCACAATTTTCTTCATACAAGCTCTACAGTTATGGGCACTAGGCAACCCAGCTTTCTTGAGGATGTCTTAAAGTTCAGTGCATCTTTTCTTTGTAGAACAATCGACAAGTGGAATGCTTTGCCAGCCCATGTGTTCTCTCCCTCCTATTACCTTAGATCCTTCAAGCGATGCGTGAAGAAGCACCTTTGGCCGGCATAGTGACGGCGACTGAGGCAACCGTGAACTAACTCGGTTTTTAGTCGTCCTCACGACCTCCTCTTGCTTACCAACAGGCGGGTCGAGGTCAGATGTCGTGTCACATTAAAAATAAGTATACGTACGTATAAGTATAGTCACCTCCTATTTATAAATATATCTTTCGTCAATCTCCTTTCATCAATTCCTTCAGGGCAAATATAAAGGGTAACGTTTAATAAATGCCTGAAACATTTCTACTGTCTGTTTACTGTAAAACTCCATATATTTAAGGGAGGTATAAATTTAAAACGGAATCAAACGACTAAATGAAAATTGGTTCTAAGATGGTGGTGGATTTGGCCCCGTGATATATAGCCAAAGTTTTACTTTATACTTTAGGAGACAGCGCCGGGTAAATAATTTAAACTTACTTGCGGCGACCGTGGTGTAGTGGCAGTGCAATGGTTACGCAAACCGAGAGCACAGTTCGAGACCACCCACCGGTATCAATGTATCTTTGATATATGTACTTTGGTTGTCCTGTTTCTATGATACAAGCACTTGTAGAAGTGTAAATAAAGAAATATATTATAACTTGCCGTAGTATGGTGCACGCAGGCGAACTTAATGCTAGTTAGCATTATCTACCAGCCAATCTTTAGAACAATTAAAGCAAGTCCAAAATGTGAGCAAATGGAAGAAAGTCAATTAGAGAAAAGAGACTAGATAAACACATACATAAATATATACACACATACAAATTATCCTCGCTTTTTTTTTAAATAAACAGTTGTCAGTTTAAATTTATTTAATTAATTGAATTATCAGATAAACATTCTAAGAAAATACTATGAATTATCAGTTCTTTTTTTGTGAGCTCCATATGCCATAGAGCCTCCATTTCTGTTTAAAATTGCAGAAGCTATAAAAATAATTTATACTCCATTTAACTGAACTCTACTCTATTTAGTAATTCTTATCATCCATTTCATTATACTCGTATTTTTTTAAATATTGTAATAAATGTAATAAAAGTTAATATGTTAGCCGCTATCTCCTGGACTATAATACTTTACTACTCTTTCGTATCAAGTTTTGATTACTTTAACTTGTCTTTGGTATTATTCTATGTCTGGGTTTCTTGTTTCTACATTTTCAGCTTCAGTTTATTTACCTTTACAGTTCGATTCCTGAAGAGAAGTAAACTCTTTAAACCTAATTTCACTAAAATAGGTTCGGAGTATGGACTTCCAAAGAAAAATCAAATTTAAGATGATATCATCATTAATTTTACGTCTTTTTTATTTTCATGGATGTTATGGCCTTGACCGACATATGACAGCTCCCCGCTTGATGTTAAGCCGAAGTGTGATCCATGAATGAATGTCACTGCTACTAAAATTCAATAACTGAGTAGCAATCGCATCCACTATGTCGGCCTAAATGGAACCGGCAACTTACAAGCTGATCCCGAAACGTGACCAAATCACTTCACGGTCTGTATACTTGTAAGTGGTGGTACTACAGAATAAGGCTTCCATTCCATGTGCCCAAACCATGAAAGCATTCCTTTGTCAATCATATTATTAAATTAAACAAATTTTATGCGGCTTACTAACGCGTTTATTTTGGTTTTAAGTTAACTTTTTTTTTATTATTCCGACGTTTAGAGAGCTATGCAGTCATCGTGGTCACGGAGAGACTAAACCAAAATAAACGCGATAGTAAGCCGCATAAAATTTGTTTAATTCATTAATCAATGTTCGCGCAAAAATCTAAGAATCATAATTCATAATTTGATTTTTTGTTGGTTCCTAAGGCTAACTGGCAGAGAATGTCTAGCGGCATTTAGTTCACCTTTGTAAATAGTAAAAAAAGGTTGATAAAAAAATATAAATAAAAGCAGTCTAAAATGCGATTTGGTTAAAAAAATTAGGACACTTCTCCCCTCAACCATAAGATATAGATCAACTTCCCCTAAAGAAGGGATGCTCACGTTTTCCCTTATTTTTCTTCAGGCAAAATGTTTAAATTGCCAAAATTTTCGTACGAGGCGGTTGGGCCACCGAAAATATTGCGTGGTTTACACGAAGTCAGTACACTGGCGCCAGTTCTACTGACAAGGCAGTGCTGGACTTGCTTTTTTTATTTTTTTGTGACTTGTCATATGACAGCACTCAGCTTGATGTTAAGCTGGAGTGTGGTCCATGAATGGTTGTCACTGCTACTACAATTCAATATCTGTAAGTAGCAGTTACATCCACTATGCCGGCCTAGTTAGAACCGGGAACTTACAAGCTAATCCCGAAACGTGACTAAATCATTTCACGGTCTTTATATTTGTAAGTGGTGGTACAAACTTACAATATACAGCCTACCACTCTCTGATAACCAGACCCGAAGCAAATATCCGCTTCTTTTTTTATAAACAAATATTTACAATATTTAACATAATTATTAAATATTGCAAATAAAAGCTATGAAACAAATATTTTCTCTGACCGGGAATCAAACCCGGGACTATACGCGCAACAACTAGTTTTGTTTAGGCAAGGCCAATCATTTCTGGTCTTTTCTTTAGGTGTATTTTTCGTTAACACGTTCATTGTTAACGAAAAATGAAATCGGCTGTTGAATTTATGTTTTTATAATAAAAGAAATTGAAAACAAAAATTAAAATTTTAAAAATTGTCTCGCTTTTTTTAACTTGACAATAGAGTGCCACTTGCCACGATCCTGACACAACTCCCTCGCTTCCTTCACATCCACAATCCTCTTCATACAAGCGCCGGCTACAGTCATGCCAATCTCGCTGGCAGCGCTGGCCTAGTGTAAACCATGCTTCAGGTATTAACTACATAATGTACCTTAACTTATCCCATTATACTTTGATAACGTATCTCAACTTACGGCTATTTAGTAACAGGTTTAGAATTTTCAGGAAATTACATAAATTATTACTTTTATTTAGTAACTTTACTTTGTGCTCAATGTCAGGTGATTTATTTAAAAGGCATATGATTTGAGGTAGTGCTGTGAAGTGACCCTAGACCGTCTGCGTCTTCCGGTTTGTGGTCTCCACCCAAGAACTTTTTACTCATCGGTTCTTCGAGCGATATCGGTTACGGATCTCCATAACATCCCTAAATCTACCTATTATGCTTCACATCTTTGTTTCAGCACCTTCCATTTACTGGGAGATAAAGTCATTTGGATTAAAAATAAGGATAAAGAAAAATAATCGGAGACATCCTCAAGAATGCTAGGTTGCCTAGTGCCCAACCGTAGAGCTTGTATGAAGAGAATTGTGGATGTAAAGGAAGCGAGGGAGTTGTGTCAGGATCGTGGCACGTGGCGCTTTATTGTCTCTGCCTATCCCCGTGGAAAAAGGCGTGACAGTTTGATTGATTGATTGAAAAATAATTATTTAAAAAAACTACCGTATCAAAAAAATGTTTCAGACTTTCAAGTAAATTACAGTACCGTTACAGAAGATCTCTTTATCGTTCTGATTTTATCTCGCCCTCGTTTCAGGGCCGGTTATGAATCATAGCCCCAAACATCTTTCAGAGTTTCATTGTAAAAGAGAGATTTTCATAGAATTATTACTGAAAATTACTTACGAAAATATACTTGCGTTTTACACTTGTTATTTTATCTTTTGTAAATAATGTATTTTTGTAGAGATAAATATCGCTATGTACTGTATAAGAGTAATTTTGGTCATTAAGGCGACCGTGGTATTGTGGTAGTGCAATGGTTACACAAAATTTATCAAACCGTAATTGCAAATAAAATTGTCACGCCTTTTTCCCACAGGGATAGGCAGAAACAATGAAACTCCATTTTCCACGATCCTGACAAAACTCCCTCGCTTTCCTCACATCCACAATTCTCTTCATACAAGCTCTACGGTTATAGGCACTAGGCGACTCAGCTAAAACATTATTAAGAAAGCTGAGAAAATGAAATGAAAAAAAAAAACAATCCAGGTTACAAGTAAACGTAATATAATAATAAGTCTTACATGTATACAGACCGTTAAGTGATTTGATCACGTTTCGGGATCATCTTGTAAGTTGCCGGTTCCAACTAGGCCGACATAGTGGATGTGACTGCTACTCACAGTTATTGAATTGTAGTAGCTGTGACATACATTCATGGACAAAACTTCGGCTTAACATCAAGCGGGATGCTGTCAATGTCAAGTCACAATAAAATAAAATAAACTTCGTAAAAGGTCAAATAAATACCGCTGAGCATTTAAACGCGTTATAATGAAATGATTAAATAAATGTCAAAGGAGGTCACCAAAAAAAGTGACGTAATCTCACCTCACGCGAGGCGGAATTGTTTGAGAAGTATCAGGAAAAAGTTTGCGGAAAATAGCTCCAAAATAATCTTTTTGTTTGAATAATAATACAATTTTAATAATTCACATTTAACAATTCTATCTAAATTTTTTATTGTGACTCGACATATGACAGCACCTCGCTTGATGTTAAGCTGGAGTGTGGTCCATGAATGGATGTCACTGCTATTACAATTCAATATCTGTAAGTAGCAGTCACATCCATTATGCTGACCTAGTTGGATTCGGCAACTTACAAGCTAATCACGAAACGTGACCAAATCACTACACAGTCTCTATACTGTATGCGATTGTACTACCCCGGTTTGGCAGTACCCAGTTCTGCCTACCACTATTTGAACACCAGACTCGAAGCAAATATCTGCCTCATTTTTTATTAACCAATATTTAATAATTAATAAATATTTGTTAATTATAATAAATATTTAAAAAAATAAAAGTTATTAAACAAATATGCGCAACAAACCAATCGCTAACCGTTCGTCCACGCCTATCGTCAAAATAGGTGGACTTGCTCTAACCGCAGTCGTCCAGAGCTATTCTAACCTACGATCCTTACAGTGTGCTGCTCAAAAGCCAGCGCTACTTTTCTCTGCCAGGAACTATGCTATGAATGTTTATCAAATCAAAAGTATTGCTGGAGGGTGTTTTATTCATTTAAAAAGCGAATCAACATTTTATTTGTAAATGTTATTTTTACCTTCAATTTATATTATCCGAGTAGAGATGAGTTATACCCGTGTAAGTTATAATTTGATCCGGATGTTTTTGTTTCATCTGGATGGTGTATTGTTGACTTTATAAGGAAATTGGATCTTACAAAACGAAAGAAAATCCTTTTTTTATTTTATTTTTTATTTAAGTTTATTTAGTTAATACAATTGAGTTAAGCTGGAGTGTGGTCTAAGGAGGTAACTGCTACTTACAGTTATAGAAAAATAAAAATAGTAAAAAGTATATGGTTAGAAAAAAACTATCTATTAATTTTTATTTATTTATTTATCCTCAAAATAAGGTACATAGGCGAGCTTAATGCCTTAGGCATTATCTACCAGCTAACCTTTGTTGTGTTGTGCTGTGATTGGCTGGGTGCAAACTATTTATTATAAAGATTTAATATTATTTTTAAATGATATTTGTTATGAAAAATATAAGCAATACACATACATTAGGCAACATATACACAAAATATACATAAAATTAAATACATGAATGAGGTAATAAGGATGTTATGGGAATAAGGTTTGTTTATTTAAAAAGTGATCGGTGTTAAATTACCTAATTAATAATAAATAAATAAAAACAAATAAAAAAGTGTATTTATGTACTAGTTTTGTAATGTCCAGTGATGAAATAATATATAAATGGTAGTTTCGTTACTTGTATTGATAAAACTAATAATGATTTTGCATTTAACTGCTGTGCAATTGAGTTATTTGAAAAATAAAATTGATTTTTTATCATCTGTCAATCAAAGCCATATTTGTTCTGCTTTGAACTGTCATAATTATAGTTTGATCATTTTGCACACCTAAACTATGCAAAATAAAGCATATATTTCAATTACATTGTAATCTTCATACATTAAACTATATTAAAATGTATATGCAACTGTTAATACAATTAAGTCCAAGTTCCCATGCAAAATGAATGACGTCCTTGCCTAATTAATTTATTTTAGTCAAAACTTCCTCCATTTATGTAAAATATTTTGTCTAATTCGTAATTTGAATGACCTTAAAAAGAATAAAGGTTAATTTGTTATTTACCTCAAGATTTAAATGTTTCAGTATGCCCCATTAATTATTACACCGGAGCCTTTACAGATACAAAGAGACCTTAATCTGTGCGACTAATCGAGCGACTAGTCCGCGGATTTGTCCGCTACATTTGGCACAATACTTTTGCTTAGGATTTACAAGCTTTTATTTTTAGGTTTATAGGCCTAGTGCTGTTTTGTTTGTTTTTTTTTTTAAATTGTAGCTCTATATGAATTAGGGTGACGTATCGTATAGGCCGGGATAATAGGGAGTAGTAGGCGGTTATGTGCCTTGTTTTTGTGGCTCGACATCTCACAACCTTAACAGCCCCCCTAGCACGGCAATCTAAGAAGCAAGATTAAGACCTGCAAGGAATATTATTATAATTCATTTTAAATAATCTGATAGGCTGGCACATTAAAATGTTAAAAAAATATATTAAAGTTTTCTCCGCTGTTTTGTGTGAAGTTTTATTGAACCTTTAAATAATTTTTTTTAAACATTCTGTTCTGGTAAGTTATTTAAAATGAGTTGTAAAGATGTTCTTTGCAGATCTTTATCTTGATCAAATCTTTATGTTTGAAGTGCTAGGGGGGGGGGGGGGGCTAATATAAAGCTGAAATGGATTGAATGGTGAGTGGATGTGAAGGGAATGTGTATGTGAGGGAAGCGAGGGAGTTGTGTCAGGATCGTCGCAAGTGGCGCTCCGTTGGCTCTGCCTATGCCTGCAGGGAATATATATGTACCAATATTTGTATTTCTCTATTAAATCAATTTATCAAATTGTCACGCCTTCATTCCCGCAAAGAATGGCAGAGACAATTGAGTTTCCTGGTTCCTGGCATTCTATTAATCAAAGAAATATAATAAATAATACTAGCTTCGTCCGCGGTTTCACCCGCGTAAAATTATGTTATAAGTTATAAAAAGTGAGGAGGTTCTTAATTCGACTGTATATCCTTTTTTATTTGTATTTATAACTTGATAACTCATATAAAATGTCAGACGGAAAGAAAAATAAATATGGAAAATTCCAAACAGCTGAAACTATAGTCAATTTGGAAACTAAAGAATATTTTTTTCAAATTATAAGTATTCTATGTTTTTACTAGTGCCTCCAAAAATATGTGTACAAAGTTTCATGATGATCGGTTAAGTAGTTGTCGCGTGAAAACGTAACAAACAAACTCACATTTACATTCATAATAATATTAGGAAAAATATAATTTCAAACAATAAGATATAAAATTCATTGGCACTCAAAATCCGTCTTTGTTTAAAACAAAAGGGGTTTCACCACCCTCTCTGCCTACCCCTTCTGAGGGGTTAATTGTGCAGTTAATATAAAGAAAAACCGACAAGCTCCGTCTAGCCCTTTCATTAAATTTTCCGCAGTAATTGATAGGTATTTAATTGACTTTACCATTCACGCCTTCATTTCTAAAGGGATAGATAAAGTGGTAGGCAGAGGTACCCAGTCTGCCTATCCGAGGTAGTACCACCACTTACAAGTATGTATACAGACCGTGAAGTGATTTAGATCAGTTTCGGGATCAGCTTATAAGTGGCACTTTCATGATCCTGACACAACTCCCTCGCTTTCCTCACATCCCATTCTCTTCATACAAGCTCTATGGTTAAGACAGTAGGCAACCCAGCTTTCTTGAGGATATATTAGGATCTGCCTCTTTTAACGCATCCATGAGATTTATAAATTACCTTGCGTCAATCTACTTTCACTCATCCTTTCTATGTGCTCAAACCATCGAAGCATTCCTTTGTCAATCCTTGTCACTACATCTTCTTTCAAACCACATCTATCACGCATTGTGCTATTCCTTATTCTATCCGATATCGTCACTCTACATACAATCCGTAATGACTGCATTTCTACAGCGTTAATTCTACTCTCATGCTTCTACTGCCACACCCAAATTTTTGTTATTTATAATTAAAATTATGCAAATAATCATCAAAAGACGTGATAGATAGATCACTGTTTGACTCGCGAGACATGAATTGTGAGTTATTTGAGTTAGATAAATCCTTGGGGATGGAACTTTTCAATTCTTCCTCAAGAATAAAGGATCATACCATTGGGGTTTACAGGGAAACTTGTACAAGTCACTAAAGTTTTGACATTTGATATCGGACGTCAATCATGAGAGAAAAGAAAAGGGATATAAGTCATATTGTTTGTTTACTATACCTTTTTTTGTTATGACTCGACATATGACTGCACCCCGCCTGATTATGAGCTACGCACTCCATGAATCGAGGTGACCGCTACTTACAGTCAAAACTGTAAGTAGCAGTCACATCGACTATATGGCATTCTAGGTAGCCAGTTCTAACTACATACTAGCAAATCCCGAAAAAATCATTCATCAATTTTCTTATATATCTTTTTTTCTTTATTGTGACTCGACATATGACAGCACCCCGATGTGCTAATCTCGAAAACAACAATTATTCTAAATTAATTTAATATCTTTTTATTGCGACTCGACATATGACAGCACCCTGCTTGATGTTAAGCTGAAGTGTGGTCCGTAAATAGAGGTCACTACAATTGAATAACTGTAAGTAGCAGTCACATCCACTATGCAAGCCTAGTTGGAACCGGCAACTTACAAGCTGATCCCAAAACGCGACTAAATCACTTCACGGTCTGTATATTTGTAAGTGATGGTACTACCCTGGATCGGCAGACTGGGTACCACTGCCTACCACTCTTTGATAATCAAACCCGAAGCAAATATCCGCCTCTTATTAGCAGTCTTAGCAAAAACAAATATTTGTTCAGACCGGGAACGAACCCGGGACTTTACTTGCAACAAACCAATCGTTGGACAATCGGCCACGCCTGTCGTCTATGTATGTTTTTTTGTATGTATATTGTATACATTGTATATCGCCAGATACAATGATTGCGGGATATAAAAATATATATCCCGCAAATAAAGGGGGGTCGCTTTGAATTATGTGGACCGCACTAGATAAATATGACAGATAGGACTGTTTTTGCAAATACTGGGTATTGTTAGGAAGGCCATGAATTACTCTGTTAATGTTTTCAGAGACTCGATATTAGTTATAGACCCAATAAAAAAAAAAACAAACGGAAAAAGAAGTCGAACAAAAAATACGTCACCTTAAAAATAAAGTTGCGTCACTATCCCTTGGCCGGCATAGCGAATAAGGGCAACTGTGAAGACTCAGATTTCAAAGTCGTTGGCACTCTTGGTCCTCCACGTCGAGTCACAATAATAAAATAAAAAAACATTTTTTATTTATTAACCCCCGACCCAAAAAGAGGGGTGTTATAAGTTTGACTTGTCTGTGTATCTGTGTATCTGTGTATCTGTGTATCTGTGGCTCTGTGTATCTGTGTGTCTGTCTGTGGCATCGTAGCTCCTAAACGAATGGACCGATTACGATGCGGTTTGTTTCATTTGAAAGCTGACGTGATCGAGATGGTTCTTAGCTACAATTGATGAAGATCTGATCAGGGGTTTCAAGGTCATCAGCTCGATTTGTTAGCTGCGGTAGCGATCTTAGACGCGCTGGTTAGGACGACAACCCTTGTACGTCGCTATGCGACGAAGATTGTTATTTTATGTCAAATAAATATGCCATTGTTAAAACACGTAAAAAATGTTATAAATTTTCCCTTAAAATATTCATATGGCGAGGTTGGTTTGCAGTTTAGATCGATTACCTTGATTGAATATTTTAGGGGAAAAATTATAACATTTTTTACGTGTTTTAACAATGGCATATTTATTTGACATAAAATAACAATCTTCGTCGCATAGCGACGTACAAGGGTTGCCGTTCAAACACGCATAAGGCTGGGAATACACGTCCGATATTGCTGAGCAAATTATTTACAAATCGGAAGTAGGAATCGGACGTCTATTTTGTTTCTGTATTCTGTATGAAAACTGCACCTTCAGAGAATCGGATCGGCCATAAAATCGTAAGCGCCTTGGCGTTGTTTCCGATTCATCCGATCCGACTATCGGATCTGACGTGTATTAAGTATTCAAACAAATGTATGGCACGAGTGCTTTCCGATTGTCTGATCAGACAATCGGATCGGACTATCGGAGAGGAAAATCGGACTTGTATTCCCAGCCTTATAGGTATTTACTTTACTTTTAAACAAATCTGTGACTTAACATTTGAAATAAAAACGTATACAAATACATGTGTGTTTTAACTGGTACCACTGAGCTACTCTGATGATGGAACTCGAAGGTAGGAGACGAAATCCTGGATGTGTTCAAACTTTTTTTTTGGTATACTAAGTTTGGACTTATTAGATTTGTCTTGAAGGTAGGAAACTAAGTGTAGAAAAGTTAGTGCGATAAAATAAAACATTCCGGATCTAAAAAATCTGATCATGGATCCTCTCAGATCAGCAAATCAACAAGAAATGGACCTATAGTGCTTTAACTAAAATTGTTACTCACTATGAGCCATTAGCTGGACCGTTATCAAATTAAAGACCGAGAGTATCTGATGAGGCACCATCATGAATCCTCTCAGATCAGCAAATGAACAAGAGACAGAACTATAGTGCTTTAACTAAAATTGTTACTCACTAAGAGCATTTAGCTGGACCGTCATCAAATTGAAGACCGGGCAATCTGATGATGCACCATTATGAATCCTCTCAGATCAGCAAATTGATATCAATTGATCAGCAAAAAAAAGAGATAGAACTGTAGTGCTTTAACTAAGCCTTTAGCTGGGCCGTTATCAAATTGAAGATCGGGAGTATCTGATCATGAATCCTCTCAGATCAGCAAATCAATAACAGATAATATCATAGTGCTTTAACTAAAATTGTTACTCTCTATGAGCCATTAGCTGGGCCATTATCAAATTGAAGACCTAGTGTAGTTATCTGATGATGCACCATAAGGATCCAAGGGATATTAAAGGGATATAACTATTGAGCCATGACTAATGTTGTTTATTACTATAAAGCTGATGATATGACCAAAATGGTTCCAGGCGTTTCGGGGGTTCCTTTAAAATTTTAATTTTGATTTTTATTGAAATTTTATGCGGCGTTTGTTATTCCGACCAAAATACCGACAGTAAGCCGCATACAATTTATTTAATTCATTTTTTATTTATTTGAAAATTATCCTGAAACTCCAAAAAGCGTTGTCACATTGCAATCTAAAAGAGACGTAAAGGATTTTTCATATAACAAAATATTCTTCGTGAAAGTGGCATTCCTTGTTACTATCAATGCTATTTATTTTTTCTACAGAAGGGGTTGAAGGGGGATGTCTTTGTGGCCTTTTTCAGTTCTTTTAGTGTCGTTTCTTTCAGTTTAGCCTAATGTTAAGCTGGAGTGCGGTCTGATACAACTAGTAGACCGCACGCTAGCTAAACATTAGGCAAAACTTCCACCATGCCGGATATTTTTAAGTAGTTATCTACTTTGATATGTCTTTAATAAACAACAAATATAATCTAATCAAATTGTTACGCCTTTTTCCCACAGGGATAGGCAGAGACAATGGAGCGCCACTTGCCACGATACTGACACAACTCCCTCGCTTCCTTCACATCCACAATTCTCATATTATTTGCGTGATATATACTTTTAAATCCCACAATTATTGAATTTGGCAATATAATATGTATTCCTGTGTGGAAATAACGTGACAATTTGATTGATTGATTAATTGATATCCCGAAAGGAATTTATAAATCTGACGTGGGTGGATGCGTTAAACAAGACAGGCCCAGGAGGGTGTTTTCCGACCAAATCGGAGACATCCTCAAGAAAGCTAGGGTGCCGAGTGCCCATAACCACAGAGCCTGTATGAAGAGAATTATGGATGTGAGGGAAGCAAGTGAGTTGTGTAAGGATCGTGGTAAGTGGCGCTCTATTGTCTCTGCCTATCCCTGTGGGAAAAAGGCATGACAATTTGATTGATTGATTGATTGATATCCCGCAAATTAGGAATCCACTGTACTGCCTTTTAATATAAAAAAAACTACTGTATAAAATGTAGATGTAAAAGAGTGGTAGGCAGTGGTACCCAGTCTGCCGATCCGGAGTAGTACCACCACTTACAAGTATACAGACCATGAAGTGATTTGGTCACGTTTGGGGATTAGCTTATAAGTTCTTACTAGGCCGGCATAGTGGATGTGATTGCTACTTACAGTTATTGAATTGTAGTAGCAGTGGCATCCATTCATGGACCACACTCCAGCTTAACATGAAGCTTCATATGTCAAGTCTTTTAACCATTAATAAAAAGTTATTTAGGCCCGGTTTCTTGATGGATAGTTATCTCAACTAATCGTAAAATAATGACAGATAACTTACTATTGACTGAATTTCGAAAAAAATGCGTTTCTTGATGGATTGTTAGGCATGCTATTTATTATATGACGTCACTAATAACAATTTATTTTGACCACTCAGATGTGAGTGGTCAAACTATTTAATCTCTAGTAGTATGCGAACTAGTGTCATAATTGACATGTTTGTATTGCGTTTTTTTTTGCAAATTATCTCAATTAAAACGAATTTGAGCATTGAAAATGCATTTTTCCTATTGTGAAAATTCATCATTCATTCACAAACAATTTTCGGATGAAGATTGTTTTATGGCAAAAAGACATAAAAAGACTTTCCGTCCCAGGAAAGATAATTTTAGATTGTGGGATTAACATGATGTCAAAGAAAGATTTCGGATTAATAAAAAAACATGCACGTGGCTCATAAAAGAATTAAAAATGTTTCTTGAACGCCAAACAACAAGGTAAGAAAATAACTTTATATTCAAACTGATAGGAGAGGTTATTTAAAGTGTCCTATATCTAATTAGGACAGAGTCCCCATAAAAGAGGTAATGCTAAGAAATCACGGCGCAATTTAAGGCGACCGTGGTGTAGTGGCAGTGTAATGGTCATGCAAGCCGAGAGCACGGGTTCGATACCACTTACCGGTACCAATGTATCTTTGATATATGTACTTTGGTCAATATAATTCTTAGCCTTAAAATAACATAAAAAAACCTATACTTTTTTGTATGACCCATTTTATGTTCTTATTGGTCATGCAAAGTTTTAAATAATCATTAACATACAGTTCCAACCAATTACTGAATATTAATCTAAATTATTTTTTACAGAATTCATGATGTCAGTATAAAGGATCAAATATTATTAACAATAAGATTTAATGCCACTGGAAATATTGGCCCTGGAGACATCCTCAAGAAAGCTGAGTTACCTAGTGCCCATAACTGTAGAGCTTGTATGAAATTGTATTGTAAATGTGATGGAAGCAAAAAAGTGATGGGAGTTGTTTCAGGATCTTGGCAAGTGGCACTTAATTGTGTCTGCCTATCCCCGTGGGAAAAAACTTAAAATTTGATGGAATGATTATTTTTTATTCAAAACTAAAACATTCTTGAACCTTACCTCAGAATATGATCCACATTTACATTGCCACTTACAAGTATACAGACCGTGAAGAGATTTAAACACGATTCAGGATCAGTTGTATGTTGCCGGTTTTAACTAGGCCAGCATAGTGGATGTGATTGCTACTCACAGTTATTGAATTGGAGTAGCAATGGCATTCATTCATGGACCACACTCCTGCTTAATATCAAGCGGGTGCTGCCATAATGTCAGTCACAACAAAAAATATATACCTAAATATTAATATCATTTCAGATTGGAAAACGTAAGTTAATGCCAAAATGGCTACAGAGCTCACACCAAGATCCTGGAGATTTAGATTGAACAGCTTACCATTGAGGAAGCTTGAAGTGCACATTAATGCACAATTTGTCTCTGGCGCTTATTAAGTTCTAATAGTCTTTCAAAAGTCCCTACTAGATCAAAACAATCTAGTAAGGTCCCCACCTTACTAGATTGAAGCTACAGATATTGTGAAAGGTCTATAACCCCGCTTTGAGGGCCAGTTTTCTATAATGTTCATCTACAAAAGTATATAAAATAAAATTATTAATAATAATACAGGTTTTTTAATCTGAATAATTCAATCAATCAATCAAATTGTCACGCCTTTTTCCCACAGGGATAGGCAGAGACAATGGAGCGCCACTTACCACGATCCTTACATAACTCCCTTGCTTCCTTCACATCCACAATTCTCTTCATACAGGCTCTGTGGTTATGGGCACTAGGCAACCTGGCTTTCTTGAGGATGTCTCCAATTTGGTTAGAAAACACTCTCCTGGGCCTGCCTTGTTTAACGCATCCAACCACATCCGATTTATAAATTCTTTTGTCAATCTACTTTCACTCATCCTTTCCATGTGCCCAAACCATCGAAGCATTCCTTTGTCAATCCTTGTCACTACATCTTCTTTCAAGCCACATCTATCACGCAATGTGCTATTCCTTATTCTATCCGCTATCGTCACTCCACATACACTCCATAACGACAGCATTTCTACAGCGTTAATTCTACTCTCATGCGTCTTCTGCCATACCCAACCTTCACTTCCATACATTAATATAGGAACAAGCACTGCATTATGAATAATCCAGCCATATAATATTGCATAAATATAACATAAATTGATGACTTTAGATATAAAAATCAATCAATCAATCAAATTGTCATGCCACAGGGTTAGGTAGAGACAATAGAACGCTACTTGTCATGATTCTGACATAACTCTCACGCTTCCATCACATTTACAATACAATTTCATACAAGCTCTACAGTTATGAGCACTAGGTAAGCTTTCAGCTTTCTTGAGGATGTCCTTTACTATTATGTTATTCTATATAATATACAAAACCTATACATATAAATGCTCATTATAAAAGTTTTGAAAAATAAAAGATAGGATACAGAGAAATAGGTATAATTAAATTGTCATGCTTTTTTCCCCACAGGGATAGGCAGAAACATAGAATAGTATCAAAACTGAGATATAATATAGATGTGCGCACTTGCTTCCACTGCAGACGTCCAGCGCTCTTTTAATCTTCCTATATTTCATCAGCTCAAAAGTCAGCGCTCTTTTGCCGGAAACTGTACTAGCTGTTCCCCGCAGTCAAACCCGCGTTTATAAACAGTAATTCGTAGCTTGAGTACATTACAGGACGCCTTGCATCCCTGTGGTCCATCATCAGGTACTCCTCAACCATATTGTCATATCAGCCTAGGTATGAGCTTAATGTAAGAAACAGTTTGTTAAATCAGCATAATTATGTCTGTTACATATCCCCTGCATCCTCATGATCCATCATCAGGTACTCCAGGCTTTAATTTGATAACAGCACAGCTAAAGGCGCATAGTAAGATACATTTTTAGTTAAAACACCATAGTTATATCTCTTGCGGTTTTACCTATGTGAGATGATCCATCACCTGGTTCTTTAGATCCAGAGGGTTTCCTACCTATTTTTATCCATTATTATTGCCATAATCCACTAATATATCTACAAACCAATAAGATATCTAAAAGAATATTACATATGTATTGGGAAATAAAGTTTGACTTTGACAATATTTTTTTTATTGGCATAAGGATAGAGTATTTAGTGCATTTCTGACCCAATTAATTTTAAAAAATAAGAAAGTCGCAACACTACATGTCAAACGGTAATCAATGCCTCAATGAATTTAAAAATATTAATTATAAATAGTTACGATCTGTCTGTTGATAACAATAATAATTTTATTTTTCAAGAAACACATTTCGCTGATTACTATTTTTTAGTGAATTTACTATAGTTGCTTAACTAATTATAAAAGTTACAAATAGACAAATTTCACCAACCATCAAGAAACCGGCCCTTAATCATTAATAAACAATAATTATAAGGCCGGCATAGTGACGGCGATTAGGGCAGCCGTAAACTGACTCGGTTTTTTCAGTCGTCGATACTCTAGAACCTGCTCTTGCTTAGATCAGGCGGACGAGGTCAGATGTCGAGTCACAATTAAAACATAATATAAAAATCTATTGCCTGCCCCTACAATTCTATGAATATACGCTCATAGAATTGTAGGGGTAGGCAATGAGGACAATACCTACCCTGCTGTATAAAGCTGTATAAAGATCTAATTGATCTATTTTCCACCCTCGCGTATTCTGTGCCTTCTATTGTTTAGGGCGGCCATTCACTCGCATTTGACACATTTTCACTAATTGCAGTGTGAGGCGGCCTTTATGTACGCTTTTAATTGCTAAATGCCATTATAAGATTGGATTCAGTGCCCAGATACAGGCTGCATAGTCAGAGTTGATGCGATTTTGATTGTGGCTCGACATATGGCGACATATTACGTAAACTGAGAGCACGGGTTCAAAACCACTCGCCGGTACTAATTTATATTTCTTATATGTACTTTGGTTGTCCTGTTTCTATGATACAAGCACTTTAGTAGCTTAGTATAGAAATATAAATAATAATAAAAAATGACAGCACCCGGCCTGATTTTAAGCTAGACTTAACAGTCTGTATACTTGTAAGTGATGGTACAGTTAGCATCAGATATATCTGAGCACGCAATCTGATCAAAAGTATCTATACATTCAGACTGATCATAAATATCTACACAACATTAGTTGTCATATTAATGTGAGCATTCAATGCGTCAATAATATCTGACTGTACTACCTCGGATCGGTGGTACCCACTGCCTACCACTGAGAAATAGACCCGAATCAAATAATACAAGTATTGGTTTTATTAAATTATTAAATCTAATTAATAAATATTGCAAATATTTTTTAAACTTAAATACAATATTATAAATAAATATTATATACAAATAAATGATATGAAAGAAATGTTTGCTCCGACCTGGACCGAACCCGGAGCATTACGTATAACGGACTAAAATTACACTAAAAATAATAAAAATTAAATATTACTACCGCCCCATCCTATTTTTATTTCCCTATCAATAAAAAAAAGAAAAAATAATAAAATAAAATTATAACAACTTTTACAGTCCAATGAATACAGCAATCCAATTTGCTTCATTAAAGTCCGGTTCGAATTCATTATTTGTGAAAAAAATCCAATAAGTCAAACTCTCATCTCTTGGTTTTTTATTTGAAACCGTTGAGAAGTTCTTCTGAGAAAAAGTATTTTAAGTAAAAGTCATTAAAGTCGACTGTAAACCAGTAAAAATATTCAATTATAAAATGCTCCGTTTCGTATTGGTGCAGACATTTTTGAAGAGGTCCCTGTATAAATTACATAGGTATTGATATTTTCAATCATAAGCTTTAGCGGAGAGCGAATTAAATACGATAGTTTTTCTAATCAAAACAATCAATCAATCAAATTGTCACGCCTTATTCCCACAGGGATAGGCAAAGACAATGGAGCGCCACTTACCACGATCTTTACACAACTCCCTTGCTTCCTTCACATACACAATTCTCCTCATACAGGCCCTGTGGTTATGGGCACTAGGCAACCTAGCTTTCTTAAGGATGTCTCCGATTTTGTCGAAAAACACTCTCCTGGGCCTGCCTTGCTTAACGCATCCATCCACATAAATTTCTTTCGTCAATCTACTTTCACTCATCCTTTCCATGTGCCCAAACCATCGAAGCATTCCCTTGTCAATCCTTGTCACTACATCTTCTTTCAAACATTTAAAACATTCAAATATACTTTCCTCAATTACTACAGGTATAAGCTGAGGAAATGAATGTACATTTCCTAAATTCTGACATGACTCTCGCGCTTTCTTCGCACCCATGAGGGTCCGCCTACTATGTTAAAAGTATTTTGGATATTACGAAAATCAGTTGTATTTTTTTATACTAACCAATGTTAGACCTAAAAAAACGCTTAGTCTCAGTCACCGTCACTATGTTGGGCAGAAATATAAATCAATCAATCAATCAATTGTCACGCCTTTTTTCCATAAAGATAGGTAGAGACAATGGAGCGCTACTTGCCACGATCCTAACAAAACTCCCTCTTCCCTCACATCCAAAATTCTCTTTATACAAGCTCTACGGTTATGGGCACTTGGCAACCCAGCTTTTTAAGGAAAAATGTTTTTTTATCGTTATAAAATTTTGGCATATTTTATAATTAATAACGTAGTATACAAGGTATTTCAGTTAAGTTTTATTAGAATTTAAAAAAAATACAGTAATATGTACAGAATTTAAATTTAGAACTCAGAGCAATTACTACGGTAGTATAAATACTTCAAACCACTCAGGCTCGATCGCTCTCACATAAAATTACATAACGAAATTAATTTAAAATCATGAAATAGCCTGAAAATCCGCTGAAACTTGTACCACAGTAGTTGCAACGGGCGCACAATGCGTTCGTTACGAAGTCAGTTCTGGACGAAAGCCAGACATTACTCGGGTTATATTCCGGTGCTTTTATTATGATTCTTAAATTGGACTACTGTAGAAAAACGCCAATTTAGGTAATATTTTATAGCATAGTGCGCGTAGGATGTGGTTTGAAAGAAGATGTAGTGACAAGGATTGACAAAGAAATACTCCGATAGTTTGGGCACATGGAAAAGTAAAAGTAGATTAACGAAAGGAATTTATAAGTCTGATGTGGATGGAGGCCAAATCAGAAACATCATAAAATAGCTGGGTTGCCTAGTGTCCATAACCGTAGAGCTTACATCCATAAGTGTAGATGCGAGGGAAGCAGAGTGAGTTGTGTCAGGGTCGTGATAGGTGGCGGTCCATCGTCTCTGCCTATTCCTGTAGAAAAAAAGGCGTGACAGTTTAATTTTTAATTAATATTACTTAAAAATATATATTAGCTTTACAATTAATTTAAAACGACATGACTTGTCTCTTTCTTTTCCAACAGGAATTTTGATATACAATATAAAGTAAAATATTAATTTCTAATTCTTAGCCTTATAATAGACAAAACAACGATGAGTTAGCGGCTTAGAATTAACTTGTAGAAGTTTATAATTCATGATAGAGTCAAATACCTTTCCCAAAACCAAATATCTATTCGTTGAGACCATTTTTTGGAAATAGTCGTGCTATTTTTCATTTTTGCTGTAATATATATTTGAAAATACATTTTAAGCTATATTATAGGCGACCGTGGTGTAGTGGTTAAGCAAACCGAGAGCACGGGTTCGAAACCACTTGAAGGTAGCAATATATATATCTTTGAAATATGTGCTTTGGTTGTCCTGTTTCTGTGATATAAATACAAATTTCTATACAGCTTAGTATAGAAATTTAAGAAAAATTAAAAATAGATTATTCAGTTTTTATAAAGCCTAGTGCGTCCAAAACGCCAAAAATCTTTGTTGATCTTGTTGCATCGTTTCTTTGTAGAACAATCGACCCCTTTAATCTTGGATCCTTTAAGCGATGCGTGAAGAGAATCAGGCAGGACAAGGTCAGATGTCGCGTCAAAAAAAAAACGTAAATGTATTGTAAATAAAAGTATAGTTTATAAAACTAAAAATTACACGATATGACTAGTATGAACTAAATTGTAAAAAAGGAATAATTTTTAAAAATAAGAGATTATTTTCTTTACAGGAAGAGGTACAAGAATGCCGACGACCGAAAAAACTGAATCAGTTCACAATTGTCTCAGTCGCCGTCACTATGCCAGTCAAAAACAATATTTAGGAATATTATTGTATTGTCCAACAACTAATGTTTTTAATACGTAAATAAATAAATACGTGAACAAATTTTCAAATTATTGAGACATCCAGAAGTGGGTGAAAATTAATTAAAAAGATTCCGTTACATAGTTACATACATACAAGTCAAGCCTACATACATTATTTTAGCCTATTAATCTGTCCCACTGCTGGGTAAAGGCCTCCCTCTCTTTTTTCCATGACTCACGATATTTGGCGATCTCTCGCCACGAACTATTGTAGGAATACATCTCATCTACACATATATTACACATATATTTATTTACATATACGCATCCACATTCATATTACATTATACACCAACACAAACACTTCATTAACACACACTTACATGTACACCACTAAAACATCACCTTATAAAGTCACTATTTCTTATTTACTACTAACTTAGAACTCAAGCAGGTCTTCACAGGACAGGCCTAGCCTAGTGTGAAGACCATCGTTAAACTAAAATATAACTATATACACGTATTATATAAGTAAGGAACTTATTGTAAAACACTTTTGTTAAATAAATAAATATTATTATTATTATTATTATCTCGCTATCTCCGTTTGGGTCTGCCGCGATGTCTTCTGCAATGTGGAGTCCACTCAGTAGTGGACTTGGCCCATAATACATCGGACATGCGACAGAGATGACCTGCCTAGTTCCATTTTAGTTTCGCGGCTTTTTCAGCTACGGCTTTTTACAGTTTTGCAGAATGGTGTTACTACATACAGAATCAATAAAAAGCGAGAGACGCAAAAGCGGCTAACTCCAGCAGCGGCAGTAAAACTAAAAATTAAACAATACATCTCGGAATGAAGCCAAGATCTTCTCTTAAGAGGAATTGATGCATATCTACCCCGTTTTTTGGCAACGTTTACAATGTTGCAACGCATTTATGTAACTATATGTTGGTATATATAGGAGCTCTTGCTCCTCCCTCGTCTTTTCACTTCCGTAATACCCGCACAGGTCCACCACCGAATCGGCAGTCGAACTAAAAAGTTCGGTGCGTCGTTTTTTTTTTAATCATTTGTATACTAAGCTACTAATTTGCTTGTGTCAAACAGAGGGCCTACCACCAAGTTTTAAAGACAAGCATGTTTCAAGACAATACTGATGTATAAAACAAAATTACTCAATTGCGTACCACCATCTATTATTTGCAATTTTGTTTTATTCCTTAAAATTCATTCCTACAGTCGCATAGATTTTACGTTCAGAAACGTATTGAGGTGACGTCACAAAACTGCCAATAGTAATTTTATTCAAATAAGCATATTTGACATACGAATTAAAATTTGAAGAATAAAACAATAATGCTAGGCCCAAGAGGGTGTTTTTCGATTAAATCGGAGAAATCCTCAAGAAAGCTAGGTTGCCTAGGTGGCCATAATCTTAGAGCTTGCCTGTATGAGAAGAATTGTGGATGTGAAGGAAAAGAGGGAATTGTGTCAGGATCGTGGCAAGTGGTGCTTCATTGTCTCTGCCTATCCCCATGGGAAAAAGGCGTGACAATTTGATTGATTGATTGTATAGGATTGTAAATAAAAGAAATAAATAAAAAGTTTATTGTACTATCAATTTGCTTGTCCAAATTTAATAATCTGATATCCATGTTAACTATATATAAAGGGGCGGTTGATTAGTTACACGTTTGTTTAAAGATGTGTTTACATTACTTTTTAAATTAATTATATTTGACATGGGTGTTGTCACCCTGTCTGCATAACTGGAGTGTGATCCATTAATGGAGGTGACCATACAGTTAAATAGCTATAAGTAGCAGTAGTATTAACTATGCTGGTTTAGGTAAAACCGGCAACTTACAAGCTAATCCCTAAACGCGACGAAGTCACTTTACGGTCTGTATACTTGTAAGTGATGGTACTACTTTCGTATCGCAGACTGGATACCACTCTGTCTACCACTCGTTAATTATCGGGTTCTTGATTCCCGATCAGAGAAAAGATTTGTTTTATAGCTTTTATTTGCAATATTTATTAAATAAAACATAAATTATTCAATTAAACAAATTTATGCGGCTTACTATCGCGTTTTTGTTTTGTTAATGATTATATGATAGTAAGCCGCATTAAATTTGTTTAATTCAATATTACCAGGCGACCGTGGTGTAGTGGCAGTGCAATGGTTACACAAATCGAGAGCATGAGTTCGAAACTGGTACCAATGTATCTTTGATATATGTACTCTGGTTGTCCTGTTACTAAAATGATACAAGCACTTTAGTAGCTTAGTGTAGAAATGTAAATAAAAAATGGTAGATAGGCGAGTTTATTTAATGTGATATGTTTTATTTAATCAAATATGTTTATTTAATGTGATATGTTTTATTTAATCAAATATGTTTATTTAATGTGATATGTTTTAACTAATCAAATATGTTTATTTAATGTGAACACAGCTTAAAATGGCTATTAGTCAACGGCAATTGTGGGTTGACGATAATACTCCATCATAATTTGTATTTATTGTTTTTTAGCTATGTAACTCAAAACCTTACGACGAGATAACAATTTTTTTAGCAGTATAATTTATTTATATTTGTAGTTTTTTAATTTTCTTTACATTTATGAACTCCCTCGCTTCCTTCACATTTACAATTCTCTTCATACAAGCTCTATGGTTATGGGCATGTCTCCGATTTGGTCGGCAAAAACCCTCCTGGGCCTGCCTTGTTTAACGCATCCATTCACATGAGATTTATAAATTCTTTTCGTCAATCTACTTTCACTCATCCTTTCCATGTGCCCAAACCATCAAAGCATCCTTTTGATTAATCCTTGTCACTACATCCTCTTTCAAACCACATCTATCGTGTCAGGTTCGTGGCAAGTAGCGCTCCATTGTCTCTGCCTATCCCCGTGGAAAAAGGGGTGACAATTTGATTGATTGATTGATAAAACAGTTTTGAATTTTTCATGTTTTACACCTGTCAGACACCTTACAGGAAACTACTACAACCTAATTATTAATTAATAATTAACGAAATTTATTCCACGTAGAAATTTCGTCTCAAACTAACCCATTTCAATTAGGGCCTCAGAAACTACGTGGGGTCTATATAAAACTATTTGGATCAGGCCTCAGGCTTTAATTAGCCATTTTCCTTATCAACCTTCGACAGTAGAAGGGGGAGAATTGATTCAAAGATTCGTTAGACGGCTTTGTTTGACCCGTAAAACGACCTAGGCTAGTAGCCAATAGGATTTTGAGTTGCACATTATAAGGACCTACTTTGGTTCAATTTTTATTTTTATAAAAATCTGCCTTGTTAATTAACGCGTTAAACAAGGCAGGTCCATGAGGAGGTTTCCCTAACTAATCAAAGACATCCTCAGGAAAGCTGGCTAGACTAGTGCCCATAACCGTAGAGCTTGTATAAAGAGAATTTCCTGTGGGGATTAATTTGATTGTGATCTCAACTTCAGTGTAGTTTCAATTTGCATGATGCATGATGAAAATAATTATAGGCGCTGTGCAGCATAGTGGAGAGCGGTAGCTCCTTAGACGTTATACAAAAACATTTGTGACCGTGGTGTAGTGGCAGTGCAATGGTTACGCAAACTGAGAGCACGAGTTCGAGACCACCTGGTACCAATCTTTGATATATGTTCTTTCGTTGTTCTGTTTCTATAATACAAGCATTTTAGCAGCTTAGTATAAAAATGTGAATAAATAAATAAAAAACACATATATAGCTTATTATGGCATATTATGCTTAGTCCTAAGATTTAGTTTTTTTATTTACATTTCTATTCTAAGCTACTATACGTGCTTGCATCATAGAAATAAGACGAGAAAAGTACACATATCAAAGATACATAGGTACCGTCAAGTGGTTTTAAATCTGGGGCACTACGTCGCGTCGTTGTGTAACTTGAAGGTCATAAAGTAGTTGTATTAATTGGTTTCATTGAAAAGGGGAAGAGGGCTTTCTTGAAAAAGTCAATAATTACCTTTTCGCACCGCCAGAAGTGCCTTTTACCACTTCGAGGGGTAAACCTTTGGTTACGTGGCAAGCTAAAGCGGTAGCGATTTCTTCAGTTTATGCCTTTGTTGTATTTATTATATTATACTTACCGCAAGCATTGTTACACATATTAATGTAGGAGGGAAAAGAAAATGAGAACTCAACTAGCCGGGTGACGTATATATTATATACTGATACTTTGTCGATAAACAGTTTGCGAGATATTGCACGCGCAATCTCATTGATTCAAGTTGCTATCTGCGAACATTATTGTGCAGGCGACATGTGCAACGCCATATATTCATCTGCGCAGACACTATCTTTGCAACGCCCTCTATAGTAAGTAGCGGTTGCTACATACTAAAAAAATAGACTTTAAAAATTCAAGCAAAGCACAGATTAACTTTTATATTTGTACAAAATAAAGAGGTTAGGAATATTTTTAATGGTTAAGTTTTGATCAGGAGAAGCATCCGTATTATGTTGATCGAATCAACATCGGAATGAAACGCTTCGGCGCGTCTTTCCTTTGTCGTTAAAGAGACAAATGCAATGCTTGATCCGCCAGAGTGTAATCTTATCCCATCTTACCAAATATCAAATGTATACAGTAATTGTACTATGTGCCAAATACAACAAAACTTCTTGTCCAATAAAATGTGAGAAACTGTTTTTTAATAAATATTTAGAATTCTATTAGTACGCAGCAAATTAAATAGAAACAGAACGACCAAGGTACATATTATTATATCAAAGATACATTGGTATCAGCAAGTACTTGCTTTCGGTTTGCGTGACCATTGCAATACCACTACACCACGGTCGCCTTCATTTTACTAATATTGATTTTCAAACTTAATAACTGAATAAATTACACAAAAAACGCTACTACTAACGCTTTGCTCTTTACAAACCGAATCCCTATAGCTTCCGAGGTAGTTCTAATTGTATTACCAACTCAGTACTTTTCTATCGACTTCGGAACCCTTTGTCTTTTTTTCTTTCCAAACGCCACGCCCCCTTTTGCCTCCGTCCTTAATTTAAGGTTATCAATGCTTATGTAAGCAATTAACTAAAATTAATATTTGCATTAATAAACGCTTTCTGTTCTAATTTTCATTTCCACATAAATCACTGTTTTTAATCCTTAGGGTTCTGTTTTAGGCTTCTAAAATGCTTGTATCATAGAAACATGACAACCGAATACATATTTTAAAGACGCATTGGTACTGTCAAGTAGTTTCTAACCTGTGCCCTCGGTTTTCTTGACCATTGCACTAACACTACGCCACGGTTTTAAGTTTACTTTGTTTATGTTTTTATTCCGTTATATAAATATTAGGTTTTTTTCAAGCCCGTTGGTGGTCTGGTTAGGTTAGGTTAGGTTAGGTTGTCGTGGGGTGTGTACGCGTAGGGGCGCTGCACACCCAGCCAACACGGCCCCGAGAGGACGGCAGCGCAGGGAGACCATAGCGCTGCCGTAAAAAGAGAAGGGTAGAGGGGGATCCGTAGAAGGCTCTCCGGGTATTTCCGGACCCCCTTCGTGTTTGCCGCTGAGATGGTCACCGCAGGAGTTTAGTGTGCACCACATAACCCCGTCACTCCCCTTAAGTGACGGGGTATCCGAAAGGATTCTCCTGCGATAACAAAAAAAAAAGGTTAGGTTAGGTTAGAATCCAACTCGGATGGGCGGCGTTCGGGAAATTGCGTCATATCTTCTCGTCAAATATCCCGCTGTTCCTGAAGACAAGGGTCTCCGAACAATGTTGCCAGTGATGACATATGGCCTGAGACGTGGCCCTTAAATGTTGGCCTGTTGGGAAAGCTCAGAGTCGCTTAGCGGGCAATGAAGAGAGCTGTGTTCGGTGTTTCTTTGCGCGATAGAATCCGAAACGAGGATATTCGCCAAAGAACCAAAGTCACCGACATAGCCCGTAGGATTCTCAAGCTGAAGTGAATAACCAAAAATTAACGCGATAGTAAGCCGCATAAAATTTGTTTAATTCATTTTTTTATTTGTTACAAAAATGTCAACGAGATTAAATTAAAAATTTAATTGATATGACAAAAAATAAACGGTCCGTAATTTGCATATTTTTTTGGTCAATTTTCATAGCCGTTTTACAGTCAGCTACCGAAGGATTAAAGGATTGCCTGAAAGGGTGCCTGGCTGAAAAGTTAAATAAAACGGTTTCACTTTTATACAATGTTAAAAGCCTGTGAAATATTTTGTGAATTTAAAAAAAGAATACATCATATTTAAGAGTAGGGCACCAGCCCAGTCTGCCAATCCGGGGTAGTAACACCACTTACAAGTATACAGACCGTGAAGTGATTTGGTCGCGTTTCAGGATCGGCAGATGACTACCAAATGTCTGTTTACACACCTTTTAAAGACTATGCACAATCTTTTTTTTTATTGTGACTCGACATATGACAGCAATCCGCCTGATGGTTAGCTGAAGTGCGGTTAATGAATGGATGTGACTGCCACTACAATCAATTAACTGGAATTAATCGGCAGCTTAGGAGCTGATACCGAAACGCGACTATATACTTCATAAGTCAACTACGGTCTGTAGTGGTGGTACTACCTCGAATCAGCAGACTTGGTACTACTGTCCACTCTAAAAATTTAATTCTTCTGTGTATGTGACCTCCTTTTAACCGATTTTCTTTTTGTATGTGTTTATTTTGACTCGAGAATGGTTTAGATTCATATTAATTGGACCCAGTAGATAAGTTTATTTTATTTTACTTTAAAGTTTATTAATTATTATTTTTTTATTGTACATTTCTATACTAAGCTACCAAAGTGCTTGTATCATAGAAACAGAACACCAAAGTACGTATATCAAAGATACATTGGTACCGGTGAGTGGTTTCGAATCGCGTTTATTTACATCGTCTGTTGGGATCCCTAGTAAACTCTGACAACAGCGCCGACGGTTTCAGTTTACGCTCTTCTCAGTCGTAGTCACTATGCTGGCCAAAGTATTATCGTAATGGACCGGAAAGGCTCGCGGTCCTTTACCCTTGCCCGTATTAGCTTTCAAACCACACTGTCACTCAGATGTCGCAAGTTTTGAAGCGAAACCGAATAATTTCCTCGACAAAGGGATTGGCCCTTTTGTGGTGAAAACTACAGGGGAAATTCCCTGATAGCAAACGAGCGGTGTCCTCATTATTTTAAAATCTTACTGTGACCTCAAAGAATTTGGACTTAAGAAATAGAAGGAGCCCTAAAATAGCCACAAAATACATCGATGTTTAAACATCGATGACAAAATACAACCGTTTATACTATTTTTACTTATGGCATTAAAAAGAAGTCAGTACACATTTTTACATTCGTAATTTAGAAGGTTGTCACTAGTTTTGATGATCATTTGACACAATAACAAATGACATTAAAATACTTCAAAAAAAGGATGACGGAACAATTGTGCCGCTACTCTTACTATCAAGTGACCTTTAATTAAGCAGTATTAAAAGTCAACCACAATTACAAGTGGTTGTAATTGCAAAAAGTAGTAACAACCTTTCAAAGAAAGGAATTGAGCTTACATTTATTAAATTGTCTTACATCAGGCAAGGAGCTGTCAAATGTTAACTCACAAGAAAAAAAAACATTTAAGTAAATTAAACAGTTTTTATGCGGCTTACTATCGCGTTTATTTTGGTTATGATTTTACAACTTTAGAAATGTAAATAATATAAAAAACTAAAATAGTTTTCGGTTACGCCCACATAAAATGGCGTTGTTTTACTCCACATAAATAAGCCTTTAGAACTGTAACTGAGTAATGGCCGTCCAGTTGTTTAAAACATTAGTCATTTAAACTTAAACACTACATAATAAATCTCATGTAACATTGTACGAAAATTTACATCAAACTATTTAGGTTGTGACAAACAGTTGACGACCCCTGACCGTTTTATTTGTTATAGATACGACTTATTTATTCGAACCTTGGGACGAATTGGAGTTGTCCTTTCTCTGTCGTTTCATTAAAAAATGGAACGTCTTTCCTCTGTCATGTAAACCTAGAACCTTGCGCAGCGTGAAGAGGCTATAGTCGTCTTTACATATAGACCGCGCTTTAGCTTATTAGGCAAGGGGTTGTCACATATAGACCTAAATATACTAATAATTACAAACCTTTATTAGGTACTTGTTCGTGCATATGTTATATTTTTCGTTTACAGATATTCAACCGTATACAAAATTTAATTAAAGGCGACCGTACAGTGGTTACGCAAACCGAGTTCAAAACCACTTACCGGTACCGATGTATCTTTGATATATGTACTTTGGTTATCTTGATTCTATGATACAAGCAATTTAGTAGCTTAGTTTAAAAATGTAAATAAAAGATTGTTGCGATGATTACATGCAGATAATTAGTTGTAGTAGCATTGGTCTCTCTTTGTGGACCACACTCCAGGCGGCGTGCTGTCTTATCTTGAGCCACAGTATTAATAAAACAGGATCTTTATACATCATTAAAGAATGCGATATGAAGCATTTACGTATACAGTTCCTATAGTATGCACCTTTGGCCGGCATAGTGACGGCGACTAAGGCGGCTGTAAACAAACTCGGTTTTCTCAGTCGTCGTCACTCTTGGACCTCCTCTTGCTTATAATCAAGCGGGTCGAAGTCAGATGTCGTCACAATAAAAAAAGTACTGTTAGATTAAGTTTCCAACTAGGGGGGAATAGTAGTTATTAAACTGTAGTAGCAGTCACCTTCAATCATGGCCCGCACTCCAGCTTAATATCGGGGTGCTGACATATGTCAGGGCACATTAAAAAAAAGTTCCTTGTTATGACATGTAAGAAACTCTTTTTGTAAGAAAGACTTTTACCTTAATAATGCGAGCAATAAAAATTCACCCCATGGTCCGAATATTATAGTTGAAAGTGTAACGTTTGACCACTGAAGACGTGATTTCCCACCTTTGTGCGAAAGCAAGAGACCGTGACAGTTTAGTTGTTAGACAGCAATATCCTATTACCTCCGCTTTTGGCTTTGGTTGTATTTTAATTTATGTCCCCTTACTTTTATTAGTGCCACTCTGACCCAAATATTTAATATTTAGTACTTTTTTTATTTATTTACAATTCTATACTAATCTACTGAAGTGCTCGTATTATAGAAACAGGACAACCAAGGTACATATATCAAAGATACATAAGCACCGGCTAGTGGTTTTGAACCCGTGCTCTCGGTTTGCATATCCAATGCCACTTTTAAAATAATATTAATTTTTTGTGCACGAAAATTAAGAGTATATTGGCGAACCAATAATTTAGTCAATCAATCAAATTGTCACGCCTTTTTCCAATATTCTTTTTTTTTTTTTTTTTTTTTTTTTTTGTGACTCGACATTTGACATCGACCTGCCTGATGATAAGCAAGAGGAGATCCAAAAGTGCAGACGATTGAGACAACCGAGTTTGTTCACGGCTGTCTCAGCCGCCGTCACTATGCCGGCCAAAGGTGCTTCTTCACGCATCGCTTGAAGGATCCAAGGTTATAGGAGCGAGAGAACACATGGGCTGGCAAAGTATTCCACTTGTCGATTGTTCTACAAAGAAAAGATGCACCAAACTTTTTAGTTCGACTACCGATTCTGTCGACAAAATGTGAATGCTTCCCCCGACCAGTGCGGGTGTTACGGGTGTGAAAAGACGAGATAGGAACAAGGTTAAAGAGCTCCTCGGAACATTCTCCATGGTATAGGCGATAGAGGACGCACAGAGCCGCCATGTCTCTGCGTAATTGCAGAGGCTCCAGAGTTCGCGTAACCTCTACATCTCCTATGATTCGGACAGCTCGGCGCTGCAATGAATCCAGGGCATTAAGGAGATACTTGGCAGAGCCGTCCCAAAGGTGCGAACAGTACTCCGCGCAAGAGCGAATTTGAGCCTTGTATAAAAGCAGGCGAAGCTCTGGCGCGAAGAACCGCCGCACCCTGTTCAGGATGCCAAGTTTGCGGGAGGTGGTCTTAATAGCCCGCTCAATGTGATCCCTGTGATTCAGGTCGCTGCGAAGGGACATCCCTAAGATATCCAGTCTGTCCGAAGTACCAAGGGAAATGTTACGAAGAGAAGGAAGGGGGATAAACGGGGATTTTTTCGTCGAGAACGCGCACACCTGAGTCTTGTCTGCATTGAACTGAACCAGGTTCTCGTCGCCCCAATGGGTAATACAATCAAGAACCCGGTTCAGCTCCGCTACAACAGACTCTCTCATATCGGCTATCTCCTGTTTTCCGGCTGCGGGGCGGGCAGTGTAGCGTCCATGCACCGTGCTGTCGTCTGCATAGCAATGAATGCTGGATCCAAGGTCCAGCATGTCATTGATATGCAGTAGGAACAAGGTCTGCGACAGCACAGAGCCCTGAGGAACGCCAGCATTCACCGACACCCTACGTGACGCGCTGCCATCCACAACAACGCGTATGGAGCGGCCACGCAGGAAGCCGGCTATCCAGCCACGCAGACGGTCAGGTAAACCGTATGCCTCGAGCCTGGAAAGAAGGGCCTTGTGCCAGACCCTGTCAAACGCTTTGGAGATGTCCAAGCCGATGGCAAGGGCCTCTCCATTACCATCCAACGCTTCCCCCCAGACGTGCGTGGTGTACGCCAGAAGATCACCAGTTGACCGTTTCGGCCTGAAGCCATATTGACGGTCATTGATCAGCTGATGACCCTCCAGATAGGCCATGAGGCGGACATTTATAATCCGCTCCATGACCTTGCACAAAACTGAGGTTACAGCTATCGGACGGTAGTTTGCAGGGTCTGAACGGTCGCCTTTCTTAGGGACCGGTTGCACATTGGCCCCCTTCCAAGCCCGAGGCACACAGCCCGACGAGTATGAGAGCCGGTATAGCCTCGTCAAGACGGGAGTCAATTCCGCTGCACACGTTTTAAGCACAATCGCTGGGATACCGTCAGGGCCACTGGACTTTCGGATATCGAGCGATCGTAGCTCCATGCGGACATCGCGTTGTCTGATACGTATATCAGGCATCGTATGTCCGCATGGACGCAAGGTGGGTGGCTCTGCACCACGATCGTCGATCCGTGAATTAACGGCAAAGAGCTCAACCAAGAGATCAGCCTTCGCTCTTGCCGTATGCGCCAGTGAGCCATCAGGCTGTCTCAGCGGTGGCAGTGAGGAACGACAGAAGTTAGATTCCACAGTTTTGGCGAGACTCCAAAAGCTGCGACTACCCGTTGGGTGCGCTAATAGACTCTCGCCAATCCTGGAAACGCGCTGTGCCTCCGCTCTTCTAAAGACTTTCTTACAAGACTTGGTGGCACGATTAAAAGCTGCTTTCAACTCATCCACGCGAGGGTCATGATTTCTTCGACCCTTGACCCAGGCACTGTGAGCCGCGTTTTTTGCTGAAACAGCAACCGCGCACTCACCATTGTACCAAGGCCTGCTCCGGTCGTTGCGAGATGCACGGTTGGATGGAATGTAATATTCCATCCCCAGTGCGATCTCATCAACAACAATTTGCCTCGGGTCTGGTTATCATAGAGCGGTGAGCAGTGGTACCCTGCCTGCCGATCCGGGGTAGTACCACCACATACAAGCTTGTAAGTTGCCGGTTTCAACTAGGCCGGCATAGTGGATGTGACTGCTACTTACAGTTATTGAATTGTAGTAGTAGTAACATCCATTCATGGACCACACACCAGCTTAGAATCAAGTGGGGTGCTGTCATATGTCAAGTCACAATAAAAAAGCCCTATATTTAAGGACACTGCTAACCCTAGCTTTCTTGATAACAATGTATTTACAAGATAACTTCTTTGTGTACTTTAAAATTAAATGTACATCGAGTGACGCAACCTACGAACGCCATTTACTTTGGAGAGAAATTCAAAATAGATGCCTTATTCTTAAAAGAAACAATAACGTTTTTAAATTGTTTTAAGTCTTACAAATGACTTATATTAACCATTATTTAAATTGCTAATAAAATAATTGTGGATCTAAGGGAAGCGAGGGAGTTGTGTCAGGACCGTGGCAAATAGCGCTCCAAGGCGAAGGTGTACTGGCAGTGAAATGGTTACACAAACCGAGAGCAACGAGCTCGAAACCACCCACCGGTACCAATCTATCTTTGATATATGTACTTTGGTTGTCCTGTTTCTATGATACAAGCACTCTAGTAGCTTAGTATAGAAATGTAAATTAAATAAAAAACATGTTTCTGCCAATCCCTGTAACAATTTAATTTATTAATTGTACTTACCTATGATATATTATTTTGTTGTGGCTTGTAATATAACAGTACTTCACCTCATTTTAAGCTAAAGGTGACTACTACTAAAGGTAAATAACTGCAATTTTACTTAGACTGTCGATCAAGTGTACAGACCGTAAGGTGATCCTGGCGATTGTTGGGATACTTGCGACTGCTAGTAGACTGTAGTAGCAGTCTACTCTGTTTATGGACTGCATTTGGGATGCTTTCATATGTGTGGCTACAATTAAAGAAAACTAATAAAACTTTTAAAAACCTTATAATAGAAAGCTAAGTTGCCTAGTGCCCATGGCCGTAAAGCTTGTATGCAGAGAATTGTGGATGTGAGGGAAGCGATTGTCATTGACTGATTGAGACCTTCTTACTCGTATATGACAAGCAAATTACATTAAAATATTCACTTTTATCAATACCTTTATTTAATTGGAAACTAAAAAGTTCAATGCGTCTTTTCTTTGTAGAACAATCGACAAGTGGAATGCTTTGCCAGCACATGTGTTCTCTCCCTCCTATGACCTTGGATCCTTCAAGTGATGCGTGAAGAAGCCCCTTTGGCCGGCATAGTGACGGCGAATGAGGCAACCGTAAACTGACTCGGTTTTTTTAGTTGTCGTCACTTTTGGACCTCCTCTTGCTTATCATCAGCAGGTCGAGGTCAAATGTCGTGTCACAATAAAAAAAAAATAAAAAATAAAAACGGAGTGGTGAAATAAGGAATAAATTAATTTAATCAAAATTCAGAATAGAGCCTTTCCCACTGACCTTTTCAGGGGTACATAGGTATAATCAAAACTTAATTGCATACACTATTCTCGAGGGTAGATGTGAAAAACGTCGTAAAGCACATGTACGAGATTTAATCATGTTTTAGTATAAAACTCAAATAAGTTATTTTAACTTATCACAGACTACCGATCTGTGGTCTACATTAAGCAGGGTGCTGTCGAGCCACATACTCCTTTCAGTTATTTTTTTAAATTATTATTATTATTATTCACATTTCTATACTAAGCTACTAAAGTACTTGTATTATAGAAACAGGACAACCAAAGTACATATATCAAAGATACATTGGTACCGGTTTCGAACTCGTGCTCTCGGTTTGTGTAACTATTGCACTGCCACTACACCACGGTCGCCTTAACTGAATAGTAGCATTTACCTTTATCAAAAGACCGCACACTAGTTTAACGAAAGGCGGGGTGTTTTATTGATTCCCAATTATAATTCAATCAATCAAATGGGCCCCTCTTTTTTCCACAGGGATACGCAAAGACAATAGAGCCCCACTTGCGGCGATCCTGATACAACTCCCTCGCTTCCCTCTGATGCAACTGTATGAAGAGAATTGTGGATGCTCTTCATACAAGCTCTATGGTTATGGGCACTAGGCAACCCAGCTTTCTAGAGGATGTCTCCGATTTGATCGTTTAACGCATCCATCTACTTAAGATTTAAATAACTATTTCGTTAAATTCGATGGTGCCTAAACCATCGAAGCATTCCTTTATCAATCGTTTTTTCAAACCACTATATCTTGTCACTACGTCTTCTTTCAAAGCACTATACCTTATCACTACATTTTATTTCAAACCACTATATCTTGTCACTACATCTTCTTTCAAAGCACTATACTTTATCACTATATCTTCTTTCAAACCACATCTATTGCGAACTGTTCTATTCCTTATTCTATCCGCTATCATCAAAAGTTTGCCGTTAATCTTAAATTAGTAAATAAATAAAAGATAAAACGTATTTAAGTGTACAAAGAAATAATGAAAATTACGTGAAATATATCTGTATACAAAGTAGTTCTTTTGTCAGAAAGGGGTTAGTCTTACATAATTAGGGGTTGCTAAAGGGTGGGTATTCATTTTAAATCTTAACAAAAGAGGTCTATTTAACTGAAACATTGTTTTGTTTCTCTCGTTTATGTTTTATTTAACGTAACTAAAACAATGTTGCTGAATTATTTGTTTAAAGACATTTGTTTACGAGTTTACTATGTTTTTTTTTATTGTTACTCGACATGTGACAGCACCCCGCTTGATGTTAAGCTGGAGTGTGGTCAATGAATAGATGCCACTGCTACTACAATTTAATAACTGTGAGTAGCAATCACATCCACTATGCCGGCCTAGTTGGAACTGGAAACTTACAAGCTAATCCAAACGCGACCAAATCACTTCACGTTCTGTATACTTGTAAGTGGTGGTACTACTCCGGATCGGCAGACTGGGTACCACTCTTTAATTACCAGCTTTTTGTTTTAATTTTGTCTCGACATATGATTTGACACTAATCTTTATAAATAGTTATCACCAGAGACACCATGGTGCACCTGACACGTGCTTCCATGTTCCTGACACAACTCTTTCTTTACGTTCACATCGACAATTCTTTTGGTCACTTGCGGCCGCAGTGCAATTTTACTGCGTTTTTGTCCGCATAATGTATTAAAAATAATCGGAGCCCAGGTTTTATGGAACGGACACTGCAGGCCCATACTTTTTGAGTAAATACCCAACAAACTTCTTGGTCATCCCCGTTTTATCATTCCACTTATCTTTGAAATATAAACCTCTTTTGCCCAAACCATCGAAGCATTCTTTTGTCAATTCTTGTCACTACATTTTTTTTCAAACCACCACATCTATAAATGTTTTAAAAACAAACCGGTGTAATGACATTATTTTTGACATTATTTTTAATTTATTATTTAAATGTAGTCATTGTAATTATTTGGATGTGTATTTTTAAGGATTTTATTGGTAAAATTTATTTTATGTTTTAGGAGATTTTAATTTCTTGTTTTGCTGTGTGTACATAATTTTGGGACACAATCTAGTTCATAATTGTCATTTTGTGTAAATAAATTTAATGTAACGATTGTGTCCTGTCATGTATGCCTATAAATAAATAAATAAATGATGATTTTCACAGTAATAAACAGTATTGTTGGTAAACAGAGACGTGGGAAAGGTTACACGTATTGTGGTACTGTGGAAAGTTGATACACGTCTAATCATTAACCTGATTAACAAGAAGACTGGAATTATTAAACATATATTTATTGACAAGCCTATTTCATTTTTTTATTTTTTTTATTGTGACTCGACATATGACAACACCCCGCTTGATGTTAAGCCGAAGTGTGGTTCATGAATGAATGTCACTGCTAATACAATTCAACAACTGTGAGTAGCAATCACATCCACTATGCCAGCCTAGATGGAATCGGCAACTTACAAGCTGATCCCGAAACGTGACCAAATCACTTCACGGTCTGTATACTTGTAAGTGGTGGTACTACCCCGGATCGGCAGACTGGGTACCACTGCCTACCACTCTTTAATAACCAGACCCGAAGCATATTATTAAATATTACAAATAAAGGCTATGAAACAAATATTTGCTCCGACCGGGGATCGAACCCGGGACTTTACACGCTACAAACCAATCAGAGGTAATATACTAAAACGGTTTTTCCATCGGGTTAGCTCCCTCTGAATATTTTTTGCTTACCATCAATCAGACAGTCCGAGTTCATTTTCTGGTTACAATAAAAAATACATAATTAGTATTGAAGATTATGATATCGCTTATAATTTATTGTTTTTTCTTATTTTCCTATACTAAGCTTCTAAACGTGCTTGTATCTATTTCACTGATTATTTGCCGTCAATCAATCAAATTGTTACGTCTTTTACGTCTTTTCCCACAAGGAAGTTCAGGTTTCCTTATTGGCATAGTTTACGTCGTTTCTTTTTAAAAAATCATTGTATTATAATTATTCATACACACTCTAACGGGTTGTTTTCTTTGTTCTAGCTCCGCCAACGTCAGTGGACATTGCTGGTCATCCTCATAACTCCAAGTTGGAAGTGAAAGAAGGTGCTGAAGTAAAGCTGGAGTGCCAAGTGAAGAATGCGAAGCCAGCAGCCAGGATAATCTGGTATAGGGGCAACCAGGAGATCCGGGATGATAAAGGTTGGTGAATTTTTATAAGATTATTAAGATAAAGTTCAAAGTTATGGGTACATACTGTAAGGGAACGAGCTAAATAAACGCACTAGGACGTCATGACGTCATAGACGTTGTAACGTCATGGTCACGTGTCTATTATGAATAGTGAAGTAAAATATAAAATATCGATAACGATAAACAAACACTTTTCTTAAAACGCAAATAAATTTAGTTATTAAAAATCATAAATGTGTATTAAATTGAAGTATTAACATTAGACAGCAACAATTTTCGATATATTAATTTAATTTTGGGAATAGTCACTGCCTGTTTTTTTTCTTTTTCACACATTTCTAATAATAATTCTAGCCTGACTACGGATGACGACTCTCTTTTATTCAATTAACTCATAAAATGTTCAATAATCCAACAAAGAAAATAAGGACATGTTTTTACGGATATTAAGTGACATCGCCGATCTATGCGCGTCACTAATAGCGGCCACTATGATACGGGTGGGGGTTGTTTGGCGCCCCGCCGTACCTCAGCTCCCGAATCCATTTAACTCGTTCCCCATCTATACCTGTCTTTTATTTAATTTACTAAAACTATATGAACTAAAATTAGAAAAAGGGATAAGTTGTAAATAAAAAACTTGATCTACACCATTATACTACTAACATCAACAACAATAATTTAAAAAAAATTGACTGCTATTTCGAGGCGTTTGCTATATTAAATTTAGAGTGACCGTTGTAAGCAGCAAAAATATGTTAATTTAGAAACGTAGCGCAAAGCCTCAGAAAACACTATTTCAACTATTAAAACGTAAATATATAGAGCAGTAATCTGGCCCGGATTTGAACACATCCACCCCTAGACTAACACATAAAACTACAAATTAAACATGTGTAAATTCCAACGTTTCCGTTAAACTTGTACTATTCAAATATTTTAATGAAAGTCCATTTTAATTGCTGTCCGGAACTCTAAAACATGGTTAATTTTAAGTTTATACAGACATGTGTACGTTTATTCACGCCCACAGTAGCTTTTAGGGTTAAGCAGGGCCAGAGAATATACAAGTACGATACAAGAGTAGTGGGCAGTGGGCTCCATTGTCTCTGCCTATCTCTATGGAAAAAAGCCGTGACAATTTGATTGATATCTTTAAACTTACATGAAAACTTTTAGGTTTTTTTTTATTTTTTTTTTATTGTGACACGACATCTGACCTCGACCCGCCTGATGATAAGCAAGAGGAGGTCCAAGAGTGACGACGACTGAAAAAACCGAGTTAGTTCCCGGCCACCTCAGCCGCCGTCATTATGCCGGCCTAAAAGGTTTACTATTAAAGCCTGAAGGTATTGAAACACAAAATCGTTAATTAAACAAAGTTTTCGATATCAATTAGCAGCTGTGCTCTGCAATTAGTCGAAGCGTCGATTGGCAGGATAGAGTGTACTCAATTAGGGATGTATTGTAGGCTATGGATTAATTATATCGATAATTGGAGTACATGTGGGGTAACTGGAGTAGAGATAAGAAGAGTACATCAGTATAAATATCATATATATCTCTAGATATGATTTGGTTTTTCCTTTAACTGTACACTTATGTAAATATGTCTCTTAGTGACCACGCTGGCTGCAAAGCTCCGATAATAAAATAAAATTGTAAAATCTAAACCAAAATAAACGCCAGTAAGCCGCATATTTGTTTAATTCATTAATCAATGTTCGTGCAAAATATAAGAAAATATTATTTAATATTTCACTATTATCTCCAAGGTAGACTGAAAAGAATGCCTAAGAGCACCTTTTAAAAAGTTATGTTTTTCTCGATTCTCACAGGAACTCTTTAAGTTTGATGTCGGGGGAAGCATCCACATTCTTTCGACCAAATCGTTAGTTGAACTAAATGGTTCGGGGCGTCGTTTCATTGTTGATCAGTCGAAAAGTGGAATGCTTTATCATGTGTTCTCTCCGTCCTATAACTTTGGATCCTTCAAGGGATGCGTGAAAAGCACTTTTGGCCAGCATTGTGACAGCATTTATTCATAAACCGTCTATTTAAATTAAAAATTGATTTCCCTTATTCCTATGACAGATAGATCCTTTTGAATTTATTTAATAATTCATATACCACTGTTACCACGGCAGATTTGTTATGAATTAGATTCAAACCAGTGAACCGTAACTTGAATTATGAATAATAGAAAACGTGACATTTTGTTTTGCGAATGAAAATAAAAGTATGCAAACATCGATGTTTGTTTTTCGCATCACTAGTCAATAGTGTTGTCTCCTATAACATTGAGTGACATTCGATCTGGGTATGATTTGAGGAGTTTTTTTTTGATACCATTCAAAATAATAAGAAATAATTAATCTTACTTTTATTTTTGAATACTTTAATTCATTTATAGATAATAATTAATAAAATCGGAGACATCCTTAAGAAAGCTAGGTTGCCTAGTGCCCATAAACGTAGAGCTTGTATAAAGATAATTGTGGATGTGAAGGAAGCGAGGGAGTTGTGTAACGATCGTGGCACTCCTTTTGTGTACATATCCCTGTGGGATAGGCCAGTATTACCGACATAGCTAGTAAGATTTGCAAGCTGAAGTGGCAATGGGCTGGGCACATCGCTCAAAGAACCAACAACCGATGGGGAAGGAAGGTTGTTAAGTGGAGACCACGAACCAGAAGACGCAGCGTAGGTAGGCCTCCCACTAGATGAACTAACGACATAGTGAAAGTCACGAATAACGTCTTTTGGCTGATGGTGCTGATGATGATGTATTCTTAACTTTATCTGCAATCGTCACCCATTTTTGTCCCATTCGGTGTCGAGACCCTTGGTCCGTGGGGTCCTAGCGCTTTAAGGCTTTTTAAGGAAATATCAAAAAGGTTAGTCGACATCACAGGAGACCGAAGAGTTGGCAGCTACCTCGGACAAAGAATTAATCTAGCTATTCAAAGGGGGAACGCTGCCAGTATCTTCGGAACTTGCCTAAAGGACTCCTTTTAATAATGTATTTTAGTTTTTTTTAATCGTCACCCTACGTGGCTCCTGTACTTAGCATGTATAAAATGTGGTACAAAATATGAAACACATATCATCCATATATAATAAGTATAACATATGGGTTGTATACAATAGGAAGATACGCAGGAAAGTAGGTCAAGCACACTGAATAATAAAAACAAAAAAGAATTATAGGTCTTGCCTGATGGTATGGGAGGTCCAAGAGCGCTGATGACTAATAAACTGTGTCTGTGTACAGTTGGCCCAGTCGCTGTCTCTATGCTGGATATAATTGCTAGATTGAAAATTAATACAAAATATTTTTTCATGAACACGTGATTCCAAACTAACCTATGTTTTTTATGAACGTTTGAACACGTTTGTAATCCGACTGGGGCAACCGTGACTTAAGTCGGATTTTTTAAGTTGTTGGCACTCTTGGACATCCCCTTGCTTACCATTTGGCAAATAAAGGTTAATGAACACATGTAATTTTTTAGGATTTTTTTTATTGTGACTCGAGCAAGTATGAAGATAATTGTGAATGTGAAGGAAGCGAGGGAGTTGTGGCATGTTCCTGGCAAGTGGAGCTCCATTGTCTCTGCCTATTCCCGTGGGAAAAAGGCGTGACAATTTGATTGATTGATTGACTCGACAACTGACTTCTATTTGGTAATCTGTAAAAATACGACTATAATTCGTTATAAATTTAAAATCCGTTATAAAAAAGTACTTAAAAGACATTATCTTTTATTTTTAAATGCAAATAACTATTAAAACACGTTGGTGGTTTTTCAAGACTCACTTTATTCGGATAACACAGTAGTACCAACATTACTTACATACAGTGGTACCAACATATTTTGTTACCATACTGAAAAAATATAATATAATAATAACACCCCCACTTAACAAAATAACCCAAAACCTTTAAACAAATGTGTGCATCCAATCCAACACATCACAAACTATATAACTATACTGTATATAAATATTATTTTGGAGTAACACCAATCAATTTCATAAATCTATAATGCTTAGTGGGTACCAATCCTTTGGTTAACAAGTCAGCAGGCATTTCTTGGCTGGGAATATACTTTGTCTTAATTAATTTATCCTTAATACTATTTCTCACATAATGATACCGAACATCAATATGTTTTGATCTGCTATGTGACTGATGACTTGTTGCCAATTTCATTGCACTTTGATTGTCACAATGCAATATAGGAATGCACATTTCATCAGTTATTTCATACAATAATTTCTGCAAATACACAGCCTCCCTACATGCCTCCGAGAGTGCAACATACTCTGCCTCTGTGCTAGACAAAGAAACAGTCCTCTGTTTTCTGCTTTGCCATGAGATCACAGAACCACACATGGTGAAGCAGTAACCAGTGTAAGACTTCCTGTCTATTGAGTCACTAGCCCAGTCAGCATCCACAAAACCCATTAACTGATTATTAGCACTTAATCCCTTACTGTATTTTAAACAATAGTTTTTAGTTCTTTGCAGATACTGTAATACTCTCTTTGCATAATTATAATGAATTTCACTGTAACAATTATTAAACTGGCTGAGATAACTTATGGAATATGCTATGTCAGGCCTTGTCAAAACTGACAAATACATTAAACTGCCAATTAATCTTTGATAGGGAACATTGGCTAGACATTGATCAGATTTGTCAATGTTTAATTTACATTCAATAGGAGTATCTTTAGGCTTACAATCAGACATGTTAAATCTAGATAATAATTGCTCTATATACTGTTGTTGATCAATTGAAATGACATTATTATGTCTATCTACACCAATTCTCATACCTAAATAGCGTCTAACTGAGCCCAAGTCTTTTAATCTAAATTTAGTACTTAAAATTATTTTTAACTTTTCAGTTTCCTCGGCACAATTTGAGAAAATTAAAAAATCATCAACAAAAACTGTAATTATTATCTTAACACTACCAGTATATTTTTTAAATAAACAAGGTTCATATTCACTATTTATAAAACCTAAGTTACACAAACAATCTTTAACCTTCTCATACCAAACTAGAGCAGACTGTTTTAGTCCATATATGGCCTTTTTAAGTTTTAAAACTTTACCACTACTCTCTTTCCTAAACCCTTCAGGAATTGACATGTAAATATTTTATTTAAATTTCCATTAAGAAAAGCTGTCTTTACATCTAGATGAGTAATGTCCATGCCCCACTGCACACTGAGAGCAAACAACATTCTCAGTGTGGAGTGTCTCACAACAGGGGAAAATGTGTCCACATAATCTATTCCACGACGTTGTGTAAAACCTTTGGCTACAAGCCGGGCACGATAACACACTTTATCATTTACGTCAATCTTTTTATTTAACACCCACTTACACTGCACTATTGATGCATCACTGGTGACTTCAACAAGTTCCCATGCATCATTGTACTCAAATGACTGTAACTCCTCTTGCACCGCTTGCTGCCAATGCTGAGCCTCTGGTCCATTAAGTGCCTCAGAAAATGTTAACTCTTCATCTCCTGGAAATTCATTTGATACACATAGGTTATTATAACCATAACGTTCTGGAGCTTTTCGCACCCTTTTATCATCTCCGTCTTCATTGACCTTGTCTTCAGTGTCTGGGGTAAGAGTGTCATCTCCATTTTCTGTATCTGTGTTACAAGATGATGATTCTGAACTGTCCAGAGATTCACAAATAGATTCCCCCACTGAATCTCGACTTTCTATTGTCTCTGATTCTGTTTCTTGTGAAGGTTCATCACTCTTTATGATATTCTTCTCTAAATTCTCATCTTCTTTTATATCATTTGACATCCATATAGCATTTTCATTTTTGTAATGAGTTTCACCTTCATTCACTATAACAATATCTCGTTTAATACTTATATTATTATTCTTAGGGTTATAAACTCTATATCCTTTGGTGGTTTCAGAAATACCAACCAAAATATGTTTCTCTGACTTTTTATCCCACTTTAATCTTCTTTCTTTTGGAATATGGACCATAACTGCACTTCCAAACAATCTAATATTACCCAAATCAGGCTTTTTGTTGTGCCATAATTCATATGGTGTCTTATTCACTAACGTAGATGAAATAGACCTATTTTTGAGATACACTGCCATACTGCAGGCTTCTGCCCAAAACTTTTTATCCAGATTTGCATCAAAAAGTAAGCATCTTGCCTTTTCCACCACTGTTCTGTTGGCTCTCTCACAAACACCATTTTGTTCTGGCGTGTAAGCAGTTGTTTTTTGATGTATTATTCCTTCTGCTTTCAAAAATGATTCCATATTAGCATTACAAAATTCACCGCCATTGTCTGTACGAAGTATCTTTATTTTATTATTTTGCTGGTTCTCAACCATTGCTTTAAAATCCTTGAACATCTTCAAAACTTCATTTTTGTTTTTTAGGAAATATATAAAAGTCATACGACTGTAATCATCAACAAATAGAAGAAAATATCTTGCATTTCCGATAGATTTTGTTTCCATAGCACCACATACATCAGCATGTATAATCTGTAGTGTCTCTGAACTTCTCTGTCCCACATGTGAAAATGGTAATCTCATCTGTTTGCCTTCACAACATGTTACACATTTTTCTTTCATCATGTCACTGGTATCGGGATATGACAAACCATTTACAATGCCATTTTTCATTTTATTTAAATCGCAACTGTTAATATGTGCTAGTCGTCTGTGCCATAACTTTGCACTTGCTATTCCTGGTACTGCCAATAAACAATCTGTGTCCACCTTCGTTCTTAGTTTGTAAACACCGTTTATTAATTCTGCAGTAGCTACCAATTCATTTTTCGTATTACGAATATAACAATTGTTGTTCTCAAAAACAACACTATTTCCATTTTTAATTAACTGACTAACCGATAACAGGTTGGTCGATAAGCTTGGCACACATAGTACATCTTTAACTGTGATTTCATACACATCCTCTGGTTTCATACACGGATATGTCGTTATATGCACATCTCCGGAACACATAACTGGCACTTTCATGTTATTTGCCACAATAATTTCTGATAATTTCGGTGAACTGGCATTTACTATCCACGTTCTGTTCGCCGTCATGTGCGCACTCGCACCTGAGTCTACGTACCACTCACTTTTATTATATTCTCCGCTCAGGAAAACTACACTAAAAGCATTTGAATGCCTTTTCTTTTGCAATAAAGGACACTGGTTTCGATAATGACCATTTTGTTTACAATTATAGCACGACACGCTCTTTTCGCCTGACAGTTTTGACGTATTCCCGCCATATTGTCTAGTGTTGTGCTTCTTCGATTTTATCGTATTTGATTGCGACTTCTTCGCAGTGAATGCAGCGTTGCTGGTATTCGAATTCATTTCAGAACGATTATTCGAAACCTCCAAATCAATTAACTTTGATTTTATTGCATCTGTAGTTATAGATATACCTGAATGTTCTATCGCCATGATCATTGGAGTATATTTATCTGGCAAACCTGCTAATAGCAATGACCCAATCCATTCATCCGTGATTGCAAATCCTGTACCTTTTAACCTCTGAGCTGTTTCTATAACCTGCGTAACATACGTCGTCATGGTATCGCAGTTTTCTTGACGCAACGAGATTAAATGTCTCAGCAAGGATATCTTTCTAGAAAATCCCGAGTCATCAAACATATTTTTCAGTTTTCTCCATAACTCCTTGGATGTTTCAGTGTCCTTGATGTGTACGTACAATCCTGGTTCAATAGTCAATATTAGCTTCGCCTTGGTTTTTATATCATTTTCTGGCTTGATTTCTTTAGCGTGGTCCGGCTTGATGCAATGATCCATGCCGTCGAGTATCAATAAGTTTTCTACAGCAAAACTCCATTCGTCATAGTTTTCTCTGCCCTTTAATTTTGGGACACTTTGAATAAAATGATTACTCATATTTACGCGAAAACTGAACACTTTTATCGGAAAATCAATAAAAAATCGAATATAGGCCCATAACCTATTAAAACACGTTGGTGGTTTTTCAAGACTCACTTTATTCGGATAACACAGTAGTACCAACATTACTTACATACAGTGGTACCAACATATTTTGTTACCATACTGAAAAAATATAATATAATAATAACAATAACGACGCAAGATAAAACTACCTCCCGCTGCAATAATTTTCATGATTTCAATTGCTTCTCTTCAAACTTTTTCATGAATTTCAGCGAACAAACGTAATACTCTATCATTAGCGATAAGACGCTTTTAGGACGAGTTAAATCTTTTGTAAGGGAGCCAAATCGACACGTTATTTTCCTGAAAAAACAACTTCATATACAATAGTCAATTGTAAAAATACTACTTTATTTTTATTGTGACACGATATTGGACCTCGTCTGATGGTCGCCTGATGATAAGCAAGAGGAGGTCCAAGATTGACGACGACTGAGAAAACCGAGTTTATTCTCGGCTGCCTCAGCCGCCGTCACTATGCCGGCCAAATGTGCTTCTTCACGCATCGCTTGAAGGATCCAAGGTCATAGGATGGAAAGAACACAGGGCAGGCAAAGCATTCCACTTGTCGATTGATCTACAAAGAAAAGACGCACATTAATCAGTAAAAAAGAGAAAACTAAGTCTGTTTCAGTCGTTTGACATGTAGCTTTAAAAAAAGTAGTTTTGTTAGAAAATAATGGCCTTCTTTTCGATAGAGCCTTCTTAAAGTCAGACGTCGTTATAGAATTATATACAAAGTTACAAAAGGTGCATTAAAATAACTTTGCAAAAACATACAGGCGAATTGAGAACCTTCTCCTTTGGAAAGGTAGTATTTTTTTAAATGTATTTTTTATTTATTTATTTACATATCTATATTAAACTACGACTGTGCTTGTATTATAGAAACTAGACAACCAAAGCACATTGGGGTGCAAGTGGTTTTGAATCCGTGCTCTCGGTTTTCGTGACCATTGTACTACCTCTAGACCACGGTCGCGGTCGCCCTAAAACGTTTATTACACACACATTTATATTCATCAATTATTTAATAAAATTATCCCGCCATTTTCCCACAGGGATAGGCAGAGACAGTGGAGCGCTACTTGCCACGATCCTGACGCAACTCCCGTGTTTCCCTCACATCACAAGCTCTACGGTTATGGGCAACCCAACCCAACTAATATTAACTTTTACCAAAATTACATTATTTCTTCTTTTTTGTTTTTAAATTATTTACATTTATATACTAATTTAGTAATGTGCTCGTATCATAAAAACTGAACGACCAAAGTATTTATTTACTTATATTATTGTGACTCAACATATGACAGAACAGTCGCATCCACTATTCCGGCCTAGTTGAAACCGGCAACTTACAAACTAATTCATCTAAGAATGACAATAAAAGACAGTACCTTACAACTGCAAACAGTAGTAAGTGCTGAAACTTGCTGAAAGTATTCAGTCCACGTAAATACGTACCGAACATAGTGTTATTTGACTAACTTTCATGAAATGGACCGACTACTGTCACTGAAAGTTTTACACGGTGTGTGTTTTATTAGTTTTTGAACACTTCAGGCTTTTGCAGGTACCAAATGGACTGGTCATTAAATAGATAATATTGCAGTTTTCTTCAGTTTTAAAGTTAATTTTAATAATTATAAAGTCAAAGAGTGGCAGTTGAGTCAAGTCTGCCGATTCGGAATAGTACCACCACTTTTAAGTGTACAGGTCGCAAAGAGACTTAGTCACGTTACGGGATTAGCTTACAAGTTGCTGGTTTCTACACTTAAAGACCGGCAACTTGTCGCTTTACGGTCTCTACACTTGTAAGTGGTGGTTATAATGAGATGAACATATTTTTAGTTGCATTTAAACTTTAAAAATAGACTTAAAAACTTTTTGTGTAAATTAAGGTACTACGGGTTAATGTGATTTTAAGTAAATTGCATGTTTGTCGTGCGAGTCACTATTACCCTTTGAGTTTAGGAAATTTTGGTAATTTTCATTTTCTAGACTAACTCTGAGCTCTTTGTCGGGTCGCCATTTTGTTTCGGGTTACCATAGTTACGAGAATTAGCAGGATAATGGCGGAAATTTTCGTTAATATTCTTTCTATATTTAGTAAGGGAATCGTGAGGATCCTTCAGAAAAATTAGATACTTTTATGAGTGGTAGGTGGCCAGTTACAGTTACGGGAGAATGCGGGTTCAAAACCACCTACCAGTACCAGTATAGAAATGTCAAAAAAAAAATAGTTGGGATCTTTTGCCCAGTTTGCCTATCCGGGGTAGTACCAGCACTCAATTGTAGAGACTGAAAAATAACTCAGTCGCGATTTGGGATCAACCTGAAAGATGCCAGTGTTACAATTATGCCGGCATAGTAGATGTGACTGCTACTTACTAACTGCTAGATGTGGATAAGACCGAAACCTCAACTTGTCTTATTGTAAGCAAGAGGAGATCAAAAAGTGTCGACGATTAAAAGCTGCCTTAGTCGCCGTCACTATGCCGGCCGAAAAAAAATTCAAACCAATCGTCAAAAATCATTGTCATAGTTATAAAATATTAGATAACGAGTGGGTACCCCCTTTGAAGTTATTTGACTTAGTACCCCCAGTATAAACACAGGGTAAAATTCGACTTTAATAAGACTTTTGGCAGGAAATGAAATGTTTAAAGTAAGGCTTAGTCTCTATTAGAGGTCAAATCTTTATCATTTAAAAGTTATATTTTGACCTGTTGACTATTTTACAGTGCGGATGCTTCTCCCGACCTGCGCGTATTACGAAACTCCGTACTTTTATATTGTAAGGCGACATATATCCTTGACTTAACTGAATAAGGGCCAAGAGTAATGACAAAACCTTTTAGTTGTCAACTGATTTGGCCGGCATAGAGACGGCGACTGAGGCACTTTCGAACCTCCTCTAATCTACTATAGTTAGCCTACCACTCTTAAAAGCGTATTAATTATTGAATACATCACCCTTATGTAATTTGTCGGTTCCAACTAGGCCGGCGTAGTGGATGTGGATGCTAATTATAGATAATAAACTGTAGTAGCAGACACCTTTATTTATGGACCGCACCGTAACCGTGTTAAGAGTTAAATACTTTACGCACTCAATTATATAAAATTGAGACATTGAGGACATTGATAGGACATTGAGAAGGAGTGGCGCAGGCTACGAACTATTGTAGGATTCCATTTCATCTAGCCATTTTCGTTTGGGCCTACCGTTATGTCTTCTGCAATCTGGAGTCCACTCAGTAGTGGACTTGACCCATAATGCATCGGACATGCGACAGAGATGACCTGCCCAGTCCCACTTCAGTTTGGCGGTTTTTTCAGGTACATCAGTATTTTTTGTCGATATATATATATAATGAAATACAAATGCTGGTTTTCAGCGATTGGACAGACGTGTCCAATCGCTTCGTTAATAAATAAATTAATTCGATAGTAAGTTCGGATGTGTAAAAGGTCATAATCTTAAGGTCGAGTTAGAGAAAACTTCCAAAGAGACTATTTAAATGTATTAATTGGATATTAATTTTAAATTATTTCGTTTGACAGTGAACAATGGCCTTTATCTCTTTATAATGGATTTAAGTTTTATTTAAATTTTGGTTTAATTTTGAACGATTCTCATTAAAATTACGGTTTTAATTAATGTTTGTTGATAAACATTCATTTAAATACTTAAAATGTGTGTATTTCGAAAATAAATATCTACTTGGAAGAGAATTGTGTCAGGATCGTGGAAAGTGACGTTATATTTTATCTGCCCATCTCTGTAGAAAAAACGTATTTGGATTTAATGAATTAAACAAATTTTATGCGGCTTTCTATCGCGTTTATTTTGGATTTGATTTTACATTTTTTTATTATTCCGACGTTTCGAGAGCTTTGCGGCCATCGTGGTCACGGAGTGGTCGGAATAATTCAAAAATATAAAATCAAAACCAAAAAAAAACGCGATTGTAAGCCGCATAAAATTTGGGTAATTAAAAAATTAATGAGCGTCAAATCTAAGAAAATACTATTTGGATATAACTTAAATTTTATAGCTAGGTTGCCTAGTGCCCATAACCATAGAGCTTGTATGAAGAGAATTGTGGATGTGAAGGAAGGAAGTTGTGTCAGGATCGTGGCAAGTGTCGCTCCATTGTCTGCCTATTTTTATGGGTGACAATTTGATTGATTGATTAAATTTCATAAAAAACATTTTTATTTTTATTTTTTTTTATTGTGGTTTGACATATGATAGCACAGCACCTTGCCTGTTATTAAGCTGAAGTGCGGTCCATTAATGGAGGTGACTGCTACTACAGTTAAGCAACTGCAAGTAGCTGTCCTACCCAGTCAATAAAATCAATTGATTATCTAATTAAACATTTGATTACTCGGAAATGGGCTCCCACCTCTTTGAACAAGGCCACTAGACTACAATCCGCTTGTACGTAACTCCAATTAATGTCCTCAGATCAAATACATGTAGACTCTACTTCAAAAGTCCCCTGTGGAACAAAACAATAGACACCTAATATATATGTACAGCTTGTAAAAGAGAATTGTGGATGTAAGGGTAGCGAGGGAGTTTGTTTTAGGATCGTGTCAAGTATGTAGCTCAGTATACCCAACATGGTGCTGCGTGATTCGTTTTGTTTTTTACTTGTTTATGATAAGTTGCCCATAACCTCAAAATTTCCTACTCGTATATTTAAAAAAATATTTGTATACTGGTATTCCCCTCAATGCGAGGTCTAACATGTGTATTCTATGTCACCTTAGTACTCCTGAAATCCACTCCAACAGCGGATTGTCAATTAAACGGAACAATTTTAAATCTGTCACTCACGGGACATCCCCTAATGAAATTTCAGTAAAAACTTATTGAATCAAACACTTCTCTCGTCTCTGCAAGGGCCTGAATACACTTCGGAACTAATAAATGTTTATAAACTTTTTTTATATAAAGGACAACATTGATTTTGTATAGGGACTTGGGCTTAATTGTATTATCAATCAATCAATCAAATTGTCACGCCTTTTTCCTGCAGGGATAGGCAGAGAGGGAAGCGAGGGAGTTGTGTCAGGATCGAGGCAAGTGGGCTCCATTGTCTCTGCCTATCCCTGTGGAAAAAAGGCGTGACAATTATATTTTTTAATTAATAATTCTTTTATATTTCTATGATTAGATACCAAATGTTCTTGTAATATAGAAATAGGACTACCTAATTATTTATATCAAAGACACATTGGTACCAGTAAGTGCTTTTGAACTTGGGTTCTTGGTATGCGATCGTCTTCTATTAGCACTAGACTACGGTGGTCTCAAACCTCAAACGTCACACGGCCTAGTCTAAATCCCACCTAACACAGGCTGTCTCTTTCACTCAAACAACAATACGAACTCATTTCAAAGTTCGCGGATCAATTTGTGCTAATTTCACCGGGAATCGAACCCCAATACGAGCTCTCATCTGCAGTTCTTACGAAAGTTTTATGCCTCATCGTACAAGGTTCTTTAATTCTTGTTTAGCTGAAAGTTTTTGTCTTATTTCGTCAATATTTTGAAAGGAGGAGGAGTTGTGGGTCAAAAATGTATAACACACATAATCAGCTCCCTCGCTTCCCTTGCATCCACAATTTCTTTTTTTACGTTTCTATACTAGGCTACCAAAATCTTTGTATTATAGAAATAGGACAACCAAAGTAAATACGTATCAAAAATACATTGGTACCAGCAAGTGGTTTTGAACCCGTGCTCTCGGTTTGCGTAACCATTGCCTGCCACTCCACGGTCGCCTACTTACATGGAATTAAAAAAAAATTGTTAGCCGTAATTTTCCAAATAAGGCGACCGTGGTGTAGTGGCAGTGCAATGGTTACGCAAACAGAGAGCACGAGTTCGAGACCACCCACCGGTACCAATGTATCTTTGATATATGTACTTTGGTTGTCCTGTTTCTATGATACAAGCAATTTAGTAGTTTGGTATAAAAATGTTAATAAAGAAATACTGATTGAGAACAAGTCTCAAGGGTAACAACCCTGTTATCGGTACGTTTAAGATTTGTCTGCAAAGTCGAACTTTTTAAGCTCGTAAGTTAATTCGTACATTTTAATTGTTATCCAGCATTTTATTTTCTCGTTTGGGCTTTAACCATTGTGTTGTAAAAGTTTGGGTTTTCGGGTGGGTTTTTAACGTATTTCTGTAGCTACTTTTAAACACAATTTTCACTCGTATAGTGTTTGGAAAATACTGAAATAAAAAAAACGATTCTTTATTTTTCTGGAAAATTTCTGGGTAATACTCATCATCATCACCAGCCAGAAGGCGTCCACTGCTGAAGATAGGCCTCCCCTCTTAGAATGCTATTCTGAACGAAAAATGCCAGTTTTTTTTTAATTTTTTATTTTATTTACATTTCTATACTAAGTTACTAAAGTGCTTGTATCATAGAAACAGAAAGTGCTTGCTACCACTCTTTAGTAACCAGACCCGGAGCAAATATCCACCTCTTATTTTAATAAGTACATTAAATATAATAAATAAAAGTCACACAAATATTTTCTCCGACCGGAAATCGAACCCAGAACTTTTCGCGTAACGGATTGATATGCTAATCACAACGCCACGACTGTCGTCATAAATATATATTTTTTATTGTGACACGACATTTGACCTTGAACCGCCTAATGATAAGCAAGAGGAGATCCAAGAGTGGCGACCACTGAAACAATCGAGTTCGTTGACGACTGCCTCAGTCACCGTCACTATGCCGGCCAAAGGTTTTTCACGCATTGCTTAAGGGATTCAAGGTTAAAGAAGGAGAGAATTGGGCTGGCAATTGTCGATTGTTCCAACGACTGCAAATTAAACCGTTTTTTCAGTCGTTTACGCTCATAAGCCTCTCCTTGCTTACCATTAGGAAAGTCGAGGTAAGATGCTGCGTTTCAATAAAAAAATCACTCGAAATTTATAATCGTAGATAAACTCTATAAGGCGTGTGTGTGCCTTAATTTCTTTTCAAGTAAATAAAACTTTTATGCGGGTTACTATCGCGTTTATTTTGGTTTTGGGTTTACATTTTTTTTATTATTTCGACGTTCCGAGAGCTTTGCAGCCAGCAGTAGTAAGCCGCATAAAATTCTTTTCGAGTAATTTATGTAAAAGGAACGCGAAGTTCTTTTCACTTAATCGTATAATAAAATAAATGTATAAAAGAAGATGTGGGGGTAAAAAAACCCACTTTGATATCCGAGCGTCGAAATAAATAAAAAAGTAAATTGTCAGATTATAGGAGGGAATTAAATAATGCAATGACAAAAGAGAGACAAACACAAAGGAAGGATTTGTTCCTGTGCTCACCTTAAAAATTTAAGACCTTTTTTTTGTTGTGCCTCGTCATCTGACCTCGATCTTATTAGGCTTGCATAGTGACGGCGACTGTACCAGCCGTGAACTGACTCGTTTATTTTCAGTCGTCGGCACTCTTGAACCTCCATCTTGCTTACCATCAGGCAGAAGTCGAGTGGTGGTAAGCAAGAAGAGAAGAAGAAGAAGTTCACCGATTGATAAAACGGTTTAATTATACGGTTTCCTAAAGTATAATTTATAATTTTATAATGACTGAAAATAAATCAAGTCACTTCACGGCTGCCTCAGTCGCCGTCACTAATAATAAACATTACAAAAAGTAATAACTTATTAGGTTTTATATTTATTAGGTCACAAAAAAACATATCTGAGTAGATATAATAAATGCTTTTATGCTATTATTAAACAAATATCGAGAATCGAACCTGTGAAGCCTGGTAATAATCACTCGGGTCTACAAAATATCTAAGGTTGTAACGGGAAAAAGAGATGTTGACAAGCGAGGATATAATTCGTCCTCCGAAACCTTTACTTGAAAAGAATGCTTTCTAAAGACATTATAGATGCATACAGGCTGTCCTTAAAAGACATGTCAACTTATCAATCAATCAATCAAATTGTCACGCCTTTTTTTCACAGGAATACACAGAGACAATGGAGCACCACTTGCCACTCTACGGTTATGGGCATTAGGCAACCCAGCTTGTTAACTAGAAAAATTAAAAAGATTCGTAGACTTTCTTTTTGCCCAAACGTATTTTATATTTTTATATCTATAACAAAGCAACCTAGTGTCCATAGCCGTAGAGCTTGTATTAGGAGAATTATGAATGTGAAGGAAGCTGTCATATGTCGAGCCACGATTCAAAAAAGCATACTTTGCATCAGCAGTACCAGGACTTATTATTCGTTTTTTTTTTTTAAATTATAATTTGCCTCAAGGACAGATCTATATAATATTATTGCATTCTGATTAGAACATGCTGTATATCTATATTATTTCATATACCTATATATGTAGTTTTTTTTTTGGACTGTCAGTCGAGTAACATGGGTTTTGAGGGAACAGCCAATTTCCGTCATAGTCGATTCCTTTCTGTTGTAAACATACGTTCTCGATGTTATCTCGATGTTTTTGTTGAAATGAACGGGCGTGACTTTGATGTCTATAGAAACTCATTTATAGTGAATGCTTGTAATTGACGACACATTGGTTAGTTCATCAATCTGTTACGCTTAAACTCCCAGGTTCGATTGCCGGTAGGAGCAAATATTCGTTTTATAGCTTTTATCTCCATCCTCCTTTATCCTCCTTTATCTTTATCCTCATCCATCTCTCCATCCTATGACCTTGGATCCTTCAAGCGATGCGTGAAGAAGCACCTTTGGCCGGCATAGTGACGGTGACTGAAGAAGCCGTGAATAAACTCGGTTTTTTCAGTTGTCGTCACTTTTGGACCTTCTCTTGCTTATCATCAGGCGGGTCGAGGTCAGATGTCGTGTCACAATAAAAAATAAAAAAAATAAATTATAATGTTTAATAATTAGATTGTGTGTTAGGAATATTTTGATAAATTAAGAATAAAATTTTCGGATATTTACTGTGAGTAGTTATCAGAGTGGTAGGCAGTAGGGCCTAGTCTGCCAATCCGGGGTAGTACCACTATTTACAAGTATATAGACCGTGAAGTGGAAATATGAAAATCTAAATAAAAATTACTAGTATATAAAAAAAGGAAGACTTATGTAAACAAAAAAATACGAATTGGTTTTAAATGCAGAATTAATAACCGCTTTTATTTTGACTTAACATATTCGAAGCTTCAAAAGAATTGTGGGTGTGAGGGAAGCGAGGGAGTGTAAGAATGGTGACAAGTGGCGCTCCATTGTTTCTGTTTAAATCTGGAAAAAGGAGTGACAATTTGATTAATTAATTGATATGCAAAATGGATTCGAAAGCTTTGCAGGAAAACTAATCAATTCAGCCACATACCTGAGAATCCTTTTATGTAAATAGCGAATTTATTACCAAACATTAAATGCAACATTTGTTACATTTTATTATGACATAAAGTTAAGACTGCCTTTGGGCGCACTTGAAGTTAATTTTGACAATTTACTCCGACATCCCCTATATGCGACATTAGCCCTTCGGGAGTAGAAGTGACGCGATAATGGTCGCGCAAATAAAGGGCTGAAAAGTTAGTAACTTTTGATATATGCCACTGAACTTCATGTGTACAATTTAAGTTACAGTTTCAATAATTAATGTGTATTCGGTTCTGTGTATTCACTCTGTTGCTATGCTTCCATTCCCACAGGGATAGGCTGACAACGTAGCTTTACTTACTACGATCCTGTCATAAACTTCCGTGTTTACATCTACATTTTTTTTATAAATTTATATTTTCCTAACTTTTGCGCGAACATTAAGTAATAAATTAAACAATTTTCCAGGGTGTTTTCCAATCAAATCGGAGACATCCTCAAGAAAGCTAGGTCGCCCAGTGCCCATAACCTTAGAGCTTGTATGAAGAGATATGTGGATGTGAAGGAAGCGAGGGAGTTGTGTCAGGATCGTGCAAGTGGCGCTTCATTGTCTCTGCCTACCCCGTGGGAAAAAGACGTGACAATATGATTGATTGATATTGATTTTACATTTTTGTAATATTCCGACGTTTCGAGAGCTTTGGTCAGGGAGACACTATGATGGCTGCGAAAGCTCTCAAATAGTAAGCCGCATAAAGTGCTCACGTAAACCGAGAGCACGGGATCAAAACCACTTACCGGTTACAATATACCGATTGATTTATGTACTTTGATCGTCATGTTTCTATGATACAAGCACTTTAGTAGCTTAATATAGAAATAAATATATAAAAACTTTTATTAACTGTGTTATTTACAAAATATATTCAAAATTATTGTTTTGTTTGTTACAGTTTCAAAGGAAGAAGTGAAAATGATCGAGGCACCAAATGGTAGACTGAAGTCAGTTAGATATACTACTCTTTCACGGTAAGTAGAAAAAAATAATGTTAAAATTAAAACATCCTATATACGAGTATATGCCTGGTGTATTGGTAACACACCAGTACACTATGCGAAGTTCCGGGTTTGATTCTCGGTTGGACATATGTGTTTAATAGCATTTATTTGTAATAGTTAATAAATAACCATTGAGTTTGTATGAAGAGAATTGTAGATGCGAGGGAAGCGAGGAAGTTGTGTCTGGACCGTGGCAATTGGCGCTCTATTGTTTTTGCCTATTCCTTTGGGAAAAAGCGTGCCAATTTGATTGATTGATTGACATTACAAATATTTTATAATTATTCAAATCGTCTGATGAATGCTCCGGGTCTCTTTTTTTAAGAGTGGTAGACAGGAGGTAGTGATTTGCCTAGTCTGCTGATCCGGGGTAGCATCCCCATTTCTGAGTGTACAGACCGTAAGTCACGTTATGGGATAAGCCAGCCAAAGCTGGTTCCGACTAGGACAGGATAGTGGATGGGACTGCTACTTGTAGTATAACAGTACTGCATAAATCAGTCTCCTTTATTTATGGACCGCACTTCAGCTTAAAATCAATTGGGTTGTCGAGCAAAAAAAAAACAACAACAAAAAAAAGGGTAACTATGAAACAAACTATGTCCAAAAATCGTACCCGGGACTTACTAAATAGCAGATTTGCGTTATTAAATAATCAATCAATCAAATTGTCACGCCTCTTTTTCACTTACCACGATCCTGACACAACTCTCTTGCTTTTTTTCACACCCACAATTCTCGTCATACAGGCTCTGTCGTTATTGGCATTAGGTAACCCAGCTTTATTGAGGATGTCTCCGATTTAGTCGGAAAACACCCTCCTGGGCCAAAAAAGTTCAAAAAATAAATCGTAATAAATCTTTTTTACCAGTTAAATATTTATGTCGCTAAAATCCTTTAACCCAAAAATGAAAGCTGGCAACACATGACATTTCAAATTTAAGATGGCATCACTGAGCGCGTTCCAATTTTAAAATCTCCCGCCGAAATGGGTGACAATTTTAATGCCTTGTCAGCTAAAATTTAGTCCTGGCTGGTTGGATAAGATTGGATTTAACATTTTTTGGAAATAAGAAAGAAAAGCTTTGTTTTGTTTGCTTCTATTATCATTTATTATGAATTAAATAAATTTAATGCGGCTTACTATCGCTTCTATGTTGGCTTTGATTTTACATTTTTTTTATTATTCCGACGTTTCGAAGCTTTGCAGCCATCGTGGTCACGGAGAGACTGAGGTGTTGGTCGTCCTATTGGTTGATGCTGTTATAATTTTATATGTAAGCCGCATAAAATTTGTATAATACATTATTCAATGTTCGCGCAAAATCTAAGAAAATTTTTCAATATTTTATACCCGCACAGGTCAGGGAAGCATCTAAATTTTGTCGATCGAATCGGCAATCGAACTAAAAAGTTTGACGCGTCATTTCTTTGTTTGTTGCGTTTGTATCAATCGACAAGTGGAATGCTTTACCATTATATGGCCGGCATTGTGGCGGCGACTAAAGCAACAGTTAACGGTTATTTTCATTGTGACACGACATATGACAGTACTTAGCTTGATATTAAGCTAGAGTGCGGTCCATCAAAGGTATTTGCTACTACAGCTAAATAACTGTAAGTAGCAGTCGTATCCACTTTGCTGGCCTGGTTGAAACCGGTATCTTACAAGAAGATCGCAAAACGCAACTAGGTCAGTTCACGGTCTATATATTACTTGGTACCTCGGATCGGCAGACTGGGCATCACTGCTTACTACTCTTTACTTTATTTTTCAAATATACTTTTGAATATTTATATTTAAGCGTAGAGCTCGTATAAAAATAATTGTTGATGAGAGGGAGTTGTGTCAGGATCTACACTACGCGAAGTTCCGGGTTAGATTCTCGGTTGGAGCGATTTGTTTTATAATATTTAATAAATAATCACAGAGCTTGTATGAAGAGAATTGTGGACGTGGGGGAAACGAGGGAGTTGTGTAAGGATCGTGGTAAGTGGCGCTTCATTGTCTCTGTCTATCCCTCTAGGAAAAAGGCGTGACAATTTAATTATTTCATTTATATTTTAATAACTTATTTTGGTTAATTAAAATTTTCCAACAAAGCTTTTAAAGATTAATGTTTTGTCCAAACAAGATCAGCAAGGAAGGCTTTAAACTTTTAAGATAATTGAATATCGTTAAGTCAAAAGTAAAAGACAAAAGGCTGCGTTATCTATCAATGGCTTCCTGAATACTCAACTCAAATAGCTGATTGATTAATGAGATTACTTTCAGATTTCAACTGAAAATTATCCTTTCAGCAAAATTATAATCAGTTTTATTTGGGGACTGTTGTGTAGTGGTCACATAAACCCATAGGTTACGCTTTAAACTCGCCGATACCATTAGTATCTTTGATATTATGTACTTTGGTCGACTTGTTTCTTTGAGACAAGTAGTTTTAGTGGCTTAGAAATGTAAAAAAGTTACCATTAGAATAATTTTACCTTAAAATAAATAGTCCTCTACGCGTGAGTTCCGGGTTTGATTAGCCATCAGGACAAAGTCAGAGTGGTAGATATTAAAAGAGTGGTAGGCAGTGGTACCCAGTCTGTACCACCACTTACAAGTATACAGACCGTGAAGTGATTTGGTCACGTTTCGGGATCAGCTTGTAAGTTGCCGGTTCCATCTAGGCCAGCATAGTTGGATGTGATTGCTACTCACTGTTGTTGAATTGTAGTAGCAGTGACATTCATTCATGGACCACACTTCGGCTTAACATCAATCGGGGTGCTGTCATATTACAAAAGCACAAAAACAAAGTAAATAAGCACTTTAGTCGTTCTGTTTCTAAATATGATACAACCACGTTTAGTGTAATAAACTATAGTTAAAAAAAAACACGCTTAAGAACATCTGACCTCGACCCGCCTGATGGTAAGCAGGTCCAAGAATGCCGACGTCAGTTCACAGTTACCTCAATCGCAGTCACTATGCCGGCCAAAAAAATATTTATTGAAATTATTGTATTGTCACATAGAGATATTATTGTCATCGGTTTTTAATACGTGTACAAAATTTCAATTTATTCAGACATCTAGAAGTGGGTGAAAATTAATTTAAAATTAGATTGTATTTATATTAAATATAAATATATAAATAACATAGATTTAAATATAAATTAAAAATATTTTTATCCGGAATAATGAAAAAAACGTCCGACTTATTACTTTTACATTGACATTACATCAAATTTTTTTTTATATTATATTTAATACATCTATTGATAAAAAAAATAACTAAAATACATTAATAAAAGGAGTCCCTTTAGGCAAGGTTCCGAAGATACTGGCAGCGTTCCCCCTTTGAATAGCTAGACTAATTCTTTGTCCGAGGTAGCTGCCAACTCTTCGGTCCCATGTGATGTCGACTAACCTTTTTGATATTTCCTTAAAAAGCCTTAAAGCGCTAGGACCCCACGGACCATTTGAAAGATTCCGTTACATAGTTACATACAAGTCAAGCTAATAAAAGCGTCATAAAAAAATATATTTTTATATATGTAGGTGTAAAACTACGTAAAAATAGTATTGCTGAAAAATAGTATTAAAAGTCGAATTCACAAATTATATTTTAATTTAAAAACTTTATAAGCTGAAAATGTGAAATTGCAACTCCGTAAATAATTCATAGAGGACATGCATCTGCTAAAACATATTTCGAATTTCGAATGTACATTCGGCTGCAAAACTTTGTAACTCAACATAAATATACAACTCATTTTTAGTTGAAATTCATTTCAGCTGTAATACGAGTAATATAGTTTATAATTTAAGCTAATTTTTAGATCGTATGTCGAAGGCGGCATTGGTGGGATCTTACAATATTTGGTTGGGTAGAGGGGATAGTGAGGGCAGGGAAGGTGAGTGTTGACATGTCACAAAAAGCTTTCGGTCACAAGTCCGGAACGCTTCCTTCATTATCCCGCCTGCCACGCGATAGACCCGGCATTCGCACGGAGAATCCATGGATGCTAAGAAATTGATTTATTCGTCAAATATTTTCATGTCATTTTTTATTGTGACTTAACATTTGATAGCACGTTGCCTGATGTTAAGCAGGAGGCAGTCGCTACTACAGTAAAAATAACTGTAAGTAGCCGGCCTAGTTGGAACCGGCAACTTACAAGCTGATCTCGAAACGCGACTAAGTCACTTCACGGACTATATACTTGTAAGTGGTGGTACTAGCACGGATCGGCTGAGTGGGCACCACTGTGTACCATTCTTTGATAACCTGACCAGCAGAAAAAATCCGCCTTTTTTATTAAAAATATTTGTAAATTTAATTAAATTAATAATAATGACAAATAAATATTGTCTCCGACCGGAAATCGAACCCGTCAAATTGATGATTGATTAATGATATTTAGGCGACTGTGGTGTAGTGGCAGTGCAATGGTTACGCAAAAAATGTAAATTTGATATATATACTTTGGTACTTTAGTGGCTTAGTATAGAAATCAATCATTCAATGGACAATGGAGCGCTTCTTGCCATGATCCTTACACAACTCCCTCCATCCACAATTCTCCTCATACAAGCTCGAAGGATGTCTTCGATTTATAGTATAGAAATGTAAATAAAAAAATTAAAATATATCTTGTTAATTGTACATTTCTCTAGGCGACAGTACATCGTTTTAATATATGTATCTAAAGCCGTGACAACTTTCGCAAGCTGTAATTTCTGCGTTGTCAGTCCCCCTCATTTCGTTTACGAATAAAACACCAATTTATCCGAACGCAATTCTGACCTATATTGTTATGGGAACAAAGATTAATATGCTGTAACTAAATTTATGTACTTAAGACCTTATTAAATTGTCGGGGTGAAATTTTGGTGAATAATTTTCGCAGTGACATTTCTGCCTTTTTGTTCTATAATTGGACATTATTATAATTACTATAAATTTCCCTATTTGGAGGGCGGTCCATAAATGAAGGTGACTTCTACTACAGTTAAATGGCTGTAAGTAGCAGTCGCATCCACTATTTTAGCCTTTATATATAGCACAGAACGCGATAGATGTGGTTCGAAAGAAGATGTAGTGACAAGAATTGACAAAGGAATGCTTCGATGGTTTGGGCACATGGAAAGGATATGTGAAAATAGATGAAAGAAATTTATAAATCTGATGTGGATAAACGCGTTAAACCAAGGCCCAGGAGGATGTTTTCCGACCAAATCGGAGACATCCTTAAGAAAGCTAGGTTGCCTAGTGCCCATAACCACAGGGCCTGTATGAAGAGAATTGTAAATGTAAAGGAATTAAGGGAGTCGTGTAGGGATCGTGGTAAGTGGCGCTCCATTTTCTCTGCCTATCCCTGTGGGAAAAAGTCGTGACAATTTGATAAATTAATTGATATTACCTTGTATATCAGCCCAGCACTAGATATTTATTTTTTATTGTGACTTGACATCTGACCCCGACTTGATGTTAAGCGTGATGGAGGTCCAAGAGTGCCAACGACTGATAAAAACGGGTCAGTTCATGGCCGCCTTAGCCGTTACTATGTCACTATGTCTTCTTTTCTTCTCTTCATCAGCCGTAAGATGTCCACTGCTGAACATAGGTCATTTTCTAAGAACGCCATTCCAAACGACAAGATGCCAGTTGCACCCACCGGTATCTTGTCGTTCATAATGGGTGGGGCCCCACCGTAATACCTACGCTTGGCAGGCGGCTTGTATACTCACTGCTGCAGGACGCTGCTGCCCATCCCCCGGTGGCATTAAATAATACAATAGCTAAAAAACTAAAATTAAGTTAAATTAAAAACTAATAAACCAATAAAAACTAATAAACTAGTAACAATGTGAACTAAAAAGTAAATAATTAGTAAACAAGAGGAGGTCCAATAATGCCGACGCCTGAAAAAAAACAAGTAACTTCACGTTTGCCTCAGTCGCCGTCACTATGCCGGCCAAAATAAAATTTTAATGAAATTATTGTATTGTCATCGGTTTTTAATACGTGTACAAATTTTCAAATTATTCACTTCTAGAAGTGGGTGAAAATTAATTTGACAGAATCCGTTACATAGTTACATACATACAAGTCAAGCTAATAAAAGCGTCAAGCTAATAAAAGCGTCAAGCTAATAAAAGCGTCAAGTTAAAAAAATATTGGCGTGTCACAATAAAAAAACATATGATTTTTTCTCTATCGGACGTAATCCTCAGTATAAAATCGTATATTTACTCACTGGGATGCATATACGAGGTAGGTATAGGTATAAGCCTCGTAGGTATAGACATACATTATTTTCAAAAATCACAATAAAGTCGTCACAAGTCGATCTTGACCCATGTCACTGTTTGACAACCTGACACCTAATGTCACCGATGACAATTTCAGACAACCACAGCGGTCACCTCAGTCCGCCATTTTCTACTGAATTGTAAAAATGCAATCGATTTCCATCTCTGTTGCATAAGTTTTTAGGTAGGATTTTTATACAAATATGTTTTAAACTATATAAGTACATAGATAGACTTAATGCCGCTAGAACTCTGCCAGTTAACCTTAAGGCCTAACCGAGATATCAATATAAAGGATAAAGTTCACCATATGACAGCAACCCGCTTGATGTTAAGCTGGAGTGTGGTCCATGAATAGGTGTCACTGCTACAACAATTCAATAACTCTAAGTAGCAGTCACATCCACTATGCCGGCCTAGTTGGAACCAGCATCTTATAAGCTCATCCCGAAACGTGACCAAATCACTTCACGGTCTGTATACTTGTAAGTGGTGGTACTACCCCGGATCGGTAGACTGGGAATCACTGCCTACCACTTTTTGATAACCAGACCAGAAGCAAATATCAGCCTCTCTCATAAGTAAATTTAATAATTTGATTTTAATTAATAATCATGATTTATTTTGATAAACTCTAATAAAAGTAAAATGCATTTATAGAAAATATATACGATTACATAACTAAATAATAAATACATAAAATATACAACAATTGATCAATCAAATTGTCACGCCGGTTTCTTGCAGGGATAAGCAGAGACAATAGAGCACCACTTGCTACTATCCTGGCACAACTCCTTCGCTTTCCTCACATCCACAATTCTCTTCATACAAGCTCTATAGTTATGGGCACTAGGCAACCCAGCTTTCTTAAGAATGTCTCCGATTTGATCTGAGAACACCTTTATGGGTCTGCCTTGTTAAAGCATCCACCCATATCAGATTTATAAATTTCTTTCGTCAATCTACTTTCACTCCTCCTTTCCATGTGCCCAAACCATCGAAGAATTCCTTTGTCAATCCTTGTCACTACATCTTTCAAACCACATATATCGCGCACTGTGCTATTCCTTATTACGCCGTGTACAATTTCTTTTTATCCACCTATGTTTGGTAAAGCAATTTTCAACTCAATCTCTATTGTTTCAGAGTCCAATTTAAAGCGACATCAGAGGATGATTACGCCGATTTCACTTGCGAGGCAAGACACGAAGCTCTTCAGAGGGATACGCCTATGAGGTCGACGGTACAACTCAGTGTTTTATGTAAGTACCAATGAATCTAGAAGAAGGGATAGGCAGAGACAATGGAGCTCCACTTGCCACGATCCTGACACAACAAGCTCTGAGCATACAAGCTCTAAGTTTATGGGCACTAGGCAACCTAGCTTTTTTGAGGATGTTTCCGATTTGATCGGAATACACCCTTGTGGGCCTGCCTCGTTTATCGCATCCTAATCACAGGAGATTTTTAATTTCTTTAATAAAGTAATATTTAATCTAATTATTAAACAAATATTTATTCCGACCGGGAATCGAACCGGGCTTTACGCGATACAAACTGGTATGATGTTATATATTAGTGTATATGCAACCGATATACAAACGTTTTAAAGTCAATCGAGTCCTTTATAAAAACAATTACCAGAGAATTTAAACTCTACCACTATAAAATCAGAGTTGTAAATCGTTTGTAAATAATGTGTGAAAGAAAGCCAATGTTGATTTAAGTACGAGACGAAATAGAAAATTAATAATTCATTTTCAAATAGAAAGGGTGGTTTCTACCCCTATTCGAGACTACTCGACTTAAGTTTGTGTATAAATAACTCAGAAATAGCATTAAATAGACCAAAATAGCTTTCAAAAGCTTTCCAAATCAAGTTTACTTAGAAGATTAAATTGTTATTTTTACTTGTAATTAGTGATTTTAAAGGAAAACATCATCATCAGCCAGAAGGCGTCCACTTGATGCTTGGATGTTTTCCCCGACCTATAACTATGGTTGTCCTGTTTCTATGATACAAGCAAGCACTTTAATAGCTTAGTATAAAAATGTAAAAAAAATGATACGTAGAAAGTTGTTTCAGGATCCTATAGTGGCGCTCCATTATCCCTGCCTATCCCTACATCAAATGATGCGTAAAAATCGTAATTATTTTTCATTTAAACTAAACTGAATAGAATCGTCTCTTAAAACAACGCTTGTGTTTTTTGCCCCAACATTTGAATTCAATAGCATTTTGAGTGGAGTAATGTAAACATTTGACATTCGATCGCATCAAAATGGAAAATTAATAATACATGACCTATCCCACATTCGCCACTAGCAACCCACTCCCACCCTCTTCCCACTATACCTCCATACAGTACTATAGTCACAAGGTGTCAAGTAAGCGTGCGAGTTACACGGCGTTCACACGAGGCGAATTTAGTTGATCAACTGCGAAATCGTTCGCGATTTGAACCGTCTGAACAGACTTTCAATTAAGTTGAAGCAATAAATATCGGTTCAACAAAAGATTAAAGACCTTTCGACTTTTATTGATTAAATTAATAGCTTACAACGAATAGACTCGTCTGAACTTGTTCGTTCAACTTGCATTAACTAATTAGTCCAATCAGTCAGTCAATCAGTGCGATTGAGTACCTATGTACTGTGCATTTCTTTGTCACAAGTATTTTTTTTGTTGAAAAATGCTAAAATGGACACACGTGTAATATTGAGTCGATTATTATTGAACCGTGAAATCGCTACTATCAAAATTCGCTTTCAATTTTTTGTTAAACGATAAATATTGAACAACTAAATTCGCCTCGTGAGAACGCCGTATTAGGTTCCTTTATTACGAGTCTTGTAACATTTATTGAACCGCGACATCTTTGACCAATTTGAGGACACCAAATTGTTACGCGTAAAGTACCGGTTCGATTCCCGGTCGGAGCAAATATTTGTTTCATTGATTTTATTTGTAATACTTAATATAATTATGTAATATTTAATAATTATATTAAATATTACAAAAAATGTTAATAAAAAAAGAGGTGGAAAAGAGCTTTGGGCTGGTTATCAGAGTAGTAGGCACTAGTACCCAGTCTGCCGACCGTGAAGTGATTTAGTCGTGTTTCGGGATCAGCTTGTAAGTTGTCGGTTCCAACTAGGCCGGCATAGTGGATGAGTGCTACTTACAGTTATTGAATTGTAGTAGCAGTGACATGGATTCATGGACCACACCCCAGCTTAACATCAAGCGGGGTGCTGTCATATATCGAGTCACAATTAAAAAAAAACGGAAATAATATAAGCGCCATACCTGTAATTTACTGTCTTTTACGCGAGTTACTGTCCTGCTACTGTCAACTATGACAAGCAAGTAACTCTGCCCGTGTAACCAGCCCTGCGCCACCCGCTCTTGTGCTGGTTAACCCTCCCATTGGCATTCCGGCTGCAAAAACAACGCTCGACGCTGTGACGCTCAACAATTCAGAATTGAGATCTAAAGGTGGTTTATTCCTGATTACCTCGATTACGATTTTGTTTTGCTATTGATTCTTTATAGCTATTGTTTTATTGTGATTTTTTTTGACTATTAAGGAACAAAGGCGTACTTAATGCCGATAGACATTCTCTGCCAGTTAGGGATCAACACTAAGACAAAATATTATAGGGAGAAAAAATAAGAATTATAATATATTTTTTATACATTTCTATACTAAGCTACTAAAGTATCATAGAAACAGGACAATTAAAGATACATTGGTATCGGCAAGTTGTTTTGAACCCTCAGTTAGTGTAGCCATTGCATTCTCACTACACCACGGTCGCCTTTATAAGAAGAAAACATGATTAAAGGGGTATCAGCAAACAGTGGTGCCCACTCTGCCGATCCGAGATAGTATATAGATTGTGAAGTGAATTAGTCGCGTTTCGGGATCAGCTAGTAAGTTGCTGGTTTCGACTAGACTGGCATAGCCGATTTGCCTGCTAACTACAGTTATTTAGCTGTAGAAGACGTCATCTCCATTTATGGACAGCGCTTCACATTGGAGTACTTTTTAAATTTCGAGCTTTAATCAAAACAATGCAAATAAAAATTTAGAATATAAAAGTTTATTTTTCTGTATTGATTTTTGCGAGTATAATTATATTTAATTATTCGATTTAAATTCAATTCGTATCGTAACAAGAATACGCCTCTGTTTACAGATGCGGCACCGTTTTTGCATACACGTGTCACTTACATATTTTCCATCTTATTGCTTTCACTTTACGGTTCAAAATTCAATAACAAAATTATGTATTTATTTTCTATACAAATTCGATGACGGCCTGCAAAAACATTTTATAACTACAAATGTAGCGTCAGTATAAAAAGTGAATAATTGACGCTTTGTTTTTAATGGCGGTAATTAGTTTTTATTGCTTCTACACAGTTACTAAGTTGATACAACGCTGAGTCTGTCTGCCCGTCTTGGTTTTTAATAAATTTATTTATCAATCAATCAATCAATCAAATTATCACGCCTCTTTCCCACGGGGATAGTAGCGCCACTTGCCACGATCCTGACACAACTCCCTCGCTTCCTTCACATCCACAATTCTCCTCATACAAGCTCTACAGTTATGGGCACTACGCAACCCAGCTTTCTTGAGGATGTCTTCGATTTGATCGGAAATCACCCTCCTGGGCCTGCATTGTTTAACGCATCCATCCACATTTGATTTATAAATCGATTTCGTCAAATCTACTTTCACTCATCCCGTCATGTGCCCAAACCATCGTGGCATCCCTTTGTCAATTCTTGTCACTACATCTTCGTCCAAACCACATCTATCGCGCACTGTGCTATTCCGCTATCGTTACTCGACATACACTCCTTAATGACCGCAATTCTACAGCGTTAATTCTACTCTCATGCTTCTTCTGCCATACCCAACATTAACATTTATTTATTTAGGTAAATTTCTATACTAAGCTACTAGTGCTTGTTTCATAGAAACAGGACAACCAAGGTACATATATCAAAGATACATTGGTACCGGCAAGTGGTTTTAAGGTGCTCTCGGTTTGTGTAACCATTGCACTGCCACGGTTGCCTTGAATGTATAATGTATTCCTGTAATTCCCACATTACACAAACAGTTGGTTCTCGTGTCTTATTTACTTTACTACACTAAGCTACTAAAAGAGCTTGTATTATAAAATCTTGGCAACTAAAGTATAAACATATATCAAAGATACATTTTGAACTCGACTCTTTGTTTGCGAGACCATTCTACTACCACTAACCACGGTAAGGTCCAACCAAAATAAGACAAAAGTTGTGTTAGGATCGTGGCAAGTGGCGATCCGTTGTCTCTGCCTATCTCTGTGTGAATTGAGACGTGAAAATTATGATAATAATGAACCATTATCGTTTTAAATGTAAACAAATTTTCTTTTAATATTCATTCATTAGGTAGTTATTTTTTCCTGGAAGAGCAGACCTCCTTTGTTGGTCCATCTTACGAGGGGGGTTGTAGGGGGTGTGAGGGAGAAGAACAAGTAGAAATTATTGTTATCTCTTTCTAAGAAAGTTAAGTTTTAATCTTTGAACTTCGCCGGCGGCGAATTGTTAAGCTTATCTCGGCAAAACTTCAAAGGATATAATATTTTTTGATCTACAACAAGAAAACGATATTTTCGGCTTTGTTAATAAGTATTATAACGCCCATTTAGAGACTGGTAGGGGCTGTTGTATATATAAATAAGGCGACCGTGGTGTAGTGGCAGTGCAATGGTTACGCAAACCGAGAGCATGAGTTTAAAACCACTATGATGTACTTTTTCTTTTTTTTTTTTTCTAACTTTATGTACTTTTATTTCTGATGTACTTTTTCTACCAGGGAGTATGGTTCCAACTGGGCCGGCATAGTGGATGTGACATTTAATGTGACATTCCCTCACATTTAAAAGTGGTAGGCAGTACCCAGTCTGCCAATCCCTGGTAGTACCACCACTTGCAAGTATACAGACCGTGAAGTGAATTATCTAATAGCTTTATAAATAATAAAGCTAAACAAATCTTAGCTTCGACCAGGAATTGAACCTGGGACACGCGTGTCATCAACTAATTAAAGTATTCTTAATCGAAACGATAAGGAAAAGGAAGTCTAAGAGTGCAGACGACTGAAAAAAACAAGGCAGTTCACGGTTGCCTCAGTCGCCGTCACTATGCCGGCCAAAGTCAATCAATTTATAACTAATTACAATAGGTTATTAAATTCCTTTTAAATTTTTAAGACCTCTTTACGATTTTTTTATGTCATCTAATTACAAACATACATTACATAATAACTGCTGTACCCATTACGTTAGTAGTCGTGAAGATACGGATAATTAGGCCAAGTGGAGGGCCTAAAGTGTATTCTACCATTAAATGTATAATAAAGAGTGTGTATAAGTGTTTTTTTTCTTTTTGGAGCAAAGATACGACAGGCGTGGCGTTGTCGGAACGCTGGTGTTCCGGGTTCGATTCCCGGTCGGAGTAAATATTTGTTTCGTAGCTTTTATTTGTAATTTTTAATGTTAAGATTAAATTCACAAATAATTTTTCAATAAAAAATAGATATGCTCTGGGTCTGGTTGTCAGAGTGGTAGGCAGTGGTGCCCAGTCTGCCGATCCGGGGCAGTACCACCACTTACAAGTATACAGACCGTAAAGTGATTTAGTCACGTTTCGGGATCAGCTTGTAAGTTGCCGGTTCCAACTAGGCCGGCACAGTGGAACAGACTGCTACTTACAGTTATTGAATTGTAGTAGCAGTGACATCCATTCATGGACCACACTTCAGCTTAACATCAATCGGGGTGCTGTTATATGTCGAGACAATAAAAACCGAACCGAAATGTTACTTAACACTAAACACATCTACTATCTAACAACATTTTAGATGTTAAGACTTAATATAAAATATACAAAATAAAATATACAAAAAAACTGTAATATTAGAGTTTATTAACCTTGTGTAGAATAATTCTCTATTTTCCCTTATTATTTAGTAAATTGGAGGGAAAACGCCAGGAGAAGCAGATTATAGACCGAATCAATACAACGCTACGGCTCAACTATGGCAAAATGTAGAATATTAAATTTTGACGATGGCGTAGCCAATTGGTTAGCTGACTAGTTAGTTACGCCTAAAATACCGGGTTCGATTCTAGGTCAGAGCAAATATTCGCTTCGTAGCGTTTATTTGCAAATTTAATAATAATATAAATTTGCAAATATATTTATTTATTTATTACTTGCCGTACTATGTTGCACGCAGGCGGACTTAATGCTAGTTAGCATTCTCTACCAGCCAACCTTTGAAACAATAGAAGCAAGTCCAAAATGAATACATATCGTCGGTCAAATCACGAAGAGACGTATCTCAAAAATTAGCTGTTTTGAGTTAAGTATGCCATCGCATTCACAGACTCGAGTTTCATATTGTCACCAAAGGACGTGACTGTATTCCATTCCATTATGCCAGTACAACATGTCGCGAAGAGACGTAACTCAATTTTAGGGAAAATTTTGGTATCACGAAAAGGCGTATCTCGGTTTACGTCTGTTCGTGGCAATTTTTTTTGCAATTATAATAATTATTTGTCGCTCGTTCGTGATGTTTATGTTGTGATAAATACTAGACTGCTACTCCTTATCTAATATTGCTTCGCAAAGAGATTTTTGTTTTCATTCTGACCTCAATCTGCTTGAAGGTGCGATTCCGTTGGCGTCTCCAGACTGCGACTGTAGACTTCACTACTATATGAAATTGAATGAATCTATATGAAATTGGTTCCGTGCAAGGCGACACTGCGGTCTGCAGCCGCCGCATGTCGCTAGTGTATCTGGCCGCAGTGATAGTCATCGTATTAAATAACTTTCTTCGTGTGATCTGCAATATCCTATATTGAGCTTGTTTTCTAGTGTATGTTGGGTATGACAGAAGAATAATGAGAGTAGAATTAACACAGTAGAAATGCGGGCATTAAGGAGTGTATGTGGAGTGACGATAGCGGATAGAATAAGGAATAGCACATTGCGTGATAGATGTGGTTTGAAAAAAGATGCAGTGACAAGAATTAACAAAGGAATGTTTCGATGGTTTGGGCACATAGAAAGGATGAGTGAAAGGAGATTGACGAAAGGAATTTATAAATCTGATGTGGATGGCTGCGTTAAACAAGGCAGGCACAGGAGGGTGTTTTTCGACCAAATCGGAGACATCCTCAAGAAAGCTAGGTTGCCTAGTGCCCATAACCACAGAGCCTGTATGAAGAGAATTGTGGATGTGAAGGAAGCAAGGGAGTTGTGTAAGGATCGTGGTAAGTGGCGCTCCATTGTCAGTTTGATTAATTGATTTTCTGTTACTTGTAGTATGTAGGTATAATAATAACATAAACAAATCGTAGTCTCCTCCTCTTCTAAGAAAAGTAACAAAAGATGAGTGTTTGACATTCTTTATTACGCAACGTTTTATAACGACTGCACAACTGTGTAGCTTTCTGCGTATTTAGGAATCGCACCTTGATGGTTAACAAGAGGAGGTCCAAAAGAGCCAACAACTAAATAAAACAGAGTCAGTTCATGGTTGCCCCGGTCAATATTACTATGTCGGCCAAAGTTACTTCTTTGTGCTTCACTTAAAGAATCCAAGGTTATAGGATTGAGAGAACACATGGGCGAGCATTTTCGAGTGTTTTACAAAGAAACGACAAACCGAACCTTTTAGTTCGACTGCCGATTCGAAGACAAAATGTGGATGCTTTCCCCGACCTGTGCGGGTATTACAAGCGTGTAAAGACGAGGCAGTAACAAGGTTAAAAAGCTCCTTGGTACATTCTCCGTGGTATAGGCGATAGAGGCACAAAGCCGCTATATCTATGCGAAGTTGCAGGAGCTCCAGAGTTCGCGGGGCCTCTGCATCTCCCATAAGTCGGACAGCTGGGCGCTGCGATGAATCTAGTGCATCAAGAAGATACTTGGCAGACCAGTCTTAGAGGTGCGAACAGTACTCCGCGCAAAATCAAATTTGAACCTTGTGTAGCTGGCGAATCTGGCGTGAAGAACCGCCGCACCTTGTTCAGGCAGGATGCCAAGTTTCGGTCGGGCGGGCCAGTAAGAGGAGGCTTCCCGATGTGGTCACTGTGATTTAAGTCGCTGAGAAGGGTCGTTCCTAAAATGTCCAGACTGTCCGAAGTACCGAGGGAGATGTTACAAAAAAAAGAAAAGGAATATTATATATTATACTGAAACATATCCAAATAATCAGATAACTGATGCATCAAAATCTACACGCAATATTAAACAAAACACCAAATGAAAATAAGATTTCACATGAAAATTACGGTCGTAGATCTGATGTAGATGTGCGCTTCGATAAGGAGCCAATAACATATTATCTATTATACGCCACTACCTCATTATTAATATTATCCTTGTGTGAGTTTATTGCATTTCTTTTCTAAATATAATAAACAATAAAACCGTATTTTGGTGTTTTATAATACATATTTGTTTGGCGTAAACGAGATTGATGCCATTTTTCCTTATCACGAATGGACGTATCTAAATATTTATTTAATAAAAATTATATTACTTAAAAACTAGTACATCTTAATTAAAAATAAATATAGGGACATCTAAAGAGATAATACCGTTCAAAAATTATATAATTAATATGTCTATAAAACTTTTAAATATTGAAGGAGGGCCCCAAGTATGAACACATTTTCCTTAAAATCGCTCTACTGTAAAAGTATAAAAACTGAGATACGTCTCTTCGTGATTTGACCGACGATATATACAATATGTATAAAAAATAGAGGCGTATTTTTTAATACCAAAGAGTGGTAGGCAGTGGTACCCAGTCTGCTGAACCGGGGTACTACTACTTATTAGTATACACACTGTGAAGTGACTTAGTCACGTTTCTGGATCACCTTGTAAGTTGTCGGTTACAAAACTTAGACCGAGAACAAATAACAGCCACTTTTTTATAATTAAATACAATCTTATCCGAAGCGACCGCGGCGTAGTGGTCACGCAAACCAAGAATCCACGGTTCAAAACCACTTAACGGTACTAATATATCTTTGACATATGAACTCTAATCATCTTATTTCACGTTTCGTAGTTTAGTATACGAATAATCGCGGGTCATTTTACTAATTATTAATCAATCAATCAATCAAATTGTCACGCCTTTTTCCCACAGGGATAGGCAGAGACAATGGAGCGCCACTTACCACGATCCTTACACAACTCCCTTGCTTCCTTCACATCCACAATTCTCCTCATACAGGCTCTGTGGTTATTAATTGACTTCAATTTTGCGTAACATTGTTTTATCATTACGGGGCAACATCCTGCCCACCCTCCAGCCTCGTTGTGGGATTTAATAAGATGTTACGAGCAAAATTGGACCGATAATTTCCGATTCTAAATTATAACAAACAAGATTCATTTATTAATTATAATTAAATCACTTATTCTATTTAAAAAGGAGCGACGCGTTTTAGATGGTTTTTTTAATTGTGACTCGACATATGACAGCACCCCGATTGATGTTAAGCTGAAGTGTGGTCTATGAATGGATGTCACTGCTACTACAATTCAATAACTGTAAGTAGCAGTCACACCCACTATGCCGACCTAGTTGGAACCGGCAACTTACAAGCTGATTCCGAAACGCGACCAAATTACTTCACGGACTGTATACTTATAAGTGGTGGTACTACCCCGGATCTGCAGACTGGGCACCACTGCCTACCACTCTTAGAAAATATTTAACATTTAAATTTAAAAAAAAAATAGCTTTTCGTAAAACAAAAGATATTGTGGTCCATTATGTGTACAGGCTCATAATTGTAACTCGTTTTTTATCTGAAAATAAACTTTTTTGAAAATAGCTTTGTTAATATTGAAAACACTGGTCGTGACCTCTTGTTGTTCTAAAGCCTGTTAGTGATGTACTTAATTTGTTATCGATAATTAAGTGAATAATAACACAGTGCGCGATAGATGTGGTTTGAAAGAAGATGTAGTGACAAGGATTGACAAAGGAATGCTTCGATAGTTTGGGCGGATGGATGTGTTAAACAAGGCAGACCTAAGAGGGTGTTTTCCGGAAAAATCGGAGTATTTCTTAAGAAAGCAGGGGTTGCACATAACCGTAGCGTGTATGAAGAGAATTGTGGATGTAAGAAAAGAGGGGAAGTTATGTTAGATTCATGGCAAGAGGGGTTTTATTGTCTCTACCTACGCCGTCAGGCAGGTATCAGGTATCATCAGGCATCAGGCAGATAAGCAAGAGAAGGTCCAAGAGCCAACTCTCCTCACGGCTGCCTCAATCGCCGTCACTTTACCGATCAGACGTACTTTTCATGCAACCAAGTTTGTAGAATGGGAACTTACTCATTAAGAGTGGTATCTAGTGGTACCCAGTCTGCCGATCCGGGGTAGTACCACCACTTACAAGTATACAGACCGTGAAGTGATTTGGTCACGTTTCGGGATCAGCTTGTAAGTTGCCGGTTCCATCTAGCCTGGCATAGTGGGTGTGATTGCTTGTTGATTCACAGTTATTGAATTGTAGTAGCCGTGACATTTATTCATGGACCACACTTCGGCTTAACATCAAGCGGTGTGCTGTCATATGTCGAGTCATAATAATAATAATAAATACTCGTAGGATGCCAAAGCATTCCACTTGTCGATTCTTAGAGAAAGTAAAATATCGTTTCCTATTATTCAAATCAAAATATATATATTTACTTTTTAATTAAGCATTAGTCACTTAACGAAATTAATTTAATTACTTACCAACGATGATTCATAATTAAAAGTGCTTTTCAATATCCTGTAAAAACGAACACTTAAAAATCAACACTTTCATTATCTCGCTTTCACAATAAAAGCTCTTATAAGCTGCAGCGAGCTTTTGTTTACGAAGTTCAATAACATTAATGCATGAATAATTGGACTACCCGCGTTGGTTTATTAAACGTTTATCTTTGAATAAAGTTGCGGTTTAAAATTTAAAAGAATTCTATTTTCTATTTGTTCTCTTCACTATTATTCATCAAATTAAAATTTTTCATTAGCTTAAAATCATTATAATTAAATAGATGAATAATAGTAAAAAGAATAGAAAATAGAATGTTTTTAAATTTTAAAACAGAATAGATTGTTATTTTCTTAGATTTAAAAAATAATTAAACAAATTTTATGCGGCGTACTGTCCCTTGGTCACCACGGCTGCAAAGCTCTCCAAACGTCGGAATAATAAAAAATGTAAAATCATCAATCAAAAATAAACGCGATAGAAAACCGCATAGAACAAATTAGATTCTTGGATTCAATGCAGCTTCGACCTATTCCAATAATAGATTAAATAAATACATGTATACGGTTAAAATACTTTTAGGGTGGCCGTGGATTAGTAGTAGTGAAATGGCCTCGTAAACCAACTGCTCCGGTTTAAAATCATTTACCAATGTATCTTTTATACACCTATGAACTTTTATCGTCCTGCTTCTATGATACAAGCAATATTTAGTACAGTAATATAAAAAATAACTCAAATACAATGATATTTTCTAGGCCGGCATAATGGATGTGACAGTTACAGTTATTAAATTGTAGTAGTAGTGACATCCATTCATGGACCACACTTCAGCCTAATATTAAGAGTCACAATTAAAAAAAAACATTTGTGTATCTCGCGCGTCTCCAATCCTTTCGTTGTTAATAAGGCAAATAAAAAATATCGCGTAACTCAATTACAGTATCAATATTTTCCGCGTAACGACAAATAATTGACGATAACAAAAAAATACTATCCAATTTAAATTTTTGATCCAATTAAAAACGCGAACTGTAGCCGAGTGCGTCGGGTTAAAGTGACCCTTAATACCAATTATTTTATTATCGATTGTACAAGTACATAGTTCCGATGCCATCTTTTAAACGTCAATTATGATCGACCAAAGAAGTCGGACCTATGACACAGAAGGAGCCCTAAAATAGGTACAAAATACAACCGTTTATACTATTTTCACTTATGGCATCAAAAAGAAGTCAGAAGGGGATGAATATACATTTTTACATTCGTAATTTAGAAGGTTGTCACTAGTTTTGATGATCATTTGACAACCTAATTTGACAGAATAACAAATGACATTAAAATACTTCAAAATAAGGATGACGGAACAATTATGCTATTCTATTACACTATTACACTATTCCGGCTAGATATGCTTTTATACGCATCGCTTGAAGAATCCAAGGCTATAGGAAGCAGTGAAGTCGTCTGGCGCCTAACTTACTCAATTGGTCGATAGAATGTAGATGCCTCTCCCGACCTGTTCCTCAGAACATTTATTATGGCGTATCATTTCTTCATTCGATATAAATAAAACCGTTCGTATAATGAAGTGATATTTTCGTTTTATTCTTTTCATCGACATTATCAGTGTACATCACTAGTGTAAGCCGAGCATACGGGCAAAGCAAACAAAGGGCGTCCCAATGTAATTACACAGGGTGATGGAATTTCGTACGTAACGTTAAACTAGCGTAAATGGGACAGGCAGAGCTACTGGAAGTATTTAAGTTGATTTCAGCACTGTACGAAGCATGCTAGGAATATTATTATTATTATTTTATTGTGTTTTGACATATGACAGCACCCTGCTTGATGTTAAGCTGGAGTGTGGTCCATGAATGGATGTCACTGCTACTACAATTCAATAACTGTGAGTAGCAATCACATCCACTATGCCAGCCTAGATGGAACCGGCAACTTACAAGCTGATCCCGAAACGTGACCAAATCACTTCACGGTCTGTATACTTGTAAGTGGTGGTACTACCCCGGATCGGCAGACTGGGTACCACTGCCTACCACTCTTTGATAACCAGACCCGAAGCAAATATCCATCTCTTTTTTTTTTATTAACAAATATTTGCAATATTGAATATTATTAAATATTACAAATAAAAGCTATGAAACAAATATTTGCTCCGACCGGGGATCGAACCCGGGACTTTACGCGCAACAAACCAGTCGCTAAACCGTTCGTCCACGCCTGTCGTCAATTAATTTAACATCTCCTAATTATTATTTTTTGTGAGTAGAAATGCTGTTATCCATACGGATATATTAGCGCGATTGAGTGGTGGACCCCCTGTGAAGCGGGTGATCCATGAGAAATAGAATTGACTCCAAAGTCGAGTGAAGCCTGACTTTGGAGTCAATGGAGGAATGCTGGAGGAACTAGTTGGCTAAGGAAGGGAGAGGGACCTCTGGTGGGCGAGGCCTCTTCCTTCGAATCTTCCTATAGGAAGAGATTTTGGAGTGTTAATATTTCAAGAGTGGTAGTCAGTGGTGCCCAATCTGCCGATCGGAGGTAGTACCACCACCTACAAGTATACAGACCGTGAAGTGATTTAGTCGTGTTTCGGGATCAGCTTGTATGTTGCCGATTGTTATAAAAGTTTCAACTAATTTTGGATAGGGGCGGAGACTTAATGAAACATGTTATGACAGGCTTCTTAAAGTTTTCTTTGGCCGGCATAGTGACGGCGATTGAGGCAGCGTAAATAAAATCGTGTCTGAAACCGGTATAATAATATTCCTAAATCCGTATTCATATCCATAACATCCCCCTGCCTACCACTCTTAAACAGCAATCATCATCATTATCAGCCAGAAGACGTCTACTGCTAAACATAGGCCTCCCCCCTAGAACGCCATTCCGAAGGACAAGATGTCAATTGCATCCACCGGTTATTCGTGACTTTTACTATGTCGTCAGTCCAATTAGTGGGAGGCCTACTTTCGCTGCGTCTGCTGTTTCGTGGTCTCCACTCTAGAACCTTTCTTCTCCATCGGTTGTCGATTGTTCGAGCGATGTAGCCAGCCCATTGCCACTTCAGCTTGCAAATCCTATGAGCTATGTCGGTAACTCTAGTTGTTTGTGGAATATCCTCGTTCTATCGCGTTTTGCGGAGCATTATTCCACAAGTTAAAAAAGTAAAGAAGATCTCCTGCTATACGCGTGTTGCGTATAGGGCCACTACTAGCCGGGTGACGTCTCGTCGTTGAAGCGTATATATATACCAACGCTTTGTCGATAAACCATTTGCGAGATATTGTACGCGCAATCTCATTGGTTCAAGTGACTATCTGCAAACTTATGGCACGGCGGATACATGCAGCTTCATCTATCCATCAGCGCAGACACTATGGAACTCCAAGCATAGCTCTCTCCATTGCCGCTGAGCGACTCTGAGCTTTTCCAACAGGCCAAAATTTAAGGGCCACGCCTCTTTCCATCCTATGACCTTGGATCATTCAAGCGATGCGTGAAGAAGCACCTTTGGCTGACATAGTGACGGCGAATGAGGCAGCCGTAAACAAACTCGGCTTTCTCAGTCTTCGTCACTCTTGGACCTCCTCTTGCTTATCATCAGGCAGGACGAGGTCAGATGTCGTGTCACAATAAAAAAATCTAATAAACAGCAATAAATAGATATAATAAATAAATAATATTAATTATTCTACATTAGGTTAATCGTGTAAACTATGTTCAGTATTTAAATTTTAATAACATGTTAAGACACCCAACGTAAACTGTCGTGAACTCTTAAGAATGTGTGTTTAAGATAGGGTTCCTGGTGCGGGCTGGCATAAGCTGGGCGGGTAGCGGTGTGGCAATGAATCGCTTTTTGATGTGAAACATATAATGGAAAAATAAATAATGTCCCAAAGGTCACGGATTTTTGTTCATAATGTGAAGTGAATGTTCGGTATGGCAGAAGAAGCATGAGATTAGAATTAATTAACTGTATAGAAAAGCGAAGTGACGATAGCGGATAAAATAAGAAATATAGCACAGTACGTTATAGATAAGGTAGAGAAAGAAGATGTGAAGATGGAATAGCACAGTGAGCGATAGATGTGGCTTGAAAGAAGATGTAGTGACAAGGATTGACAAAGGAATGCTTCAATGGTTTGGGCACATGGAAAGGATGAGGGGAAATAATTGAACGAAAGGAATAGCACAGTGAGCGATAGATGAGGTTTGAAAGAAGACGTAGTGACAAGGATTGACAAAGGAATGCTTCAATGGTTTGGGCACATGGAAAGGATGAGTGCAAATAATTGAACGAAAGGAATAGCACAGTGAGCGATAGATGAGGTTTGAAAGAAGACGCAGTGACAAGGATTGACAAAGGAATGCTTCAATGGTTTGGGCACATGGAAAGGATGAGTGCAAATAATTGAACAAAAGGAATAGCACAGTGAGCGATAGATGAGGTTTGAAAGAAGATGTAGTGACAAGGATTGACAAAGGAATGCTTCGATGGTTTGAGCACATGGAAAGGATGAGTGCAAATAATTGAACGAAAGGAATAGCACAGTGAGCGATAGATGAGGTTTGAAAGAAGATGTAGTGACAAGGATTGACAAAGGAATGCTTCAATGGTTTGGGCACATGGAAAGGATGAGTGCAAATAATTGAACAAAAGGAATAGCACAGTGAGCGATAGATGAGGTTTGAAAGAAGATGTAGTGACAAGGATTGACAAAGGAATGCTTCGATGGTTTGAGCACATGGAAAGGATGAGTGCAAATAATTGAACGAAAGGAATAGCACAGTGAGCGATAGATGAGGTTTGAAAGAAGATGTAGTGACAAGGATTGACAAAGGAATGCTTCAATGGTTTGGGCACATGGAAAGAAAGTAGATTGACGAAAGGAATTAATAAATCTCACTTGGGTAGATGCGTTAAACAAGGCAGGCCCAGGAGGGTGTTATCCGACCAAATCAGAGACATCTAGGTTTGAAGAAAGCTAGGTTGCCTAGTACTCATAACCGTGGAGCTTGTATGAAGAGAGTTGTGTATATTAGGAAAGCGAGGGAGTTGTGTGAGGATCGTGGCATGTGGCATTTCATTGTCTTTGTCTATCCGAGACAATTTGATTGATTGATATAATTAATTAATCGCTACTCGTACAGCAGTCCGTATCTTTAAATACTCAGCTTCGCAAACTAATTTTCGAAGTTTCTACATACAATGTGTATGAACTGAAATTCTCCGCTCTCTTCAGCACAATGTCGTTTTAATTACAAGTAAATCGTGTTTTCAGGAGTACTCTGAAATAGATTTCATTATTATTATAGTTGTGTTACGGCTTTTGTATTACTTAATAGGTACAAACTTTTTCTTGGATTTTGCGCGAACATTGATTAATAAATTTAAATAAAATTATGCGGCTTACTATCGCGTTTATTTCGGTTTTTATATTACATTTTTTCATTATGCTGACGCTTCGAGAGATTTGCAGCCATTATGGTATCGAATCAAAACCAAAATAAACGCGATGGTAAGCCGCATAAATTTTGTTTAATTCATTACAAACGTTTTTTAATTTTTTTTATTGTGATTAGAAATTTGACAGTACCCTACCTGATGTTAAGGTAAAGTGCGGTCTATGAATGAAGGTTACTGCTACTAATGGGGAAAATTTGACTAAAAAGTATTTTCTTAAATTTTGCGCGCACATTGATTATTGAATTAAACAAATTTTATGCGGCCTACTATCGCGTTTATTTTGGTTTTAATTTTACATTTTTTTTTATTTTATTATTCCGACGAGCTTAGCAGCCATCGTGGTCACGGAGAGACCAAAACCAAAATAAACGCGATAGTAAACCGCATAAATTTTGTTTAATTCAATAAAAAGTATTAGATGTCTACCTAATAGTATTTCATAATGGGGAATATTGGGCCGTACCTTTTATTAGACTATGTTACCACTAGACCACGGTCGCCTTGATTGATTGATTGATATATGTACAAAACGAGATTCATCACCATAATCGTTGTCTACAGATTCACCTGGTGCTCCATACATCGAGGGTTATGCTGAAGGAGAGACAGTGAGGCGCGGACAGACCCTGGAGCTGGTCTGCAGAAGTAGAGGTGGCAACCCACCTGCTCAACTCATATGGTACAAGAATGGTGAACAAATTAGAATGGCTTATAGGTATGTGGTATTTTCTTAGATTTCGCGCGAAAATTTATAAAAAATTAAGAAAATTTTATGCGGCGTACTAACGCGTTTATTTTAATTTTGATTCGTGACTACGATGGCCGCAATGCTCTCGAAACGTCGGAATAATAAAACGATTGTGAAATCAAAACCAAAATAAACGCAATAGTAAGCCGCAAAAAATTTGCTTAATTCATTATAGGTATGTAGTTTTTTATAAATAACTCTGTGATAACCTTACAACTTAATAACTGCAAGTAGCAGTTGCATCCTCTATCTAGGCCCCGTTGGAACCGGCAACTTATATGCTGATACCGAAACGTGACTAAGTCACTTCACGGTTTGTGTATTTGTAAGTGACGGTACCGTTTTTAGTTAAATTTTATATTTAATTTCTATACTAATCTACTAAAGTGCTATCATAGAAACAGGACAACCAAAGTATATATCAAATAAAAAAATTGGTACTGGTGGGTGGTTTCGAACCCGTCGGTTAGTGTAACCATTGCACTGCCACTACACCACGGTCGCCTTAACCACATCGTCGAACTTTTATTAATATAGTAGAGTTTGTCTAATCCAAAATGACGCACTCATTTGTGCATTTACGCACACGAGCAAATATAAAATATGGATGCAACACACCGAAAATGCAATTGTAATTGGTCATTCAGTTGCTGGTTAGACACAAAAGGAGGAGCAAGTTGATGAAGTATAGTAGTATAGTTAGTAATATTTGCATTCACACATTTAAATAAACTAATAAAGCGGAGGAGCGCGTCATTTATAGTTAGACAAGCTATACCTAGCTTATATTTTTATATGTAGCAGTTTTTTTTATTGTGACACGACATCTGACCACGACCCGCCTGATGATAAGCAAGAGGAGGTCCAAGAGTGACGACGACTAAAAAAACCGAGTTAGTTTACGGCTGCCCCAGTAGCCGTCACTATCCCGGCTAAAGGTGCTTCTTCACGCATCGATCCAAGGCATCTATTAAACATGGATGATCCAAGGTTATAGGAAGGAGAGAACACATAGGCTGGCAAAGCATTCCACTTTTATTGTAGTTATAGTTTTCTTAGTGTAGATATATTATATGATATGTGTACATATATATGTTTCCTCTTACGGGAAAACTCCGTTACTGTTCCTATTCTATTGTTCGGGGAGAAAAAAGATGATATTTATTGTTTACACGGGTATCCAGTTACGCTATTCAGCGGCTGGGGAAAGGCTCACGTTACACGTTATCCTGACATTTGTGACCCTGGTTTTGTCAACTAAATATTGGGTCACACTATTAATCTCACTTTGAACAAGCTCGACAATTTTTACTATTGTTTTGTCGAATTTAAAAGACAATTAAATTATACCTTGTTTCAAATTGTTGTAGCACTTTAGTAGCTTAGTATAAAAATCAAAATAAAAAAGAATTATATTGTTTACTTTAATTGCCTTTCTTCTGCTTTTGAATTTTTAATATTTTTTGGTAAAGTTGTGTGTGTGTGAGTATTATATATTAAATTCATGATATTTTTTAAAGTAAATACACATAGTGATGTATACAAAATACTAAAATGTATGAATAGTACATATTTTTATTATACTAGTATACTAACTTTATCTGTCTATGTGGTACATTTTCACGATTGAAACGCTGAACAGTTTTCAATGAAAATTGGCAAGGGCAGAATATAAACCTAGGAGGATAGGAGACTATAATTTCTGGCTTCGGAGAACCTGATGATAGATCAAGCAAAACTATAAAAGATAGTACTTTGATTCTTCTACGCAATTTGTTTCTTACTAAAAGCTATAATTTCATATCAAACCTGGAGTACCTGATAGTGCTTTAAATTATCTCGTAAACTAGATGCAGACGGAATCGCGAGGACAACTATACAAATCCCTCCATCCTATGACCTTAGATCCTTCAAGCGATGCGTGAAGAAGCACTTATGGCCTGTAAAGTGACGGCGACTGAGGCAGCCGTTAACCATTCGGTATTTTCAGTTCTTGTCACTCTTGGGCCTCCTCTCGCTTATCATCAGGCGGGTCGAGGTCAGATGTCGTGTCACATTTTAAAAATATTTATATATATATACAAATGGGACACAGCGTAACAAGTTTGGTCACAAAAACAGGCCAATGTTAAAATAGATTTTCTTTTGTCTTATGTCCTTGTCATTTTAATGACATTGGAGTTAATTACGTTTCCTTGTATACAGTTTGAAAATAGAACAGTATTTTTTTAGGGGGGGACAAACTAAAAATAAATTATTTAGTTTGCGAAGCACTGACAACCAGAGCCTTTGTCTAATTGTGTAAGATACGACTAAAGAATTTTATTAAATTAATCTTTATTTTAATTAGATTGTGAAGAATATATATAGAATGATTCGATGGTTTGGGCACATGAAAAGGATGAGTGAAAGTAGATTGACGAAAGGAATTATAAATCTGATGTGGATGGATGCGTTAAACAAGGCAGGCCCAGGAGAGTGTTTTCCGAACAAATCGGAGATATCTTCAAGAAAGCTAGGTTGCTTAGTGCCCATTACCACTTTTTTTCTTTTCTTTTCTAGAGCTTTGCAGCTAGCTATCGTGGTTGTAAAATCAATAACCAAAAATAATTTAAAAAAAACTGCAAAAAGCAGACGCTACCACATGATACTTTTAAGCATTTTCCCCACGGGGATAGGCAGAGACAATGGAACGCCACTTGCCACGATCCTGACATAACTCATATTTATAAATGCCATTCCTCAATCTAGTTTGACTCATCCTTTCCATGTGCCCAAACCATCGAAGCATTCCTTTGTAGATCAATCGATAAGTGGAATGCTTTGCCTGCCCATGTGTTCTCTCCATCCTATGACCTGGATCCTTCAAGCGATGCGTGAAGAAGCACCTTAGGCCGGCATAGTGGCGGCGACTGAGGCAGCCGTGAACTAACTCGGTTTTTTCAGTCGTCGTCACTCTTAGACCTCCTCTTGCTTACATCAGGCAGGTCGAAGTCAGATGTCGTGTCAAAATAAAAATAAAAATTTCAAACAAATAACTAATTAATAATAAATCTTATCAAAGTCGAATCAAAGTCAAAGTCACTTTCAATTACTTTCAAAGTAGAAAACTACTACCTCTATGAGTTATTAATATATGGGAGAGAAATAAAAATGTATTCAAATAATAATTTATTAGATTCCTTATTGGTTGGACCTACCTGGGCCCTTTTTTATGCTTTACCCTTTTAAGTACACTTCCGATTTCAGCGATTTTTTTTTTATTGTGACTCTACATATGACAGCACTCCGCTTGATGTTAAGCCGAAGTGTGGTCCATGAATGAATGTCGTAGTGACTACAATTCATTAACTGTGAGTAGCAATCACATCCGGCATAGATGGAACCGGCAACTTACAAGCTGATCCCGAAAAGTGACCAAATTACTTCACGGTCTGTATACTTGTAAGTGGTGGTACTACCCTAGATCGGCAGACTGGGTACCACTGCCTACCACTCTTTGATAAGCAAATCCGAAGCAAATATCTATCTCCTTTTTTTATTATTAACAAATATTTGCTCCGACCGGGGATCGAACCCGGGACTTTACGCACAACAAACCAATCGCTTAACCGTTCTTCCACGCCTGTCGTCAAAACTAAGCTACTAAAGTGCTTGTATTATCGAAAAAGGACATATATCGAAGCCGTGCTCTCGGTTTGTGTAAGGATCAGGATCAGCTTATAAGTTGCCGGTTCCAACTAGACCAGTTGTTGAATTGTAGTAGCAGTGACATCGATCTATGGACCACACTCCAGCTTAGCATCAAGCGGGGTGCTGTCATATGCCGAGTGACAATCAAAAACAATAAAAAGACATCGGAAGTATACTTGGGCTTTTAGCGTTCATGTCGATTTATCCCCCGACGCATCTTCGGCAAGATTTGTGTTTATTCTTTCGGGGGTATAAATTTTCTACTGGGCATTTTCATTTCCTTCGCAGAAATCACTGAGCAAGCATTCTGTTGAAATGTTGATTTTTAATGCTGGTACAGACAGAATAAGTAGCTTTCTTTTTATGTCTTAAATACATCAATCAATTCGACGACAAGCTTAGACAAACGGTTAGCGATTGGCTTGTCGCGCGTAAAGTCCCGGGTTCAATTCCCGGTCGGAGCAAATATTTGTTTTATAGCTTTTATTTGCAATATTTAATAATTATATTAAATATTGCAAATATTCGTTAATAAAAAAAAAGATGTGGATATTTGTTCAGGTCTGGTTATCAATGAGTAGTGGATACCCAGTCTGCCGCGGTAGTACCACCACTTACAAGTATACAGGCGTGTAGTGATTCCAACTAGACTGGCATTGTGGATGTGATTGCTACTCAAAGTAAGTAATTCAAAGATAGAATGCTTCGACATTCCTTTGTCAATCCTTGTCACTACATCTCAGGATTCAATATACAATATGATATATTATTTAAACTAAAAATCTATGTTTTTTTTGTTGACCATACCTGCATACGTGACCTAACTAAGTAATATATGAAATACACTTAATTTCAGGGCAATAAACTTTTCAGCAATAATAAGTATTTTACATGATTTTTATAAAATACTTATAAAGAGTTTGGATTGTAATGATAGGCAGACCTAGCGCGTACTACCGCTTTCAAGTGAAAAACCGCGAAGTGACTCAGTCGCGTTTCTTAGTCTGGTTGAAAGTTGCCGGATTTCAGACCACATGTTTTAGTAAAGTAAAAAAGAAGGATTTCTTTTTAATTGTTATTAAATCTCGACAACACCTAGAATCATGTTTAACTAAAATACGGTCAATGACATCGGAGACATCCTAAAGAAAGCTATAGCCCATAACCACAGAGCCTGTATGAAGAGAATTGTGGATGTTAAGGAAGCAAGGGAGTTGTGTAAGGATTGTGGTAAGTGGCGCTCCATGGTCTCTGCCTATCCCTATCGCCCCTGCCTATCGCTGTTTTCCCACAGGGATAGGCAGAGACAATATAGCGCCACTTGCCACGACCCTGAATAATATAAAACTTATCTATTACCCATTTTCACACCTTTATTAGAAATGTGTTCAACCGTTTCCTAAAAATACGTAGTCCTGGGATCAGATAGGCAAGGTGAGAACAGACTCATACTTCACAACTCGCACGAAACATGCGAAACTACACTGAGCGAGTATTCACTTTAATTAATTAGTTAGCACTGGCCGTCACATGTAAAGTCCCGAATTCGGTATCGGGTCTAGCAAAGATTTCTTTCATAGCTTTTATTTGTAATATTTATTAATCAAATTGAATATTACAAATGTATGTTTTAAAGAATGAGGCGAAATTTTGCTTCGGGTCTATTTGTCTAAGAGTGGAAGGCTGTTTTCCAGTCTGCTGTTCTGGGTTGATCCGAATTGCTGTAAGTGGTACCACCACTTACAAGTGTGGTCCGAATTGCTGTAAGTGGTACCACCACTTACAAGTGTGGTCCGAATCGCTGTAAGTAGTACCACCACTTACAAGTGTGGTACGAATTGCTGTAAATGGTACCACCACTTACAAGTGTGGTCCGAATTGCTGTAAGTAGTACCACCACTTACAAGTGTGGTACGAATTGCTGTAAATGGTACCACCACTTACAAGTGTGGTCCGAATTGCTGTAAGTAGTACCACATCTTACAAGTGCTGTACGAATTGCTGTAAGTAGTACCACCACTTGCTGTAAGTCAAGCAGAGTGTTGTCATAATAAAATAGACAAACAACTTGCCGGTACCAAATGTATCTTTGATATAGGTATGTACTTTTGTCATCCTATTTCATCATCATTAGTCTGAAAATGGCCACTGCTGAACATAGGCGTCCCCCTTTGAACGCCATTCCGAACGACAAAATGCCAGTTGCATCCACGAGTTTAACAAAAAAATATAATGCGAATTCTTTTCGGTCTAAATATAGACCGGTAGCGGTTTCTATGGAGGTAGTTCGCCCGGGGGCCATAATCGTAAAACTGTCAATATTGTATTGTCATACGGCCCAACGCATTACTTACCGATATATATCGATTTATCGATAGCTTTGTTACAACACTATTGTTAGTATATTTTATGAATAACCATTTTACTAACTTCCTTTATAAAGGTTAGATGGAAGTTTGCTATTAAGTTATTTAATAACTTAAAAATAACTCAAACTGTCACGGCCCCCTTCTTATAGGGTTACGTTGGCTAAAGAGACGCTCCAGTCTCTGCTGAAGCGCTACTTTTTAATTGTTTTTATTTTGGCTTTACGTATGACTACTATGTCGGCCTTGTTGAAACCGGCAACTTTCAAACTGATCTTGAAACAACACTTTACGGTCTGTATACTTGAAAGTGGTGGTACTATCTTCAAAAGGTTAAAAAGCTCCTCGGAACAATGTCTGTGTTAAAGTCAGGTATTTTAAACAAGGTGTTTATTAACTATTTGTCTTAATAAAGTATGATTTCCTGAAAAGGCGCCCTTCCTAAATATATATTAACACGTTTTCAGCAGCATTAGTCGGTTGCACAGATTACATATACTATAGACACCGCTACTACAAAATAAGTGACTACCTTAGGACAAAAAGTGAGGCCTCATTAGAGCGTTGTTTTACGTCGTCGCAATAGATAACAACGCATTGTGGGCCTCTGCGTTGCGATAACGCACGACGTCGCAACGTAAGTGGATCACAGACTTAATTCGTCAATAGATCAGAACAAACATGTTTATAGAACGCTTTCGCTCATATTATGACTTAAACAAATATTATGCCGCCTACTTTTGTTTAATGATTTTACATTTTATTATTATTTCAAGTCTATGCGTGACCACAATGGTTGCAGCTTTTAAATCTTCGAAATAATAATTTAAAAAAAATATGTAAAATCATCAACGTAAAATATACACGATAGTAAACCGCATAAAATATGTTTAATACATTATTTAATGTTCGCGCAAAATCTAAGAAAATTTAACGGCGCAACGCATAATGTGGATGTCACAAAAATATATTTAAAACGACGCAGCGCTGACGCTGCGACGACGCAACGTAATGCACTAATGAGGCCTCACATAAATCAGTTGACGGCTTCATGTTACCGTTAATATCACGACATTATAGCGCATTATTTTGGTTATTTAGAATGAGTTATAATGATATATGACGCAAGGGGCCGACCGCGTAACTTTAATTTCCCATTTTTTATTCATTCCCATTTGTCAAAGTTACGCGGTCGCTGTTAGTGTCAAAAACAACTTTTATTCATTCGGACAATGAGTTTCAATGAGATTGAACTGTTAATGAAAATGAACATCGATTCTTAGTGTGTTGCGCGTTCGCAATTTTAATTTTAAAGCTCAAAGGAGTTCAACTGTCAATACGAAGTCTATTCTCATTGAGTTACGCAGTCGACCCCCATTTTGCTTCTTCGATTGCCGTGCTATGGGAGCAGTTATTATTCTAATTATTAAGCCGTCTAGTAGTATTTGCTCTGTGGTTGGTCGTCTTCATTGCACGTTTAATCTCGAGGGGGTGCCATTTATCAAAACGTCATTAAGGTTTCTTTTTGTCCACTCCCCCCCTTTCGTAGGCTTATATTTTTTCATAATAAAGCAGTTTTGCCATTGATATTTTTCCACACACGTTGTTTATAATCAGTCCCGGGTTCGATTAGCGATAAGATTGAAAGTCGTGACATTTTGGCAAAACGCGTGGGGCACTGGTTAACACACTAGCACACTATTTGTCTAAACTTTGTAATGAAAGAATAGTGGATATCGATGGTTTGGGCACACGGAAAGGATGAATGTAAGTAGATTGAGGAAAGGAATTTATAAATCTGATATGGATGGATGCGTTAAACGAGGCAAGCCCAGGAGCTTTCTGACCAATTTGGAGACATGTTCAAGAAACTAGGTTGCCTAGTGCCCATAATAGTAAAGCTTATATGAAAAGAATTGTGGATGTAAGGGAAGCGAGGCAATTGTGTCAGGACCGTGGCAAATGGCCCTCCATTGTCTCTGCCTATCCCTGTGGAAAAAAGGCGTGACAATTTGATTGATTGATAGACGACAGTCGCCTTCTTGGATCAACATGGATTTTTTTAATGACATAAGACATATGTCGAATAATCACTTTATGACGAAATATTAAAAAGCGAATTAAAATCAATCTCTAAGCAAGTACGGATAAATCTTCACAAATGTGTGTATGTATTGATTCGAAGCCTTTTTCGCCACAAGTGTTAGGAGGTAATATCATCTTTTTTCCGTCTTTTCTATACAATACTTTACCCACACACGAAAAGATTATCTGAGTAAAGTATTTTTATGCTTTGTAGGTACACTTTGATATTCTACGCTAAAGAATAGAATACAAAATTGTTTCTATTTTACATTTCTATACTAAGCTGCTTGTATCAAAGAAACTTGTATCATAAAACAAATCCGCCTTCTTTTTTAATAAATTTAATAAGTATCACAAATCTTGGACCTCCTTTTGCTTATCATCAGGCGGGACGAGGTCAAATGTCGTGTCACAATAAAAAAATAAAAAAAACCTAATAAATAAATAAACAATATTTTGCTCAAAATCGGATTCAAACCCGGCACTTTATGCTTTCAAACCACAAGTGTCAAGCCACAAGATCGTCAAAATAAGGCCGGCATAGTGACGGCGACTGTTTAGGTTTTTTCAACCGTCGGCACTCTTGGACTACTATCAGGCAGATCGAGGTCAGATCTCGAGTCACAATAAAAAATAAAAACAGAGTTTTTTTAATATATCGCTATTTTTTTCTTTTGTGGTCATTTTTTTAAATATTATTATACGCTACTAAAGTGCTTGTATCATAGAAACAGAACAACTAAAGTACATATATCAAAGATACATTGGTAACGGTGAGTGGTTTCGAACCCGTGCCACTCAGCTTACGTACCACTACACCACGGTCGCCTTGTAAATAGAGTCTGCACAAGTAAACCAATTTATATATAAAACCTTAGAGGGTAACAATAGAAAATACTGGAGAGACAAAAGAGTTTTCGCAAACAATAGTAAGACTGCTATTTCATTACAAAAGGTAACCTGAAACTTGAAATAACAAACGGTGAACTGAAGACATCGATACCTGCTACCTTATTAATAGTAAGGTTGAGAACACACGGTGCGATTTTGTATCGGAACCCGTTGAACCCGTGCCATTGTATTGAAAAACTCACGAGGTATCGGACGCGATAGATAATCGCAAGCTGTATAAATAACTATAATATATAATATATTTATTTATTTATATATATTTATATTATATTTAATAATTTATCCCTTTTAATCATTCAATTACTCAAATCAAATTGTCATGCCTTTCCCCACAGGGATAGGCAGGCAGGAATCATTTATTAAATTATTTAAACGTATCTAATTTGTTTTAATACAACAAACAATCAATCAATTGCAGCCGCGACAACCAGCGCGTTAGTCGAACGATTCTACTTGTTGGTCGCCGCAGCTGCGACAATCGTTAGCAATCGATGACGCTGCGGGCTCAAATCGCACCGTGAGTTCCAAAAGTATTTTTAATATTCTACGGCAGTTACGAGCCCGAAACCGCTGCCGGGCGACAAAAAATCGCGCCGTGTGTTCTTAACCTTATTGTGGTAGTCTGACAGAACTACAGTAAAAAAGAACTTGAATTTCGTATCAATTCTCTCAACAGTATGCGGTTTTTGTATTTTAGCCGGCGTAGTGACGGCGACTGATGCAATTGTAAACTGAGTCTGGTTTTTCAGTCGTTGGCACTCTTGGACATCTACTTGCTTAAAATTCAATTGCACCAAGCCAATCATCATTAACCATCTTCTTTATTTATTTATACTGACGATGGGCATGACGGATTAGTTAGCACACGTAAAGTCCCAGATTCGATTCCCGCTTCGTGTCATTGCTTTTTTGCAATATTTAAATTATATTGAATATTACAAATATTTGTTATTGAAAAAAAAGAGTCGAGTATTTGCTCCGGCTCTGGTTGTCAAAGAGTGGTACCAAGAGTGTTCAAAGGGGGGGTACTTGTAAACCATCACTTACAAGTACACAGACCATGAAGTGACTTAGTCGCGTATCGGGATCAGCTTGTAAGTTGTGTAAGTTGCCGGTTCCAACTGGGCCGACATAGTAGATGTAACTCCTACTTGCAGTTATTAAATTGTAGTAGCAGTTACCTCCATTCATGGACCACACTCCAGCTTAACATCAGGCAGGGTGCTGTCATATGTCGAGCCACCATTAAAATATTCATCTTCTTGTACTTACTTGAAAGACACCGATAGTATTATTTTTTAAATTATTTTTTATTATTTACATTTCTATACTAAAATACTAAAGTGCTTGTATCATAGAAACAGAACGACCAATGTACATATATCAAAGTTACATTGGTACCGGGTGGTTTCGAACTCGTGCTCTCGGTTTGTGTAACCATTGCACTGCCACTACACCACGGTCACCTTATTAAAAAATATACTTATTGTTATTGCCTACTTAGAGGCTGTAGACCGTTTTCAGAGGCAAGTGTCCTGAAAAACGTGAAAGAATGTAAAGGAAGGGTAACTAAACGATACTGAATTTATTATCAATGACTGAAAGCGACCAAATCGGAGACATCCTAATGAATGTTAGGTTGCCTAGTGTCCATAACCTTAGAGCTTGTATGAAGAGAATTGTGAATGTGAAGGAAGCAAGGGAGTTGTGTCAGATTGTGGCAAGTGGCGCTCCATTGTCAGAGACCTGTGGGAAAAAAGCGTGACAATTTGATTGTTTGATTGATTTGCGTAAGGCGACCGTGGTGTAGTGGTAGTGCAATGGTTACGAAAGATATCTTTGGTATGTGTACTTTGATTGTCCTGTTTTTATGATACAAGCACTTTAGTAGCTTAGTATAGAAATGAAAATAAATAATAAATATTTTAAATCGTTTAACTTACTTGCAGTTTTCTATCACACCTAGACCTCTCCTATAAATCCTATAAGTGGGAGAAGTAAATTGTCCACGGAAGAAACCTCTTCTTGATACCAATTTATCTTCGATATATGTACTTCAGTCGTCCAGTTTCTATGATATAAGCACTTTTAGTAGCGTAATATAGAATTGTACAAAAAATATTTCTCAGCGTAAAAAAAATGTCCATTATTAAGTTCGTCCAAATATTTACAGAATAAATAATAAATTGTAAAAACTTGGTGACAAATGGCGTGAATTCGTTTTCAGGTTTTCAGTATAAACAAGTATTTCTTTACAGAATCGCCGACCATTAATCAGGGCATCCTTAAGGGAGCGAGATGCCAAGTTTTTTACGACTACCCCCCGACTTTAGGATTTGATGCCGGCCTTTTATTGCCTTTCAAATACGGGTACACATAAATAATATAATTTAATCTTCGTGGAATGAAGTGGTAGAGTGAATCGATAATACGGCCGTGGTCACGCAAACCGACAGTCCCCAGTTCAAATCCAGCTGCCGGACCAATGTATTCTTGATATTTAAGTATAATAGGTACTTTGGTCGTCCAGTTTAGTATAGGCTCGTAAAACTAAAATAAATACAATTAATTAATAAACAAGATATCTAAGTTGCCTAGTGCCCAAAACCACAGAGCTTGTATGAAGAGAGTTGTGATTTTAAAGGAAGCGAGGGAGCTGTTTCAGGATTGTGGCAAGTGTCACTTCATTGTTTCTACCTATCCCTGTAGGAAAAAGCCGTAACAATTTGATTGATTGACCTTTGGTTAGTACAGTGATGGCGAATAAGAAAACCGTAAACTGAATTTATTTTTTCCGTCTTCGGCACTGTTAGAGTGCCCCTTCCTTAACATGAGGCTAGTGGAAGTCTGTCTGTCTAAATAATTGTCTAATATTTAGGCAGACATCTAAATTAGCGTCTAAATAAAGCATCTAATATTTAGACAGATATCTAAATTAGCGTCTAAAAAAGTGTCTAATATTTAGGCAGATATCTAAATTAGCGTCTAAATAAAGCATCTAATATTTAGACAGATATCTAAATTAGCGTCTAAAAAAGTGTCTAATATTTAGACAGATATTTAAATAATTGTCTAATATTTACAGATATCTAAATTAGCGTCTAAATAAAGCATCTAATATTTGCAGATATGTAAATAAAAATAAATGTAGGACATTGGTATTTTTTTTTATTATTATACATTTCAATACTAAGCTACTAAAGTGCTTGTATCATAGAAACAGGACAACCAAATAACATATACCAAAGATACATTGGTACCGGTGGGTGGTCTCGAACTCGTGCTCTTCGGTTTGCGTCATTACACTGCCACTAAACCACGGTTGCCTTCAGCTTTTTAATATTTTCTTTTTATTTCTTATTTCTTAGCTCAATAGACTTGGTCTTGATTTAACGCCACTATTATATTGGAAGGTAATAAAAATATAGTGATAAAGTCGGTGAATCAAACAACTCGTGACAATATCATATAAGTTTTTTTATCTAAAAAGGGCAACTCAAAAAAACATTATAGACCGGGAGGTTATATATATTTTTTTTGTGAAAAATCTTGGTAATGCATTTATAATAATAAATCTAATACATATGTAGCTCGAAAATCCGACAACCGATGAGAAAGAAAGGTTCTTGAGTGGAGACCACGAACCGAAAAAGTGGTCTCTTAAAAGTGGAGGTACTGCCCCGATTTGGCAAACTAGGTAAATGATTACCAACAGACTGCCTAACCCTTTTAGAATCTCTGTTTGTGAGTGTATCTTACATGCGTGGATTATATAAATCAATCAATCAATTTGTGACGCCTTTTTCCCACAAGGATATGCATTGTCTCTACAATGGAGCGCAACTTGCACGATCCTGACACAAGTCCCTCGCTTCTCTCACATGCATAATTCTCTTAGATTTTGCGCGAACTTTGATTATTGAATTAAACAAATTTTATGTGGCTAACAATCGCGTTTATTTTGGTTTACAATAACAGCATCAACCAATAGGACGACGACATCAACAACGACGAAAACATCAGTTTCTCCGTGACCACGATGGCTGCAAAGATCTTAAAACGTCGGAATAATAAAAAAATGTAAAATCTAAGCCAAAATAAACGAGATAGTAAACCGCACAAAATTTGTTTAATTCATGCACAATTCTCTTCATACAAGCTCTACGGTGGATTATATTTGTGTAATACATATTGTTTATGGCTCCCGGTCTATAATAAGTTCTGTATTCGAGGATCTCTTATACATAATTCAATAGGGGCGACCCTTCTCGACACTCTTCGTTTCTTTAATTCTTCACTTGCCATTAATCAGATGTGTCATTAATTTTACATTTCGCCTTTAAAAAAGGCCCCTTTTTGTTGTTATCAGTATAATATACTATTCATTACATTTTCTTGTACGATTTTCAGCTATTCATGAGACTAAGTAGGGTAGATGGAAATTACATACATAAGTATCTATTTTATTTAACGTACAGTATTTGAATGACTTCATCACGGACACACTGAGAATACGCTAACCTCCGTACTGGTTACGAATTTGCGCAGTTTGGGGTCGAGACGGCTAAGCGCCTGGCCAAGGAGTTGTCTAAGCGGTTGACGGAGAAGACAGGAAGGCTGGCACTTATTTCTGCCAACGTATTAGCGTTGCTATACAAAGGGGAAATGTTGCCAGTCTCTTTGAGACTATCTCTTATGCGACGTCATTAGATGATATTTTTTATTTATAGTTTAATTATAGTTAATATACTTTTAATTTTATCTGTTTCTCAATAAAGAATAATATTTTTATAAATAGGCACTGTGAATTGATGTTCATTTTCATTAACAGTTCAAGCTCATTGAGACTCATTGTCTGAATGAAAAAAGTTTTGACACTAACAGCGACCGCGTAACTTTTTGACAAATGGGAATGAATTTCATTGGCATTTCTATTGAAGTTACGCGGTCACAATAAAAAAAAGTAACTATGTTATAAATAATAATAAAAGTACATTGTGCATAAAGATATCCTAACCGTAAAGTGTATGAAGAGTTGTGGATGTTAAGGAAACTAGAGAGTTTTTTTTTAATTCTTATATTGTTTTTTTTTTTGGTAAATATAATCTTCCTTTTAACAAAGTAAATATGAAATTACACTAAGAAATTATAAAATAACTACTTTAATATTTGCAAATAGTTACTTTAGGAGGCACCCGAGGATAAATCTTTTCTAATTATGAATTTAAATTCATCTAGTATAAACACAGACTATAATATCAATAGACACTTCATTATTAAAAGTATTAAGACTTGGTCAGAGGCCTTTCAAAAGTGGTAGGCAGTGGTACGCAGTCTACGGATCCACCACTACCCTGGATACTAAGTATACAGACTGTTAAAAAACTTGTACCGATATGAGCTTGTAAGTTGCCAACTAGGCCGTCATAGTGGATGTGACTGCTACTTACAGTTATTGAATTGTTGTAGCAATTATCCCCTCGGAACGGCTGCCTACCACTTTTTGACAACCAGACCAGGAGCAAATATCCGCATCTTTTTTATTAACAAATATATTTGTAATATTCAATCTAATTATTAAATATTACAAATAAAAACTATGAATCAAATCATTGCTCTGACCGAGGATCGAACCGGGGACTTTACGTGTAACGAATTTCTGTTTCAACCAATGCGCCACGCCTGTCGTCGTACACATTTACGTAAAATGTTATGATTTCTTTCTTTCAACAATATTTTAATTTAATACAGATTGCTTGCCCTAAACCACAGATTAAACCATAATCTGCCATACTATGTCTGTCTGTATGTATATAGTCTGTGATTGTAAAAGATTAAACTATAAATAACAGTCTGGATACAAAGCTCGCTTCTCACACGACGCGGCTATAAGTTTGCGCAAAACCCTCCTGTTTATCTGCTTATTTAATCGATTTTATGCGACATAATTTACAAAAAAAGAAATCTCAGCATTATTTTCTTTAACTCTAACTTATATAGCATATCTATAATAAAGCATGAGCTAAACCTGTAAAAATGAAGATAGGCTTTAAAAAATTATGAAAAGAGGTTGGGTAGATTCGACTTGCTTGATGGTAAGCGAGAGCAGGTTAAAGACTGACTTTCTACTGTTCAAGTGATGACTAGAAAAAACTTACTTGTTCATCGTCATCACTGTTTTATATCTGCAGCCGGAAGTCGAAATGTTGAGATAAATATTAATCAATCAATGAAATTGTCACGTCTTTTTAGGCAGACAACGGAGCGCCACTTGCCACGAGCCTCACAACTCCCTCGCTTCTCTCACATCCAAAATTCTCTTCATACGAGCTCTACATTTATGGGCCCAAGGCAACTCAACTTTTTTAAGGATGTCTTCGATTTGGTCGAAAAACACCCTTCTGGGTCTGCCTCGTTTAACGTATCCATCCACATCCGATTTATAAATTTCTTTCGTCAATCTACTTTCACTTAATAAATAAGATAAGTTTAATTTCTTGGACTAGTTTCTACAATTGTTTATTTTAATTTCATAACGCGTAAGTTTGAAACTATGCGCTATCTTACATGTACCTAATATATTTTACTTTGTCGTGTCGCAATAAAGTAAGCGCACGTAAGCAGCATTATAAGCTCCTTATAATAAAAATATCGTTATGAACTATGTCTAAAAAGGATTCAGTGTCCTTTTTAGACAAGGTTTTACTCTAATGTTTAATATATTATATGCCTCTAGTAGGTATTCTCCTTTTTTGTCTAAAGGAGACAGACAAAAGTCACTACAAAATAGTAATAGAAACAAGCAGAGATGAATAGTAAAGTTCATTTAAAAGGACATCATTCATTTTGGGCTTCTATGTACTACTTTTGTAATGTCCAATCATAAAAATATATATAAATGGTAGTTTTGATACTTGTATTGATAAAACTAAAAACAATATTGCTTTTATTTGTTGAGCGATGGATTTATTTGAAAAATGAGACATGAATTTTGTATCGTCTGTCAATCAACGCCATATTTGTTCTGCTTTGAACTGTCACGAAGCAAAATAATTATAGTTTGGTCATTTTGCACGCCTAAACAATGCAAAATATAGGATAAATTCCAATTACATTGTAATATTCGTACATAAAACTATTTTAAAATGCATATTAAACTTTTAATCCAATTAAGCCCAAGTCCCCATACAGAATGAATGATGTTCTTTATCTCATGACAGGTGATAGAGTTTAGTTTTAATAAAAGTGGTAGGCAGTGGTTCCCAGTCTGCCGATCCGGGGTAGTACCACCACTTACAAGTATACAGACCGTGAAGTGATTTGGTCACGTTTCGGGATCAGCTTGTAAGTTGCCGGTTCCATCTAGGCCGGCATAGTGGATGTGATTGCTACTCACAGTTATTGAATTGTAGTAGCAGTGACATTCATTCATGGACCACACTTCAGCTTAACATCAAGCAGGGTGCTGTCATATGTCGAGTCACAATAAATAAAAAAAATCAAAGCGACTGCTTCTACAGTTAAATAACTGCAAGTAGCAGTAGCACACATAGATAGACCTAGTTAGAACCGGAAATTTTAAAGTTGATCCCAAAACGCAACTACTGCCTGGTTCCTATAATAAACTATCCGTCATCGGTAACAGTAACCATTCGCTATTCAATTTACAATTCACTAACATTTGAATAATAATAAAATATAATTTCTTCCTTTTATACTTTATACTAGTAGTTGTTGGTAACTTGACTTACGAGGCGTGTTTTATAGATACGGTTTAGACCTACGGTTGGTAGACAATGGCTACATAAGCCGAGTGGCACGGGTTCAAAACCACTCACCGGTACCAATGTATCTTTGATGTATGTACTTTGGTTGTCCTGTTTCTATGATACAAGCACTTTAGCAGCTTAGTATAGAAATGTAAAAAAATATATATAAAAAAAGAGCAAATTTAATTTATCTGTTCGTATCAAAAACAATCCGTTTGACAGATATAGGAACCTTGTAAGAAAAAGATTTTAAGGCAAGATGGTATTAGTAAGAAAGTGAAAGTGATTGTGACATTATACCTAATAATATCAAAGATATTTTTTTAAATGTTCTTCGTGTATGATGTTTAGCTGGAGTGCGATCCATGGAGCTTATGCTACTACAGTTAAATACTCGTGGACCGCACCCCAACTTATTAGGCAGGGTGCTGTCATATGTCGAGCCGTAAGAACTGTCTAAAGGATTATAAAGGTGAAAACCTGAGTTAACGTAGCATAAACAAAAACATGTTTTAAACCCTTCTTAAGCCTAGTTATTTAATAATTAATTTGCGAATGCAACAAGCGTGAAATGTCACAAATAATGGTAGGGTAGCATTTCAAATTATTATTAAGCTGATTCACGTTTTTACGTTTACGCGTTTTAAGCACGAAAACACGTTGTTCGTAATAAGTTTAATTATTTATTTATTTAAATCAATCAATTAATCAAATTGTCACGCGTTTTTCCCACAGGGATAGGCAGAGACAATGGAGCGCCACTTACCACGATCCTAGCTTTCTTGAGAATGTCTCCGATTTGGTCGGAAAACACCCACATCCACACATCCATGTGTGTTTAACACATCCACCTACATCAGATTTATAAATTCCTTTCGTCAATCTACTTTCACTCTATCTCTCAATCTACTTTTTATTTATTCATATGTGCAAAAATAGCTTACAATCGAAACATAATAAAGGCGACCCTGGTGTAGTGGCAGTGCAATGGTTACGCAAACCGAGAGCACGGGTTCGAAATCACCCACCGGTACCAATGTATTTTTGATATATGTACTTTGGTTGTCCTCTTTCTATGATACAAGCACTTTAGTAGCTTAGTATAGAAATGTACCTATAATAAAAAAAAAGAATAAAACTATAAATAAAGCCTCGTTTGTAACCTAAAACACAGCATTAGAAAAACACAAACAGAAACGATAACTAATCTAATTATACCTATGTTATAAAGTATACGCCTATCAATTATACTTTGTAAAATTTAGCTTGGGTCCAATGAAAGATGCCAAAATGACTTTACTAGTCCCATCACTATTATAGTACTCGTATTTTTGTTAACAGATGTAACCTTGACGGAGCGGCAAGATTTCTTTTTGTTACGTGATTTATTTGATTTATTGTTGTTTGTTTTAAAAATTATTGTGTTATTATTGTATTATTATATATTATTGTATAATATGATAAATATTATTGGTAAGCTATGGTTGTAACTACGAAAATAAATAACTTTGAAATGAACGATCGAAGAGAGACGCTGCTACAATGTTAAGTCGTCCGAAAATTTCTCATGTGTCACAGGACCCAAGCTACATTTTACAAAGTATAGTTTAATTATTTGTTTTTAATTTCATTTTCATTTAAACTGATAACTTATAGGGAACTCTGTAAATAACTTTCTGCGTAGCGTCGCGTTGACAGGCATGACCCAACTTGTATTATTGAATTAAACAAATTTTATGCGGATTTCCTTTGCGTTTATTTGGGAGAGATTGATGCTTGATAGCTGCAAAGCTCTCAAAACGTCAGGATAATAAAAAAAATGTTAAATCATCAACGCGATAGTAAGCCGTATAGAATTTGTTTAATTCTATTATATCTGTCTACCTAATAGTAAACTAAATTGCGTGAGAAAATCGTCATTCCTCTTTATTTTATTTTACCTTTTTGTGGTTTTGCGTTTCATCTGATCAATGGGTATCCGTGAGACAAATGTAATGCAATCCACATAAAATGGTGGTCGACCGCAAGTCCCTTCATTCTATTACTTGTAAAAACCTAATTGTGAAACCGCTTTGTTATTGTGGCTTGACTAAAGCGACTACTAAAACAATCAAACTCGTCACGCCTTTTTCCCTCAGGGATAGGCAGAGACAATGGATCGCCACATGCCATGATCCTGACACAACTCCCTCGCTTCCTTCACATTTACAATTCTCTTCATATAAGCTCTATGGTTTGGGCACTAGGCAACTTAGCTTTCTTGAGGATGTTTCCGATTTGGTCGGGAAACACCCTCCTAGTCCTGCCTTGTTTAACGTATCCATTCACATGAGATTTACAAATTCCTTTCGTCACCCTACTTTGACTCATCCTTTCCATGTGCCCAGACCATCGAAGCACATGAAATCAAAGAGCTATCCATAACTGTAGAGTTTGTATGAAGAGAATTGTGGATGTGAGAAAATCGAGGGAGTTATCAGGATTATGGCAAGAGGCGCTCTATTGTCTCTGCCTATCCCCGAGGGAAAAAGCTGTGCCAGTTTGATTGATTGAGAGGTCTGTTAGGATCGTTTCTCTGCCTGGAATTAAAGCGTGAATTTAATGAATAACATGAAGTTTATATCTTTACCTAACCCTAACAGCTGGTTGTACCAAGAATTATAATTTACGAATTTGTAAAAAGTATCGTATAAGAAAAAAGAAAAATGGGTTGCACTACTCTTTACCTTCACATTTAACATTTACGTTTAACGGATATTTTATACAGAACTAAAGGACATCATTCATTTTGGGTTTCTATGTACTACTTTTGTTATTTGTAATGATAAAAAACATATATTAATGGTAGTTTCGATATAAAATTATTAACAACCCAATTCACGATTTCGTAATAGTAAACGTAATAGAATAAGTATAAAGTAAAACTAAATTCGAAAATTGAAATTTTTTGGTACAATACGAGTATTTTGTGTTGCGTAGAAGTTGCGCGGTCGGCCCCCTGAATGATTTTCTTATCTCTACCTATCTTCAAGTTTAAGGGCGTGAGAGTGGTTAAGTTTTTTCCCACGTTTTAATACCGTTATAAGAATAATCATTTTCTGTAGTTAATGTCTTTATGTGGGAAGATGTCTATCAAATGGTATTGTTTTGACATTCCGTTCGGTTATTTATTTGGGTGTCCGCCGACCAAATCGGAGACATCCTCAAGAAAGCTAGGTTGCCTAGTGCCCATAACCATAGAGCTTGTATGAAGAGAATTGTGAACGTGAAGGAAGCGTGGGAGTTGTGTCAGGATCGTGGCAAGTGGTGCTCCATTGTCTCTGCCTATCCCTGTAGGAAAAAGGCGTGACAATTTGATTCGATTGATTGATATTGTAATAGAAACTACACATCCTAATTTTATTTAGAAATGCCTTTGACTAGGTCAACGAACAGTCTTCTGGATCCTCTTCCGGGTTATTTAGAAAACTCTTTTTCATCTCCTTTCATCCATTATACTCTTATACTTTTAAAATAAATCAATCAATCAACCAATCAAAATTTTTACGCCTTTTCCCCAAAGGGATAGGTAGGAACAATGGAGCGCCACTTGCCACGATCCTGACATATTTGAATCGCTTCCCTCACATTCACAATTTTTTTTATAGTTACTAGGGCACTATGCGAACCAGCTTTCTTTTCGCAGATTTGGTCGGAGAACACCCTCCTGGGTCTGCCTTAATTAACGCATCCATCTACATCAGATTTATATTTTTTTAAGTTAAGACTTACAATAAAACTTATTAACGTTTATAAAAGCAAAGAATATTTAAAAAGAAATTATTTTCGAACTTTCCCAAAAAGTTTTTATACCTTTAGGGCGTCATCTTCACGGATGACTGACATCTGTGAGGTAGGCAAGGTAATATATTCCTCTCCTGAAAACTTTTGCACCCTGTTTAATACTTAAATGAGGGAGAACAATCCGCCCTGGTTTCGCACGTTTACAACGTATTGTCATTAATATTTTTTCATTATTTACATTTCTATTAAGCTAATTAAGCTAATAAATTGCTTGTATCATAGAAACAGGACAACCAAAGTACATAATATCAAAGATAGTATATTGGTACCGGTGGATGGTTTTGAACCCGTGCACTCGATTTGCGTAACCTTTGCACTACACCATGGCCGCCTTAATCGCGAATAGTGATTTTTGATAATTCACTATCTAAAATAATAATTTATTTGATTGGTAGGCAGTGGTACCCAGTCTGTATACCTACCCTAATTTTAAAGTTAGGAAGCATTAAACTCTTGAAGTTTTTCCGTCTCCTAAATATTATTCTTAGACGGATGTGCCCTGAATATTAGGATACTTTTTTTAACTGAAAGCAATCACAGGCTATAAACGTTTAGACTCTGCTTTAAAATGTTTAAAAACAATCGCCTATCATATAAAATATAAAATCTTTATTTCAATACAGCAGAAATCCTCTGTATTAAAATCATCTGTAATAAATCCTCTAACAAAAGTTCATAAAAAAAATTAGTACAATTAAAAAGTTAAATCAACATTAAGTTAATCATCAAATCATAATAATAATAATATTTATAATATTATTCAAAGTTAATACTTTTTTTAAGATAACAAAGAAAAAATATTATAAAAAGAACACACTGGTGTGTGTGTGTGTGTGTGCTTATAAAATTAGTGGGTGGTGGGTACAAAAAACAATATGCCACTGACTCGTATATTAAAAATTAAACGCCAAATTAAAAAATCTTTATATGAGCGAATTTAGTTTTTCTTTATGTTAAACTATGTTTTTTTTTAATAAAATAATAGTGCAGTACTGCACGATCAATCCTTTCATGCGGCGTCTAGTAATATGTGGTAATATAGCCTCAAACAATCTTGTAACAAGTTTCAGCACTTTCTCCCAAAAGAGTTTATTCGCCCTTTGAATTTTTAATTGTATTTTTGTTTTAGTAAAATATACCTTTCTTTACCCTTTGATTATAAGTTAAGTTAAACTGTAGAAGATATTGTTTTAACCTTTAGTTTTTTAATCTTTAGAGTGACTTCTGACGTCTGACAAAGAATTTAGAAAGAATAGAATCCGTGCTAAAATAAGAACTAATTCATTGTTAATTGTAAATGAGACAAATAACAATGAATTATATTATGTTTATACCACGTGTGACTAAAAGAGACAACTACTTGTACTTCTATTCCTTTCTTTCAAAAGCTGTTACTACCTTTTGCAATTATAACCATTTGACTTTTAATACTGCTTAATTTAAAGTCACGTGGTAGTAAGAGTAGCGGCATAATTGTTCCGTCATGTTTTTTTGAACTATTTTAATATTATTTGTTATTCTGTCAAATGATCATCAAAACTAGTTACAACCTTTTAAATTACGAATGTAAAAATGTATATTCATCCCCTTCTGACTTCTTTTTAATGCCATAAGTGAAAAGAGTATAAACGGTTGTATTTTGTAGCTTAAGGCTCCTTCTATTTCTTAAGTCCAAATTCTTTGGTCTAAAGTAACCATAAACTTATTTTTACATTTGACAGCACCCAGTCCATTCTACCAGATCCATCTTTGACAACCAGACCTGAAGTAAATATCCGGTTAATATAACTATTACTTTAGTTTTACTTACATTTACCTTCATGCCTTTCTTTTCTAATTCCGCATTCATAATAGTAACCATTTTCTGTAACTCTTACTTTTACTTTTTTTACTTACTTTACTTACTTTTCTGTAATCCGAAGATGCAAGGATAACTTGAATGTCAGCGTACAAGAGACATTTGATTACCAAGTCATTTATTCTCAAACCACACTTCCTTTCAAACAACTGTTTTAGGTAACAAATACTTTTTTATTTACAATATTTGTAATATTTAATCCAATTATTAAACATTACAAATAAAAGTTATGAAATAAAACAAGGCAAACTTGGTGTAGTGGCAGTGTAATGGTTACGCAAACTGAGAGTACGGGTACAAAACCACTTGCCGGTACCAATTTATCTTTGATATATGTACTTTGTCCTGTTTCTATGATACAAGTACTATGGTAGTTTGACGTTATGTGGTCAAGGACGTGATAAATGAAACGCACCAGTTGTAATGAAGACTAATTTATTTGACATAAAAATAGAATATAAAAAACAAAAGAATAAATGAGTTTGAAAATGACATTTATGCTTTTTAATAGAATTTATTAGGACTTGGAATTAAATCGTAGCGTTTTATAAAAGATAGTATACGACTCCTATTCCTTTCGTACCGACAGTAAATTCTTTATCGTAAACCAGCTGATATCAGGTGTCATCGCCATTATTATTTTATTTTAAAAAGGTAAACAACAACACTTTGTGATTAATTAAAAATGTCAAAATTTGTGCCAAATAAAGTGTTTTTGCGGGGAGTTGTGCTCCATTATTTTCATATGGGTAAAACCGCTGCCGAAAGTCATCGGATTCTGGTGGAAGTTTACGAGGAACATGCGTAAATATTAATTAAAAATATTTTAGTGCCACCTTTTTAAGGCCGGCACAATAGCAAAGTCTGAAAATGCATTTTTTTGTCATTTTTTATAAATATTTTTTTTTAAGTAATATTTATAAATCATATTGGTAGATTGAGGTGTTCACTACTTGATAAAAGGCTGAAACCTAACAATTTCAGAGCACCTGAAAGTGGCTGAAAAGATACTTATATTCCACTTGAAAAGTTCTAAAAGGTTAACAACATTTGTAACTGAACCTAATGTAAAAGTGAACTTTGGGATCAAAGGCATAAAGTTGCATTTTGGATGTACTTTTAAGAGTTGTATAACCATTTTTGTTTATCCGTTTACACAGACAATATACCTACTAAAAGTTGTATTAAAGAACAAAAATGTAATGGTTTGAGTAACAATCTATTTTCAAAAAAAAAAGTTATTTGGCGGACCCGATATATTGTATATGACCACTCTACTCCTGATATTAGTCAATCAATCAGCGTCACTTGCCACGATCCTGACCCAACTCCCTCGCTTTCCTTACATCCACAATCCTATTTATATAAGTAGAGCTTGTTTATGGGAACTAGGTCCCGGTTTTCTTAGTACATACATCATGCAATCGAAAAAGCAGTAAAATCGCGTCGCGGTTGCAAGTGACCAATCAACTTAGTTTCTTGGTACAAATATCAGTACGAAGAAATTTAACTGCTTTTTTGAGGCCAAATGTTTTGGGAGGTAAATAAAAATTATCATCTTGATATAGTCCCAAGGAGGCTAATACATTGGCAGAAATAATTGCCAGCCTTCCTGTCTCCAGACTTTTCCGTCAGCCGCTTGGACAACTCCTTGGCCAGGCGCTTGGATGAAGGTCCTCAAGGGCCCATCGTTTCGAGATTGGTGTATTTGCGCAGCTTATGATTCTCAGCATACAATTATTTATAGTCTATATGTTTAGTACTGAAAAGAGGTTTTAGGGGAGTAATTTTCGTGCTTGAAAGACTTGAAATTTTATTAAATGGATTTTTCTTCAGCGCATAGACAAATTGTTTTCTTTGAGAGCTTGATTCTAATCCTAGGGAAGCCTTCGACCGACCGATGCGGGTTCGTCGTATACTCTCTTATGCATATTTTTTTTAAATTTCTAATCTAAGCTACTAAACGTGCTTGTAGAAAAGAAACAGAACGACCAAAGTACATTATAAAGAGTGGTAGGCAGTCCGTGACCATAACTTCTTTATATTTTTTTTATTATACATTTCTATACTAAGCTACTAAAGTGCTTGTATCATAGAAACAGGACAACCAAAGTACATATATCAAAGATACATTGGTTCCGGTGAGTGGTTTCGAACCCGTGCCACTACACCACGGTCGCCTCGCTGCAAAGCTTTCGAAACGTCGGAATAATAATATAAAATAAAATTGTAAAATCAAAACCAAAATAAACGCGATAGTAAGCCGCATAAAATTCTTTATCTCTTATAATTTTACTCCAATCGGGAATCGAACCCGCTCCTTACTTGGTAGAACCGTCATAATACTAAAGTTTCTCTTATTTCCCTAAAATATTCTACTAAAATTTCATATGCCAATATTTTTGTCTTCGCGCACGTAATACAAGGATTTCCACTTAGTTTGGTATTCTTATTTTCCACGGCAATATTACGCAAAGATTTCTATTTCGAGCTGTTGTCAGGCTGATGTTAATATAAAGCTAAAGTGCGGTCCATAAGTACAGGCGATTGCTACTACAGCGACCGCTACTTGCATTTAGCAAGCAACGCAACTAAATCACTTCACGGTCTGTATACTTGTAAGTGGTGGTTCTATCTCAGGCACCACTGCCTACCACTTGATAACCAGACCTGGACCATACCATCCGCCTTTTTATTATTAACAAATACATATTAGCTCCGACTGGGAATGGAACCTGGGACCTCACGCGTAACTGACTGGTGTGCTATTTTTATTCACATTTCTATACTAAGCTACTAAAGTGCTTGTATCATAGAATCAGGACAACCAAAGTATATATATAAATGATACATTGGTACCGGTGGGTGGTTTCGAACTCGTGCACTCGGTTTGTGTAACCATTGCACTGCCACTACACCACGGTCGCCTTGCACCACACATATGTATTTTAAATTTGTCTTTTGTCCTCAGGACCAGTGGAAGAATGTCCGAGAATGTCCTGTCATTTAAGGCGGACGCGTCTGACAACAAAGCGAGGTACACCTGCGAAGCAAAGAACGTCATGATCAGCAACACGTTGAAGGCGGAAATTGATTTGACTGTACTCTGTAAGTATTTATCGTTATTGTGACTCGACATATGACATCACCCCGCTTGATGGTAAGCTGGAGTGTAGTCCTTGAATGGATGTCACTGCTACTACAATTCAATAACTGTAAGTAGCAATCACATCCACTATGCTGGCCTAGTTGAAACCGGCAACTTACAAGCTGATCCCAAAACGCGACTAAATCACTTCACGGATTGTACTTTTTTTTATTGTGACACGACATCTGACCTCGATCCGCCTGATGATAAGCAAGAGGAGGTCCAAGAGTGACGACGCCTGAAAAAACCGAGTCAGTGCACGGCTGCCTCATTCACCGTCACAATGCCGGCCAAAGGTGATTCTTCACGCATCGCTTGAAGGAGAATGGAGTGAACACATGGGCTGGCAAAGCATTCCACTTGTCGATTGTTCCACAAAGAAAAGACGCACCGAACTTTTTAGTTCGACTGTCGATTCGGTCGATAGAATGTGGATGCTTTCCCCGACCTGTGCGGGTATTACGGGTGTGGAAGGACGAGGTAGGAACAAGGTTAAAAAGCTCTTCGAAATATTCTCCGTGGTTTAGGCGATAAAGGACGCACAGAGCCGCCATGTCATTTTTTTCACAGAACAGAGACAATAGAGCGCCACTTGCCACGATCCTGACACAACTCCCTCGCTTCCTTCACATCCATAATTCTCTTCATACAAGCTCTAAGGTTATGGGCACTAATAATAAATAGTAATTCTATTGTACGACATAATAATAATAACCTGTCTTATTATTTGTTGTCAATAAATAATAATGGTTGTGAGGTTTTAACTCGTATAATGATCAGGGCCGTCTTTACCCGGGGGTTCAAGGGGTGCAGTGCACCCGGGCGCAGAGTCCTAGGGGGCGCATACCGACCGCCATAAATTTCGATAGCTACCTACTACACTGAGACCACGCTATCGGAGCCTTGACTTTCGCACCCCGGCGCTGAATATGCTTAAGACGGCCCTGATAATGATGCTATTATTCTGTTTACTTTCTGTCATTAAATAAAATTATTATTATAGAATTATAGCCATACTTTGGATAGAACTAATGATATAGAATTATAGCTTATTTTACGGATAGAATTAATAACTTATTTTGACAACAGGCGTGGTTTGGTTAGCACGCCAGTTTGTTGCGCGTAAAGTCCCGCGTTCAATTACCATTCGGAGCAATTATTGCATCTTTGCTTAGTTGAAAGCGGCATCTTACAAGATGATCCCAAAACGCGGCCCCGGATTGGCAGACTGGGCTGACCAACCAGTCTTTAATAGCTAGACCCGGAGCAAATATTCAAGTCTTTTTTTAATAACTAATATTTGTAATTTTAATAATTAGAATAAATATTACATATGACAGCTATGAAACAAATATTTCTTCCGACCGGGAATCGAACCTTGGACTAGACGCCACTACACACTCTTACATTTGGTCTAAATATTTACTTACGTCTGACCTGGATATGTATTTGCAAATAAATATATAAGTGAATAAGGATTGCGATAAAACTTTTCTTACACCATTCAGTGAAACTCCAGAAGAAGATTAAAACTTATACGAAAATTCACGAAATAACACCAACTTTTAACCACTTATTCTTGTTAACAATATGATCTGGAATTGATTTGAAAATAATATTTAGACGTTCTTATTAGGTACAATCAAATGCCAATTATGTTAAAGAAGCGCCTAATTTGCACAATCCAAATAACTCAATCGTAAGCACGGTCTAAGTCCAATTGTCAAGTCAAAGTCCAATTGTCAAGTCAAAGTCCAATTGCCAAGCCTTCGTCTTCCTCGAAGTCATATAGTAGTTGCAACTCTCCTTGTCCAAGTTGAAGTCCTTGTTTGGATTTGGATTTAACTTGTAAATACTTTAGTATCTTAAATACGTACAAGATCTATGGTTATGGGCACTAGGCAACTCAGCTTTCTTAAGGATGTCTCCGATTCGGTCGGAAAAAACCTCCTAGGTCTGCTCCATTTAAGGCTCCCATATCTATTTAAGATGAATATCCACATCAGATTTATAAATTCTTTTTGTCAATCTACTTCCACTCATCCTTTCCATGTGCCCTTCGAAGTATTCCTTTGTTTTTTTATTTATTTATTTTTATTGTTTTTTTTTATATGACAGCACCCCGCTTGATGTTAAGCCAAAGTGTGGTCCATGGATGAATGTCACTGCTAATACAATTCAATAACTGTGAGTAGCAATCACATTCACTATGCCGGCCTAGATGGAACCGGCAACTTACAAGCTGATCCCGAAACGTGACTAAATCACTTCATGGTCTGTATACTTGTAAGTGGTGGTACTACCCCGGATTGTCAACCTTGTCACTACATAATATTTCGAAAAAATAGTTATTCGAAAAAATAATTTTGGAATGTAATTTTATACACAAGAATATGCCTGTTTAAGAGGTAAGGTAGGAGAGATGTCACAGATTGAAATTGCTGAGATGTCGATAACATTCCATGCCTTTAAAATTGGCTTTCAAAGCTTTTAAGTTTAATTTTAAATATTTTAATAAATGTAAACACTATAGGAGTTAGTGACGGATTTATCAGCAGGCTAAGTAGGCTAAAACTTTAGGGCGGCAAATTTTAAGGGGCGACAGATTAAGCTCATTTTTTTTTAATTTCAACCAATCAATCAAATTATCACGCCATCGATGCTTCAATGGCTTGGGCACAGGGAAAAGATGACTGAAAGTAGATTGACAACGGAATTTATAAATCTGATGTGGATGGATGCATTAAACGACGCCGACCCAGGAGGGTGTTTACTAACTAAATCGGAGACATCCTCAAGAAAGCTGGGTTGCCTAGTGCCCATTATTATAGAGCTTGTATGAAGAGAATTGTGAATGTGAAGGAAGGGAGGTAGTTGTGTAAGGATTGTGGCAAGTGGAGGCCACGGAGGCAATGGAGCGCCCATTGCCTCTGCCTATCTGCCTACGTCCATGGATAGATTAAGTTAAATTTTAATAACCGTAAATAGCAGTCACATCCACTATGCTGGCCTAGTTGAAACCGGCAACTTACAAGCTGAATGCGAAACGCGACTAAATCACTTCACGGTGTGTATAGTTCTAAGTGATGGTACTACCCCGGATCGGCAGACTAGATACCACTCTTTAAAAAGTGTCGCCAAAGCATGTTGTCAAAGTGTTGAAATAAATTAAACCTGTATGTAATTATAAACTTAATGTTCATATTTAGTCTTAGAGGCTGTATTTATGATTGTTTTGCGGACTGCACTCGGATGTTAGCAAGCGAAACTTTTACCAACATATGACGCTTTTTGACTATTATGAGAAAGTTATGCTATATATAAATAAATATCATATATTTAATATAAATAACAAAATACTTATATTTACTTTTTTATTTTTTTATTGTGACCTCGACCCGCCGGATGATAAGCAAGACGAGATCCAAGAGTGACGACAAATAAAAACAACCGAGTCAGTTCACGGCTGCCTCAGTCACCGTCACTATGCCGGCCAAAGGTGCTTCTTCACATATCGCTTGAAGCATCCAAGGTCATTCAATGTTCTACAAAGAAACGACGCACCGAACTTTTTAGTTCGACTGCCGATGCGGTCGACAGAATGCGGATGCTTTCCCCGACCTGTGCGGGTATTACGGGTGTGAAAAGAGCTCCTCAGATTCTCCGTGGTATAGGCGATAGAGGACGCACAGAGCCACCATGCTACTGCGTAGTTGCAGGGACTACAGTTCGCGTGACCTCTGCATCTTAATTTTTGTGCCTCGACATATGACAGCACCCAGGAGAATTATACATGTGAGGGAAACAAGGGAGTTGTGTCAGGACCGTAGCAAGTGGCGCTCCATTGTCTCTGCCTATCTCTGTGGGAAATAGGCGTGAGGCGTTTATTTGATGATGATGAATTTATATTCAAATTAAAGCCTTATTATTTTTGTTACGTACGTTTGATGAATTAAAGCAAAATTTATTTTTAAGTAGTTTGAGAATTTTTTTGATTGAGATTTGAATAAGATTTTAGCTACTATAAAGTAAAAAGATTCGTGAAAATATTACTACAGAATTTGTATCAAGAAATTGATTAATGTCTGGTTTAATAACTTCTGATAGTACTAACAATTTTCTTTAAAGAATGACGTATTTTAAAGTGGACGTACTTGCCTGAAATCCTTGAGTAAACAAGCTACATTTCGTCGCTTCTAGAGCAAATAAGAAAAACAAATATAAAAAAAAAATCCTCGGTTGAATACATGACGCGGAATATTATGAGAAAAATTCTGTTACATCTCTTCACTACATAAAAATATTAGTCTTTTCATCCAAAATACTCGATCATTTTATGTTTTTTTTATTGTGACTCGACATATGACAGCACCGCGCCTGATGTTAAGCTGGAAGTGGTACATGAATGGATGTCACTGCTACTACAATTCAATAACTGTGAGTAGCAATCACTATGCCCGTCTAGTTGGAACCGGCAACTTACAAGGTGATCCTGAAAAGCGACTAAACCACTTTATATACTCCGGATCGGCAGACTGGGTACCACTGCCTACCACTCTTTGATAATCAGACCCACAAAAAATATTTGCCTTTTTGTAATCTCTTTTTTAAAAGAAAGATTACAAATAAAAGCTATGAAACAAATACTTAATCCGACCGGGAATCGAATCCGGAACACCCGCATAACGAACTGTTAGTGTACCACTACACCACGCCTGTCGTCAAAATCTTCATAATTCGAATGTCCAAAGCGTTCGATTATGAACTGTAAAAACCGACAACTTTTAAAACTAACTTTGTCTCGACACATTGTTTGCGAGTTGAGACTTTTCCATTTTTCGAGGTTATATACGCTGAATAGTTTTGAATATTTGCAAAAAGTTTCACTGACCGACTTTGACTTTTTCATAACAATATCTTCTATACGTTATGATTGTTAGACGAACTTGTATTTTTTTATTACGACGCTATATCTAACATCGTTTTGCCTACTACTCGTTTTGTCAACGACTTTATGCGAAGCATTATTCCGCATGTTAGAAAAGGAAATGAGATCGCCTACCGTACGCGTATTGCGTACACGGCTACTACTAGCCGGGTCTCGTCGTTGGACCGTATATATACGAGTATATACCAACGCTTTGTCGATAAACCGTTTGCGAGATATTGGACGCGCAATCTCATTGGTCCAAGTGACTATCTGCGAACATTATGGTGCGGCGGACACATGCAGCGCCATCTATCCATCGGCGCAGACACTATCTTTAGAACGCCCTCTATAGGCATGTCGCTACAGACTAAACCTTTTAAGTTTAAGACGGCCTCAGCTAGAAGGATTGACATAAGCTAGCAATTCCACTTGTATTCCACTTGTCGATTGTTTTACAAAAAATCTACGCACTGGACCTTCCCGGTTGCTTTCCCCGACCTGTGCGGGTATTACGGGTGTTAAAAGACACAATGAACACTATGAACAAGGTTAAAGAACTCCTCAAACAATCTCCGTGGTATAGTAGTTCTCCCCAACCTATAACCATGGATCCTTTAACTTTCGGACATCTCCTTGCTCACCATTGGGCAGGTGTGTCACAATAAAACAAACGTATATATGACTTGACATATGACAGCACCCCCTTTGGGCTGCTGCCCCGGTTTGACCCCCTCTAGATCCGGGCCTGGATGGTACCACCACTTACAAGTATACAGATCGTGAAGTGAAGGTCTGTGACTCGACATATGACAGTACCCGCCTGATATAAAGCCGAAGTGCAGTCCATTAATGAAAGCGATTCAATTTATGAACTGTAACTTAGCGACTAAGTAACTTCACGGTCTGTATACTTGTAAGTGGTGGTACTACCCCGGATTAGCAGACTGGGGACTACTGCCTACCACTCTTTAATAACCAGACCCGAAGCAAATATCCATCCCTTTTTTTATTAACAAATATTTGCAATATTTAATGTTATTAAATCTTACAAATAAAAGCTACAAAACAAATATTTGCTCCGACCGGGAATCGAACCCGGGACTTTACGTGCAACAAACTAATCGCTAAACCGTTCGTCCACGGCTGTCGTTTCTTGAGGATGTCTCCGATTTGGTCGAAAAACGGCAGTAGCAGTCTCCTTTGATTAATTTCATGTTCTTTTACAGTTGCACCAGCTCACGTAACCATATCGGGTCCGAGTGAGGCAAGAGTGGGTGACCCGGTGCCTCTGACCTGTGGCACGGCGCCTTCAAATCCGGCCGCTGACATCAAATGGGTAGTCTCAGGCAAACATCACAGAGATGCGAGTAATAGAACTGTTATTTCACCGGAAGGTAGGTTACAGGTTTTTTTCATGTCTTTCTTTTTTTTAAATTGTGATTCGACATATTCCAGCAGCACCCAGCTTCATGTTAGGCTGGAGTGAGGTCCACAAATGGATGTCACTGCTACTACAATTTAATAACTGTGAATAGCAATCACATCCACTATCACACACCACATCAGCCGGCCTAGTTGGAATTTCTATACTAAGCTATAGTTCCAGGTAGATAAAAAGAGCGATCCCTTTAAGCTGCGCAGTATAATGATCGGCATATTATAAAAGCTCTGGACATAATTATTAATATTTTAAATTTTACGACAAAATAACAAAACAATTTACTGCGCAGTTTCAATGCCAGCGTTTTCTTTGCCGGGATCTATACTAATAAAGTGCTTGTATCATAGAAACAGGACGACCAAAGAACATAATATCAAAGATACATTTGGTACCGGCAATCGGTTTTGAATCCGTGCCCTCGGTTTGAGTAACCATTTCATTACCATTACACCACAGTCGATGTTTTTTTTTTTTAATTTGATATTTATTAAGTTTTTTTTATTTTGACTCGACGTATGATAAAACCCCGCCTCATGTTAAGCCGGAGTGCGGTTTATAAATGGCAGCAACAGCTACTACGATTAAATAACTGCATCTAATAGTCGTATTCACTATACCAGCCTTGTTGCAACCTGCAACTTACAAGCTGATCTCGAAACTCGACTAAGTCAATTTACGATTTTTTTTCCAATACTAAATAAACCTAACTTTTTTATTTATTGTGACTTGTCATTTCACAGCACCCAGCTTGATGTTAAGCTGGAGTGTGGTCCATGAGTGGATGTCACTGCTACTACAATTCAATAACAGCAAGTATTAGTCGTATTTTTTTTTATTGTGACACGACATTTGACCTCGACTAGCCTGATGATAAGCAAGAGGAGGTCCAAGAGTGACGACGACTGAAAAAAAACCGAGTTAGTTCACGGCTGCTTCAGTCACCGTCACTATGCCGCGAAAAAGTTAATCTCATTTTCTCCTTTTAGGTGGTTGGATTACAACGTCGAACATCACCGTGACTGTGGAGCCGAACCGTCGATCAGTAGTAGTCGTATGTCATGGTGTCAATGGACAACTCACAGAAAATGTAGTCGCAACTCACACTATTAACGTTCTATGTAAGTTTTTTATTTATTTTATAATTGTAACTCGACATATTGGAACGAAGTTGCGTTGCGAAAGGGGGCTAGACGGAAAAAAAGAAGACCAAAAGTTGTAACGACACTTTTTAGGGTTCCATAGTAAAAAACGGAACCCTTATAGATTCGTCATGTCTGTCCGTCCGTCCGTCCGTATGTCACAGCTACTTTTTTCCAAAACTATACCATCGATGCAGTTTTTTCAAGACATTTAAATAAAATAGAATCCCAAACATATGTTTCCTACTTCAGTTACCACAAGCCAATTATTACTAAAATTAAGCCTACTGATTAAGTTTATATTACATTATATTTGTTAATAATAATAAAATAATTATTATAACTTAAAACAAAAAAAAAATATTACAATTCCTTCACTAATTAATCGAAAGGAACTTCGTTCCATCCGGGTGTCCCATGACACCTCTCAAGTTTTCTTATTTGTCCACCTGATCATAAGCTGGGAGGTAACTGCTACTATAATTCAAGAACTAAATAGCAGTCACATCCACTATACTGGCCTAGTTGGAACCAGCAACTTACAAGCTGATACCGAAACGTGACTAAGTCACTTTACGTTCAGTATACTTGTAAGTGGTGGTACTACCACGGATCGACAGGCTGGGTACACTGCCTACCACTCTTTGATAATCAGACCCGAAGCAAATAGCCATCTCTTTTTTTTAATAACAAATATTTGTAATATTTAATATAATTATTAAATATTACAAATAAAAGCTATGAAACAAATATTTGCTTCGACTTCCCACCCGGGACTTTACGCGCACCAAAACCAATCGCTAAACCGTTCGTCCATGCCTGGCGTCGTATATTTTTTATTTTATTTGTTTCTCAATAAATAATTAATAGATAGGTAATTAATTATGAAAATATTTGTTAACATTGTTGTTTCCATTACATAGTTGCGTAGGGTTGTACACAAAGGAGCATATTGTGAGAGGGGACCCTAAACATATAGTTATCTACTAATAACATTAATCATTCCCATAAGGGATGTGTCGTTTGGGGTAGAATTAACACCCCTTATTCCTGAAATATTAGTTTACACGTTTGTTTTTTTATTTATTTATTTTTTTACTTTTACAAACATTTTTAAATTCATAGCATTACTATAGCATTTATTTTGGTTTTGATTTTACATTTTTTTAATATTCCCCGTTTCGATAGCTTTGCAGCCATCGTGGTCGCGGTTGTAAAATCAAAACCAAATGCGGTAGTAAGCCGCATAAAATTTGTTTAAAAAAATAATCAATGTTCGGGACAAAAACTAAGAAAATACTAAACATTTATTTACATTTTTACTAAGCTACTAAAGTGCTTGTATCATAAAAACCGAATTAAACGCGATAGTAAGCCGCATAAAATTTGTTTAATTCATTAATCAATGTTCGCGCAAAATCTAAGAAAATATACAACCACAGTCGCTTTGCAAACATTAAAATATAAAGCCTATACCGATTCAATTTTCAATCAAGTAACAAGAATAGGTCTGCTTAACTTGCAATATTTCTTGGTTGCGGGTTATCACACAGTTTTTGTACTGTGATCTGTAATAGGAGCGTATCATCACGACCTTTTACCCTAAACGGGTAAGCAGGGCAATTAGTTTCAATGTTAATACATATACATCTGTTAATAATAATGAAAAATAAAGTTAGATAAATAAAAGGAGATTGACGAAAAAGATTTTTAAATGTGATTTAGCAGGTGATTTTTTTAAAAAAACATTATTGGGACTCGACATATGACTGCACTCGTTTCATGTTAAGCTGTAGTACAATTTAATAACTGTAAGCAATCACATCTACTATGCCGGCCTAGTTGGAACCGGCAACAAACACGCCGATTCCGAAACTGGGTACCACTGCTAACCACAAATCTGCCTATATAATTATCTTACTAAGATACTTAACGTGTTTGTATTATAGAAACAGAAAGAGCAATACATAATATATCAAAGATACATTGGTAACGAAAAGTGGCTTTGAACCAGGGGCTTTTTGTTTGTGTGACCATAATATTACTGTTATTAAAGTAAAAATTATAATAAAAAAATTTCTACTACATCTGCTTATCCTATTTCTCACTCACACCATAATAATGACCCAATTTGCTCTTCCAAAGAAATGACACAAAAAATGTCAAACAATAGTCGCTTTGACAACTCATGCGTTACATTCTAAAAAGGCTCCTTTTACTCCTAAATACCTTTTGAATAAATATATAGAGCGCGAATAACGCAGTATGAAATGTATGCACATGTATGAACAATCGACAGTCGAATTAAAAGGTTCGAATGCTTTACCAGCCTTACGCCTTTCCCCAACAGGGATAGGCAGAGACAATGAAGCGCCACTTGCCACGATCCTGACAAAACTCCCTCGCTTCCTTCACATTTACAATTCTCTTCATACAAGCTCTACGGTTATAGGCACTAGGCAATCTAGCTTTCTTGAGGATGTCTCCGATTCGGTCGGCGAACACCCGCCTGGTGTTCTCTCCATCCTATAACTTTGGATACTTCAAGCGATGTGTGAAGAAGCACCTTTGAGCGCCTTAGTGACGGCGAATGAGGCCGCCGTGAACTACTCGATTTCTTAGTCGTCGGTACTCTTAGACCTCCTCTTGCCTACTATCAGGTGGGTCGCACTTGCTTTTATCAGTTATATTTATTTATTGTAACTCGACATATGACGGCCTGCTATTTTTTTTATTGTGACTCGACATATGAAAGCACCAAACTTGATGTTAAGCCAAAGTGTGGTCCATGAATAAATGTCACTGCTACTACAATTGTGTATAGTAATCACATCAACTATGCCGGCCTAGAAAAGTGCGATTATACTGAAGTGCGGTCCATGAATAAAGTTATATAACTTTAATCTATATACTTTAATCTAACACCTTATAAAAAAAGCATAATAAAAATAATTTTAATTATTACTTTATTGACCACAAAGATGTCAGATGTCGAGTTACAATAACAACAAAAATATGTAGAGTTTCGACATCACTCGAAGAACCGACAACCGATGGGGAAGAAAGGTTCTTGAGTGGAGACCACGAAGACGCAGCGTAGGTAGGCCTCCCACTAAGTGGACTGACGACATAGTGAAAGTCACGGGTAACCAATGGATGCAACTAGAATCTTGTCGATGGAATGGCGTTCTAAGGGGAAAGCCTATGTAGTTTCCACTCTAGAACTTTTCTTTCGCATCGGTTGTCGGTTCTTCGAGCGATGTCGTCATTATTTAGTACGAAGCTCTAAATAAATACAGACTTTTGTGGGGACAAATTATACTAGAAGAGGAATAATTATAGCAAACCGTAATTACTTTTAAAGAGCTATAGCGTGGTACGGGCATTTTCCTGGATTCATTAGTTCGAATTCTGGTATAAAAAAATAGGGATTTAATAAAAGTCGAATTAGTTTGCGATGGGTCGTGTCGATCGGCGTTTGTGGAACTTATAAATTTATATTTATTTCAATCAATCAAATCACATGGATAGGCAGAGACAATAGAACGCTACTTGCCACGATCCTGACACAACTCCCTCGCTTCCCTCAGATCCATAATTCTCTTCATACAAGGTTATGAGATCTATGTAGCCCATTTTTTATTGTGAATTGATATTGGACAATGGAGGGTCCAAGCTACAATGCCAGTTAGAAACGCTTTTTCTCGCTTATGCTGGCATTGTTGCTCAGAACAGAGAAGCTTTCTCTTTTCTCTTTCTTTTTCTTTTTTCTCTTTCTCTTTCTCATTTCTGTAGCCTTAAGGTTCCAAGGTTATAGAACGAGCGAACGAATCTACAAAAATGTGCTTGGACAAATTAAGGACGTGCTTTAAAAATCAGCAGGGGGACGACCGCGCAACTTCAATGGTTATGACAATGAAATTCATTCCTATTTGTCAAAAAGTTACGCGGTCGCTGTTAGTGTCATAAATAACTTTCATTCGTTCGGACAATGAGTTTCCATGAGCTAGAACTGTTTATGAAAATGAACATCGATTCTTAGTGTGTTGCGCGGTCGCCATTTTAATTTTGAAGCTCATTAATGGAGTTCAACTGTCAAAACGAATCCTATTGTCATTGAGCTACGCGGTCGGCCTGCAGTTCTCCTGACTACAGAGTCGGTTTGAAGAGAATATGAAAGTTGATTTATTTGAAAATTGAAAATGAAATTATTTTCCATCATTAACCGAAAGGATTGTACTTTTAAATAAAAAAAGAAATGAGAAATATTCAGTAGTTTTTTTATAGCATTTAAAAAAAGTATTTGGCGGACCCGATAGAAGTGAAGAAAGCGTGAAAGTTGTGTCAGGATCGAGGAAAGTGGCATTTTCCTTGAAAATATATTTAAGTGAAAAGATAAATGTTTCATGTTTCTGCATTCATTTCCTTGTGCAGTTTATCTTAGTTTCTTTTTTTTCTTAATCTTTTGGCTTTGGATTCGCTCACTTAACCTATTTTTATGCAGTTGCTACTTTTTAATGCTTTCTGAAGAAAATTTTAAAGTTATTCCTCTTAAACTAATGTTTTTCTTTCGTATTCCAATTAATAATTATTAAAGTCATTTATACGACTAATGAATTAAACAAATTTCATTCTGCTTATTATGATCGCGTTTATTTTTAGTTATTGATTTTACATTTTTTTATTATTCAGACGTTTATTAATAACTCCTTGACCACGATGGCTGCAAAGCTCTCGAAACGTCGGATAATAAAATAATCAATAACCAAAATAAACGCGATAGTAAGCCGCATAAAATTTGTTTAATTCAATTATCAATGTTCGCGAAAAATCTAAGATAATTCTAAGTTATTTATATTTATTTGTGATACAGTAGAATCTCCATAATCCCAGAATCAATATAAAGAGTGGTAGGCTGTGGTGCCCAGTTTGCCGATCTGGGTAGTACCAAAATCCGTGGTAGACCTAGTAGCATTTCGTGATTAGCTTGTATGTTGCCGGTTTCCATTAGACTTGTATAATTGAGGTGTCTGCTACTTACAGTTATTTAACGTTAGTAGTATAACGGTAAATAAGTCACCTCTATTCATAAGCCGCAATCCAGCTTAACATCAGCAGGGTGTTGTCATATGTTGGAGTGACATTTGATTCTGAAATGCGACTAAGTCACGTCAGCCACGAAATGCGACTGTTGTTGTACTGGTTGTTAGAGTGGTAGTCGGACAGTTGGTGGTAATTTCCCCAGTCTGCCCACCGGAGATAGTTTTTTTTTATTGTGACCCGACATCTGATCTCGTCCCGCCTGATGATAAGCAAGAGGAGGTCCAAGAGTGACGACGACTGAAAAAACCGGGTTTGTTCACGGCTGCCCCAGTCGCCGTCACTATGCCGGCGACTATGAATGATACCACTGACTATGATACCACCACTATGAAGATCAGTGCCGGATTAAGCCAGCGCGGGGCCTATAGCTAATTCTGTCAAGGGGCCCTTGGTTTGTTTTAGGTTCCCAAGTTTAGAGTATTGAATAAAACAAAACTGTTACAAATAAACATTTCTGGATTTAATATGGGAAAATTTAGAGATAACACTTTCAATATCAACTTACTCGTATATTTTCAAGTGGAAATGAAACATAGCCTAAGCTTCGCGTTTAAGGATATTGTACGCTTCTATCTAAATTAATATTTTTATATTATGGTCAGACAGGCGTTAAAGCGCTGGGCCCCCAAATTCGAGGGGCCCGTGGCATATACTACTCTTGCTACGTGGCTAATCCGGCACTGATGAAGATGCATTCTATAGTGAGGCAAACTTTATTGTACATGATAATAATTTCTGATAAAAAAGTTGTATTTAAAAAAAAATCCGTAAAATATTTCACATTAAAATTGTCATAATGGAAAGTCATGACATGTTTAAACCGAAAGCATTTCCAATGGATACGTACCGTCCGCAGAAAATAGTATTTTTTTTATTTTTTTTTATTGTGACTCGACATATGACAGCACCCCGCTTGATGTTAAGCCAAAGTGTGGTCCATGAATGAATGTCACTGCTACTACAATTTAATAACTGTGAGTAGCAATCACATCCACTATGCCGGCCTAGATGGAACCGGCAACTTACAAGCTGATCCCGAAACGTGACCAAATCACTTCACGGTCTGTATACTTGTAAGTGGTGGTACTACCCCGGATCGGCAGACTGGGTACCACTGCCTACCACTGTAATCACGTTTTGAAAATAAAATAAAATTACAATCAATCAATTAATGAAATTGTCACGCCTTTTCACACTGACAAAGACAATGGAGCGCCATTTGCCATGACCCTGACATAACTCCCTCGCTTCCCTCACATCCACAATTCTTTTCATACAAGCTCTGTTATGGGCACTAGGCAACCCCGTTTTCTTGAGGATGTCCTCGATTTGGTCGGAGCACATCCTCCTGGGTCTGCCTCCATTCAAATCAATGTTATAAATGCTTACGACAAAATAATCCTAATAAATGTATCAAATCGGTGATTTTTACAGCCCTGTTAGTATGGGTCAAATTTTGTAACTGAATTTTAATACAGTTATTTCTGATTGAGCTAAAATTTTGTATACCTATTAATTTAATGACAATTCCTGTTTAGCTAAGAGACGTTATTTTAAATATAATATGGCGGTCTCTGAGAGATTTGACGATAGGCGTGGCTTATTGTCCGTCACCTGTCCGTTACTTTTTTCCTTTTTCTTAACAATTAATCAATCAATCGATCAAATTGTCAAGCCAAGGCAGAGACAATGGAGCGCCACTTGCCACGATCCTGACACAACTCCCTTGCTTCCTCCACATCCACAATACTCTTCATACACGCTCTAAGGTTATGGGCTCTAGGCAACCTAGCTTTTTATTAACAAATATTTACCAATAAAAGATATGATACAAATTTTTGCTCCGACCGTGAATCGACCCGGGAGCTTTCGCGTAACGGACTGGTGTGTTAACCACTACGCCACGCCTATCGTCAAAAACGTCCTTTCCAATTTTCACATATATTTATACTTTTTCTGCTGACAGTACACAACATACGTTATTTTTTGCACTCATCATAGAGAAGCAAGTCATTTGAATATTATTGCAAAATCTATACAAGAAATATAACGAGATACGTGTGTTTGAAACTGTATTGAGGCCAGCATAGCGGTGATGATAAAGGCATTAGCTTTTTGTTACAGCACCCCGCCTGATGTTAAGTTGGAGTGCGGTCACTGCTACTTACAGTTAAATAATTGCATGTAGCAGTGATATCCACTATGCTGGTCTAATTGGAACTGGCAACTTATAAGCTAAGTCCGAAACGCGACTAAGTCACTTCTGTGATCTTGTAAGTGGTGGTATTACCCCGGATCGGCAGACTAGGCGAGGACCACAAACTGACTTTAGTAACTTTAGGTAACTTAGGTAACTTTAGGTAACTTTAGGTAAACAGGGATAGGCAGATACAAAAGAGCGCCACTTGCCACGATCTTGACACAACTCTCTCGCTTTCTTCACATCCACAATTCTCTTCATACTCTCTACATATTACTTCAAAATAGAGAAGTTTTATCTGACATCTGACTTGCCTGATGATCAGCAAGGAGTCCAAGAGCGTCAACGACTGAAAAAACCTTTTTTTATATCATATTTTAATCTTTTTTGTACTAAGCTACTAACAAAATACATTATATCAAAGATACATATATATTGGCAAGTGGTTTGAAACGGGGCTTCTATCTTTTCTCGGTTTGCGTGACCATGCACTACCACTATACCACGGTCGCCTTTTTTCTATATTGAATTAAAATTCGCCACAAATTAGACAAAAATGTTGTTCCTGAAAAGGGTGTTGTCTCCCTTTTCAGCTATACAAAACAGGGGCCCATTATTTGAGGAGCGACCGCTGAATTGGGCCGATATCTGTAATAGTTATGTAATTAATTTGCGACCCGCGTCCAGAGACCCCTTCTCATTACTTTAATGACCGCTACGTGACAACGTGAGCGGGATGTATTCTTGGGAACGGTTTGAAATCGATTTTCATAAATTCGAAATGAAATTTTATATTATTATTTACATTTCTATACTAAGCTACTCAAGTGCTTGTATCATAGAAACAGGACAATCAAAGTATAGTCTGTCTAAGCCGAAATGAAGCGCCCCTTCACCGCATTTGCGCACACGAGATAACTTTTCTTTGTAGAACAATTGACAAGTGGAATGCTTGGCCAGTCCATGTGTTCTCTCCATCCTATGACCTTGGATCCCTCAAGCGATGCATAAAGAAGCACCTTTGGCCGTCATAATGACGGCGACTGAGGTAGCCGGGAACTAACTCGGTTTTTTCAGTCGTCGTCACTCTTAGACCTCCTCTTGCTTATAAAAATAAACAATAGTCGATATGACCGCGGTCAATCAATCAATCAAATTGTCACGCCCTATTCTCACAGGGATAGGCAGAGACAATAGAGCGCCACTTGCCACGATCCTGACACAACTCTCTCGCTTCCTTCACATCTACAATTATCTTCAGACAAGCTCTATTTAAAAGAATAGCGCCTCCTACCAAGTCATTATAATATCAAATGTATAAATTTTTAAACGAAAATGACCTTTAAATTTATGGCTTTAAGTATCAATATCGAATAACAAATTTTCACTTTTGGAATTTCATAAATGAAATTATAAACCAGGTATATGAAATTAGTTTTTTATTATTATTTTTCATTTTAATAGTGAGATGATATTTTTAACACCCGCTTGATATTAAGCTGGAGTGTGGTCCATGAATGGATGTCACTGCTGCTACAATTCAATAACTGTAAGTAGCAATCACATCCACTATGTCGGCCTAGATGGAACCGGCAACTTACAAGCTGATCCCGAAGCGCGACCAAATCACTTCACGGTCTGTATACTTGTAAGTGGTGGTACTACCCCGGATCAGCAGACTGGGCACCGAAACTTTAAAGGTAAACGCGACTGAGTCACCGTGTAGAAACTTAGTCGCGTTTCGGGATCATCTTGTAATTTACCCGTTACCGCAGTCGCATAATGAATGCGACTTCTACTTACAGTTATTTAATTCTATTTTAATTCTTATAATTAGCTAATACACGTGCTCTTATCATAGAAACAGAACAACCGAAGTACATATCAAATACTGGTACCACCAGTCTGCCGTTCCGGGGTAGTACCACCACTTATAAGTATACAGTCATTTGGTTTCGGGATCAGCTTGTAAGTTGCCGGATCCAACTAGGCCGGCACAGTGGATGTGATTGCTACTCACAGTTATTAAATTGTAGTAGCAGTGACATCCATTCATGGACCACACTCCAGCTTAACATCAAGCGGGGTGCTGACATATGTCGGATCACAATAAAAAATAGTATAAAATGGTTTTGTTTGACTATTCACTATATTAATTCAGTTTTTTGCCTCCAGATCCACCATCAGCCCCAATAGTGACAGGATACATACCAGGTACCACGCTGGCTGCTGGAACAGTCCAGAAGCTCTCCTGCATATCAACAGGCGGAAACCCTTTGGCTACTTTAACTTGGTTTAAGAATGATAAAAAGGTAAGAAGTTTAATTGAGATGTGAGAGAAGCGAAGGAGTTATGTCAGGATCGTGGCAAGTGGCGCTCCATTGTCTCTGCCTATCCCTGTGGGAAAAAGGGCGTGACTGTTTCATTAATTGATTGAATATTTATTAGGTTTTATTTCACAGTTATTTTAGGATCGTAATAAGGTGTCACTTATTTATTTGTGCCTATCCTTGTGACATTTTTTTACATTCTATATTCTAAGCTACTAAAGTCCTTGTATCATATAAACAGGACAACCAAAGTACATATGTCAAAGATACATTGGTACCGGTGGGTGGTCTCAAACTCACGCTCTCGGTTTGCGTAACCATTGCACTGCCACTACACCACGGTCGCCTGAATTAAGACATAAGTCATGACACTTTGATTATATTGTTATGAATATAAATATTCGATATTATACGCTGTAGAAATGCGGTCGTTAAGGAGTGTATGTGGAGTGACGATAGAGGATAGAATAATAAGGAATAGCACAGTGCGCGATAGATGTGGTTTGAATGAGGATGTAGTGACAAGGATTGACAAAGGAATGCTTCAATGGTTTGGACACATAGAAAGGATGAGTGAAAGTAGATTGACGAAAGGAATTTATAAATCTGATGTGAATGGATGCGTTAAACAAGGCAGGCTCAGGAGGGTGTATTCCGACCAAATCGAAGACATCCTCAAGAAAGCTAGGTTGCCTTGTGTCGGGATCGTGGTAAGTGGCGCTCCATTGTCTCTGCCTATCCCTGTGAGAAAAGGCGTGACGATTATGATTGATTAACAGATTTATAATTATAAATATTGAAATGTAAACCAAATTAAATTTAATATATATTTTTTTGTTTTAGATACATTCTCTCATGAAAACGACTGAAAAGTCCGTTTCAGCTGAAATCTCAATCCTGACAAATGTGACTGATAATCAAGCTCAATACAGATGTGAAGCAACTAATAGCGCAACTGAGATACCCCTCTTTGAAACTGTCACCTTGAATGTACATTGTAAGTAGCAAAGTTTTTCCTTTAGCCGGCATAGTGGCAACCGTGGTTTTTACAGTCGTTGGTACTCTTGGACCTCCTCTTACTTACCATCAGGCGGGTCGAGGTCAGATGTTGTCACAATAAAAAAAAAAGTCTCAGCCGGCATAGTATAAAGTATACAGCACCGGGAAGTGATTTAGTCGCGTTTCGAGATCAGCTTGTAGGTTGCCAGTTCTAACTAGGCCATAGTCATATCTATTTAGCTGGCCTAATTGGAACCAGCCACGTTAAAGTGGCAACGACTGAAAAAAAACGAGTCTGTTCACGGCTGCCACAGCCGACATCTCTATGCCGGCCAAATAGAAATAAATTGATCCTGAAACGCGACTGAGTCGCTGTACGGTCTGTAAATGAAATGGTGTAAGTAGCCATCAACTGTCTGGTTACTTTATTAACACTTTTTTATTTTCAGTCGCTCCTGAAGCCGTGAAAGTAAGAGCTGAACCTGATGAATTGAAGCCTGGAATTGAAGCTACGCTATTCTGCGACGCTGCCTCTAGCAACCCCCCAGCGACGTTGTCTTGGTGGCGTGATGGTATACCTGTTCAAGGTAAAGATTTATTATATATTATAGTATATTTTTTTTTACTTGGAAAAAGTTGTAAACAAACTGTCGGTATACATAGTATAGTATAGTATAGTATCGTATAGTATAGTATAGTATAGTATAGTATAGTATAGTATAGTATAGTATAGTATAGTATAGTATAGTATAGTATAGTATAGTATAGTATAGTATAGTATAGTATAGTATAGTATAGTATAGTATAGTATAGTATAGTATAGTATAGTATAGTATAGTATAGTATAGTATAGTATAGTATCGTATCGTATCGTATAGTATCGTAGTGTCAGATTAACAATATAAAACATTAAGAAAATACTAATAAACAAAAAAATACAACTGACGCGAATCAATACGAATATTTTTATTTTTATTGTGACTCGACATATGACAGCACCCCGCTTGATGTTAGGCCAAAGTGTGGTCCATAAATGAATGTCACTGCTACTACAATTCAATAACTGTGAGTAGCAATCACATCCACTATGCCGGCCTAGATGGAACCGGCAACTTACACGCTGATCCCGAAACGTGACCAAATCACTTCACGGTCTGTATACTTGTAAGTGGTGGTACTACCCCGGATCGGCAGACTGGGTACCACTGCCTACCACTCTTTGATAACCAGACCCGAAGCAAATATCCATCTCTTTTTTTTTATTAACAAATATTTGCAATATTTAATACTAATAAATATTACAAATAAAAGCTATGAAACAAAAATTTGCTTCGACCGGGGATCGAACCCGGGACTTTACGCGCAACAACCCAGTCGCTAAACCGTTCGTCCACGCCTGTCGTCATATAATATATAAAAACATCTATGAATTACTGTGCATGTGTTAACTTAAATTCATTGATAGGTATAAATCTATACTTACTGTCTACCCCATTTAATATTTACCTTCGTTTTAGGACAACCAGTGTCTTCTAAAAAAGGCCTTCACGGAGGAACTGTATCTACTATCGAATTGAAAATAAACATTACAAAGGATTTAAATGGTAAGGTTTTATTATATTCAAGCCGTTAACTCACTGTAGGACATACAAAGTCTACTACTATGATTAAATAACAGTAATCAGCTGTCACCTCCACTATGCTGGCCTAGTTAGAACGAGCAAATTTCAAGTTATTTTTTAATAACTACAACTACAGCCACTACAATTCAATAACTGTTATTAGCAATCGCATCCACTATGCCGGCCTAATTGGAACCGGCAACTTACAAGATGATCCCGAAACGCGACTAAATCATTTTACGGTCTGTATACTTGTAAGTTGTGGTACTACCCCGGATCGGCAGACTGGGCACCACTGCCTCTATAAATCCTAAATTAGTAATTACTATATATTACAAATTATTGCTATGATCGGTAACCGAACCCTTGACTTAGGATACCGGTCAATATCGGCTCTATGTCTTATTTATATCATTAATCAATCAAATTGTCACGCCTTTTTCCAACAGGGATGGGCAGAAATAAAGGAGCGCCACTTGCCACGATCCTAACACAACTCCCTTCCCTCACATGCACAATTCGCTTCAAATACATACAAATCGTTTCTTTTACGGTTTATACCACAAAAACATCATAAAATTAACATAAGAATAATGAGAGAAAAAATGGCGACCAGATTACTGGCAACATTAATTCAAATTAAATGTTGCCAACGGGAAAAATTGGACGATTGCAATTAACGTTTTCTTATCATTGTTGTGGAATAATAAAACTTTATTTATGTGCCAATAAAATGTTTGAATTTCCTTTTTCTATCGCCAACTTCCCGATATACGTTATCTGTGACGTGTTCCTGGATAGACGCCATATTTGTTTTGGTCCACAATTAATCCTGGTTGCGTTTCGTTTTATATATAGATAAATATGTAACAAAAATAAAACGATAATGCACGCTTAAAAATAATGTATGGAAGTGAACGTTGGGTGTGGCAGAAGAAGCATGAATTAGCAGAAGAAGAGTAGAATTAACGCTCTAGATATGCAGTCATTAAGGAGTGTATGTGGAGTGACGATAGCGGATAGAATAAGGAATAGCACAATGCGCAATAGATGTAGTTTAAAAACAAGATGTAGTGACAGGGATTGACAAAGGAATGCTTCGATGGTTTGGGCACATGGAAATGAATTAACTCTGATGACTGATGAAAGGAACTCATAAATTTCATGTGAATTGATATGTTAAACGAGGAGTGTTTCTCCGACTAAATCGGAGACATCCTCAAGAAAGCTAGGTTGCCCAGTGCCCATAACCGTAGAGCTTATATGAAGAGAATTGTGGATGTGAAGGAAGCGTGGAAGTTGTGTCAGGGTCGTGACAAGTGGCGCTCCATTGTCTTTGCCTATCCCTGTGGAAAAAGGCGTGACAATTTGATTGATTAATTGAAAAATAATAGAAGTCCATTATTCCACAATTGACAAGTGGAATGCTTTGCCAGCACATGTGTTCTCTCCATCCTATGACCTTGGATCCTTCAAGCGATGCGTGAAGAAGCACCTTAGGCCGGCATAGTGGCGGCGGCTGCGGTAGCCGGAAACTAACTCCGTTATTCCAGTCGTCGTCACTCTTGGACCTCCTCTTGCTTATCATCAGGCAAGTCGAGGTCAAATGTCGTGTCACAATAAAATAATAAAAAAATAATAAAAAGTCGGTTCTTTTAATCGTCGGCGCTCTAGTACTACCCCTTATCATCAGTCAAGTCAATTATTAATTTGAATGCCACACCTCCATTCCCACAGGGATAGGCAGAGGCAACGGAGCGTCTCTTTTCATAATTCACATCCAAATACACAAATACACTTCAAAATAGAATAAGGATTATACGTATTTTTACATTTCTATATCAAGCTATTAAAGTGCTTGCTTGTATCAAAGAAATAGAACGACCAATGTACATAATATATCAAAGATACATTGGTACCGGTAAGTGGTTTTGAACCTGTGTTCTCGGTTTGCGTGACACTACCACTACACCACGGTTGCTATTTTTAAATTGATAATGTACAGTATAGTATACATCAAAGAATTTGAACTTAAGAAACAGAAGGAGCACTAAAATAGCGACAAAATACAACTGTTTATAGTATTTTCACTTATGGCATTAAAAAGAAGTCAGAATGGGATGAATATACATTTTTACATTCGTAATTTAGAAGGTTGTTACTAGTTTTGATGATCATTTGACAACCTAATTTGACACAATAACAAATTACATTAAAATACTTCAAAAAAGGATGACGGAACAATTATGCCGCTACTCTTACTACTACGTGACTTTAATTAAGCAGTATTTTTTTTTATTTTTTATTGTGACTCGACATATGACATACCCCGCTTGATGTTAAGCCAAAGTGTGGTCCATGAATGAATGTCACTGCTACTACAATTCAATAACTGTAAGTAGCAATCACATCCACTATGCCGGCCTAGATGGAACCGGCAACTTACAAGCTGATCACGAAACGTGACCAAATCACTTCACGGTCTGTATACTTGTAAGTGGTGGTACTACCCCGGATCGGCAGACTGGGTACCACTGCCTACCACTCTTTAGTATTAAAAGTCAACCACAATTACAAGTGGTTGTATTTGCAAAAAAGTAGTGCCAACTTTTGAAATAAATGAATTGAAGTACAAGTAGTTGTCTCTTTCAGTCACACGTGGTATAAACAAAATATAAATGAGACAAATAACATAACAATGAATTAGTTCTTATTTTAGCACAGATTCTATTCTTTCCAAATTCTTCGCATCAACTTAATAATTTAAAAATGGAAAGCCCTGAATATGATTGATAGTTCTTAATAACATTCGTGGCATGAAACTTTATATTTCAGCCTGAAAATTCTCTTAACTTTAATCCGTATTTTTTGTTTTTATTAGGCGTCGCCTACACTTGCCAGGCTACAAATGAAGCACTTCAGAGGAGTGTGCATGACGCCTTAGCGCTGAAAGTCTTGTGTAAGTATTCAATTTCAGGATTTTTCATAATAATTTTTAGATACAAAAAAGTTGGTATTTTTCAAGGTGTTTTAAAACTTCGTTAAAAATGTACGTAGGAAAATAGTTAATTATTTATTAATAATTTTTAATAAATGTATTTTTATTTATATTTAATAATATTATCTAGTCATTATTATTAATATTTTTCTTTAATTTTTTTAAATTTACATTATTATAAAAACAGGACAACCAAAGTACATATATCAAAGATACATTGGTACCGGTGAGTGGTTTTGAACCAGTGCCAATCGGTTTACGTAGCCATTGCACAGCCACTACACCACGGTCGCCTTGTGCACTCGCTTGATGTTAAGCTGGAGCGCAGTCCACGAATGGAGGTGACTGCTACTAGAGTTTGATAACTGTAAGTAATAGTCACATCCACCATGCCGGCCTAGTTAAAACCGGTAAATTACAATTACTAAGTCACTTCAGGGTCTGTATACTTGTAAGTAGTGGTACTACCCCGGATCGGCAGACTAGACACCGCTGCCTACCACTCTTTGACTTGTGATTCTTCATAAATTCAAAATGGTTTCTATTTTAGATGCTCCAATATTTGACGAGGCAACTCCTGACACGACGGTTGGTGTTGAAAATGAACCTTTAATAATAGTACTCCGAGCTGATGGGAACCCTTCGAGCATCAGCTACACTTGGACTAAAGATGGGTTACCTATCACACAGTCTTCCTACAGTCAGTCAAGTAAGTGACTTACTTTAGATAAACATACTTAATAAAGGGTGTTTTCCGACCAAATCGGAGGCATCCTCAAGAAAGCTAGGTTGCCTAGTGCCCATAACCATAGAGCTTGTATGAAGAGAATTGTGAATGTGAAGGAAACGAGAGAGTTGTGTCAGGACCTAATCTGGACCTGTTGTTAGGCTGGAGTTCGGTCTATGAATGGAAAAGATTGCTACTATAGTTAAACAACAGTAAGTAGGAGTCGCATTCACTATCCAATCCTACCATAGTTGTAACAAGCGACTTACAAGGTGATACCGAAACGCGACTTAGTTATTTCATTGTCTGTACACTTGTACTATGCGAGCCAATTAAGAATAGCACGGCAATCCAAGAAGCAAGATAAAGACTTGCAAGGAATATTATTTCAACTTATTTTAAATAACTTACTAGAACAGTGTATCAAAAAAGATGTTTAAACGTTTTGTAAAACATTACACTAAACAACGTTGAATACTTTAAAAAATATTTTTTTAAGCCATTTTGATGTGCCGTCCTAATACGTTATTTAAAATGAGTTACAATAATATTTCTTGCAGTTCTTTGTCTTGTTTAGTGGATTGCCGTGCTAGGGGGCAGGTCAGGATGCCATATCGTTAAATTTGTCTCTAAGAGAAGTACGATTACACAAATTATATATGGATCAGCCCTCTTTTGTGAAACAAGAGAATGTTCCGAGGAGCTCTTTAACCTTGTTCCTATCTCGTCTTTTCACACCCGTAACACCCGCACTGGTCGGGGGAAGCATTCACATTTTGTCGACAGAATCGGTAGTCGAACCAAAAAGTTCGGTGCATCTTTTCTTTGTAGAACAATCGACAAGTGGAATGCTTTGCCGGCCCATGTGTTCTCTCCCTCCTATAACCTTGGATCCTTCAAGCGATGCGTGAAGAAGCACATTTGGCCGGCATAGTGTCGGCGGCCGAGACAGCCGTGTACTGACTCGGTTGTTTCAGTCGTGGGCACTTTTGGATCTCCTCTTGCTTATCATCCGGCGGGTCGATGTTAAATGTCGTGTCACAATAAAAAATAAAAAAATATTGATATCAGCAGCATTTCCCCAAAGCAGTCTGCCATAAGACATGAGAGTTTAAAATATGCAAAATATGCAAATAAAGATGCCTTATATTTTAACTGCATATGCTGAAGAATTCATTCTAGATGCCTACGATGTTATGTTGGCACCCCATTGCGATTTCGAATCAATTGTGATCCCTAAAAGTGTTGGTTTTGACACTAATTTCAGACATTGATTTTCCAACTTCATTAGGGGATTTGTGTGATGTTTGTATGATAAAGAGAATTGGATACACCTTGTTTCTATTGCGTTAATTGGGCGTTCTCACGGAGCGATTTTAGTTGATCAATATTTATCGTTTAACAAAAAATCGAAAGTAAATATTGACGGTAGCGTTCTCACGGTTCAATAATAATCGACTCAATATAACACGTGTTATTACACTATCTGTCCATTTTTGCATTTTTCTCGTGGATGCGGACGCCACAATTCGCATTTTATGCAATATACAGTACATAGGTACCCAATCGCGCTGATTGACCGACTGATTGGACTGATTATTCAATGCAAGTTGAACGAACAAGTTCAGACAGAACAAGTTCGACAGGTCTTTAACTTTTGTTGAATAGATATTTATTGCTTCAACTTGATTGAAAGTCTGTCCAGACGGTTCAAATCCTGTAAATTGTTGCTGTAGATGTAAGATGTAACCAATGAGCTATCCGAAGTAAAACATTATTTATGACATAATTTTTTGGTAGATGTCATGCGAATTGAAGCTAGCCCGATCCTATTCTTAGTTGGCTCACATAGTAATCTGGATCAGTGACGACCAACTGACTATTAAACTAACATTTTAATGATTATTTTTGTTTTAGCTGAGAGAATCCTATCTGAAGGCAGTATGTTAAACATCACAAAGTTATCAAGGCACGATGCAGGTGTTTACACGTGCGAGGCGGTCAATTCTCAGGGTGCAGCCACCATTGATATTACCGTTTCAGTTCACTGTAAGTTTTAACACATATTGTACAAAACCTACACCGCGCTTTTTGTTTCTGACCTTACGCCGCTAAGTAGCGCGGGCTACAACTTCCGCAGAGCTCGTGATACCCGAGCTTTACGCCTGTAATACCCGCATTTTGTCGACCCAATCAGAAATCTAACTTCGGTCGATCGTGTCTTTGAGAACAATCGACAAGTGGAATAGCCAGCCCAGAATAATTGTTGCGCAACGTAAGAAACTTGAAAACGAAACTAAACTAGATGTTAATACAGCCATCAACAATTTAGACGCCACTTTCAATTTACGGCTTATTTGTGCCGTTTTGAATCGAGAGGATGGGTTCTTGGGGACCTTTAGCTAAGCGCCTGGTCAAGGAGCTGTCCGAGCACGACGCAGGTGCTGACGGAGAAGTCTAGAGACAGGAAGGCTGGCAATTATTTCTGCCAACATATTAGCCTTGCTATACAAAGGGGAAATGTTGCCTGTCTCCTTGGGACTATCTCTGATGTGACGTCATTAGATGATATTTTTTAATCACAGTTTATATACTTTTCTTTGTTTCTCAGTAAAGAGTCATTTATTTAAATAATGACTTTATTAATAAAAATATTTGTTTAATTTATTATATGTAGGTAATGCTCATTATGCAAATATATCGTTTGTTTTAGATGGGGCGAATATTAAAAGTGTATTCCAAAATCCTATTGGTGAAAAAGATGCTATACTGTCGTGTAGTGCAGCAGGTAAATATAATTGAATAAAAATATAGCTTTCGGATATGTTACTTAAAATTACTTCTTTTAATTATATTTCCTACCTAGTATTATTATAAAAGAAATATAGAACAATATTAATATTACTAATATTATAGTATTTTTAGATTTTGCGCGAACGTTGATGAATGAATTAAACAAATTACAATCGCCTTTATTTTGGTTTTGATTTTACATTTTGTTATTATTCCGACGTTTCTAATCGAAACCAAAATAAACGCGATAGTAAGTTGCATAATTTTTTTTTAATAATATTAATATTACTAAGATTTACATAAAAAGTAGACAGCAGCATTGCTGTGATAATAGTAGAACCAATATCGAGATTTCTCAATATATTTTTTACATCTCCATATCCTGCTGATTGATGACGACTTAAATAAAATAAATAAGCCATTTATTTCCAATCTTAAATTTATATAATTAAAATTTTTAACTAGCGATGGCGACTTAGGCAGACTTAAATTAACTCAGTTGTTTCATTCATCAGCAATTTAGCTTCTCTTTATTTACTACGGGACAAATCTATGCCGCCATCTGACACTACATTTTTTTATAAGAAAAATCTATTATATAATGTAAAAATCGTACAAACCGATTCTAAGAAACATATCAAATTCCTAGGAAACCCACTAACTGCAGACCACATTCGATGGGAACGAACCGACTACCCAATTGACGACACAATGGTTACATTCGATCCACGGAATGGCACAAGTTATTTGAAGATTGAGGACCCGAAGCGAGAAGACGTTGGCAATTTTCAATGCGTAGTCGACAATGGGATAGGGAAGGCTTCACAAGATGTCATGCTAGTTGTTAAGTTCAAACCAGAAATGGATAGTACTCCAAAACTTGCGAAAAGCGCTTCAAATATAGGCCAAGTTGGTAAATTGACTTGCAAGTAAGTGGTTTTTGGTTTTTATATAATATTTTGTACTTCTACATAGTGTGTGGTTTGAAAGAGGGTGTAGTGACAAGGAATGACATAGGAATGCTTCGATGGTTTGGACACATGAAAAGGATGAGTGAAAGTAGATTGACGAAAATAATTTATAAATCTCATGTAATACGTTAAACAAGGCAAGCTGAAAAGGGTGTTTGCCGACCAAATCGGAAACATCCTCAAGAAAGCTAGATTGCCTAGTGCCCATAACCATAAAGCTTGTAAGAAGAGAATTGTGAATGTGAAGGAAGCGAGGGTCATTGTCACTAGATAAACGACAGACGTATGGTACCGGGTTCGATTGCCGATCAAAGCAAATATTTGTTTCATAGCTCTTATTTGTAATATTTATAGTCAAAATAAATATTAAAATATTAAAAAGAAGACTGGTGTTTGCTTCGGGTCTGGTTGTCAAAGAGTGGTAGGCAGTGGAGCCCAATATGCCAATCCAGGGTAGTTCTACCACTAACAAGTATACAGATAGATAAGTGATTTCTACTTACATATATTTAATTGTAGTAGCAGTAAAATTCATTCATGGACCACACTCCAGCTTAACATCAAGCGGGGTACTGTCATATGCCTAGTCACAATAAAAAACGAGCTGGATGGTAAATTGACCGATAGCGTTCCTTGGCTTTAAATTAAAATGCGCACAGAAGTAGGATTTCATAACAAATTATAGCTAAAAGCTATTATACTCGTAGTTACTGCAAAACATTTAGATTTTTAAAATATATTTTTTACATTTTTATACGAAGCTACTAAAGTGCTTGTATCCTAGAAAAAGGACAACCAAAGTACATCATCAAAGATACATTGGTACCGGTGAGTGGGGTCGAACTCGCGCTCTCGGTTTGTGTAACCATTGCACTGCCACTACACCACGGTCGCCATTTATAGTTTCATTTCAATTAAATTTTACATTATTCTTTTAGATGCAAAGGCGCCCCGGCACCAAACTTCACATGGTCCAAGAACGGTGCTAAATTACCAGTCAATACCTCAACAAAATACTATGCAGAGTATCATAAAACTGATCCGATAACCTATGTCTCTGTACTTCTGATCAACGACGTATCTTCAAGCGATTATGGCTCTTATGAATGTGGAGCTAGAAACGATATTGGCTTCAGCACTACGTCCGTCAAACTGGATATAACCAGTGCACCAGGTAAGATTTTGAAGATTTAAGATGCAGTTGGTGATTATCTACCTAGTCTGAATAACACGGAGTACTTTAATTACTTTTAAGTTAGCTAACTCGAAGTGACTTAGACACGTCTCAAATTTTTTTTTAAATTTACATTTCTACTAAAGTGCTTGTATAATAAAAACAGGATAACAATAGTACACATACCAAAGATACAATGGTACCGGTGAGTGGTTTTGAACCCGTGCACTCGACTTGCGTAACCATTGCACTGCCACTACACCACGGTTGCATTATTAGCTCGATAGTTTCGTAAATTTTGTGAAGCCTGATTAATGGAAGAATACTGGTTGCAGACATTTGTTTCTAGCAGCAGTAGCTTCTTCTTATAGATCCTATCAAGAAGAATGTTTTTTATTTAAAAAAAAACTAGCGGTCCCGACAGACAAGGTCCTGCCCTAAAGTAAGATACAAAACTGATTCCTGGTCCAATTGTTTATTTAAACCCTTATGAAATCCACATAAACACACACACAAAAAATCATTAAAATAGGTCCAACCGTTGAGGAGTTCAGTGAACAAACACACGGACAGAAGAAGAATAAAATTCTATATTAGAAAATTCTAGATTTCTTCAAACTTTTTGTGTTTTTTTAGACCAAGTGACGTCACTCAGTGTGACAAATGTGACGTACAACTCTGCTACATTAGAATGGATGCCAGGCTTCGACGGAGGACTACCTTCCTGGTACCGCATTAGATATAGGTAAGGGATTTTGCTATTTAATTTCATTACTTTAAAGACTATAATCGTTTGGATAATTCTCACATTACAAAGTCTGATATTTACAGGATTATGAATTTTATGTGTTAACGGATAGAAAGTAAAGTTGCTTGTTAGAGTATCTAAAGGTTTTAAAATTTTATACGATTATCGACATAATTGTTAGTGGAATAAGAGTTAAATTTGCTTGTTTTACCAATTTATGCTTAAAGTATTGTCTATAATTTTATTATCCGGGATGTAATGAATACGGAATCGCAATCCTGTAACGAGCGATGCCATTGTCATTTAGTGTCTATTATACAGTATAATCAAGCAATTTTGATACCTAATTGCAGAGCTATTATAAGCTGTTAAGAGTGGTAGGCAGATAATTGGTGGTTATATGGCCAGTCTACCCAGGTTAGCACCACCACCCTATTATCTATAGTATTCTGACTAGTTGCTAGTATTTAACGTATTCCAACTAAGAACTCGTTTCTATCGTATTCTAACTAATAAGTAATATCTTTCATATTCTAACTAGTAAATAAAATACAACTTATTCCAACTAAGAACTAATATCTTTCGTATTCTAACTAAGAACTGTTGTAGCTAGTAAGTAGTATTTAACGAATTGGAACTATTATCTAACTAATATTTAACGTATTCAAACTAGGAACTAATGTTTTTCGTAATCTAACTAGTATTGAACGTATTCGAGCTAAGAACTATTCTATCTAGTAACTAATATTTACCGAATTGGAACTAAGTACCAATATCTATCGTATTCTAACTAGTATTTAGCGTATTCCAACTAAGAACTAATATCTATCGTATTCTAACTAGTATTTAGCGTATTCCAACTAAGTACCAATATCTATCGTATTCTAACTAGTATTTAGCGTATTCCAACTAAGAACTAATATCTTCCGTATTTCAACTGGTATTTGACGTATTGGAAATAAGAACCAATATCTATCGTATTCTAGTTTGTATTCAACGTATTCGATCTACCTGTAAGAACTAATTTCTGTCGTATCCTAAGAAATAACAATGTATTCTTAGCCTCTTAGTTTGTCTGTACTCTGTACTAGTATGCTTATTTATAGTAATTTTGTCCACAGAAAAATATACGATGACTCTTACAAGTATGAAGATGTGACGCCAAGGAATACAACTAGATATATTGTTGGCAACCTTGACAGGAACACTGATTATCTCTTCTCGATAATGGCCATTAACAAAATCGGTCAAAGTAAATATAGACCCGATGACACGAAAGTCACTACACTAAGTAAGTTTTTTTTTATTGTGACGATATGTGTTCTCGACCCGCCCTGATGATAAGCAAAAGGAGGTCCAAGAGTGACGACGACTGAAAAAAACGAGTTAGTTCACTGCTACCTCAGACGCCGTCACTATGCCGGCCATCACTTAAAAAACTTATCTAAAAAGTAGATCGAACTAAAACTAACCCTTATATACTACCAACTTTTTTTATTGTGACTCGACATCTGACCTGATGATAAGCAAGAGGAGGCCTCAGTCGCCGTCACTATGCCGGCCAAAGGTGCTTCTTCACGCATCGCTTAATTAACATTCATAATACTTAATTAAATCAACAACTTCTTCATGCTGCATTGGAAATAGGCATAATCCCATCATCAGTGCCTTCCAGTTCCGAAGAGTACAATTCTTACCATGTTCCTGGTATTATTATTCTGACCGGAACAATTGCAGGGACTGCTTTGATATTGGTGAATGTACTGTTGATTGGATTTTGCCTTCATCGGAGATCGAATAAACGGATTCGAGGTTTGAATTATATAAATTTTAGACTGCATTTAGACATGGATCCTATATGCGTAGATAAACATATAATACATATTATTTTACGGTCTTATAAAACATTGAAAACCGTATTTAAATATTTGTATGAAATCAAACGTTTTGTGGTACTAAATTGACATAAAACATGTTAATGTATTTTTAAAGCGTTGCCTAGTGCCCATAAACAAAGAGTTTGTGTGAAGAGAATTGTGAATCTGAAGGAAGCGAGGGAGTTGTGTCAGGATCGTAGCAAGTGGCGCTCCATTGTCTCTGCCTATCCATGTGGGAGGAAGGCGTAACAAAGCACTACTAACAGAACTATTCTATTTTAAAATCCATTAAATATGTTTATTAAATTGAACAAATTTTATGCGGCTTACTATTGCGTTTATTTTTGGTTATTGATTTTTACATTATTTTATTATTCCGAAGATTCGAGAGCTTTGCAGTTATTGTGGCTAGGGAGCCGCATAAAAGTTGTTTAATTCAATAACCAATGTTCGCGCGAAATCTAAGAAAATACTATTAAATATGTTTATTTACGATATTAAATCCATGTCTAAATATGAATGTTGTGGTTTATTTTATTTGTGTTTTTATTATGTTGCGATTCCTGATTCGTCCACAAAGGACATTACTCATTTTGTATGGGGACTTGGACTTAATTGTATTAACAGTAGCATATACATTTTAAATTAGTTTAATTTACGAAGACTATATAATGTATTTGGAATACTTATATCCTTTATTATGCATAGTTTAGGTGTGCAAAATGATCAAACTATAATGATGACAGTTCAAAGCAGAACAAATGTGGCGTTGATTGACAGATGATTCAAACTCCATCTCTTATTTTCCAAATAACTCAATTGCACAGCAATTAAAAGCAAAATTTTTATTAGTTTTATCAATACAAGTATCGAAACTACCATGTATATATTTTTTCATCATTGGACATTACAAAAGTAGTACATAGAAGCCCAAAATGAATGATGTCCTTCTGTCCAAACTGGACAAGGCGTAAAATGCTTTATTTTTTATTTTCTTTTTGTTTCTTTTTAGCTTCATCAGACGTAGGTGAGCTAAGTTTAGTGCCTGAATACGTAGAGAGTTCAGAAATGTCTCGTTCTATTATCACTTATGTTTCAATTGCTGGTGTTATGTTAGTGCTTGTGAATGCTGCACTTGTTGCCTGCTTTGTCTTGAAACGACGTGCTCGTAGACTAAAGGGTTTGTATTTTTTTTTATTGTGACTCGACATATGACAGCACCCCGCTAGATGTTAAGCTAGAGTGTGGTCCATGAATGAATGTCACTGCTACCACAATTCAATAACTGTAAGTAGAAATTACATCCACTAGTTGGTGGATAGTTGGAACTGGCCACTTACAAGCTGATCGCAAAACGCGACTAATTAACTTCACGGTCTGTATACTTATAAGTTGTAAACGCCTGTCGTCAAAACGACAGGAACCCTACTGATGTTAAGCTGGAGTGTGTTGTTTAGAAATGGACGTGACTGCTACCACAGCAACTGCAATTGAACAGCAATTCCACTATGAAGAAATCAGCATCTTTCAAGCTGATTCTACTCGTAAAATGTGACTCAGTATGCACGAAAGTGGTAGAATTCATTTTTTATTGGCTACGTTATTTGATAACAAACAAAAAACAAACAAATTGTCACGCCTTTTTCCCACAGGAATAGGCACAGAGACAATGGAGCGCCACTTGCCACGATCCTGACACATTTACATTTTCCTTCACTTTTCATACAAGCTCTATGGTTCCGATATTAAACTAGAGTGCGTTTCAGAATCAGAAGTAATAGCTTAAGAAGCTGTCATTGACAGAATGACAATGACGGGCAAAAGGCCACGTAACTCAATGACAATGGCCTTCGTTTTGACAGTTGATCTCTATTAATGAACTTTGAAATTTAAAATTGCGAAATCGAAGAATCGAAAGAAAGAAAGAATCATTAACAGTTCAAGCTCATTGCAGTCAATGTCCGAATGAATAAAAGTTGTTTATGACACTAACAGCGTCCGCGTAACTTTTTGACAAATGGGAATGAATTTCATTGTCATAACCATTGAAGTTGCGCGGTCGGCCCTTGATATGATTCTTGCCCCAATTTGATGATCTTTAATATGTTTTTTATTGTTAATGTTCGCTGTAGATTTACGACGCATTTTCTTATTTATTATAATGGTGTTAAAGCTTGTTTATGTTTTTGATTTGTTAGTAATTTACGTTCGGTTCCTATAGGTATATAACTATTTTTTTGATATTATTTTTTCAACGTCAGTGAATTGTACAACGAATGGTTACTGTTACCGACTATGAATATGGAAAGAATAGAATCTGTGCTAAAATAAGAACTAATTTAGTGTTCTTTATATCATTTATACTATGTTTATACCACGTATGACTGAAAGACTTGTACTTCAATTCCTTTCTTTTAAAGGTTATCACTACTTTTTGCAAATACAATCACTTGTAATGGTTGTGGTTGACTTTTAATACTGCTTAATTAAAAGTCACGTGGTAGCAAGAGTAGCGGCAAAATTGTTCCGTCATCCTTTTTTAAAGTATTTTAATGTCATTTGTTATTGTGTTATATTAGGTTGTCAAATGATAATCAAAACTAGTGTCAACATTCTAAATTACGAATGTAAAAATGTATATTTATCCCCTTCTGACTTCTTTTTAGTGCCATAAGTGAAAATAGTGCAAACTAGGCATGTGTCGGATATATCAAAACGAATCTAAAATCCGATTCCAGTCACAAATCGATTTGTATCGATTTCCGAAACTAATAAATCTGATTTTAAAAAACTATAAGAAACGAACTAGCGATGTAGCCGAACCAAAACACAAACCGCGCAAATACGTTAAAAAACTAAAAACTGATAGGGAAATTCGCTTTGTTTCTGTCTAACCCAGCATACCTTAGCGGAGTAAAAAGGATGGGGCAAATTTTAACGGTTTTAGATTTCGGTTTGGATATTTTACGATCGCACATTGAAATATAGAATTACTCGCGAAGTAATAAGATCTATTTTAGATTACATTTGTTACGCTATTAGTTTTTTTGAACGCCGTGCAACGCATTTTATCCTTACTTTACTCCTATGCCTATGTAATTAAAGACCATATTTGCGTACATGATTGCAATTACTTGCTACTTGGATTTGTTTATGTTTGAAGTTCTGATGAGTGAAAGAAATGTATTAGGTGTTTTGTTTCGTTGCAAGTTAGGCAGTTTGAGCTTGGTGACACATGCGTGCGCTTTGTTTACGTAAATTAGTAATTTATTTTATGTTTTGGTAATAATTTAAATAGGTAATTTCTCAAGTACTATACTTTGTAAATTTATATTCTAATTAAAAGATAGATAGGACATAATTATTAGTGTTGTGTTTATAATTGTAAACAAAGAGATAGATATTTGCTTCGGGTTTGGTTATCAAAGAGTGGTACCCAGTCCGCCGATCCGGGGTAGTACCACCACCTTCAAGTATACAGACCGTGAAGTGATTTGGTCGCGTTATGAGATCAGCTTGTAAGTTGCCGGTTCCAACTAGGCTGGCATAGTGAATGTGACTGTTAGAGTTATTGAATTAAAGTAGCAGGGGCATCCATTCTTGGACCACACTTCAGCTTAACATCAAACGGGGTGCTGTCATATGTCGAGTCATAATAAAAAAAACATAATTAAATTAAACTTGGTCTTTAAAATATTTAGTTTGAACCATTTGTTTTTATTTTTTTTTCTCGAAAAGTCACGAAAACCTTGTGAGGTATGGATTCATTTTCAGAAAAAAGAGTCAACAGATTTAAAAAAATGTTAATAAAATTTATAAAGATAATTTATATTTTTTTACTGTGACTCGACATATGACAGCGCCCTGCCTGATGTTGAGCTACAGTGCGATCCATTAGAGACATCCACAATGCCAGTCTATTTAAAACTGGCAATTTACAAGCTAAATCCGAAGCTGACGCCACCAAGTCACCTTACAGTCTGCCTACCACTCTAAAAAATGTATAAATTATATTATGAAATATAGATTATAAATTATTATAGGTACAATTTTAGTATACATTGTATGAATATATACTTACCAAATAAAACAGTAGTTTTGAAAATATATGTTATTAAGAAAAAGAATATTAAAATTAAAAACTAAAATCGGATTTTGAAATCGATTTCAAAATCCAAAATCGGATATATATCGGTTTGCGAAAAAAAATGAAAACGCCCATGCTTAGTGCAAACGGTATTTTGTAGTTATTTTAGGGTCCCTTTTATTCCTTAAGTTTAAATTCTCTGGTTTCCGATGATAGATAGTTTATTATAGGAACCGGGCATAGGTCTATCAGTATTTTTGATACAAGCACATTTATTAAATTAAATATATTTATTTTTAATAGAACAAGCCGGACAAGCTTCAAAATCTGCGACAATTGAGATGTATGCCCCATCATCATACAACGACACAGTGACTGGTGAAACACTTAGTTCTGTCTCTGAAAAATCTGAAACTTACTCAGTAGATGAAGGTGTAGATGATAGAATGCCACCCCCTATACCTGATGTGCCCAGTATGGCAAGCAGACATATTTTAAGTCAGGTAAGGCCTATTAAAGTTGATTTTTTATTTTATTTACATTTCTATACTAAGCTACTAAAGTGCTTGTATCATAGAAACAGGACAAACAAAGTACATTGGTATCGGTGAGTGGTTTCGAACCCGTGCCACTCGGTTTGCGTAGCCATTGCACTGCCACTACACCACGGTCGCTAATTGAATTATATGGGGATAAGCACCACGATCCCTGCTTTATATTTTATTAGTTTAGTATTACTCTGACCTATTTTGCTATCAAGTTTCACTGCTGGCTGAGGACCGGATCTAAACAGGATTTATCTTCTCTCAAAATGATTATGATATTTTTTTTGTGACAAAACATCTGATGATAAGCAAGAGGACGTCCAAGAGTGTTAACGACTGAAAAAACTGAATTATTTCACGGCTGTCACAATGCCGGGCAAAGGAATTTTGACTAACAATTTTGAGCTAATAATTTTGAATTTTCCACACAGACTGATGCATATCTAATGGATACACAGGGTGTCATGCCACCCCCCTTGGACTATCCACCTCCCAACTATGCTGTCTATGAACCTGACCATGCGCGTACATTACCACACCCCCACGTACATAAGGAGATACAGGGGCACAGTACTTTGGGGAGGCGAGCTGGTAAGTAAAATTATAAAATCAAAATCTCACGCAGAGATAGGCAGAGACAATGGAGCGCCACTTGCCATGATCCTGACACAACTCCCTCTCTACTCTAACATTTTTTTTTCACATTTCAAGTGAATTTTATTTACATTTCTATACTAAGCTTTTATCATAGAAACAGGACAACCAAAGTACATATATCAAAGATACATTGATTAGTACCGGCAAGTGATTTGGAACCCGTGCTCTCTATTTTCGTACACCACGGTCGCCTTAAAATTAACCATTTACTTTTCATATTTGATGTAATTATTATTAAAATTGTAAATAAAAATTTTATGTCTATTCAACAGGTAAACAAAATTACATCCCAGCACCGAGTCCCATGCCACCTCTTGACGGATCATATTTCAACATGTCTTCGGACAGATACCTCTCATATCCGCCATTAAATACAGAATATATGCAACAACAGGTAGGTCAATTAATACTACTTTGAAAATTTATATTGGTCAAGGGGCCGACCGCGTAACTTCAATGGGAATGAAAATGAAATTCATTCCCATTTGTCAAAAAGTTACGCGGTCGCCGTTGGTGTCATAAACAACTTTTATTTATTCGGATAATGAATTTCAATGAGCTTGAACTGTTAATGAAAATTAACATCAATTATTAGTGTGTTACGCGGTCGCAATTTTAATTTCAAAGCTAATTAATAGGAGTTCCAGGGTCTATCGCGCAAAGATCCTCCAAGCATAGCTCTCTCCATTGCCCGCTGAGCGACTCTAAGCTTAAACATACGGTCTTACATAATTATACCTTCGCTTAATCTAAATACTATTTTCCTTTATACAGAATGGTCGGACACCAACGCCTCCGCAGCAATATTCTGGTCCCCCACCTCCAACTAGATTGGCAAATGGAGTGCTTCCTCTTCCTCAACTAAATTATGGAAATGATAGTAAGTTTTTTTTACATTTTTATACTAAGCTACCAAAGTACATATTACCAGAATACATTGGTAACGGTGAGTGGTTTTAAACCCATGTTCTTGGCTTGCGTAACCATTGCACTGCCACTACACTACGATCGCCTTTTTTGTTATGGCATTCCTTTAAAGTTGGAGTGCAGTCCTTGGATTAAGGGAAACTTTTAATACAGTTAAATAACTTCAAATACACAGTTTTCTACAGACTTCACAGTTTGTACATCTTAACCAACTGTCTGCCTACCACTTTTAGTATTTAGTGATTTCTTACTAACTTCTTTTTTAATTATTCTCATACTCATGTTTTTTTTTTTCCCCAATCAGTTCCACTAGATAGACAATCAGCTGGTGGGACATTGAGACGACAGCGGCTGGAGAAAATGGCAACTGTTCCTCCACCGGATGTGACTGTGTTGCATCAGGGTAACTGTGGACAGGTAAGCTTTTATACAATTCAGCGTTCTCACGAGGCGAATTTATTTGTTCAATATTTATCGTTCAACAAAAAATTACAATTGACTGCGTTCTCACGGTTCAATAATAATCGCCTTAATATTACACGTGTCATTACACTATCTGTCCATTTTAGCATTTTTCTTGTGAATGCGGACGCTATAATTTACATTGTATTCACATTTTATTTTACAAACAAAAAACTGGTGACAGAAGAATACAATATAAAATACATAGGTACTCAATAGCGCTGATGACTGACTGATTGGACTGATTATTCAATGCAAGTTGAACGAACAAGTTCAGACGAGTCGGTTCGCTGTTAGCCATTAATTGAATCAATAAAAGTTGAAAGCTCTTTAACTTTTGTTACACCCATATTTATTGCTTCAACTTGATTGAAAGTCTGTTCACACGGTTCAAATCGCGAATGATTTCGCAGTTGATCAACTAAATGCGTCTCGTGTGAACAACGTATAAGAAAATAAAATGGTTGCTACTAGAGTTAAATAGCTACAATTCGGGTGGTCAATTCACTAAGCCTAGATTTTATTTAGAAACAGTGGGTTTCCATATTTTAACAATAACTTCAATTATAACCCATTTTTTCCCTCTGCAGTTATCACAGACACCGGCTCCAGTAAAGCAGCCACAATCCATACTAAAGGATCCGTCCCGACACAAGTACGGAGGCCAGTACGGTAGTCCAGTATCGAGCAGTACACCTACAAGTAATTCCAGTCAAATATTAACTGTACAGAATCTAGACGTCCCCCAGTACGGCACAATAAGAAAAGAGAAGAAACAAAACGTAACTATCGACGAGTCGTATAGCAGAAACGAAACGCACGTGGTGTAACATTACGGTGATGTCGCTCTTTAAAGTGGCGGCAATTGGGTGACAGTAAGTGTGACGTGACGTGTCAGCAACATAGACATAAAGTGTAAGTAATAATGATATCACGTGACAGGAACATTGAGATTAAGTGTAAGTAATATCGATATAACGTGTTAGTGTGTGTGACATCAAGTGTCAGTAACGTTAAGCGTTTAGATAGGTGACAATTGTTTTAAATGTGATAAAAGTGCAAATCCACGTGTAGTTAGAATTATATTTGAAATATATTGTGTTTAAAAAAGGAGCTAGTGTGTAAAACTACGTATAAATACATAAGTACATTAAACATTGTTAATTAATTAAATTTTCTCTTTACGAATCGTATTTAAATGTTAAATTAATATTTGGACCGATTTTCGGGAATTACAATTTAATATTTAATGAAGTATATTTAAAAACAGTCAATTAATTTTATAAAAATATGTTAGTAAACATCAACTGTCAGTTGACAATTGCGGAGGATAATAAATTTTAACTTGTAATACCTAAAGATCGGTTTTGTGTGTACATTTGCGTATAACGATTAAAATAATAATGGCCTGAATGGTACGAATTAAGTTGAAAAACGTATAATGTAGGACAACGACATTAGAGTCCTGGCCAAAATTATGACATTACTTTCTGTACTGACAAATTACGTGTACTTACACATGTTTGATATCACGTGTAAGGTACATTGACATCAAGTGTTAGTCTATACCACCGTGACAGAAACATTAATTTCAAGTTTTAGTCTAGGCCACGTGACAGAAACATTAATATCAAGTGTTAGTCTAGGCCACGTGACAGAAACATTAATATCAAGTGTTAGTCTAGGCCACGTGACAGGAATATTGACATCAAGTGTCAGTCTATGCCACGTGACAGGAACATTGACATAGTAATATTGACGTGTCAGTAATCGTCATTGCCTGGCCATTAAAAGTCATATAGTTCTCTTATACGTTGTTTTTCTTAAAAGAAGATGTTGATTTATTTAAAATAATGTGGTTGTAATATTGTTTGACTGACTACTTGTAATATATAGATAAAATTACGTCCAAACGACTATATTTGTAGTTGTTAAAAAACAGCGATCAAAAATTAACTTTAATCGCTACTTGTAAGGTTCAATTTTGAATGTTATTATATCATATTTAATTCTGTTTGAGTAAGGTTCGAATCCTAAAATCAAACTAGGGCTGTGGTTTGATATATCTTAGATATAAGTCACCCAGTATTTATGGTACAGTAAAATGAAAAAATTGAACATTTCGAGTATAAATTTTTCATTTAAAAAATTATTGTCCATCTAATTAATTATTATAATAATTAATATATTTGAAAAATTGTAAAATTACTCATTTTTTAGATTATTAAAAGTGATTTTTCACATTGGTCTTATTTTAACATTGTTTTTAGCAAACCTTCTACATATTACTATTATGATAATTTATTAAATATTTTGTTGTAATTTTAATTTAATCTTTCGATTTTTTATCGCTGGTTAATTATCTTTTTTTTTAATGAAAATGGTGTTTTAAAAATATGTTAAAATAAGACCTAATATGCGATGTTTTATATAATATACTGTCGCTTGCTACTCGAATCGATTCCGATGAAGGATCTCTTTTTTATATATATATTTTATAAATAGTTATGTAATTTTATAGTTATTACAGCGCTCTTTTATAACTATAATTTGTGTAAAAAAAACTATCGATCGTTGAAAGATGAAATGATTCATGGCGTCTCCGAAGTTAGCTGCAAGCGCGATTCACGCAGATACACTCACAATAATGAGCTCACAATACAATACACTCAAATGCCAATTTGTTGAAGAAGCTCTTTATTTGCACATTTCAAATATCCCAATCGTAAGCATATTCGAAGTCATATTCTCAAGCCAAAGCCGCCTTATGTATCCTCAAAGTCGTATCCCAGTCGCTCTCGTTGTCCTCGCCGAAGCCTCGCTTTCGAATCGCAGGTATCGCTTGTTTTCGCTTCCGTTGCCGTGCCGACCGCGTTCCGTGTATATAGGGATATTTAAACCATCCAGAACATTCTACTTGGATCTTAACTCGTAAACATCTTGTTGAGTTGTTCACTTAATACGTTCTTTATTTACTAACAAGTTCGCGACTATTCGGTATTGTTCCCATGCAATCTCCTTGCGGACAACACTGGCAGTACGTATCGTTATGCACTGCGCATGGAATTGCGTCTAACTTCGTAGACTATAGTTATAAATGAGCGTTTTTGAAAGATAAATCTATGTGCCGAAATTAAAAAATGGCGAAGATATTGAATGTCTACCAATCTCCTGCAGACAGTCTATTATAATAGATTTGTCGATTTGTTTAACAGCAATTAAACATCGATACTTTTCATTAATAACGCAAATTAATAATGCTGATCCGGAGTAGTACCACCACTTACAAGTATACAGACCGTGAAGTGAGTCGCATTTCGGGATTCTAGGCCGGCATAGTGGACTGCTTCTTACAATTATTAAACTGTAAGTACCAGTTTACAATAAGACTCACAATAAAAAAAATAATGAACAATGACAGAATTATTGACTGATTGACGACCGGCAAAAATAAAACTATAAAGAGAGCAGTCGAACTAAAAAGTTTGGTGCGTCTTTTCTTTGTGGAACAATCGACAAATGGAATGCTTTACCAGCGCATGTCTTCTCTCCATCCCATAACCTTGGATCCTTCAAGCGAGTGAAAAAGCACCTTTGGCCGGCATAGAGACGACGACTGAGGCAGCCGTGAAATGACTCGGTTTTTTTAGTCGTCGTCACTTTTAGATCTCATCTTGCTTATTATCAGTCGGGTCGAGGTCAGATGTCGAGACACAAAAAAACCGGTCTGTATACTTGTAAGAGGTGGTACTATCCCGGATCGGCAGACTGAGCAAATGATCTTCTCAATCAGCAATTTCGTTATTAATTTAAAGTATTAATTAGCTTAATTTATTGTTATTAGAAATAATTTCTAAATTAGTATTTTTTTTTAATTTTGTTTAAGCCCAAAAAAGGTAAACAGTGTTTATTTATCGCTCTATCTCTTTTTATTAGGGTATGTTACACGATTTGTCAATTTCTTTTTTAGCTGACTATGTCGTGCTAATTGAAAAAAAAACATTATTCTGAGACTGACATAGTGACGGCGACTGGGGCTATCGTTAACTGAGTTGTTTTTTCAGTCACTGGCACTCTTCGATTTCCTCTTGTTTACCATTAAGCAAATAATGTTGAAATGGCTGATCGTGTAATATGCGCCTCTATACATAAAAAATATTGTAAATAATTATAAAGTAATACTCAAAATGCGAACTGACAATAATTTATAAGTTTTCATTTTATTATTTAATTTTAATTTTAAAAACACGCTGTAAATAAATTAATAAGTATTTTTTTTCTCATAATTTTAATTTTCATAAATTATAAAAGAAAATATCGCTTTCATTAAAAAATCATTTATCGGTTTCTTTTTTTTTTAATTAATTATACGTATACCAAAGTTTATTAATTTTTAATTATTATTTTTTTATTTTTAAGTCATTTTAAACCTGCTTTTCCATTATTACGCACGCAGAGCATTGGCCTATAAAAGTGCTTGGCTGGTGTTTATAGACATAGTGGATGCTTTGGTCTATACTTACCTCTATGGAAGTACAATTGATAGTCATTTACTCAGTCTGCGTGCATAACAATGGAATAGAATCTTAAATTTTGTGTTTTTAACTTTTTTTTATTTTTAACAATATTACTTTTAAATTCTCTCTATTAAATTTTGTTCAAAATTCATTATTAGAACAGTTATTTAGCCGGTCCTAACATGTTATTACTACCCGGTCACATTATCTGTAGAAAGATTTTTTGTTATAGTAGTCACTTTTTGTATAGTCTAACATAATGATAAAAACTAAGATAAAACATATTTTGTAATACCTAATTTCTGTGGTTATCTATTAATTTACCTATTTTTGTGTATTTCACGCCAGTATTTCGTACCAGAGCGCTGACGTGACGCCACGTCTACAAATAATATTACCGGGTAGTAGCCGTTTCATTAACTAAAAACGCATATATGTTGACTTACAACCTATTTCAGTAACAACGAATAAACGTATAATATCTCAATAATGCGTTAAAACCGTTTTTAAAGTCACGGGTAACCTGTGGATGCAACTGGCATTTTGTCGTTCGGAATGGCGATCTAAGGGGCAGGCCTATGTTCAGGCTGATGTTGATGATGACCGTTTTAATGTACAACTGTTCTAATTGTGAATTTGAATTGCGTTAGTTTAAAACTATTGTTCAAAATTGTTGTAATAAGTGATCCATCCAAGTAATTAAAATCATTGTTGCTACGAATTTGAATAAAAGAAAATATTTAATTAATTTAATTTTGTTTTATTTATTTTTCTTTGTCCCTTTTATTTTTTTCATTTTATTTTTTAGGTAAGGGATACATATCAATTGATTTTAAGTCATTGTTCCATGAATGTACATGCACAATGTCGAACAAAAAAAGACGTTAGGGTGGTTCAAATAAGGATGGATTTCGTATAAAATTGGTGAAAACTCAATACAAAAACACCACAATATAATTGTCTTTCTATAAATTTTGGACAGTTGTGAAATTTATGAAAAATATGTCAATTTATGAAAAAAAAAGTGTTATTGTAGATTTCATCAATAATTTGTAAAAATAGCGGTGTATTGTATGGCAATTATTTAACACATTTTTTTTTCATAAATTGTCGTCAACTTCTTTACACCTTCGTACGTCGACAATACATAAACATCATCCTTTTATAAATTGCTGACAACTCTATACTATTACACATTTTACTCTAATAAATGCCGACTTTCTACAAAACATCATTCCTTATACAAATTACTGATAACTCTATAAAAACACGAATCCCCTTGAACACACACAAAAACGTCCATCAAAATCGGTCCAGTCGTTTAGGAGGAGTTCAGTCACAAACACACGCAAACAAGAAATATAATATAAACATAAAAACTCATAAAATATTAAACACGCACACACACTCACAAATTCATTTACACACACACACACTTGCACACTCCTGTCGTTCCAAGATTTCCTTAATCCAAAACTAAGGTAGTCAGACAGTTCATAATTGACCTCGAAGCGGTACGCATCTCGGAAGCGATCGCTGAAACCTGCGAAGTAGAAAGAAGAAGTATCTGGTAAAATAATCAGAGACTTGTACCTCTAGACTGCGCATAATATGCCAGTCGAAACCCTCGGAACAGTAAACTTGTGTAAATAAAATCTGTGATCATAAACGTGTGAACGAATCGGTTTAGAACCTATTATACAGTCCACTTAATCCAAGGAGAAGAGTATCCAGAAAAGGTGGGCGGATTACCACCCATCAGCCTTCATCAGCAAGGGATCATCGCCAGGCAAAAAACCTGCAGGTCAGTCTGATTACCCTCCTTTATCTGGCTGACCTCAAATCACCTCTTAGCACCAATAGTACGCACGCTCCACATACAGCTAAGATAGAAGAAAACTGTTAAACGTGTCTATTAGTATTAACACCATCTAAAATTTATTATATAATTATGTGCCAAAAACGGGCTTATTTTTGAATAAAAAACCAAAACAGGGCTATCAATCAATCAAATTATGGAGTGGCACTTGACTCAATCCTGACACAACTCCCTCGCTTCCCTCACATCGACATTTCTCTTCATACAATCATTGCTACTCGTATGGTCGGTCACTAGGCAACCAGACTTTCTTTAAGATTTGGTAGGACCCTCCTGGGCCTGCCTCGTTTAAATCCCCATCAGATTTATAAATTACGTTCGTCCATCTACTTTCACTCATCCTCTCCATGTGCCCAAACCATCGCAGTTTTCCTTTTTCAATACCTGTCACTACATCTTCTTTTTTTTTCTTAATTTCGTTTTGTTTAATGTTATGAAAAAAGGAGCTTTTTTATATTTATACTAAGCCTTCGATAAGATTTAAAATAACTATGAAATATTAAAATAATACTCGTTTATAAATAAAATTATAATTTATCTGTAAATTTATAGTTAGGACAAATAAATAATTTAATTTTAATTTAAAAATTAAATAACTTTAAAAGTGTGTATAAATTATTTAATTTCATGACTGTTAAATATATTTAAATTTAAATTTTGCTTAAATTAAGATAACCTTCTTCTTAAAACCCTTAGGAGCTTTAAAATTCACTTCTTAGTGGACTTGGTTAAAATCACCAAACAAAATTTTATTTTTGAATATATATTTAAAGTTTTTTCTTTATATCTTTTAAATTATGCCGGCACCAAATAGGCGGGCATAGTGGATGTGACTGCCACTTGCAGTTAACTAACTGTAGTAGCAGTAGCCATCATTCTTTGACCGCACTCTAGCTTAACATCCCATTTAGACCAATCAAAAACTTTAAAATTTATTTTTTTACTTTGTAAGTGCATATTTACTAGGCTAAGCGACATACTATACAACTCCGGGTTTTAAGAAAGACGGTACTAAGAAGAAGTGACTCGACCTAGACCTGCTTGATGGTAAGCATGTCCATGTTCCAAGAGTGTCGACGACTGAAAAAACGTCTCAGTTCACTGCCTTAGTCGCTGTCACTATAGCTGCCGATAACAATACCATCGAGAACATTGATTAATGAATTAAACAAATTTTATGCGGCTTACATAGCGTTTAATTTCGTTTTGTTTTTACAATTTTTTATTACTTTATTATTCCGACGTTTCGAGAGCTTGGTCACGGAGACTGAGGGGTGGGTCGTCCTATTGGTTGATGCTGTTATGGTTTCCAAAACTACCCTGTTTGATGTTTTGATTTTGTTACTCTGTTCCCGGTTTAATTTAAAAATGGAATTTTAAAATCAAAACCAAAGTAAACGCTATCGCATAAAATTTGTTTAATTCATTAACTATACCATCTTTATAACTGTTACTGTTGTAATAAAACTGTAGTAGCAGTCACCTTCATCAAGGGTGGGGTTGCTTAACATCAGGAGGTCATGTGTCTAGATCCAATAAAAAAAAAAAAATATTTTTAATTGTTACTCGAGATATGACAGCACCCCGCTTGATGTTAAGCTGGAGTGTGGTCCATGAATGGATGTCACTGCTACTACAATTCAATAACTGTGAGAAGCAATCACATCCACTATGCCGGCATAGTTAGAACCGGCAACTTACAAGCTGATCTGTTGATAGTGGCTCCAAACAATCGACAAGTGGAATGCTACAGCACATGTGTTCTCTCCATCCTATACTCTTGGACCCTTCAAGCGATGCATGAAGAAGCACTTTAGGCCGGCACAGTGACGGTGACTGGGGCAACCGTGAACTGACAAGGGTAATTATGTCCATTGTAAAATAAACGATAAAGTTAAGAGAATGAGGTTGTAAAGGACATCATTCATTTTGGGCTTTTCTGTACTACTTTTGTAATGTCCAATGACAAAAAAAATTTAAATGGTATTTTCGATACTTGTGTTGATAAAACTAATAACAATTTTGCTTTTAATTGCTGTGCAGTTATTTGGAAAATAAGATATGGATTATGTATCGTCTGTCAATCACAAAGACACGCCATATTAACAGTTCTGCTTCAAACTGTCATAATTATGGTTTGATCATTTTGCACACCTAAACTATGCAAAATAAAGGATATATTCCAATTGCATTGTAATCTTTGTACATTAAACTATATTAAAATGTATATGCAACTGTTAATACAATTAAGCCCAAGTCCCCATACAAAATTAATGATGTCCTTTAATTGTGAATTCATTGTAATAATTCTCATTTATAAATAATCAGCATGAAGATAATGATGAATTAAAAATATATGTTAATAAAAAAAACATCTTTTATTTATTTTTTATTTTTAAGTATTATTCTTAAGATATACCTAAAGCTGAAATGCAATTTAAGAGCGGACTTGACTGATGCTAGATAGATTAAAAGCAGAAGCCAGGACGAACGGTTAAAGATTGGTTTGTTGCGCGTAAAGTCCCGGGTTCGATTCCCACTAGGTGCAAATATTTGTTTCATAGCTTTCATAGTTCATTGTAATATTTAATAATTATATTAAATATTTGTTGATAAAAAAATAGAGGCGATTATTTGTTTCGGGTCTGGTTATCAAAGAGTAGTAGGCAGTGGTACCCAGTCTGCCGATCCGGAGTAGTACCACCACTTACAAGTATACAGTCCGTGAAGTGATTTGGTCGCGTTTCGCTTGTGATTTGGTTCAGCTTGTAAGTTGCCGGTTTCAACTAGGCCGGCATAGTGGATGTGATTAGTTACAGTTATTGAATTGTAGTAGCAGTGACATCCATTAATGGACTACACTCCAGCTTAACATCAAGCGGGGTGCTGTCATATGTCGAAAGTCGAGTCACAATAAGAAAAAGTTATTTTTATTGCGAATCGACATCTGACCTTGACTTGCCTGATGGACAGCAATTTGTTTTTTTTTTTCTTATTATACATTTCTATACTAAAGTGCTTGTATCATAGAAACAGGACTACCAAAGCACATAATATAGAGATACATTGGTACCGGCGAGTAGTTTTGAACCCGTGCACTCGGCTTGCGTAACCATTGCACTGCCACTACACCACGGTCGCCTTAGCCAAGAGCGCCGAAGTTTTTTTTTTTTTTTTCCGTATTTGCTATACCGGCCTAATATTAGTACCCTTCAATTTAAACCAGGACGCAATTAAGTCAATTTAAAAGAGTGGTAGGCAGTGGTACCCAGTCTGCCGATCCGTGGTAGTACCACCACTTACAAGTATACAGACCGTATAGTGACTAAGTCGCGTTTCGGGATCAGCTTGTGAGTTGCCGGTTTGAACTAGGACGGCGTAGTAATACTGTTATTTAACTGTAGTAGCAGTATTTTCAAGTGCAAAGACTGTGAAGTGACTTAGTCGCGTTTCAGGTTTTGCCTAAAAGTGGCCGGTTCCAACTAGACCGGCATAGTGGGTGCGAATGCTACTTTTTATTGAAGCAAGAATGGAAGGCAACTGTTACTGCATGTAAATAAACTCTACTATGCCGGCCTAGTTGGAACCGGCAACTTACAATATCCCGAACGCGGCGAAGTAACTTCATTGTGACTATGAATATATTTGCTTCGACCGGGAATTGAATCTGACTGTCGTTAGGCTACAGGGATATGCACAGACAATGGAGCGCCACTCGCCACGATCCTGACACAACTCCCTCGCTTCCTTGACATCCACAATTCTCTTCATACAAGCTCTATGGTTATGGGCACTAGGCAATCTAGCTTTCTTGAGGATATCTCCGATTTGGTCGGCGAACACCTTCCTGGGCCTGCCTTGTTTAACGTATCCATTCACCTGAGATTTATAAATTCCTTTCGTCAATCTACTTTCTCTCATAAATATACATAACATACGAGTATATATAGGCTAAATCTAAATCCAGCTGAAACTAATCCACTTTCAAGTGGTTATAAAAATCTACTTAAAATGTTATTACTTGAAAACCACTCTTCAGGTGAATCATAGACGATGTATCAATAGACGTTGCATTGACCTTTGTAGCTTCTTTGTGCGTCTCTTCTTGTTACTGCAGACCTCCGGAAGCGCCTTTGCGTTTTAAATTTGGATTTTTGAAATGATATGTTATCGTATTTTAATTATAGGTTAAAATTTACTAGTTTCTTGTAATTTATTTTCGAAATCATGGTAGATTTATTGATGCGTTAAACGAGGCAGGCCCAGGAAGGTGTTTGCCGAGACATCGGAGACATCCTCAAGAAAGCTAGGTTGCCTAGTGCCCATAACCATAGAGCTTGTATTAAGAGAATTGTGAATGTGAAGGAAGCGAGGGAGTTGTGTCAGGATCGTGGCAAGTGGCGCTCCATTGTCTCTTCCTATCCCTGTGTGAAAAGGCATGACCATTTGATTGAATAAATAAGTCTATTTTTTTAAATAAGTTCTTTATAATAAAAAATATTTAAATTACAATAACAAAGTTTAATGTTTTTTTCCCTGTGGTAGTTATATTCACCGGTAAATTGTAGTGGAGTCTATTAATTTGTAGTCTCTTGCGGTAAAGTAAATTGATATTATATTTGTTTTGCAAACTTTTTACTAACCTAGCGCCCCCTTATGGAAAAAGTTTTATTATTGAATTTCTTTTATTATTATTTTTACTATTGTTTCCTTGAGGTTATTTTGGTGGATGAAGATGACATGCGTGGCGCATTTTTTTACATTTCTATATCATAGAAACAGGACAACCAAAGTACATATATTAAAGATACATTGGTACCGGTGGGTGGTCTCGAACTCGTGCTCTCGGTTTGCGTAACCATTGCACTGCCACTACACCACGGTCGCCTAATTCTATTATTTATTTCCAGCAACAAATAATCCGTGTAATTTTTGTTATAGTAAAAAAAGCTTCTCTCATAAAAGGTTACATTGAGTGATTTTGTATCTGGGGGTCTTACGTCGAATTGCTTGTCAGTTCACGCTGGAGGTCAACGAATCTCAACTATAAGGGCTTAGGGTAAAACCAAATCAATACAGTCAGCAAAACTAACAAACTATTTTTATATAATTTTCTTGCATTTTGCGCGAACATTGATTAATGAATTAAACAAATGTTTTGCGGCATTTATAGCTGCATAACCGGTAAAATAAAAGATTATATAACCAAAAATAAACGCAATAGTAAGCCGCATAAAATTGGTTTAATACATTTAAAAACTAAACAAATTTTATGCGATTTACTATCGCGTTTATTTTGGTTTTGATTTAACATTTTTATTTTATTATTCCGACCTTTCGAGAGTTTTGCAGCCATCGTGAACACGGTTTTTTTGGTCTAAACCAAAATAAACACGATAGTAAGCCAATTCGTGACCCGTAAAAGTAATTAATTGTTTTTAAATATTATATCCAGCCGATTTTCAATATTACTCAATGGTAAATTAAAAGCTTATTATATTATCTAACTTCTATCAATTTTATTTGTGGCTCGAAATATGACAACTTAATGGAGGTGACTGCTACTACACTTAAATAACTGCAAATAGCAGTCACATCCATTATCAATAAAGAAGTAAATTCTATTTTATTTTTTTGCACCTACTTTATTAAATTTATAAATTATTTATTTATTTCTTTGTACAGGCATACAGGCGGACTTAAAGCCCGATAGCTTTATCTTCCAGAAGAATATAATATAATAAACTTACAGTAATATTTTTATTTTTTATTGTGACTCCACATATGACAGCACCCCGCTTGATGTTAATCCGAAGTGTGGTCCATGAATGAATGTCACTGCTACTACAATTCAATAACTGTAAGTAGCAATCCATCCACTATGCCAGCCTAGTTAGAACCAGCAACTTACAAGCTGATCCTGAAACTTGACCAAATCACTTCACGGTCTGTGTACTTGTAATATAATATAATAAATAATATTTGTTTTGCTAACTGTACAACGTAGTGGGCAACCCGCTGAAAATATCACAAATCGCGATCGCTCATTGGTCCGTGGCCGACGGACTGAAATATTGCACAAAATAAATATATTTCAACACCTTACGACAATAATGACATATATCGATATTGTCAATATTTATCGAATCTACACAACGACTTTTCATCTACTTCAAGAGGTCTGAATAATTTGAAAAGAACATCATTCATTCTGTATGGGGACTTGGGCTTAAAATTGTATTAACAGTTTAATATGCATTTTAAAATAGTTTGATGTACATACGAAGATTACAATGTAATTGGAATATATCCTTTTACATAGTTTAGGTGTGCAAAATGATCAAACTATAATTATGACAGGTCAAAGCAAAACAGCAGAACATAATACCACACTTAAAATAATACTTATTTTTCCAAATAACTCAATTGCACAGTAATTAAAAGCTTTGTTATTAGTTTTATCAATGCAAGTATCGAAACTACCATTTATATAATTTTCATAATTGGACATTACAAAAGTACATAGAAGCCCAAAATGACTGATGTCCTTTGTATACGTATAACCATAACTACAATATATTTTTTGGCCGGCATAGTGATGGCGACTGAGGCAACCGTGAACAGATTCCGTTTTTTCAGTAGTCGGCATTCTCGGATCTCCTCTTGCTTACCAATTATTTAATTTTTAGTTCACATGTTTTTTGTATGAAGAGAATTGTGGAAGTGCAGGAAGCGAGGGAGTTGTGTCAGGATCGTTGCAAGTGGCGCTCCATTGTCTCTGCCTATCCCTGTGAGGAAAAGGCGTGACAATTTGATTGATTGATTGAGGTTTTTTAGTTTTTTGAACTATAGTGTTTTTAGTTATAACCTTACTAAATTAAGCTGTTAATATTTCGTTTTTATTATTGCTTTTCATTTAAGATTATGGGAGTTGATATATACATACATATATACATTAATATACTTGTATTAATACCAAAGAATTTGGACTTAAGACATAGAAGGAGCCCTAAAATAGCGACAAAATACAACCGTTTATACTAATTTCAGTTATGGCATTAAAAAGGAGTCAGAAGGGGATGAATATACATTTTTACATTCGTTATTTAAAAGTTTGTCACTAGTTTTGATGATCATTTGGCAACCTAATTTGACAAAATAACAAATGACATTAAAATACCTCAAATAAGGATGACGGAACAATTATGCCGCTACTCTTACTACAACGTGAATTTTAATTAAGCAGTATTAAAAGTCAACCACAATTACAAGTGGTTGTATTTGCAAAAAAGTAGTGCCAACCTTTGAAATAAAGGAATTGAAGTACAAGTAGTTGTCTCTTTCAGTCACACGTGGTATAAACATAATATAAATGAGACAAATAACAATGAATTAGTTCTTATTTTAGTACAAATTCTATTCTTTCCAAATTCTTTGATATATACAGAATTTTTTTGTTGACGCTACGATTAAATTTTTTATGACTGCCCTGATGTTTATTTTTATGTGTTTACTTTCATGAAATATGATTTTCAGTACATTTTCATGATAAAAAAATTACTCGAATTATTTTTATGTTGGTTTTTACTTGATTTTCGATTTCTAAATATAGATTTTTATACAATAAAATCTTTACGCTTGTAACTTTTTGTTTTTTTGTTGTGACTTGACATAATATGACAGCACCCCGCCTGATGTTAAGCTGGGGTGTGGTCTATGAATGGAGGTAACTGCTAGTACAGTTAAATAACTCTAAGTAGCAGTCACATCTACTATGCCGGCCTAATTGAAACCAGGAGCTTTCGGGCTGATGTGAGCTTTGAAGCTTAAGCTGAGATCTATAACGCGTGCTCTGACTTGGCAAATAGCATTTTAAAAATGCAATTATTATTGTTTCTCTACTTTGGTTGTCCTGTTTCTATGATAAAAGCACTTTAGTAACTTAGTTTAGAAATGTGAATAAAATAATAATAAAAAACTACTTTGATTCAAATTCCTTAATGAAATGTTTTAATATTAGGTGATTTTATTTCCGAGTATCAGGTGAAGATGATACTCAGAAGTCCCGGGTTCGATTCCTGGTTGGAGCAAATATTTGTTTTATTGCTTATATTTGTAACATTTCATTATTTAATTAAATTTACTATAAGGCCTCTAGAAGTGGGTGTAAATTTATTTGAAAGATTCCGTTACATACATACAAGTCAAGCTAATAAAATCGTGCTAAAAAAAATTCAAAGAGTAGGAAGTACTTGTCGTTTTATGTAACAAGTAGTAGAAATTGTCATGTAAAACTTGTTTATATTATTTTCAGTAAGTTTTAGTACATACATACATATATGCATGCATATATACATAGATTATTCATAGAAGTCTCTAATAAACGTCGGTTGGTGAAGTAGAAGTTTCATAAAACTACGGACACTTTGCCTTTTTATATACAGCCGCTGGAGTATCACGAAAATTACGCGTTTCCATTGTTTCTGTACGGTACGAGAATTTTATCGAGTATTTCTTTTACATTAACTTACTGTTGAAATATCACAAACTTCTATTTTTAAGTACCTTATATTGTATTAAACAAATTTTATGCGGCTTACTATCGCGTTTATTTTATTATTCCGACGTTTCGGAAGCTTTGCAGCCATCGTGGTCACGGAGAGACTGAGGTGTTGGTCGTGCATGGTCGCAGACAACGGACTGCAGATATTCCCGGGAAGCTCTTCCTCATATGGATAGACACTTGACCGGACGACTGCTAAATCTTGTAGGTTTTAATAAATACCTGTATAACCTTAAAATATCGGATAGCTCCTTATGTAGGGGCTGCCTGAATGAGGAGGACACAGCTGCGCATGTGCTCTTGAGTTGCAAGAGTGCAGCTGAAGCAAGACAGTAGTTTCTTGGCAACGCGAGGACGCTTCCAGAGGTCTGCAGGAACGAGAAGAGTCTCCAAGGAGAACCGTTGAACAACGCACAAAGAAACCGAAAAGGACTTCAAGGACTTGTAAAGGTCTCAGGTATTGGTGTAGTTTTTTATGCGGCTTGAAATATGTTTTAACCGATGCTTTTCTCAATACATGGCTGCTCTTGTCAGTAACTGCATCAACCAATAAGACGACTAACAACTCAGTCTCTCCGTGACCACGATGGCTGCAAAGCTCTCGAAATGTCGGAATAATACTTGTCATTTCCAACATAACGTATAATGGAAACGTGCATACGAGAGCAAAATTGACTTGTGTGTTACGATTTGGCGGGTTTTTATGAGACGCCATTTTGTAACATCGTGAATTACAGAATGTGTGTATGTTACTAAGACAGGACATCCACTGGGAAACTTAGTTGCCAAGCAACTGGCGACTATGGGACTAATAAAAGCTGGCTTGTGCATACTACAGTCTGCCAATAGGTTAAAATGAAACAATTATATAGTAGAGTGGTAGGCAGTGGTACCCAGTCTGCCGATCCGGGGTAGAACCACCACTTACAAGTATACAGACCGTGAAGTGATTTGGTCGCGTTTCGGGATCAGCTTGTAAGTTGCCGGTTCCATCTAGGCCGGCATAGTGGATGTGATTGCTACTCACAGTTATTGAATTGTAGTAGCAGCGACATTCATTCATGGACCACACTTTGGCTTAACATCAAGCGGGGTGCTGTCATATGTCGAGTCACAATAAACGCATCCACGGATTCTCCGTGCGGGTACCGCGTCCATCGCGTATCAGGCGGGAGAATGAAGGCAGCGTTCCGGACCTATGACCGAAATGTAGGTTTCAAAGCTTTTTTGAAGATCTTTTTAGCTTTTTAGCTGATACTGCTAGATCTTCAGGTATTTTGTAGTGCATATTTTAATTTGATTAAAAAAGTCCATAATCCACTGTGCCAACTGAATTCCGGCAGTTTCACGTTCGTTATTATTTAGTTTTAAAATGTATATTGTATATGGCGACCGTGGTGTAGTGGTACTGCAATATGGTTACGCAAATCGAGGTATGGTAAGGTATTTTCTTGGAAAGTTGGCGAAATTATATAAAACCTTTAAATCTCTAAGGTAAGGTATTCTCTTGGTCATCTACGCGATGGTGTACAATGGGCCTAATATCTCTTTATCACCTTTCTAGTTTTTCCTTTTACGATAATTTACTGTTTATTACTTTAAATAGTACGATGTGTTTTTTAGAACATACGTTGCGATGGTGTTTTATATGTCAGTAATAACTTTTGATGCCAGGCATGCCGCAGTAGGTTATGCGTAAAATCCCGGGTTCGATTCTCGGACTGAGCAAATATGTGTTTTATAATGAAATTAACAAATTTTATGCGGCTTATTATCGCGTTTATTGTAAAACAAAAACTAAAATAAACTCGATAGTAAGCCGCATAAAATTTGTTTAATTCATTAATCAATGTTCGCGCAAAATTCAAGAAAATACTAATATATATGTTTTGGCCGGCATAGTGACGGCGACTGGGGCAGCCGTGAAAAAACTCGGTTTTCTCAGTCGTTGTCACTCTTGGTCCTCCTCTTGCTTATTATCAGGCGGGTCGAGGTCAGATTTTGTATCACAATAAAAAAATGTGTTTTATAGCTTTTACTTGTAATATTTATTAAATAATCAGATTGAATATTCAAAATATTTGTTATTAAGAAAAAAAGCAGGGTCAAAGTTGTAGGCAATGATCAAGGGTCGTACAGACCGTGAAGTGTTTTTTTTTTTATATTGTGGCTCTACATTCATCAGCACCCCGACTGATGTTAAACTGGAGTGTGGTCCATGAATGGAGGTGACTGCTACTACAGTTAAATAACTGCAAGTAGCAGTCACATCTACTAAGCATAACTATTCCGGACTTGTACACTTATAAGTCGCAGTACTACGCTGTATCGGCAGACTGAGCAAAGGATCAACATCTGTCTGTCTTCCTTAATATTACCTATATATTTTATACATTTCTATACTAAGACCAAGATGCTTGTATTATAGGATAACCAAAGTACATATATCAAAGATACATTGGTACTGTTGAGGGGTTTCGAACTCGTGCTCTCGGTTTGCGTAACCATTGCACTGCCACTACACCACGATCGCCTTAATATCTTAACAAGACGTTCCATTGTATCTGCTTATCCCTGTCGAAGGAATAATTACAACATCCGTGGCGTACTTGGAAGTTAATTAAACTGTCAAGCTGACAATACAGCAAGCAACTCATCGATAATAAATTATCACATCACTATCTGACTGTAAATCATGCCAGACAATTCACTCCTCTAGTGAGGGGCTGAAATTTACGACGTGCAACCTATCGATATATCATTTTCCAGGCTTTAGTGCTCCGTTTAATGGGTTTATATAGACTTTATTGCGTTATTTTGTTAAGGCTTTAAAGTTTTTTTTTATTTTCACGTGACAATCGACCTCGACCTTCCTGATGGTAAGGGAGGTCGAAAAGTGTCGACGACTGAAAAATACGATTTGGTTTACAGTTGCGCTTAGTTTCTATTAAGGTTCGACTATGTTTTATAATTGTAAACGGACCTCTAACCTCGACTTGGTAAGCAAGAAGCCACTATGCCGGCCTCGTATAAAGAAACCAAGGTTATAGGATGGGCAGAACATGAGATTTCAACCGGACATTGATTATGAAATTAATTGATTTTTACGAAGAACTACCGTGTTTAAAAAAAGATCTGATGTGGATGGGTGCGTTGAACATGGCAGACCCAGGAGGGTATTTTCCGGCTAAATCGGAGACATCGAGAAGAAGGGTTGCTTAGTTTCCATAACCGTAGAGCTTATATGAAGAGAATTGTGGATGTGAGGGAAGCTTTTTGACGACAGGCGTGGACGAACGGTTTAGCGATTGGTTTGTTGCGCGTAAAGTCCCGGGTTCGATCCCCGGTCGGAGCAAATATTTGTTTCATAGCTTTTATTTGTAATATTTAATAATATTAAAATATTGCAAATATTTGTTAATAAAAAAAGAGATGGATATTTGCTTCGGGTCTGGTTATGAAAGAGTGGTAGGCAGTGGTACCCAGTCTGCCGATCCGGGGTAGTACCACCACTTACAAGTATACAGACCGTGAAGTGATTTGGTCACGTTTCGGGATCAGCTTGTTCCATCTAGGCCGGCATAGTGGATGTGATTGCTACTTACAGTTATTGAATTGTAGTAGCAGTGGCATTCATTCATGGACTACACTTCGGCTTAACATCAAGCGGGGTGCTGTCATATGGGAGAAATGCATGACAATTTTTTTGTTTGATTGATTGATATATTTGTTAGGGATTAAGTCATTACATTTATTCCAAAGAGCATGTAATTTTGAACAGTGGTAGCAAATATTTCAGTGTGTGTGCTGAAAGCATTGAATGAGCAATTATTTCAAGTAGCTACAAAGTGCAATCGAGCACGACACAGTGTTGGACGAAAATGAATTATTATTTGTGTAACATATTTCCCAGTGTACAATTGCAACAGCTGCTGAAATTACATTTGTCAGGAAATAATGCAACAAACATAGATTACAATTAAAAGTATATCCTTCCTACTATTATTATAAATGTGAATGTGAGTTTGTTTGTTACGTTATCAAGCAACAACTACTTAACCGATCATCATGAAATTTTGTACACATATTTTTGGAGGTACTACAAGTAACTTAGGATACTTTTAAATTTAAAACTATATATATATATATAGTATAACTACAGTAATATATATATTACTGTAGTTAACTATAATTATACAATAAATAAAAAAATATCATCTAGTTACTTCACATCAGAGATAGTCCCAAGGATATAGTCCTTGGAAGAGATAGTCCAAGGAAGACAGACAACATTTCGCCTTTGTATAGCAAGGCTAATACATTGGCAGAAATAATTGCCAGACTTCCTGTCTCCAGACTTCTCAACTCTTTAACCAGGTGCTTGACTAAAGATCCCCAAGGGCCCATCGTCTTTGATATTTACTTTACATTTCTATGCTAAAGCTACGCGATAGTAAGCCGTATAAAATTTGTTTACTTCAATAAACAATGTTTTCGCAAGGAAAATCTATAATTATGTAGTTAAATCTCGTTAGAATTGTCTCCAAGTAGAAGCATCGTTTAGTGGAATAGCGCTATTTAACAAGAAACATATTAAAGAAAAAAAACTTTGGCAACCTCCTCTTACTTACCATCAGGCGGTTGGAGGTAAGGTGTCGAGTCACAAAAAAATCAATCAATCGAATTGTCACGTCTTTTTCCCACAGGACACTTGCCACGATCCTGACACAACTCTCTCGCTACCCTCACATCAACAATTCTCTTCATTAAAGCTCTATGGTTATGGGCACTAGGCAACCTAGATATCTAAAACAAAAAAACAATACCATAAAATAAATGTGAGAGTTAACTGAATAGCATTTTATCCTGTATACGTTTGTCTAAACATCTCGCTGCATGATCCCCCGGTTTAACCGGGAAAAGGTCAACTCTATGCCCGGATTATCCGGGATTCCGGGCAAGCAACCATCCTGAATAACTTTTGAAAAGTACAAGAAAACTCGGATGAAAGGCTAAATTTGTTACTTAAGCCCACATTAATGGCATGGACATATTTTTACACTAAGTTATATTGAATTGAGCTTGTATGAAGAGAATAGAGAATCGAGCTTGTTAGACGACATGCGTGGCGTAGTAGTTGCAGAAGTCCCGGGTTAAATTCCCGGTCGGAGCAAATATTGCTTGCTTCAGGTCTGGTTATCTGGTTATCAAATAGTGGTAGGCAGTGGTGCCCAGTCTTCTGATCCGGAGTGGTGCCACCACTTACAAGGATACAGACCGGATCAGCTGGCAAGTTTCCGGTTTTACTAGGCCGGCATAGTGAATGTAAATACTACTTGGAGTTGTTAAATTGTAGTAGTATTCATCTCCATTTATGGATAGCAAAAATAAAAACTTGATTTAATCTGATGTGGATGGATGCGTTAAACAGGGCAGGAGGGTGTTTACCGATCAAATCGAAGACATCCTCAAGAAAGCTGGGTTGCCTAGTGCCCGTAAAGCTTGTATGAGGAGAATTGTGGATGTGAAGGATCGCTTCCTTCACAGTTGTGGGAGTTGTGGCAAGTGGTGATCCATTCTCTCTGCCTATCCCCGTGGAAAAGGGGCGTGAAAATGTGATTGATTTCTGCCACTTCTGCCACCCCCTTAAAGAACAAAGGCGTGAAGTATTCTTTATTAAATAACGCAAACAATATATTACATAATTACTTGTTCGTGTGCATAGATTAGAGCCTCCTTTCACGAAGACATCTGTTTGACATTTTGTATAGATTCACGAACATAATTAGATGCGGCATTTTTTTATTTATTCATTCAGACGCGGCATCTGACACTAACTTACCTGATGATGAGCAAGAGGAAGTGTAAAATTTACAGTTGTCTCAGTTGCCGTCCAAAAAGCACAACTGACTTGTGTAGTGGCAGTGCAATGGTTACGCAAACCGAACATGGGTTCAAAACCACTTGCCGGTACCAATGTATCTTTAATATATGTACTTTGGTTGTCCAGTTCCTATGATACAAGCACTTTCACACTTTCATCATCATCATCGTCAGACAGCTGAACATAGGCCTTCCCTCTTAGAATGCACTTTAGTTGCTGAATATAAAAATGTAAATTATAGATGCCATTTCACGCATGGCTTGAAAAATCCAAGGTTATGGGAAACACATGGGCTGGTATAGCATTCCAATTGTCGATTGTTCTACAAAGATACAGCGCACTAAACCTTTTAGTTTGACTGCCGATTCTGTCGACAAAATGTGGTTGCTTCCCCCGACCTGTGCCGGTATTACGAGTGTGAAAAGACGAGGTAGGAACAAGAGTAAAGAGGTCCTCGGAACATTATCCGTGGTATAGGTGATAGAGGACGCACATAGCTGCTATGTCTCTGCGAAGTTGCAGGGGCTTCAGTGTACGCGTAATCTCTGCATCTCCTACAACTTAAACAATAAATCTAGATGGGAATAGAACGACGGGAATAGATGAGTTTTGACAAAAATAACACCTAAACATAGAGAAAATATGTTAAGAACTTAGTTGCGCTATGTCTATTAACTTAGGTTACTTATGATTTGAAGCCAGGAGACGACGAGCATCGTTTTTTCGCCTGTGAAAAACTGCTCCAGCGGTGAGAGAGTTTTCTTCAACGCATCGTTACGGGTGATGAAAAATGGGTTCATTACAGCAACCCAAAGAGAAAAAATCATGGGGACTGTCCGGTCATGCTTCTACGTCGTCGGCTCGGCTGAATATTCACGCTTCGAAGGTTTTAGCTACTAATTTAGTGTTTTCATTTGTAAATTGATGGCTACACGCTATTGATTGTTGAAACGACCTTGTTATTGAAAAAAAAAATTAATACCATATCCATAAAACATTAAAATATACATTCATGACACAGCCCCAAAAACCGCTATATTTCTGTTTCTATTCACTACTTGTCATTTACAGTTTAATAACACGGACGCCCTTATTGTTATAGCTAGAAGACATATAATCGCTTGACAAATTTCACACTATTGTCTTTCACCATGAAGTATCGATATAATGGAGCGCGTATAACTTAACAGCCCTTTAAGACGTTCGTAAGCAGTTCTTAAAAATCCTGAAAAACACCAGCTTGATTTATATGACAGCACCCAGCTTGATGTTAAACTGGAGTGTGGTCCACGAATGGATGTCACTGCTACTACAATTTAATAACTGGAAGGTGACTGGAGGTGACTGCGACTACAGTTAAATAACTGTCGGCAGCAGTCACATCCACTATCGCTGCCTAGTTTAAACCGGCAACTTATAAGCTGGTCCCGTAACGCAACTAAATCACTTCATGGTCTATTTAATTGTAAGTGGTGGTACTACCCTCGATCCGCAGACTAGGTACCACTGCCTACCACTCTTTGACAACCAGCCCCGGAGTAAAAATCCGCCTCTTTTTTATTAACGAAAAGCTAAATAATACAAATAAAAGCTATGAAACAAATATTTGCTCTGACCGGGAATTAAATCCAGGATTTATAGCGTAAGGACTGGTACTTTAGCACCACTTTTTATGACTGACACAACTCACTCGCTTCCTTTACTTGGAGTTTGTATAAAAACAAATTGAGGAAGGAGTGGTAATGAAGTCGATATAAAATCTAAATTAGGAGGATTGACATGTCGTCCGTTCTATTGAGATTTAGAAGCAATCCTGTCCTTTAATTACCGAACATATCTTTTCACAGTTCAACAATCTTGGAAAGTATAAGTGCGGCGTTTCAAAAAGGTACTAAATGTGGTAATAACCAGATAAATTATAATCGCCTACAAGAGTGGTAGGCAGCGGTGCCCAGTCTGCCGATCCAGGGCAGTACCACCACTTACAAGTATACATACCGTGAAGTGACTTAGTTGCGTTATGAGATCAGCTTGTCAGTTGCCGGCTTCGATTAGGCCGACATAGTGGATGTGATTGCTACCTGCAGTTATTCAACTGCAGTAGCAGTCAACCCCATTCATGGACCGCACTCCAGCCTAACATCAGGTTGGAGCTTTCATATGTCGAGACACAATAAAAAAATGCCTCTTACTCCTAACAATTTAACATTGATTGAAATTAGGTTGAAAATGGGTGAAAACAGGTTGAATTTAGTAATATTTCAATATAGGAATTTAAAATAGTTTGTAAATAGATTTAAGTAAGTTTAAACTCGACTAAAACTAGGTTGAATACGTTTAAATTAACTGACTAATCTTTACGACATAATTCAAAATATTAAACTATGAAATTGTCTATTTTAAAAATATATACCTAATTAAAAATATTGTTCTTACATGTGTAAGTTGTTCATACCTTGTGACGCGCTCCAAATGTATGTATCTTTATTGTCTTATATCTATTGTTTTGAGCCTTTTGGGGTTAGTCTTAAGTTATTTATGCTTTTAATAGAGATTGTGTGGTGTATTAAATTGGTGTCTCTTTGTTCTCTTTTTAGTAAATAAACATTCAAAGATGGCGGAGTATAGCTAATATTGTTTTAAAGAACTAAACTGTAGTATAGGCGAACAGAATTAGGAGTACTACTCCTAGCAAGGCAGGCAGTTTTTTTTTTTATTGTGGCTCGACATATGACGGTTCCCCGTTTGATGTTAAGCTGGAGTGCGGTCCATGAATGGAGGTAACTGCTACTACAGTCAATTAACTGAAAGTAGCAGTCACATCAACTTGTCTAGTTGGAACCAAAAACAACATCACTTGCCTAGATGGAACCGGCAACCTAAAACGCGGCTAAGTCACTTCACAGTCTGTATACTTGTAAGTGGTGATACTACCACGAATATGCAGACTGGGCATCACTTGCCCATTTGCCCAGTCCGCTGATCTGGGGTAGTACCACCACTTAATTTTTTTTTACATTTCTATACTAAGCTATTAAGTTTGTATCATAGAAGTGTTTGTATCATAGAAACAGGACAACAAAGTACATATATCAAAGATACATTGGTACCGGTGGGTGGTCACGAACTCGTGTTCTTCGGTTTGCGTAACAATAGCACTGCCACTACACCACGGTCGCCTAAATACAGACCGTACAGTGAGTTAGTCGCGTTTCAGGACCTGATTAAAAATTTACTTTTTCAACTAGACTGGCATAGTAGATACGACTACTACTTACAATCATCTAACTAAAGTAAAAGTCGCCTTCATTCATAGGCCGCACTTCAGCTTAACATCAGGCGTGGTGCAGGTACAATAAAAAAAACTATAGACGTGACGTTCCCTCAGGAAATGGTGTACTTATCCATTTCCACCTCGCTTTACTCACACCCACAAGTCTAATTCATACAAGCTCTGTGGTTATGGGCACAAGACTACCTAGCTTTCTCGAGGATGTCTCTGATTTGGTCGGAAAACACCCTCCTGGGCCTGCCTCGTTTTTAGCGCATCCACCCACAGCAGATTGGACTTTAATTTCCAAAAATTACAAAAAACTGAAAACTTCTTTAAAATCACTGAAACAATAACAAATAATTTTAAAAGTTATTTGTATGAAAAACAATTAAAGCCGTAATATGAAAGGTTTTATGTTGAAAATGAGATCAATCAAAAAAAATCACGTCTTTTTCTCATAGGGATAGGTAAAGACAATGGTGCGCCACTTGCCATAATCCTGACATAACTCCCTCGATTCCTTCACATCCACATTTCTCTTCATACAAGCTCTACAGTTATGGGCACTATTCAACCCAGCTTTCCTGAGGATGTCTCCAATTTGGTCGGAAAACACCCTCCTGGGCCTGCCTCGTTTTTAGCGCATCCACCCACAGCAGATTGGACTTTAATTTCCAAAAATTACAAATACTGAAAACTTCTTTAAAATCACTAAAACAATAACAAATAATTTTAGAAGTTATTTGTATGAAAAACAATTAAAACCGTAATTTTAAAGGTTTATGTATATATTGAAAATGAGAGGTAGTTCGCTCTTTTGTCTGTTAACCCCCCCCCCCCCCTGGCCCCGGGCTTTATCCCCCTTCCCCCCGCTGATACAGCCAGGTGAGAACTAATAATGCAGGCACCGATTTTAATTACGCTGCCATCAAACAATAGCACTAGGTTAACAGTAGAGACGCGCTTTTGACTAAAAATAAAAAAAAATTGGCCAACCACGGTCTGGTTTGAGGTCAAGACGATGGGCCCTTGGGGACCTACAGCCAAGCGACTGGCTGACGGAGAAGTCTGAAGACCAGGAAGGCTGGCAATTATTTCTGCCAACGTATTAGCGTTTCTTGCTATACAAAGAGGAAATGTTGCCAGTCTCCTTGGGACTATCTCTGATATAGATGATACAGTTTAATTATAGTTTTTATACTTTTAATTATATCTCTTTCCTAATAAAATAAATATCATTTTTTTTTAAGTTAAATTTATTCATGCACATTTAACCTGCATTTACTATAATTAAACTATAAATAAAAAATATCATCTAATGACGTCGCATCAGAGATAGTCCCAAGGAGTCTACATTTCCCCTTTGTATAGCAAGGCTAATACGTTGGCAGAAATAATTGCCAGCCTTCCTGTCTCCAGACTTCTCCGTCAGCCGCTTGGACTACTTCTTGGACTAGCTGAAGGTCCCAAAGCCACAATAAAAAGAACTATTATTCCATTGTCTCTGCCTAACCATGTGGGAATTAAGCGTGAAATTAATATTTACGATTATTATATTTATTTTATATAAGCTTCTACAAAAGCTTTTATAAAATATATAAAGAAAGCTGGGTTACCTAGTGCCCATAACCGAAGAGCTTGTATGAGAATTGTGGATGTGAAGGAAGCGAGGGAGTTGTGTCAGGATCGTGGCAAGTGGCGCTCCATTGTCTCTGTCTATCCCCGTGGGAAAGAGGCGGGACTATTTGGTTGATTGATTTTATATAAAAAAATAATAAAGAGCGACTCCATAAGTGTTGTTCCTGAACAAAAATCTATAAAGAGGGAGCGTAGTGATAATTCCACTTGAAAATTTCGTCGAACTAATAAAATTCAGTGGGTGATTTCATATTGGCTGAATGCCAGCCACCCTTGGGGGTTGATATTTAATCGCATCTACGCCGCTATAGATCTGCGGATGACTCTATGACATTCTATTCTTCTATTTAAGCCATCTGACTTACTTTGTTTACATTATTTTTATTGTGACGCGACATATATCACCCTAACCCGTCTTTCCCACTGGGCAAAATGGGCTCGTGTTCAGGGCCCCACGATGGACACGATAACCGATATTTATTATTACCAATGAATCAATTTATTTTATGAATTAAACAAATTTTATAAGGCTTATTGTCTCGTTTATTTTGGTTTTGATTTTACATTTTTTTTTTCATATAATATAACGCGATAATAAGCCGCATAAAATTTGTTTAATTCATTAAGTTAATTGATTCAATAATCAATTAATTTAATGAATTAAACATGTTCGCGCCAAACCTAAGGAAGTACAATAAATTTAAGACGACCGTGGTGTAGTGGTAGTGCAAAGCCGAGTAAACGAGTTCAAAACCAATTGCCGGTACCAATGTATTTTTGATATACTACTCGTATGTATAATTACTATGTATACTATACTAAGCTACTAAAGTGCTTGCATCATAGTAACAGGACAACCAAAATATACATATATCAGAGATACATTGGTACCGGTAAGTGGTTTTGAATCCGGGCTTTCGATGTGCATGACCATTGCACTGCCACTACACCACGTTCGCTTTAAGCATGTTCAAAATAAGAAAATATTAATATCAAAGAAAACAATCAAATATTTATATGTATTTATTTTGAGACTCCACATCTGACCTCGAATTGTCTGATATTAATCAAGGGGAGGTCCAAGAATGCCAACGACTGAAAAAAACCGTTTCAGTTTACGATTGCCCCAGTCGCCGTCACTATGCCGGCCAATTTAACGTATATACTCCAAAGCTATAGTAACACAGGATATTACGCCATTTTTTGTCAACATCTCCATATCGTAGGCATATCTGAAATATTAATAGCAAAAAGGTTAGTCGACATCACAGGAGACTGAAGAGTTGGCAGCTACATCGGACAAAGAATTAGTATAGCTATTCAAACGGGGAACGCTGCCAGTATCTTCGGAACCTAGCCTAAAGGGACTCCTTTTAATAATGTATTTTAGTAAATTTTATATATATTTTTTTTTATTAAGTCTTTTAGTATTAGCAGAATAGCGGTGTAATTAGTATAATTGTATGTTTCCTAAATAGCAACAATATAATAACAAGTAAATCAAACTTGATTTATAAACTGCTGAGAACCTCAAGCTGCGCAAATACGCCGTGATGATGGGCCCTTGGGGACCTTCAGCTAAGCGACTGAAATGGAAGTCTGGAGACAGGAAGGCTGGCAATTATTTCTGCCAACGTATTAGCCGTGCTATACAAAATGGAAATATTGCCAGTCTCCTTGGGACTATCACTGATGCGACGTCATTAGATGATATTTTTAATTTATAGTTTAATTATAGTTAATATAGATTTTGTTTTATTTGTTTCCATTTATAAAATTAGAATTTATAAATCAAAACTTGGGCGGAATGTTTGATGCGACCAACATAGTAACCAATGAATGTGATTACCTATTGATTTGTTCAAAGAATTTGGACTTAAGAAATAGAAGGAGCCCTAAAATAGCTACAAAATACAACTGTTTATACTATTTTCACTTATGGCATTAAAAAGAAGTCAGAAGGGGATGAATACACATTTTTACATACGTAATTTAGAAGGTTGTCACTCGTTTTGATGATCATTTGACAACCTAATTTGACAGAATAACAAATGACATTTAAATACTTCAAAAAAGGATGACAGAATAATTTTGCTGCTACTCTTACTACCACGTGACTTTTAATTAATCAGTAATAAAAGTCAACCACAATTACAAGTGGTAATTGTGGTTGAAATAAAGGAATTAAAGTACAAGTAGTTGTCTCTTTCAGTCACATGTGGTATAAACATAATATAAATGAGACAAATAACAATGAATTAGTCTTATTTTAGCACAGATTCTATTCTTTCCAAATTCTTTGCAAATAGCGACGTAATTTCACTGCTTTGTCGTCGGCATACTGTATTAAGAGAATCTGGGCCCTGACCTTGACTTGCCTGATAGATCTGCAAGGGGGAGGTTCAATTGTTCTGACGACTGAAACAGCAGACCCAACTCATGGTTGCTCCAGTCATCATCACTATGCCGGCCAGGTTTATTGATTAATAAACAGATCACTTACTTGCCAGCCGTCATAACAGATTTGGATAACACTGCTCCTATTTCATTAACTTTAATATTCTCCACGTAATAAACGCCCTGAAATAAAAGTTAAATACTTATATATATTGTAAGCGATTGGTTTGTTGCGCGAAAAGTCCCGGGTTCGATTCCCGGTCGAAGCAAATATTTGTTTCATAGGTTATATTTGTAATATTTTATAATTAAATGAAATATTGCAAATATTTGCAAATATCCACCATATTTGCTTCAGGTCTGGTTATCATAGAGTGGTAGGCAGTGATACTCATTCTGCCGAACAGGGGTAGTACCACCTCTTACAAATATACAGACGAAGTAATTTGGTCGGTGATTTGGCCGGCCGGCATTGTTGGAAGCTGATCCCGAAACGTGACCAAATCACTTCACGGTCTATATAGTTATAGATATTTTGGTCTATGTACCTTGTATAGGCGACAGTGTAATGCTTACGCAATGGCTACGCAAACCGAGAGCACGGAGTCAAAACTACTTGCCGAAACCAATGTATTTTTGATATTGTGTACTTTGGTTGTCCTGGTTCTAAGATAGTAGCTTAGTATATGAATGTAAATAAATAGATAAATGTTTATTGGTCGTCTTGTTTCTATGATACAAGCAAGCACGTTTAGTGGCTTAGTATAGAAATGTATCAATCAAATTATCACGCCCCTTTCCCACACGGATAGGCAGAGTCTAGGATAGGATAGAGGAACGGATAGTCTCTCTCTCTCTGTCTCTTTAGAAATGTAAAAATAAATAATAATAAAAACGTACCGGTATCAAAAAGCAATCTTTATTCAAATTCAGCTTGAATACTTTTAATATTTTCATAATATCTTCGTGTTTACAACTTAATTTCTCCAATTTATATTCGAGATCTCGCACTAAACTCCTTTGCAACTGATACGCACGATAATTGAACTGAAATAACAATAAAGCCGGTATAGTGGGCCGTCTTAAGCATATTTAGCGCCGGGGTGCGAAAGTCAAGGCTCTGCTTGCGTGGTCTCTGTGTAGTAGGTACCTATCGAAATTTATGGCGGTCGGCATGCGCCCCCTAGGACTCTGCGCCCGGGTGCACCGCACCCCTTAAACCCCCGGGTAAAGACGGCCTTGTAGTGAAAGCTAGTAGCATATAATACACAGATTCCTAACTGGTGGCCGACCGCGTAACTTCAATTGGAATGATAATGAAATTCATTCCCATTTGTGAAAAAGTTACGCGGTCGCTGTTAGTGTTAAAAACAACTTTTATTGATTCGGATAATGAGTTTCAATGAGTTTCAACTGTTAATGAATATAAACATCAATCCTTAGTGTGTTGCGCGGTCGTAATTTTAATTTTAAAGCTCATTAATAGAGTTTATTGAAGTAGATTGATGAAAGGAATTTATAAACCTGATGTGGTTGGATGCGTTAAACAAACAGGAGAGTGTTTTCCGACCAAATTGGAGACATCCTCAAGAAAGCTAGGTTGCCTAGTGCCCATAACCATAGAGCCTGTATGAAGAGAATTGTGGATGTAAAGAAGCAAGGGAGTTGTGTAAGGATCGTGGTAAGTGGCGCTCCATTGTCTCTGCCTATCCCTGTGGGGAAAAAGGCGTGACAATTTGATTTGATTGATTAATGGAGTTCAATTGTCAAAACAAAGTTCTATCTGATTGTCATTGAGTTACGCGGTCGGCCCGCAGGACAGGCGACAGGCGGATAACTTTTATTTGTAATATTTAATAATTATATTGAATATTGCAAATAATAAATAATATTGCAAATAATTATTAATAAAAAATAAGGCAGATGTTTTCTCCGGGTCTGGTTATCAAAGAGGGGTAGGCAGTGGTACTCATTCTGCCACTCTGTAGTATACAGACGGTAAAGTGACTTAGTCGTGTTTAAACTTGTTCCTATCTATTTGTACAACAGTTGAACTAAAAGCGATTTTATCGGTCGTAAGTTCTTTTTTTATTGACAGCTAACATATGACAGCTAGAGTGCGGTCCATGAATATATCTATCAGCTACTACAATTAATTAACTGTTAGTAACAGCATCCACTATGCCGACCTAGTTGAAACCGGCAAATTACAAGCTGATCCCGAAACACGAAGTCACTTCACGGTCTGTATACTTGTAAGTGGTGGTACTACCCCGGAGCGGCAGACTGGGTACCACTGCCTACCACTCTTTGATAACCACACCCGGAGCAAATATCCACCTCATTTTTTCATAAACTATTATTTGTAATTTTAATAATTAGAATAAATATTACAAATAAAAGTTAGCCTGGGAATCAAAACCCGGACCGCGTAACGGACTGGTGCTAACCACTACGCCATGGCTGTCGTCGAGGTAAAATGAATCTATCCAGCTTTACATCAGAGTAACGCGGTCACGTTTTGTACCACAACAAAAGAGAAACTTACAGTGATGGGTCCAATACTTTTGTGAATCGTATAATTAGATGCGACAGTAGAAGTTTTCCTGTCTACCCTTTTGGACGCCAAAGTCATGAATATAACATGGTCCTTATCGTAGTGATTTTCAGGTAATTTACACTTCTCTAATGACAGTAATTTCGTTTCAAATTTCTAAAAAGTAACAGTAATAAAATGTTTGTTTTATTTTATTGTGACATGACATCTGACCTCGACCCGCCTGATGATAAGCAAGAGGAGGTCCAAGAGTGACGACGACTGAAAAACCGAGTTAGTTCACGGTCGCCGTCACTACGCCGGCCAAAGGTTCTTCTTCACGCATCGCTTGAAGGATCCTAGGTCATAGGATGGAGAGAACACATGAGCTGGCAAAGAATTTCACTTGTCGATTGTTCTACAAAGAAAAGACGTACCGAACTTTTTATTTACCTTTGCAAAAGAATTCTCAATAAAAACAATAAAAATTATTAATATAACATTTATAAAATTCATTTTTAAGTATTTAACCAACGTTTATAAAGCTGCAATTGTTAATAATTATCTGTAAAATATTTAGTGGGCTAAACTAATGGCATTATAATGAAGACAGGGCTGGTATTTCAAACATTTACATCATCATTACGTGGTATAGCTTGTCTAACTATAAATGACGCGCCCCTCCACTTTATTAGTTTATTTAAATGTGTGAATACAAACAGTGGCGTATCTAGCTAACCAAGGGCCTTGGGGCAAATTAAAAAATGGGGCCTCAATCAATCAAATTGTCACGCCTTTTTCCCACAGGGATAGGCAGAGACAATTGAGCACCACATACCACGATCCTTACACAACTCCCTTGCTTCCTTCACATCCACAATTCTCTTCATACAGGCTCTGTGGTTATAGGCACTAGGCAACCTAGCTTTCTTGAGGATGTCTTTGATTTGGTCGGAAAACACACTCCTGGGACAAATATAAAAATCAACATATATAAAAATATCTATGAATTACTGTGAAAATGTTTTTTTATATTATTATAGGAGCGCAACATTTGTCATTTGTGAATTTACAACGGTAGTGAATAATGTATACATGTGTAATCGTATCATCATTTATTTACATATTTACATTAAACTCTAATATATATATTAATTAAAAAAAACTAAAATACATTATTAAAAGGAGTCCCTTTAGGCAAGGTTCCAAAGATACGGGCAGCCAATGGATCAAGGGTCATAGTGGATCGCTGGGCAATGACGCGGCGGACGAGCTGGCCAGGAAGGGGTCGTCCTGTCAACCGATGGGACCGGGACCTATTGTGCCCCTACCATTCCAATTCCTGCGCAGCTGGCTACGCCAAAGAACAGGTAACCAACATGAAGACGCATGGTCACAAACAACGGACTGCAGACAGTCCAGGGAAGCTCTCCCTCATATAGACAGACGCTTGACTGGACGTCTGCTAGACCTCAGCAGAGCCAAGCTCCGCAATTTGGTAGGTGTTATAACGGGGCATTGCGGTTTTAATAAGCACCTGTACAACCTCAACATATCAGACAGCCCCCTTTGTAGGGGATCAGCTTGTAAGTTGCCGGTTCCATCTAGGCCGGCATAGTGGATGTGATTGCTGCTCACAGTTATTGAATTGTAGTAGCAGTGACATTCATTCATGGACCACACTTTGGCATCAAGCGAGGTGCTGTCATATGTCGAGTCACAATAAAAAATAAAAAATAAAATAAAAAAAAATATTTTTGTTTTAAATATTAGATATAAGCACCCACCTCATGTTTTGTTACCCCCTCCCAAAGGTTAGCTGGTAGAAAATGCTATTTAGCATTAAGCTCGCCCATTGTATTGTTTTTACTGTGCAATAAAGAATTTTATTATTATTATTATTATTACTATAGAAATGAAATAAACTATAATTAAATTGTAGTTGAAACACTGAGCCCAGAGTTGAAAATGACATTTGGTAGATGTTTAGAACATTTTAAATATTATTTAAATATAATTAGTTTTTAAATGTTATTAAGATCCGTGATTATATTTAATCACGGCCGTGATTGGATCAGCTATATAATGCAAAAGGCCTCTATTTTTCATGACAATGCATATTGTTCAAATATCGGTCAAATCGGTCAAACAAGTCCATCCGAATTCTATTGATTTTTTTTTATTGTGACTCGACATTTGAGCTCAACACGACTGATAGTACACAAGAGGAGGTTTAAAAGCGCCGACGACTGAAATAAATTGACACAGTTCATGGCTGTCTCAGTCGCCGTCACTACGCCGGACAAAAGTGCGTCTTCACTGGCGTAATACCAAAACTTTGGCACATATTATTAAGAATTAACGTGCAATCAATCAACCAAATTGTCACGCCTTCCTTTTTCCGGGAATAGGCAGAAACAATGGAGCGCCACTTGCCACGATCCTGACACAACTCCCTCGCTTCTTTCACATCCACAATTCTTTTGATACAAGCTCTACGGTTAAAAAGCACTAGACAATCTAGATTTCTTGACAATGTCTCCGATTTGGTCGGAAACATCCTTCTGGGTCTGCCCGTTCACATCAGATTTATAAATTCATTTTGTCAATTTACGTGCAATCCCCTTCAAATTAGTAGTCACAATGAACCTTTGAGGATGGCCTAAATTGAATTGACTTTGAACTCTCTGTTTGACGATTCTCTTTGAACAGCTCCCTGGCATGCATCCTTTATTACGTGTACTCATGACTGGAAAACCATTACGAGTATAGTACATTTTTCCTTACTTGGCAAAATTAGTAAACAAACTTTCGGCATAATGACGGATTAACGATAATAAAACAATTACTAATATTATTATTATTGTATTTATTTTTCTTTAATGTTATTTCTCATAATTAAAAATAAAATAATTAAAAATATATAAATTAGTTGTCTACCGGCATCGGGAACAGGGTCCAAGCCACCGCTGGTCAGGGCTCCTGAGAAAGGAACCTCCTAACAATAAGCGCCGTGTCCATGAGTACCGCTTTCTGAATCAAACGCTTGATCCACCTACCTAACGAGAGCCTCTTTGAGTGTTCATCGAGGCTCTTGGCTATTAAACCATTGGCAGTCACGACTATTAACACAATGATTGCCACCTCCCACATGTCGACAAGCTCGCGAGCCAGATCAAGATACTTTATTTGCTTATCTTTCTCAGCTTTCACGAGGTTTTCGTCATGAGGGACCGCTACATCAACTTATTATTATTATTTTTGGGGCATGACATTTGTCATCTGTGAATTTACCGTTTCCATATAATAAATGGTTTATAATAAAATTGATTTAAGTAATATATATGTTTGTGATTTTATTAACTTTTGTGCATTTGTTACGTTGTCAATATTCATTCTATAAAATAAAACAGTAGTAAATACTTATCTTAGATAAAGGACATGGTAAATGGTGATTTTAAAGTTTGTTTACAACTTCTGCCAAGTAAGAAAAAACACAGTAAGTATACAGTTAACCATTTAGGACTTTACAAGCCTTTTTTTTAAAACTTTCTAAGATTTTGCTCCAGTGGCGTAGCGTGGCTGGGGCGGAGGGGGCGGCCCGCCCCGGGCGGCACATTTAGGGGGCGGCAAAATTTATAAAAACTAAAATAAATTGTTAAAATTTGAACCTGAAATTAATATTTTTGTTGTACCTATGATTGAAACTCCTATATAAGGGGGCGGCAATTTTTTTTTCCGCCCCGTGCGGCCATCTTCCACGCTACGCCACTGTTTTGCTCATACATTGATTATTGAATTAAATAAATTTCATGCGGTTTATTATTGCGTTTATTTTTGATTATGAATTTTACATTTTTTTTTATGTTGCTGACGTTTCAAAAGCTTTTCAGCCATCGTGGTCACGGAGAGACTGATGTGTTGGTCGTCCTATTAGTTAATGCTGTTATTGTTTCCAAAACTACTCTGTTTGATGTTTTGATTGTGTTTTTCTGTTCCCGGTTTAATTCTTTTTTGCAATAATAACTGACGGTGTCATCTGGTTTGGCAGTTTGCTAGACTTGGGCATTGAGTTCGTGTCTTATAGGGACACAGGTGTTAGATAATCGGAATAATAAAAATTGTAAAATCAAAACCAAAATAAACACGATAGTAAGCCGCATAAAATTTGTTTAATTCATTAATATTTTTCATTTATAGTTTAAAAAACTATAGTTATAATACTTTTAATATTATTTGTTTCTCAATAAAGATTTGGAATATCAAATCTAAAATCAGATTGTAACGCTTTTTTTCCTCATGGATAGGCAGAGACAACGGAGCGCCACTTGCCACAATCCTGACACAACTCCTTTGCTTACTTTACATTCACAATTCTCTTCATACAAGCTCTATGGTATATGAAATATATTAAAATTAATCAAATCGTCTTTTTGCCACAGAGATAGGCAGAGAAAATGGAACGCCACTTGCTACGATCCTGACACTACATACATTTGAAATAAACTTACAAATATATTAATATGAGTTATGTATGGTAAAATCATGTTAAATGAATGTCCATTACCTCTGCCTATTCCAGTGGTTTATATAGGCGTAAATTCTGTGTTTATGTAGTTGTATTCATTAGGCTATAACGAAATACGTGAAGGAATTAAATAGGTAAGGTTTCTGTTATACCTCTAACAGCACCCCGCCTGATGTTAAGCTGGAGTGTGGTCCATGAATGGAGGTAACTGCTACAGTTTAATAACTGTAAGTAGTAGTCACATCCACTATGCCGGCCTAGTTGAAACCGGCAACTTACAAGCTGATCCCGAAACGTGACTTAATTCACGATCTGTGTATAATAATACGATCTGTACTAATACCATATACCAATAATAAAATCAATTGCCAATACCAATGTATCTTTGATACATGTATTTTGGTTGTCCTATTTCTATGATACAAGCACTTTAGTAACTTAGTTTAGAAATGTAAATAAAAAAATTAAAAGATCTTTGCCAGCTCATATATTTTTTATTGTGACTCGACATATGACAGCACCCCGCCTGATGTTAAGCTAGAGTGTGGTCCATAAATGGATGTCACTGCTACAACAATTCAGTAACTGTAAGTATACTTGTAAGTGGTGGTGCTACCCCGGATCGCCAGACTGGGCATCACTGCCTACCACCACCCATTGATTACCAGACCTACTACCTTAAATAACTAGACCCGGATCAAGTATTTACCCCACCGGGTCCTGTTTTCTGTTCTAGGTCCAACGGGTAGTAACCTTTGTTAGATGCATTAGTATGAAGTGATTTCAGGTATTAATTCATACCTAATACACTGAATGAAGCCTCCTTTGCTTCAGCAATTCTCAAATTGATTTCTATCATTATTTCTATTTGGTACGACTTTGATAATTAATATCTATCATTATTCCTATTAAGTACGACTTCAATAAATAATATTTATCATTATTTCTAATAAGTACGACTTCAATAAATAATATTTATCATTATTTCTATTAAGTACGACTTCAATAAATAATATTTATCATTATTTCTATTAAGTACGACTTCAATAAATAATATCTATCATTATTTCTATTAAGTACGACTTCAATAAATAATATTTATCACTATTCTTACGCATTGTCAACCCTGATTTTAGAAGATCATATGACGCTCTCCCATGGTTTTGGAAGAGCATATGTCGCTCTATTATGATTTCGAGGGAGTATATTATGTCACTCTAACATGAATTCGGAAGAGCATGTGTCGCTCTACCAGGATTTCGGAAGAGCATATGTCGCTTTACCATGATTCCGGAAGAGCACATGTCGCTGTAGAGCGACATGTGCTCTCTTTCAAAATCATGGTAGGATGATTTTGAAAGAGCATATGTCGCTCTACCATGATTCCGGAAGAGCCTATGTCGCTTTACCATTATTTTGGAAGAGCATATGTCGTTCTACCATTATTTTGGATTTCGAAAGAACACATGTCGCTCTACTATTATTAACCGACTTCAAAAAAGGAGGAGGTTATCAATTCGACCCGTTTTTTTTTTATTATTATTATTATTACCTCAAAACTTTTGACTGGTTAAACCGATTTTAATGATCTTTTTTTATTTGAAAGCTGGTGCTTCCCGTGTGGTCCCATTTTAATTTGGTCCAGTTCTGATAATGGCATCCATGAGAAAATCATATAAGTCTTAAATTTGCAACATTCTAATTCATGTTTGTTTGCGGATAACTTCGTTGTTTATGAACCGATTTTGATTATTCTTTTTTTATTGGAAAGAAGATATTTCAAAGGTGGTCCCATGATAAAGAAATCAGGGTTTAACCGACTTAAAAAAAGGAGAAGGTTTCTAAAATGACTGTATATATCTTTTTTATGTTTTTTCGCGGATAACTTCGTTGTTTATGAACCGATTTAGATGATAAGGGAATCAAAGTTTAACCGACTTCAAAAAAAGGAGGAGGTTTCTCAATTCAGCCGTATATATTCGTTGTTTATGAACCGATTTTGATTATTCTTTTTTTGTTGGAAAGAAGATATTTCAAAGGTGGTCCCATGATAAGTAAATCAGGGTTTGAAGATGGCAGACCAGAGAAATCGAGGGGAACTTCCAAAAAAATCGTAGGGGCGACTAGTGCGTTTGTTAAGTTTTTTTTTTCATTATGTCTAATCGTTTCCGCTATCATTTTCCGTCTCAAGCAACCATCGTCTCCTCATTCGAGAAGCATCTTTGTTCGGTCTACCCATCACTTAAAATAGTAAAATAAAATAATTTCTAACAAAAAAAACCGACTTCAAACAGTAAACTAAAAAGCAAAAAATAAATTTTCTTCGCACAACGTAATACGTAGTTTCATTTAGTTAAATAAAAATGATTAAATAATTATTTTATAATTTTGGAGTCGGTGCCGAGTCAATGCTTCAACAACCTTACTACTATATCAAATTACTAAGTACACACAATATTAAATATATCAAAGCAATTACAAAATAATAACAGTATTAGAAAAATATAAGAATCGGTACCTACTAACTATCAAAGTAACTTTTTTAATATTATGTACCTAAATACTGGCTTACAAACTACTAGTAAATGAAAACGAATTATGAAAAAACACTGAATACAACTTAGACATATAGTAGCTATTTACATAACAAATGTACTCGAAATATAACTGTTGAAATAAAACAAAAGAATTTACTAAAATGAAATACTCAAAATGGAATCAAATGACATTTAAATATGAATAACTATCTAATACCTATAATAATAGCATGAACGTATTAAATTTTAAAAAATCACAATGTCTTTTAGCAAAACCAAAACAAGGATAATAAGGAAGTACTGATACCACCACAGAACAGATATTTCGTGATAATTACCTACTAATATTATCGTCAGTTGTTAGAAAGATTCATAATATCTGTACACAGTTATTGTTTTACTTGGCACCGACTTTAAAATTATAAAATAATTATTTAATCATTTCTATTTAACTAAATGAAACTACGTACTACGTTGTGCGAAGAAAATTTATTTTTTGCTTTTTAGTTTACTGTTTGAAGTCGTTTTTTTTTTTGTTAGAAATTATTTTATTTTAAAAGAGCATATGACGGGATAAAATCAAAAGAAACAATTATACAACAGAAAATATTCTGAGGAGCTCTTCCTCTGGTCCTGAGGAGGACCTTATTCCTACCTCGTCTTTTCTCACCTGTGATACTTGCACAGGTCGAATAAAGCATCCACATATTGTCGACCAAATCGGTAGTCGAATTAAAAGGTTAGGTACGTCGTTTCTTTGTGAAACAATCAACAATCGACAAGCGATCCGTCAAGAAGCACCTTTGACTGTCATAGTGACAGCTGGAGAACTAACTAGATTTTTTCAGTCGTCAGCACTTTTTGACCTCCTCTTGCTTACCATTTGGCAGGACAAGGTTAGATGTTGAGTCACATTATATAGGTAAACTCGTAGGTTAGATTATCTGGATATATCCTAGTCCTACTTAGTCTAGATGTGACCTAGAAATAAAGTGTACTCAACAGAGCGTTGCACGTCAATTAAGTCCATTTGACCTAGTTAAATCTAACGCCTAACTGTGGTTTAAAGATTTAGGACCCCTTTTAACGCTAACTTGAAATTTATGAGCTGAATTTCACTCAATCAATATATCTACATTATTAGTCATGAAAATTGAATCAGAAAAATCAATATTCTCGTTACCTAGGCCGGCATGGTGGATACGACTTTTTTAAATATTATTGTGACTCGACATATAACAGCACCCAGCTTGATGTTGAGCTGGAGTGTGGTCCATAAATGGATGTTACTGCTACTATTTCAATAACTGTAAATAGCAATCCCATCCACTATACCGGCCTAGTTGGAACCGGCAACTTACAAGCTGATCCCGAAACGCGACTAAGTCACTTCATGGTCGGTATGCTTGTAAGTGGTGGTACTACCCCGGATCGGCAGACCGGGCACCACTGCCTACCACTCTTCTTTTATCTTATAAACTTTTTATTTTGGAAAATAATTATATTAAGCTCTCGTTGTAGGAAGTTTAAAACGACCACGTTACAATAAATCACCACATTTCACTCCCCCCCTCTCTTTTGACTCCCCCTACCCACCCTCGCTGTACAACCCAACCCGGGTGATATATCCCAAAATTGGCTAATAATAAATCTTTTACAAAATTAACTGCCTACACCATATTACAGAGATAATCTTCATTGTAATTACAATATCACTACATCGCGAAAAACATCCGCATTTTGTCGACCGAATCGAAAGTCGAACTTGCACTGCCACACACCAAGGCGACCGTGGTGTAGTGGCTGTGCAATGGTTACGCTAGCCGAGAGCACGGGTTTGAAAAAACCGGTACCAAAGTATCTTTCATATAATATGTAATTTGGTTGTTCTGTTTCTATGATACAAGCACTAGTAGCTTAGTATAGAAATGTAAAAAATTAAAATAGATGTACTTGTCTGCGTCCTCTATCGCCTATACCACGGAGAATGTTCCGAAGAGCTCTTTAACCTTGTTCCTGCCTCGTCCTTCCACACCCGTAATACCCGCACAGGTCGGGAAAAGTATCCACATTTTATCGACCGAATCGGCAGGCGAACTAAAAAAACTGCGTCTTTTCTTTGTACAACAATTGACAAGTGGAATGTTTTGCCAGTCCACGTGTTCTCTCCATCCTATGACCTTGGATCCTTCAAGCGATGCGTGCAGAAGCACCTTAGGCCGGCATAGTGGGGCAGCCGGAAACTGACTCGATTATTCCAGTCGTCGTCACTCTTGGACCTCCTCTTGCTTATCATCAGGCAAGACAAGGTCAGATGTCGTGTCACAATAAAAAAAACTTTGGTCGTCATGTTTCTATAAAGCAAGCACTTTTAGTACCTTAATATAAAAATGTAAAAGAGTACATAATATACGAATTGCGTGAATACATCTACCCCTTGGCTACGGTCACCTTATCTTGTTTGTTAATATTGTATAAATACAAATAAAATAAAAAATATGTTTTCGAAACACTGCGGTTTATTATCTTTCTCGTATTCCGAACAAAAGTCAATATTATAATTGAACAAATAGCATGATCACGTCTGTTGAAGAATTCCATTGGTCGGCTCAGAATTATTTTTTACAAGCCAGGTGAACTATGGCAACGTGCACACGTATAACAAAGGTAAACAATTATTAAACAACTAAAATAAATAATAATTAATTCAAAATCAATCAAAAGTAACAATAATTAAGCAAAAAATAACAATAAATAAAAACATACGAATAAAATAGTAAACAATTTATAATTACCTAATAATAATAATAAAGAAATTAAAAATAACAATTAATTAACAACTAATATTAAATAATAATTAATTTCAAATAAATCAAAAGTAACAATTATACATTATGTGACCGCCGATACGGTCTTTGGGTTCGCTGGTCGTGTAGGGCGCTGGTTCTGGATGTGTGCCTCGCTCTGTGTTCGATGCGTTTTCTGGGGTCAGGAAATCGTGCGTGGCGGTCGGTCTATGTCTGACCTCCAAAATGGCGGAACCTGGGTGACGCGACTAATTCAAACCAAAATGACGGGCTAACCTGATTTGCAGTCGACGTACCACCAAGGCCAAGCGGGTTCAAAGGATTCCTCTTGATGCGAATGGTTTTCTGCTCGATCTTCCAGTTGATGTGCAGATCACCGTAATGCTATAGGTTCGATGCGTTTAGATGCGAGTTCGCGCGCGGACAAAACCGTTGCTTCTTGTCGCGAGACCGGTACGGAGAGGAATGCTATGCGTTGGGCCGCCGCGCCGGTCAGGGCGGCAGCGACAGAAACTTCAGGCGTCCGTCATTTTGGCTGAACAGCTGCGAACCCAGGCCACCAATTTGACGTCCGTCATTGACCGCGCCAATTTTGGCGCGGACAGATTTAATAAATTTATACACACGTTTAAAAAGTATACAATTAATAAATAACTAATAATAATAATAATTAATTTAAAATAAATCAAAAGTAACAATTGATAAATACACACGTTTAAAAAAATAAACATTTTTTTTATTATGACTCGACATGGTTGCACCCGCCTGATGTTAAGCTGAAGTGCGGTCCATGAATGGAGGTGACTGCTACTTCAGTTAGGTAATTGTAGTAGCAGTTACAACCACTATGCAGGCCTAGTTGGAACCGGCAAATGTTTCTTACTGACTTCATGGTCTTTACATTTACTGGTTTGATAACCAATTCGTCACGCCTGTGGTCGAACTGTTTATCTATTGTCATGTTTTTCATTTTTCAAATAAAACAAAACCTAATATAAAATATACGTAGGTAAATTATCAAAGCACCAATTTCTTTACTTGTAACAAAAAATTTGGACCTAAGAAATTGAAGTAGCCCTAAAATAGCTACAAAATACAACCGTTTATATTAGACATTAAAAACAAGTCAGAACGGGATGAATATACATTTTTACATTCACAATTTAGAAGGTTGTCACTAGTTTTGATGATCATTTGACAACCTAATTTGACGCAATAACAAATGTCATTAAAATACTTCAAAAAAGGATGACGGAACAATTATGCCGCTACTCTTACTACTACGTGACTTTAATTAAGCAGTATTAAAAGTCCACCAAGTGGTTGTAATTGCAAAAATTAATGACAACACAAGTTGTTGTCTCTTTCAGTCACACGTGGTATAAAAATAATATAAATGAAATAAATAACACTGAATTAGTTATTATTTTAGACACATCTTCTAATCTTTCCATATTCTTACAGCCGGTTGTACCAAAAATATTAATTGACGAATTCGTAAAAAGTAACGTATAAGTAGAAGAAAAAAGGTAAAATTGGTTGCAACACTCTCTCGTGTATGTTATTTGAAAACACACACACAACATACACGAGAGAGTGTTGCAACCCATTTTTCCTTGTTTTTTTTACTTATACGTAACTTTTTACAAATTCGTAAATTAAAATTTTTGGTACAACCGGCTGTTTGACTTACAAGTTAACGTGACAATTTGTAACCTCTCCGTGGGTGCCATTTGCCCTCCGTATATTAAAAAGTTGTAATACTTAGAAAAATATCACCCAAACGTGATACTTGGGTCAAACAAGAAATTGTATCACCACGGACGATTTTACTATACTTTCTTAAACATGCACATATTATTTAAGTGTGGTAGGCAGTGGTGCCCAGTCTGCCGATCCGGGAAAGTATAGAGACCAAGATCAGCTTATAAGTTGCTGGTACCAACTAGGCCGGCATAGTGGACGTAACTGCTACAGTTATTTAATTGTAGTGTCAGTGACAACCATTCATGGACCGCACTGCAGCTTAACATCAGTTGGGGTGCTGTCATATGTCGAGCCACAAAATAAATAAAGAAGAAAAATTGCGTCAATCAATTTTCAATCCAATATACGTCACTACTTTATAAAGATAATTTATTGTAGTAAAGAATGGTTGAAATATGGCTATTTTTATGATTTTACGATGCAAACCATAAAAGTAGCAGCTTACAGCAAGAAAATCTGACAAGTAACACAACGTATGCATCACACGCTAAGCTGTTTTCTATGTAAATTATTATACATAAAGGCTGTATACTCATGCGTTTATTTCAAAAGGGTAGTAGCAATGACTACAAGCATATAATCGACTTGTTTATAATGAAATTAAACAAAGGACATCATTCATTTTGGGCTTTTATGTACTACTTTTGTAATGTCCAATGATGAAAAAATATATAAATGGTAGTTTCGATACTTGCATTGATGAAACTAATAACAATTTTGCTTTTAATTGCTATGCAATTGTGTTATTTAGAATACTTTGACAACCAGACAAGGAGCAAATATCAGCCTCTTTTTTTATTAACAATTTTTTCTAACTTTCAATTAAATTAAGAAATAAAGTTCAGTTAACGCAGACAAGACTCAGGTATGCGCGTGAGTGCTTCGGACAGACTGGACATTCTTGGAATGTCCCTTCGCTGCGACCTGAATCACAGGGACCACATCGAGCGGGCCATTAAGACCACCCCGCAAACTTGGCATCCTGAACAAGGTGCGGCGGTTCTTCGCGCCAGAGCTTCGCCTGCTACTTTACAAGGCACAGATTCGCTCTTGCGCGGAGTACTGTTCGCACCTCTGGGACGGCTCACAGCTTTTGTTCACATCATTGTCGCGACACGACCAAACACAGTGTGAATCATACGAACACCATCATTAGACATAACATAATTTTAATTACCACATCCATAGAGATTTATAGATGTAAAAAAACGGACTACCATTGCCTCCCAAGTTTATCCACTTATTTTTTTTATTTACAAATATTTGCATGATTTAATATAATTAACAAATATTACAAATAAAAGTTATAAAACAAATATTTGCTCCGATCGGGAATCGAACTTGGGACTTTACGCGCAACAAACCAATCGCTAACCGTTCGTCCACGCCTGTCGACAAAATATGTAAAACGTATGTCACGTTAATAATCAATCAATCAAATTGTCTCTGCATTTTTCCGCGGAATAGACAGAGACAATGGAGCGCCACTTGGTACAATCCTGACACAGCTCCCTCGCCTCTCTCTCATCCACAATTCTCTTCATACAGGCTCTACAATTAATAAAAAATATGTGCACTGTGGATAAGCTTTTCTTTAACGTTTTCAGCTAAATTTATAGATTAAAATGCAAAATAACAATTAAAAAGGAATAAAATTTAATAGCTTAATAAAATTGTATTTAAAACGAGCGCTCGTTATCCTCGTTTGTAAATTACACTGCGATAGTCAAGGTTTGTTTTACAAATAAGCATTAAGCAATATAGTACAGTTATAGAGCTTGTGGTTGAAGCGAGGGAGTTGTGTTCGGATCGTGGCAAGTAGCGCAAAACGGCAAGCGGTTTTGAACCCGTGCTCTCGGCTTGCGTAACCATTGCACTGCCACTATACCACGGTCGCCTTATCGACCACTCTTAAAGTGATCGATTTGTTTTTATTATTCCACCACGGCCGCTTAAAATACCAAGTCTTCATAGGTTTTGAACTTAACGAACACTGAAGTTCTTTCGCGTTCTTATTTCAAATTGAATTTATAACGGACAATTTGTAATTCGAATAAGGAACGCTTACGAATATAAAACACTTTGTCGACAGAGTTTTTTAAATTTGCATTCTAAATTTGAATTTGTTTATTTTTTTCTTTTTTTCTCTATCTTGGCTTGAGCTGATTGGTTAATGCCACTTTTATACAATTTATATTCCACTACTTTTTATTTATCTTAGCTAAAGTTTTTCTCAAGATTATACAGCAGTGAGAAAATCAGAAAAATCAATTAAATTTTTATTTTTTCCCGCAGCGCCACTTGCCACGATATCGACACAACTCCCTCGGTTCCCTCACATCCACAATTCTCTTCATAAAAGCTCTTTAAATTGTACCGGTACTAGCTAGTATCCGTTTAGTAGCTTGAAGAACCGACAACCAATGGGGAAGAAAGGTTCTAGAGTGGAGACCACAAACTGGAAGACGCAGCGTAGGTAGGCCTCCCACTAGGTGGACTGGCGAAGCGTTGGTAGGCCTCCCACTAGGTGGACTGACGAAATATTAATAATATTTATAAAATATCAATCAATCAATCAAATTGTCACGCCTTTTTCCCACAGGGATAGGCAGAGACAATGGAGCGCCACTTACCAAGATCCTTACACAGCTCCCTTGCTTCCTTCACATCCACAATTCTCTTCATACAGGCTCTGTGGTTATGGGCACTAGGCAACCTAGCTTTTTTGAGGATGTCTCCGATTTGGTCGGAAAACACTCTCCTGGGCCTGCCTTGTTTAACGCATCCATCCACATCAGATTTACAAATTCCTTTCGTCAATCTACTTTCACTCATCCTTTCCATGTGCCCAAACCATCGAAGCATTCCTTTGTCAATGATAAATAATTTTTATAAAATAAATAAAAATTATTAATCTAATAGTTATTCAAATTGTCACATCTTCATTTCTGCAGAGTTAGGCAGCAATATAAGCGATATAAGTCCTTTTCTCCTTAACATCTCCAATAATTGCCGTCATAAGTTTTTTCTTTATTGTGGCTTGACATATGGTCAATTGGTCCTATGCCGGCCTAAGATGAACATGCACTTTATAGAGAAAATATTTAAAAAAAAGTGATGCATTAGTTAGTTAAACTATAACGAAGTTAAACTATAGGATAATAGGAATAGAGTTTAAATTAGAATGAACAGATTTATTTAAACATTCTGCTTAGTAATAGCAAATATGTATAACGACATAAGTGTTCGTAATCTATCTAATAAATTCATTCGATTATGAATTTTATTTGTAAAGGAATAAGGTATGTTTTGTTGTTTGGTTTGTGTTGTACTAGTGGACTATATTTTAGTGTAACGTGTTTTCTTCTTTTTTTCCACTTTTCTAACAAACTGTCAGGTGTCTGTAACACACGCGGATCACACATTCAGATATGATATGAAATGGATGCGGTTGTTGGAAAAGTTAAGGAAGATCTCCCCGTCACACGCGTGTCGCGTGTGGGGCCGTAGTGGTCTCGCGTTGATGCTAGTATATATATATTAATATCAATCAATCAATCAAATTGTCACTCCACCCACAACATTCACTTCCATACATTAATATAGTAATAATAATTCTTTATTTGCTTTGTTAAGGGTGTACGAGTACAAGATGGAAATTACAATAGTTGTGTCTGCCTTATCAGCTAATGTTATTAGCATGCAAATACTTATATCTATTGTTAATAATTGATTTAAATTGTATATTCTAATTACAGTATAATAATTATGTCAAACTCATTTTTTAATACAATGTCAAGAGAATTAATGTTATATAATTTATTTGAATTTTTTAATACATTTATTGTGTTCCATAAATTTATTTATAGAATAGAATTTATTAATAACAATTTGTATAACTCAATTTTAAAAGTTCTCATAGGAGAATCTCTTATTTCCTTGGGAATTGCATTATATACCATAATAGACATGGCGATCATATTTTTTGTGAAAATTGCCGCTTTTGGCAGGCAGTGGGAACACGTATTTTTGGTATATAGGAACAAGCACCGCATTATGAACAGCCATCCATGACTTTTAGGACATTATTTTTGCACCATTCTCTCAATATCTTCATCACACTTTCCATCCCTTGTAAATATTCTAATACTTTATCGAAATACCGCTTGCGAGATATTGGATGCTCCACGCCCTTGGTTGTTGCAGTTGCCGCACGTGGTGACGCCTGCGCATGTAACGCTAGTTACATCTAGTTGTTGAATGTGGCGACGACCTTCATGCCTTTTTCCCACGGGGATAGACAGAGACAATGGAAATTGGAGACATCCTCAAAAAAGCTAGGATGCCTAGTGCTCATAACCATAGAGCTTGGATGAAGAGAATTGTAAATGTGTAGGAAGCGAGGGAGTTGTGTTAGGATCGTGAAATAACATATCCAAAACTATTCGTACATGCAGTACGATTTCGTGCACAGCATATTAATTCGTATACAGAAAATATCTGATAAAATCACGGATTATTATATTTCTATTATAATTATTTTGATTATAAGACTCTGTTTATCAATCAATCAATCAAATTGTCACGCCTTTTTCCCACAGGGATAGGCAGAGACAATGGAGCGCCACTTACCACGATCTTTACACAACTCCCTTGCTTCCTTCACATCCACAATTCTCCTCATACAGGCCCTGTGGTTATGGGCACTAGGCAATTTAGCTTTCTTAAGGATGTCTCCGATTTGGTCGGAAAACACTCTCCTGGGCCTGCCTTGTTTAACGCATCCATCCACATCCGATTTATAAATTCCTTTCGTCAATCTACTTTCACTCATCCTTTCCATGTGCCCAAACCATCGAAGCATTCCTTTGTCAATCCTTGTCACTACATCTTCTTTTAAACCACATCTATCACGCAGTGTGCTATTCCTTATTCTATCCGCTATCGTCACTCCACACACACTCCTTAACGACCGCATTTCCACAGCGTTAATTCTACTCTCATGCTTCTTCTGCCATACCCAACCTTCACTTCCATACATTAATGTAGGAACAAGCACCGCATTATGAACAGCCATCCGTGACTTTTGGAACATTACTTGGCTGTTCATTATACTATGGATGGCGCCATTCACTACGTTACCCTTTAAATAATATTAAAGTCATTACAGCCAATTTTTTTATTGTGACTCAGCATATGACAGCACCCCGCTTGATGTTAAGCTGGAGTGTGGTCCATAAACAGATGCCACTGCTACAACTATTGAATAACTGTGAGTAGCAGTCACATCCATGCTGGCCACGTGACAAAATCACTTTACGGTCTGTATACTTGTAAGTGGTGGTACTACCCCGGATCGGCAGACTAGGTTGCACTGCCTACCACTCTTTGAAAACTAGACCCGAAGCAAATATCCACCTCTTTTTTACATAGAAAGGATGAGTAAAAGTTGACGAAAGGAATTATAAATCTGATGTGGATGGATGTCGAACGAGGCAGACCCAAAAGAGTGTTTTCTGACCAAATCAAAGACTTTTGCAAAAAAGCTGCTCATAATTATATGAAATTGTTGTAAGCTTGTACAAAAAGAATTGTGGATGTGAGGAAAGCGATGGAGTTGTTTTAGGATCGTGGCAAGTACCACTCCATTGTCTCTGCCTATTCCTGTGGGAAAAAGGCGTGCCAATTTGATTTGGTTTGATATATATCCTTATTTTTGTCATTTATCGCCTTTATTTAAATTTTACTGTCGGTCCCTAAGGTTAACTGGCGGATAACGTCTAGCGCAACGTAGGTCTCCCACTAGGTGGACTGACGACATAGTGAAACTCACGAATAACCGGTGGATGCAATTGGCATCTTGTAGTTCGGAATGGCGTTCTAAGGGGGAGGCCTATGTTCAGCAGTGGACGCCTTCTGGCTGATGATGATGATGATGATGATGAATGTTTAGCGGTATTAAGTTGGGCTTTGAACAAAGTGAATGAAGTGATATATAGATGTAATAGTTAAGATAAAAAAGCGATTCGGTTGCGTTACATAAAAAATACAACTAATAATTCTATGTCCAAAAAAGGTCATAGTGGAACCACGAATGGTGATAACGCACTGCCTTTTGTGGTAATACCATAATTGAAGCCGGATATTTTTTTATTTTATTGTGACACGACATCTGACCTCGTCCCGCCTGATGATAAGCAAGAGGATGTCCAAGAGTGACGACGACTGAGAAAACCGGGTTTGTTCACGGCTGCCCCAGTCGCCGTCACTATGCCGGCCAAAGATATATCAGGATAATATCCAGATATATCTATACATACATACACAATTCAATATGAATTTATGTATTTTAACATTTATTTTTGTATTTTTATTTACGTATTTTTTATTACGTATTATTTACGTTTCTATACTAAGGTACTAAAGTGCTTGTATCATAGAAACAGGACAACTAAAACTAAATAAAATTGGTATTTTAGGACAACTTGATTAAATTGTTACTTTAATATATATTTTTTTATTGTGGCTCGACATAAGACAGCACCCCGCTTGATGTTAAGCTGACGAGTGGTCCATCAATGGATGTCACTGTTACTGCATTTCAATAACTATAAGTAGTAGTTTTCTTCTATGCCGGCCTAGTTGAAACCGGCAACTTACATGCTGATCCCGAAACGTGACCTAATCACTTCACGGTCTGTATACTTGTAAGTGGTGTTCTATTTGTTGTCCTACAAATATGACAGAAACATGGCTACCCTTGCGTGTATAATAAATAACCTTTTGGATAAAGTGTAAATAAGAAGAGAACTTTCTTAGCCATCACATGACGAAACATCACGTGTCAGCCTACCATTTATCTGCATATCTTCACGACTACACGTGCTTGGGGTAGCCATTGTTAATGGCAAGACGAGGGTGTATGGAAATGTTACCTTTGTCATGGAAAATGGAAAACTTTTGCTGTTAATTTTACGTAGATATAGGCAGAGACGGTTGACAATGATTTCCCAATAAAATAAATCAATCAATCAATCAAATTGTCACGCCTTTTTCCCACAGGGATAGGCAGATACAATGGAGCGCCACTTGCCACGATCCTGACACAACTCCCTCGCTTCCTTCACATTCACAATTCTCTTTATACAAGCTCTGTGGTTATGGGCACTAGGCAACCCAGCTTTTTTGAGAATGTCTCCGTTTGGTCGGCAAACACTATCCTGGGCCTGCCTCGTTTATAAATCTAATGTGAATGGATCACATCAGATTTATAAATTCCTTTCGTCAATCTACTTTCCCTCATCCTTTGCATGTGCCCAAACCATCGAAGCATTCCTTTATCAATCCCTGTCACTACATCCTCTTTCAAACCACACATATCACGCACTGGGCTATTCCTCATTCTATCCGCTATCGTCACTCCACATACAAAAAGCAACCGTGGTGTAGTGACAGTGCCGTAAGCCGTGTGTCGAACCCGTGCCGAGTGGCATGTGTTCGAAAGCACTTTGGTTGTCCTGTTTTTATGATACAAGCACTTTAGTAGCTATGTATAATAATAAAAAGTTGTTAAAAATCGTCTCTAAAAATGATTCACCTTAACGACCGCATTTCTACAGCGTTAATATAATAATTAAAGGGTTTTTACATATCTTTAGGAATTTTAATTATATATCTTAAGTGATATTAAGACATAAAAGGTTTCTTTAGTACTAACAATAAAAGGTTCAACTTGTCATCTTTCATTAAATAAGATCCCTCACTAAGCATATGAATCAGTGATGTGCCGGAGCTTAGTATCTGTATCCGCAGATATCCGAGGGAGAAAATAAAATTATATAAAAAAATATATATATATTAGGCGGGGAAAAAGTTTCTTCGCATTTTATATAAAAATTCAGGACAGTTTTTTAAGTTTATTAACATTAAATTACAGTATATATGTGCCTTTTTTTTCGAAGACTTTCTGCCATCTTGTAGGTAGAGATATGATCCCGTTGCTGTAGAAATTTTGGGACTTCTGATCAAAAAAACGCAACAAGTAGTTCTGGCAGTCCTCTCTTGATGTTAAGCTGGAGTGTGGTCCATGAATGGATGTCACTGCTACTACAATTCAATAACTATAGGTAGAAGTCACATCCACTATGCCGGCCTAGTTGGATTATTATAATATTTATATTTAGCATAATGTAACATATGGAGGGAGAAATGCAAATAGCAACATACGCGTTCTTGACAAAATGTATATCTAACTAGAAAACTTATCAACAGAAAAGATTTTTCGTCAACAATTCCCTGAAAGCCTTACTGTATGTTACTGTTCACAACAGGCGTGGCCGATTGTCCAACGATTTGTTGCGCCTAAAGTCCCGGGTTCGATAGTGGATGTGACTGCTACTTACAGTTGTTGAATTGTAGTAGCAGTGACATCCATTCATGGACCATATTCCAGCTTAACATTAAGCGAGATGCTGTCATATGTCGAGTCATGATCCTTACTTATATTCTAAACGCGAAAGTCTGTATGTATAATATGTATATGTGGATAGATGGATGTTTGTTACTCTTTTACGCAAAAACTACTGAATATTTTTTTTAATTATTGTGACTCGACATATGACAGCACCCAGCTTGATGTTAAGCTGGAGTGTGGTCCATTAATAGATGTCACTGCTACTACAATTCAATAACTGTAAGTAGCAATTACTATGCCAGCCCAGTTGGAACCGGCCACTTACAAGCTGATCCCGAAACGCGACTAAATCTATTCACGTTCTGTATACCTCTTGCAAGTGGTGATACTACCTCGAATCGGCAGACTGAGAACCACTGCCTTAAGTATCACTCTTTGACAACAAGACCCGAAGCAAATATCCGCCTCTTTATTTATTCACAAATATCTTCTATATATATAAAAATGAATCCCTATTTCCCTTGGTCACGGCATCACGCCTGAACGGCTGGACCGATTTCGCTAATTCTTTTTTTGTTCTGTTCGTTATTATCAGGAGAAGGTTCTTATGAAAGAAAAAATTAAGGAAATTGCGCGAAAAATTAGAGAATTTAAAATTACTTAACCACCATATAAAATTATTAAGCTTTTTTAATGTAACCTTAAGACATTTGACATAGAATTGACTGAATGCGTGCTGCAAATATAGTCAAAAAGGATGAAAAAAAAAATGGCGTTTAAAACGGATTCTTCTGTCAATCTTATTTTATTGATAAACAATACATTTAAAATAATTAATTTAAAGGATCTAAGAAACCTGATTTTCTTAGTTCACATGACGGTTACTTTAGAGCCATCAGGCCTAATATTAAAAGTTCAATTTAATATGGAATTTTGGTAAGTTTGGATACACGTTACTAGAAGTTTTTTTCAAACAATTGCTCGATATTGGTAATGGCAAAATACCTTTTGACTCATCGTCTGGATACATCACATTTCCTACCAATTTTTGTCACTTTACTGAAACTAAGACCGAACTCATCGAGAAGGTTTTACCAAACATTGCTCAAAATTACAGAGATCATGTATGGTTGAGTAAAGAGATAATGGCTGCAAAAAACGTTGATATCAACGAAATGAATTTTCAGATTCAAAATAAGATAGCTGGCGAATTAATGACATACAAATCGATTGATTCCGTTACTAACCAAGAAGATGTTGTCAACTATCCAACGGAGATTTTAAATTCGCTGGAGTTACCTGGATTACCACCTCATAATCTGCAATTAAAAATCGGATCCGTAATCATTATGTTGCGGAATATAAACCAGCCACGTCTTTGTAATGGCACCCGACTTGCGGTGAAGAAATTAATGAACAACGTCATCGAAGACACAATTTTGAAAGGAAAGTACAAAGGCGAAGACGTTTTGATTCCACGGTTTCCTTTGATTCCGAATGACATGCCATTCAACTTTAAACGTTTGCAATTTCCAGTGCGGCTAGCATTTGCAATGACAATAAATAAATCTCAAGAGCAGTCCCTAACTGTTTGCGGCATCAACCTTGAAAATCCATGTTGTACACATGGCCAATTATATGTCGCCTGTTCCCGTGTCGGTATACCAACAAAACTGTTTATATTAGCGCAAGATAAAAAAACTAAGAATGTTGTATACCATAAAGCATTAGAATAAAAACACTCTTTTTATGAATTATACCAATTCGAATTCAATATTCATAGTCATAACTATCGGGTCAGCTAGATCAACCTGACAACTTTATATAATAAAACAATTAACTTAATAAAATCAAAAATCTGCTCATTTATGGCATCTAAGGCGGAACAAATTTCGCCGGGTCAGCTAGTATATGTATAATTATTAAATATTACAAATAAAAGCTATGCAACAAATATTTGCTCCGACAGGGAATCAAACCTGGGATTTTACGCGCATACGACAGTCGCGTTTCGGGATCAGCTTGTAAGTTGCAGATTCGAACTAGGCCGGCATAGAAGATGTGATTGCTACTTACAGTTATTGAATAATATAAAATACCTTGCTTTAACTTTGTATTTTATTAAAACGTAAATTAAAATAAAAACTAACAGTTGCTTACTGAAAAGTGTCCTGAAGGTTTCTTTCAGTATCTGACATAAAAGTTTCAGAATATAAGCAACAACTTTTAACGATGACTGAAAAACTATTCTGTAACTTACAAAATATCATCCTTGTGGATTTGCATTTTAATCACGTTATTATTTCTTATAGGCGACCGTGGTGTAGTGGTTACGCAAGCCAAGTGCACGGGTTCGAAACCACTTACCAGTACCAATGTATCTTTGATATAATATGTACTTTGGTTGTCCTGTTTCTATGATATGATTGATGATATGATGATTTTAAATATTTGTTTTATAGCTTTTTCATCGTAATATTTAATATTATTAAATATTTGCAATATTCATTAATGACAAAAAAAGAGATGGATATTTCCTATATATTGTTTTTTTTTAATAACAAATATTTGCAATATTTAATATTAATAAATATTACAAATAAAAGCTATGAAACAAATATTTGCTCCGACCGGGGATCGAACCCGGGACTTTACGCCAAACAAACCAATCGCTAAACCGTTCGTCCACGCCTGTCGCCTTGGACCTCCTCTCGCTTATCATCAGACGGGTCGTGGTCAAATGTAGTGTCACAATAAATAAAAAATCAGCAGACTGGGTACCACTGCCTATCACTCTTGAGTTTCGACACTTGTATTGATACAACTAATAACAGTTTTGCTTTTAATCGCTGTACAAATAAGTTATTTGGAAAACAAGATATGGATTTTGTATCGACTGTCAATTACAAAGCAACGCCATATTTACAGTTCTGCTTTAAACTGTAAATATTGCATTGTAATCTTCTTACATTAAACACTATTTTAAAATGTATATGCAACTCTTAATACAATGAGTGAAAGTAGATTGAAGAAACGAATTTATAAATCTGATGTGGATAAATGCGTTAAACAAGGAGGGTGTTTTCCGACCAAATCGGAGACATCCTCAAGAAAGCTAGGTTGCCTACTGCCCATAACCACAGAGGCTGTATGAAGAGAATTGTGGATGTAAAGGAAGCAAGGGAGTTGTGTAAGGATCGTGGTAAGTGGCGCTCCGTTGTCTCTGCCTATCCCTGTAGGAAAAGGCGTGACAATTTGATTGATTGATTGATAATACAATTTATCCCAAGGCATTTTATCGTGTTTCGGGAATAGCTTGAAAGCTATTGAAAGCTTGAAATAGGTCATATCACCTCAGATTTAGAAAGCTTAAACTATTTTACTTAAATTTTTAGCAACAAAAAAATTACTACGAAAAAACCTTAACACCACTTAACTCAGTCACTTCTACCCTATAATGAGAAACAAAGACGCAAATAGTAATTTAAAATGTTAGAGAGAGACAGACTACGGGGCAGGTTTCATATTGTCCTCATCGCAATATTGAGATTAAAAGTGACGCTTCGTGTAGCACAAATTTTCCAATGTACAGCCAGCAAAATAAACAAGGATACACCTTTTTGCCTTTTACACCTTCACCTCTAATTTTGCAGTAGCTGTTTTCGTTTTGTTCGCGTTCACTTGTAAAATTATTACAGGGAAAAACTGGTAACTTCACAGTACGAGCGATCATTTTTATTAACCTTTTTCCTACCTCGTCTAGGAAGAATCGCACAGATCGGAAGGTCGGGTGAAGCATCCGCATTCTCTAAATCTAACTAAAAGAATCAGCGCGCCTGTTATTTAAAGAATAAATAACAGCCTATAAGTTCTCCTTGTTTTTTTTTTGTTTATTATATATTTCTATACTAAGCTACTAAAGTGCTTGTATCATAGAAACAGGACCACCAAAGTACATATATCAAAGATACTTTGGTAACGGTGAGTGATTTCGAACCCGTGCACTCGGCTTGCGAACCATTGCATTGCCACTACACCACGGTCGTCTATAAAATTTCAGTTGCTGGCACTCGTGGACCTTCATTTGCTTGTCATCATGCAAAACGAGGTCATATAAGTATATTTAATCTTTTTGAAGGTTTTGCTCGAATATCGTTTATAGATAAGAATATTCTTTTTACGACCCGGCTCTGTAGCCAGTCGTAAAAAAGCCGTAGACGTTGAAAAAATGTCAAAGCAGTAGACGCTGCCACTATTCTGGCGTAGCTGAATCTTGACAACTTTCTCGGTGATCATGTCAAATTCTGTTTGAAAATGAAAAAAGGGTAGTTTTCTGTGCGTGTCTCCACAACCAGGCTACATCTACCATACTATGGTAGCTTTATCTGCTACCATAGTTTTTTTTTATTGTGACTCGACACCTGACCTCGACCCGCCTGATGGTAAGCAAGAAGAAGGCCAAGAGTACCGACGACTGCAAAAACCGAGTATTCACGGTTGCCCCAATCGTCGTCACTATGCCGGCCAAAGGTGCTTCTTCACGCATCGCTTGAAGAATCCAAGGCTATAGGATGAAGAGAACTCATGGTCTCTTCAATAAAGCAATCCACTTGTCGATTGTTCTACAAAAAAAGACGCACCGAACTAGACTGCAGAGTTCGACTGCCGATTCGGTCGACAGAATGTGTAAGTTTCCCCCGACCAGTGCGGGTATTACGGGAGTGAAAAGACGAGATAAAAACAAGGTTAAAGAGCTCCTTAGAACACTCTCCGTGGTATAGGCGATAGAGGAGGCCCAAAGCCGCCATGTCTCTGCGTAGTTGCAGGGGCTCCAAAGTTCGCGTGACCTCTGCATCACCTATAATTAGGACAGCTTGGCGCTGTAATGAATCTAGGGCATTGAGAAGATACTTGGCAGACCCATCCTAAAGGTGCGAACGATACTCCGTAAAAGCGAATTTAAGCCTTGTATAATAGCAGGCTAAGGTCTGGCGCGAAGAATCGCTGCACCTTGTTCAGGATGCCAAGTTTGCGGGAGGTGGACCCACAGGGCCCGCTCGATGGTCCCTGTGATTCAAGTCGCTGCGAAGGGACATTCCTAGTATAAGAATTCCTGATAGATGCAGTAGCTTCCACTTAGCTGACAACATTTAAGCTGCTCCCACTGTTCATTATCCAGGGTACAGTTACATTTACATGCGGGCTCGTTTCCGCACTTAAAGTCCTCTTCGGTTTCTTAGTGCGTTCTTCAATCCACCGATCTCCTCTAGGAAGGCTAGGAGACCCTTCTCGTTCCTGCAGACCTCGCGTCCTCCCGTTGTCAAGGGACTTCTGTCTTGCTTCGACTACTTCTGTACTCCTGAAACTCAAGAGGACATGCGCAGCTGTTTCCTCCTCATTCAGGCAGCCCCTACAGAAGAGAATGTCCGATATAAATATATAATTATTAAATATCGAGGATATTTAATAATTACAAATATCCTATTTGTTTTTGCTGACCGTACTTAATTCGTTCTGTGCTCACATCCCCGGAACTTATTGTAGGCACGGTTTGAGCTCCCAAGTAGAGACATCAAATTCGACGTTACAGGTAAAACAAATTAAAAAAATATTATACATACTTTAATAACTTTATTTTTTATTAAGTTTTTCGCATAATCCAATGCTAGTACTATTTTTAGCCTTGTTTTGTCGTCGACAGCACCTGATGGTAAGCTGGATTGCAGTCAAAGAATAGAGGCGACTGCTACTACAATTAAATAACTGCAAGTAACAGTCGCATCTACTTTTTATTGTGACTCAAAATATGACATCACTCCGCTTGATGTTAAGCTGAAATGTGGTCCATGAATGGATATCACTGCTAGTACAATTTAATAAATGTAAATAGCAATCACTTCCACTATGCTTGCCTAGTTGTAACTGGCAACTTACAAGCTGATCCCGAAAATGACTAAGTCACTTCACGGTGTGTATATTTGGAAGTGGTGGTACTACCCCGGATCGGCAGACTGGGCCGATTTTGATAACTAATATTAATAAATCAATAAATTAATTTGTCACGCCTTTTTCCCACAGGGATAGGCAGAGACAATGGAGCGCCACTTGCCACGATACTGACACAAGTCCCTCGCTTCCTTCACATCCACTTCATACAAGCTCTGTGGTTATGGGAACTAGGCAACCTAGCTTCCTTTAGAATGTCTCCGATTTGGTCGGAGAACACCCTCCTGGGCCTGCCTTGTATAATTAATAATAAAAAAATGTATAAATCAAAATATATTTTATAGGGGGATTGGTTCGTAATATTATTCATACGGGCCATTTAACAATATTACCCGAAAAATTTCAATACTACAAGAGGTTGGCAATTCACAAATTTTTGCTAACACACCCTTTTCTTTTATAACTCGTAAAGGGAAACGCATCATCTCTGTCTCTGTGTAGACAAGGAGATGGCGGAATTAATAAATATATTTTTTATTGTGACTCGACATCTGACGTCGGCCCGCCTGATGGTTAGCAGGAGAAGGTACAAGAGTGCCGACAACTGAAAAAACCGAGTTTTCTGATGCCCCAGTCGCTGTCACTATACCAGCCAAAGGTGCTTCTTTACGCGTCGCTTGAAGGATCCAAGGTTATAGGATAGAGATAACACATGGGATGGTAAAGCTAAAACCTAGTCTACACGGTTGTCCCAGTCGCCGTCACTATGCCGGCCAAAATATGTAAAATACAAGTAAATTTATTAAGACATTGTAACTGGATATATTTAGTGCCGGATTAGCCATATAACATGAGGTATCAAATTCTACAGGGATTTCCGTCTACAAATTCCGAGAATTATGTGGACCTTTTTTATGGGTAAAAAACTACCACACATAAAATGAAACGTGTGTTAGTTTCATTATTCTGCTGTACCACAATACTTACAGGGGGAGTGCCCTAGGGAGTGCATACAATCAAGGTCAAATGTTGACAATCAATCAAATACGTGTACAAGTTTATATTATTTATACATCTGGAAGTGGGTGAAAATTGTTTTGCAAGATTTCTTTACATAGTTACATACATAAAAGTGAAGCAAATAAAAGTGTGTTTGTAAAAATGACCGCCGTCACTCGGCCTATACAGCTGAAATTTGAACATTGAAGGCTACAGGTATGAAAGTAAGTAAGGGCCGTACGTTGTTATTAGTTCGTCCCCCAACATTTCCCACGAGACCCGCCAGACTCCTTTGACCTTTGGTAGGAAACTCAAATATAAAAAAAACTATACATTGTCTATTATAAAATATAATTATGTATAAATGCAAAGCTTTCGAAACGTCGGAATAATAAAAAAATATAGCCGCAAAAAAATTGTTTAATTCATTTATCAATGTTCGCGCGAATTCTAAAAATAGCCAAATTTTGTATTTTTTTATTGTGACACGACATTTGACCACCATCCGCCTGATGGCAAACAAGAGGAGGTCCGAGAGTGACGACGACTGAAAAAAAACGAGTTGGTTCACGGCTGCCCCAGTCACCGTCACTATGCCGGCCAAAGGTGCTTCTTCACGCATCGCTTGAAGGATCCAAGGTTATAAGATGGAGAGAACACATGGGCTGGCAAAGCATTCCACTTGTCGATTGTTCTACAAAGAAAAGACGCACCGAACTTTTTAGTTCGACTGCTGATTCGGTCGGCAAAATGCGGATGCTGGTTAACCCCCAACCTGGTTAAAGAGCACCTCGGAACATTATTAAGTTAGTAATTTTTTGTATATTTTTGTGTTATATTTTTGGGTTACAAACTAGCCTACCTAAGTATTCTGGCCTATTGTTATATTTTCAAAATCGAAACGTCAAAGGTTAACAAAGGAAGACTTCGATGGTTTGGGCACATAGAAAAGATGCCCCGAAGTTTTTCTGATATTCTCCCTGCTTTATCGACCTTTACCCGTTTTAAAATAACAGCACCTTTTTAAACTAGACAATCTATGGATAACTAGATTTTTTTCTCGGCGAATGTTTTTTTTACCGAATTCCTATAAAGCAAATATTAGGTTTATTCCCCTTGATGTTGCGGAGGTTTTTTTTTTAAACTTTCCTTGAGTGGTAAAAAAAGCCTTTTCCACGAATTTTATTAGCTGATTTAATAACGTTTTATTGAAGGATTCCACGAAATATCGTTCGGTTACCAAATTGTTATAATTAATTAGTTTCTAATTCCTATAAATCATTATTAATAAGAGAAAAAGACTTGCAAAGAGAAAAAAAAGTTTACCTCTAATGCCTCGTGGAAAAAAAAACACGAGGCATTAGAAGGAATACTCGTACTTAGTACAAAATCCAGCTCTAACAAAAAGGCAGTACAAATCTACCATGTCTCTGCGTAATTGCAGGGGCTCCAGATTTCTTGTGACCTTTGCATCTCACATAACTTGGACAAGGGGCCGACAGCGCATCTTCAATAGGAGTAAAAATGAAATTCATTTCCATTTGTCAAAAAGTTACGCGGTCGCAGTTAGTGTCAAAAACAACTTTTTTCATTCGGACAATGAGTTTCAATGAGCTCGAACTGTTAATGGACTGCTCCTTAATGGAGTTCAGCTGTCAAAACAAAGCTCATTCTCATTGTTACGCATTACGGCTCGCAAGTCGGCGCTGTAATGAAACTAAGGCGTCGAGGAGATATATGGCAACCGTCCCAGAGGTGCGAAAAGTACTCCACGAAAATCAAAAGTATGTAAAGTAACAGGCGATGCTCCGGCTGACTGGGCAAATAAGAACCCAAATTCCTATTATGATCAAATCATAATGTCACGCCTTTTTCTCACAGAGATAGGCACAGACAATAGAGCGCCACTTGCCACGATCCTAACACAACTCCCTTACTTTCATAATTCTCTTCATACAAGCATGGTTATGGCTTCTATGGTTATGGGCATTAGGCAAGCTTTCTTGAGGATGTCTCCCATTTGGTCGGACAACACCCTCTTGGGTCTGCCTCGATTAACGCATCCATCTACATCAAATAAATATCTTTCGTCAATCTACTTTCACTCATCCTTTTCATATGCCAAAACCATCGGAGCATTCCTAATTATTACGATTTAATTAAAATATCAAAACGTTATTTTAATTAAACACATGATTAATTAATTATGATTCATTTTAATTGTCACTAATTAATTTAATCTTTTCATATTAATTTTATCATCTGATTAAATATGTAAAACTATTCAGATTCGCATTATATTAAAATAATAAAACGTATAATCCTGAAAACATTTTATCATCAACCCGATTCGGGGTAGTATCACCAGTTTTAAGTATACAAACCGTAAAGTGACTTAGTCGCGTTTCGGGATCAACTTGTAAGTTGCAACTTGGCCGGCATAGTAAATGCAACTATTACTTGCAGTTATTTAACTGTAGTAGCAGTCGCCTCTGTTCGTAGACCGCACTCCAACTTAACATCAGGCGGGGTGCTAATATTCCAAAATTAAGTCGTCCTTACTTTTTTTAAATGAGTCGCGAAAATTTATCTTGTCCTGATGGTAAGCAATTAGAGGTCAAAGAGCGCCGACGACTGAAAAAATCGTTTCAGTTTTTTCAAGGTTGCTATGCTTTATTCTTTCACTTCCTATTTAGTTAATAACGCTTATACAGGATTAATTGGACGAAGAAGCGATGCGTGAAGAATCGCCGGCATAGTGACGGCGGCTGAGGCAGCCATGAACTAAATCGGTTGTTTCAGTCGTCGTCACTCTTGGATCTCATCATCGGGCGGGTAGAGGTCAAATGCCGTCACAATAAAAATTAACATTGCCGTATTTAAAAAGTAAACAAAGAAAAACTTTTTTAAAAGAGGTAAAAAGTCATTTTTTTACTGAAAAAAAGGCTCGCTCGCTGAAATCTGTACTTAGAGCGAAGGCTTTACTTAGCTACGGTCAATCGCGTCCATTTAATTTATTACCCTTACGTTGATTAAGAAAAAAATGGATACGGTATTCATTTTTATTGTGACTCGACATATGACAGAACCCCGCCTGATGATAGAATACAACAATTCAATAACTGTGATCACATCCACCATGCCGGCCTAGTTGGAACTTGCCTCACAAGCTGATCCCGAAACGCGACTAAGTCGTTTCACGGTGTGTATACTTGTTTTTCACACCCGTAATACCCGTAACACTGGTTGGGGGAAGCATCCCTATTTTGTCGACCGAATCGGCAGTCGAACTAAAAAGTTCGGTGCGTCTTTTCTTTGTATAACAATCGACAAGTGGAATGCTATATCAGCCCGTGTGTTCTCTCCAACCTTGGATCCTTTAAGCGACGGCGACTGAGGTATAGTGACGGCTACTAAGGCAGCCGTGAACTGACTCACTTGTTTCAGTCGTCGTCACTCTTGGATCTCCTCTTGCTTATCATCAGGTGGGTCGAAGTCAAATGATGTGTCACAAAAAAAAACTACTCTTGATAACTCGACTCGCCGCCAGATTTTTCACGGTTCTCCTGAATGATCCAAGGATGAAGAAAACGGATGGACTTGATAATCATTATTATAAATCAAAACGTGGACAATTAAAACATATTTTAACGTAGAATTCATTGACCAATTAGTCAAAATAAAATTAATGATTTAAACAAATTTTATGAGGCTTACTATCGCCTTTATTTTTAGGTAATGATTTTAATTTTTTTATTATTCCAACGTTTCGAGAGCTTTGTAGCCATCGTGGTCACAGTTGTAAAATCAAAACCAAAATAATGTGTATATGAAATAGAAAATGCCGCATTCAATCTACTAAAATAACTGAAAATGTATTTGTACCTTCACAACCATCATCCATTATTAATTTCCTGTGTAAAACCATGTTATCTACGAGCCAATGTGATAATATAGACGTAATTGCGAAATTATTTCAAATAAAATTAAAGTAATTTATTAGTATGGGCATTTGCTCATGGTCAGATTTTACCATGGCTTCGGAAAGGCATATGAAGAGAAGAAGGCAACAAGAAACTATACTTTGTAAAATGTAGCTTGGGTCCTGTGACACATGAGAAATTTTAGGACGACTTAACATTGTAGCAGCGTCTCTCTTCAATCGTTCATTTCAAAGTTATTAATTTTCGTAGTTACAACCATAGCTTACCAATAATATTTATCATACAATAATATTTAAAACAAACAACAATAAATCATGTAACAAAAAGAAACCTTGCCGCTCCGTCAAGGTTACATCTGTTAACAAAAATACGAGTACTATAATAGTGATGGGACTAGTAAAGTCATTTTGGCATCTGTCATAGGACCCAAGCAAAATTTTACAAACCTTAGTCAATTATGGCCTGTACATAAAAAAATATAATAAAGATATATGTATATTAGAGGAAGTAAACAAGGCGACTGTGGTGTATATCTTTGATATATGTACTTTGGTTGTCCTGTTTCTATGATACAAGCACTTTAGTAGCTAAGTATAGAAATGTAAAAGGAAAAACAATTACTATCCACTATTTAATCAAATTGTCACGTCTTTTCCCAACAGGGATAGGCAGCGCCACTTGACACGTTCCTGACATAACTCCCTCGCTTCCCTCACATTCACAATTCCCCTCATACAGCTTGTATGATCATGTGATGATCATAAATGATGAAAAGATAACAAAACCTACACAAATAAAACTAATATAATAAATTAGCTTAAAAATGAATTATGTAGGACTGTGTTAAACGCGGCGCTACATTCTACGCATTGTACTTATCCTATTTCGAGTATAAAGTCGTGAACATATTTAATAGTTGGGCTGCGTAATTAGTTCTCCGCATGCGGTCAAACTGCGGTTGCTCCTCATTAAAACATTAACGCTATAACGGCTTCGGCCATATTAATAATGTAGCTTTCAACTGTTTTTTTTTATTGTGACTCGACATATGATAGTAACCCGCTTGATGCGGTCCATGAATGGATGTCACTGCTACTACAATTAAAAACTAGTTGGAACCGGCAACTTACAAGCTGATCCCGAAACATGACCAAATCACTTCTCGGTCTGTATACTTGTAAGTGGTGGTACTACCCTGGATCGGCAGACTGGGTATCACTGCAATTTCTCTAGGATACTACAATTCGAATCAGGAAAAGCTTTTTTTATTGTGACTCGTCATTCAACCTCAGCCCGCCTCATGGTAAGCGAAAGGGAAACCCAAGAGCGCCGTTAACTGGAAAATAACCATAACAGTTCATGGATGCCTCAGTTGCCGTCACTATGCCGGACAAAGGTGATTCTTCCCGCATCGCTTGAAGAATCCAAGGTTATAGGATGGGAAGAACAGACTTTACAGTGTTTTGTAATGTGAGGGCTGGTAAAGAATTCCACTTGTCAAATGTTCTACAAAAAGACCTTAATTTTAAATAGAAAATAATCGTTTTTATTTATTTTAGTACCAGGGGGCCGACCGCGTAACTCAATGACAATAAGAATGGGCTTCGTTTTGACAGTTGAACTCCATTAATGAGCTTCAAAATTAAAATGGCGACCGCGCAACACTAAGAATCGATGTTCATTTTCATTAAAAGTTCAATCTCATTGAAGCTCATCGTCCGAATGAATAAAAGTTGTTTTTGATACTAACAGCGACCGCGTAACTTTTTGCAAATGGGAATGAATTTCATTGTCATTGCCATTGAAGTTGCGCGGTCGGCCCGCAGGTCTTGTTCAGAACGCAAGAGAGATTAAAGAGAGAGCACAATGACTTGAGCACACGTAGTGACATTTTGTATTTTAGGGAAATTGGGGAAATAGGAATTAGGGATTTAGCTAATTCCTAATGTGTAATTAATAGGATTAATAACACATTAGTATATATATATATGGCTGCCCAGTACTATCGCGTCTATTTTGATTTTGGTCACGGAGAGAAACGATGGCTGCAAAGCTCTCGAATCGTCGAAAAAATAAAAAATCTAAGATCATAACCAAAATAAACGCGATTTTAAGCCGCATAAAAAACTGTTTAATTAATCAATGTTCGCGCAAAATCGCACAAGTACCTACCGCTTCTCTTACTCCAACAATGTGCTCACTTTTGACCCAGTTATAACTCGGCCCGTGATATAAATGCAAATATACTTAATAAAGAACATAATGAAAATCAAGGTCTATTATGCCCATATCCATATAAAGAAAATTTTAAATGTGAAAGAAGGTTGTGTCAGGATCGTGGGAAGTTGTACTCCATTGTTACGAGTACTGTCCACTTTTAATCTGATACCCGTACCGGAACGCGGCTAAGTCATTTCACAGTCTTTATAGATAAAACTACAGTCTTTATCTAAATAGAGTATGAAAATTCTTCTGTTAAGTTTCAGGTTTCAGGATATATCTTGTTACTTGTTGTCATAGCAACGAGGCTCTGTAGAACTGATACTCTTAGACTAGTAGTGTTGTAGTAGAATAGATATCGATGTTGGTAATCTGTTTATCGACAATTTGAGGCCTTCATTCCCACAGGGATGGGCAGAGACAACGGTGCGACTACCAACTTTCTTTCTCCACATCCATATTTCTCTCCAAACATGCTTATGGGCACTGCGGATACTTGTTCTTTTTCAAAATTGTCCCCAATTTGATCAAGGAACTGTCTCGTCTGACATCCTCGCATCCCTCACACCCACAATTATTTTCATACAAACTCTACTATTATGGTTACTAAGTAATCCTTTCTTTTTCAGGATGTCTTCGATTGGGTCGAAAATCACCCTCCTGGGTCTGTCTTGTTTAACGCATCCATCCACTTCAAATTCCTTTCGTCAATCTACCTTTACTCATCATTTTTTATGTGCCCAAACCATCTAAGCATTCTTTTATCAAGCCTTGTCACTACAATATAATAAATTAAGCAAGGGGAGGTCCAAGAGCGCCGGCGACTGACAAATACCGTTTTACTTTAAGGTTACCTCAGCAGCCGTCCCTCATCATCATCAGCCAGAAGACGTCCACTGCTGTATCTGCAGCCCGCCAGTGGAACAAGCTACCGCTGGATATAAAACGTGCACCGTCTGCCAATCTCTTACGATTATTCACCAACTTGTTTCTTGACAAACAGGAGCTTACGGCATCTAGTTAATAGTAAATAATTTGGCACAATAATTTGTGTATGTTTATTTTTATGTACATATATGTATATATATACTTGTGATAGTTTATGTAATTGTCTCTGCCTATCCCTATTGATTGCAATAAAGTATTTAAATAAATAAATAGGGCATCCCCTTAGAATGCCATTCTGAACGACAAGATGCCAGTTGCATCCACCGGTTACCTGTGACTTTCACTATGTCGTCAGTCCACCTAGTGGGAGGCCTGCCTACGCCTCGTCTTCCGGTTCGTGGTCTCCACTCTAGAACCTTTCCCCATCTGTTGTCAGTTCTTCGAGCGTATGAAGTATCAAGGTGCGGCAAATAACTATACAAATCTATCGATATCAAACATAACAGCCTAATCACAGCATTATGTGAAAGCAGATCACCTTTAAAAGTCGGCTTATAGAGAAAATGGCTTATAAATTCCTACGCACATTAAAGGAAGTCCACACTTTTGTTGTGGCTTTTTTTTATTGTGACTCGACATATGACTGCACCCCGCTTGATGTTAAGCTGGAGTGTGGTCCATGAATGAATGTCACTGCTACTACAATTCAATAACTGTGAGTAGCAATCACATCCACTATGCCGGCCTAGTTGGAACCGGCAACTTACAAACTGATCTCGAAACGTGACTAAATCACTTCACGGTCTGTATACTTGTAAGTGGTGGTACTAACTTGGATCGGCACCACTGCCTGGGTACCACTGCCTTCCACTCTTTGATATTCAGACCCGAAGCAAATATCCACCTCTTTTTTTTTTCATTAACAAATATTTGCAATATTTAATATAATTATTAAATATTACAAATAAAAGCTATGAAACAAATATTTGCTCCGACCGGGAATCGTACCGTTCGTCCACGCCTGGGGTCGCCTTATTTTTTATTTATTTTATTGTGACTCGACATGTGACCTCGACCCGCCCGAAGGTGAGCAAGAAGAGGTCCAAGAGTGCCGACGACTGCAAACACAGAGTCTTTACAGCTGCCTCAGTCGCCGTCACTATGTCGGTCAAAGGAAAGACTCGACATATGATAGCACATCGCCTGGTGTTAAACTGAAGTTAGATTTCATGTGAATGGATACGTTTAACAAGGCAGGCCCAGGAGGGTGTTTGCCGACCAAATCGAAGACTTCCTCAAGATAGCTAGGTGGCCTAGTGCCCGTAACCATAGAGCTTGTATGTACAGAATTGTGAATGTGAAGTTGCGAGGAAGTTGTGTCCGGATCATGGCAAGTGGCGTTCCATTGTCTCTGCCTATCCCTGTGAAAAAAGGCGTGACAATTTGATTGATTTAAATTTTCAAATAATTCACTTGTAAAAGTGAGTGAAAATAATCTTTCATGATTTCGTTACATACATACAAGTCAAGCTAATAAAAGCGTGTTAAAAAGAGCCAATGTAGTCGTTAATTAAATACAATGGATGCTAAGAAATTGTTTCCTTCGTATGTTGCAGTCGTTCTCACTATACCGACCTACGATTTTAGTTTACGATAGATATAATTGAATACCGAAGCTACAACGATATTGTCAGCAATAAGAACGTCGTCATCAACATTTCATTTTCAACCCCAATATTTCCATATTTAATCAATCAATCAATCGTAATGTCATGACTTTACCCCACAGGGATAGGCAGAGACAATGGAGCGCAACAACAAATCTTTAAAGGATGTATAAATTCAATATTTAATAAATGATACAAATGCTTGTTGTCTTTAATAAGTGATTTTATGTTTTTTTTATGATTTTGGTATTAAAATGATAATAACCTTAATTATAATGCATTATATGATTATATAATAGATTAATGGATATTTAATGGATATTTAATTAGTAGTGCCCATAACCATAGAGCTTGTATGAAGAGAATTGTGAATGTGAAGGAAGCGAGGGAGTTGTGTCAGGATCGTCGCACATGGCCACTCCATTGTCTCTGCCTATCCCTGTGGGAAAAAGGCGTGACAATTTGATTTATTGATTGATAATCAGAAGTTATTGATTTACAATAGAGTTTGACATAGCTCGAAGGATTTGCGAGCTGAAGTGGCAATGGGCTGGCCACATCACTCGAAGAACAGACAACCGATGGGGAAGAAAGGTTCTAGAGTGGAGACCACGAACCGGAAGACGCAGCGTAGGTAGACCTTTCACTAGGTGGACTGACGACATAGTGAAAGTCACGAATAACCGGAATGCAGCTGGTATCTTGTCGTTCGAAATGGCGATCTAAGGGGGAGGCCTATGTTCAGCAGTGAACGTTGCAATTAGTTTTGTACACCTATAAAATAAATAATTGAACATTGGTTTAACTACGTCGCGAAAATGGCCTGGGTTAGTCCCTGTTCGGAAGATAAATTGGCCAACAAGTCATTAGGGAAACGCATTCGCTGCAAACGATTGGAGCGCCAATAATCGCCATTCGGAAATGAATTGAGCACTTTATTCCGCGCTGCTAATGTTTGTATAATTACGGCGTTCAATAACACCTTTTGGGGTAAATAGTATATGGGTTTACAATTACATGGAATATTTTTAGCCGGCATAGAAGCCAGATATCAGAAAAGTTTAATATCTTATAATATATAATATCAGCTATCTTAAAAAAATGATTTTTTGGAGTAAAAACTTCTTTATCATCGTTGTGATTTGAAAGTCGATGAAACGAAAAAGCGTAAGTGAAAAGAGACAGACACATAAAATCATAAGATTTAATCAAATCAATCAAATCACAGGCGTGATTTGACGACAGGCGTGGACGAACGGTTTAGCGACTGGTTTATTGCGCGTAAAGTCCCGGGTTCGATCCCCGGTCGGAGCAAATATTTGTTTCATAGCTTTTATTTGTAATATTTAATAGTATTAAATATTGCAAATATTTGTTAATAAAAAAAATAGATGTATATTTGCTTCGGGTCTGGTTATCAAAGAGTGGTAGGCAGTTGTACCCAGTCTGCCGATCCGGGGTAGTACCACCACTTACAAGTATACAGACCGTAAAGTGATTTGGTCACGTTTCGGGATCAGCTTGTAAGTTGCCGGTTCTATCTAGGCCGGCATAGTGGATGTGATTGCTACTCACAGTTATTGAATTGTAGTAGCAGTGACATTCATTCATGGACCACACTTTGGCTTAACATCAAGCGGGGTGCTGTCATATGTCGAGTCACAATAAAAAAAAATCAAATTTTCCCACGGGGATAGGCAGAGACAATGGAGCGCCACTTGCCACGATCCTGACACTATTCTCTCGCCTCCCTCACATCCACAATTCTCCTAATACACGCTCTACGGGTTTGGGCATTAGGCAACCTTTCTTAAGGATGTCTCCGATTTGATCGAAAAACACCCTCCGATAATACGCAAACAAATACCGCATGATCCTAAAAGTATTTTTTGTAATATCTCACTGATGCTTTGAGTATTCAAAGATACATTGGTAGAAGTGGTTTTGAACCTATGGTCTCAGCTTGCGTGTCCATTGCCCTACCACTACACCACGGTCGTTTTTATCGTGGTACATACAAACGCGTATCCATGGAGACATTGCTGCGGGCAGGGGGACCCCTGAAACCGAACTAATAGCACATATTATCGTCTACAGTCGACTCCACTAAGTTTAATGTGAAAACTTTTGTGACAGATTCTAACAATTTCATAACATAGATCATATACAATTGGACTCCGCGTGTGTAAAACTAAAGGAATATTTTTATTGATCTGTTGGGAAATCTCTACGATCTCTCATCTCGCCTTGAGGCCGTTTCCACAAAACCGCTTTCCACAATTTCGTTAGCACCCAGTCCGTTACGTGGAATGTCCTGGGTTCGATTCACGATTGTTTCATATACAAAATATTCACGCCCAACTCCTTGGCCAGGCGCTTAGCTGAAGGGCCCATCGTCTCGACCCCAAACGGCGCAAATTCGTAACCAGTACCGAGGTTGGCGTATTTGCGCAGCTTAAGGTTCTCATTAGAAATCGCCGCTCTTCCCACGGTCGCTTGGATGTGAGATGCGGCTAACATGTCTACACAAGTCGTATCCCACACCAGACATTTCCAGGGCCCAACAGTCAATTTAATAAAAGCGTGTTAATATATGCGATTTTAGTTTCAATAATACCTTGGTTATAAATAAAATCTAAATGCGGTGTCTAATGGTATATGATATCCGACTTCAACTGAAAACCGAGTAGATAGGTAATTTTATAATTTCCTCTTAAGCACTCCATTGTATTTTATACTTTACGCTTTTGCTCTTAAGAGTTATTTTGCTTTAACACAATGTTAAGGGTTGTTTAATGTTGTTTTAAATTATAATCATTATTTAAACATTTTTTGTTTCGACAAAATTGCCTTTGAAGATTTTTTCCGTGTAATATTCCGTTCATGAAAAAATAGGTTCACGTCGTAACGGCAACGGGAAGCTACAATTTTCTAGTTAACTTATGGCCGGTATAGTGACAGCGACTGAAACTTTTATGTTAGATAAGATACACAAGGCGACCGTGGTGTAGTGGCAGTGCAATGGTTACACAAAACCGAGAGCACGAGTTCGAGACCACCCACCGGTACCAATGTATCTTTGATATATGTACTTTGGTTGTCCTGTTTCTATGATACAAGCACTTTAGTAGCTTAGCATAAAAATAAAAAATAAAGTCTGTAAAAACTTAGAGTGTGGTCCATGAATGGAGGTCACTGCTACTACGGTTATATAACTGCAAGTAGCAGTCGCATTTACTATGCCGGCCTAGTTTAAAACCTGTAACTAACGAGCTGATTCCGAAACCCGACTAACTCACTTTACAGTCTAAATACTTGTAAATGACAATCAATCAGTCCACTAAATTGTCACGCCTTTTCCCCACCGGGTAGGCAGAGACAATGGAGCGCTATTTGCTACGATCCTAACACAACTCTCTCGCTTCTCTCACATTTCTTCTCTCTGCATTTCTCTACATACAAACTCTACGGTTATGGGCACTAGACAACCCAACTTTTTTGGGGATGTCTCCGATTTGGTCAGAAAGCACCCTTTTATAAATATACTATCAATGAATTAAACAAATTTTATGCGGCTTACTATCGCGTTTATTTTGGTTTTATTATTCCTGCGTTTCGTGAGCTTTGCAGCCATCGTGGTCACGGAGAGGCTGAGGTGTTGGTTGTTCTATTGGTTGATGCTGTTATTATTTCCAAAACTACCCTGTTTCATGTTTTGATTTCGTTTTTCTGTTCCCGGTTCAATTTATTTTTTTGCAAAATTAACTGACTGGTTTGGCAGTTTGTTGAACTTGGGACTTGGGTTTGTGTATTATGGGGTTCCAGGTGTTAGATATTGTAGAATCAAAACCAAAATAAACGCGATAGTAAGCCGCATAAAATTTGTTTAACTCATTAATCTTTGTTCGCGCAAAATCTAAGAAAATATAGAAATATAAAAATATACAAAATGAGTGTATCTGATAGTATATACTTATTTATTTATTGTATGTTTTTTTTAATTGTAAATAGAATGAAAGTGCAAAACATCAACGTTTCGAACAATAGAAATTGTATGTGTCATAGGCAGAGAGGCACAAAAAAGAAGTGTCTATACAGAGGGCATTCTGGGAAAGAGACATCCAGAATATACAGTCAGCAAAAACATTAAAATAAATAAATAAGCCATTTATTTCCAATCTTAAATTTACATTAATTAATTTTTTTAACTATCTACACCGTTGATCGGAACCCCTATTTGGGTATAGGCCTCCTCCAGCTTGTTCCAGGCTTCTCTGTCTAATGCTTTCCTTCTCTATTCGCTTCCTGCTAAAGCTTGTATGTCCTCAATCCACCTTTTTCTAGGACGTCCCCTTCTCCATTTTCCTACTGGTCCCTCCCATGTAGTTGCCTCTAGTGTCCACCTTTTATCTGTGCGTCTTGCTATATGTCCTGTCCACCTCCACTTTTGTTTTAGAGCATATTGTAAGACGTCTATAATTTTCGTTTTCCGTCTTATCTGTTCGCTTTTCATTTTTTGTATCTTTCTTATTTTTAGTACACTCCCTTCCATGGCTTTTTGACAAGATACAAGTTTAGATTTGATTTTTGTGTTATACGTCCATGTTTGGCACCCGTATGTTAGGGTTGGTAGAACACACGTATCTAAAACAGTTTTCCTTGGATGAAGGGGAAATTCCCCTTTTAGGATTTCCTTCAAGGACCACAACTTTTTCCAACTCATATTAATGCGACGTTCGACCTCTTGTTCTTCGTTTTTATCGTCAAATGATATTTGTTCACCTAAGTATACGTACCAAAAACATTATATAAATATAAATAAGAGTCCTCAAAAAAGTTGGGTTGCCTAGTGCCCATAACCGTAGAAAGAGAATAGTAAATGTGAAGGAAGCGAGGGAGTTGTGTCAGGATCGTGGAAAGTGGTGCTCCATTGTCTCTGCGAAAAAGGCGTGACTATTTGATTGATTGATTGATTTTATAAGTTCTTCTTGTTTTAATTAATAACGCGTTAATAACGTTTTAATAATAATAATCAAAAGTATGTGTCAGCTCCGAAGCACGAATGAAGTAGTCTGCAGATCCGGGGTAGTACCACCACTTACAAGTATACAGACCGTGAAGAGATTTGGTCACGTTTCGGGATCAGCTTGTAAGTTGCCAGTTCCAACTAGGCCGGCATAGTGAATGTGACTGCTACTCACAGTTATTGAATTGTAGTAGCAGTGGCATTCATTCATGGACCACACTCCAGCCTAACATCAAGCGGGGTGCTGTTATATGACAAGTCAAAATAAAAAATATACTCGTATATATATTTGTTTTGCAACCAGTACCCAGTAATTTGAGTCAAGCCAAGCGTCACTTTTAATCTCAATATTGAGATGAGACAATATGGAACTAGGCGACACTATCTATCCCTTTCTAACCTCTGTGAACCACTATACCGCTATCCTGCTCTAACAACGACCTTTACAAGGCTTCTGGGTTTGTAAATAAATTGTAATTAGAATGTTATTTCCCACCCTTTTATGTTTCTATGATGTTAAACTTAAATCAACATGATTAGAGTCAACAAACCTTTATATTGTATACATGATGTCAGGGCTGGGATCTTCGACGATATCCTATTTTGACGATCAAATAACTATACTTTATAAAATGTTATTAACTCAAAAATTATATGTGTAAAAAAGATATAACCAAAAAACACTTAATCACTTTTTGCCAATACTAATAAAAACTACGAAACAACTACAAAACAAAACTCCGACCGGCAATCAAACCTGAGACTTTACCGGGCAAACAAACTGGGCCCCCGATACTCTTAAAACATTATGGCGTCGAATAAGCAGTAAAATTGCGTCGCGGTCGCAAGTTACCAATGAGCGTAGTTTACCTATTGATTTGTTATTCGCTGATTGGTTATAAAGATGTCAAACTGTGCAAATGACCAGGGAGTTTTAGCGGGTAACTGCAAGTGACAGGACGCGCAATTTTAAATTATTTTAAAAGCTTGTGTTTTTAATAAACAATTCCACCATTATTGCACATAATAGTGGAATTGTTATTAATAAATAAAAACAAATGTCACGCCTTTTTCCCACAGTGATACTGACACAACTTCCCCGCTTCCTTCACATTCACAATTGTTATCCGGTTTTCAAGTTGATCGAGAATAAACAAGTAATTTAAAGCTGTGAAACGTGTTTCTTCGTGTTCCCCTCCACGACTTCGTCTGAAGAGTTTTAGTAGAGCTTTTCCATTGCTTTACTTAGCCTAGTCTTCCGTTATTATAACGGAAGACTAGGCTGTATGGACTAAGTTTCCTTTGCCTTCCCAGAAAGGGAGAATTGAACTAAAAAATGAAGAAAGAAACAAAGAATTTGAAAAGAATAGAGTCTGTGCTAAAATAAGAACTAAATCATTGTTATTTGTCTCATTTATATTATATTTATACCACGTGTGACTGAAAGAGACAACTACTTGTACTTCAATTCCTTTCTTTCAAAGGTTGTCACTACTTTTTACAATTACAATCACTTGTAATTTTAATACTGCTTAATTAAAAGTCACGTGGTAGTAAGAGTAGCGGCATAATTGTTCCGTCATCCTTTTTGAAGTATTTTAATGTCATTTATTATTCTGTCAAATTAGGTTGTGAAATGATCATCAAAACTAGTGACAACCTTCTAAATTACGAATGTAAAAATGTAAATTCATCCACTTCTGACTTCTTTTTAATGCCATAAGTGAAAATAGTATAAACAGTTGTATTTTGTCGCTATTTTAGGGCTCCTCTGTGTCTTAATTCCAAATTCTTTGACTCTTTATCTATTTGTAGTCTTCATTTGAACTGTCATCTATCATTGGAGGTGTTAGGAGTTGAAGTAATTGGCGCTGGAAAGGCGGGAGGGAGTAAAAGTTAATTTATTAATTCTCTGTAAGTTTAATAAACAAAATCCTGTTGTTTGATGGATCGCTGTTTTTTGTTGGAAACTTTTTTTAATATTCATTTCATGTTGAGTAATTAAAATGTAATTACACTTTAGTTTTACTTTTTTACAGTCTCGAAACTCTCATGTAAATGCAATTACTGTTGAAATTAAATAGATACACAGACAAAACTATTTACACGGCGTTCACATGAGGCGAATTTAGTTGATTAACTGCAAAATCGTTCGCGATTTGAACCGTCTGAACAGACTTCATTAATCAAGTTAAAGCAATAAATATCTGTTCAACGAAAGTTAAAGACAACGTTAGTTAAAAGCGAATCGTCTGTACTTGTTCGTTTAACTCGCATTCAATAATTAGTCAGTCAAATAGCGTTTTTTTAAGTGTTTTGTTCGTTTGTAAATTAAGTAAAAATTATGGCGTCTGTATTTACGAGAAAAATGCTAAAATGAATCATTTAATCTCATAATGACACATCAACGCTACAGTCAATATTAGCTTTCAATATTTTTTATTGAACGATAAAAATTGAACAACTTTTGCCTCGTGAGCACGCCGTATTTTAGAATACTACAAATGTACATTTTTTATTATAATTGTCACACGACATATGACAGCACCCCGCCTGATGTTAAGCCACTGCTACTACAATTCAATAACTGTGAATAGCAATCACATCCACTATACTGACATAGTTGGAACCGGCAACTTGCAAGCTGATCCCGAAATGCGACTAAGTCACTTAACGGTATGTTTACGGTCTTCACTGAGTTGGTTGCGCTCTTGCTCTTTAATAAGTCGGTTGCGCTCTTGGTATTCACTAAGTCGGTTGCGCTCTTGGTATTAACTTAGTCAGTTGCGCTCTGAGGTTGCGCTTTAGGTCTTCACTAAGTCGTTGTAAGATGGCGCGTCTCAATAAAATAACCCATTTGAAATGTTATCACATTTATAAGAGAGTAAATAAAATAAAATTTAAATCGGTCGGTTATAAATGATTTCCCTTCGGTACGTTTTTGGTATAATAAATGTTAGGAAATGAATTGTATGCCTGCGGGGCAACGGATGGGGATTTGACCATTAAATATTTATTTTCTAAAATAGATTCTTTTGGTTTTAGTGCTTTGCTTCATTGCTGGTCGATGGAGCTATCCAAGGCTCCAAGTGTATATAAGGATGAATTGAAGCCGCTACAATACCTTAATAACTGCAAGCAATTAGCCGTCGCATTCACTGTGCCGGCCTAGTTGGAACCGGTAACTTTCAAGCTGATGCCGAATCACGACTGAGTCACTTTACGGTCTGTAGGTACGCTTTAGAATTACCCCTCCTTTTTATAAATTATTTATTTCATAAAAAAAAATTGAACATTACCAAGGTAAAAACAAACAAGAAAGGAAGAGAAAAAGACAATTTATGCCGTGTAACTTTAAAAAAACTTTAGCTGAAAAGTTAAAAAAAACTGCTGTTACGCATGTATAATTTTTACTCATTTTGAATACAACGTTGACGGACGCAGAATTTAAGAAAAAAAATTACTTTAAATTCCATCATTCATTTGTACTATACTATATACTATACTATACTATACTATACTATACTATACTATACTATATACTACTAACTACTTTTGTAATGCCCAATGATGAAAAATTATATTTATTTATTTATTTTAGGGAAACTTACAGCTCTTTTATAAATCTAGATACAAACTATAATAAAACTAAGCCTAATTAGTTCCCACCTATATATAATACAAAGGAAAATCAACCTAAAACACTACAAAAACAACTAACTACTACAATAAAAATATCTTGGCATTAACAAAAATATAATTTAAGGCATATATTCATTGAGTAATATAAATAGTAACAACAAATTCCGAATACAGTTTTTTCCTGTATTCGGAGTTATTTATAGTATTCGTAGAACAATCAATAAGTGGAATGCTTTGCCAGCCCATGTGTTCTCTCCATCCTATAACCTTGGATTGTTCGATGCGTGAAGAAGCGCCTTTGGCCGGCATAGTGGCGGCGACAGGGGAAGCCGTGAACTGGTTCCTTTTTATTCAGTCGTCAGCACTGTTTGACCTCCTCTTGCTTATCATCGAGAATATGAGAGTAACAATTGTCTTTTAATATCATTGGATGTGCCCCATTTATTGTTTAAAGCTAAAAATAATAGAAAATGTGGAGTTGAGAATGTTGTGTTTAAAAGCAGAAGTTACTAATTGATGTCTACAGTTTAGATTAGGCTGAGAGGGAAGCGATTTGATAACACGCGCTCCGAAATGGCACGTTAAAACTATCCTAATTAGAACCTGAACCCAGTGACGCGATGCAGACATATATTTGTCTCTTTTTTGCTCTCAATAACTATCATTCCGTCCTACTTCCACTTCATCATCATAGTATAAAACTTTGTAACTCAAAAAAATATTTAAGTATTTAAGGCGATCGTAGTGTAGTATTCGTATAATGGTCACGCAAACCGATAGCCCCCGGTTCAAAACCATTTGCCGGTACCAATGTATCATTGATATTGTGTACTTTGGTCATTCTGTTTGTACAATACGAGCACTTATATAAGCTTAGTATAGTAGTACATAATTTACTAAAACCCTAAATCCTTTAAAACCTCTAACAAGCACAGTTGAGAGTCTTTTTCATGACTCCAAAATGTCACACATGAACGCTGGCAGACTTACAGGTAAGAAATTACAAACCGCGAATTAGTTCTCATTAAGAGTGGTAGGCAATGTTACCCAGTCTGCCGATCCGGGGTAGTACCACCACTTTGGTCGAGCGATTTTTTTTAGTCGCGTTTCGCGATCAGCTTGTAAATTGCCGGTTCCAACTAGACCGGCATAGTGGTTGTGACTGCTACTTACAGATATTGAATTGTAGTAGCAGACCACACTCCAGTTTAACATCAAGCGGGGTGCTGTCATATGTCGAGCCACAAGAAAAAAAAACTAAAAAATGTAATGGAATCATATTTAATGTGGCGCTGCTTTTTCGGGCAGTACGACGTCTGCCGAGTCCGCTAGTATAAATATAAATCGCTTAACGCTCCGCTCATTCGTAGCTTTAGCATTAAAAGTGTAGAAGTCAGTGTTTTTCCTTACGAATATTAATTAATAATTCGCAATGAATAATCAAAATCATTTGTTAACTGCAACGTGTACTCGAGACAATGATTAATTGAACGAAGATTTTTAATACAATTCATAATACAAATTAAATGGTACTTTTTATCATTGTTATGGGCACTAGGCAACTAGTACCCATAACAGAAGAGCGTGTATGAAGAGAATTGTGGATGTGAGGGAAGCGAGGGTGTTGTGTCAGAATCGTGGCAAGTGGCACTCCAATGTCTCGGTCTATTCGTGTGGGAAAAAGACGTGACAATCCTATGATTTATTGTTTTAAAGATAGTCAGACTATTGTTTTTTATTGTGACCCGACTGCTAACATCAGGCGGGGTGCTGTCACATCCACTATGCCGGTCTAGTTGGAACCGGAAACTTTAAGCTGATCCCGAAATGCAATTAAGTAACTTTATAGTCTAACCCCGGATAGGCAGAATGGGCAACACTGCCTACCACTCTTTGATGACCAGACCCGGAGCAAATATACGAATCTTTTTTTTAATATCAATTATTTACATATTTAATATTTGCTGCAACCGAACTCAAGACCTAATTTAAACAAACTTATGTGCTAACAAATTCACCAGGCCTGTCGCCAAGTCTTTTTTTTACATTTCAATACTAAGCATTTAAAGTCCTATCATAGAAACAGGACAACCAAACTACATATATCAAAGATACATTAGTACAAAGGAATGCTTTGATGGTTTGGGCACATGGAAAGGATGAGTTTTTTTTTTTTTTTTTTTTTTTTTTTTATTGTGACACGACATTAGACCTCGTCCCGCCTGATGATAAGCAAGAGGATGTCCAAGAGTGACGACGACTGAGAAAACCGGGTTTGTTCACGGCTGCCCCAGTCGCCGTCACTATGCCGGCCAAAGGTGCTTCTTCACGCATCGCTTGAAGGATCCAAGGTCATAGGATGGAGAGAACACATGGGCAGGCAAAGCATTCCACTTGTCAATTGATCTACAAAGAAAAGACGCACCGAACTTTTTAGTTCGACTGCCGATTCGGTCGACAAAATGCGGATGCTTTCCCCGACCTGTGCGGGTATTACGGGAGTGAAAAGATGAGGTAGGAACAAGGTTAAAGAGCTCTTCGGAACATTCCCCGTGGTATAGGCGATAGAGGACGCACAGAGCTGCCATGTCTCTTCGTAGTTGTAGGGGCTCCAGAGTTCGCGTGACCTCTGCATCACCTATGATCCGGACAGCTCGGCGCTGCAATGAATCCAGGGCATTAAGGAGATACTTGGCAGAGCCGTCCCAGAGGTGCGAACAGTACTCCGCGCAAGAGCGAATCTGTGCCTTGTAAAGAAGCAGGCGAAGCTCTGGCGCGAAGAACCGCCGCACCTTGTTCAGGATGCCAAGTTTGCGGGAGGTGGTCTTAATGGCCCGCTCGATATGGTCCCTGTGATTCAGATCGCAGCGAAGGGACATTCCAAGAATGTCCAGTCTGTCCGAAGCACTGAGAGAGATGTTACAAAGAGAGGGAAGGGGAGTAAACGGGGATTTTTTCGTCGAGAACGCGCATACCTGAGTCTTGTCTGCGTTGAACTGAACCAGGTTCTTGTCGCCCCAGTGGGTAATACGATCAAGAACCCGGTTCAGTCCCGCTACAACAGACTTTCTCATATCGGCTATCTCCTGTTTGCCGGCTGCGGGGCGGGCAGTGTAGCGTCCATGCACCGTGCTGTCGTCTGCATAGCAATGAATGCCGGATCCGAGGTCCAGCATGTCATTGATATGCAGAAGGAACAAAGTCGGCGACAGCACGGAGCCCTGAGGGACGCCGGCATTCACCAACATCCTGCGCGACGCGCTTCCATCCACAACGACGCGTATGGAGCGGCCACGCAGGAAGTCAGCTATCCAGCCCCGCAGACGGTCAGGTAAACCGTATGCCTCGAGCTTGGATAAAAGGCCCCTGTGCCAGACCCTGTCAAACGCTTTGGAGATGTCCAAGCCAACAGCAAGGGCTTCTCCATTACCATCCAACGCTTCACCCCAGACGTGCGTGGTGTACGCCAGAAGATCACCAGTTGACCGTTTCGGCCTGAAGCCATATTGACGGTCATTGATCAGCTGGTGACCCTCCAGGTAGGCCATGAGGCGAATATTAATTATTCGCTCCATAACCTTGCACAGTACTGAGGTTACAGCAATTGGACGGTAGTTTGACGGGTCCGAGCGGTCGCCCTTCTTTGGGACCGGTTGCACATTGGCCCCCTTCCAAGCCCGAGGCACGCAGCCCGATGCGTACGAGAGCCGGTATAGCCTCGTCAAGACGGGAGTCAACTCCGCTGCACAAGTTTTAAGCACAAGCGCTGGGACACCATCGGGACCACTGGACTTCCGGATATCAAGCGATCGTAGCTCCATGCGGACATCGCGTTGTCTGATACGAATCTCAGGCATAGTATGTCCGCATGGACGCAGGGTGGGTGGCCCTACACCACGATCGTCAATATGCGAATTTGAGGCAAAGACTTCGGCCAGTAGATCGGCCTTCGCCTTCGCCGTATGCGCCAGTGAGCCATCAGGCTGTCTCAGCGGTGGCAGTACAGAACGACAGAAGTTAGATTCTACAGTCTTGGCGAGACTCCAAAAGCTGCGACTACCCGTTGGGTGCGCTAATAGACTCTCGCCAATCCTGGAAACGCGCTGTGCCTCCGCCTTTTTAAAGACCTTTCTGCAAGACTTGGTGGCACGATTGTAGGCTGCTTTCAACTCATCCACGTGAGGGTCATGATGTTTTCGACCCCTGACCCATGCACTGTGAGCTGCGTTTTTTGCTGAAACAGCAGCCGCGCAGTCACTGTTGTACCAGGGCCTGCTCCGGTCGTTACGAGATGCACAGTTGGATGGAACGTAATATTCCATCCCCAGTGCTATCTCATCAGCAACGGCCGAGGCACACGTGGATGGATCCTCGGAGTTGAAGCAGCGCTGCCACCAAGGGAGCGAAGCGAAATAATTTCGCATTCCCTCCCAATCCGCTGACCTGTAGTGCCATAAACGTCGCACCTCATTCCTGGCGGGAGGAGGCACGACGCGCGGCACTATCGTCTCGACCAGGCAGTGGTCAGAAGTCCCAAGAGGAGCTTTGACCGAAATTTTATACCCGGTCGGACGAGTGGTCAGTAGAAGGTCCAGCAGAGAGGGAGCATGACCGACAATGTCTGGTACCCGGGTGGGTTGGGTCACCAGCTGTGTCAGGTCATGCAGAAGGGCGTAAGCATGAGCAGCCCTTCCCGCGTGGTCGGTCCTTTGGGACCCCAACCACACCTCATTGTGTGCGTTGAAGTCCCCCAAGACCACGACCTCCGCGGTCGGGAACCGCTCCAGCGCTTCGTCTGTCGCCCGGCTCAGAGAATCGAAGAGCCGGGTTGTCTCCGAATCCCCGTGGTGGGAACGATAAAGGCACCCGTAGATCCTGGCTTGGGAACCAAGGTCTACGTGTACCCAGAGGATGGACAGGGAAGAATCCTCCAAGCAAAGCAGACGGAGACAACAGATATCGGACCGGATGTACACACATACCCCGGCTTTCGCGAGGAATCTTTCCTCAAGCGAGTAGCCGGGGTATTGGAGGTACGAGGTGTCAGCCGGTGCCTTTATCTGCGTCTCCGTCAAGAAGAGCAGAGCGGGCTTTGCCGTCTCAAGATGGTGATGGACGGCACTGAGATTGGCGTGGATTCCACGTATATTTGTGAAATCCACGCCAAGCTCATTAGAAATGGGGGTTTGAGTTGCCGCTGGAGAAACTCTACTTCTTGTTTTGTGTGCTTGCATTTGGAGGGGGGGTGCGTGAAAATGTTGGGGGTTGTTTCTTCGAAAGGGACGAAAAGTGCAGCTATCCGCTTAGCCACATGCATCCCGGCGGTGTGAGTTTGCTGATCCGTCGGACGGAAGGGCCCCCGTACCCTCCCGGAAGTGATCGCCTGGACCCCATATCCGATCACCAATCGGCAAGACGAATCACCCCGAGATTATGCGCCGCCTGGTGGGGCAGCCTCCCTCCGTGGTTAGCGGTGGGCTCAGGCCCCTGTACTGTGCGGCGGGCGGCCAGCGGTCAACCGTTGCTACGGGTCTCCCTGGCCGACGGGTCAACAAACTCTCACCGGGATACTGCAGGTCAGCAGGATGCCACTGTCCCTAACCGAATCCACAACCCCCAACGCAACTGGTGCTACACAAACTAGTCCCCGAACGCGACGTGGTCACTATGGGGGGATTTGCATCTGTGTAGGGTGGTAATTTCAACCAGCTGAGAACACTTAATGCACCGGAAGTGTCCTCTCCCACTCTGGAAAAAGTAGATTGACGAAAGGAATTTATAAATCTCATGTGGATGGATGCGTTAAACAAGGCAGGCCCAGGAGAGTGTTTTCCGACCAAATCGGAGACATCCTCAAGAAAGCTAGGTTGCCTAGTGTCATAACCACCGAGCCTGTATGAAGAGAATCGTGGATGTGAAGGAAGCAAGGGTAAGTGGCGCTCCATTGTCTCTGCCTATCCCAGTGGGAAAAAGACGTGATAATTTGATTGATTGACTGACATTGGTACCGGTGGGTGGTCTCGAACTCGTGCTCTTGGGCTTGTGTTACCATTGCACTGCCACTACACTACGGTCTTAGGGCTTGTGGACACTTTTCGAGACTTGTAGAGGCTTGTAAAGAAAACTTGGATCCTTCAATCGAAGCGTAAAAACTGATACAACCATGAACCATTTTTGCAGCCGTCAGAACTCAAGAACTCGCAAGGGAGAGGTCAGATATCGAGTAACAATGAAAAAACTGTACAATTTTATGCGACACGATTTTATTCAAGGTGAAAATTTAACGACATCGTTAAGTTAACGCTCCTGTCGTTATCAACAAATCGTGTTAAATGATAAACGATTCAATATTGTGAAAACAAAAAGCTTTATTTTTATAACTCTCTATGACAGAATTGTTTTATTTTTATTTATAATAAAAACTAAAAACTGGGCGACAATAGAATGTTTTGCCCGGCATAGTGACTGAAAGCCGTGAACTGAAACGTTATTTTTTTCAGTCGCCAGAGTCATGAAACTCCATCATGCTTATCAAAACCCCCTTTGTATATTATACGATGTCGAGTGGCATTAAAAAAGGATTTTCTTGGTTTATAAATCTGGAAGGATGCGTTATCGAGGAAGACCCAGGAGGGTGTTCTCAGACCAAATCAGAGACATACTTAAGAAGCTTAGTGCCTATAACCATAGAGCTCGTATAAAGAGAATTGTGGATGTGAAGGAAGCAAGGGAGTTGTGTCAGGACCGTGGCAAGTGGCGCTGCATTGTCTCTGCCTATCCCTGTAGGAAAAAGGCAATTTAATTATTTAAATTTTGTTTTTGGTTTGTGTGACCATTTCATTACCACTAGACCACAGTCGCCTTAATTATTATTAGTAAATTATATTAAAATTTGTTCAAAATTATGCAAACTATCAACGAAAACTATAATAACTTTATTATGGACGATGATTTAGATCGAAACAATTAAATTAGCTTGGAGCTGGAAAACTTTTTAATTTGATAGTCTTTCATATTAAAACATATAATATATCTAGCCCCTCTTTCCCACTGGGCACACTGGGCACGTGCCCAGGACCCGCGATTTACAGAGGCCCCTAGTTCCTGCCAGACCATCAAACTTCTGGCAGGAACTAGGGGGCCTCTAAATATTCCGAGGAGCTCTTTAACCTTGTTACTACCTCGTCCTTTCACACCCGTAATATCCGCTAAGGTCGGAAAAGCATCCGCATTATATCGACCTAATCGGCAGTCGATCTAAAGAGTCCGGTGCGTCTTTTCTTAGTACAACAATCGACAAGTGGAATGCTTTGCCAGCCCGTGTGTTCTCTACCTCCTATCTAACCTTGGATCCTCCAAGCGATGCGTGAACCTATGGCGCGCATAGTGATGGTGACTGGGACAGCCGTGAACTAACTCGATTGTTTCAGTCGTCGTCACTCTTGGATCTGCTCTTGCTTATCATCAGGCAGGTCGAGGTCAAGTGTCGTGTCACAATAAATGAATAATTTAAAAAACTATAAACCGTAAAAATTGAATCTGTGCTAAAATAAGATACTTGTACTTCAATTCCTTTATTTCAAAGGTTGGCACTACTTTTTTGCAAATACAACCATTTGTAATTGTGGTTGACTTTTAATACTGTATAATTAAAAGTCACGTGGTAGTAAGAGTAGCGGCATAATTGTTCCGTAATCCTTTTTTGAAGTATTTTAATGTCATTCTGTCAAATTAGGTTGTCAAATGATCATCAAAACTAGTGAGAACCTTCTAAATTACGAATGTAAAAATGTATATTCATCCCCTTCTGACTTCTTTTTAAACGGTTGTATTTTGTCGCTATTTTAGGGTTCCTTCTATTTCTTAAGTCCAAATTCTTTGGGGGAGTACATAATCCTAATGTGCCAAGGTCCTCCAATTGGTTAATGACGGCCTGGATATGATGGCCGCATAGTCGCGTTTCATGATCATAGTGAATCCGACTGCTACATTTGATACTACATATATTTATGCAAAAATATAACCTAAAATAAATCAGAAAAATTGCGCGCCATTTTCGTGTAGTTGTTCAGAGAATCTTCTAAAATGTTAAGGCGAAGGATTCAAAGAATAATGATTCCATAGATAAAGTCGGATTACTTGAGTATAAATCGAATGGTTGTAATTCAAAACGTCTATTTATTACTGATCTCTTATATCTTAACTCTTGGTTTAATATTTTAAATTCACGTTTTATAGTCGTGTTACGGGATCATAGTGGAGCCTACTATTACTTAACTGTAGTAGCAGCCGCACTTCAGCCTAATATTAAATGGGGTAATGTAGTGTGTCGACCCCTAATAATAATAAAAAAACAATAAGACAGACAGTTCTACCACTAACAAATTGCCTACCAATCTCTTTGATTTAATATTTCATCCGAGCACTGTTGCACTGCAGTAAGTAGCAGTAACATCCACTATGCTGGTCCAGTTGAAACTGTCAACTTACAAGCTGATCCCAAAACGCGACTAAGTCACTTTACATATACACAATCAGTACACGGATCGGAAGAAAATTTTAATTATAAATATTTAAAACCGAGATTTAACAATCTCAATCGGTAAAACAGTTTTATAATGTACACAGTGTCGGCTCTAGGATATTAATGTGGAAGATTTCACGCCACTATAAGTCATTGGAGCGCGAAACTGCAATATAAAATATGCTTTGATAAATATATTTTAAAATGCAAGTAATTTATAATAAGAGCCTGTATGAAGAGCATTGTGGATGTGAAGGAAGCAAGGGAGTTGTGTAAAGATCGTGGCAAGTGGCGCTCCATTGTCTCTGCCTATCCTTGTGGGGAAAAAGGCGTGACAATTTGATTGATTAATATGTCATCATGGCATAGTGACGGCACTGAGGCAATCGTAAACTGAGTCGGGATTTTTAAGTCGTGGGGACTCCCCTTGACTATCAGGCTAGTCGAGGTTAGATGTCGAGTCACAATAAAATAAATATTAAAATTAAATGCTATGATTCTGAAACTTTTTGATAGCACTTTTTTTGATTGTGACTCGACATATGACAGCACCCTGCTTGATGTTAAGCCAAAGTGTAGTCTATGAATGGATGTACCTGCTATTACAATTCAAATAACTGTAAGTAGCAATCACATCCACTATGCCGGCCTAGTTGGAACCGGCAACTTACAAGCTGAACCCGAAACGCGACTAAATCACTTTACGGTCTGTATACATTTAAGTGGTGGTACTACGTGCATTTAATTCACCTTCATTTAATTCTGGCAATTTGTTATCCTTTACTCTTTTATAAAAACAAAAACTCTGGCATAAGTAGAACCAATTTTTCATCCGCGAGCTCATCATGGGTTGACAGGGAAAAAAATCATATTAAACTGCTTCGATATGTCTTAGTTGAGGCATTGTTGACGGGTGCAATGTGTTGACAAAAAAACATGGACGCCTTTAAATCATTGGTTTCGTTTCATTTTGACCTATGCTGATTTCGACATAGTTCTTTTATTTTGTTATTTATTCGTTCCTCTTATTTTATCCATGGAAAGGATAGGTGAAAGTAGATTGACAAAAGGAATTTATAAATGCGAATTGGATGGATGCGTTTAACGAGGCAGAGCTAGGATAGTGTTCTCCGAACAAATCGGAGAACATCGTAAAGAAAGCTACGTTGCCTAGTGCGCATATTCTTAAAGCTTGTGTGAAGAAAAAGTGGATGTGAAGAAAGCAAGGGAGTGACTATTTATTTGATAGATTTATTGTTTTTTATGAGTTTTGTTACCTCATAACTTTTTTGGGTGAACCGATTTTGATGATTTTATGATTTCGTTAGTGAGGATCTGCTAAGAACCTTAAGCTGCGCAAATACGCGAACCTTTTACAAAACAATTACAAATTACAAATTACGAATATTCGTAACCAGTATCTCTTGTCGAACATCAATCCATTTTAAACATGACAATTAATGTGAAAAAAACTCATTGTAGTTTCAATATGCCTATAGGAAACGGTTCCTAGTACTGTGACCCGTACTACCCCACTGCCTACCACACTTAGAAAAATATTTATGTCTAAATTGCACTATGGCAAAAGGGGACAAACGTCAAGTAGATCGTGTTAGTGGAAAATTTATTTTTCACGCACTGGGCTTACTAAATTGAAGGCATACTGGGTGCCACCTGCGATACACACAGTGGGACTGCTCGTGTAATTGCCAGACAAAAAAAACTTACTATGATCCTTACACAACTCCCTCGCTTCCTTTACATCCACAATTCTCTTTAATAACGTCATAATTCTCTTCAAGGTTGCCTAGTGCCCATAACCACAGAGCCTGTATGAAGAGAATTGTGTAGTAGTTTTACTTTACATTATTATAGTAAGCCGCATTAAATAAGTTTATTTCATTATAACTTATATATTTCAGTGCAGTAAATATTTTTTATTGGACAGTACACAAAAAGTTGTATCTATAATTATTGTACATGAAATATAATATAAATATTTACACAAATAAATGCATGTAACATAACAGCACTTTAGCTTAATTATTTTATTAATGCAATCCTAAATTATTTTTTTAAGTTTGCAGAAGTAGCAGACATATATATAAGTTTTAATGAATTAAACAAACTTAATGCAGCTTACTATCGCGTTTAATTTTGTTCTCCGTGACCACGATGGCTGCAAAGCTCTCGAAACGTCGAAACGGATTATAAATTGCTTTTGTCAATCTTTCACTCATCATTTCCATGTGCCCAAACTATTGACGCATCCCTTAATCTCTTAGCTTTATTAATAATAATAATAAATATTTTTTTGTCTATCACAAACGTGTAATCTACCCTCAATGCCTTAACATAATGCTCGACATTTGTCAGAGCGAATAAAAAGTGCGCTGAAAAAACGGGTTAGTAAATGAAAACCGCACGAAATCGCCTACTCTACATTTCGCCTAATAGGCGGGTGGCTTCAAGTGGCCTATACTTACCTACTACACTACATCCAACCAAATATTTTATAGGAATAATTTAATATTTAAAAGTAAATTCGTATTAGGTTAAGTAGGGTAATACGAATTTCTAATATAACTTTTATGCCATTTTACTAGTTAGAGCAGTGTTTCCCAACCTTTTTAGGCCCACCTTAACATTTCTAAAATTTTTATGTCCTCCATACATAATTTATAACCTTTAAAAATTGTTTTGTACCCTTAAGAAATAAGTCGTGTCGAGTCCATTGATAAATTTCCCCCTCAACTATTATATTGTCCCGCCTTCCCCCGTGGGGCGTGGGCCCCACGTTGGAAAACACTGAATTAGAGTATAGCAATGATGTTTTAAAAAAACACGTTTTGTGACGACAGTTATAGATTTTAAATTAATCAATTAAATTGTTACGCCTCTTTCCCACTGGGATGGGCAGAAACAACAGAGCGCCACTTCCCACGATCCTGATGTTAAATATTGTTATATTATATTCAGGTGTTCAAACGCTTTGTTTTAAATATTCAATGGGCACAGATTACCTATTTTAGACTTCTGAGAAATTAACTTTTTATTTTAAGCCACATAGGTAATAACTACTGTCGGGGAACGAGCTAAATAAATGCGGTAGGAATGCAGTTGTAACGTCATGGTCACGTGTCTATTATGAATAGTGAAGTAACATGCAGAATGTTGATAACGAAAAACACACACTTTCCTCAAAAAGCAAATTGATTTAGTTATTAAAAATTATAAAAGTGTATTAAATTAAGGTATAAACATTAGACAGCAATTATGCATTCATATTATTTTGAGAATAGTGACTGCATGTTTTTTTTATTTTTCACACATTTTAATCACGTTTCTAATAATGATTCTAGCCTGACTACGGATGACAAATCTCTTTTATTCAATTAACTCACCAATTTTTCAATAGTCATACAAAGAAGATATGGACACGTTTTTATCGATATTAAATGACATCGCTGAGCTATGAGCGTCACTAATAGCGGCCACTATGATACGGGTGGGGATTTTTTGACCTCAGCCCCCGAATCTATTTAACTCGTTCCCCATCTATAGTTTGAATTTAAACATGGATTCATCTGCGAGTCATAGCTTTGTGAATTCACTGAGTTACTTTACTGCTACTATCAACCTCCGTACATCTCCTAAAAGAGTATCGGAGACAGAGTTTAAAGATTGTAGTGTCTAGACCAGTGTTTCCCAACGTGTGGCCCACGCCCCACAGAGGGGCAATTAGATAGTTAAGGGGGGCATTTTAAAAATGGACTCGACACGACTTTCGCTGACATATTTAACAAAAAAAGCAAATTACTAAAAAAACTGTATTTTTTATATTTCTTAAGGGACAAAACATTTTTTAAAGGTTAAAAATTAAGTATGGGAGGCATACAAATTTTAGAAATGTCAAGGTGGGGCATGGCCTAAAAAAGGTTGGGAAACACTGGTCTAGACGTTTATAAGCACTGACAAGCAGGGCTGGGTTGGACAAATAAGAACGAATTCTTCTATTGTCGGCGATCGTCAATATAATAAAGAGCACCAAAAATTGATTATTGACGATTATGATCAAACGTCAATATTCGTCACAACGATTAATAGGGTTATAGCAAAAAATTGGACTTAAGAAATAGAAGGAACCTTAAAATAGCGACAAAATACAACCGTTTATACTATTTTCACTCATGGCATTAAAAAGAAGTCAGAAGGGGATGAATATACATTTTTACATTCGTAATTTAGAAGGTTGTCACTATTTTTAATGATCATTTGACTACCTAATTTGTCAGAATAACAAATGACATTAATATACTTCAAAAAGGATGACGTAAAAATTATGCCGCTACTCTTACTACCACGTGACTTTTAATTAAGCAGTATTAAAAGTCAACCACAATTACAAGTGGTTGTATTTGCAAAAGTAGCCTTTAAAATAAAGAAATTGAAGTACAAGTAGTTGTCTCTTTCAGTCACACGTGGTATAAACATAAGAGAAATAACAATGAATTATTTCTTATTTAACACAGATTCTATTATTTCCATATTCTTAGGTATATCCTTATTTTTTATTTTGACAAATCGCTCTTATTTCTCCAACCTACCTACCTAACCCTGCAGGCTAGCCGAAGAAAGACGCAGCGAGTTAATTAATTGCCCTTAATTGAAACCCTCAATTCTTATATGCTTCACCTAGCATATAGGTATAATCTATGAGGAGATGTATAAGAGCGTTTACGGAAAAGCGATTTAATGCACGTAGCTATTAGCGCGGCTGAGATCGCCATGGTGTACCTAAATAAGACTATTTATTACATTTACAAATATTTACACCTATACCACATGCCGCCGTACCGCTCGTCTCCATACATAAGACCTTGGAAGAACTACGAAAAAATTCAGTAAGATTTCAAACGTTTCGCGACAAAAAAGTTGACCTACTTTCATTGAACTAATATCACTAGCGTAATAAATATAATCACAGATAACTATTATACTAGAAATATAATAATAACTCTTGAGTATAATGTTCCTTGTTAGTATAATTAGTTTAGTGCCTGAATGAAAATTCTCAGTATGCTGGAGTACCGAGAATTTTCATTGCTTGTTAATTAGCGCCATCTATTAGTGAATTCTATCTCTAAATTGTTAACCGCTCATTCTAAACTTGCTTATGGCCGAATGGTGTTGCGAGCTTTAAAAAAACATTTTCACGTTTCTCCATTCACCTGTCACTTCATTGTTGTCTTTGACCACAAGCGTCTTTTTAGTCTATTGGTGTTTTTCGTTTGGTGTGTTTAGATAGTGGTTTCGATTATTTCTTATTTTAGTGCTTTGTGTAGTTAAAAAATGGCTAAACGAAAGAATAAACCCTTGATCGATTCGGATTCAAGCAGCGAGTGCTCCGATATGGACTCTGTAAGTGCATTTTTTGTTAAAATCAGGTTTCTTTTGACATTGCGATGTTTTTCTTCGAATTCTTCAATTTCGTTACGTATTTAGGCCAAGTTCATTTTCCTCGCCCTAATTCTGTATTACGCGTAATTCCAGTAAATGGTCGTTTATGTTTTTAAGCGAAATTAAAGTATATTGTTCATAGAGAACTTTATAAATTTATCAAAAGTCTAATATCCAGTTTTCGTATGAATCACGCATTTTGACAGAAATCAACAAAATTATAAATCTATTTATATAAATTTAATTTGCGTGTAAATAATAAAATAGTCATCCGATTCAGTGGACACCACAAATATAATTTAGACTTGTTTATGTACTGGTTTATTATAAAGTTATGATCTAGAAATTTCTTTTTTTTATAAAGCCACATCTACGCCTTTATTTCTGAATGTACTTAGTAACAGAAGCGTTCGATATAGCTGCAGTGTCTAAATATCAACACAAGCTGTTTGCCAAAATATCTACTTTCCATTTTAAAAGTTATTTATTTACACCAGACCATATTTTCCTTAGTGGACCTTACATATACTTAACATCTATGCCTAATGTTATGTTAATTAATAAAATTACCCCATCTCTATTAGTTTAGGGCTGTCAAATGATTTTGATTACTTCACAATCATAACTGTGATTGTAAGGAAGCTAAATGACTCTCCACTTCTACTTTTTTTACCTGTATTTTGTTATGAACATGAACAATTGCTACTAGGTAAAATTTACCACGTTATTCAACAAACCTATATCAACTAAATCAATTAATCATATTGTCACACCTTTTTCCCACATGGATAGGCAGAGACAATGGACAACACTTGCCACGATCCTGACACAACTCCCTCGCTTCCTTTATGTTCACAATTGTAATTTTCAATTTATCTTTGTAATATAATAAAGAAGAAGAACCTTTGGTCGGCATAGTGACGGCGACTGAGGCAGCCGTGAACAAACTCGGTTTCTTAGTTGTTGTCACTCTTGGGCCTCCTCTTGTTTATCATCAGGCGGAATGAGGTCAAATGTCATGTCACAATAAAAATAAAAAAGAGAAATTAATGTTTCTAATAAAATGTGTTTTCTATTATTATTCAAAAAACACTGCCAGCCAGAAGTTTGAGACCACCATAATCAAAGTAGGAAAAAAATTAAAACACAACATATAAAGCAGAAGCAAAGCAGAGACTTATTCGCTAATACACTGTTACTGTTATATGTGAAGGTTCTCCCTCAGCTCCTGATCTCCTCCAGAAAGGGTCTCATCCCTTTTCGTTTCTGCAGACCTCCAGAAGCGTTCTCCCATTGCTTCTTAACTTGTTGAATAGACTTATCTATTATCTTTCACAATTTTTTTACCCTTACATTCATATTTATGCTGTCTAACAGCCACATAGGGAGAGTTTTGTGTTTATTACCTCTGTGTTTTTCATTTCCCTGATAGCAAAGAAAGTTGTTAAGCTAGAATTTTGGCAAGCAAGTGAAAGTAAAAAAAGCATAGACAACAAAAAAGCATTATTATTATTATTTTTTTATTGTGACTCGACATATGACAGCACCCCGCTTGATGTTAAGCCGAAGTGTGGTACATGAATGAATGCCACTGCTACTACAATTCAATAACTATGAGTAGCAATCACATCCACTATGCCGGCTTAGATGGAACCGGCAACTTACAAGCTGATCCTGAATAGTGACCAAATCACTTCAGGGTCTGTATACTGTATACTTGTAGGTGGTGGTACTACCCCGAATCGGCAGACTGGGTACCACTGCCTACCACTCTTTGATAACCAGACCCTAAGCAAATATCCATCTTTATTTTTTTATTAACAAATATTTGCAATATTTAATCTAATTATTAAATATTACAAATAAAAGCTATGAAACAAATATTTGCTCCTAGTGGGAATCGAACCCGGGACTTTACACATAACAAACCAATCGCTAAACCTGTCGTCGTTGCTTTTTCACTTTAAGATAACTTCTGAAGAGTGGTAGGCAGTGGTTCTCAGTCTACCGATTTGGAATAGTCCACCACTTACAAGAATACAGACCATGAATGACTTATCTTACCATTATCAACTAGGCTGGCATAGTGGATGGGACTGTTATATACTGTAGTAGCAGCCATCTTTATTCATGGACCCCACTGTAACTGTCATATATAAATATATATGTGTATATATTTTTTTTCTTATTGACACAAAATCTGACCTCAACCTGCCTGATAATAAGCAAGCATAAGGAAGTCCAAGAGTGATGATGACTGAAAAAAGTCTAGTTCACGGCTGCCTCAGTCGCCGTCACTATGCCGGCCAATATATATATATATATTATGATTATAATTTAATATGAGTTAATTTAAATGTGCAGCAATACTTGAACCTAACTAAAAAGAAGAAGAAAGGTGATTCCCCAAAGTCAAATGACGAGTCATCAGGCAGTGAGTCTGATTGGGATGAGGCTGAGAAGAAAAATGGTAAATTGTTGTATATTTATTCATAGTATATGATTGAATGATCCTGACACAACTCCCTCACATAATTTCCTAATAACATAATATCCTTTTGTCAATCTACTTTCACTCATCCTTTTGATGTGCCCCAACTATTGAAGCATTCCTTGTCCTTGTCACTACATCTTCTTTCAAACCACATATATCGCACACTGTTCTATTCCTCATTCTATCCGCTATTGTCGCTCCACATGCACTGCTTCATCCTGATGATTATAATTAAATGGTTTAACTTGTAAAACCATTTAGCGAGTAGCCTGGGTTTAAGAGAGTAAGCAGTGGTACTCAGTCTGCCGAACTGGGGTAGTACCACCACTTACACATACAGACCATATACTTGTAATAATGAATAAATTCTAGTCTTTGAAACCACACCCAACACATGACTGAGTTATTGTTGATCAGTAGAAACAAAAAAGAACTATTTATTAAATAAATGCATCAAATTTTTATTTGCGACCGCCTGATGATAAGCAAAAGGAGGTCCAAGACGACGACTAAAACAACCGAGTGCATTTATTTAATGAACCGCTCTACATCACAATATTAATGTTCCATTAACTTCCAGGTGATGTTTCCTCCCATTCATCAGACAATGACTCCATTGACTCGGAAGAAGAATTTGATGATGGGTATGATTTTTTAAAATGACATTTCTCTTTGAACGCCATTTCGAACGACAAGATGCCAATTGCATCCACCGGTTATTTGTGACTTTTACTATGTCGTCAGTCCACTTATTGGGAGGCTGTTGCGTTTGCCGGCTGTTCAGCAGTAGACGCCTTCTGGCTAATGATGATGATTGTAATTTACATTTGTATACTAAGCTACTTAAGTGCTTGTATAATAGAACAACCAAAGTATAATTATCAAAGATACATTGGTACCAGGGAGTGGTTTTGAACCTGTACTCTCGGCTTGCGTAACCATTGCACTGCCACTACAGCACGGATGCCTTCTAATTGCTATGCGTATATTCATGCCTGGTATAATTTCAGCTACGATGAAAACCTGATGGGCGATAAAGAGGACAGGGCGCGTTTGGCAGCCATGTCCGAAAAGGAGAGGGAACAGGAAATATTTAAACGTATTGAAAGGAGAGATCTTATGAAAACAAGGTACTTAAGTGAAAGGACATCATTCATTTTGGGCTTTTATGTGCTACTTTTGTAATGTCCAATGATGAAAAATATATAAATGGTAGTTTTGATACTTGTGTTGATAAAACTAATAACAATTTGGCTTTTAATTGCTGTGCAATTGAGTTATTTGGAAAATAAGATATGGATTTTATATCGTCTGTCAGTCACAAATACACGCCATGGTTCTGCTTTGAACTGTCATAATTATAGTTTGATCATTTTGCACATCTAAACTATGCATAATAAAGGATATATTCCAATTACATTGTAATCTTTGTACATTAAACTATATTAAAATGTATATGCAACTGTTAATACAATTAAGCCCAAGCCCCCATACAAAATGAATGATTTCCTTTTCTTTTAATTTATTTTTTGTAGCTCGATATATGACAACAGGTTTTCCCTGATGCTAATCTGTTAATTGGAATTGCCTACTTTAGCTTGTCTAACTTTAAATGACACGCCCCTCCACTTTATTAGTTTTATTGTGTCTCGCCCAGAGATGTTACGGAGCTTCGACTCCGGTTACGTTAACTCGGAACTTCCGATTATTATTACACCTTCAGTTTCGACTTTGGCTCCGACACTTTTAAATCGAAGGTTTTAATCGGAGCTCGAAGCATAACATAGCTGTGGCGGCCTGTGTCGACTGTTATGAACAGGTTCATACATGTCTTTTTATTTCACCACTTCTGATCCTGCCTCGGATTCCGACTCCAATAAAGCAAATTTAAAAACTCCGACTCAGCCTTCGGTTCCGTTAAAACTACCTCCATTACATCCCTGGTCTCGACTGTATTTCTAACTTCACTGTCTGTATTCTTGTAAATGGTTGTACTACCCCAGCTCTGCTGACTGGGTACCACTGCCGGCATAGTGACGGCGATTGAAGCACTCGTGAACTGACTCGGTTTTTTTCGTCGTCGTCACTCTTAGACCTCTACTTGCTTATCATCAGGTGGGTCAAGGCGAGATGTGGAGTATTAAAAAAAATATATATTGTAAAATTTTATTAAAATCCTTTAAGTAGTTTTTGCGTGAAAGAGTAACAAACATCCATCCACACATACTCACAAACTTTTGCGTTTATAATATTATTAAGTATATTGCAGATGGGAAATCAAACGTAAAATTCGTCTGTCACGCCGTTCGGCGGCGGAGCGTGACGTTTCACCCGGCGAAGTACAGAGGAGACGCGAGGCAAGGAGAAGGAAGAAAGAACAAAGGCCCAAACATGAAGAAAAGCCTGGTGAGTCTTTCTATACTAAGCTTGTATTATAGAAACAGGACAACCAAAGTACATATATCAAAGATACATTGGTACCGGTGAGTGGTCTCGAACTCATGCTCTCCGGTTTGTGTAACCCATTGCACTGCCACTACACCACGGTCGCCTTTTTATTGTCACCCTTTGATTCCCTCAAGGATAGCAGACAAACACCACCTTTTTTTATTGTGACACGACATCTGACCTCGACCCACCTGTAATGAGCAAGAGGAGGTCTAAGAGTGACGACGACTGAAATAAACCGAGTTAGTTTACAAATGCCTTAGTCGCTGTCATGGTTATGGGCCCTGCTTTTTAGAGTGACACGACATCTGACCTTGACCCGCCCGATGACAAGCAAGAGTAAGTCCAATAGCACCGACGACTGTATCAAAACCTTATAATTAATTAATTCCTTTAAAATATTTTTAGAATCTGACCTCGATGAGTCTCAAGAATCTGACCTTCAAGAAAGTGTCTCTAAGGAGGCACCACCTTTAAGTCCAGGAGAGATACTCGATGACTCCAAGGATAATGGTAAGTGAGAATTATAAAGACATTTAATTATTTAAGAAACACCAACTGATGATGATGATGATATATCATCATCAGCCGTGACGGTGTTTTGCGCGTAAAGTCCCGGGTTCGGTTCCCGGTCGATATTTATTATTATATTAAATATTGCAAATATTTCTTAATGAAAAAAAAGAGGAGGATATTTGCTTCGGGTCTGGTTAATAAAAAGTGGTAGGCAGTGGTACCCAATCTGCCGATCCGGGGTAGTACCACCGTAACGTGATTTGGTTGCGTTTCGGGATAAGCTTGTAAGTTGCCGGTTTCAACTAGGCCGGCATAGTGGATGTGATTGCTACTTACAGTTATTGAATTGTAGTAGCAGTGACATTCATTCATGGACCACACTTCAGCTTATCATCAAGCGGGGTGCTATCATATGTCGAGTCACAATAAAAAAATAAAGGAACGTGTCCACTGCTGAACATAGGCCTCCCCCTTAGAACGCCATTCCGAACAACAAGATGCCAATTGCATTCACTGGTTTATATATCGGCAGTCGGAAGTGGAATGCTTTGCCAGCCCATGTGTTGTCCCCGTCCTATAACCTTGGATCCTTCAAGCGATGCGTGAAGAATCATCTTCGGTCGTCATAGGCAGCTGTGAATAGTTTTGTCAGTCGCTGAGGCTTTTGAACCTCCTCCTGCATACCATCAAGCAGGTCGAGGTCACAGTAAAATAAAATACAAGTAGCAGTTGTATCCACTATAGCAGACTAGTTTTTTTTATTGTGGCAGGTCTACATCTGACCTCGTCCCGCCTGATGATAAGCAAGAGGAGGTCCAAGAGTGACAACGACTGAGAAAACCAAGTTTGTTCCCAGCTGCCTCAGTCGCCGTCACTATGCCGGCCAGAGGATTTTAATGTCAATAATAATTTCAGAACCGGACGAGCGTTCAGCATCACCGTTCTTTGGTGCAAAAACGGAACGGAAGCGCAACGTGGACGACAAACGTCAGAACGCAATGGCTGCCCTCAGAGCACAGAGGGATGCGAAGCAAACGAGACATGAGCATATTAAACAGAAAAGGAGACTTGAGGAGGAGAAGAATCTTAATAAGGATGATGATGATGTGAGTATAAGTTGATTCTAATTTGTAAGCTTATTTGAGACTTGATCTGACCACGACTTAGCAAGGGAAAGTCTGAGCGCGCCAGGTTAAAAAAAATTGCAGTTGCGGAACGCCTGGCAGGTGGAAGAGCTCCGTCACAAAAAAAAAGGATATGACAGCTAGTTGCAGTTATATAACTGTAGTATTTGTCAACTCCATTTATGGACTGCACTCCAGCTTAATATCAGGCAGGGTGCTGTCATAAGTCGAATCATAAAAATTTAGAAATAAATATGATTCACTATCAAGTTTATTTTAGGTTATTGATTTTATAATCTTAGTGACCGTGTTTTTTTTTATTTTTATTGTGACTCGACATATGACAGCACCCCGCTTGATGTTAAGCAGAAGTGTGGTCCATGAATGAATGTCACTGCTACTACAATTCAATAACTGTGAGTAGCAATCACATCCACTATGCCGACCTAGATGGAAACGGCAACTTACAACCTGATCCCGTAACGTGACCAAATCACTTCACGGTCTGTATACTTGTAACTATGCATAATAAAGAATATACAGTAGGGCCTCGTTAATCCGGAGAGGCAAAAACAAGACTCTTTCCGGATTATAGTATGCCATATTTAATGGTTATAAAACACATGGTTAACCTTAGTTCCTTTAATCAATTTTTAATTTAAAGTATAAAGATAAACATGTTCTTATTCAAAATTACAACCATGTAAGAAATACAGTAAGTAAGTAAAATAAAACATTAGTTAATTCTTCTTGTCTTTCTTAAAAGTCTGTAATATTCTTCTGTTTATAATTTTCGCACTTCATTTCGAAGCCTATTGTCCGGCCGAATTACAGCGATCACCGAACGAGCGGGAGTCCAGATTACCGAAGCCCTACTATATTTCAATTACATTGTAATCTTGGTACATTAAACTATTTTAAAATGTATATGCAACTGTTAATACAATTAAGCCCAAGTCCCCCATACAAAATAAATGATGTCCTTTGTTTAAAATTCATTAAACAATGTTCGCGAAAAATCTAAGAAATAAAAGAAATATATTTTAATTTGTGTTTTTAGGACGCGGACGCCGAGTTAATAGGTGGTACAAGCAAACAAAGTGTGAAGTTAAAAGCATCAGACATATATTCTGATGATTCTGGCTCAGATTCTGATGATAATAAGTCTAGAAGTAAGTTTTCTTTAATTTTTTTATTGTGACTCGTCATATGACAGCACCCGCTTGATGTTAAACTGTAGTGTGGTGCATTAATGGATGCCACTGCTACTACATTTCTGTGAGTAGCAATCACATCCACTTTGCCGGCCTAGTTAGAACCGGCAACTTACAAGCTGATCTTTAAACCCGACCAAATCACTTTCTTAATCACGGAATGGGTACTACAGCCTACTACTCTTTAACCAAGTTAAAGTTTTAGTAAGAGGAGCAAGAGAGTTGTGTTAGGATAGCGGCAAGTGGCGCTCCGTTGTCTCTGCCTATCCCTGGCAGAGAGAATGGTGTGACATTTTTTTCTGGAGTAAGTTTATTATTATTACTTTTGACCCTGAAAAAAACCTCAGTCGTCGTCACTATGACGGCAACTATTATAGTGACGTTGACGTATGCAACGGTTTCTCTTAATAACGGTATCCTTCTATCACTTGTCAGGTCGTCGCAGTTCAACAACATCTTCATCATCAGGAGGCGAGGAGGAGGACAAGAAACCAGAGAGGAATAGAGACATAGAAGTCAGATATGCAGATAATAAGGAACAAATCAATAAACTTAGATTAAGCAGGTACGGGTCTTTTTGTTCAACATAGACACACTCCAGCTTGATGTTAAGCTGGTGTGCGGTCTATAAATGGAGGTGAATGCTACTTACAGATAAACAAGTACCAGTCGAATCCACTATGCCGGCTTTAAAGCTGATCTAGAAACGCCACTAATGTCTGTATACTTGTAAGTGGTGGTACTACTCCGGATCGGCAGACTGGGTACCACTGCCTACCACTCTTTGATAACCAGACCCGAAGCAAATATCTATCTCTTTTTTTTTATTAACAAATATTTGTAATATTATTAAATATTACAAAAACAAATAAAAACTATGAAACAAATATTTGCTCCGACCGGGGATCGAACCCGGGACTTTACGCGCAACAAACCAATCGCTAAACCATTCGTCCACGCCTGACTAATATTTGTAATGTAATTTTCAGATTTAAACTAGAAAGACTGGTGCACCTACCGTTCTTCGCTCGTGTTGTTACAGGATGTTTTGTTAGAATCGGTATAGGGAATAACAATGGATTGCCTGTGTATAGGGTGAGTCAGTTCACGTTATAAAGCATCCAGACTGATGTTAGGCTGGAGTGTGATCCATGAATGGAGCTGACTGCTACTACCGTTAAACAACAGTGAGTAGCAGTCATATTCAATATGCTGGCCTGCGTGGAACCGGCAACTTACAAGCTGATCCCGAAAAGCGACTAAGTCACTCTACAGGCTTAATAGACTTCAGTTATTTAGTCTATGTGTTCTCTCCATTCTATAACCTTGGATCCTTTAAACGATGCGTGAAGAAGCACCTTTGGCCGGCATAGTGACGGCGACAGGAGCAACGGTGAAGACTTGGTTTTTTCAGCCATCGGCGCTCTCTTCTTGCTTACCATCAGGCGGGTCGAGGTCAGATGTCGAGCTACAATTTAAAAAAAAAAAAACGAATAGTGAGGCATAGTCAATGTGACTGCTACTTACAGTTATTAAACTGTAGCAGCACCTCCCTTAATGGACCGCACTCCAGCTTAACATCAGACGAGGTGTTATAAGGCATCCAGCCTGATGTTAAACTGGAGTGTGGTCCATGAATCAAGGTGACTGCTACTACAGTTAAATAACATTGAGTAGCAGTCACATTCACTAAGCTGGTCTGCTTGGAACCGAGTCACAAAAAGTCAGCAATAAAGAAAGCATCTGCTGGTTTTTTTTTTTCATTGATTGATTAATTTAATAATTTGTAGGTTGCAGAGATTATAGACGTGTATGAAACTGGTAAAATCTACAATTTGGGCAACACGAGGACTAATAAAGGTTTAAAGTTAAGGCATGGGACACAAGATAGAGTATTCCGACTGGAATTCGTTAGTAATCAGGTAAATATTACTTTTATTATGCGTTAAGGCGGCCGTGGTGTAGTGGCAGTGCAATGGTTACACAAACCGAGAGCACGGGTTCGAAACCACCCACCGGTACCAATGTCAATCAATCAAATTGTCACGCCTTTTAGCCACGGGGATAGGCAGAGACAATGGAGCGCCACTTACCACGATCCTTACACAAATCCCTTGCTTCCTTCACATCCACAATTCTCTTCATACAGGCTCTGTGGTTATGGGCACTAGGCAACCTAGCTTTCTTGAGGATGTCTCCAATTTGGTCGGAAAACACTCTTCTGAGCCTGCCTTGTTTAACGCATCCATTCACATGAGATTTATAAATTGCTTTCGTCAATCTACTTTCACTCATCGTTTCCATGTGCCGAAACCATCGCAGCATTCCTTTGTACCAATGTAACTTTGATATATGTAGTTTGGTTGTCCTGTTTCTATTATTTATTATTTCTTTCAGGATTTCTCCGACACTGAATTTCAGAAGTGGTACAAAGCGATAAAGGATGCAAGTAAAAAACCACCCACCGTTGACCATGTGAATAATAAAATAAGAGAAGTAAGGGAAGCGCTAATGTATGAGTTTAAGGTAAATAATTACAATCGACAAGTGGAATTCTTTACCAGCCCATGTGTTCTCTTCATCCTATAGCATTATTTTAATTGTGACTCGACATATGACAGCATCCTGCTTATGTTAAGCTGTAGTGTGGTCCATGACTGGATGATACTGCTACTACATTTCAATAACTGTGAGTAGCAATCACATCCACTATGCCGGCCTAGGTGGAACCGGCAACTTACAAGCCGAAACGCGACCATATCACTTCACGGTCCATACCACTGTCCTTTACCCTTGGATCCTTTAAGAAATGCGTGAAGAAGCACCTTTGGCCGGCATAGTGACGGCGACTGGGGACAAATAAGTTTAATCGTTTTTTCAGTCGTTTTTTACATTTTTTACTTGATTTGTAAAGAAATAATTCTTTTTGATAAGACACTCCATAGTTAGGCGACCATGGTTTAGTGGCAGTGCAATGGTTACGCAAACCGGGAGCACAAGTTCAAGCGATCACCCACCGGTACCTATGTATCTTTGATATATGTACTTTGATTATGCTGATTCTATGATACAAGCACTCTAGTAGCTTAGTATAGAAATGTAAATAAATATAAAATAATTAACGTGACATATTGATTTGATGGATTGATTGATTTCAGGAGGAAGACATTGAAAAGATAGTCGCTGAAAAGGAACGTTTTAGATCCCACCCGACTAATTATGCAATGAAGAAAACGCAACTAATGAAGGAACGCGATGTTGCTCAATTAAGGTATTGATGTTTTTTAATTGTCAGGATCGTGGCAAGTGGTGCTCCATTGTGTCTGCCTATCCCTGACAGGCGTGACAATTTGATTGTATGATTGTTTCTTTTTTAAGTTAAGAAATTTCATGCGTTTTCACTAGTTTTAATAATCATTTGACAACCTATTTGACACAATAACAAATGACATTAAAATACTTCAAAAAAGGATGACGGAACAATTATGCTGCTACTCTTGTTACCACGTGACTTAATTAAGCAGTATTAAAAGTCAACCACAATTACAAGTGGTTGTAATTGCAAAAAGTAGTGACAACCTGTGAAAGAAAGGAATTGAAGTACAAGTAGTTGTCTCTTTCAGTCACACGTGGTACAAACATAATATAAATGAGACAAATAACAATGAATGAGTTCTTATTTTAGCACAGATTCTATTCTTTCCATATTCTTAGCCTCATTCACTTTTTATATATTTTATATAGATTGTCGTAAACATCGAAATAAATAAATAAATAACCCTGCTTTTATAAATTGCAGAGGCGATGACGACCTCGTGATGGATTTGAACATGAAAATCCAAGAGTTAGAAACAAGGGCGAATCAGTTAGACAAGACACGCACATCGTCAATACAAAGTATATCATATATCAATAATAGAAATAGGAAATTAAATGTTGAAACTGCTGAGAAAGCTATCATGGAAGAGGTATGTTTTTATAAATAATAAATATTTCCATTGTCACTGCCTATCCTTGTGGAAAAAAGGCGTGACAATTTGATTGATTGATTTTCTTTATTAAGACGCTTGACCTCGAAGTGCCTTTTTTTATTGTGACTCGACATATGACAACACCCGCCTGATGTTAAGCTGTCGTGTGGTCCATGAATGGATATCACTGCTACTACAATTCAATAACTGTAAGTAGCAATCACATCCGCATTTTATCGACCAAATCGGCAGACGAACTAAACAGTTCGATGCGTCGTTTTTTGTAGAACAATCGACACCATAGAACAATTACCAGCCCATGTGTTCTTTGTATCCATAACTTTAAGCGGTCCGATCCTTAAGCGACAGTGACGGCGAAGACACTCTTGAAACTTACCATCAGGCGGGTCGAGGTCAGATGTCGATGCAGACGACGTTTAAACTAATTCCGCAACGCAACTAAATCACTTCCGTTTATATTTTAGGTGAAAGCTATGAAAGGAAAGAAGATAGATGACCCGTTCACGCGCCGCCACACGAAACCGGTGATGAACTTCAACAAGAACCAATCACGACATGAGCAATTGAAAACGCTGGACGCAGAAGCAGAAGCACAGGCGCAGAAGGAGAGAGAGGAGAAGGAAAAGCAAGAGCTGGTTGAGAAGGAGAGGCTTGCTGTAAGTATTTAAAGTTTTTTTTTGTTTTGTGACAACATATGACAGCACCTCGCTTGATGTTAAGCTGGATGTTAATGTTAATGTGGTTGTCTAAATGAATGGATAAATGGGCTGCTACTACAATTCAATAACTGTAAGTAGCAATCATTTCCACTATGCCGGCTTAGTTGAAACAGGCAACTTATAGGTTGATCCCCGGAACGGCAGACTGGTTACCATTGTCTCTGCCTTTGATTGATTATCGCATATCATAATGGGGACTTTAGTGGGACTTTATTATTTCTGGCAACACTGATCGCACTTTTTTTCTTAATTTACAGAAAGAGGAGACGCAAAAAAGTAAATCAACAACAGAGAAAAGTGATAATACAAGTTTATATTCTTTACATGATTTTGATATAAGTATTGATATTGACTTACCTATAAGCAGTAAGTATCACTTTCATTTTTTAAATTTCTATACCAAGCTACTAAAGTGCTTGTATCATAGAAACACTACAACCAGAGTACATATATCAAAGATACATTGGTACCGGTGAGTGGTCTCGAACTCGTGGTCTCGGTTTGTGTAACCATTGCACTGCCACTATACCACGGTCTCCTTATTACTTCGTCACAGGAAACGGTCCGGTTGTTAAGCTAGAGCGCGGTCCATGAGGAAGGACGAAAGTTCTCTTTATAACATTAACATCCGCTAATAATGAATGAAACAAATTTTATGCGGCTTACTATCACGTTTACCACGATGACCACGATGGATGCAATGCTCTCGAAACGTCGGAGTTATGAATGTAAAATCAAAACCAAAATAAACGCGATAGTAAGCCGCATTTTTTTTATTCATCCGCCAAATAGTTAGTTTTTTCTATACTCTATTTTTCGTTTTTTTTTCTATTAGTCCTGTTTCTATGATACAAACATTTTTAAAACTATAGTAATTCTTTTTTTTTATTACAGGGCCCAATATCAATGTACAACCTAAGCCTTTAACGTCGAAAACAAAGGATACGGGCCCCAAGAGGGCCGGCTCGTTAAACTTGGAAGATTATAAAAAACGCCACGGGCTCATATAAACTGATTCTTCTGCGTAACTTTAATGATAATCGTAGGATGCTTTACCAGCCCATTTGTTCTCCCCATCCATTAACCTTGGATCCTTCAAGCGATGTCTGAAGAAGCACCTCTGGCCGGCATAGTGACGGCAACTAAGGCAACTGTTAACTGTTTTTTTACAGTCGTCGGCACTCTTGGACCTCCTCTTGCTTACCATCAGGCGAATCGAGGACAGATGTCGAGTTACAATAAAAAAAACTTGTATCGGGAACGTGGAAAGTGGCATTACCATGTCTCTGCTTATTCCTGTAGGAATTGATGCGTGAACCAATCACGGTCTGATGGTAGTGAAATATTCAAGTAGACCAGGAAGCCCTGGTTCAAAACCGCTTGCCGGTACCAAGGTATTTTTATATAACATTAAAAACAATGAGATGTTGAAAAATAGTCGTTTTTAGTTATCTTACAGAAAGTAATATGCAACTAGGCCGGCATATTGGATGTGTGACTGCTACTCAGAATTATTGAATTGTAGTAGCAGTGACATTCATTCATGGACCACACTCCAGCCTAACATCAAGCGGGGTGCTGTCATATGTCGAGTCACAATAAAAAAAAAGTATTTTAAATGAGATATTTGCACTGTGACATTTATTTTATAAAATATATAATGATCAATCAAATTGTCACGCTTTTTCCCTACAGCGATAGGCAGAAACAATGAAGCGCCACTTGCCACGATCCTGACACAACCTCCCTCGCCTCCCTCACATTAACAATTCTGTGAGAGTTTTGCTATTGTCAAAAGAAAGCCATTTAAGATTTTCATTAATAATACGCGTTATTTAATAATCAAAAGAAGCAATATAAATAACTAAATTAAATTAATGTATTAATCAGTCAAATCAATCGAATAACTGACAGCTATCAGTCACTTAATAAATTATACTTTGTAAAATTTAGCTTGGGTCCTATGACAGATGCCAAAATGACTTTACTAGTTCCATCACTATTATAGTACTCGTATTTTTGTTAACAGATGTAACCTTGACGGAGCGGCAAGGTTTCTTTTTGTTACATGATTTATTGTTGTTTGTTTTAAATATAATTGTATGATAAATATTATTGGTAAGCTATGGTTGTAACTACGAAAATAAATAACTTTGAAATGAAAGATCGAAGAGAGACGCTGCTACTATGTTAAGTCGTCCGAAAATTTCTTATGTGTCACAGGACCCAAGCTACATTTTACAAAGTATAGTTATGAAATAGGATGGGAAAAGGTCATTGGTCAGCTGCGACTAGGCCGACCGCGCAACTTTAATGGTTATGACAATGAAATTCATTCCCATTTGTCAAAAAGTTACGCGGTCGCTGTTAGTGTCAAAAACAACTTTTATTCATTCGGACAATGAGTTTGAACTGTTAATAAAAATGAACATCGATTCTTAGTATGTTGCGCGGTCGTAATTTTAATTTTGAAGTTCATTAATGGAGTTCAACTTTCAAAACGAAGCTCATTGTCGTTGAGCCCATGACAGCAATAGCAATTGGTTTGTTGCGCGTAAAGTCCCAGGTTCGATTCCCGGTCACAGCGAATATCTGTTTCAAAGCTTTGATTTGCAATATTTAATAACATTAAATATTGCAAATAATAAAAAAAGAGATGGATATTTGCTCTAGGTCTGGTTATCAAAAAGTGGTAGGCAGTGGTACCCAGTCTGCCGATCCGGGGTAGTTCGACCACTTACAAGTATACAGACCGTGAAGTGATTTGGTCACGTTTCGGGATCAGCTTGTAAGTTGCCGGTTCCATCTAGGCCGGCATAGTGGATGTGATTGCTACTCACAGTTAGTGTCCGGCCGAAACCGAACTTTCGGTCGGACACTACTTTATTCTAAACTATCTTGTTATCCTATAATTTTGTTTCAATTGCTGGGTTTTGCTTGGTTATTATCACATGTTATACTTGCAAGCAGTTAAAATTAACGTGCCTTGTTAAGCGACAGACGGCCGGGTTCGTATCCCGGTCGCAGCTGACTGATAGATGTGCACCTGTGAATCTTATCCCATCCCAAACATTGCTGAGTTATAAACTAAAAGAATATGTAAGAAATACTTGTCAGTCAAAATGATTGACAGTTTTGAACCTTGTTACGCCCATCGGCGTATACATTGCCGTTGTGTATAGATCAATTTACCTAGATTTACTTAATTAGTAATTAGTTTAGGGTTCCGTAATACTTTATCATCATCATCATCAGCCAGAGGGCGTCCACTGCTGAACATAGGCCTCCCCCTTAGAACGCCATTCCGAACGACAAGACAGTTGCATTCACTGGTTATTCGTGACTTTCACTATGTTGTCAGTCCACCTAGTGGGAGGCATACCTACGCTGCATCTTCCGGTTTGTGATCTCCACTCTAGTACCTTTTTTCTCCATTCGTTGACGGTCTTTTCGAGCGATGTACAGTAAAATTTGCTTGGAGACGTTTTTGCCTTTGTAGTAGTGCGCCTAAAAGCGCGTTTCCATTATTAACACACGATACGATTACACGTCATGTTAGGTTTTAATTGGAACCAAATAAAAGATTTATTTTTTACATTTCTATACTAAGCTACTAAAATGCTTGTATCATAGTAACAGGACAACTAAAGTACATATATCAAAGATACATTGGTACCGGTGGGTGGTCTCGAACTCGTGCTCTCCGGTTTGTGGAACCATTGCACTGCCACTACACCACGGTCACCTTATAGATAACCGGAAACCTTTAATAGAAAAACACGAAAAGCGACTGCTGTAGTTTTTTTGGCAAGTTACTAAAAACATAATGCTTTTTAGGGTTCCGTAGCAAAAAACGAAACCCTTATAGATTCGTCATCTGTCTGTCTGTTTGTTAAATTGTAGGGTAAAATACAATAGGACTTGACCGTTGTGGTAGTAAAGGTCTTGTATGGAGACGACATATAGATGCCGGCAGAAAAAAGAGCGCTGGCATCCAAGCTTCTCAGTAATTTGTTTTGTTACCTACTAACTTTCCGTTTTACGAATGTGTATAAGTTTTTTAATATTATCGATTACGTACACGAACGACTTTATCAGCCGGTTGTACCAAAAAAGTTTCAATTTACGAAATTAGTATTACTTTATACTTTTCTATTACGTTTACTATTACAAAATTGTGAATTGGGTTGTTTATATATGTTTTTATCATTAGAAATAACAAAAGAAGTACATAGAAACCCAACATGAATGATGTCATTTAGCTCTGTATAAAATATTTGTTAAACGTAAACGTTAATGTAAAGAGTGGGGTGCAACTCATTTTATTTTCCTAATTACAAATTCGTAAATTATAATTTTTAGTGCAACCGGCTGTATATAAGGGTTAGGTTTCCAGTCGAAGCAAACATTTGTTTCATAGCTTTTAATTGTAATATTTAATAATTATATTTTCAATCAAAAGGCGTGATAATTTCATTTGATTTGATAATAATTATATTAAATACATATTGCAAATATTTGTTAATAAAAAAATAGATATTTGCTTCGAATAAGTTCCAACTAGGCCAGCATAGTGGATGTAACTGCTACTTACAGTTGTTGACGTTGTTGACTTCCATTCATGGACCGAACTCCAGCTTTTCATCAGGCGGATGTCGGGTCTTGAAACAAAGTATATGTACGGAACCCGTGATTATTTATAATGGCGATTCGCTTAACTATTTTTGTTTTTAACTGATACTTATTTTGAAATACATTATTAGATGTAGTTTTTTATTATAATAAAATATAATCTTTGGTAATTTTAATTTATTTTTTATTTATCTTTCAAGCTTTTCTCCCCGACTGGGGGTGGCAGAATTGCTGGAATTCGCTTTGGTTCTCAATGAAATGATAAGTCTAGATTATAGGATCTCAACATTGAGAATATTTTTTAGACCGGCAAAGTGGCTGCTACTACTACTTTTTTTTATCTTGACCTTGACTCGCCTGATGATAATCAAGAGGAGCTCCAAGAGTGATGACGACTGAAAAAAACCGAGTCAGTTCACGGCCACACTCCAGCTTAACATCAAGCGGGGTGCTGTCACATGTCGAGTCACAATAAAAGCATAGTGACGGCGACTTAGTTATTCGTAAACTAACTTGGTTGTTTCAGTCGTCATCACTCTTGGATCTCCTCTTGCTTATCACTAGGTGGGACGAGATCAAATGTCGTGTCACAATAAAAAAAGCTGTGGCGGCCGTGACTGACTCGGTTCATTCAGTCGCCGGCACTCTTGGACCTTCATCAGCTGAAAAACATTACACACAAACTTATTACTCTATTGTTATTTATAATTTACATTTTAATTGATTGAACAAAATAAATTATTATTATTAATTATAAATTGTGTTTTATTTCACTTTATTAAATAGCCAGGGTTTCAACCAGGGGCGTAGCTACCGCCGTATTTGGGGCCCCACAAAATGGCCGCGCTAGGAATGCAGTTGTGACGTCATCGTCACGTGTCATTTATGAATAGTGAAGTAACATGCAAAATGTCGACGATAAACACTTTCCTTTTGCAAATAACAGAGCCGGATCTACCATGTGGCTTTTGGGGCTTCAATCCACCAATCCCTTGAATCCACAGGGCCCCCAGCTAAGTCAAAAATAGACGATAATGCGAAAAAATCCATAATTTAATAAAATTAAACAGATCGTAAAGTTTGCAGCCCTGCAAATCCTGCGATTAATCAAACCTATTTAATTCAAGTCTACCTTTAGGTGTTGGTACTTCGAACTGACTTATTTTTTTCTTGAGCTTTGAGTAATTAGGTGGGCCCTTAAGTAGTAGTCCCCTAAACTCACGGTCCGTCCCTGGCAAATAAATTTAGTTATTATAAATTAACTATTTCGGTTTTTTCAGTCGTCGTCTCTATTGCCGAAATAAAGCAGACCACAGCCGTAATTTTAAAACTTTTTATGGCCCTCAGATAGATTTCATAGATTTGAGAATATCAAAGAGATTAAAAATAATTTATTTAATGTCTTTGGAGTTTATATTCAAAAAAGTCTCTTATTTATATCTAAAGTGAAGAAAATGTCTTATAATTGTTTTTGAGTTTTACTGAGAAAAGCTCTCAGTGGGCAATGGAAAGAACTATGCTTTAAGTATATTTGCGCGACAGAATCCGGAACGAGGATATTCGTCGCCGAAAAACCGGAGTTACCGACAGCTCGTAGGAATTGCAAGCTGAAGTGGCAATGGGCTGGCCACATCGCTCGAAGAACCGACAACCGATTGGGAAGAAAGATTTTAGTGGAGAGCACGAACAGGCAAACGCAGCGTAGGTAGGCCTCCCACTAGGTAGACATAGTGAAAGTCACGAATAACCAGTAGATGCAACTGGCGTAATGGCGTTCTTAGGGGGAGGCCTATGTTCAGCAGTGGACGCCTTCTAGCTAATAATGATGCCTCTTATTTTTATAATTTTTAATGTTAACATAATATTAACAATCAGCTAGAAATATTTAAATAAATTATAGATTTCATTTGAATAAAACGACTTATTTTAATTTATTGGCAACACATACATCGGTGCTTCCTTTTTTTGTGAAAATCTTCAATCAATGGCGTCTTTCGTCATTTGTCATTTTTGGGGGTAACGGCACGCATCGTCGCGGTCGTTGTGCTCCAATATTTAATAAATACATTTAAATTTAGATTTTAAGTTACTTAGTTGTTGTTTAGAAACACGGCAAACATAATAACTAATTATTGAAAAAGTGTAAACGATGGGAAGACCCGGTAAGTGCATTTTTCATTTTATACCGCTGTAACACGTGCCGGATAAAAACTAAAATATCTGCATATATTTATTATTTAACAAAACATTATTTATTATTACTTTATTTGTTCTTAATTCTTTTTATTAAGTCTGTAAAAATGTAAACGCTGAAGTAAAATAACTTACTCCGGAAGTAGGTTTAAAAGTTTGAGGTTAAGTTTGGTACACATTTTGCCGATTTAAAACTGCAAATAAGCTAATTTACATGTTACCGATGCTTTTAAATTATCATTTAGTGAGTAAACGATACTTATTATCTTAAATGCGATGCTTTAAATGTTTAATTACCTCCACGTGTTATTTTTTTTATATGCGTGCAACACGTGTGTACTGCCAAACATTAAACTTTGGGTACAGCACATATTAATGGGTGTCATTTTACAGAGTAAACCTCATGGAATTTTTTGTGGTCATTATAATTTATAAATTCCCTTGTTATTTATAAATTGTAGATTGTGTGGGGGAAATGAAACTAACCTTATTTTGTCCAACTGTGGCAAATTTCTTTCTATGGAGATTAAAATTGAAGCAATTAAAATTAAGATCTCAAAATGCAGGGGTCCACTTTTCATAACTTTTGCTAGAGTTGTGTTGGGATTGTATCTCTGAATCTATATGCATGTAGAGGGTCTATGCCAAAAATGATTTGATTTTGATCTCAAAGTCTCAGTTAAACACTACCTTACAAGTAATTTGATGTATTTTTATCACCATTTAAAATTATTTCCATAATTTTGTTGGTTTTCAGAATTCAATGGAGGCCGTGGAGGTGGAGGTGGCCGCGGCGGTGGTGGTGGATTCAGAGGTGGTCGCGGCGGCGGAGGGGGCCGAGGAGGAGGCGGAAGAGGTGGCGTTGGTGGGGGCGGGGGGAGATTCGAGAAGAGAGGCGGAGGTGGCGGCAGAGGTTTTGGTGGGCGAGGAGGAGGAGGAGGTGAATATATTTGTATTTTATACTATGTAGCAGATGTTACTGCAGTTTTTTAGACATTTATATGTATAAAAGCGAGCATGGTGGAGTGGCAGTGCAATGGTTACATGAACTGAGAGCACTGGTTCAAATCCACTTGCAGGTACCAATGTATTTTTGATATATGTACTTTGGTGGTCCTGTTACCTATTGCCGGTATCAATGTGTCATTGATGTATTCAAAGAGCACCAACATCTGAAGATACAGATACTGTTTACGATTGCTCCTCTGTCATACATGTCTCTAGGTAAGGAGAAAGGAAAGTGTAGACTGTAATAGTATATCAATTTTTAGGCATTTTATTGTAAAATGATGATTGTGGTCCCTCTAATCTCGACCTATTCATGAAGACTATGTCCACATACCCACTTCTGATTCAATAATCTGGAGAGAATATACTTTTTTCATTAGTAGATAGAGATTTAATAAAACTTTGTCTTTATAAAGGTCGCGGAAGGGGCGGGCCCCCTAAACGAGGTGGAGGAGGCTTTAAGGGTGGAAAGCAAGTCATAATTGAACCACACAGGTTAGTTTCATTATTTATTTATAATCGCCCAACTTGTAACAGGCCTAGTAATAGTTAGTTGATAGTTATTTGCGGGCTCGTTTCCGCACTTGAAGTCATCTTCGGTTTCTTTGTGCGTTCTTCAATGGTTCTCCTTCAGTGGAGACCCTTCTCATTCCTGCAGACCTCTGGAAGCGTCCTCGCGTTGCCAAGGAACTTCTGTCTTGCTTTGGCTACTCCTGCACACCTGCAACTCAAGAGCACATGTGCAGCTGTCCCCTCATTCAGGCATCCCATACAAAGGGGGCTGTCTGATATGTTGAGGTTGTACAGGTGCCTATTAAAACCACAATACCCCGTCATAACACCTACCAAAGTGCGGAGCTTGGCTCTGCTAAGGTCTAGCAGTCGTCCAGTCGAGCGTCTGATGTTACGCTGAAGAACTGCTACTACATTTGCATGACGACTTATTTTACGTTTGCCTTAGTCGCTGTCACTATGCCGGCCAAAGACATGTCTATTATGACTGGTGGGGTAAGAATAAGGACAATTTCCATGAGTTTATTGGCATGAATATTTTTCTCGACTCCTGGAAGCTATAGATGGGAAACGAGTTAAATAGATTCGGGGGCTGAGGTGCGGTGGGGCGTCAAAAAACCCCCACCCGTATCTTAGTAGCCGCTATTAGTGACGCTCATAGTTCGGCGATGTCATTTAATATCGATAAAAACGTGTCCATATTTTCTTTGATTATTGAAAAATTTGTGAGTTAATTGAATAAAAGAGAGTCGTCATCCGTAGTCAGGCTAGAATCATTATTAGAAACGTGATTTAAATTTGTAAAAAAAAACATTGCACAACAAACAACACTATTCTCAAAATTTAATTAATATATAATTCATCAAAAATTGTTGCTGTCTAATTTTTATACTTCAATTTAATACACATTCATAATTTTTAATAACTAAATCTATTTGCGTTTTGAGGAAAGTGTGTGTTTATCGTTATCGAATTTTTGCATTTTATTTCACTATTCATAATAGACACGTGATCATGACCTCACAACTGCATTCCTAGCGCGTTTACTTAGCTCGTTCTCTGACAGTAGTTGTACTATTGTGAAAGGCAGGAAATCTTTAAAGTCTAAACAGACTCATGCCAGGTTTCTTGCATCGTAATCTTGGTAAATTTTAAATACCAGCAGATATAAAAATTATTACTTCAATTTACTATTTATTCAAATATTTCAGTGTCAAGATGTCTTTATTATTATTTGAGGTTTGGGTTAGGTTAATTTGATTTATAACTTTTTAATTAATAAAACTAATTAATATGAAAGATTAATTGGGAATAAATTTCTAATATTATTTAAATGACTGATTATAACTTATACCAGTTTGATTTAATAAAAAAATAAACGTTCTTTCTTATCTTTAACCGAATTTTCGACATTTAAACCGAAAATCGTCCGAATACCGAAGTTTAGTTCAAGTCGCTTAAACCGAATGTGAAAAGAAGTTCAGGCCATCAATAATTGTCATGCTAAAATGATGTTATTCTAAATAACTTTCGTTCTTCTGAATGCGAACGCTTGAAGCTAAATTATACTCTGATTAAAATTAATAATAATTTAAATTTGAATATTTTTTTAATAAAATTTTATTAATATTAAAAAATATCTTGTAGACATGCAGGCGTTTTCATAGCTAGAGGCAAGGAAGATGCGCTAGTCACTAAGAATTTAGTACCTGGATCAGAAGTTTATGGTGAAAAGAGAATCTCCGTTGAGGTTTGTAATTTAAATTTCTATACCAAGCTACTAGTGCTTGTATCATAGCAACACAATGACTTAAGTATAGCTTGTCTAACTATAAATGACGCGCCCCTCTACTTTATTAGTTTATTTAAATGTGTGAATGCAAATATTACTAACTATACTATTATACTTTATCAGCGTGCTCCTCCATTTGTGTCCAACCAGCAACTGAATGACCAATTACAATTGCATTTTCGGTGTGTTGCATTCATATTTTTTATTCGCACGTGTTCTTAAATGCATTGTGGAAGCGCGTCGTTTCGGCTTAGACAGACTACATATTATGTCAAGATGCATTGGTACTGGGCAAGTGGTTTTGAACCCATGCTCGAGGCACAGTTAAAAAAAAACTTTCATATATTATTGTAAAATGATGATTGTGGTCCCTCTAATCTCGACCTATTCATGAAGACTATGTCCACATACCCACTTCTGATTCAATCATTCGGAGAGAAAAACTACTATTTTAAATTAACTTTTCTGCTAGCATTATTCTTCTTTTTGTAGAATGAAGGTGAGAAAATTGAATATAGAGTATGGAATCCGTTCAGATCGAAGTTGGCTGCTGCTATAATGGGTGGCGTGGATGCCATCCATATGCCTCCGGGCTCCAGGGTTTTGTATCTTGGTGCAGCGAGTGGGACTACAGTCAGTCATGTCTCTGACGTTGTTGGACCTGTGAGTAGATTTTTTATTCATTAACATTACTATACTAAGCTATTAAAGTGATAGTCGTAGTACCACCACTTAAGAGAATACAGGCCTTTAAGTGACTTAGTCACGTTACTGGATTAGCAGTTTTTTTTTATTATGACTTCACATTTAAACTAGTCACCTGTGGGACCGCACCTCAGCTTATAAACAATAATATTAAAATATACAGTTTGACAATCGCCTAAAAGTTACTGGGATTCTAACTAGGCGGACATAGTGGAGGCCTCTGCTACTTTATAGTTGCCTTTTTTTATTGTGACTCGACATCTGACCTGTGTAGTGACCACTACATGCTACAGTCTGCTGCAGTCGCAGTCATTATGCCAGACAAATGTGCTTCTTCATGCATCGCTTGCATAAATCAATCAAATTGTCACGCCTTTTTCCCACAGGGATAGGTAGAGACAATGGATCGAGACTTGCCACGATCCTGACACAACCCTTCTTTCTTGAGGATGTCTCAGATTGCTTAAAGGACTGTTAAAATTTGAATTAAACTGTTAAATTCTTTTACGAGTTTAAATATCCCTGATTTGATAAAGAAGCAATTTATTTCACTGACTAGGAAAAATGCTTCTAAAATTTTGTATGATGATTCACAAGTTCTGAACTTTGTTATGTTGAATATATATCTTGAACTCTCTCACTGATAAATATAACTAATAAAAATTCATGAATATATTCAGTAAAAACTTTACTAATGTGTTTTTTCATATTTTTCAGGAAGGTTTAGTTTATGCTGTAGAATTCTCCCACCGGTCCGGAAGGGACTTAATTAATGTAGCCAAGAAAAGAACTAATATTATTCCTATTATAGAAGATGCTAGGCACCCTTTGAAATATAGGTAAGATATACATGTGTATTTTTTATTGTAAACTGAGCTTCAGTGACCAAAGGAGGACCCAAGAACGACTTGAAAAATCTTTTATTTAGTGTTAGCAGTCAAATAGTCGTTTTTTATTAGTCCCTGGAATAATAGAAAAAAGTAAATTCAATAACTAAAATTAAACGCGATAGACCGCATAATAGGACATTATGCGTTTTGAGCATTCATGTTCTACTTTTTTAATGTGCACGACAACATATATAAGTTTCGATACTTAAATTGTTAAAACAAATAACAATTTTGCTTTTAATTGCTGTGAAAATAAGTTTTTTATTTATTTTTTATTGTGATAAAAAATGACAGCACCCCGCTTGATGTTAAGCCGAAGTGTGGTCCATGAATGAATGTCACTGCTACTACAATTCAATAACTGTGAGTAGCAATCACATCCATTATGCCGGCCTAGGTAAAAACCGGCAACTTACAAGCTGATCCCGTAACGTGACCAAATCACTTCACGGTCTGTATACTTGTAAGTGGTGGTACTACCCCGGATATGGATTTTGTATAGTTTCTCAATCACAAAGAGACGCCATGGTAACTAACACTTCTGCTTTGAATTAAAATGCTGCAAAATTGTAGTGTGTTTTTTTATTTTTTATTTTGCAATAAAAAACAATGTTCCCGACCTCGCTTAATGTCAAGACTTTAGGATCGTATTCGGTGTATTTTTTTTAAACTTTTAAGTCCAAAATCGTTTATATGGAAAAGACTTCCACTTTTAAAAGCTTTTATCGCGTCTAGGGCCCTGATATCCTGGCAACTCTTCTTGGTTATTAAATTAAGCAAAGGACATCATTCATTTTGTGTGGGGCTTAGGCTTGGACTATGGCAGTTTAAAGCAGAAGTGTTAGTTCAAAGACTTTCACTCTCGATAACTCTGGGGCCCTGAATAGGAAAGAAAACTATTTCAAGAGTGTGATAGGGATCTAGTGTTGCCAAGATTTATTTCAAATTGTCACAAACAAATGATGATTCACAAGTTCTGAACTCTGTTATGTTGAACCATATATCTTGAACTCTCTCACTGATAAATATAGCTAGATATTAATTAGTTTTGTGTTTTATAACAAATGATATGAATATGAATTTTTTTATATACAGAATGTTGGTTGGTATGGTTGACTGTATTTTCGCGGACGTAGCCCAACCTGATCAGGCTAGAATAGTATCACTGAATGCGCAGCATTTTCTCAAGAATGGCGGGCATTTTGTAATTTCAATTAAGGTGAGTTGTTTTGTAATAGTGTGTAGCCGAGAGCACGGGTTCGAAACCACTCACCAGTACCAATGTACTTTGGCTGTCCTGTTTCTATGATACAATCATTTTAGAAGCTTAGTATATCAATCAATCAATCAAATTGTCACGCCTTTTTTCCAGTATAAAAATGTATATATTTATAATTGGGTTGAAGATAATTGTGGATGCGAGAGATTTGGGTCAGGATCGTAGTGAGTGGTGCTCCCGTGTCTCTGCCTATCCCTGTGGAAAAAAGACGTGACTGTTTTTTTATATGAAGGAGAAAACGGAGACGACTCTCGGGACGGATGAAGAAATTGTGGATGTGAAGGATTTGAGATCGTGAAATATGGCGCTCTATCGTCTCTGCCTATCCCTGTGGTTGAGGCGTGATTGATTGGTGAACGTCAATCAATAGTCTTACGTTTTCTCTGCTTGTTTACAAAAAGGAAATGAGCTGGTCTGTAACTAGTTCTTTATGGCAAAGTCCCGGGTTCGATTCCCGGTCGGAGCAAATATTTATTTCAGAGCTTTCGTTTTTATTATTTAATGATTATAATGAATTTGCAAATATTTGTTAATGAAATAAAGAGACTGTATTTGCTTCGGGTCTTGTTATCATAGAGTGGTAGGCAGTGGTGTAGTACCACCACTTATACTGACCGTGAAGTGATTTAGTCGCGTTTCGGGATCAGATTGTAAGTTACCGGTTCCAACTAGGCCGGCATAGTGGATGTTACTGCTACTTAGTTATTGAATTGTTGTAGCAGTGGCATCCATTCATGGACCGCACTCCAGCTTAACATCAAGCGGTATGATATTTAAATATGTTTCCTCTTTTCAGGCATCCTGTATCGATTCGACGGCCCAGCCCGAAGCGGTGTTCGCGGCCGAAGTGAAAAAGCTACAGGATGATAAACTGAAACCTCAGGAACAATTAACATTAGAGCCGTACGAAAGAGATCACGCCGTAGTTGTGGGTGTATTTAGACCACCGAAGAAAGAAAAGACTTGATTATTTAGGATTGTATACTTATGTTAATATTAGTATAAGGTTAATATAATACAAGCTCCAGTGGCGTAACGTGGCGGGGGCGGCACATTTAGGGGGGGGGGGGGGGGGGGGTGCAAAATTTAAAAAAAAAAACAAATAAATCAAATTTGAACCTGAAATTCATATTTTGGAAGGACTTTACTTAATTTAGCACTATAAAAACTTAGGGAGAGGGGAGGGAGAAACTCCGAAAATTCCGGAAATGCTTAGTTTTCAAGTTATTATTTTAATTTTGAGGTTATGTTACCCAGAATATTAATAATTTTACTTCTGGTAGCGACTACACTTTATATATCTCTGGCGCAGAGGGATATGCAGCCCCTTCGCCCTTGCGTGACAAAGCACAGGCACCCATGCTCGCCACCGCAGCTTCGGCTTGTTGGACGCAGGCGGGCGCCTTCGCATAATTACCCAAGACTTAACATCAGAGGAATTCAATCAAACTTAACATCAGTGGGATTTAGTCACACCCAACATCAGTGGGATCAGTCAGACTTAACATCAGTGGGATTCAGTCAAACTTAACATCAGTGGCATTCAGTGAGACATTAGAGACTTAAAATCAGTTGTGTCAAATCTTATATACATATGACACAGCTTTTACAGTTCTTCAAAACTATCTAAATGTTTTTTTTTAATTTCTTGTCTACACATATACTCAATGAGCCAGTTCAAAATTTTCTTTATAATTATCTATGTGGAATCTTCTTTTTAAATTTCGCCACTGACTCTCAATGTGTTGGGTGTGTGTCCCATCTGGGGCATTAAATGGGTATTCAGAGTTACTGTGGTTAACTTTTTTGTGTATGTAACCATGGGTCGAAAGAGAATCATAAGCACGCCAGAAATCTGTGTGTATGATGCTGCCTTTAGCAACATGTTTTTTAATTAAAGGTATTAACACCTCTTCTGACTTTTCATTATTAGGACACACTTCCAATCTCAATTCATTCGTCTCATCATCTATCATACCAAGCACCCAATGGCCTTCTACTCTCCTACCTTTATTATACTTTCTCCGACCAAACTTACTTTCATCAATTTGTACAACTTTACCTGGACCACCTATCTTCCCTTTCTTGGCCTGATTTTCCAACCGGTAGACTACCACTGTTTCTCGACAATAATTGTACCAGTCACAGATGGTAGTTTCGGACACTGCAACTCCGCGAGCTCTCGAGCTACATTCAATTCTGGCCAGATAATGATCATAATTTTGGGCATAACAATACATAAGTCTAAAAATGACAGGCAGTGGCAGTCGGGTACACTCAAACCCAGTGTTCCTTGAGTGGGCAATTGTTCTTTTCTTGCAAATTATTTGGGGACAAACAAAGGAACCAACAGAGCCAATACTAAGAGTAATTGTCATTGGTATACGATGGTGAATGCAGGTTTTCGTCAATGGTATGAGACCCCTGTCTTCACCAAAGGCAATGCATTGATTGCTCTTTAGTTCCCAGTCCATCTGTGATTTGAATTGTGATGCTGTTTAAAAAATAATTTAACTTCTGGTAGCGACTACATTTTTTATATCTCCAGCGCCGCCTGCGTTCAATAAGCCGAAGCTGCCTCCGCGCCTCCGGCTTTACAAAAAACACTAGTATTGGGCAGACAAATAACAGTAGATTTGAATTTGAGACAATTTCAACTTTACATTTATAGATAGTACAAAATTTAAAAAAATAATTACCCAATATGCGCTCCATATTCCACATATTCAGCACTTTCTTAGTGTGGAAGTGAATTCGCTTTGGAGCTACAGAAGTTGCTCCGTGGTAAAAACTATGCTTCTCCGTAAGTTGAAATTTTATAAAATTATACTTCATTAACAAAGCTATATATAAAAAAATATGGTGCTAATATCAGGTGCTAAATTCCGCAAAGCTGAGCCCATATTTTTGTTGTACCTATGATTGAAGTTCTTAAATAAGGGGGCGGCGAAATTTGTTTCTGCCCCGGGCGGCTGACTCCCACGCTACGCCACTGACAAGCTCTATGGTTATGGGCACTAGCCACTAGTCGGAAAACAATCTCTGGAGCCTGCCTTGTTTAACGTATCCTTTTATATGAGATTTATAAATTCCTTTCGCCAATCTACTTTCTACAGAGTATTGTGGATGTGAGGGAAGCGAGGGATTTGTGTCAGGATCGTGGCAAGTGGCGCTCCATTGTCTCTGCCTATCCCTGTGGGAAAAGGTATGATAATTTGCTCGATTTTTAAAATATTTTTTAGATCTTATGGCACGTTTTGTTTTGGCGGTGTTGACGCGAGTTTCTCGACATCCGAACGCGCGAGTTCATAAGATTGTATGCAGACCTTGAGATCGAACATACTACAATACTAAATTAAACAAATTTTATGCGCCTTACTATCATGTTTATTTTGGTTTTAATTTTACAATTTTTAATTATTCCGACGTTTCGAGAACTTTGCAGCCATCATAGTCACGTAGTCATTAACCAAAAATAATCGCGATAGTAAGCCGCATAAAATTTGTTAAATTCATTAATCAATGTTCGCGCAAAACCTAAGAAAATACTATACTACTATACAATGCGAACACGCACGTTTCTAAATACAGTGGAGCGTCGATTATCCGACCTAATTTGAGGACTGGAGTGTTCGGAAAACCGCTATTTTCCTATAATCTAACTAACTATACCTATATGCCGGCCTAGTTAAAACCGGCAACCTTTTAGCTGATCCCGAAACGCGACTAAATCACTTCACGGTCTGTATACTTGTAAGTGGTGGTACTACTCCGGATCGGCATTGCATTGACTACCGCAACGATTCGATTCGACTTAACTCCGCGTCTGGCGTTCGTCACGTCCCATCCTCACATTTCACCTCGAAAATCGCTCAAAATTATTTTGTGCTTTCTATAGATTTGATATTTAAATTTAAAAAAGAGATACAATACACACAATTGTTTATTAATGTTAATTAATCGCCAACACTAGATCCTCCTCCTCCTCATCTGTTGTAGGTACATTCGATGCCTCTGGTTGCAAAAGCTCTAACGTCTCTCTGGTAGACTTACTTTGGGGGGGGGGGCTATGTCTTGTACTACTCAACAGAGGATCAGAAGTTAGCAATAGTCTGTTTAAAACATCCCTGTTACATTTTTCTCGTGAAAACTCTCTAGAAAAATTCTGCCTATTTTTGCGAGTGTTTATTTCGGTCCTCAACTGCCTCTTCTGATAGTTGTCCCATGCCCTATTTTTTTTAATTGTTGGTGTCGTTGGATTCCACTTATACAATGCTACATAATCTTTTGCTGTTGCTTCTCCAATTTTTTTGACATCAATTCTGAATCCACTTGGCAAAGCCTCTAGAACAGTGTTTTCCAACTTGGGGCCCACGCCCCAAGTTGAATCTATTGCTGCTGCTTATTACCTATATCAGTTATTGACAATCGAACATTTGTTGATTACCCCTGCGTGCTGTTAACCAAACATTAGACATGTTCTGTTCTTTAGCCTAGGAACAGGTGAGTATGGTGATGTGGGACTTTGATGCTGTTGGCCTGTTGCGTTGCTTTAGCTTCTGTCCTTACGCTAAATTGTTGGTGTTGCATTTTATCGAATTTGTCAATCAATGTGGCAGAGTTTAATCCTGAAGGTATCCCCACCCAATGGTCGAAAACGTACTGTTGGTCCTTCAAATGTACGAAGCTAAAGTTCATTTGGTTCGCGAGATGTTAAATCGAACTCGAACATTCTCCAAGCAGCGTCACAAGCACCGATGTACCGCTTCGTCGTCGTCGTTGGTAGTCCTGACAGCGACTCGCGCTTTGTCAGGATCTTTTGTCAAATATTTGAACAAGTATTTGACAAGTATTGATTTTGCGAGTTGATGCCACTTCCAAATTAATGTGGCAATCGTATTTTACTAACAACGCGGCATTGTCCGGAACGACCCAGAGATCACTGATCTCCAAGTTCCTTCGCCTATGCATGATCATGCATATGTTGTTAGCGTCGCGTTTTAGGTTGATAAAACCGCGCCCTCGCTGTTTTCACCATCGAGTTTTCCAGATATGTTCTGTAAGCTTCCAGGTCAGTGGCTATTTCCGCATCGCTGAGGCCGATGTCACATTGAGACTTGTGGTATAGGTCCTTTAGGGCTGCATCATCCATTTTTAGGCCATCGTTGTATAGCATTGTCTTCAGGGAGGCATATGAATCTCCATCCACTACGGTATCTTTGTAGTGTATAAAGAACGCCACAAATTTCCTAAGCTTCAGGTAGTTTCGGTTGTCAGCGAGATAGTGGTTGTTATATTGGATACTTTCGTAGTCCGCTGGCACTTGGTTTAGCCCCGGTTTTGGATGTTCTACCGTGGCTACTTCTATTTCACAACCGGAACTAGTTTCCTCCCTCACATGGGGCACTTGGTTCAGCCCCATTTTAGGGCGCTCAACTGTGGCTGCTTCGGCTTTTACAAATTTTGGCGCGATCACTGCTGTTGCGTCATCAAACCCATTAAAGGTTTTTATAGCCACCGCTGGTGAATTCTTTTGTTCAGGTGTTATCCTCCTGTCATGGCGCTCTTCGGTAATGGTGGACGTCGCTCTCAGCCAGGTGTTGCCGTAGCTAGTGAACGCCATTAAAGTTGCCACATATCCCGGGGTTTTCTCCGCCACAATTCTTTCTATGTTATTGGAAAGATGTTTTGTTGGCAATAAGGGGCCATCAGTCTTGAAGACGTACGCTAGGCTGCGGTCTTCAATTTCGTGCTGGACTTCACAACCCTCCAGAGAGACCCCCGTGCCTTCCCACGAGAATCCTAGGTCTTTGTTTTTAAAAGTTTTCGCCAACTTCTTGAACTTGAGGTACCCGATTGCCGACATTTTAGAGTTTTTGGTACGAGTCTGGTGAAATTCTCTCTTTTCCATGTTTTATATAGATTTTAGGACGTGATCTTTTTGCCCCAGTTTCGTGACCCAGAAAATTTTAACCAAAGTGCAGTCCTAGTAAGCGGGTCAGCACTTCCGTGTCTCATATACAAGGCCGCAAGGCACATCGAGCCCGACATCGGCTGTTTGTGACGCATTCCTATCGGTACAGTGGGCATCAACTTTGCATGTTAATTTACATTTTTTTTTTTTTTTTTTTTTTCTATATAGTGTTGTATTATAGCTGTTGTCTTGCGAGATATTTAGATTTTTGCCCAAAAATTCTATTTAGCTTTTTACTTTTAATGAGAATGGATTCTCACATCTCTTTATCTTTGTGGGGCCGATCTGAGCAGGAATCGGCACGGACTCTTTTCCTGTATTATTACAGCCTGGAGCTGGTGATATCTTGTCTTCCGAGCCCTGAGGCGCTATCTTAGTTAACAATTTCTTCAAGCATTCTATTGCGGTTTGTAGCTCTGGCTTATTAGTGATGTTATCCATGAGAATTAATGCTTTTGCAGCGTCATCACTTACAGCGGCCCATGGGTTAAGTTGAGGGAGGAGCATCGAAAAGGATCGGGGGGTCCTGTTCTCTAGCAAAGATACCATGATTGGGACTTTATCAGCTGGCATGGACAATTGATTGAGCAAGCTTGTGAGCTTCTCTCGTGTGTATGATAAGGGGGTTGTTCTTGTCCCCTCTTTGACAGATGCTACCGTAGGATTGGCCTCAAAGTGGTAATTGGACACTGTAGGCAATGTCCCTTGAGGGACCCCATTGCTATTTAATTGCGTTAACGCAGAGTTAATCTTGGAAAACCCTGCTGTGCAAATGCTAACCTCTTGCCTCATCTCCTGCAAGTCAAACTGTCCTTCCCTGGTTATAGTATTTAACGATAGTAGTTGATTTGATACTTCCGCAATTTTGGCTCCCAATTTTATTTGTTCATCTCTGATTGTTTTTATCTCAGATGTTATACCATACAAGGTGTTCTTCATTTCATTGTTAGCTAATATGACTGAGTCTATTCCTTGTTTAAGATTTGAATACAGAATAGAGAAACTCTCTGTTATAAAATCTGTGAAGCTCGCAGATGGGGGAGTGGTCAATGTGTGAGGAATGGTTCGATGGCTCTGTTCAGGGTGCAATCCGGTGTCAGGCATAACTTCTTGAGTCTCCCCTCGCTCGTCATTGTCTGCTGTCCAATCCAGATTATCATCGCTTAGCTCATCTTTCTTGAGGTTAAATTCTGCTAGGGTCTCTATCTGTGCCTCTAAACATGTCTCTGCGTCAGAGTCACTTTCTAAAACAGCGTCGCCGGCTATCTTATCTGTTGGACTTGGGTAGGCCCCTGCGTTCAGGAGAGCCTCTCTGCACTCAGTGAGAGATCCGTCATGGTTTTCGATCAGGGTCAAGGCCGCCATGGCTGTGTCGATCTGCTTGTCTGTAATGCCTGAAGCCACCACAGGCACCCCAGCCTCCAACTCTGATCGATTGGCCATTTTATTGATTGATGGTCGATTAGTATTTATACAACCGGTGGTCTTGTCGCAAGGGCGAATTTTCTGTCTTTTTGACTTTTGGGATGGGTTATGAGACAAGCACGGGATTTTTCTGACCCTGCTACAATAACTGTGTTGTACAATTCGTATGTCCGTAGCGCTCTGGAGTTTAATGCCATAATATGGAATCCCAGAGAAAGCACATACACGCTAATGATAGAAAAGGTGCAGAAATTGTTCCTAAGAGCTTTATACAAGAAGGTCTATGGCTATTATCCCTTTTTGTACCCTACGGCATTCATTCTTGGTATGCTAAATTACAATTCCTTGGAGGTTAGAAGAAATAGGACGTTGGTCTTATTTATTTTAAAAATCCTAAAGGGTAATTTGTACCTACCTGAGGTGTTAAAGCGTATCTCACTGTTCGTTCCTAACAAATATCTACGCGCGCGCGGGCATCGACTATTCGCAGAGGAGAGTGCTCGTACGCACTTACTGCGGAGCGCCCCTGTCTCCCGTGCAATCGTTTTGTTGAACGGGATCCTACATGGCAACATGAATTTTGACGCTTTCGCATCATCGGATGCACAAAGCGATAAAATTGTATTGAATTACTTGGAGCGATTAGGTTAAGTTAGGTTAGTAAATTAAGCTTAATATTAAGATTTTTTGTAAGAAATATATTGTATTAGTTGGGTTAAGTCTGTAATGTACAATATTCTGTTAAATAAATAAATAAATAAATTTTTTAATTACCAACATTTAACTATGCTGCCGACCGTACAGCCGCCATTTCACGATTTTATTCGACTGTATTCTGCCTTTAATCAATATTTTGTTGTCAACTAACTCTTGGTATCGATAAAATTGCAGAGTGTACAGACCATTTGGTCGCAAATGTTCGTGACAGTATGATCGCGCTATCCTTAAATGGTACGTGCCTAACTCAAATATGATTAAATCCTCAATTGATAGTTGAGGGAAATCGTCGAATGCTGCATTGTTTGAATCAACTGTCACGAATGCTACTCTTAGTTCTATTAAGGTTATTTCGATCCACATAATGTGCCAGTTTATTTTTTTTATTAATATTTTCATTAATAATGTTAATGAATTGCTCGGCATACATGTTGTCCTCGTAAGGATGCCGTGTAGCATTGATAATCGCAGCAGGGATTTTGAAATCTGACATCATGTTTGCCAACGCAACATTAAAATATGTATGGCGAAATATTTAAAAATCCTTTTTAAAGCGACCATTCATAGTCTCGACAACCCATCAGACCATTGTGACTAATTGTGATTAGTCTAGACTTATTGGCTTCAGCAGTTGTTAGTTGTTCACCTCTGGATCTAGTTGGTGGCATGTGCGGAATATAACCGCATTCTTCAATAGACGGGATCGAATCCCGAAAGCCACGGTCCAGTATAAAAACGTCGTTAGCCTTGAGAAACCAATGCCAAGCTGAGTTTTGGTCTTGCATCAGGTTAAGCATTATTGTAGCATCCGAAGTCGTCGCTGAAAATGGGCCCATAACATCTACAATATAACCGTCTGTACAAACTTCCATAAAAGGCTTAACAAAGTTTCGATACTTGTGCAGGCTATATGTTATCCTCTGAAATAGGAAATTCGAACTCTTTTGTACGTATATGCACAAATATGCCTGTGTCATGGGCGCCGCCGAAAATATGCGCTGCGATAGACAGATTTTTGACCACCACCTCTTCTCTATTTAAATGATCTGGGCCCAGATAACGTGTGACAAAATCGATAGTTAAACATTCTCTAGCTATTCGCAACTTTCTCTCTAACGTTCTTCTGGACATCTGAATCGATGTAGTTCACTACCGTCGATCATCACAAAACTGAGTAAAATATTAGTAATCAAATCTTTAATATTGCGGTACAAGCGACCCTGAATTTTATATTGATGGCGTTGGCGTATTTGTAAAATGAGCATCTTGATAAAAAGCCTGATTTCTAATGGGTGGCAAATCTTAAATGTTAAATCTTTTATTGCCGCAGCACCAAGCAGTTCTACCACGTTCTTCTTTAAACAATCGTGAATTGCAGTGTTGGCACCTGAATGTGCCTAAACTAAGTAAACCAGGATTCTTTAAAGAATACAAATATATTTAATAGATTGTCAAATATCTCCCTTCCGCTTTTTTTCTATTTATATTGAATAGAAAAAATGCTTTATAAAAAGTGTTACAGTGATCGGATTTAGTTCAAATATGCGCCGTTTTGTTCGATAATTTATTTCCATCTAGACGGCAACTTCATAATACTCCTTATTTGCGAAGAACTCGGACAGTCACGTTTCACAAGCCTATTTTGAGTCCAACTTTACCCCACCAAGGGCGTTCGCCATGGACAGGAACAGGTGGTAAAAGGTGGATGGATAAAACCTCCCATCCGAGCTCCCGTAGCTTCTGACGAGTCATCAACGAAGTGTGTGGTCTGCCGTTGTCCTAGTGAAACACTACACCCTTCCTGTTGGCCAATTCTGGACGCTTCTGGTCGATCGCCAGCTTCTGGTAGCGCTTTGTACATAGCCGCGAAATTCAAAAGACAAAAAGGCGGAAGAAAGATATTTGATAATTATTATTAATCAACACAAAGTTTTGTGATGTTGATTGAGACAACTTAAACTTAAGAATTTAGCCCATAAGTTTTGCAAATCAACCCAAAGATGTTTAATACTAATAATATTATATCATTATATCTATTTTTACGGGGTCTGAAGTCGTGTCACAAAAAAAACAAATCATTCCAAAATTCTCAATTATTATTATTCTCAAAACATACACTAAATTACATTTATCATGTGCAATTGTATTCCGTACCCTATATGCAATTGTTACCCCCAAGTTATTATTAAGATTATTGGATGATTGCCTTCATCTTATCAAAGGGCTTTCTTTGGATTTATATCCCTGTCAGTAAGCTCTGTTGATCGTGCTTTACCATGACTACCGTCAATTTGATGTAGTTGTTCTAAGAATTGCCATTCAGCACATTGTCCCCCAATCCTTCTTCTGAAAATTATTTCGAAAGCATTTATATATTAGGACTTGGAATTAATTCGTAGCGTTTTTTTAATAAAAAAAAATGATTTACGTATCAACGTATCAACTGTAGTCGGTAGCGATCCCCAGTTATGGTTTCAGGAGTTCGTAATAAATCACTCCCCTCTGATCCCACCAAATACAGAGCAGAAGCTTGGATCAATGAATGTTCTGCTTCGCCACTGATGTTGATGGCTGACCGGGCTTTACCTATGACTTTCTGCGCTTGGGATTATCATAATGGATCCATTTTTCATCACCAGTGACGATTCGGTGCAAAAAACCTTTTCGTTTTTGTCGTTCAAGCAGCAATTCACAGGTTAAAAAACGTCTCTCAATGTCTCTCAGTTTTAATTCATATGGCACCCAATAACCCTGCTTCTGGATCATTCCCATTGTTTTGAGGCGTTTTCCTACCGTTGATAAATCAACTGCCAATGATTTAGCCAATTCTGGACGCTTCTGGTCGATAGCCAGCTACTGGTAGCGCTTTGTACATAGCCGCGAAATTCAAAAGACAAAAAGGCGGAAGGAAGATATTCGATAATTATTATTAATCAACACAAAGTTTTGTGATGTTGATTGAGACAACTTAAACTTAAGAATTTAGCCCATAAGTTTTGCAAATCAACCCAAAGATGTTTAATACTAATAATATTATATCATTATATCTATTTTTACGGGGTCTGAAGTCGTGTCACAAAAAAAACAAATCATTCCAAAATCTAAGTGAATAGAATTTGTTGACAATAACTGAGTTGCCCACAAGTATATTTAAAACGATTTGTGCTGTTTATTCTCAATTATTATTATTCTCAAAACATACACTAAATTACATTTATCATGTGCAATTGTATTCCGTACCCTATATGCAATTGTTACCCCCAAGTTATTATTAAGATTATTGGATGATTGCCTTCATCTTATCAAAGGGCTTTCTTTGGATTTATATCCCTGTCAGTAAGCTCTGTTGATCGTGCTTTACCATGACTACCGTCAATTTGATGTAGTTGTTCTAAGAATTGCCATTCAGCACATTGTCCCCCAATCCTTCTTCTGAAAATTATTTCGAAAGCATTTATATATTAGGACTTGGAATTAATTCGTAGCGTTTTTTTTAATAAAAAAAAATGATTTACGTATCAACGTATCAACTGTAGTCGGTAGCGATCCCCAGTTATGGTTTCAGGAGTTCGTAATAAATCACTCCCCTCTGATCCCACCAAATACAGAGCAGAAGCTTGGATCAATGAATGTTCTGCTTCGCCACTGATGTTGATGGCTGACCGGGCTTTACCTATGACTTTCTGCGCTTGGGATTATCATAATGGATCCATTTTTCATCACCAGTGACGATTCGGTGCAAAAAACCTTTTCGTTTTTGTCGTTCAAGCAGCAATTCACAGGTTAAAAAACGTCTCTCAATGTCTCTCAGTTTTAATTCATATGGCACCCAATAACCCTGCTTCTGGATCATTCCCATTGTTTTGAGGCGTTTTCCTACCGTTGATAAATCAACTGCCAATGATTTAGCCAATTCTTGAAGCGTTTGACATGAATCTTCGTCAAGCAAGCCCTGTAATTCTTTATCTTCAAATTTTTTTGGATGTCCAGGTCGTTCTTTGTCATCTAGCTCGAAATCACCACTTTTAAAACGCACAAACCACTTCCTACACGTTTGTAGGAATTCACGCCAATTCTGGACGCTTCTGGTCGATAGCCAGCTACTGGTAGCGCTTTGTACATAGCCGCGAAATTCAAAAGACAAAAAGGCGGAAGGAAGATATTCGATAATTATTATTAATCAACACAAAGTTTTGTGATGTTGATTGAGACAACTTAAACTTAAGAATTTAGCCCATAAGTTTTGCAAATCAACCCAAAGATGTTTAATACTAATAATATTATATCATTATATCTATTTTTACGGGGTCTGAAGTCGTGTCACAAAAAAAACAAATCATTCCAAAATCTAAGTGAATAGAATTTGTTGACAATAACTGAGTTGCCCACAAGTATATTTAAAACGATTTGTGCTGTTTATTCTCAATTATTATTATTCTCAAAACATACACTAAATTACATTTATCATGTGCAATTGTATTCCGTACCCTATATGCAATTGTTACCCCCAAGTTATTATTAAGATTATTGGATGATTGCCTTCATCTTATCAAAGGGCTTTCTTTGGATTTATATCCCTGTCAGTAAGCTCTGTTGATCGTGCTTTACCATGACTACCGTCAATTTGATGTAGTTGTTCTAAGAATTGCCATTCAGCACATTGTCCCCCAATCCTTCTTCTGAAAATTATTTCGAAAGCATTTATATATTAGGACTTGGAATTAATTCGTAGCGTTTTTTTAATAAAAAAAAATGATTTACGTATCAACGTATCAACTGTAGTCGGTAGCGATCCCCAGTTATGGTTTCAGGAGTTCGTAATAAATCACTCCCCTCTGATCCCACCAAATACAGAGCAGAAGCTTGGATCAATGAATGTTCTGCTTCGCCACTGATGTTGATGGCTGACCCGGCTTTACCTATGACTTTTTGCGCTTGGGATTATCATAATGGATCCATTTTTCATCACCAGTGACAATTCGGTGCAAAAAACCTTTTCGTTTTTGTCGTTCAAGCAGCAATTCACAGGTTAAAAAACGTCTCTCAATGTCTCTTAGTTTTAATTCATATGGCACCCAATAACCCTGCTTCTGGATCATTCCCATTGTTTTGAGGCGTTTTCCTACCGTTGATAAATCAACTGCCAATGATGTAGCCAATTCTTGAAGCGTTTGACATGAATCTTCGTCAAGCAAGCCCTGTAATTCTTCATCTTCAAATTTTTTTGGCTGTCCAGGTCGTTCTTTGTCATCTAGCTCGAAATCACCACTTTTAAAACGCACAAACCACTTCCTACACCTTTGTAGGAATTCACGCCAATTCTGGACGCTTCTGGTAGCGCTTTGTACATAGCCGCGAAATTCAAAAGACAAAAAGGCGGAAGGAAGATATTTGATAATTATTATTAATCAACACAAAGTTTTGTGATGTTGATTGAGACAACTTAAACTTAAGAATTTAGCCCATAAGTTTTGCAAATCAACCCAAAGATGTTTAATACTAATAATATTATATCATTATATCTATTTTTACGGGGTCTGAAGTCGTGTCACAAAAAAAAACAAATCATTCCAAAATCTAAGTGAATAGAATTTGTTGACAATAACTGAGTTGCCCACAAGTATATTTAAAACGATTTGTGCTGTTTATTCTCAATTATTATTATTCTCAAAACATACACTAAATTACATTTATCATGTGCAATTGTATTCCGTACCCTATATGCAATTGTTACCCCCAAGTTATTATTAGGATTATTGGATGATTGCCTTCATCTTATCAAAGGGCTTTCTTTGGATTTATATCCCTGTCAGTAAGCTCTGTTGATCGTGCTTTACCATGACTACCGTCAATTTGATGTAGTTGTTCTAAGAATTGCCATTCAGCACATTGTCCCCCAATCCTTCTTCTGAAAATTATTTCGAAAGCATTTATATATTAGGACTTGGAATTAATTCGTAGCGTTTTTTTAATAAAAAAAAATGATTTACGTATCAACGTATCAACTGTAGTCGGTAGCGATCCCCAGTTATGGTTTCAGGAGTTCGTAATAAATCACTCCCCTCTGATCCCACCAAATACAGAGCAGAAGCTTGGATCAATGAATGTTCTGCTTCGCCACTGATGTTGATGGCTGACCGGGCTTTACCTATGACTTTCTGCGCTTGGGATTATCATAATGGATCCATTTTTCATCACCAGTGACAATTCGGTGCAAAAAACCTTTTCGTTTTTGTCGTTCAAGCAGCAATTCACAGGTTAAAAAACGTCTCTCAATGTCTCTCAGTTTTAATTCATATGGCACCCAATAACCCTGCTTCTGGATCATTCCCATTGTTTTGAGGCGTTTTCCTACCGTTGATAAATCAACTGCCAATGATGTAGCCAATTCTTGAAGCGTTTGACATGAATCTTCGTCAAGCAAGCCCTGTAATTCTTCATCTTCAAATTTTTTTGGCTGTCCAGGTCGTTCTTTGTCATCTAGCTCGAAATCACCACTTTTAAAACGCGCAAACCACTTCCTACACGTTTGTAGGAATTCACGCCAATTCTGGACGCTTCTGGTCGATCGCCAGCTTCTGGTAGCGCTTTGTACATAGCCGCGAAATTCAAAAGACAAAAAGGCCCCCAATACATTTTTTTTTCCCCAAATACAAAGGTCTACTTGCTATGTTGCTCACGAGCTGAATGCAGCTGAACGTAATTGTGAGTCCGTTAAGATTTTACCAAAATTATAAAGGTTTTTTTTACCAGTTATAATTATTTTCAAATTTTAGTGTTGGGATTTTATTTCTACTTGTTGATTATTATATTTATTTCTAAGGTTACGTAATTTAGACATATTTTGTTCCTTATGTATCGAATATATATATATACCTAGTCCAGCCATAAGTTCTGTCATAGATGTTTATCGATGTAAAAATGAAACGACTTGAGTTATTTCGATAATTTTTTCAGGGATTATTTATTGATAGAATACGAACTGCTTTCGTTAGGTCTTTCTTGAGCGATTCCAAATTGCGGTGGCGTTTATGGCAAACCATGTCCTCTAAAACGGACCACAACTTGTAGTCCAGCGGATTAAGGTCGGGGCTGCCAGACGGCCAATCTTCAATACTGATAAAGTCAGGAAGATGATTTTTTTAGCCATTTTTGTGTGGTTTTGGCCTTATGAGCTGGCGCAGAGTCCTGTTGGAATGTCCACGGTTGGTTTTTGAACATGGTCTCATTGAGTGGCTTCACAACGTTGTTTAAAATGTCTCGTTGATAGTTCTTAGCCGCTGTCTTCACACCTTTTTCGCAAAAATGGATCGAACAAACGCCATCATAGGACACTCCCCACCATACCATAACGGATGCAGGATGATGTCCTTTTTCGACCCGAGGCACAAGCGTGGCGGCTTCTTGGGCAGACCGTGCATACACTCTGTCATTCTGTTTGTTGAATTTTTCCTGCACGGTGAAGATTTTTTCATCCGTAAACAAAATTTTTTTGTACCGCCGAGCACCGTATTTCTTCAACAGACGTTTACATTTTTTTACTCTATTTTCTTTCAATGCAGCAGTTAACAACTGGCCGGTTTGTCGTTTGTAAGCACCAAGTCTAAGGTCATCACCGATGATACGTGAGACGGATCTCTCTGAGATATTCATCTCCTGCGACAATATTTTTTGCTTTCGCACCGGGTTTCTGTTCAATCTGGAACGTACTGCTGCGATGGCCCGTGGCGTCCGAACGATGCGTGGCCGACCGGATCTCTCGTGGTCATTTATATCACCAGTATCCTCAAATAACTTAATGGCACGATACACAAATCTCAAGTTGATTTTGAGCGTGTTAAAAATTTTCTTTTTTTCCATACCACATTTATGGAGCGCAATTACTGCGATTCGGTTCTCTTTTGTTGACCATTCCATGATGACGAGTGACGCTATACTGAAATGACTTGGCGTTTTAATAGAGCACATGACAGCTGCCAAAACCATAAAAAAAAATTTGGGTTGCGTTCAGTTTTAAGCCGGGTTCACACCTTTGACAGAACTTATGGCTAGACTATGTATATATATATATATATTTATATATATATATATATATATATTCGATAAGCCAGTCTTCAAAATTTTCCTTATAATTTACATTATAATATCTTCTTTTTAAATTTCGCCACTGACTCTCAATGTGTTGGGTGTGTGTCCCATCTGGGGCAATAGATGGGTTTTCTGGGTCACTGTGGTGAACTTTTTTGGCACGGCAGACCACGGATTGGCATGGATACTAGAATGTGGAGGATAGGAATTTGAGGATTGGGTAGGTGTAGGTAGAGTTGGATACTATAACTATAGAAGGAAATAGATATAGTAAATGGTATCTCGAGGTATCCGGGGTCGCGAAGCGAGGGACTTGTGTCGGAATCGTGGCAAGTGGCGCTCCATTGTCTCTGCCTATCCCTGTGATAAAATAGCGTGGCAATTCGATTGTTTGATTTTAATTAAAAAATTTTCGTCACGTCTATCATTCCAGAACTCAATGGATTTCAACTAATGTTGCTTTCATCAATTTGCACCACTTTGCCTGAATTGCCACTGTTTCGCGACAGTCGCATATAGTTGCTTCGGACATGGCGACGCCACGAACTCTAGCTACATTCGATTGTACCCAGATGATAATCATAATCACGGCCATAACAGTACAATTAGCCTCAATATGTCAGGCAGTGGCAGTCGGGTGTTTTCAAACCAAGTGTCTCTTGGGCGCGCAATTATTCCTGTCTTGCAAACAGGAACCAACAGAACCTTTGCAAGGAGTAATTGTTATTATAGTGTCCGATGGTGACGGCAGGGTTTCGTCGATGGAATGAGACCACTGTCTTCACAAAAGGCAATGCTCTTTAGTTCCCAGTTCACACGTGAACAATAAATAGATATATTGATTGAGACAACTCAAACTCAAGAATTTAGCCCATAAGTTTTGCAAATCAACCCAAAGATGTTTAATACTAATTATTAAAAATAAACAAGGACTGTATGTGAGCTGGCTGGTCCTGGTAACGAAATACTGTGTTAAAAGTGAATAAAAAGCGGAATCACATCCTATTGCAAAGATATTTATTTATTTGACAACTTCGTTATGTCAACAAACATTCAAAATATAAAAAAGTATAAAACGTAAATATTCAGGAACTCTAATAATATTGTCATGACTGAGTAGTCCACAAGTATATCTAAAACCATTTGTGCTGTTTAAAAGCCAAGCCACACGGTGCGGTGCGGCGCACTGTGGGATATTTCGGATTATAAATCGGTAACTTCGTCAATATGAAAGATAAAGCTATCAAATTTTGCACTTATATAAAGTAATACACAAGGATTCATATAAGTAATGTTAATGGAGTTGTTATTTTTTTTTTAATAATAAAGAAAAGTCACAATCACTTATAATAGTATGTATTTATTGAAATATTATTATAGAGGAACATATCCTACGCGTATTTTTGAATCCTCCTGAAAAATTACTTCTATAACTTAGATATTATAATGATAATATAAAATTACAAATAGTACCAATACCTATAACGCTACGCTAAAATATAGAAATAAATCAAAATTATCACAATATATATTTCTTTCTTTTTTTTATTAGAAAGATTGTCATCTTACACCTGATGCGCTTCAGGATCTAAAATAAGTTCATTAATCTTGAGAAGGTGTAAAGTATCTTCATCGAGCTCCTTTACATTTTTTGCATATGGCTTTCTTTTGCTCGTTATACTGGTATTACAGAATAAGCCGTAAAAAATCTAATAACATATTAAGTCAAAAATATTGCTAACCCTAGTATCAGAGGAGAATAACAATTTCACTTTCACCATGTTTCCTTTTTTTTTGTTCACAAAGGTTTGCTATCTCAACCATCCATTGCTAAAAGTACTCTGTGCGTTCGGTGCGTCTTTTCTTTGTAGATCTGCTTGGCCTGTCAACGTGCTAAAGGAAACCGTCACGTATTCAAGTTTTGTATAGAAATTTTACCTGTCGTACTAAGACAGGTAAAATTTCTATACATATAGAAATACTAAGACAAGTAAAATTTTACCTAGCCAGGCATTCATTGTTCAGTGATCTATTGTTTTTTTATCTATTTCATCACGACGAATGCACGTGCACCTTTAATCTACCTGCTGTAGTTGCCAACGATATATAGTAAATATTCCACAAAAATAGTATATTATTATATATACCTATTTAAAATAATATATTCCTTTATATTAAAGAGAATAATATATATTTATTAATAATTACTCCAAATAATTTAGTATTACCTTTTTTTTCTAACTGTACAATATTAATTTTGTAGAGATAATAAGCAACGGGGCAATGGAGCATATATTTTCGTGGCAATGGGGAAATTATTTAAAAAATATTATTTTCGTGGCAGTAGGGCATAGAAAATAGTGGCAATGGGGAATAAATTATTCGTGTCAATTATTTCGTGGCAGTGGAGCATAAACCATACTTCCCCTAATCCTATTACTAAAACAACTCCTATATACAAACCCATTGCCTCACCGGAACCTCCACCTTCTCAACGCGATAAACCTGATCAAGACACCAAATGACCCAAAAAATCACTTCGCTATCGACTTCGAACTTGCCTTGGAGGTGTTTTTTGAGCTGAAGAAAGTGTTAGAGCTGGGAGCTAGATCTGGCAAATAGGGAGGGTGTTCGACTAAGATGGTAGGTAGTGGTGCCTAGTCTGCCGAGCCGGGGTAGTACCACCACTTACAGACCATCAGACCGGGTTCAGCTTGTAAATTGCCGGTTCCAATTAGGCCGGAATAGTGGATGTGATTGCTATTTACAGTTATTGAATTGTAGTAGCAGTGGCATCTATTCATGGACCACACTTAACATCAAGCGGGGTGCTGTCATATGTCGAATGCTGAACGTAAAATCTATGCGAATGTAGGAATGAATTTGAAGGAATAAAACAAAATTGCAAATAAGAGATGGTGGTACGAAATTGAGTAATGTTGTTTTATACATCAAACAGTACTGTCTTGAAACATGATTGTTTTTAAAAGTTGGTGGTAAGTGCTTTTCCGTCGCAATAAATATTATTTATGGCGACGGAAAAGCCACTTTAAAAAATCTGTGCAAGTTTTTTGCTAAGTGATTTTTGAGAATCAGTGGCCTGGATGTGTGCCAGCATGGTATTGTAGGTTATCTTGTATTGTTTTCCGAGAGACATCTTAAAAAATGCCTAGTGCCCATAACCATAGCTTGTATAAAGTGAATTGTGGATGTGATGGAAGCTAGGGGGGATCGTGATCGTGACGATTTGATTTATTTTATTGTTATAATAATTTAGTATATAATGTATGTAAGTGTAAATAAAATATGTTTAATGCATGGAACTCTTTCATTTGATAATAAGCTCCCACTAGGCATTCCCACTTTTTGTAAGTTAAACTTAGAAAGTTGCTGTCGGTAACGCGTTATTTCTTAGTTTTGGGAAGATTGGTTGTTTAATAATAGTTTTAGGCAACAATTACCTAAACGAAACAACGTGCTGGGTTGAATTCATCATCATCAGCCAGAAGACGTGAAAACAAGCTGATTCTCTAAAAACTTTTGCAAGGAGTTAAAAAAATTAAAACTTTGGTAGTCTGTCTAAGCCGAAATGACGCGCCCCTCCACTGCATATACGCACACGAGCAAATAAAAATCAGCAAACATACCAAAAATGCAATTGTAATTGGTCATTCAGTTGCTGGTTAGACACAAAAGGAGGAGCACGCTGATGAAGTATAATAGTATAGTTAGTAATATTTGCATTCACACATTTAAAAAAACTAACAAAGTAGAGGGGCGCGTCATTTATAGTTAGACAAGCTATAAGTGGTTATAACGATATACCTTTATTACAACCTTACTATTATTATTTTTGACAAATGACTTATCTACGTAATTCAGGTAGAGAATCACGACTAGGCGTGTTCTCGTACCGCAATATAGTCAATATTGGATTGACAATATCACTAATCCCACAATATTTGGCCGGCATAGTGACGGCAACTGAGGCAGCCGTGAACAAACCCGGTTTTCTCAGTTGTCGTCACTCTTGGACCTCCTCTTGCTTATCATCAGGCGTGACGAGGTCAGATGTCGTGTCACAATAAAAAAATATATATATAGACAATATTGGGTTGACAATGTTGTGCGTGTGCGGTCGGCCAAAGGGAAGAGAGATGTCCTCAAGAAATTAAACAACCTCTTTACTAAACTAAGATTTTATTATTATTAAAAAAAAACAATTATTAATTTAATAATGAAATAAAAAACTAAAATTAATCCGAATAACAATGTAACCAATAACAGTACATTATAAATAACGATTGAGGGCACGATAAATCACTTTCTAACATTAACGTATTAACCAAACGTAAATTATTATTGTGACTCGACATATGACAGCACCCCGCTTGATGTTAAGCTGAAGTGTGGTCCATGAATGAATGTCACTGCCACTACAATTCAATAACTGAGTAGCAATCACATGCACTATGCCAGCCTAGTTGGAACCGGCGACTTACAAGCTGATCCCGAAACGTGACCAAATCACTTCACGGTCTGTATACTTGTAAGTGGTGGTACTACCCCGGATCGGCAGACTGAGTACCACTGCCTACCAATCTTTGATAACCATCCATCTCTTTTTTTTATTAATAATTATATAATTATTAAATATTGCAAATAAAAGCTTTGAAACAAATATTTGCTCCGACCGGGAATCGAACCCGGGACTTTAAGCGCAACAAACCAATCGCTATTGTGGCTCGATTGCAGCCCGCATGATGTTAGGCTGGAGTGCGGTCCATGAATGGAGGTGACTGCTACTATAGATAAAGAGCTGTGAGTAGCAATCGCATCTACTAAGCCCACCCAATTGGAAACGACAGATCAGCAGACTAAACAGCCGGTTGTACCAAAAAAGTTTCAATTTACAAATTTAGTTTTACTTTATAATTATTCTATTACGTTTACTATTACGAAATCGTGAATTGGGTTGTTAATAATTTTATATCGAAACTACCATTAATCATTAGAATTAAATATCATTAGAAATAACAAAAGTAGTACATTGAAAGCCAAAAAGAATGATGTCCTTTAGCTCTGTATAAAATATCCGGTAAATGTAAATGTAAAATATGAAGTTAAAGAGTGGTGCGACCCATTTTTCTTTCACTTATACCGATACTTTTTACAAATTCGTATATTATAAATTTTGGTACAACCGGCTACCACTATTCTGTATAAAACCAACGAACGAATCGGCGCATACCCGCGTCGATTCGTTCGACGCGAATAGGAGTGCGAAACAATCATTCTTTCGGCGCATTAATCCTTAAATTTTCGAAAGCAAAGAAATTCCCGTGTTTGTTCCAGGGGAAAAGAGGGTAGTTTTAATGCTAGATAGATTTATCGAATGCACTTTACATTTCATTTTATACAATTAAGATCAAACCAGTCAAAAATACATGAAAACGATTACAAACAAAATAAACCGAAGGAAACACGGCCGTTTTAACATAGAAACTTTGAAGGTAAAGAACGTACAGCCAGACTAAAAGCACTAGGAGATTCAAGAGTGGCGACGACTGAAAACACGTTCCAAATTACAATTGCCTCAGTGGCCGCCACTATGCCGGCCAAAAAGTTACAATCGCAGCCGCTCCTGGACTCGTATCATAAAGTTTACATGCAGGTCTTTATTTAAGGAAAATTTACATTATTTTTCTTTCCAAACAAAAAGCTAATACAATAAAAAAACAATTCACACAACACTTAAATTATAAAATAATAAAAACAATGAAAAAAATTAAATTACATCAAGTAATAAACCAATAAGTTTACACCCTTTGATTGGTCTTATTACCGGAATGGAAAACCGTTTGATATTGTTTCCGGTAATGACTTATTACCGAAATCAGGGCCTTATTACGAACTTTAAATAATTTACCCGAATAGCACGTTAGTCAATTTGGTCTTATAACCGGAATGGCCAATCAAACCGTTTGATATTATTTCCGGGTCTTATTACCGGAATAGGACGTTTGCCAGTTTACTATTGACGTGCTATTTCGGCCAGTATCAATTAGTTCTGATACTGGAATAGTCAGTTTATTAGTTTGGTATTATTGCCGAAATATCACGTTAGTCAATTTGGTCTTATTACCGGAATGGGAAATAAAACCATTTCATATTGTTTACAGGATGGTCTTATTACCGAAATCAGTAAGTTGTTATACCGGAATAGCAAGTCAATTTGGTCATATTACCGGAATGGCCAACCGAACCGCTTGGTTTTATTCCTAAAAAGGCTAATCGGTCTCTTTGAACTTATAGCCAGAACGTCCAATCGCCCCGTTTAGTCCATTTTCCTGGGACCTTTACATCACAGAATCCAGACACTCGAACTTTCTTTCACCAATACTTTGATTGACCTGACCTTAATTTACCTAATAATAAGCAAAGGGAAGTTAGTAGCGTCGACTGAAAAAGCCGACTTAGTTTAAGGTTGCCTCAATAGCCGTAACTATGCCGGACACAAAGTCATTCTAGTAATTTTGGAACCAAATCAAACAAACATTCCCAGTAGATGAGAAGAGCGCTCGACGACAGCGGTTAAAGCGAGTCCGCTTATATTTTTTTTTATTGTGACTCGACATATGATATCGACAATACTAATAACCAAACGTTTATTATTATTGTGACTCGACATATGATAGCGCCCCGCTTGATGTTAAGCCAAAGTGTGGTACATGAATAAATGTCACTGCTATTACAATTCAATAACTGTAAGTAGCAATCACATCCACTATGCCGGCCGAGTTGGAACCGACAACTTACAAGCTGATTCCAAAACATGACCAAATCACGTTTTGGAATCTGTATACTTGTAAGTGGTGGTACTACCCCGGATCGGCAGACTGGGTACCACTGCCTACCACTCTTTGATAACCAGACCCGAAGCAAATAGCCATCTCTTTTTCTTTATTAACAAATATTTGCAATATTTAATATAATAAATAAATATTACAAATAAAAGCTATGAAACAAATATTTGCTCCGACCGGGAATCGAACCCAGGACTTTACGCGCAACAAACCAATCGTCAGAATATAAAGTCGTGCACATAACTGATAATAGTAACATAACCAGTTACTGCGCAGCCTGGATGCCAGCGCTCTTTCTATCTGCCGGGATATACTATGCTATGCTAGAATAAGAATAGGACGGGCTGTTGACTTACTTCACTTGACTCATTCAAAGGTGTATTTTTCTTGACGGTCCGCAAAGAAAAAGACACCATACTAAAGTGAAATTGGTTGGATAGTTAGACGTCACAAAATGGCGCCGATTCCGTCCTATTTTTATTTTAATCGCATTATATAGCTTATTGTCTTTTTTAAACCGTCACTTCAAACAAGTGGTTAATGTCAAAATTGACAGTTATTCCTAAACACAGCGGTGGCGCCATCTATTAAAAAATAGCCAAAACTATATTTGATTTTATTATGACTTGACATATGACAAACTTGCATAATGTCAAGCTGGAGTGCGGTCAATAAATGGAGGCGATACCTGCAACTAGGAGTCACATCGATTATGCTAATCTAGTTCAAACAAGTTTCAAGTTGATAATGAAATGCGAATTAGTCACTATGAAACAAATTGTAGCTCAGACCGGGAATCAAACCCGAGGCTGGAGTGTGCGATTCTATTTAATGATGAGAGATACAAAAAGAAATAGATTTTATGTGCAATTAAAAATAATTTTCATCTCTCCTATATTTCAAATATTTTTTATTTAATGAGCTATTTTCAATTTTTAAAAAACACCACTTAATGGCGTATGTATGTATTTTCCCCGTCCTATAACCTTGGATCCTTCAAGCGAAATGGAGAAAAGCACAGTTAATGAGGCAACCAAACCTTTTTTCAGTCATCGCCACTCTTGGGCCTTTCCTTGCTTACGAGATGTAGTTTTAATTTTAAAACTTTTAAATTACGCAATAAGACGTATGATTTCAAATATGGCGCTAAGTTTGGAACTAGCTTTACAAGTGTTTCCAAACTCTATAACGTCTCCGAAGTTAACTGACAGCACATAAATGCAGTAAGCTATATTTTGTCATGACTCCACATCCAAACTTGCCCAATGGTAAGGTAGGGGAGGTCCAAGAGTCAGTTAATTGTTGCCTCAGAGGCAGGGGCGTAGCTACCGCCGTGTCAATTATACGGGGCCACGGGGGCCCCAAACGTGCTAAAGCAAAAAATAAAAACAAAAAAAAAAACATTTTTTCTTTTGTTAGAATACTGCTAAGGGCCCCCATATAAATTTTTATACGGGGCCCCGCCAAGGCACGCTACGATTCTGCTCAGAGGCCGTCACTATGCCGGTCAAAGAAAGCTACTTTACACGTAGGACCAACCAAACGTGATAAAAAAGGTAAACAATTTATTGTCTATGAAAATTTTGCGTTCCGATTTACGCAGTTTCATTTATAAAATATTAAAGATTTTATGCATCTTCGTTCAAAGTTACCTGAAATGGCTACGTTTTTTAATAATATTCAAATGGGTAATTCATAACTTACGATATCATTTCCTTGGTGCCCATTACTACAATTTCATAGAGAAATAGAATTAGAAAAAATAAACAGTTCAACAGATTATGACAGTTCGCATAAAATTTGTTGCCATATCAGTTTTCGCAACGAAATTAACATTGCAGTTAAATACGTTCATAATGGAGTTTTGGCGGGCAACTGCAAGTGACAGGACGCGCAATTTTGAATTATTTGAAAAGCTTGTGTTTTTCATAAATATTAATGTGTAATAATGATGGAATTGTTATTCAGTAATCATTTTAAAGTTGATCGAGTATAAACAAGTAATTTAAAGCTGTGAAACGTGTTTTTTCGTGTTCCCTCCAAGACTCCTCCCGAAGTTTTAGTAAAGGCTTTCCGCTGCTTTACTAAAACGATCGTCATCAACCTCACTATCATCATCATCATTTGATGAATCACTCGCGTGGTTCATCTTCATCTTTACTTGACAATGTTTTAACATTGAACCATATATTTTTACTTTGACACTGGTGTCGATTCTCTTGGCACATTCACTAACTTATCCTAAATTTTAAACTGGTCAATTATAAGTTTTTTTAGCGAAAACGCAATTCTGTTGTCGAAAATGAATTAAACATAAGAAATGTCTATATTTTAGGATGACACGCCTAAATTATTGCCAACGTAAAATTTATATTTTTGAAAAATAATATGAAATAATAAGAAAGTTATAGAATTATTATTAATAAATAAGTAATAATATACCATATAGAATGTTATAATGGTTTGAGTAAATAAAAAATTACTTTCACGTTAATAAAAATAGAAAAAACTTTGTACTTTTGTAATAGTAACACAATTAATTTCTTGTTGGATAGATGAGTTTTGGCGGTAATTACAGGAGACAGATTTTAATTATTGGTAATACTTGTGTTTCATGAATATAATTGTATAATGATTCTAAAATTGTTATTAAGTAAATGTTATACAGTATAATGACATACACTCTCCGTGACCACGATGGCTGCAAAGCTCTCGAAACGTCGGAATAATAAAAAAATGTAAAATCAAAACCAAAATAAACGCGATAGTAAGCCGCATAAAATTTGTTTAATTCATTAATCAATGTTCGCGCAAAATCTAAGAAAATATTTTTTTATTATTGGACATTACAAAAGTATTTACTTTATATCTAGTAAAATCATTCGTATTATCTTCTTTTATGACACCTCCATCGGCGTCGCCGTCTTCTCTGCCTCAATCGGTTTACTTTCTGCATTTGCATTCTGAAAAGTAAATAATAAATCATGTGAATGGATGCGTTAAACGAGGCAGGCCCAGGAGGGTGTTTGCCAACCAAATCAGAGACATCCTCAAGAAAGCTATGCCATAACCATAGAGCTTGTATGAAGAGAATTGTGAATGTGAAGGAGGCGAAAGAGTTGTGTCAGGATCGTGGCAAGTGGGGCTCCATTGTCTCTGCCTATCCCTATGGGAAAAAGACCTGACAATTTAATTGATTTATTGAACTAATATATATGAGTTTTTTCTACGACTACGCGGGATCGATTCCAGGTCAGAGCAAATATTTTTATTATTAAAAAAAGAGGCGGATATTTGCTTCGGGACTGGTTGTCAGAGTGGTAGGCAGTGGTACCCAGTCTGCTGTTCTGTATCTGCTTATCACTGTGGGGAAAAAGGCGTGAAAGTTTGATTGATAACATAGGAGATAATCTTGCTCCTTATATCAAAATAAAACGAATAAACTCACTGTAAATAATGGGGTTGTTGTTTCCGTATCACTTTCGTGCGTATTTAATTTGTCACTTATTTCCGACATATTTGTTTCCAATTGTATTATTGCTGTCCCAACTTCGCTCTCCATTTTGCTCTCCTCCACTTCCGTTGACGGCCGACGGACCTACATTAAATATTTATTCATCAATTAATCAAATTGCCACGCCTTTTTCCCATAGGGATAGGCAGAGACAATGGAGCGCCACTAGCCACGATTCTGACACAACTCCCTTGCTTGCATCACATTCACAATTCTCTTCATACAAGCTCTATGGTTATGGGCACTAGTCAACCTAGCTTTCTTCAGGATGTCTCCTATTTGGTCGGAAAACACCCTCCTGTGCCTGCCTCGTTTAGCGCATTCATCCACAGCAGATTTGTTTGTTAGAAAAACAATTAAAACCGTAATTTTAAAAGTGTTCATGTTGAAAATGAGAGGTATCAATCAATCAATTAAATTGTCACGCCCTTTTCCATGGGGATAGGCAGAGACAATGGAGCGCCACTTGCCACGATTCTGACACAACTCCCTCGCTTTCTTCACATTCACAATTATCTTCATACAAGCTCTAAGGTATCTCACATTAGCATATTTTCAATTTTTATATTTGACCGACAAACGTTTTGCAAAAAGATGTCGGATTATCGAACTTGTCGGACTATAGACTACAGCCATTAGATTCTTTTAGTCGGAAACTTTTTTGAAATGTTTACGTAATTGTAAAATCAAATCTATATGTACCGGTTGCGATATCCCCTCCCTGTCTAATCTGGAATAGCTTGTCTAACTATAAATGACGCGCCCCTCCACTTTAATATCGTCTCCGCTAAATAACTTTTTTTTAAATGCTATAAAAAAAACTCCTGAATATTTTTTCAAATTTATTTTTTTATTTGAAAGTAGGCAGCCATTTGAATGAAATTATTTTTCATCATTAACCGGAAGGATTGTACTTTCAAATAAAAAAGAAATTTAAAACAATATTCAGTAGTTTTTTTTATAGATTTTCAAAAAAAAGTTATTTGGCGGACCCGATAGTTTATTTTAATGTGTGAATACAAATATTACTAACTATACTACTATACTTTATCATCATCAAAAGGTCTTTTGTGTCCAACCAGCAACTGAATGCCCAATTACAATTGCATTTTCGGCGTGTTGCATTCATATTTTATATTCGCACGTGTGCTTAAATGCAGTGGAGAGGCGCGTCATTATGGCTTAGACAGACTATACCCCGTCCGCGCCGCCACGAACAATTTATACCGTGTTTTTTCTTATTGAAACAAACATGAAAACACTACTTTCCATGCCTTCTATCTAACAAAACTGTTTTATTCTATAGAATAAACGCTTATTTCTTTCTTTCGTTTGTTCCAGATAATGCATATCACTGAATTTGTTACATAATTTCTAACTACTCTTAGTAGAACCACTTTTTTAATTTGCATTTCTATACTAAGCAACTAAAGTACTACTTGTATCGTAAAAAACAGGTCAACCAAAGTACACAAAGATACATTGGTACCGGTGAGTGGTCTCGAACTCGTGCTCTTAGTTTGTGTAACCATTGCACTGCCACTACACCACGGTCGCCTTAAAAGTAGCATAGCAACGACAACCGACTGCCAAAACGCAAAATATATATTAGTTAAAATACATAATAAAAACATATACTTTATTATTTATTTGTGATTTATTATTTACCTTTCAGAATGCAAATGCAGAAAGTAAACCGATTGAGGCAGAGAAGACGGCGACGCCGATGGAGGTGTCATAAAAGAAGATAATACGAATGATTTTATTAGATATAGGCCATCACATTAGGCCGCCTTAGGTTGCAAGTAGTCATCCGCCGCGCGGCAGCAACGGATGCCTTCTCATTATGCTACAGCCACACTATGCTCTTCACCCTGCTCCTCGTGCTTTTTTTTTTTATTGGGACTTGACATTTGACTTCGACCTGCCTGATGATAAGCAAGAGGAGATCCAAAAGTGCAGACGATTGAGACAACCGAGTTTGTTCACGGCTGTCTCAGCCGCCGTCACTATGCCGGCCAAAGGTGCTTCTTCACGCATCGCTTGAAGGATCCAAGGTTATAGGAGGGAGAGAACACATGGGCTGGCAAAGCATTCCACTTGTCGATTGTTCTACAAAGAAAAGATGCACCGAACTCTTTAGTTCGACTGCCGATTCTGTCGACAAAATGTGAATGCTTCCCCCGACCAGTGCGGGTATTACGGGTGTGAAAAGACGAGATAGGAACAAGGTTAAAGAGCTCCTCGGAACATTCTCCGTGTTGCCGTGAACATTGCCCTACTCGCGATGTTCATCACGTAGCTCCGCATTCCAGTATTCACCTTGCAATGGACGACAACATCGTAGCTGCGTTACAGCATAGCGAATTATTTAAATGTTTTAAAACAAAACAGTTTGTGAAAACAATTTTATTTTGACGACAGGCGTGGACGAACGGTTTAGCGACTGGTTTGTTGCGCTTAAAGTCCCGGGTTCGATCCCCGGTCGGAGCAAATATTTGTTTCATAGCTTTTATTTGTAATATTTAATAATATTAAATATTGCAAATATTTGTTAATAAAACAAGAGATGGATATTTGTTTCGGGTCTGGTTATCAAAGAGTGGTAGGCAGTGGTACCCAGTTTGCCGATCCGGGGTAGTACCACCACTTACAAGTATACAGACCGTGAAGTGATTTGGTCACGTTTTGGGATCAGCTTGTAAGTTGCCGGTTCCATCTAGGCCGGCATAGTGGATGTGATTGCTACTCACAGTTATTGAATTGTAGTAGCAGTGACATTCATTCATGGACCACACTTTGGCTTAACATCAAGCGGGGTGCTGTCATATGTCGAGTCACAATAATAATAAAAAAATATTCGACCATTCATTGAAGAGCGGTGACTTTGGCTGCAACGTCATGTCAAAATTACTTAATTAATAAAAGACTAGCGCTCGTATTGTCGCTTCTTTGACTCGCGCTAAAAATCCAAAAAAAAATGCATCGCCGGGCATGACGAGCAGCAGGACTAATAACTCAGCCACACTAAGGTGGCTCGACTCCAGGTGCACAGATAATGTGACACGTACTATGATACTAACGTGCTTGTATCATAGAAACAGGACAACCAATGTACATATATCAAAGATACATTGGTACTGGCGAGTGGATTTGAACCCGTGCTCTCGGTTTGCGTAACCATTGCACTGCCACTACACCACGGTCGCCTTAAATAGTATCCCTTGTATATCACAATGCTATTACTTTATAAATCAGCAACTGACGCCGGTTCGATTTTTTATTGTGACTTGACATATGACAGCACCCCGCTTGATGTTAAGCCGAAGTGTGGTCCATGAATGAATGTCACTGCTACTACAATTCAATAACTGTGAGTAGCAATCCACTATGCCGGCCAATCATAGTGGACGTTATATCACTTCACGGTCTGTATACTAGTAAGTGGTGGTACTACCCCGGATCGGCAGACTGGGTACCACTGCCTACCACTCTTTAATAACCAGACCCGAAGTAAATATCCATCTCTTTTTTTTATAATTGATTCCCGGTTGAAGCTAATTTTACATTACTAATTTATTAAAGTAACAAAAGGACATCATTCATTTTGTATGGGGACTTGGGCTTAATTGTATTAACAGTTTAATATGCATTTTAAAATAGTTTAATGTACGAAGATTACAATGTAATTGGAATATATCCTTTATTTTGCATAGTTTGGGTGTGCACAATGATCAAACTACAATTATGACAGTTCAAAGCAGAACTGTTAATATGGCGTGTCTTTGTGATTGACAGACTATACAAAATCAATATTTTATTTTCCAAATAACTCAACTGCACAGCAATTAAATGCAAAATTGTTATTAATTTTATCAACATAAGTATCGAAACTACCATTTATATATTTTTTCATCATTGGACATTACAAAAGTAGTACAAAGAAGTCCAAAATTATTGATCTCCTTTGACAAAGAATTTGGAAAGAATAGAATCTGTGGTCAAATAAAAACTAATTCATTGTTATTTGTCTCATTTATATTATGTTTATACCACGTGTGACTGAAAGAGACAACTACTTGGACTTCAATTTCTTTATTTCAAAGGTTGTCACTACCTTTTTTACAAATACAACTATACAACCACTTGTAATTGTGGTTGACTTTTAATACTGCTTAATTAAAAGTCACGTGGTAGTAAGAGTAGCGGCATAATTGTTCCGTCATCCTTTTTTTTTGAAGTATTTTAATGTGATTTGTTATTGTGTCAAATTATGTCGTTAAATGATCATCAAAACTAGTGACAACCTTCTAAATTACGAATGTAAAAATGTATATTCATCCCCTTCTGACGTCTTTTTAATGCCATAAGTGAAAATAGTATAAACGGTTGTATTTTGTCGCTATTTTAAGGTTCCCACTATTTCTTAGGTCCAAATTCTTTGTCCTTTGACGTCATTTTACTGATGGTCACCATGACGTCATTCCGTCGTGTGACGTCACAATCAAAGTGCATTAGCCACTGCCGGGTAACATGCAAATATACTTGGTAGTACATTACTACCGCGTCATATAGTATTAACAAACCTCGTTCCCCCTCTCCCTGCCTATCATACAGCGTGGCGCTAAAATAGCGATATTAATTTAAGTCACAGGCACCACTAGCTCTACCCGTGACTTAAATTAATATCGTCAGTGAGCATAAAAATCTTTGGCCGGCATAGTGACAGCGACCGAGGCAGCCGTGAAATTACTAGGGTTTTTCAGTCGTCGTCACCCTTGGACCTCTTCTTGCTTATCATAAGGCGGGTCGAGATCAGATGTCACAATAAAATTTTTTTTTTTATATTTTTATACTAAGCTACTAAAGTATCATAGAAACAGAAAAACCAAAGTACATATAACAATAACAAAGATACATTGGTATAATTCAAGTCAAACTTGATCACGTCTCTAAAGTTACACAAAATACGGTAGGTGAGAGAGCTTAATATTTTCGCGCTCGCAGCTAACTTCGAAGACGCCATATTTAAATTAAATTATACCAGCATGCGATTTTTTTAACCGGGCGCTTGGTTTACGCCGCCATTCCACTACCACTATACCACGCTCGTCTTATATTACCTAAATAACCCAAAAATTAACAAAATAATAATTATATATTATATATAACCGTGTTTATCGTCGTTTTGAATTACTCGATGCGGTCGAAAGAACTGACGTGCCACGCTTCCGAGTCTACAAGTAATATCAATCAATCAATCAAATTGTCACGCCTTTTTCCCAACAAGGATTGGCAGGTTTAATGGCACAGCGGATTACTGTTTTTTTTAATGTATGAAAGAAGATCGACGAAATTTTATTAGTTTCAATTTTTTTTTATTATACATTTCTATACTAAGCTACTAAAGTGCTTGCATCATAGAAACAGGACAACCAAAGTACATATATCAAAGATACATTGGTACCGGTGAGTGGTTTCGAACCCGTGCTCTCGGTTTGTGCAACCATTGCACTGCCACTACACCACGGTCGCCTTACAATGGAATGCTTTACCAGCCCATGTGGTCTCTTCATCCTATAACCTTGGATGCTTCAAGAAGATGCGTGAAGAAGCACCTTTAGATGGTATATTTAAATAAAATAAACACTCAGGATCAGCTTGTAAGTTGCCGGTTCCAACTAGGCCAGCATAGTGGATGTGATTGCTAATCACAGTGCTTGAATTGTAGTAGCAGTGGCATCCATTCATGGACTGCACTCCTGTTTAACATCAAGCGAGGTGCTGTCATATGTCGAGTCACAATAAAAAGAAACACATGTAAGTGGTGGTACTACCCCCGATCGGCAGACTGCAAAGAATTTGGAAAGAATAGAATCCATGCTAAAATAAGAACTAATTGATTGATATTTGTCTCATTTATATTATGTTTATACCACGTGTGACTGAAAGAGACAACTACTTGTACTTCAATTTCTTTCTTTCAAGGGTTGGCACCACTTTTTGCAATTACAACCACTTGGTTGACATTTTAATACTGCTTAATTAAAAGCCACGTAGCGGAGTAGCGGCATGATTGTTTTGTCATCTTTTTTTGAAGTATTTTAATGTCATTTGTCATCATGAAAACTAGTGACAACCTTCTAAATTACGAATGTAAAAATGTATATTCATCCCCTTCTGACGTCTTTTTAATGCCATAAGTAAATTAGTATAAACGGTTGTATTTTGTCGCTATTTTAGGGCTCCTTCTATTTCTTAAGTCCAAATTCTTCGGCAGACTGGGCACGAAGATTGGTAGGCAGTGGTACCCAGTCTGCCGATCGGGGTAGTACCACCACTTACAAGTATACAGACCGTGAAGTGATTTGGTCACGTTTCGGGATCAGCTTGTAAGTTGCCGGTTCCATCTAGGCAGGCATAGTGGATGTGATTGCTACTCACAGTTATTGAATTGTAGTAGCAGTGACATTCATTCATGGACCACACTTTGGCTTAAGATCAAGCGGGGTGCTGTCATATGTCGAGTCACAATAAAAAAAAACTGCCCACAAAATAAATAAAATACTAAGGAAAATGTTATTAACTAGTATTTAATAACGTTTAACGCACCAGTAATCCTAGTGCGTGTTGTCCGCCAGCGCTGACGGCGAGCGCCGTGTGCTCATTTAGTGCGTTCCCCGTGCACAGTGTTGGGGTTTTCTGGTCATCGGAGGCTCCGTTACCCAACTGGCCTTCGCTGCCCATTCCCCATGCGTACAATTCACCTGTAACAATTTTTTTTATTATTTAATCAATCAATCAAATTGTCACGCCTCTTTTTCACGGGGATAGCGCCACATGCCACGATCCTGACACGACTCTCTCGCTTCCTTCACATTCACATTAAAGCTCTATGGTTATGGGCACTAGGCAACCTAGCTTTCTTAAGGATGTCTCCGGATTTGATCGGAGAACACCCTTCTGGATCTGCCTCAATTAACGCATCCATGCACATCAGATTTATAAATTTCTTTCGTCAAAATCTTTCACTTAAACTACTATTATTATTTTTTATGAATCTAAAGAGACCCTTTTTTATTGCACGCCAGTGTACATGCGCAAACGTTCCCCCACTACGTTACAATCTTGCCAAATTACGTGTCGCGGACTATACCTCATCTTTTTACTGGTCGAGGGAAGCATCCGCATTTTGTCGACCAAGAGGACCTTCAAGAGTGACGACGGTTGAAAAACCCGATTTAGTTTACGGCTGCCTCAGTCGCCGACTCTATGCCGGTCAAAGGAGAGAACACATGGGCTAGCAAAGCGTTCCACTTGTCGATTGTTCTACAAATAAAAGACGCACCGAACTTTTTAGTTCGACTGCCGACTCGGTCGAAAGAATACGGGTGCTTCGCCGACCTGCGCTACTTCGCCGACTCCACTGTGCTGGCCAGGGAAAAACCGGAAACTTACAAGCTGATCCCGAAACGCGGCTAAGTCACCTTTTTTAACATATGACCTCGACCTACCTCATGGTAAGAATGATGGAGGTCCAGGAGTCCCGACGACTGAAAAAAACCTAGTCAGTTCACGGCTACCTCAGTCGCCCTTAATATGCCGGCAAAGTACAGTCTTGCACCAGTCGTCATGCTGCGTTCCGTTGTCTGTCTATCCCTGGAATTGCTGTTGATTGAATGCTACTAACCAGAACTAGTGACTGCATATGATGAGCTGGTCCCAGCTGCGATGGAAATGCACTTTTTGTCCTCTAATTTTGGAATTGGTATTAATGTCTCCGCATCACCTTCACGATCGCCCAAGCCAAGCCTGGAACACAATAATAAAATTTAGTAGGTCTACCGACAATTAAAGCGACCGTGGTGTAGTGGCAGTGCAATGGTTACACAAACCGGAGAGCACGAGTTCGAGACCACCCACCGGTACTAATGTATCTTTGATACAAGCACTTTAGTAGCTTAGTTTAGAAATTTAAAAAAATATTACAAGTATACAGACCGTGAAGTGACTTAGTCGCGTTTCGGGATCAACTTGTAAGTTGCCAGTTACAACTAGGCCGGCATAGTCGATGTGACTGATACTTACTCACGTTATTATTAATCACGTTTTCCTCAGTGACAGCTATAGGTCCTCTATCTCTGTCTTATTTTTATTGTGACTCGGCAATTGACAGCACCCCGCTGGATGTTAAGCTGGAGTGTGGTCCATGAATGGATGTCACTGCTACTACAATTCAATAACTGTAAGCTATGCCGGCCTAGTTGGAACCGGCAACTTACAAGCTGATCCCGAAACGTGACCAAATCACTTCACGGTCTGTATACTTGTAAGTGGTGGTACTACCCCGGATCGGCAGACTGGGTACCACTGCCTACCACTCTCTCATATGTACCTGCCATATTCGCATCTTCCAGCCGCATAGCAAACGCCAGCGTCGCTGAGCCACAGCGTGTGATGTTGACCGCAAGCCACTGACCGCCATTCGTTCGCTGGCGCCAGGTCGCACACGGTCGGCGCGTAGAGGGCGTTCTTGCGTTTCTCGCCTGATATACCTACAAATATGGACGTGTTTATTCAAAGAATTTGGACTTGAGACACAGAAGGAGTCCTAAAAGCCCCTTTTGTAGCTACAAAATACAACCGTTTATACTATTTTCACTTATGGCATTAAAAAGAAGTCAGAAGGGGATCAATATACATTTTTACATTCGTAATTTAGAAGGTTGTCACTAGTTTTGATATTCATTTGACAACCTAATTTGACAAAATAACAAATGACATTAAAATACTTCAAAAAAAAGAACAATTGTTCCGTCAGGAACAATTACGCCGCTACTCTTACTACCACGTGACTTTTAATTAAGCAGTATTAAAAGTCAACCACAATTACAAGTGGTTGTATTTGCAAAAAAGTCGTGCCAACCTTTGAAATAAAGGAATTGAAGTACAAGTAGTTGTCTCTTTCAGTCACACGTGGTATAAACATAATATAAATGAGACAAATAACAACGAATTAGTTCTTATTTTAGCACAGATTAAATTCTTTGTGTTTATTAGAGATACCAAAACCCCTTTTGAAGTTTTAGTAAAGGCTTTCCGCCGCTTTACTAAAACGATGATCATCAACCTCACTATCATCGTCATCTTGTGATGAATCACTCGCGTGGTTCATCTTCATATTTACTTGACAATGTTTTAACATTGAACCATATATTTTGACTTTGACACTGGCAAGTTAAATACTAAAGCCATAAAAGAAGAAAAATGTAAAATCAATAACCAGTAATAAACGCGACCATAATTTTTTTTAACCATTAAGCATGCTATGTATTTTGACCCGGGCAACGGTTTACGCAGCTAATCTCTAATAAACACAAAGAATAGAATCTGTCACTTGTAATTGTGGTTGACTTTTAATACTGCCTAATTAAAAGTCACGTGGTAGTAAGAGTAGCGGCATAATTGTTCCGTCATCCTTTTTTGAAGTATATTAATGTCATTTGTTATTTTGTCAAGAATAACAAGAAAGAAAAGAAAAAGTCTTTTCAATTTCAACTTGTGCGTTTCGTTTTATTACGTCGTTGACCAAGTAGCGTCAGAAGAATAATAAAAGCTGTTATAATTACCTAATTGTCCATAATTATTAAGTCCAAACGCATACAACTTATCATCGTTATTAACGACAAACGTTGCATGATAGCCAGCCCATACTTTCTTGGCGCCACCTTTCAAACTAACTTTGTTCGGCACTAATAAAGCATCTGAAAAATACAATTATTATTAATATCAATCAATCAATATGTAGCAATATGCCTATAGAGGGCATTGCAAAGATGGTATCTGCGCCGATGGATAGATGGCGCTGCATGTATCGCCACAGCATAATGTTCGCAGATAGCCACTTGAACCAATGAGATTGCGCGTACAATATCTCGCAAATGGTTTATCGACAAAGCGTTAGTATATATATACGCTTCAACGACGAGACGTCACTCGGCTAGTAGTGGCCCTATACGCAACACGCGTATAGCGGGAGATCTCCTATACTTTTCCAACATGTGGAATAATGCTCCGCATAAAATCAAATGTCACGCCTTTATACCACAGGGATAGGGAGAGACAATGGAGCGCCACTTGATACGATCCTGACACAACTCCCTCGCTTCCTTCACATTCACAATTCTCTTCATACAAGCTCTATGGTTATGGGCACTAGGCAACCTAGCTTTCTTGAGGATGTCTCCGATTTGGTCGGCAAACACCCTCCTAGGCCTGCCACGTTTAACGCATCCATTCACATGTGATTAATAAATTCTTTTCGTCATTCGTAATTATTTATTATTAATAAATTAACAATCTTTATGCGCTTACTATTGCGTTTATTTTGGTTTTGTTTTTACAATTTTTATTATTCCTACGTTTCGTGAGCTTTGCAGCCATCGTGGTCACGGAGAGACTGAGGTGTTGGTCGTCCTAATGGTTGATGCTGTTATTGTAATATCAAAACCAAAATAAACGCGATAGTAAGCCGCATAAAATTTGTTAAATTCAGGAATTATTTGTTTTGTGGATACTACATATGACAGCACCCCACTTGTTGTTAAGCTGGGGTGTGGTCCATGAATGAATATCACTGCTACTACAATTCAATAACTGTGAGTAGCAATCACATCCACTATGCCAGCCTAGATGGAACCGGCATCTTACAAGCTGATCCCGAAACAACTTGATCACTTTACGGTCTGTATACTTGTAAGTGGTGGTACTACCCCGGATCGGCAGACTGGGTACCACTGCCTACCACACTTATTTATTGTGACTCGACTTATGACAGCACCCCACTTGATGTTAAGCTGGGGTGTGGTCCATGGATGAATGCCACTGCTACTGCCCTTCAATACTGGCTTAAAGTTTTGCTCTAAAGAAATTTCGAGAAGAGTTGCTCAAAGGCATTCCACAATATTCAAGAGTGTTCTAGAACGTTTTGTATTTTTCTAGATCTTTAGAGAATAATTTGGAAAGCTTTATAATATATACAAAAAAGGACATCATTCATTTTGTATGAGGACTTGGGCTTAATTGTATTAACAGTTTAATATGCATTTTAATATAGTTTAATGTACGATGATTATAATGTAATTGGAATATATGCTTTATATTTTGCATAGTTTAGGTGTGCAACTATAATTATGACAGTTCAAAGCAGAACAAATTTGGCGTTCATTGACAGATGATACAAAATCCATATATTATTTTCCAAATAACTCAATTGCACAGCAATTAAAAGCAAAATTGTTTTTAATTTTATCAACACAAGTATCGAAACTACTATTTATATATTTTTTCATCATTGGACATTACAAAAGTAGTACATAGAAGCTGAATGATAAAGCTACATTGTATAATACAAATAAATACATTGTAAAGAGAAAACAAATTAATACATACTGAATCCTTGCCTCGCGTCTCTAGAGGCTGACCTTTGCGGCAATCTGCCTAACTGCCCTTGTTCACCACATCCCATGGTCAGTACACTGCAATTGATCTGTCAAAAAAAAAGTGACTTGACATATGACAACACCCCGCCTGATGTTAAGTTGGAGTATGGATGTTACTGCTACTACAATTCAACTGTGAGTAGCAGTCACTAGTTTGAACCAGCAACTGACAAGCTGATCCCGAAACGTGACCAAATCACTTCACAGTCTGTATACTTGTTAGTGGTGGTACTACCCCTGACGGCTGACTGGGTACCACTGCCTACCTTTATTATACATAGTAGATTGTATAATAAATTTGTAATAATTGTTATAATATTTACACGACAGTTATGGAGTACAACTCATTTAGATAAAAGACATGTAATTTAATGAATAAATAATTACCGTGAGGATGACAAGATGATCGCCACCTGAGGCAATGTCTGCCACGGGCTCACCAACATCAAGTTTCGCGGGCGTTGTACATTTCTTTCCGCTACGACCAGACATTACCAAGCCCATGCTGCCGTGGGAGTCCTGCAAAACATCTGATGTTAATATTCTCTTAGATTTTGACGACAGGCGTGGACGAACGGTTTGTTGCGCGCAAAGTCCTGGGTTCGATTCCCACTAGGAGCAAATATTTGTTAATAAAAAAAGAGATGGATACTTGCTTCGGGTCTGGTTATCAAAGAGTGGTAGTACCACCACTTACAAGTATACAGACTGTGAAGTGATTTAATCGCGTTTCGGGATCGGCTTGTAAGTTGCCGGTTCCACCTAAGTCGGCATAGTGGATTTGACTACTACTTACAGTTGTTGAATTGTAGTAACAGTGGCATCCATTCATGGACCACACTCCAGCTGTTAAGCGGAATGCTATCATGCTATTTTATACCTACTTTTCATAGTATAATTGATTTGATTTTAAATAATTGTAAGCAGCAGTCATATCCACTATGCCGCCCTAGTTGGAACCGGCAACTTACATGCTGATTCCGAAACGCGACTTTGTGACTTCACGGTCTGTATACTTTTCAAATAGACCTGGAGCAAATATCCGGTCTCTTTAGTTATTAACAAATATCTGCCCTGACCGGGAATCAAACACGGGACTTAATGTGTAATGAACTAGTGAACTAATCAATGCGCCACGCCCGCAGCATCTGGATTTTGTCGACCAAACTAAAAGGTTCATTCCATCGTTTCACTGTAGAACAATCGACAAGTGGACTGCTTTGCCAGCCCATGTGTACTCTCCATCCTATAACCTTGGATCTTTCAGCGATGCGTGAAAAAGCACCTTTGGCCCGCGTATTTTTTTCATTTATTTTATTGTGACTCGACATCTGTCCTCGACCCGCCTGATGATAAGCAAGAGTACTAACAAGAACTTTGCGTTACCATAGTGACGGCGACTGATGCAGGCCGCAAACTGAGACGATTTTTTCAGTCGTCGGCACTCCTGCTAATCAGACCAGTCAAGGTCAGAATCAGAAAGACTTACCCTAAAAGATCCCCACGCATAGACATCACCATTCTCTAACAGAGCTGCCGTGTGCGAGTCACCAGCCGTGATCCTGACAGCTGCCTTAGGCAAATCAACTTTGGTCGGTGTCCCCTCCTCCAAGTCAGAGCTGGTCGCACGACCAAGAGCTCCCTCGTCATTGCATCCAAATGTCCATACCTGTAAAAATAGAAAGTCTTTTTTTTTATTGTGACTCGACATATGATAGCACCCCGCTTGATATTAAGCTGATGTGTGGTCCAAGAATGGATGTCACTGCTACTACAATTCAATAACTGTAAGTAGATTACATCCATTAGGCTAGCCTAGTTGGAACCGGCAACTAACAAGCTAATCCCGAAACGCGAATCACTTCACGGTCTGTATACTTGTATACAATTCATTAACTGTGAGTAGCAATCACATCCGCTATGCCGGCCTAGTTGGAACCGGTAACTAACAAGCTAATCCCGAAACGCGACTAAATCACTTCATGGTCTCATTCAATATTCAATAAAGACTTTGTACAGACCGGAAAGGTCGTGTTTCGGAATCAGCTTGAAGTTTTCAGTACCAACCAGGCCATCATAGTTCATGCAACTGCTACTTGCAGTTACTTAAATTGGACCACACTCCAGCTTAATATCAGGCGGGATGCTGGCATATGTCAAGCTACAATAAAACATAAATATTGGCATGGTAAAAAATATTGCCACAAGAAAAAATTGCCATACCTTTCCTTTTACATCAAGCGCCACAGAATGCATTCCACCAGCACAAATATCTACAATATCTTCCCCTAAGGCCGAGACAAACTTGTATCTAAAATAAAACGAATTTGTATTAAGAATCTGATGAGCCAGTATTATTCATACCACAGAGCCTGTATGAAGAGAATTGTGGATGTGAAGGAAGCAAGGGAGTTGTGTAAGGATCGCGGTAAGTGCGACTACATTAATAAGCATTTTTCGGACATCGATCTATTCTGCACCAAACCATCAATTGTCCGTAAGCACATGACAAAACAGTTTTTGACACCCTAAATCCATGAAAATTTAAATGGATTGGAATTTTTTTTATATGGATATGGAATTGACTATTTTTTGTTTAAATGTACTTAACTACCTTATATTATGTTTTTATTTTTTTGCCTGCAAGTTGTGTTGACTGCTAAATGGCCTTATATTGGTTTAAGTTATTCTGTTTATATTATTATACTAGCTGTAAGTCAACCTTAAATAAATAAAAGTGGCGCTCCATTGTCTCTGCCTATCCGTGTGAGGAAAAGGCGTGACAATTTGATTGATTGAATCTGATGAGCGCGTATAACATATCTATATACATATTTTCTTAAAATATTCACTCGCACTGTATTGGAAGCTTTCTGCGGTAGTGAAGTAGTGCGGGCGAAGCTAATATTCATTCACATTACTTTTTTATTTATTGTGACTCTACATATGACAGCACCCTGCTTGATGTTAAGCTGGAGTATGGTTCATGAATGGATGTTACTGCTACTACAATTCAACAAATGTAAGTAGCAATCACATCCACCATGCCGGTCTAGTTGGAACCGGCAACTTACAAACTGATCCCGAATTGTGACCCGATCTGTATTCTTGTAAGTGGTGGTACTAATCTGGATCAGCTGACTGGGTACCACTGCCTGCCACTCTTTGATAACCAGACCCGAAGCAAATATCCAGCTCTTGTTTTTATTTAATGTAATTATTAAATATTACAAATAAAAGCTATGAAAAATATTTGCTCCGACCGGTCGTCAACTACCGCATCCTCTATCAGAGGAACCTCCTAATAAAGTGCTATATCTATGGTCTTGTTACCTGGTTGTCTCCATGACATCCTCTCCGAGCCCAAGTTGTCCCACATCCCCCATGCCACATGATACGACACGACCTTTGGTTGTTGGTGCACTCGGCACTGTCAACTGGGTTACTGCAACAAGGGAACACACTTAGTTGACTCCATTAATTGTGGCTATAAGGCAATATTCCTCATAGTAACCATACTACAAGCTTTATGAGTATGTCTCCAGTTTTTTTATTATGGCAAGAAAGGCAGACCTGTATACAGACAGTGAAGTGATTTGGTCACGCTGCGGGATCAGCTTGTAAGTTGCCGGTTCCATCTAGGCAGACATAGTGGATGTGATTGCTACTCACAGTTATTGAATTGTAGTAGCAGTGGCATTCATTCATGGACCACACTTCGGCTTGACATCAAGCGGGGTGCTGTCATATGTCGAGTCACAATAAAAAATGGCAAGTTTTCTTTAAGGAATAGCACAGCGCGCGATAGATGTGGTCGAAGATGTGACAAGGATTAACAAAGGAATGCTTCACTGGTTTGGGCACATGGAAAGGATGAGTGAAAATAGATTGTCGAAAGGAAATTATAAATCTCATGTGGATGGATGCAAGCCCAGGAGGGTGTTTTCCAACCAAATCGGAGACATCAAGAAAGCTAGGTTGCCTAGTGCCAACAACCATAGAGCTTGTATAAAAAGAATTGTGGATGTGAAGCGAGGGAGTTGTATCAAGATCATGGCAAGTGGTGCTCCATTCTCATGCCTATGAAAAAGGCGTGATAATTTGATTGATTGATTGATTTGATTCCTTTATAAACTAGACTTATAGGATGTGTTCTGTGGTAGAATGTCACTGCTAGTACAATTCAACAACTGTAAGTACTGATCACATCCACTTTGAAAGCCTAGTTGGAACCGGCAACTTACAAGCTGATCCCGAAACGCGACTAAATCACTTCACGGTCTGTAAGTGGTGGTACTACCCTAGATCGGCAGACAGAGCACCCCTGTTTACCACTCTGCGAATAGTTCATATAAGTATCACTAATGTATGCTTTTTCCTGCATTGATGTATATTGTATAAGAATGCTGGGTATGGCAGGAGGATGAAAGAAGGATTACTACTAAAAGTAGTAATAAGAAACAAAAGGTATAGTGCATTGTTTTTTTTGTAGAACAATCAACAGGTGGAATGCTTTACCAGCCCATGTGTTTTCCCCATCCTATAAGCAATTGCTTGGATCCTTAAAGCATGACTGACACCTTTGCCATAGTGACGGCGACTGGGGCAACGTTAAGTGAAGATTACAGTAGTGTGTGATAAATGTTATATATGAGAATACATCTTTTTTGACATAGTTTTTTTTATTGTGACACTACATCTGACCTCGATATAATGAGGAGGTCAAAGAGTGACGACAACTGAGAAAGCTGACTTTGTTCAAAGTTGCCTTGGTCGCCATCGCTATGCCAGTCAAAGGAGCTTCTTTGCTCGAAGGATCCAGGGTCATAGGATGGAGAGAACACATGGGCAGGCAGAGCATTATATTTTTAGTTCAACTGCCTATTTGGTCTATAGAATGTGGATGTTTTCCCTAACCTGTACGGGTATATTATACTTGAATAAATAACCATTTTGAATTTGTTATTCAAAATTGAGGCGCTCTGCTGTCCTTGCCTTTCCCTTGGAAATTAAGGTGTGATAATTCATCTCAGATAGCCCCATTTGTAGGGGCTGCCTGAGTGAGGAGGAGTCAGCGCATGTGCTTTCGTTTTGCAGTAGTGTAGCAGAAGCGAAACAGATGTTGCTTGGTGACGTGCTGAGATTGGGTGGCTCCCTAAGAGAGAATCATTGAAGAACGCACAAAGAAACCGCAGAGGACTCAAGTACGGAAACAAGCCCTCACATAACAGTAGTGACAATTGTATTTGTAAAGTTTTATTATAGGTACCAACACAGGTGTGAGAATTGTGTTACAGACGTAAAGTGATTCGATTATATTTGAATAAATAACCATTTTGAATTTGTTATGCAAAACAGTTGTTTACTATTAGGTCATAATGGTGAAAAAAATGTTATTCTAGGAAAATTTTAATAATGAAATACTTCTTTAAAACGTCACGTCTAAATAAGGTAAATTAACCTATTTAACGTAATATTACGTAACAATCGAATTGTAAATCATAACATGAGTAATCTAAAATATAACCTCAAAAAATTCCATTATAATTATGACTCATTATAAACAAATTCAATTAAAAATATATGAAAAAACATTTAAATGATAAATATAATAATAATAACGCTTTTTAATCAAATAATATAGTAAATAACATAACCGAAAGCATTTCCCGCCCTTTCTATTTTGACAGGTCATTGACGTCGTGAATTAAAAACAAAAACGTAATTTGTATTTCCTTATCGCTTACCTCCACGTTTTTTCTTATTTTTCGGTTCAGATGGTGGAGCCGATGATGAAGTTGATGATGTTTTGGATGTTTTACGTTTAACAGCTTTTGAAGCCGGCATTTTTCCTGTAATAACTTGACGCTTGTACACTATTGTAATAATACTAACTCCACTTCAATTTAAAATTATCCACGTTAATCTTGTTAGTCCGCGTTTACATAAAGTACCAACCTATATATTTATATTGACCGAGATAGGTTATATTCACAGTTTATTTATATAAAAGTCAAACTGGCGCCTTTTTCGTTTAAAATGTTTATAACACGTGCAGTACAATTATTCACTATTATTTTGATTACTGTTGAACAAACACAATATATAAAACAGAATTTATCACTTCCAAGTTACAATATAGTCAATTATACTTCAATACGTATAATTTTAGGAATGCAAATCTTGTGCATCTCGCTTCTCTAAGCAAATCAAATAAAGAAATGGTGATGATCTTAACACGTTCTACCCATAGATAAATGTCGACAAGCACGAGGGGCCGCTAGCAAACGGACCTAAATGCGAATACATCTTGCGGCTATATTCCGTTTCTTTTTTAAGATAACGTTGAATTGTCTGATTGTCGATATAATTAAGAAATAAATAAGCACGAGAGAGCATTTTTTTTTAAATTAAATTCACTTAGAAAAAATTGTTCTAGTTTCTTTACAAGAACATTTTATTAAATATTGTTAGACACGTCGAGGTCACGTTAATATAAATTTTCTCGACTTATCGTCGCCGATGACATCAGCCGACCAACGGTGCCAATTCGAGTCAAAAGTCACTCATCTGTCCTCGCGAACTCCAAACCTTATTTATAATTTATACATTTTTTATGTTTTGAGCTCAAAAGACAGACCTTTTTATTTTGTATACGATGCCGCAAGACGTTACCCATATTTTACAAAAAAAATAATTGAAACTACCATGACACATTTTACACTATATAAACAAATGTTAAATTTTCTATTTAAAAAATCTGTAATCAACTGTCGCAATCCAGTAACTTTTATATTTCATGATAATATTTGGCAATATTTTTTTTATGATTGGGGAACGGAAGATTCAAGAGCGTTGACGACTAAAAATACTATCTTGGTTTACGGTTGCCGAAATCGACGTCACTATGTCGTTTAGTATTTTATTAGGTTTTATTTAAAGGATCAATATTATAGGGCTGGAAGAAAAAATAGACAGGTAAAGGGAGAATATGTACTTACGGATTATTCGTCAAGTACTCGCAGAATTGTTTAGTTTTGCTTGTCAGGTCGGTTAGCTGTATACGGACCTTTGTGGGTGTTACGAGAGTAAAAAGACGATTTATGAACAAGATCAAAAAGCACCTCAAAACTTTATCTGTGATATAGGCGTGTAAAACGCATGAGCAGCTATGTCTCTAGGAAATTGGAGCGAATCCAAAGTTTTCGTGATATCAAAATCCGTATATCCTATAACTTAGATAGGTCGTCACTGCAATGAATCCAGGGCATCGAGAAGATATTTGGTAGAGTAGTCCAGAGGAGCAAACTGTACTTCATTGCGAGTTTGAGTACTAACAGGCAATGATCTGGCGCACAGAACCGCCGAATTTGTTCGATGCGAAGGTAATCTTAGTAATTTTCTTGATGTGGTCCCTCTCATTCAGATTGTTGCAAAGGACATCCCTATTATGTCTAGGGTATCGAAATAAGAAGATTTAATAAGATGCACACGTTTATTATTTTTAACAAACTTGTCGGATATATTTTTACAATTTATATTAATGTTACAAGGTCTCCTTGTTTAACATGTATAGGTTTTATCGATATCCAAATATGTGTTAGTACACCACTTTTTGAAAAGTTATAGACAATGTCTAAAAACGTCAACTTTTTTTCTCTAAATCAAAAAGCGTGAGACTCTATAGACTTTCCTCCGAATCTAAAATAATACCGATAGAAGACGCAAAGCGGAAAATGTCCGAAAAAGATTACTGCGCATAAAAGCACACTCAAAAATCTTTTTGGACAAAGACATATGACTTATTCAAATCTCAACTATAAAATATAATGTCGAACCAAGGTTGCAATTTCGAAATCACCCGGGTATTTCAATTTTGCAAGAACTCGTAATTGTTGATATCAGATTCTTTTTGGTAAAACGCGATGTAAATAGCTTGGCGTGGCAGCCACAGAGTACCTACATTATATATCACTGGGTGGTGGTGTGATTAGGACACTTTTTTTATTGTGACTCGACATATGACAGCACCCCACTTGATGTTAAGCTAATCATCGATTTTGAACCTGTGCTCTCGGTTTGCGTGACCATTGCGCTACCACTACGCCACGTTCGCCAAAGCCCAGACCGGGAATCGAACCCTGACTTTATGCGCAGCAAAGTGGTACGTCGGGGAAAAGGAGGCAGAGGAGGCGGAGTCTTGCTAGCTGCGCGTACACCGTATAGGATAAGGCGGGTTGACTGTGCCACACCACCTGAGTTGGAGCTTCTATGTGCAGTTGTGTCTAAAGGGCGAAATAGATATCTTTACTGTGTGGTTTATCTTCCGCCCCAAATCTCGATGAATATGTATCAATTAGCATTTGATTGTATTGAAAGTTTAATTTGTACATATTCAATGCCAACTATTGTTGTAGGTGATTTTAATTTATATTCTACATCATTGACCACTCAAAATGCTTTTAAATTCTTTTTGACATCTTGTAATTTAGTGCAGCAGAACACAATATATAATAGTCTTAATCGTATATTAGATTTAGTTTTGACAAATCCAACTGTTGCAGGGATCTCGGTGACTGAGGCGAGGGATGGTCTCGTGTCATTAGAAAAGCATCATAGACCTCTTGACATAATTATTAGCATTATACCAACTTTTGGACAAATAAATAATACATTGACTAACAATAGTGATTCAGTTAAACCTCCTGTCAGAAATTTCAGAAAGGCCAATTTTTTTATGTTGTATTCAGGACTTTTTGAGGCGGACTGGTCAACCTTGTTTGACACTGAGGACGTTGACATATCTGTTGACTTGTTTTATACTGTTATTAATAACATATTGTCTGAGGCGGTCCCCTATAAAACACATTCTCTTAAGAGTCCTTCATACCCCCAATGGTTTACAAGTGATATAATTAATTTAAATAAGCAAAAAAATAAATTTCACAAATTATATAAACAGACCAACTATGAACTGTATTTATCATTATTTTTATATTACAGAAAATTATTTAATAAGGAGGCAAATAAAGGCATGTTGCATTACCATGACCAAGTTCAGTGTAATATAAAAAATGATCCCAGTACTTTTTGGACATTTATAAAACGCAATCGCCAATCTCGAGAACCCGAGACGTTTGAAGCAATGTCCGCACAGGAGGTAACCGACTCATTTGCCAATTTCTTTAAAAGTGTCTTTCTTGATAGGCCTTTAGACATGGACGTGAATAGAGCATATCTGGACTCCGTGAATATATCCTACGGTATGCAAAAACTCGTGGGTCTGGCGGCCATTACTGAGGCTGACATATGCCGTGCTCTCAAGCGGCTCTCACCTAAAGGTACCAAAGGTCCTGATGGCGTCCCCCAGATGATTGTTAAGGATTGTGCTGAGGCGTTCGTCAAACCACTGCACTACATATTTAACTTGGCACTTAAAACACAGTCTTACCCATCATCATGGAAAATATCTAAGGTTATACCGATACATAAGAGTGGATCTAGGTCAGATACATCCAATTACAGGCCGATAGCAATACTATCTGTCTTTGGGAAAGTCTTTGAGACCATTATATACACTCATATCCGGGCGCAATTAGATGGATGGTTCAGCGATGAACAGCATGGGTTCTTGCCAAAACGTTCCACTTCATCAAATCTTTTGAACATTACCACCATGCTAGCCAAAAACATGGACGAGGGCTGTCAAGTGGATGTCGCTTATTTTGACTACCAAAAGGCGTTTGATAGGGTGGACAGCTACAGACTTATGATAAAGATGGCAGCCGCTGGACTTGATAAGTCACTATTGACGTTTCTCTCTTCCTACCTTTCAGGCAGAAAGCAGTTTGTTTGTTACCAGAACTTGCAATCTGACCACTATGAGGTGACCTCGGGCGTTGGACAAGGCAGTAGCCTTGGGCCTTTGTTGTTCTTGATCCTCATTAATGATCTTCCGGCATGTGTTGAGCGGTCCACCTGTTTGATTTACGCAGACGATGTAAAGTTAGCATTGCCTGTGAAAAATAATGACGATTGTGAATGCCTTCAAAAAGACATTGCTAAAGTAAGCTCTTGGGGCGTAAGCAATGGTTTAACACTGAACGTGTCAAAATGCGCAATAATGTCTTACTCTCGCGCGCGCAGTACACTTGAATCAAATTATTACATTAATGATCAGCCCCTAAAGCGCGTCTCTGCCATCAGGGATTTGGGTACCTGGTTTGACACTCGCCTATCATTTCATGATAACATCATGGCAACCTGTAAGACTGCAAATAAAAGCCTAGGATTTATAATGCGACAAGCAAAGTTCTTCAACAGCCGCGATGCCATCGTCGTTCTTTACAATGCCTATTGCCGAAGTAAACTTGAAACTAATTCCATAATCTGGAGTCCACATGACAAGCAACATATTGCCATGGTTGAAAAGGTACAAAAGAAATTTTTGCGCTTCCTGTATAAGAAGATGTATGGCTACTATCCACATCTGTACCCGACCCTGTTTATCTTGGGCATGGTTGATTATAGATCTCTTGAGGTTAGACGTGCTGTATGCCTAGTTAAATATATCTATAGACTAGTTCGCGGGCAGATAAGCAATCCTTCTCTTTTGGCACAAATTTCGCTCTGGGTACCACCAGTTCAAAAATATATGTTGCGACCGCGACAGCAACCGCAGTTCGCGATTCCTAAGCTGCGTACAAAGGTACTTTCCACTTCACCTTTGTACCATGCTCTTGCACTTTTAAATGACATACTGACTCATGACCAATCTATTGATGTGTTCTCCTACTCTGAACCGAGATTTCTGGCATCAGCGGGACGCTTCCTAGAACTGACTACGGCACAAAGTACAATAATTGACATTTGTAATAAAAAATTGTAAATTAAAATTAAATAGATATGTAATTGATTGTATTGACTAAAAGCCTACATGTTTGGCGTTAGCTGTAAGTGTTGGTTTGTAAATGAATGAATAAATAAAATAAAAGACATCTTAATAGGTTAAATGCAAATAAAACAAAGATAAAACTTATTAATAAATATAATTATTATTTTGATGAAATAAATTTTTAAATCTGATGCGAATGGATGCGTTAAACAAGGCAGGCCCAGGAGGGTGTTTTCCGATCAAATCGGAGACATCCTTAAGAAATCTAGATTGCCTAGTGCCCATAACTATAGAGCTTGTATGAAGAGAATTGTGAATGTGAAGAAAGCAAGGGAGTTGTGTAAAGATCGTGGTAAATGGCGCTCCATTGTCTCTGCCTATCCCTGTGGGAAAAAGGCGTGATAATTTTATTGATTGATTGATTATTTATTTACACTGATACTACGTATGGTCGCACACTGCCTGCCTGAGTGCACTCCATGAGTGGAAGCGACTGCTACGTCATACAAATATCTGTTGAGGCTGGCTGCACATTAGAAGACATTTTCTCCACTAAATAATCATTTTGTTGAATTAAACAAATTTTATGCGGCTTACTATCGCGTTTATTTCAGTTAAGATTTTATATTTTTTTTATTATTCCGACGTTTCAAGAGCTTTGCAGCCATCGTGGTCACGGAGAGACACTAAAGAGAAAATTGTAAACTCAAAACCAAAATAAATGTCACATAAAATTTGTTTAATTCAGTAATCAATGTTCGCGCAAAATCTAAGAAAATACGTCTGCAAACAAGATACTACGGTGACCACTTCTGCAGTAAAGTAGACGGATTTTTTTGGGCCTGATGTAGTAAACAAAGACATGGACTGGACATAAGACATGGACAAAGACATAAACAAAAAGCCGGACTGGAGTTCCTTGAGTGTTCTTCTCAGTCTGTAGCCTATCCGAACACTCGGTAGAGTTCTCTCACTCTTTCTTAATGACGTTTCTAAGTGTTTGTAAAAACCAAATGAATTTCATGGTTTAAAAAAAGTGTTTAATTTCTTTATTAAACTGTTATACTTGCACTACTTGCAGACTAGTGTCGCCTTGCACTAGTTGTTTGTGTGAGATTGATTTCTCACACAAACAACTAGTGCGGTCAACAGTCTGCGGTTGTGTCTAAACAAAACGTCTTGCTTCTGCCCGTAGGCAAAACAACTTGTACAAGCGAGCCGTGTCTTGTGTGTTGCGTAAATGTGTGCGATTATATTGAAATTCATGCATGAGTAATGTCTTATAAGATACAAGAAAATGTGTCATAAGATACAAGAATATGTCTCATCAGATACAAGAATATGTCTCATAAGATACAAGAAAATGTGTCATAAGATACAAGAATATGTCTCATAAGATACAAGAAAATGTCTTATAATGTGCAGCCAGCCTAATGTCAACAATATATGGACAGCAGACTGATGTTTATCAATAGTGCTTGTATCATAGAAACAGGACAACCAAAGTACATATACCAAAGATACATTGGTACCGGTGAGTGGTTTTTGAACCCGTGCTCTTGGTCTGCGTAGCCATTGCACTGCCACTACACCACGGACGCCTTAAATGCATCGGCCTACTTGAAACTTGGTCTGTAAGTGATAGTACTACCTTAGATCGGCAGACTGGACACTACTTCCTACCAGACTCAGAGCAAATATTAACATTTTTTTAATACCAAATATTTAATCTAATTACAGTGGACCCCTGGTGATCCGGCCCCTGGCTAATCCGGCGCCCTGTCTATTGCTAAATTTTTATGACAATCTTCGCTAATGTATACTGTGTTTTTTCTTACTTGGCACAAGTCGTAAACGAACATGAAAATCACCATTTCCATGTCCTTTATCTAAGGAAACTGTTTACTGTTTTATTCTATAGAATAAATATACACAATGTAAAAAAAGCACATAAGTTAAAAAATCACACACATATACATACATTTTAATCAAAAAATTCACAAATGACTGACCCAACAATACTTTAAAGAAAATCACTGTAATTCATAGATATTTTGATATATTTGTATTGATTTGTGTCAGTAGTAATTGATTTTTATCGTTAACTCGTCATTATTCTATAAATTTGTAATATTTAATAATTATATTAAATATTGCAAATATTTGTTAATCAAATAAAAGAGATAGATATTTGCTTCGTGTCTGATTATAAAAGAGTGGTAGGCAGTGGTACCCAGTCTGCCAATTCGGGGTAGAACCACCACTTACAAGTATACAGACCGTGAAGTGATTTGGTTGCGTTTCGGGATCAGCTTGTAAGTTTCCGGTTCCAACTAGGCCGGCATAGTGGATGTGTGACTGCTACTTACAGTTATTGAATAGTAGCATTGACATCCATTAATAGACTACACTCCAGCCTAACATCAAGCGGAGTGCTGTCACATGTCGAGCCACAATAAGAAAGTAAAAAAAAATGTAACCAGCTGGTAGCAGTGACGACTTAGTAGCAGTCGCCTTCACTATGCCGGCCTAGAACTGCATTTAATTAGGACATATCTTCGTCAGTTACTGTATCATCACCGTCACTACCGTTCTGGTCACTTTCCGCGTCGCTCTCTTCAAAGTAATTCTCTTCTAGCTCTTCTCCTGACGAAAGGACCTCCGCTTCCATTTCTTCATTATCAGTTGCGGTATCTATTAAAGAATAATCTTATTAAAAAAGATCGGAATAATCTTATTATAAAACGAAGATCGGTGCGTCGGCATAGTGGCGGCGCCTGGGGCAGCCGGGAACTGACTCGGTTATTCCAGTCGTCATCACTCTTGGACCTCCTCCTGCTTATCATCAGGCGAGTCGAGGTCAGATGTCGTGTCGCAATAAAAAAAAATGGTTTAGTGTAAAAAATTAAGTATTGGTATATATAACTTAAATAAATTTTATGCGGCTTAATATCGCATTTCTTTTTGGTTGTTAATTCTCCGTGACCACGATGGCTGCAAAACTTTTGAGACGTCGGAATATTAAATAATGTTAAAATCAATAACAATAAAAACGCGATAGTAAGCCGCAAAATTTTTTTTTAATTCATCAATGTTCGCGCAAAATCAAAGAAAATAAATACTATGTGGTGGTATGTATCCCGGCAGATAAAAGTAGCGGTGACTGTTAAGCTGCGCAGTATAAGGATCGGCAAATTATAAATAAACTGGACGACTGCGGTGGGTGCGGACTTGCAACTTTTTAATTTTCGATTTTTACTATACATAATACTATAAAAGGACATCATTTATTTTGTATGGGGACTTGGGCTTAATTGTATTAACAGTTGCATATACATTTTAATATAGTTTAATGTACGAAGAATACAATGTAATAGGAGTATATCCTTCATTTTGCATAGTTTAGGTGTGCAAATATAATTATGACAGTTCAAAGCAGAACAAATATGGCGTTGATTGACAGATAATAAAAAAAAAATATCTTTTTATCCAAATAACGTAATTGCACAGCAATTAAAAGCAAAATTGTTATTAGTTTTATCAACACAAGTATCGAAACTACCATTTATATATTTTTTCATCATTGGACATTACAAAAGTAATACATTAAAGCCCAAAATGAATTATGTCCATAGTTTTTGTAATTTTTAATTCAATTAAAAATTAACGTAAGACGCTTGGCAGACATGAAAAATCAAAACGATTTAGTTTAGAAAATATGCATGAAAGGATGATTTAATAAAGGAAATTAACCTTGGTCCTTTACTTTGATCACTTTGGCCTTGACCTTTACTTTGCTTACGTAGCTTCTTGACATTAATGTCCACTACCACCATTATCTCTTTCCATCCCAGATGGACAAATTGATTGATTGATGTGACTTACCTTGATATTCGAGAACGGGCGTCTCGTCTAAATTATTTACTTTAGCCCTTTGGCTCATTGTTAATTCTAATCTGCCCTTCAAATTCAATAATTGACATAAATGGGATCGCCTGAAACAAGAAAGGTCAAAAATCACTAAATGTTTTTAATTCAGACGCGACATCTGACCTCGACCCGACTGATGGTAGACAAGAAGAGGTCTAAGAGTGACAAGTCGCTGTCACTATGCCGGTTAAAGGTGCTTCTTAACACAACGCTTGAAGGATCCAAGGTTAAAGAATGGAGAGAACACATGATGGGGCTGGCAAGACATTCCACCTGTCTACTGTTCTACAAAGAAATGATGTACCGAACCTTTAGTCGTCCTGTCGAATCCGATGTAGTGGTTGCAAAGCTCTCAAAACGTCGGAATAATGAAAAAAATGTAAAATCTAAACCAAAATAAACGCGATAGTAAAAATTGTTTAATTAATTAATTAATGACAAAGTCTTACCTCTGCGTTAGCGTAGCGAGTAGTTTTGCCAGATTCGCGTGTGTGGCGTCGTTGTTAAGCGTCGCTAACATCAGCGAGGAGTGACATTGCACAAGAGCTGACAGCCAAGTGCAGACAGACGCACATCTAGAAGAAATAAAATGGATGTTGTAGAGATTACGACGACAGTTAGCACGGCAATCCAAGAGCGATAGGCAGTGGAACCTAGTCTGCCGATCCGGGGTAGTACCACCACTTACAAGTATACAGACTGTGAAGTGATTTGTTCACGTTTCGGGAACAGCTTGTAAGTTGCCGGTTCTATCTAGGCCGGCATACTGGATGTGACTGCTACTCACAGTTGTTAAATTTTAGTAGCAGTGGCATTCATTCATTGACCACACTTCGGCTTAACATCAAGCGGGGTGCTGTCATATGTCGAGTCACAATAAAAAAATAAAAAAGGTTCCACATCGTCTAGAGTGGAGACCACGAACCGGAAGACGCAGCGTAGATAGGTCTCCCACAAGGTGGATTGACGACATAGTGAAGCTGATGATGATAAAGCAAGGGTTTGTCCGAGAGTGCTAACGTCTGAGAAAACAGAGTTCTAGTTGCCTCAGTCGCCTTTACCATTCCAGCCAATGTTTTTTTTTAATTGTGACTCCTAAGTGTGGTCCTTGAATGAATGTCACTGCTACTACAATTCAATAACTGTGAGTAGCAATCACATCCACTATGCCGGCCTAGATGGAACCGGCAACTTACAAGCTGATCCCAAAACATGACCAAATCACTTCACGGTTTGTATACTTGTAAGTGGTGGTACTACCCCGGATCGGCAGACCGGGTACCACTGCCTACCACTCTTTAAAATAATGTAAAAAACAACTTACTGACTAGTTTTCCTTGTAGCCATCTCGGATAACTGTTCCAACAGCAGGCCAATGTAATTGGCAGGTAAATTGGATAGAGTCCTCCTTGCTACAGATGGCTCATCTTTTTGTAGAACTAATAATATTATACTGAAAACAATAAATACATATTAAAGCGGGGGGTTAGGTCAGGTGTGGACGAACGGTTAGCGATTGGTTTGTTGGACGTAAAGTCCCGGGTTCCATTCCCACTAGGAGCAAATATTTGTTGATAAAAAAAAAAGGAGGTGGATATTTGCTTCGGGTCTGGTCATCAAAGAGTGGTAGTCAGTGGTACCCAGTCTGCCGATCCACTTACAAGTATATACACCGTGAAGTGACTTAGTCGCGTTTCGGGATCAGCTTGTATTTTGCTGGTTCCAACTAGGCCGGTATAGAGGATGTGACTGCTACAGTTATTGAATAGTAGTAGCAGTGACATCCATTAATGGACCACACTCCATATTAATACCAGGCGAAGTCACCGTTCCGCCTGGTATAACAGCATGATAATTTGATTATATGAGCTGTTACAAGGATACGCAAAGACAATGGAGCGCCACTTGCCACGATCCTGACACAACTCCCTCGCTTCCCTCACATCCACAATTCTCTTCATACAAGCTCGACGGTTATGGGCACTGAGCAACCTAGCTTTCTTGAGAATGTCTCAGATTTGGTCGGAAAACATCTCCCCGAGCCTGCCTAACGCATCCATCCACATTAGATTAAATATAAGAATTGTGAATGTGAAGGAAGCGAGGGAGTTGTGTAAGGATCGTGGTGAGTGGCGCTCCATTGTCTCTGCCTATCCCTGTGGAAAAAGGCGTGACAATTTGATTGATTGATTGATTGATTAAATATAAATTAAATTCACCTTTTATCCTTAGAATGTAAACCTTGTATGAGTAATTTTGTTAAATTCTGATTAATAGCTGATTTTGATCTGTCTTCAACGTCCATTGCTAAGTTAGATAACCTCTCCTCCATTGGTACTTCCAACTGCAAAATACAATAAAGAGCTGCAAAGTCTTTTTCGTCGTATTCCGTATTCGTCCGTATTTCGTCGTCGGTACCAGGACCAGCTCACATACAGTCCTTATTTATTTTTAATATTTTTTGGTCCTTCGAGCCGGATTGCTGTGTTAAAAATGTATTTAAAGCAAAATCACATCCTCTCTGTAAGATATTTATTTGACCAGTGGCGTAGCGAGGAAGCCCGGGGCGGAAAAAAATTTGCCGCCCCCTTATTTAGAAGTTTCAATCATAGGTACAACAAAAATATAAATTTCGGGTTCAAATTTTAACGATTTATTTTAGATTTTATAAATTTTGCCGCCTCCTAATTGTGCCGCCCCCTCCACGCTACGTCACTGTATTTGACAACCTGGAACACGACGAGTTAGGAACTCGACGAATATGGAATAAATCCTATAACGCGACCGTGGTGTAGTGGCAGTGCAATGGTTACACAAACCGAGAGTAATGGTTCAAAACCACATGTACTTTCGTTGTCCTGTTTCTATGATACAAGCACTACTAAAGTGCTTTGTATAGGAACATATATTTTTTTTATTATACATTTATATACTAAAGTGCTATCATAGAAACAGGACAACCAAAGTACATATATCAAAGATACATTGGTACCGATGGGTGGTATTGAACCCGTGCTCTAGGTTTGCGTAACCATTGAACTGCCACTACACCACGGTCGCCTTATAAGATTTGTTTCGTATTCGACGGGTTCCTAACTCGTCGTGATAGAGTCGGCAAAAGAAATATAAATTTTAACTTGTAAATTAATAAAAAAAACGCTATTAACTTACACTAGTTCCAGGTGCTGATCTTTTCCTGGGCACAGCCTCTGCACTCTCCACATAGGCAATATTACTACTCCCTGCAACGACCTCTATCCTATTTGATTCTTCTGTTCTACTCTTGTTTGATTTCTTTGAGTTCTCAGCTGATCTTATTAGTACTTGTGTCCGGGAACTCGGATCTAATTTCTGTAATGAAGTAAAATGAAATAAATTATTATAATTTATTTTATCTATTCAGGTCACCAAAGGAAAATCACTTTGGTTAACAAAAAAAATCAAAATGTCACACCTTTTTTCTACAGGAATAGGAAGAGACAATGGAGCGCCACTTGCAACGATCCTGACACAACTGCCTCGCTTCCTTCACATTCACAATAGATTGATTTCAGTAGATTGACGAAAAGAATTTATAAATCTATTTGAATGGATGCAAACAACCTCCAGGCCCAGGAGGTTGTTTGCCGACCAAATCAAAGACATCCTCAAGAAAGCTAGGTTGCCTAGTGCCCATAACCATAGGCTTGTATGAAGAGAATTGTGAATGCGAAGGAAGCGAGGGAGTTGTGTCCTTGACAATATCATGTGATTGCTACTTACAGTTATTGAATTGTAGTAGCAGTGACATCCATTCATGGACCATACTCCAGCCTAACATCAAGCGGGGTGCTGTCATATGTCGTGTCACAATAAAAAAGAAGTCTACTTACAATAAATTCAAATAGAGTTCTATTTGCTGTCTCATAAGCAATGAGTGCTTCAGCCCCACTTCCATCGGAGTCAGGTTTTCTATATTTGCAAGTCGTAATCAACAATGGGTTTGCATCATCTGATGTTATGTGCAATGTTAATGTTGGCTTCATTGGCCTGGATGAGCCACTGTAAGTAACAAAAATATATATATAATGCTAATAAAATAAGAATAGGACGGAATCGGCCCCATTATGTGACGTCTAACTCTCCAACCAACTTCACTTTAGTATGGTGTCTCTTTCTTAGCGGACTGTCAAGAAAATGACACCTTTGAATGAGTCAAGTGAAGTTAGTCAACAGCCCGTCCTATTCTTATTCTAATAGCATAGTACATTAATGTATGGATGTGTGGCAGAAGAAGCATGAGTAGAATTAACGCTGTATGGGTACATGGAAAGGATGAGTGAAAGTAGATTAACGAAAGGAATTTAAAATCTCACTAGAAGGATGCGTTAAATCCAAGAGAGTGTTTTCCGACCAAATCGGAGACATCCTCAAAAGCTGAGTTGCCTAGTGCCCATAACCGTATAGCTTGTATGAAGAGAATTGTGGATGTGAGGGAAACAAGGGAGTTTGTGTCAGTATCGTGGCAAGTGCGAAAAAGGCGTGACAATTTGTTTGATTGATTGATATATATTAAAAAATTTATAGTTTGGGCACATTAAAAGAATGTATAGTTGCCATACAAAATTAATGGTGTCCTTTTTACCATGTAACGCAAATTACAACAAATTGCTTAGTACTTCCCAGAAAATGGTACCAACCCCAAAAGAAAACAATACAATAAAAGTAAAACAGAAAGGCACAGTGACTGAGGCAGTACTCAAGTGAATCTGGCCCTATGTCAGCTAAAGGTGCTTTTGAAGGATCCCAGGTTAAAGGATGGGAAGAACAAAATGACTGGCAAGTTGTTGTCTCTTTTATTGAGAAGTGATACCAATGGTCCAGTGATACAAATACTTGTGTTTAATTTTTTTTATTCTGCTACAAAATATATGTATCAATGTTGATATTGTTATTTACGGGCTTGTTTCTGCATTTGAGAACTTCTTGGCTACTCTGTACATTCTTAAACTGTTCGAAACCTGGCACTGTAGGACATATGTACGACGAATTAGATCACTCTCCAATGGATCTGGGCATAGACGTGGCGAATGAGCTGGCCAGAAGGGGATCTTCGTCAGCCGACTGGACCAGGACCAATAATACCCCTGCCATTCCAGTTCCTGCATAGTTGTGTGCGCCAAACAACAGGTAAGCTGCATAAAAGTGCATGGTTGCAGACAACGGAATGCAGGCAGTTCCAGGAAGCTCTTTTTTATATGGATAGACACTTGACCTGCTAAATCTTAACAGAGCTAAGCTTCGCATTATGGTAGGTACTATAACTGGACATTGTGGTTTTAATAAGAACCTGTATAACCTCAATATATCAAAGAGCCCCTTCTGTAGGGGCTGCCTAAATGAGGAGGAGACAGCGCATGTGCTCTTGAGTTGCAAAAGTGCAGGAGTGGTCAAAGCAAGAGAAAAATTCCTTGGCAATGCGAGGATGCTTCCGAAGGAAGAAGAAGGGTCTCCTGGTCTTCCTGGAGATCAGGTGGCTCCACTGAAGGAGAACCGTTGAAGAACGCACAAAGACTTCAAGTGTGAAAACGAGCCTGCTATGTGCAGGCTCGTTTTCACTCTAACTCCGAACTGTTCGAATTCAGTAGGTCCAGCCGATTTCTTTCAAGAAGACTATGACACCCTTCTTGTTTTTGTCTGGTAGCACCTTCACAATAAATATATATCTATACATTCCGAAAGTCTGCAGGAACGAGAAGGGTCTCCTGGCCTTTCTGGAGGAGATCGGGTGGCTGCGCTGAAGGAGAACTGTTAAAGAACGCACAAAGATACCGAAGAGGACTTCAAGTGTGGAAACGAGCCCGCTAAAGACTACAAGACTATCTATACATACCCATTAACAGGAAGTCCGTAATAATGTACTACGCCACTTCTTGTAACTGCACACAAATTTAATTTAGGTGATGTCCCATCTTCAATTAGCACATCTACTTCTTTCGGAGCATCTTCCAGTAAGAAATTATATAACGGAGATGTTTCACTGTCCATTACATAATTTTTCTTTTTTGCCATAGCAACCATTTCTTCCGTTATTGTTACGTCCCATACACTAAGGAGGCGTTCATCTCTAAAATTGAAATAAAATAATTTATACTAAGATATATTAATAAAAAGGTAGCAAAAAGGTTAGTCAATATCCAGGAGATGGAGGAGTTGGCAGCTACCTTGGAGAAAGAAGCTACCTGGAAGACCTTCCTGGAGTAGATCGGATTACCCCACTGAGGAGAACCATTGAAGAATGCACAAAGAAACCGCAGAGGATTTAAGTGTGGAAACGAGCTCACACACAAACTTACTTTGAGGAACGTAGCAAATAGCATTGATTTCCAAATGGCATAGCAATGATTTCAACTGCCAATCCATGGCCGAGTGTCCGTAGCAATGTTGATGTGGTGCCTGTCAGATGCCACAGATACATCCGATAACTTGATGTTGCAATGTACTTTGATGCAGAGTCCTGTCAAACAATATTTTATTATTATTAATTGATAGGTGAGCAGCCGCATAAAGGAACCGAAGAAGACTTCAATAAATCAATCAAAATGTCACACCTATTTCCCACAGGAATAGGCAGAGACAATAGAGCGCCACTTGCCAAGATCCTGACACGGCTAGGGAGGGTGCTTCCTTCACATTCACAATTCTCTTCATACAAGCTCTAAGGTTATGGGCACTAGCCAAACTAGCTTTCTTGAAGATGTCTCCGATTATGAGGTGGAATCAGTGTGGAAATGAGCCCGCACATAACTGTAACTGTAGGCGAGCAGCTCATCGCTGATATGCCTATGTCACGCACTGGTTAAAAGTTTATAAGCTTTTTAGTTATCACCGTAGTCTATTTCTATTATCCAGTGTTTACAGTTAGGGACTTCAATACGTCATCCAGCAGCTTGTTCCACATATTTACAATTCTTGCTCATAAAATGATTTTTATCGCTTTGTATTGCAGGATTGTCTCATGAGTTTCATTCCGTCATCGCGATGGGGAAATATAGTTGAATTAAAACGAAAGTTTGGCTAGGTGACGGCAATCATGCCTGCCTGTTAAGATTTTAAATGTATCAATTATATCTCCCCTAATCCTGCTTTAGTTATTTAAGCCTCTGGTCATATGACTTCTTTTCCTTAAGCAGTGAATGTTTGGTTGCACACCTCTTTTTTTATTGTGACTTGACATATGACAGCACCCTGCTTGATGTTAAGCTGGAGTGTGGTCCATGAATGGATGTCACTGCTACAAGTCAATAACTGTAAGTAGCAATTACATCCACTATGCTAGCTTAGTTGGAACCAGCAACTTACAAGCTGATCCCGAAACCAGACTAGACTCTTTGATAACCAGACCCAAAGTACAAATCTGCCTTTTTTATTTTATTAACAAATATTTAATATAATTATTGTTGAGTATTAGGATTTACTAAAATATATAGCTAGGAGGTAGGTGTGAAAAAACCTCAATCTGTAATCACATGTAAGTGATTAACAATTATTAAATAGTACAAATAAAAGTAATGAAACAAATATTTGCTCCGACCAGGAATCAATCCTGGGACTTTACATGCAACAAACAAACCGCTTCAGCCAATAAATAAATTTGGCCTGTGGTCAAAATTTATATAAGATTTAGTAAGATTCTAGCAAGGATAACCAGATTATATTAAAATCAATTAAAAAGTACAATCTTGGTTACGTAAAATTGCAAAAAAAATGTATACATATGTAAAATAATAAAAATCTGGCCGCTTGAAGGGTAGAAATGTGGTCTAGATGCTAGTCTAAATATATTGATTATAATTAAACATTATAATTCATTTTTAATCTGTTAGTACCTACTTATTTTTACAACTTAACGTGATGAAATTGATTTTTAAGTGAAAGTGAAGCATATGCACCTAAGCACTTCGCATTTAAGGCATGCAAGATATTTTACGCTTCTATCTAAATTAATATTCTTTTATTACAGTCAGACAGGTGTTTAAGCGTGGGGCTCCCAAATTCGCAGGGCCCGTAGCATTTGTTACTGTTGCTACGTAGCTAATCTGGCACTGATTGGGTGATACTTTTCGCGATTCTGACACACCAGGATCACGAAAAGTATCGAAAAGCGATCCTGATCTGGTAAAGATGCAAATGTTAATCAAGAAACCATTTCATTGCCAAATATGTTTCTATTTTTATTTTATTCCTATATTGTTTGGCCTACCTTCAACATAACAATCAAATTGTTGATTGTAACTAAGACGCTGTAACTTTTCCGAATAAAATAAAAAGGTTATACTTACAATATTTTGTGGTATAATTGCAATTGATGTTGTAAAAAACTCCTTTTTTCCACGTTTTTCTTTTAAATCATATTTGTGCTTAAACCTACGCTTCCCAATATCCCATTCATATAATACATTCTGCTTATTAACACTAAACAAACCATACTTTCTTGACCAATTCAAAGCGGTCACTGGTACCCCATTATGAAACTTTGTCTCTAAAACTGAATCTAATTTTGCCTTCAAAACGTTGTAAATAAGTAATTTGCCATTCTTTGTGCCAAGTACGATGTATTGCACTTCGCTTTCGGGATCGGTAGATTTCCTTTTTACGGGTGCAACCTCCTAAAATATTAAGTTAGGTTATAAAAAATTAATCTTCTTAGACCTAATAAGTAACATCAAATAAGCATTATTATAAGTATTAGTGTGTAATTGTATAAAAATAAAACATAACATAGTCATATAGTACCTTTGTTAGCGGCAAAACCACGTGTGGGATGCTCACCGCTGCGCTCGAGGCCAATATCCATTGTAAACATATTGGCGATGCACTTAAATGTAAGTCTGGTGTGTACTGTTGTTTAAGAATACTGGTTTCTGTGTCCCAAATCTTTAATCTACCATCATTACTAATAGCGGCGTAATATTTTCCATCGTGAGACACCCCGGTCTGAGCCATTTTTTGACACTAAAATAACACGTTCCGTGATACGTAATCGTTTATCACTCCACATTTCACTTTAAAAATATCATTGCAAAAATGTTATTGATTCGATCATATTTTACATAATATTTTTATTTATCCAAATCAATAATTAGAAAAATATAATTTATCATACATTATAGTAATAAATTTTAATATTTGCAAATTAAACAAACCAGTTTTCACGCCTCTTTTCCACAGGGATAGGCAGATACAATGGAGCGCAATTCGCCACGATCCTGACTAAGGTAAAAATGACTCAATGACCATCACTTAAATAGATTTATGTTTTTTTGGATATTCATATTACTTTAAATACAATTATAATAAATATTTGTTTAATAAAAAAAGAGGCGGATAATAGATTCATCATTAATCTATCTTAGCGCGACCATTAATAGTATGGAGGATAATAATTATAATCTATGGAGGCGGATATTTGCTTCGGGTCTAAGAGTGGTAGGCATTGGTAACCAATTATTACCAGTTTGCTGATCCGGGGTAGTACCACCACTTACAAGTATACAGACCGTAAAGTGACTTGGTCGTGTTCCGAGATTAGCTTGTAAGTTGCCGGTTCCAACTATGCCGATGATTGCTACTTACAGATATTGAATTGTAGTAGCAGTGACATCCATTCATGGACCACACTCCGGCTTAATATCAAGCGGCGTGTTGTCATATTATGTCTAGTCACAATAAATAATAATAAAATGTATATAAATAAATAACGTTTTCTAAGTTTTTAAATTTAATTTGTATATTGGAACGTAAATATTAAAGTTTCTACTTTTAAAATAAAACGCTGTAAAAAAATATAATAATTATATTAGTATTTTATAATTTATTCTGTCGTAAATTAGAAAATTAATAAATGTCTAAAACAAATCGTTAAAGTTACCATGAGATATGTTTTTTTAATGAAACTGCCCTTTGATCTGTAAGCTGTCAAAAATGTCAGTCTTTTTTCTCACGTCTCGGGCGGTTGTCGCGTCATTTTCTTTGACCTGATCTCCCGTCGCGCATCTTTTGTAGGCGGAGATTACATTCAATTATTATTTATCCATCGCAATGTTAGTGTATTCAATTGAGAAAGCAGAATTTTATATCTTATTTTGGTGTTTCGTGATTGGTTTTTTTGTTTTATATTCGTGAAAGTGATGATAAGTGATCGTTTGTCCCTGGGTGATGTCAGAAGTTTATTAATTTAAAAATGAGTTCTGTTATTAAGCCCGACTTTCTGGACGAGAAGAGTTGTGGAGATCGGGCGTTTAACGAACCGCAGACAATAAATTGTGAAGTCAACGATGCATCCGAACCTTGTACTCCTACATTAAACGTTATGGCATTTACAATAGATTTTGGCGATGCAAAGGCCATTGACAAGTCTAAATTAGAGAAATTAGCTAAGAAATCTCAAGCTAGACATCAGAGAGTGCAATCTATGTCTGCCAGCATGACGAGATCCAGTCCAATTGAATCCAAACCCCCATTAAGTGCCAAGTTACCAAGAAAGACTCAGGGTTACAACTCAGAGGGTTACTTCTCATCAGATCAGGAGGACAGTGTCCTATCAGGTTCTGTAAAGTTAAAGCAAAGTCCACTAGCACAAAACGCTGACAAATCTTTCCATAGAAACCCTAAATCGCCAGTTACAGAAGTTTGTTACAGGAAACCTTCAAAAAGTCCAATAGTTGACAGTATAATGTCTAGAAGTGATATTTTACCATCTCGTAATGGTTTGAATTTACCATTGAAGCAAACTAATAGTGCCTACATGAAGGATGTTCATAGAACTTCGAGTTATAATAATTTGTGGGGATTGAGGCAGCCAATGGCTGATATTATTGATCAGAGTCCTGAAGGCATCATGTTGACAGACATATCAAGCCCTGAATTTGACATTTTAACGCCAGACAATTGTGCCTTAAGCCCAGAAGTAAAGAGTCCTTATATGCCATTGAAAAGTCCAGAAAGTCACAGCAACATTTCTAAGACCAACCTGTTTATTGATGATGATGATTTAGACAGGCAGTCAAATTCGTCTGCTGGTACTTATACTATTGAGGGTGATACTTATACAGAAGAACAAAAGGCTAGGATGAGTATAGACAGGTCTTTTAATAAGTCTTTAGAAAGAGACCCAGAGTTAGTTTACGACATCACAAAAGAGGCATTGGCAAGCCCCCGGGCTACTAAGGCATACAATTCACCCGCAAGAAAGTTTCCAGATAAGAATATCTTAGAAATATCATGTTATCATGAACCTCAAGATGATTTGGCAGCACAAACATCAAAACAAATCAAATCTACTCGTAATTATTTGGAAAAAATCAAGAACAGAGTACGAACCATAACGGAAAAGATAGCTAAGTCTCCACCAAAGGTAGAGGATGTAGGGAGCTTTACCTCAGTCACTACTTCTGGAGTGTTAAGCACAAAAAAGTTGTTAGACTACCCTAGATTAAGAAGATGTAGTTTAACCAAATCAGAGATCGATCAGACGGAGTATGTCCACCATTTACCGAGAGAATTGTCTGTTCCTCCAAACTTTGATAACGCATCCCATAGACCTAAATCTAATGAGAAATCTGATCATATGCAGTGGTTATCAAGGGAATCCTCTGTTCCATTGACTCTTCCATGTAAGAATTTTGATAGTACTGTGTTGAGGAATGTTCAAGCAGCTGGTGCGGTGGATAATGTTGTTGGAAAGTTGTCAAATTTAAGCGTGAATAGGAGTAAAGGGAATAAGGAATGGATTCAGGAATGGGCAAACAGTGTCAAGAACTATAATCAGTGCAATGACATCTCGGACAACTGTTGCTCTGGTGGTAAGGATGCTTTCATTATTATATTACATGCCATTATTATATTACATGCCATTAATGCCATTAATTACATGCCTTAACCTTTTATTACATTCCTTAAGCTTTTATTACATTCTTTAAGCTTTTTTACATGCCTTAACCTTTTATTACATTCCTTAAGCTTTTATTACATGCCTTAAGCTTTTATTACATGCCTTAAGCTTTTTTTTCACATTCCTTAACCTTTTATTACATTCCTTAACCTTTTATTACATTCCTTAAGCCTTTATTACATTCCTTAAACTTTTATTACTTGCCTTAAGCTTTTTTTTACATTCCTTAAGCCTTTATTACATGCCTTGAGCTTTTTTTACATGCCTTGAGCTTTTTTTTACAACCCTAAAGCTTATTTTTTAACATGCCTTAACCTTTTATTTCCCCGCCGTTGTTTTGGGGACTGGTCAAATGGTATTTATTGAAACCTCTCTTTGTGTACCAGGTCAGTCCAAGTCACGCGCATCAATCCTTGGCCGGCATAGTGACGGCGACTGAGGTAGCCATGAACTAACTCGATTGTTTCAATCGTCGTCACTCTTGGATCATTTCTTGCTTAGGATCATTTGGATCATTTCTCATTAGGCAGGTCGAGGTCAAATGTCGGGTCACAATAAAAATAAAAAAGCTACTAAATGAGCTTGTTCTGCATCATAGACGCTCAGTATCTTATATCAAAAATACATTGTATGTTTACTGTTATATTTTTATGATGTGACATGTCATGAGCACCTCGGTTGATGTTAATCTGGAGTATGATCCATTAATAGAGGCAACTAGTAATACATGTGTAAATAACTGCTAGTACCTTTCGCATCCACTTTATTGGCTGCTGATCCTGCTACGCGACTGAGTCACTTCAAGATCTGTACTCCAACCTACCTGATCAAGATAACTCATATTTTTAACACGCTTTTATTAGCTTGACTTGTATGTATGTAACTATGTAACGGAATCTTTCAAATTAATTCTCACCCACTTGTAGAGGTCTGAATAATTTAAAAATTTAAACATGTATTGTAAACCGATGACAATTCAATATTTACAATAAATATTTACTTGGCCGGCATAGTGAGTGCGATTGAGGCAACCGTTAACTGACTCGCTTTTTTCAGTTTATTTATTTATTTATTTATTTAAGGAGAAAATACAAAATTAACTACTTATGACTAATACGAGTATATAACGACGACAGGCGTGGACGAACGGTTTAGCGACTGGTTTGTTGCGCGTAAAGTCCCAGGTTCGATCCCCGGTCGGAGCAAATATTTGTTTCATAGCTTTTATTTGTAATATTTAATAGTATTAAATATTACAAATATTTGTTAATAAAAAAAAAGAGATGGATATTTGCTTCGGGTCTGGTTATCAAAGAGTGGTAGGCAGTGGTACCCAGTCTGCCGATCCGGGGTAGTACCACCACTTACAAGTATACAGACCGTGAAGTGATTTGGTCACGTTTCGGGTTCAGCTTGTAAGTTGCCGGTTCCATCTAGGCCGGCATAGTGGATGTGATTGCTACTCACAGTTATTGAATTGTAGTAGCAGTGACATTCATTCATGGACCACACTTTGGCTTAACATCAAGCAGGGTGCTGTCATATGTCAAGTCACAATAATAAAAATAAATAAAAAAATAGATTCTATTGTACATGTATAACTTAATTTTCTAAACATTTCTCATTAAGATTTATTTACTTTTGATTTAAACACATAAACACACACACACACACACATAAACACACACACACACATACACACACAAACACACGCGCGCACTCACACATTTAAAAATTGTTAAATTTGCATACACACGATTCACACCTACAGCACACTAATCACTGCAGTTGCAGTTGTGGCTATCTTGGGCCCCCTCTTGCTTGACATTTATTAACTTTTTAGTTCATAAGCATGTTTTTATAGTTGTTTTTAGCTATAGTTTTTATTATTTTATGTATGTATAAACTATGTAAATTTAATGACCTGTATTTTATGTTAATTTAACAATTTTACAAACAAGGATATATGATAATAAAGCTATAAATGTAATGACACACCAAACATGGCAGCCGTTAGCGTAATATTTAAAAACAATAAATCACATGAGTATGTTACAAGGTACAGACCGTGAAGTGATTCAGTTGCGTTTTAAGATTACCTTGAAAGTTTTTTGCTCTAACTCGGGATATGTTTTTAAATATATTTTTTATAATACATTTATATACTAAGCTACTAAAGTGCTTGTATCATAGAAACAGGACAACCAAAAAACATATATCAAAGATACATTGGTATCTGCAAGCGGTTTCGAACCCGTGTTACTCGGCTTACATAGCCATTGCACTTTGGTAGCTTACTTAGTATAGAAATATAAATAAATATTATATATAATTAATTTTGCAGGTAGTAGCGCCCGTTCTGCACACTCTGCGAGCGTCACACCCACGAAAATACCAAGCCCAATTAATAATCATTTTGCACGAAATAAACAGGTGAGCCCACTCTACCCCATTATGTATTATAATATACTTTTTTTTATTGTGACACGACATATGACAGCGCCCCGCTTGGTGTTAGGCTGGTGTGGTCCTTGAATAGATGTCACTGCAACTACAATTCAATAACTGTGAGTAGCAGTCACATACACTATGCCGGCCTAGTTGAAACCGGCAACTCACAAGCTGATCCCGAAACGCGACCAAATCACTTCACGGTCTGTATACTTGTAAGTGGTGGTACTACCCCGGATCGGCAGACTTGGTACCACTGCCTACCACTCTTAAGCAAGAAGAGGTTTTACGCAATAACCGAGTCAGTTTACGTCTGCCCCATTCGCCGTCACTATGCCGGCCGAAGGTGCTTCTTTAAGTATCGCTTGAAGGATCCAAGGTAGGTTAGGATAGGCTCTTTCTATACTAAGCAACTGAATGTTTGGTGCAACAGTGGTAGGCAGTAGTACCCAGTCTGCCGATCCGGGGTAATACCACCACTTACAAGTATACAGACCGTGAAAGTGACTATATTTGAACAATGCTGGCATTGTGACGGCGACTGAGACAGCCGTAAACTGAGTCGGTTTTGTCAGTCATCAGGCAAGTCGAAATCTCATATCGAGTCACGATTTAAAACTATTCATTGTTTTAATATAGTTTTTATTATATTATTTTTTATGAATGCGTTAAACAAGGCAGGCCTAGGAGGGTGTTTTCCGTTCAAATCGAAGACATCGTCAAGAAATCTAGGTTGCCTAGTGCCCATAACCATAGAGCTTGTATGAGGAGAATTGTGGATGTGAAGGAAGCCAGGGAGTTTTGTCAGGATCGTGGCAAGTGGCGCTCCATTGTCTCTGCCTATCCCAGTGGGAAAGAGGCTTGACAATTTGATTTGATTGATTGATTTTTTATGGGTTGCCTAGTGGCCATATACCTACGTAGAGCTTGTATGAAGAGAATTGTAAATGTAAGGGAAACGAGGGAGTTTATCGAGGATTTTTACAGCCGGTTGTACCAAAATAGTTTTAATTTACGATTTTAGTTTTACTTTATACTTTTTCTATTACGTTTACTATTACGAAATCGTGAATTGGGTTGTTAATAATTTTATATCGAAACTACCTTTTATATATGTTTTTATCATTAGAAATAACAAAAGTAGTACATAGAAACCGAAAATGAATGAGATGTTCTTTAGCTCTGTTATTCGTTAAACGTAAATGTAAAATGTGAAGTTAAAGAGTGGTGCAACCAATTTTTTTTCTTTTACTTATACGATACTTTTTACAAATTCGTAAATTATAATTTTTGGTACAACCTGCTGTTAATATAGTAGATTAATTTGTTTTTGTTTTCATAGGGAGAAATGAAAAGCTATAGTTATTATATCGACTTATAAATATTGTAAAACAGAAGATTTTTGTTTTGTGCAAATTGATGATATTCACTTTAAATCATAGTTTGATAGAAGCGCTATTATTTTGTTTGTTTTAAGGGCTATACTATGTTTTCCTTTTATATATTTATTATTTAATTATAATAATTTATGTTTATCTGGCGTGTGGTTATTTGTAGTTAATTTACTCATCGTCGTCAAATTTTTCACGCGTTTTCCCGCAGGGATATACAGAGACAAAGGTCACATCCACAATTCTCTTTGTACAAGCTCTATGGTTATGGGCACTAGGTAACCTAGTGCTATTATATATTGTTATTATATTAATTATATATTATAAAAAGTATAGTCTCATCCACTATGCCGGCCTAATATTGACAGCACGAAAGTACAAATCCTCGAAAGCTATAACTAAACATTTTTTTATTAAGTATTTTTTATTGTTTTTCCAAGCGTTAATGTAGGTCACAATTATTTATATGATTTGTGAAAGTATCATATTTTACGGCCCGCGTGGCGCGTTGGTTAGCGGCGTTTGATTCCCGGTTGTAGCTAAGATTTGTTACATAACATTTTTTATTGTGACACGACATTTGACCTCGACCTGCCTGATGATAAGCAAGTGGCACCGTGGCAAGTGACGCTTCATTGTCTCTGCCAATCCCTGTGGGAAAAAGGCGTAACAATTTGATTGATTGATTGATAATATATAATTAAAAATACTAAACTATTAAATGTGCTCATAGAAACAGGACGACCAAAGATATTACAGATACAGTAGTACCAACAACAGTTTTTGAAGCGGGAGATCTCGGTTTGCGTGACCATTTCACTGCCACTAGACCCCGGTCGCTCTAGAACTACCGCCATGTTTGACAGGAGTAGAAGTCTCCTCCATTCATGGACCGCAATCCAGCTTAACATCAAACTGTCATTCGAGTCGCAACTGGTGATCTTCTGGCGTACACCACCCTCGTCTGGGCGTTGGATGGTAACGGAGAGGCCCTTGCCATCGGCTTGGGCATCTCCAAAGCGTTTGACAGGGTCAGGGCACAAGGCATACGGTTTACCTGACCGTCTGCGGGACTGGATAGCCGACTTCCTTATTTTCTATACTAAGCTACCAAAGCTATCATAGTAACAGGACAACCAAAGTATATATATATATATATACATATATATAAAAGATACAATGGTACCGGCAAATGGACTTGAACCCGCGCTCTCAGTTTGCGTGACTGCATTACCACTAAACCACAGTTGCTTTATATGATTAATGCATCGGATTGTTTAACAAACAAAAAACGAATCTATGAGTCAGTTTTGTACCGATATTTAGCAGTTTTTTTTGCAACTATGACTCATACGTTTTGCAAGTGGGTTACATACATGGTGTTTTTTTTATTGTGACTCGATACAATATGACGGCACCCCGCTTTATGTTAGGTTGGAGTGCGGTCCATGAATAGAGGCGACGAACATCGCAGTTTAATAACTAAGTAGCAGTCGCATCCACTATGCCGGCCTAGTGGTAGGCAGTGGTACCCTAGTCTGCCGATCCGGGGTAGTACCACCACTTATAAGTATACAGACCGTAAAGTGATTTGGTCACGTTTCGGGATCAGCTTGTTAGTTGCCAGTTCCATCTAGGCCGGCCTCGTATAGATAGCCTCGTAAAATTGATTCATTAATTAACTTATCAAAATAAATATAAATATAAAAGTAGTTTGTTATATTTAAAACATTTTTTTGCATATTTACAGTTTTAAAAACGATTATTTTGTTCTATCGTCAATAGTTTTCGCAGCGCACGCGTTGTAAGGAATTTTATAGGTAATTTTTATACACCTTGGGTTACAATATTCGAGATTTCGTACGGAACTCTAAACTTTTTGAAAATTAAATATAGCCTATGTTACTCACAAAGAATGTAGCTTTCTAATGGTGTAAGATTTTTTAAAATCGGCCCTGTAGTTACTGAGCTTATTCATTACAAACAAACTTACAAATCTTACCTCTTTATAATATTAGTATATAATATGAGTTACAATAATATTACTTGCAGGTCTTTATCTTGCTGCTTGTATGGCCTTGCTATTAGGGTCTGTTAACATAGTGGAAATGTAATTGTTTCTAAATGTTTCTATTCTTCTTCTTGAAACTATTTAGTTGAACTTTTTTTTTAAAACTATTTCATAGACTTATTTGCAATAAAGAACAGCAATTGTTCCCTTAAACGTTATTATTAATTTATACGAAACTTCATTAACGATGCAAACGTCAAAACAGGCATCATATCAAATTAAATTGCCACGACTTTTTACACAGGGATAGGCAGAGACAAAGGAGCGCCACTTGCCACAATCCTGACACAACTCCCTCGCTTCCTTCACATTCACAATTCTCTTCATATAAGCTCTATGGTTATGGACACTAGGCAACCTAGCTTTCTTGAGGATGTCTCCGAATTGATCGGCAAACACCCTCCTGGGCTTGCCTTGTTTAACTTATCCATGAGATTTATAAATTCTTTTCGTCAATCTACTTTCACTCATCCTTTCCATGTGCCCAAACCATCGAAGCACTGCGCTTCAGCTTAACATCACACGGGGTGCTGTCATATAACTAACCACATTAACATCAGTCTAGTTGTTAAGTCCTTGAGGAGTAGCAATAAACATTCTAAATACATCTTGTAAACTACAATTTTTGGTATAATGCCAATTTCACGTTTATAATACAAACGCTCTGTATGACGTTACCAATTGTGACGTTTAACTCACTATGCTTTGGCCGGTATAGTGACGGCGACTGGGGCAATCATGAACTGACAGGAGGGATCCATGGATAACCATGGAGGGGACAAGCAAGAGGATGCTTGGCAGAGACGTTGGAGCGCCACTTGCTGCCACGACACAACTCCCTCGCTTCCCTCACATCCACAATTCTCTTCATACAAGCAAGCTCTACGGTTATGGATACTAGGCAGCTCATAAAACAAGTAAATGAACTAAATACTTCACGGTCTGTATACTTGTAAGTGGTGGTACTACCACTTACAACGGAAGACTGGGCACCACTGCCTACCACTCTTAAATGAATTTTACAAACTATAATGCCTATTATAGCATAGATCGTGTATTCTAATTGTTTTTATTAAATGTAATCTTAACAGGAAGTCAACCCTCGGGTTGTTGTGCGCGGGAGTGCGGGGCATTGAACCGTGACGCGACAGTATGTGTCTATTGTTTTGTGACTAGAGTCATGAGAGATCGTGGTGGCCGAGTGCTTTGGGACATTGCTTTTAGAAATATGGATGGATCCATTATAACAATTTTATGCGAAGCTCTGGAAACGTCGAAATAATAAAACATTATAAAATCAATGACAAAAAATACACGCGATAGTAAGCCGCATAAAATTCATTATACTATAATGAATTAAACAAATTTTATGCGGCTTACTATCGCGTTTACTTTGGTTTCGATTTAACAATATTATTTTATTATTCCGTCGTTTCGAGAGCTTTGCAGCCATTGGGTCACGGAGAGACTGAGGTGTTGGTCGTTCTATTGGTTGATGCTGTTATTGTTTCGAAAACTACCCCGTTTGATATTTTGATTTTGTTTTTCTGTTCCCGGTTTAATTCAAATTTTGCAAAAATAACTGACAGTGTCATCTGGTTTGGTAGTTTGCTGGACTTGGGACTTAAGTTTGTGTATTATGGGGTATCGTTCGACTTTTCTTTGCGAGGATCTTCGGTTTGTCAAAACGGATGTAGTGGTTGGCGCCGTCCCGTTGATACTCGCAAAGCATTTGTTTAATTTATTTATTAATGGACGCTCAAAATCTAAGAAAATACTTCACTCTTGGACCTCCTTTTGCTTATCATCAGGCGAGTCGAGGTCGGATGTCGTGTCACAATAAAAAAAAATGTAGGGTTTTTTTTTTTGAAATTGTACCTTGACATGATTTATATTTATTGTTATACAGCTATTTTTATATATACAAATAAAACATTTGAATATAATGTTAAGTGATGTTTTTGTGCCAAATTCCACATGCTAATGAGTATCAAATACGGCATTGATTGTAGATGTGAAAATTCCATGAATACATTAGCCAGACTGACCTTACTTTTGTGTGCGTGCGAAGGTGGCTTGGAACAAACGATTTTGAGTGTTATGGGGCGATCTCACGGGGCGATTTTAGTTGATCAACTGCGACATCGTTCGTGATTTGAACCGTCTGAACAGACTTTTAACTGATTTAATTTTGATAAATTTGATAAAATAACTGATAAATTTAATTGATTCAACAAAAGTTAAAGACCTTTCTACTTTTATTGATTCAACTATAGCTGACAGCGAATCGACTCGTCTGAACCTATTCGTTCAACTTGCATTGAATAATCAGTCCAATCAATCAGTCAATCAGCGCGATTGAGTACCTAAGAATTGTATATTGCATTCCTTTGTCACCAGTTTTTTGTTTGTTTGTAAAATAAAATGTAAATTATGGCGTCCGCTAAAATGGACAGATAGTGTAATAACACGTGTAATATTGAGTCGATTTTTATTGAATCGTGAGAACGCCATCGTCAATATTTGCTTTCGAATTTTTGTTAAACGATAAATATTGATCAACTAAAATCGCCCCGTGAGAACGCCCCATTATTAGAACTACTATCCTTACATCATCCCTAAAAAATACGCTTTTGTGAAAATAACTTTAAAAATACGCTTATGTGAATAAAAAAGTGAATAATCCGAACTCGACCCGACTGATTGTGAGCAAGAGATGGTCTAAGAATGCCAATGACTGAAAAATGACTGTTGACGGCTGCCTCAGTCGCCGACACTATGCCGGACAAAAGTTATTTAATCTAATTATTGTATTGTTATATACGTGTACAAATTTTCGAATTATACAGACCTCTAGTGGGTAAAAAATCCGTTACATAGTTGCATACATTTTTTTTATTGTGACTCGACATATGACAGCACCCTGCTTCGTGTTAAGCTGGAGTGTGGTCCATGAATGGATGCCACCGATACTACAATTCAATAACTGTAAGCAGCAGTCACATTCACTATGCCGGCCTAGTTGAAACCGGGAACTTACAAGCTGATTCTGAAACGCGACCAAATCACTTCACGGTCTGTACACGGTGGTAATATTGGTCCCGATCCGCAGACTCTTTGATTACCAGACCCGAATATTCGCCTCTTTTTTATTAATAAATATTTGCAATATTTAATTTAGCTATGAAACAAATATTTTCAGCCGTGAACTAACTCGGTTCTTTCAGTTGTCGTCACTCTTGGACCTCCTCTTGCTTATCATCAGGCGGTTTGTAGTCAGATGTCGTGTCACAATGAAAAAAAATTTGCTCCGACCGGGATTCGAACCTGGTACTTTACGCGTAACAAACTAGTGTGCACACCAATCAGCCACGCCGTCATACAAGTTAAACTAATAAAAGCGTCTTAAAAATAATATAAACTCTATTACGTCATTAAAATACATTTTAGTGTGTTAATTAAAAATGACTTTCTAAAAAAATTCTGCGTAGCGAATAAAAAACGTGCTCGTAAATTAATTAGTGGATGCATAGGTGTGGTTTTTGTGTCCAATTTTTATTACGACTTTAATATTGTTCCTATCTCTACACCCGGTGTGGGTTGGGAGGAGTATCCGTAGTCTGTCGACCGAATCGGCAGTGGAACAATCGACAAGGGAAAAGTATCACCAGCTTTTTTCATTTTTATTGTGACTCGATATCTGGTTTCGGTCCGCCTGATGGTAAAGATGGGACGATCTCGATTTTTTTGTTCTCGAAGTAAGGTCCATTTAAAAATATGGATAACCCGATTCGCAAACAGAATAGATGAATTCGATTCAAACCGATTTACAAACCGAGTTGACAATTCGGTCCGAAAATCTAAATTGTCTAATACCCTGCGGGGTTAGGTTGGCAAGTTAAAACGATTATAGTCTCTCGTCGGCGATTGTCAAAATAATAAAAGCTAGGCTAAATCCAATAAAACGAGACTAATAATCGTTGTGACGAATATTGTCCGTGCGTCGACACGTTTGATGATTATCATCAATAGTCTCATTTTGGTGGATTTAGCCTAGCTTTTATAATTTTGCCAATCGTCGACGAGAGACGATCATCGTTTTAAATTACCCAACCTAGCTATAGAATTTCGGATGCGCATGTATGACTTAATAAGGCCTTTACTCAGTTTAACCCAGGTTTAAAAGTTGAGTCGATACAACTCTACCGGATGGCAAGCAAGAAGGAAGAGACAGAGACATTCTTAAGAAACCTAGCTTTCTTAAGAATGTCTCCGATTTGGTCGGAAAACATCCTCCTGAGCCTGCCTTGTTTAACGCATCCATCCACATGAGATTTATAAATTCCTTTCTTCAATCTACTTTCTCATCCTTTCCATGTGCCCAAACCCTCAAAGCATTCCTTTGTCAATTCTTGTCACTACATCTTCTTTCAAACTACACTTATCGCGCAATGTGCTATTCCTTATTCTATCCGCTATCGTCACCCTACATACGCCCCTTATTGACCGCATTTCTACAGTGTTATTTCTACTTAATAAATATTTTATAATAATTATTATTATTGCTAGACACTCATACCACTAGCACTGTCCCACTGCTGGTCAAAGGCCTCTCTCTCTTTTTTATATGAGTTCAATTTCCGTCATTTCAACGTCACGACATTTTGCGATCTCTCGCCACGAACTTTTATAGGAGTCCATCTCATCTCGCCATTTTCGTTTGGGCCTGCCGCGATTTCTTCTGCAATCTGGAGACCACTCACTAGTGGATTTTGCCCATAAGCATCAGACATGTGACAGAGATGACCTACCCGTCCCACTATAAGAGTTTTTTTTTTAAATTGTGACTCGACATATGACAGCACGCCGCTTGATGTTAAGCTGGAGTGTGGTCCATGAATGGATGTCACTGCTACTACCATTCAATAACTGTAAGCAGCAATCACATCCACTATGCCGGCCTAGTTGGAACCGGCAACTTACAAACTGATGTCGAAACGCGACTAAATCACTTCACAGTCTGTATACTTGTAAGTGGTGGTATAACCCCGGATCGGCAGACTGCCTACCACTGCCTACCACTTTTAAAGTATTATAATAAAATAACTATTGCGTAAAAAATATAATTTCTCACGGCCATGAACTGGTAACACTGTCAATGGCAGACAATGCCTTAAATAGAAAAAAATAATAAAGCGCGGGAAAAGTCTAGATCCCGTTATTTTTTTTTGTTTATTTACTAGAGAACCTAATAATAATATGGTTAAAGTCTGCGTTACGACAGCTGTGGCGCATTGGTCGGCACAACTGTTCGTTACGTAAAGTCCACGGTTCGATTCCTGGTTAGAGCAAAGATTTGTTAAACAGCTTTCATTTGTCATGTTTAATAATTAAATTGAATTTTACAAATATTTGTTAATATTTGACCGTGGTGTAATGGCAGTGCAAAAATTATAAAACAAATATTTGGAATCGAACCCGGGACTTTACTTGCAACAAATCAATCGCTGACCGATTCGTCCACGCCTATTGATTGTCCCAGTCGCCGTCACTATGCCGGCCTAAGGATTTATTTCTACTATACTCTTAGACGACAGGCGTGGGCGAACGGTTTAGCGACTGGTTTGTTGCGCGTAAAAGTCCCGGGTTCGATCCCCGGTCGGAGCAAATATTTGTTTCATAGCTTTTATTTGTAATATTTAATAGTATTAAATATTGCAAATATTTGTTAATAAAAATAAAAAAAGAGATGGATATTTGCTTCGGGTCTGGTTATCAAGGAGTGGTAGGCAGTGGTACCCAGTCTGCTGATCCGGGGTAGTACCACCACTTACAAGTATACAGACCGTGAAGTGATTTGGTCACGTTTCGGGATCAGCTTGTAAATTGCCGGTTTTTATATAAGCTGGCATAATGGATGTGATTGCTACTCACAGTTATTGAATTGTAGTAGCAGTGACATTCATTCATGGACCACACTTTGGCTTAACATCAAGCGGGGTGCTGTCATATGTCGAGTCACAATAAATAAAAAAAAGACAAGTGTTAGGAAACGTGTCTTAGGATGTGTTTAATAAATTGAAGGTTTAATAGAAAAGACAAAGGTGGTTAAGGCTCTACGCTTGAGTGAGCGGCTGTTGAGGTTAAATGTGGCCTATAACTGACTGATGTATGTTTATATAGATTTAAATTGTAAATGTTTATTATGTTTTTTTAATGTGACGTAACTCTGACTTAGGTTTGCCTAATGGTAAACAAAAGCTAGTTCAGATGCCGATGACGCAAAATAACGCAGTTGGCTAAGGTGCCTTTTCTCACCTAGCTTATTATTGTATTATTTGACATATTTACACAAAGCTAGTAAAAGTGCTAAAATTATAGAAACTGGACGACCAAGATACATAATATGACATAAAACGGCCAAGAAATTAGGTTTAAATATTAATAGTATTTTCTTAGATATTGCGCGAACATTGATTAATGAATAAAACAAATTTTATGCGGCTTACAAACCAGATGACACCGTCAGTTATTTTTGCAAAAAAATTGAAATAAACCGGGAACAGAAAAACAAAATATCAAGCGGGGTAGTTTTGGAAACAATAACAGCATCAACCAATAGGACGACCAACATCTCAGTCTCTCCGTGACCACGATGGCTGCAAAGCTCTCGAAATATCGGAATAATAAAAAAATGTAAAATCTAAACCAAAATAAACGCGATAGTAAGCCGCATAAAATTTGTTTAATTCTTTAATTCATTTAAATATTAAATTATAAAAATAACAATTAATAATCTGATAATCTTAGAAACACATCTATATAAAGAAAGATTTTTAAATATTTATACAATATGTTTAACATCCTTAAGAAAGCTAGATTGCCTTGTGCCCATAACCACAGGGCCTGTATGAGGAGAATTGTGGATGTGAAGGAAGCAAGGGAGTTATGTAAGGATCGTGGCAAATGGCGCTACATTGTCTCTGCCTATCCCTGTGGGAAAAATTCGTGACAATTTGGTTGATTGATTAATGTTTATATTAAGTTACTAAATATAAAAATGGACGGCCATAGAAACTGGACGACCAAAGTAAATTATATCAAAGAAAAAATGTTACCGGCAAGAATAACATACGTTAAAGAATAAAGTCATTAAATACTTAGTCGAGTATAGGCCATATGGTTAATGCAGCACCTGCCTCCCGTGACGTCACATCCGCGTATTGTTTGTCACAACGGAAACGCGCAGGTGTGCACGCACCTTTATGTTTAGGAGTCATCTGCCATGGAGGAAGGTCAGGGATAGAATAAAGTTATTGAGATGAGGTAAAAATAAGTCAAGGTCAAGTCCAGGTCAAAATAAATAGACTCACCTTTTTTATTGCGAGTAATATGACAAAACTTTGCCTGATGTTAAGCTGGAGTGCGGTCCATGAATGGATGTCACTGCTACTACAATTCAATGTCTGTAAGTAGCAATCACATCCACTATGCCGGCCTAGTTAGAACGGGCAACTTACAAGAAGATCCTGAAACGTGACCAAAACACATCACGGTCTGGTGGTATAAAAATAAGTGGTGGTACTACCCCGGATCGGCAGACTGGGTACCACTGCCTACCACTCTGATTACCAGACCCGAAGCAAATATCCATCTCTTTTTTTTATTAACAAATATTTGCAATATTTAATATTATTAAATATCACAAATAAAAGCTATGATACAAATATTTGCTCCGACCGGGGATCGAACCCGAGACTTTACGCGCAACAAACCAATCGCTAAACCGTTCGTCCACGCCTGTCGTCAAAAGATCCTAAAGATCCCGCCTAAAAGATCCAAGGTTATAGAATGAGAGAAACAATTTTAAACAGGAGTGGCAATTCTACAAATAGCAGTCGTTGGTAACTTTTACAGTGATTCTGAAACGCGACTAAATTACTGGACGTCCTGTACATCGGCTGATTATAAAAACTACCTAACACTTTCAGCCCACCACAATTTGAAGTGTAGAAGTGTGGTAGGCAGTGGTGCCCAATCTGCCGATCCGGGGTAGTACCACCACTTACAAGTATTCAGACCGTGAAGTGATTTAGTTGCGTTTCGGGATCAGCTTGTAAGTTGCCGGTTCCAACTAGGCCGGCATAGTGAATGTGACTGCTAGTTACGATTATCCATTAATATTACAATGAGGCAGATATGTTATATACACCAGTTTTGTGTTCGCAAATGGCACGAGTTTGAACGGTCAAGTGGTTTGTGAGTGGTTTTGAACCCGTGCTCTTGGTTTGCGTAACCATTGCACTGCCACTACACCACGGTCGCCTTGGTGCTCTGCATCGCGACACTGAGTTCAGGTTTGCTTATTAGTATAGTTTTAATGTGCCTTTTTGACATATATACGTCCAATTATGGATCGCACTCTAGATTACCGATTAATGTTGTCTTTTAATGTAGTCGCATAATCCGGCCGTTGACACGAATGCGTCAACCAAAATCTATGACAATGGGTCACCGTTACAAACTTGACGTCAACATTATGTCGTACTTTACTTTTTTTTTATTTTTTTATTGTGACACGACATCTGGCCGCGTCCCGCCTGATGATAAGCAAGAGCAACCGAGTTTATTCACGGCTGCCCCAGCCGCCGTCACTATGCCGGCCAAAGGTGCTTCTTCACGCATCGCTTGAAGGATCCAAGGTCATAGGATGGAGAGAACACATGGGCAGGCAAAGCATTCCACTTGTCGATTGTTCTACAAAGAAAAGACGCACCCAACTTTTTAGTTCGACTGCCGATTCGGTCGATAATATGCGGATGCTTTCCCCGACCTGTGCGGGTATTACGGGAGTGAAAAGATGAGATACTTTGTACTATCAAGCCTTAATTTATATAGGGATAGGTCGTATGTGCTTATCTGTATAGAATATATCGGAGATTGGGATATGTTGCCCAGCTCAAGTACCGCTCTTTTTATCTGCTGAGTCTATATATGTTTTTTAAATTTGGGTATTATCGTGTATAAGTAAAAAAGAGTTCATACATTTATATATGACCTATTTAGCAATGCTCTGCTATATTAAGGGTATGCTCACGACGTTTTTAAAACTAGGTTAGGCTGAAACGAAAATTACAACTGAATTTTGTATCAGTTCTCCTTGACCGATTGAGCTGAAATTTTGAATACGAGTACAAATTAATGACAACTAATTGGATAAACGTTTAGTTAGGTATTTTCGCACAGGGATAGGCAGAGACAATGGAGCCCCACTCGCCACGATTCTGACACAACTCCCTCGCTTCCCTTACATCCACAATTTTATACATACCAGCTCTACGGTTATGGGCACTAGGCAATCCAGCTTTGTTAAGGATGTCTCCGATTAATATAATATTTTTAATATTAAAGGCGACCGTGGTGTAGTGGCAGTGCAATGGTTGTGCAAACCAAGAACACAACCCGTGTACCAATGTATCTTTGATATAATTTACTTTGGTTGTCCTGTTTCTATGATACAATTCACTTTAGTAGCTTAGTATAGAAATGTATAATAAAATATAATTAATATCGTCGATATAAGGCGTCAGACAATGATTTAATAAATGACCAAGTTGTTTATTTACCCTTGATAGTAAGCGGTCGTTAAGTTGAGTCATCGTTTTATTTATGAAGATTAAACTAACGCAGTGTATTTAAGATAATTGAATCAATATTTGACGACAGGCGTGGACGAACGGTTAGTGATTGGTTTGTTACGCGAAAAGTCCCGGGTTCAATTCCCACTCGTATGAGCAAATAGTAGTTTCATGGCTTTTATTTGTAATATTTAATAATTGTATTAAAAACAGTCCTTGATTATTGGGACATTATCTGCTGTTAATAATTAAAATATTACGAATGAGAAAGCTACGAAACAAACATTTGATCCGACCGGGTACCGAACCCGGGACATTTCGCGTAACGGACTGGTATGCTAATCAATACGACACGCCTGTAGCCAAATCTATGAATAACATAATATTATATAATATATATCAAAAGTATAGTAAAAAAATAACTAAAAGAACACTTATGACAATGTAAACATCTGACCTTGATCAGCCTGATGGTAAGCAATGTTCATCTAATAATGAACCTCAATCGCGGTCACTATACCGGCCAAAAATATATTTAATATATTTTCAATACGTGTACAAGTTTTCATATTATTTAGACCACTAGAAGTGGGTGAAAATTAATTTGAAAGATTCAGTTACATAGTTAAATACAACAAGTCAAACTAAAACTAATAAAAGCGTGTTAAAATAATGTTTTTTTACTCCATACGTGATGTCATTTATCTCGGTGAAGTGACTCATGATGTTGAAACACCTGTTCACTCTGAGAGCCTTATATGATGTGTTTTCACGCCTTCTTATAAGAATGACTTAATCTATTTATAATAATAAATATTATTCGCAATATTTCTATTTCAAATTTATATTGTGACACGACATTTGATCTCGACCCACCTGATGATAAGCAAGAGGAGATCCAAGAGTGATGACGACTGAAACAACCGAGTTAGCCCACGGCTGCCTCAGACGCCGTCACTATGCCTTCTTCACGCATCGCTTGAAGGATCCAAGGTTATAGGAGGGAGATAACACATGGGCTGGCAAAGCATTCCACTTGTCGATTGTTCTACTAAGAAAAGTCATTGATATGCAGAAGGAACAAGAAAGGGAGCCTTGAGGAACGCTAGCATATATTGAAAGAGTGGTGTGCAGTGGTGCTCAGTCTGCCGATCCGGTAGACTGAGCACCACTGTCTACCACTCCTCTTTTTTAAATATTAACCAATATTAGTAATATGGTTTGGACACGTGGAAAAGATGATTGAAAGTAGATTGACGAAAGGAATTTATAAATCTCATGTGGATGGATGCGTTGAACAAGACAGGCACAGGAGGGTGATCTCCGACCATAGCGGAGACATCGTCAAGAAAGCTAGGTTGCCTAGTGCCCATAACCATAGAGCTTGTATGAAAAGAATTGTAGATGTGTAGGAAGCAAGGGAGTTGTGTCAGGATTGTGGCAAGTGGCGCTCCATTGTCTCTGCCTATCCCTGTGGGAATAGGAGTGATATTTTGATTGATTGATTAATATTAAATCTTACAAGTAAACGCTTTAAGCGATTGTGTTTGACAGACTGGCCAGAAAAGACCATCAACGGTCTGCCTATCATCTGCATTATCATAAAGTCTATTAATGGATCTATTCGTCATACTTTGACTCCCACAGAAATCAATTGGATGATAAACTTCTCTATAATAATTTTAAAAACTTTTTGTTCCAGGAAACCTTAACCCCAGACACCGAGTCATATCTCCTGAAAACCCAGAACGCTATTACAAATCTACAAGCAAAATTAAACAGCGGAAGAAGTTATAACATATCACCACAACTTACCACGAGTCTCATCAGCGACAAGACCGTCGTCTCCCGTCTACCGGTCTCGCAACTCAGCCGCTCTAACTCGCTTAACTACCGCCTTCGGAGAACAGAACAGTCTACTGATTCAAGTCCACTTAGGAGTCCTGGGCCTTACGTAATCACTGGCTCTACTCTGCCTAACAGCACAAGAATACTTTTGAGTAGTGTTTCCAAGTCCTTAGATTCTGATAGACGAAAAGATTTAGATAACAATATGAATAGTCCGTCACCAGATTTAGGATTGGTTTCGAACAGCTCGGATGATAGGACCATTTCTAATGTAAGAGATAAGACACCCGCTCGACACAAGTCCTATGATAGATCTGCAGAACAAAGAAAAGTAAAGAGTTATACGCCTAGAATTAACTACAGCCGTAAGCATACCGATAACCATGGCAACCATCAAAGAAACCATAACGATAAAACTTTAAGAGCGAACGTAGCGTTTGGTACTTCAATAAAACGGTCCAGCTCCTTCAATACAGTTAATAAAAATAATAATTATATAGATACAAATATAAAATATAAAAATAATGGTGATTATATAGCTGATGAATCTGAATCTATAAATCAATCTAATTTTAAGAATCTAAATACTAGACTACCAATAGCAAAGCCTAAATGTCCGAATACGCCGGAGATGCAGCGCAAGTTCGGGCCGGGATTGGTGAGGAATTCCGTTAGAGTTACGAATAAGGAACGCGGATTGGCTAGTCGGATGTCTGAGCCGCCAATGCCTAAAGATGATAGGTTGAAATCGAATCACCAGAGCAGAAAAGTGTCCGATACCACGAGACAAGCTGTGTTCAATAGATTGACGAAATCTCGTTCGTCTACCAGAGAGATGCAACCAAAGATAAATGAAAAAGGTATTTATTCACATTGGCTAGTAAAGACTAGACTCCTGAGTAGCTAGTAAGACCCAAGAAGACGTTCTCCGACCAAATCACAGACATCCTCAAGAAAGATGCCTAGTGTCTTATGGGCAGAGGCAAGGCTGTGGAACCGCAAAACGGTTTTCTCAGTCTTCGGCGCTTTTTGACTTCCGCTTGCTTTCTAACAGGCAAGTCGATAGATCGCAAGTAGCAGTCACATTCACAATGCCGGCTTGGTTATAATAGGCAACTTAAGCTGATCCTGAAATGTGATTTTAAGTGTATTCTGGCTCGACACGTGACGGCCTCCCGCCTGATGTTAAGTCGGAGTGCTGTCTTTGAATGGAGGTGACTGCTACTACAGCCGAAGTGTGGTCCATGAATGAATGTCACTGCTGCTGGCCTAGATGGAACCGGCAACTTACAAGCTGATCCCGAAACGTGACCAAATCACTTCACGGTCTGTATACTTGTAAGTGGTGGTACTACCCCGGATCGGCAGACTGGGTACCACTGCCTACCGCTCTTTATTTGGTCTATAACTCTGGTCCAATTGAGCCGGTATCCGATTACTAAAAGAATCGATTAATCACAAATGTCATAATGGCAACCATTTTGCCTAATCTCTAACACGTTTTGCACATTAAATATAGTTTGTATTGAGCCCGGATCGAATCACGATCTATCACGAGATCACGCGTTGCGATGCCTTTTAAGTTGGTACATGTTGGTACACCGCATCTCCTAATTTGATTTATTTTATTTTTTAATTTTCATTTCTACACTAAGCTAATAAAGTGCTTGTATCATAGAAATAGGACAACCAAAGTACATAATATATTAAAGATATATTGGTACTGGCCTTACAATTTTTTGTATCATCCGGAGTAGTAACAACATTTACAAGTATACAGACCGTGAAGTAACATAGTCGTGTTTCGAGATCAGCTTGTAAGTTGCCAAGTTGTCGGGCAACTTACAAGCTGATCCCGAAACGCGACTAGGTAGCTTCACGGTCTGTATAAGTATTGCAATTAAGACGACCGTGGTGTAGTGGCAGTGCAATGGTTACGCAGACCGAGAGCACGGGTTCAAAACCACTTGCCATCTTTGATATATGTACTTTGGTCGTCCTGTTTTTATGATACAAGCACTCTAGTAGCTTAGTATACATTATATGATATTATTGGAATTTTAGCAACAAAAAAATCAACCCAATACCGCTCGGCATCAGCCCTTGCAACGAAAGAGATGGAGTTCTCGAATTGGAAGAAGAGGTCCTCCTATGATCCTATGAAGGCGGCGCTTGAAGGCAAAAAGAGACAGCAAGTGTCGAGTAACAAACGCAATGAGAGTAACAAGGATGACCTTAGTTCTCCCAGGTATGCTTAATGTAGAAAATGACTAAGTGGGGCACATCAGACCTCCACACTACGGCGACCAAAAATCAGTAAAACGACATCGTTTATAACAGGCGGCGTGGACGAACGGTTTAGCGATTGTTTTGTGGCGCGTAAAGTCCCGGGTTCGATTCCTTGTCGAAGCAAATATTTGTTTTATAGCTTTTATTTGTAATATTTAATAATTATATTCAATATTGCAAATATTTGTTTATAAAAAATAGAGGTGGGTATTTCCTTCGGGTCTGGTTATCAAAGAGTGGTAGGCAGTGGTGCCCAGTCGGCAGACGGAGTAGTCCCACCACTTACAAGTATATAGACCGTGAAGTGATTTGGTCACGTTTCGGGATCAGCTTGTAAGTTGCCGGCTCCAACTAGGCCGGCATAGTGGATGTAATTGCTACTAACAGTTATTGAATTGTAGTAGCAGTGACATCCATTCATAGACCTCACTCCAACTTAACATCAAGCGGGGTGCTGTCATATGTCAAGTCATAATAAAAAAAATACTAACTTAAATCGGCAGTCTAAACATCACTGCCTACCACTTTTTCTATGAATCAATCAATCAAATTGTCACGCGTGTTTTAATTCTTCTATTTCAGTCATTCTTCACCGGTGCACCGCTCCCAGTCTTTCCACTCCACGAACTTGGCTGACTTAGAAACCCTGGACTACAGCTCAGAGGAGACGGAGGATGATCAGATACTCTGCCACTTCCCAATTGATCCCATGATTACTTCCACTCACTCTGACACCTTGGACTTGAGGCCCAAGAGTTCTGAGTATCGGGAACTCCTCAGGAGACAAGTACTGAATAATGATGTGGTACTGGCTAAGAATTATATTACTCATTTTAAGGTGAGGGTAGTTTGCGTTTTGCGTATAAAGGTTTTTTTTATTGTGACTCGACATCTGACCTCGACACGCCTGATGGTAAGCAAAAAACCGGGTCAGTTTGACGACAGGCGTGGCCTAACGGTTAGCGAATGGTTTGTTGCGCGTAAAGTCCTCGGTACGATTCCCGGTCGAAGCAAATATTTGCTTTCATGGCTTTTATTAGTAATATTTAATAATTATATTAAACATTGCAAATATTTAAAAAAAATTATAGACGGGTATTTGCTTCGGGTCTGGTTATCAAATAGTGGTAGGCAGTGGTACCTAGTCTGCCGGGGTAGTACCACTACTTACAAGTGTACAGACCGTAAAGTGATTTGGTCGCGTTTCGGAATCAGCTTGTAAGTTGCCGGTTCCAACGTTCTCCCTATCCTATAACCTTGGATCCTTCAAACAAAGCGTGAAAAGTACCTTTGGCTGCCATATTGACGGCGACTGGGGCAGCCGTGAAGACTAGGTTTTTACAGTCGTCGTCACTCTTGGACCTCCTCTTGCTTATCATCGGATAATTACTAGGGCAAATGACCATCAACTGTCTGTCTGATGATGATGATAAAAAGCATAAACAACACTTTTAGGTGAACCAACCGCAGGGCAAAGTGAAACGCTGTGACATAGACAAACGGAAGACGTATATACTGGATGATGACGTCACGCCGACCAAAGACAACGCAGACTTGCTGTCACGCTTCAAAGACGATACCATAGACAAGAGAAAAACATTCATTCTGGATAGCGATACCAATTCCACTACTAATGGGAGTAGTCCAAGGAATTCCTCAATATTTAGGTGAGTTTTCTTATTTTTAATTGTGACTCGACATATGACAGCACCTCCACCAGCTGAAGTGTGGTCTTTTAATTGATGTCACTGCTACTACAATTCAATAATTAGGTAGCAGCTACATCCACTATGCCGGCCTAGTTGTAACCAGCAACTTACTAGCTGATGCCGAAACGAGACCAAACACTTTACTGTTAGTATACTTGTAAGTGGTGGTACTAGTCCGGATCGGCAGACTGGATATCACTGCCTACCACTTTTTGTTTTTATATTTAGCCCCAGCCGCCGTTACTATGCCAGCCAAAGGTGCTTCTTCGCGCATGGCTTGAAGGAGGTTATAGGATGGAGAGAACACATATGCTAGTCAAGCATTTCACTTGTCGATTGTTCTACAAAGAACGACGCTTGGAATGTTTTAGTTAGACTACTGATTCGGTCGATAGAATGCGGATGCTTCCTTCGGCCTGTGCGGATATTACGGGAGTGAAAAGACGAGGTAGGAACAAGGTTAAAGAGCTCCTCGGAACATTCCCCGTGGTATAGATACAATAAAGAAGTTTTTAGTCGTCGTCACTCTTGGACCTCCCTTGCTTATCATTAAGCAAGTCGAGTTCAGATGTCTATTTTTAAAGGGAGAGCAGACACTTGGTCTTTTGCCCAGTCTGCCGATCCGGGGTAGTACCACCACTTACAAGTATACAGACCGTGAAGTGAATTAGTCGCGTTTCGGGATCAGCTTGTATGTTGTCGGTTCCAATTAGGACAGCATAGTGGACACGACTGCTACTCTAGGTTATCTGCACTCTGATGTTATCAGGCGGGGTGCTGATGTTAAGTCAGTCCTAAAACTTTTCTTTGGTAAATTTCAGTCATGAAAAACACTCATTGACAACTGCAACGAGCGACACGGAGGGTGAATCTGGAACTGAAAGCGCACCAGTGGTATTAAGACATAATAAAAAAATTAATAATCCCACGAAAAGGTAATTTATGAAGAAAAAATTTTATTATAGCTCGACATTATAACTCTACTACCATCAGCTAACTTCTTTGTTGAATTTTAATTTTAAAAAACGTACAAATTTTAGCGCTTAGCGGTTAACGCCAACGAGCGTAACTCATAAACCACGGATCCTTTTTTCATGTAAATTAGGTAGAGACTGTAACGACATGCTAAGAGAGGGCATTCCAAAGGTAGTATCTGTGCTGATGGATAGATGGCGCTTGATGTATCGCCACAGCATAATGTACGCAGATAGCCCCTTGAACCAATGAGATTGCGCGTACAATATTTCGCAAACGGTTTATCGACAAAGCGTTAGTATATATACACGCTTTAACGACGAGACGTCACCCGGCTAGTAGTGGCCCTATATGCAACACGCGTATAGCGGGTGATCTCCTTTACTTTTCTAACATGTGGAATAATGCTCCGCAAAAAGACTAAGAATATGAAAAGAATAGAAACTGTGCTAAAATAAGAACTAATTCATTTGTCTCATTTATATTATGTTTTTACCACGTGTGACTGAAAGAGACAACCTACTTGTACTTTAATTCCTTTATTTCAATGGTTGACACTACTTTTTTGCTATTACAACCACTTGTAATTGTGGTTGACTTTTAATACTGCCTAATTAAGTCATGTGGTAGTAAGAGTAGCGACATAATTGTTCCGTCATCCTTTTTTGAAGTATTTTAATGTCATTTGTTATTGTGTCAAATTAGGTTGACAAATGACCATCAAAACTAGTGACAAGCTTCTAAATTACGAATGTAAAAATGTATATTCATCCCGTTCTGCCTTACCACAGCACCTGGCCTGATGTTAAGCTGGAGTGCGGTCTACGAATAGAGGCGACGGATACTACAATCAAATAACTGCAAGTAGCAGTCTAATCCACTATGCCGGCCTAGTTGGAATTTTAATCGACAGCACACTTGGAACAGTTCATATTAAAAAAATCTAAATATCTCATACTAAAACCTAATTATATTTGCAGGCATAGCGGTGACTATTCCATGTCATCATCGACGACCTCTATCGGCAAAGAGCCGAAGCGCAATAGCATACAACCGAAATATTTAGATATATCAAAGTACAAAAATGAGGGTAGTACGAAAAATTTTCTAAGAAGAGACCCCAGCAAGACTTACGTTGGAGTTTTGGCCGATAGAGCGCACTCGAATAAGGCGAGCGCACAGCAGTTAGAAATGGGTGTGACTTTTGAAATATATATTATATCTAGACCCTAAACACGTTGTCCAACTTTTCAACAAAGTAAGAGGAGGTCCAAGAGTGGCGATGACTGTAAAAACCGAGTCTTCACGGTTGCGGTCACTATGTCGGCCAACTCAAAAGAAACAATAAAAACGATTGCAGCGCCACCTACTACTCGTAGGGGTCTAGTAGTTCGCGATAGAGGGCGCTTCATTGACACGAATAAAGACTTTTCATACATTTTTTATTTATTTATTATACATTTCCATACTAAGCTACTAAAGTGCTTGTATCATAGAAACAGGACACCCAAAGTACATCTATCAAAGATACCAAAGTGAGTACTGCCACGGTAGCCTTGAATTGTGATTCGACATATGACAGTACCCTGCCTGAAGTCTCATCCACTATGCCGGCCTCGTTGGAACCGGCAACTTACAAGCTGATCCCGATACGCGACTAAGTCACTTCACGGTCTGTATACTTTTAAGTGGTGGTACTACCCCGGATCGGCAGACTAGGGTACCACTGCCTACTACTCTGTTTCCTACCTCTAATGTCTTTATTCTATTCTAGAACAAAAGAAGCAGGAATTGGAGAAATGGAAACGTCGCGCCTCATATGATCCTAGGAAAGCTGTTGCACAAGCTAAAACTAAGACATCGCCCAAGACTGTCAGGTTAGATATTACAGATATTTAATTTACATGGATGGAGGTAGACCCAGGAGCGTGTTCTAGGAGACATCCTCAAGAAAGCTTGGTTTCCTAGTGCCCATAACCATAGAGCTTGTATGAAAAGAATTGTGGATGTGAGGGAAGCGAGGGAGTTGTGTCAGGACGGCAAGGGCGATCCATTGTCTCTGCCTATCCTGTGGAAAAAAGGCGTGACAATTTGATTGATTGATTGATGTAAATTATCCGAACCACACTTGCGATACCTTTTTTATTTTATAGCTGTTTTTTGACATCTTACCTCGACTTGTCTGTTTGTTATAGTCTTAACCAGTGTTTTACCCGTCCTATAACCTTGCGTGAAGAAGCACCTTTGGCCGGGCTAGTGACAGCGACTGTGGCAGCCCTAAACAGACTGTAATTTTCAATCGTCGGCACTCTTGGACCTCCATCATTCTTACCATCAGGCGGGTCGACATATGACAGTACCCCGCTTGATGTTAGGCTGGAGTGTGGTCCATGAATGGATATCACTGCTACTACAATTCAATAACTGTGAGTAGCAGTCACATCCACTATGCCGGCCTAGTTGGAACAAGCTGATCCCGAAACGCGAGAAAAACGCGACGTGTGTTTCTGAACGTACCTATTTACTGTATTATATATTTTTTATATTTATTTATTATAATTTTTCTAGAGCGTGAATTGATGACTTAAACATGTCGGATTTAATGAAAAAACGCGCCGAAATGTGATTTTGAGGTTAGTCAAATGTCACTTTTGACATTTGTGGCCATTTTGCGCGGAATTGTTTATTTTTTAATATTTAAGCACCAGTTTTTTAATGTTTATACTTTATTTGGTGTTTTGCTTATTTTGCTTGATTTTTCATTGTTAATTAAGTATTTTTTAAAATATATTTTTAATGGAAAATCAAGTTTACGCTTTTCACTTAATTGGCTTTTTTCACCTCATTTTTTATGTGTGTATATTTGTATATTTATGTCATTATTTTTTATTTATTTGGTAAGGGTAAATTATACAGCGTTTTTTACAGTTAGCGAAAGTCCATGTAGTATCTATATTTTATGAATTAAAAAAATAATTATAAATTTTAAAACTACGGCCCTATTCGCTTGTATTCATTGACCGCACTCCACCTTAACATCAGGAGGTATGCGGTCTGTAGTGTCTGCCCTTCCTTACGAGGATCACTGGCTCGGCAGCCCGCGCACGCCACTGAGTACACGTCCGTCCCCGCCCGCAGGTGAGGTAACTCTGACGCTTCAACTCTCACGCACACGAGTACGAGACAATGGGTGTATGTCTTTGTTGCACATACACTACATCCCTCCTTTATTTACAAATCACCAACAGATTCAGAACTAAAGAGGATTTATTACAAACATCTAGGACATCATAAAATCAGATTAAAGTAGGACTCTTTGGAAGGACCCCAATTTCTGGTTCCACTTCCGTCCAATACTCGGCAATAGTTCGTCCATGCAAGATAAGGAATTTTCTCGCATGTGGCAGTATTAGCTCGCCACATATAGACACACAGACGTTAGTCTCTTTTAGTATAGATACTACCAGGGTATAGATCACCCATCTTGAATGACCACGCACCTATTCAATGATATAACGATCTAGCAGCTCTTGGATCTTGTTTCCTACTTTAGCTTCGCTGTATCATCATCGATATTAAATACTCCAATCTATTCTCTTCTTTTTGTTTCCTTCTGAACCGTTGTTATCTGCTCGTTCTTTCACGTCTATCTTCCTTTTTGTAGCTATTCCTAATTGAAGAGTGGTTGTTTAACCAAACTTTAGTTGTTCCCAATTGGATGGAGGTAGTTTTACCAAATTCCAGCAGTTCTTAATTTAATGGTAGTAGTTTTGTGGCGTCTCGGCCACATAAATTTAAAACGATTTTATTTTATAATTTTAAAAATGTTTTTTGACATTGTCATTATTATATTACGTTTTCTTTCTGGCAAACGCTTATTTTATTTGTTGATTAGAATCTTCCATAATTGGTGACCCCGATAGCACAAATTGCAACCTTATTTACGATGGAAGAATCTACAACAACAGCGGCGACGGAAGTAAATAAACTTACTATGAAAATACCGTCATTCTGGCGTGCGAATCCGACACTCTGGTTTAGTCAGATCGAGTCACAATTTTCTCTTTGTGGCGTGAAGAAAGAAGAAACTAAATTTCATTATTTAGTAGCGCAAGTTGAAAGTGAGGTATTGAATCTGGTGAGCGACGTCATTGCCAACCCACCATGTCAAAATCCGTACACGGCTCTTAAAACGAAAATGTTGGATGTATTCGAGGAGACAGCCGATGCTAAAATTAATAGGTTATTAACAACATTGACTTTAGGTGATAAACGCCCCAGTCAATTATTAAGGGAGATGAAGTGTTTGGCTGGAGAAAAAATACAGGAAGATGTTTTAAAATTATTGTGGCTTCAACGACTGCCTCGTAGTTGTCATTCAATTTTATCAATAAGTACTCAAACATTGGAGGAATTGGGTAAAATGGCCGATAAAATCAGTGAAATAAATGTTTATGGTGCTGACGCTATTGCATCATCGTCGTCTACGTGTACTCAGGTAACATCTTCTGACATATCTGACTTACATTCATGTATAAAAGAATTGGCAACAAAAGTCGACGCTATTCAAACATCGCATTTAAATCAAAGGAATTGTCTGAAATTACCTCGCCAGACTTTGCGTCCTACTAATTTGCGACAATACAGAAATCACTGTTGGTACCACAGAATTTATGGCGATAAGGCACATAAATGTATTAAACCTTGTTCATTTTCTCAGGAAAACTAGATTCCCGGCCATATAATGCGGCGAGTATGTCCGGGCAAACTTTACCAGTTTACACATCGAGCCGCCTTTACATCACTGATAAGATTTCTGGTATGCGTTTTCTGATCGACACTGGAGCTGATATCTCAGTTATACCGAGGACTTTAAAACACACTCCACGATTTTCAGATATTAAGCTTTATGCTGCAAATGGGTCTGTAATAAATACTTTTGGTAGTGAAATTATTGAAGTAGATTTTGGATTACGTAAACTTTTTTCTTGGCCTTTTATTATTGCCGAAGTCACAAAACCAATCATAGGAGCTGACTTTTTAAAGAAATACGGTCTCATGGTCGACATGCAAAATAGTTGCCTTGTAGACAATGCAACATTGTTTACGTCAATTGGCCGTCAATATCGAGGCCCTCTTACGAAAATTTCAACAATTAATACTTCCTTGGAAATCCACCCTCTCCTGACTGAGTTTAGTGACATCACCAAGCCTTTTGATGGTTCTCAGTTGATCAAACATTCAACAACACACCATATTGTTACTAATGGTCCTCCAGTAACATTTAAACCTAGACGTTTATCAGCGGAAAAATATGATATCGCCAAGAAAGAATTTCAATTTATGATTGATGCTGGTTTGTGCAGGCCCTCTAAAAGCTGCTGGGCTAGTCCACTCCACATGGTTCCGAAAAAGAATGGAGACTGGCGACCATGTGGAGATTATCGCAAGTTAAACAGTACAACAGTACCTGATAAGTATCCGCTTCCACATATTCAAGATCTTTCCAATGGACTTAATGGAGCTAAGGTATTTTCAAAGATTGATTTAATTAGAGCCTACAACCAAATTCCCGTTGAACCGTCGGATATCCCTAAGACTGCAGTCATCACACCATTCGGCTTATTTGAATTTTTAAGAATGCCCTTTGGATTGTGTAATGCTGCGCAGACGTTTCAAAGGTTTATACATGAAGTCACACGAGGTTTGGATTTTTGTTTTTGCTATTTGGATGACGTTTTAATTTATTCTTCATCGAAAGAAGAACATTATAAGCATTTACGCACTTTATTTACCCGTTTTAATGAATTTGGAGTTAAGATAAATGTGGCTAAATGCGTATTTTCTGTAAGACAGATTGATTTTCTTGGTTTTTTAATTAACGCTGATGCCATACTACCTACTTTAGAAAGAGTGGCAGTCATTAAGGATTTTAAAGAGCCATCAACTGTTCAGGAACTGCGTAGGTTTCTTGCTATGACGAATTTTTATAGACGTTTTATACCCAATGCAGTCACTTCACAACTTATACTGTCTAAATATTTAAAAGGAGCTAAAAAACAAGATAAAACTATTATAACTTTGACCGAAGATGAACGATTGGCTTTTAATAAAATTAAAGAATGTCTTGAAAAAGCAACATTACTTTCACACCCAAAACCAGACATTCCTTTGGCACTCATGGTTGATGCGTCCGATATAGCAATTGGAGGTGCAGTTAATCAATACTATAATGGCAAGTGGCAACCTCTAGGTTTCTATTCAAAAAGACTAGATAATACACAAAAAAAGTATAGCGCTTTTGACAAAGAACTTTTAGCCTGCTATTCATCCATTAAACATTTCAGATATTTGCTAGAAGGACGAGATTTTACATTATATACTGACCACAAGCCATTAACCTTTGCACTAAATAAAAATACTGATAACTATACACCAAGACAGACTCGTCATTTAGATTTCATTTCTCAATTTACCACCGATATTAAACATATGTCTGGAATAACCAATGTTGTGGCTGATTTTTTATCACGCATAGAAAGTATTTCCTTACCGGAATATATCGATTATTCGGATTTTTCAACTGAACAAGAAAATGATTCAGAGTTGAAAATATTTCTGAACTCTAAAACAACTTCGTTAAAATTAATCAAGGTTAAAGCTTCAGATAAAGACATATATTGTGACACTTCAACAAATACTTTACGGCCCTTTGTTCCTCAACGTTATCGGAAGATAATATTTGATAAATTGCATGGAATTTCACATCCTTCACCGAAATCAACTTGCAAACTCATTCAAACGAGATTTGTCTGGCCACATATGCATCGAGATATTAAAATTTGGGCTAAATCATGCCTCGCATGTCAGAAATGCAAAATAAATCGACACACAATTACGCCTCTGTTAAATTTTAATGTACCAGACGACAGATTTACTCATATTAATATAGATCTGATCGGTCCATTACCTCCAAGTCACGGTTATCGTTATTGTCTTACCATGATAGATCGCTTTACCAGATGGACCGAAGCTGCACCATTGGTAGACGTCTCGGCAGAGAGTGTCGCAAAAGCATTTATTTCTTCATGGATATCTAGATTTGGTTGCCCTTCAAAAATAATTACTGACCGGGGAGGACAATTTGAGAGCGTATTATTTAATGAATTATCCGCTTTATTAGGTGCTCATCATTCGCCTACTACAGCTTATCACCCACAGGCTAATGGGTTGATTGAGAGATGGCATAGAACATTAAAAAGTGCAATTATGTGTCATGCCACAGAACGATGGGTGGACGTTTTACCACTTATATTGCTTGGTCTAAGATGCACATATAAAGATGATGTCAAAGCGACCCCTAGTGAATTAGTGTACGGCCAGACACTAAGATTACCTGGTGAATTGTTATCAGAATCCAGGAACACAAACATGGATCAATCCGATTTTGTAAAGATGCTGAAAGCTAAAATGCAAGCACTCGCACCAGTTCCGACAGCGCATCATAACAAACAAAGAGTATTTGTTCACAAGGACCTGAAGAGTTGTTCACATGTGTTCATCAGGCATGATGCTGCCAGGAAGCCTCTTCAACCACCATATGATGGACCGTTTTTGGTTATTGATCGCTGCGATAAATGGTTTCAAGTTGAAATTAAAGGAAATTTTGTTAAAGTATCTGCAGATAGGGTAAAACCGGCTTTCATGTTACCTTAAGCCTGGAACTGAATTTCGTTGATCACTGGAGGGGGAGTAATGTGGCGTCTCGGCCACATAAATTTAAAACGATTTTATTTTATAATTTTAAAAATGTTTTTTGACATTGTCATTATTATATTACGTTTTCTTTCTGGCAAACGCTTATTTTATTTGTTGATTAGAATCTTCCATAGTTTTACCAAATTCCAGCTCATCCTAATTGAATGGAGGTACTTTTACCAAATTTCAGCTCATTTCAATTGAATGGAGGTACTTTTACCAAATTCCAGCTATTCTTAATTTAATGAAGGTAGTTTTACCAAATTCCAGCTATTCCTAATTTAATGAAGGTAGTTTTACCAGATTCCAGCTCTTCTTAATTTAATGGAAGTAGTTTTACCAAATTTCAGCTCTTCTCAATTTAATGGAGGTAGTTTTACCAAATTTCAGCTCTTTCCAATTTAATGGTGGTAGTTTTACCAAATTCCAGCTATTCCTAATTTAATGAAGGTAGTTTTACCAGATTTCAGCTCTTCTTAATTTAATGGAAGTAGTTTTACCAAATTTCAGCTCTTCTCAATTTAATGGAGGTAGTTTTACCAAATTTCAGCTCTTCCCAATTTAATGGTGGTAGTTTTACCAAATTCCAGCTATTCTTAATTTAATCAAGGTAGTTTTATCAAATTCGAGCTATTCTTAATTTAATGAAGATAGTTTTACCTTAATCCAGCTGTTCCCAACTTAATGGTGGTCTAGCTTTACCTTTCCAGCTGTACCCAACTTAATGGTGGTAGCTTTACCTTTCCAGCTGTTCCCGACTTAACGGTGGTAGCTTTACCTTTCCAGCTGTTCCCGACTTAACGGTGGTAGCTTTACCTTTCCAGCTGTTCCCAACTTAATGGTGGTAGCTTTACCTTTCCAGCTGTTCCCAACTCAATGGTGGTAGCTTTACCTTTCCAGCTGTTCCCGACTTAACGGTGGTAGCTTTACCTTTCCAGCTGTTCCCGACTTAACGGTGGTAGCTTTACCTTTCCAGCTGTTCCCAACTTAATGGTGGTAGCTTTACCTTTCCAGCTGTTCCCGACTTAACGGTGGTAGCTTTACCTTTCCAGCTGTTCCCAACTTAATGGTGGTAGCTTTACCTTTCCAGCTGTTCCCGACTTAACGGTGGTAGCTTTACCTTTCCAGCTGTTCCCGACTTAACAGTGGTAGCTTTACCTTTCCAGCTGTTCCCAACTTAATGGTGGTAGCTTTACCTTTCCAGCTGTTCCCGACTTAACGGTGGTAGCTTTACCTTTCCAGCTGTTCCCAACTTAATGGTGGTAGCTTTACCTTTCCAGCTGTTCCCAACTTAATGGTGGTAGCTTTACCTTTCCAGCTGTTCCCAACTTAATGGTGGTAGCTTTACCTTTCCAGCTGTTTCCAGTTTAATGTAGGTAGTTTTTCCAATTTTGAATTTAATAAAGGTAGTTTACCAATTTCGAATTTAATGGAGGTAGTTCACGACATATTTTAATAAAATAGCACACTACCAAAAAACTTCCAGTTTAATTTCAATCCAATTTTGTTTCATCATTTTTTTTTTTTTTTTTTTTTGGTGAACCGACTGTTATGTACCCAGGCCTCCCTCTGTCACATACGTGCGTCTTTTCTCTGCTGACCAACCGACAATGCTTCACCAGACCCATTTGTTAACGTAGTACGAAACAATTCTAGTCAAAGCTCCCTCTCCTGTGGCTCCTGTGAAATCTGAGAGGATTTTTTATTTTTATATTGTGACTCGACATAAGACAGCACCACGCCCGATGTTAAGCCGGAGTGCGGTCTACGAATGGATGCCACTGCCACTTCAATTCAACAACTGCAAACAGCAACCACATCCACTATGCCGGCCCAGCTGGGTACGGCAACTCACAAGCCGATCCCGAAACGCGACCAAAACACCTCACGGTCCGTACACCTGCAAGTGGTGGCACCACCCCGGATCGGTAGCCTGGGCACCTCTGCCCACCACTCCACCATCAGCTTCTTCAGATCCAGAATGTCCTCCTTCAACGAAATATCCTTTCTGTCGGGCACCTACTGCACTTTCACTGCTATAAGGGCATTAAGCTTAAAATAGTACCTGTGACTGAAATTTAATAGTAGGTATATAATTAACACCATTTTACCTTTTTAATTATTATTATTACTCTATACAACTTAGACACATCACCAGTCTTACAGTAACAAACAACATCAGTCATGGCTCCCTAGCTACATCCCTTCAACATCCCCTGCATCCCCACGGTGCATCATCAGACACTCCAGGTCTTTCGTCCAACAACGGTCCAGCCAATGGCTCACAGTGAGTAACAACTCTAGTCAAAGCACCACAGTTTCATCCCCCGTTGAATTGCCGATCCGAGAGGATCCATGATCAGCTCTCCTCCATCTCACCAACCTTCCTACACTTAGCCTCCCACAGTCAAGACGAATCCAATGAGCCCAAGCCCAGCAAACTCATCAAGCCTAAACCTCTCCAGGATTTCGTCTCCTGCCCCCGAGCTCCGTCATCAGAGCAGCTCAGCGGCACCAAACAAGACACCCATGCATGCATATACGTCTGTGTTTCACATGTTAAGTCACAGATATGTTCAAAAGCAAAGCAAACACCGATTATGCGTCCAAGATCGCTACCGCAGCCAACAAACGAGCTGATGACCTTGAAACTCCTGATCAGACTAATTTCAGCCAAGAACCATCTCGATCACGTCAAACCCACAACACCCCTCCTTTTAAGTCAAGGGTTAAAAAGAGGCATATTTTTCCGATTCACTTGGAAACCTGTGAGGCATTCCGATTAACAATCCCATGTAATTATTTCTGTTCAATTTACCATTTACAATAGCAACTACTAACCTTATAATAAAGGTACACTCGAGAACACGTCAAACTGCGCACCCTTGACCTTTGTACCAGCCATCAGTATGATGCACGGCGCCCAGCACAAATAAGGCTCCAGCATACTCTGGTAGTGTCAAAATTTATTAACAAATCCATACTAAAAAGCAGACCTCTATATATATATATAGAGGTTTGGTGTTCCAGTTTAACACAATATATTGTAATTTAAAGTTTAGTTTTCTAACTTGACAATGCCTACAGCAGCCACTGATTTATTATTTATTCAAGTTAAACACTTTCGGTAGTAAATTCGTATATTGCTGTAATATTATGTTATAACGTTCAAAAGTGCCAATTCATCCCACTTAAGGAATCTGATTTTGATTTGAATGCTCGACACTGCGCGACCCTTGACCGCACCATATGGAGCAATAATGAATGATACATCTCACCTATCCATTGTATCATGTCTATTTCATTAAAGTAGATAAATGTACTCAGCTATCTCTGTCTGCATAAAATCAAACATAGGTAATTGCAATGTGATACCTGTAATACGACCAACCAGCGCCGGCGACAATGGGCCGCCGCAGTCTGTAGGTGCTTGCAAAACTTTACAAACACTTCGTGATTCTTTCACTCATTATTGTCCACTATTTGCTTCGACGGAAGCCACTATGGAACCTTAATATAATAACGCCAGACATAGTATTAACTTTTTAATTTAATAATTCAATCCTTTATGTATCCAAAAGGCGAATAATTTATAACCTAAACTGCTTTAAGCCGTTATAACAGCGCATCATCCCTCCTTATTTCCTTTAGTAAGTATAAAATATAACTTTATCCTCGTCGCCATTTGTAGTGTCTGCCCTTCCTTACGAGGATCACTGGCTCGGCAGCCCGCGCACGCCACTGAGTACACGTCCGTCCCCGCCCGCAGGTGAGGTAACTCTGACGCTTCAACTCTCACGCACACGAGTACGAGACAATGGGTGTATGTCTTTGTTGCACATACACTACACGGTCATACTTCATACAGTTATGAGGATTAGGAATTTTATATGGAAAATTGTTATCTATTTTATCTGCTTATCTCTGTGGGAATTAAGGCGTGACAGTTTGATGGATTGTATGATTCGATATGTACTCAGCACATCACTAATAGGTGTACGGGAATCACATCACTAAACACTAGTGTTGGGTAGTTTTAAAAAGGTTTTTCCTGCACTAAAAACACACAGATGGTTTTTTAGAAGGAGGATGTGTAAAACGGTCCAGTCGTCAGTCGAATTCGATTCGGTGCATCTTTTCTTTGTCGAACAATTCATAATTTATTGAGCGACATCTCGACGACAGGCGTGGCCGATTGGTTAGCCAGTTTGTTACGCGTAAAGTTCCGGGTTCGATTCAATCGATGGAGAAAATATTTGTGTAATAATATTGTCTCAGTGACATCCATTCGTGGACCCCACTTCAACTTAACATTAAGCGGGGTGCTGTCATGTGTCAAATCACAATTTTAAAAAACTATGCTGACCAAATATCATCAAGATAAAAGTTCGACATTTTCTAATCCACAACATCAATTCCAATAAATATGATCTCACGAACGAGATGACAAATAACGGTTTCAAAACCCAGCAGTAGAAGTTGGTGAAGAGGAATACCAGCAAAAACCTTGCATCATCTTTTAAAGAATCTTGGTCTCCCAAGGTCAGCCGTAAGCACATTTTTAAATCGTATGTCGGAGGCGGCATTGGTGAGGTCTTACAATATTTGGTTGGGTAGAGGGGATAGTGAGGGCAGGGAAGGTGAGTGTTGACATGTCACAAAAATCTTTGAAACCTACATTTCGGCCTGCCACGCGATGGACCCGGCACCCGCACGAAGAATCCATGGATGCTAAGAAATTGTTTCGTCTTATAATGTATTTTGTTTTTAATTTCCAGTAATGTTCTTCGTTCGCAATCTTTCAACGGCCCAGTCCTTTCTGCCTCCAGTTTGCGATACGTGACTCCGCACATTCAGGAGAATTACGACCAGTCTAGTGATAATGATTTTTAAGTACTTTTAGATGTTTATATATATTTTTTATGTGCTATTCAAACTAATATATAAAACGATGGCTATTTTCGGCGTAGAAATTGCTAAAAGATCTGATATACAAAGCCTTTTTTGTGTCTATCAGAGGCATAGGAAACGTGTCCGTACAGCCTAGTATATTTTCATTTTTTTTTACATATCGTCGGGGATAGTGCAAATCCGCGCATATACCACATGCAAAGGGTGCGTATCTACACTAAACCTAATTTTACAGGAGAAGGTTAAAACTTCACAACTTTTATTATTTTAATGGCTACTACTGAGCTCATTTTCACAGAGATAGTATTAATTTACAAGTATACAGACCATGAAGTGATTTGGTCCAGTTTCGGGATCAGCTTGTAAGTTGCCGGTTCCAACTAGATCGGCATAGTGGATGTGATTGCTACTCACAGTTATTGAATTGTATTAGCAGTGACATCCATTCATGGACCACACTTTGGCTTAACATCAAGCGGGGTGCTGTCATATGTCGAGTCACAATAAAAATAATTACTTGTTTTATGTATTTGTGACAAAAGATTTTGGTTAAAGTGATTGCTTTAGTCGCCAAGACATATTGTCAGGTAAAAAATAAAAATTTAATTCACTAGTGATTCTTCATTGAATGAGATTAATGTTCTTGATAATCCCATATAATATAAAGCCGCTTGCGTGACTAGCTCATTTACAAGGTTAGTTTCCCAGAAGGAGTGCTCTGACAGTTTTGACATGTATGGGCAAGTTGTAGAGGATGTTTATGCGACCCCCGACAAAATCGAAAATTTTGCCATTTGACATTTATAACAGTCAAAATTTTTTTTACTCCCTGATCCGTTGCCCTCCATTAAGATTTTTATCGGCGCAATCGATAAGTCGTCGGACATCATTTATAATGAAAAAAAAAAATTTTTGACGAAATCAGAAAAAGTTGACGAAATCAGACACTTTACGATTTCGGCCACTTGAAGCTGTCTGACAGTTTTGACATGTATGAAGGAGTTGTAGGGGGTCCCTAGGAGGGCCCCAAACGACTGTCAAAATTTGTCAAATGTCATTTTTTCTTTGACATTTTTTTGACATTTTTCGATTTTTCTACCAGAGGTGTCGATTTTTTTTACTGGCCCATTATGGTTTGAGGTGCTTTATTTGATGCACTACGACAAAACGACAATGAACGACAAAAAAAAATCGTCAAATCAAAACTGGATCTTTTACTTTGACAAGCGTCAAGGTAGAGAAACTATTTTGACGTCTACGTGACTCCCACTGAACCGCTATTAGGGGTTGGGGGAGCCGAATTTTGATTTTCTCGACGGGTACGTCGCTATCGAACTAATAGTTTTTTGTCATTTTTTTGCACATTTTGACTATTTGACCCCCTAAAAGACCTCCAACGTCGGTGTCATGTATAGCGCGTTTGTTCATTACGTGGCAGTACCTGTAACACAACTGTCAAAATTCCTGTCAACTGTCAAATTTAGCTGTCATGACAAATATAGTATTTTTCCATTTTTTTTCTTAAATTTTTGGTCATAACGGATAAAATTGACAGTTTACGATAAATTTGACAGTCACTCCATATATACCTCGCCACGTTTGACAAACACCCCATACATGACTTTGATATCGAAAGTTATCTTGAAGGTGAAAATTAGGAAAAACTGAAAAATTATGAAAATCAATGAAATTCGACCCCATTGCCAATGTATAGGAACACCGATGCACACCGAAACAACGATACCCTGCTGTCCGCTTGCGGGCAGCAGCAAATACGACAATCGAAGACACGACACCACCGCTGTCCGCTTGCGGGCAGCGGCAATACGACAATCGAATAACGATTCAATAAACAAACACAGTAAATCAAACACGATACAATAAACACAACCAATAGAAAAAGAAAACGACACACCGCTGCCCGCTCGCGGGCAGCGGCAAATAAATAACACTAGTCCCATATAATATAAAGCTGCTTGCGTGACTCATCTCCTCACTCATTTAGAGGGTTAGTTTCCCTGAAGGAGTGCTTTGACAGTTTTGACATGTATGGAAGAGTTGTAGACAATGTTCATATGACCCCCGATCGACCTACAAATTTTGACATTTGACATTTTTAACTGTCAAAGTTTTTTTTACTCCCTGATCTGTTGCCCTCTGACGGATTTTTTTTTCGCGCAATCGATTAATCGTCAAACATCATTTGAAATAAAAAAAAAAAAACTTTGACGAAATCAGAAAAAGTTGACGAAATCAGACACTTTACGATTTCGGGCACTTGAAGCGATCTGACAGTTTTGACATGTACTGGGGAGTTGTAGGGGGTCCCCAATAGGGCCCCAAAAGATTGTCAAAATTTGTCAAATGTCATTTTTTCTTTGACATTTTTTTGACAGTTTTCGATTTTTCTACCAGAGGTGTCAATTTTTTTTTGCTGGTCCATTATGGTTTGAGGTGCTTTATTTGATGCACTACAAAGAAACGACAATGAACGAAAAAAAAAAATCGTCAAATCAAAACTGGATCTTTTACTTTGACAAGCGTCAATGTAGAGAAACTATTTTGACGTCTAAGTGACTCCCACTGAACCGCTATTTGGGGTTGGGAAGGCGGAATTTTGATTTTCTCGACAGGTGCGTCGCTATCGAACTAAGAGTTTTTTGTCATTTTTTTGCAGTTTTTGTTCGTTTTGATCGCCTAAAAGACCTCTAACGTCGGTGTCATGTATAGCGCGTTTGTTTATTACGTGGCAGTACCTGTAACACAACTGTCAAATTTCCTGTCAACTGTCAAATTTAGCTGTCATAACAAAAATTGTGTTTTACAATTTTTTTTCTCAATTTTTTGGTCATTACGAATAAAATTGACAGTTTACAATAAATTTGACAGTCACTCTATATAAAACTCACCACGTTCCACAAACGCCCCATACATGACTTTGACAGCAAAAGTCATCTTAGGGGTGAAAATTAGGAAAAACTGTAAAATGATGAAAATCAATGAAAATATACTCTGTCGCCTCTGTATATGAACATCGATGCACTTCGAAACAAGGATACCAGCAAATACGACAATCGAAGACGCGACACAACCGCTGTCCTCTTGCGGGCAGCGGCAAATATACAAAATAAAACATAACGACACGACACCACCGCTGTCCGCTCGCGGGCAGCGGCAAATAATACAATTAAAGACACGACACCACAAACAAACACAATATTTCAAACACGATACAATAAACAAACACAAAAACACATACACACGACACCATAAACAAACACAATAAAAAAAACACCTAAGGAAAAACAGAACCAATAAAAAAAGAAAACGACACACCGCTGCCCGCTCGCGGGCAGCGGCAAATAAATAACACTAGTCCTATATAATATAAAGCTGCTTGCGTGACGAATGATGGAAGTGTAGAAACGTTTTCCCAGAAGGAGTGCTTTGACAGTTTTGACATGTATGGGAGAGTTGTAGAGGATGTTTATTTGACCCCAACGAAACCTACAGATTTTGACATTTGACATTTTTTAACTGTCAAATTTTTTTTCCTCCCAGATCCGTTGCCCTCCATTAAGATTTTTATCAAGGCAATCGATAAGTCGTCGGACATCATTTATAATGAGAAAAAATTTTTTTTGACGAAATCAGAAAAAGTTGACGAAATCAGACACTTTACGATTTCGGGCACTTGGAGCTGTCTGACAGTTTTGACATGTATGAAGGAGTTGTAGGGGGTCCCTAGGAGGGCCCCAAACAACTGTCAAAATTTGTCAAATGTCATTTTTTCTTTGACATTTTTTTGACATTTTTTAATTTTTCTATCAGAGGTGCCAATTTTTTTTTGCTGGTCCAGCATAGTATGAGATGCTTTATTTGACGCCTTACGACAAAACGACAATGAACGACAAAAAAAAATCGTCGATTTATAAATAGTAGTTATTCTTCGACAACTGTCAAGTTAGAGAAACGATTTTGACGTTTACGTGTTCCCACTGAACCGATCATAGAGCGTAAGAACTCGGATTTTCGATTTTCTTGACGTTTGCGCCGCTATCGAACTAATCGTTTTTTGTCATTTTTTTGCACATTTTGACCATTTTGACCTCCTGAAAGACTTCCAACGTTTGTGTCATGTATGGCGCGTTTGTCCACCACGTGGCATTCCCTGTAACACAACTGTCAAAATTCCTGTCAACTGTCAAATTTAGCTGTCATAACAAAAATTGTGTTTTTCAATTTTTTTTCTGAATTTTTTGGTCATAACGGATAAAGTTGACAGTTTACAATAATTTTGACAGTCACTTCATACAAAGCTTGCCACGTTTAACAAACGCCCTATACATGACTTTGACATCAAAAGTCATCCTGGAGGTGAAAATTAGGAAAAACTCTAAAATGATGAAAATCAATGAAATTATACTCAGTCGCCTCTGTATATGAACACCGATACTCAGTAAAACAACGATACCCTGCTGTCCGCTTGCGGGCAGCAGCAAATACGACAATCGAAGACACGACACCACCGCTGTCCGCTTGCGGGCAGCGGCAAATGCGACAATCGAAGACACGACACCACTGCTGTCCGCTTGCGGGCAGCGGCAAATGCGACAATTGAAGACACGACACCACAAACAAACACAATATTTCAAACACGATACAATAAACAAACACAAAAACACATACACACGACACCATAAACAAACACAATAAAAAAAATACCTAAGGAAAAACAGAACCAATAAAAAAAGAAAACGACACACCGCTGCCCGCTCGCGGGCAGCGGCAAATAAATAACACTAGTCTGATATAATATAAAGCTGCTTGCGTGACGTACCGATGTACGGATGTAGACGATTACTTTTTCCAGAAGGAGTGCTCTTACAGTTTTGACATGTATGGGAGAGTTGTAAACAAAGTTTATGTGACCCCTAAAAAAAGCGCAAATTTTGACATTTGACATTTTTAACTGTCAAAATTTTTTTTCTCCCTGATCCGTTGCCCGCTGACGGAATTTTTTTTTGCGCAATCGATTAATCATCGAACATCATTTAATATGCAAAAAAAAAAAACTTTGACGAAATCAGAAAAAGTTGACGAAATCGGACTTTTTACGATTTCGGCCACTTGGAGCTGTCTGACAGTTTTGACATGTATGAAGGAATTGTAGGGGGTCCCTAGAAGGGCCACAAACGACTGTCAAAATTTGTCAAATGTTATTTTTTCTTTGACATTTTTTTGACATTTTTTAATTTTTCTATCAGAGGTGCCAATTTTTTTTTGCTGGTCCAGCATAGTTTAAGGTGCTTTGTTTGACGCACTACGACAAAACGACAATGAACGACAAAAAAAAGTAGTCGATTTATAAATAGGAGTTATTTTTCGACAACTGTCAAGTTAGAGTAACGATTTTGACGTCTACGTGTTCCCACTGAACCGACCATAGAGCGTAAGAACTCAGAATTTTGATTTTCTCGACAGGTGCGTCGCTATCGAACTAAGAGTTTTTTGTCATTTTTTTGCAGTTTTTGTTCGTTTTGATCGCCTAAAAGACCTCTAACGTCGGTGTCATGTATAGCGCGTTTGTTTATTACGTGGCAGTACCTGTAACACAACTGTCAAATTTCCTGTCAACTGTCAAATTTAGCTGTCATAACAAAAATTGTGTTTTACAATTTTTTTTCTCAATTTTTTGGTCATTACGAATAAAATTGACAGTTTACAATAAATTTGACAGTCACTCTATATAAAACTCACCACGTTCCACAAACGCCCCATACATGACTTTGACAGCAAAAGTCATCTTAGGGGTGAAAATTAGGAAAAACTGTAAAATGATGAAAATCAATGAAAATATACTCTGTCGCCTCTGTATATGAACATCGATGCACTTCGAAACAAGGATACCAGCAAATACGACAATCGAAGACGCGACACAACCGCTGTCCTCTTGCGGGCAGCGGCAAATATACAAAATAAAACATAACGACACGACACCACCGCTGTCCGCTCGCGGGCAGCGGCAAATAATACAATTAAAGACACGACACCACAAACAAACACAATATTTCAAACACGATACAATAAACAAACACAAAAACACATACACACGACACCATAAACAAACACAATAAAAAAAACACCTAAGGAAAAACAGAACCAATAAAAAAAGAAAACGACACACCGCTGCCCGCTCGCGGGCAGCGGCAAATAAATAACACTAGTCTGATATAATATAAAGCTGCTTGCGTGACGTACCGATGTACGGATGTAGACGATTACTTTTTCCAGAAGGAGTGCTCTTACAGTTTTGACATGTATGGGAGAGTTGTAAACAAAGTTTATGTGACCCCTAAAAAAAGCGCAAATTTTGACATTTGACATTTTTAACTGTCAAAATTTTTTTTCTCCCTGATCCGTTGCCCGCTGACGGAATTTTTTTTTGCGCAATCGATTAATCATCGAACATCATTTAATATGCAAAAAAAAAAAACTTTGACGAAATCAGAAAAAGTTGACGAAATCGGACTTTTTACGATTTCGGCCACTTGGAGCTGTCTGACAGTTTTGACATGTATGAAGGAATTGTAGGGGGTCCCTAGAAGGGCCACAAACGACTGTCAAAATTTGTCAAATGTTATTTTTTCTTTGACATTTTTTTGACATTTTTTAATTTTTCTATCAGAGGTGCCAATTTTTTTTTGCTGGTCCAGCATAGTTTAAGGTGCTTTGTTTGACGCACTACGACAAAACGACAATGAACGACAAAAAAAAGTAGTCGATTTATAAATAGGAGTTATTTTTCGACAACTGTCAAGTTAGAGTAACGATTTTGACGTCTACGTGTTCCCACTGAACCGACCATAGAGCGTAAGAACTCAGAATTTCGATTTTCTCGACGGTTGCGTCGCTATCGAACTAATCGTTTTTTGTCATTTTTTTGCAGTTTTTGTTCGTTTTGACCCCCTGAAAGACCTCCAACGTCGGTGTCATGTATAGCGCGTTTGTTCATTACGTGGCAATACCTGTAAAACAGCTGTCAAAATTTCTGTCAACTGTCAAATTTAGCTGTCATGACAAAAAACGTAATTTTAATTTTTTTTTCTCAATTTTTGGGACATAACGGATAAAGTTGACAGTTTACAATAATTTTGACAGTCTCTCCATACAAACCTTACCACGTTTGACAAACGCTCCATACATGACTTTGACAGCAAAAGTCATCTTAGGGGTGAAAATTAGGAAAAACTGTAAACTGATGAAAATCAATGAAATTATACTCTGTCGCCTCTGTATATGAACACCGATGCACTCCGAAACAAGGATACCAGCAAATACGACAATCGAAGACGCGACACAACCGCTGTCCGCTTGCGGGCAGCGGCAAATACACAAAATAAAACATAACGACACGACACCACCGCTGTCCGCTTGCGGGCAGCGGCAAATACACAAAATAAAACACAACGACACACCGCTGCCCGCTCGCGGGCAGCGGCAAATAATACAACACTAGTCCCATATAATATAAAGCTGCTTGCGTGACTCACTGGCTCATGTAGGATGTACATCGGCAGCATTTCCCAGAAAGAGTGCTTTCACTGCTTTGACAGTTTTGACATGTATGGGAGAATTGTAGGGGACCTCCAGAAGGGCCCCAAACGATTGTCAAAATTTGACATTTGACATTTTTTATCTGTCAAATTTTTTTTACTCCCTGATCCGTTGCCCTTCATTAATATTTTTATCGGCGTAATCGATGAAGTGTCGGACATCATTTACCATGCGAAAAAAAAACTTTGACGAAATCAGAAAAAGTTGACGAAATCGGACACTTTACGATTTCGGGCACTTGGAGCGATCTGACAGTTTTGACATGTATGAGAGGGTTGTAAGGGGTCTTTAGTAGGGCCCCAAACGACTGTCAAAATTCGGAAAATGTCATTTTTTCTTTGACATTTTTTTGACATTTTTTTATTTTTCTACTGGAGATGGTGCTAATTTTTTCTGGGCCAGCATAGTTTGAGATGCTTTATTTGACGCACTATGACAAAACGACAATGAACGACAAAAAAAAATCGTCAAATCAAAACTGGATCTTTTACTTTGACAAGCGTCAAGGTAGAGAAACTATTTTGACGTCTACGTGACTCCCACTGAACCGCTATTAGGGGTTAAGGAAGCCGAATTTTGATTTTCTCGACGGGTGCGTCGCTATCGAACTAATCGTTTTTTGTCATTTTTTTGCACATTTTGACCATTTTGACCCCCTGAAAGACCTCCAACGTTGGTGTCGTGTATAGCGCGTTTGTCCAACACGTGGCAGTCCCTGTAACACAACTGTCAAAATTCCTGTCAACTGTCAAATTTAACTGTCATAACAAAAAATGTATTTTTCTATTTTATTTCCTAATTTTTTGGTCATAACGGATAAAGTTGACAGTTTACAATAAATTTGACAGTCTCTCCATACAAACCTTACCACGTTTGACAAACACCCTATACATGACTTTGACATCAAAAGTCATCTTAGAAGTGAAAATTAGGAATAACTGTAAAATGATGAAAATTAATGAAATTCTACCCCATCGCCTATGTATAGGAACACCGATGCACACTGAAACAACGATACCCTGCTGTCCGCTTGCGGGCAGCAGCAAATACGACAATCGAAGACACGACACCACCGCTGTCCGCTTGCGGGCAGCGGCAAATACACAAAATAAAACACAACGACACACCGCTGCCCGCTCGCGGGCAGCGGCAAATAAAAAACACTAGTTTATATAATATCGATATAATATACAGCTGCTTGCGTGACTCACTCACTCACTTAGAGGATTTGTTTCCATGAAGGAGTGCTTTGACAGTTTTGACATGTATAGGGGAGATGTAGAGGATGTTTATGTGACCCCAACGAAACCTACAGATTTTGACATTTGACATTTTTTAACTGTCAAATTTTTTTTCCTACCAGATCTGTTGCCCTCTATTAAGATTTTTATCGACGCAATCGATAAGTCGTCGAACATCATTTATAATGAAAAAATTTTTTTTTTGACGAAATCAGAAAAAGTTGACGAAATCAGACACTTTACGATTTCGGTCACTTGGAGCAGTCTGACAGTTTTGACGTGTATTGGGGAGTTGTAGGGGGTCCTTAAGAGGGCCCCAAACGACTGTCAAAATTTGTCAAATGTCATTTTTTCTTTGACATTTTTTTGACATTTTTTAATTTTTCTATCAGAGGTGCCAATTTTTTTTGCTGGTCCATTATGGTTTAAGGTGCTTTATTTGATGCACTACGACAAAACGACAATGAACGACAAAAAAAAATCGTCAAATCAAAACTGGATCTTTTACTTTGACAAGCGTCAATGTAGAGAAACTATTTTGACGTCTAAGTGACTCCCACTGAACCGCTATTTGGGGTTGGGGAGGCGGAATTTTGATTTTCTCGACAGGTGCGTCGCTATCGAACTAAGAGTTTTTTGTCATTTTATTGCAGTTTTTGTTCATTTTGACCCCCTGAAAGACCTCCAACGGCGGTGTCATGTATAGCGCGTTTGTTCATTACGTGGCAGTACCTGTAACACAACTGTCAAATTTCCTGTCAACTGTCAAATTTAGCTGTCAAAACAAAAATTGTGTTTTTCAATTTTTTTTCTAAATTTTTTGGTCATAACGGATAAAGTTGACAGTTTACAATAATTTTGACAGTCACTTCATACAAAGCTTACCACGTTTGACAAACGCCCCATACATGACTTTGACATCAAAAGTCATCCTGGAGGTGAAAATTAGGAAAAACTCTAAAATGATGAAAATCAATGAAATTATACTCAGTCGCCTCTGTATATGAACACCGATACTCAGTAAAACAACGATACCCTGCTGTCCGCTTGCGGGCAGCAGCAAATACGACAATCGAAGACACGACACCACCGCTGTCCGCTTGCGGGCAGCGGCAAATACGACAATCGAAGACACGACACCACAAACAAACACACACACCACTCTCCGCTGTCCGCTTGCGGGCTGCGGTAAATAGAACAACAGATAAATAGAAAACAACACAACGACACACCGCTGCCCGCTCGCGGGCAGCGGCAAATAATACAACACTAGTCAATATAATATACAGCTGCTTGCGTGACTAAGGGACCTAGAGGGTTGATCTCTTAAAGTAGTGTTTTGACAGTTTTGACATGTATGTGGTAGTTGAAGGAAATGGTCTGATGTACCTGGAAAAACCTACAAATTTTGACATTTGACATTTTTAACTGTCAAAATTTTTTCTGCTGCGTGATCTTTTGTCGCCATCAAATTTTTTATTGGCGCAATCGATAAATAGTCGAACATAATTTAATATGCGAAAAAAAAAACTTTGACGATATCAGAAAAAGTTGACGAAATCTGACGTGTTACGATTTCGGGCACTTGGAGCGATCTGACAGTTTTGACATGTATGAGGGGGTTGTAGGGGGTCCTCAGTAGGGCCCCAAACGACTGTCAAAATTTGTTAAATGTTATTTTTTCTTTGACATTTTTTTGACATTTTTTGATTTTTCTATCAGAGGAGCCGATTTTTTTTCACTGGTCCAGCATAGTATGAGATGCTTTATTTGACGCACTACGACAAAACGACAATGAACGACAAAAAAAATCGTCGATTTATAATTAGGAGTTATTCTTCGACAACTGTTAAGTTAGAGAAACAATTTTGACGTCTACGTGTTCCCACTGAACCGATCATAGAGCGTAAGAACTCGGAATTTCGATTTTCTCGACGGTTGCGTCGCTATCGAACTAAGAGTTTTTTGTCATTTTTTTGCAGTTTTTGTTCGTTTTGACCCTCTGAAAGACCTCCAACGTCGGTGTCATGTATAGCGCGTTTGTTCATTACGTGGCAGTACCTGTAACACAACTGTCAAATTTAGCAGTCATGACAAAAATTGTGTTTTACAATTTTTTTCTCAATTTTTTGGTCATTACGAATAAAATTGACAGTTTACAATAATTTTGACAGTCACTTTATATAAACCTCACCACGTTCCACAAACGCCCCATACATGACTTTGACAGCAAAAGTCATCTTAGGGGTGAAAATTAGGAAAAACTCCAAAATGATGAAAATCAATGAAATTCAACCTTATCGCCTATGTATATGTACACCGATGCACACCGAAACAACGATACCCTGCTGTCCGCTTGCGGGCAGCAGCAAATACGACAATCGAAGATACGACACCACCGCTGTCCGCTTGCGGGCAGCGGCAAATGCGACAATCGAAGACACGACACCACAAACAAACACAATATTTCAAACACGATACAATAAACAAACACAAAAACACATACACACGACACCATAAACAAACACAATAAAAAAAACACCTAAGGAAAAACAGAACCAATAAAAAAAGAAAACGACACACCGCTGCCCGCTCGCGGGCAGCGGCAAATAAATAACACTAGTCCCATATAATATAAAGCTGCTTGCGTGACTCACTCACTTAGAAGGTTAGTTTCCCAGAAGGAGTTCTTTGACAGTTTTGACATGTATGGGGGAGTTGTAGAGGATGTTTATGTGACTCCCGTCAAAATCGCAAATTTTGACATTTGTCATATTTACCTGTTCAAATTTTTTTTACTCCCTGATTCGTCCATTCTGACGAAATTTTTTTTTGCGCAATCGATTAATCGTCAAACATGATTTAATATGCGAAAAAAAAAAAAATGACGAAATCAGAAATAGTTGACGAAATCAGACTTTTTACGATTTCGGGCACTTGCCGTGATCTGACAGTTTTGACATGTATGGAGGGGTTGTAGGGGGTCCCCAGTAGGGCCCCAAACGATTGTCAAAATATGAGAAATGTCATTTTTTCCTTGACATTTTTTTGACATTTTTCAATTTTTCTATCAGAGGTGCCAATTTTTTTTTGCTGGTCCAGCATAGTTTGAGATGCTTTATTCGACGCACTACGACAAAACGACAATGAACGACAAAAAAAAATCGTCGATTTATAAATAGGAGTTATTCTTCGACAACTGTCAAGTTAGAGAAACGATTTTGACGTCTACGTGTTCCTACTTAACCGATCATAGAGCGTAAGAACTCGGAATTTCGATTTTCTCGACGGTTGCGCCGCTATCGAACTAATCGTTTTTTGTCATTTTTTTGCACATTTTGACCATTTTGACCCCCTAAAAGACCTCCAACGTCGGTGTCATGTATAGCGCGTTTGTTCATTACGTGGCAGTACCTGTAACACAACTGTCAAAATTCCTGTCAACTGTAAAATTTAGCTGTCATGTCAAAAAATGTAATTTTATTTTTTTTTTCTTAATTTTTGGGACTTAACGGATAAAGTTGACAGTTTACAATAATTTTGACAGTCTCTCCATACAAAGCTTACCACGTTTGACAAACGCCCCATACATAACTTTGACATCAAAAGTCATCTTAGAGGTGAAAATTAGGAAAAACTGTAAAATGATGAAAATCAATGAAATTATACTCAGTCGCCTCTGTATATGAACACCGATACTCAGTAAAACAACGATACCCTGCTGTCCGCTTGCGGGCAGCAGCAAAAACGACAATCGAAGACACGACACCACAAACAAACACACACCACTCTCCGCTGTCCGCTTGCGGGCTGCGGTAAATAGAACAACAGATAAATAAAACAACACAACGACACACCGCTGCCCGCTCGCGGGCAGCGGCAAATAAATAACACTAGTCGATATAATATAAAGCTGCTTGCGTGACTCACTGGGTTAGAAGGTTAGTTTCCCAGAAGGAGTGCTCTGACAGTTTTGACATGTATGGGAGAGTTGTAGAGGATGTTTATGTGACCCCAACGAAACCTACAGATTTTGACATTTGACATTTTTTCCTGTCAAAATTTTTTTTACTCCCTGAAACGTTGCCCGCTGACGGATTTTTTTTTCGCGCAATCGATTAATCGTCGAGCATCATTTAATATGCGAAAAAAAAAAACTTTGACGAAATCAGAAAAAGTTGACGAAATCGGACTTTTTACGATTTCGGGCACTTGCCGTGATCTGACAGTTTTGACATGTATGAAGGGGTTGTAGGGGGTCCCCAGGAGGGCCCCAAACGATTGTCAAAATATGAGAAATGTCATTTTTTCTTTGACATTTTTTTGACATTTTTCAATTTTTCTATCAGAGGTGCCAATTTTTTTTTGCTGGTACAGCATAGTTTGAGATGCTTTATTTGACGCACTACGACAAAACGACAATGAACGACAAAAAAAATTCGTCGATTTTTGAATAGGAGTTATTCTTCGACAACTGTCAAGTTAGAGAAACGATTTTGACGTCTACGTATTCCCACTGAACCGATGATACAGCGTAAGAACTCGGAATTTCGATTTTCTCGACGGTTGCGTCGGTATCGAACTAATCGTTTTTTGACATTTTTTTGCAGTTTTTGTTCGTTTTGACCCCCTGAAAGACCTCCAACGTCGGTGTCATGTATAGCGCGTTTGTTTACTACGAGGCAGTACCTGTAACACAACTGTCAAAATTCCTGTCAACTGTCAAATTTAGCTGTCATGACAAATATAGTATTTTTCCATTTTTTTTCTTAATTTTTTGGTCATAACGGATAAAATTGACAGTTTACGATAAATTTGACATTCACTCCATATATACCTCGCCACGTTTGACAAACGCCCCATACATGACTTTGACATCGAAAGTCATCTTGAAGGTGAAAATTAGGAAAAACTCTAAAATGATGAAAATCAATGAAATTATACTCAGTCGCCTCTGTATATGAACACCGATACTCAGTAAAACAACGATACCCTGCTGTCCGCTTGCGGGCAGCAGCAAATACGACAATCGAAGACACGACACCACCGCTGTCCGCTTGCGGGCAGCGGCAATACGACAATCGATTAACGATTCAATAAACAAACACAGTAAATCAAACACGATACAATAAACAGAACCAATAAAAAAAGAAAACGACACACCGCTGCCCGCTCGCGGGCAGCGGCAAATAAATAACACTAGTCCCATATAATATAAAGCCGCTTGCGTGACTCATTCACTCATTCATTCGCTCATTTAGAAGGTTAGTTTCCATGAAGGAGTGCTCTGACAGTTTTGACATGTATGGCGGAGTTGTAGACAAAGTTTATGTGACCCCAACCAAACCTACAAATTTTGACATTTGACATTTTTAACTGTCAAAATTTTTTTTTCTCCCTGATCCGTTGCCCGCTGATGGAATTTTTATTTGCGCAATCGATTATTCGTCGAACATCATTTAATATGCAAAAATCAAAACTTTGACGAAATCAGAAAAAGTTAACGAAATCAGACACTTTACGATTTCGGGCACTTGGAGCGATTTGACAGTTTTGACGTGTATGAGGGGGTTGTAGGGGGCCCTCAGTAGGGCCCCAAACGACTGTCAAAATTTGTCGAATGTCATTTTTTCTTTGACATTTTTTTGACATTTTTCGATTTTTCTACCAGAGGTGTCGATTTTTTTTTGCTGGTCCATTATAGTTTAAGGTGCTTTATTTGATGCACTACGACATAACGACAATGAACGACAAAAAAAATCGACGATTTATGAATAGGACTTATTCTTCGACAACTGTCAAGTTAGAGAAACGATTTTGACGTCTACGTGTTCCCACTGAACCGATCATAGAGCGTAAGAACTCGGAATTTCGATTTTCTCGACGGTTGCGTCGCTATCGAACTAATCGTTTTTTGTCATTTTTTTTCACATTTTGATAATTTTGACCCCCTGAAAGACCTCCAACGTCAGTGTCATGTATAGCGCGTTTGTCCATTACATGGCAGTCCCTCTAACACAACCATCAAAGTTTCTGTCAACTGTCAAATTTAGCTGTCATGATAAATAATGTATTTTTCCATTTTTTTTCTTAATTTTTTGGTCATAACGGATAAAATTGACAGTTTACAATAAATTTGACAGTCTCTCCATACAAACCTTACCACGTTTGACAAACGCCCCATACATGACTTTGACAGCAAAAGTCATCTTAGGGGTGAAAATTAGGAAAAACTGTAAAATGATGAAAATCAATAAAATTATACTCTGTCGCCTCTGTATATGAACACCGATGCACTCCGAAACAAGAATACCAGCAAATACGACAATCGAAGACGCGACACAACCGCTGTCCGCTTGCGGGCAGCGGCAAATACACAAAATAAAACATAACGACACGACACCACCGCTGTCCGCTTGCGGGCAGCGGCAAATACACAAAATAAAACACAACGACACACCGCTGCCCGCTCGCGGGCAGCGGCAAATATAAAACACTAGTCCCATATAATATAAAGCCGCTTGCGTGACTAGCTCATTTACAAGGTTAGTTTCCCAGAAGGAGTGCTCTGACAGTTTTGACATGTATGGGCAAGTTGTAGAGGATGTTTATGCGACCCCCGGCAAAATCGAAAATTTTGACATTTGACATTTATAACTGTCAAAATTTTTTTTACTCCCTGATCCGTTGCCCTCCATTAAGATTTTTATCGGCGCAATCGATAAGTCGTCGGACATTATTTATAATATGAAAAATTTTTTTTTGACGAAATCAGAAAAAGTTGACGAAATCGGACACTTTACGATTTCGGCCACTTGAAGCTGTCTGACAGTTTTGACATGTATGAAGGAGTTGTAGGGGGTCCCTAGAAGGGCCCCAAACGACTGTCAAAAATTGTCAAATGTCATTTTTTCTTTGACATTTTTTTGACATTTTTCAATTTTTCTATCGGAGGTGCCAATTTTTTTTTGCTGGTCCAGCATGGTTTGAGATGCTTTATTTGACGCACTACGACAAAACGACAATGAACGACAAAAAAAAAGTCAAATCAAAACTGGATCTTTTACTTTGACAAGCGTCAATGTAGAGAAACTATTTTGACGTCTAAGTGACTCCCACTGAACCGCTATTTGGGGTTGGGGAGGCGGAATTTTGATTTTCTCGACAGGTGCGTCGCTATCGAACTAAGAGTTTTTTGTCATTTTTTTGCAGTTTTTGTTTGTTTTGACCCCCTGAAAGAACTCCAACGTCGGTGTCATGTATAGCGCGTTTGTTTACTACGAGGCAGTACCTGTAACACAACTGTCAAAATTCCTGTCAACTGTCAAATTTAGCTGTCATGACAAATATAGTATTTTTCCATTTTTTTTCTTAATTTTTTGGTCATAACGGATAAAATTGACAGTTTACGATAATTTTGACAGTCACTTCATACAAAGCTTACCACGTTTGACAAACGCCCCATACATGACTTTGACATCAAAAGTCATCCTGGAGGTGAAAATTAGGAAAAACTCTAAAATGATGAAAATCAATGAAATTATACTCAGTCGCCTCTGTATATGAACACCGATACTCAGTAAAACAACGATACCCTGCTGTCCGCTTGCGGGCAGCAGCAAATACGACAATCGAAGACACGACACCACCGCTGTCCGCTTGCGGGCAGCGGCAAATACGACTATCGAAGACACGACACCACAAACAAACACACACACCACTCTCCGCTGTCCGCTTGCGGGCTGCGGTAAATAGAACAACAGATAAATAGAAAACAACACAACGACACACCGCTGCCCGCTCGCGGGCAGCGGCAAATAAATAACACTAGTCAATATAATATACAGCTGCTTGCGTGACGCGACACTCATGTATGTAGAGAATTAGTTTTCCCAGAACGAATGCTTTGACAGTTTTGACATGTATGGGGGAGTTGTAGAGGATGTCTATGTGACCCCCGACCAAATATTAAATTTTGACATTTGACATTTTTAACTGTCAAAATTTTTTTTGCTCGCTGATCCGTTGCCCTCTGACGGATTTTTTTTTCGCGCAATTGATTAATCGTCAAACATCATTTGACATTAGAAAAAAAAAACTTTGACGAAATCAGAAAAAGTTGACGAAATCAGACACTTTACGATTTCGGTCACTTGGAGCAGTCTGACAGTTTTGACGTGTATTGGGGAGTTGTAGGGGGTCCCCACGAGGGCCCCAAACGACTGTCAAAATTTGTCAAATATCATTTTTTCTTTGACATTTTTTTGACAATTTTCGATTTTTCTACCAGAAGTGTCAATTTTTTTTTGCTGGTCCATTATGGTTTAAGGTGCTTTATTTGAGGCACTACAAAGAAACGACAATGAACGACAAAAAAAAATCGTCAAATCAAAACTGGATCTTTTACTTTGACAAGCGTCAAGGTAGAGAAACTATTTTGACGTCTACGTGACTCCCACTGAACCGGTTATATAGGTTGGGGGAGCCGAATTTTTATTTTCTCGACGGTTGCGTCGCTATCGAACTAAGAGTTTTTTGTCATTTTTTTGCAGTTTTTGTTCGTTTTGACCCCCTGAAAGACCTCCAACGTCGGTGTCATGTATAGCGCGTTTGTTCATTAAGTGGCAGTACCTGTAACACAACTGTCAAATTTCCTGTCAACTGTCAAATTTAGCTGTCATGACAAATATTGTATTTTTCCATTTTTTTTCTTAATTTTTTGGTCATAACGGATAAAATTGACAGTTTACGATAAATTTGACAGACACTCCATATAGACCTCGCCACGTTTGACAAACGTCCCATACATGACTTTGACATCGAAAGTCATCTTAGAGGTGAAAATTAGGAAAAACTGAAAAATTATAAAAATCAATGAAATTCGACTCCATTGCCTATGTATATGCACATAAAAAATAATTATTTATTGAATTTCTTGATTTTCACCCCCAAGACGAGGTTCTACATCAAAGTCATGTATAAGGGGATTGTAAAGCGTTATGAGACATCTATTTTACGCCTATCAAAAATGCACATAATTGTCAAGTTTAGCTGTCATGACATAAACAGTGATTTTTATACTCTCCGGTATAAAAAAAAAACTTGACAGTTTATAATAAATTTGACAGTCGTTTCAGATAAGGTGCAAAGCCGCCCACAAACCTTCCATACATGACTTTCACATCGGATGTCCACATCAAAGTGAAAATGAGGAAATACCGAAAACTTGCGAAAAAACGGGATAATTCGCCGCATCATTACAAAATTCAAAAAAATAATTATAAATCAAAAGTTGTTTTTGGGTTGTGTTTACAACCATCAAAGACACGACAACCGAAGGCACGACACCACCGCTATCCGCTTGCGGGCAGCGGCAAATGCGACAATCGAAGACACGACACCACAAACAAACACAATATTTTAAACACGATACAATAAACAATTACAAAAACACAGACACACGACACCATAAACAAACACAATAAAAACACACCTAAGGAAAAACAGAACCAATAAAAAAAGAAAACGACACACCGCTGCCCGCTCGCGGGCAGCGGCAAATAAAAAACACTAGTCGATATAATATACAGCTGCTTGCGTGACACATCCACTCACTCATTTAGAGGATTAGTTTCCATGAAGGAGTGCTTTGACAGTTTTGACATGTATGGGGGAGTTGTAGACAAAGTTTATGTGACCCCAGTCTAAATCGCAAATTTAGACATTTGACATTTTTACCTGTCAAAATTTTTTTTACTCCCTGATCCGTTGCCCGCTGACGGAAATTTTATTAGCGCAATCAATTAATTGTCGAACATGATTTAATATGCGAAAAAAAAAACTTTGACGAAATCAGAAAAAGTTGACGAAATCGGACTTTTTACGATTTCGGGCACTTAGAGCGATTTGACAGTTTTGACATGTATAAGGGGGTTGTAGGGGGTCCTCAGTAGGGCCCCAAACGACTGTCAAAATTTGTCGAATGTCATTTTTTCTTTGACATTTTTCTGACATTTTTCGATTTTTCTACCAGAGGTGTCAATTTTTTTTTGCTGGTCCATTATGGTTTAAGGTGTTTTATTTAATGCACTACGACAAAACGACAATGAACGACAAAAAAAATCGACGATTTATGAATAGGACTTATTCTTCGACAACTGTCAAGTTAGAGAAACGATTTTGACGTCTACGTGTTCCCACTGAACCGATCATAGAGCGTAAGAACTCGGAATTTCGATTTTCTCGATGGTTGCGTCGCTATCGAACTAATCGTTTTTTGTCATTTTTTTGCACATTTTGACCATTTTGACCCCCTGACAGACCTCCAACGTTGGTGTCATGTATAGCGCGTTTGTTTATTACATGGCAGTACCTGTAACACAACTGTCGAAATTCCTGTCAACTGTCAAATTTAGCTGTCATGACAAAAATTGTGTTTTTTAATTTTTTTCCTCTATTTTTTGGTCATAACGGATAAAGTTGACAGTTTACAATAAATTTGACAGTTACTTCATACAAAGCTAACCACGTTTGACAAACGCCCCATACATGACTTTGACATCAAAAGTCATCTTAGAGGTGAAAATTAGGAAAAACTGTAAAATGATGAAAATCAATGAAATTCAACCCCATCGCCTATGTATAGGAACACCGATGCACACAGAAACAACGATACCCTGCTGTCCGCTTGCGGGCAGCAGCAAATACGACAATCGAAGACACGACACCACCGCTGTCCGCTTGCGGGCAGCGGCAAATGCGACAATCGAAGACACAACACCACAAACAAACACAATATTTTAAACACGATACAATAAACGAATACAAAAACACAGACACACGACACCATAAACAAACACAATAAAAAAACACCTAAGGAAAAACAGAACCAATAAAAAAAGAAAACGACACACCGCTGCCCGCTCGCGGGCAGCGGCAAATAATACAACACTAGTCCTATATAATATAAAGCTGCTTGCGTGACGAATGATGGAAGTGTAGAAACGTTTTCCCAGAAGGAGTGCTTTGACAGTTTTGACATGTATGGGAGAGTTGTAGAGGATGTTTATTTGACCCCAACGAAACCTACAGATTTTGACATTTGACATTTTTTAACTGTCAAATTTTTTTTCCTCCCAGATCCGTTGCCCTCCATTAAGATTTTTATCAAAGCAATCGATAAGTCGTCGGACATCATTTATAATGAGAAAAATTTTTTTTTGACGAAATCAGAAAAAGTTGACGAAATCAGACACTTTACGATTTCGGGCACTTGGAGCTGTCTGTCAGTTTTGACATGTATGAAGAAGTTGTAGGGGGTCCCTAGGAGGGCCCCAAACGACTGTCAAAATTTGTCAAATATCATTTTTTTTTTGACATTTTTTTGACATTTTTTAATTTTTCTATCAGAGGTGCCAAATTTTTTTTGCTGGTCCAGCATAGTATAAGATGCTTTATTTGACGCACTACGAAAAAACGACAATGAACGACAAAAAAAAATCGTCGATTTATAAATAGGAGTTATTTTTCGACAACTGTCAAGTTAGAGAAACGATTTTAACGTCTACGTGTTCCCACTGAACCGACCATAGAGCGTAAGAACTCAGAATTTCGATTTTCTTGACGGTTGCGTCGCTATCGAACTAATCGTTTTTTGTCATTTTTTTGCACATTTTGACCATTTTGACCCCCTGAAAGACCTCCAACGTCGGTGTCATGTATAGCGCGTTTGTTCATTACGTGGTACTGCCACGTAACACAACTGTCAAATTTCCTGTCAACTGTTAAATTTAGCTGTCATGACAAATATTGTATTTTTCCATTTTTTTTCTTAATTTTTTGGTCATAACGGATAAAATTGACAGTTTACAATAAATTTGACAGTTACTCCATATAGACCTCGCCACGTTTGACAAACGTCCCATACATGACTTTGACATCGAAAGTCATCTTGAAGGTGAAAATTAGGAAAAACTGTAAAATGATGAAAATCAATGAAATTCTACCCCATCGCCTATGTATAGGAACACCGATGCACACCGAAACAACGATACCCTGCTGTCCGCTTGCGGGCAGCAGCAAATACGACAATCGAAGACACGACACCACCGCTGTCCGCTTGCGGGCAGCGGCAATACGACAATCGATTAACGATTCAATAAACAAACACAGTAAATCAAACACGATACAATAAACAGAACCAATAAAAAAAGAAAACGACACACCGCTGCCCGCTCGCAGCTTTATATTATATAGGACTAGTTACATAGTTACTAGTTATATAGCGGTGTGTCGTTGTTACTCCATATAGACCTCGCCACGTTTGACAAACGTCCCATACATGACTTTGACATCGAAAGTCATCTTGAAGGTGAAAATTAGGAAAAACTGTAAAATGATGAAAATCAATGAAATTCTACCCCATCGCCTATGTATAGGAACACCGATGCACACCGAAACAACGATACCCTGCTGTCCGCTTGCGGGCAGCAGCAAATACGACAATCGAAGACACGACACCACCGCTGTCCGCTTGCGGGCAGCGGCAATACGACAATCGATTAACGATTCAATAAACAAACACAGTAAATCAAACACGATACAATAAACAGAACCAATAAAAAAAGAAAACGACACACCGCTGCCCGCTCGCGGGCAGCGGCAAATAAATAACACTAGTCGATATAATATACAGCTGCTTGCGTGACTGATCTACTCACTCACTTAGAGGATTAGTTTCCCAGAAGGAGTGCTCTGACAGTTTTGACATGTATGGGGGAGTTGTACAGGATGTTTATGTGACCCCAACGCAACCTACAGATTTTGACATTTGACATTTTTAACTGTCAAAATTTTTTTTTCTCCCTGATCCGTTGCCCGTTGACAAAATTTTTATTCGCGCAGTCGATTATTCGTCGAACATCATTTAACGTGCGAGAAAAAAAACTTTGACGAAATCAGAAAAAGTTGACGAAATCGGACTTTTTACGATTTCGGGCACTTGCAGTGATCTGACAGTTTTGACATGTATAGGAGGGTTGTAGGAGGTCCTCAGTAGGGCCCCAAACGACTGTCAAAATTTGTAAAATGTAATTTTTTCTTTGACATTTTTTTGACATTTTTCGATTTTTCTACCAGAGGTGTCAATTTTTTTTTGCTGGTCCATTATGGTTTAAGGTTTTTTATTTAATGCACTACAACAAAACGACAATGAACGACAAAAAAAAATCGTCAAATCAAAACTGGATCTTTTACTTTGACAAGCGTCAATGTAGAGAAACTATTTTGACGTCTAAGTGACTCCCACTGAACCGCTATTAGGGGTTGGGGAGGCGGAATTTTGATTTTCTCGACAGGTGCGTCGCTATCGAACTAAGAGTTTTTTGTCATTTTTTTGCAGTTTTTGTTTGTTTTGACCCCCTGAAAGAACTCCAACGTCGGTGTCATGTATAGCGCGTTTGTTTACTACGAGGCAGTACCTGTAACACAACTGTCAAAATTCCTGTCAACTGTCAAATTTAGCTGTCATGACAAATATAGTATTTTTCCATTTTTTTTCTTAATTTTTTGTCATAACGGATAAAATTGACAGTTTACGATAAATTTGACAGTTACTCCATACAAACGTTACCACGTTTGACAAACGCCCCATACATGACTTTGACATCAAAAGTCATCTTAGAGGTGAAAATTAGGAAAAACTGTAAAATGATGAAAATCAATGAAATTCTACCCCATCGCCTATGTATAGGAACACCGATGCACACCGAAACAACGATACCCTGCTGTCCGCTTGCGGGCAGCAGCAAATACGACAATCGAAGACACGACACCACCGCTGTCCGCTTGCGGGCAGCGGCAATACGACAATCGATTAACGATTCAATAAACAAACACAGTAAATCAAACACGATACAATAAACAGAACCAATAAAAAAAGAAAACGACACACCGCTGCCCGCTCGCGGGCAGCGGCAAATAAATAACACTAGTCGATATAATATACAGCTGCTTGCGTGACTCACTGGGTTAGAAGGTTAGTTTCCCAGAAGGAGTGCTTTGACAGTTTTGACATGTATGGGAGAGTTGTAGAGGATGTTTATGTGACCCCAACGAAACCTACAGATTTTGACATTTGACATTTTTTACCTGTCAAATTTTTTTTCCTCCCTGAAACGTTGCCCGCTGACGGATTTTTTTTTGCGCAATCGATTAATCGTCGAGCATCATTTAATATGCGAAAAAAAAAACTTTGACGAAATCAGAAAAAGTTGACGAAATCGGACTTTTTACGATTTCGGGCACTTGCCGTGATCTGACAGTTTTGACATGTATAAAGGAGTTGTAGGGGGTTCCTAGGAGGGCCCCAAACGATTATCAAAATATGAGAAATGTCATTTTTTCTTTGACATTTTTTTGACATTTTTCAATTTTTCTATCAGAGGTGCCAATTTTTTTTTGCTGGTACAGCATAGTTTAAGATGCTTTATTTGACGCACTACGACAAAACGACAATGAACGACAAAAAAAATTCGTCGATTTATGAATAGGAGTTATTCTTCGACAACTGTCAAGTTAGAGAAACGATTTTGACGTCTACGTGTTCCCACTGAACCGATCATAGAGCGTAAGAACTCGGAATTTCGATTTTCTCGACGGTTGCGTCGCTATCGAACTAATAGTTTTTTGACATTTTTTTGCACATTTTGACCATTTTGACCCCCTGAAAGACCTCCAACTTTGGTGTCGTGTATAGCGCGTTTGTCCACCACGTGGCAGTCCCTGTAACACAACTGTCAAAATTCCTGTCAACTGTCAAATTTAGCTGTCATAACAAAAATTGTGTTTTTCAATTTTTTTTCTCAATTTTTTGGTCATAACGGATAAAGTTGACAGTTTGCAATAATTTTGACAGTCACTTCATACAAAGCTTACCACCTTTGACAAACGCCCCATACATGACTTTGACATCAAAAGTCATCCTGGAGGTGAAAATTAGTAAAAACTCTAAAATGATGAAAATCAATGAAATTATACTCTGTCGCCTCTGTATATGAACACCGATACTCAGTAAAACAACGATACCCTGCTGTCCGCTTGCGGGCAGCAGCAAAAACGACAATCGAAGACACGACACCACAAACAAACACACACACCACTCTCCGCTGTCCGCTTGCGGGCTGCGGTAAATAAAACAACAGATAAATAAAACAACACAACGACACACCGCTGCCCGCTCGCGGGCAGCGGCAAATAAATAACACTAGTCGATATAATATAAAGCTGCTTGCGTGACTCACTCACTTAGAAGGTTAGTTTCCCAGAAGGAGTTCTTTGACAGTTTTGACATGTATGGGGGAGTTGTAGAGGATGTTTATGTGACCCCCGTCAAAATCGCAAATTTTGACATTTGTCATATTTACCTGTTAAAATTTTTTTTACTCCCTGATTCGTCCATTCTGACGAAATTTTTTTTTGCGCAATCGATTAATCGTCAAACATGATTTAATATGCGAAAAAAAAAAAATTGACGAAATCAGAAAAAGTTGACGAAATCAGACTTTTTACGATTTCGGGCACTTGCCGTGATCTGACAGTTTTGACATGTATGGAGGGGTTGTAGGGGGTCCCCAGGAGGGCCCCAAACGATTGTCAAAATATGAGAAATGTCATTTTTTCTTTGACATTTTTTTGACATTTTTCAATTTTTCTATCAGAGGTGCCAATTTTTTTTTGCTGGTCCAGCATAGTTTGAGATGCTTTATTCGACGCACTACGACAAAACGACAATGAACGACAAATAAAAATCGTCGATTTATAAATAGGAGTTATTCCTCGACAACTGTCAAGTTAGAGAAACGATTTTGACGTCTACGTGTTCCTACTTAACCGATCATAGAGCGTAAGAACTCGGAATTTCGATTTTCTCGACGGTTGCGCCGCTATCGAACTAATCGTTTTTTGTCATTTTTTTGCACATTTTGACCATTTTGACCCCCTAAAAGACCTCCAACGTCGGTGTCATGTATAGCGCGTTTGTTCATTACGTGGCAGTACCTGTAACACAACTGTCAAAATTCCTGTCAACTGTCAAATTTAGCTGTCATGTCAAAAAATGTAATTTTATTTTTTTTTTCTTAATTTTTGGGACTTAACGGATAAAGTTGACAGTTTACAATAATTTTGACAGTCTCTCCATACAAAGCTTACCACGTTTGACAAACGCCCCATACATAACTTTGACATCAAAAGTCATCTTAGAGGTGAAAATTAGGAAAAACTGTAAAATGATGAAAATCAATGAAATTATACTCAGTCGCCTCTGTATATGAACACCGATACTCAGTAAAACAACGATACCCTGCTGTCCGCTTGCGGGCAGCAGCAAAAACGACAATCGAAGACACGACACCACAAACAAACACACACCACTCTCCGCTGTCCGCTTGCGGGCTGCGGTAAATAGAACAACAGATAAATAAAACAACACAACGACACACCGCTGCCCGCTCGCGGGCAGCGGCAAATAAATAACACTAGTCAATATAATATACAGCTGCTTGCGTGACTGACCTACCGATGTAGAAGATTAGTTTCCCTGAAGGAGTGCTCTGACAGTTTTGACATGTATGGGGGAGTTGTAGAGGATGTTTATGTGACCCCCGTCAAAATCGCAAATTTTGACATTTGACATTTTTACCTGTCAAAATTTTTTTTACTCCCTGATTCGTCCATTCTGACGAAATTTTTTTTCGCGGAATCAATTATTCGACAAACATGATTTAATATGCGAAAAAAAAAATTTTGACGAAATCAGAAAAAGTTGACGAAATCAGACTTTTTACGATTTCGGGCACTTGCCGTGATCTGACAGTTTTGACATGTATGGAGGGGTTGTAGGGGGTCCCTAGAAGGGCCCCAAACGATTGTCAAAATATAAGAAATGTCATTTTTTCTTTGTCATTTTTTTGACATTTTTCAATTTTTCTATCAGAGGTGCCAATTTTTTTTGCTGGTCCAGCATAGTTTGAGATGCTTTATTTGACGCACTACGACAAAACGACAATGAACGACAAAAAAAAATCGTCGATTTATGAATAGGAGTTATTCTTCGACAACTGTCAAGTTAGAGAAACGATTTTGACGTCTACGTGTTCCCACTGAACCGATCATAGAGCGTAAGAACTCGGAATTTTAATTTTCTCGACGGTTGCATCGCTATCGAACTAATCGTTTTTTGCCATTTTTTTGCACTTTTTCGCTACTTTGACCCCCTAAAAGACCTCCAACGTCGGTGTCATGTATAGCGCGTTTGTTCATTACGTGGCAATACCTGTAAAACAGCTGTCAAAATTCCTGTCAACTGTCAAATTTAGCTGTCATGTCAAAAAATGTAATTTTATTTTTTTTTCTTAATTTTTTGGTCATAACGGATAAAATTGACAGTTTACGATAAATTTGATAGTCACTCCATATATACCTCGCCACGTTTGACAAACGCCCCATACATGACTTTGACATCAAAAGTCATCTTAGAGGAGAAAATTAGGAAAAACTGTAAAATGATGAAAATCAATGAAATTCTACCCCATCGCCTATGTATAGGAATACCGATGCCCACCGAAACAACGATACCCTGCTGTCCGCTTGCGGGCAGCAGCAAATACGACAATCGAAGACACGACACCACAAACAAACACACACACCACTCTCCGCTGTCCGCTTGCGGGCTGCGGTAAATAAAGCAACAGATAAATAGAACAATACAACGACACACCGCTGCCCGCTCGCGGGCAGCGGCAAATAATACAATTAAAGACACGACACCACAAACAAACACAATATTTCAAACACGATACAATAAACAAACACAAAAACACATACACACGACACCATAAACAAACACACTTAAAAAAAACACCTAAGGAAAAACAGATAAATAGAAAACAACACAACGACACACCGCTGCCCGCTCGCGGGCAGCGGCAAATAAATAACACTAGTCCTATATAATATAAAGCTGCTTGCGTGACTCACTCACTGACCTACCGATGTAGAAGATTAGTTTCCCTGAAGGAGTGCTCTGACAGTTTTGACATGTATAGGGGAGTTGTAGACAAAGTTTATGTGACCCCCGACAAAATCGCAAATTTTGACATTTGACATTTTTAACTGTCAAAATTTTTTTTTCTCCCTGATCCGTTGCCCGCTGACGGAAATTTTATTCGCGCAATCGATTAATCGTCGAACATCATTTACCATGCGAAAAAAAAAACTTTGACGAAATCAGAAAAAGTTGGCGAAATCGGACTTTTTCGATTCACAAACATACAGGGGTTATTCTCCGACAACTGTCAAGTTAGAGAAACGATTTTGACGTCTACGTGTTCCCACTGAAGCGCTTATAGAGCGTAGGAACTCGGAATTTTAATTTTATCGACGACTGCGTCTCTATCGAACTAATCGGTTTTTGTCATTTTTTTGCACATTTTAACTATTTTGACCCCCTAAAAGACCTCCAACGTCGGTGTCATGTATAGCGCGTTTGTTCATTACGTGGCAATACCTGTAACACAACTGTCAGAATTCCTGTCAACTGTCAAATTTAGCTGTCATGACAAAAAATGTAATTTTAATTTTTTTTTCAATTTTTGGGACTTAACGGATAAAGTTGACAGTTTACAATAATTTTGACTGTCTCTCCATACAAACCTTATCACGTTTGACAAACGCCCCATACATAACTTTGACATTAAAAGTCATCTTAGAGGTGAAAATTAGGAAAAACTGTAAAATGATGAAAATCAATGAAATTATACTCTGTCGCCTCTGTATATGAACACCGATGCACTCCGAAACAAGGATACCAGCAAATACGACAGTCGAAGACGCGACACAACCGCTGTCCGCTTGCGGGCAGCGGCAAATACACAAAATAAAACATAACGACACGACACCACCGCTGTCCGCTTGCGGGCAGCGGCAAATACACAAAATAAAACACAACGACACACCGCTGCCCGCTCGCGGGCAGCGGCAAATAAATAACACTAGTCCCATATAATATAAAGCTGCTTGCGTGACTCACTCACTGACCTACCGATGTAGAAGATTAGTTTCCCTGAAGGAGTGCTCTGACAGTTTTGACATGTATAGGGGAGTTGTAGACAAAGTTTATGTGACCCCCGACAAAATCGCAGATTTTGACATTTGACATTTTTAACTGTCAAAATTTTTTTTTCTCCCTGATCCGTTGCCCGCTGACGGAAATTTTATTCGCGCAATCGATTAATCGTCGAACATCATTTACCATGCGAAAAAAAAAACTTTGACGAAATCAGAAAAAGTTGGCGAAATCGGACTTTTTCGATTCACAAACATACAGGGGTTATTCTCCGACAACTGTCAAGTTAGAGAAACGATTTTGACGTCTACGTGTTCCCACTGAAGCGCTTATAGAGCGTAGGAACTCGGAATTTTAATTTTCTCGACGACTGCGTCTCTATCGAACTAATCGGTTTTTGACATATTTTGGAAAATTTTTGTTTGTTTTCACCCCTTAAAAGACCTCCAACGTCGGTGTCATGTATAGCGCGTTTGTCCATCACCTGGCAGTCTCTGTAACACAACTGTCAAAATTCCTGTCAACTGTCAAATTTAGCTGTCATGTCAAAAAATGTAATTTTATTTATTTTTCTCAATTTTTGGGACATAACGGATAAAGTTGACAGTTTACAATAATTTTGACAGTCTCTTCATACAAACCTTACCACGTTTGACAAACGCCTCATACATGACTTTGACAGCAAAAGTCATCCTAGGGGTGAAAATTAGGAAAAACTGTAAAATGATGAAAATCAATGAAATTATACTCTGTCGCCTCTGTATATGAACACCGATACTCAGTAAAACAACGATACCCTGCTGTCCGCTTACGGGCAGCAGCAAAAACGACAATCGAAGACACGACACCACCGCTGTCCGCTTGCGGGCAGCGGCGAGTACTACAATCGAAGATTCAACACCACCGCTGTCCGCTTGCGGGCAGCGGCAAATACGACAATCGAAGAAACGACATCATAAACAAACACAATATATCAAACACGACACCATAAACAAACACACTAACACAGACACGACACCATAAACAAACACACACGACGCTCCGCAGTCCGCTTGCGGGCTGCGGTAAATAGAACAATACAACGACACACCGCTGCCCGCTCGCGGGCAGCGGCAAATAATACAACACTAGTCGATATAATATAAAGCTGCTTGCGTGACTCACCTACCGATGTACCGATGTACCGATGTACGGAAGTGTAAAGTAGTTTACCCAGAAGGAGTGCTTTGACAGTTTTGACATGTATGGGAGAGTTGTAGACAAAGTTTAGATGACCTTGGACAAAATCGCAAATTTTGACATTTGACATTTTTAACTGTAAAAATTTTTTTTTCTCCCTGATCCGTTGCCCGCTGACGGAAATTTTATTCGCGCAATCGATTAATCGTCGAACATCATTTAACATGCGAAAAAAAAAACTTTGACGAAATCAGAAAAAGTTGACGAAATCAGACTTTTTACGATTTCGGGCACTTGCCGTGATCTGACAGTTTTGACATGTATAGAGTAGTTGTAGGGGGTCCCCAGGAGGGCCCCAAACGATTGTCAAAATATGAGAAATGTCAGTTTTTCTTTGACATTTTTTTGACATTTTTCAATTTTTCTATCAGAGGTGCCATTTTTTTTTTGCTGGTCCAGCATAGTTTGAGATGCTTTATTTGACGCACTACGACAAAACGACAATGAACGACAAAAAAAATTCGTCGATTTATGAATAGTAGTTATTCTTCGATAACTGTCAAGTTAGAGAAACGATTTTGACGTCTACGTATTCCCACTGAACCGATCATACAGCGTAAGAACTCGGAATTTCAATTTTCTCGACGGTTGCGTCGCTATCGAACTAATCGTTTTTTGACATTTTTTTGCACATTTTGACCATTTTGACCCCCTGAAAGACCTCCAACTTTGGTGTCGTGTATGGCGCGTTTGTACATCACGTGGCAGTGTCTGTAGAACAACTGTCAAAATTCCTGTCATCTGTCAAATTTAGCTGTCATAACAAAAATTGTGTTTTTCAATTTTTTTTCTCAATTTTTGGGACATAACGGATAAAGTTGACAGTTTACAATAATTTTGACAGTCTCTCCATACAAACCATACCACGTTTGACAAACGCCTCATACATGACTTTGGCAGCAAAAGTCATCATAGGGGTGAAAATTAGGAAAAACTCCAAAATGATGAAAATCAATGAAATTCAACCCCATCGCCTATGTATATGTACACCGATGCACACCGAAACAACGATACCCTGCTGTCCGCTTGCGGGCAGCAGCAAATACGACAATCGAAGACACGATACCCTGCTGTCCGCTTGCGGGCAGCAGCAAATACGACAATCGAAGACGCGACACAACCGCTGTCCGCTTGCGGGCAGCGGCAAATACACAAAATAAAACACAACGACACACCGCTGCCCGCTCGCGGGCAGCGGCAAATAAATAACACTAGTCCCATATAATATAAAGCTGCTTGCGTGACTGATGTCCCGAGGTACGGATATAGAAGGTTAGTTTCCCAGAAGGAGTGCTCTGACAGTTTTGACATGTATGGGGGAGTTGTAGAGGATGTTTATGTGACCCCCGACTAAATCGCAAATTTTGACATTTGACATTTTTACCTGTCAAATTTTTTTTTACTCCCTGATCCGTTGCCCGCTGACGGAATTTTTTTTTGCGCAATCGATTATTCATCGAACATCATTTAATATGCGAAAAAAAAAACTTTGACGAAATCAGAAAAAGTTGACGAAATCAGACACTTTACGATTTCGGTCACTTGGAGCAGTCTGACAGTTTTGACATGTATTGGGGAGTTGTAGGGGGTCCCCTATAGGGCCCCAAACGACTGTCAAAATTTGTCAAATATCATTTTTTCTTTGACATTTTTTTGACATTTTTCGATTTTTCTACCAGAAGTGTCAATTTTTTTTGCTGGTCCATTATGGTTTGAGGTGCTTTATTTGATGCACTACGACGAAACGACAATGAACGACAAAAAAAAATCGTCAAATCAAAACTGGATCTTTTACTTTGACAAGCGTCAAAGTAGAGAAACTATTTTGACGTCTACGTGACTCCCACTGAACCGCTATTAGGGGTTGGGGAAGCGGAATTTTGATTTTCTCGACAGGTGCGTCGCTATCGAACTAAGAGTTTTTTGTCATTTTTTTGCACATTTTGACTATTTTGACCCCCTAAAAGACCTCCAACGTCGGTGTCATGTATAGCGCGTTTGTTCAATAGGTGGCAATACCTGTAAAACAGCTGTCAAAATTCCTGTCAACTGTCAAATTTAGCTGTCATGTCAAAAAATGTAATTTTAATTTTTTTTCCTAATTTTTGGGACATAACGGATAAAGTTGACAGTTTACAATAATTTTGACAGTCTCTCCATACAAAGCTTACCACGTATGACAAACGCCCCATACATAACTTTGACATCAAAAGTCATCTTAGAGGTGAAAATTAGGAAAAACTGTAAAATGATGAAAATCAATGAAATTATACTCTGTCGCCTCTGTATATGAACACCGATGCACTCCGAAACAAGGATACCAGCAAATACGACAATCGAAGACGCGACAAAACCGCTGTCCGCTTGCGGGCAGCGGCAAATACACAAAATAAAACACAACGACACACCGCTGCCCGCTCGCGGGCAGCGGCAAATAATACAACACTAGTCCCATATAATATAAAGCTGCTTGCGTGACTCACTCACTGACCTACCGATGTAGAAGATTAGTTTCCCTGAAGGAGTGCTCTGACAGTTTTGACATGTATAGGGGAGTTGTAGACAAAGTTTATGTGACCCCCGACAAAATCGCAAATTTTGACATTTGACATTTTTACCTGTCAAAATTTTTTTTTCTCCCTGATCCGTTGCCCGCTGACGGAAATTTTATTCGCGCAATCGATTAATCGTCGAACATCATTTACCATGCGAAAAAAAAAACTTTGACGAAATCAGAAAAAGTTGGCGAAATCGGACTTTTTCGATTCACAAACATACAGGGGTTATTCTCCGACAACTGTCAAGTTAGAGAAACGATTTTGACGTCTACGTGTTCCCACTGAAGCGCTTATAGAGCGTAGGAACTCGGAATTTTAATTTTCTCGACGACTGCGTCTCTATCGAACTAATCGGTTTTTGTCATTTTTTTGCACATTTTAACTATTTTGACCCCCTAAAAGACCTCCAACGTCGGTGTCATGTATAGCGCGTTTGTTCATTACGTGGCAATACCTGTAACACAACTGTCAGAATTCCTGTCAACTGTCAAATTTAGCTGTCATGTCAAAAAATGTAATTTTAATTTTTTTTTCAATTTTTGGGACTTAACGGATAAAGTTGACAGTTTACAATAATTTTGACTGTCTCTCCATACAAACCTTATCACGTTTGACAAACGCCCCATACATAACTTTGACATTAAAAGTCATCTTAGAGGTGAAAATTAGGAAAAACTGTAAAATGATGAAAATCAATGAAATTATACTCTGTCGCCTCTGTATATGAACACCGATACTCAGTAAAACAACGATACCCTGCTGTCCGCTTGCAGGCAGCAGCAAATACGACAATCGAAGACACGACACCACAAACAAACACACACACCACTCTCCGCTGTCCGCTTGCGGGCTGCGGTAAATAGAACAACAGGTAAATAGAAAACAACACAACGACACACCGCTGCCCGCTCGCGGGCAGCGGCAAATAAATAACACTAGTCAATATAATATACAGCTGCTTGCGTGACGTGTAATGGAAGTGTAGAAACGTTTTCCCGGAAGGAGTGCTTTGACAGTTTTGACATGTATGGGAAAGTTGTAGAGGATGTTTATGTGACCCCCGACAAAATAGCAAATTTTGACATTTGACATTTTTGACTGTCAAATTTTTTTTTACTCCCACATCCGTTGCCCTCCATTAAGATTTTTATTGACGCAATCGATAAGTCGTCAAACGTCATTTAGTATGCGAAAAAAAAAACTTTGGCGAAATAAGAAAAAGTTGACGAAATCGGACACTTTACGATTATGGGCACTTGGAGTAATTTGACAGTTTTGACATGTATAGGGATATTGTAGGGGGTCCTCAGTAGGGCCCCAAACGATTGTCAAAATATGAGAAATGTCATTTTTTCTTTGACATTTTTTTGACATTTTTCAATTTTTCTATCAGAGGTGCCAATTTTTTTTTGCTGGTCCAATATAGTTTGAGATGCTTTATTCGACGCACTACGACAAAACGACAATGAACAACAAAAAAAAATCGTCGATTTATAAATAGGAGTTATTCTTCGACAACTGTCAAGTTAGAGAAACGATTTTGACGTCTACGTGTTCCTACTGAACCGATCATAGAGCGTAAGAACTCGTAATTTCGATTTTCTCGACGGTTGCGCCGCTATCGAACTAATCATTTTTTGGCATTTTTTTGCACATTTTGACCATTTTGACCCCCTGAAAGACCTCCAACTTTGGTGTCGTGTATAGCGCGTTTGTCCACCACGTGGCAGTCCCTGTAACACAACTGTCAAAATTCCTGTCAACTGTCAAATTTAGCTGTCATAACAAAAATTGTGTTTTTCAATTTTTTTTCTCAATTTTTTGGTCATAACGGATAAAGTTGACAGTTTGCAATAATTTTGACAGTCACTTCATACAAAGCTTACCACCTTTGACAAACGCCCCATACATGACTTTGACATCAAAAGTCATCCTGGAGGTGAAAATTAGTAAAAACTCTAAAATGATGAAAATCAATGAAATTATACTCTGTCGCCTCTGTATATGAACACCGATACTCAGTAAAACAACGATACCCTGCTGTCCGCTTGCGGGCAGCAGCAAAAACGACAATCGAAGACACGACACCACAAACAAACACACACACCACTCTCCGCTGTCCGCTTGCGGGCTGCGGTAAATAAAACAACAGATAAATAAAACAACACAACGACACACCGCTGCCCGCTCGCGGGCAGCGGCAAATAAATAACACTAGTCGATATAATATAAAGCTGCTTGCGTGACTCACTCACTTAGAAGGTTAGTTTCCCAGAAGGAGTTCTTTGACAGTTTTGACATGTATGGGAAAGTTGTAGAGGATGTTTATGTGACCCCCGACAAAATAGCAAATTTTGACATTTGACATTTTTGACTGTCAAATTTTTTTTTACTCCCACATCCGTTGCCCTCCATTAAGATTTTTATTGACGCAATCGATAAGTCGTCAAACGTCATTTAATATGCGAAAAAAAAAAAACTTTGACGAAATAAGAAAAAGTTGACGAAATCGGACTTTTTACGATTTCAGGCACTTCCAGTGATCTGACAGTTTTGACATGTATTGGGGAGTTGTAGGGGGTCCCCAGGAGGGCCCCAAACGATTGTCAAAATTTAAAAAATGTCATTTTTTCTTTAATATTTTTTTGACATTTTTCAATTTTTCTATCGAAGGTGCCAATTTTTTTTTGCTGTTTCAGCATCTTTTAGGATCCTTCATTTAAGGCACTACGACAAAACGACAATGAACGACAAAAAAAAATCGTCGATTTATGAATAGGACTTATTCTTCGACAACTGTCAAGTTAGAGAAACGATTTTGACTTCTACGTTTTCCCACTGAACCGATCATAGAGCGTAAGAACTCGGAATTTCGATTTTCTCGACGCTTGCGTCGCTATCGAACTAATCGTTTTTTGGCATTTTTTTGCACATTTTGACCATTTTGACCCCCTGAAAGACCTCCAACGTCGGTGTCATGTATAGCGCGTTTGTTCATTACGTGGCAGTACCTGTAACACAGCTGTCAAAATTCCTGTCAACTGTCAAATTTAACTGTCATGTCAAAAAATGTAATTTTTTTTTTTCTCAATTTTTGGGACATAACGGATAAAGTTGACAGTTTACAATAATTTTGACAGTGTCTCCATACAAACCTTACGACGTTTGACAAACGCCCCATACATGACTTTGACAGCAAAAGTCATCTTAGGGGTGAAAATTAGGAAAAACTGTAAAATGATGAAAATCAATGAAATTCTACTCTGTCGCCTCTGTATATGAACACCGATGCACTCCGAAACAAGGATACCAGCAAATACGACAATCGAAGACGCGACACAACCGCTGTCCGCTTGCGGGCAGCGGCAAATACACAAAATAAAACATAACGACACGACACCACTATAAAACACAACGACACACCGCTGCCCGCTCGCGGGCAGCGGCAAATAAAAAACACTAGTAATGGTTTTAGTAAAGCGGCAGAATGACCTTTATAAAACTTCCGTCTTGAGGCTTGAATGGAAAACTGAGAAACTCGTTTCACAGCTTAAAATCCCTGTTTTGTTTTAAAAAATCCTGGTGAAATCATTGCACATTATTAAAAAAAAAAACAAAAGCTACAAATAATTTTAAGTTGCACCATCTGTCACTTGCAGTTTCCCGACAAAACACAGAGTATAAAAGTTAGCTCACATTTCTTATGGGTTATATTCTGTCAAAATTGCCGATTGTAGCGCCACCTAGTTAAAGTCGCTTAGACAGCCTTCCTGACTATTTGACACTATTTCATATTTTAATATTTTCTTATACTAGTATCGCGATTGCTACTTTAGCCCAACTCTAAAATATATTATTTTGAATACAAACCTATGAACGATTCTATAATATAATATTTTTGTTTAATTTGAATAAAGCTAGTCGATCTTTTTTTTTGTATAAATGTCAAATTGCTTCACATGACAACTTTTTTTTAAATTTAATCGCACTGAACAAATTAATTCGTCCATTTTTTTTAAATATTAATAAATATATAAGTTTATTTTTTTAGAATAGTACAGTTCGTATCAAAGAAGGTTTCGTAGTTAATCGAGTTTAGTGGAAGTCTGCGAATAACATAATGACAATATTTTCTTTGAATTTGCGCGAACATTGATAAATGAATTAAACAAATTTTATGCGGCTTACTATCACGTTTATTTTGGTTTAGATTTTACATTTTTTTATTTATTCCGTCGTTTTGAAAGCTTTGCACACAGCGAGCTTTGAGTCTCTCCGTGGCTACGATGGCTGCAAAACTCTCGAAACGTCGGAATAATAAAAAAAATGTAAAATTAAACCGCAAAAAAATTGTTTAATTCATAATTTCTCAGTCGTCGTCACTCTTGGACCTCCTCTTGCTTATCATCAGGCGGGACGAGGTCAGATGTCGTGTCACAATAAAAAAATATATATAATGACAGTTTATTGGTCGACCGTGATGTAGTGGGTTTCGATGGTATTTTCAGTTGGCTCTTTTGGACTTACTCTTGCTCACCATAAAGCAAGTCAAGGTCAGATGTCGCGTTTAAATGGAACTAAATAAAAATATTAAGTGTAGTGTTTGCATAGTACCTCATGCAGTTGTAACACTAATAACTAAGGATTACTGTAATCACAGGCTCGCCAACGTATTATGCCACACGTCTACCCACGCCGAAGGGCAGTCGTGTACTGCCGATACGCTCGAGACAGTGCCACGTACATCTAATAATTGTACATGCTTATTTATCTTCCGCTAGACTCAGATATCTCCAAAACCTTAAGCAGAACTGTAATGAGATTTATTTTTAGTTTTTTTTTTTTAAGTTTATTACAAATTTAAATAAATATAATAAGTTTATAGTATTAGTAAAAATATATGTATGTATGTATATCGTTTGTATTAAATATGATTCGATGATTAATTCATGCGTAGGACAGGGGCACCGATTCTCTTTATCCGCAACAGCGGAATAACATTTCTACGAATATTCACTGTTTTAAGGCGACCGTGGTGTAGTGGCAGTGCAATGGTTACACTAACCGAGAGCACGAGTTCAAAACCACCCACCGATACTAATGTATCTTTCTTATGTGTACTTTGGTGTACTGTTTCTATGATACAAGCGCTTTTTTTTATTGTGACTCGACATATGACAGCACCCCGCTTGATGTTAAGCCAAAGTGTGGTCCATGAATGAATGTCACTGCTAATACAATTCAATAACTGTGAATAGCAATCACATCCACTATGCCGGCCTAGATGGAACAGGCAACTTACAAGTTGATCCCGAAACGTGACCAAATCACTTCACGGTCTGTATACTTGTAAGTGGTGGCCTACCCCGGATCGGCAGACTGGGTGCCACTGCCTACCACTCTTAGATAACCAGACCCGAAGCAAATATCCATCTCTTTTTTTTATTAACAAATATTTGTAATATTTAATATTATTAAATATTACAAATAAAAGCTATGAAACAAATATTTGCTTCGGCCGGGGATCGAACCCGGGACTTTACGCGCAACAAACCAGTCGCTAAACCGTTCGTCTACGCCTGTCGTCAGACGTAATTTAGTAGCTTAGTATAAAAATGTAAATAATAATTTATAAAAGTTATCAATGTGACTTTTATACTCAATGATATTAAATAAGGTAGATACGTTATCTACACGAGTTTTAGTGGATGACTTTAAAGAGTGGTAGGCAGTGGTACTTACAAGTATACAGACCGTGAAGTGATTTGCTCACGTTTCGGGATCAGCTTGTAAGTTTCCGGTTCCAACTAGGCCGGCATAGTGGATGTGATTGCTACTCACAGTTATTGAATTGTAGTACAAGTGTCATCCATTCATGGACCACACTACAGCTTAACATCAAGCGGGGTGCTGTCATATGTCGAGTCACAATAAAAAAACGATCTGGAAGAAAGGTTCTTGAGTGGAGACCACGAACCGTAAAACGCAGCATAGGTAGGCCTCCCACTAGGTGGACTGACGACATAGTGAAAGTCACGAATAACCAGTGGTTGCAACTGGCATCTTGTCGTTCGGAATGGCGTTCTAAGGGGGAGGCCTATGTTCAGCAGTGGACGCCCTCTGGCTGGTGATGATGATGATGATGAAAACTCGTGTAGATGACGTATCTACCTTATTTCATATCATTGAGTATGAAAAACACATTGTTAATTTTTAAATTATTATTTACATTTCTATACTAAGCTACTAAAGTGCTTGTATCATAGAAACAGTACAACCAAAGTACACATAGGAAAGATACATTGGTATAGGTGGGTGGTTTTGAACTCGTGCTCTCGGTTAGTGTAACCATTGCACTGCCACTACACCACGGTCGCCTTAAAACAGTGAATATTCGTGGAAATGTTATAAAAAGAGAATCGTTGTCTAAAGGAGAGGAAAGCACAGCGCTGTGATTCGATATGTTGATTTTTATTATTGTTTTTATTGACATGGTTAAGTTCAAAGTTGACATAAGTTTCCGCTTTACTGGTACTATGTGAATTAAATAAGAATAGGATCAAGCATCCGCCATTTTGTCATTCACTCAAGCCAGATTTAGTACGGTGTGCAAAAAAGTTATTTATTTTATTTAGTAAAATAATATAATAAATATTTGGTTCTCTTCATGGTTATGGTTGTATAGAGCTTGTATGAAGTGAATTGTGAATGTGAAGGAAGCGAGGGAGTTGTGTCAGGATCGTGGCAAGTGACGCTCCATTGTCTCTGCCTATTCCTGTGGGAAAAAGGCGTGACTGTTTACCACAGATGCTTTTAGAAATGATGGGATGGAGCAATTTGGACGTGAGACAAATAGAAGCTGTATAGCTTTTGGTAATTGTAAATGCTTCCATTTTTGTTTTTTTAACTTATTTTATTTGTTATATAACTTAATTAAAATATGTTTTTTTTAAATATAAAAAATTGATTTAATCTGGCCTTGTATTTATTTGTTCAGAATTTGAAAACTAGCCAAAAGAAAGGTATGTCGACGATATTTTGTACGTTCATATACTAAGCTATTCAAAGTGCTTGTATCATAGAATCAGGACGACCGAAGTACATATATCAAAGATACATTGGTACATGATACATTGGTGGGTGGTTTTGAATTGATAAACTTCGGGAATAGCACAATAGCATCGAATCACTATAGTTGATGAAGATCTGTATTATAATACTGTTAAAAATATTAATTAAAAAACTAGGGGTCTGTATGAGGAGAATTTTGGATGTAAAGGAAGCGAGACCGAGGAAGTTAGGCTAACCGCACACGTACAATAATATTGACAGTAATATTGTCAATACGATAAAAGCATCCGCATAATACACAGTAATATTGACAATATACATAATAATATCAATATTACCGGAACATGCCTAGTCGCGATTCTTTATCTAAATTACGTAGACATTTTAAATTAATAGAAATAATAAATAGTCATTTGTCAAAAATAATAACACATAGTGTTGGGTTTGTAAATATCGTTGGTTTAATTTTTATTAATTTTATAACTTTTTAATTTTTTTTTTGTGCTTTGTTATTATACGCTTTCCTGTTATCTAATGAACTGTACGTGGATTATAGGTTCTCATTTATTCATAGTGTTTATTTTAATGTATTTTATTTAAAAAACGCATAAAATAACACGTGCTGCCGACATAAAGCAGGGGTATTAATAATATCGAATGTGATATTAATACCGCCCGATATTGATGCAAATATTTCAATTATTATTATCAATTTCAACAATATTATTATCAATAATAATGAACGTGTGCGGTTAGCTTTAGGATAGTGAAAAGTGGCGCTCCGCCATCTCTGCCTATCCATGTTGGAATTTAAGGCGTAAAATTATTAATGAATTATTAAATATGTTTATTAAAGAAAATGATTAATGTTAAAATGAATGGAATTTAAAAATTGTTAATAAATGTGGATCTCTAGGAAAAGAAAATTATTTAAAAAAATGCTTTGTGAATTATTTGCAATAAAAAAAGCTTTATTATATTTTTAAGGCAATTCGTAACTTAACATAAACGTAGAGCTTGTATAAAGAATTGTGGATGTAAAGGAAGCGAGGGAGTTGTGTCAGGATCGTGGCAAGTGGCGCTCCATTGCCCCTGCCTATCCCTGTGACCATCAAATTGTCACGCCCATTACCCACGGGGATAGGCGGAGACAATGGAGCGCCACTTACCACGACCCTAATACAGCTACCTCGCTTCCTTCACATCCACAATTCTCTTCATACAAGCTCTATGGTTATGTAGAGTTACGAATTGTATTATTCTTGCATTAAATGTAATAATTAATAATGTTTTGTAAGGCAGGCCCAGGAGGGGGTTCCGTCGTCTCTGCCTATCCGTGGGATAAAGGCGTGACAATTTGATTGATTGATTGTAATGTTATGACATATGTACAATGGCTATTATTTTATGTTTAAGCATTTTTTTGTGTAATTTATTATTATTGTAAAAACAATGTCAAATAAATATATATAAAGTAGTTTTGTTGTTTCATTCAAGAGTAGTCTCTTCAAATGACAGCTCCTCGCCTGGAGTGTGCTCCATGAATGGAGGTGACAGCTACCTATAATTTAATAACTGTAGGTAGCAGTTACATCCACTATGCCGGCCTAGTTGAAACCGGCAACTTACAAGCTGATCCCGAAATGCGACTAAGTCGGAAAACTTGCCCAGACCAAAAATTAAATATTACAAATATCTAGGCCGACATAGTGTATGTGAATAAATAAAAAAAATATTATAAAAAGATTTTTTTACCTCTGATCCAGGGGCGTAACTACCGCCGTATCTATTATACAGGGCCCCCAACGTGTGTAAGCAAATAAACAATTTTTTTTTTCTTTTGTGAGAAATCTACCTTTTCTAAGGTCCCCCAAAATATTTATACGGAGCCCCGCCAAGGCACGCTACGATTCTGCTCTGATCAATCATTAACTGAGTTGGCGACCCTTTTTTTCGTGGGTAAATCCTCGTAGATAATCCTGGTTTCTCGGTGTACTAACCAGGATTATATCGGACTCATACCGGCTAAAACCTCACGGTGGTCTTCATCACGAACGCTGCAGATTGGGAGCTGGGGTACATTCGTCCGACATCTCCAGTGGTGCCGGCTGTTGTGGCCATTTCAAGCTACATGAAGCGATAGGCTAACCCCGAGCCTGATGTTCCTGGTATTTGAAGAGGAAGGAAGCGGATATAATCGCGCCTTCTTCTCCCTATTTACGACGCCGAATGAAGAAAGTAGAGGTTGCTTCTCTCTCTCTCCGCTACCTCCATACCAGGAGATACCTCTTACCCAATTCTGCGAGATTGTTCTTTATAAACTCTCGCTTTTTGCTCTAAATACAGCCGAAAGCAAGAGGTCTCTCCCAATTGAGGCGCGTAAGGCCTTTCTTTTTTAGGCCCAAGTAGGACAGATTCCCAGCGTATGTTGGGCGGTGTCCTCGCTACTGACACAGTGATGACAGGCTGCAGTTACTTCCCTCCTGGCTATGTGCCACATGTACCTCCCAAAACAACCATGTCCCGAGAGGACCTGTGTCAGGTGAAAGGTTAGAACTCCCCATTTCCTATCTGACCACTGCGGCAAGATAGGACTTACAGCTTCAATGGTTTTGTGGCCAGCAGATTAACTTCGGATCTATATGCTAAGATTTTTTTATTTTATTTTATTGTGACATGACATTTGACCTCGACCCGCCTGATGATAAGCTGGAGTGTGGTCCATAAATGGATGTCACTGCTACTGCAATTCAATAACTGTAAGTAGCAGTCACATCCTCTATGTCTGTATACTTGTAAGTGGTGGTACTACCCCGGATCGGCAGACTGGCCGCCACTGCCTACCACTTTTATTCGCTATTAGAGGTAATTTTTGGTAGAAAGGGAATAAAAACAACAAAAATAAATAGAAAAAAATAGCGATCTATTTACAATAATTATAAAAAAATAATAATACAAAAAAAATGTTAAATTAAAATGGTAACCTAGAAACTATTCGAAAAAAATAATTTAAAAATTAGAAAAAAATACTGCAGGATTATTTTAATGAAAAAAAAACATGAATACAATTTGAGACCATTATAATTATATTATTTATAATTAATTATATAATACATATTTTCATCTCAACATAAAGCATTTTTTAACTACTTGAAAATTTATTTTTTTATTGTGACACGTCATCTGACCTCGACCCGCCTAGCAAGCAAGAGGAGGTCGAAGAATGACGACGACGGAAAAAAACGTATAGAATTTGTAGAGCTTCTTTGAAGAGAATTGTGGATGTGAGGGAAGCGAGAGTTGTGTCAGGATCGTGGCAAGTGTATTTCCCTATCTCTGTGGAAAAAGGCGTGAAAATTTGATTGATACTACCAAAACGAGCCTATTAATCGTTGACATATGACAGCACCCCGCTTGATGTTAAGCCGAAGTGTGGTCCATGAATGAATGTCACTGCTACTACAATTCAATAACTGTGAGTAGCAATCACATCCACTATGCCGGCCTAGTTGGAACCGGCAACTTACAAGCTAATCCCGAAACGTGACAAAATCACTTTACGGTCTGTATACTTGTAAGTGGTGGTACTACCCCGGATCGGCAGACTGGGTACCACTGCCTACCACTCTTTGTTTGCGCATAAGGAAAGGTTATCTTTTAAAATAATATTGCAAATTCTTTAAATTTTGTTTACACAATTTCTAACTTCTCGTGAAGGTAACATTAGATTATTTTTTTTAATAAATTTCATTCGTATAAAATCATCCATATAAATGTTTTGGAAAATAAATCACCTGTCTAAAGAAGTTGAAATACTTTAACTAATAGTAATGTAGCGACCGCTAGATGGCGTTGTATGTGTCCAATATCTCGCAAACGATTTACCGACAAAGTAATCAATATTTATGCGATTTAACGAGAAGATGTCATCGGCTAAGTTAAGCTCAGTAAGCAACACGCGGTACTCCTTTCCTTTTCCAACATGTGGAATAATGCTCTGCTAAAGTATTATAATTAACAATAATTTAACAAAATGCAATAAGTAAATTAGTTGTCAAGTAGTTAATTTTATATTTTATGCAGAAATATAAAATTAAATATCTACAAATTATCTAATTTATTAATTATATTCAGTTAAACTCTTAATTCTAATTTAAACCGAACGTTATACTAAAGTTTAAAATAAAATTTACTACTCAGTTACTAGCGCTAAACTGAGTTCCTGATGACACGTACTATCCTGGGTACGCTGGTGTTCCTGTGTACCCAGGATGGTACGCGAGGCTATTGAGATTAAAAAAACATCCTAATTTCAATAGAGAAGGTGGTTGGCGATTATCTAACACCTGGGATCCCATAATACACAAACTCAAGTCCCAAGTCCAACAAACTGCCAAACTAGATGGCAACGTCAGTTATTTTTGCAAAAATTTGAATTAAACCGGGAACAGAAAAACAAAATCAAAACATCAAACGGGTAGTTTTGGAAACAATAACAGCATCAACCAATAGGACGACCAACACCTCAGTCTCTCCGTCACATTGATAAAACAGTGGAAACTCATTGCCAAGTCATTTTGTTGTCCAGTATTAAGAGATTGATGAGAGATTGTACGATTAGATTAACGAAAGCAATTTATAAATCTGATGTGGATGGATGCGTTAAACAAGGCAGGCCCAGGAGGGTGTTTGTATGAGAATTGTGGATGTGAAGGAAGCGAGAGAGTTGTGTCAGGATCGTGGCAAGTGGCGCTCCATTGTCTCTGCCTATCCCCGTGGGAAATTTGATTGATTGATATTAAGAAAATTGTTGTTTTGATGTTAAGGCGAGTGTGATTCATAATTGGATGCGATTTCTACTACAGTCGCATCCACTATGCCGGCCTAAATGGAACTGGCAACTTTTAAGCTGATGCCGAACGCGACTAAGTCTCTTTAAGGTCAAAATGTGATAATGGTATTGAATTTATAAATTTGACGCGGTTTATTCGCGTCTGAGGCCCAGTTTCGATGTCTAGCTGCAGATCTTTTTTTTGTACTGATTATATATATATATATATATATATTATATGTTTATTTTAAACTTTAGTATAACGCTGAGTAATATAATTATACTTAAGTATAAAATCACTAAATATTTTGGTTATATGTATAACCTTAGTACACTATTCCTAACAGTCATACGTAGATGGAAATCATACGAGTAGAAATGACATCAATTCATATTGTATGGGGACTTGGGCTTAATTATATTAACAGTTGCATATACATTTTAATATAGTTTGATGTACAAAGATTACAATGTAATTGGAATATATCCTTTATTATGCATAGTTTAGGTGTGCAAAATGATCAAACTATAATTATGACAGTTCAAAGCTATGACGTGTCTTTGTCAACGTGTCACAGATAATACAAAATCAATTGCACAGCAATTAAATTTAAAATGGTTACTAATTTTATCAACACAAGTATCGAAACTACTATTTATATATTTTTTCATCATTGGACATTACAAAAGTAGTACAAATAAGCCCAAAATGAATGATGTCCTTTAAACACTTGCCGAGTCTGCCGATCCTTGGTAGTACCACCACTTTAACACAGAAGACTGCGAAGTGACTTAGTCACGTTTTGGGATTAATATGAAACTAGTGGATGGGACTTAAATTTAGGATAGGGATTATTCTCCTGGTGTTTAATTATATTTTCATTGAAGGTCAAATGACCTATTAGGAATGTAAGCAATGCCCAATGTTGAGCTGGAGTGTGGTCCATGAATGGATGTGACTCCTACAAGTGAAATGCTTTACCAGCCCATGTTACCAGCTCCATCCTATAGCCTTGGATATTTCAAGCGATGCGTGAAGAAGCATCTTTGGCCGGCATAGTGACAGCGACCGGCGCTGCCGTGAAGACTTGTTTTTTATCAATCGTTGGCACTTTTGGAATCCCTTTTGCTTACCATCAGGCGGGTCGACATGTGACCTCGACCCGCCTGATGGTAAGGAAGAAGAGGTACAATAAAGCCGCCACCATGCCTCGCATCTAAGGCTATAGGTTGGAAAGAACGAACTTTTAGTTGTTTTTTTTTTAATTTTAAATCGTGCCTAGACTGTTCCATCTAAGATTCTCATCAATCAATATGACTATTAGGAATATACCAAAGTTACTTTTTATTTATAAACACACTATCAGCATATAAATAAGTTGAGTTTTACACCTTTTAAACTATATTATTATGTCTCTGCCTATCCCTGTGGAAGAACAGCGTGATAATTTGATCCATTGCTTAATTGATTGTCTAAATATATTTTTAAAATAACAGGTTTTTGTAAGCGAATTTGCTATTCATTACAGACGTGTATCAAAGACACAGGACAAATTAAGAGTTCTTATATCAAAGATAAATTAGTAGTAACGAAAATTGGATAGGGATTTGATGGACAAAGGAAATTCAACGTGAAATAATGTAGCTTAGTAGTCTAAGATGTCGCGCGTTAATAGGTAGATAACAGGTTCGATTCCCGTCGCAGTTAAACGATGTGTACATGTGATTTTTTATCCAAATTTTATTACTATTTCATAATAGTTTGGAATATTGCTAGGATTAAAATATGCTATAAATAAATTTAAAGATTAAACAAATCTTATGCGGCTTACTATTGCGTTTTGGTTTTAAATTTTATTATTCCCGCGTTTCGAGAGCTTTGCAGCCATCGTGGTTAACCAATAGGACGACTGACACCTCGGTCTCTCCGTAAAATTGTAAAATCAAAACCAAAATAAACGCGATAGTAAGCCGCATAAAATATGTTTAATTCATTAAATTTAAAAAAATATATTTGTATCTAAATTTTAAGGTAAGGTATTATTTAACAGTCTACCTTTAGTGACGGAGACAACGTTTCTGCTTACCCTTAATTTAGTATAATATAGTTTAAACAGGTAAAAAACTCTTTACATTAATTCTTATTAATCTAAAAAACACATCTAAGTACAAAAAGGTACAAAACTTTTGTATATTTTTTATGATATTTAAATATTATACTAATTATAAAATGTACACGTATTAATCACTGAAATATATCTCCCCCCACAAGATAAAATCGATTAAGTGACAAAAATAGATTGACCAATAAAATCGATAGTGACAAAAATCGATTGAACAATGAATCGATAGTGTCAAATATAGATTGAACAATAAAATCGATAAAAAGATAAAAAATGGCTAAACATAAAATCGATAGTGTCAAAAATCGATTAAACAATAATATCGATAGTGTCAAATATCGAATTCGAGTGTCGCTTATTCTCAGTCGATTTAAACTCGTTATTAAACCGTTTGATTAGTAAAATCGTAAACAGAATTGATATTAACCAAGTGTTTATTTAGTCCAAAAAAACCCTATTTGAATAATGTAACTCAACACGACAGCACCCCGCCTGATGTTAAGCTGGAGTGCGATCCATGAGTAGAGGCGACTGCAACTACAGTTAAACAACTGCAAGTAGCAGTCGCATTCACTATGCTGGTCTAGATAGAACCAGAACCTTTTAAGCAGATCCCGAAAGCTACTATACGGTCGTGTCACTTAAAAAAGGCGGTAATTCTTTTTAAAGTTATCGACGCTCTCTGACCTCCCCTTGCTCAAGAGTAGACCATCAAGCAAGTCGAGAGAAAACATTTTTTTTCTTGTGACACGACATATGACCTCTACCTGATGATAGGCAAGAGGAGATCCAAGAGTAACGACGACTGAAACAACCTAGTTAGTTGGCCTGATTAGTGACGGTGACTGAGGCAGCCGTGAACTAACTCAGGTTTTCAGTCGTCGTCACTCTTGGACCTCCTCTTGCTTGGCGGTTTGAGATCAGATGTCGTGTCACAATAAAAAATGGCTACCTCAGTCGTCGTCACTGTGCCGGCCATGAACTAACTGGGTTGTTTCAGTCGTCGTTACTCTTGCTTATCATCAGGCGGGTCGAGGACAGATGTCGAGTCACAATAAAAAAAATCTCTTGACTTCTTCACATATGCAAATATCAATTTAGTCTATGATTTAAACATATTTTATTACTCAGGGCCGTCTTTACCCGGGGGTTCAAGGGGTGCGGTGCACCCGGGCGCATAGTCCTAGGGGGCGCATGCTGACCGCCATAAATTTCGATAGGTACCTACTACACTGAGACCACGCGAGAGGAGCCTTGACTTTCGCACCCCGGCGCTGAATTAACCCTTTATCTAGGAAGCTCTTCACAAAAAGCAGGAATCGGGGGGAGATATTTCACAATATTTATTCTACTTACAAAGTCACTATTGGCTTGCATATTGGGTTTATGATTTAAATATGACATTTACTTTGTTATCTAAATACGTAATATAGGAAGACCAGTAGGAAGGGGCAGGAAAAGCACCAGGCGTCACTCGGTATAGATCGCGTCACGTAAGTTGGCAAGAGTAGTCAGATGCGTAGAAGTCGTTTTTAGGTACGCATGTTTAGGTGAGGTAACAAAGTTCCGTGCGCGCGATTGGCTGGCCAATCGATCATCCGTTCGCTCCCGCGTACACTTGGGTGCACTGAAATTTGACCACTGGTTTTCGTATCATACTAATAGTTTTACTGTTAGCATTTACTGTCTGTTCGCGATAAACTCGAAAATAAATCAATTAAATTGTTCCGCCTTTTCCCTACAGGGATAGGCAGAGAAAATGGAGCGCCACCTGCCACGATCCTGACACAAATCCCTCGCTTCCTTCACATTCACAATTCTCTTCATACAAGCTCTATGGTTATGGGCACTAGGCAAGCTTTCTTGAGGATGTCTCCGATTTGGTCGGAGAACACCCTCCTGGGTCTGCCTCGATTAACGCATCCATGCGCATCAGATTTATAAATTTCTTACGTCAATCTACTTTCACTTAAACTACTATTATTATCTTTTATGAATCTAAAGAGACCCTTTTTTATTGCACGGCCAGTGTACATGCGCAAACGTTCCCCTACTACGTAAAAATCTTGCCAACTTACATGCCGCGAACTATACAGCCAGAGAGACAAAATTCATTTTAAGCCACTTGCTGTACCATTGAATGGTTGGTTGACTCGCGGGTTGACCGCGTAACTCAATAAGAATCGATGTTCATTATCAGTTCGAGCTCATTGAAACTGGTGATTGGAATGATAAGTAGATGATAAGTAGTTGATGTGTGCTGATGTATGCTGAGATAAAGAGGCATATAACTACATTCTACAGTATAATTATACAAAAGTACATCATAATAAATTTCACGGCTTTATTACCCCTGGGATAGGCAGAAACAAAGTACAGGTCATATTTTAAATCATATTCATAATCAGTCGTGTTCAAAAACTATGGATAACAGCCTTTGATATAACTCTAGGCTTCGTGGAATGATTTTTGTTTTTTTTTGTTTGAATTTGTTTTTTATAAAAAAAGTGTAAAAAAATCATATAAAAATTTATATATATGACGATTAAATACCTATTTTTTAGAGAGAGTTTTTAGAGTCTTGTCCGATGTTAAGTAAGAAGACTTCCTAAGACTGTGTCGACTGAAAAAAAACAGTTTACAGTTGCTGCAGTCGCAGTCACTGCGCTAGTTAAATGACTAGCTGAATCATTTTTTTCAGTCACTTTTCTTATCATCAGTTCAGTGGATTTTAGTCGTATATGACAATTTATCTCCGTTAAAAAATAACTATGTGATCTCGAAATGCGAGTTACTTTAATTATTACTGTAAAACACTTTAAAGCAGTGTTTCCCAACGTGGGGCCCAAGCCCCACAGGGGGGCAATTTAAAAATGGACTCGACACGACTTTAACCCTTTCGCTTTGGGTTATTTGAATGCAATGCTAAATATCGGTGACAAATTAAACAAAAAAGGGAAATCCTTAAAAAAACATCATTTTTTTTGACTTTGCATATGACAGCACCCCGCTTGATGTTAAGCCGAAGTGTGGTTCATGAATGAATGTCACTGCTACTACAATTCAATAACTGTGAGTAGCAATCACATCCACTATGCCGGCCTAGATGGAACCGGCAACTTACAAGCTGATCCCGAAACGTGACCCAATCACTTCACGGTCTGTATACTTGTAAGAAATATAAATGTAATCATTTATATTTCTCATAGGAACAAAACAATTTTTAAACGTTAAAAATTATAAATGGGGAGAATAAAATATTTAGAAATGTTAAGGTGGAGCATGGCCTAAAAAAGGTTGGGAAACACTGCTCTAAAGACTAAAGTATAGATGCCCGCAGATAAAAGAAGCGCTGGCATGGAAGCTGCACAGTAATTTGTTTTGTTACCTACTTACTTTTCGTATTACGCATGTGTATAAGATTTAAAATATAATTTAATGCACGAGTGAATATATGGGCGGTCTTGCTCCCACCGCAATCGTCCAGAGCTCTTTTAATCTGCCGATCCTTAAGGTGTCATTCCGCCGACGACCGCAGACCGCACTAATTGTTTGTATGAGATTGATTCCATGCAAGGCGACAATCAGCATTTGCTAAGTCATAGATTATAAATATGATGTTTGGAAACAATATTAACGCGGCCGATGCAGTCTAGTGTCGCCTTGCACGGAATCAATCTCATACAAACAAGTATTGCAGTCTGCGGTCGTCGGCGGAATCATACCTTCATACTGCGCTATATCTCACTTGCATTTCACTTCAATGTTATTTAATTGAGTCGCGACATCTGAGTTTTACTTACCTAATGGTAAGTAAACTAAAACAATGATTCGAATCTTAGTTACTTCCGTCGCGTCGCCGTCACTATGCCGGCCAAAGGTGTGATATAAATTAGGCCTAATTGAACAATAAAAACAAATGCAAATATTTAATCGTCATATATTTAATTAACCAAAAGTAATAGGCCTAAAACTGGAATGAAACAATTAATAAAAATCAGTCCTTTGAAAAACAAATCATCTAAAAATGAGTTTTTTTTTTTATTTCTTTTAAAACGGGGTGTTAATAGCTGTTTTTTTAATAATTAATAAATTTTATAATACATTTTTTATTATTAATTTATTACCGAGTATTTTAATCTAAAGAAAATTATAAAGAATAAAAAGCTAGTGTAAAAATTACTATTTTTTTTAAGTCTGCGCTGTAAATATTAAATATAAATAATTTAAAATATATATTTCCAATATATATTTGGTTTAGTATGAGGAGAATTGTGGATGTGGGGAAGCAAGGGAGTTGTGTAAGGATCGTGGCAATTGGTCTTGATTATCTCTGCCAATCCCAGTGGGAAAATGGCGTGATAATTTGATTGATTGATTGAAGCAAAGGCAGTGGTGATTGTTTATACCAGCAGCATGCTATGTTAGCCGTTATGACGTTTGACTGTTCATGTTTTTTTTATTGTTACTCGACCCGCCTGATTGTAAGCAAGAAGAGATCCAAAAGTGCCGACGACTGCAAAAACCAAGTCTTCACAGCTGCGCCAGTCGTCGCCACTTTGCCGGCGAAAGATGCTTCTTCACGCATCGCTTGAGGGACCAAGACTAACGGATGGAAATTCCATTTGTCGATTGTTCTGCAAAGAAACGACACACCGAACTCTTTAGTTCGACTGCCGATTCGGTCGACAGAATGCGACCTGTGCGGGAAGAGGAAAACCTAAACGTTCCCGGAGTTTCGTATAATTTAACAGTTACGTTTGAAGAAGCATTTATTGCTGTTGTTTATTGTCACTATAAAGAACTACAATGGCTCCTTGAAACGTAATTATTAATTTGTTCGAAACTTCATTAGCGGCTCAAACGTCACAACGGATATCATAGCACAATTATTTGTCACACTCTCTGGGAATTACACGGGGACCACGGACGCTTAAAAACCAAAAAGCTGCAAAAATAAATAAACTTCACTTACTACCTAATTTGGCTAAAACGTTATCATGTACAATGTACAAAAGAACCTAAAAATGGAAGACTTTTATTCTATTAAAACTATGAAAAAAAAGCCAAATAATAAATGAAAACTGAAAAATCAGAAAAATCTTCAGTCATGAAATATAAAATTTCAAAAGATAAGATAGGCAAGTTGCGACAAAGATAATACCAAAAAAATGTGCAGCTATTAAATTCTAAGCCACTGGCAGATAACGATGGTTAAGTTCTATTCCACTAACAAATAATGGTGGTTAAGTTCTATACCACTAACAAATAATGGCAGTTAGGTTTTATACCACTGACAGATAATGGGCGTTAAGTTCTATATCACTGGCAGCTAATAGCAGTTAAGTTCTACACCACTAACAGATTATGGCGGTTTAGTTCTATACAACTAACAGTTATGGCTGTTAAGTTCTATACCACTGGCAGTTATTGGCGGTTAAATTCTATACCACTAACAGATTATGGCGGTTAAGTTCTATACCACTAACAAATAATAGCGGTTAAGTTCTATATTATTGGCAGTTATTGGCTTTTAGGTATAAGGCCTATGGTAGATGTTTTTTAAAGTTATGTGCTAATAGCAGATTTCCTTCAAGCTAAAACACTCGGTTATAAACAAATGTTATTGTACAATACAAAAATGCATACATCACTACGCATATAATCGCTTATAATTAGCTTAAATACTAATAACTAATTATATGTATAATAAATTAGCTATAACCGTTTAATTGAAAATATATTTGTATATGAAATGGTATCATTAAATTATATCGACGGTTACCTTCATTTAGGTAAGGTACTACCCCTAGTGGTGGTACTACCCCGGATCAACAGACTGGGTACTACTCTTTGATAACCAGACACGAAGCAAATATCCAACTCTTTTTTAATAATTTTTTTAATAGCAAATATTTGCGCTGACCGGGGATCGAACCCGAGACACCACCACGCCTGTCGTTTAACTTTCAACCGTCGCTATATAATTTCTAATACAAATTAATTACTCCATTACAAGATATATTTTCATTAAAATACAATATAAATATAGGACGCACCCATAAACAATTAATCAACGCGCACCGTTTTTTTTATTAACATATTTTTATAAATACAAATAATAATGACGATATTATTAATTAGGAACGATTTATATAAATGATATTTATGAATCGTTTAAATGGATGGATGCGATTAAGGAGGCAGGCCCAGAAAGAAAGGTGCTTTCCAACTAAATCGAACACATCCCTAAAAAGCTGGGTTGGGATGATAAGCAAGAGGAGGTCCAAGAGTGACGACGACTGAAACAACTGAGTTTGTACACAACTGCCACAGTCGCCGTCGCCGCCAATAAGCTTGTATGTTGATTGATATTTTTAAGTATATTTAAACGTAGGCGCTTCAACGTCAGTCGCATCCACTATGTTTTTTTTAAATTTTGACTCGAGACCTTTGCTTGATGTTAAGCTGCAGTCAGTCCAGGAAATGAATGTCACTGCTACTACAATTTGATAACTATAAGTAGCAGTCATATACACTATACCGGCCTAGTTGGAACAGGCAACTTACAAGTTGATCCTGAAACGCTACTAAATCACTTCACGGTCCATACGGTAGTATTAATAAAATCGCCATTATTTTGTATTCAGTCACTTATTTAATAACTATAATAATTTACGTAAATATTTCAACCAGTTTTCATGTCTTGTAGTGGTGCATCTATTTTTATTGAAATTCTGCCAAAAATATTGCTGCCAGTATTATTAGCAGAACCATGCTGATAATAATAATAAGAATAGCATAACTTAGTTAGCAATAAATTCTGCCAAAAAATAAAGGCCAATAAATTCTGCCAAAAATAATAGAATATATATTTCAACAATTAAAACAGGAAATTCTGTCAATAACAATAGATAATAAATTCTGAAAGAGGCATTATTAATTAACTTTTTGTTATAGTTTAGGCATCTAGATTCCGCCAATAATAATGGTTAATAAATTCTGCCAAAAATAATAGCTAATATATTTCAACACTAATGATGACAGAAAATTCTGGCAATAATAATGGCCGACAAATTCTGCCAAAAATAATAATGACGGACAATTCTGCCAATAATAATGGTTGTTGAGTTCTGCCAAAAGCAGTAGGTATTATATTATATTGCAAACGACAACACCACCAAAGACAAAAACCGGCACAATGTCACAAACATACAAAAAAGCCGATTATTAATTACTTCGCAAAATACACTTAGGTACGTATTCCAATAAATATTTTAAATTTAAGTATAAAAATTACTACACCACGTTCTTTTCTACTGTTAAATACGATTATTATTAATTTTGAATGACTTTGTAGCTGGGTTACCTAGTGCCCATAACCTTAGAGCTTGTATGAAAGGAATTGTGGATGTGATGGAAGCGAGGGAGTTGTGTCAGGATGGTGGCAAGTGGCGCTCCATTGTCCCTGCAGCCGTGACTATTTTATTGATTGATAGATTGTAATAGACACTCTTATCACTATCCTGGCCAAATTTACTAGTGTATAGCACAATACACTATACACAATACTTGTGTATAGTGTATTTCAGCAATTGACAAGTGGAATTTATTACCAGCCCATGTGTTCTCTCCATCCTATAACCTTGGATCCTTCAAGCGATGCTTGAAGAAGCACATTTGGCCGGCATAGTGAGGGCGACTTTGGCAGCCGTTAATTGACTCGGTTTATCAGTCGTCGGCACTCTTGGATCTCATGCAGGTCGAGCTCTGATGTCGAGTCACAATTTTAATAAATCACTAGGGTGATCAGTATTTTTTAAATTATCATGGTGACTCGACATATTATATGATCTCGTCTTGTCTGTTGGCAGCTTAATCAAAAAGTATCGACGACTGAAAAAACGTCTAGGTATACCTCAGTCGCCGTCACTACGTCAGTCAGGGTGCTTTTTCAGGTTTCGTTAGAGGATCCAAGGTTATAGGATAGGGAAACACATGGGCTGGTAAAGCATTACCTTTGTCGATTGTTCGACAATGGGAATGCATTTCCCGGCCTGTAAGAAGGAAGTAAGAGAGGTATGAACAAGGTTAAAGAGCTCCTTAGAACATTCTCCGTGGTACAGGCACCTAACAGTTCGTCACAAGTCATTCATATTATTTAACTATATAATATAATTAATACAATACAAAATCGAATACTTCATATAATACAAAAAATAAAAAAAAATTGTGTACTTTTTTAATACAATTATCACATAGACCATATTTATGTGTATATTTGTTCTACTCCTTTTTATCTTAAAATTGATATAAACGGATAGTAGATTTTTTCGAATATCGAATAGTATATATTTATATACTATCCGATATCCGAACTCAAAATATTCAAAACAAAGGACATCGTTCATTTTGTATGGTGACCTGGGCTTAATTGTATTAACAGTTGCATATACATTTTAATAATAGTTTAATGTACGAAGATTACAATGTAATTGGAAGCGGCTGAAAAAGCTAAAGCGTGCAAATACAGGGGTCTAGGCTCCGAGTATGATTTTGTCCCATTCGGTGTCGAGACCCTTGGTCCGTGGGGTCCTAGCGCTATAAGGCTTTTTAAGGAAATATCAAAAAGGTTGGTCGACATCACAGGAGACCGATGAATTGGCCGCTACCTCGGACAAAGAATTAGTCTAGCTATTCAAAGGGGGAACGCTGCCAGTATCTTCGGAACCTTGCCTAAAGGGACTCCTTTTAATAATGTATTTTAGTAAAAAAAATTTTTATCAATATATATATTAGAGTTTAATGTAAATAAATATATATTGGAATATATCCTTTATTATACATAGTTTAGGTGTGCAAAATGTTCAAACTATAATTATGACAGTTCAAAGCAGAACAAACATGGCGTTGATTGCCAGATAATACAAAATCCATATCTAAATTTTTAAATAACGCAATTGCACAGCTATTAAATGCAGAATTGTTATTAGTTTTATCAACACAAGTATCAAAACTACCATTTATATATTTTTTCATCATTGGACATTACAAAAATATTACATAAGCCCAAAATGAATGATGTCCTTTACAATATAATTTTACCGGATAGTCTGGCTGTAGGCAATTAATTGTATCGTATTATTCAGTATTTAAAGCCATATATAATCCCTATTTATTTTAGTTTTGTAAAACTCATGCAAATAACGGTTTTTGCAGAAAAAAACCTAATGTACATATTTCTTAGGAGTAGAACTTTAACTTAACAGTTTATTCTTGTATATTCGTTGATATATCTTGAGGTTCTATATTTAAAATGTAATAAACAATATTTTGTTTCGATTTAGGACTAGTTGAACACTCTTGTAGGACGCGTGGATTATCTTCGTGCGAATTCCGCTTTCATTGCTGCAAAAACGAAAAAAAAAACATTTTCAGAACCGGTAATACTTGGACCTTAGGTGTTTCTCTACATGATCGAGTAAGAAACGAAGAGAATCGTAAAAGGACTGAAATGACTTGAGATTTTTTTTATTGTGACACGACATCTGTCATCGACCTGCCTGATAATAAGCAAGAGAAGGTCCAAGAGTGCCCACGACTGTAAAAACTAAGTCTTCACGGTTGCCCCAGTCGCTGTCATATATCATGTATTTTATTTATACATTTCTATAGTAAGCTACTAAAGTGCTTGTATCATAAAAACAGGACAACCAAAGTACATATATCAAAGATACATGGGTACCGGTGCGTGGTTTCGAACTTGTGCTCTCGGCTTGCGTAGCTATTGCACTGCCACTACACCATGATCGCCTTTGATATATGTACTTTGGTTATCCTGTTTCTATGATACAAGCACTTTAGTAGCTAATAAATATACAATAATGTACTCACCATCAATTATCTCCTTTTTCAATTGTGAGATCTGCACCCTCATTTCCCGCATGAGTTCTTGTTTGAATGACTCCCACTCCGAGGCGCTGCCCCAACCGACCATCTCACCGCCGCCATTCACTTGCTGCAACACAAACACATATATCATGTTAAGCTGGAGTGTGGTCCATGAATGAATGCCACTGCTACTACAATTCCATAACTGTAAGTAACAGTCACATCCACCATGCCGGCCTAGTTGGAACCAGGGAATGGAAGGTTTCATTTCTGGGTTCCAAATAGGCCTAGGGGTAGGCAAAGACAATGGATCGCCACTTGCCACGATCCTGACACAACTCCCTCGCTTCCTTCACATCCACAATTCTCTTCAGACAAGTTCTACGCTTATGGGCACTAGGCAACCTAGCTTTCTTCAGGATGTCTCCGATTTTGTCGGTGAACATCCTCCAGGGCCTGCCTTGTTTAACGCATCCATCCACATGAGATTTATAAATTCCTTTCGTCAATCTACTTTTGCTCATCCTTTCCATGTGCCCAAACCATCGTTACATTTTAATATTTACCTTGAGGATGGTTTCCTCTGATGCTGAGCCGAATCTCTTCCTCTGCGCCCGGGGAGAGGCAGGGGTCACAGAGCCTGCAGACAACTCCCTCTCACCACCAGCTAAAATATACACATATATATTTATTGTGACTCGACATATGACAGCACCTCGCCCTATGTAAGCCGAACTGAAGTGCGGTCCATGAATCAAAGTGACTAATAGTACAATTCAATAACTAAGTAGCAGTCATCTACTATGCCGGCCTAGTTAAAATCGGCAACTTACAAGCACTCTCTGCTTAACGAATATTTACTCCGACTGGGAATCGAACCCGTACGCGTAACTAACTGGTGTGCTAACATGCTCGTGAGTCATGCCCGTCGTCAAAGTATTGCAAATGTATACATTATTTAAAGAGTGGTAGGCATTGGTACCACCCAGTCTGCCGATCCGGGGTAGTACCACCACTTATAAGTATACAGACCGTAAAGTGACTTAGTCGCGTTCAGCTTGTAAGTTGCCTGTTGTAAAAAAGCAGGCACTAGCACTATAGTAGCAGTCGCATCCATTCATGGACGGCACTCCAGTTCAACATCAGGCTGGGTGCCATACAGGTACAGCGAAATGATACCACGATAATTAAACATATTTTTTACCACTTATTGAGAATTGTGAATGTAAAGGAAGCAAGGGAGTTGTGTCAGGATCGTGGCGTTGTCTCTGGGAACGCGAAAAAGGCGAGACAATTTGATTGATTGATTGATTTTACCACTTACATGCGTTACCATTGCAATTGTTAGCAGGCAGTCGATGTGGCAGGGTCGCAGCACGCTCCCATGTCTTCACGGGAGTGCTGTTAGACGATGCGCCGTCCGCTGAAGACTCCTGAAAACAATGTTACAAACAACACACGTTTATTATTATATTTAAATATAAAAAAAATAACTGAATGAACCGATGGGAAAGAAAGGTTCTTGAGCGGAGACCACAAACCGGCAGACACAGCGTAGGTAGGCCTCCCACTAGGTGGACTGACGACATAGTGAAAGTCACGAATAACCGGTGGATGCACTGGTATCTTGTTGTTCGGAATGGCGTTCTAAGGGGGAGGCCTATGTTCAGCAGTGGACGCCTTCTAGCTGATGATGATGAATAATTATATTAAAAATATTGCAAATATTTGGTAATAACAAAGGCGGATATTTGCTTCGAGTCTGCTTATCAAAGGTAGGCAGTGGTGTCCAGTCTACCAATCTAGGGTAGTACCACCACTTACAAGTTTACAGACCGTGAAGTGATTTAGTACGTTTCGGGATCAGCTTGTAAGTTGTCGGTTCCAATTAGGCCGGCATAATGGATGTGATTGCTACTCACAGTTATTGAATTGTAGTAGCAGTGACACCCATTGATGGACCACAATCCGGCTTAACATCAAGCGGGGTGCTGTCAAAGTATCCCCTATTATCCGTATATAACAGATAGTATCCCTTACTATCCGTATACAACGGATAGTATCCCCTACTATCCGTATATATCGGATAGTATCTCCCACTATTCGTATATATCGGATAGTATCTCCAACTATCCGTTATTCGGCCGTTCGCATTCCCTTACCTCAGTGCGTGCGATGTGCGCCCGTCTCCTGGCCAACGTGCGAGCCATTTCACTCATCATAGAATGCAATGGACCACCGCTCGCACCTTCCGCTGAGGGGGGTGAGCCACCGTTGCCACTACTCGCCGAGGAGCTACCAGCTGCACCAGGGGTAGAGGGCTGCTGCTGTTGGTATATTTATCAATTTTATCAATCAATCAAATTGTCACGCTTTTTTCCCACAGAGATAAGCGGAGACAATGGAGCGCCACTTGCCACGATCCTTACACAACTTCCTTGCCCTCCTCACATCTACAATTCTCTTCATACAGGCTCTGTGGTTATATGCAACCCAGCTTTCTTGAGGTTGTCTCCAATTTGGTTGGAAAACACCCTCCTGGGCCTGCCTTGTTTAACGCATCCATCCACATTAGATTTATAAATTTCTTTCGTCAAACTACTTTCACTCATCCTTTCCATGTGCCCAAACCATCGAAGCATTCCTTTGTTACTACATCCTCTTTCAAACCACATCTGTATAGATGTATAGAGTGTATACTCCTTAACGACCGCATTTCTACAGCGTTAATTCTACTCTCATGCTTCTTTTGCCATACCCAACATTCATATCCATACATTAATGTAGAAACAAGCACCGCTTTTACGTTATCTAAGTAATTATTACCTTATTTTGCCTCTTTAGTTTCGCTTGTTGCAGCTGTGCGGCCAAGCCTGCTATTTCGGGGGCGGGTGGCGCTGGGGGCGGGGGCGGCGGCGGCGGTGGAGAACACGGACCAGCCTACAAACAAAAACTCAACATATGAAAGGCGTCTGCATATACTGACGAATAATTAAGTTGCGATTCCGATAGCGACTGCAAACTGCAAGAATGACAATGAATGCGGATGTATGCGTTAATAAACAAGGCAGGCCCAGGAGAAGGGTTTTCCGACCAAATCGGAGATATCCTCAAGAAGTAAGTGGTAAGTGGCGCTCCATTGTCTCTGCCTATCCCCGTGGGAAAAGGCGTGACAATTTGATTGATTGATTGAAAAGTTAACTTACCGCCGCCATCGGTGGTGGTTGAGGCGCAGCGGGAGGAGTGGGTGGTGCTACGGGACCCTAAAAAATAACATAATTTTTAACATATAAAGAGAGTTATTATCCTGGAGATATAACTGCAATTAGCAGTCACTACCATTACTAGTTAGTTAAAACCGGCAACTTTCAAGCAATTTGATTGATTGGTGGTCCTGTTTCTATGATACAAGCACTTTAATAGCTTAGTATAGAAATGTAAAAAAAATATTGATTGAGTTAATCTTCTTTCATCCATCCATCCATTATTAATACTTACATTGTGTTGTGGTACATTGTGCTGTGGTAGGTTCTGATGGGGGGGCACGGGGGGCGCCGGTGGAGCAGGGGGCGCTAGAGACATGTTCGCAGCCATGGGGGCGCTGCAAATATAATTATAATGTTAAGCTGGAGTGTGGTCCATGAATGGAGGCGACAGCTACTACAGTCTAAATACAAATGGCAGTCGCGTCCACTATGTCGATCTAGTTGAAACTGGCAACTGGAAACGCGATTGCGTCACTTCACAGTCTGTACACTAAACTTGAAAGTGGTAGTAACCCCGGATTTGGCAAATGGCCACCAAGCAACTTGCAAGTTGATCCCGAAACGCGATTACGTCACTTCACAGTCTGCCTATAACTCTTAAACAATTAGACTCGAAGCAATAAAATATTCATATGTTTTATTTATTTCGACTAGACATTTGACCTCGCCCTGCCTGATGGTAAACAGAGTTCAAGAGTGCCGACGACTGAAAAAACCGTTTACGGTTACCTCAGTCGCAGTCAATGCTGTTTTCCAGTCGATGGCGCTTTTTTCCATTAGGCAATTCGAGTCACAATGAAGAAATATCCGTCAGAGCGACACAAGCACTTGTGACTGGACTGTTCTGGAGTATAGGCGACCGTGGTGTAGTGGCAGAGTAATGGTTACTCAAACCGACTTGCCGGTACTATTGTTGTCCTGTTTTTTTTTATTATGACTCTGCATATGACAGCACCCCGTTTCATGTTAAGCCGAAGTGTGGTCCATGAATGGATGTCACTGCTACCACAATTCAATAACTGTAAGTAGCAATCACATCCACTATGCCGGCCTAATTTCAACCGGCAACTTACAAGGTGATCCCGAAACGCGACTAAATCACTTCACGGTTTTCTGTGGTACTGTTCTGGAGTGGTTTTTAATTGGTTACCTGCTTGTGCGATGATGTCCTGGCGTGTTGTTGGAGTGGGGCAGAGTGTGGTGGGAAGAGTGCGGCGGGGGAGGGGGGGCACTCTGCTGCACGACAGGCTGCAAGTAAGAAAAATCTTTTTTATTTATTTACATTATTTTTGAAGTGTAAACTTCTTTAGCGGCGTTGGGCACTTTTTTAATGCGTAAAAAATGTTAAACTCGCGTCAGGACACGTGACCTGATCGAAGAGTTTTGGCGGGCAACTGCAAGTGACAGGACGCGCAATTTTAAATTATTTGAAATACTTGTGTTTTTTCATAAATATTAATGTGTAATGATGGTGGAATTGTTATTCAGTAATCATTTTAAAGTTGATCGAGTATAAACAAGTAATTTAAAGCTGTGAAACGTGTTTCTTCGTGTTCCCTCCAAGACTCCTTCCGAAGTTTTATTATAGGGTTTTCGTTGCTTTACTAAAACGATGATCATCAACCTCACTATCATCTCATCATCTTGTGATGAATCACTCGCGTGGTTCATGTTCATATTTACTTGACGATTTTTAACATTGAACCATATATTTTTACTTTGACACTGGCAAGTTAAATACTAAATCCATAAACAAGAAGAAAGAATCTAATCGAAAACTCGTAAGACGGTGGGGCGTAGGAGAGGAAGTATCCTCCTCTCTTTCTACCGCGCGGCAAAAATGTATGCCTGCGCCTGCTGTTTCGTTTGGGTGGCGCAGGGCGCTTGCGAAAATGTGCGTGTGTGTTTTATTATTGAATGTAATATAATTGTCATGTTTGTGTACGATAGCGCAATAAATGAATATTGTATTTTACCACATAAATGATAGTACTTTTATACTGATTGCAAAATTATTTCCTAACCATTACAAAATATCAAAAATGCACAACGTTAATATTCTAGTTTTCACTTCTGCCGGCACTCCCAGAGTGAAACCCATTTTTTATTTATTTTAACTACAGACGAGGCGCATTAGTAATAATAAAGATTTCTTTATAGAACAATCGACAAGTGGTATGCTTTGCCAGCTCATGTGTTCTCTCCATCCTATGACCTTGGATCCTTCAAGCGATGCGTAAAGAGGCAACATTAGGCCGGCACAGTGACGGCGACTAAGGCAGCCATGAACTAACTTGGTTGTTTCAGTCGTCGTCACTCTTGGACCTCCTTTTGCTTATCATCAGGCAGGACGAGGTCAAATGTCGTGTCAGAGTAAAAAAATGTGATTGCTAGTAACAGTTATTGAATTGTAGTAACAGTGACTTCAATTCAAAACCGCACTACAGCTTAACATCAAGCGGGGTGCTGTCATATGTCGTGTCACAATAGCAAAAAAAAACCTCACCTGTGGCTGATGCGGCGCGTGATACTGTGAGTTATTCTGTTGATACTGCGAGTTATTCTGTTGATACTGTGCGTGATACTGGGGTTGTTGCAATATGGCGGCGTCCTCACGAGTCATCGTTCTGTCAAAAAAAATTATAGTTATAAAAAATAATATATTTTTGCCTCATGCCATGTTCCCGAACTACTTATTTTATTGTGACTCGACATTTGACCTCGCCTCGCCTGATGATAAGCAAGAGGAGGTCCAAGAGTGCTGGTTCACTTAGTCACCGGTTTTATATACAAACGTTGATAGCCCGCCAAGTGCGCTTAGATCTTTGAAGCACTGCTGTACAAAATGATCAATTACTCAACCAAATTAACATGCCTTTTTCCCAACAAAGATATAGGCAGAGACAATGGAGCGCCACTTGCCACAAACCTGACACATGTCCCTCTCTTTCCTCACATCCACAATTCCCTTCACACAAGCTGGTGTGCTACAGTTTTTAGGACTAGGGAAACTCAGCTTTTTTGAGGATGCCTGCCTCGTTTAACGCATCCATCTACATCAGATTTATAAATTCCTTTAGTCAATTTACTTTCTCTCATCCTATTCATGTGCCCAAACCTTCTTCTTTCAAACCACATCTATTACGCAATGTGCTATTTCTTATTCTATCCGCTATCGTCACCCCACATGCACTCCTTAAAGGTCGCATTTCTACAGCGTTAATTCTGTTCTCAGGCTTCTTCTGCCACACCCAACCTTCACTTTCATACATTAACGTAGAAACAAGCACCGCATTGTGAACAGCCAACCGTGACTTTTGGGACATTGTTTGGCTCTTGATTATACTATGGATGGCACCGTCCACTGCGTTACTTTTTTGCACTCTTCTCTCAATATCTTCATCACACTTTCCATCTCTAATAAACATACTTCCCAAGTAAACAAATTGACTTGTTCCACTTTCTTTCCGTCTATCATTATCTCACATTCTGTCATTTCATCTTCTCTCTCCAAAACCATTACTCTAGTTTTACTCACATTTACTTTCATACCTTTGTTTTCTAATTCGGCATTCATAGTCTTAACCATTTCCTATAACTCATACCAGTCATTCATTGTCATATAGATCGCGACACGTTAGTTGGCAAGAGTAGTCAAGTCGTTTTTTAGGTGAATTTAGGTACGCGAGGGACGTGGGCCATGAGGTAACAAAGTTCCGTGCCCGCGATTGGCTGGCCAGTCGATCATCGACTTCCGCGTGGCATCCACGCTCCGTTCGCTCCCGCGTACACTCGAGTGCACTGAAATTTGACTACTTGTTTTCACATCATACTAATATTATTACTACATATTAGTCCCCCGCCACGTCTGTCTGTTCGCGATAAACTCAAATTTATAAATTCCTTTCGTCAATCTACTTTCACTCATCCTTTCCAAGTGCCCAAACCATCGAAGCATTCCTTTGTCAATCCTTGTCACTACATCCTCTTTCAAACCACAACTATCGCGCACTGTGCTATTTTTTATTCTATCCGCTATCGTCACTCGACATACATTCTTTAAAGATCTTAATCTACAGCGTTAATTCTACTCTCATACTTCTTCTGCCACACCCAACATTCACTTCCATACATAATCTACTTTCAATTAAACTACTATTATTATTTTTTATGAATCTAAAGAGACCCTTTTTATCGCACATGCGCAAACGTTCCCCCACTGTGTTAAAATCTTGCCAACTTACGTGACGCGGACAATACCACTCTTCACAATTGAAGCAGTGCTTGTACAAACTAAATTACATTAATACCTGTACCCCATATCTTCGTCGTAGGTGTGACCGTTGTATGGTGCTGGTGGGTTCGGCGCTGGTGGTGGGGCGGAGTTCGCAGCCGGTTTATTCGCTAACACCTGTCAAAGAGTAATCACAAGGAAATTAACATTAAATAATTTATGAATTAAACATTTTTTTGCGGCTTACTATCGCGTTTACAATCGTTTGGTTTTGATTTTACAATTCAATTGTAATATTGTCTTAGATTTTGCGCGAAAATTGATTAATGAATTTTAAAAAAATTACGCCGCTTACGCGACCGTCCGTGGTGTAGTGGCAGTGCAATGGTTATACAAACCTAGAGCACGAGTTCGAGAACAACCACGGGTACCAATGTATCTTTGAATAATGATGTATTTCTTTTATGTATATCTGATGATGTATATCTTTGATATAATGATATAACCAATGTATCTAATATGATGATGTACTTTGGCTGTCATGTTTCTATGATACAAGAGCTTCAGTAGCTTAGTATAGAAATGTAAATTTAAAAAATTAAAATTAAAAAAATACCTCCAATGTGTGCATCATAGCTCTGGCGAAGCAGTCGGCGTCCTCCCTGCACGAGAAGTTGAGGCCGTACACGTGTCTGGAGTCGCGCCACTGGTGAAAAGTCGCAGTCGCCTGGTTGTACTTCAGACCACGGACAATGCCGCAGTTAATCACCACCTGGAAATAAAGCACAGGGATTAAGGAAATAAAGTTAAAGAAAAAAGGAAATAAAGTTGGTAAACCACATACTGCTTTACCAACTTTGACGACAGACGTGGCAGACAGATTGGTCAGCATACGTGAAGTCCCGGGTTCTATTCCCACTAGGAGCAAATATTTGTAAGGTGACCGTGGTGTAGTGGCAGTGCAATGGTCACACAAACCAAGAACACGAGTTTGAAACCACCCACCGGTACCAATGTATCTTTGATAGCACTTTAGTAGCTTAGTATAGAAATGTAAAAAAAAAAATTTTGTTTCATTGTTTTTGACAATTTGTTTTCAATTCTCAACAGCTTAATATATTTTCTTTAGTTTACCCAAAATAAATTTCTGAACGCACGCAATTTTGAATGGGATAATATTTTTTATTTTATTTTATTTTATATATTATTCACACAATATGTTTATAAATTATAGCCTATGTGTTATTCTGATGTATAAGCTATATTATTGTAAAGATTCAATAAAATCCATTTAGTAGTTTTGGCGTGCAAGAGTAACAAACATCCATCCATACTCACAAACTTTCGCGTTTATAATATAAGTAAGAAAGTAAGGATTAATCAATCAATCAAATTGTCACGCCTTTTTCCCACAGGACAATGGAGCGCCACTTACCACGATCCTTACACAAATCCCTTGCTTCCTTCACATCCACAATTCTCTTCATACAGGCTCTGTGGTTATGGCCACTAGGCAACCTGGCTTTTTTGAGAATGTCTCCTGGGCCTGCCTTGTTTAACACATCCAACTACATCAGATTTATAAATTCCATTCGTCAATCTATTTTCACTCATCCTTTCCATGTACCCAAACCATCGAAGCATTCCTTTGTCAATCCTTGTCACTACATCCTCTTTCAAGCCACATCTATCACGCAAGTAAGGATTATTGGAACGCAAAATTTTCATAGACAGAAAATTTGTTTACTTTTTTTATCACTTGTGTTTGGCCCTAGGTGGAGGTCTCAATTCGAAAATGTCCACTTACCTCGTGATCGTTCAACTTCCTGCCGACCACTCTGAATGTGTTGTGCTGCGTGTGGTGGTAGATGTGCACCTTGGAGAGGCCGGAGCTGGTGCCTGAGGGGACCCAGCGCTTCATTGCATCGTCGTACACCATAACGGAGGCGCGGGCGCTGCTTATTGATTGCTCACTGTAACAACAATTTTTATATTATTTGGCGACCCGAAAGACGTTTATTATTTTGTACTGTGGGGTACTGTCATGGTACTACCCCGGATCGGCAGACTGGGTACCACTGCCTACCACTGTTGGATATTCAGACCCGAAGCAAATATCTATCTCTTTTTTATTTTTTTCATTAACAAATATTTGTAATTCTTAATATAATTAATAATTATTTCAAATTTCACCCGCGTAAAATTAGGTTTATAACACAGTCATAAAAAAGGAGAAAGTTCTCAATTCGACTGTATATCCCCTTTTGTATTTATAACTCGACAACTCATATAAAAATGACAGACGGAAATAAAAGTAAATATAGAAAAATTCCAAACAGCTGAAACTATAGTCAATTGGAAAAATAGTAAAAAATATATATTTTTAAATTAAAAGTATCCTATGTTATTTCTAGTGCCTCCAAAAATATGTGTACAAAGTTTCATGATGATCGGTTAAGTAGTTGTTGCGTGAAAACGTAACAAACAAACTCACATTCACATTTGTAATAATAGTAGGACATACTAAGGTACTAAAAAGCTTGTATCATAGAAAAAGATACATTGGTACCGGCGAGTTTTTGGATCAACCTAAAAATTTACAGTATTGTTTTTTTAATATGAAGACTCGACTTATGACTAAGACTTGCCAAGCCTCTCCCTCCCCCAAAAGCAAAAATCTACATCTTTTATCGCCTATATCACGAAGTATAATATTTCGAGGAGCTGTTCTTTGACCTTGTTCCTACCTCGACTTTTCATATCCGTGAAAATACGGTAAATACAGTAAAGCACAGGTCTGGGGAAACATCCGCATTCTGTCGATCGAATCGGCAATCAAACTAAAGGGTTGGGCGCGTCGATCCTTTGTAGACAAGTGGAATATTTTACAAGTCCATGTGTTTTCTCCATTCTATAACCTTGGATCCCTCAAGCGATGCGTGAAGAAACACATTTGGCTGGCATAGTGACGTCGACTGTAGCAGCCGTTACATTACAGTTTTTTTCAGTCGTCGGCACTATTGGACCTCCATCAAGGTCAAGGCCAGATGTCGAGTCACAATAAAAAAAGCGTCAGTTCTAAAACCTAATTTAGAAGTATACTAGGCCAGGATAGTGGATTGGACTGCTACTCGGAAACATTTATCTATCAGCTCCGCGCATAGATCACACTCTAGCTTAACATTAAACAGCATGCGAAATAATAATCCACCAGTCACCCTTTTTTGTCAGCGTGACCGATCCACCAACCCTCCAATCGAAAACACATGTCGAAAGAACGTTAAAAGAAACAAAACAGATGTCACAAACAAAATAATAGTAACTTTTTTGCAATGCACTTCTTTTTAACCCCCGATCAAAAAAGAGGGGTGTTATAAGTTTGACTTGTCTGTGTATCTGTGTATCTGTGTATCTGTGTATCTGTGGCTCTGTGTATCTGTGTATCTGTGTATCTGTGTATCTGTGTATCTGTGTATCTGTGTGTCTGTCTGTGGCATCGTAGCTCCTAAACGAATGGACCGATTACGATGCGGTTTGTTTCATTTGAAAGCTGACGTGATCGAGATGGTTCTTAGCTACAATTGATGAAGATCTGATCAGGGGTTTCAAGGTCATCAGCTCGATTTGTTAGCTGCGGTAGCGATCTTAGACGCGCTGTTTAGAACGACAACCCTTGTACGTCGCTATGCGACGAAGATTGTTATTTTATGTCAAATAAATATGCCATTGTTAAAACACGTAAAAAATGTTATAATTTTTCCCTTAAAATATTCAAATGGCGAGGTTGGTTTGCAGTTTAGATCGATTACCTTGATTGAATATTTTAGGGGAAAAATTATAACATTTTTTACGTGTTTTAACAATGGCATATTTATTTGACATAAAATAACAATCTTCGTCGCATAGCGACGTACAAGGGTTGTCGTTCTAAACACGCATAAGGCTGGGAATACACGTCCGATATTGCTGAGCAAATTATTTACAAATCGGAAGTAGGAATCGGACGTCTATTTTGTTTCTGTATTCTGTATGAAAACTGCACCTTCAGACAATCGGATCGGCCATAAAATCGTAAGCGCCTTGGCGTTGTTTCCGATTCTGACATCCGATCCGACTATCGGATCTGACGTGTATTAAGTATTCAAACAAATGTATGGTACGAGTGCTTTTCGATTGTCTGATCAGACAATCGGATCGGACTATCGGAGAGGAAAATCGGACTTGAATTCCCAGCCTTATAGGTATTTACTTTACTTTTAAACAAATCTGTGACTTAACATTTGAAATAAAAACATATACAAATACATGTGTGTTTTATCTGGTACCACTGAGCTACTCTGATGATGGAACTCGAAGGTAGGAGACGAAATCCTGGATGTGTTCAAACTTTTTTTTGGTATACTAAGTTTGGACTTATTAGATTTGTCTTGAAGGTAGGAAACTAAGTGTAGAAAAGTTAGTGCGATAAAATAAAACATTCCGGATCTAAAAAATCTGATCATGGATCCTCTCAGATCAGCAAATCAACAAGAAATGGACCTATAGTGCTTTAACTAAAATTGTTACTCACTATGAGCCATTAGCTGGACCGTTATCAAATTAAAGACCGAGAGTATCTGATGATGCACCATTATGAATCCTCTCAGATCAGCAAATCAACAAGAGATAGAACTATAGTGCTTTAACTAAAATTGTTACTCACTAAGAGCATTTAGCTGGACCGTCATCAAATTGAAGACCGGGCAATCTGATGATGCACCATTATGAATCCTCTCAGATCAGCAAATTGATATCAATTGATCAGCAAAAAAAGAGATAGAACTGTAGTGCTTTAACTAAGCCTTTAGCTGGGCCGTTATTAAATTGAAGATCGGGAGTATCTGATCATGAATCCTCTCGGATCAGCAAATCAATAACAGATAATATCATAGTGCTTGAACTAAAATTGTTACTCTCTATGAGCCATTAGCTGGGCCATTATTAAATTGAAGACCTGGAGTAGTTATCTGATGATGCACCATAAGAATCCAAGGGATATTAAAGGGATATAACTATTGAGCCATGACTAATGTTGTTTATTACTATAAAGCTGATGATATGACCAAAGTGGTTCCAGGCGTTTCGGGGGTTCCTTTAAAATTTTAATTTTGATTTTATTTTTTTATTGTGACTCAACATATGACAGCACCCGCTTGATGTTAGGCTGGAGTGTGGTCCATGAATGGATGTCACTGCTAATACAATTAAAAAACTGTGAGAAGCAATCACATCCACTATGCCAGCCTAGTTGGAACCGGCAACTTACAATCTGATCCTGAAACGTGACCAAATCACTTCACGGTCTGTATACTTGTAAGTGGTGGTACTACCCCGGATCGGCAGAATGGGTACCACTGCCTACCACTCCTTACTCTCTTGCTATTCCAATTTAGCAAAAAATATTTATTTATTCAGATAATTCAACAAGCTGTGTCCAGTCCAAGGAGGGATCCAGGAGAGTGTTTTCCGACCAAATCGGAGACATCCTCAAGAAAGCTAGGTTGCCTAGTGCCCATAACCATAGAGCTTGTATGAAGAGTATTGTAAATCGAGGGACGCGTTTTTATTTTATTTACATATCTATACTAAGCTACTAAAGTGCTTATATCATAGAAACAGGACAACCGAAGTACATATATCAAAGATACATTGGTACCGGTGGGTAGTCTCGAACTCGTGCTCGGTTTGCGTAACCATTGCACTGCCACTACACCACGGTCGCCTTTTTTTTAGACTGTTTTATGTACAGTAACACCCCGCTATACGCGACCCCGTTACGCGCGGTTTCACTATAACGCGAATTTCAAATTTCGCGCTCAAATGCCTCGCATTACAAGAAAGAGTGCGTATAAACATAATGTAGTCATCAACTTCTCTATGGTCGCGGGATCCCCGCTTCCTCTGAATATTCTCTATGAAGAATTGGGAATTCCCTGTCTTTCGACTTTGTTCTATGAGGATTCCCTCGTTCGTTTTGTTTGTTGACATAGAGATATATTACTAGAGTTGACATGACTAAGTAGCAAAACGATACACAAAGGTGGAGCGGACCCGCTCCACTAGCCGCAGTGAGAGTTGTATTAAGTATTTGTATTAAATTTTTACTATGTTTAATCATAACGCGATTTCTTTTTCGGAACGTATCCCTAGCGTAAAACGGGGTATTACTGTATTGATTAAAAAAAACTTACTGCGCCCATAAGTACTTATACAGAAATACAAATATAACGCCATTAAAAGGCTAAGTGTAGAAAATAACAAACATGTAAATATCAAGAAGTAATTTCATAAATTATATTGCTTAACAATATGAATTAAAACACAAATTTTATGCGGTTTACTGTCGCGTTTATTTTTGGTTAATGATTTTACAATTCTTTATTATTTTATGCGATAGTAAGCCGAATAATATTTGTTTGATTCGCGAAAATTTCTAACTTAAAATAGGTTTATGGGTCTGATGTCAGCACGGTGTCAACCGTTCTCCTGAAAGTCTTAAAACCATTTTTAAAACAAATGGAATGTTATAATTTTATTATCAATCAAACAATCGAATTGTCACGTTTTTACCTATAAGGATAGGCAGAGACATTGGAGCGCCACTTGCAATGATCCTGACACAACTCACTCTCTTCCCTCACATCCACAATTCTCTTATATAAGCTCTAAGATTATGGGCACTAGGCAATCCAGCTTTGCTTAGGATGTCTCCGATTTGGTCGGAAAACACCCTCCTGGGCCTGCCTTGTTTAACGCATCCATCAACATCAGATTAACCTAATTTATTAAAGGGAAGCTATTAATGTAATCATCGGAAATACTTGTTAAAATTAAATATCTTGTTTTTTAATGAGAATTGTTTACACGCGATTTTATTCGGAATATTTTTGTAATATCCTACTTATTAAATACCTCCTTTTCATTGTGTCGTGACTATACTACTAAAGTGTCTTTGATATATGTACAGGACAACCAAAGCACATAATATCAAAGATTCAATGGTACAGTCAGCATCAGATATATCTAAGCACACAATCTGATCAAAAGTATCTATACATTCAGACTGATCATAAATATCTACACACCATTAGTTGTCATAATAATGTGAGCATTCAATGCGTCAAAAATATCTACACACGCAAATAGTCAAAAATATCTACACACTCATAAAATATGTAATATTTTAAAACAAATGAATTTACTGAATTGTCTGTTGACATATTTTTGACAAGTGGGTGTGTAGATATTTTTGACTATTTGCGTGTGTAGATATTTTTGACGCACTGAATGCTCACATTAATATGACAACTAATGGTGTGTAGATATTTATGACCACTGTTAATGTATAGATACTTTTGATCAGATTGCGTGCTCAGATATATCTGATGTTGACTGTACCGGTGAGTGGTTTCGAACTCGTGCACTCGGTTTGTGTAACCATTGCACTGCCACTACACCCACTGTCGCCTTAATATGACGCGACAACAGACCTTGACTTGCCTGGTAGGAAGAGCGCCGTCACTATGCCGGCTAAAGGTGCTTATACTTTGTAAGATTCAAGGTTAAAGGGTAAGGAGAACACTAGATAAAATGAGAAATAGCACAGTGCGCGATAGATGTGGTTTAAAAGAAGATGTAGTGACAAGGATTGACAAAGGAATGCTTCGATGGTTTGGGCACATGGAAAGGATGAGTGAAAGTAGATTGACGAAAGGAATTTATAATCTAATGTGGATGGATGCGTAAAACCATACAGACGCAGGAGGGTGTTTTCCGACCAAATGGAAGACACCTCTGGTTTGCCTAGTGCTCATAACCATAGAGCTAGTATGAAGAGAATTGTAGATGTAAGTTGCAAGTTGCGTTCCATTGTCTCGCTGATACCGCGTTCTCACAGGGCGATTTTAGTTGATCAATATTTGTCGTTTAACAAAAATTTGAAAGCAAATATTGACGGTAGCGTTCTCACGATTCAATAATAATCGACTCAATATTACACGTGTTATTACACTATCTGTCCATTTTAGCATTTTTCTCGTGGATGCGGACGCCACAATTCACATTTTATTTTACAAACAAACAAAATACTTGTGATAGAGGAATGCAATATGCAGTACATAGGTACTCAATCGCGCTGATTGACTGACTGATTCAAGTTGAACGAACAAGTTCAGACGAGTCGATTCGCTGTCAGCTGTCAAATGAATCAACAAAAGTAGAAAGGTCTTTAACTTTTGTTGAATAGATATTTATTGCTTCAACTTGATTGAAAGTCTGTTCAAACAGTTCAAATCACGAACGATTTCGCAGTTGATCAACTAAAATCGCCCCGTGAGAACGCCCCATGAGGGAAAAAGGCGTGACAATTTAATTGATTGATAAAAAAACTTACTGCGCCCAATAGTCGTCCCATTTCTTATCTCTTGTTGACCCATAACCACGTGGAAGGGTCGCTGTCTTTCCTTTTCCATTCAGCGACAAACTCGAACCTCTCTTCTCGTTCAGACTCAGAGTGGAGAACCTAGACGGCTCCGATCTGAACGACTGGAACGAAGACTGGGAGCCCATCTCCTCATTACAATGGTAGTTTAGAGATTGACTACCAGAATGTATCTCACTGTTGACTCTCGCTACTCTCCTTCGACTCACGTCTTCTTCACGAAACGAGGGAGTCCGCGCTGTTTCTTTGACATTTGTGACGTAAACTCTGACGTTTTCATCTATCTCTTTCTCTAGTTGATTCTGCACGTTGGCCAGCATCTCCTCCAGGTCTCCCAGGTCAGGGTTCACATTCATTTTTAGACGTCTCATTACTGCGTTAGTACAATCACGTGTCGTTAAGTTGGAAACTTTGTTAGAATGGTGTTTTATCTGAGTTCTAAGACCTAGGTTAGATTAGAGTTGTCGTTTATATGTTTATTTTAAGACGCGACATACGGTTTTTTTTTGTTTTTTGTTTTTCAATTTCTTTACTAAGCTACTAAAGTGCTTGTATCATAGTAACAGAACAACCAAAGTACACATATCATTGATTGGTACCGGTGAGTGGTTCGAACCCTCGGCCAATGTATCTTTGATATATGTTGCACAACTTGCAGAGTGTGCAAAAGTACATATAAATATTGTAATATGTATTCACCTCTTTAGATAAAAGATCGAGTATCAATATATTTATCTTAGCGTTTTTTATTGATAAGGCACTGAGTATGGTAAAACTTATAATTCGCAATATCCATCTAGGAGTCGCATCAAAGACAAAGAGTGGTAGGCAGTGGTACCCAGTCTGCCGATCCGGGGTAGTACCACCACTTACAAGTATACAGACCGTGAAGTGATTTGGTCACGTTTCGGGATCAGCTTGTAAGTTGCCGGTTCCAAGTAGACTGGCATAGCGGATGTGATACTCACAGTTATTGAATTGTAGTAGCAGTGGCGTCCATTCATGGACCACACTCCAGCCTAACATCAAGCGGGGTGCTATCATATGTCAAGTCACATTATATGTATGAGTATGTACAATTTAGATTTATAGATAGAAGTACAACGATGACAATAGCCTGTGCTCTTGCCAAGTTATTGTTTGTGCAAAAGGACATCATTAATTTGGAATAGGGACTTGGGCTTAATTGTATTAACAGTTGCATATACATTTTAATATAGTTTAATGTACCAAGATTACAATGTAATTGGAATATATCATTTATTATGCATAGTTTAGGTGTGCAACATGATCAAACTATAATTATAACAGTTCAAAGCTATGGCGTGTCTCTGTGATTAACAGACGATACAAAATTCATATCTTATTTTTCAAATAACTCAATTGCACAGCAATTAAAAGCAAAATTGTTATTTGTTTTATCAACACAAGTATCGAAACTACTATTTATATATTGTTTCATCATTGGACATTACAAAAGTAGTACATAGAAGCCCAAAATGTATGATGTCTTTTATGATAATAGTTTATTTATTAATTTACATTTGAATACTAAGCTACTAAAATGCTTATAATCATAGAAACAGGACAACCAAAGTACATATATCACAGATACATTGGTACCGGCCAGTGGTTTTGAACCCGTGCTCTCAGTTTGCGTAACCATTGCACTACCACTACACCACGGTCGCCTAGTACATATATTATGCGGTCAGCAAGAATGCGGTCACGAAACATGAACTTGAGTTATGTTTATACATATCCAATGACAATGATCTACTTTAAATATCATACAATAAATAATCAATCAATCAAATTGTCACGCCTTTTTTCCACAGAGATAGGCAGAGACAATAGAGCGCCACTTGCCACGATCCTGACACAACTCCCTCGCTTCCCTCACATTCACAATTCTTTTCATACAAACTCTCTGGTATCGGGCACTAGGCAACCCAGTTTTCTTGAGAATGTCTTTGGTTAGGTCGGAAAACTCCAAAAACGGGAAAAAACCTCCTGGGCCTGCCTCCTTTAACGCATTTATCCATTAATTTGTCAATAAATTTCCAGAGCGAAGTTCCACTATCCACATTTTTTTATCCTGGCTCGACATCTTACAGCACCCCACCTGATTTTAAGCTGGAGTGTGGTCCATAAATGGAGCTAACTTATACTACTGCACTGCCACTACACCACGGTCGCCTTATAATCGACAGGTTGAATGCTCTATCATTAATATGTCACATGTCGAGTCACAATAATAATAAAGAAAACATGATGGCCTATAAAAATAAGCTATTGTATATTTTTCCTTACTTGGCAAAATTAGTAAACAAACTTTTTGCATAATGGCGGATTATCGATAAAATAGTGACTACTGACGCGAATCAATACGAATATGTAAAAATATCTATAAATCTCTTATTAATGTGTAATCATCATCATCAGCCAGAAGGCTTCTCCTTTAGACCGCCATTTCGAACGACGAGATGCCAGTTATATCCACTCGTGACTTTCACTATGTCGTCAGTCCACCTAGTGGGAGGCCTACCTACGCTGCGTCTTCCATATATTATTTTTGAGGCACGACATTGTCATCTGTGAATTTACCAATCAATTAATATGTCACGCCTTTTTTCTATTGGGCAAGGCAGAGACAATGGAGCGCCATTTGCCACGATCCTGACACAACTCCCTCGCTTCCTTCACATCCACATTTCAAATCAAATCAGATCAAATCGGAGACATCCTCAAGAAAGCTAGGTTGCCTAGTGCCCATAACCTTAGAGCTTGTATGACAAGAATTGTAAATTTACCGTTACCATATAAATCGTTTTTGATTTAAAAAATTATATTTTAATAACTTTTGTGCATTTATTCTATAGAGCAAAACAGTACTATAATGCGATTAAAATAAGAATAGGACGGAATCGTCGCCATTTTGTGACGTCTAACTCTCCAACCAACTTCACTTCAGTATGGTGTCTTTTTCTTTGCGCACCGCCAAGGAAAAGAGACATTTAAATCAGTCAAGTGTAGTTAGTCAACAGCTCGTCCTATTCTTATTCTAATCGCATTATAAACAGCTTCCTTAGATAGAGGGCATGGGAAATGGTAATTTTAGTGTTTGTTTACTATTTGTGCCAAATAATAAAAAACCCAGTATACATGTTGCACAAAAAGTAAAAGCTTATTCGCCTACGTTGATTACGTGGGTTGTTCTTTTAGAAGTTAGGTGGGTCAATGGGAGGTGACGTCAGTGTTTCGGCCGCGGCCTTTGTTCGTGAATTGCTAAAACCAATCAACATGTAACAGATAAGACGATCATCTAATTTAAGGAGAAAGTGTTCTATTCTATACCAGTGTTTCCTAACGTGGCCCACGCCCTTCAGAGGGGCAAATTGATAGTTAAGGGGGGCAATAAAAAAATGGACTCGACACGACTAACGAAAGGGTTATTTTGGTTTGGTTATTTTATTTAATTGAATTTATTTAAATGAAATGCTAGATTTCGGTGACAATATTAACAAAAAAGGCATATTTCAAAAAAATCTAAAATAATTTATATTATTTAAGGGAACAAAACAATTTTTAAAGGTTAAAAATTATGCATAAAAGTTTTAGATATGTTAGGGTGGGGCATGACCTAAAAAAGGTCAGGAAACACTGATCTATAATATTATGATTTTCTATTGAAAACAATCAATCTATAAAAAAAATACTTCTCATAAGGCGACTGTGGTGTAGTGGTAATGGATTCAATACCACTCACCGGTATTGAATCCACCAATGTATCTTTGATATATTATCTACTTTGATTGTCCTGTTTCTATGATACAAGCACTTTAGTAGCTTAGTATAGAAATGTAAAAAAAAAATACCGACAAGACTAAGGGTAATGTGGGTTCCAGTCATAATGTCGAGTCACAATAAAAAAGATTCAAATAACGATCCGTGTGGCATATTGGTTAAAACAGCAGTCTCATACGAGACGGCCGGGTTCTATTCCCCGGCTGTCTCGTTTCGGCCGGGGAATAAAAGATCTGTAACCGTAGAGCTTGTATGAGGAGAATTGTAGATGTGAAGGAAGCGAGGGAGTTGTGTCAGTATCATAGCAAGTGGCGCTCTATTGTCTCTGCCTATCCCTGTGGGAAAAAGGCGCGATAATTCGATTGATTGATTGTTATTTGTAATATTTTATAATTGAGTTTGATATAACAAATAATTGTTATATCAAACCCGATTTCCTGATGGTAAGCATGGGATCACAGTGCCTCAGTCGCCGTATCTCTGCCTTATACAGCGTGTTGTATACAGTTTGTCCCTATGATTGTTAATCAATGTGTCCGTATCGTGTAATTGACTACATCCTGTATTATTAAGTCATAACTTCCGATGTCATTGTATATTCATTCAGACCATTTGGCAGATTACTCACGACTTGATTCACGATCGGGGGTAGACTGGGACGAGAGAAAAGGCCCCTTACTAAATTAGTCGACGCAGTAAATGAATAAAAACATTTTTTTCTGTTTGGGCCAGATGTTAAGCTGGAGTGCGGTCCATGAACGATTGCTACTACAGTGATTGCAAGTAGTAGTCTTATCCACTATGCCGGTTTAATTAAGACCAACAACTTTTAATCTAATCCCGAAACGCGACCAAGTCACTTCACGGTCTGTATACTTGTAAGTGGTGGTACTACCCCGGATCGGCAGACTGGGTACCACTGCCTACCACTCTGACAACCAGACCAAGAGCAAATCTATCTATCAAATTGTCACGTGTTTTTCCCATTCTGTCAATCCTTGTTACTATAATACATCTTCTTTCAAACCACGAAACCACGATCCATTTTATCCACGATTTATTAAATCTTTATAAATATAGTTTGCTAGTAAAAGTATTATACCTTGTATCTCGTAGGTAGCGAAGCGTAACTTAACTTTACAAGTTTTTATAGTAAGACTCCATTTTTGATTTGACACGGATAGGACAAAGCACTCAGCCTGGTCCAGTGACGCGACATAGTCAATTCTTTCCACAGTTCTATACTAAGCTACTGAACGTGCTTGTATCATAGAAACAGGACAACCAAAGTCAAGGTAGTAACAGTAATCAAAATAATAACAAAAAAATATAATAATAACATAAAAAATATAATACATATATGTTTTTGAATGAAATCAAGTCACTTCGCTGTCGTGTAATACATTTGGCGTCGAAAAAGCAGTGAAATCTCATCGTATTGACATCTTCGTAACCAATCAGCGATACGTTGAATTGCGAACGCGACGCAATTTCACTGCTTTTTCGTCGCAATAATGTATTAAGAGAATCGGTGTCCTGCGGGGTTAGGTTGGGCAAGTTAAAACGATTATCGTCTATCGTCGACGATTGGCAAAATAATAAAAGTTAAAGCTTAATCCACCAAATTGAGTCTATTGATGATAATGATAAAAGGTGTCGTCGCACAGACGATATTCGTCACAACGATTAATAGTCTCGTTTTATTGGATTTAGCCTAGCTTTTATTATTTTGACAATCGCCGACGAGAGACGATAATCGTTTTAACTTGCCCAACCTAACCCCGCTGTACATCGCTCGATAAACTGACAACCGATGGGGAAGAAAGGTTTTAGAGCGGAGACCACGAACCGGCAGATGCAGCGTAGGTAGGCCTCCCACTAGGTGGACTGACGACATAGTGAAAGTCACGGGTAACCGGTGGATGCAACTGGCATCTTGGGGGAAAGCCTATGTTTAACAGTGAACTTTTTTTATTTTTTTTATTGTGACACGACATCTGACCTCGACCCGCCTGGTGATAAATAAGCAAGAGGAGGTCCAAAAGTGACGACGACTAAAAAAACAGATTTTTGACTGATGATGATGTACTATGTATGTCTGTATCAATCAATCAAATTGTCACGCCTTTTTCCCACGGGGATAGGCAGAGACAATGTATGTATGTGTGTCATAAAACAATTATGTCGTTATCGGCACGCTGACCTTCTTTGCGGCGGCACAATTGTTTCGGGAAGTGCTTATCATGCATTAACAATTAATATTTACAAACATATATTCATTATTATTACTTATTATATTGCTTTGTGGGTCAAACACATACAGCCGGTTGTACCAGAAATTTTAATTTACGAATTTGTAAAAAATATCGTATAAGTAAAAGAAATAAAAGAAAAATGGGTTGCACCACTCTTTAACATCTTACATTTACGTTTACCGAAAATTATTAACATCCCAATTCAAGATTTCGTAATACAAAACGTAATAGAAAAAGTATATAGTAAAACTAAATTCGTAAATTGAAACTTTTTTGGTACAACCGGCTGATAATCTTCGTGTACTCTATTTAACTAATTGATTAAAACTAAATTAAAATCATTGGAAAATTAATTGGCTGGTCTCTGGTGTGGGATGCGACTTGTGAAGACACATTAGCCCCATCACACATCCAAGCGACATCGTTAAGCGCGGGAAGTGCGGAGATTTCTGCTGGTTACGAATTTGCTAAGCGCCAGATCAAGGAGTTGTCCAAGCGGCTGTCAAAGAAGTCTGGAGGCAGGAATGTATTAGCCTTGCTATACAAAGGGGAAATGTTGCCAGTCTTCTTGGGACTATCTCTGATGCGATGTCATTAGATGATATTTTTTATTCATAGTTTAATTATAGTTAATATACTTTTGGATATTTGGTTTAATACATTTTATCTGTTTCTCAATAAAGAGTTATATATATAAATTAAATTATTAAGGGGCACATGGAAAGGATGAGTGTAGTGCCCATAACCGTAGAGCTTGTATGAAGAGAATTGTGGAAGTGAGGGAAGCAATGCAGTTTTGTCAGGATCGTAGCTAGTGGCGCTCCATTGTCTCTGCCTGTGCCTGTGAGAAAATTATATTTTTTATTTAATTGGCTATAGAATTGAGCCAATTAAATAGTTAGAGCTCTAATCATATAACACACGAGGCAATTAAATACTAATTTAACTTATCCAATGATAATAATCTATTGAAGACAAATTCTTGACTAATTAAGTTGTCAATTAGTCGAGAAATATGAGATAAACGAAATATCTAAAACAATATGAAAGTTGAACAAAAGTGAATGACTGTTTACGTGTATCCATGCGGTGGGTTTTTTAATAGTGGTAGGCAGACAACGCTCCAAAAACCGACAACCGATGGGGAAGAAAGATGCCGCGTAGGTAGGCCTCCCACTAGGTGGATTGACGACATAGTGAAAGTCACGGGTAACCGGTGGATGCAACTGGCATCTTGTCGTTCGGAATGGCGTTCTAAGGGGGAGGCCTATGTTCAGCAGTGGACGCATTCTGGCTGATGATGATGATGATGAGGCAGAACCTTGTTTATAAGTCAAGTAGTGGTCTGATCTCGTGCTTTAATACATTTATATTGTGACTCGACATATGACAGCACCCCGCTTAATGTTAAAGTAATCCTGTAAGTAGCAATCACATCCACTATGGCGGCCTAGTTGTAAGTAAGTTGCAGGTTCCAACTATTCCATAGTGGATGTGACATTTACTTACAGTTATCGAATTGTAGTAGCAGTGACATCCATTAATGGACCACACTCCAGCTTAACATCAGGTGGGGAGCTGTCATATTTTTTTTAAACTATCCAATATCGGCAGACTGGGCAAATGACCAGCAAATGTTTGCCTACCCACTTACATACCAGTACCACGATATTGTGTATATCTATGTTTTTTAAATAAATTTAATGTATCACAGAAACAGGACAATCAAAGATACATTGGTACCGGCGAGTGGTTTTGAACTCGTGCCCTCGGTTTGCGTAACCATTGCACTGCCACTACACCACGGTCGCCTTAGTAATAGGGAGGGATTGAATAATTAGACCGACCTATTGAATAATTCGTATGGAATTTCTAAATTGGTACATTGTTTTCATTGAGAACCGTACTTGCTGTACACAGACCTAACAACTGTATTCAAATTAGACACCGCTATATTATTATTTTATTATTCTTTAAATTTCTATACTAAGCTACTACAAAGATTACAATGTAATTGGAATATATCATTTATTATGCATAGTTTAGGTGTGCAAAATGTTCAAACTATAATTATGACAATTCTAAGCTATGGCGTGTCTCCGTGATTGACAGACGACACATAATCCATATCTTATTTTTCAAATAACTCAATTGCACAGCGATTAAAAGCAAAATTGTTATTAGTTTTATCAACACAAGTATCGAAACTACCATTTATATATATTTTCATCATTGGACATTACAGAAGCCCAAAATGAATGAGGTCTTTTATGATAATAGTTTATTTATTAATTTACATTTCTATATTAAGCTACTAAAGTGCTTGTATCATAGAAACAGGACAACTAAAGTACATATATCAAAGATACATTGGTACCGGTGGGTGGTCTCGAACTCGTGCTCTTCAGGTTATATATTTTTTCATTATTGGACAGTACAAAAGCAGTACATAAAAGCCCAAAATGAATGATGTTCTTTCATCGCGGTCGCAAGTGACCAATCAACGTACTTCGTACTACAACGTACTTCAACTTGCAACTTGCAAATACTTCAACGTACAAAAACTTGCCTTGGATAACGCATCCATCCACATCAGATTTATAAATTCCTTTCGTCAATCTACTTTAACTTATCCTTTCCATGTGCCCAAACCATCGAAGCATTCCTTTGTCGTTATGTAAGAATCGTGGTATGTGCCGCTCCATTGTCTCTGCCTATCCCTGTGGGAAAAAGGCGTGACAATATGATTGATTGATTGATTGGTTAACACATCAGGCCCTCTTAGCAACACAAAGGGTCTACACGTTTATACTCTGTGTTAATACACACAAAAGATTTCCTAACAACGGAACTTAATTTCCCTCTTACACTTGCGTTGTTAAGGAAGGTTATTTGATATAGGTACTAAGCTACTAAAATTGCATGTATCATAGAAACTGGACGACTAAAGTACACATTGTAATTAGACACGGAATATACATAGGGAGGGTACCACGTTTAATATTTTTGTGACTCGACATATTTGACATGTTAAATACGCCAGCTTGTAAGTTGCCGGTTCTAACTAGGCCGGCATAGTGGATGCGATTGCTACTTGCGATTATTTAACTGACTATTCAGGAATCGAATCGTCCCGGGTTCGATTCCCGGTCGGAGCCAATATTTGTTATTAAAAAAAGAGGCAGATATTTGCTACGAGTGTAGTACCACCACTTACAAGTAAACAGACCGTGAAGTGACTTAGTCGCGTTTCAGGATCAGCTTGTAAGTTGCCGGTTCCAAATAGACCGGCATAGTGGATGCGACTCTATTTACAGTTATTAAAATAAGTATTAATCGGAGACATCCTCAAGAAAGCGAAGTTGCCTAGTGCCCATAACCAAAAAGCTTGTATGAAGAGAATTGTGAATGTTGTCTCCAATCCTATCTCTATAGGAAACAAGGCGTGACAATTTAATTAATTGATTGACTGAGTATTCGTCGCTTTCATTTAAAGACCGCAGTCCAGCTTAACATCAAACGCTAACTGAACAAAATATATTCACCACACCTCCGTGCCTGTCTACCCCTCCACAACTAAATAGTGCGGCGTAATTGTACGTCTATCATTAACTCGACATTCCTTCCACTTAATACAGAGTTTCCTAGAACTATTTCTCCACGCACAATTATAATAGCGGTCTGCCATTACCTACTTACTATATAATGCTAGATGTGTATTAGTTTTTTGTTATTGTGACACGACATATGACAGGACCCCACTTGATGTTAAGCTGGAGTGTGGTCTATAAATGGAGATGAAAGCTACAATTCAATATCTGAAGTTTTTTTTTTTATTGTGACTCGACATATGACAGGACCCCACTTGATGTTAAGCTGGAGTGTGGTCTATAAATGGAGATGAAAGCTACTACAATTCAATATCTGTATGTTTTTTAATTTTTTTATTGTGACTCGACATTATGTTAAGCTGGAGTGCGATCTATAAATGGATGTCACTGCTACTACAATTCAATTACTGCGAGTAGCATTCACATCCACTAGTTAGTCACATCTGGCCAAATTAAAACCGGCAACTTGCATACTGATTCCGTAACGCGACTAAGTCGACCAATACTAAAGTCAAAACAAAATAACCGCAAGCAGCAGTCACATCCTTTATGCTGGCCTATTTAAAACTGGCAACTTAGAAGCTGATCCCGAAACGTGACCAAATCACTTCACGATCTTTATACTTGTAATGTTTTTATTGTTAATTTAACTTTATTACGTTGCACAATTAATAATAAACTAAACAAATAATTATTTCATTAAATAATATTTATTTAGGTACAGTCAGCAGCAGATATATGTGAGCACGCAATGTGATCAAACGTATCTATACATTCAGAGTGATCATAAATATCTACACACCATTAGTTGTCATATTAATGTGAGCATTCAATGCGTCAAAAATATCTACACACTCACTTGTCAAAAATATGTCAACAGACAATTCAGTAAATTTGTTTTAAAATATTACATATTATATGAGTGTGTAGATATTTATGACGCATTGAATGCTCACATTAATATGACAACTAATGGTGTATAGATATTTATGATCACTCTGAATGTATAGATACTTTTGATCAGATTGCGTGCTCAGATATATCTGATGCTGACTGTACCTAAATAAATTAGGTTAAATTAACAAGGATAAATTATATAAGTGAATATAAAAGGGGAAAATCACAACAAAATAGATAAATTGGTTTAGGTACTATTATTACAAAAAAAACATCATCAAAGAGTGGTAGTACCACCACTTACAAGTATACAGACCGTGAAGTGATTTGGTCGCGTTTTGGAATCAGTAATTTGCCGGTTCCAACTAGGCCTGCATAGTGGATGTGATTGCTACTCACAGTTATTGAATTGTAGTAGCAGTGACATCCATTCATGGACTACACTCCAGCCTAACATCAGGCTGGGTGCTGTCATATATTAACATCTGTCTCAGTCCAGATTTTCGAGGTTTACTCATGCTATCAATCATCCTGGGCAAAGTACTTCCATCGACAGACCAGACTGTGATTAGCATTGTTTTTTTATTCGTATCATAGATTCTTAGAAAGTACATATTATATCAAAAATACATTAAGACTGGCAAGTTCTTTCGAACCCACTACACCACGGTCGCCTTAAGTTTAGTAATGTATCCATCAATCAATCAAATTGCCACGATCCTAACATCGTGATCCTGACGATCCAGATCGTGAAGTAACTTAGTCGCGTTTCGGAATCAGATTGCATTGTGCTGGTTCCAACTAAGCCGGAATAATGAACGGCTACTTACAGTTGCAGGCTACGGCTACTATCCGTGCTCTGGCTTAACATCAGGCAAGGTGCTGATGTTAAGCAGTAACATATAACTAGTGATTATATACGTTTTATCCCAAAAGGTTTAAAATCTTTTGCCCACAAACAAATCTGGCAAGGCTAATTCTGACCCAATCTATCTTAAATATAGGTAATCAATTCTTTCATAACAAATCAATATGCACTAGAAGGTAATTAAAAAATTAATTAAGAGTAGTTCATTAGGAATTAATTAAACAGCTCCTAGGTCTTAAACAAAACACCATTCCAACAAAACACATTAAAATACCACAGTTAGAAAAAACAATAATTAAAAAAAAAAACACATACAATTTAAACACACATTTCCAAACAAAAAAAACAACACTCCAAGTAGACTTCAACAAAAGTCAAATAAATCACAAAAGAGATCTATAGATCAATGATCCATAGATAATGGAACAAATGCGCGCGCGTCGGTGAAGCGATCAACACTGCTGAGCCGGGGAATTGTGTTATGGAGTGAGAAACAACGAGTGCGAGCGAGAGGTCCGACTAAGAAAGGAACAGACTATAGTCATTGATTTGTTTAACTGTAGACATGTTTATTCAGATTTTTTTTCTATTGTCACTCAACATCTGACCTCGAAAAGCCTGATGGTGAAAGCAAGAGTTTTTACAACCGACGACTGTAATAAACAAGTCTTCACGTTTACCCCTGTCGCCGTCACTATGCCGGCCAAAAGAACTACTTTACGCATCGCTTGAAGTATCCAAGGTTTTAGGATGGAGAAACCACATGGGCTAGTAAAGCATTCCACTTGTCGATCGTTCTACAAAGTAACTACGCACGATATCTTTTAGTTCGACTGCTAGTTTGTTTATCAAGTCTTTTTCCCGCAGGGATAGGTAGAGACAATGGAGTGACACGTCCCACGATCCTGACACATATACATCGCTTCCTTCACATCCACAATTGTCTTCATACAAGCTATACGATTATGGGCACTAGGCAATCCAGCCCCCCTAGCACGGCAATCCAAGAAGCAAGATAAAGAAATGCAAGGAATATTATTGTAACTCATTTTAAATAACGTATTAGGCCGGCACAACAAAATGTTACAAAATATAATTATTAAAGTTTTCAACGTTGTTTGGTGTAAAGTTTTACAGAACGTTTAAATATATTTTTTGATACACTGTTCTAGGAAGATATTTAAAATGATTTGAAATGATATTCCTGGCAAGACTTTATCTTGCTTCTTGGATTGCCGTGCTAGGGGGGCAGCTTACTTGAGGATGTCTCCGATTTGGTCGGAAAACACCCTCCCAGGCGCCTGTCTTAATAATGTTTTATTATTATTGTGATTCGACATATGACAGCACCACGCCTGATGTTAAGCTAGAGTGCGGTCCATGTGACTGCTACTTACAGTTAACTAACTGTCAGTAACAGTCACATCCACTATGCCGGCTTTAACATAAGGCGGGGTGCTGTCACATGTAGAGCCAAAAAAAAGTTTAGTTAAACAAATTTTATGCGGCTTACTATTACGTTTATTTTGGTTTTGATTTTACATTTTTTTATTATTCCGACGTTTCGAGAGCTTTGCAGCCATCGTGGTCACGGATATATTAAGATGTGTCAAGTACCCATTAATAGATGTTTAAAAAATACCACAACTTAAAAGTTGTATTCCATAACATAAATAACAACAAAAAGTATTGTTCCTAATTTTGTTATATACTTTAGTGATTCTTTATTTATTTCTTTTGTTTCCTATTTGTCTTTCTTTTGTTCTCAAGGTTGTTATAACTGTAATAGTTTTACTACTAACTGTAATTTGTTTGCATTATCTGCTATTTATATTGAAAACATTTTTTTTATTATTTGTACACAAAATAAAGAAATACGAGTTGTAGGTAGTGGTTCCCAGTCTGCCTATCGGAGAGAAGTAATATGTCATTTTACGGTCTTTAAAAATGTAAAGAATGACATAATCGCGTTTCGGAATCAGCTTGTAAGTTGTTGGTTGCAACTAGGCCGGCATAGTGAATGCAGAGGTTTAACTGTGGAAGCAGTCGTCGACATTAATAGGCCATGTGACTTTTGCTTACAGTTGTATCTTGATGTTCAGTAAATAATGGGCGTGACTGCTATTTCATCATCATCAGCCAAGAGGCGTCCACTGCTCAACATAGGCCTTCCCTTCAGAACGCCATTCCGAACGACAATATGCCAGTTGCATCCACCTATTACCCGTGACTTCCACTATGTCGTCAGTCCACCTACGCTACGGCTACTACTATTCTACTACTCATTTTTAACAAATATTAGCTCCGACCGGAAATCGAAATCGGGACATTACGTTTAACGATCTGTCGTGCTAACCAATGCGCCATGACTGTCTTTGGAAAACCCTTCAAAGCTCAATATTGGCCAGCATAGTAACGGCGACTGGGGCAACCGTGAGATAACTCTGTTTTTTCAGTCGTCGTCACTTTTGGACCTCCTCTTGCTTAGCATCAGACGAGTCGAGGTCAGATATCGAGTCCCAATTTAAAAATAAATGACGCATAAATATAATTAAAAAGGAGTTAGTGACTAATTAGTAAATATGTACAGGTAAATTAGCTTGGAGACGTTTTTGCAATTGTAGTAGTGCGTGTAGTACACATGGCTAAGAGCGCGTTTTCATTATGTCGTGGCGGTAGATCTCGTATCATTATGTTAAGTTTTAGTTGGAGACGTTTCTGCCTTTGTAGTAGTGCGCCTAAGAGCGCGTTTCCATTATTAACACACGTTACAGAAACACGTCATGTCTTTAGGTTTTAATTGGAAGCAAACGTCTCCAAGCTAATTTGACTGTATAATACAAATAGAGTTGCCATCTCTAGGAATTCAAATCAAATCAAATTGTCATGCCTTTTCCACACTGATAGGCAGAGACAATGAAGCGCCACTTGCCACAATCCACAGTTCTCTTCATACAAGCTCTATGGTTATGGGCACTAGGCAACCTAGCTTTCTGGATCGGAAAACACGAAAATGGGCCTGCCTTGTTTAACGCCTCCATCCACATGAGATTTATAAATTTCTTTCGTCAATCTACTTTCACTCATACTTTCCATGTGCCCAAACCATCGAAGCATTCCTTTGCCAATCCTTAGGTTGACTATGGTCGCTTTAAAACGTCAGAATATCATCCTGAGAGGCAGACTTTGGAATGTCGCATCTGTGAACTGTGTAATCAATGAGCAATTGTGAATGGACACGCCTCCTTGTCATTGGAGCTTTGATATTGCGGACGAATCTGTTATTAAACTATATCAACGTTTATTATGACATTATAATTAATAACAAAGGCGACCGTGGTACTTGTGGTAATGAGATATTTAAAAAAAAATGTGACTTGACATCTGACCTCGACCCGCCTAATGGCAAGCAAGAGGAGGTTCAAAAGTGACGACGACTGAAAAAAAACGAGATAGTTCACAGCTGCCTCAGTCGCCGTCATTATGCCGGCCAAAGGTGCTTCTTTACGTATCGCTTGAAGATTTTATGCATACTAAGAACTCCCGGTTCAACACTATTTGCCGGTACTAATATATCTTTAATACATAACATTGTTTCTGCCTATCCCTATGGGAAAAAAGCGTGACAATTTAATTGATTGACATCTGATTTGGATGGATGCGTTAAACAAGGCAGGCCCAGGAGGGTGTTCTCCAAATCGGAGACATCCTCAAGAAAGCTAGGTTGCCTAGTGCCTATAAGCTTAGAGCTTGTATGAACAGAATTGTGAATGTGAGGGAAGCGAGGAAGTTGTGTCAGGATCGTGGCAAGTGTGTGGCTTATGGGCAACGATTATGGGCACTAGGCAACCCTTCTTTTTTGAGCATCCTCAAGAAAGAAATCTTTGCTTTGACCAGGAAACGAACCCGGGATTTTACGCGTAACGAACTGGTGTACGTCACACCACACGTGTCAACATATAACAACATATCTTCGCTCCGACCGGGAATCGAATCCGCGACTTCGCATAGTGAACTAATGCGTCACGCGTGAATTATAAATGTAGAGGACATGGATAACTCCACCATATAAGTAGAATCAGGAATTAATCATAATGACTAATCATATGATTAATTTATACCATTAAAAAACTAGTTTATTTATTAAATTGTGACACGACATATGACAGCACCCCGCCTGATGTTAAGCTGAAGTGTGGTCCATGAATAGCAACTTACTACTATACAAAGCTACTAAAGTGCTTATATCATAGAAACAGGACGACCAAAGTACATAATATCAAAGATACATTGGTACCTGCAAGTGGTTTGCGTGACCATTGCACTACCACTACATAACGCTCTCCTTATAATAATAACCAAGAGCTTCAGGTTCAAAACCACTTGCCGGTACCAATGTATCTTTGATATATGTATTTTTTTAGATTTTGCGCGAACATTAGTTAACGAAATAAAAAAAATTACCATCGCGTTTATTTTGGTTTTGTTTTTACAATTTTTGATTATATCGACGTTTCGAGAGCTTTGCAGCTCAGCCGTGGTCACGGAGAGATGGTCAAAATAAACGCGATAGTAAGCCGCATAAAATTTGTTTAATTCATTAAGAACTAATTCATTAGTACGTGTAAAATCTACGAAAATGCGACATGGTGTTTCTATGATACAAATACTTTAGTAGCTTAGCATAGGTTTGTAATAAAAGCAGAAAATCGTGACACATCCACTGCATACCCCATTAGAAAAACATCCGTGAGTCATACAGCGAACGGGGGATTTACCCCTTAAGTAGTTCAAGCGCGTGCGATGGCTTCAGCTATTTAGGTCATAACGACACAGTTCCCCCTTCAAACCCAGTTACGAGGGGAGAATGAATCGAGTTATTATTTTTTTATTAATATTTAAATAATGGCCTTTAAGTGACTCAGTTGCGTCTCATGTGACTGCTATTTCATGAATCCAGCTTAACAGGTGGAGTCCAGTCCAATAAAAAAAAATACATTTAGTAGTATATACTTAAACTATATATTTATTTTTTATTTATTCACATTTCTATACGAAGTTACTAAAGTGCTTGTATCATAGAAACAGGACAACCAAAGTATATCATATCAAAGATACATTGGACACAGTGGTCTCGAACTCGTGCTCTCGGTTCGCGTAACCATTGCACTACCACTACACCACGGTGGCCTTAAACGTTAAGACTTTATATTATAGAAACAGGACGACCAAACTATATTATATATGTCGTGGCAAGCGTTATTTGCATCAAAGATACATTGGTACCGGCAAGTGGTTTCGAACCTGTGCACTACTACTAAACCACAGCCGCACCACTTGTATATGGTATTTAAGCCGACCGTGGTGTAGTGGCAGTGCAATGGTTACACAAACCGAAGAAGAAATGTATCTTTGATATAATATACTTTGGTTGTCTTGTTTCTATAATACAAGCACATTATTAGCTTAAAATAGAAATGTAAATAATAAAGAAAAAAATGCATAAATAACAAAGCAATAAGTAAGCCGTATCATAAACACGAAGTGCATTAAAAACTGGGAAGTCATCTCGTTAAATATCTAGACTAGGCGTTCTATTCTCTATTTATTACCACACAAGCGGTAAATTTAGCTGCAGTGCGGCCACGATGATTAAAGGCCACTGCTACTACAGTTACATAACTAGCGGTCGCATCCACTATGCCGGCCTAATTCGAACCGGCAACCTATAAACTGATCCCGAAACGCGCCCTATATTAGTTTATTATACCTGCCCTGTCCTGTGAAGACCTGGTAGAGTTCTAAGTTAGTATTAAATACAAAATTGCACTACCACTACACCAAAGTTGAGTCATGTTGAAAGTTTATTGTGGTACCTCCTCGTGTGTCTGTCTGTTTGCCGTATCGCTTCGGTGATGCGGAAAGCAGATGGGCCGGTGCATCCTGGGCATCAGTCAATAACTTTTCCTAAGGGGGTTCTTGTTGGCTGATGGCTAAAAGTCTGACGTGTGGCGCTGCTCCACGTGTCCCTCTGAGAGCACAGGGCACTGTGTGGAGTAGCTAGGTAGGGGCGCTGCACACCCGGTCACACGGCCCCGAGAGGACGGCAATGCAGTGCGATCATAGAGCTGCCGTAAAAGAAAAGGAAAACAGGCGGAGTTTAATAGCTGGCGTGGTGGGGGTGATCCGTAGAAAGCCTTACAGGTACTCCGTATACGTGCCGAGATGGTCGCCGCAGGAGTTAAGTGCGCACCACATAACCTCCTTTTGGTGGCGGGGTATCCGAATGGATAACAAAAAAAAATGTCGAAAGTTTATTTACTACTTCGGACAAGTGAGAAAAAATGTACAGTCTTAATTTACACTTATAAAGTTACCGCCAAACTCGTTAAGCTGTACAGAATGGAGCTGCCAGCCGTAGTGCGGCTACCCCGAGGCGTTGTCCCCATTTAGACGAACTCTTCATTGAAACCAAGTCCTGGATTTTCTATCCCGTTGAATAACAGAGAGACGTAACAATGGAATATGAGAAAAAATCGAAAATAGAACACGACTATGAGGTTTTTAACAAGAAAAAAAATGTCATCGCTTCAAGGCGACCGTGGTGTAGTGGCAGTGCAATGGTTACACAAACCGAGAGCACAAGTTCGAAACCACCCACTGGTACCAATGTATCTTTGATATAATATGTACTTTGGTTGACCTGTTTCTTTGATACAAGCACTTTAGTAGGTTAGTATAGAAATGTAAATAAAATAAAAAAATAATAATACTAAACGATAATTACCACGATCCTAACACAAATTTCTAGGAGGCAGATCCGGGGTAGACCAGTCCACCAAGATACAGACTTTATTTATAGATCATATTTGACACAATAAAAATTAGATCAAATTATCAGCTATTTCCCACAGGGATAGGCAGAGATAATGGAGCGCCACTTGACACGATCCTGACACAACTCCCTCGATTCCCTCACATCCACAATTCTCTTCATACAAACTCTACGGTTATGGGCACTAGGCAACTCAACTTAAAATAAAACATTAATGAAATTAATAAGTCTACCTTAACGACGAATGACTGAAAAAAAAAACTTTAAATAGTGGTAGGCAGTGGTGCCCAGTCTGCCGATCACTTACAACTATACAGACCGTGAAGTGATTAAGTCGCGTTTCGGGATCAGCTTGTAAGTTGCCGGTTCCGACTAGGCAGGCATTGTGATGTGACTGCTACTTACAGTCATTTAACTGTAAGTCGCCTCCATTCTTGGACCGTATTTAATCCTAGCAGGCGGGGTGCTTTCTAATTCATCGAGACCAAATTAAAAAAAATACTATTCCACATCTTTTACCCTTTACCACCCAAACCTTACAAGTATACAGACCGTGAAGTGATTTGGTCACGTTTCGGGATCAGCTTGTAAGTTGCCGGTTCCATGTAGGCCGGCATAGTGGATGCGATTGCTACTCACAGTTATTGAATTGTAGTAGCAGTGGCATTCATTCATGGACCACACTTTGGCTTAACATCAAGCGGGGTGCTGTCATATTTTATGTCGAGTCACAAAAAAAAAACCACAGTGATGAAGTATAGGGCTTCACTTTTATACTCCATTAAGCAAAACAATATGTCGTCCATATCATATTACAGGCAGATGGTTACTGCACAAGATAATAATAATTCACACGGTAAAAATAACAATTAAGGCAACAATTAATATAGAAATGTAAATAAAAAATATTGATAAACATAATTTCTTTCTTCTTGTTTATGGCTTTAGTATTTAACTTGCCAGTGTCAAAGTGTTAAAACATTGTCAAGTAAAGATGAAGATGAACCACGCGAGTGATTCATCAAATGATGATGATGAGAGTGAGGTTGATGATGATCGTTTTAGTAAAGCGGCGGAAAGCCTTTACTAAAACTTCAGAAGAAGTCTTGGAGGGAACATGAAGAAACACGTTTCACAACTTTAAATTACTTGTTTATACTTGATCAACTTAAAAATGATTACTGGATAACAATTCCACCATTATTACACATTAATATTTATTAAAAACACAAGCTTTTCAAATAATTCAAAATTGCGCGTCCTGTCAGTTGCAGTTGCCCGCCAAAACTCTAAACATAATTTGCTCTGTTTCTGGTTGTCAAAGAGTGTTACAAACATACAAGTCAAGCTAATTAAAGCGTTTAAAAATGCAGTTATTGGGGAGTTATTTACGGATCGCGGGTAATAATCTGCCTATCCCTGTGATTGATTGATCAAACTATGCCCTTATCAGTCCCCCAAATGAGGTACATCAAACAAAACAGCGGATGGTTACTATTAAGCCCAAAATGGACGTGGTCAGGGACCCTAACTGTAAACACAGGCTGATGCGGTCACATTCCATAAGAGTAGCGATTAATAAAATAATTAGGTATATACTACTCTATATATCTGATGTGGATAGATGCGTTAAACAAGGCAGGCCCATGAGGGTGTTTTCCGATCAAATCGAAGACATCCTCAAGAAAGCTGAGTTGCCTAGTGCTCAGCTTTCTAGCCTAGTGCGTATGAGCTTGTATGGGGAGATTTGTGAAAGAAGCGAGGGAGTTGTGTCGGGATCGTGGCAGGTGGCGCTCCATTGTCTCTGCCTATCCTCGCGGGAAAGAGGCGTGACAATTTGATTGATATACTACTTTTAAAAAATATTATTAGCCAATGTACAAGTCCATATCGCTCGAAGAACCGACGGGAAATAAAGGTTCTAGAGTAGAGACCACGAACCGGAAGACGCAGCGTAGGTAGGCCTCCCACTAGGTGGAGTGATGACATAGTGAAAGTCACGGGTAACCGGTGGATGCAACTGGCATCTTGTCGTTCGGAATGGCGTTCTAAGGTAAAGGAATATAAGTAAGCCGCATAAAATTTGTTTAATTTGATATTCATTTATTATTAAGCGAAACATCAACACGCTCTCACTGTCCCTGAATAATAATAAAAACGCTCCGCTCACCGCCGCGCTTGTATATTGCGTCAAAGTCGTGAGTACCAAAGCGTCAAACGGGCGTGGAGAAAAATTGTCCAAGCGTGCTTGAAAAACACGCAATTACGACCTAAACTGATTTATATAATAGCTACTTTACAACATCGCTTTGAGAGAAAGGATGAAAGGAGATTGACGAATGAGATTTATATATCGTACATTTAAGGCGACCGTGGTTTAGTGGCAGTGCAATGGTTACGCAAACCGAGAACATAGGTTCAAAACCACATGCCGATACCAATGTATCTTTGATATATATGTACTTTGGTTGTCTTGTTTCTATGATACAAGAAGCACTTTAGTAGCTTGGTAAAGTAATCGGAGGCGAATGGTAAGATAAAAGGAGGACGATACCAAAAACAGTTCCCAATCAAATCCCATAAGCAGAAGAGCATGAATGAAGAGAATTTTGGATGTGAAGAAAGTTAGAGAGTTGTGTCAGGATCGTGGAAAGTGGCGCTCCTTTGTCTCTATTAATGATGATAGTTGACAACACAACGCACGACTCAGTACCACGAGTTGCTTTTTTCAGTCGTCGTCACTCTTAAACCTCTTCTTGCTTACCATCAGGAGGATCGTGGTCAGATTTTGAGACACAAAAATTTTTTTTAAAGATAGAGCAGAGACACAGACAGACTATATTCTTCATAGCAATAAATACATCTTGACATGGCACGTTGGTTAACATACCAGTTCGTTACACACAAAGTCCCGGGTTCGATTCCCGGATGGAGCAAAGATTTGTTTCGTAGCTTTTAGTTGTAATATTTCATAATTTCAATAAATATTACATTTATTTTATAATAAAAAAAGAGGCGGATATTTGCTGTCAATGAGAGTGGTAGGCAGTGGTGACCAATTACAATTTTCCAACAGGAAAATCTCGGTTTGCCATGTTCCAAGGAGCTCTTTAACCTTGTGCCACCTGTGATACCCACACTGGTCGGGGAAAGCATCCGCATTTTGTCGATCGAATCGGCAGTCGAACTAAAAGGTTCGATGTGTCGTTTTTTGTAAAACAATCTACAAGTGGAATGCTTTGCCAGCCCATGTGTTCTCTGCCTCCTATAACCTTGGGCGATGCGTGAAGAAGCACCTTTGGCCGGCATAGTGACGGGGACTAAGGCAGCCGTGAACAAACTCGGTTTCTTCAGTCGTCGTCACACTTGGACCTACTGTTGTCATCAGGCGGGTCGAGGTCAGATGTCGTGTCACAATAAAAAAAATACACCACTGTCGCCTCAAACTCGAGGACTTTTCGGCTCCAAACGGCCATCTGTTCTATAATGATAGAAATAAATATAATTTGTTTAGTTAATTGCTTAGCCCCTATATGTAGGGAAATAGCAATTTATGTTAATTGCTTCTATTTAAATATTGCCCTTGAATATCACCCAAATATAGTTGACTTTTTATTGTGACTTGACATATGACAGCACCCTGCCTGGTGTTAATCTAGAGTGCAGTCCATGAATGGAGGAGACTGCTTTTACAGTTAAAAACTGTAAATAACTGTAACTTGAAGGATTTTTTTTATTTTTTATTGTAACTCGACATATGACAGCAGCCCGCTTGATGTTAAGCCGAAGTGTGGTCCATGAATGAATGTCACTGCTACTACAATTCAATAACTGTGAGTAGCAATCACATCCACTATGCCGGCCTAGATGGAACCGGCAACTTACAAGCTGATCCCAAAACGTGACCAAATCACTTCACAGTCTGTATACTTGTAAGTGGTGACTACCACTCTTTGATAACCAGACCCAAAGCAAATATCAATGGCTTTTATTTTATTATTTAATTTTTGAAAAATTTAATATTATTTAAATATTACAAATAAAAGCTATGAAACAAATATTTGCTCCGACCGGAAATCGAACCCGGGACAATACGCGCAACAAACCAATCGCTAAACCATTCGTCCACGCCTGTCGTCAAAATCTATGTAAGGATCTAAGGTTATAGGAAAGGGAGAACATATGGGCTGGTAAAGCATTCCATTTGTTGATTGTTCTTCATAGAAAAGTCATATCCGCCAATGCGGATGTTTCCCTCAACCTGTGGGTATCACGAGTGTGAAATAATTAAATGAAATATTTATTTAACCAATACACCAGCTTATTCCAAATTATACAATTAAAATACATTACTTGAAAACATATTTTTTTTTCTATTTTTTTTGGGCTTTTAGCATTTTCTGCTTATGTCAGCCCCATGAAAACTTAAACCTTAATATGGAATCTACTCTAACTATATACAACTATACAAATAACCTAGCCTAATCTACGCTTAAAATAAATATTTACAAACTCATATATCATCCTAGCTGAAGTCGATATTGGTTCAGCTAGGATACTATTAAATGCTCCTACATCCAACAAATTAAGATTTATTGTATTTAAAAGCACCCTCCTTTCACTCTGGCACCGTTCACATTGCCACAACACATGCATTATGTCCTCTACCTGTGCGCATGACACGCAGTTGGGGGAGTCCACTTTCTTCATCATAAATGCAAATGCGTTGAGGGGAATGTGACCAGTACGGAGCCGAAATGCATTTATCAAACACAATCTTGAAAAAACATAATTATTATAATTTGTTTTGGCCGCTGATACCTGAACTAGATATAATCTGTATAATTGACAAGGTTATGTCCATAGACTCTGTCTACACCATTGCGAATTGCAGCGCGAAATTTCAAATGAATCATTTATACAATCAATCAATCAAATTGTCACGCCTTTTTCCCACAGGGATAGGCAGAGACAATGGAGCGCCACTTACCACGATCCTTACACAGCTCCCTTGCTTCCTTCACATCCACAATTCTCTTCATACAGGCTTACAATCAACAGTATCTTATCTAAGCTTAGTGATTCTAAGCTGGGCGTAGAATATTTACTTCACGTAGATTAACATAACTTAGTCATAACATTTTTATCACTCATTTTATTTCTCAGAATGTATGTATATTTTTTATAAACAACATCTAAACTAAAAATAATGTAATCATAGGTTATGAGGCGACTGTGGTGTAGTGGCAGGGCAATGGTTATGCAAACTGAGAGCATGAGTTCAAGACCACACACTGGTACCAATGTATCTTTGATAATATGTACTTTGGTAGTTATGTTGCTATGATAAAAGCACTTTATTAACTTAGTATAGAAATGTATAATAAAAAATAAAATGTGTTCTCCTCATCCTATAACTTTAGGACCTTCAAGTAAGTAAAAAAGCACCCAAGGCCAATTTTTTTTCCATTTTGACATAAATGTGTATAGCTAAGGAAGAATATAAAAAAATCAAATTGTCACACCTCTTTCCCACGAGGATAGGCAGACAATGGAGCTCCACTTGTCGAAAATTATCTTCATTTAAGCTCTATGGTTATGGGTACTAGGCAACCTAGTTTTCTTGAGAATGTCTCCAATTTGGTAGGAAAACACCCTTCTAAGTCTGCCTTGTTTAACACATCCATTCACATGAGATTTATAAATTCCTTTCATCAATCTACTTTCACTAATCCTTTCCATGTGACCAAACCATATTACTATTATCAATTGTCACAGGGATAGGCAGAGACAATGGAGTGGAACTTATCACGATCCTGACACAACCTATTAATAATCTTTATACATACTCAATTATAGACATTGCACACCCTTCATATAAAGAGTATGCTTATATACAAACTCAGCTATCGTATAATAAAAATAAATTAACTAATTGATCAATCCCACAAATTAATATTTATTAATGGCTTGTGTTATCCCCCATAGAGGGATAACTTTGGCAAATAAGCTAGGGGTAAAGCTTTCAAACCCCCCCAAATTCCGCGAAAACACGACATCCCCAGCAGAGTTCTAAATTAAAATTCAAGGACAAATTATAATTAGAAAAGTGTAATTTCGATAAAATAAACATCGTGTGTGTCCACTTTATGTATCAAACTTCGGCATCATATATTTTATTAAAAAATCTATTTTAACTAACAAATTATAGTTATTTACCAGGTTTATATATTGTTTAATAAATTAAACATAAGTTTTATTAAAGAGTCATTCATAAAAGGGCGTAATTTATTATTTTAAATAAATCGATGAAAATGACGTTTGTGCTGTTTATCGTGTTTACTTAATTAAAAAACGCGGATAGAACCAACCCAGACAAACATTGTATATGTTTGTGACGAAAATAACTTGTCTGCAGTATTTATTTGTTTTGCTAACGTATAGAAATGTAGGAAGTGCTCACCTCATTTTGATTCCCGTACTCCTTTGTGACTAAATTGCACTAATGCACAGACAATAATTCTTCACTTAAAAAATGCATATTTTCACAGACACTCGCGTACATTCATTTATTACTCTTGTAAATACACATCCCGGGCACTTTTTGGAGAAGCCATTTTTGTCAAAAAACCACTATTCCCGTCGCGAATCCCAATTTTCGAAAAAATGGGTGAGAGGACGCTAGCATCACCACACAACCACGAATCGGTCAAAGAAATAAAGTTCGGTCGGATATGGTTGATCCACCTGCTAAACTTGCAACATAAATTATGTGGTCCGAAATAAACTTGTACGGATAGTAATGCCTAATATTTAACTCTAAAATTAACTAACTCAGTATCAGACATTTGTGAAACAAATAGCATTCAATGTTGTTATAGGAACACATAAAAGTTACATCTGGAGGCTTTTGAATTTGGATGGTTAATACAACCCTAATGGAGTGAGTCATGAAATGTGAACAATAGCAACACTACAGTGGCCAATTTACTGTTTATAATCATTATTATTGATTAAAAATGTTCTACATATTTGTAATATTTTATACAGTTTATTTACGATAACAAGAAAGTGCTTTTATGTTTAAATTAGCCCTAATAATTTTTTTTTATAATTTGACTATTATTAGATATAGCAACATTTTTAAAAACAAAGAAAGAATACTTTTTTAACACACACTAATCTTTATAACGTAATAAAATTAAAAATATTAATTGAAGTAAGATTTACTAATAAAACAAATCTATTTTATAATTAACAGTATTATAGCTGAGTTTACATTCTATTGGAATCTAAAAAGTAATAATAACAACAATTTGACAGTTTTAGTCATCGGGGGGGTAAAAATTTAGATCAGCCTGTTTTCTTTTCATCTTAAAGTTCTTTTTTCGAAAACCCAACAATAATGGTGGGCGCAATGCCTGTTAATATAATACCTAAATTTTATAACGGTGTAATGGACACGCATAATGGTGTTGAAGATCGGGAGATATGTGTGTTTGTTGGAAGTCGAGTGAAGTGTGGGGATGATTTTGGTACCGTGAAATATATCGGTGAAGTACAGGGTTACAAGGGAACTTGGTACGGGATCGAGTGGGATGACCCTTGCCGTGGAAAACATGACGGTAGCATAGATGACGTCAGGTACTTCAAGACTTCCAAACCTAATGCTGGGTCATTTGTACGGCCTAATAAAATTGGCAATTTTAGTACTTGTGCTGATGCCATTAAACGTTATTATGGGGAGCGTGAGGTTTGTACTATTAATTAATATAAATATAAGGGTGTTAGGTAGTGTTGCATAGTCTGCAGATCCAGGGTAGTACCATCACTTACTATTATACAGACTTTGTAGTGACTTAGTTGCGTTTCGTTGAGTTGTCACAATAAAAAATAAATCTGCTCCAACCAAGACTCGAACCTGGTTCTTATGCATAGTGGCAGTGCAATGGCTACGTAAACCGAGTGGCACGGGTTTGAAACCACTCACCAGTACCAATGTATCTTTGATATATGTACTTTGGTTGTCCTGTTTCTATGATACAAGCACTTTAGTAGCTTAGTATAGAAATGTATAATAAAAAATAATAATAAAGGTGCTTTTTGTCATTCTATTTTTAATCATCCTTTCCTTGTCATCATTCTCAAAAATATTGATTAATATATAATTATGTTGTGTTGCGAAAAAAATACATGACAATTTGATTGATTGATTGTTTTTTTTTTCAGGATGAAACCGTGCAGGTGCACCAGAAGATGGTAATAAATGAATGGAAGAGAGAAATGAAAGCTCCGTTCATTGAAATGGTTGGATTTGAAAAGATACATCAGAAACAGTAAGCATTTTTTATTGTGGCTTGATATATTTTTTAATGTCCTTTTGTAATGTCCAATGATAAAAAAATATATAAATGGAAGGTTCGATACTTGTATTGACAAAAATAATGACAATTTTGCTTTTAATTGCTGTGCAATTGACTTATTTGGAAAATAAAATATGGATTTAGTGTTGTCTCTCAATCATGAATACTGTCCATATTAATATATGGCGAGTTCTGCTTTGAACTGTCATAATTATAGTTTGATCATTTTGCATACCTAAAGGAATTTAAAATGTTAATGCAACTGTTAATACAATTTAGCCCAAGTCCCCATACAAAATGAATGATGTCCTTTTTTTACTTATCAATAATAATTAAATTTTACATAATAGGTATACTCTCTGTTTGCTAGGAAATTCGATCGTCTCCTGGAAGTGTGTGTCCATGATCAGAACATCAACAAAGCTGGCAATGTTGCAGCTCTGTGCCCCAATGTTAGAAGTCTGGATGTGTCACAAAATCTATTCAACAGTTGGAGGGAGATCATACAGCTTGCCGCACAATTGCCTCAATTAAGAGAACTTGATGTACAGTAAGTCCATGTTGATTTACAGACATAATCATCATCAATTTCACAACCGAACACCACTTTCCATGATTCTGACACAACACTCGCTTCCCTCACATCCACTCTTTATACAAGTTCTATGTTTAAAGGCACCTGGCAAACCAGCATTCTTAAGGATGTCTTTGATTCAAAAAAGTAATATTCAATGTAATAAATTAATTATTACAAGTAAAAGCTATAATAATAGTAAAAGCTAGGTTGCCTAGTGCCCATAACGATAGAGCTTGTATGAAGAGAATTGTGAATGTGAAGGAAGCGAGGGAGTTGTGTCAGGATCGTAGCAAGTGGCGCTCGATTGTATCTGCCATTCCCTGTGGAAAGTAGGCGTGACAATTCGATTGATTGATTGACTTTACGCGTAATATCATTATTGTGACACGACATCTGACCTCGACCCGCCTGATGATAAGCAAGAGAAGGTGCAAAAGTGACGACAACTGTAAAAACCAAGTTTATTCACAGCTGCTTCAGTCGCCGTCACTATGCCGGCCGAAGGTGCTTCTTCACCATTGTTTGAAGGATCCAAGGTCATTGGATGTAATGTACTAGCTAAAGAACCATGGCCATCTTCAAATTAGTTTAATAATAATTCTGTATATTTTTATTCCAGCAAAAACCGAATGACAGTTGACAACATGTCCGAAGAGACTCTTCAACAATTATCAATAAACTTTGCCAATTTGGAAAAGCTGAATATATCTAAGTGCGAGTATGACTGGGCGGACATCTTGAAACTGTCACATTTATTTCCAAAAGTCAACGAAATAACCGCTGCATATAATCGTATAACAAAACTGATCACACCGAGACACTTGGACAACTTATCAACACTCCGTTTGGATGGGAATTTGATCACAAATTGGGAACAAATTATGAAGTTGGGATATTTGAAGAAATTGAAAGTGTTGAGTTTAAATGATTGTTATTTACAGAATATTAGATTTGGAACGGAATCAAAGAGTGAACTGTTTAGTGCATTGGAAGTTTTGTTTTTAAATAGAAATAGAATTAACGATGTAAGTAGATTGTAACAGGATTTTTATTAGAGATGTAACTACTCGACTTTTTAACCCAGGTTAAGCCGAGTTGAGGCCTAAACCGAGTTGGGTCTGTTAACATCTACAATAAACCGGTTTGAACTATTATTTTTAGATCAAACTATTTATATTTTTTTTATATATATTTAGGTTTTTTTAGTTGTCGTCACTTTTGGACCTTCTCTTGCTTATCATCAGGCGGGTCGAAGTCAGATGTCGTGTCACAATAAAAAAAAAAATTAAGATCAGTAACTAAATTTATTTAGTCATTCATACACATCTGAAATTTTATCGTATACCATACTGTGTATTAGACAATTCAAATTGTCTCACCGAATATGCCAACTCGGTTCGTAAACCGGTTTGAATTGGATTCATCAATTCGGTTTGCGGATCGAGTTATCCATATGATCGAACCGATCTCGTCCAATCTCTGATTTTTATACTATAGATCCCAGCAGAAAAAAGAGTGCTTTGTTCAGTAACTTGTAATTCAGTAACTTGTTTTGTTACCTACTTACTTTTCGTTTTAAAAATGTAATAAATTTTACTGCAGTCATCTAATCTGCCGATTCTTATACTGCGCAACTTGAAGGCCAACATTTTTTTATCTGCTGGGTTCTATACTAAACATGCTCTTATCATAGAAAAAGGCACAGGAATTTTTTACAGGGATAGACAGAGAAAATAGAGCGCCACTTGCCACGATCCTGACACAACTCCCTCGCTTCCCTCACATCCACATTTCATTTCACACAAGCTCTACAATATTCAAATAATAAAAATGTAAATTGTTTTTTCAGTGGAGGTCTATCTCAGAGTTGGATAAGTTACAGACATTGAAAAAGTTATACTTCCTGAAGAATCCAATTCAAGAAACTGAAGACTATGATACTGGGACTGAATTGATTATTGCCAAAATTGGAAGTTTGACTGTAAGGGCGTTTTGTGATTTATTTTTTATTTGTGATTCGACATTGACTTGCCTAAGTAATGTCGGCGCTTTTGGCAGTTTCAATAGCGCTGATGACTGAAAAAAGTCTTGTCTCACCGTTGCCTCAGTTGCCATAACATTTTTTAAAAATATTTCTATACTAAGCTACTAAAGTGCTTGTATCATAGAAACAGGACAACCAAAGTACATATATCAAAGATAAATTGGTACTGGTAAGTGGTTTTGAACCCGTGCTCTCAGTTTGGGTAACCAATGCACTGCCACTACACCATGGTCGCCTTAAAACAAACTGTGCCGGCCACGTTTTTAACACCTTGCTGATGTTAAACTGAAATGAGGTCCCTAAGTGGAGATGACTGCTACTACAGTTAAACGACTGCAAGAAGCAATCACATCCACTATGCCGGCCTAGTTGAAACCGGCAGCTTACAAGCTGATCCCGAAACGCGACCAAGTGACGACAGGTGTGGCCGAATGTTTAGCGATTAGTTTGTTGCGCGTAAAGTCCCGGGTTTGATTCCCGGTCGGAGCTTTTATTTGTCATATTTAATAATTATATTAAATATTGCAAATATTTTTTAATAAAATGAAAAAAGATGGATATTTGCTTTGGGTTTAGTTATCAAAGAGTGGTAGGCAGTGGTACCCAGTCTGCTAATCCGGAGTAGTACAGACCATGAAGTGATTTGGTCGGATTCGGTATTAGCTTGTAAGTTGCCAGTTCCAACTAGGGCATAGTGGATGTGATTGCTACTCACAGTTATTGAATTGTAGTAGCAGTGGCATCCATTCATGGACCACACTCCAGCCTAACATAAAGCATGCATACTTTATATTTTCTTAGATTTTGCGTGAACATTGATTAATGAATTAAACAAACTTTATTCGAGATTAAAAACATCCTAATTTCAATAGAGAAGGTGGTTGGCAATTATCTAACACCTGGGACATTACAAAAGTAGTACATAAAAGCACAAAATGAATGATGTCCTTTGTTTAATTCGTCATGCATACGTTGTTTCAGATGATAAATGGTTCTGAAATAACCCCTGAGGAGCGTCGTGGTGCTGAATACTGTTACATGAATCGCTACGGCCGCGAATGGAAGGCGGCGCAGGCGACCGGTGATCATATACCATTCCACTTGGAGCATTGCAGATTCCAGTATCTCGTTAACAGTATGTTCATTTTTTTTGTTTACTTTTTTTATTTTTTAAGCTATTGTATAGCTATTTATCGCGGGCTTTGAGCGCGGCGACCGAATCAAGAAATTCTGTAACGAAAATATAACCTAACACCCTCCACTCCGCCTACCATGTAGCTCGAGAGCGTTCGCTCAACGTGTAGTGTTGTAAAATCGATTGTCGATGTTTTTAAATAGATTGTAAGGGTTTCGAATAATCGAACAAACGATTTTTCTTCAAAACGGTTTTTTCAACATCGATTTTATAACAAATTGGTATTATAAAGTTTCTTTGAAAAATAATAAGAAAAAATTGAAAAAAACTAAAATAAACATTTTCTAACTTGCTATGCAATAGCTTTACAGCGGCAGTCCCCGAGTGCCGCTGTTTTTTTTTATTGTGACACGACATCTTACTTCAACCCGCCTGATCATAAGCAAGAGGATGTCCAAGAGTGACGACGACTGAAAAAACAGAGTAGTTCTCGGTTGCCTCAGTCGCCGTCACTATGCCGGCCAAAGGTGCTTCTTCACGCATGGCTTGAAGGATCCAAGGATCGTTTACTGACATGCTTAGATGCTTTGAGCTCATGAAAATCTGATGTGGATGGATGCGTTGAACGAGGCAGACCTAGGAGGATCCTTTCATCCTCTAGAAAGCTAAGTTGCCTAATGCCTATAACCGTAGAGTTGTGCCAGGATCGTGGTAAGTGGCGCTCCATTGTCTTTGCCTATCCCTGTGGGAAAAAGGCGTGACAATGTGGTTTGAATAAGGATGTAGTGACAAGGATTGACAAAGGAATACTCCGTTGGTTTAGGCACATGGAAAGGATGAGTGTGAAAGTATATTGGCGAAAGGAATTGATTGACATTTCTCTTGCTTCCCTCACATCCACAATTCTCCTTATACAAGATCTCTGGTTATGGGCACTAGGCAACTTAGTTTTCTTGGGGATGTTTCCAATTTGATTGGAAAACACCCTCCTGGGTCTGTCTTTTTTAACGCAACCATCCACATCAGATTTATGAATTCCTTTCGACGATCTACTTTCACTCATCCTTTCCATGTGTCCAAACCATCGAAGTATTCCTTTGTCAATCCTTGTCACTACATCCTCATTCAAACCACATCTATCGCGCACTGTGCTATTCCTTATTCTATTCGCTATCGTCACTTCACATACACTCCTTAACGACCGCATTTCTACAGCGTTAACTCTACTCCTATTGTTGTAATTGTTGTAATAGAATTGACCGTAATTTGTTGAAAATGGCTTTTAGAGTGCGGTCGGGACATATGCCTCTTAATAAATTTTATAATTTAATGAAGAAGAGTGATAGTCCGAATTGTGATTGGTGTGGAAAATTAGAGGACTGTCATCATTTATTAGAGGAATGTGTCCGGAACGATGCCGACAGAAATAGTCTAATTGCTGTATGTAACATAAATAGATTGGATGTGGGTATGTTTATACCAATATTGGCATGTCCGACTTCAGTGGAAGCATTGGAGGTTTATCGATTTGTGAGAGGTTCTGTGATTAAGTTACACAGTCAAGCTTAATCATATAACTGAGAACAGTTATATGATTAAGCTTGAACTAGAAAGTTTAGTTAGTTGTTAAGATGGGACTGGCATAGTCAAGTTTGACTAAAGTCCCCTAAAAAAAAAAAACAGAATAAAAAAAAAAAAAAAAAAAAACTCTACTCCTATGGTTCTTCTGTCATATTATAAAAAACTCAAACCCAGAAACTAATATCGTAAGTCACGTAAGTTCTGGGTTCTATTTTGTTTCATTTTTTCATTTCATTTTTTTTCTTAAAATATTTTCATAGCAGTCATTTGTAATATGTAATAATTTTACATTTTCAGAGTATGGCATCCCCGATGACAGTCTATTAGAAAAGAAAACGAAAAACACAACTCTGACATCACAATTGATTGAAATATACTTGCAAGATGAAAATGGTAAAACATTTAAGAAGAAATTCCCATCGTCAATGTCTGTACAAAAGTTGGTAACACTCGCGCAAAGATTATTCTCACCTGGCAACACTGGTGTGCTAAAACTGTATTGCATCGATTCTAAAATTAATATTGAAGTTTGTCTTGATAATTACATGAAGGATTTGCAATATTTCTCAGTTAAAAATGGCGATGTCATACAAGCTAGGTGGAGATAAAATTAATTCTTTTAATCAAACAAACATCATTCAAAAATTCCTAATAAAAAAATTATTAAAAAAAACAACTGTCAAGCTTGTCATATATTTTTTTAATTTACCAACGAGTTTTGGTGGACATCTTGCAAGTGACAGGACGCGTAATTTTAAATTATATGCGAAGCTTGTGTTTCTTGAATATTAATAATGGTGAAATTATTATTCAGTAATCATTTTTAAGTTGATCAAGTATAAACAAGTAATTTAAAGTTGTGAAAAGTGTTTCTTCATGTTCCCTCCAAGGCTATTTCTGATTTTTTAGTAAAGGCTTTCCGCCGCTTTACTATAACAATCATCATCAACCTCACTAGCATCGTCATCTTGTGATAAATCACTCGCGTGGTTCATCTTCATATTTACTTGACAATGTTTTAACATTGAACCATATATTTTTACTTTGACACTGGCAAGTTTGACACCAACTAAGCCACAATAAACATTTTTTTAAACCTAGTCACATTATGTCAAAATTCTTTTTTAAACTTGGTAACACTCAAAAACTGGGATATAAACTAAATTATTACATTTTATAAATTATATTTAATTTACACAAAACAGGTGTAGCCGATTGACCTGCGATTGGTTTGGTTTGATGCGCGTAAAGTCCCAGGTTCGATTCCCGGTCTGAGCAAATATTTGTTTCATAGCTTTTATTTGTAATATTTAATAATTATATTTAATATTGCAAATATTTGTTAATAAAAAACAGAGATACATATTTGCTTCGGGTCTGGTTATCAAAGAGTGGTAGGCAGTGGTACTCAGTCTGCCGATCCGGGGTAGTACCACCACTTGCAAGTATACAGACCGTGAAGTGATTTAGTCACGTTTCAGGATCAGCTTGTAAGTTCCTGGTTCCAACTAGGCCGGCATAGTGGATGTGACTGCTACTTACAGTTGTATTAGCAGTGACATCCATTCATGGACCATACTTCAGATTAACATCAAGCTGGGTGCTGTCATATGTCGAGTCACATTAAAAAAAAGTTTTTATTAACTTGGTCGTATAATTTTTATTATCTCATATTCGAGACTGTCTTATTTTATGACTCATTCAAACCTAGTTGTACAAAAATCAATCAATCAAATTGTCACGCCTTTCCCCCACAGGGATAGGCAGAGACAATGGAGCGCCACTTACCACTACATAATTCCCTTGCTTCCTTCACATCCAAAAATGTATGGGATTATATTAAATGTCTATAGAGATGCTATGTGGAGATGAAATTAATAATTTGTAAATTAATATTATGAGGCTTAAATTTTAATTTAAATTACGACTACAGACAAGTTTGTCATGTAATTTTCATTTTAGGCAAATTAATAAAATAAACAACAAAATATACTTTTATTAAGTATTATCTTTGATTTTGCGCGAACATTGATTAATGAATTAAAGAAATTTTATGCGGCTTACTATCGCGTCTTTCCGTGACTACGGCTACAAAGCTCTCGAAACGTCGGAATAATAAAAAAATGTTAAATCAAAACCAAAATAATCGCGATAGTAAGCCGCATTAAATTTGTTTAATACTTTTATTAACTTAATTAAACAAGTTTTATGCGGCTTAATATCGCGGCTTAATATCAAAACCAAAAGTTTTGAGATTACAATTTTATTTTATTATTCCAAACGCGATAGTAAGCCGCATTATCAATGTTCGCGCAAAACCTAAGAAAATATTTTTACAAAAAGTAATTCTAACCTGCATTATTTTTACAGTAATTGATCTAGGGGTATTAAAAATGTCTTACCCCAACATAAATACCTATTTATTAAAAGCAACACTTTAGACACAATGTCTAATTCAAAATTGGTCTCCAAATAGAAAATATTAGATATTATATTTATGCCCGATTTCACCAACTTAAACTTAATCTGAATTAATTAATGAGGTAATAGCACAGTGCGCGATAGTTATGGTTTGAAAGAACATCTTCATAGGCGACAAAAAAATGTATACTAAAATTTAATGCTACTGCGGAGCTGGTGTTTCGTGGAAATCAAAGCCCTTTTTTAATGGATGAGACTTTAATGCGTATGCCTTATACATTTTTTAAATTTGCAATTTCAAATTAAAACATTTAATAACGCGTGTTTCGTCGATGGCTTCCCGTTTAAGTCTGCACGGCCGCTTCCATATGTCGAGTCACAATAAAAAAAGAAAGTCCGAGCGAGAGGTCCGATAAGAATGATTTATGGCCCAGTTGCACGTTTGTAATGGCTGTTGTACCAGCGTTATGATGGCTGTTTTTGACGATTAACGGTTTATGAAGTTTCGAATAAATTAACAATTATGTTTTAAGGAGGAAATTGCTGTTATTTATTGTCAGTATTGTTCATTTAAATGTAATTTTTATTTTATATGAAACTTCATAAACGTCAAAACGGCTATCATAGCGTGCCACTAGTATAGTTTAGTAGTTGGAGTTAACTTTTTGGTGAAATCGGCCATAAATTAATTTCTCAATGAAATTATTTATTTGTGTGTTCTGTGTATATACCATACAACATAACCGAAGCTAAATATATATAACAATTATAAAAAGAAAATTCGAAGCATTTATAAATTATTTATATATCTGTTACTATATATTTTTATTTATTTAATAAATATTTGAGATCAAAATAAATATGTATTTATTAGAAATTAATTGTTTTATTTCAATTGCTCCGGGTCTGGTTATTTAAAGAGTGGTAGGCAGTAGTGCTAAGTCTGCCGATCCGGGGTAGTACCATCACTTACCGTGAAGTGACATGGTCGCGTCTCGGGATCAACTCAAGGCGACAGTTGTGTAGTGGCAGTGCAATGGTTACGCAAGCCGAGAGAACGGTTCGAAACCACGATATATGAACTTTGGTTGTCCTGTTTCTATGATACAAGCACTTTAGTAGCTTAGTATAGAAATGTAAAAAAAAAACTTGTAGCCGGTTTTAACTAGATCACTACTATAGATGTGACTTCTACTTATAGTTATTGAATTAGTAGCAGTGACATCTATTCATGGACCACACTCCAGCCTAGAGTCTGGCAAACGAAAGCGTGACCTGGAGTTTTCTTAAAATTTTAATATGGCAACATTATTATGCTGTCAAAGACGGTGAATGTAATTTTTTTTTTTTTTTTTTTTTTTTTTTTTTTTGACACGACATCTGACCTCGACCCGCCTGATGATAAGCAAGAGGAGGTCCAAGAGTGACGACGACTGGGACAACCGAGTCAGTTCCCGGCTGTCCCAGCCGCCGCCACTATGCCGGCCTAAGATGCTTCTTCACGCATCGCTTGAAGGATCCAAGGTCATAGGATGGAGAGAACACATGGGCAGGCAAAGCATTCCACTTGTCGATTGATCTACAAAGAAAAGACGCACCGAACTTTTTAGTTCGACTGCCAATTCGGTCGATAAAATGCGGATGCTTTCCCCGACCTGTGCGGGTATTACGGGAGTGAAAAGACGAGGTAGGAACAAGGTTGAAGAGCTCCTCGGAACATTCCCCGTGGTATAGGCGATAGAGGACGCACAGAGCCGCCATGTCTCTGCGTAGTTGCAGGGGCTCCAGAGTTCGCGAGACCTCTGCATCACCTATAATTCGGACAGCTCGGCGCTGCAATGAATCTAGGGCATTGAGAAGATACTTGGCAGAGCCGTCCCAGAGGTGCGAACAGTACTCCGCACAAGAGCGAATCTGCGCCTTGTATAAAAGCAGGCGAAGCTCCGGCGCGAAGAACCGTCGCACCTTGTTCAGGATACCAAGTTTGCGGGAGGTGGTCTTAATGGCCCGCTCGATGTGGTCCCTGTGATTCAAGTCGCAGCGAAGGGACATTCCTAGAATGTCTAGTCTGTCCGACGTACCAAGGGAAATGTTGCAAAGAGAGGGAAGAGGAGTAAACGGGGATTTTTTCGTCGAGAACGCGCAAACCTGAGTCTTGTCTGCGTTGAACTGAACCAGGTTCTTTCCGCCCCAGTGGGTAATACGATCAAGAACCCGGTTCAGTCCCGCTACAACAGACTCTCTCATATCGGCTATCTCCTGTTTGCCGGCTGCGGGGCGGGCAGTGTAGCGTCCATGCACCGTGCTGTCGTCCGCATAGCAATGAATGCCGGATCCAAGATCCAGCATGTCATTGATATGCAGAAGGAACAAAGTCGGCGACAGCACGGAGCCCTGGGGGACGCCGGCATTCACCGACACCCTGCGCGATGCGCTTCCATCCACAACGACGCGTATGGAGCGGTCCCGCAGGAAGTCAGCTATCCAACCCCGCAGACGGTCAGGTAAACCGTATGCCTCGAGCTTGGATAAAAGGCCCTTGTGCCAGACCCTGTCAAACGCTTTGGAGATGTCCAAGCCAATGGCAAGGGCTTCTCCATTACCATCCAAAGCTTCACCCCAGACGTGCGTGGTGTACGCCAGAAGGTCACCAGTTGACCGTTTCGGCCTGAAGCCATATTGACGGTCATTTAACAGCTGGTGACCCTCCAGGTAGGCCATGAGGCGAACATTAATTATTCGCTCCATGACCTTGCACAGTACTGAGGTTACAGCTATTGGACGGTATTTTGCAGGGTCCGAACGGTCGCCCTTCTTAGGAACCGGTTGCACATTGGCCCCCCTCCAAGCCCGAGGCACACAGCCCGACGCGTACGAGAGTCGGTATAGCCTCGTCAAGACGGGAGTCAATTCCGCTGCACATCTTTTGAGGACAAGCGCTAGGATACCATCAGGACCACTGGACTTCCGGATATCGAGCGATCGTAGCTCCATGCGGACATCGCGTTGTCTGATACGAATCTCAGGCATCGTATGTCCGCACGGACGCAAGGTGGGTGGCCCTGCACCACGATCGTCAATACGGGAGTTTTCAGCAAAGACTTCGGCCAGTAGATCGGCCTTAGCCTTCGCCGTATGCGCCAGTGAGCCATCAGGTTGTCTCAGCGGTGGCAGCAAGGAACGACAGAAGTTAGATTCTACAGTCTTGGCGAGACTCCAAAAGCTGCGACTACCCGTTGGGTGCGCTAATAGACTCTCGCCAATCCTGGAAACGCGCTGTGCCTCCGCTCTTTTAAATACCTTTCTGCAAGACTTGGTGGCAAGATTATAGGCTGCTTTCAACTCGTCCACGCGAGGGTCTTGACTTTTTCGACCCCTGACCCAGGCACTGTGAGCTGCGTTTTTTGCTGTAACAGCAGCCGCGCATTCACCGTTGTACCAGGGCCTGCTCCGGTCATTACGAGATGCACAGTTGGATGGAACGTAATATTCCATCCCCAGTGCTATCTCATCAGCAACGGCCGAGGCACACGTGGATGGATCCTCAGAGTTGAAGCAGCGCTGCCACCAAGGGAGGGAAGCGAAATAATTTCGCATTCCCTCCCAATCCGCCGACCCGTAGTGCCACAATCGTCGCACCTCTTCCCTGGCGGGAGAAGGCACGACGCGCGGCACTGTCGTCTCGACCAGGCAGTGGTCAGAATTCCCTAAAGGGGCTTTGACCGATATTTTATACCCGGTCGGACGAGTGGTCAGTAGAAGGTCCAGCAGAGAGGGGGCATGACCGACAATGTCTGGTACCCGGGTGGGCTGGGTCACCAGTTGTGACAGGTCATGCAGAAGGGCGAAAGCATGAGCGGCCCTTCCCGCGTGGTCGGTCCTTTGGGACCCCAACCACACCTCATTGTGTGCGTTGAAGTCCCCCAAGACGACGACCTCCGCGGTCGGGAACCGCTCCAGCGCTTCGTCTGTCGCCCGGCTCAGAGAATCGAAGAGCCGGGTTGTCTCCGAATCCCCGTGGTGGGAACGGTAAAGGCACCCGTAGATCCTGGTTTGGGAACCAAGGTCTACGTGTACCCAGAGGATGGACAAGGAAGGATCCTCCAAGCAAAGCAGACGGAGACAACAGATATCGGACCGGATGTACACACATACCCCGGCTTTCGCGAGGAATCTTTCCTCAAGCGTGTAGCCGGGGTATTGAAGATATGAAGTGTCAGCCGGTGCCTTTATCTGCGTCTCCGTCAGGAAGAGCAGGGCGGGCTGTGCCGTCTCCAGGTGTTGATGGACGGCACTGAGATTGGCGTGGATTCCACGTATGTTCGTAAAATCTACGCCAAGCTCATTTCTGTTGGGGGTTTTAGCTGCCGCTGGGTATACTCTTGTTTTTTTAATTGCTTGCATTGTGGAGGGGGGGGGGGGGTGCGTGAAAAATGTTGGAGGTTGTTTCTTCGGTAGAGACGAAACGTGTAGCTATCCGCTTCGCCACATGTAACCCGGCGGTGTGAGTTTGCTGATCCGTCGGACGGAAGGGCCCCCGTACCCTCCCGGAAGTGATCGCCTGGACCCCAAATCCGATCACCAATCGGCAAGACGAATCACCCCGAGATTATGCGCCGCCTGGTGGGGCAGCCTCCCTCCGTGGTTAGCGGTGGGCTCAGGCCCCTGTACTGTGCGGCGGGCGGCCAGCGGTCAACCGTTGCTACGGGTCTCCCTGGCCGACGGGTCAACAAACTCTCACCGGGATACTGCAGGTCAGCAGGATGCCACTGTCCCTAACCGAATCCACAACCCCCAACGCAACTGGTGCTACACAAACTAGTCCCCGAACGCGACGTGGTCACTATGGGGGGATTTGCACCTGTGTAGGGTGGTAATTTCAACCAGCTGAGGACACTTAATGCACCGGAAGTGTCCTCTCCCACTCGGGGAAATTGGAAATTGAAATTGTCAGTATTTTGTAAAGAAATTAACTTTTCAACAATAATTGCTATTTTCTTTTCTATAATATGGGTAAAACAATAAAAAGTAACGCGCGAAAGCTGCTACATATTATGATTAGTAAGTTTAAACAAAAACAAGAAGAGAAAGAAGTTGTTTTCCAAGGAAAACATCATTGTTTAGATGCGATCTCGGATTTTTTAGGTTAGTATGACTTTGTAATCTTGATCCTTGTTGGCTGATTATTAGATATATTTACATGATGATACTTTTTCTTATGTTTATAGAAAATCTTGGAGATATTCAAGGACTCTGCTAAATCAAAAACATTGTTAAAACGTTAACAAATTTGGAGAAAAAATCTTTAATAGAAACTCAAACTAAGTTCTTAAAAAAAATATCTTCACTAAATGTACCTGCATCGGTTTCGAGTGTTTTAATTTGTTTGTTCCATTTCACAAAGTTGTGTTATTTGACGTCATGAAACTGTTTGGATACCTTCTTTATTAGAATATTCATCTTCTAAATATACATTTTATACTTTGCAGAGGTTGGTGTCACGACACTAAAAAAAATTAAAAAGGAAGGATCTGTGAATGAAGGTATTTGGAGCACTCCAGGAAAAAAACGCCCCTACAAAAGCTCAGTGTCAGATTTAGACAGTTTTGATATTGATGCAATAAGAAATAAAATCAATGAATTTTATGTTGTGAGAAAGGAGGTCCCGACATTGCGAACATTGTTAGATGGTTTTAATGGATGCAGAGAAACTCTGCGTAAAATATTAATTGCTAATGGGTATGAGTTCAAGAAAAATAAAAATGAACGAACGGTTCTTGTCGAGCGTTTTGATATTGCTGCTTGGAGACATCGTTATCTACGAGAAATCGCTGCTCAACGAGCGGAAGGAAAACCAATTATTTATTTAGATGAAACATATGTACACAAAAATTATAAGCCTAAAAAGTCATGGCAAGGTCCAACAACGAGCGGTGCCCCACAACCAAGCCCACTGGAAAATATCTCTTCAGGGAAAAGATATATTATAGTACATACTGTCTCTGAAACATGGTTTGTACCAAATGCACTGTTAGTTTTTAGTACAAAATCAAGTTTGGCGGACTATCACCATGTCATGAATGCTAAAAACTTTGGTAAATGGTTAAAAGAAAATTTAATACCAAATTTGAATAAGCCTAACGTCATTGTGATGGATAATGCGAGCTACCACACTATACAACAGAATAAAGTTCCTAAGACACAAACGAGAAAAGCTGAAATACAAGAGTGGCTCGATTCCAACGGAATAAATGACGAAGATTTCCTAACAAAAGCCGAATTGTTATGTTTAGTTAACAAACATAAATCCCGACCCCCTGTACGTAGCTGACGAACTTTTGTAACAATACGGCCACGAGGTACTGAGACTGCCACCTTACCACTGCGATCTCAACCCGATTGAGCTGATATGGAGCTCAGCTAAGCGTATGGTGGCAAAAAAAAACATAAATCTGTCCGCAAAAGAAACAGAAACTTTGATAAAAACCTCATTTGGCCGAATAACTGCAGAAGATCGGAAAAAAATGACAGACCATGTAATAAATGTGGAAAATAAATACAAACAAAGAGATCACATTTCATAATAAGTGTAGGTGATGACGACTCCACTGATACAGAAGAATCCTTAGAGGTTGAATTTTTGGATTCGGAGTTTGAGTACGATGATTGAACAATTAAACATCATCATCAGCCTGTACTCGATTAAACATATTGTTGAAGAAATTAAATAAACTAAATGTTAAGTAGGTAAATATTATATACACTAATAAATAAATCTACACACTCGTTTTATTACTCACATCCATGACAGTCAAGGCTCCGACACACCAAACGGAGCCTTTAAAAACAAATGACATTTAAAAATGTGATGTTAACCACTTAATAATAATAATATGTGGGACATTTGACACATATTGTTCTGGCCACAAACTAAGCATAAGTATAGACATAAAGTTCGTAAACAACTATTATACAAATTGATTGTCGTAAATACAAAAAATACTCAAGTATCAAAACATTTTTCTCCTACTAAGTCAGTAATACCCATGAAATTTTTTTGAATTTGCCGCGTTTTCTCAGGTCACGCTTTCGTTTGCCAGACTCTAAGGCCAGGAATACAAATCCGATTTCGCTTCCGATTGTCTGATCAGACTATCGGATCGGATGCACACAATACACATCCGATTCTTGCGTCAGACTTTTTCTGAAGTCAGTTGTTCTCGAGCTGTGAATGATTGCTTGTCAAGATTTACGGAGCGAAAAGAAAAGATGGACGACGAATTATTGCATACTAGCTGTGCCCGCGGTTTCACCCGCGTAAAATTAGGTTTATAACAGATATAACAAAGGAGGAGGTTCTCAATTCGACTGTATATGCTTTTTTTGTATTTATAACTCGATAACTCATATAAAAATGACAGACGAAAAAAAAAATTAATATAGATAAATTCCAAATAGCTGAAACTATAGGAAACTATAGTAAAAAAAATATTTTTATTAGAAGTAACTTATGTTACTTCTAGTACTTCCAAAATATGTGTATAAAGTTTCATGATGATCGGTTAAGTAGTTGTTGCGTGAAAACGTAACAAACAAACTCACATTCACATTTATAATAATAGTAGGATATGCATATTCAGAAGGTAATAACAATAAAGAAAAATTCCAAACACCTGAAAGTATAGTCTATGGAAAGTATAGTGTATAGTCTTCATAGTATAGTTAATTGGATTGGAATATAGTGCGATGGTATTATAGTACTCTATAATACCATGCACCTATTAAAAATGAATAAACTAAAATAAAAATGAAGTATCATTTAATACGTGTAACACCTAACCAAAAAAAAACCTGCCAATAACTAACCTTGGGCCTATATTACTTTAAGTATATAGTATACCTATATACTTGAAAATTGGCAAAACGGACACAACCGTCGATGACGTCTGCCCTCACGCGTCTGCCTGTCCGCGTTCCGACTTCTTCCCCCACTTCACTCGCCGTGCGTAGGATTTACGCTACACTATTTTGGCTATAATGGCTTACACATAAGATCTAGATATATACTGTCGCGGGCTTTTTTGTAGGTCTATTTAAGATAAACATATTCATGATACATTACATATGTGTAACTCTAGCGGTTTTGGCAGCGCACGCCAGAATATCTCGCAAATGGTAGATTTTTATCCTACTTACTTGACACTTATTGTCACATTTTTGACAATTCACACAATATCTTGATAAATAGTAGCCTATGTGTTATTCTGATGTATAAGCTATATTGTTTTCATTAAAATCCATTCAATAGTTTTGGCGTGAAAGAGTAACATACAAGAGAAAGATGTATGTTTACATCCATCCATCTATCCATCCATACTCACAAACTTTCGCGTTTATAATATAAGTAAGGAAGTAAGGATAATTATTACTACTCCAGATGGGCAGACGGGGTACCACTGCCTACCACTCTTTGACAAGCAGACCTGAAGCAAATATCCATCTCTTTTTATTTAATAACAAATAAATAATTAATTTTCCGACCGGGAATCGAACCCTTTACGCGCAACAAACCATTCGCCAACCGTTCGTCTGTCGTTAAAAAATCTTTGCGAGATTGCCAGCATATACATCACAGCATGACCAGTATATGAATGGTAATCATCACTGCTACTCAAGACCCAATCTGCACTAGCATAAATTGTAATAGGTTTACAAGTTTACTTGAAACATAGTTGCTAGTGCCTTTGAGATATCTTAACCTTTTACCGCAGCTATGTTCACACTTCCCAATGCGAATAGAATTGGCTCAAGTAACTGACTGGACGTGTACAAATTGATAAGCACAATATAGAGCCTATTATCTCCTGGTATGAATAGTCCACAATTTTTGGACCCAACTTAATGTAGGTACAAGCGGAGTGGCAGCAGATTACAGTCTTTCGTACCATACTTATTGGGCAAATTATTTACAAATCGGACGTGTATTTTGTTTCTGTATTTTGTATGCAAACTGCACCTTCAGACAATCGGATCGGCCATAAAATCGTAAGCGCCTTGGCGTTGCTTCCGATTCTGACATCCGATCCGACTATCGAATCGGACGTGTATTAAGTATTCAAACAAATGTATGGCACGAGTGCCTTCCGATTGTCTGATCAGACAATCGGATCCGACTATCGGAGAGGAAAATCGGACTTGTATTCCCAGCCTTATATCAATATCGGGGTGCTGTCATATGTCGTGTCACAATATTAATAATAACTACGTTATTTCAATGACCTTTATTGTAATATAAAAATATTTGAATAAATAAAATATAGTACGATCAAGGTTGCTGTTGAAAGAATTCGAAGGTGACAGCTGTTTTTAAGTTGTTTCCCATTGTATCGAGACATCTGTTTTCGACTTACTTTAAAACCGACTCGGTTTACGGATGCTCAGAGGCCGTCACTATGCCTGCCTGTAACGCTTTTTCCCTCTTTAGTCTGAATCTGATTAGATAGATGTGGTTCGAAAGAGGATGTAGAGACAAGGAATGACAAAGGAATGCTTCGATGGTTTGGGCACATGGAAAGGATGAGTGAAAGTAGATTGACGAAAATAATTTATAAATCTCATGTGAATGGAAGCGTTAAACGAGGCAGGACCAGGAGGGTTTTTTCCGACCAAATCGGAGACATCCTTAAGAAAGCTGGTTTGCCTAGTGCCCACAGGGATAGGCAGAGACAATTAAGCGCCACTTGCCACGATCCTGACAAAACTCCCCTGCTTCCTTCACACAACCACAGTTGTCTTCATACAATCTCTATGGTTATGGGCACTGGGCAACCTAGCTTTCTTGAGGATGTCTCCGATTTGGTCGGCAAACACCCTCCTGGTCCTGCCTCATTTAAACGCATCTATTCACATGAGATTTATAAATTATTTTCTTCAATCTACTTTCACTCATCCTTTCCATGTGCCCAAGCCATCGAAGCATTCCTTTGTCATTCCTTGTCACTTCATCTTTCAAACCACATCTTTCACTCCACATACACTCCTTAACGACCGCATTTCTACAGCGTTAACTCTACTCTCATGCTTCTTCTGCTACACCCAACATTCACTTCCATACATTAATGTAGGAACAAGCACCGCATTATGGGCAGCCATCCGTGACTTTTGGGACATTATTTCGCTGTTCACTGCACCACGTTCGCCATATTAAACCAAACGTACCTACCAAATCTTTTTACTCCCGTGACATCCGCTGTAGGCCGAGAGTAGCATCCGCATTCTGTGGACTGAATCGGCAGTCGAACTGTCGATTTTAGAACAATCGACAAGTGGATACCAGCCTTGTCGTATACCTACCTGACTTTGCCTTTACCAGCCTAGGTTTATGTAACCCTTCCCATAAACGTGAAAAAGCACTTTTGGTCGCGATGGTAACGGCGATTAAGGCAACCTTGATGCGGATTTTTTAGTCGCCGGCGCTTTTAAGGTTCCTCCAACTATCATGAGATCCGGAAGGCGAAGCGTAGGTAGACTTCCTACTAGGTGGACTGACGACATAGTGAAAGTCACGAATAACCAGTGGATGCAACTGGCATCTTGTCGTTCGGAATGGCCTTCTTAGGGGGAGGCCTATGTTCAGCAGTGAACGTCTTCTGGCTGATGATAATAATGATGATGATGATATAGACAATAAATAGATTTGTGTTAATATATTTAATAACATAGTTGTCTGTGACATTGAGTTCTATACATATTTCTGTTAACATACGAACATTTTTTACATTTATAACTTTTATGCAATAATTCGTATTTTATTAAAACAATTTGTATTGCTTGAATTATCGCCCCCTTTACGCTGTATTTTAAAGCCTTCTTTACAGCCTCTTTTCTCGCCTGCCTTCTTATTGAAATGGCGGATTTCTTAACAGTTTTTAGTATTACATTTTTCATTATATCATGGACCATCAATCGAGCCGAATTTCTCATTTTAATGCCTTTTTTAATCTACTATGCTTCTTACACAAACATTACATGTATATTTCAATTTAATAATTATGAATTAACATTAATATATACGGGTAAAACAATGAACACTAGTAATTTAAAAATAATATTTGCAAATTAAGTTAAATATCCATTGCAAATCCACGTGTGACAATTATATTTTAAATCCTAAATATAATTGGTTGAAAAGGAGTAAAATAAATAAATCGACCAATGAGAAGCGCGTAATTTACTATTATTTTAAGAATTCAAGTCATTCGCACTCTGTCGCCATTGACGACCGCTTGTGTCAACAAGGATTAACAAAAAATTGTTTACAAATGGCAGTTGCGTGGAATTTACGTGTCAAAAAATTGGCAGGCTATTTTAAATAAATAATTTAATTATATAAAAGTGTGAATTAAATAGTTGTTATGGGTAATTGTTTCGCTTGCCTTTTTCGGCGGCAAAGAGCGCGCAATATCGTTTTGATTTTGATCGGGCTAGATAATGCTGGCAAAACGATGACTGTTAATAATTTAGCTGGTGAAATTGATGGAAAGACGTTGCCTACTGTTGGTTTTAAGGCTGTGAACTTATTGCATAAAGATATTCCTGTTACGATTTACGATTTGGGCGGCGGGGCTCAGTTTAGGCAGATTTGGCCTCAGTACTACAGCGAAGTCCATGGTGTGATATTTGTAATTGATTCCAGTGATTTTACACGTTTGGAAGAATGCAAACGTGTGCTAGAAGAAGTCCTGTCTCATGATAAAATATCAGGTAAGTTTCTAATAGTGTGTTTAGGTTAAGACACAGACAAAGTACCGATAGACGCTGCAAATGTGATTAGTAACTATTTTTTTAAATAGGTATTTTATCCACGGAAATTCGCCCATTTGATAAACAAACGATTTCCATAAATGATCATTTAATTTAAAAAAAAATATATGAACGAATAGGATACCTGATCTTTTCCAGCGCTTGTGCTTAAAACGTACGCAGCGGAATTGACTCCCGTCGAGGCTATACCAGTTGTTTACGCCATAACATAAATTAAAAAATAAATCATTTCGCTGTCATTATATTCAAAAACATTCCTTTCCATCCTTTTCCTATGCGCGCTGAAATATAGCTATCTCGCCTCGACAAAAAACAGAAGAGTTTTTGGTCGGAAGTTTTGAAGTTTATGAAAATGAAGAAATGTAATTGTGAATAAAAACACAAATTTAATTGAACCGCGCCGCCCAGTTAATCTGAGAATAAAATTAATAAAACCGCATAATTATATTAAAATAAATAATTAATTAAAATTATAAGGTTGTGTGCATGAACTTTGTGACAGTGATCCCGGGGCTCTTCTTCGAGGTTGAGATTCACAGAAGCAAAATCAAGTAAGTGCGCATAATCCTTCCTTTAATTCCTAAGAAAGCAGTCCACTTAAATATCCCGCTCATCCTATTATCCCGCACCGCGCCTTTTCATATTTGGTCTCGATACGATCCGGATTATTATACTTATTATATTATAATTCCTAATCCTTTCCTTACTTTATTTATGTATGTATATTATTTCATAATACATATCTAACCCGCGCCCGCCTTGGTATAAATATAATTAGCCTTGATTTCCATAATAAATATGGCTTCATCTAGATCTATATCTGATGATGATATAAAACATCAAATTTACTTATCTAGGCGCAATTCATTATTTGCCCGCCTACAAACAATCTATGATTGTTCAAACGCCGCAGACGTGGAATTATTCATAGCATCATGTGTCAACTTAGACAATCTACGTGCTGAATTCCATGATACTGTAGAAAAATTAAACATGTTAACTTTAAAATTAAACCCTGAATCTTGTATTGATGAGCAATCCTTCACAGCCTTTGAGGATCTGTACTGCAGGACTAAGCATAGGTACAATTCTAAATGCACAAATGTGGTGAAGTCTGAGAAAGTTCCTGCTGTTCCTAGACAACACACCCGTCTACCCCCCATCGAGTTGATGTCATTTGATGGAGATATAAAGTCATGGCCCATGTTCTTTGCAAGTTTTAAGGCTACGGTTCATGACAATTCATTGCTCTCAGATTCAGAGAAATTATATTATTTAATGGGAAAGTTATCCATTAAAGCCCAGTCTGCATTTGCTGGCACCACCCCTTGTGGTGAAAACTATAATTTAATAATAAAAAGTTTAATTGATAAATATGAGGACAAGCGAATGCTTGCATCGTCTTACTTGAATCAAATATTTAACCACAAGTCTTTCACTTCAGCATCCATTACTAACTACGAATTATTTCTTAATAAATATGTAGCATCTGTAAATGCTTTAAAGAACCTAAAGTTAAATGACCTTGCAGACTTTATGTTTTTTAATATTGCTCTTAAGTTGTTAGATTGTGATATTATCCGTTCATTTGAAATGAGTCAAAGTAATGTTGAAATTCCATCATTTAATAATTTAGTTCAATTTGTAAAAGATCAAATGAGAATTTTACAAAATACTGGTTTGAGCTTTCAAAATAATGTTGTAAAGAAAAATACTCATACTTCTTTTATTGATAAACCAATTAAGATTCCACATCAACAAACCTTTGTTGCTGTTGCTAATTCTGATAAATGCTTATGTGACAATATTGTACATGATCACTTATATAAATGTCCTGCATTTAATAATATGAATGCAAATATTCGCTTTAAAAATGTTAAAGATCTTAATGGTTGTATAAATTGTTTAAGTATTAAACATAAAACTTTCAATTGCCATTCTAATGTAGTTTGTAGAATATGTAAACGCAAACATCACACGTTGCTGCATTTCGATAATCAGCAACAGGGTTCGAACTATGTATCTCGAAATCTAAACGCTGTCAACGCAGCCACCGTATCAACTCCGCTCACAGCATCGTCTTCTCTCTTTCCCGCTCCCGAGATATCGCAGCCGTCTCGCTCTCGTGCTACGCAGGACGCGGCCGTCACCACCGCGCTGGCCGCTAATAACATATCTTTTTGTGCAACGTCCATTGCGCGCCCAAGTGCGGACGCCAATCGTTCAATTATGCGCGAGCCGCAATGTAATGCGCCCGTCACTGTTTTATTAGCTACGGCAGTTGTCATAATTCAAGATTCGAACGGCAAGGACCACGAAATACGTTGTCTTTTGGATAGTGCATCTCAGGGGAATTTTATAACATCTGAATGCTGTCTACGATTGGGACTCAATAGGTACATTGATTCTAATCATAACTTAAAAGTAAAAGGTATTGGTGGTACAGAAAAGTCTGTTAAAGGCTCTGTAGCCTTTCAGTTTTCTTCGCGTTATAACCCGCAAATAAAATACAATATTTCTTCGCTCATAGTAGATAAAATTACTGAAGATTTACCAACCGCTATTATTGATATTTCTGCTATGCCCTTCTTACAAAAGATACCGCTCGCCGACTATAGGTTTGATAGACCTGGTCAGATTGATGTTCTAATTGGAGCTTCATTATTTCCGCATTTATTACTTCCTGGTATTATAAATAATAATAATAATTGTGCGCCTCCCGCGATACAAACCGTTTTAGGTTATGTTATCATGGGTTCTGTTCCCGTTCTCCATACGCGTGGTGGAACGACACTGACCCATTGTTGTGCAACTGAAGCTGACGTGTCAATGGAATCTGTTGATACAATGCTCAAAAGATTCTGGCAGATAGATGAGTCTCCAGTTTCCGCGTCACTTGAACACTCTCTCGAGGAGTTGGAATGTGAACATTATTACCGCGAGACCACTGATCGTGATAAGGATAGTGGTCGTTATACTGTTGCGTTACCATTTCGCGCAGATAAGTTTTCTCTAGGCGAATCCTACGACATCGCGCACAGGCGTTTCATGTGCCTGGAAAAGAAGTTAGAAGCTGCACCCGCTTTCCGCTCCGCTTATAATGACATTATTAATGATTATATTTTTAAAGGCTATCTAACTCTTGTTCCACAATCTCAATTAAATGATATTACCGCTTATATTATTCCGCACCACGCAGTCATTCGCTTAGATAAAACTACTGCAAAAGTTCGCTCCGTTTTGGATGCGAGCTGTAAAACCAGTACAGGTGTATCGCTAAATGATATACTCCATACAGGCCCTAATTTACAGGGTGATCTATATACAATAATCTTAAACTTTCGTTTAATCGCCGTCGTATGTTCCGCCGACTGCAAACAAATGTTTATGCAAATAGATGCATGCGATCGACGTTTCCAACGTATTCTTTCTAGATTTAATGTACATGCTACTTTAACAACTTACCAGTTTACTAGAGTTTGCTTCGGACTAAGATCTAGCCCTTACCATGCGTTACGTACTGTACGTCAGTTAGTTGAAGACGATGGTGGGTTATTTCCCAACGCTCGTGAAATCGCTTCTAAATTTCTATACATGGATGATATAAAGTTCAGTGCTAGTTCTGAATCGCAAGCCGCGCAGACGTCACGTGACTTTAGCAACTTGTTCAAGCGAGGGCAATTCGATCTAGTCAAATGGACTATTAACTCACAAGCTGTTTTAAGTAAATTACCCGCTTCACATGTTATTTCTAATCAAATTAAATTTCACAAATCAATGTCAATCGCAACTCTTGAGCTGTGCGCAGCCGAGTTACTATCGCAGACGCTACGTCGCGTTGGAATTACTTATAATCCGCGCTATAATATTTCAGCAATTTATGCATTTATCGAATCCAGAGTAAAACTCTGCTGGCTTCGTTTCTCGCCATATCGCTGGCAGACATTTGTTGCCAACCGCGTTGTTAGAACTATAGAAAACATTCCATATGATTACTTCTATCACATTGTTGGTAGGGAAAACCCCGCAGACTGTTTATCTCGTGGTCTAACACCCGCTAAATTATTGGACCGCCGCCTTCCTTTGTGGCTACACGGGCCTTCTTGGATGAAGTTATATTCTCCAGAGTGGCCAACAAATAAATTAAATGATTCAGAAGATAATGCAAATATTCCTAAACAAAAATTGCAAGAGCCTTTGGCACATCCCGTAATTTCTAATAGGGAATCAGTGCTTCAGCTTTTAGCTCAACGCACATCATCATGGTCAATAAAACTCTCGCGTAGAGATAAAATCACAGCAGAAAATTTAGTATTCGCCAAGTTGACATTATTACTAGATGTTCAACACAGGCATTTTAGTGAAGAATTTTGTAAACTAAAGGAAAATAAAAATGTTTCAATTTCTTTATAAAAATTATCAACTTTTGTTGACAAAGACTTAGGCGCCATACGTGTTGGAGGCCGTTTAGGTCACCTCGCTAAAAAATTAAATTAAATACTCTTTATTATATAATTTTATAAATATTAATTACCGCTTACGTTTTCAATAACATCTATCTGAAAGCCGCATTAATTGGAAGTTTATTCCTACCGCATCGCCTCATTTTGGTGGCTGCTGGGAGTCGATGGTGATAGTTGTAAAGACTCACATGTTTCGCTCTTCAGATCTTATAAAATGAAGAATTTGTAATTTTAATTCAGATAGAATGTGTCTTGAATTCCCGCCCTCTGACGGTTCTCAGTGCAGATCCTTCAGAGCCGACCGCATTAAGTTCACATATCTTATTATGTTTGTCACCGCAAAGTTATATTTATCTATTAAAGGCGACCCTTTAAGGCGGGGGGAATGTTTACGCCATAACATAAATTAAAAAATAAATCATTTCGCTGTCATTATATTCAAAAACATTCCTTTCCATCCTTTTCCTATGCGCGCTGAAATATAGCTATCTCGCCTCGACAAAAAACAGAAGAGTTTTTGGTCGGAAGTTTTGAAGTTTATGAAAATGAAGAAATGTAATTGTGAATAAAAACACAAATTTAATTGAACCGCGCCGCCCAGTTAATCTGAGAATAAAATTAATAAAACCGCATAATTATATTAAAATAAATAATTAATTAAAATTATAAGGTTGTGTGCATGAACTTTGTGACAGTGATCCCGGGGCTCTTCTTCGAGGTTGAGATTCACAGAAGCAAAATCAAGTAAGTGCGCATAATCCTTCCTTTAATTCCTAAGAAAGCAGTCCACTTAAATATCCCGCTCATCCTATTATCCCGCACCGCGCCTTTTCACCAGTTCTCATACTTGTCGGGCTGTGTGCCTCGGGCTCACTTCCCTAAGAACCGTTTGGACCTTGCAAACTTTAGGTATTATCGTCTGATAGCTGTAACCTCAGTAGGTACTGTGCAATGTCTTGGAGCAGATAATTAATGTCCGCTTCATGGCCTACTGGGTCATCAGCTGATCAATGATCGTCAACATAGGCCGAAACGATCAACTGGTGACCTTCTGGCGTAGCGTATGCCGCGTACGTCGTCGTTGGATAGTCATCGGTTTGAACATCTCCAAAGCGTTTGACAGGGTCTGGCACAAGGTCCTTCTTTTTAAACTCGAGGCAAACGGTTTACCTGACCATCTGCGTGGCTGAATAGCCGACTTCCCGCGTGGGCGCTCCATACGCGTTGTTGTGAATGGAAGCGTATCGCGCAGGATGTCGGTAAATGCCAGCGTCCTTCAGGGCTTCGTGCTGTCGCCGACTTTGTTCCTTCTGCATATCTAAGACATGCTGTACCTTGGATCCAGCATTCATTACTATGCAGACGACAGCACGGTGCATGGACGCTGTGCGACTTTGCGCAGGTAGTCACAATAATATGTGGTATGGGTATACCAAATTTCTTAGTATCACCTATTTCGAGCCTAGCTATACCGTTTTTTGGTATAATGCTATTAGAATAAGAATAGGACGGGCTGTTGACTAACTTCACTTGACTGATTTAAATGTGTTTTTTGACGGTCCGCAAAGAAAAAGACACCATACTAAAGTGAAGTTGGTTGCAGAGTTAAACGTCACAAAATGGCGCCGATTCGGTCCTATTCTTATTTTAATTGCATCATATACGACAGGCGTGGACGAACGGTTTAGCGATTGGTTTGTTGCGCGTATAGTCCCGGGTTCGATCCCCGGTCGAAGCAAATATTTGTTTCATAGCTTATAAATATTATAAATATTACAAATATTTGTTAATAAAAAAAAGAGATGGATATTTGCTTCGGGTCTGGTTATCAGAGTGGTAGGCAGTGGTACCCAGTCTGCCGATCCGGGGTAGTACCACCACTTACAAGTATACAGACCGTGAAGTGATTTGGTCACGTTTCGGGATCAGCTTGTAAGTTGCCGGTTCCATCTAGGCCGGCATAGTGGATGTGATTGCTACTCACAGTTATTGAATTGTAGTAGCAGTGACATTCATTCATGGACCACACTTCAGCTTAATATCAAGCGGGGTGCTGTCATATGTCAAGTCACAATAAAAAAATTTAAAAAAAATACTGTTGTTTCCGTGGCGCCGTCACATGATGATACTCGTAGAACTGCTGAAGGGGCTGAAGGGCTAAAGGGTAGTATGGAATACAGAAAATAATTATTTTTCCGCGTCTGCTCAATCCAGACTCGATTTGAAATTGTGCGCGTACGAAGTTGCGGGCAAACGCTAGTGCTTAAGTGAGAAATCGATTTGCTTATCACTTAACAGTTCCACTGATTAGTTTACAATGTACTTGTGAATAAGCCATCGTGTGTTCAACCTTTCGTGACTGGGCTTAGATTAAATAAATATTAAAATATTCATTTTGTAAATTGTTTTTAGGATTCCGTAAAAAAAAATGAAACCCTTATAGATTCGTCATGTCTGTCTGTCTGTCTGTCCGTCCGTCCGTATGTCACAGCCACTTTATTCCGAAACTATAAGAACTATACTATTGAAACTTACACACAAAAATAAAAAAATACCAATAAATTTTGGGGGTTCCCCATACTAGAACTGAAACTTTTTTTTCGTCAACCCATCCGAGTGGTCATCAAAACTATCTATGGATAGGTCTTCAAAAATGATATTGAGGTTTCTAATATCTATTTTGCTAAAATAAATAGTTTGCGCGAGAGACACTTCCATAGTGGTAAAATGTGTCCCCCCCCCCCCTGTGACTTCTAAAATAAGGGAATGATAAAACTAAAAAAACTATATGTTGTACATTACCATGCTATCTTCCACCGAAAATTGGTTTGAACGAGATCTAGTAAGTAGTTTTTTTAATACGTCATAAATCGAAAACCGCAATTTACCTTTCATTAAACCTACTCAAATATCAAAGTTACAACGAACTACAAGAACTTTTATATTATTATACTTGATGCTACGGAACCCTTCATGAGCGAGTCCGACTCGCACTTGGCCACTTTTTGATTAAATATATCTAAAAACCTGTGACATCTTTTTTTCGCATACAGATTGTAATCTAAACATATTAGAATATTAATTTTTCCCAACTTCAAAGTGTTCATGTAGCTTAACTATCGCGTTTATTTATTTATTACTATACTTTGTAAAATGTAGCTTGGGTCCTGTGACACATTTTTTGGACGACTTAACATTGTAGCAGCGTCTCTCTTCGATCGTTCATTTCAAAGTTATTTATTTTCATAGTTACAACCATAGCTTAGCAATAATATTTTTCATACAATAATATAATACAATAATAACACAACAAATTTTAAATCAAATAACAATAAATCATGTAACAAAAAGAAATCTTGCCGCTCCGTCAAGGTTACATCTGTTAACAAAAATGCAATGGTTACGCAAACCAAGAGCATGGGCTCAAAACCACTTGCCGGTACCAATGTATCTTTGATATATGTACTTTGGTTATCCTGTTTCTATGTTACAAGGACTTTAGTAGCTTTAAAAAAAATGTACACATATAAAAAATATATTTTTATAAAGTCAAGTAAGGAAAAAATGTACTATACCTCCCTAACTATTTGTGATAGACACTTTAGTGGAGCATTATTCCGCTTGTCAGAAAAGTAAAGGAGCCGGTGACATCTTCTCGTTGAAGCGCATATATATTGATCACTTTGTCGGTAAATCGTATGCGAGATATTGGACACATGCAACGCCATCTAGCGGTAGCATGTGGCGGTCGCTACAACACGATCACTCTTGATACGAATACGAAGTTGTGTCTATGTTCCAGGTAAACCAATACTGGTGTTAGCCAACAAGCAGGATAAGGAAGGTGCTCTTGATGACATAGACGTGGTTGACAAGTTGAATATTGAACCATTAGTGAATAGGTGAGGAATAGCTTTATCATCATTATCACGATCATCATCAATTCATGCTTAGGTTACGGTACAGGCGACCGTGGTGTAGTGGCAGTGCAATGGTTACGCAAACCGGAGAGCACGAGTTCGAGACCACTCACTGGTACCAATGTATCTTTTATATATGTACTTTGGATGCCATGTTTCTATGATACAAGCACTTATAGAATAGTATAGTATAGAAATGTAAATAATAATAAAAAATATTAATGAATTCATAAATAGCTAAGCCTAATGGAAGATTTGGAAGACATACATTTTTGATGTATGTCTGATGTATGTCGGCCGATTGGTTAGCACATTAGTTTGTAAAGCGTAAAGTTCCGGGTTCGATTCTTGGTCAGAGCAACTATTTGTTTCATAGCCTTTATTTGTAATATTTATTAATTAAATTAAATATTGCAAATATTTGTTAATAAAAAAAGAGGCGCATATTTGTTTCGGGGGTTATGGAAGAGTGGTTGGCAGTGGTGCTCAGTCTGCAGATCCGTGACGATGAAGTGACTTAGTCGCGTTTAGGGATTAACTTGTTAGTTGCCGGTTTTAACTAGCCAGCACATTATGTGACTGCTACTTACAGTTATTGAATTGCAGTAGCAGTGACATCCTTTCATGGAACACACTCCAGTTTAACATCAAGTGGGGTGCAGTCATATGTCGAGTCACAATAAACAATCAAAAAAGGTTAAAGTGTACTGTGTCCAGGGTTTTCCGAAAGATGATCCACAGAACCCTGGGATTCCGTGGAAGGGTTACAAAGGTTCTCATTCCCAAAAACACCTAGGTACTCGTACTTTCCTAGTTACATTGTATTCCTTTATTCATGAAATGTTTTTTAATACATAAAATGTTTATTTTTCATGTAAAGTTCTTATTTTTTTCAAATCAAACTAAAAAACATACAAACAACAAGGGTTCCGCTGCTTGGGTTCCGCTAGGTTCCGTGGCAAAAATTGGGAACCTTGTTATGGGGAATAAAATACATACAAAGACGCCATATTTAATGAAATGCAGAAATAGATGATATTTTATTACAGTTTTTTTCTTACACTTAAATGAATCAAATTTAAAATTTTCAAGTAGGCTGAATTCAACATTTTTGAACGTCATAATATTACAGCAATATATAATTATACAGTGTCGGGGGGATAATACGACAATAAATTAAAACCCGGATAGCTAATGATGTTCTTAAACCACATTTAAAAATCATTCAAAAATATCCATTACTTTAGCCACCAGACATTATTTTTCATTTTGCAATTTTACTACATGCTGTATTTGTTACTGACCCATATGACACAGGTGAAGGACCCTGATCATCATACTTATTTTTATTTAACCTACCTATGCAGTTTAAAATAATGCTAACTGAAGAAGCTACTTATTACACACTCATGTCTATTGAGAATTGAGTATGTACGAAAGGGATAACAATATGTTGTTTTATTTCTATGTTAAACGCTTTTTGTTTAAACTTTATTTAAGTAGGTCAGTCAGTGCATCGCAGCGCCCGTGACGTAGCGCGTCCTTACGTAAGATTTTTTTATTGTGTAGTGAATTAATTGTGCGACGCTTTTTGTGATTAGTTTTGTTCATCATTATTAATGCTAAAAGTCCCCGAGGCGTGCAGGTCTCCCAAAGTGATAATGCGCATAGAAATCTATGTCAATGTTCGGCAACGGTCGTATTCCCCGAGCGTCGTCGGAAGAATTGTTTTCGATTGCAACAAGGTGCAAAATGCAAGTGCATTGTTTAGGGCTCTTACGATTCAATGATTCAGGTGTTTCCGGGAATACCACAAGTACGAAGATCAGCATGCGCATTATTAATTTGAGAATACTGTAGGTACAATGACAAGTGCGCTGTTGCCGCTCTTATCACAGGTCAGTGATCATAGGTACATTAATGGTGTTTTATTATTTTTTATATTTTTATGGTATCAAGTTTGTTTGAAAAATAATTATTTAAATTTTGGTGTTAGAATTTATTTGATATTTTTTAAAGTATCCTATGAAGTAATATTGACGCTGTTTTAATTTATTGTCGTAAAATCCCCCACACGCTGTATGCCAAATTATTTATCTGGATAAATTAATTAGTAAATAGCTGCTGTAAAGAGGCATTTATTTACTCAATACCGCTAGGCATTATTACTAGCCTACCTTAGGAACAATTTAACGCATTTTTGTTGTATGAGGTAGGTGCAAAATAAAATAGAAGCATTTAGTCTGAAGCATACTACTAATTCCAATATAATAATTCATTATACACCATAGATTAATGATTGGTCGCGCCACGAACGATCAGCGAGACTAATCATAAATCTATGGTATACACTACATACTAAAAATATAATACTAACACATATAAATAATAATACATATAATACAATAAATACATACACATAAATATACATACTACTTAGAGTTGTTGGGAGCAGTTAACTTAAAATTATTATATAAGTAGCTGCTGTAAAAAGGCATTGTCAATTTAGGAAGCTAAATTATTAAAAATAATACTATGTTCAAATAGAAACAAAATTAAACTAATTGGGAATATTGTTGTGGTAGTTATTGTCGCCGTACATGATTTTTTTTAAATGTGACTCGACATCAAACCTCGACCTGCCTGATGGTAAGCAAGAGAAGGTCCAAGAGTTATCACGGCTGCCCCAGTCGCCGACACTATGTCGGTCAAAGGTGTTTCTTTACGCATAGCTTGAAGGATCCAAGGCTATAGAATGGAGAGAACACAGGGTTAGTAAGGCATTCCACTTGTAGATTGTTCTGCAAAGAAACGACGCACCGAACTTTTTAGTTCAACTGCCGATTCGGTCGACGAAATGCGGATGCTTCCCCCAGGTATTACGGGAGTGAAAAGACGGGATGGGAACAAGGTTAAAGAGCTCCTCAAAACATTCTCCATGGTAAAGGCAATAGAGGAATATAATAATTTTATTTCCAGATACCGTTGCCCAACCTTAGTAGAAAGTTACACAGCCAGTATCCAAGATGTTAAATCAAGGAAATCGAAAATAGATCCTGGATTACTGAAAGGATATAATTGGTTACTAAATTACATTGAGAGTCGTTACGGCGATATAAATTTGCGCGTACAAACAGACATACATGCCGAATTGGAAAGAAGGAAAAGAGTAATGAATAAGAGTGAACAGATTAGTGAAGAGATTGTTTCTGAGACTGGTTAGTTCATTTTGTTATTTATTTGTTATTTTATACTGCTAGCGCTTAACTAAGTAAGTTCCTGCGCTAGTGAAGCGGTGCTGAAGGGGTTTCGTTTGAATTCCACTCCTCCCGCACCGCTTTACTAGCGCTATATATTTTAAAACCATCAACGTTTTGTTTGCCAGATCTACTGTCTAAAGCGTTTGATAGTGTTAGTCATTTAATAATGCATACATAAATAATCCTTATACATAAACTTTTTAGGTGATTTGTAATATAATTAAATTAAATGGTATTTATTATATCCATTCCGATGGATATAATGAATGGATTAATGCGATATAATGTATATGTTATATTAATTTGTTTCGTTAGGTGTTCCTCAAGGATCAAACATGTGCCCTTTGTTAAGCAATCGTAGGCTTTATTTTAACAGTTAATACAACCTTATTAATTGAATTTGTTTAACGCTATACAAATTCAACTAATCAAACGCATTTGCTTTTTTTGGGTTCTTTACTTTTGTAAAAATAATTATTACATTAGGATATGTTTTGGGTTGGTTTCATTTAATTTTAATGTTATAAACTCTTTCTCCATAAATTTATGAATTCTATTGATTTTTTTGTGTTTATTGCAGGTTTCGAAAATCCAAATTACAAAACTCTCTCAAGGGAAACAACGACAGACGGAAAATCATCAGACATAATAATTGTTAAGCCAGCTATAAAAACTCATAGTTTAGATTCAACAGTCACAATAGAGAATTCATCAGATAGTTTTAAAATGAAACCAAAGTTATCGCCATTATTTGGTGTTAGTAATAGGATCGTTGAAACTGTTAAGGTCGAATTGGAGCCAAAAGCGGCATTTCGTAAATTATCGCCAATTTTGAAGAAAAGTAATTGTGGTTCCAGGTTCGTATTTAGACATTTGCTTTAAATTCACACACATTAATTATTAAAACTTCTTCTGTGTCTTAAAAGAAGCATTGCAGCGATTTGAAAGGTTGTTGAAGAAGAGTGGTATTTTATTACCAACGACATTCTCAGCTGGGTTGCCTAGTGCCCATAATCATAGAGATTATATGAGGAGGGAAGCAGCTGCCTCCTTCTCTTCAGTCGGTCTCTTATTGGTCTCTAAGCCGCATCTCTAGTAACATCCTTCTCTCTGTTATCTTTAAATACTTTTATACTTAACTGTCTAACATTCAGAAGAGAGATTCCCAAGTCTTATATGAGTATATATTAATTTTAAAAGAATTAGATGACTAGGCGCCGATTTTCTTAATCAATGTGACTGATACTGGTATTGCATTGTTATTTGTCATTTTCGTAGGTAACCAATCAACCTATGAGAATTGGCCTTGATGATACTAATGCTCTGCGTGGGTGGACAAATACCTAACACACTTATCGTTATAGCTTTACCTGCTTTTATACAAGGCTCGTATTTGCTCTTGCGCGGAGTACGGTTCGTATCTCTGCCTGGGACGGCTCTGCCAAGTTCAAGTATCTTAGTTGTCCTACATTCATTGCAGCGCCGAGATGTCATAATTATAGATGCAGAGGTTGCAGAGGGAACTCTGGAGCCCCTGAACCACGCAGAGACATTGCGGCTCTGTGCGTCCTCTATCTCCTAAACAACGGAGAATGTTATGAGGAGCTCTTTAACCTTGTTCCTACCTCGTCATTTCACACCCGTAATACCCGCACTGGTCGAGGGAAGCATCCATATTTTGGCAGTCGAACTAAAAAGTTAGGTGCGCCTTTTCTTTGTAGAACAACCGACAAGTGGAATGCTTAACCAGCCCATGGGTTCTTTCCATCCTATAAACTTGGATCCTTTTAGCGATACGTAAAGGATCCGATACGTCTTTGGCCGGCATAGTGACGGCGACTGGGGCTTTAATGAATCACTTATTTTTAAATGTTGTAGGCCACAATCAACGCCATCCCGTAAGCTGTCCATAGACAAGACTTACACAAAAGAAGAATTAATTGAGCAAAATATAACAGAGTACACTACTCCGAATGATAGACACAAAGTGGTTGTTAATGATCAAGTTCTGTCAGCTATGCAGAGGGAGTTAGTGCTTACACAGAGGGGTGAGGGTGATATATTAAGAAAGACGTAGATATTAATCGAGGCAGGCCCAGGAGGGTGTTCTCCGACCAAATCGGAGACATCCTCAAGAAAGCTAGGTGTCCATAACTATAGACAATTGTGGATATGAAGGAAGCGAGGGATTTGTGTCAGGATCGTGGCAAGTGGTGCTCTATTGTCTCTGACAACCACTGTGGGAAAAAGTCGCGACTCGAAGTCGGAAAAATTTAATTAATTGATGTATAGATATGTTATTCGCGCTCCGAACGAGGCACTTTAAAACTATACTAATAAGCAAACCTGAATTCTGTGTCGCGATGCAGAGCAACATACATGTTACTAAATAAATGTATGGAAGTGAATGTTAGGTGTGGCAGAAGTAGCATGAGAGTAGAATTAACGCTGTGGAAATGCGATCAATAAGAAGTGTATGTGGAGTGACGATAGCGGATAGAATAAGGAATACAGACAAGTATACAGACCGTGAAGTGATTTGGTCACGTTTCGGGATCAGCTTGTAAGTTGCCGGTTCCATCTAGGCCGGCATAGTGGATGTGATTGCTACTCACAGTTATTGAATTGTATTAGCAGTGACATTCATTCATGAACCACACTTTGGCTTAACATCAAGCGGGGTGCTGTCATATGTCGAGTCACAATAAAAAAAAATTAGCACATCGCGTGATAGATGTGATTTAAAAGAAGATGTAGTGACAAGGATTGACAAAGGGATGCTTCGATGGTTTGGGCACATGGAAAGGATGAGTGAAAGTAGATTGACGAAATTAATTTATAAAGATGTGGATGGATGCTATAAACGAGGCAGACGCAGGAGAGTGTTCTTTGACCCAATCGGAGACACCCTTAAGAAAACTAGGTTGCCTAGTGCCCATAACCATAGAGATTGTATGAAGAGAATTGTAAATGTGAAGGAAGCGAGGAAGTTGTGTCAGGATCGTGGCAAGTGGCGCTCCATTGTCTCTGCATGAAAAAAAGAGGAAAAGGCGTGACAATTTGATTGATTGTTTGTTTTGTGAACAGAGGCCGTGGCTGGCAAGTCGACCACATCGGAAGTGTACCTGCAGTCCAGCCCCACACTATGTCACAGGCCCGCGAGTGCGTCGCAATTGATTAGAAAACAATTGGAAATATTTCCAACGGTGCACAAGAGGAGATACAGTCTTAGATGTGAGTAGTATTGTTTTGGAATGCTTTCCCAGCTCGTGTGTTTTCTCCATCCTTCAAGCGATGCGTTGGGAAGCACCTTTAGTGACGGCGACTGAGGCAGCTGTGACCTCCTCTTGTTCATCATCAGGCGGGTCGAGGTCATATGTCGTGTCACAATAAAAATGTTATTGTAACACGACATATGACAGCACCCCGCTTGATGTTAAACTAAAGTGCGGTCCATGAATGGATGTCACTGTTATTAAACTGTAAGTAGCAGTGACATTCACTATGCCGGCTTAGTTGGAATCGGCAACTTACAAGCTGATCCCAAAACGCGACTAAATCACTTCACGGGCTGTATGCTTGAAAATTTTGCAAAAAAATAGTAACTTGATAATTGACCTCGAACGTCCTGATGGTAAGCAAGAGTGCAGACGACCGAAAAAAAACAAGTCAGTCACGACTACCCCAGTCGCCGTCACTACGCCGCCTAAAAAAATTTGTTTGTCTATCTTAAGTTTATTGTTACTTTAATTAGACCACGGTTACTTGCTTCCACCGCAGCTGTCCAAAGCTCTTCTAATCTGCCGATCCTAAAGGTGCGATTCCGCCGGTGACCGCAGACCGCACTACTTGTGTGTATGAGATTGATTCCGTGCAAGGCGACACTTTTATGACAATCAGCATTTGCTAAGTCATAGATTATAACAGTGGCGTAGCGTGGCGGGGGCGGCAAAATTAAAAAAAAACTAAAATAAATCGGTAAAATTTGAATCTGATATTCATATTTTTGTTGTACCTATGATTGAAATTCCTAAATAAGGGGGCGGCAAATTTTTTTCCGCCCCGGGCAGCTGTCTCCCACGCTACGCCACTGGATTATAAATATGTCGTTTGGAAACAATATTAACGCGGCCGCTGCAGTTTGCAGTCGTCGGCGGAATCACACCTTTGTACTGTGTAGTTCAGAAGCCAGCGCTTCTTTTATTTGCCTGGAACTATACCAATTGTAATTTCCATTCAGACGGCCACCGCAACAGGACCAGCCCGGAGCATTTGAAGGTGTTCTCCTATGGCAAAAGAGCCCCGCGACTAGACAAGGGGGACTTTGACACGCATACTTACTTGACGTCAAGGGACGTCACGCTATAAATTTACGTGTAAGTATGGCCAGGGTTGTCACTAAACTTTTATTTTTATTGTAACTAGAACATATGACAGCACCCCGCTTGATGTTAAGCTGGAGTGTGGGTGCAATGAATGTCACTGCTACTACAATCCAGTAATTGTGAGTAGCAATCACATTCACTATGCCAGCCTAGTTGGAACCGGCAACTTACAAGCTGATCCCGAAACGCGACTTAATCACGGTCTGTATACTCGTACTTGCAAGTGGTGGTACTACCCCGGATCGGCAGACTGGGTACTACTTCCTACCACTCTTTGATAACCAGATCCGAAGCAAATATCCATCTCTTTTTTTTAAACAAATATTTGCAATATTTAATATAATTATCAAATATTACATAGAAAAGCTATGAAACCGGGAATCGAACTTGGGACTTTACGCGCAACAAACCAATCGCTGACCGATCGTCCACGCCTGTCGTCCGACCAGTCTCACTGGGGGAAGCATGGGGATTAAGGAAACCTTCCCCCCTCTTTATGGACGACAAACAGCAAGTGGATGCAACTGGCATCTTGTCGTTTGGAATGGTGTTCTTAGAGGGAGGTCTATGTTCAGCAGTGGATGTCTTCCAGCTAGTGCTGATAATGGCCCACAATTAAGCTTAAATCCAGGTTCGATTCCTGGTCAGGGCAAAGATTTGTCTCATAGCTTTTATTTAATAATTAGACATCCTCAAGAAAGTTAAGTTGCCTGGCACTCATAACTGTAGAGCTTATATGAAGAGGATTGTGGCTGTGAGGGAAGCGAGGGAGTTGAGTCAGGATCGTGGCAAGTGGTGCACTATTGTCTCTGCCTATCCATGGGGCGTGACGATTTGATTGATTGATTAAAATTACAAATATGTGTATATTGTTGATGGTTGCTCTGGGTTTGATTGTTGGGTTGAGTGGTGGTAATTTGACCAGTCTGCCAATCTGAAGTATTATCACTTATATACAAGTATACAGACTGTGAAGTGACTCAGTCGCGTTTCGTGATTAGCTTAAAAGTCGCACGGCATAGTGACGACGAATGAGGCAACGCAAAGGCAGGCAATCCTTCAAGCGATGCGTGAAGAAGCACATTAGGTCGGCATAGTGGCGGCGGCTGAAGCAGCCGGGAACTGAGTCGGTTATTTCAGTCGTCGTCACTCTTGAACCTCCTCTTGCTTATCATCAGGCGAGTCGGGGTCAGATGTCGGCTATCATAAAAACATAACGTATAAAAATTACAGACGGTGACTTAGTCGCGTTTCGGGATCAGCTTAATAGACGCCGATTTTAACTAGACCGGCATAGTGGATACGAGGTTACTTGCAGGTAGCAGCGTCCATTCTAACGGATATCTTATACATTGTTTTATTGTGGCAAGTGGCGTTCCATTGTATCTGCCTATCCCAATGGGAAAAAAGGCGTGACAATTTGATTGATTGTTTTTTTTGTTTGTTTCAGATACTGTTAGCTTTAGAAGACTGAAAAAGCTGAATTTAAAAATTACATAAATGTATGAACAGGGTTCCTTATTATACTAGTCCCATTTCAATCAATCAATCAATCAAATTGTCACGCCTTTTCCCCACAGGGATAAGCAGAGACAATGGAGCGCCACTTACCACGATCCTTACACAACTCCCTTGCTTCCTTCACATCCAGAATTCTCTTCATACAGGCTCTGTGGTTATGGGCACTAGTCCTATTTCGTTGATAATAAACTTAATAGTTTACAACATATACAGTTCACAGCTTTAACAATATATATCCCGGAAAATAAAAAGTGCGCTGGAATTAAAGCTGTGCAGTAAATTGTTTTATTACCTGCTTACTTTCCATTTATCGAATGTGTATAAAAGGACATCATTCATTTTGGGCTTTTATGTACTACTTTTGTAATGTCCAATGATGAAAAAATATATATAAATGGTAGTTTTGATACTTGTGTTGATAAAACTAATAACAATTTTGCTTTTAATTGCTGTGCAACTGAGTTATTTGGAAAATAAGATATGGATTTTGTATCGTCTGTCAATCACAAAGACACGCCATATTAACAGTTATGCTTTGAACTCTCTTTATTATAGTTTGATAATTTTGCACACTTAAACTATGCATAATAAAGGATATATTCCAATTACATTGTAATCTTGGTACATTAAACTATTTTAAAATGTATATACAACTGTTAATACAATTAAGCCCAAGTCCCCCATACAAAATGAATGTCTTTTAGGAAATTTTGAATAAAATAGATTACGCAGACTTGCTCCTACTGCAATTGTCAGCACTCTTCATATTAGCCGATCCTTATACTGCGCAACACAAAAGACAGCGGTTTTTTTATCCGCCGGGGACTATTTTTATTTGTTTATTTAACTTTTGACAGCTGGTGCTTGGCTTTTACAGTCGTCGGCACACTTGGACCTCTTTTTGTTTGCCACCAGGCATGTCGAGTCACAATAAGTCATATGTTAGACCAATAGAGAGCATCAAAGAGTAGCTTTCATGAACGAATCCCCTTAATTAGAGTAATTTAGATTTAAATTGAACTAATAATTTTAGTTTTATTAATAGTTTTGATGACTGGCGGGGACGTACGGTTAGCAATTGATTTGTTGCGGCTAAAGTCCCAGGTTCGATTCCCAGTCGGAGCAAATATTTGTTTCATAGCTTTTATTTCTAATATTAAATAATTAAAATATTTGTTAATAAATAAAAGAGGCGAATATTTGCTTTGGATCTGGTTATCAAAGAGTGGTAGGCAGTGGTACCCAGTCTGCAAATCCGGGGTAGTACCACCACTTACAAGTATACAGAACGTGAAGTAATTTAGTCGCGTTCGGACTTGTAAGTTGCCGGTTACAACTAGGCCGGCATAGTGGATGAGATTGCTACTTACAGTTATCGAATTGTAGTAGCAGTGACATCTATTTATGGACCACGCTGCAGCTTAATATCAAGCTGGGTGCTGTCATATGTCGAGTCACAATATATATTATAATGTATAATTTGTACTTTGTTATAAATAAAAAATGCATATTTATTTATTGAAGTTTTATTATTCCAACTATCCTGATGGTATGCAAGAGATTTTTTAATTGTAATTCGGTTGCCTAGTGCCCATAACCACAGAGCTTGTATGAAGAGAATTGTGGATGTTAGGGAAGCGAGGGAGTTGTGTAAGGATCGTGGTAAGTGGCGCTTTATTGTCTCTGCCTATTCCCGTGGGAAAAAGGCGTGACAATTTGATTAATTGATTGTAATTCGACATACGTCAGCCCCGCCTGATGTTAAGCTGGAGTGTGTTCCATGAATGGAGGTGATTACCACTACAGTTAAATAACTGCTTGTTGCAATCGCATCCACTATGCCGACCTATTTAAATAATAAACTTTGCAACTAAGATACCTTGGTTTAAAACCTCTTCCTGGTACTTTGGAATATGTACGTTGATCGCCCGGTTTCTATGATAGAAATATATAATATATTTAAATAAAATTGTCAAAGGATCAAGGATTCAGACTAAAGTTATTATTAAAACAATTTTTACAATTTATAAATATTTATTTTAAAAACAGTCGATAAATACATAAAGATGGGACTATTCGAGCTGCAAATACTAAAGGCTAAACTATAGGCTTTACGATGCCAACGTCAGCGATGAGCGTCAAAAACAAACCGTTAGTTTTTGCGCGAACATTAATTATGCGGCTTACTATCGCGTTTATTTTGATTTTACATTACATTATTATTTCTACGTTTCGAGCTTTGCAGCCACCGTGATCACAGAGTCACACTATAGTTAAAGGTTAAGATTTGTAAAATTATTAACTAAAAATAAACGCGGTAAAACCAGTAAAGCGAACGCCATTATAAGCGCCATTTTCTTTTAATTAAATTCAACTTGATGGCGTTAGTCAATTAATTGTTTGTAATTAAAATATATTATTGATTTTTCCAAAATTCCTACTCGCTACTAAAAAAATAAACGCGAGTAAGCCGCATTAAATTTGTTAAATTCATAACCGTTTTATATTTGAAAGGGCAAAAAACAGCTCTACCCATTACAGCGTTTTTAAAATCCTCTTTTTGTAAAGCCTTTTTTTAAATTGTAATTTTGCATAAAACTACCTATCCTTAATTCACAATTATATAAACAATTTAATGTGTCAAGAGAACCAATAAAATATGTCCCATCTTAATTTATAATTTATAAAATTTACATACATATTTACATTAATTTATTTTATTACAAATATTAAAAAATATATATATACATAAAGTGACTTATTATATATAAGAATATTGTGGAAACAGTTTATTAAGCATATTTGTACGCAATGTGATCAAACGTATCATATACATTCAGGCTGATCATAAGCAGTGGCGTAGCGTGGAAGTCAGCCATGCCGCCCCCTTATTTAGGAGTTTCAATCATAGGTACAACAAAGATATGAATTTCAGGTTAAAATTTCAACGATTTATTTTAGTTTTTATAAATTTCACCGCCCCCGCCACGCTACGCCACTGATCATAAGTATCTACAAACTAATAGTTGTCATATTAATGTGAGCGTCAAAATATAATTTCATTTGTTATTGTGTCAATTGATCATCAAAACTAGTGACAACCTTCTAAATTGCGAATGTAAAAATGTATATTCATCCCCTTCTGACTTCTGTTCAATGCAATAAGTGTAAATAGTATAAACAGTTGTATTTTGTAGCTATTTTAGGGCTCCTTCTGTGTCTTAAGTCCAAATTCTTTAATGTCAACAAATAACAAATTTATTTTGTCAATTATGTAAACAATATACAATTAGTAAAAATATGATTTAAGGATGCATTCAGTAAATTTGTTTTAAAATAATACATATTTTATTTTTGACAAGTGAGTGTGTAGATATTTTTGACAATTCGAGTGTATAGATATTTATGATAACTCTGAATATATAGATACTTTTGATCACATTGCGTGCTCAGATATATCAGCTGCTGACTGTACATTACAACACATTCAAAATGGCGTAAAAGTAATTTATTCATTTATTATGATATAATTACTTGCCATATGACAGCACCCAGCCTGATGTATGGCTAAAGAGCGATCACTGATCGTACGCGATTGCTACTACAGTTCCAAAACTGCAAGTAGCAGTCACATCCACTATTAATTTACATAGTTATTAATTAAATAAAAACTACAATGAGATCAAGAAAATTAATTACTCTTAATAGTCTAGTCAACATATGCTTTTTAGGTCAAAACTGTTTCGTATTCTCCGAATGATTGAGGTGTCATTCGATTCGGAATAGAATGTAGATAGTTTTTGAGTAAAATTCAAGGGCCGCTCGCAAAAAATGCAATAGTTATAAACAATTAAGCGAAAAAATAAAAGGGGGTTTGGTTATTCGCAATTATCTCAAAAACTATTTGAGATAATTCAAATTCGAGAAAAGATTCGTAAAGAGTAGAAAATTTCCCAAAGAAAAGTCCCAACTCCCGAAACTGTAGGACCAATATTTATAATTTTCCCAGAGATTTGAAAATACGCTCGAAAACGGGTACTCCGGCTTGCGCAATCCACGCCCACTTCGGACTTTTAATAAATAAATCAATCATAATTTTCGGAGAATACGAAACAGTTTTGACCTAAAAAGCATTTGTTGACTAGACTATAAATTAAATATATATCACAAAACAAAGAATAATAAATTATGCTACGTAAACATAACAATAAATACCATTTTAATCTCTTGAATATATTTATGCGGAGCATTATTCCACAAGTTAGAAAAGGAAAGGAGATCTCCCACTATACGCGTGTTGCGTACAGGGCCACTACTAGCCGGGTGACGTCTCGTCGTTGAAGCGTATATATATACTAACGCTTTGTCGATAAACCGTTTGCGAGATATTGTACGCGCAATCTCATTGGTTCAAGGGGCTATCTGCGAACATTATGCTGTGGCGATACATGCAGCGCCATCTATCCATCAGCGCAGATACTATGGAACGCCCTCTATAGGTCATGTCGTTACAATATAAAGCCTCAATTCCACTGTTAATGCTTTTTCACAGCTCGCGTTTTTATGCAGATGTAATATGCCTGAAGACAAGGGTCTTCGGCCAGTGAGACATGGCCCTTAAATGTTGGCCTGTTGGAAAAGCTCAAAGTCGCTCAGCGAGCAATGGAGAGAGCTATGCTTGGAGTATCTTTGCGCGATAGAATCCAGAACGAGGATATTCGCCGAAGAACCAGAGTTGCCGACGTAGCTCGTAGGTTTACAATAGACTGGCCACAACGCTCGAAGAACCGACAACCGATGGGGAAGGAAGGTTCTAGAGTGGTGACCACGAATCGAATGACGCAACGTAGGTAGGCCTCCCACCCTGTACCAATCCTGGCAGTAGCCAATACGCTTGCATTGTGACGTCACACGACAGGATGAGGTCGCACATCGGGTTCCGATTCTCTTTAAGACAGCGAAATTATAATTTATTAGTTTGGTTCTCCCATTCTGGGAAAGCAAAAGGATACTTAGTCTATTTAGCATGAAACTGTAGTGTTTCATCTATGACATGGGGATGAAGATGATGATGATGATTGTTTTAGTAAAGCGGCGGAAAGCCTTTACTAAAACATTGGAAGGAGTCTTGGAAACACGAAGAGACATGTTAACCGCTTTAAATCACTTGTCCAAACTCGGTCAGCTCAAAATCGATTACTGGATAACAATTCCAACCATTATTACACATTAATATTTAAGAAACACAAGTTTTACAAATAATTTGAAATTGCCCGACCTGTCACTTGCAGCGACTTGTCACTCGCCAAAACTCGCCTAGATTCTCTTAAGACATGACAGCGAAATGACTTGGCAACGAACTCGCACTGCTTTTTCGACGTGCATTTTGCACTAATCAAAATAATATTCACGGCGCCGAAAGAATAATGAAATTACACAATGAATTTGACATTCTCGCAGTGGTGACCAATCGACGTAGCTAACTAATCATCGTTTTAGTAAAGTAGCTTTCAGCCGCTTTACTAAAACGATGATCATCAACCTCACTATCATCGTCATCTTGTGATGAATCACTCGCGTGGTTCATCTTCATATTTACTTGACAATGTTTTAACATTGAACCATATATTTTGACTTTGACACTGGCAAGTTAAATACTAAAGCCATAAAAGAAGAAAAAAGAAAAAGAAAAGAATCGGCCCCCTGTACTGGCATACCAATACCATCAGCAAAACCAGCGCTTTATTCAGGTACGATTCACTTACTCGAACTCTGTCTGATAGAGGAATCATCATCAGCGAAACTGGCTCTATTCCTGGCCCTTTCACACCTTTTCTGGTGTTGCCTTATGAACGCACTGAGTCTATTCAACAAGAACTGTTTATCATGGCCTTCCAGCACCAACTGATTCTTGAGCACGGCCACCATGTGCCTATTCGCAGTCGCAACAGCCCAATAGTAGTACAAGAATAATAGCAACAACGCGAAGGCCGGCACAGCGAATGTTGACGTGCCCAATTGGAAGACGACCTCCTTCAACACGTATGGAAAATCTTGGAAAGTAGCTATCATGAACAACCAAACCGTATCGTAGTCTCTGAATGGTCCGCAATTGATCGAGGGTATGATTTCTGCGATGGAATATGCAACAGGTACAATGGATATGATGAAACTTATTAATAAAACAAACATGAATAGAGATTTAGATTTGGATGCTCTGTAAACTGTCGGTGAAGGAATGCAGTTGTAGAGACAAGTGAACTTTTTAATGTAAAATATAATGAAATAAACTACAGTGCCAATAGCTGGTAGGAATGGACAGAAGAATGCACCCATCCATATTATAGTTTGTGTATAAATGATATCTAAAACGTGCTTCGGCAAATAGAACTCTTGTTCGCAAACTATTTTTATGCATCTATTTCTCGAGTGCTTTGCTATAAAAGCTCTAGGAAAGTTAAATAAGAATGTAGCTAGAAACTGCAGCGCAAAATCAGCTAGAATGAGTTTGTACAATTGTTGGCCTACGTATGTTTCCCAACAATCGATAGCTGAATTGTCATCGTTCCTATCTGAACAGCGTTGTCTGTTAGGAACTGTCACTCGCATGTAGATCTGACTGAGCAGAACAGCCAAAGACGACAGCCGCAAGAATACTGTCCGTAACAAAGTGACTTTAATAACGACAGGCGGCATGTAATCTTCGAACTTTACTAGATAATTAAAGAATTCTGGAATTATTAAATTTAGTACCACTATACAAATAGAAGGTAAGAATTCAAGTAGTAAATTTTCTAACTCATGAAACGAGTAAATATTATCACTGTATTGTCTTAGGAAGGTAATTTTTTCCGCTCTCGTAATGTTCGGCCTGAAATCTTCATCATCAGCCGTCAACTCATCAAAATTACTATTTAATTTACTCATAGAATAATTAAAAACTATATAAATCAAAACTCCACTTGCTAGAAGAATCGCTATGACTAAGATGTTTATGACGAAGCGTTTTAAATGGAGAAAAATTTGCGTCTCCCGCGACCTGAGTTGCTTTTCTTCGCGGAACCTCTCCTCTTCGAGACACCCCCTGATTTCATTATACAACCCTTTGTGTTTGATTTTAGCTGACTTATCATTATAAATACAGAAATCCCATCCCCCGAAGACGATATTACAATACTTATAAAACTGTCCTTCATTTTCTACAAGTCTTTCTTGGAAACCTTTGGATGCAGCTCGAACTATACAAGTTAGGGAGAATAACGCCCACGTTATTGGTACCAGAATATAAGCTAAAGGCATATTATAGTAGAGCTGTACACTTCTTACCAAGTACGTATATATTTGATTACTATAGACACCGTAGAAGAGAAAAGTTTTCTCCATAAAACCTGTACCTTGAATTACGTCTAAGAATAAATTATGACTTACGTTTCTTGAGAAATATACTTGTGAGCAGCACGCACTTGAATTTGTTTCTACGCAGGGAAATATTTCCTCGACAAGTAAAAGATTAGGTATAACAAGGAATGATAAGATGATGATGGAAATACCTAAATTGAGGAATAATAACCAACGTAGGAATATGAAGTAGGAGACGACGCCTGTTCCGAAATTCCCCTCGATGTTTCTGAGTGATGAGTTCCACAGTTCTAGTTTTCCCAACAGTTCCGCGAGTCTTATTCTAAATCTGTGCAGGACTTTTCGTTGTTTCCATTGTAGTTGTTCTAAGCCTTGCAGGCGGAGTTTTGTAGCATTCTGCAACAATTTTTATTGTGACTTTATTCTATTCTAAGCTACTAAAGTGCTTGTATCATAGAAACAGGACAACCAAAGTACATATATCAAAGATACATTGATTGATACCGATGGGTGGTCTCGACCAATCGACGTCGAACGTCGACGTTGAAAGAAGATGTAGTGACAAGGATTGACAAAGAAATGCTTCGATAGTTTGGGCACATGGAAAGGATGAGTGAAAGTAGATTGAAGGAAGGAGGGTGTTTTCCGACCAAATCGGAGACATCCTCAAGAAAGCTAAGTGACCTAGTGCCCATTACCATAGAGCTTGTATGAAGAGAATTGTGAATGTGAAGGAAGCGAGGGAGTTGTGTCAGGATCGTGGCAAGTGGCGTTCCATTGTCTCTTCCTATCCCTGTGGGAAAAAGGCGTGATAATTTGGATAATTGATTGATTGACTCATCATATGACAGCACCCCGCCTGATGTTAAGCTGGAGTGTGGTCCATAAATAGAAGCGACTTCTATTACTTAGAACTGTAGATGCTGATCTCATAACCCATGTGTTCTCTGCATTCTAAAGCCTTGGATCGTTCAAGCGATGCGTGAAGAAGCACCTTTGGCCGGCATAGTGATGGCAGCCGTGAAGACTCGATTTTTGCAGTCATCGTCACTTTTGAACCTCCTCTTGTCTACCATTAGGCGGGTCGAGGTCAGATGTCGAGTCACAATAAAATAAAATAAAACGCGACTAAATCACTTCACGGTCTGTATACTTGTAAGTGGTGGTACTACCCCGGATCGGCAGACTGGGTACCACTGCCTACCACTCTTTGATAACCAGATCCGAAACAAATATCCGCCTCTTTTTTATTAACAAATATTTGCTCTGACCGGGAATCAAACCCGGGACTTTACGCGTAACAAACCTATGTGCTAAACAATCGGTCACGCCTGTCGTCAAATTTTTGCACGTTCCCAAAATTGGCTTCCCCGTTTTGTCGATTTCAACTAGGCCGGCATAGTGCATACGAAACGACAGTCAAAATGTGTCTTTGATACATACTTGTAATCTAGCTTTGAGCTCCCGTTTCTGCAGCATTGGTACAGGCATTGCTTTGATCTGCATCATCTCTTCCCAGGTTCGTTCCTCGTTCGATAAATTCTCTATAAAAAAGAATATATATTTCTTATTTCATTTTTTTATTTATATACATTTCTATAGTAAGCTACTAAAGTGCTTGTATCATAGAAACAGGACAACCAAAGTACATATATCAAAGATACATTGGTACCGGTGAGTGGTATCGAACCCGTGCCACTGGGCTTACGTAGCCATTGCACTGCCACTACACCACGGTCGCCTTAACTTAGCACCGTTAACCTGGAGTACGGTCCAGTTGCGACTGCTACTACAATTCAATGACTGTGAGTAGCAATCACATCCACTATGCCGGCCTAGATGGAACCGGCAACTTACAAGCTGATCCCGAAACGTGACCAAATCACTTCACGGTCTGTATACTTGTAAGTGGTGGTACTACCACGGATCAGTGACGGCGACTGTGGCAACCGTGAACTAACTCAGTTTTTTCAGTCGTCGCCCCTCTTGGACCTCATCTTGCTTATCATCAGGCGGATCGTGGTCAAATGTCGTGTCACAATAAAAAAATCAGCAGACTGGGCACCACTGCCTACCACTCTTTACTCCTCATATATTTAGGTTTTTATATCGCACAATGAAAAAAATACACCAAACATAACAATTTGAATTGTCACGCCTGAATTGAAACAAGGATAAGCAGAAACTATAGAGCGTCACTTTCCACTATCAGTACCCAACTCTCTAACTTCCTCTACAACCACAAATTCCAAATCGCTACTACTAAATAGACATACCTACGCAAATCGAGAGCACGGGTTTAAAACACTCGCCGTAAACATTGTATCTTTGATATATGTACTTTGGTTGTCCTGTTTCTATGATACAGGCACTTTAATAGCTTAGTATAGAAATGTAAATAAGCCACTCTCTAAATTCCTTCACATCCACAATTCTAATGAGCTACTTAATATAGAGTTATTAAATGTTTTTATTGTGACTCGACATATGACAGCACCCCGCTCGATGTTAAGCTGGAGTGCGGTCCATTAATGGATGCCACTGCTACTAAAAAAAAATATGTATAAAATATATTTTTTAATTATTTTTTTATACTAAGCTACTTAAGTGCTTGTATCATAGAAACAGTACAACCAAAGTACATATATCAAAGATACATTAGTACTGGTAAGTAGTTTCGAACCCGTGCCAAACGGCTTACGTAGCCATTACAAGTAGTAAGTAGCAGTCACATCCACTATGCCAGCCTAGTTGGAACCGGCAACTTACAAGTTGATCCCGAAACGCGACTAAATCACTTCACAGTCTGTATAAAAGACGTACGTACCTAACGCACATAAATCTAGAAAATTAATGATTGAACGTATGAATAAAATTACTGTTAAAAGTCATCCTAATTTAAGGTGCTAATTAAGTTACTGTTAGAACTCAGACAACAACAAAAAAGATAGACGGAGTAATTGCGTATAAATCAAACAAGGCGGCCGTGGTGTAGTGGCAGTGCAATGGTCACGCAAACGCAATTAAAATTGTCTAGCCTCAATTAACACAGGGATAAGCAGAAACTATGGAGCGTCACTTTTCACGATCAGTACCCAACTCTTTAACTTCCTCTACATTCACAAATTCCAATGATTTACTACTAAATAGACATACCTACGCAAACAAAAAAATGTTTACAAAAACCGAGAAAAACCAATCAAAACCACTCCATGTACTTTGGTTGTCCCTTTAGTAGCTTAGTATAGAAATGTAAAAAAAATTAAATCAAAGGTTCTTTTTAGAATAATTAACAAGTGGAATGCATGTGTTCTCTCCTTCCTATAACCTTCGATCCTTCAAGCGATGCGTGCGCTTTGGTCGGCATAGTGACTGCGACTGGGGAAGTCATGAACTGACTCGTTTTTTTAGTCGTCCAGCACTCTTGGACCTCCTCTTGCTTACCATCAAGCGCTCCGTCTTTCTTTTTTAGTTAGTCTGAGCTGTTAATTAACTATATGACCTTATTTAGGCAGAGCTATAAGTTCAAAACAATAAGTACATTAGAATAACAACTAGGGTTGTAAGTTTTTTTATTGTGACACGACAGTAGATCTCGACACGCCTGATGATAAGCAAGAAGAATAGCACAGTGCGCCAAAGAAGCCGTTTGATAGAAGATGTAGAGACAAGGATTGACAAAGGAATGCTTCGATGGTTTGGGCACATGGAAAGGATGAGTGAAAGTAGATTGACGAAAGGAATTTATAAATCTCATGTGGAAGGATGCTTTAATTAGGGCAGGCCCAGGAGGGTGTTCTCTGACCAAAGCTGGGTTGCCTAGTGCCTATAACCATAGAGCTTGTATGAGGAGAATTGTGAATGTGAGGGAAGCGAGGGTGTTATTTCAGGATCGTGGCAAGTGGCGCTTCATTGACTCCGCCTATCACTGTGTGAAAAAGTGACGATTGATTGATTGATAATAATACAACTTACCAGACAAGTCCGGCAGCATGGAGAGGTGTATGTCTCTGCTCTGCGTCGTCCTCGCGTATGTTGATTGGCGGCGTTCATTTTGTGACCGCACTCTCTTCACTGTCGCTATAACATTAAATAATCAATCAATTTGATTGATTGATTTCACGCCTTTTTGCCAGACATTAAAAATCATATTGTAAAATACTTTATTTTTATTGTGACTCGACATATGACAGCACCCCATCTGATGTCAAGCTGGAGTCAGAGCTAAAGTCAATTAACTGTAGGTAGTCGCCCCAGTCAATTTTGGCAACAAGCTAATCCCGGATCGGCAGACTGGGTACCACTGCCTACCACTCTTTAATAACCAGACTCGGAGCAAATATCCACCTCTTTTTTTATTAACAAATATTTGTAAGTTTAATAATTAGATTCAATATTACAAATAAAAGCTATAAAACAAATATTTGCTTCATTTGGAAATCGAATCCGGGACTTTCTGCCTAATGGACTGGTGTTTTTAGTCGGTACAATCCCAAGCCTTAACTCTTACAGATAAACTCACGATTTCTGACTTGTTTCGATGGCAACAAAGTAGGTAACTTATGTGCGTCAGTTCTTTGTAAATTTTCAAAGACTTCCTGTTCGTTCCCCGGGTACAATTCCTGGTAGAACTCCCCGCCAGCCTCCTCCCATCCTTCGGTGCGTTTTGATGATTTGCCTTTGTTCTTTGAGGAATTACCACCAGACATCTTTTGTTAGTACATGTTTTTTATACTGAAATAAAATTAAAATTTTCATACTTTCGTTTATTATAAATCAATAGTTTTATAATACAAGTACTACACGTGCTTGTATCATAGAAACAGAACAACCAAAGTACATATATATCAAAGATACATTGGTACCGGCGAGTGGTTTTGAACTTGTACGTAACCACTCGCCTTAATTATTTCATTCGCCAATTTTTTTATTGTGACTCGACATATGACAGCACCCAGCTTGATGTTAGGCTGGAGTGTGGTCCATGAATGGATGCCACTGCTACTACAATTCAATAACTGTAAGTAGCAGTCACATCCACCATGCCAGCCTAGTTGGAACTGGCAACTTACAAGCTGATCCTGAAACATGGCTAAATCTATTCACAGTCTGTATACATGTAAGTGGTGGTACTGCCCCGGATAGACAAACTTGGCAAATGACCACCAATAAATTCATAACTTTTAGAAATATTAAATAATTTTATTAAAATTTATAAATATATGTTAAAAAAAAAAGATATTTGCTCTGGACCTGGTTGTCAAAGAGTGGTAGGCAGCGGTGCCCAGTCTGTCGAACCAGATCCACTTACAAGTATACAGATCGTGACTTGCAAAATGCAATTTTACTGCTTTTTCCTTTATATTAAGAGAATCAGGTCCCTGGTTATGTATGGTTATATGTTAAATGTTATAATAAAAAATATATAATTTTATCATTAACCTTTAAGTACCGACGTGTGGTCTGACAGACACTTGAAGCGTTCGGATACGGTGGTTTTATTTGTTAACAGAGACATAGCCTCCCGCGCTTTTGTGTACCCCTCAGGCAGTCGCCCGGCAACGTTCGTGAAGTGTGTCTGTGTCGGCGCTTGCGTTTCTGGTGAGTCTTTATGTCTGGTATAAGTTCGCGCGTGGTCTGACAGACTACTCGTCTGTACTTACGTAACTTTTTTGGGTTCGACCTTTTCCAGATTTTACTATTTTTCTCTTTTATTTTCAGCTAGTTATAAAAATGAATAGACCCTTCACATCGGGTGTGAAACGTGCAGCCTCAAATGAAAATGAGAGTGTTCCTGTCACTAAGAAAAAACGTGAAACTAGGCCTCGGAATAAAGATCATGAAGAGATGATAATGGAATGGCTAAATGAGAGCTAAGAGTCAGATTCTGATAACATTAATCCGAATTTTATTGCCGAGAGTGACCATAATTCGGCATCTGAACAGAAAGGGTCAGAAAGTGAGCGGGTGGAAGAAATGAATCCAACAAGGCCAACAAATCGCAATTTTATTTTGGCAAAAATTGATTTAAGTGGAGTAAAGCCCCATTCTATACCAGTGGTGTGCGTACACCTCGGCTGCATCTGCAACATCGTCTTCAACTCTATCTGAAGCTGAGCCAAAAGATGCTCTAAACATTTAGTGGATAAATGTTAATAAAAAAGTTAGGAAGTAATTTTTTCTCAAAGAAATTGAGACTTTAAAGTTTGTGTTAATAATAAGTAATAAATATTAAAACTTCTTTATTTAGTTTTATTTATACAATAACTAAATAAATTATTATTACATAGACACATTTAAAAAACAATAATATTTTGTAATATGAGAGTTTTCCATACTAAAGCTATAGTGGTCTGGCAGACCTCACGTTGGTACTTATGTAACTAAAATGGCATGTACTTAAAGGTTAAATCTGTATTTAACTTGATAATATTATCATTATTAGATAAAATGCATTATTACAATCATTATTAACAACTTATTATTAATATTATCTAATCTTATATTGTTTATAGATTGACAAATGTAATTTATAAATCTGATGTGGATGCGTTAAACAAGGCAGGGGTTCTCCGACTAAATCAAAGACATTCTTAAGAAAGCTAGGTTGCCCAGTGCCCATAACTGTAGATATTGTATGAAGAGAATTGTGGATGTGAAGGAAGCGAGGGAATTGTGTCAGAATCGTGGCAAGTGGTGCTCCATTGTCTCTGCACAAAAATTGTTTAAGTTCATGAAACTCATTAAAGTAAAATAATTAATGCATAATTAACATGTATATGATAGATAACGGATGTTAAGTAATATTCCAAGATAATAATGACCTCTTTATTGGGTTTGTAGACCTTTATTGGGTGAGTCACATAATAACTGACCCAGCAATTCGCAAATCTTTAAGCAGAAATATTTATACCAAATACAACATTTTTACTATTTCATAAGTAATAATTCTTTAAAACATAAATATTACTTTACATCGTTATCAACAAAATCCGTCTATAAACAACTTTTCATTGCAGAAATTATAGAAATAAAAACTTACCTATTCGATATTAAATTATTTGCTTATTTTAACTTTTCTAAATGAACAGTCACAATTTAGCCATCTATAACAAAGGAACTGCAATCTAAGTTTATTATAAATAGATTTATAAACAAAAATAGGCAGTTCTATTTTAATTCTTCAAGGAATTAGTAAAAAAACACAATAGACTATTTTCATAGCAACGAGCCAATTTTATTGAGTACGTTCAAAACATCTAACATTATTGTCAATTTTTGTCATTCAAATAATTACTAAACTATTGATCTAAAAACTTAAACATTAGGACATAGATTACTACTTAAAACTACTAATTAATTAAATATCAAGAAAAATGAAGTATTATATAGTTGGTAAACATTTAAATATTTTTATAAATGTATTGTTGTTATTGTATCGAATTCTGAACGTATCTCGCTAATCAACGAACCGAGCATAGTACATTTTGCGATACGCATCTGAAAAATAACTGTAAACAATGTTTTGTTCAACTCACCTATTCAATAAAATAACATTGCATGCATTATTTTATTGCAAACATTGTATTTTTGTGTCAATCCAATTTGCTCGGTTATTCACGCCGACGCGACGCACTGGTATTTTTATTCAAATAGGAAATGAGCGATTTCTTGAAGACGCGAATCGAGCCAATCTAATAAATTAAGTCCTTTATTGAAATATCCGCAACAGCGCACAGATCACGTCCGCCCGCAACCCGAGTAAACAAATCTTTGGGAAATTTTATTTTCATTTCATTTCCGGTAGAATCTCCGATTGGCAAGACGGGAGCTTTCTTTCTCTTCACCCAATTAAATTGTAGAGCAATCTATTATTAACCAATTGGAGTGCCGTGATGTCAGCAGTCTCGCTTATCTGACCAATAACACATCCGGCTTTCGACGCAAGTACATCCTGCGCGAAAAGCCCGGGAGATATGCCCGCACCTGCGCCCAGCATCCCTGATGAGACGCGTCAACATCTCGCGAAAGTAATGATTATTTTGGTCTTCTACTATAGTTAGTTCCGAAGACTCCCGAGGCCGCCAGTGGCGACATTTCGTGGGCCGAGAAACATACGCGGACTTAAAACGCATTTAAACTGAATGTGATTTTGACTAGTTCATATGTAAAGTGTTAATTTATGTTTTGGATTTATTGATTGTGTTTTATGTATGTGTTCTGTGTGATAATATTGTGTGTGTTGTGTTTTGTGTGATAGGCGGTGAGGGCGCACGGGGGCGGCCGTGAGACGAGAGCTCGTACAGTAAGAACGCAACAACTTGAACCTCCAACATTTCCTTCACTGCAATGTTATATTTAAATATTAGTCCGGCGTCGGAAGTGTATCGACCGTGTGTTGCATTTTGGCCTTACTCCAACAGCTAACCCATTTCTAATTCATAAAAGATTTTGAGTGACAATTTCGTGTGTGTTTTCAATGTGGCCGACGATGTCCGCGATCCTGAATCGCCGATACCACCCAATCACATCAAATTAAACTAATGGCGTCGATCAGACTATATATAATCATTTTAGCATTTATACTCTCCGTGCATAGCGACAATGATTTCGAGAGAGATTCTAAAAAGAAAACCTTGGCGGCGGAAAAAGAGCAGAGGGCTCGATCTGCTAATCCGGCACGCGAACGGGGCTCCCTGCAGAAGTTGAGTAGTTTGATGAATAGAACTGAAGAAGGGAGAAGTAGAAGGAAAGGGAAGGAGAACTTTAATAAGATTCTACAGATGAGTAGAAAGCCAAAAGTGAATGATCTTAATTACATGGTAAATGATAATGAGGGAGCGATTGCAATTAATCACAAGACGGTGTCTGATAATGACACGAACAGTTTGGCGGAGAAAATGAAGGTTTTACGCATCGAAGGACCAACCTACGAAGCTACAAACAAAAACACCTACATGCCGCAAGTGACTGGGGTTTATTGTGGTTTCGAGAATGTAACCCATGATATGTGTTTGTGGGAATGGAATGCCACGGTTTCCAGCCATGGTCTCGGGTTCAAAATCATGACCCACGCCGACCTGGTCATAATAAACGAAAGCACTAGGGGTTTGAAGTTTTCCGGGCCGACGTTCGATGCCGATCGCAATGTTGATGGTAGGTTTGTTTTTTTTAATTGAATTTTACTTACGTGATTATAGAGCTGGAGTTATAGAGATGCGATATGGGGCGATTTTAAATAATACTTTTTTCTTTTTAAATAATAAACAAATAGATGACGCTTTTTTTTATACCTCAACATACGACAGCACCCCGCCTGATGTTAGGCCGTTACACGGGAAATCCCGGGTTCGATTCCCGGTCGAAGCAAATATTTGTTTTATAGCTTTTATTTTTTAATCTAAATATTAGTTTATAAAATAGAGGTGGATATTTGCTGCGGGTCTGGTTGTCTAAGAGTGGTAGGCAGTGGTATCCAGTCTGCCACTGCATGCAAGTATACGGACATAGTCGCGTTTCGGGATCAACTCGTAAGTTACCGGTTTCAATTAGGCCGGCATCAGGCATAGTGGATGTGACTGTTACTTACAGCTAGTTAACTGTAGTAGCAATGACCTCTATTCATGGACCGCACTCCAGCTTAACAATAGGCTGTCTTATGACGAGTCACAATAAAAAAAACTTAAGAAAGCAGAAGTAAAAATATATAGGTATGTATAATTGCGGTTGTGAAGGAAGCACGATTCTTATACATTATGGGCAAATTCCACATCTGAGTGGACTCCAGCGCTTCTTTGGCCGGCATAGTGACGGCGACTGGGGTAGCCGAAGATATTTTGACGCTACGTGGTCAATGACGTAATAAATGAAACGCACAAGTTGAAATCGTAAAGAAAACTGTTTTATTTGACATAAAAAAGAATAAAAATAATAAATTTTGGGGGTTCCCCATACTTAGAACTGAAGTTAGAATCTAAAAAAAAGTGTGGATGTGGGCGCAAAGTGTGGATACCCCATGGGTACACGTATTGGTTTGATGAATTTTTTATAGGATAGGTCTTCAAAAATGATATTGATGTTTCTAATATAATTTTTTTTCTAAACTGAATACTTTCCGCGATAGACACTTCCAAAGTGGTAAAATGTGTAACTTCTAAAATAAGAGTATGATAAAACTAAAAAATATATATGATGTACATTACCATGCAAACTTCCACCGAAAATTTGTTTGAACGAGATTTAGTAAGTAATTTTTTTTAATACGTCATAAATCGTAAACCGCAATTTACCTTTCATTCAATCAACTCAAATATAAAAATCAATCAAAGTTACAACGAACTACAAGAACTTTTATATTATGTTACTTACTGCTACGGATCCCTTCATGGGCGAGTACGCCTCGCACTTGGCCGCTTTTTTAAATGAAAATGAATTAAAACCAATTTAGTGCGAACTTGGAAAAACTCCGGCACAATGTAAATAAGCGTTTCATTGTGATTTAGTATGTGATTGTAATCTAGATGTATTTTTTAAAATTTTATTATTCTGACTCGACATATGACAGCACCCCGCTTGATGTTAAGCCGAAGTGTGGTCCATGAATGAATGAAACTGCTACTACAATTCAATAACTATGAGTAGCAATCACATCCACTATTCCGGCCTAGTTGGAACCGGCAACTTACAAGCTGATCTCGAAACGTGACCAAATCACTTCACGGTCTGTATACTTGTAAGTAATAATATAAGCTTTAATTTGTAATTTTAAATATTACAAATATTTGTTAATAAGTTAAGGCAGATATTTGCTTCGGGTCTGGTTATCAAAGAGTGGTAGGCAGTGGTGCCCAGTCTGCCGATCCGGGGTAGTACCACCACTTACAAGTATACAAATTGTAAAGTGACTTAGTAGCGTTTCTATATCAGCTTGTAAGTTGTCGGTTCCAGTTAAAAAACTGTAAACAACAGTCACATCCATTCATGGACCGCACTCCAGACGAATCAAAAAGATGAATCTAACGATATATACGTATAGAAAATCAAAACGCAGAAGCAATTAAAATAACTAAACATACATATAATAATACAAAAAAGCTATGTTGCCTAGTGCAACATAGGGTGTTGTGTCAGGATCGTGGCAAGTGGCACTCCATTGTCTCTGCTTACCCCTGTGGATAAATAAAAGAAAATTTAACACGCGTACCTTGGTCAATTGCGACTGGTGACCAAACCCGGTGACTGTCGCTTAATTGCAATGCAAATCTCTGGAAAACCGGCATAGTGACGGCGACTGGGGCAGCTGTGAACAAGCTTGGTTCTCTCAGTCGTCGCCACTCTTGGACCTCCTCTTGCTTATCAATAAGCAGGCCGAAGTGCAGATGTCGTGTCACAATAAAAAAAACGAGTCGAAGTCATTTAACCTATAATTATTATATCTCAGTTAAATGTAATTACTAAGAATCGTTGATAGTTTCAAGTATATTCAGTAGATCAGATAAATACACATAATTTAAATAACAATAAACCTATTAAATAATATGCGACTGTGGTGTAGTGGCAGTGCAATGGTTACACAAACCGAGAACACGGGTTTGAAACCACCCACCGGCACCAATGTGTCTTTGATATATGTACTTTGGTTTTCTGTTTCTATGGTTCAAGCACTTTAGTAGCTTAGTACAGAAATGTAAAATTAAAATATATAATAAAATAAGGACGTTATATAATTAGTTATTCATCATTTTAAAGGAAAATAAAACGCGTAGGGGTAAAAAAACATATTTTCCCTAAAAATATGTTTTTACGTAGGCAACACTAAAATTGTTTTTTTTATGGCAATGACATTTAGTTCATAAATGTCAGAGGTAAAGACAACAAATGTTGTTCCATTTAATTTATAATATCATGCAAAAGGTTATATTAATATTCAATTTAGACATTGTTAATTATTTTGGAAAATAATTACTTATAACAAAGCGTTTTTTTTTAAATTATCATTGTGTCTCGACATATGATGATACCCTAAATATATTTTCATTTTATTTCATTAAAGAGTGGTAGGCAGTGCCCAGTCTGCCGATCTGGGGTAGTACTGCCACTTACAAGTATACAGACCGTAAAGTGATTTGGTCACGTTTGTTAGTTGTCGAGTTACAACGAGGCCGGCATAGTGGATTGCTACTTACAGTTATTAAATTGTAGTAGGAGTGACATCGGTTCATGGACCACACTCCAGCTTAACATCACATTTTATCACTTTGCAAGTATCTCTCGCGCCAACTACTCAGAAAAAAATTAGAAACCTCAATATTATTTTTAAAGCCCTATCCATAGATAACACACACGTATGGGTTTGATAAAAAAAAAATTAGTTCTAAGTATGAGGAACCCCCAAAATTTATTGTTTTTTTTTCTACTTTTGTGTGAAAATCTTAATGCGGTTCACAGAATACATCTATTTACCAAGTTCCAACAGCTCCAACGCTCCTATAGTTTCGGAATAAAGTGGCTGTGACATACGGACAGACAGACAGACATGACGAATCTATAAGGGTTCCGTTTTTTTGCTACAGAACCCTAAAAAGTTACAACTAACTATACTTATTCTATTAACTAATGCTGTAGATCTTTTCAGCTTCTGGGTTCATCAGAGCCGTTGTCCAGTGCCAATTTTAATATTAATAATATTTTTTCATAACTTTCAGGCCATTTCCTATACCTTCCGGTGGATCCGACTATGGAGAATATGGCGATCAAGTCACCAATATTTCGTGGTCTTTGGGAATTTTGTAAGGTACGTGACAGTTTTACTTCCTAGTAACTTTAAATTAAAAAAATACACTCGTTATTTTACAGCCCTTGTGTTTTCCCCATCCTATTTTTTTTATTGTGACACGACATCTGACCTCGACCTGCCTGATGATAAGCAAGAGGAGGTCCAAGAGTGCCTCAGTCACCGTCACTATGCCTGCCAAAGGTGCTTCTTCACGCATCGCTTGAAGGCTCCAAGGTCATAGGATGGACAAAGAAATAACGCACCGAACTTTTTAGTTCGACTGACAATTCGGTCGATAGAATGTGGATGCTTTCGCAGTAGAAGTTGGTACAAGAGGAATACCAGCAAAAACCTTGCATCAGCTTTTAAAGAATCTTGGTCTCTCAAGGTCAGCCGTAAATACATTTTTAGATCGTGTATTTTTCAAAGAGCGGTAGGCAGTATACAGACCATGAAGTGATATAGTCGCGTTTGTGGATTAGCTTGTAAGTTGCCGATTCCAACTAGAACAGCATAGTGGATGTGGCTTACAGTTATTGAATTGTAGTAGCAGTAACATCCATTCCTCGACCAAACTCCAGCTTAACATTAAGCGGGGTGCTGTCATATGTCGAGTCACAAAAAAAATATAAAAATTAAAAAGTATGTCGAAGGCAGCATTGGTGGGTTCTTACAATATTTGGTTGGGTAGAGGGGATAGTGAAGGCAGGGAAGGTGAGTGTTAACAAGTCCAGAACGCTGCCTTCATTCTCCCGCCTGCCACGCGATGGACCCGGCACCCGCACGGAGAATCCATGGATGCTAAGAAATTGTTTCATTTTGTATGAGAGAGAACTCATATTGTGTTCTTTATATTCATTTAATCACCGTATTTTTAGCATATTTCAGTACATTATTAGAGGGTCGACCCAATAAAATCAAATCGGAGACATCCTCAAGAAAGCTAGGTTGCCTGGTGCCCATAATCATAGAGCTTGTATGAAGAGAATTGTGGAAAAGAAAGCGAGGGAGTTGTGTCAGGATCGTGGCAGGTGGCGCTCCATTGTCTCTGCATATCCTCATGGGAAAAAGGCGTGACAATTCGATTGATTGATTATTGATTATTAGGGGGTTATTTATATTTGTTTTAACTTCAACTAACGCCATCTCTTTCCAACAGTTCGAGGCCCAATTGCATCAGAGCAGGATGCAGAATGCGAGTATACGTCTTATTTCTGAGTCCACGGCTGGTGTACAATGGATACTGCAAGAGGTTGCTGGGAATAACTTTGAAGTGTAAGTCTTACATAAAAAAGATATATATTTGTTTAGTAGATATATAAAAAAAAACTTACTGTGTTACTATTACGTGTCCAGTAGATAAAAATATATACTAAACATATACAGGTGTTACAAAATACCCCCTTAAGCCGAAAGGGGGTTAAATGGTTTCTTATCAAGAGTCCAATTATAGTATTTTGAAACCGCTTTGTGCATGTATAACTTATTGCCAAGAAAAATTATTCATTAAATTTTCCAATAATGTGCCAACCCTGTTTTAGTGAAATCAAAGAGTAAATTTTTCAATAAAGGACATTCATTTTGTATGGGGACTTGGGCTTAATTGTACTAAAAGTGGGAAATGTACAATAAAATAGTTCGATACAACAATATTTTAATGTGCTTGGTAAATATCCTATATTTTGCATAGTTTAGATGTACGAAATGATCAAACTATAATCATGACAGTCCAATGCAGAAACCATTAAGTTCACTGCCAGCCCAAAAAAAGTCGTCAATCACTTTTTAATTAAAAAAAAAACATCAGGCAGTCGATCCATCGGGTCTCGACTCTCATTCAAGGTTATGGCGTGATAGCGTTTCTTCCGGTTTGATCTTCCCACCAAATGTTTAGGCATCGCAAACGTCATCAATATAATACTGTCGTTAAACATTTTGAAACTAGTAAAAAATAGAGTAAAAGTATAAATTAAATTTTTAAAAATTATCTCCTGTTGTGCTAGTAATTAGCATACATATTTTTAGTGATACTATTGTCTTAAAAAGTAAGTTGGAATTAAATAAATAAGATAATGTTTTATAAAAAGTCGTTTTATTCATCTAATTAGATTATTTTCTGCTGAGTAAGGTTCACTTTCACCAACAGCCCAACATTTTAGTTCGCGTGATATTCCGTCGTGGCGTCTCTAATTGTCACTTGTTGTCTATGGCAGTCGAGCTTCTTCTCTTGAGTACAATGTTCCTTGGTCAACTGTGTGTGACATTTATTTTTTAATATGTCTTTTCCGCGTGGTTTAGAAACTAAAAATAATCATTTTTATTTTCCAAATAACTCAATCGTACAGCAATTAAAAGCAAAATTGCTATTAGTTTTGTCAATACTAGTATCGAACCTACCATTTATATATATTTTTATCATCGGCCGTGACAAAAGTGTTACAATAAAAGTCCAAAATGAATGATGTCCTTTTTCAATAATGTGCCAACCCTGTTTTAGTGAAATCAAAGAGTAAAATTTTCAATAATGTGCCAACCCTGTTTCAGTGAAATCAAAGAGTAAGTTACATAGAACATTACATAGAAGTAGTTGGAAAATTAACAAATTTTAAAACTTTTGCTAAGTTGATTTGAATTTGACAGCATATTGATTTGTTTTTATTTTGTAACCAATTTATTTTTAAGCCAGTACTTTGAGCATATTAGGATGGTGAGATCGTCTTGCTTATCATCAGGCGGGTTGTGGTCAAATTTTGACGACCGTGGATGAACAGTTTAGCGATTGGGATGTTGCGCGTAAAGTCCCGGGTTCGAAGCCCAGTCGGAGCAAATATATAGTTTCATTCGAAATATTTAATAATATTAATAATAATAAATATTACAAATATTTATTAATAAAAAAAGAGATGGATATTTGCTTCGGGTCTGGTTATCAGAGAGTAGTAGGCAGTGGTACCCAGTCTGCCGATCCGGGGTAGTACCACCACTTACAAGTATACAGACCGTAAAGTGATTTGGTCACGTTTCGGGATCAGCTTGTAAGTTGCCGGTTCCATCTAGGCCGGCATAGTGGTTGTAATTGCTACTCACAGTTATTGAATTGTTGTAGCAGTGACATTAATTCATGGACCACACTTCGGCTTAACATCAAGCGGGGTGCTGTCATATGTCGATATCACAATAAAAAAAACATAATAATTTTCAGCTGGCAACCCATGCGTTTCATGATAGGAAAAGTGCAGCAGGAAGTTCGCATCATAATTGAAGTGACGCGTCCTTCTTACGTGAGTCTCTCGCAGCCTCTGCCACACATCGCAGTCGACAACATCAGGATGGTCGACTGTCTGCCCGAACCACCGGTCTTCGATGGGGAGTGCCAACCTGGACAACTTAAGTGCTCTATCATGAATGTAAGTATGCAAAAAAACAATAAACAAAATTAAGGCGACCGTGGTGTAGTGGTAGTGCAATGGTTACGCAAACCGAGATCACAGGTTCAAAACCACTTTATACTGTATGTACCATTGGTCGTCCTGTTTCTATGATACAAGCACTTTAGTAGATCAGTATAGAAATCAATCAAATTGTCACGCCTTTTTCCCCACAGGGATAGGCAGAGGCAATGGAGCACCACTTGCTACGATCCTTACACAACTCCCTTGCTTCCTTCACATCCACAATTCTCTTCAGACAGGCTCTGTGGGTAACCTAGCGTTCTTGAGGATGTCTCCGATTTGGTCGGTAAACACCCTCCTGGGCGGGCCTGCCTCGTTTAACGCATCCATTCACATGAGATTTATGAATTCTTCTCGTCAATCTACTTTTAGTCATGCTTTCCATGTGCCCACAGTGGCGCTCCATTGTCTCTGCCTGATCTGTGGGAGAAATCAATTGATTGATTGATTAATGGAGTTCAACTCATTGTCAATCCCATTCTCTTTGTCATTGAGTTACGTGGTCAGCCTGACATAGTGGCGATGCTGCTTCCAGCTTAACATCAGGCAGGGTGCTCTCATATGTCGAGCTACATTAAAATATAATTTTATTTTTGTAGAAGGAGTCGTGTATCAAACTCCAGCAGGTGTGCGATTTGGTGAAGGATTGCGATGATGGGAGTGACGAGCATCAGCATTGTGGTAAGTAGAACAATCGACAAGTGGAATTCATTACCAGCCCATGTGTTCTCTCCATCCTATAACCTTGGATCCTTCAAGCGATGCGTGAAGAAGCACCTTTGGCCGGCCAAGTGACGGCGACTGGGGCAGCCGTTTACTGACTCGGTTTTTTCAGTCGTCGACACTCTTGGACCTCCACTTGCTTACCATCAGGCGGGTCAAGGTCAGATATCGAGTCCAAATAAACGTTCTGTAAAACTTCACACAAAAAATAGTTAAAAACTTTATTCAATATTTTTTTAAACATTTTGATGTGCCATCCTGTGAAATAAGTTACAATAATATTTCTTGCAGTTCTTTATCTTGCTTCTTGGATTGTCGTTCTAGGGGGTAGTTCACAGCTGCCTCACTCGCCGTCACTATGCCGGCCAGAAAATGCATGTTTAATGATTTTGTTTATTATTTTCAGATAAAATGCCTTTCGGTTCATACTGTAATTTTGAAATGGACAGTTGTGGATTTGTGGACGTACCTCAGTGAGTATTTTGTGTTTGACTAGCTGACATTGTGTCTTTGATACTCATAGTCCATCTTTAAATTGATAACAGCACAAGTAAAGGCTCATAATAAGAAACAATCAATCAATCAATCAAATTGGTACGCCATTTTCCTACAAGGTTAGGCAGAGACAAAGAAAAACAACTTTAAAATAAATGTTAGAAAAATTAAGTACAAAAAAGTACTTACAAAAAGATTTAAAACAAATAATATAATGTTTTTTGTGTGTATACATTTTTGGGTCGCAAACCAGCATAAATCTTGGAATATTCATTTTTATGCGACCCATCGTATATACCGAATTAAATAAATAAATATTAAAGTTTAGCGGAGCATTATTCCACATGTTAGAAAAGGAAAGGAGTACTCCCAGCTGTACGGGTGTTGCGTACAGGGCTCAACTTAGCCGGTGACGTCGCATCGTCGGAGCGCATATATATTAATTACTTTGTCGGTAAATCGTATGCGAGATATTGGACACATGCAACGCCATCTAGCGGTAACATGTAGCGGTCGCTACAAAAGTATCAATACTCTACCTACTATATTATCTATAGTATAACTCGATCGTACCTATACCTACTATAGTATAACTCGATTGTACAGCAAGCCGACCGCGTAACTCGATGACAACAAGAATGGGCTTCGTTTTGACAGTGGAACTCCATTAATGATCTTTTAAATTAAAATTGCGACGCATTTATTTGGACAATGAGTTTCAATAAGCCTTAACTATTAATGAAAATGAACATTAATTTATTAGTGTGTTGCGCGGTCGCCATTTTAATTTTAAAATCTCCTTAATGGATTGCAACTGTCCAAACAAAACTCTTTGTCATTGTCATTAAGTACGGCCCGCAATTTCTATGAAGCAATCATGTTTAGTATAGCTGGTCTAACTATAAATGACGCGCCCCTCCACTTTATTAGTTTATTTAAACGTTCATTTATTACTAATTATACTTCATCAGCGATCTCCTCCTTTTGTGTCCAACCAGCAACTGAATAACCAATTACAATTGCATTTTCGGTGTGTTGCATCCATATTTTATATTTGCACGTGTGTCTAAATGCATTGGAGGGGCGCGTCATTTCGGCTTAGACTCTAGCTTAGTATAGAAATATAAAAAGTGCATATAATTTGTTGCAGACCTATATTGAAATGGGTGAGACACAGCGGGCCTACGCCAACGGACAAAACTGGTCCCAATTTCGATCACACATGCGGCCCACCGCCCCCTCATCCTGTCCCCACCCTACCACCGCCACCATTGACTCCTGCCCACAGAAACCATTCTCTTTCCCACTGCGTCGGCTATTATTACTTCGTGAACATGAACGTCACTGGGCCCAACAAGGAGAAAGCTGACTTTGCGAGTACTGCTATTATGAGGACTGTTATCTTTAATCCACCGCCGAGAGTACATGGGAATATAACATCCAAATATTACAATTGCTGTATGGTAAGTATTACTCGTTGTATGTCAAATATTAAAATTGTTTAAGGACTTCTACGATCATCAATTCTAGATGAATCCATCTAAATTTACGTTATGAAACAATTAACACAATTATTTATTTTACGATGGATGCTAAGAAATTGTTTCATTTCACATTTCGGTCACAAGTCCGGAACGCTGCATTCACTCTCCTGCCTGCCACGCGATGGACCCGGCACCCGCACAGAGAATCCATGCATGCTAAGAAATTGTTTTATTTTAACTTAGCTTCAGAACGCTTAAGTATTTCAAATTCAACCACACATGACACTTTTTATCATCCGTTTTTGTTTATTTGTCCCCAAATTTACATACCGCTCTTAACTTTGGAATTTCCTAACGAACTTCTTTTATTGGACAAACTTTTACAAAATTCACTAACAGAAATTCCAAATTGTCCAATGATCGACCGTACTTTGGTCCAGGCAGCGTTTCTGCCGTCTATCGTCTGTACTGTCGAGTACGGGAGCATCACAAACCCATCTTTGGGTTCCGTGGAGCTGTCGTACTTGTCGGATGCCAGAGATGCCTGGTCAGTTGCGTGCCCCAATGTTTCATTTCTAATTGTACCAAAATTTCAACGACTATGGGTCAATCCGCTCTGCGAAATGGTATTGAAAGATATTTTATCTTTCTGTAACTTGAAAGAGTGAGCTCGCCTCATAACCGTCTTCACTAGGAAGTCGGGTCAGGTTGCAGGCTTTTCCTTTTGCATCGGTTGGGACGCTCCTCGACCGAGATGCCCCGACTCTGGCGGTGTGCCTTTGTGTCGGAGCCCGGACTGTCCATCAACACCAGTGACGGTGTGGAGAACCGGTGGATATTCTTGGACACCATGGGCTTTTTTGTGCCAGAAGCGCCAACCGCATTCCTTGTCACGCGGCACTCAACGATATCATCCAAAGTACTATACGATCAATGCCACAGTACTATATTTCAAATGAAAGTTGTGAAACTAATATTTGCTCCGACCGTGATTCGAACCCGGGACTTCTTGAATACCTACAATATCTTTTAAAATGAGCTAAATAGCATTAATACTTAATGTTTTTTATTTCTAGATTCGCTTTTACTACCAACAGAATGGTAGAAATTATGGTTCACTGAGCGTCCATTCCATCGAAATGGGCGCCCGCGGCAATTCCACCACGTCACTCTGGTTCTCCACCAAGGACAAAGGTGAAAATTGGTACAGGGCTGCTATATTCCTACCAAATATAACCAGGAGGTATGTTCACCACTTTCCTTCTTTTGGTAATTAAGTAATCTTTATTGAGTAACAGATAAAATTAGGGAGCGTTCAAGTATTACGTAACGCGATTTTCTCGTAAATCGTTACGATGCGTTACGAGGAGGGGAGGGGAGTCAAAAATCTTCAAAAATTGCGTTACGTAATACTTGAACGCTCCCTTAAAAGTATTTAACTATAATTAAACTATAAATAAAAAATATCATCTAATGACATCGCATCAGAAATAGTCCCAAGGAGACTGGCCATATTTCCTCTTTGTATAGCAAGGCTAATATAGAAAGCAGAAATAATTGCCAGCCTTCCTGTCTTCAGACTTCCCCGTCAACCGCTTGGGCAATTCCTTGGCCAGGCGCCTAGCTGAAGGTCTCCAAGGGCCCATCGTCTCGACCCCAAACGGCGCAAATTCGTAATCAATAATAATAATGTAATGTTTGTAATATGAAATTAATAATTAATTATAACAATTAAAAGTAATTAAATAAATTATGTTCGGATTGTGAATCGAACCCGGGACTTAAGGTGTGTTCATTAATTAATTTTCAGATATTACCTCGAATTCAAAACTCGGATGGGAATGCGTATTTATTCTGATTCGGCAATAGATGACTTTTCAATGGCGCCCGAATGCTTTGGCCTCAATATTCCACCAGACGAATTAGGAGACTACAACTACTATGACCCGGTGTTTGAGGAGAAAACCACACCACATCCAGGATTCACCGGCAAGACATGTAAGTCTATCACCCTAATTTAACTGGGCCTCATCATCACCCAAAAGGTGTTATAGGCATAGATAACATGGGGCTTCGTTCCAAACGACAAGATGCCAGTTGCATCCACTGGTTATTCGTGACTTTCACTATGTCGTCAATCCACCTAGTGGGAGGCCTACCTAAGTTGCGTCTTCCGGTTCGTGGTCCCCATCAGTTGTCGGTTCTTCGAGCAATGTGGCCAGCCCATTGCCACTTGAGAATCATACGAGCTATGTTGGTAACTTTGTTTTTTGGCGAATATCTTCCTTTCGGTTTCTATCGCGCAAAGAAACACCAAGCATAGCTCTCTCCATTGGCCGCTAAGTGACTCTGAGCTTTTCCAACAGGCCAACATTTAAGGGCCACGTCTCAGTGCCATATGTCATCACTGGAACATCGAAGACTTAGAAGACCCTTGTGACTGGGCCTTGATTCTCTTATTTCACAAGAGCGAAATGACGAGCTTCCACTGATATTTGGCAACAGGCGCGGCGTAGTGGTGTGCTACCAGCCTGTTACGCGGGTGTCCCGGGTTCGATTCCCGGTCGGAACAAATATTTATTTAATTATTACGATAATGTTCCGGGTCAGGTTGTCAAAGAGTGGTGCCAAGTCTGCCGATTCGTGGTAGTAACACCACTTACAAGTATTCAGATTAAATTATCACGCCTTTTCCCACAGGGATAGGCAGAGACAATGGAGCGCCACTTGCCACGATCCTGTCACAACTCCTTCGCTTCCTTCACATGTACAATTCTCTTCATACAAGCTCTATGGTTATGGGCAACTTAGCTTTCTTAAGGATGTCGCCGATTTGGTCGGCAAACACCCTCCTGGGCCTTCCTTGTTTAACGCATCCATTCACATTACATTCATACATTCTTATTTTTTTTCACAGATTTCCACTTCACCACGTGTGGAGCGTCTGGCCGTTATGGTCCGAATCAGACTCAGTGTGATGCAGCCTACAACAACACACCAGTGAATGTCAAAGTTGTGAAATCTCCACCTCATCAGGGCATACAAGTGTGGACGGTGCCTGAAGAAACTATTTATACGTATGTTTATTTTATCCTTACTTCCCTCACATTCACAATTCTCTTCATACAAGGTTATGAGCACTAGGCCACCTAGCTTTCTAGAGGATGTTTCCAATTTGGTCGGAAAACCTTCCTTGGTCAGCGGGCATAACGTAAAAATAAAAAACATTGGTTTTTGTTTTTTATTTTACATTCCTATACTAAGCCACTAAAGTGCTTGTATCATAGAAACAGGACAAATAAAGTACATATAACAAAGATTCATTGATACCGGTAACGGTGGGTGGTTTCGAACCAAGAGTTTGCGTAACCATTGCACTGCCACTACACCATGGTCATCTTAAATCTCCTTATATTTTGCGCGAATTAATGAATTTAACAATTTTATACGGCTTACTATAGCGTTTATTTTGGTCTCTCCGTGACCGTGATGGCTGCAAAGCTCTCGAAACGGCGGAACAATGAAATAAAATTGTAAAATGTTTTTTTTTTCATCTATTCTCCTTGTTTTTTATTTCCAGCATAATAGCAATCGGCGCAAGCGGTGGTTTAGGATCAGCATGGGCTGGCGTCACGCACGGGGCCCTCACGAGGGGACTATTCCATTTGCACAAAGGGGAACTATTATACATATTGGTCGGCCAAGAGGGTACCAACGCCTGTAAGAAGGTTAGTAATTCATTCTCTACATGTTTTTTTTTATTGTGACTCGACATCTGACCTCGACCAAGAAAAAGAGGTCCAAGAGTGCCGACGCGACTGCAAAAACCGAGTCGTGAAGGCTGCTCCAGTCGCAGTCACTATGCCGGCCAAAGGTGCATTTTCACGCATCGCAACACATGGGCTTGTAAAGTGGAAACTTGTCGATAGTTCCACAAAGAAATTATGCTTCAAAATTTTTAGTTCGACTGCCGATTCGCTCGACGAAATACGGATGCTTCCCCGTAGTATTTATTTTATTGTGACACGACATTTGACCTCAACCCGCCTGATGATAAGCAAGAGGAGATCCAAGAGTGACGACGACTGAAACAACTGAGTTAGTTCACGGCTGCCTCAGTCGCCGTCACTATGCCGGCCAAAGGTGCATTACCCAAAGCAAAACTACTAAGGGCGGTTGTGGGCCCCGCTCACGACATGTGGGTAACAAAACAAATCACAATGCGAACTCTCTATTTATCTGGCGGGATCTCTAAATGACCATCAACTGTTTGCTTTCCACTTATCTACTAGAGTCTAGAGCAGTGATCCCAACGTGGGGCCCATGACCCACAGGGGGGCAATTTGATAGTTAAAGGGGGCAATTTAAAAATGGACTCGACACGTGTTCTAAATGTAATGCAATATCGGTGACAAATTTAACAAAAAGGGCAACATCTTAAAAAAATGCTTTAATCATTTATATTTCTTAAGGGAACAAAACAATTTTTAAAGCATAAAAATTATGTATGGGGAGCTAAAAATTAGAAATGTTAAGGTCTAAAAAAGGTTGGGAAACACTGGTCTTTTTTATTTATTTTTATTGTGACACGACATCTGACCTCGACCCGCCTGATGATATGCAAGAGGAGGTCCAAGAGTGACGACGACTGAAAAAACCGAGTTAGTTCCCGGCTTTCTCAGTCGCCGTCATTACAGCGTCATTAAGGTGCTTCTTCACGCATCGCTTGAAGGATCCAAGGTCATAGGATGGAGAGAACACATGGGTCTAGACTCTAGAGGATTTCAAAATTAGCGATGAAGAACACGTATATATATCTTTGTGTTATTTTCAGACACTATCAGCTCAGGAGAGTCAGGAATGTTCCAGAAGAACAAACGAGAGCAGCCAAGTGTATACGAGCAAGACGCATGAAGTTAGAAACACTCATGTGCAAGATGGGGGCGGGGGCGGGGGTGGAGGCACTTTTGTTTTTGTGGTAAGTACTAAAATACCCCTCGAAAAACTGATAACCGAAAGAAGAAAGATTCTTGAGAAGACCACAAACCAAAAGACGCGGCGTAGGTAGGCCTCCCACTAGGAGGACTGACGACATACTGAAAGTCACGAATAACCGGTAAACCGTGAATGCAACTGGCATCTTAGCGTTCTAAGGGCCTATGCTCAGGAGTAGATGTCTTTTGGCTGATGATGGATGAAAATACCTGGTAAAGCTAGTTCCAAACTTGAGGTAGCCGTGAACTGACTACGTTTTTACAATCGTAGGCACTCTTGGACCCCCCTCAAGCAGACCAAGCTAAATAATTGATTCAAAGCTTTCATATTTAATAATTAGATTGAATATTTGTTAATAAACAAGCGGATGTTTGCTTCGGGTCTGGAATTCTGGATGTCAAAGAGTGGTAAGCAGTGGTGCCCAGTCTGCCGATCCAACCTGTCAACCAACATTCTTTGTGGTATAGGCGATAGAGGACGCACAGAGCCGCCATGTCTCTGCGCAGGGTTCGTGTGCATCACCTATAATTCGGACAGCTCGGCGCTGCAATGAATCCAGGGCATTGACAAGATACTTGGCAGAGCCGTCCCAACTTCGCGCAGGAGCGAATCTGAACCTTGTATAATAGTAGGCGAAGCTCTGGCGCAAACAACCGCCGCTCCTTGTTCAGGATGCCAAGTTTGCGGAGGTAGTCTTAATGGCCCGCTCGATATGGTCCCTGTGATTCAAGTCGCAGCGAAGAGACATTCCAAGAATGTCTAGTTAATCCGAAGTGTCGAGTCACAATAAAAAAAGCTACGGTTATGTTAATTTCAGATGGACAAAGAGGGTAATCCAACCCCTCTCCTGGTGTCCGGGGGTGGGGGCGGGATATCAGTTGGGACTTTCCGTGATGATGGGTCACAGCACGCGCGAGGACTAACAAACGCTACACCAGACGTTGGATATATTTACGGCGATGATGAGAGAACTGCTGGTGAGTTAATCAATCAATCAAATTGTCACGCCTTTTTCCTGTTTTTCGAGTTATTCATGGACTTTTATTTATTTAAATCCTTTATTGCATTAAAAATACTTTAAAAGTAGGCGACAGGCGTAGCTGAACGGTTAGCGATTGGTTTGTTGCGCGTAAAGTCCCAAGTTCGATTCCCACTAGGAGCAAATATTTGTTTCAAAAATATTACAAATATTAGTTAATAAAAAAGAGTGGTAGGCAGTGGTACCCAGTCTGCCGATTAGGGGTAGTACCACCACTTACAAGTATACAGACCGTTAAGTGACTTAGTCGCATTTTAGGATCAGCTAGTAAGTTGCCAGTTCCAACCAGGCCGACATAGTGGATGTGACTGCTACTTACAGTTATTGAATTGTAGTAGCAGTGACGTTCATTCATGGACCACACTCCAGCTTAACATCAAGCGAGGTGCTGTCATATGTCGTCAAAATAAAATATTTAAAAAATCAAATTGTTTTTTTCTTGTTTAATGTATTGCGTTCAACAATATGTTTATGTCAGAAACGTGGGAAGTTGCGCTCTGTGTTCTATGGAAATAATGGAACAGCGGTTTGACTTTGAGTTGTCTCATGGTAAGGAAAAGTCCAAAAGCGTTGACAACTGAAAAAAAAACTATTCAAGTACGATTTTTGTTATTGTGAGTCGAAATCTGACCTCGAGTTGCCTGGTGGTAAGCATAATGAAGGTCAAAGAGTGACGACGACTTAAAAACCGAGTCAATTCACAGCTGCGTTAATCATCTTCACTTGTATTTGATTTTTCAGGTTCTGGTGGTGGTTGGTCTGGTCTTGGTGGGATGTCCGGCCGTGCTGGCGCCAGTGTGAGTGGTGGGGCAGCTGGGGGCATTGCATGCGGGGGTGATGAGAGCGCAGGGGTTGCCATGGGAGGATATGGGGGTGGGGGAGGAGCCTGTCGTAGAGGTGGCGCTGGGGGTGGATGGATCGGTAAGAGAAAAGCTTATTGTAATTTTAAGCTAGAGAGCTGTCCATGAAAAGGCGACCGCGGTGTAGTGGTAGTGCAGTGGTTACGCAAACCGAGAGCACGGGTTCAAAACCACTTGTCAGTACAAATTCATCTTTGATATATGTACTTTGGATGTCCTGTTTCTATGATACAAGAACTTTAGTAGCATAGTATACAAATGATAAAAAAAAATGGATCCGCTAGTTAAATAGTGGTAGGCAGTGGTGCCCAGTCTGCCGCTCCGGGGTAGTACCATCACTTACAAGTATATAGACCGTGAAATGACTTAGTCGCGTTTCGATTAGCTTGTAAGCCGGCAAAGTGGACCGCTCTTTGAAATGCCCTTTAATGCTAGTGTGTATAATGCTATTTTAGTGTAGAATGCTAATTTATAGCTGTGTTTTATACATTACAATCAATCTAATTGTCACGCCTTTTTCTCACAGGGATAGGCAGGGACAATGGACCGCAACTTGCCACGATCCTGACACAACTCCTTCGCTTCCCTCACATCTACAATTCTCTTCATACAAGCTCTATGGTTATGGGCACTAGGCAACCTAGCTTTATTGGGGATGTCTCCGATTTGGTTGGAATACATCCGCCTGGGTCTACCTTGTTTAAGGCATCCATTCACATGAGATTCACAATACATTACAGGTGGGTCAATAAATCAAGGTGAGCACGGTGGTGGTGGATACTCGTACATAGACCTGAAACGGTCGCTGAAACAATTCAACGAGGTGTCCATGGCCCGTCACATGGGCCCTGGTGAAGTTTTCATCATACCTTCAACACATGTAAGTTCTGTAGTGCAACCTTTATTTTTACCGCTCTGATCATATAGATTTGAGAATGAATGACTTGATCAGAATGGTGATCAAATGTCTCTTGTACGCAGAAGCGTAGCGTGCCATGCAGGGCTCTTTTTGGGGGCCCTTAGGAAGGGTAAAGATTTCACACAAAAGAAAAAAAATGTTTGTATTAAATTAAAATAAATATTTATTCATATATATGTCACTTTTTCCAAATTTTTACAATAAATTCAAATAATTTATAGCTGATTCAAACGCACGCTTTACGCAGGAAAAAAAGGAAATGCTTTTTTTACTCTGGTCATATCTGAAATATTAAAAAATTGGGAAGTTTAAACTTTGTTACGCGTGTTGGGGGCCCCCGTAGCCCAGGGGCCCCGTATAATTGATACGGCAGATACCCCCCCTGTTTTTCCGCCAACTATCAAGTTATCCTTGCATTTTTGGTTTATGAGTAACAGGAAATTTGATTAATTGTTTGATGATTTATCACTCAATTTTATATTTTTACTATATTTTTACCTTCTTCTTCTAACGGTTGGGGTACTTCGAAATCTCCAGAACAAAGGAAAAAGTAGAGATTATACAGAAAAACACAATATTACCATTAAACCCGAAAAATAAAGGGAGATCTCTTCGTTCAACTGGTCGTGGTGTCGTTGAGCATCCAATATTTCGCAAGCGGTTTTTCGACAATCAATCAATCAATCAAATTGTCACGGCCTTTTCCTATGGGGATAGGCAGAGACAATGGAGCGCCACCTGCCACAATCCTGACACAAGTCCCTCGCTTCCTTCACATTCACAATTCTCTTCATACAAGCTCTATGGTAATGGGTGGGCACTGGACAACTTAGCATTCTTGAGTATGTCTCCGATCATGAACTGCACTCTTAACATCAGGCTTAACAACGTCTGTATACGTTTCAGAGTTGCGGTTGCGACTATCGTTGCATTGCCCTGAACGAGTACAGATCATCGGTGAAGTGTTACTGCCCACCAACTTGGAGCACGGATTCGCACGATCCAACGAAATGCGTCAGTGAGTATGCTTCGAAGTACTGGGTTACAGAATAGGCCGTAAAAATTATAATAAATTATTAAGTCAAAAATACTGCCAACCCTAGTATCTGTAATGTCAGAAGGCAAAGATTATTTACACAGAGGGATAATAATAATTTTACTTCCTCAATACCTCTAATAATTTTACTTTAACCATTTTTACTTTTTTTTGTTCACAAAGGTTTGCTATCTCAACTATCCTAATAGGTTCAAAGTACTGGCTTCAAAATAAAATGGCTTGAAAATAAAAATAAAAACAATATGCTGTCAAATTCAAATCATCTTAGCAAAAGTTTTGAAATTAGTTCATTTTCCAACTATTAGTATGTTCTAAAAATGGCCATGTATTGTATAATAACTCAGAATATTATGATAGTTCTATGTAATTTACTCTTTGGTTTCACTGAAACAGGGTTGGCACATTATTTTTGCAGTAAGCGGTTATACATGCACAAAGCGGTTTCTAAACACTATAATTGTACTCTTTATAAGAGACCATTTAACCCCATTTCGGCTTTAGGGGGTATTTTGTAACATTCTGTATATACGCGAAAGGTTCGACGCCATGCGTTCTCCACTTGTCAAAAATATGTCAACAGACAATTCAGTAAATTTGTTTTAAAATATTACATTATTTGAGTGTATACATATTTTTGACGCATTGAATGCTCACATTAATATGACAACTAATGGTGTGTAGATTGACCACTCTGAATGTATAGATACTTTTGATCACATTGCGTGCTCACATATATCTGATGCTGACTGTACCAATGTATCTTTGATATATGTACTTTGGTTGTCCTGTTTCTATGATACAAGCACTTTAGTAGCTTGGCATAGAAATGTAAATAAATAAAAATAATTTAATAATTTCTCCGACCAGAAATCGAACCCTGGACTGTACTGTACGCGTATCATTAAATTTTTTTTTTCTATTTCAGTGGCCAAGTCCTGGGACAACATGTCGTGGGTGGTGATATTAGTGCTGTCTGTCATCGTGTTCCTGTCAACATTAGCTATTTTATGTATATGTTTGTATCTATGTAAGTTATTTTAGTTTAGTTTAGTTCAGTTTAGTTTGGTTTGATTTAGTTTAGATCAGTTTAGTTTAGTCTGAGGGCCGCGTAACTCAATGACAATGAGAATGAGCTTCGAAATTAAAATTGCAACCGCGCAACACACTAAAAATTGATGTTCATTTTCATTAACAGTTCAAACTCATTGAAACTCATTGTCTGAATGAATAAAATTTGTTTTCATACTAACAGCGACCGCGTAACTTTTACACAAATGGGATAAATTTTATTTATTATTTATTTTCATTCAGGGATTGAAAAGGGATGTAGTGACAAGGATTAACAAAGAAATGCTTCAATGGTTTGGGCACATGGAAAGGATGAGTGAAAGTTGATTGACGAAAGGAATTTATAATTATGATGTGGATGGATGCGTTAAACAAGGCAGGCCCAGGAGGGTGTTTTTCGACCAAATCGAAGACATCCTTAAGAAAGCTAGTGCCTAGTGTCCATAATCGTAGAGCTTGTATAAAGAGAATTGTGGATGTGAAGGAAGCGAGGGAGTTGTGTCAGGATCGTGGCAAGTGGCGCTCTGTTGTACCTGCCTATCCTTGTGGGTAAAAGGCGTGAAAAATTAATTGATTGCCCAAGTCCAGGTCGAGTCAAAATAAAAAAAATATGATACCTAGACAAACTTCTTAAATTTACCGCATAATACTATATTCATCTCTCTCTAACGCAGATAACACATACCAGCGTAAGAAAGAGGCGGAGATACGTCGCAAACGTCTCATCGAACAGGAATTGCAATTACACCGACTTCGCAATGCTCCTGGTGGAAATGACAATGCTTTGGCAGCCTTCAATCCTCATTATGGCAGTGAAGGATTCTTACCCCAGGGGATAGACGTCAGGGGATTACCCCAAGTCTCCAGGGAGAGTCTTAAATTGGTCAAGTAAGTACTTTTTTTTAGTCATCGGTACTCTTGGATCTTTATAATGCTTACCAACAGCAGGTCGAGTCACAATAATGATTAAAACTATGCCCCGCGGTTTCACGCACGTTTTAAAAGTATCTCTTACTGTTTTTTTTATTTTTACATTTCTATAATCAGCTGTCAAAGTTTAATCATAATTATTTAAGGCGACCGTGGTGTAGTGGCAGTGCAATGGTTACACAAACCGAGTGCACTAGTTCGAAACCACCCACCGGTACCAATGTACATTATATTTGATATATGTACTTTGGTTGTCCTGTTTCTAAACTGTAGTAGCTTAGTATAAAAAAAGTGCTTGTAGCATAGAAACATAACATAACGTAGAAACATAACCAAAGTACATAATGGTACCAATGTATATCAATAATATATTATATCAATGATACATTAGTACGGCAAGTGGTATCGTTTTTTCCACTAAAAATAATGGTAGTCAGTGGTACCCAGTCTGCTGATTTGGGGTAGTACCACCACTTACAACTATACAGACCGTGAAGGCTTTTAGGGACCAGCTTCTAAATTGCCGGTTTCAATTAAGCCAGCATAGTGGATGGGACTGCTACTCACAGTTTTTCAACCTCCATTCATGGACTGCACTTTAGCTTAACATCAGGCAGGGTCCTGTCATTATGTCGAGTCACAATCAAAGCAAGTCGATAAAGTACATGTATTATACAGTAATTTTTTTTTCTACCAGGGCTCTCGGCCAGGGTGCATTCGGGGAGGTGTACCAAGGGCTGTATCGTCACAGTGCGGGCAGCAGTCTGGAGATGCCAGTTGCTGTGAAAACATTGCCAGAACTGTCAACTGGCCAAGCCGAGTCTGACTTCTTGATGGAAGCCGCCATCATGGCCAAGTTTAATCATCCAAATATTGTTCATCTGATTGGCGTGTGCTTTGACAGACATCCGAGGTATAATGCGATTAAAATAAGAATAGAAAAAGGAATAGCACATTGCGTGATAGATGTGGTTTAAAAGAAGATGTAGTGACAAGGATTGATAAAGGGATGCTTCCATGGTTTGGGCACATGGAAAGGATGAGTGAAAGTAGATTGACGAAAGGAATTTATAAATCTCCCGTGGATAGATGCGTTAAACAAGGCAGGCCCAGGAGAGTGTTTTCCGACCAAATCGGAGACATCCTCAAGAAAGCTCAGTTGCCTAGTGCCCATAACCATAGAGCCTGTATGAAGAGAATTATGGATGTGAAGGAAGAAAGTTAGTAGCAAGGAAGCAAGAAGGAAGTTAGTCAACAGATTTACTACTATAGGTACAAGGCTATTGCGCGGAGTACTGTTCGCACCTCTGGGAAGTATCTTCTCAATGCCCTGGATTTATTGCAGCGCCTAGCTGTCCGAATTATAGGTGATGCAGAGGTCACGCGAACCCTGGAGCCTCTGCAACTACGCAGAGACATAGCGGCTTTGTGCGTCCTCTATCGCCTATACCGCATCCGCATTCTGTCGACCGAATCGTCAGTCGAACTAAAAAGTTCAATGCGTCTTTTCTTTGTAGACCAATCGACAAATGGAATGCCTTACCAGCCAAGGGCGCGACAAATTAATTGATTTGTTTTCTCCGTTCTATAACCTTGGATCCTTCAAGCGATGCGTGAAGAAGCACCTTTGGCCGGCATAGTGACGGCGACTGAGGCAACCTTGAGCCTTCTCTTGCTTACCATCAGGCGGGTCGAGGTCAGATGTTGTTTTAGATTTTTTTAACTATAGTTATTTTTTAAATTAGGTTCATAGTCCTAGAACTGTTAGCTGGTGGTGATTTGAAGAACTTCCTCCGCGAGAGTCGACCTAAGCCTGAAAGAGTGAGCGCCCTCACTATGAAAGACCTACTCCTCTGCGCCCTGGATGTCTGTAAAGGATGCAGATATTTGGAAGCTAAGAGATTCATACACAGGTATTCAAGTTTTTTTTAAATTGTGACTCAACATATGACAGCACCCTGCCTGATGTTAAGCTGGAATGCGGTGACTGCTACTACAGTTACAATAACTGTAGTAGCAGTCACATCCACTATGCTGGCCTAGTTGGAACCGGCAACTTACAAATCACTTCACGGTCTGTGTAGTTGTAAGTGGAGGTACTATCCTGGATCCAGACTGGGCACCACTGCCTACCACTCTTTGACAACCAGACCCGAAGCGAATTATGTTTCTTTAACAAATATTTGTAATATTTGTTAATTAAATTATTACAAGCACAAGCTATAAAACAAATATGCTCTGATCGGGAATCGAACCCAGAACTTACGCGTAACGGACTGGTGTGCTTACCAATATTAACCAATCAATCGAATTGTCACTCCTTATTCCCAAAGGGATAGGCATAGACAATAGAGCGCCACTTGCCACGGTCCTGACACAACTCTTTCGCTTCCTTCACATTCACAATTCTCTTCATACAAGCTCTATGGTTATGGGCACTAGGCAAGCCAGATTTCTTGAGAAAGTCTCCGATTTGGTTGGAAAACACCCTCCTTTCCATCCACATGAGATTTATAAATTCCTTTCGTCAATCTACTTTCACTCATCCTTTTCATGTTCCCAAACCATCGGAGCGCTACCACTACACCATAAATATTGAGTATAGAATGTTCATCCATTTTTTTTTGTTCGCAGAGACATAGCAGCTCGTAATTGTCTCCTGACCTCTCGGGGTCCAGGGCGTGTGGTCAAGATCGCTGACTTCGGAATGGCACGCGACATATACAGATCGGACTATTACAAAAAAGGTGGCAAAGCAATGTTGCCCATAAAATGGATGCCACCAGAAGCATACATCGATGGAGTATTTACTATTAAAACTGACGTTTGGTTAGTATGGTTTCCATTAGTTCCATTGACGTTTGGAAGGCTGGAGATCTGGTCTAATTAACAAACATTTCCACGAAGCCGCAAAGCTATTCATCATCATCAGCCAGAAGACGCCTTCTGGCTGATGATGATGAAGGCGTCCACTGCTGAACATAGGCCTCCCCCTTGAATTGATATTCCAAACGACAAGATGCCATTTGCAACCACCGGTTATTTGTGACTTTCACTGTGTCGACAGTTCACTTAGTAGGAGGCCTACGAATATGTACCTACGCCGCGTCTTCCGGTTCGTGGTCTTCACTCAAGAACCTTTTTTTTCACTATCGTTTATTAGTTCCTCGAGCGGTGTGGCCAGCCCATTGCCACTTTAGTTTGCAAATCCTACGAGCTATGTCGATAACTCTGATTCTTCGACGAATATCCTCGTTACGGATTCAATCGCGCAAAGATACCAAGCAATGAATTAAACAAATTTAATGCGGCTTACTATCGTGTTTCTTTTGGTTTTGATTTTACAATTTTATTTTATTTTATTATTCCGACGTTTCGAGAGCTTTGCAGCCATCGTGGTCACGGAGAGACTGAGGTGTTGGTCGTCCTATTGGTTGATGCTGTTATTGTTTCCAACACTACCCTGTTTGATGTTTTGATTTTGTTTTTCTGTTCCCGGTTTATTTCAATTTTTTGCAAAAATAACTGACGGTATCATCTGGTTTGGCAGTTTGCTGGACTTGGGACTTGAGTTTGTGTATTATGGGGTCCCAGGTGTTAGATAGTAAGCCGCATAAAATTTATTTAATTCATTAATCAATGTTCGCGCAAAATCTAAGAAAATTAGATTTTATTAACTAGTATGGGTTTGTTGTTACTTTAATTTGTTATTATTAATAATTAATTTGCAGGTCATTCGGCGTGTTAATGTGGGAAGTATTCTCGATGGGCATTATGCCATATACAGGGTGCGCAAACAGGGAAGTGATGGAAATGGTGTCTGGCGGTGGGAGATTGGAGAAGCCCTATGGTATTGGATTGTATTGTAAAATTATAAGCATACACATCATTAGATACGGTGATAACGGGGTTTCATAACATGGGATTTTGTAACATGTAGTTTTATAACATGATTTTTCATAAAATAGGGCTTCATAATATTGGGTTTCATAACATGGGATTCCATAGCATGGGGTTTCCATAAACTAAAGTTTTATAACGTGGAATTTCATAACATAGGGTTTCATCCCGAAAAGCGACTAAGTCACCTCAAGGTCGTAAGTAGTTGTACTGCCCCCGTTCGGCAGACTAGGTACAGTCAGCAGCAGATATATCTGAGCACGCAATGTGATCATAAGTATCTATACATTCAGAGTGGTCATAAATATCTACACACATTAGTTGTCATATTAATGTGAGCATTCAATGCGTCAAAAATATCTATACACTCACTTGTCAAAAATATGTAAACAAATAAATTGATGCATTCAGTAAATTTGTTTTAAAATATATATATAATTTTTTTGACAAAGTGTACATATTTTATAGAGTGTGTAGATATTTTTGACTAACTGAGTGTATAGATATTTTTGACTAACTGAGTGTATAGATATTTTTGACTAACTGAATGTATAGATATTTTTGACGCATTGAATGCTCACATTATTATGAAAACTAATGGTGTGTAGATATTTATGACCACTCTGAATGTATAGAACTTTTGATCACATTGCGTGCTCAGATATATCTGATGCTGACTGTACCACTGCCTACCACTCTTTAAGAATGACACCATTTAGTACATAAAAAGGCAATATTATATTTCATACACATTGTTTTTATTTATTTATTTATTTATTTATATTAAGACACACCAACAATGATACATGTATAACTCTTATAAACTAATAAATATTATAAACAAACTTACACTACCACCAATTATAGGCGTGTACAACATTCAATAAAAAAAACAAAAATAATATATTCTAAACATAAATTTTTACGTACATTTTTACAATTGTTAATTTCGTAAATGCAGGTTGCCCACAAGAAATCTATCGCCTGATGTGTGAATGTTGGAACCCCACGCCGACTGCCCGCCCTGCCTTCTCACAAATGTTTGATAGACTCTCATTATTCCTACAGGTAAGACATAACATGACATAATCAATCAATCAATCAAATTGTCATGCTTTTTTTCCACGATCCTGACATATGTAACTCATCTTTTCTTATATTCATATAATTGTAGCTTTCTTGAGGATGGTCGGAAATCACTCTCCTGGGCCTGCCTTGTTTAACACATCTATCTACATCAGATTTATCCTTATCCTTTCGTCAATCTACTTTCACTCATCCTTTCCACATGCCCAAACCATCGAAGCATTCCTTTATCAATCTTTATCACTACATCTCCTTTCAAACCACATCTATCGCGCTCTGTGCTATTCATTATTCTATCTGCTATCGTCACTCCACATACATTCCTTAATGGCCGCATTTCTACAGCGTTAATTCTATTTTCATGCTTCATCTGTTACTTGATATTTATTTGTATTCATAATAGTTTTCATATCTTTTTTATACTTTAAAAATATCACGTTGTACCTTGCAAGAAGGGGTCTTAATGTGTACCAGAGATGTTTTGAAAGTTTTCAAAGCAATTTAACTGAAAATATTTTATATTTTATATTCTCACGCAAGTGAATGTATATATTGTTATTTAAGCAATAATTTTTTTTTTGTGACTCGAATTTTGACCGCACCCGCTTGATGTTAAGCTGGAGTGTGGTCCATGAATGGATGTCACTGCTACTACAGTTAAATAACTGTGAATAGCAATCACATCCATCATGCCGGCCTAAATTTTTTTTAAAACAATGTTCAATTATCCGTATACAATAAAACGACATTTTGTGGTACTAAATTAACTTGGGTTGCCAGCTTGTATGAAGAGAATTGTGGATGAGAGGGAAGCGAGGGAGTTGTGTCAGGATCGTGGCAAGTTGCGCTCTATTGTCTCTGCATATTCCTGTAAGAAAAAGGCGTGACAATTTGACAATGACTTAATGGAAATGTTTAATGCCTGTCTAAAATTTGTTTATTTTTGTTAAGTATTACGTGTAAATGTTTTATTCTTTCAGGATCCTGAAATAATAAGCGCACCTCTTCCTGTGATGCGTTCATTGTTGACGCAAGCGGATGATATTGTAACAAGTAACGGACTTCAGGTTAGTTAAATAATTAAGTATACATGTATACATTGTACTAATTTACGTTTTATTAATTTTGTGGGTTGGACGTTTTATTAATTTTGTGGAGTGGACGTTTTACTTAATTTTCTTTGTAAAGGACAACCTATGTAAAAACTATAAAGTATAGTATTTTCTTAGAATTTTCGCAAACATTGATTAATGAATTATACAAAGGACATCATTCATTTTGGGCTTCTTATGTACTACTTTTGTAATGTCCAATGATTAAAAAATATATAAATGGTAGTTTCGATACTTGTGTTGATAAAACTAATAACAGTTTTGCCAGAAGCGTAGCGTGCCTTGGCGGGGCCCTGTATAAAAAAATGTTTAGGGGCCCTAAGGAAGGGTAACTTCTCACAAAAGAAAAATAATGTTTGCATAAAATAAAAATTTTCATCATAATTGTCTATCTGTCACTTTTCAAAATTTTTACAAACAATTCAAATTAAATGAACGCTCTCCTTGCCTTTTATCGGCAAACTGATTTATTAAATCATTTATCGCTGATGATGACTTTAGTTTCTGCCTCTATGGACAATAGTGACAGGTGAATAATAGTCAACATTAGTGACGTTGGGGCCCCCCCGTATAATTGAAACGTCAGATACGGCGGTAGCTACGCCCCTAAGTTTTGCTTTTAATTGCTGTGCAATTGAGTTATTTGGAAAAGAAGATATGGATTTCGTATCGTCTGTCAATCACAAAGACCCACCGTTCTACTTTGAATTGTCATAATTATAGTTTGATCATTTTGCACACCTAAACTATGCAAAATAAAGGATATATTCCAATTGCATTGTAATCTTCGTACATTAAACTATTTTAAAATGTATATGCAACTGTTAATACAACTAAGCCCAAGACCCCATACAAAATGAATGTTGTCCTTTTATGCGGCTTACTATTGCGTTTATTCAGTTTTTTTTTAAATCTAATACGTTTCGAGAGCTTTGCAGCCAGTCTCTCCGTGACCACGATGGAAATAAAACCAAATAAACGCGATAGTAAGCCGCATAAAACTATGGGGTATTACAAAGTTTTAACGACAGGCGTGGCATATTGGTTAGTACGGCAGTCTGTTACAGGGAAAGTCCCGAGTTAGTTCCCCGTCGGAGCAAATATTTGTTTCATAGTAAAAAAAAACGGATATTTTGTCTGGATCTTGTTGGTAAAGTGGGCAGAGGTACCCAGTCTGCCGATATGGGGTAGTACCACCACTTACAAGTATACAGACCGTCAAGTAATTTGGTCGCGTTTCGGGATCAGCTTGTAAGTTGCCGGTTCCAACTAGGCCGGCATAGTGGAAGTGACTGCTACTTAAAGTTAAATAACTGTGAGTAGCAGTCACCTCCATTCATGGACTGCATTCCAGCTTACCACAAGGTTGGTTGCTGTCATGTGTCACAATAAAATAAAATAAAAATTTGCTTCGACCGGGAATCGAACCGGGGACTTAACGCGTAGCTAACCAATGCGCCACGCCTTTTGTGTTTGTAAAATGTCCACACCATATTTATACAACTAATATAATTAGGAAACCCCCTGCCTACCCTCAGCAGCGGTGTTGTGGTATTTCTCTACTAATAATAAATACAATGTAAACTTTTTTTTAATTTTTTAGGCGACCGTGGTATTGTGGTTTTGATTCAAAACCACTGCCTTGTCCTAATGTATCTTTGGTATGTAGGTACGTACTTTCATAGGTAGATATATAGTACAGAAAGGAAGCGTGGGAATTGTGTCAGGATCGTGGCAAGTGGCGCTTCATTGTCTCTGCCTATCCCTGTGGGAAAAATAGTAAGGCGACCGTGTTGTAGTGGCAGTGCAATGGTTACGCAAACCGAGAGCACATGTTCTAAACCACCCAACCGGTACCAATGTACTTTGGTTATCCTGTTTCTATGATACAAGCACTTTAGTAGCTTAAATTTGCTGTATTAATTATTGTTTAAAGCATATTTATTAAATTTATTTAAAAAGAGTTTTCATTGTATTTAAAGAATCAAATATTATATTTAATAAGAATTATAATTGATTTAAAATTAAAAAAAAACTTTTTACTGTATTTTAATCATTTGGCCGGCATAGTGACAGTGACTGAAGCAACCGTGAACTTATCGGTTATACTTTGCTATCAGAATAAGAATAGGACGGGCTGTTGACTAACTTTTTCTTAAAAGTCCGCAAAGAAAAAGACACCATACTAAAGTGAAGTTGGTTGGAGAGTAAGACGTCACAAAATGGCGCCGATTTCGTCCTATTCTTATTTTAATCGCATTATATCAGTCGCCGGCACTCTTGGACCTCCCCTTGCTTCCCACCAGGCAATTCGATGTCCAATATCGAGTCACAATAATAATTTAAAAAGAAACTAATAATATTTTACTGTTATTATTCTCCCCCGACCGTTTTCACTCTGGCTACTAAAACAGAAGCAAGTAACTATCATTTTGTAATTACTTTACAATGTCTATGTGTTTAGATTTTCTTAATTAAAATTTAAACCTAAAACAGACCCTAAATAGTCCCCTATATTGTTTTAGATTTCGGTTTTTAATGAATAATTAGAACATTTATGGTGATTAACAAAATTACAAATCATTATGGCCTTCATTTTGACAAAGGAACTCCATTACCATTATATTTTCCAACGCCTCCCCTTTTGCGAAATATTAGAGTTTTTAATAAAATACAATAATTGATCGATGGATTAAAAACTGCTATTTTAAGTATTAAAAATAACATAGCCCCGAATTGTATGCCTCCTCCTTTTTGGGAAGTCGTTAAAAAAGTAGTAAAAGTTATTCCCTTTTACAAAAAAAGTTAAGCATTCCCACATTGAAAGACATTTCCTAAAATATAACATATAATGTTTTTACATGACTCCTCATAGAAAAAAGATGCTTAAAATTTCTCTATGATTTAGATGCAGCTCTAAAGTAATTAAAAATAATAAAAATTTAAATAGCAAACCGCTTTGGTTAAACAATAAAACCGACACCACGGGTTGATAACCACTTGCTGGTACCAATGTATCTTTGATATATATATTTTGGCCGTCCTCTTTCTATGATATATAAATGTAAATAAAAAAATTAAATGTACCTAATTTATAAATTGCAGCTAGGATTTCTGGCATTCTAATTAATATATTATTGCGAGTGGCGTTGGTTTTCCATTTAATTGATTTGAATTTGTGACGCCTTATATAAACGCAATGGCTACGCGTAAAGTCCCAAGTTCGATTCCCGGTCGGAGCAAAGATTTGATGCATTGGAGATTACAAATATATTTGTTTAATTTGCCCCGGGTCTGTTCGTAGAGTCCTTGGTAGTCATTTGCCCAACTACCTATCACTGCTGAGCAGACCGTGAAATGACTTAGTTGCGTTTCGGGATCAGCTTGAAAGTTGTTAGTCCAGTAGTAGTAGCAGTCACCTCTATTCATGTACTCCAGCCTAACATCAGGCGGGGTGTTGTCATATGTCAAACCACAATAAAAATAAGTATCATAATTAAGGCGACCGTGGTGTAGTGACAGTGCAATGGTTACACAAACTGAGAGCACAGGTTCGAGACCATTCACCGGTACCAATGTATCTTTGATATATGTACTTTGGTTGTCCTGTTTCTATGATGCAAGCATTTTAGTAGCTTAGTATAGAAATGTAAAAGAAAATCAAATCATGTTCCAATTCCAATGTCAAAATAAAGTCTATTGCGGTTTTCATTCTCGTTTGTAAATGGTCTAATTATTTTGTGGTCAATTTCCCCCCCTCTGCCTCTGTCCTTTTGCTTGGTGCATGTTGGTCCCCCCCCCCCTACGTGAATGCAAAATGCTTAGAACATTAGAGGACCCCTGTAGATAGACTTCCGAGATTCATTGAAATGTTGAATTTTCTACAATATTCCTTGATATAGTTATTTTTTTACTTTTTAAGTATTCAAAATGGCTTAAGATATAGTACAATAGAAAAAGGAGCTGATAATGTATAAATAAGTACTATTGTCAATTTATTTATAGCTATTAAGATGGTTTTGGAATGGTTTCGGAGAGAGGGGATGAAATGACAGAATGTGAGTTAATGATAGACGGAAAGAAAGTGGAACAAGTCAAACAATTTGTTTACTTGGGAAGTATGTTTACTACGGATAGAAAGTGTGATAAAGATATTAAGAAAGGAGTGCAAAAATGTAACGAAGTGAACTGTGCCATCTATAGTATAATGAACAGCCAAATAATGTCCCAAATATCACAGATGGCTGTACATAATGCGGTGCTTGTTCCTACATTAATGTATGGAAGTGAATGTTGGGTGTGGCAGAAAAAGCATAAAAGTAGAATTAACGCTGTAGAAATGCGGTCGTTAAGGAGTGTATGTGGAGTGTATGTGGAACGATAGCAGATAGAATATGAAATAGCAAAGTGCGTGATAGATGTGGTTTGAAAAAAGATGTAGTGACAAGGATTGACAGAGGGATGCTGCGATGGTTTAGGCACATAAAAAGGATGACATAAATCTGATGTGGATTAAACAAGGCAAACCTAGGAGGGTTTGCCAGACATCCTCAAGAAAGCTGGGTTGCCTAGTGCTCATAACCGTAGAGCTCGTATGAAGAGAATTGTAGATCTGAAGAAAGCGAGGGAGTTGTGTTAGGATCGTGGCAAGTGGCGCTCCATTGTCTCTGCCTATCCCCATGGGAAAAAGGCGTGACAATTTGATTGATTTATTTATAATTTTTGATAGCAAGCATTGTTTTACGAGTTAATTAATTATGAAAATCTTTTTAGGCATTTTCTGGGGAGGCCTTCGTAAGTTTTCTAGTCGTAAGCTTATTTAAACTTCACCATCAAAGCCAAAGTTCTTTTTCTTAAAAATAGTATCGGATCGAATAAACAGGAGGTTAAAAAATAGTAAAAAATTCGTTGTATTTTATGTCAGTGGCTTTTTTATGGGATTTGCCTATGTCTGTGGGAAAAGGGCGTGACAATTTGATTGATTGATTGACTTTTCATTCAGAATTATTGAGAGCCTATGGCAGTCACAAAATGTTATTATTTCAAAGACATTGCAAAGAATCTCATATTTTATAACAATTTAAATTACTTGCTAGGTAGCTATAGCCGAAAACTGTCTGTCTTTTCTATTTTTATAACTATCCCCCTAACCTAACCTTTTTTAAATTATAATTTGGGTTTTTTAATGAAAATAACAAATAATACAATATTTGTAATAAAAATAACAAATAATACAATACAAAAAATGCAATAAAAACCCGAATTGTAATTTATGCACGTTTAGTTATTTGTTTATTTTATACCTATAATTACTCAATGAGACGTTTTTCTAAAATAACTTTTTTATTTTTTTCCCAAACCCTAGTTTTAATTATTTCGTAAAACATGTAAATTCCTAAGTAAATAAGGCATTAAAATAAAGTTTCATATGCTAGCAAATTTTAGAAATTAAAATCCTGCGTGGTACTGGGTAAAATGGGTTATTTTGTGACAGACAAATAACTGTCAAATTGACAGACAAATTGCTAAGAATTGGTCATAATTTGGCAGACAAATAACTGACGAATTGTCAGACAAATAACCCATATTTGAAAAATAGCTGACAAACCCTAGTTTCAATTATTTCTTATACATGTAAATTCCTTAGTCAATTAGGCAGTCTAAAAAAATGCAGTCTACGTCTGAAAGGAAAAGTCTAGTCTGCAACTCAAGCCGCAAAAAACTCGGCCCGAAAGACTGCGATACAAACCTTACTATAATATCTAAACAAGTATACAGACCGTGAAGTGATTTAGTCGCGTTTCAGGATCAGCTTGTAAGTTGTCGGTTCCAACTATTCCGGTATAATGGATTTGACTGCTTCTTACAGTTATTGAATTGACTTGTACCCCGCACTTTGGCTTAGCATCAGGCGAGGTGCTGTCATATGACGAATGACAATAAAAAAAATGTTGGTAACTCATAGATCCTGTTAGCATGGACTTGGGAATGCTACAGGGAAATATAACATTTACAAATTTAAAAAATTATTGAACTAGAGGTTTTAATTTTATAATTATTTTAATAAACGATCTCATTGGGTGATTAGTGATATTTTATATATAAATATTGTGTGAAACGTGTGTGGGTGCATTGTATGCGTTTCTCAGCGCGCGCCGCCCGCCTGCGACTACCTAGTGCCCATGTCGCCGCCGGTACTTCTCTCCGCTGATAGGTATATACATACATGTACCTATGTTCACTGTTGTAATTGTACAACCGCTGTCACTGTACTGCGCCATGCACAGGCTACGTTAACTCATAGTGACGCTGAATAAAATTAAGCGCCTGAAATAAAATTGATGCAAGAAATATCTGACATATAGACAAGATAAATAGCTGATCATTTGACAGACAAATAGCTGATCATTTTATAAAATAATTGACAGACTGTTTGACAAATTTACAGCCTATAATTTGACCGACCAAATAACTGTCAAATTGACAGACAAATAGCTGATTATTAGACAGACCATTTGACAAACAAATGGCTTATAATTGGACAGATAAATAACTGACAAATAGTTGATCAGAATAATTGACAGACCGTACCACAAACCAATAGGTTATAATTTGACAGACAAAATACTATCGAATTGACTGACACATAACTGATAATTCGACAGAAAAATAGCTGACATATTGACAGAATTATAGGCGATGCTTGAACAGTAAATAGCTGACAATTTAAGAGACAAATAACTAAAAACTTTTACTAAAACTAACTTTATCTTACGCTCTGTCACATTTAAGAGCAGTAGGCACTCTTGGATCTCCTCTTGCTCATCATCAGGCAGGTCTAGGTCAGATGTCGTGTCACAATAAAAAAAAAAATAATAATCTCAGTCTTCTGATCCATGACAGTTCTACTCTCATCTTCAAGTGCAAAGATTATCAACAAGAGTCACAGTCGCGTTTCAGGTACAGGTTTAGTCGTTGCGACTGCTACTTCCAGTGATGCGTAGCCTTTGCATTCGCAGCATTAGGGACAGCGGCCTAATGCTATTATTAATCACTATAATGCTTCACAAACATTCCAACATTCATTTTTCATTGCCAAATAATATTTACTTACGACACGCAAACAAACTGAGGCCGGCATAGTGGTTATTACACATATATTAGACTGCTACTTGCAGATATCTCCATGGAGTTGACTCTAGATTCATAGATTTACCACTAAAGTCACGGCGACTGCGGCAATGACTTTGGATCCTTCAAGCGATGCGTGAAGAAGCACCTTTGGCCGGCATAGTGACGGCGACTGAGGCAGCCGTGAACTAACTCGGTTTTTTCAGTCGTCGTCACTTTTGGACCTCCTCTTGCTTATCATCAGGCGGGTCTAGGACACATGTCGAGTCACAATAAAAAAAATTGTAAACTGAGTCAGTTTTCCCAGTCGTCTGCGCTATTGGACCTCCCAGGCTTACCATCAGGCAAGTGGAGGTCACAATTGATTAAAGATATGTTGTGTCACAATAAAAGTACCAGGGGACCATAATCGCTAGCTAGTTAAGAAGGAATTTAGACAAGGATGAGGATTAATCATTGATTTGAAGGTATTAGGTGTGAGTTGTTGTCACATTCTCCTTAGTAGCCATTAGTTTTATATACAGGATGTAACATTATTACTCTAATATAGGTTATTTATATTTTATTATCGATATTGACAATAAAAAAACTTTTAATACGCGAAAGAATTGCTTTATTTATCGATATTTAATGAAAAAAAAAGAGTTTTTTTTATTGTATGAGAATTGAATTGAAATTTTATATGAAGAGAATTGTGCATGTGAAGGAAGCGAGAAAGTTGTGTCAGGATCGTGGCAAGTGGCGCTCCATTGTCTCTGCTTATCCCTGTGGGGAAAAGACGGGACAATTTTTTTTTTTTATTTTTTTTTTATTATTTTGACGTTTTGAGAGCCATCGCAGCCATCGTGGTCACGAAGAGACTGGGAAGAGAAAATGGCTTAAAATAATACTGCAGAAATGCGGTCATTAAGGTGTGCATGTAGGGATGTGTGCGGATAGGAGAATATAGCTATGCGTAATAAATGTGATTTTGAATGAAGATGTACAGAGATTGTGATAGATAAGGATAAAGATTCAGAAATCAGAAGTGATTGGATGGATAAAAACAGGGACGCACAGATTATCTCTTAATAAAATCAAGGACTATTTTTAATAAGTACCGTCCTTAACTATAAAGCTTGTGAGAAGAGAATTATGGATGTGAGGGAAGCTAAATAGTTGTGTCAGGATCAAGGAAGCTAGCGCTTTATTGCAAATATCTATGTGAAAATTAAGGTTTAACAATTTTGAGACGTCGTTTCTTTATCGAACAATGAATAAGTGCAATGCTTTATTAGTCCATTGAAAAAAAGTTATATCCGTAAAGCTTGCATAAATACAATTTCGGAGACAAGAAAGCTGGGTTGCCTAGTGCCCATAACCGTATCGCGGTATTTGGCGCCCTACTCTCTGCCTATCCTTTTGGACAAAAAGGGTAACAATTTGATTGATTGATTGTATAAATAAAATTGTAGATGTGAATAAAGTTGGATTTTTTTATTTATTGTGACTCGACATATGACAGCACCCCGCTTGATGTTAAGCCGAAGTGTGGTCCATGAATGGATGAGTTATGTCAGTATCGTTGTAAGTGGGTTTATATCTGCGTATCCTATCGTTCAAAATGGCGTTCCTATATTCAGCAGTGGACGAATTCTGGCTTATGATGATATTGATGATAAAGATAATCCTTGTGGGAACTATGTCGTGACATTTTCATGTAGATCTAAAGCGACTGCATATTACAGTAGGTATTAATGTTACATCCTGTATATAAGCATCACATAAACACTGATAATAGTTTTTGTAGTGTATTTATTATTTCATCCTATATTTATTTTTACATTATTTCTCTTAAAAGCAACAAAACTAAATAATAATTAAAATAAATCATTTATATACATTCAAATTATCATTCAATATAAATTTGTCTATAATCTCAAATATATTTTATTTAAATCATTCAGACCTACAGTGACGGCGAATAACAAAATAATCATTCATATTACATAAGGCGGCCGTGATCCGGTACCAATGTATCTTTGATATAATTATGTACTTTGGTTGTCGTGTTTCTATGATACACGCACCTTTATAAATGGATATAAAAATGGATAGGTAAAACATTAAGAAAATATATTTCGTTTTTATTCTTTAAAAATAATTAAAACATCAAAAAGTTATTTGGATATGTCAGGATTTGAACCTGATAGGTCCTTTAAAAAAATACTTATCCATATCGATGCATGTTAATATCCAAATTGATAGATTTAATCAATGACAATAAACAAGAATTGTCTCTAATAAATATTGAATCCTGATAATTAAGACTTTTTCGACGTGACATTTGACTAAGGCGGTTATTGCAGAGCCGACGACTGCAATAACGGACTCAGTTCAAGGCTGCCTCAGTCGCTTTCACCACAGGTGCTTTTTTAAACTTTCTGGTTAATATTTGAGATTATACATAAATATGACATATACTGTGTTTTTTCTTAATTGGCATAAGTAGTAAACAAACATGAAATTCACCATTTCCCATGTCCTTTATCTAAGGTAACTGTTTACTAATGTTTCATTCTATAGAATAAAACATACACAATGTAACAAACGCATAAAAGTTAATAAAATCACACATATAAATACATTATTTTAATTAAAAACAAATGACAAATGCTGTGCCCCAATATTATAATAATAATAAAACATTTTCAGAGTAATTCATAGATATTTGTATATATTGATTTGCGTCACTAGTAATTGATTTTAACGTCATTATGCCGTAAGATTGTTTACTACTTTTGCCAAGTAAGAAAAAATGTGCAATATTACATATATCATAATATTGGTTTGTTTGTTTGTTTGTTTGTTATTATCACAAAGGCAAATGGAACAAGCTATGCTTCATAGCACATCGCAAACGGTGGCACTGGAACCAGCAGACAGGCAGGATTTACAATATCAACATCATCTGAGAGGTATGAATTATTACAAAGGACATCATTCATTTTGGGCTTTTATGTACTACTTTTGTAATGTCCAATGATGAAAAAATATATAAATAATAGTTTCGATACTTGTGTTGATAAAACTAATAACAATTTCGCTTTCAATTGCTGTGCAATTGAGTTATTTGGAAAATAACATATGGATTTTGTATCGTCTGTCAATCACAAAGACACGCCATATTAACAGTTCTGCTTTGAACTGACATAATTGTAGTTTAATCATTTTGCACACCTAAACTATGCATAATAAAAGATATAGTCCAATTTCATTGCAATCTTTGTACATTAAACTATATTAAAATGTATTTGCAACTGTTAATACAATTAAGCCCAAGTTCCCATGTAAAATGAATGATGTCCTTTATTTAAATATCACAGTTTCAAGTCTCTAACTTAAAATTTTTATTAGGGTAATTGTTATAAAGAATCTAACTTTAAATATGTCCAATTAATTTAAATAACCAAGTTAAATATGTCATTTTTTTAAATGACAAAGTGTCAAATCATAAATTTTCAATATATCAGAATTATTTTAATAACATATTTACAATTTCTAATTTTAAATAACACAATTTCAAGTATATAATGTGGTAAAATACCATCTCGCGTATTATTTTAAAGTTTTTTTCATTAATTTAAAAGTAATTACTTTAATCGTAGCATCACAAGACTATGGCAACATTCCGGCGACGTCATCCGCCGCAAGAAGCGTAGTCGAGGCTGTCATATCTTCAGCACCAACAAAGATAACTACAAAGTTTCTATCGTCTAATTCTACTGACAGGTAAAGTTTCTAATTTCCTCGCTCCGTACTCCGTCCTCTGACCTCCGTCCGATCTCCGATCCCTGATCCGTCCTCTAACTTAAAGGGAGTCGCGTTTCGGAATTAGCTTGTAAGTTGCCGATTCCAACTAGGTCGGCATAGTGGATGCTTCTTACAGTTATTGAATTGTAGTAGCAGCGACATCCATACATGGACCGCACTCCAACTTAACACCAAGCAAAGTGCTGTCATATGTCGAGTCACAATAAAAATATGTAAATAGGAAAAATTAACTTAATGATTTCTTTAAATATGATCCATAATTTTTTTAGGCTCTTATGTTCAGTGGATGCAATTTCCCTTCACTCTTCTGACGAGGAGTCATCTCCAGCTGTTTGGGAGACGTCATTCTCTCACGCCTCACCACCGGAAGCAGCAGCCACGCCACCTCCAGCACCCAAGGTAATTCGGCTTGTGGAGATCCAAAAGTGCAGCAGACTTAAATAACCGTTTAATTATACGGTTGTCACAGTCACCGTCACTATGCCGGCCATTGAATTTTTATGACTTTACATTTACATTTTTGTGACTCTAAATCTGACCTCGACCTGCCTGATGGTAAGCAAGTGGAGATCCAAAAGTGTTGACGACTGAAACAAGGGTGCCACAGCTGCCTCAGTCGCCGTGACTATGCCGGTCAAAGATGCTTCGTGCTGCGCATCGCTTGAAGGATCCATCGCTGAGAACACATGGGCTGGAAAAGCATTCCTAGGTGCAATTTCTTTATTGCAACTAGCGGCATTGAGTTTACTTTTTGTACTTATACTATAATATGGTTTTAAATAAATAAATTTGACGGCAGGCGTTGCGGAAAGCCCGGGTTCGATTCCCGGTCCGAGCAAATATTTGTTTCATAGATTTTATTTGTAATATTTAGTAATTTAAAAAGATTTTTCTCCGGGTCTGGTTGTCAAAGGGTGGTAGATAGTGGTGTCCAGCCACAGTCTGCCGATCCGCACAACTTACAAAGTATACAGACCGTATACTTTGTTACATAGTCGTAGTTACATAGTTACATAGTCGCGTTTTGGGAACAACTTGTAAGTTGCCGGTTCCAACTTTTTAAAAATCCGGCTACATTGAATCTGACTGCTACCTAAAGTAGCAATCTTCTTCATTGATAGACCGCACTCCATCTTAACATCAAGCACGGTGCAGTCATATGTCGAGTCACACAAATCTAAATATTGATATTTTTTTAATGTGACCCGACATTCGACCTCGACCCGCCTGATGATAAGCAAAAGGAGGTCCAAAAGTGACGACGACTGAGAAAACCGAGTCAGTTCATGCTTAATGAGTGCTAAATCTTTTCAGGTTGATAAGTTAATCAGTATAACCCCGACATCACCCAAACCTCCAGAGAACGTCCTTACGATGGCGATAGAATCGAACATTATAGACAGGACAAATCACAAGACTTTAGCCCCAGAGAAATTGGGGCCCAAACCACCAGCAGAACCACCCAGACTGCCATTACCACCAAAGCCGAAGCCTCTATGCCTAGACGCAGCGCAGCTAGAGCAAAATCTAAACGCATTGAAGAAAAACAGTGGATCAGTGAATCTGAACACAATGAATATACCACCATATATTAATGTAGTGACGCCAAATAAATTAAACCACACTAAAAGTAAAGAGAAAGAAGAACCAATAGAGAATGAAGTTAAGCTTAAACAATCAAGTAGTTCATCGAGTTTGATGAATGGACCTATGACGGATGTCCCATACGCTGATAGCGACAACGCTAGTTCTAGTTCCAGTTCGAATCCACCGAATCACATACAGAATATACAAAAGAGTAAAGCGAATAATTATTCTGAAGTTAAAGTTGGTAATGATCATAGAGTTGTTAAGAAACAGGGTAGTAATGGCGGTGGCAATATTTCGAACGAACCTGAAATTAGCTGTTGATTTATTCATTCCTATTTATAAATTGAGACTGCTATTAAACTTGATTGGGTAGAATTTTGGGCTCAACGAGGAATCGACATGTGACGCTGGAGGGATTTCCGTTTTTTATATAGTCTAGGACGCCAACACTTAAATTTCATGATAATCTATTTGGACTTCATTTTGACAAACGAACGTGATGTTTATTAGTCATGTTCTTCTGTCAGAATTAAGGCCATAAGTCTGTGGTTTTGAGCCTAGCAGTAAGAGCGGGGTGACGCCGCTCTACCGATATGTATGGATTTTAAAACGCTGTCAATAAGAGATGTAACTACTTGACTTTTCAACCCGGGTTAAACCCAGTTGAGGCCTAAACTAAGTTAGATCGGTTAACATCTACAATAAACCGGTTTGATCTATTATTTTTAGATCAGATCAAATTATTTATATTTAGATCAGACACTAAACTGTGTATTAGGCAATTTAGATTGTCAGACCGAATTCGTCAACATGGTTTGTAAGCCGGTTTGAATCGAATTCATTAAATGCGGTTTGCGAATCGGGACCACTCGTGGACCACTCGCACTGCACATCTCAGCTATGTTCAAAACAGCGGAGATATTTGTCCTGGGCATCGCCGCCTCACTCTTGCCGCTAAGCTCAAAACCGCAGCCTTGGGCGTTGGATATCACGTCAATGGATATAATTATACTATAAAGTGTGTTTATTACTTTTATTTTTGTAAAAAAAAGTGATGTCTATTTTTATATTTATTAGATACTGATTTGTTTTTCTCTGTTGGGATAAATAATATTTGATATTTTAGAAACCTATTAGTGTAATTAAAACGTCCCCAAATATATATAATAATGACTGGAAAGTTTGGTAAAAAAAATGGTTGTGTGGAGGGAAATTTAAAGGGAGAGACTATGTGTTAAAAAATGGTGTCCTGTGCTACCGTTTACTTGAGACTTTTAAAAAACAAAGTGTCAAATGTTACTTTTGTATGTGACATTTTATAATGTTACTAGATTAAGCTATTAATTATTGTATTTTAAAAATAAGTTGTATATTTTATGCGACTGTATGTATGTAACAAATCTAATTAATATTGGCCAAATATGATCGCAAATGTATCAGATTGAACACTAAAACAATTGAATTATAATCAGATTTATAATTAAAAAAAAAAGCGTTTTCATATTTAGCTTATATTATTTAGAAATTAAAGACAAAGCTTCAAATCACACTGTTTGGAATATATTATTATTAGTAGTATTTAAAGAAATATAAATTTTCCATTTTACATGTTAATTTTAAATATGTTTATTTTTTGAGTTAATGTTTGTATGACTAAAGTAGATATAAAGTTATCAATATATATATATAACCAAAATATAATTTTAGATAAATCACTGGGTTGCCAATTAAAAAACTATTACATGATTTTTGGTTTATGATATGAAAAATAACATGTAAAATGTATATATTATATTGAATGTAAATATATATTTTATAAAGTAGATGATTTTTTATAATAAATAAGATAATATATAAGTATTTAACTATATCGCTAATATTATGTCGTTTTTGTATAGTAATTGTTTTTTTTATAAATAAACATAATAATATTAATAACTGGTTTATATTCTGTTTGGTGGTTTAAGTGCAAGTGATTAGTAAAGAAGTAAATACGACCCGCTACCTAGAATGTCCCGGGTTCGACGATTCTAGGTCGGTGCAAAACTAGTCACCTGCATTAATTACTAAACAAAGAGTAAATTAGTCAATAGAGAATTGTTTTTTGGAAACAAAATGGCTTCCTACCGCTTCTAGTTTAAAATAGTATAAAAAATTTGCTCAATTTTTTGCAAAAGTTTTTGATACAAATATAATAAATACATTTAGTATTTTTTTAATGCAAATTACAAATAAATTAACATTTTTTAGAGAACACAACAATAAACTACAAAGACTCAATTTATTTTAATATGCTTTTAGGTAACAAATATAAGATTACTTTTTAGAAGTCACAATTAATATAAAATATTAATTATTCATTTAATGAACAAAACGGATTTGCTGATTTTCCATTTAAGAAAATTATTTTAAATGTATTTTAAAATAATATCATTTTATTAAAAGAAACACAAAGTAAATATCTATTACGTCTTTTACCCAAAATTATTTCATTTAGGAAACGAGGGAGTTGTGTCAGTATCGTCGCAAGTGGCGCTCCATTGTCTCTGCTTATCCCTGTGGGAAAAAGGCGTGACAATTTGATTGATTTATTGATATTTTATTTTGACAGACGTTTGATAAGAGAATTCAATGACACTCACGTTACGAAAATATTATTATTGACTTTAAGTCACTGGCCGGCATAGTGACGGCGACGGAGGCAGCCGTGAAATACTCTGTCGTCGTCACTCTTTGACCTCCTCTTGCTTATCATCAGGCGGTTCGAGGTCAGATGTCGAGTCACAATAAATAAATAACTATACTATAAAGCAGGTATGGGCAACCTACCTAATCATAGATAAAAAAAAACTGCACGTAGTTCAACGCCAGTTAAGAAAGGATTACATTAAAATCTCATTACCGAGATTTTAATGTAATTACATTACAGATTGTGTCCACTGCTGAACACAGGCCTCCCCCTTGAAACGCCATTCCGAACGACAAGGTGTCAGTTGCATCCACCTCTTATTTGTGACCTTTACTATGTCGTCAGTCCACCTCGTACTGGTCTATACTCGTATTGTGTTTTTTTCTTTCTTGACCCAAGTAGTAAACAAACATGAAAATCACTATTTCCCATGCCATTTATTTAAGAAAACTGTTTTTGTTAACTAAAACTGTTTAAAATAAACACACACAATGTAACAAATGCACAAAAGTTTTTGATAAATAATATTTTTATGTATAGAAACGATAAACTTACAAATGACAAATTTTATGCCCCAATAATAAAAATAAATAAAAAAAATTGGTTGCCTGTAAAGTCGATATACGGGCGAAAGTTTTACGTGACAACGACTTTGAGTGGTAAAATAATTTTAATGTGAATATTCATTCGTATAGTAGGAAGAAGGATGAAATAATAGTAACAAATTAAAACATTTATTTATACAAAGAATTATATTTAAAACATAAATATAACTGTGCGGTTATATTTATATAAAACATAATAAATAAGCGGGCTAACTGTGCTCGAGTGGAAGGGACGCGTGCCTTTCACTTTTTATGTCTGTCTCTCTCGCTCTTAGGCGGGCTAACCATGCCCGAGTGGAAGGGACGCGTGCCTCTCACTCGCTCTCATTGTGAGCGCATAACGTGAGCGGAGCGTAACGCAGTTTCTTGAAGTGTCACCCGGCAAACCAATTTATAAGACGTTGTCACGTCAAAAAACTATTTTCACAGTAATTCACATACCGAACCATTAAAGGCGCACTTAACTAATTTAGACTACTGCAAACCATGTTGCTCGAAAGTACCTCGGCTAACAGTGGTCGTAGTGGTTTTATTGGATTTAGCCTACCTTTTACTATTTTGTCAATCGTCGACGAGACGATAATCGTTTTCACTTGCCCAACCTAACCCCGCTGCTACAAATTCGCATCCGCATCAGCTCTGCATCGTTTTATGCGGATGCGGAAGTTACGCATGTGCGGATGCGAATGCGAATATTCGCAACATCCAGGGCCGTCTTAAGCATATTCAGCGCCGGGGTGCGAAAGTCAAGGCTTTGCTCGCGTGTTCTCAGTGTAGTAGGTATCTATCAAAGTTTATGGCGGTCGGCATGCGCCCCCTAGGACTCTGCGCCCGGGTGCACCGCACCCCTTGAACCCCCGGGTAAAGACGGCCCTGGCAACATCCCTTGTTGATATGGAATACATACGATCTTATTTGGGGCAAAAAGACGCGAAAGATATTTGAATATATTTTATTTAAATAGAACAAAATGCATAAATAATGAATATAGTGAAAATATATAAATTGAAATATATGTGAATAATTATAATCACATAAGTGAATGCTTTAATTAAATTATAAGTATAGAAAATAAGAAATTAGTCACATGAAAATATTAATAAATAATACTGTTTTTAAAACTCAGAGTGCCAAAATTAGATTTATTTTAATTTATTATTATGTCAACCATCGATTATTTATTTTTAATAGATACACAGTCCTATATAATGCGATTAAAATAAGAATAGGACGGAATCAGCGCTATTTTGTGACGTCTAACTCTTTAACCAAATTCACCAAACCAACTAGTATGGACACCTTTGAATGAGTCAAGTGAAGTAAGTCAACAGCCCGTCCTATTCTTATTCTTTATTTATTTATTTATTCATTCTAATAGCATTATACAAAATAATATCATAAAAGTGTCCGCGCGTCAGAATTCACTTACACTGATATAAACTGTGTAAGTGAATTGAATGTGAATTATAAACTGAACCTTACCACATTGCTTTAAAGTATAAACTTGTCACGAATGTAATATCACATTCATCATTTTGGACTGAGAACAAATGCAAGTCCAACGTCAATTCGGACTTGCATTTTTAACGGGAATTGTGTATCTACCGTAAATATATGATCAAAAATGTCATCCATTTATTGTTTCACTCAAATAAAGTCATTATTTAAAGTGACGTTTGCAAACTGAGAATTTAAATTACCAATCTTGAATGGTCTTCATTATGACATACGCCATTTGCAATACAAATTCAACCAAATAGGGCAGTGTTTCCCAACGTGAGGCCCTCGCCCTACAGGGGGGCAATTTGATAGTTAAGGAGGGCAATTTAAAAATAGACTTGGCACGATTTTAACCCTTTCGTTTTGGGTTATTTAAATGAAATGCCAGATATCGGTGACAAATTTAACAAAATAGGTAGAAAAGATATTTCTTAAGGAAACAAAACAATTTTTAAAGGTTAAAAAGTATGCATGGGGGGCATAAAAATGTTAATGTGGGGCGCGGCCTAAAAAAAGTTGGGGAACATTGAATTAGGGGCTTCAATGGAGTTCAAATGTCAAAATAAATACCATTAAGTTCACTAGCACATAAGTTGTAAAGCAAGTCCCAAGCCATTAACGTCCTTTTTGTTATGAATTCTAGATCCTAAACTGTGTGCACTAATTACAAAAGTTATATTTTCTTAGAATTTGCGCAAACATTGATTAACGAATCAAACAATATTATGCGGCTTACAATCGCGTTTATTTTGGTTTTGATTTTACAATTTTATTTTATTATTCCGACGTTAAGAAAGCTTAGCAGCCATCGTGGTCACAATTTAATAGAATAAAATAACGCGATGGTAAGCCGCATAAAATTTGTTAAATTCATTACAAAATTTATGTCATTTATATTTGAATTCCGGCTTTACCATAGTTATAAACATCGGCAAAAAGGTAGAGCGCTGTCTTCTAAGTTGCACAGTGTATTAATCAGCAGGACTAGCTGGAGGGGAAGAAGAAAGGCTGGACGATTGCGGCGGGACTGCTGTCTGCGGTCGCGCCATACAAATTCATATAAACCAGTGCAGTCTGCGGTTTGCAGTCGCTATCTGAATAGCACCTTAACAGTGAAATGACAGGGTATCATTGTCTATCATTTACAAAAGCCTTCACTTTTTTCTTATGGTCATGCCGCCATGTTTTTCAACCATCTTTAATACATTTTTGTATCATTAAGATAATAATAAAATCCAAGAATAACATGTTTAATGTTACAAAGTCGTTGTTTTCTAAATAACATCGTCTGTTATATAAATGGCCACTTACATCATCATCAGCAAGAAGGCGTCCACTGCTGAACATAGGCCTCCCCCTTAGAACGCTATTTAGTTGCATTCACCGGTTATTCGTGACTTTCACTATGTCGTCAGTCCACCTAGTGGGAGACCTACCTACGCTGCGTCTTCCGGTTTGTGGTCTCACTATAGAACCTTTCTTCCCCATCGGTTGTCGGTTCTTCGAGGGACGTGGCCAGCCCAGTGCAACTTCAGCTTGCAAATCCTACGAGCTATGTCGGTAACTATAGTTCTTTGGAGATTATTCTCGTTCCGGATTCTATCGCGCAAAGATACTCCAAGCATAGCTCTCTCCATTGCCCGCTGAGCGACGCTGAGCTTTTCCAACAGGCCAACAGTTAAGGGCCACGTCTCAGTGCCATATGTCACCACTGGTTGAAGACCCTTGTCTGAAATGAATCTGTTATGCATCCAATAGAAGCATCTCCAACAACTCCCTCGAGGATTTTAGTACCGCGGGACGCTACTTCCTAAGCACTATCTTCCCTCGTTCCAGGTGACATAACGGATAGTTTTTCTTAGACTTGCAGCGAATAGTATATTCAGCCATTCATCTAATACCGAATTCACGGTGAGCTTTCTGGCCGAATAGTCGAATATTTGGCAAAAGTATTTGGTCAGCGAGTGACAGGAAAACTTGTATCTATCACGCTGCATGTTTTGTTTGGTTTAGTTTACATCGTGAATAACGAAGGCACCGTTTATCACACTCTCATGTTATAATTTGATAAAAGTGAAATTGTGTAAGATTATGACTATTTTATTGATTATCATAAATAAATATCCGCATGCTATCGACCGAATCGGCAGTTAAACTAAAAAGTTCGGTGCGTCTTTTCTTTGTAGATCAATCGACAAGTGGAATGCTTTGCCTGCCCATGTGTTCTCTCCATCCTATGACCTTGGATCCTTCAAGCGATGACCATGGCCGTCATAGTGACGGCGATTGAGGCAGCCGTGAACAAACTCGGTTTTCTCAGTCGTCGTCACTCTTGGACCTCCTCTTGCCTATCATCAGGCACGAGGTCAGATGTCGTGTCACAATAATAAAAAAAATATATTTTCTTTACAGTCATTAAGTTTACGGTAATCCGCCGATTAGGTAAATAGTAACCGAATACCGAATAATAGCCGAATATTCATTGCAAGTCTACTTTTTCTCAATGGGCCGCGTAAGTTGCCGTCTTTTCCAATCTTCGTCATTGGCTGGTGATTGGACATATTTCTACTTGGCTTGTGCTGTGGTGTGTGCTTGAACTATCAAAATCTCTCATCACGTGATACCTGTCCTATCACATCACGTCACGTCACACGGCAGCGCCTTAATATAGTTAAAAAGACACAATACTTATTTGAACAACGAAATTTTTTAAAGAAAGTTCTAGTGTATTTTTATAATTTTATTGTAAAAAATGTGTTTGGCAAAATTTATAAATACTAAATTAATATCATTTTTGAGTCATTTTTACTAACAAAAGTTATTTTATTAGTATACAAATAACAAAAACTAACGGATTTATATTTCTGTGCCTGTAATTAATAAGGATTTAAATGCGAAACCCACTTTGAATATAGGCACAGATATAAAATACAGAATGTGGAGAAAAACCATAATTATATATGTTTTTTTTAACATTCTGCATAAAACACTATGTAATTAAAAATACATATATTTATTATACATCTGAGGACTCGTCAAATTGAAATATTTATTCATTATGTTATTTTTTAAGCTAAATAAATGACCCCATTATTTTGTATTGTAACACACGATATTTATAAGTATTAGGGTGCCTTCCCATTGGAGCGGACTTTTGTAACTAAGTAATTTATTTTGTACATTTTTATTAGTAAGGTCAGTCCGCATTTGGGACTGACCTAACTAATAATAATCGTGGGAAATCTGAAGCTACTACAATTGAATTTATGTTATAGACAAAAAAATGGGTGAGGATTTTGCGGGACCTTTCTTGCAGAATAGCCTTTTATCGGTATATTCGCTTTCAAAACATCGCTCCAATTGAAAAGCATTCTTAGTAAGGTTGTTAGTTCACTGGTGACTAAGTTATTCGGCAACTTTTCGTTCTGAATGATTATTGGCAACTTTTTATATCTGTTCTAAACTTTATAGCACCTCCGAAGTTAGCAGCGGATGTGACTTATTGGGACTGTATAAATAGTAGTGGTAGGCAGTGGTGCCCAGTCTGCCGATCCGGAGAATACCACCACTTACAAGTATACAGACCGTAAAGTGATTTAGTCGCGTTTCGGGATCAGCTTGTAAGTTGCCGGTACCAACTAGGCCGGCGTAGTGGATGGATATACAATTTAATAACTGCTACTTACAGTTACTAAATTGTAGTAGCAGTGACAACCTTTCATGGACCGCACTCCAAGCTTAATATCAAGCGGGTGTTGTCATATGTCGAGTCACAATAAATAAAATAGCTCTATTACCTACCTACGTCGAGAATTAGAGCTTTAGAACTTAATAGCTTTTTGAGATGCTATTGTTGTAAGAGTTGCCCACTAATCACCCAAAATGGTTAGTTGCCGAGCAACTGAGTCGCCCAGTGGACGTGCGTACTTTAAATGTGTAAATTGAACAATTGACAAAATACGATTATACATAAAATACATTGTATAAATAGGACAAAAAATGTAATCAAGAAATGAATAAATTTAATAAAAAATGTAATTATTTTGTTTTTTTTATTTTTCTATACTAAACTACTAAAGTGCTTTTAATTTTTTTATCATAGAAACAGTTAGTTATCATAGACAAAGGTAGTTTATCATAGAAACAGAACAACCAAAGCACATATATCACAGAAACATTGGTACCGGTGAGTGGTTTTGAATTCGTGTTCTCGGTTTGCGTAACCTTTGCACTGCCACTACGCCACGGTCGCCTCATTTTGGTATTTTTTATTAATAATAAAAAGCAGGGGTCTCTCTGCAATGCTATAGGGTAGACCCCACTTAACCCATAGAGTAGCAGAAAGTAATCGCGCGATAACTCTCTCCCTATAAGTCCTAGAAAAAGACAAACAGAGGCCTTCTTGCAGCGTTCTCTCTCGCACCGCGACCCACTTGATGACTTCTCTCTGCCTCTATATTCTAATTATTTTTATTGTGACTCGACATCTGAAATCCACCTGTGACTGCTGTTGGTAAGCATGATGGATGTCAAAGAGTGCTGGCGACTGAAAAAACCCGCTTTCTCAGCTGCCGCCACCATGCCAGTCAAAGATTCTTCTTTGAAGAACAATCGACAATCCCCCATTCGGCATTTTACCCACCGGTAAAAACGCGCCTGTGTGGTAGAGGTTTAAAGCTGGTATGCGTGTGGAGTGACCTTTGTTTACGGCTACTCCTTCTAAAAGCCATGGATGCTTAACAAAATTGTCTCGTATTAGTTGATTGATTGACAAAGAACCAACTTATATTTATAACCCATGAATTGCGGCTGCCGTGCCGTGATCTTCACTTATGCTGCGAGACCGCGAGCCTAATTAATAATATAAATATTGATGCTTTATTTTCATTAAGTTTATGAGTTGAATAACTGTAAGTGTCAGTCACATCCCCTATGCCGGCGTAGAAAACCTGCATATAATTAAATACCGTCGGCCTAACTATGCGTACCGTCGTGATTCAAACGATAATAAAACGTGTGGCGCCATCTAGTGTTGCCATTGTCAAACTAGTTTTGCATTTCACCAACAGATGGCGACACAAGTTTAGATTCTTTCAAGTTTTAAACCAAAAATCAATTAAAATTATAATTACTATTGTATAATACAAAATTTGTTCGTTTATTTTATAACTCATCTATAATGGCCAATTTTTGTATAAAGGCCACCATTTTAAAAGTTAAAAAATATGCGATGTCAGTTGCTCCCACTAGATGGCGGTACAAAGGGATTTCCACCACAAAATAGAAAAATGTAGGAGCGGTATTAACACATAAAAACATGTATGAGAATTGTGGATAAGAAGGAAGCGAGGGAGTTGTGTCAGGATCGTGGCAAGAGGCGCTCTATTGTCTCTGCTTATCCCTGTGGGAAAAACGCGTGACAATTTGATTGATTGTTTTATTCAATATCAAATATTATTTTTTATATTTTTTTAACAAATCTGCGATTGAATGTAAAGAAATAAAAAATCAATCTAAATATATATTTTTTATTTGGTTTTAACTTAAAATTCACATAAATAATAATAATAATTAACAAAAAAACATACAATGAATTTAATTTAACTTTTAACAATGATATATTTTTTTTAAAAAGAGCAAACCTGCAAATACCCAGTCGATGAGAAATACTCATTAATTAATTAAATTAGTAAGATCGATTCTAAATAATTTTCATCGATTTTAAATATTTCTCATTGATTTTGAGTATTTCTGATTAACAGGTATAGGCAGAGACGATGGATGGGGGGGGGGAAGGGTCACAATTAAATTTATTCTCTATTAAATAAAAATATATCATTGTTCCTAGTATTTGACTAATTACTAATTTATGTATCATGAGCTAAGGACAGGACACAGTCCAATCCAGACCACTATGCTGGCCTGATAAGTAGTATCTTTATGTTGCATTTAATTGAAAAATCCACGATTATGAGGAAGAGGAGATACGTATTCGAAGGCCAGTGCTATTTTTTTGTGACACGACATACCTTTTTATTGTGTCACGACATCTGACTTTTAATTGCCTAATGGTAAGCAAGGGATGTTCAAGAGCGTGGACGACTGAAAAAACTACCTCAGTTGTTTTTACTATGCCGGCCAATCTTGTTAAGCTGGAGTTCTGTCATAAGCGGAAGTGGAAGCGACTGCTGTCACATATAAATATCTGCAAAAACAGTCGCATCCACATTTTTCAAAAACACAAGATTTTAAATTTATTTATTGTGACTCGTAATCTGACCTCGACCAGCCTAATAGTAAGTCCGAGAGTGCCGACGACTGAAAAAGCTGCCAGTCGACCTCAGTGACCATGGCAGGCTGGTTCAACCTTCAATTGCAAATGGTACATTTATTTAATTTACATTTCTATACTAAGCTACCAAAGAACGTTGGTACCGGTGACCCCGTGCTCTTGGTTTGCGTAACCATTGCACTACCACTACACCACGGCCGCATTAACTGTGATGGTACTGCAGATGGGCTAATGGATGATCGTAAATGGGTGGATATATCGGTTGGGCTGGAGGTAAAGATGGCGTGTGCTGTATGGGGAGTGGTTGACTGTTCGATGGCGTATCACTGTCCTCGTCTGATGATGAATCCAGTTGCTTATCACCGCCGCCAGGACTGGAAATTAAAAAAAAAACAATATTATTTATATTGTATTTTCTGATTAATAAAATAAACAAATTGTATGGAGGTTATCTATCAATCAATCAATCAAATTGTCACGCAATGGAGCCCCACCTGCCACGATCCTGACACAACTCTCTCGCTTCCTTCACATTCACAATTCTCTTCATACAAGCTCTAAGGATGGGCACTAGGCAACCTAGCTTTCTTGAGGATGTCGCCGATTTGGTCGGAAAACACCCTCCTGGGTCTGCCTTGTTTAACACATCCATCCACATCATATTTATAAATTATTAGGTTATCTACTATCGTGTTTTGGTTTTTGATTTTACATTTTTTTATTATTCCGACGTTTCGCGAGCTTTGCAGCCATCGTGGTCACGGAGGAATAATAAAAAATTGTAAAATCAATAATTAAAAATAAACGCTATTCTTTCTTGTATTATTTGTTCAAGATACATTTTTTGTATTGTTATCGCGACGTCGACTTGACTGACAGTTAGCAAGAGGAATGCCGATGACTGATAAAACCGGGTTATTACACGAATGCCTTAGTTGTCTTTACTAGCAGGCAAAGGTCCTTTTTGAGAATTATTCTGTTTTTAATAATACAATATTTAAAAGGAAAAATTGCCTTTGGCCATTGTTTTGATATTGACACTGAGTTTAGGTTTGCTTATTTTGCATAATTTTAGTCTTAAATTATCATTGCCAAAAATATAAATAGGTAGGTAAAATATTGACCGTCTTAATAATTCTCACAGCGATAGGCAGAGATCCTGACACAATCGTGGACGAACGGTTTAGCGATTGGTTTGTTGCCAAAGTCCCGGGTCTAGGCCGGCATAGTGGATGTGATTGCTACTCGCAGTTATTGAATTGTAGTAACAGTGACATTCATTCATGGACCACACTTCGGCTTAACACCAAGCGGGGTGCTGTCATATGTCGAGTCACAATAAAAAATACAGTTTTCTTCATACATTATTTTATATATTGTGACTCGACATATGACAGCACCCCGCCTGATGTTAAGCTGAAGTGTGGTCCATGAATGGATGTGACTGCTACTACAATTCAATAACTAGCAATCACATCCACCGGCAACCGGCAACTTACAATCTGATCCCTAAACAAAGTAAATCACTTCACGTTCTGTATAATTGCAAGTGGTGGTACTACCTCGGATCGACAGACTGGGCACCACTGCCTACCATTCTTTAAATAAAATTAAAAAAAAAAGATAGAAAAGGTATTTTTAACAACAATAAACTCTAATAAATAATATTTACAGTCAAACGCACTCGAATAGCGTGAATAACTTTAAAATAGTAATCGGATATTTTAAGATTAATTCCTTTGGTAACAAAACAAATGGTAGTTCAAATCTAATCAGCCCGAAGCACAAAATGATGTATTTACGTTGACAGCCGACAAGTTAAACCACCCCCCGCGCCCCCCGCGACGCACAAAACCCCCCTCGATGTAACCCGATACCCATCATGGTGTACCGATGCGTACCGTCTTTCTTTTTTCGTTGTTTTCTTTCTTGACTACTAGTATATTTTTTTATTTATTATACATGTCTATACTAAGCTACTAAAGTGCTTGTATCATAGAAACAGGACAAAAGTACATATATCAAAGATACATTGGTGGTCTCGAACTCGTGCTCTCCGGTTTGGATAACCATTGCACTGCCACTACACCACGGTCGCCTAAAAAGTCCACCACGCATCGATGAGTATAGTATCCGAAGTTAAACTCGATAGTCCGCGCATGGCAGACGGTGCGGGACGAGAAATGGACGGTTTTTTTTCTTTATTAAATTTTAGTTTTAAGAAAATGTCCCAAAAGTCACGGATGGCTGTTCATAATGCGGTAGTAGTTCCCACATTAATGTATGGAAGTGAATGTTGGGTGTGGCAGAAGAAGCATGAGAGTAGAATTAACGCTGTAGCAATGCAGTCATTAAGGAGTGCATAGAATAAGGAATAGCACAGTGCGCGATAGATGTGGTTTGAAAGAGGATGTAGTGACAAAGGAATGCTTCGATTGTTTAGGCACATGGAAAGGATGAGTGGAAGTAGATTGACGAAAGGAATTTTTATAAATCAGATGTGGATGGATGCGTTATATTAAACGAAAAAACACCTTCTGTTTTCCGACCAAATCCGGGATATCCTCAAGAAAGCTGAATTCCCTAGTGTCCATAGAACTTGTATGAAGAGAATTGTGAATGTGAGGGAGTCGTGTCAGGATCGTGGCAAATGGCGCTCCATTGCTTTTGCCTATTCCTGTTAGAAAAGGCGTGAAATTGATGATGGTGATTGATGATGGTAGAACTAAAAGGTCGATTGTTCTAAAAGGTTTTGTAGAACAATCGACAAGTGGAATGCTTTGCCAGCCCATGTGTTCTCTCCCTCCTATAAACTTGGAACCCTATAGGATGGAAAACTTGGTCAGCATAGTGACGACGACTGGGGCAGCCGTGATTTTTACATTTCTATAATAAGCTTCTAATGTGCTTGTATAATAGAAACAGGACAACCAAAGTTAATTAATGTATTAAAGATATTTTAGTACAGGCGAGTGGTTTTGAACCCGCGCTCTGGGTTTGCGTAACCTCTACACCTCGGAATTGACTCTGTTTTCTCAGTCGTCGTCACTCTTGGAGCTCCTCTTGCTTACCGCCAGGCAGGTCGAGGTCAGATGTCGAGTCACAATAAAAAAACAATGCTCCTAACATTATAATTATTTCACATTTCGTCCCTGTCGGCTTTTATGTGCAGATGTGCGGGTATCAGGTTACAACAGCATGCTGTCTCGCTCTACAAACAATAGTGCTGTCCTTTTCTACATTATTTTCGTTATGAACTTGCGTTCGTTCCATTTCACAATGTTATCCTGCCTGATAAACTGGAATGAGGCAACTTCTACTACAATTACTTGACAAGTTAACAACTGCAAGTCGCATGCCCTATGCCGGCCTAGTTGGAACTGGCCACTTACAATTTGATTCCCTCCCAAACGCGACTAAATCACTTCACAGTCTATCTATTCTATATAATTCACTTGTAAGTGGTGGTACTAACCCTGATCAGCAGACTGGATACCACTGCCTACCACTCTTTTATTAGGTACGAGACCCGAAAATATCCTCTTTTTTAAATTAACAAATATTTGCAATATTTATTATAATTATTAGATATTACAAATAAAAGCTATGAAATAAATATTTGCTCCGACCGGGAAGCGAACCCGGGTCTTTCCACGTAACGAACTGGTGTGTCGTCAAAAATCTGACCTCGACTTGACTCATGGATAAGAAAGAGCGCCACGATTTAATAAGCCGACTCAGTCGACGGAGAGGAATGCTTATGTCCACAAACGTAGAGCTTGTATGAAGAGAATTGTGGATGTGAGGGAAGCGAGGGAGTTGTGTCAGGATCGTGGCAAGTGGCGCTCCATTGTCTCTGCCTATCCCTGTTGGAAAAAGGCGGGACAATTTGATTGATTGATTAAGTTTACTCGTCGTCACTATTTTAAAACCTAATACTTTATTTTTATTGTGACTTGTCACATGACCAGCACCCTGCTTAATATTATATTAAACTGGAGTGTGGTCCATGAATTGATGTCACTGCTACTACAATTCAATAACTGTGAGTAACAGCCACATCCACTATGCCAGCCTAGTTGGAACCGGCAACTTACAAGCTGATCCCGAAACGTGACCAAATCACGGTCTGTATACTTGTAAGTGGTGGTACTACCCCGGATCGGCAGACTGGGCACTGCCTACCACTCTTCATAATATTTGAAGAGACAAGGGTGCGCTATTGTTTATTGAATAATTTGTATCAAAGCCCACATCACAAAGCATTTTAATCCTTATTACATACGCAGGTGGGTTGTAATTTGTTTGTGTGCGCGTGTAATAATTTTTGACAGTTCCCTTTGTTAATGCGGTGTCATGTTACAATAATGGAAGCCATACTAATAGATAGGTCGATTGTGAAAAGATGGCGCGTACTATAGTCTCATCTAGAATATTAGGCTTGTAAGTTGCCGGCATAGTGGATGTGATTACCACTTGCAGTTATTTTTTTTTATTATACATTTCTATAGTAAGCTACTAAAGTGCTAACAGGACAACCAAAGTATATATATCAAAGATACATTGGTACCGGTGAGTGGTTTTGAACCCGTGCCACTTGGCTTACGTAGCCATTGCACTGCCACTACACCACGGTCGCCTTATATTGTATTGAATTGTGGTAGCAGAGACATCCATTCATGGACTACACTCTAGCTTAACATCAAGCTGGGTGCTGTCAAATGTTGAGTCACAATAAAAAAAACAATTATTTATGTACACAAGATGTCTGACTGTCTTGATCTATGACTCTATCTTTGAAAGCACTTCGCCTGATTTTAAGCTGGAGTGCGGTCCATGAATGGAGGTTAAAACTCAAAAACTGTAAATAGCACTTACATCCACTATCCCGACCTAGTTGCAACCGGCAACTTACAAGCTGTTCCCAAAACGCGATTAAATCACTCCACGGTCTGTATAGTATACTTGTAAGTAGTGGTACTACACCGGATCGGCAGAGTGGGTACCACTCTTTGATAACTAGACCCGAAGCAAATATCAACTTCTTTTTTTAATAACAAATATTTGCAATATTTAATATAATAATAGCTACGTAACAAATATTTGCTCCGACCGGGAATGGAACCCGGGACTTTACGCGCAACAAACCAATCACTAACTGTTCGGCCACGCCTGTCGTCAAAAGGTAATTTGCTCACTCGTCAAAACGAATCGTTAACGCTATAATAACTTTTGTATTAATAAAAAAAAACTCTACAATAGTCCGTCCTTATTACGGGGGCCACCCAAACTGGGGGCTCTATATAGCTAAAAACAAACAACACGAAGAGTAGGACTTGTGCTTGAGTAACTCCCGTGGGGACCATACAAACCAAACTCTTAAACAATCATTAAAAAAATAGTTAATGTATTTTAAATAGTAACAATCAATCAATAAAATTGTCACGCCTTTTTTCCCACAGGGATAGGCAGAGACAATGGAGCCTGACACAATTCCCTCGCTTCCTTCACATTCACAATTCTCTTCATACAGGCTCTAAGGATGGGCACTAGGCAACCTAGCTTTCTTGAGGATGTCTCCGATTTGTTTGGCAAACATCCTCCTGGGCCTGCCTTGTTTAACGCATCCATTCACATGAGATTTATAAATTCTTTACGAGATTTATAAATTCTAATGAGATTTATAGATTTATATAGGCGACCGCGGTGTTAGTGGCAGTGGAATGGTTACGTAAACCGAGTGGCACAGGTTCGAAACCACTCACCGGTACCAATGTATCTTTGATATATGTACTTTGATCGTCCTGTTTCTATGATACACGCACTTTAGTAGCTTAGTATAAAAATGTATAATAAAAAATATAAATATAAAAATTTTAATATATAAATAAATATAATAAATAGTACAGTACAGTCAAATTAGCTTGGAGACGTTTTTGCCTTTGTAGTAGTGCGCCTAAGAGCGCGTTTCCATTAGTAACACACGTTAAGAAATCACGTCATGTCCTTAGGTTTTCATTAGAAGCAAACGGTAGAGAACCGAAAACTTTAAATGGAAAAGCACGAAATTAGGTAGTTACGAATTAACTATTTGATAAAATATGCAGAATATCGTGCACAAAACCGATATATAATTATAATTAGACAGATATATAACAGACTCGCGCAAAAACAATTACATTTTTCAAATAATAAAGCACCGCCCGTCCAAATCAGTTGAAAAAATCATAAGTTTTTGCATAAGTGGACGGTTTCCAAAAAGTTTACAAAATTTTAATTAAAATACAAGACCGCAACATTGACAACATATCCACATCTCAGCACTTTAAAACTTTCGAAACGCGAGTTTTAAGATTTCAAAATTTTGCAAAAAAAATGTATTTTTGCGAATTGCGAGCGATCCACTGATCCGATTTTGCTCCACCAAAGCTAATTCTTTTTTTTTCTTAATGCACGTATGTCTCTCTTTAAATTTTTTTTCGTAAAAGCTTTAGTTTTCACTTCAGATGCAAAAAAACAGGTTTTTACATTTTTTGACATGTTTTTTGACAGCTTGCCTGACAATATCATGCTATAATTTTACTTGCAATCAATTCCTGATAGTTGAATCTATATTAATTTTTTTACGCTCCTATAGGAATTTCTTTGGTTATAGAGGATTTATCCGCTAATTCGATCTGACTTATACACATACGTCACTTAACCAGACCCGCTGACCCTCTCGAAATCTTGGTCAAATGGAAGCACTTCAGGTTTAAAGCGACATAATATATCAAAGGGCAATCGGGCAATATATTTAAACACTTTTCAATTTTTTCACTCGTCCGCACTCCTGGAGGCAACAAGACTTTAAATGTCACGTCTAAATGAAATAAAAAAGTTGAGTTGACTTACCCTTCTTTATGTTCAGCCTGTCGATCTCTCTGTCGTCGGTTTTTGAACCAATTCGATACCTTTAAATAAAAATAAATATATATTTAATATTTTTATTAGGAAATCGGACTTACAAGCAAGCTGGGCTGCCTAGTGTCTAGTGCTTGTATGAAGGGAAATGTGAATGTGAAGGAAGCGAGGGAGTTGTGTCAGGACCGTGGTAAGTGTGGCTTCATTGTCTCTGTCTATCCCTTGAGGAAAAAGGCGTAAAATTTGATTGAATGTATACTTACAAGTAAGTATACAGAACGTGAGGTGATTTGGTCATGTTTCGGGTTCAACTTGTAAGTTGCCGGTTCCAACCAGGCCGGCATAGTGGATGTGATTGCTACTTACAGTTATTGAATTGTAGTAGCAGTCAACTCCATTCATCGATCACACTCTAGCTTAATTAACATCCTCGCTTAATGCTGTCATATGTCGCATCACAATAAAAAAACTTTGGTACCGGCAAGTTTTGAACCGGGTGCTCTTGGTTTGCGTAACCAATGCATTACCACTAGACCACGGTCGCCTTCTATGTCTACCCACATCTTAATAAGGTCGTAATTATAGAAAAATGTCGGCCAATTTTCGCTCGTCGAGTCCTGCGGTCGGCCGTAACCCGATACTTCCTTACGTCATTTGATATTAGACAAGGATAGATGGACTTTAGAGAGAGACAGATATAGTCTAGTCGGTGAATAAAATTGTATATAAATAATAATAGGAAACTAACAAGACTTTTGTGTTGTTATCTCATGTGTACAGATCGTCATAAATAGGCCGGCATAGTGAATCCGACTGCTACTTGCATTATTGTGTCTCCGATTTGATCGGAAAACACTCTCCTGGGCCTGCCTTGTTTAACGCATCCATCCACATCAAATTTATAAATTTCTTTCGTCAATCTACTTTCACTTAAAGAGTGGTAGGCAGTAATAAAACAAAGCGGATATTTGCTTCGGGTCTGGTTATCAAAGAGTGGTAGCCAGTCTGCCGATCTGGGGCAGTACCACCACTTACTAGTATACAGACCTTGAAGTGAACTGGTCACGTTTTGGAATCAGTTTGTAAGTTACCGGTTCCAACTAGGCCGGCATAGTGGATGTGTAGCAGTTACTTCCATAGCTGGCATAGTGGATGTGTACAGTTATTGAATTGTAGTAGAAGTGACATCCATTCATGGACCACACTCCAGCTTAAGATCAAGTGGGGTGCTGTCATATGTCGAGTCACAATAAAAAAATCTAGATTTCTTTAGGATGTCTCCGATTTGGTCAGAAAATACCCTCTTGCCTTGTTTAACGCATCTATCCACATCAAATTTATAAATACCTTTCGTCAATCTAATTTCACTCATCCTCGAGTTAAGAAAATAATAAAAATCTGACCTGTACAGTAGTTAACCCAGTTGTTTCAGCTAATTCCCGTTTCTCCCTTGGTGATGGATATGGATTGTGGATGTACCAATCACGCAGGACTGATCGGGATTTTTCCTGAAAAAAGAAACCTATTTGAAAACGTTTACATGAAAATAATAATGTAGTTATTTTTGTATAATCATAAATAACTACAAAAGATTACAAGAGGCCAACTTAATGCCTTAAGGAAGGCATTTTCTATCAGTGTGTTGTGTAAGGATCGTGGTAAGTGGCGCTCCATTGTCTCTGCCTATCCCTGTGGGAAAAACGCGTGACAATTTGATTGATTGATTGTATTGGGAGATGTATCTGGTGATTTATTTAGTGCAGGACGTGAATTCAAAGATTTGACGACAGGCGTGGACGATTGATCAGCAATTGGTTTGTTGCGCGTAAAGTCCCGGGTTCGATTCCCGGTCGGAGCTAATATTTGTTTCATAGCTTTTATTTGTAATATTTAATTTTATATTAAATAATAGAAATTTTTGTTTATAAAACAAAAAAGAGGAGGATATTTGCTTCGGGTCTGGTTAACAAAGAGTGGTAGGCAGTGGTACCCAGTCTGCCGATCCGGGGTAGTACCACCACTTATAAGTATACAAAGCGTGAAGTGATTTAGTCGCGTTTGGGATCAGCCTGTAAGTTGCCGGTTCCAACTAGGCCGGCATAGTGGATGTGACTACTACTTACAGTTATTGAATTGTAATAGCAGTGACATCCATTCATGGACCACACTCGAACTTAACATCAAGCTGGAGTGTTGTCCATGAATGGGGGCGACTGCTACTACAGTTTAGAATGGTTGCTATCCACTATGCCGGCCTATAATTGTTACCTTAAAGCAGTATGATGTCTCCTCTCCGTCCCATATGGTTCTTGGCAGTGGGAATTTACGTCGGACCCTGTACTTCCCAACAGCGCCGAGGGGTCTGCCGCGTAGTTTCTCAGCTTCCGTGTAGTGGGCTGGAAACATTACTTCATTATTAAGGCGACCGTGGTATTGTGGTAGTACAATGGTCACGGGTTCAAAACCACTCACCGGTATCAATGTATCTTTGATGTTAGTATTTTGGTTGTCCTGTTTCTATGATACAAAGCACTTTAAGGAGCTTAGAATATAAATGTAAAAAAAATGCTGTGGTCTACGTGGTGATGGATATGGAATATCACAGTTTGTGGTAATCACAGACCGTGAAGTAATTCGGTTGCCGATTCTAGGCCGGCATAGTGGATGTGAATGCTACCTGAAGTTAAATTGTAGTAACAATTACCTCCATTCATAGACCACACTTCAGCCTAACATCAGACGGGGTGCTGTCATATGTCGAGCCACAAAAAAAACTAAGAAGTTTTAATGCATTACCAGCCCATGTGTTCTCTCCATCCTATAATCTTGGGTCCTTCAAGCGATGCGTGAAGAAGCACCTTTGGTCGGCATAGTGACCGCGACTGGGCTGTGAAGGCTTGGTTTTTACAGTCGTCAGCACTCTTAGACCTCCTCTTGCTTAACATCACAGATGACGAGTCACAATACATGCTTTTTACAGCAGCTAGCATAACATTGTTGTTTAGTTTAGTTTTATAAGCTTCTATTATACTACTATTCATTGATATATATTTAATCCATCAATTATTTACAGCCGGTTGTACCAAAAATTATAATTTACGAATATGTAAAAAGTTTCGTATAAGTAAAAAAATAAAGAAAAATGGGTTGCAACACTCTTTAAGTTCACATTTTACATTTACGTTTCACGGATATTTTATACAGAGCTAAAGGACATCATTCATTTTCGGTTTCTATGCACAAGGTACTTTTGTTATTTCTAATGATAAAAACATATATTAATGGTAGTTTCGATATAAAATTATTAACAACCCAATTCACGATTTCGTAACAGTAAACGTAATAGATTAGTAAAAAGTAAAACTAAATTCGTAAATTGAAACTTTTTTGGTACAACCGGCTGTTTAATTATTATTTATTACTATTTTAATGTAGACGTACAAAAGTACTGTATTGCGGCCTACTTGTAATAAATAAATTTTGAATTAAAAAAAAATTGCCAAAGACAAACCTTTAAGCCAGAGAGACTGTAACTTCGAATGGTTGTGCGGACTGAACGTGTGCGACTCGAGGAGCCTGTACAGCTCCTTGAAGTTCCCCCGGTGGAAAGCCACCATGGCTTTGGCCTTGAGCACAGACTCGTGCGCGTGGAGACGCTCGCAAGCCGGTAGCGACCACAGGAATCTGCCCAGCCGCTCTATGTTACCAGCCTGCTGGAGGACCTGGATCAAGTGACAAATAGGATGTTATTGTGGCAATCCTCTCGATTAAAAAAGTTTTATGCGACTTACAATCGCGTTACTATCCAAAATACTATCAGTTATTTTGGTTTTGCTTTTAAATTTTATTTTATTATCCCGATGTTTCAAGAGCATTGCAGCCATCGTGGTCAAATTTTTTAATTCATTAATTAATATACGCGCAAAATCTAAGAATATATAATCCTCTGGATGTTAACATGCAGGCAGGCGACCGCGTAACTCATTGAGAATGGGGTACGGTTTGAAAGTTGAAGTTCATTATGAGCTTCAAAATTGTTAAAGCGACCGCGCAACACTAAGAATCGATGTTCATTTTCATTAACAGTTCAAGATCATTGAAACTCATCCGAATGAATTAAAGTTGTTTTTGACACTACGCTTGACAGCGACCGCGTAACTTTTTGACTAATGGGAATGAATATCATTGTTATTCCAATTGAAGATGCGCGGTCGGCCCCTTGAACAAGTGACAAAATGGATATTATTGTGGCACTCCGCTCGATGGTAAGATGCGGGCTGGCGACCGCGTAACTCAATGACAATAGGCTTCGTGTTGAAAGTTGAACTCCATTTTTTTTTGTGACTCGACATATGACAGCACCCCGCTTGATGTTAAGCCGAAGTGTGGTCCATAAATGGATGCCACTGCTACTACAATTCAATGACTGTGAGTAGCAATCACATCCACTATGCCGGCATAGATGGAACCGGCAACTTACAAGCTGATCCCGAAACGTGACCAAATCACTTCACGGTCTGTATACTTGTAAGTGGTGGTACTACCCCGGATCGGCAGACTGGGTACTACTGCCTACCACTCTTAAAATGAGAATGAGATTTGAAATTAAAATTAAGACCGCGCACACACTGAGAAAGAATCGATGTTCATTTTCATTAACAGTCCGAATGAATAGTGACCGCGTAACTTTTTCACTAACAGTATATTGGCATAGCCTGCTTTTGAGCAAGCCAAAATGATGTACAAATTCGTGGCGGTGTACTCTCTATTTTGATTGGCAACCGTGGTGTAGTGACGCAAGGGTTACGCAAACCAAGAGCACGGGTTCAAAACCACTTGCCGGTACCAATGTATCTTAGATATAAGTACTTTGGTCGTCCTGTTTCTATGATACAAGCAGGATAGAAAGTAAAAAAAAGTATGAGAATACGATTAAGTGGGTGGTCGCAAATATTAGCAATAATCTTCAGATGTCATTTAGGATTTCCGGTGCCCCGGTGACGGGGTAGGTGGACATTTTTTTTGTAACTGACAGTAACCTATGTAAACAATACAATATTAAAAATATATATTTATTATTTCTATTCTCACGTTTTTTTTATTTTAGCTCGACATATGACAGCACCTAAAGTTCCAATGCTACTACACTTAAATAACTGCAAGTAGCAGTCACATCCACTATGCCGGCCTAGTGACCATAAACTGTTTGCTTACTACTATGAAATAGTTATATATTTATTATAGATATAGGACATATTACTTATCTGATATTTTACGTTTCTATTTCAAACTATTGCATTGCATCGTAGATACCGGTCGACCATAGTATCAAAGATACATTGAACCGGCAAGGTCGCCCAACATTTGATATAGACTTTCCTGGTGGTAAATCCAAGAGCGCCGACGGCTAAAAAACCGTTTCATTATATTGTTGCCTCAGCCGCCGTCACTAAAGGTAAACCGGCAACTTTCATGGTGATTCCGAAACGCGACTGAATCACTTGACGGTCTCTCCATTAATAAAAGCCGTGAAGAGTAATAGGCCACGTGCTAAAAGGGATGCTTAGTCACTACTTAAAATTCATAGGTGCTATTAAAATTATAGGGGTGATAGCGACCCCTGTCCCAAGGCCCCTGTGCTGAACAAATAATCCAAGACCCCTCAAACAGTATCATATAACCCCTAATGGCTTTTCCGTGGTTTTCAATACATATTATTATCTTTTATTCACAGGGTGTTGTAATTTTTATTTATTTATTTGAAGGAAAAGTTCTTTAGGCGTGCCTTTTTTTTATTAAATTATTTGACGTAAATATAAATATTGTCGAATATAACTCAACAGAAATTTATATGCATTTCTGTTGAGTTTATTTATTATTTTAGAACTTATTTCAATTTACATTTATGAATATTAAACTTTAAAATATCAAAAATATTATTAATGTTGTTAAAAATAGATTAATGTTCAAATTTAGGAAATACTTTTGTCTGTTTTGTTCCTTTAAAAAGCGGAAACTGTTATAATAGTTTTTACTGAATGTTACTTCCGTCCGAAAGAATCTCAGTTACTACAGTTATTTGGAGAGTTTTTTCAGTCATCGGCGCCTCTCCTTGTTCACCATTTTAGGCATGTTGAGGTCAGATGTCGTGTCATCTGACATTTTATTAACATTTTTATACTAAGCTACTAAAGTGCTTGTTGTATTATAAAAACAGGACAACCTAAGTACATATATCAAACATACATTGGTACAGGCAAGTGGTTTCAAAAGCGTGCTCTTGGTTCGCGCGACCTTTTCCCTACCACTACACCACGGTCGACTTAAACAAAAACTAAACAGCAGTCTTATTATTTTGAATATGAAAATTTATTTATTTATTTTGGTTAATATATGGGCAATGTAATTAAAGAGTGGTAGGCAGCGTGAAGTGATTTAGCCGCGTGTCGGGATCAGCCGGTTTCAACTAGGCCGGCATAGTGGATGTCACTGCTACTTACAATTATTGAATTGTATTAGCAGTGACATCTATTCATGGACCACACTTCAGCTTAAGATCACACAGAGTGCAGTCAAATATTTATTTATTTATTTTGGGTAATATTTTGGACAGCCTGTATTTTTAAACTTAATACAGGTAAACTTAATTATATATTTTTATTAAGTTTAATATGGACTCGTTATAAATGATTAGTTTTATTATAATTTAGGGGTTGCTTGGTGTTATCACGTTAAGGGTGGCCTTTTGGGCAATTATTTCTGCATATAAAAGCCACGCAGGGGTACATTCCCGGTCGGAGCAAAGATAAGTTCTATAGCATTTATTTTGTACTTAATAATTACATAAGATAATTAACTACGATAATTTAAATCAATTCAAAACTAAATTAAAATCATTGCAAAATGAAATTAAAACATAGTTTCATTTTGCAATGATTTTGTAAGTAGATAGTTTATTAGTTTTTTTTTAATAATATTTTTTGTGTTTACTTTATATGTTCAATTTGTATATTAATTAGTATTTAAGTTTTTTTTTTGTAAATGTAGCTAAATGCATGATGTGGTTATCTTTAACTAAAATAACACTTACAGCCGGTTGTACCAAAAAAGTTTCAATTTACGAATTTAGTTTTACCTTATACTTATTCTATTACGTTTACTATTACGAAATCGTGAATTGGGTTGTTAATAATTTTATATCGAAACTACCATTTATTAATGTTTTTATCATTAGAAATAACAAATAGCTCTGTATAAAATATCCGTTAAACGTAAATGTAAAATGTGAAGTTAAAGAGTGGTGCAACCCATTTTTCTTTTTTTCTTTTACTTATACGATACTTTTTACACATTTGTAAATTAAAATTTTTGGTACAACCGGCTGTACGATTTAAAATAATTTTGTAAATATTACGTTGTGTGCTTGCTTGTATCAGTGTATATTTTGTTGATGACCCATTAAAAAATAACCGTAATTGGCAGTCACATAATATAACAATAAAACTAACATAAAACTAACAAGCTAATCCCTAAACGCGACTAAGTCACTTTACCGTCACGGATCGGCAGAATAGGCACCACTGCCTACCATTCTTTAACAACCAGACCCGAAGCAAATAGCTATCTCTTTTTTTATTAACAAATATTTGTAATATTTAATCTGTGAAATGAAAGCTACAAATGAATTACAAATGAATACAAATGAATTACAAATGAAAGCTATAAAACAAATAATTGCTCCGACCGGGAATTGAACCTGGGACACCCGCGTTACGGACTGGTAGCACACCACTACGCCACGCCCGTCGTTCCGCCATCACTATGCCGGCCTAATGTGCTTCTTCATAGGAGGGAGAGGACACATGGGATGATAAATCATTCCACTTGTAAAACATTGTGATAAAATTCGTGATGAAAGTTCCCTCCCCTTTTTCCCTAGCAACTGTTGCTATGCCAACGGTAACTATGAAGATATCGAGTGTCATAGGGCGTAACTGTTTGCTTCTAACGACCTACCTCCGTGTTTTCGGTGCGGTCAGAGTTGTATTATAATTATTATATTTTAATTATCTATTTTATATTTCAATACTTAACTACTAAACGTACATGTATCATAGAAACATGGCGACCAATATCAAAGATACATTTTTTTATTGTAACACGACGTATTGTGACCTCAACTATTTATTGGTACCGGCGAGTGGTTTTGAACCCGTGCTCTCGGTTTTCGTAGCCATTGCACTACCACTAGACAACGGTCACCTTTTTTTATTTCTAAATATAAAAATGTCGGCCTTTTTCTTAAATAATACGAAATTTTTTTTTAATTTTACTATTTAAATTTGAATTTCGTCAAATTCAATAGTTTATACGATTGCTGCTTATCCCTGTTTGAATGAAGGCGTGAATATTATAGTAACTTATAAATAATATTTTCATTTTAATACTTTTATAGCCATATTTTAAACTTTGTTGCACTACCCACCATCATCTTAACGTTCACCATATATGAAGGTTTGGCTGGTAGAAGGTGTTTAATAAATATTTAAATTATATTAAACAATTATATTAATATGATACTTTACCTCACACACGCAGGCGACCTGCTCCTGCGTGAATCCAAAACTCGGCAGGGGGTCATCCCTGGGGGGGGTCTCTGGTTGGCCCCACTCGCGCCCCCCCAACATGTCTAAATGCTCGTCCCCTGCCACTTTGGTTACTATTAGCACTAAAAGTTTATATTCTAATTTTAATTTTTACTAATTAAAAATATCCTGACTTTTTTTTTTTTTTTAAAGTATTCACTTTTAAGTTTTTTATTCACATCACAAGTTTTTTAAATATTTTTTCAAACACTCGCGTTAAATTTATTATACATGATGTTCCTTTTATTTTAAATTAGAAAATAAATAATTGTTTATTTATTATTATTATTAATTAGGCAATATTATTATTAATAATAAATATTTAATAAATATTATTTATCTAGTTTATATATCACACTACCTACTTAGTTGTTTTTACTTCACAAAATTAAAGGCACCGGATACAAGGGTAAGACAGCCAGAGCGTTTCGAAAATGCTTTTATTTATTTAATGTTAAGCTTCTTTTTTAATTCTTTATGAACAGTTAAGCAAACTAAACGCGGTCCCAAAATATAAATCCGAGACGTTCAAATAATTCACTTCAATTACTTATTTACTTTTTAATGTTTTTCAAGCACACACAACCAGTGTTGTTTTGGGAGTTTGAATAAAAGAAAAAAAAACACTTTTTCGGTTTTCGAATTAAGCTAAGCGTTCCACAGTCCTGTCTGGTTTGTTTGGTTGGAACCAATAATTGTTTATTTTTAGGATAATTTTCTTAAACACTTTTTTTTCTTTTACGAGACTTGCCAAAATCTTCGCTTCTTTTTCATTGTTTTATTGTTTAACTCTTCTGATGTTCTTTATTGATATCTGTAACAAAATTAACACAATTATTAACGAATTTTTCATACAAACTAAGCTACTACAAAAATAGTAGTTGTCAGACAGTTAGTGGTTATTTCTTTATTGTGACACAACATGTGACAGCACCCCGCTTGATGTTAAGCCGAAGTGTGGTCCATGAATGAATGTCACTGCTACTACAATTTAATCACATCACATCCACTATGCCGGCCTTTTTGGAACCGGCAATTTACAAACTGATCCCGAAACGTGACCAAATTACTTCACGGTCTGTATACCTGTAAGTGGTGGTACTATAATTGGATCGGCAGACTGGGTACCACTGCCTAACACTCTTTGATAACCAGACCCGAAGCAAATATCCATCTCTTTTTTTATTAACAAATGTTTGCAATATTTAATTTTATTAAATATTACAAATAAAAGCTATGAAACAAATATTTGCTCCGACCGGGGATCGAACCCGGGACTTTACGCGCAACAAACCAATCGCTAAACCCTTCGTCCACGCCTGTCGTCAATATCTTTTTTTTATATATTTGCCCAGTCTGCTGATCCAGAGTAGTGCCACCACTTTCAAGTGTACAGTGACTCAGTCGCATTTCGGGATCAGCTTGTAAGTTGCCAGTTTCAACTAGCCTGGCATAGTGAAAGCTACTTGCAATTGTTTAATTGTAGTTTTCGTCGCATGGTCTATTCGTCTTGCAATGAGTATCATTCTAACTCATTTTAAATAACTTACTAGAACATTGTATCAAAAAAGATATTTAAACGTTCTGTAAAACTTCACACAAAACAACGTTGAAAACTTTAATTCATATTTTTTTAACATTTTGATGTGCCGGCCTACATTATTTAAAATGAGTTACAATAATATTCCTTACAGTTCTTTATCTTGCATTTACATTTTTTTATTCAGACGTTTTGAGAGCTTTTCACCCATCATGGTCACGGAGACAACTGTTTAAATTAATAAAAGGATAAAAACGAAAAATACCTTTTGAACATTTTTTTTTTGATTAAGATAATTTGATAAAGTTATTCTTGATTAAGAAACAGATAAAATTAAATGTATATTAACTATAAATAAAAAATATCATGTAATGACGTCGCATCAGAGATAGTCCCAAGACTGGCAACATTTCCCCTTTGTATAGCAAGGCTAATACGTTGGCAGAAATAATTTCCAGCCTTCCTGTTTTCAGACTTATCCGTCAGCCGCTTGGACAACTCCATGGCCAGGCGCTTAGCTGAAGAAGAATAATAAATAACTTCCTTTAAAGATCTGAACTTATTACATATCACTAACAACTAAGAAAGACATTTTTTTTTAATGAACATATTCTTTTGGAGCCACCTGTATAACAAAATACCAACACGTATTACAAAATGAGTTATTGTTTCGTGACAATATGACAAAAGGGACCACAATTTATAACAAAGATGCCTAACAATCAAACGAACACAACACATAACCACACGACCTTATGATGTTAAGGCATCTTCGACGGTATCCTATTTTGAGGTACTTAACTACTTATACTTCTTGAAAAGTTATTAACTTGAAAAATATATGTGTAAAGAAGAAAATTATGCAACTTTAATGCAAAAATAGTTTTTCATTTCCAAGTTCTCAGTTTTTACGATGTTTTTTTTATTGTGACACGGCATCTGACCTCGACTCGCCTGATGATAAGCAAGAGGAGGTCCAAGAGTGACGACGACTGGAATAACCAAGTCAGTTTCGGCTGCCCCAGCCGCCGTCACTATGCCGGCCAAAGGTGCTTCTTCGCGCATCGCTTAAAGGATCCAAGGTTATAGGATGGAGAGAACACATGGGCTGGCAAAGCATTCCACTTGTCGATTGTTCTACAAAGAAAGGACGCACCGAACTTTTTAGTTCGACTGCCGATTCGGTCGACAAAATGCGGATGCTTCCCTCGACCAGTGCGGGTATTACGGGTGTGAAAAGACGAGGTAGGAACGAGGTATTAGCTTGCAAGTTGTCGATTCGGATAACCACATCTTTTTTATTAAGATATATTTGTAATATTTATTTCAATTATTACATATTACAAATAAATAAAATAAAACAAATATTTTCTCAAAGTGGGAATCGAACCCGGAACTTCACGCGTAACGGACTTTTGTGCTGACCAATGTCGTCAAAAACTTGACGATGTTTGCCAGCCACGCTATAGAAAAAGTCTACTAAAACATATGTAGAAGCAATATACAATTTAAATTAATGACAACTTCTTAAAATAATAAAACACAGGCCCAGCGGGATTTAAACCTGAGAACTATGAGACACACAACCACCCAGGGACTATTTCTCAAAAACAATCAATGTACGTAAAAATTAATTTTAAAAAACAACAGGTTTTTTGTACGCCTTTATGACATAGACCAAATACGGATAGACTCTTCATAAAATATTTGAAATTGTGATTCGAATTATGACAGAACCCCGCCTAATATTAAGCTGTGCGGTCCATTAATAAAAGTGACTGCTACTACAGTTCTATAACTAAAAGTAGCAGTCATATCCACTGTGCCGGCCTAGTTACAACCGGCACCATTCAAGCCGATCCCGAAACGCGACAGTCACTTCACGGGTACCGCTCTTTACCTAGACCCGAAGTAAATATTTTTTATTACCAAATATTTGTAATATTTAATCGAATTATTAATAAATATTACAAATAGTAAAAGTGGTAGGCAGTGGTGCCCAGTCTGCCGATCCGGGGTAGTACCACCCACTTACAATTATACAGACCGTGAAGTGATTTGGTCACGTTTCGGGATCAGCTTGTAAGTTGCCGGTATCAACTAGATCGGCATAGTGGATGGGACTACTACCCACAGTTATTGAATTGTAGTAGCAGTCACCTCCATTTATAGACCGCACTCCAGCTTAACACCAGGCGGGGTGCTGTCATATGTCGAGTCACAATAAAGAAAAACATGCTGTAAGTAGCAGTCGCATCCACTATTTTAGTAACAAAGGCTCCTGATATCCCCACAATGCCTGCCACTACTCAAGTTATTATTATTTATTTATTTTAAATTTCTATACTAAACTACTAAAGTGCTTGTATCATAGAAACAGGACAACCAAAGTACATATATCAAAGATACATTGGTGGTTTCGAACCCGTGCCAATCGGCTTACGTAGCCATTTGCACTGCCACTCATCACGGTCGCCTTGATTTCCATGTAAACATAGCACTATGTATATGATCTGTATTTAAGTGTGTATGTGAGAGAGAGACAGCGAATGCTTACTCGTCAGAATGTGAAATGTTAAGGGTTTTAAGTAATTTTATCATCGACACCATCGCTGGGGAGAGACCACTAATATATGGAGTGGAAACACTATAGTGATGTCACCTAAAATAAATATATCGATAATTTATTATACTCACATCACTACGACTCCTACATAAAAAAATGTCATAATGTTTTAAAAAATGTGTAATTACTAATTAATGTACTATTACACAGAACGTAAAGCGACTGAATAGCGGTTTTGGGTTAGCTTGTAATTGTAGTAGCAGTGACATTCATGGACCACACTTCAGCTTAACATTCGGGTGTTGTCGAGTCACAATTCAAAAAAATTATAAATCTTCTTTCATCACTCTTCCTCATCTATCAATTTCTTATAACCATACATTTCTCAATTGAATTGTCACTACATCATCATTCGAATCACAGATTCAGATTCATTTATTAAGTAATTAGGAGCACTTTTACACGTCAAGATTACATAACAATAATTAATAGAACAATAATTACAATGAAATAAGTACCTACGACAGCAGCAGATACCATTGTCAAATTAATAAAAGTTAACACCAATAACAATATTGCGTGAGCTGCTGTGAGATAGCATTGTCATCTTTAAAAATATTGAAATGACGAATCTGAGTATACATAATTTGAATATACTGAACTGTACAAACTGCAAAAATTTGCTGCTGTATAAGGGCATTGTCTGCTTATAAACTATATAAAAAATAAATGTCATATTAATAAATAATGTTAAAGTTAATAAGCTGCTATATTTACTGTATGCTGTATTCTTCACACTGTCCGCAATTGTTAGCCCACATAAATGCACATTATATATACTCACAATTAATATAAATCAACAATTAATATTAATTATCATTCAAGTACAAATTAAGGCGACCGTGGTGTTGTGGCAGTGCAATGGGTACGCGTACCGAGAGCACGGGTTAAAAAAACACATATAGGTACCAATTATCTTTGATATATGTAGTTTGGTTGTCCTGTTTCTATGATACAAGCACCTTAGTAGCTTGGTATAGAAATTTAAATAAATAAAAATACAATAGTGACAATATGCATACTTAGTTAATAATTATTGTTCGAATCAGTTAATGACAAATCAAAGTTTTATAATAGATACTATACTAATATTATAAAGAAGAAACATTTGTATTTTTGTTTGTAATGAATAAATGCAAAAACTATTTGACTGATTTAAAACATTTTTTTACTAATACATTGCTACACTATAACTGAGTAACATTGGATATATTGTTTTCATAAATTTTGCGCGAACAAGGATTCATGAAGTAAACAAATTTTATGCGGCTTACTATCGCTGATACCCAGAATAATACGCGAGGCTATTGAGATTAAAAATAACCTAATTTTGATAGAGAAGGTGGTTGGAAATTATCTAACACCTGGGACCCCATAATACACAAACTCAAGTCCCAAGTCCAGCAAACTGACAATACATATAATATTTGCAAAAAAATAAATATACTAAGAAAAATAAACCATAACATGACCACGGTGGCTGAAAGCCACCGAAACGTCGGAATTATTTTTTATTTTATTTTATTGTGACATGACATTTGACATCATCCCGCTTGATATTAAGCAAGAGTGTGGTCTTTGAATAAATGTCACTGTTACTACAATTAATTAACTGTAAGTAGCAGTCACATCTATTATGCCGGCCATTTTTTATAAACCCATTATTTTAATATATAAATGCTTTATTCGGGAAATGAACCGTGGGTCTGTAACCACTGCCAATGGGGTTATAATAATTTCATATTTATTATTTTGTTTTTCAATAAGACTCCGAAATATATTCGCGTTCACAAACACGTAAACATTTCACATATTTTTCAATCGCCTAATTAAGTAAAAAATAAACAAACTTAAATTATGTTTCTTTCACACAAAATATAACGACGTTTAATAATTCGTACGGTTTGCATAAAAAGATCAATTTTCATTTTACCAATATATTTTGGTAATTTTTTTGGAGTTATGTCAGGATCGTGGCAAGTTGCACTTCATTATCTCTGCCTATCTGCCTATCCCTGTGGGAAAAAGCGTGATAATTTGATTGATTGATTTTTTAAAGCGACCGTGGTGTAGTGGTAGTAAAATGGTGTCCCAAACAAAGAACTCCCAGTTTAAACCCACTTGTCGCTAACAATATATCTTTGACATATAATACACTCTTGTTATCCTGTGAAGTAAAGGCGAGAGAGTTGTACTCTTTTGCCTCTACCTATTCCTGTGCGAATTGGGGCGTGAAAATTTGGTGAGGCGCTATTTATAAAGGACATTATACAACTTGTATCTATAACTTAGGACAAACAAAACAATTAATTAAACAAATTTTATGCGGCTTACTGTCGCGTTTATTTTGGTTTTGATTTAACCACGATGGCTGCAAATCTTTTAAAACGACAGAATAATAAAATAAAATTGAAAAATCAAAATAAACGCGATAGTAAGCCGCATAAAATTTGTTTAATTCATTAATCAATGTTCGCGCAGTCTAAGAAAATATTATCAAATTTAACAAACTAAAACATAGTAGAATAAACCGCAATCAATATTATCACTAAAAAGTATTTTATGCCAAATAGGTTATTAGAAAATGAAAATTGGCGATCTTTAGTCATTTTATTATCTTGTGGGAATAAAGGCAATATATATCAGGCTATAAAATAAAATAAAAAAATAAATAAAATAAAAAAATACCGTGGTGTAGTGGCAGTGCAATGGTTACGCCAACCGAGAGCACGGGTTCAAAACCACTCACCGGTACCAATGTATCTTTGATATATGCACTTTGGTTGTCCTGTTCCTATGATACAAGCACTTTAGTAGCATAGTATAGAGATGTATTAATAAATAAAAATATTGAAAAAAAATAATTCAAAAGGATTTTGATAAAAATATAAAACTCTATTTGTTTTGCTAACCGTATCCAATTAAGAGACGCCCAATAATTATTCTCAAATTAAAATTGTCATAAAAGCCAATAATTTGAATTAAAAATAGTAATTTATCGATAATGTATCACATCCCTATTACCCCACGTGGCGCACACAGAGATCCTTATCGATACAAATATACCCAGCTGTAAAACACAAGATTTATCGACAGATTACATTCATACGATAATCTCTGCCACATTTTAAGGGCGAATAACTAAAAGACAAAATTGAAATTAATTATTAATTTATAGTCTGTGACAATCTTCGTTCGTAGTGTTTTTTGTGATGGCTTGGCTATTCGGGTTCAAATTCAGTTGGGAGCAAAAATCTTTTTTAAATTGAGACTCGACTTGCCTGATGTTAAGCCTACTGGCCGGCATAGTGACTCAGTCGCCGTCACTATGCCGGCCAAAGGTGGTTTTTCATTTCACGTGGATTATATCCAATTTTGACGATAGGCTAGCGATTGGTTTGTCTGGGTATCAAAGAGTGGTAGGCAGTGCTACCCAGTCTGCCGATCCGGGGTAGTACCACCACTTACAAGTATACAGACCGTGAAGTGATTTGGTCACGTTTCGAGATCAGCTTGTAAGTTGCAGGCTCCAACTAGGCCGGCATAGTGAATGTGATTGCTACTTACAGTTTACTGAATTGTAGTATCAGTGCTGGGTGCGGTCATATGTTAAAAATTAAGAACAATACCCAGTCTGCCGATCAGGGGTAGTACAAGTTTAGAATGCAGACCGTGAAGTGACTTGGTCGCGTTTTGGGATCAGTTAGTACTTTTCCGGTTACAACCATTTCTTTAACTGTAGTAGCAGTCACCTCCATTCATGGACCACACTCCAGCTTAACATCAAACGGGGTGCTATCATATGTTAAGTAACAATAATAAACTAAACCTAGTTTAAAAAATCCGATCTTGAAGATAATGCCACCCAAAACGGAGAAGTGTCTTTTTTTAATTCCATGGAAAAAGGGTTAGGTAACATTCGACCTACTTAATTAATAACTTAATATAAAATTTATATGAATCAACCAATCAAATTGTCACGCCTTCGTCCCACAGGGATAGGCATAGACAATGGAGCGCTACTTGCCACGATCCTGGCAAGTAGCGCAACTCCCTTGCTACCTTCACATCCACAATTCTCTTCATACAAGCTCTACAGTTATGGGTACTAGGTAACACAGCTTTCTTGAGGATGTCTCCGATTTGGTCATAAAACTCTTGGGCCTGCCTTGTTTAACGCATTCCTCCACATCAGATTTACAAATTCTTTTTGTCAATCTACTTTCACTCATCCTTTCCATGTGCCCAAACCATCGAAGCATTCCTTTGTCAATCCTTGTCACTAGATCCTCTTTCAAACCACATCTATCGCGCACTGTGTTTTTCCTTATTCTATCCGCTATTGTCACTTCACATACACTCCTTAATGACCGCATTTCTACAGCGTTAATTCCAGTTAATTCTACTCTCATGCTTCTTCTGCCACACCCAACCTTCATTTCCATACATTAATTGGGACATTATTTAGCTGTTCATTATACCATGGCTGTTCACTACGTTACCCTTTTGCACTCTTCTCTCAATATCTTCATCACACTTTCCATCCCTAGTAAACATACTTCCCAAGTAAAAAAATTGTTTGACTTGTTCCACTTGCTTTCCGTCTATCATTATCTCACATTCTATCATTTTATCCTCAATCAATCAACGTGTAACAAATCAATAGGTACGTCGATTAGTCCTGTGCGAATCGAATTGGAAAATTGGTGACTCGACATGTGACAGCACCCCGCCTGATGTTAAAATGGAGTGCAGTCCATGAATATGGGCCACTGTTACTACAGTTAAATAGTTGCAAGTAGCAATCGCATCCACTATGCTGGCCTAGTTGAAACCGGCAACTTATAAGTCGCTAGTAAAACTCTTCATGATAAAATTGTCAATAACATAGTCTAAATTGGAATAACCCGATTTATCGTTATCTTAATAAAATTTTATTAACAAAAATTCGTGTTTCTACTAATTAATGATACAATAAAATATGTTTATTATATTTTATTGATTTTATGCCATTCCTCAATTCCGTTTTTTTTTTATTTCTATTTGACGTCTGTCCATACAAATAAGCTGTTTTAATTTCTTTGAAATAGGCCTAAGGCAATAATCTGTTGGATAGTATTTTACATATCCCAAACACATGGTAAAATAATATGACGGCGACTGAGGCAGCCGTGTACTAACCGGTTTTTTTAGTCGTCTTTCACTCTTGGACCTCCTCCTGCTTATCATCGGGCGGGTCGAGGTCAGATGTCATGTCACAATAAAAAAATAAAAATACTGTGGGCAATAAATAGTAAGACTTTGTTCATAATTTTAAAATTATTAATTTATTCTTCTAAATCTACTTTGTCCCTTTCAAAGTAATCCCCCCGCGGCCACAATATACTTGCGCTGTGTTTTCCAATTCTCGAAACATTTGTTAAAGTCAATTTCCGGAATAGCCTTCAATGCGCGTAGCGATTTCTTCATCGTTTGGTTTAATGTCTTCAATTGACCCAAAACGGTTTCCCCGGAGCGGTCGAATGAGTTTGCTGAACACGAAGCTAAATCAGGCGAACACGGTGGTTGTGAAATATTGGTCGAATTTTTGAAGAAAAACTCACGAAGAAATAATGCAGTATGCGACGGTGCATTATCGTGGTGCAAAAACCAAGAGTTGTCGGCCCATAAATCCGGCCTCTTTTGGAAAGAAGTTCCTTATCGCGCGTTGCGAAAGGGGGCTAGACGGAAAAATTCAGACCAAAAGTTGTAACGACCCTTTTTAGGGTTCAGTAGTAAAAAACGTAATCTTTATAGATTCGTCATGTCTGTCCGTCCGTCCGTTTGTCCGCAAGTCACAGGCAATTTTTTCCGAAACTATTAAAATAATAATTAAAGTATTTGGGTAGGTTCGGATATAATTATGCTAGGCTCACACCTGAGGTATGATTTTATTTCCATTATTACCAAATATCTGGTGCAAGCATAAAAGCCGCTAGCAACAGCTGACAATACCTTTATTCTAAGAATGTGCTAAATAAGCTCTTTCATTTTATAATATCCAATAATCATTTACTCGCAGCATTATAAGTGCTACAATATAATAAAATTTGAAAATTATTAATTTACATTTCTATACTAAGATACTAAAGTGCTTGTATCATAGTACATATATCAAAGATACATTGGTACCGGCAAGCAATGGCAGATTTACCAGCAGGCTGAGTAGACAGAAGCCTAGTGCTCTAGTCACTGTTGGAATGCCAGCAATTTTAGAACCCTGTGGCATTGCGCGGAGTGATGGCAAGAGACCTGACGGCATGACTGTTGGACCGTTGAAACTTGGCAGGTCCTTGGTGTGGGATGCGACTTGTGTAGACACATTGGCACCATCTCACATCCAAGCGACCTCGTTAAGCGCGGGAAGTGCGGCGATTTCTGCTGAGAACCTCAAGCTGCGCAAATACGCTAACCTCGGTACTGGTTACGAATTTGCGCCGTTTGGGGTCGAGACGATGGGCCCTTGGGGACCTTCAGCTAAGCGCCTGGCCAAGGAGTTGTCCAGGCGGCTGACGGAGAAGTCTACAGACAGGAAGGCTGGCAATTATTTCTGCCAACGTATTAGCCTTGCTATACAAAGGGGAAATGTTGCCTGTCTCCTTGGGACTATCTCTGATGCGACGTCATTGGATGATATTTTTTATTTATAGTTTAATTAATTAATTATATTTAATATTCGTTTAAGTTTAGTAAATAATATATTATTCTTTCATAATTTGTCCAGCGATTGGTTTGTTGCGCGTAAAGTCCCGAGTTCGGTTCCCGGTCGGAGCAAATATTTGTTTCATAGCTTTTATTTGTACCTATATAATATTTAATATTACAAATACCTATTTTATAATAAAAAAAGGCAGAAATTTGCTTCGGGTCTGGTTATCAAGTGGGAGGCAGTGGTACCCACTCTGCCGATCCGGGGTAGTACCACCACTTACAAGTATACAAACCGTGAAGTGATTTAGTCGCGTTTGTAAGTTGCCGGTAGTAGCGGTCGTTTCAATTATTGACCTGCAAATTTATTATGACAGCACTCTGTCTGATGTTATGTTGGAGTGCGGTGCATGAATGGAGGCTACCAATACTACAATTAAATAATTGCAAGTAGGAGTCGCATCCACTATGCCGGCCTATTTGTAACCGGCAACTTACAGGCTAATTCCGAAACGCGACTAAATCACTTCACGGTCTGTATACTTATAAGTGTTTGTACTACCCCGGATCAGCAGACTGGGCACCACTGCCTACCACTCTGACAACCAGACACAGAGTAAATATTATTAAATATCTGTAATACCTATTTAATCTAATTATTAAATGGGTATTAGAATTAAATACAAATAAAAGGTATGAAAGAAATATTTACTCCGACTGAGATTGGAACCCGGGACTTTAAGTATAACGGTACTTAAATATGTTAATCAATATTTTCACAGACTATAAAATACTTGTATCTGAAAAACCTGATGATAGATCCTCTTACCAGATCAGCAAAGCTTAGAATAATCTAGAATTATGCCTCCGTCTGATGTTAGGCTAGAGTGCTGTCCATAATTCAACTCTAGACTGCTACTAGAGTATAATAACTGCAAGCAGCAGTCGCATTCACTATGCCGGCCTACATTCGTCACTTCACGGTCTCTACATTTGAAAATGATTATACTATCACAGATTGGAAGTCTGGGGAAAACGACCGCCAGCTATCTGCCTACGACTCTTTCTAATCGGACTGCCATCCCATTTTCGGTAACAAAGTCGTAATAATAAATGAAAAAGTCTGTAACAGTGGCATACTCACACGCATGTGCTAAATAAAGCCCAAACTAAAAATAAACCGCCCTCCGACAAATGTATGACGAAACTACAAAACTATTCCTCTTTTTAAACATAAATAAAACATTATGACACATAAATAACACTTTAATGATATCACAAATACACTTTTAAACACTTTAAAGTCACAAATTGTTAGGAAAAACACACAATTAATCCAAAATTGAGCTTAAAATTTAAATGCGCGGACGTGCGCATCGCGCGACATTCGAATTGAAACTGGATTGAGTCAACGGACTTCTTAACTCGTTCCCTATTGGTTGATTTGTCGTACTGCTCTATAATTGACCAATCGTATGGCAGTTTAGTGGGAAGAAGAAACGCCTCTCATTGGTTAACATTTTCTGCTCTAATTTTTCTCCGTTTGGGTGGGTTGTAGGCGGTTTCCTAACTACCGGTTTGTAAAGCTATTTATTTTTGAGAAAATTGTACAAAGTTTTGCTAAAAAATTTCATGATAATTTATTTGTTTGGGCACATGGAAAGGATGAGTGAATGTAGATTGACGAAAGGAATTTATAAATCTGATTAGGATCACTAACTTCGTCTTGCCTGATAATAAGCCAGAGGTGGTCGAAGAGTGCCGACGACTTAAAAACGACTCAGTCAACATAAAGTGACTATTAGTAGCAGTCGCACTAATAACTAACTTGCCTAATAATAAGTAAGAGGAGGTTCAAGAGTGGCGACGACTGAAACTGAAAAAAAAAACGACTAAGTCACCGTGAGGCGTGAAGTGACTTAGTCGTTTGTAAGTTGCCGGTTTCAATAAGGTTAGCCGGCATAGGGGATGCGACTTTACAGTTATTAATAGTATTCGCACTCCAGTCTAACATAAGTCGGGATGCTGTCATAAATATCAAATCAATCAATCAACCAATTTGTCACGCCTTTTTACCACAGAGATAGGCAGAGACAATGGAGCGTCACCTGCCACGATCCTGACACAACTCCCTCGCTTCCTTCACATTCACAATTCTCTTCCTACAACCTCTATGGTTATGGGCACTAGGCAACCTAGCTTTCTTGAGGATGTCTCCGATTTGGTCGGAAAACCTTCCATTGTCATAAATACATATATGTCGACGAGATAAAAAAAAGCAATGTTAGGACAAGTCTGAGACACGTTTTAATTATATTTCTGATAATAAGAAATGCTGTTTTTTATTTATATGGAAATTAAAGTAGGTAATATCAGATATTGTTAATTAAGTATTTTTTATGTCGCATAGAGATGATAGAGTTTGTTTCTTTGTATAACGACTAGAATGGAGGCAGTGGTGCCCAGTCTGCCGATCCGGGGTAGTACCACCACTTACAAGTATACAGACCGTGAAGTGACTAATACAGCGTTCACATGAGGGAAATTTAGTTGATTAACTGCGAAATCGTTCGCGATTTGAACCGTCTAAACAGACTTACAATCAAGTTGAAGCAATAAATATCGGTTCAACAAAAGTTAAGGACCTTTCAACTTTTATTGATTCAATTAATAGCTGACAGCCAATCGACTCGTCTGAACTTGTTTGTTCAACTCGCATTTAATAATCAGTCCAATCAGTCAGTCAGTCAGTCAATCACGCCGATTGACTAGGATATTGTGTTCCTCTGTCACCAGTTTTTTGTTTGTTTTCGATTTTTTGTTGAACGATAAATATAGAACAACTAAATTCGCCCCGTATTAGATGCGTTTCAGGATCAACTTGAACTATTCCTTAATTCGTACATAATTATTAAATATCATACTTAATATGCTCCTATGTATATTTTTTTAATGTAAGTTCGAAAGAACCCCTCCTAATCCTAAGCTGTAGTATTGTCCTAAATAACATCCACTATGCCGGCCTAGTTGAAACCGGCAACTTACAAGTTGATCCCTAAACGCGACTAAATCACTTCACGGTATGTGGTGGTTTGATCGCAGGCTAAGCTATAAATATTTGTATGCGATCTCGTTATGTCTCGTCTTTGCTCGGCATAGTGACGACGACTAAGGCAGTCGTGACTTCACTGTGACCTCGACCCGCCTGATGGTTAACAAGAGAGTGAAAATCCGTGACGACTAAAAAGTCCGTCACTATGCCGGCCAAAGCTTTTTCACACATCGCTTGAAGGATCCAAGGTCATAGGATGGAGAGAACACATGGGCTGGCAAAGCATTCCACGTTTCAGTCGTCTTCACTCTTGGATTTCGTCTTGCTTATCATCAGGCGAGTTGAGGTCAGATGTCGAGTCACAATAAAAAAACCTCTTTATTGTGAATTGTGACTCAACATAAGTAATTTAACCGCATAATAAGATATTTTCTAACACAATTAAATTATCGTAAGCAGAAAATAATATATATTTCAAAGAATTAAATACATTTAAAAATAATTTATCAATGACTCATATAAATAACTTATTATGATGACGGTTATCAAAAAACAGAGGTAGGCAGGCAGTTTTAGTTTTTTGTGACTCGACATATGACAGCACCCCGCTTGATGTTAAGCGGGAGTGCGGTTAAAGAACTACAAGGAGCAGTTACATCTACGGTCTAGTTGGTATTGGAAACTTTTAATTGAAGCCAGAAACGCGACCAAGTCACTTCACGGTGATTTCAACTTCAACAATCAAAACTCGTACGACAGGCGAGGACGAACGGTTAACGATTGTTGCTCGTAAAGTCCCGGGTTTGATTCCCGGTCGGAGCAAATATTTGTTTAATAGCTTTTATTAAATATTGCAAATATTTGTTAATAAAAAAAAGAGGTGGATATTTGCTTCGGGTTTGGTTATTAAAGAGTGGTAGGCAGTGGTACCCAGTCTGCCGATCCGGGGTAGTACCACCATTTACATGTATACAGATCGTGAAGTGATTTGGTTGCGTTTCGGGATCAGCTTGTAAGTTGCCGGCTCCAACTAGGCCGGCATAGTGGATGTGATTGCTACTTATAGTTATTGAATTGTAGTGACATCTATTCATGGACCACACTCCAGCTTAATATCAAGCGGGGTGCTGTCATATGTCGAGTCACAATATATATATCCAACAAAAAACAAAATATCTTTTTTTTGTTGGAGGTAATTTGCCCAGAATGCCGATTTGGGGTAGTACCACCATTTCCAAGTGTTTACATTTTAGACTTTAGTGTTTAGAAGTGACTAAGTCGCGTTTCGGGATCACATTAAAAATTGCCAATCACAATTAGGCCGACATGGATGCAAAGTTAGAGGATAGAAAGAACACATGGGCTGCTAAAGTATTCCACTCGTCGATTTTTAGACAAATACAGGATATCAAACTGTTTAGTTTGTCGGTCGATAGAATACGGATACTTCCCAGACCAGGGAGTGAAATAATGAAATTATTATTAACACCTCAACCCCCACAGGGATAGACAGAGATAACAGAACGCTACTTTTCACGGTATAACAATCTTGCTTCCAGTCCACAGTTCTCTTCATACAGACCCTATGGTTATGGGCACTGCTGCTGTGTTTTTTTATACTCGTAGATATCCCCCATTTGTTAAACGAGCCATTTTGACTCTAAACCTAAGAATATGGAAAGAATAGAATCTGTTGTCAAATAAGAACTAATTCATTGTTATTTGTCTCATTTATATTATGTTTATACCACGTGTGACTGAAAGAGACAATCACTTGTACTTCGATTCCTTTCTTTCAAAGGTTGTCACTACTTTTTGCAAATATAACCACTTTTATTACTGCTTAATTAAAAGTCACGTGGTAACAAAAGTAGCGGCATGTCAATTGTCATTCTGTCAAATTAGTTTGACAAATTATCATCTTTTTTTTTCTTTCTTCTTGTTTATGGCTTTAGTATTTAACTTGCCAGTGTCAAAGTAAAAATATATGGTTCAATGTTAAAACAAATTATCATCAAAACTAGTGACAACCTTCTAAATTACGAATGTAAAAATGTATATTCATCCCCTTCTGACTTCTTTTTAATGCCATAAGTGAAAATAGTATAAACGGTTGTATTTTGTAGCTATTTCAGGGCTCCTTCTGTTTCTTGAGTACAAATTCTTTGCTATGCTCCAAAATCTGTATAAATAAACAAAACAATACTTCATTAAAGAAAGCACATATTTTATTTGGAGGCAAAGGAAGCGACCCTATACAGCCAAGTATTCCCATATTTTATAATAACAACGAGGCGCAGACGTAAAAAAAAATCGGCGCCCAAAAAAATATTTGTTCATTTTATTTTCAATTTAAGTGCTACTGTATAGAAAAAAACAAACAGGCGTATCCTTTTTAATAGCCGCTTTTAATAATAGAATGAATGTAATCATTATACGCTTATTTGTCGCATTGTTCGGCCGCCATTCATAGTTGTAAAGCACCCATTTATGGAGGGTTACTGGTTTGGCGGCGAACATCTTGTTTTGCGCCTGTCAAAATTTAACAAAAATAGGGTGACCGTTTTAGGGATGCTACGGACGTTATTTTTGCATTTAATATACGGTTTCGACTAGGCCGGCATAATGGATGTGATTGCTACTAACAGTTATTTAACTGTAATTAGCAGTCACTTTCATTCATATGTCCGAATAAGTTAAATTATCATAAATTCTCACAGGGATTTTAACCTTTGAAATTAAAATCCCAAAGTGATTTAACACTTCACGAGTTGTACACTTTTAAGTGGTGGTACTAACCATCAACAGTTTGCCTGATTGTGGATGTGAGGGAAGCGAGGGAGTTGTGACAGGATCGTGGCAAGTGGCAATCCATTGTCTCTGCCTATCCCTGCGAAAAAAAAGGCGTGACATTTTGATTATTTTTGTTTATGTCCGTATAATTAATATTTAAATATTAATTATACGGAACCCAACTTAATAAATAATACATACTTTAAAATTGAATAATACTTAACTTTAATGTCAAGGACCACTCGACTAACGTCATACATTGCTTGTTTTCTATTAGATAGATAAAATAATAATTAGAAAAACCAGTAATGTATAATTAGATTCAGAGCAACAAAAAAAATAGAGCATTGTGCATTATAATTTCTATTGTGAGATTACAACCAATATTAAGCCACTATTTCATCTGTGCGAACATCTATCGGTATCTTGATAACCAAGTCAACGGGTTTATTTTGTTAATTATTAAATATTGTTATTATAATTTGTTAATAGAATGAAAAATAGCACAGTGCGCCATAGAAGCCGTTTGAAAGAAAATGTAGCGACTAAGATTGACTAAGGAATGCTTCAATGGTTTGGGCACATGGAAAGGATGAGTGAAAATAGATTGACGAAAGGAATTTTTCAATCTGATGTGAATGAATGCGTTAATCGAGGCAGACCCAGGAGGGTGTTCTTCAACCAAATCCATCACCAAAGCCATGCTTAAAAAAGCAGAGTTACCTAGTGCCTTTAAACGTAGAGCTTGTATAAAGAGAATTGCGGATGCACGGGAAGCGAGGGAGTTGTGTCAGGATCGTGGCAAGTGGCGCTCCATTGTCTTTGCCTATTCCTGTGGCGGAGAGGCATGACAAATTGATTAAAAATATATTTTTTTAATTCTATTTACAATGTCTATTACATGTTATTGTTATTATTAGGCAATAGGGCAATTAACCCACTGCTGGGCATAGGACTCCCTCTCTTTTTTCATATCTCACGACATTTGCGGTCTCTCGTCACGAACTATCTCATCTCGCCATTTCCCTTTTTTACTATAGTTTCCAATTAACTATAGTTTCAGCTGTTTGAAATTTTTCTACATTTATTTTTATTTCCGTCTGTCATTTTTATGAGTTATCGAGTTATAAATACAAAAAAAGGGATATACAGTCGAATTGAGAACCTCCTCCTTTTTATATGACTGTGTTATAAACCTTATTTTACGCGGGTGAAACCGCGGGCACAGCTAGTCGATTATAAATCATCTGAACGTAAGCTATGTTTAAAATTATTCTCAGCAGCCCCGCGCTCTATCTTTCTTTTATTATTGGTCTGAGGATTAAGTGGATAAAAACCGCAATGAATGCAAAAAGTGCATAATCTTAGTAATGGATTTCTTGAACAATAATATTATTAATACGTACTTGAACTCAATAATACGATCAAATGTACGTGCCTATATGATAAGAAAAAATAAAACTATAGTTAAAATAAACTTAAAAAAAAAACACGCTTAAATAATGTGAATTAAAAAGCATTTTTTTAATAATTATTGTAACTCGTTATATATCCTCAACCCGCCTGATTAGCAAAAGTTCACGGTTGCCTCAGTCGCTGTCACTATGCCGGCCTAAGCAATGCAGGATTAGCCACGTAGCAAGATAAGAAAATGCTACGGGCCACGGGGCCTTCACGGGAATTTCAGCAAATTCACGGGAATTTGGGGGCCCCACGCTCAAATTGGAGACATCCTCAAGAAAGCTAGGTTAGTTATGACTTATGGCCATAACCATAGAATTTGTATGAAGAGAATTGTGAATGTAAAGGAAGCGAGGAGTTGTGTCAGGATCGTGGCAAGTGTCCATTCCATTATCTCTGCCTATCCCTGTGGAAAAAAGGCGTGCTAACATGATTGATTGATTGATTTGTGTAATGTGTGAAAGTGAAAGGACACCTTTTAATAGTAGTGTCGTGTGTGGAATTCTTGGAATAGCGCCGCCATGTTGGACAACATTGTAAGCGCTTTGTTAGGGACAACTTAACGACACTACCTTTTATATTTATTACATCTTGAATTAATGTACGCATACAGTGTGATGTTTATTTGTGACGCTTTTATATATATCTAATAAATATCAGTTCAGTTCAGTTTATTTATTAAGTAATTAGGCTCTAAAGAAGCACTTTTACACGTCAAAACCTTATTAACATAATACCAATCCATTAGATAAACAATAATTACAATTGTTAAAAAGAAATTGAATACAAAAATAAATAAAAACATTGCAGGATACCATTGTAAATGAAAAAACACACACAAGTTTTAATTGGTACCAAAATCTTTTATTTTATACAAATTAACATATAAATATAATAATTATACTATAAATAAAAAATATCATCTAATGACGTCGCATCAGAGATAGTCCCAAGGAGATCAGAGATTTTCTTTGGCCGGAATAGCGACAACGACTGGTGCAGCCGTGAATTAACTAGTTTGTTGCAGTCGTCGTCACTTTTGGATCTCCTCTTGCTTATCATCAGGCAGGTCGAGGTCAATCGTCGTGTCACAATAAAAAAAGTCCCAAGGAGACTACCAACATTTCCCCTTTGTATAGCAAGGTATACGTTGGCAGAAATAATTGCCAGCCACCCTGTCTCCAGACTTCTCAGTCAGCCGCTTTTCAATTCCTTTGGACAATTCCTTGGACAGGCGCTTAGCTGAAGGTCCCTAAAAGCCCATCGTCTCGACCCAAACCGCGCGAACTCGTAACCTTGACTGAGGTTGGCGTACAGTCATGCCGTCAGGTCTCTTGCCGTGGCTCCGCGCAATACCAGAGGGTTCTAAAATTGCGGGCACTCCAACAGTTCGAATGATGATCGTTGAGTGCCGCGTGACTGGGAATGCGACCGGCACTTCTGGCACTTTCTTTGCCCGTGGTGTCCAATATTTAAATATTGTAGATATATATTTTAAAAAGGTATATTCCTCAAGAAAGCTAGGTTGCCTAGTGCCCATAACCATAGAGCTTGTATGAAGAGAATTGTGAATGTAAGGCAAGCGAGGGAGTTCAGGATCGTGGCAAGTGGCGCTACATTGTCTCTTTCTATCCTTGTGGAAAAAAAGCGTAACAATTTGATTGATTGATTGATATTTTGAATTAAATGTCAATAAAAATATTTATATAATATAAAAATAATAATATTAGCTAAATAGGTACTACAAGTGGTTTTGAACCGGGCCTCTTGGATTGTGTAACCATTGCACTACCACTTTACCACTGTTGCCCTAATTAGAATTAGCATGAACATTGAACAGCCTATATATAGATGGATGGTGCCCACCTAGCTGTGTTGTAACCCAACACCCTGTACACAGGGCGATCGAACATCATTCAACAACAAAATATATCCTCACGACCTTTACACGAAACTGATGTAGGCACGGCTATTGTAAAACGTAGATACAGAAAAGTTAAAACAAAGAGAGAAATATTTATTTGTATATTTAACTACCCGCCAGCTTTCAAGACCGACGTTGTTTAGCACACTAGTTTGTTACGCGTAAAGTCCCGGGTTCGATTCCCGGTTGGGGTAAATATTTCTTTAAAAGCTACAAATACCTATATGTAAATAAAAAAGAGGCGGATATTTGCTTCGGGTCTGGTTATCAAAGGGTGGTACAACTATACAGACCGTGAAGTAACTTAGTCGCGTTTCGGGATCAGCGATTTCAACTAGGTTATTGAACTGTAGCCAATGGAGCGCCACTTGCCACGATCCTGACACAACTCAGTCGATTCCCTCACATCCACAATTCTCCTTATACAAGCTTTAAGGTAATGGACACTGAGCAACCTAGCTTTACCGATGCCTATAATGGAGGTGACTGCTTCTTACAGTTAAACAACTGTAAGAAGCAGTCACATCCACTATGCTGGCCTAATTGCCGGGAACAATAAAATTACAACATCAAACGGGGTAGTTTTGGAAACAATAACAGCATTAACCAATAGGACGACCAATACCTCAGTCTCTCCGTGACCACGATGGCTGCTAAGCTCTCAAAAGTAGAAATAATAAATAAAAAGCGGCCAAGTGCGAGTCGGACTCGCCCATGAAGGGTTCCCTAGCAGCAAGTAACATAATATAAAAATTTTTGTAGTTCCTCGTAACTTTGATCGATTTTTATATTTGAGTTAATTGAATGAAAGGTAAATTGCGGTTCACGATTTATGACGTATTAAAAAAAACTACTTACTAGATCTCGTTCAAACAAATTTTCGGTGGAAGTTTTATCATTCTCTTATTTTAGAAGTTACAGGGGGAGGACCACATTTTACCACTTTGGAAGTGTCTCTCGTGCAGACTATTCAGTTTTTGAAGAACTATCCCACACGTATGGGTATGGGTTTTATGAAACTAAAATTTTTGAGTTTTAGTTCTAAACATGGGGAACCCTTAATTTTTTTTCTATTTTTGTGTGAAAATCTTAATGCGGTTCACAGAATATATCTATTTACCAAGTTTCAATAGTATAGCTCTTATAGTTTCGGAAAAAAATGGCTGTGACATACGGACGGACAGACATGACAGACATGACGAATCTATAAGGGTTCTACGGTTTTTTTGCTACGAAACCCTAAAAATTGTAAAATCAAAATAAACGCGATAGTAAGCCGCATTTTGTTTAATTCATTAATCAATTTTCGCGCAAATTGTTAGAAAATATTATAGAGGGGTATATGTCAAAATATTAATTGATATATTTCTGTAGTTGATACTCATTGTTCTAAAATTTAGAATCTACTAGAATCTAAACGGTGTTGTGAAGTGACCGCAACATAGACAGGGTCGAAGGCTTTCACGGTAGGTGTGGCTTTGTGTAGTACAGCCTTTTAACAAGCCACGCCTCTGCTTTTGGCGGGAAAATTGATTTTAAATTTGACAGAACGCCATTTTGGATTTTTATTAAGTTTTTTTTGTAAAATTTGGCAAAGGACAAATTTTCAGTTGAATAAAAAGCGAGATTCTTTACTTTTGACAATAAAGGCGGAATCTTAAGTAATTGTTTTTTCGGTTATTTTAACTAATTATCATTTTAATTAAGTTTTAAATATAGTATACGTCACAATAAAAAACATAGATAAAATATTTTAATAAAAATAAGCTACCTCTGATATCTGTTCGGTTTACCCTATAATTAAGCAATTAAACCAAAAGTTTAGATTGTCACGCCTTCCTTCCACAGGGATAAGCAGAGACAATGGAGCGCCATTCTGACACAACTCTCTCGTTTCCCTCACATCCACAATCCTCTTCATACAAGCTCTACGGTTATGGGCACTAGGCAACGGTGTTCAACACATCCATCCACATCAAATTAAGTCTTCAAAGAAATAAATCATATCATATAATATAATTAGGTAAAAAGAAATTACCTAATAGGTAATTCATTATTATTTAACATAGAGAAAGAATCAGAAGAAAACTTTGTAATTCTAGATTGAAATGGATGAGTAATCCCTGAAAAGTAGGACTGAGTCTTAGTGCTTAGTTACTTTGTGAAAACATAAAATGTGTGTTGTTAAAAAATGAGAATCAAATTGTGTACAACAGAAAATTCAACAGACATTTTTATTTTGTATAAATAATTATTATTTATAAAAAAATTATATATAACGTAAAATAATTCTCATAATAACGATCTCTAACGAAATTTTATGGTACTCCATGGCAGTAATTTCACGAGCGCCATCTAGTTAGATATAGAGGAACTGTTTTCTACCGTAACATAGTAGTCAATATGCAGTTGCTTTCTACCAACAACAGATGGCGCTTTGTTTTTTATGCTACCTTCTGCTTAATTTTTTAATTATCACCGAGACGCCACATCTAACTTAGAATTGTCTGATCCTAAGAAAGAGGAGGTTCAAGAGTATTGGACTGAAAAACAGATTAGGGTTGCATCAGTCGCCGTCACTATGCCGGCCAAATATGCATTTTTACTCTTCGCTTGAAGAATTTAAGGATTTCAGTATGGCGGAACACATGCGTAGTATGGCATTCCATTTCCATAAAGCATGTTATGTCAGCATTTTTACTGACAAACTTAATGTTATATTTTTTGGAAAACAATTAGTGGCCTTCGCCTCCTGACCTCCAAATCTGGCCACGGAGCCTACAAAGAGAGTTAGCTGGATGTTAACTAGATCCTCACATAATTCTTTTATTGCCACAAATGTTATGCAATGTGAAGATTCGGTTTTCTCAGTCGTCGTCACTCTTGGATCTCCTCTTGCTTATCAGGCGGGGCGAGATCAGATGTCGTGTCACAGTGACTATAAAAGTAACAAAGAATAATGAAATTAACAAATTTTATGCGTTTATTTATGGGTTTTTTACTATTCCGACGTTTCGAGATCATTGCAGCCATCGTGGTCACGGAGAGATAGTAAACGTGAAAGTATAATCATACTAAGAGTAACTTGGCCAGCATAGCGCATACAGCTACGTCTTGCAATGACATATTTATTACCGCCACAACATTATGCAGAGAAAATAAATGAAATGCAATATATAGAAGTAACAATAAGAATGTAAAATAAATAAAATAAACACGATTATGAAATAAATTTCTGTTTAATTAATATTTTGTTCATTTACAATAATTTCTATAACTAATTAATAAGCATTATTTAATTATATTATAAGACACATTCTTGGTATTTTAATACTAAATATAAATCAAATTGTCACGCCTTCTTCCCACAGAGATAGGCAGAGACAATGGAGCGCCACTTGCCACGATCCCGACACAACTCCCTCACATCTACAATTCTCTTTACACAAGCTCTATGGTTATAGGCACAAGGCTATCCAGCTTTCTTGAGGATGTCATAGTATGAATAATACAAATCAGCAAGCCGGCATAGTAGATGATACTACTGCTATTGGAGGCTTTTTTTTATTGTGACTCGACATATGACAGCACCCCGCTTGATGTTAAGCCAAAGTGTGGTCCATGAATGAATGTCACTGCTACTACAATTCAATTACTGTGAGTAGCAATCACATCCACTATGCCGGCCTAGATGGAACCGGAAACTTACAAGCTGATCCCGAAACGTGACCAAATCACTTCACGGTCTGTATACTTGTAAGTGGTGGTACTACCCCGGATCGGCAGACTGGGTACCACTGCCTACCACTCTTATGGCTCTGATCATATTAGGATGATGGGGCCCTCTATAAGCTTGACAGAGCACTAAACTTGTTAGAATAGAAAATTCAATGTTCACAATTCTAGTTGGTATTGTAGTCAGTTTTTATCGTTTATTTTTTTTCCAAATAAATATATTTTTCGGTAATATTTATCGTTTATAGTTTGATTTTCTAGCAGGAACTAGGGGGCCCCTGTAGATCGCGGGGCCTTGAGCACGTGCCCAATGGAAAAGAGGGACTAGCGTATAGTATAATCTTAAATCTAGGCGCTACCTATTGGGGGTCTCTTTCATAAAGCTTGTGTAAAATGTGTTTTGTCGCTTTTTAACTTTTAACTTCATAAATACAATCTTATTATATAAACTTTATAAAAAACGTATTTTTTTATAAATACATAGGCATAATTCGATTTTGAACGTATAGCACCAGCCGTCTTTAATTTGAGAGACGATGTCTAATGCGTCTCATGGCGGCTTTATAACTAATTACTACATCAATCAATTAAATTGTCACCCCACAGGGATAGGCAGAGACAATGTATCGCCACTTGCCACGATCCTGACACAGCTCTGTCGCTTCCTTCACATCTACAATTCTCTTCATACAAGCTCTATGGTTTTGGGCACTAGGCAACACAGTTTTCTTGTGGATGTCTCCGACCCTCCTGGCCTGCCTCGTTTAATGCATTTATCCATCTACTTTATTTATTTATTGTGACTCGACATATGACAGCACCCCGCTTGATGTTAAGCCGAAGTGTGGTTGAGTGGCACATCACATCTACTATGCCGGCCTAGTTGGCACCGGCAAGCTGATCCCGAAACGCGACCAAATCACTTCACGGTCTGTATACTTTCCCTCGTCTCATTGTTTCCATGTGCCCAAACCATCGGGGCATTCCTTTGTCACAACATCTTTTTAACATAGCATAACTTAACATAACATAATAAATCAGTCGACACCTATACAGTATTACTATGACAGTCGATTGGCTCCGTTTTGATCGACACGTGAACTTGCGGCTGGATTGTTCGACTCAAATTGTACATCTGAAATTTGAATTAGTATTTTAAACTCCAGCTTAACATCACCCCGCCTGATGTTAAGCTGGAGTGTGTTCCGTGAAGGCGACTGCTACTACACCGGCAACTTACAAGCTATTGGCGAAACGCGATTAAGTCACTGCACTGACTGTGCACTACGGGCTACCATTCTTTAACAACCAGATCCGGAGCAAATATTCGCCTCTTTTTTATATAAACCATTATTATGAATATTTAATCAAATAATTCAAACTTACAAATAAAAGCGATAAAACAAATATTTTCTCCGACCGGGAATCAAACCCGGGACTAGTGTCCTAACCAGGTGCGCTCTGTGGCTCTTTTTAACAATAATAATTATTTAGAAAGAGACACCATACTAAAGTGAAGTTGGTTGGAGAGTTAGACGTCACAAAATGGCGCCGATTCCGTCCTATTCTTATTTTAATCGCATTATACTCACTTTCATAAATAGTGGTGTTTCTAATTCCGTAACGCTTTTGTGTGTATTTAATTTTTCATCCAATTCTGACATTTTTGTTTCTAATTGTATTATTGATGTTGTGTTCGGAATGTGTTTCACTTCTGCCTCCTTGCTTTCCTCCGCGTCCGTTGATGGCCGACGGATCTGTATTATTTAACTTTCATTAACATTTATAATTTAAATTAAAGATAATATTTAAATTAATATCATTAACAGCCTTTGTATAGCAAGGCAGAAATAATTGCCAGCCTTCCTGTCTCCATACTTCTCATCAGCCGCAAATGGAATAAAATGAAAATAATATATCAAAGACAAGGAAGATCTCCGCACCGCGTTGATAAGGGTGTATTATGCGAATACCACTTGCGAGATATTAAACGCTTAACGCCATCGGTAGACAATCTCTTTTTAGCAACGCCATCATGACTTAGCATTAAAGAATTTGTATTTAAGAAATAGAATGAGCCCTAAAAGAGCTACAAAATACAACCGTTTATACTATTTACACTTATGGCATTAAAAAGAAGTCAGAAGGGGATGAATATATATTTTTACATTCGTAATTTAAAAGGTTGTCACTAGTTTTGATGATCATTTGACAACCTAATTTGACACAATAACAAATGATATTAAAATACTTCAAAAAAGGATGACGGAACAATTATGCCGCTACTCTTACTACCACTTGACTTTTATTTAAGCAGTATTAAAAGTCAACCAAGTGGTTGTAATTGCAAAAAGTAGTGCCAACCTGTGAAATAAAGGAATTGAATTACAAGTAGTTGTCTCTTTCAGTCACACGTGGTATAAACATATTATAAATGAGACAAATAACAATGAATTAGTTCTTATTTTGACACAGATTCTATTCTTTCCAAATTCTTTGATATACCAAGTCTACGAGAAGCGGATTAAGCAATTGAAAGAATTGCATGATGAGCTGTGTAGCTGTGTGCAGAGGGGCCGACCGCGCAACTTCAATAGAAATATAAATGAATTTGCATTCCCATTTGTGAAAAAGTTACGCGGTCGCTGTTAGTGTCAAAACTACTTTTATTCGTTCAGGCTCGAACTGTCGATGAAAATGAACATAGATTCTCAGGTCTACAACAGGCGTATATCCATTTTTTATTTTATTTATAAAAGCTACAAACCGTGCTATGTGTCCAGAGTGCAAGGCTATTACTAGGAATATTTGATATAATGTTAGTATCATTACGCCTACCTCAATGCATCGGTATAGGCAGAAACAATGGAAAAAAGAAAACTATTATTTAGATATTACATTAAGAAATAAAACATAATAAATGCTACATACAGCTTTTTTACATTTCTATAATAGATCGCCGGTCGCCATAACAGTAGAGCTTGTATGAGGAGAATTGTGGATGTGAAGGAAGCAAGGGAGCTGTGTAAGGATCGTGGTAAGTGGCGCTCCATTGTCTCTGCCTATCCCTGTGGGAAAAAGGCGTGACAATTTGATTGATTTGAAGGAAGCGAGGGAGTTGTGTCAGGATCATGCAAGTGGCGCTCCCTTGTCTCTGCCTAAGTCTCTACTAACTAAGGGCCTAACTAGGCCGGCATAGTAGATGTGATTGCTACTTACAGTTATTGAATTGTAGTAGCAATCACCTCTATTCATGGAGCACACTCCAGCTTAACATAAGGCTAGGTGCCGTATATGTCGAGTGATAATAAAAATTAAAACTATTAGGTTTCATTTTTTTATTTTAACTAACTATAAACTATACTGAGCTATAGAGCCTGTATGAAGAGAATTGTGAATGTGAAGAAGGAAGCAAGGGAGTTGTGTAAGGGTCGTGGCAAGTGACGATCCATTGTCTCTGCCTATCGCCTTGGGGGAAAAGCGTGACAATTTGATTCATTGAAACTATATAGTGATCGCGTTATTAAAAACCATTTATATCAGCATCCGTCGCGATGGGCTCAGAACCGCAGCATATGAGTGCTTATATCATAGAAACAAGACGACCAAAGTACATAATATATCAAAGATACATTGGTACCGTCAAGTGGTTTTGAGCCCGTACTCTCAATGTGCGTGACCATTGCACTACCACTACACCACGGTCGCCTTTAAATTAAGTCGTATAACCCTGGATCCTTCAAGCTCTTTAGACCAGCATAGTGGATGGGGTTGCTGCTTCAAATATTCCTTTGCTATAGTCATATGTCATAAGGCGACCGTGGTGTAGTGGTAGTGCAATGGTTTCGTAAACCGAAAGTACAGGTTCAAAACCACTTGCGGATACAAATGTATCTTTCATTAAAAAAAAAAGACATAATACTTTACCAGCCCCCTAAAAGCACCTTTGGACCGCGACTAAGGCAGCCGTGAACTAAGACGGTTTTTTAGTAGACGTCAGCGTTTTTTGACCTTCCGTTGCTTACCATCAGGCGGTCAAGGTCAGATATCGAGTACCAATAAAATAGTGTTTACCTTTCTAGGGCGTCCAGGGCCACGTTTCTTCGGTAGTGTCTGTAAAGGCGATGGTGAACGAGTCTGTAATACAAAAATATATGGGTAAGGTATAGAAAAAAGTGGCCAAGTGCGAGGCGTACTCGCCCATTAAGGGTTCCGCAGCAAGTTTTTATAATTCGTTGTAACTTTAATCGATTTTTATATTTGAGTTGATTGAATGAAAGGTAATTTTTAGTTTTCAATTTATGACGTATTAAAAAAAAACTACTTGGCTGTGACATACGGACGGATAGACATGACGAATCTAAAAGGGTTCCGTTTTTTTGCTACGGAACTTTAACAACTAATCAAATACTGGATCGTCAGAAATTAATAAAAATATTTAGGTAAGGTTTAGAAGGTAAATATTTAGGTAAGGTTAAGAAGGTAAATTATAGGTAAGGTATAGAAGGTAAATACCACCACTTACAAGTATACAGACCGTGAAGTGATTTGGTCACGTTTCGGGATCAGCTTGTAAGTTGCCGGTTCCATCCAGGCCGGCATAGTGGATGTGATTGCTACTTACAGTTATTGAATTGTAGTAGCTGTGACATTCATTCATGGACCACACTTCGGCTTAACATCAAGCGAGGTGCTGTCGTATGTCAAAAAAAAGACCCAAAACATATCCGCCTAACACATATTTGCTCCGACTCAACATGGGCGGCTCACTGACTAGTCCCACTGGTTTGTGTTAGTTGTAACCCCATTAACTATCCCCTATGCCGGCCTTACCTTTCGTTTTCTAATAGGTCTGCTGCCGTCGGCCGATCTGGTTGTCATCGATAATGTGGAAATGACATCTGCCGTGTTTGGCTTCATCTCTTTCTGTATATCAAACAGTTCCTTTCTACCCTGCAGGGCGTACCTGGCGAGATTTGTTTTTATTGAGATGTTAAATGCCTGATGTTAAGCTGGAGTGCGGTCCTTGAATATATATGCGACTGCTACTACAGTTACATTCACTATGTCGGCGCCTAAAGGACATCACTCATTTTGTATGGGGACTTGGGCTTAATTGTATTACCAGTTGCATATACATTTTAATATAGTTTAATGTACCAAGATTACAATGTAATTGGAATATATCCTTTATTATGCATAGTTTAGGTGTGCAAAATGATCAAACTATAATTATGACAGTATAAAGCAGAACTGTTAATATGGCGTGTCTTTGTTTATGTCTATATATCTAATCTTATTTTCCAAATAACTCAATTGCACAGCGATTAAAAGCAAAATTGTTATTAGTTTTATCAACACAAGTATGGAAACTACCATTTATATATTTTTTCATCATTGGACATTACAAAAGTAATACATAAAAGCCCAAAATGAATGATGTCCTTTCAAATTAATCCCGAACAGTGACAAATCGAGCCAACTAAAAGGTTCGACGAGTCGTTTCTTTGTAGAACAACTTGAAGCACCTTAAGCCGGTATTGTAACGGAAACCAAGGCAGCTGTGAATTGAGTCGGTTTTTTCAGTCGCTGTCACTTTTCTCAGTCAAGTTTCAAAAACGTCTGCTTGGCGCATTGGTTAGCACACAGTCCGTTATTCAAAGTCAAGCGTTCGATTCCCGGTCGGAGCAAGCTTTTTTTGTAGTGGTAGTAGTAGTCACCTCCATTTATGGACCGCACTCTAGCTTAACATGAGTCATATTTCGAGCTACAATAAAAAGTAGAGTTGCGCCGGATAGTGGTTTCACCGAATACTATTAGGTTTAACCTTTACCGAACCGGATATTCGGCCGAATTATTCGGTTTACCATTTTATTGTTTTGCCGCATAAACATGTATGCTTTGTGTCGCTGCTGGCTAGATGACAATCGTGCCTTACCTCACGACCCGTCACCCTCTCACACACCGCGCTGTCACTTTCTTTCGAAACATCGCACGGTTACGTTACAAATTTAAAAAAAACTAAGGTTCTTGATTATAAAATATTGATAAAATTAACTTCATGGTGTTTGCAATATGAGTGGGCGTAATCTTGATCTTTTCAACATGTCATGTAGCCAAGAAAATAGAAATACTCGAACCGAATATATTCGGCAGAATACAAAGATGCCGAATACGCGGAATACCGAATATCAAACGAATATTCGGCGCATCTCTAATAAAAATATATCTATACCTAATAATTTTCAAAACTTCAATTCTGCACATCAGTCTAGTATCGTCATCCATTTTTCTAAACAAAGGCAGCAAAGACGTCATAAACATTTTGTCATCGTCAAAGTAGTCTGACGGCAATATGGCGTTAGCGTCAATCTTTATCTCCAATGATGGATTCTTTTCTGTCATACTCGGTGTCTCGGGTTCGATTTTAGGTCTCTCCATGGGCTTTGGCGACTCGCTCACTTCCGGTAATCCGTTTGAACGCGGCGTTAATAGGATGTCTTCTGAAGGCTGGGGGGAATTCGATATCTCGCTGTCGTGCCTCTCTATCGAGTGTCTTAGCTTTCTGTAATTATAATTTATCATTAATATTCTGTAATTCTTACAGCCGGTTGTACCAAAAATTATAATTTACGAATTTGTAAAATGTATGGTATAAGTAAAAGAAAAAAGAAAAATGGGTTGCACCACTCTTTAACTTCACATTTTACATTTACGTTTAACGGATATTTTATACAGAGCTAAACGACATCATTCATTTTGGGTTTCCATGTACTACTTTTGTTTATTCTAATGATAAAAACATAATATATTATATAAATGGTAGTTTCGATATTAAATTATTAACAACCCAATTCACGATTTCGTAATAGTAAACGTAATAGAATAAGTAAAAAGTAAAACTAAATTCGTAAATTGAAACTTTTTTGGTACAACCGGCTGTTAGTCTGGCCATAAATACTGTTACAATTACAAATAAACAAAATATTACATTTGAATTTGGAATCTGTCATTTTTATTTGATTGTTCATTGTGCTTCCTTATTTTGCACAAAACGAAAAAAACCAAAAAAATAGGTAACAATACAAGTCACTGCGCCTGAATTCTTCTTTAAATGCCAGCTCTCTTTTTATCTGCCGGGATATACACATTTCATACAAGCTATACGATTATGGGCACTAGGCCACCCAGCTTTCTTGAGGAAGCTGAAGAAAGCTCCACATGAGATTTAGAATTGTGGATGTGAGGGAAGCGAGGGAGTTGTGTCAGGATCGTGGCGAATGGCGTTCCATTGTCTCCGCCTATCCCTGTGGGAAAAAGGCGTGACAATTTGATTGCTATATACTGGCAAGTGGTTTTGAACCGGTGTCTCTCAGTTTGCGTGTCCATAATAGATCTTGCCTATAAATGACGCGCCTCTCCACTTTATTAGTTTATTTAAATGTGTGAATGCAAATATTACTAACTATACTACTCATTGTGCTCCTCCATTTGTGTCCAACCAGCAACTGAATGACCAATTACAATTGCATTTTCAGAGTGTTGCATTCATATTTTACATTCGCACGTGTGCGCAAATGCGGTGGAGGGGCGCGTCATTTCGGCTTAGACAGACTATACTAAACTTACTTATTTTGCAAAGCTCGTAACAGGAATGACATTTGATTGTGATGATTGAATCTTTTGCTGTTCGGCTGACATCTCTCCGGTGGCACACACTTGCCTTGCCGATACGCCTTCGTGTACGAATCACGGATTGAACGCCATCGCTTCTGGATGTCCTTGCCTGGAAAACAATTGCGCATGTCAGTCAGCAAGAGGAGGTCCAAGAGTGATGACGTCACTTTGCCGGCCAAAGGTGCTTCTTCATCGCTTGAAGGATGGAGAGAACACATGGACTACTGGTAAAGCCATCCACTTGTCGATTGTTTTACAAAGAAAAGACGCACCTAACTTTTTAGTTCGACTGCCGATAGAATGTGGATGCTTTCCCCGACTTGTGCGGGTATTACGAGTGTGAAAGGACGAGGTAGGAACAAGGTTAAGGCAAAAGGAGTGGCTATTTAAGCTCACTTTACGGGCTTTTATGTACTACTTTTGTAATGTCCAATGATGAAAAAATATCCAAACTACCATTTATATATTATATAAATGGTAGTTTGGATACTTGTGTTAATAAAACTAATAACAATTTTGCTTTTAATTGCTGTGCAATTGAGTTATTTGGAAAATGAGATATGGATTTTGTATCGTTTATCAATCACAAAGACACGCCATATTAACAGTTCTGCTTTGAACTGTCATAATTATAGTTTGATTATTTTGCACACCCAAACTCTCCATAATAAAGGATATATTCCAATTGCATTGTAATCTTTGTACATTAAACTATATTAAAATGTATATGCAACTGTTAATACAATTAAGCCCAAACCCCCATGCAAAATTAATGATGTCCTTTAAAATAATTTAGTAGATAATATATTTTAAACCAAATAACCAACAACTCATTACTCATATACTTTTATAATAGATATGTATATATATTTAATCTGGTTTTTTTATCTACAGAGAATGATAAATAATGACGTAATATATTTTTTATATATCATTTATCCTTTCTTTAGACGACACGCATCAGGTTCGATTGCCGGTCGGAGCAAAGATTTGTTTACAGCATTATTTGGTGATAATTAATTATATTAGTTTGTATGTCGCAAATATTATGTTTATAAAAAAATGTGCGTGAAAAAGCATCGTAGTCCGGAATAGTGACAGCGACTGAGGCAACCGTAAAATTAAAGGTTCTTTTCAGTCGTCGGCGCTCTTTAAGTCAAAGTCAGATTATTTTATTTTTTTACATTCCTAAACTAAGCTACTAAACGTGCTTGTATTATAGAAACTGGACGACTAAAGTAAAACATCAAAGATACATTTTTCAGGAGTTTTCCGAGCAAAACGGAGACATCCTTAAGAAAGTTGAGTTGCCTTGTGCCCATAACCGTAGAGCTTGTATGAAGAGAATTGTGGCGAGTGGCGCTCCATTGTCTCTGCCTGTCCCTGTACGTGACAATTTGATTGATTGATTTGTACATGATCAAACCGGGGACTGTTGCGTAACTAATACATTTGCTATGATATATAATTCATATAAACAGTAACCAGTGGGTCGCGTTCGAATCTGGGTTGTGAACTGTATATCGGTCAGGCAGGTTACCTAGGCAACGGACGGGATGATATGCGTCATGCACCAACAGGGTCTAGATCTGTGTACAAAGATATTTGTCTTACTTTAGTATTTATTTATTTAATTCATAATAATGCTACTAAAGTGCTTGTATCATAGAAACAGGACAACCATAGTACATATATCAAAGATACATTGGTACCGGTGAGTGGTTTCAAACTCAAACTCGGCTTACGTAGCCATTGCACTGCCATTACACCACGGTTGCCTTAACATATTCTTTTATTATTTAAATTTTTAAATGTATCTATAAAAAATGGTTAAGGCCCTGCCGTTCCATATTCTTCTTGTCCTAATAGTTTTATTTCCCTCAATGTTTTATTATATTACTTGTACGTCCCAAATCAATTTAAAGAGTGGTAGGCAGTAGTACCCAGTCTGCCGATCCGGGGTAGTACCACCATTTACAAGTATACAGACCGTGAAGTGATTTGGTGACGTTTCGGGATCAGCTTGTAAGTTGCCGGTTCCATCTAGGCCGGCATAGTGGATGTGATTGCTACTCACAGTTATTGAATTGTAGTAGCAGTGACATTCATTCATGGACCACACTTTGGCTTAGCATGGGGGTGCTGTCAAATGTCGAGTCACAATAAAAAAAAAAAAATTTAATAGTATTTTCCTCTACCAAAGTTGATTCCTTTTTATATCTGCGACCGTAAATTGAAACGTTTGGACTTTCTTCTGCTTACTGTCTGGCAAGTCATAGTCTGAAGTGGCATCACAAAAATAAAGTTTAATTGTAAACGCACGCTTCATTTTTTCTTTTACATTTCTGTATAGACCCCAGCAGACTGCAGACAAAAAGAGTGCTGACTTTTGAGTTGCGCAGTATAAGGATCGGCGGTCTGCCTACCTATACACTCGTGCACATAAGTAGGTTACAATACAAATTACTGCGCTTCAATGCCACCGCTCTTTTTCCCTGTTGGATTCTATACCATACGTGCTTGTATCACAGAAACAGGACTTTTTTGGCCGGCATAGTGACGGCATTTGGAGAAACCGATTATTCACTTTTTAATTCACATTGTTGTAAAAGCGTGAAGTGCGCGTGAAGAAGCACCTTTGGCCGGCATAGTGACGATGACTGAAGCAGCCGTGAATAACCTCGGTTTTTTCAGTTGTCGTCAATTTTGGACCTCTTCTTGCTTATCATCAGGCGGGTCGAGGTCAGATGTGGTGTCACAATTAAAAAAAAGCGTGTTTTTAAGGTTTTTTTTTAACTATTGTTCTATTTTATTAACAAAACGAATTCAGTGGAATCTCTAACACGAACTTCAAAAGAAATGCAAAAAGAATCGAGTTATAAGGAGTTAAAAAGATATTCGAGATACAAAGGATTTACTTACAAAAACGACTTATAAAGGCGCAATTTCCTAGTATTTTTTTGAGTTGTAGAGTCAAAGGTATATAAAAAATGTACTTAATTTTTATGGTATATATATATTTATTAAAACAAAGAACTACTTTACTTAACGGTACAAACAAGTAGAAAAAAACATTATATTTTAGTAACTTCGTCTTACGTTTGCTTTTTGAAATACGAGTTATGGGGCGTTCTCAAGGGGCAATTTTAGTTGATCAATATTTATCGTTAAAACAAAATTCGAAAGCAAATATTGACGGTAGCGTTCTCACGATTCAATAATAATCGACTCAATATTACACGTGTTATTACACTATCTGTCCATTTTAGCATTTTTCTCGTGGATGCGGACGCCACAATTCACATTTTATTTTACAAACAAACAAAATACTGGTGATAGAGGAATGCAATATATAGTACATAGGTACTCAATCGCGCTGATTGACTGACTGATTGGACTGATTATTCAATGCAAGTTGAACGAACAAGTTCAAACAAGTCGATTCGCTGTCAGCTATCAAATGAATCAACAAATGTCGAAAGGTCTTTAACTTTTGTTGAATAGATATTTATTGCTTCAACTTGATTGAAAGTCTGTTCAGACGCTTCGAATCACGAACGATTTCGTAGTTGATTAACTAAAATCGCCCCGTGAGAACATTATAGAGTATGTACTATTGAAACCTCGCAGGGAAATACATCTTTGTTTGAGTTATGGGGTTAAAATAATTGGAGATATGGAGTATTTGGAAATTCAGTGGAAATAAATGGCTTTTTTTTTTCGACTTACTGAGGATAACGACTTATCGAGGTTCGAATTATTGAAATTCCACTGTATTCGTAATATTTAAACATTACAAATAAAAACTATGAAAAAAAAAATTACTCCGACCTGGAATCGAACCCAGGACTTGTCGCCAATACGCCAGGCCTGTCGTCAGAGTTACTATTACACTACCAGGACGCTTTGAAATCAAAACCAGATAACTCCTCTATTATGAATTCCGACTTAAAAATATGAAATGACGTCTATAATTTGCATAGATTTTATATTTCTTTCCTAATACATATCTATTTAAATAACAAACAGAAAATGTAGTACGTGTAACCTTTAAACACGGGTAAAGTATCTTCAATCGATGCGTGAAGAAGCACCTTTGGCCGGCATAGTAGCGGCGGCTGGAGCAACCGTGAACTAACTCGGTTTTCTCAGTCGTTGGCTCTCTCGGACCTCCTCTTGCTTATCATCAGGCGGCTCGATGTTAGATGTCGTGTAACAATTTTTTTTTTAAATCCGAATTTTGATGTCGCGTCACAATAAAATTGATATATTTAAAAAACTCATGGTCATTGCCCGATGAGGAAGTTTCTTCAATAAATTATAATAAAAACACTTGTGGTTTCCGAATGCGGTAGTACAACCACTTCCTATGTACCGTGAAGTGACTTAGTCGCGTTTCGGGATCAACTGATAAGTTGCCGGTACACGATCTGCCTACAAAAATGTTTGCTTTTGTATTGGATCCCCGCAACTGACCCCTCTCGGGTGATTGTTGGCTGATTTGTTAAGCAATGTAACTTTATTAAGTTGGTATGATCCACTAATAACCCAATGTTTGCCTAAATATTTACAAACGATTATTTGGGTGAGTGCTGGCTTAATTGGGTGAAAATATTCCTAATAAGGACCAAAATGATCAAAAAAATTGCCACTAATTATCTAATTGTGTTTATCCTTTTATACCTAAAACAACAGTTAGTTTCCGATAATTACCTAAAAACAAACTTAACAAATATTTTAATTAAAAAAACAATAAGTATATTATCATATTTGGACAGCATAGAGCAAAATTTTCAGTTTTCGGCTCTTTAGAACCTCGCGAACAATTTGAAAAGACAAGACCAGATGTCGCGTTTTAAAAAAAAACAAATAAATATGTATTTACAAGTAATTTACAAAAAGTACCATGCACAAGTAAATAAAGGCGACCGTGGTGTAGTGGCAGTGCAATGGTTACACAAACCAAAGGCACGAGTTATAAACCACCGACCGGTACCAATGTATCTTTGATGTATGTACTTTGGTTGTCCTGTTACTATGATACAAGCACTTAAGTAGCTTAGTATAGAAATATAAATATGAAATAAAAAAATATATTATAGCTTGTCTAACTATAAATGACGCTCCCCTCCACTTTATTAGTTTATTTAAATGTGTGAATGCTAATATTACTAACTATACTTTATCAGCGTGCTCCTTTTTTTGTGTCCAACCAGCAACTGAATGACCAATTACAATTGCATTTTTAATTTATATTTTTTTATTTACTCGTGTGCGTAAATGCAGTGGAGGGGCGCGTCATTTCGGCTTAGACAGACTCTACTTAAATATATATAGGTATAAATAAGTATGTCACTTTGTGTATTAAGTGCTGGTTGCGCCAAAGTTGCGTCATTTATAAAATACAAGTTAACTATAAAATTACAAATAAATTGCGATCAAATTGTAATTAACTAATTAGCTATAATCAGTTCAAATTATCAATTCCATAGATTAACGTAAAATATCTCTTTTCCGCTTTATTATCTAAAGTACGAGAGAACGTTTAAATATACTTTATTTAATAATCAATTTGTCACGCCTTTTTCCCCACATAGAATAGGCAGAGACAATGGAGCGCCACTTGCCACGATCCTAACACAACTCCCTCGCTTCCTTCACATCCACAATTCTACTTATACAAGCTCTACGGTTATTGACACTAGGCAACCTAGCTTTCTTGAGGATGTCTCCGATTTAATCCTTCTGGGCCTGCCTTGTTTAACGCATCCATTCATATCAGATTTATAAATTCTTATTTAAATTATTTATTTATTATAATTTATGTATATAATAAAATAAAAGCCTAATTACTTGAATAAATAATTATATTATCAAAGATGATATTGTAAGACGCGAAACTGAATGCGTGGTATTTATTTCCGTACAATAGTATAGATACTGGCAGAAAAAAAGAGCGTTGGATTTTGAGCTGCGCAGCATAAGAATCTGCTGATAGGAAGAGCGTTGGACGACTGCGGCACGAGCAAGTCCGCGCATCTATTCAATCGTGCTAATAATTATTAAAATTCTAAAATTTATACACATACGATAAACAAAAAATTAAGTAGTTAACAAAACAAGTTACTGCGCACAGCTTAAGTTAAGGTACAGCTTTTTAATATTATTTTATTGTTACTCGACATTTGTGGCTTGATATTAAGCTGGAATGTGGTCCATGAATGGATGTCACTGCTACTAGAATTCAATAACTGTAAGTAGCAATGACATTCACTATGCCGGCCTAATTGGAACCGGCAACTTACAAGCTGATTCCGAAACGCGACTAAATTAATTCACGGTCTGTATACTCTGTATAGACTAGGTACCACTGCCCACCACTCTTTGATGACCAGACCCGAAGCAAATATCCACCTCTTTTTTATTAACAAATATTTGTAATATTTAATATAATAATTAATTAGTATAAATAAAAGCTATGAAACAAATATTTGCTCCGACCGGTAATCAAACCCGGAACTTAACGCGCAATAAACCAATCGCTCGACAATAGACCACGCCTGTTGTCACAGTCGTTTTGAGAGCCAGCGCTCTTATTATTTACCGGTATTTATATTATAAATATTTATTATTTATTATTTTATATAATTAATAATTAATAATATTACAATAGTAAGTGGCAGTCGCATTCGCATCTCACCGGTGGCCAGTTTGTCCGCGAGTGTGAGCAGGTTCCATCCAGGCACAATGCACAAGCAGACTTCCTCCCAAGAGCGAGCCTTCTCGCCGCGGTCACCGTAGTGCGGATCATTCGTGTCGTACAAACAAGGACGTTTCTGCACTTCACTTATTATCAAATTACTCTTAATGCCGCTGCCGTCTTTTGTGCGAACCATTTTTTACTTATAATTAACAATTAATAAAAAGTCACAAACAAAAGGGCGTGCGTACGTGCGGCCAAATACGTCCGTATGCGGTTATTTTCGAATAGTTTGCGGCTGGAGGACGCACGCACCAACGCTCGGCCGCGGCTCACGCAAAACTGGTGGCCGGCTGGCTGTGGCGTTCAACATGGCGTCGAAAAATAGGTGTTGTGAGGCCAATGCGATAACTGTTCAATTGCCTATTAAATTGGCGAATTTAAACTTTAATACAAATGCCACAAGGTTTAATATTCTAATTATTAATTTTAATAAATTGTATAATTGGAAATGTAGTTTTATTTAATAAATAGCTGCAATAGATGTTTCCTTAGTAAACTAAACGATATCAGCGTTCACAATAATTATATATTTACATAAATAATAATAGATTTACATTACATCTGCTTTGTAAAGTATTTTGTGTCAATAATAACTAAATTATTGTTCCTTTTTTATGTCTTAACATTGCAAAAACAACCTAAATGTACGTCGCATTTAACGTGTCACGTGAATTTGTAAATATGTAGTTTATTATATAAATATTTTCGTGTTGATATTCTTTTGTCCTTTCCTATGTACCTACCTACTCTAAAATGCCACGTTGACTTACAAAAAACACACAATTTTACATTAATATCTAATATTTAAAATAAATATTTGGCCGGCATAGTGACGGTGAACGAGGCGACTGTAAAATTTAACTGCTTTTTCAGTCATCGGCGCTTTTGGACATCCTCTCGCTTATCTTCAGGCAAGCCAAAAAAAGCAATATGAAATACTAAAATTGTTTCGTAATCTAATGCTATTGTAAATAACATTAAATTAGTAACGCATTTAATTAAATTATAAAAAGAAACTAATGTTCTTTCCGCCATTTGTAAATGCTAGTTTAAAGAGCGAAAAAATAATCGTTTCTCATCAACAAAACAATTTTTATACTGCTGTGTTTTTAGGAAAATAATTTTCCTCAAAAAATTACAAATACTAGTATTATTAATAATAACAAAATAATATTTATTGTTATAAAAAAGATGCGGAAAACCCAAGCGCGGTTCTATGGGCGGACATGTTTTTAGTAACGCATTACATTACAATACAGATAATTCGAAGAGTCTTATCTGTTTGAGTTATCTGTAGACATATTTAAGCATTTCAATTTGACTGTATATTCGTTAGTCATAACCTTTGAGGAGCAAGTTTGGTGACGTCATCATGCGCAGACGCAGTTACGAGCGGTGTAATTAATGTACTATGTAGAAAATCACGTAGACCCTCTCACAACCTTTCCAAAGCAGATATAAACCTCAATAAAGATCCAATGTTATGGATAGGAAATTCAACACAAAATTCGGATAATTTTTGAAATCGAAAAACTCTCAAATATGTGGAAAATTGCAAGGTTATTAAATTACGTCTATACTATAAATATAGCGAAAAATTAAGATTTATGCGTAAATATAAATGAACTCATTGTTTAATATCATTAGTATTAATAAGAGTAGTATAAAGGAAACCAGAAACAAAACTTTAAGGACCTCATTCAATTTGGACTTTCTTTGTACTACTTTTGTAATGTCCAATGATGAAAAAATAGATAAATGGTAGTTTCAATACTTGTGTTGATAAAACTAATAACAATTTTCTTTTAATTGCTGTGAAATTGAGTTATTTGGAAAAAAAATATGGAGTTGTATCGTCTGTGAATCACAAAGACAAGCAATATTAACAGTTCTGCTTTGAACTATCATAATTATAGTTTGATCATTTTGCACACCTAAACTATGCATAATAAATGATATATTCCAATTACATTGTAATGTTGGTACACTAAACTATTTTAAAATGTATATGCAACTGTTAATACAATTAAGCCCAAGTTCCCATACAAAATGAATGATGTCCTTCCTAATTATTATTACGTTATATTTTCTTAGATTTTGCGTGAACATTGAATAATGAATTAAACAAATTTTATGCGGCTTACTATCGCGTTTATTTTGGTTTAGATTTTACAATTGATCATTAATCAATGTTCGCGCAAAATCTAAGAAAATACTATTGAATAATGAATTAAACAAATTTTATGCGGCTCACTATCTTTATTATTACGTTCATCCAAACTGAGCATCTCGTACCAGAGGTGGCCTTCGTACAACGGACCCGTACAACAACCTGTACAACCTAAAAGCTTCTTTTTCAGAAAAAAAAAATGCAACGCAAGGGTTGCCGACATTATTCCTTTTGTATATGAATGTCATGCTCGACCTTGAAGAGGCCGTCCATGGACGCTACACTGCCCGCCCCGCACTCGGAAAACAGGAGATAGACAAAATACGAGAGTCTGTTGTAGCGGAGCTGAACCGGGTTCTTGATTGTATTACCTACTGAGACGACAAGAGCCTTGTCTACTCAGTACCTCAGACAGACTGGATATCGTAAGAGTGGTAGCCAGTGTGCCAAAGTGACTTAGTCGCGTTTCGGGATCATCTTGCATAGTAAAAGTTACTTAAAATTATTTAACATTTACATTTTCGCATCTCTGGGACGGCTCTGCCAAGTATCTTCTGAATGCCCTGAATTCACCTATCGCATATACCACGGAGAATGTTCTGAGAAGCTCTTTAAATTGTCTTTTTTAGTCGTCGTCACTCTTGGACTTTCTCTTGCTTACCATTGAGGTCAGATGTCGTGTCACAAAAAATAATTCGTCGACCAGAGACAAATTAATACTCTGTATGAATTTGAATCACGCCTTTTTTCCACAGGGATAGGCAGAGACAATGGAGCACTACTTGCTAGGATCCCGACACAACGCCCTTGCTTTATTCACATTCACAATTCTCTTCAATACAAGCTCTATGGTTATGGGCACTAGGCAACCTAGCTTTCATGAGGATGTCTCCGATTACCCTCCTGGGCCTGACTTGTTTGCCAAAAAAATAACTATAAAAGAAAACAAAGCCTAATAATAAATGTTCTAAATTTTTCACCCCTAATTGTCGTTACTTTATTCTAATTTTTATTGAAAAATAACTAAATTGAATTCAAAAGTAAAATCGAGCGTCGCATCTCCAAACGCATCACGGAATGCCTGTATAGTAGCAGACCATGTAGATTGTAGACGTAAATGCCTTAAGCCCGTGCCACCATATGACACAGAGGAGGTCCAAAAGTGCCGACGACTGCAAAACACCGAGTCTTCACGAATGCCCCAGTCACCGTCATATGCCGGCCATAGGTGCTTCTTTACGCATCTCCAAGATTATAGGATGAAGAGAACACATGGGTTGGTAAAGCATTTCACGTATCGATTGTTCTACAAAGAAACGACGCACTGAACCTTCTAGTTCGACTGCCGAGTCAGTCGACAAATGCGGATGCTTTCCCCGACCAGTGCGGGTATTACGGGTGTGAAAAGATGAGGAATTAAAGAGTCCTTTGTAACATTCTTCGTGGTATAGGCAGTGTCGTACCTATCGGATACGGCGCCCAGGGCAAGCATCGTGGATGCGCCCCTTCGTAAGTTACCTAAATGTAAAATAAACATATATCTACACCTAATATAACATATTTTATTTTGCTTAAGATATTCTTCAACTAAGCTTCCATCGTCCTTAAGACATCAATCAAATCAAATCGAATTGTCACGCCTTCCTCCCACAGGGACAGGCAGAGACATAATATCTGGAAGAAACCAAGAAAATAGAACAGATTTTTCCTTGGTTTATTATGATTTTAAGTTTTATTATTTGCAGTTTGATAAAGAAATGTGAATTAATAAAATTCTATTGATTCTGGGATGAAAAATTGATTAAGGGGTTTAAATAAAAATACACTTTAAATAAATAATATAATTATTTATTTTAAAATATTAATAATTAAATTATCGAACACATTTATATCTTTAACGATGAATATATGACTTTCAAAATAATATATTAAAAAATAAATAACTATAACGCCCATTTCCTTAATTAGGGAAAGCAGTAGGTAACTTAAGCGATGCGTGAAGAAGCACCTTAGGCCGGCATAGTGGCGGCGGCTGGGGCAGCCGGGAACTGACTCGGTTATTCCAGTCGTCGTCACTCTTGGACCTCCTCTTGCTTATCATCAGGCGAGTCGAGGTCAGATGTCGTGTCACAATAAAAAAAAAGACCCGACATGTGAGTTCAACATGACTGATGGGCAAGACAACTGAAAATACAGTTTTAGTTTACGTTTATCTCAGTCGGCGTCACTATGCCGGCCAAAGAATCATGTAAAGAGTCAGATATTATTTATTTGATCGCGTTGCGTTTAGTGTTAGGCAGAGTGCGGTCTGGGTCAACTCCGCTATACTGGCCTGAAAATCTCTGCTCCATTGTTTTCATACAACCTTTAAAGAATTTGTATTATCCTCAAGCTTTTTGTAGTTTAACAAGGATAGGTAGAGTTATAACAATAAAATAAATTATTAAACGAGTTATTGAAACAAAAATAAAATAATAAAACATATATTTTTAATAATTAAAATATTAATTTTTAACAAAATATATTACTTATATAATAGACGACTGAAAAGTTGTAAGGGTAGTGGGGGCGACTGTAATAGTAGGACCCCGCCTGATGTTAAGCTGGAGTACGACTGCTACTTACAGTTAAATAAGAAGCAGTCACATTCACTAGTTAGAACGGGCAACTTACAAGCCGATCCCGAAACGCGACTAAGTCACTTCACGGTCTGTATACTTGTAAGTGGTGCTACTACCCCTGATCGGCAGACTAAGAACCACTGCCTACCCCTGTTTAGCTAAACCTTACAACTTCTCAGCAGAATTAATTTGTGCGTTTTATTTACTACAAACTCGTAAGAATTGGTAACATTTATTATTAGAGAAAATAAGGTGTTAACATACAAATACAAGGCCGGCATAGTGGATGAGACCGATAATTGTATTTACTTAACTGTAGTAGCAGACACAATATAGCTTAACATCAGGGCGACATTAAAAATATTTTATTGTGAGTCGACATTTAACTGTGTTCTGATGTTAAGCCGGAGGAGTTACTACTGTAATATAAGGCGACCGTGGTATAGTGGTAATTCAAAACCACCCACCAGTACCAATGTATCTCTGATATATGTACTTTGGATGTCCTGTTTCTATGATACAAGCACTTTAGTAGCTTAGTATAGAAATGTATAATATGTAATATATTGCAAGTTTTAGTTGCATCCGCTATGCCGGCCTAAAATTGGGCTTTGGCAAAATTATCTCTTGTTTAATTGAATGTGTTGTATTTTTCAGTACCATGGCAAACCTAGTTGGGCGTTAATTTTTATTTATTATTTCTAAACAGACCAAAGTACATATATCAAAAATACATTGGTACCGGCGATTGGTTTTGAACCCGTGATTTCGGCTTGCGTAACCATTGCACTACCACTATACCTCGGTCGCCTTTTTGCAGTCCTGATTGAATTTGTATGATAGATATTTATACATTTTTTATTAATAATAAAAAATGTCTAAATTATAATTAATTTCCCTAACAGTAATATAATTTCATATTTACAATAAAACATGATTTTAACAATGATTTTAGGCCATTTTACATTAATATTGCAATTTTAAAATAATAAAAATTAATTCACTTTTAAAAACCGCATATAAAATTTTATGCAAATACATAAGTAAAGAAGAGATTCGTGAACAATATTATTTTTATTTTAATAATTTATAAATACTACATTTATTTTTTTATCGAAAACTCGAGGCAGTAATTTTCGTTTTTTTTTAATTACCTTTTTGAAAACCTTTTATGGATGGGTCAACAAAAAATTCCAGGTCCATCTTAAAGTTGACATAATTTGATTTAATATTTCAAAAGACCCATCCATAAGGTTTGGCACGCTTGGAGGCTAATATACAAATCACATACTTTTTTTTTATTGTGACTCGTCATATGTGACAGCACCATACCTGATTTTAAACTGGAGTGCGATCCATTAATAAAGATAACTGCTCCTACAGTTAATCCACTATGCCGGCCTAGTTGGAGCCGGCAGTTTACAAGCTGAGTCTGAAACGCGACTAAGTCACTACACGGTCTGTATACTTGTAAACAAAAGTATCGCCGGTATTAGGCTCCAAACGCGCTTATGTTGATTTTTCTTTTTTTTTAGTATTTTTTATTTTAATAATAAATTTATTTCGTAGAGGTAACTAGCGATATCTAAGTCTAATATATCGAGATTTTTAAAAAGCGTACATAACAACAATATAACAACATTATATGACGTCACATAACGTAGACGCGGCGTACAATATACAATGGTGGATGGAATTGCGCACTTTTGGTCGTAATAGAAAGCTCTTGCAAATATTTACGTTAAGTCTCAGACGGAGCGCTGAATGAAGTGATGTAAATTCATTACAAACGTGCAAAATGCGTCATAAATCATTACAAATGTCAAAGGGTTGTGTGAGGGGTTATCGATAAACTATTACCAATAATTATACCTGGGAAAAATACCTAGTGTGAAAGTCGCTGTTATACTTTTATAAATAATTTATCGAATAAATAATGTGAAATTATTTTATCATCTGGACTCAATTAAATGTAATTATAATGCAATGTAGAAATGTAATTTATTTTAGATTTTTGTCCATTTAAAAGTGAAATATAATGTTAATAAAACTTTAAAAACAAGGACACCCGCCGCTTGGACGCAGGTAGTTGAAGTGTCGGTAGTAGGTAGCGGTAAACTAGATAACAACTCTTTTTATTATATATTATCGACAATGCCTTTTATAAAGCTACACAAAACACTAGGGCAGTACCACAAGGCCCGCGAGTGCGAACTAGAGGTTTAATAAATATGATTAATGACTTAGTTCGCACGTTTGCAATGCAAGTGTCGTTCGGCACAGTGTCAGCCGCATCAAATGAATGCATGTACTGGATCAGCGCTCATGAGGCAAGATTTCGTTCATGCGTCTTTTTAACTTGGTCTGAATTAAGTTTGAACTTAATTGATAACTTATTTATATTTAAAATTGTAAATATATCTTAATTATAAAAACAGCACTTAGCTTATTATTGCAAAAATTGTACATTAGCAAATATAATTGTATAAGTTAATAACATTTGTGCTTAAAATTACAAATTTCATTTAGTCCTTCTTCCATGAAACTAAAAAGGTTTTTACAGAGCACCTTTAGCGACCTTTTTAGCTTCAAGTCTCTTTCCATTAAAATGGCATGTAATATATTATTGTATTAATTTTCAACTATGTAAACAAATAATATGGATTTAATAAAAATGTTCAATAGATTTATGTATATTATTCGTTAAAATGGTAAAATTGAGTTTCAGCAGTCAATAAATAAATAATTTAAGTAGTAATTAAGTAGCTGTGTAATAGAAAGGTGTTTAAGTAATATTTTACGAAGTAACTTTAATTATAATTTTAATAGTCTTCACTTTGACGGTTGAGATACCACTGCATTCAATAAATGACATATGTATAATAACACTTCAACTTGCTTTAATTAATTTTAATTCAACCAATGAGTTTCTTCAATGGTATTCAATTGTCAAAATTAATACTTAATTATAATTAGAATTGTAATTACGTCATAGGGAGAGTAAGTAGTGAAAGAAGTAGCTCATAAAAAACAGCGTCTTATTGCATGGAATATGCGAAATAGTGAGCGTTAGCGAATCTAAGCACAAATTGTTCACAGCATTCGTATATTCTTGTCTGTGTACGGCGATGAGATGTAAGATCTGTAACAAAATAATTATATTCATATATATATTTAATTAAGTGGTTTATTTACTTTAATTAAACTATAAATAAAAATATCATCTAATAACATCACATCAGAGATAGTCCCAAGGAGACTAGCAACTACGTTGGCAGGCTAATACGTTGACAGAAATAATTGCCAGCCGTCCTGTCTCTAGTCTTTTCCATTAGCCGCTTGGACAACACCTTGGCCACGGGCTTGGCTAAAGGCCCCCAAGGACCCATCGTCTCGACCCCAAACGGCGCAAATTCGTAACCGAGGTTGGCGTATTTGCGCAGCTTGAGGTATATTAATAATTAAATATAATAACAGAGTACAGCGGTCTTAATAAAGTGGCAAAAATAGGTGTGAATACAGTTAAAGTAAATCAAACGACAATCTCTGGCAACAAAGTACCTACTAGTAGGAGTAAGAGGAAGTAGGACTAAGAAAGTCGACTTTTACCACTTTATTACACCTAAAAGAAAATCAAAAACAAGCTGTGCCATTTGAGTTAAGTCGAAGCTGTCAAAGTGAAGATAACAAAACCAATCTAAAAGATAATCTGCTGGGTGAATTTTTGTGTAACTCAAATGAACAATTTCTACAGAACCAACAACCATGCTGTTAATAAAGAGAGAAAACATCAACTATAGAACAAAATATTACCTACAAAAATAATAAAGGAGAAATAATCTGCGTAGCTATTGAAATCAACATTTAAAAAAAATAAACGCCGATAATTTCATCAATGACGATACGTCCTTGTTGTGATGAAATCATCATTTCGTATGGGGCTAAACTTTGGCAATATCCGCATTATTTTAACTTTATCACTTGTATAGTTGTAATAACGCAGTATTAAAGTCAATCAAATTGTCAAATTGGTTAATATATTTTCGATGGACTTTCAACCAATGTATTTTAAACTTATTTTACTACCTGACCAGAGCATTTGAGCATAATTCTAAGGACATTCCAATAAAAAACCATGCAATAAAAAACACTACGTTTCTGATAAAAACTAATAAACCTGTTTACGTAAAAATCAGCAGTCTTCATAAACGCGTTACTCGTTCAACACTGGGAGCATTGATCTATAAATATTTTATTATAATTAATATTATCTAAAATGGTGTAAGTGGAGCTTTTGGAAACATCTTCACAATAAAACCCAAATCTATCTAAAAAGCGAAACTACCAAAATACATTAAACTAATATAAGAAAAATAAATATAATAAAATTTATTGCATAAGCCTTAGATCAAAAGTAGTAAGTACAATATAATACTAGTAGCTAAAAATATATTACTAGGTATGTGAACTCAAAACAAAATGATTACAGAAAAAGAGAATTTGTAAAAAGCTCAATATTGGAGCATTTGTTTTTAATTTTGGTTCTTAATTACCCGAAATTAGGTTGTTACCTATAATGTAAAACAAATGGGATCTTCGTACAGAATTACCAATTAATTGATTAGTATTCCAGAGTCCACTTTACAGACAAATTACTTTGCATAAAAAGAAAAGGGTCATTGCAACGATGCACTTCGAACAATTTTGTGATGACGCGTGTGTTACCAAGAGTATTTCGTTATGGTTACGAGTATCAATCAATCAAATTGTCACGCCTTTTTCCCACAGGGATAGGCAGAAAAAAAAAGCTCCACTTGCCACGATTCTGACACAACTCCCTCGCTTCCTTCACATTCACAATTCTTTTCAATTCTTACGATATTTATCAATATTAGGTATCAATATTTCCGAATTATTATTGGAGGAGAAGGTGGAGACTTCCTGTTGTAATTAAATTATAATACAGAATATTCTGAAATACGTTGTAACGACGCCATTTTCTTATTAAAGTAGATAACTTATGACCATCGATTCCCAGCATACCTAATGTTTTTGTGATATAATCAAGAGAAATCATTTTGTTTTGAGTGTATATGATATAGAGACAAGAAATGCTTTTTCTTTACTAAAAATAAAATAATACTTTTATTGAATAATTACGAATTTTGTTGGCCTCAACAATCTTAGTTACCCAATACCCAAAATGTATGGACAATAAACCCATATAATCGATCACAACGAAGAGAATGCCATTAGTCGAACAAAGAATATTAGTCATTACTTAGTCATTATGAAAAGAAAACAAATATCACAATAGCTAAATTAACGGAGTTTAGGAAATATTCAACACTATACGAGTAATATTATTGTTTTTGTTCATAATCCTAATAAATGTGTGTGATCATACAATTAAAAATCATTATTATTTGCTTCATTGTTTTATAATCTTTGTTTTTGGTAAATAAAAGGCCATTTTTTTCTAATAAAATTAATTGTTGTGATATTTATTAGGTATTTAAATAAAGTGTAGGTATGCTCGAACTTTTTATTGGCATTGTTTGAACATCTAGCTGCGCAAAGGCTGTTGTGATCGATGTTAGGTTTTATTTTTGGGCTTTATTATATCAATGTTATATGAATAATTCTAATAAAAATAAATATGCTTAATACAAATACCTGCCATTTCCAAAACTATGGGAATGGGACCTTTTTTAGCAGCAATGGAAAAAGTTAAGAAGAAAAATTGTTTAAGTATCTAAGCTTAAGCTATTTATTATGAACTACATATTTTATTACATTTATTTTATTCCAACTAAGCCAGCATAGTGGTGGTGACCTTAGGTCATGAAACATACACCATAGCTTAACATCAAACGTGATGCAGCCGTATGTAGTATTTGCTAGGCGACCAATTTGGTTCTTTAATATTGCGACATCATGGGACCGCACACGAATTGATGTTAAACTGGAATGTCTACAAGCAGCTGTCACTAACACAATGCCGGCCTAGCATTTATTTAACTACATTTAAAACATTGAATAAGCAATAATAATAATAAAGAGACTATTCTACCTGTGATAAGCATAATTCTTTTGTTGTATTTTATATGTAGAGTAAGGATTACTCATAGAGAACTTCTAATTAAAGAGCATCAGCATATGTTACTTCCAACACCATGTCGGCATAGTAGACATAATAGACAGTACCCGCTTTGGCTACCCCACTTTTAAGTATGCATATGATGAAGAGACTGAGTTGCGTTTCGGGATCAGCTTAAAACTTACAGAGTTGCAACTGACAGTGGATTCGACCCATTCATGAACTGCACATAACAACTAGCTTAACATCAGGTGCTGTCATGTGTCGAGAGTCGAGACACAATAATATTAAAAAGTCTTTAATGTCATGCCTGAATAAAAAATACTAGGAGAGCATAATATAGTAGAAAGTGTGCAGTTATATGTAAATAAATATTTTTGCTATTTTATTTAGTCTTTACAAACGTGCGAACTGGGTCATAATGCATATTTATTGGACCTCTCGCTTCCACATGTAGGCCTTATTGGAACTGCCCTAGTGTTGTATGTAGTGTAACGTGTCAAAAGGCATGGTCGATAACTAATAATAAATATGGTACTCCAAATGCCATATTTGATCCTACAGTATGTCGGGGCCCTTTGGTATATATTGACCACGTTGGAAAAATGTAAAGAATTGAGCTCAATTTTTTATATAAGCGAATATTTATCGACCTCTTGCCTTCGCACAATCCTTTGACATTATGATCTATGACTGAGTTCGCACGTTTGTAATAATCGGGTAATAAGTAATTTAAATGTAAATACTCACAGCTCCATATTGGGCACAGTCGATTGTGTACAATTGTTCGCAACTTTGACATGACAGTGTTTATGACATTTGAGTTGACAATCGCGACACTCGTATCCTTGTTTACCAATACGACGAGCGATTGTCTTTTGACATACCTCGCACACTGTACCCCTGGGGAATGAAAGAAATCACATAACAAATAAGCCCAATAATTCCAATTTCGAAAGGCTCGACATATGACACCGCCTGACCCTACTGTATCAAGCGATACAGTAGGGTTTCGGGACAAAAAAATACAAAACAGGCGTTTTGGCAAGACCGACATAGTGAAATCAATTGCTATTTGCAATTATTTAACTATAATAGTAGTTATATCTATTAATGGACCAATGGCCACGTTAATAAAGTAATGTGATCTTACCCACTCAAATGCTTGGCAATGAATGTATGTTCGTTGTATATGTGTAATTTGATGCCCTTTCGTCTCCAGCGGGACCTCTGTGCGACTGCCAATGGCACCAGGTAATGTTTCTTTATACCAGCCTCTATGGTCTCCAGGACCAGGGTTGATGCTTCATGAATAAAGGTACGCGCTGACGCTGTACTGAATCCTGACATTTCACTAAGGGAAGACCTATTTTTTTAATTCATTATTTTTGCATGATTTTTTTCAAACATGCAAAAGATTTATTATTGTAAATAAAATATAGCAATATATAAAAAGCATGACATGCAAAAAGAAAAAAAAGTGATACATTTATAGCAAAAGCGTGCATTTTATTAAAATAATAAATAAAATTTAATGAAGATTAGTATATTTCGGAAATACCAGTGTTACCAGATTGCAGAGTGCGTTTACCCCCGTGTTGGATGCGTGTGTTGATAGTTGAAAAAAAAAGAAAAGAAAAACAAATTAGTGCCCAATTTCTTTGTTAAACTACAATATTTTAGCAGTGGCAAGACTTATTTACTAATAGTCAGAATAGTACGATACCGCGCGTCTACCTCTGATAAATACAACGTAAGTACCACAGACAAGATCCCTTTTAATAGTTGGGCAAAGACATCTCTCCCTTTTTCCATGACTCACAATATTTTGCAGTTTCCCACTACAAACTATTGTCTATGTTAACCGTCAAATGTCATTATATTTTTAATTGTTGTTTGTCAGTTACGCGGTATTACTGGTAGCTTGTTCCAAGGTATCATACTATCCCAGGTATACCCATACAAGTAATTTAATGAATTGAAAAAGAAGTGAACCAAAAATATGATGGTATTCGATTGAACAGTTGTCGGACCAAATGTTAAAGACGGCATTGATGGGGTCTTAAAATATTCATTTGATTACTTAGTGGTAAACGTGGGGGGCAGTGAAGGTGAGCATTGACATGTCACAAAGGCCTTAACATTAGTTTCCTGCCTGCCACGTGACGAACCCGGCATCCGCTAAATTGTCTCTCCCAAATTTACTAAGTGCAGCAAATTCTCGATCGACTTTTTATATTTTTATAACTTATACATATGTATAGTTACTGTATTATGCCTCAGAATACTAAATGCCAGGAGCAAAGTAATAAATTGATATATTATCAAAATATTCGTTGTCACGGACGTGACGGCTTTGTAATATTTGCACTAAAGTAACAGAAACAAGCAACATGAAGTCATTTATTCGTGTTACGGCTTGATTTCCACAGAAATATGTAGAGACTTTAAAGCACCTATTTACACGATCCCGACATACATCATCCTCCTCTCTATATGCAAGCTTTATATTTAAGAACACTAAACCCAGACTGTCGAACAGATCAATAAAGTGACTCAGTCACGTATTAGGATCAACTTAAAATTGTCGATTATAGTGGATGCGTAGTAGCGACCAATTGCATCTTTTACCTATTGTAGCAGTCGCTACAATTCACGGACCGCACCCCAGCTTGTGTTGCAGTTGCAGGGCAGGGTTGCTTTTATATGTCAAATGAACGCAACTTAATCGTGTGTTGTTAAACTGGAGTGCGATCCACGAATGGAGGCGACTGCTTTCACATATGTCAGCAAGCAGTAGTCTCATATGAAAACATTACCTTCTAGATGTCCTTGACTCGTCACCAGATTGTGCAGGTGAAGCACCAGCCGAGTATACATTTCTATTTGGTATTGCCAGCGATTGTTCTGGATTAAATAAAATACAAATCATATCACGCGGTCTGTATTCAAAGCTTGAATCCTTAAAGTGAAGTTTGAGAAAGCCGTCGTTTAGCCGGCTTAGTCAGCCGGACGACTGAGACAACTAGTTGGCTTTTTAGTCGTCGATGATCTTTGACTACCCCTTGCGTTTAAAGAGGTGGAAATCAGAGACCTCCTCTCAATAAAGGAATTTATTGTTAAATGCCGTTTTAATTTCACTAATCTCAAGTGGGACTAAACATCTCTGGTTACACTCATCCACAGTCGAGTCCACTTTGCCAATTTATTGGGTAGTAAAACTATACTTAGTTAAAAAAACACGCCTATATGATAATAGGAACTAAAATGTGATCGATACCTCACAGAAGAGAGTGTACTTTTTACTACGCCTGATGGTAAGCAAGAGGAGGTCCAATTATGCCGACGACTACAATAAACACGTTAGTTCACCGTTGCCTCAGTTGCTGTCGTATGCCGGCCAAAAAAATATGAGAATATTGTTTTGTTATCGTTTTTTAATACATGTACAACTTTTCAGACCTCTAGAAGTAGATGACAATTAATTTGAAATATTCCGTTACATACACACAAATCAAAGTAACAAAGGCGTGTTAAAATCTTACCACGGTTATTTCTTTCAGCACTGATACTTCTCATATGTTGTTGGTCACCATCGCTGTCAGGTAAGTCGAGTGATTGGCCTCGGGTTCTAGACCGGCCGAGTCTGCGCTTTATTGTGCTAAAGAAGTCGCGTTTCTTTTTCCTTGGCGCCCTTTCTGGTGGTAATTCATTTTCTAAATGTTTGTTTACGTAGTCGCCTTGCTGTAAGGAAAAATATTTAAATCAAAAGAGGGGATTATTATGTGTTACAAAAAGGTTATTACTTCATGAGGTCGATTTCAAGAAAAAACTACGTCAAATATGTACGTTAATAATGTTGTAAAAGAGCAATATTGGATACGTTATAAAAATAGTAAGTTATAGTAAGCTAGAGTATGGTAGATGACATCAATGTAAAGACTCGGTGGCAGTTACAAAGCAACTAAAGTATCTCCCATGCATCGCAAGTGCTCAAGCCTTAAAGCAACATAAGATTGCCAGGAGACAATTAATACGCTTAAAACGATAGAGTAGGCTATATAACTGACCCCTGTGGAACACCTAATTGTACTATATGTACACTATTCAAATTTCCATTTTTTGTTTGTTTTAGACACTCACCTGCCCATCATCACCTGTGCCATTAGTATTAGCACCATTTTCTTTAATTCTAACAGACTTAGCTGGCGATTGTGGTGGAGTGGGTTTATCGCAATCGCTTGCATCATTATTTTCTATATTTTCAATTGGCGCTTCCATATCACGTTCTACTTCAATAAATCGGCCACTGTCCGTCATTTCGACCTGGTTTATTATAGGTTAGTAGAAAACAACACATTAGTACACATAAAAACCATGCTTTTGTAATTTGTGTTATATTGTTATATATTCGTCAGTACTGGGAATCTAATTTAGGTAATGCTGTTTGTATGGGGGGGATAACTTAGCGAATTTTTTTGCTTATTTTATGGCTTGGAAGTTAACTTGATAATGTCAAAGTAATACTTTAAAGTGTACTAAAACTTGGAGGGAACCAAATAAACACGTTTCACTGCTTTAAATAATTTTGTTTACATTGGATGTATTTTTAAAGTTATGTACCCAATCTGCAAATCCGAAGTAGTGCCACCAGTTTTAAGTGAACTACTTGAAGTTATTTAAGTAGTCACATCCATTTGTAGACCGCACCCCAGCTTAACATAAGGCGGGTGCTTATTTAATACGTCATACTGCAATAATAATGATAAAAAAAATTACGATATAATATTGTTTACAATATAATATTGAACTACATATCATTTCCAGTTGCCCGCCACAACTTCTAGCACAACTTTTGATATTTTGGCATCGTAATATAACTGACATAGTAACTTATGTACTATACTCATGCTATTACAAATATGCAAATAAAGTCATAAATACTCATAAAGTCATAAATTTATAATGTAGTATTTTTTTTAACATTCATAAATAATTAAAAATATTTTAATCACTAATTATTGTGGTTATTAAAATAAACAAATTTCAATAACAAAAAATAAACGCGATAGTAGGCCGCATAAAATTGGTTTAATTCAAGAGTGATAAATGTCTAAGGGTTCTAGATACCTACTATTATTTTTTATCGACCTTGCTTTTTTACAGCTAATACAACACTAGGGCAATTACATAAGGCCTTCGAGTGCGAGCGAGAGGTCCGATAAAATCAGTTTGCACGTTTGTAATGCCTTAATAGGAACTCCTCATTGGCTGAGGGACTGTCACAATTATACTTTGTAGCGCCATCTAGTAGTGGTTCATCGAAATCTCAATTCGCTTGGGATAAACGTATTTAAAACATAAATAATTATTAAATAAAAGAGGTGAATATCTTACTTTAATTGATTTCTTTGGTTCCTGTGTTTATTGCGAGGCCATCCAAAATCCATGCGAGCACAAAATAAAAAAACAATTTATTAGTAATCCACAATAATGTATTAAGACGCGACATCTGACCTCCACTTGCCTGATGGTATGCAAGGGGGAGGTTAAAAAGCGCAGACGACTGAAAAATGGTTTCAGTTTACGGTTGCCTCAGTCGCCGACACTATGCCGGCCAAATGTTATAGAAATTGCATTATTATCTACAGAAAAAAACAATAGGCAACAAAAAATACAAGATAATTCACTAAATTTAAATTATAAAAAACAAAATAGGACCTCTTATTCTTGCAGTCACTTAATTGTAGTAGCAGTTACCTCCATTCATGGACCGCACTCCAGCTTAACATCAGGCGGGGAGCCCTTTATAGAGCCACATAACCAAACCTTTTTGGTCATGAAATATTTTTTTATTTAACAAGACAGCCCTATTTTGAGTTAATTGATACCAGCGTCACGTTTTGACGTTTGCACCGTATATGATGTTTCGTATAAATTAATAATTACGTTTGAAGGAATGTTAATTCCATCAATGTATGGAAGTGAATGTTGGGTGTGGCAGAAGAAGCATGAGAGTAGAATTAACGCTATAGAAATGCAGTCGTTAAGGAGTGTATGTGGAGTGACGATAGCGGATAGAATAAGGAATAGCACAATGCGTGATAGATGTGGTTTGAAAGAAAATGTAGTGACAAGGATTGACAAAGGAATTTATAAATCTGATGTGAATGAATACGTTAAACAAGGCAGGTCCAGAAGGGTGTTCTCCGACCAAATCGGAGCCATCCTTAAGAAAGCTAGGTGGCATAGTGCCCATAACCGTAGAGCTTGTATGAAGAGAACAGTGAATGTGAAGGAAGCGAGGGAGTTGTGTCAGCCTGCCTATTGTCTTTGCCTTTCCCTGTGGGAAAAAGGCAAAGACAATTTGATTGATATTTTGATTAAAGTAACAATTGTTATTATTTATAGTGACAATAAAGAACGTTATTAATAATTTATATGGAACTTCATAGACGGTGCAAACATCAAAACTGACTTTATAGCGTGACGCCTGTATATTTTATATTAGTTTTAAAATATTCAAAAACACACACACACACACACACACACACACACACACACACACACACATATATATATATATATATTTAAAATATAATAACTTACCCTTTGTACTGAATGAATAATTAATGTTGATTTATTTGTTATACTCGTTGGACTTAATTCTAATTCGCGCAATGCTGACTCTGTCAGTTGGGAGCTCTCGTGACCTGAAATAATAATTAAAACCGGATTTGAATTGGGGCCTATTAGTATACAAGAGCATTTTAATAACACTACTTACTTAATAATTACTAACCAACTAGGCCGGCATAGTGGATACGATTGCTACTCACGGTTATTGAATTGCAGCAACATACATTCATGGACCACTCTCCAGCTTAACATCAAGCGGGGAGCTGTCATATGTCGAGTCACAATAAAAATATTTTTATTTTATTTTATTATTTATTTACATTTCTATACTAAGCTAATTAAGTTCGGCAGACTGCCTACCACTCTTTGATAACCAGACCTGGAGCAAATGTCCATCTCCTTTATTTTTTTAACAAATATTTGTAATATTTAATCTAATAATTAAGTTTATATTACAAATAAAAGCTATGCAACATATATTTTCTCCGACTGAGAATCGAACCTGGGATTTTTAAGAATCTAGTGTGCCAATGTCCTTTTTATACGCACCATTTTGTTTGAACGTTGTTTTGGTTGTGTTTGTCAGTTGTCCGGATGGTGAGACGGTGCGCAGACTCTCCTTGATCTTAAATGGCCGTGAACCCATTTGGGGGATGTCAGCGCCCTCGATGAACAAGAACTGAAAACAGAAAAACAATTTACAACAATTAATACTATATTAAGCTACTAAACGTTCTTGTATCATAGAAACAGGATGACCAAAATACATAGATATTATATATCAAAAATACTTTGCACTACCACGTTTTCCTTAAATAGTTATGTTTATTTTTTATTGTGACTCGACATATGACAGCTCCCCGCTTGATTTTAAGCTGGAGTGTGGTCCATGAATGGATGTCACTGCTACTACAATTCAATAACTGTGAGTAGCAATCACATCCACTATGCCGGCAACTTACAAGCGATACAGAAACGCGACCAAATCACTTTACGGTCTGTATTTTTGTAAGTGGTACTAGCCCGGATCGGCAGACTGGGTACTACTGCCATAAACACTGCTGGGTACCACACTTTGATAACCAGACCCGAAGCAAATATCCGCCTCTTTTTTTTATTTGCAATATTTATTATAATTCCAAAATATTACAAATAAAAGCTATGAAACAAATATTTGCTCCGACGGGGAATCGAAACCAGGACTTTTCGCACAACAAAGCGATGGGTAGGAACAAATTATGCGGAGTATTGAATTGGGATCCTACATATGACCCGAATATAAACAATATTCGCCAAAGAACCAGAGATGTCGACATAGCTCGTAGGATTTCTAAGCTGAAGTGGCAATAGGCCACATCGCTCGAAGAACAGACAACCGATGGGGAAAAAAGGTTCTTGAGTGGAGACCACGAACCGGCAGATGCCGCGTAGGTAGGCCTCCCACTAGGTGGACTGACGACATACTGAAAGTCACGGGTAACCGGTAGATGCAGTTGGCATCATGTCGTTCGGAATGGCGTTCTACGGGGGATGTCCATGTTCAGCAGTGAACGTCTTCTAGCTGATGATGATGACCTCGACTTCCTAATGGTAAGCAAGTAACTAACCGTTGGTAAGTTAGTCATTAAATTATTAAAGTCATTAATTTGCTCAGAAAAAGAGGTCTGCCTATCTCTCTTAAATATCCGGAGTAATTACCTGCTACTTTTTCTTGATAATGTGAATAAATATTAACATATTTTCCTACCTCAACGGTGAGTATCCCAGTTATGTCCTGGTCCTCCATTGGTCTGCTCTGCAATGCGATCTGTTGCCTCTGCGATGGTGCCGCCAGCAGTTCGTCAATGCCAACCAACCCCAGACCCAGGAATCTACAATAAGCACCATCATTTATTACTCAAACAAGAACACTCACGAAACCCAAATATCAGGACACCACAATCTCACGAATCCCAAATCTCCAGACACCAGAAACTCACGAATCCTAAATCTTAAGACATTTTAATCTCACGACACCAGAATCTCACAACTCGCCAATTCCACGACACCACAATCTTAAGACACTCTAATATCACCACACCCCAATCTCACGACTCGCCAATCGTTGATTTGGACGCGGACGAGTTGACAGTGCCCACAGTGATTGACTTCGCAAGGGAGCCGGAGCAAGGTGATACGCTTAAGAGAAATGGTAAGTTCATCACGCATCGTTTGAAGGATATAGGCTATAGGATGGAGAAAACACATGGGCTAGTAAAGCATGTGTTCTCTCCATCCTATAGCCACTTGTCAATTGTTCTACAAAGAAAAGACATACCGAACCTTTTAGCTCGACTGCTGATTTGGTCTAGAGAATGCGGATGTGACAAGATGAGGAGGAAACAAGGTTAAAGCTCCTCAGAACATTCTCCGTGGTATAGGCGATAAACTAGTTCGGGCGGCCGGGCCTACTGTATGCAATGCACACATACAAGCTGAGTCTACCTAGGAGTGAGTAGTATTAAGTTTTTTTTTATTGTGACTCGCCATATGACTTCACCCCGCTTGATGTTAAGCCGAAGCGTGGTCCTGAATGGATGTAACTACAGTTCAATAACTGTGAGTAGCAATCACATCTATTATGCCGGCCTAGGTGGAACCGGCAACTTACAAGCTATATACTCGTATATATCGACGGTTTCCGGGCTATTTGTTTTAAGCGACATTTTTAAAACTTTACAGGAGAGCGATTTAAAGTTTTGATTTCCAGAAAAAAATTCATAACTTTTTGAAACCTGGTTTATTTTCAAAAAAGTAAAATTTATCTATTTTCTTATTATATTCCCCATAATTTGATTAAGACACTTCTTTTAAAAAGGCGCTATTAGCAGATATGATTGTCGCTTAATACAAAACGCCCATACTTAATGAATTTGTAGATGCAGGCTAAATGATTTAAGCACCAAATGTAGCACGTAATAGATTCAAGCAAAACGCTTTATGTATAACTTTTGTACTTTTTTAGAGTAAGGCTAATTGCATCAATTACAACGTGATGAATAAAACAGAAATAGGCAAATTAGTTTATACGACTAGTAAAACACAGCTGAGGTACAGGATAAATGACTAAAGAGGCGAATAGTATTTAAAAAGTAATTGTTTGAAAAGACAATAAATTAGTAAATTTCAAAAAAAATGTCGGTTAAAACATAATAATACTTTGGTTAGAAGGGAAATAACTCTTTGTTGTTTCAATAATAAAATTAAAACTAATAAAACAAAACTATTAATAATTACCATTTTTTATTTAATAACATAATGTTATTCAAATATCGTGTTGTACTCAAAAATAATCACTTTGGCATATAATGTGTCCCAAAATTCAGCGATAAAACTGCAACAGAGGGTAGCCCTGGTCATGACTAGTCAAGATCAAAATAAAATTATCCATTGTTTTTTTTTAGTAACGAAAAAAATGTAATTTTTTCAAAAACTTACATCTCATCTGACATTTTACCATGAAATGACTACCATGAAAACAGTTTTTTTTTTATATTTTTGATTTATTTATTGTATCAGTAAGCTGAATATATCTGCTATTTATTACAATCCTTGAAAACCCCAGAAAACATATAGTTTTTACATAAAAATGATTTATATTACATTTTTTGCTAAAAATGTTGAAAGTTTACTTTCAGTATTTCACTCATCGTGGTGTAAAAAAAAGTATGAATACTACTATGGCAAGTTTTATCAAAAAATGACGCAACTAATCAAGATTCTAAAATGGTATAATATTCTAGGAAAACTAGCCACATAAAAAATACGAGTGGTATTTTTAAACAAGAACCAAATTTCATAAAATTGTTGTTTAAATTAATCACTTTTACTATGGGATCAAAACAGGTTTTTGTTAGTAAAATATCATTTTAAAAGTAGAGAGAGAGAGAGATTTTACGTTAGAGCGAGATAGACAGATGTTAATTTTTGAATATTATTGTAATTTTGTATCCAAAATGGGTTTATGGATATAAAATGAAATAAAACAACTAGTTTAAACAATAAAACATTTAATTTTTTACTGAATTTAATACAATAAATGTTCGAATTGTTTGCCACCAGCATTAATACAAGCACGACATCGCCTTAAAAAATGATCGTTTTATTCGTCTTGCATAACTTCCAGCATTTATGTGATCCGCAGCCTGAGTGATTTTTTGGCGAAGTTCGTCCAATGTTGTAATGGGTTTTGAGTAGACCCTGTCTTTGAGACAACCCCAATAGAAGAAATCCAGGGGGTATAGGTCGGGTGAACGGGGTGGCCATGAGATAGGACCAAATCGCCCGATCCAACGCCCTGGAAACTCATTGTTCAAGTAATCTCGCACAGGACGGGCATAGTGAGCTGGACAACCATGATTTTGAAACCATAAGTATCGTAAATCACTTAGAGGCACGTCTTCTAATAATTCTGACAAGTTATTTTGTAAGAAGCTCAAATAACTATTGCCATCTAAGTTTCCGTGTATCTCAAAAGGCCCAATCACTTTTCCATTTGATATGCCCGTCCAAAGGTTAACCTTGAATTGGTATTGGGATTTATCTTGTCTCATCAGGTGTGGATTTTCATAATTCCAGCTATGTAGATTGTGAAGATTTAAATAGCCATCTTTCTTGCAGGTTGATTCATCCGACCATAAAACTTTATCTAAGAATTGAGAATCTTCCCTGTGCTTTTGTAGCATTACACGGCAAAATGTGACCCGTAGTGGATAGTCCCGCGGTAATAGCGTCTGCATACGTCTGTAGTGATATGGGTAAAGGCTGTAATATTTTAAAATACGATGAGCAGAACTTCTTGGTATTCCCGTAGCTGCTTCTATGGCACGTACCGAGGTAGTTGAATCCATTTCTATTTCATGCAGAACTTCTTCATCTCGATCCGATCTTGGTCTTCCAGCGTTTCTCCTATTAGATGGTAAACGATCCTCCGAAAACGCTTGATGTAGATTTATAAATACTCTAAAATCTTCGAGCCTTTGGGTACCTTTCCCGATACAATCTGCTAGCAGAGTTTGCATTGCTTCGGCATTCACCATAAATTAAGTGCATATTAGCGTATTCCAATGGCGTGTATGCTAGCGGCATGATAAAAACAAAACAGTCCTCTAGGTCAAAAGTCCAACTCACAAAACTCACTATCACTGTCCAAAATAATGCCAGGTCAGTCCAGTTTGCAGATCACTTAATCGAGTCCAAAATCCAATCCAAAAGTCGTCAGTACGAAAACCAATTTAATGCGGAACGGTGCACAGTAAACAAAGGAACAGAGCATACTGACTGATAACAGCAACTTCTCTACTTGCCCCATTGTTATATTCCAAAATTAACATCTGTCTATCTCGCTCTAAGGTAAAATCTTTTTTTTTCTACTTTTAAAATGATATTGACTAACAAAAACCTGTTTTGACCCCATAGTAAAAGTGATTAATTTAAACAACAATTTTATGAAATTTGGTTCTTGTTTAGAAATATCACTCGTATTTTTTTATGTGGCTAGTTTTCCTAGAGTAATACCATTTTAGAATCTTGATTAGTTGCGTCATTTTTTAATAAAACTTGCTATAGTAGTATTCATACTTTTTTTTTACACCACGATGAGTGAAAGTCTACTAAAAGTTTTTTTTTTAACATTTCAAGCAAAAAATGTAATATAAATAATTTTTTATGTAAAAACTGTATGTTTTCTGGGGTTTTCAAGGATTGTGATTAATAGCAGATATATTCAGCTTACCTATACAAAAAATAAATCAAAAATATAAAAAAAAACAATTAAATATTAAAAAATGTTCATGGTAGTTAAAAATGAGATGTAAATTTTTGAAAAAATTACATGTTTTTCGTAACTTAAAAAAAAACAATGGATATTTTTCAATTTTTTTCTTGTCTAGTCATGACCAGGGCCACCCTCTGTTGCAGTTTTATCGTTGAATTTTGGGACACATTGTATATGGCACGATATGGTGTAGACTGAAGCGCCCGTTCGGGGGGGTATAGTATAAAAACTTGCTTGTTTTATGGACGCGAGAGGCGAAAATGTTCTGTTTTAACCGACATTTGGTACAACGATTCATACAAAATTTGCAGTGTCTGAATGTTAAGTTTTCGATGTAATCGGTATAGGAAAAATGAATGAAGTACTAGTACTTGTAGATTTAATTTGTTTGAAGCGACCAATCAAAAATTAACCGATTTAGGAATAAAGGTTTATTTGCCATTTAAAGACTGTTTCAACTACAGGGCAAAATGTTTTAATAGCCTTTTTTTACTAAAAACAGATGCAAGCGAAATGAATTAAGCGACATTGCATACCAATTTGGGATTCAGGCTAAATGTTTTAAGAGACATGACTATATCTTTTTTGAGGAAGGTGTAATGATTTAACAAACATCGCCTATAAAATGTAACTTCAGGAAAAACGCTTTAAATGACCCGTTTGGATGATTTGTGTGTAAGGCAAAAACGCTTAAGTAAATAAGCAATAAAAACTTTTGTGGTTCAAGTACACTTTCTATATAAAAGGACATATTTCGCGTCGGTTCATACAATGAAATTTCGGATCGTCCCAAAAAATGGCATTGTTTGAAGCGCCAAAAAAGTGCTCTGATCGTCACCAAAGTCGACTCAGTCGACGCAAAAAAAATCGCTGATTCCGAATATGTATATAAGTCAATATCGGTCAAAATGTCGCTTAAAACAAATAGCCCGGAAACCGTCGATATGATTTATTTACCTATGTTGTGTATTGCCGCCGCTGGGCGATGGTGGTCCAGTTTTGTCATATATTTCAAATAATAATTCCGCTGTTTGCGATGACAACTCACTGTAAGTAATAAAAGCATATTATTAATATTATAGGTTATCTTAGGCGATTTTGACATTTTGGAGCGATTATATGTCGCGCCCGTCGCGGTGCAACTCACGAGTCCGGCCGCTAAATCAATGAGAGACGATCGCATGATGCGTGATTTGTAATCGATTTTATTAATTAATGAATTAATTGATTGTTTATAAAATCAGTATAATATGTGTTGTATATATTACAACGAACAGTCACACAATCCGTTGAACGATCTATTAGGTAGTTAAGAATCTAACAAGTTGTCGCGGCTTGCGACTAAAAATCGCGAACTCCGAGAACCAAAATTGCGCTGTCAATTTTTAACTTACATTTATACAATATTATTTTAAAAAAAAGATAACATACTGTTATCTTAACGTATTATAGTATTTTCTTAGAATTTGCGCGAACATTGATTAATGAATTAAACAAATTTTATGCGGCTTACTATCGCGTTTATTTTGGTTTAGATTTTAATTTTTTTTTATTATTTTGTCGTTTCAGACGCATCAACTGATAGGACGACCTCAGTCTCTTCGTGACCATGATGGCTACAAATATTTAATGATCTAACCGGAGCGACATAAAATCGCTCCGTGAGTTCATGAATAATATAAACGTGAGATTAATCGCGTCCCCACATATTGATTGCATTATACTTACAATAAGAAATGCTCCTCCCACACGGGTGATGTTGTCTCCTTCTTGAATGCGGTCTGGTTCTTTTGCGGGGGCTCATCCATTTCGACCACACAATAAGGTGCCAAACAACCCTGCTTACCTATGAAACACAAATAACCGTGAAGCAATGCCTGATGTTAAGTGCGGTCATGGAGTGCGGTCCATGAATAGAAGCGACTGCGACTACAATTAGGAAATACCAAGTAGTAGAGATTGTATGAGCAGAATTGTAGATGTGAAGGAAGCGAAGGAGTTGTGTAAGGATCGTGGCAAGTGGCGCTCCGTTGTCTCTGCCTATCCCTGTGGGAAAGAGGCGTGACAATTTGGTTTGATTGATTTTGATAGTCGCGTCCATTATACCGGCCTAGTTGAAAGTGTAGCCTAGTTGGAAGAATTTTTATGCGACTTACTATCTCGTCTATTTTGGTTTTTAATTTTACATTTTTTAAAATTATTTTTCCGAAGTTTTGAGAGCTTTGCAGCCATCGTGGGCACGGCGATAGTAAGCCGCATAAAATAGACTTTATTTATTTTTAATACAATTCTAACCTCCGATATCTTTAGCTGACACAACTTTGACAAGCAACCTTTTGTCAGACATTTGTGACAACATATTATTGGACGTTGGCGTCGAGGTGTACATCTGCCTGTCAGATTGTAACTGAAACATACAAATAAAACTAATTAGGCATTTGCTGTCAGCATAGGGGAGATGATAGGTGACTGCTACTACAGTTAACATAACTGCAAGTAACAGTTGCATTTACTATGCCGGCATAGTTGAAACCGGCAACTTACAAGATGATCCCAAAGCGCGATCGAGTCATTTTTTTATTATACATTTCTAGTATTTTCTTAGATTTTGCGCGAACATTGATTAATGAATTAAACAAATTTTATGCGGCTTACTATCGCGTTATTTTTTACGCGATAGTAAGCCGCATAAAATTTGTTTAATTCATTATACATTTCTATACAAAGCTACTAAAGTGCTTGTATCATAGAAATAGGACAACCAAAGATACGTTGGTACCGGCAAGTAGTTTTGAACCCGTGCTCTCGGTTTGTACTACCACTACACCACGGTCGCCTTAAATGACGTAAATGTAAATGTAAATTTTATTATTATTTATTAAATTTTCACACTAGGTTAAAATTTCCTATATAATTTTTTTGGTATTTTTTTAAAATTATGATTAGACATATGACAGCACCCCGCTTGATGTTAAGCCGGACTGTGGTCCATGAATGGATGTCACTACTACTGCATTTTAATAACTGGAAGTAGCAATCATATCCACTATGCCGGCCTAGATGGAACCGGCAACTTACAAGCTGATCCCGAAACGTGACCAAATCACTTCACGGTCTGTATACTTGTAAGTGGTGGTACTACCCTGGATCGGCAGACTGGGCAACACTGCCTACTCTTAAGATGTTTATAACTACACTTTTAAGCTAGTTGCTTTTGTGGGGTAGGCAGTTCCTCTCTATTTTACAATTACTTAATGTGATTCCGACCAAAACGGAGATATCCTCAAGAAAGCTAGGTTGCCTAGTGCCCATAACCACAGAGCCTGTATGAAGAGAATTGTGAATGTGAAGGAAGCAAGGGAGCTGTGTAAGGATCGTGGTAAGTGGCGCTCCATTGTCTCTGCCTATCCCTGTGGGAAAAAGGCATGACAATTTGATTGATTGACTTAACGTGTTTTATGGTGTTTTATGTTATTTATTTATATATTTATTTATTTTATTTATTTACTTCTAAATATCCCATACCATAGAATCGTAGTGTAATGGCAGAAGTCGTCCTGGTGACTCAAAGTGTCTTCTCAACTTGGGGCAGGTAGGGTAGTGGCTCAGGTTGAATTCCAGGTGCGTGTTGCGCAGAGCACTCACCACGATGTCGCTGTCGATGAAGCAATTACATTAAAGCAAGCATTGCGATAAGACATTTTCAGATGAGGCTAAACGAACTTTCAGATGAGAATAATTGTACTTTCAAGTGAGACTAATTGTACTTTCAGGTGAGACTAATTGGACGTTCAGGTGAGACCTATTGGACTTTCAGGTGAGACTAATTGTACTTTCAGGTGAGACTAATTGTACTTTCAGGTGAGACTAATTGGACTTTCAGGTGAGACTAACTGGACCTTTAGGTGAGACTAATGGGACTTTCAGATGAGACTAATTGGACGTTCAGGTGAGACCTATTGGACTTTCAGGTGAGACTAATTGGACTTTCAGGCAGAATTTTATTGTGACTTGATATCTGATCTCGACCCGACCGACGAAAAGCAAAAGAAGGTCTAAATGTGTTGACGACTGAAAAAATCGAGTCAGTTCACAGCCTCTCCAGTCGCCGTTACTATGCCAGCCAAAGGTGCTTTTTCACGCATCGTTTGAAGGATCAAAGGTTATAGGATAAGGGGAACACATGGGCTGGCAAAGCATTCCACTCGTCGATAGTGGAAACAAACACCACCTACCCTTTGACTAAAGCAGTCGTAATATCTAGTCTTTTTGTACAAACTATACATGCTTGTATCATAGAAACAAGTTACCTGACGAGTTGCTGTAAATTGTTTTCAGTATTATTTGTGCGCAAGGGGCCAACAGGTGCAAGGGCCACTTTCACTTCAGGCCAACCGTCACATTTCAGTTCACCGGTCAGTGTTTCAGTTATACATACTATTGAGAGACGGGCGCGGAACCTGAAATTACACAAATCAAATCACATTACATGTAAACATAGTATTTGCTTAGATTTTGCGAGAACATTGATTAATGAATTAAACAACGGACGTTTATTTTATTATTTTTTATTGTGACTCGACATATGACAGCACCCCGCTTGATATTAAGCCAAAGTGTGGTCCATGAATGAATGACACTGCTACTACAATTCAATAACTGTGAGTAGCAATTACATCCACTATGCCGGCCTAGTTGGAATCGCCAACTTACAAGCCGAAACGTGACCAAATCACTTCACGGTCTGTATACTTGTAAGTGGTGGTACTACCCCGGATTGGCAGACTGGGTACCACTGCCTACCACTCTTTGATAACCAGACCCGAAGCAAATATCTATCTCTCTTTTTTATTAACAAATATTTGTAATATTTAATAATATTTGTAATATTAAATATTACAAATTAGCTTTAATAATATAAAACAAATATTTGTTCCCACCGGGAATCGAACCTTTAACACTCGCGTAACGGACTGATGTTACCAACCTGTTAACATTGACTCTATAATGTGACACTTCCACCTTCTCCCCACGCTGGCTGAATGCCTTCAACTGGAACGCAGGCGTGGCATCACAGTCGCACGTTATTGTCTGAAAAATCATCATTATCAATCAATCAATCAATTAAATTGACACGCCTTTTTCCCACAGAGATAGGCAGAGACTATAGAGCGATCCTGACACAACTCCCTCTTCCCTCACATCTCTTCATACAAGCTTTACCGTTATGGGCACTAGGCAACTTAGCTTTCTTGAGGATGTCTTCGTTTTGGTCGTAAAACGCCCTCCTTGGCCTGGTGGATAAAGCATCCACCCACATCAGATTTATAAATTTTTTTCGTCAATCTACTTTCACTCATCCTTTCCATGTGCCCAAACCATCGAAGCATTCCTTTGTCAATCCTTGTCACTACATCTCATATAGCCAAATGATGACAGACAGACACTTGAGCTCCGATTCTCCTAATATATCCATGGCGACGAAAAAGCAGTGAAATTTCGTTGTCATTTGGAATTCTCGCAAATGACCAATCTACATTGATTGGTCATTTGCGAAGTTTATCTATTAATTTGTTATTCGCTGATTGCTTAACTGCGAGAATTCTAAACGGCAACGAAATTTCTCTGCATTATCGTCGCCATGATAAAGATAATCGATGCTCTGGCCTAGATTTGGCTGACAAAGCTGTTTCATTCTAGGGTGGGTCATAATGGCGGATAAAATTAGGGCCAAGATAGGGACTTTAGGTAGGACAGTCCTAAATTATTAATTTTCACAGTAGGTGTGTATACACGTTGCAACTACACTTTTAAGCTAGTTGCTTGTGTGACGCAGACAGTTCCTCTCTAATTCATGGCAAGAGACAGCAAAGTCTTGTCGTGAGTCATGGAAAAAAGAGGGGAAAGCTTTTACCTAGCAGTGGTACATTTAATTAATTATAATTAAACTATAAATAAATAATATCATCTAATGACGTCGCATCAGAGATAGTCCCAAGGAGACTGGCAACACTTCCCCTTTGTATAGCCCTTTGTGACAGCCTTACTGTCTCCAGACTTCTCCGTCAGCTGCTTGGACAACTCCTTGGTCAGGCGCTTAGCTGAAGGTCCCCAAGGGCCCATTGCTGCACTTCCCGCGCTTAACGAGGTTGCTTGTATGTGAGATGGGGCTAATATGTCTACATAAGTCGCATCCCACACCAGAGAACTGCCAAGTTTCCACGGCCCAACAGTCATGCCATCGGGTCTCTTGCCCTAGATTCGCATCAATTATTTAATATCAGCCCACGATAAACGAAGAAGACACTGTATTTTGCGATGATGGTCTATACAAGCAGAAGATCTATAACCGTTAGCCGGTATAGTGACGGCGATTAAGGCAGACGTAATTATAGATTCAATATTTATGATTCGTCCGCGCTGTTGGAATTCCATGCCTGCTTTCAATTAAACTCAGAGGCACATAGAAAGGATGAGTAAAAGTAGATTGATGAAAGGAATAAAAAACCTGTAGCAAACCATTATGGCATGCTGTCACAGGCAAATGTCTGCAAGCAGCATTCACTATGCCGGCCTAGCTTCAAGCTAATTACGAAATGCGACTGTGTCACTTTACGGTATTTATATTATGTTTATTTATCGGAAACATCCTTAAGAATTTTGGTTTGCCTAGTGCCCATAAACGTAGGGCTTGTATAAGGAGTATTGTAGATATAAGAGAAGCGAGGGTCAGGATCATGGCAGGTGGCGCTCTATTGTCTCTGCCTATCCTTGTGTGAAGTGGCGTGTAAATTTTATTTACTTTAATCCTACGTATTGGCCAGCTTAGTGTCGCGACTGTGGCTACAGGAAGATAAGCCTTTCTACAGTCGTGAGTACTTCAATGGTAATTTGACATTTTATAAATAATGTTCGACCACCGGCACAGAATTCCATTTATTATGTATCATATAAAGCACTATAGTTCTATCTCATGTTGATTTGCTGATCTGAGAGGATTCATAATGGTGCATCATCAGATACTCGTACTATCGGTCTTCAATTTGATAACGGTTCAGCTAAAGGCTCATAGTAACAATTTTAGTTACAAATATTTCTATCAATATACGTCTATCAGCGCTGACTGGGTGACAACTAAGTAAACACAAAACATAACTTAAGTCTTGACATTTGCCTTTCAAAGTACATTTTTTCATTATTATTTTTTATTTTATTTACATTTCTATGCTAAGCTACTGAAGTGCTTATATCATAGAAACAGGACAACCAAATTACATAAAATATCAAAGATACATTGGTACCGGTGGGTGGTCTCGAACTCGTGCTTTCCGGTTTGTGTAACCATTGCTCTGCCACTACACCACGGTCACATAGCCTTGAATATTATTAAATAATTAAAAATATAAAAACATATATGTACAAAAAAGCTACTCAGAGCTAGGGGGCACCCGGATTTGAACCGGGGGCCTATCGATCTGCAGTCGATTGCTCTGCCACTGAGCTATACCCCCACATACAAAGTTGCGTCAAATTAGTCATCACATTCCGTTTAGAGATAAAACAATGATAAATTATATTCTATGTAATACTTTTGTAATAAAATATTTGCTTACTTGGTTATTACGAGTGTAAATATTGTGAAATAAAAGATTATTTGCGTATTTAAATTAATAACTAAGATTAATTGCCACGATCCTGACACAACTCCCTCGCTTCCCTCACATTCACAATTCTCTTCATACAAGCTCTCTGGTTATGGGCACTAGGCCACCCAGCTTTTTTGAGAATGACTCCGATTTGGTCGGAGAACATCCTCCCGGGTCTACTTTATTTAACGCATCCATCCACATGAGATTTATAAATTCTTTTCGTCAATCTACTTTCACTCATCCTTTCCATGTGCCTAAATTATCGAAGCAAACCTCTGTCAATCCTTGTCACTACTATGTATATTTACGACTCATATTTCAACAGTGGTAGTCTGTCTGTTGGTAGCCATTTGAAGTGACTCAGTCGCGTTTTGGGACAGCATCAAAGTTGCCGGTTCCAACTAGGCCATAGTGGATGCAACTGCCACTTTATTTAACTTTAGTAGCAGTCACCTACATTCATGGACCACACTCCAGCTTAACAGTAGACACATTAGCCCCATCTCACATCCAAGCGACCTTGTTAAGCGCGGGAAGTGCGGCGATTTCTGCTGAGAACCTCAAGCTGCGCAAATACGTCAATCTCGGTCGAGACGATGGGTCTTTGGGGACCTTCAGCCAAGCGCCTGGCCAAGGAGTTGTCCAAGCGGCTGACGGAGAAGTGTGGAGACAGGAAGGCTGGCAATTATTTCTGCCTAATGCCTTGTAATACAAAGGGGAAATATTGCCAGTCTCCTTGGGACTATCTCTGATGGGACGTCATTAGATGATATTTTTTATTTTATCTGTTTCTCAATAAGTAGTTTTAATTTTTATTATCTATTGTGTCTTGACATTTGTCTTTAACCTGCCTGATGGTAAGCCATGAAGTCCAGAGTGCAGACGACTGAAAAAGTACACTTGCCTCAGGCGCCAACAACTCAAATATCTTCATAAAAGACGATTATCTCAATGAGTTGTTATGAATGAATGAATCTAAAATGGTACATACCACATCATCCTTGGAGTCGCATTCGCTGAATATATTTGTGATGGATGGTGGATGGCTGTCCAGGGCGCGGACTAACTCCACGCCGATGCCTTGCTGGAAAAATCAAAGAAAAAATGTTATAAATAAGTTTTTTAATTATTATTGTTGCTTAACATATGACAGCACCCCTCCTGATGTTAAGCTGGAGTGTGGTCCATCGTGTCTGCTACCGCAGTTAAATAACAGTAAGTAGTAGTCACATCCACTATGCCGGCCTAGATGGAACCGGCAACTTACAAACTGATCCCGAAACGTGACCAAATCACTTCACGGTCTGTATACTTGTAAGTGGTGGTACTACCCTGGATCGGCAGACTGGGCACCACTGCCTACCACTCTTTGATAACCAGACCCGAAGCAAATATCCACCTCTTTTTGTTTTTATTCACAAATATCTGTAATTTATTGCAAAATTGTTTAAACTTTCCTAATTATGTCTCGACATATGACAGAACCAATCCGGTGTTAAAATGGAGTGTGCTCCATAAATAGAGGCGACTGCTACTACAGTTAAATAACAGCGAGTAACTATGACCTCCGCCGATCTAATTCGTGCCTACAAGTCTCAAGTTGATTTCGAAACGCGACCAAGTCACTTCACGGTTTTTGTTCTTGGTAATGTAAAACAATGATAAATTAATCAATTGTTAGGAGCGGTTTATATGGGTCACGGTTAAGTTGACAGGGTGCGGGTTCAAATCCGGTTCATACAATAAACACAAAGTGTGCGTCAGACAGAGAATTGTGACTCGACATATGACAGCACCCCGCCTAATGTTAAGCTGGAGTGTGGTCCATGAATGGATGTCACTGCTACTACAATTCAATATCTGTAAATAGCAATCACATTAACTATGCCGGCCTAGTTGAAAATGGCAACTTACAAGATGATCCCGAAACGCGACTAAGTCACTTCACGGTCTGTGAGTGGTGGTACTTTTTATTGTGATTCGACATTTGACCTCGACCCGCCTGATGATAAGCAAGAGGAGGTCCAAGAGTGACGACGACTGAGAAAAGTTTGTTCATAGCTGCCTCAGTCGTCGTCACTATGCCGGGCATATCCCCAATGCTGCACTTAACCGCCATCGAGTACATTCCGCTTAAATGGTGATTGTGTTATGTTATTGTAAATATTATGTCATGTCATGGTCATCCATTATATATCTAATATTAACATAATGAAAATAAATACAATTAAATACTTATGTACTTAAGAGCTATTAGAAATAAACAAATATTTTCTTAGATTTCGCGCGAACATTGAACATATTTTATGCGGCTTACTATCGCGTTTATTTTGGTTTTGATTTTACAATTTTATTTTTTTATTTCGACGTTTCGAGAGCTTTGCAGCCATGCAGCCAAATAAACGTTCGGTGCGTCTTTTCTTTGTAGAACAATCGAAAAGTGGAATGCTTTGCCAGCCCATGTGTTATCCTCATACTATAGCCTTGGATCCTTCAAGCGATGTGTAAAGGCCGGCATAGTGACGGCGACTGGGGATACAGGAACTGCGGCTTACCATGATGCTTGATGCTTATCGACAGGCATTTATATAAATGGTAGTTTCGATACTTGTGTTAATAAAACTAAAAATAATTTTGCTTTTAATTGCTGTGCAGTTTAGTTATTTGGAAAATAATATTAGGTATATAGATATATACAAAGACACGCCATATTAAAAGTTCTGCTTTGAACTGTCATAATTATAGTTTGATCATTTTGCACACCTAAACTGTGCATAATAAAGGATATATTCCAATTGCATTGTAATCTTGGTACATTAAACTACTTTAAAATGTATATGCAACTGTTAATACAATCAAGCCCAAGTCCCCATACAAAATGAATGATGTCCTTTATACACATTTGTAAATGTGTAAAAAAAAAATACAAACTTTAAGGCGACCGTGGTTTAGTGGCAGAGCAATTGTTACACAAACCAATGTACCTTTGATATATGTACTTTGGTTGTCCTGTTACTATGATACAAGCACTGTAGTAGCTTAGTATAGAAATGTAAAAAAATGGGTAAATAAGTAACTTAAAAAATTCTTGCGCAGATTGGACGCCATCGCTCTTTTTCACTGCCGGCATATATAGTTTGCACTTTAAACGCAAATTTTCTCACGCGTAATAAATAACCAAAAGTGATAATTATTGTTGTTATCAATTTGCCCTTGCGTGTACTTATCATATCATAGAAACATAACTAATTTGTAAATCATTAAAAAAACTACTAATGACCCGAGGTCATTATTATTAAAGCTCATTAGCTAAAAAATCATTGCCTACAAGGGGAGATAATTTACTAAGTATTTTACTATTTTAGTATTTATAAATCTGATGTGGATAGATGCGTTAAACAAGGCAGACCCAGGAGAGTGTTTTCCGACCAAATCGGAGACATCCTCAAGAAAGCTAAGTTGCCTAGTGCCCATAACCAGAGAGCCTGTATGAAGAAAATTGTGGATGTGAAGGAAGCAAGGGAATTGTGTTAGAATCGTGGCAAGTGGCGCTCCTCTGCCTATCCCTGTGGGAAAAAGACGTGACAATTTGATTAATTAATTGATAAATAAATTATATATACCTATGTTATTAAATAAGAATATAAACGCATACAAATCCACGGCCATTGTTTATTATGTACTTACTTATATATTTATATGTATATATATGTGTGTGTTTTTGGCAATGAACACAATCACCTTGGCAATGAGTATAAATATATACACATTCATATACATTATACATTATAATTTATACTAATTATCTTATTAATGGGCTATTTTATATAGTTGTAATTATAATTGAGGCTTTTATATAACTTTAAGTTGTGTTTTAGTAGTAGAGAATTGACGACAGGCACAGGTCCATCTTTAACCTTATGGAGGCCCTGGGTACATAAGAGCCCCTGTGAGAGGGGCCCTTATGTAATCAAGGGCTGCGGTGACGTATTGTACTCATTATTGTTGGAATAAATATTGAATATCGTTTCATGACTTGACAGGAACTAGGGGACCTCGATCGCGGGCCTAGGCACGTGCCCAAAGTGCTAAATATAATAGATGGACTCAGGCGTGGCGCTTTGGTTATCACAACAGTTTGCGTAAAGCCGCGGGCTCCATTTCTGACCGAAGCAAAAATTTGTTTTATTCAATACTAGCTACGTAACCCGGCGTTGCCCGGGTCAAAATACATCGGACGCATAATTTTTCATACATAGTTTTTCTATTATGTATGTAAAACGTACATTTTGTACGGAACCTCAAACTTTTTAAAAATCCAATATAGCCTATGTTACTCAAGAAGAATGTAGTTTTCTAAGAATTTTTAAAATTGGCATAGTAGTTTTTGAGTTTATTCATTACAAACATACACACACACAAAAATACAGATTTTTCCTTTTTATAATATTAGTATAGATTAGTTTATAATCAGATTATATTAATAATATTTGTTATAAGAAAAAAGGAGGCGGATATTTGACAACCACATCAAAGACTGGTCCTTCATCCTTCACCACTTACAACTATACAGATCACTCGACATATTATAGAAAAAAATCACTCCTTTTTCTCTGCCTATCACTGTGGGAATTGAATGACATACTGATGGTAAGCAAGAGAAGCTCTGAGAGTGCCGACGATTGAAAAGTCTCAGTTGCCGTCACTTTGCTTCCTCACGCATCGCTTGAAGAAGCAAAGATCATAGGATGGAGAGACCACATGGGCTGGTGTTTGCGTTGAATGATCTTATTATCTGGATGTAATTGATCGCGTCCGTGGGATTTAAACTTAATGAACATGTGCTTTTGATTCTATATGAGCCGCCAGTTAAATGGATACTTTTTAATTTCTTTTACATTTCTATTTTAAGCTACCAAAGTGTTTGTATCATAGTAATAGGACAACCAAAGTACATATATCAAAGATACATTGGTACCGGTGGGTGGTCTTTATTATGGCGACCGTGGTGTAGTGGCAGTGCAATGGTTGTGCAAACCGAAAACCGCTAGTTCGAGACCACCCACCGGTACCAATGTATCTTTGATATATGTAATTTGGTTGTCCTGTTTCTACTACTATAGCTTATTGTAGAAATGTTTAAAAAACCTATCCCTATACCAATGATATTTTAATAAGAAAAGACGTAGATATGTTATAGCAAACGACAACGGACAAACAGTTAGTTTGGTTTGTTACGCGTATAGTTCCGGGTTCGATTCCCACTAGAAGCAAATATTCGTTTTATAAAATATTTGTTAATAAAAAAAAGTTGATATTTGCTTCGGGTCTGGTTATCAAAGAGTGGTAGGCAGTGGTACCCAGTCTGCCGAACCACCATTTACAAGTTTACAGATCGTGTAGTGTTTTGGTCGCATTTTGGGATCAACTTGTAAGTTGCCGGTTCCAACTAGGCCGCTATAGTGGATGCGATTTCTACTTACAGTTTTTGAATTGTAGTAACAGTGACATTCATTCATGGACCACACTCCAGCTAAACATCAAGCGGGGTGCTGTCATATGTCGAGTCATATAGAGATATTTTAGTTCAATGCGAATAAATACGTATATATGTTTATTTAAGTCGGCCATGCCATTATTTATATTATGTTGATGTTTCTTCCATTATAAATACATTATGTTTTCATAAATAAACAGGCGCCATTTTGATTTTGTCTATGGTTTTAAATACTTAGATATTTCCTAAGAATATGGAAAGAATAGAATCTGTGTTAAAATAAGAACTAATTCATTGTTATTTATCTCATTTATACTATGTTTATGCCACGTGTGACTGAAAGAGACAACTACTTGTACTTCAATTCCTTTATTTCAAAGGTTGTCACTACTTTTCTGCAATTACAACCACTTGGTTGACTTTTCAACATCGATGCTTTTTAATGATATATTATAGAGATTTGCAGCTGTGAAGCTTTTAAATAATAAAATACTAAGCCGCAAAAACATTTTAATTTTAATAAATCAATTAATCAAATTGTCACGCCTTTTTCCCATGGGGATAGGCAGAGACAATGGAGCGCCACTTGCCACGATCCTGACACAACTCCCTCGCTTCCTTCAATTTCACAATTCTCTTTATAGAAGCTCATATATTATTTTTGTCTTATCACATAATAATATTTTTTTAAATGTAGTTTTTAAATCTGAAGGTCATCCCGTGTTAATATAAACATAATTACTATAAATACGTCATTATGATATCATTCAAATATATTAGTATTTTTATATATTGTGACTTGATGACAGCACCTATGCCGGCCTAGTTGGAACCGACAACTTAAAAGCTGATTACGAAACGCGAGTAAGTCACTTCACTTCATTACGCCTGAAAATTGTATATAAGCGAAAGTAATCAATGCTAAAATAAAAATAGGACGGGCTGTTGACTAACTTCACTTGACTGATTCAAAGGTGTCTTTTTCTTGACGGTCAGCAAAGAAAATGACACCATACTAAAGTGAAGTTGGTTGGAGAGACGTCACAAAATGGCGCCGATTCCGTCCTATTTTTATTTTAATCGCATTATACGAGTATTTTCTAACCTTTATTAATCACTAGCTGTGCCCGCGACTGCGTCCGCGTGGAATAGTTATTTTGGGAATCATATTTTTTTTTTTTACCTACCTGCTCAGCTTTATTATAAATTACCTATAGCTGTTACCCGCGACTTATTTTAGACGATTAAATTACGTAACTAATAGAATATATTTTAAAGTAGTTTTAAAAAGAATATATTTTAAAGTACTTCTGCGTAAATTATATTTTCAGTTTTATTTTCTTGTGCGCAAAACTCGCAGCCGCTTTGCAGCAGCAGTCTGCCGAGAACGCTGAGTCCTTTTTCTAGGCATTACAGTGACGAAGAAAGAACGAAGAAAATGAAAACTTAACCAAATTTTTTAATTTATTTATTTATTTATTCATTCATTTACAAACCAACACTTACAGCTAACGCCAAACATGTAGGCTTTTAGTCAATACAATTAATTACATATCTATTTAATTTTAATTTACAATTTTTTATTACAAATGTCAATTATAGTACTTTGTGCCGTAGTCAGTTCTAGGAAGCGTCCCGCTGATGCCAGAAATCTCGGTTCAGAGTAGGAGAACACATCAATAGATTGGTCATGAGTCAGTATGTCATTTAAAAGTGCAAGAGCATGGTACAAAGGTGAAGTGGAAAGTACCTTTGTACGCAGTTTAGGAATCGCGAACAGCGGTTGCTGTCGCGGTCGCAACATATATTTTTGAACTGGTGGTACCCAGAGCGAAATTTGTGCCAAAAGAGAAGGATTGCTTATCTGCCCGCGAACTAGTCTATAGATATATTTAACTAGGCATACAGCACGTCTAACCTCAAGAGATCTATAATCGACCATGCCCAAGATAAACAGGGTCGGGTACAGATGTGGATAGTAGCCATACATCTTCTTATACAGGAAGCGCAAAAATTTCTTTTGTACCTTTTCAACCATGGCAATATGTTGCTTGTCATGTGGACTCCAGATTATGGAATTAGTTTCAAGTTTACTTCGGCAATAGGCATTGTAAAGAACGACGATGGCATCGCGGCTGTTGAAGAACTTTGCTTGTCGCATTATAAATCCTAGGCTTTTATTTGCTGTCTTACAGGTTGCCATGATGTTATCATGAAATGATAGGCGAGTGTCAAACCAGGTACCCAAATCCCTGATGGCAGAGACGCGCTTTAGGGGCTGATCATTAATGTAATAATTTGATTCAAGTGTACTGCGCGCGCGAGAGTAAGACATTATTGCGCATTTTGACACGTTCAGTGTTAAACCATTGCTTACGCCCCAAGAGCTTACTTTAGCAATGTCTTTTTGAAGGCATTCACAATCGTCATTATTTTTCACAGGCAATGCTAACTTTACATCGTCTGCGTAAATCAAACAGGTGGACCGCTCAACACATGCCGGAAGATCATTAATGAGGATCAAGAACAACAAAGGCCCAAGGCTACTGCCTTGTCCAACGCCCGAGGTCACCTCATAGTGGTCAGATTGCAAGTTCTGGTAACAAACAAACTGCTTTCTGCCTGAAAGGTAGGAAGAGAGAAACGTCAATAGTGACTTATCAAGTCCAGCGGCTGCCATCTTTATCATAAGTCTGTAGCTGTCCACCCTATCAAACGCCTTTTGGTAGTCAAAATAAGCGACATCCACTTGACAGCCCTCGTCCATGTTTTTGGCTAGCATGGTGGTAATGTTCAAAAGATTTGATGAAGTGGAACGTTTTGGCAAGAACCCATGCTGTTCATCGCTGAACCATCCATCTAATTGCGCCCGGATATGAGTGTATATAATGGTCTCAAAGACTTTCCCAAAGACAGATAGTATTGCTATCGGCCTGTAATTGGATGTATCTGACCTAGATCCACTCTTATGTATCGGTATAACCTTAGATATTTTCCATGATGATGGGTAAGACTGTGTTTTAAGTGCCAAGTTAAATATGTAGTGCAGTGGTTTGACGAACGCCTCAGCACAATCCTTAACAATCATCTGGGGGACGCCATCAGGACCTTTGGTACCTTTAGGTGAGAGCCGCTTGAGAGCACGGCATATGTCAGCCTCAGTAATGGCCGCCAGACCCACGAGTTTTTGCATACCGTAGGATATATTCACGGAGTCCAGATATGCTCTATTCACGTCCATGTCTAAAGGCCTATCAAGAAAGACACTTTTAAAGAAATTGGCAAATGAGTCGGTTACCTCCTGTGCGGACATTGCTTCAAACGTCTCGGGTTCTCGAGATTGGCGATTGCGTTTTATAAATGTCCAAAAAGTACTGGGATCATTTTTTATATTACACTGAACTTGGTCATGGTAATGCAACATGCCTTTATTTGCCTCCTTATTAAATAATTTTCTGTAATATAAAAATAATGATAAATACAGTTCATAGTTGGTCTGTTTATATAATTTGTGAAATTTATTTTTTTGCTTATTTAAATTAATTATATCACTTGTAAACCATTGGGGGTATGAAGGACTCTTAAGAGAATGTGTTTTATAGGGGACCGCCTCAGACAATATGTTATTAATAACAGTATAAAACAAGTCAACAGATATGTCAACGTCCTCAGTGTCAAACAAGGTTGACCAGTCCGCCTCAAAAAGTCCTGAATACAACATAAAAAAATTGGCCTTTCTGAAATTTCTGACAGAAGGTTTAACTGAATCACTATTGTTAGTCAATGTATTATTTATTTGTCCAAAAGTTGGTATAATGCTAATAATTATGTCAAGAGGTCTATGATGCTTTTCTAATGACACGAGACCATCTCTCGCCTCAGTCACCGAGATCCCTGCAACAGTTGGATTTGTCAAAACTAAATCTAATATACGATTAAGACTATTATATATTGTGTTCCGCTGCACTAAATTACAAGATGTCAAAAAGAATTTAAAAGCATTTTGAGTGGTCAATGATGTAGAATATAAATTAAAATCACCTACAACAATAGTTGGCATTGAATATGTACAAATTAAACTTTCAATACAATCAAATGCCAATTGATATATATTCATCGAGATTTGGGGCGGAAGATAAACCACACAGTAAAGATATCTATTTCGCCCTTTAGACACAACTGCACATAGAAGCTCCAACTCAGGTGGTGTGGCACAGTCAACCCGCCTTATCCTATACGGTGTACGCGCAGCTAGCAAGACTCCGCCTCCTCTGCCATCCCTGTCACGGCGGAGCATGGTGTAGTTGGCTGGCATCAGTTCTGAATCATGGACACTGTCATCTAGGCGTGTTTCAGTCAGTGCTATGACATTGCTGGTATAAGTAGACAATTTTGCCTTTGTAATGGCTAGCTTGCCTTTGAGACCACGAACATTTTGGTAAAATAGGCTATGATGATGTGTCTTGACTTTTACCTTTTGCGGTTCGAAAAAACTTCTTACTTTTATTTTTGCGTTGGGGACGCCTATTCATATACCATTCCTGCAGAGAAATGTTCTTGGGCCAATTGCTTGGCGATATGAAATATTTAAATTCATCCGCAGGTACACCAATTATGAAACAGTTGTGACCTTCATGTGTGGGCGAAGGCTTTTCAATGGTGTAATGGTTATTGTTACGCTTTTTATTCAAGTATGAAATAAGATTGTCCTTTGTAACATCTATGTGGAAGTTCCATGCGTGGATGTACTTAGTAGGCTGGATTGTTTTCAGGTCAATGTCCTGCTCCCCTGTGGCTCGAATCACACTGTGAAGGCTTTTCATATGTTTCGACTCCCTGCGGGGTTGAATTTGGTAACCAAACTAACTGTATGCTTAAACTAAAACCTAACCTAATAAGAATTGTAAAACCTAACCTTGAAAGAATGTAGATGACACCTACAGGTTTTATTTACAACAAAACAAAAAAAGTGTTATTGTGAAAATATTAGAAACAAAATACTATACTTAAAACAAACACTACCTACTATAGAGAAAACTACTACAAAATGAAATTGTATAAAAAAGGATTTTGCACGATGATATTATATCGTAAAAACAAATTAACGCTGCATTCAACCGATCAGTAGGGAGCCGACCGCATAGTATGCTTGTCTGTCTATAAAAGACGCGCTCCTCCACTTTATTAGTTTATTTAAATGTGTAAATGCAAATATTACTAACTATACTATTAAACTTTATCACGTTCGTTCCTCCTTTGTGTCTAACCAGCAACTGAATAACCAATTACTGCATTTTCGGTGTGTTTATTCCATATTTTATATTTGCTCGTATGCGTAAATGCAGTGGAGGGGCGCGTCATTTGGGCTTAGACAGACTATGCCTCGTAGAGCTACACCCCCCTCTGCCTCGCCCGCAAGCACCGCCTCTCCTCGCCCGCCGGTTAGCGCTCATCATGCGACGCGTGTGAATTTTGTTTCAAAGTTATTTTAAAATTGTATTATCTTATAAGATGTTTATTGAAATTAGGTTATGTCAATGACAATTTTGTTCACAGTTAAATACTCTTAATTAATAACACATTTATTTCGATAAAGAATAATATTATTATGTTAATACAACTCTGACAAATAATTTGTAATAATGCATTAATTTAGACCAAATTTGACTATTATAAAAACGGTTATTGTGAGTTAATCTTAAAAGATAGACATATACGGTCGCGGAGATTTTTTTAGATAATTTAAAGAGGAATAATTCTTTCATACATATTTTTTGGGTATATCGAACGGTTTTCGCAGCGTACGCAACGGAAACCCTCAAAGACGAATATTCCCCGTTTTTTCCACATTTTAGACTGTTTCTTCGCTTCTATAAGTCGTAACGTAATGTTTTATAGCCTAAAGCCTTCCTCGATAATTGATCTATCCAACACAAAAAGAATTTTTCAATTCGAACCAGTAGTTCCTGAGATTAGCGCGTTTAAACAAACAAACAAACAAACGAACAAACAAACTCTTCCGCTTTATTATATTAGTATAGATAAAATTCATAAAACGGCAATAGCGTAAACGTTTAAAAAATAGTCCTGGCCGAATAGAACATAGTCTATGCCTTAAAAGTGTTGGCCCAAAATAAAAAAGGTAACTGTCAGAATGATATATTATTTGAATTGAGAACTAGCGCTCGTTTACATTTAGTGTGTTATGGGGCGCTTTTAATGGCGGGAACTTTGCCAAATTCTGTTCGAGACAGATTTATTAATATGAAAATTAATATTGATTAAGCAATTATAGGTCAACAAACATTCAAGCATATTTAGATGGGTTCATTTATTCCACATTTCTATTCTAAGTTACTAAATATGCTGGTATCATAGAAACAGTACGACCAAAATATTAATGAAAGATACAATGGTATAACTCCCCGGCAGAAAAAAACGCTGACTTTAACTGCGCGGTATAAGAATAGGCAGATTATTAGGGGCACTGGACGACTGCGGTAGAAGCAAATCCGCACATCGTAAGTGGCGCTCCATTGTCTCTGCCTATATAGGTAAATATGTGACAATTTAATTGATTGATAGAGATACAAATCTCAGCGTATGTATTTTTTATTTTTTATTTATTGTGACTCGACATATGACAGCACCTCGCTTGATGTTAAGCCGAAGTGTGGTCCATGAATGAATGACACTGCTACTACAATTCAATAACCGTGAGCAGCAATCACAGCCACTATGCCGGCCTAGATGGAACCGGCAACTTACAAGCTGATCCCGAAACGTGACCAAATCACTTCACGGTCTGTATACTTGTAATTTATTTAAGTATAATGTATTTAAAATGCCTAAATTGTTAGTAGCTTAGTATATAATTTTTTTTATACTAAGTTGGTATATAAGTTTTTACAGTCGTTGGCACTCTTGGACCTCTACTTGCCCAGCATCTGGCGGGTCGAGGTCAAATTAAAAAAAATAGAAAAAATCAAAGTTAAAAAAACAACTTTAATATTAATGAAGAAAATGGTCTCCTATTAAAAATATCGATTTGTTGGAACGTATGAATAAATAATTTAAAAACGTCTTAGACATATGACCTTATAAACAAATGGTCACGCTTTTATTCCCACGGGGGTAGGCAGACATTATGGCATGCTATCTCTAACTTTGCTATCTATCTACTTTTAGGGTTGCCATTTTTTTTGACAAAAAAAAACCTATACAATTCTTTGAATATGATAAAAATAAAGTATTTGGAAGAAAAATAAAGTATTTTTCAAATTTTATGCCCTAAAAACGTATTTTGTGTGCTTTTAGCATTTGCTAACAATTTTTTGCTATTTTTAAATATTTCAAAGCTTGTTTGACAATCATCATTTAAAGGACATCATTCATTTTGGGCTTCTTATGTACTACTTTTGTAATGTCCAATGATGAAAAAATATATAAATGGTAGTTTCGATACTTGTGTTGATAAAACTAATAACAATTTTGCTTTTAATTGCTGTGCAATTGAGTTATTTGGAAAATAAGATATGGATTTTGTATCGTCTGTCTATCAACGCTACATTTGTTCTGCTTTGAACTGTCATAATTATAGTTTGATTATTTTGCACACGTAAACTATGCAAAATAAAGGATATATTCCAACTACATTGTAATCTTCGTACATCAATTAATTTAAAATGTAAATGCAACTGTTAATACATTTAAACCCAAGTCCCCATACAAAATGAATGATGTCCTTTATGTACTTAAATAAGCAATTCGTTTTCTACGCAATCACAATAAAGTATTTTCACATACTTTATTGTGATTGCAAAAGTATACAAATAAAGTAAATTACTAAAAATAACGTAAGATACATTATTATAAAGTATGGTTGGCAACCCTATCTACTTTTTTTTTACGACAATTGACCTTGATTTGTCTGATGGTAAGCAAGATAAGGTCAAAGAGTGCCGACGACTGTAAAAACCAATACACGGTTTCAGCAGCCGTTACTATGCCGGCGAAAACGCCAAACAACGCATAACACATGGGTTGGTAAAGCATTCCACTTGTCAATTAAATTGTTCTACTAGGGCATGTGTGGATAGTGAAGGCGACTGAGGCAGCCGTGAACTGAGTCATTTTTCTCAGTCGTGAGCATTCTTGGGACTCCCCCTTGCTTAAAATGAGGAAAGTCGAGGTTACATAAAAAATAAAGTTAGTATAAATCTCTTTTTCTTAAATTAATTAAACAAATTTTATGCGGCTTACTATCGCGTTTATTTTTAACCCCCGACTCAAAAGAGGGGTGTTATAAGTTTGACGTGTCTGTGTATCTGTGTGTCTGTCTGTGGCATCGTAGCTCCTAAACGAATGAACCGATTACGATGCGTTTTTTTTTTGTTAGAAAGCTGACGTGATCGAGATGGTTCTTAGCTACAATTTATAAAGATCTAATCAGGGGTTTCAAGGTCATCAGCTCGTTTTGTTAGCTGCGGTAGTGATCTTAGACACATAGTCATGGATCCTCTCAGATTAGCAAATAAAGATTGCTGATCTGAGAGGACTATAGTACTTTAACTAAAATTGTTACTGCTGTTATCAAATTGAAGACCTGGAGTATCTGATGATACACCAAGGGATATTAAAGGGATATAACTATGGAGCCATGAGTAATGTTGTTTATTACTGTAAGGCTGGTGATATGACTAAAGTGGTTTCAGGCGTTTCGGGATTTTCTTCGAAATTTTAATTACGATTTTTTGTTTATTGAATTTACAATTCTTTATAATTCTGACGTTTCGATAGCTTTGCATCCATCGTGGTCACCGGAGATTCCTTAATCAGAAATAAAATCAATGTTTACGCAAAATGTAAGAAAACTCATTTTCTTTATTAATATTTATTTATTATTTTGTAGCATTGAATGGCGACCTTGGAAATACTTTACTTCTACGATGGAATGACTCAAAGATATATTTTAAGAAAACATTTTTTTGTGCGACTAATATGTAAATATTCTTAAGTTTTTTTATATTTTTAATAACCAGTCTGTCGTGTTAATATGTCTAATTTTTTTATTGTGATTCGACTTATGACAAAACCCCGCTTGATATAAAGCTTTATGAATTAAACAAATTTTATGCGGCTTGCTATCGCGTCCGGCGACGTTTTGAGAGTTTTGCAGCCAAAATTGTAAAAGTAAAACCAATATAAATGCGATAGTAAGTTGACAATAACATTAACAATTCTTTTCATACAAGCTCTATGATTTTGGGCACTAGGCAACCTAGCATTCTTGTGGATGTCTCCGATTTGGTCCCGCAAACACCCTCCTGGGCCAGCCTCGTTTAACGCATTAATCCACATGAGAATTATAAATTCCTTTCGTCAATCTACTTTCACTCATCCTTTCCATGTGCCCAAACCATCCTTTGTCAATCCTTCTCATTACATCCTCTTTCAAACCAAATCTATTGTCCAAAAGTCTAATATGAAAGTATAAATAAAATAATATACAAATAAATGCTGTGAATTAAATTTATGCTCCAACCGGGAATCAAACCTGAGTCTTTACGCGTAACTAGTGTGCTAAACATTGAGCGTAGTGACATAATTAAGAACAGTGACGCAAGAATATAATTTACATATTTTGTTATGTAGAGTTTTAAATGAAATAAAAACAGGTCATCGAAATGCCAACAAGTTAAATGACCAGTTGGGTCATTCAAAATAACAAGCATCATTACGGCATTATACATTTATATGGTAAACTGATAACCTCGATCGTGTACCAACGGTTAACTGCGAGAATTACATTTTTTTAAATTTATTTATTTTTTATTATACATTTCTATACTAAGCTGCTAAAGTGCTTGTATCATAGAAACAGGCAACCAAAGTACATATATCATAGATACATTGGTACCAGTGCAATGGTTTTGAACCCGTGCTCTCGGTTTGCGTAACCATTGCCCTGCCACTACACCACGGTCGCCTTATATCAACGCAATTTAACTATTCTGTCGCCATAAAAGTCAAAATTTCAATCAATTAATCAAATTGTCACGCCTTTCTCACACAGGGATAGGTAGACAATGGAGCGCCACTTGCCATGATCCTGACGCAACTCCCTTATTTCCTTCACATCCACAATTCTCTTCATACAAGCTCTATGGTTATGGGTACTAGGCAACCTAGCTATATTGGAGATCTCTCCGATTTGGTCGGCAGAGACTCTATTTCGGCATGACATAGTAGATGCAACTGATGCGATGTTGCCTCCATTCATGGACTGTACTCCAACTTAACATCAGGCAAAGTGAAACTACGAGTAGTTTATTCTTTTTTAATCCTTCATAAAACTAAATAAATCGATTGAGAACCGTGGTGTGAAGAAATGTATCTTTGATATAATGTACATTGGTCGTTTTGTTTTTATGATACAAGAACATTAGTAGCTTGGTATAGAAATGTAAGTCAATTCAACACGGGGTAAGCAGAGACAATGGAATTTTTGGATTGTTCCCGCGCGGGTTGTTATTAAGGCTAGCGCACACGGGAGCGACACGACTTTCCTTTGAGACATATTTGTTTTTTATGCAAATCAAAGAGTGGCAGTAGTACCATACAGACTGTTAAGTGACTTAGTCGCGTTTCGGGATCAGCTTGTAAGTTGCCGGTTCCAATTAGGCCGGCATAATGGATGTGATTGCTACTTACAGTTATTGAATTGTAGTAGCAGTGACATCCATTCATGGACCACACTCCAGCTTAATATCAAGTGGGGTGCTGTCATATGTCGTGTCACAGAAAAAAATGGTGCTAAGTCTATTTGTAATATGAAACAGACATAAACAGAGTTTATATTAAGACGCGTTAATGTGCATATTTGAAATTTACAAGGAAAACACAAACACATGAAAATGCACTCTAACATTTAAATGATAAAGTTGAAAATGGAAAAATTAAATTATACAATTATTTTTTGAGCAATTTTCACTCTTATTCCTGTGTTTTTAAAGCTGTTTTTTTTTTGTTTTAGTACGTATTTTAAATGTTTAGCTAAAGTCCATCTAAAACAAGGAACTAATGAATTATGAAGGAAGAATTTTGGAAGTGTTGTCTTTACATTTGCGGGCAAGTTGCGGTCAGTTTGATTGATTGATAGGAAAACAAACATTTTGATATAATCGATGTATACTTAAATACTAGAGAAATAGAATTGATATTAGACTTGAAATAAATAAAACTGTCACGTCTATATTACAAAAGGGATAGGCACGGGCAAAGAAACTGCACTTTCCACGATCCTGACACAATTGTGTCGCTTTCTTCACATGTACAATTAATTTAATAATAACATTAAATCAATACTTAACAATCTTAAGTGTAGATTTAAATGTAACGTAAAATAAAGTTTTTTTATTATTGTGACTCGACATATGACAGTGCCTGATGTTAGGCTTAAGTGCAGTCCAAGAATTGACGTAACTGCTACTGCAGTCACATCCACTATGCCGGCCTAATTGAAACCGGCAACTTACAAAGTGAACGCGAAATTTTCATGGTCTATATACTTGTAGACACTGCCTATCACTCTTAAAAAAACAAAGCAAATATAATTGAGAATATTCTCACCTCTTCGACGGACTTCTTGGAGAACTCGTTCATGGCGACAATCCATTGCTGCACGAGTTCGTTGACAATAACCAAATCATTATATAACCACAGCAATAGATCGTTCACCCATTGCACGCTGGGTGCGTCCGCGCCCGTGCAGGTCGGCACCACGATGCTCTGGTGCTTCTTCAAGTTGAGCTGCTCGGGCCCCGGCGACATGCGGCCCATGCGGCGCTTCGCTGGCGGCGTCGCTGGCACATGGCTCGTGGGCTTCGTGGCTTTCAGCGCGGCGCTGCGAACTTTAGCACTCGTCGCGAGAACGCTGTCCGAACTCGACACAATTTCGTTCACTGACTTCTTCACCTCGGCCTCTATCGGCTGCGGCTTCTTCTCCGGCTCCGTGGGCTTCTTGTTCGCGTACCTGGTGTAAGCCCACTTCGCTATGCCGAGCACTATGATGGAGAACAAAATCCATATGAATATCACCATCACTAAGTTATCCATCGCAGTGTCCATATAGTCGAAACTACATATGAGATCGTCAACGGCCTCGGCGAGGTCTGCCATCGCTTTCCATGGTTGGGACCACCATCCGCTCCCGCCGGATTCGCGAGACACACTTTCGGATACTGAGCCGAACATTATTTTAAAATCAAACTATTTTAAGACGGAGCTTGCTGTCCTGCTCTCGCGCTATGATTAACTGGTGGCGTCTCGCTCTGCTCTGTAAACGTTTTATTTGTGCATCTGTTTCATTAGTTTTGTGTGAAACGTTTGTTTATTGCAATATTACTATGAACACATGAGGTGTTTAATTCGTTATTTATTTATGATTTCTTTGTTTGGATTTTACATATGTTGCGCAATGGATCGCACATAAACAGCTGAAACAATAGAAAACAAACATACGTTATTACAATAAATATTACAATTTTATTTTTATTTTTTCTTATGAATAATATTTAATACTATATACCTATATTGATAAAAAAAATAACTAAAATATATTATTAAAAGGAGTCCCTTTAGGCAAGGTTCCGAAAATACTGGCAGCGTTCCCCCCTTTCCCGTTTTTCCTTTCCTTTGGTATATAGTATTAAATATTACAATTATATTAATAAGTCTAAATTGTGGAGGAAGCGAGGGAGTTGTGCCAAAACCGTGGCAAGTGGCGCTCCATTGTTTCTGCCTATCCCTGTGGGAAAAAGTGAAAAGTTCATGCAGATGTAGAGTCTGAAAAAACATATTGGTAAAGCTTTTAAAGAGTGGTAGGCAGCGGTGCTCACTCTGCTGATCCGGGGTAGTACCACCACTTACAAGGATACAGACCGTGAAGTAATTTATTCACGTTTCGGGATCATGTTGCAAGTTGCCGGTTCCAACTAGGCCGGCATAGTGGATGTACTGTTATTGCACTCTGGTAGCGGTCGCCTTCGTTCATGGACCCAACTCTTAACATTAGGCGGTTGCTGGCATATTTCAAGTCACAATAAAATGATGTACTATACTTTTTTAATTTTTACATAGCTAGTTTTAGAAACATTAAGAAATAATATATTGTATGTAGTTTCCTTCAAATGATCACAAAGACAATCTACACAACGTCTGCCCAGCCGTAAATAAATAGAGTCATTATAATATAAATGGTTTCTAATAAGTTAGTTAACTTTCAGCCATACATAAATTGTTAAGGAAAAATCCTTCAAAGATTAATATTTTGTATTCCTATTACGCAAATATGTACATACATACATTAGTTGTTTTTATATTATACTTAATTATATATTTACTTTAAATATACATAAATAAAGGACATCATTCATTTTGGGCTTTTATGAATTACTTTTGTAATGTCCAATGATGAAAATATATATAAATGGTAGTTTCGATACTTGTATTAATAAAACTAATAACAATTTCGCTTTTAATTGCTGTGCAATTGAGTTATTTGGAAAATAATATATGGATTTTGTATCGTCTGTCAAACACAAAGACACGCCATAACAGCCATAACAGTTCTGCTTTGAACTGCCATAAGAGACTAAAAGCGCCGATGACTGACAACCAAGTCGCTTGAATTAGTCCCTGTCACCGTGGTGTAGTAGTGCAATGGTTACGCCAACCAAGAGCACAGATTCAAAACCAGTCGCCGGTATTAATGTATCTTAGATATATATATATACAAGCACTTTAATACATAATAGTTAAGTATAGAAATATTCTATACTTAAGTTATATTTATGTCAGTTGAAGGGCCTACTGGAAGCCTTGGGGCACATTAGAATAATGGGGCCCCGTGAAATTGATAGAGCACTATTTTATTAGATAAGACAAAGAAAGTAGATTACTTATCTAGGTAATCTACTTTTGGTTCTTGGTTTTTCTAATCTAGGTTTTGGTTTTTATATTATTTATTTGCAGTTAAAAATCTATGTTGATTGAAGAGGTAGTAACCCTTCAATCAATCAACGGACAACAAGACGGAGCAGATTTTAATCCATTGATTGACTGCGGTGGCAGAGCCGTCTTAACCATATTCAGCGCCGGGGTGCGAAAGTCAAGGCAAAGTCGCATGGTCTCAGTGTAGTAGGTACCTATCGAAGTTTATGGCGGTCGGCATGCGCCCCCTAGGACTCTGCGCCCGGGTGCACCGCACCCCTTGAACCCCCGGGTAAAGACGGCCCTGTGCCCTGTGTATTGTAGTCATAATATTATGTTTAATTTTTTTCGAAATAAATATTGACTATCGTTTGATAATGTGGCAGGAACTAGGGGGCCCCTATCGATCGCGGGGCCCTGGGCACGTGTCCAAAGTGCAAATGGGCTAGGCTAGTATAGTGGATAGTAACAGTTAACAATTGTCTCTTAACTTTGTTTGTCTGAACGTCATGAAGTGTTGCAGTATTTAAATATAAGCACCCTCCACATGTTTTGTCATTCCTCTCCCTTGTTAGCTGCTAGAAAATGCTATTTAGCATTAAGCTCGCCCATTGTATTGGTTTTTACTAAGAAATACAGATTTATTATTATTATTTCAAACTAAGTGGACTCGGGTGATTCATAATTATAATTTAAAATGAAATGTTCTCTTACTGTGAACCGAGATTTGTGCGATCAGCAGAAACGTTCTCAGAATTGAATGGCAAGTCAAGTAGCACGTAGTAGTGGTTGCTCACCAGTCCGTTGCGCGGGTGTGCTGGCTTCAATTCCCGGTCGGAGCAAATATTTGTTACATAGCTTTAATTTGTAATATTTAATAATTTAATTAATTTTACAAATGTTTGTTAGTGAACATAAAAGAGGCAGATATATGCCTCGGCTTTGTTTGTCAAAGAGTGGTAGTTAGTGGTACCCAGTCTGCCGATCCAGGGTACATATAGTACCACCATTTACAAGTATACAGACCGGAAAGTGACTTAGTAAGTTGCCGGTGCCAATTAGGTGGAGGTGACTGCTACTTACAGTTATTTAAGTCCAGCTTAACATTCAGCGGGGTGCTGTTATATGTGTGCCGTAATAGGGAATATGCATGTGGTTTAAATATTGCTGCGAATTTTTCCGCCGATTCTTTATTGTACTAGCATCATGCTAAAATAATTATATTTATAATTTTCTTTGTATATATTGCATAAAAGATTAAGTAAAAAGTGAAAAATAAGCAAGTGAAATTCAAAAGAGTGAAACGCATCACCATTGGCCGAATGAAACGTGACGTCACATGACACGTTTGGGGTCGAAGCTCATATTGTGCGCGTAGTGTTTAAGAGAAAAAATAGCTGTTCTTCTGCATAAAGTGTTTTTGTTTAGCTATTACAACTTAAAAATCCACATAAATAACAGTAACACTTGTAGTAAACAAATACTGGTCGTGACGTGTGACGTCATCAAAAGCCCGCGCTAGATGATGGCGTTCAAATGTGTCAAATTTAATTGAAGTTTTAAAATTATTTTTTAAAAATAATTAGAACTTTTCCAACAATATTTATATTTTTTATTATGTTATAACGATGTAATAAGTGAATTAAACAAATAAAAAAAATACATGCATATACCCTATTAGAAATAATAAAACATTTTTTTTATTATTTTTTTATTATTGTTGTTATGTTTGGCCTTCACTTGAGTAATTGTTGCTTTGTTAATGAAATTAATTAATAAATGATATTTTTAATTAATTAAATTAACAATATGAATTTGAATGAACAGCTTTAGATATAGCATGTATGTATGCATGCGTGTGTGTGTGTGTGTGTGTGTGTGTGTGTGTGTGTGTGTGTGTGTGTGTGGATGACCTTGGGGGTTGTGTGATATCACCGGTTTGCTATAATTATAATTAAGGGTCAAAGAGCAACAATATTTGTCATCATTGAGCATATATATATATATATATATTTATACTAAGGCGCGTTATTTAGACACTTCAATAAGACATTGCCACTTTAATAGACACTATGCTTTGGTCGGCATAGTGACTGCGACTGGGACAGCCGTGAACTGACTAGATTTTTTCAGTCGTCGCCACTCTTGGACCTCCTTTTGTTTACTATCAGGCGGGCCAAAGTCGAGTCACAATAAAAAAAAACAGATAATTTTTTATTTATGTACATTTTTAAACTAAGCTATTAAAGTGCTTGTATCATAGAAACAGGACAACCAAAGTACATATATCAAAGATACATTGGTACCGGTGGGTAGTCTTGAACTCATGGTCTCGGTTTGTGTAACCATTGCACTGCCACTACACCACGGGCGCCACCAACCAAGTGGAAAATAAATATGGTGGTTTTATTTTATTCCAACCTCGACTTGCCTGATGGTATGCAAGGGTAGGTCTAAGAGTGTCAGCGACTGAAAACAAATATTTGCTCCTAGTGGGAATCTAATCCGAGACTTCGCGTGTAATAAACCAATCACTAACCGTTCGGCCACGCCTGTCGCATAATATGTATATATATATATTACACTTTATACTCGTATATATAGTGTATATCGTCGGATGAGAGCGAAACCGTTATTTCTGAAAATATGAATATCGAGAAATGAGCATTTATAATTTTTGTAAATTTTGAGCATACTTTGCGGACTATTATTAATATTAATTTGTCAAAGTAATATACACAATTCTTTAGCATATTTAATGTAGTTTCATTACGTATATGTAAATTTTCTGTATTATTAGCACTTTCTGAATTATAACGTATTTAGTAATAAAAGGTACTTACTTATTGTATTTTCGCTCTACAGGGTTAAGATTATTTAAGGGTTAATGGTTTTATAACGTCATTAAATAGGGTTACGTGTTAATGTCAAAATATTATATACAATGTAAACAAAAAATTAATTAATGGGAATATCTCAGAATATATCATAAGTGCATGAATATCCGTTTTTTGCTTTTAAAAAATTCAATTGTATTATTATACTTAATTGATTTTACCGCTAAGTATATCACCTTCTCTGACACTTATCTGTTTTCATCATTATTCAGTTTGACCACTTAGAATTGTAATATCAAAAAACTGATTACACCATTAGATAGAAAACAAAAAACATAATCTAATAGCGTTTATAATGGATTTTTGTCAAAAGTTGCACTTAAAGGGTTTTCGCTCTCAACAGACGATATAGTAAATAATGATGAGAATTAAAAGAATTTATAAATCTAATGTGGATGGATGCGTTAAACAAGGCAGGCCCAGGAAGGTTTTTCGCAACCAAATCGGAGACATCCTCAAGAAAACTAGTTTGACTAGTGCCCATAACCGTAGAGCTTGTATAATGAGAATTGTGGATGTGAAGGCAAGCGAGGGAGTTGTGTCCATTGTCTCTGCCTATCCCCATGGGAAAAAGGCGTGACAATTTGATACAAATAGAGCACACCCTGCATTACATGTGTGCCATTGATCGATGACGTCACACAGAGAGACTTGCATGATGTCATCCGAACAACTTTTAATATGAATAAGCTTATGGTAATGTAACGCGACATATTACCACTTGTAGTTGCAGTCACCTCCATTCAGGGACTGCCACTACAGCTTAACATCAGGCAGGGTGCTGTTATATGTCGAAACACATTCAAAAAAAAATATTTTTAGGCCCAGAAGGGTGTTTTCCGACCAAATTGGAGACATCCTCAAGAAAGCTAGGTTGCCTAGTGCCCATAACCATAGGGCTTGTATGAAGAGAATTGTGAATGTGAAGGAAGCGAGGGAATTGTGTCAGGATCGTGGCAAGTGGCGCTCCATTGTCTCTGCCTATCCTTGTGGGGAAAAGGCGTGACAATTTGAATGATTGATATTTTTAGGTACAAGTTTTGCTAGGTCTTTGTCAAATAGTATGTCATATATAGTACGCACAGTAGGGTGGAGCGTCATTACTTTTTTTCGAATTTCTTAGCTGAATATGTGCGAAAAGTTGCATTAGGTCACAAGATATACGGAAAAAATAAAAATAAAAATATTGGAACCCACTTGTAGCCCTCTACCGTGGTTCAAAGATCTGAAAAATACGTAAAATTGACCTATTTTAAAAAAATCATAAAACTTTAACGCAACCTTTTTTTTTCTCGTGAAATGTTTTATTATACTCATATTATAATGAAGATTAAACAAAAAAAAATTCACTAACATAAATATGATACCATCATGATACAGAACACCTTAAGCGATGCCGAAAGTAAACAAACTTTATCATTATTAGAATGCACTTAGCGCTTGGTACTTTTGTAATTTGATTTGCTTACTTTGATGATTATTTGTAATTACCTTCGCATATTATGTTCTTTAGTTAAGTGACATCGCTAAGAACGAAAAGTTGACTACTGTGTTGTTCGTAAAATAAAATGTTTAAAATGTCGAAAAGAGAGAGGCGAACTGATATTGACTGTCCCATTTTTGGATCTCCGAGTGAGTTAAATAAGTCGGTGCTACCGAAAACAGCCGATGTAATTAGGTATATCCTTTTAGTCAGAAATAAACTGAAGACAAAAGGAAATGAAAAACAACCTGCGATCTCACGAGTTTTTGATGAGGTTTTTCGTAAAGTTGTTGAAATATGGACTACAGCTTCGTTGCCTGTCGTTACCATTCAACGAGTAAAACAGCTGTTACAGAGCATTTATGATAAGTATTTATATTTCATTCGTTATCCAAAATCAAAACAAACTGAAAACTTTCGACTGAAGTTAAAAGAATATAAAAACAAGAGTATATCAGAGTTGTTTGATATTTGTAGCTGCAAAAAAATGCGCGAAAGATGGCAATTGGCAGTTTAGACCGGATACAAATGAAAAAATTAGAAAAAAAGGTCATCCGAAAACAAATATCTTAGCTAAAGTATTCGTATAAAAAGAATTCGAGAAGAAATTCAAAGCAAACATAGTTATTCAGAAATTAAAAGCATTTATTTCGATGGAAGAAAAGACAGGACACTGATTTACGAAAAAAGAGGTCAACGTTTATGTCAACGTTTATATAAAAAAATTGTTACGAGATAACATGTTTCTTTAATAGTTGAACCAGGATCATTATACTTAGGGCATCTTACGACATATTCCGGAACAGGAAAATCGATAGCTGAATCAATCCATTCATTCATTGCAAAACACGAGCTGGATTTAGGTAACTTAGAGGTAATTGGGTGCGATGGCACTGTTACAAACACTGGCTGGAAAAGTGGAGTGATACGTTTTATAGAATTAAAGTTAGGAAGACCACTGCAGTGGTTCGTCTGTCAAATGCATGCAAACAAATTGCCTCTTCGACATTTATTTATTAAATTAGATGGAGCAACAAGTGGACCTCAACTTTATTCTGGACCAATTGGAAAAGCTTTAGAAAATTGTGTCGACCGGCCTGTTAGTGAATTTTCAGCTATTCCGTCAAATATGCCTATTTTATCAGAAGAAAGAGAAAAGAGTCTTAGTACAGATCAGAAGTATTTATATCAAATTTGTCATGCAGTAAGTAGCGGGCCTTGTTTTAAAGATTTGTCTCATAGAGACCCAGGAAAAATGGCTCACTCGCGGTGGTTGACAACAGCCAACAGGATTCTAAGACTTTACGTAAGCACTTGTAGCCCATCACAAAACTTAATTGAACTTGCAGAATACATTGTAAAAGTTTATGTTCCTGTTTGGTTCAGCATCAAGGAAAAAAGCTCCTTATAAGATGGCCTAACTCATGTATTTAAGCTAATTCAATTTTCAAGATGTTTGAGCTGCAATGTCAAGAATATCATTGACCCGGTTATTTAAAGAAATGCATTTTTTGCACATCCTGAAAATCTTCTACGTGCTATGCTAAACGACGAACGGCCACACATAAATTAATTGGGATTAAGAAGAATTATTGAAGCTAGAAAAAATAAAAAACCTGGGATCGGAATATTTAAAAAAGTTTTTTAAAAAGTAAAAGGAAAAGTTTCCAGTTTATCCTTGTCATACTCAAGCAGTTGAGCGATGTGTTAAAATGGTGACTGAGGCGTCGATGTCTGTGGCTAGTGAAAAAGCGAGATTCAGTCAAGAGCTATAATGCCGTATTTCGAAACGAAGAATTTATTATTTATACAAAATAATAAAATTTCAATAATGTAACTGAAGTGATTTTTGTGACAGTGTTTTTTTTTTCAATTTTAACGATATTTTCACAATAATTTGTAAATGTAAATTTGTGTTATTTTTATAAATAAATCATGTTTTCTTATTAATTTTTGTTTAAATGTTCTTAATATGATGAAAACATATAATATATATTATATAATTTATAATAGCCTGGCTATATAAAATTTCGAAAATTATTAAAAAAAACTAAATTTTCAAATGAGGGTAGAGGGCTGAAACATATGTCCAAAAAATAAACCAAAAATATATTTGTTAATAGTACACCCTAATGCAACTTTTCGTTGGTATTCAAGATCGATAAAGAAATCTTTTTTTTTCTCCATACAACGACGCTCCATCCTAACGCACAGGTAGGAGGAAACATCCGCATTTTGTCGACCGAATCGGCAGTCGAACTAAAAAAGTTCTTTGCAGAACAATCGACGAGTTGAATGCATTACCAGCCCATGTGTTCTCTCCATCCTATAACCTTGAATTCTTCAAGCGATGCGTAAAGAAGCACCTTTGGCCGGCATAGTGGCGGCGACGTGGGCAGCCGTGAAGACTCGGTTTTTGCAGTCGTCGACACTCTTAGATCTCTTCTAGCTTACCATCAGGCTGGTCGAGGTCAGATGTCGAGCGAGTCACAATAAAAAAGGAGATCCCTTAGCAACGCCATCTAATTGCAGCTAATAAAATCACAGAAGAGAAGTGTTGAAAAGGATCATTGTGTTAGATATCTGCTGTATCTCCATTTCTGTGACTTTGCCATGGACTTATTCTATTTAAATAAAAATATATTGAGGTCACCGTGGTGTAGTGGTACCAAAATGGTTACGCAAACCAAGGGCACGGGTGCAAGGACCACTCGCCGGTACCAATGTATCTAATTGATATATGTACTTTAGTCACCTGTTTCTATGATACAAGCACATTTTTTTTAAATATAGTCCACGGGCTTAGCGTCCTATGGCGTGTGTGAACGCACGATAACGTTTAATTATTATGCAAAATGTAAAGCACGCACTTCCAAGTTACGCAAAATAAAAGTTTAAAATTATAACTTTAATTGTTTTTTATTTTTATTGTGACAAGACATCTGACCTCGATCCGCCTGATGATAAGCAAGAGGAGGTCCAAGAGTGACGACGACTGGGACAACCGAGTCAGTTCCCGGCTGCCCCAGCCGCCGCCACTATGCCGGCCTAAGATGCTTCTTCACGCATGTTTGTGCGTATCATTAAAAAGTTTATATCATTTTTGTTGGGCAAACACTTAATAAATACTTAATACACAAAATGCTATGCAACTGGCGTGCGAATGCCGAACTCACTTTTCGACCTTTCACACAATACTTGTTTTAAATGCATTTTGAATGGGCTTCAAGCAAATGGTTCTGTATAATATTGTAACAATAATAATAATATAGCTAGAGTAGTATTATTGGTATTGTGACTCAATATCTCACTGATTGAGGGCAAGAGGAGGTCCAAGGTTATAGGATGAAGAAAACACATAGGTTGGTTAAGTATTCCACTTGTCGATTGTTCTACAAAGGAACGATGCTTCCCCCACCTGTGCGGGTATTACAGTTGTGAAAAGACGAGGTAGGAACAAGGTTAAAGAGCTCCTCGGAACATTCTCCGTGGTAATTGGTAAAACAGCAACAACCATCAGCAGGTCTACTATAGGTTGGCCCTATTGTGGCCAACCTACGGTAACATGTCTACGGTAGCCCAAATAGGGAAAGATTTGCATTATCCCAAGAAATATAAATATAAAATAAATAACCAAAGTAATCCATTTAAAAATTGCTTAACTAGTGAAGTGAAAACTAATTTATTAATCGGTAATTTTTAATCGATGTTTTTTATTTTTCAACAGATTAACTGCATTGGAAAGCATCATGATTCCTCTCATTACTTAGGTAAAGGGGTCTAGACTAGAGGGTCGTTGGAAAGATCTCAAGAAGATATTCTCAAAGCCGTTGACATTTAGACGGTTTAAAAGATATTAACCATTTAATAAATTATAGGATGTTTTATTTCGTAAAGGCTGGAATGGGGCAGAGATTAATTTGAAAATTGTTTAATTTAGTTAAGATTTTCTTAGATTTTGCGCGAACACTGATTAAAGAATTAAACGTCTTATGCGACTCTCTGTGATCACGACGGCTGCAAAGCTCTCGAAACGTTGAAATAATTAAAATTTGTTAAATCAAAACCAAAATAAACGCGATAGGAAGCCGCATAAAATTTGTTTGATTCATTGTTTTTTTAGGTATGGTTTTTAAAATTGGATTGTTATCGTTTTCCTATATATATGTATAATATAAATATAACGATGACATAATTAATACAAAATATTCCTCCAATTGTGCGATAATTGTGTTATTGTAATTATGTTGTCAATTTGACAAGCGAATGTCATATTTTGTTATAAGATGCAAAACAATGGCAAAAGGCAAAGGTCATTTCGCTGTCATGTTGTTATTATCATTTTTAATAGTTATTTATTAATATAAACTTTTAGTTACAACTAATTCAACATTTTACAATTATAAATTGGATAAATTACTATATGTTTTTAGGATTGTATGAGTGAAGAAGAATGTTCAATGGTGTATTTATATTAATGGCCGGTTCCTTTATTTGTCAAATGGGTTGTTTTTGATACGAACAGAAAATTATCTACCAGCCGTAGGTCAAAACCGTTCTTATAAAATACCCCTTGTAAGTCAAGTTACCGACAACTACTAGCATAAAGTATGAAAAAGAGTAAAACTATTTATATTTTGAATATTATTTTTTAAACGTCAGTGAATTGTGAAGTGAACAACGAATGGTTACTGTTACCGGTGACGGATAGTTTATTATAGGAACCGGCTTTGAGTATACATTAGGTTAATGTATACTCAAAGGGAACCGGGCATAAATCTTTAAAAACGAAATGTCGATTAGATTGTGGGTAGTTAACTTTAATGTATCAATGAGGGTTTTAAATTGCATAGCACTCCAATGATTCACAGGCTTAGTGTCGAATATTACACAGTATCAGCAGACCAGCAGACTGCCTGCAAGTTAAAAAATATTGCAGCGCCCACTACCGGGTTTAATTACTTAAACATATACAACAACAAAAAACACTAGCTGTTTAGGTCAATCATAAATACACACGATCACAATGGTGTGTACGACTGACTAGTTTATGAAATAACTACTATTTAGCAGGTTATCCATAAGTAAATATTGTCATGTAAAATAGTGAATTATAACTATATGAATAATACAGCTAACTTATTATAATTCATGTGAATTTACCTACATAGATATAAATACAGACAAACTGACTGATTGATTCTTAATTATTTCAATTTGTCTACTTATTACTTCTGCTGTTGAGAGAGGAATAATGTCGGAATAATGATATTATACCAGCAGTGGGCACAGCAATAATTTAATGTTGTATAATTTAGTTTTCATTTTTGTTTTATTATTTAATCGTGATCGTGGCAAATGATTGTTGCGTGACGGAACCTTAAAAGCGAACGTTTTCGTCACATGAACGACCTTCGCGGCGATTACATCATACTAATAGGTCTTCTGTTAAAATTGCTACCTAACTATAGACAGGAGATATAGTATGTTATTTTTTTAATTGAAGTCTATAGACTTAATAAGAGTTTATTGAATTAATGTGATTACTCTTCATAAGTGTGTGACATTAATGTGATTTATGACCTCGACCTGCCTGTGGGTAATAAGAGCGCCAACGACTAAAAAACCGTTTCAGTCCACGGTTGCCTCAGTTCCCGCCACTATGCCAGCCAAATATGATGTTTCACGTTTCGCTTGAAGGATCCAAGGTTCTAAGATTGGAAGGATCTTGATCCTGATATGTGTCAACGTGCGACTCAATAAAAACTGAGTTTCTTATTTGTGTTTACAACTAAGCACTGTTATCAAATCCAAATTAAAGTAATTTATAATAATGAAATCATTATTGTGCTATTTGCTTAAACCAAAATGATATCATCGTTGCATCACTGTAAACGGAAATGAGTTCAAATAAGCACACCCATTAAAGACTGATTTTTTATTCAAGACAAGTTTTATAGTTGCGCTTCGAAGCATTTTTCTTTTGTGTAGAGTTAGAGTTCGAATTCGCTGCTATCAAGAAAATAAACCGAATGTTTACTTAAATTAAAGTTTATAACTTTAGGATTAATTATAGTAAAATTACAAATGCAATTAGCTTTTATTTAAAACTATGAATGAAACAATTTCTTAGCATCCATGGATTCTCGGTGCGGGTGCCGGGTCCATCGCGTGGCAGGCGGGAGAATGAAGGCAGCGCTCCGGACTTGTGACCGAAATGTAGGTTTCAAAGCTTTTTGTGACATATTAGAACTGACTGAAAATCGTCTTATTTGTAATTTCAATAGCCTTAATGGTCTTTTATCGAATATTGGCCATCACTTCCATCTTGGCGAAGCAATGAGCTCCTGCTGTTTTTTTTTATTGGGACATGACATTTGACATCGACCCGCCTGATGATAAGCAAGAGGAGATCCAAAAGTGCCGACGACTGAAACAACCGAGTTAGTACACGGCTGTCTCAGCCGCCGTCACTATGCCGGCCAAATCAGTTATTTATACTATCCTGAAAGTGGTGCTCTATAACTATTTTTGGTAATAATGTTATTTGTAACATATTTCATGTGCATAGCCAATGTTTGTGGATGTTGTTTCGTTGCCGCTTTCATAATGTTTACTTTCATAGATATCGCACTATCTTCCGGCATCTACGCATTTCTCTCTCGAGCGAAACGTGAAAATTATTGTAATACCGAAATTAGAAAAGAAAATCTCTGCTAATGAGATTATGCTTAAATACAGAACGATTAATAAAATACAAACAATTTTTGTTTGTGGTACAAATAACATATTAAATTAGTCCGCTTATTTTTATATTAGGAAATTAATCGGCAGTAAATCTTATATAATAACTTAAGGCAGATCGAGTACCACTGCCTTAAGTTATGCTATAAATTTCTTGTGTTTACGTGTGTTGCTTTTATTCTATTGAATGATCAAAGATAATAGCAATCTCAATACTATTTATTACTTGATACAAGTGTATGATATTTTACCAACGAACATTTCACGCCTCCATTGGAGCCTGCTTTCCATGATTCTGACACAACTCTCTTGCTTTTATCAAGCACTTATCTGGCTGTAAGACATTCGATGTACCAAAGTTAGAAAATAATCACAATATGTAGGAAAATCATGTAGTAACAAAGTACAAAGTCACAAAACCCATAATCAATAGTCATAAAAGTTTTACAACTCCACTTATTGTTTGGATTAAATTATGATACGTAACCTACCTTCAAGAACTACGATAAAAATAAACGTGTGTTCGCATTACACATTATTTATTTGCATAAGAAAAGAAAACTGCGCAAACATTTTACTATTCCCATTGATCAATTCCTAATTGATAAGAAAATATATTCTCATACAGATTCCTATCTGTCAGAATACCTAATATCTCACTTCTAGTACTTCTACCCAATCCTATGTGAATATAGGTATAAACATAAGAAACAATATTTTTATTTTAAAGTTCTGACAAGTGGTATAGTCCCGCCGTCAGTCAATACGATTAGGAATTAAAGGAATACCTCTTCCTTTTACAAATATTTGGGAAAAATTAATAAAAATAAGGGGTCCACTCCTCTGACTTGTGAGTCGAACACGACCACGCTCCATATTGTAACTATGTTCTTAATAAGATATTAATAAAGATGTAATACAACACTGTAACATAATAAATCGTACGTTATCACTGGCATAAAAGCGCATACTAGCGTGACAACTCTATGTAATAACACAATTTCACTTATTATTTAAAATTATTACAACATTCGTATTCATATAACCGATTAATCGATTTTCAACATGAAAAACAACAACAAAAAACAATAATGAATGATAAGAATAATAAAAACGGCACGAAGGACCAAAACACAAAAAGAATTATTCCACAAAAGGTCTCACCTCTATTCATGTCCAAAAATCAAAATCCAAAAAACAACTGCACTGATGTTAACCAAAAATCATCGAATAATAAATGAAACCACACAAATAATTAATTTGTAAATTCTAATAATAATTTATTTGTATTATTTGTCATGTTTTTAGTTTAAAAAAACATGACAATAACACGCGTTTACCGATTGTTGGTTGAATCAATAGTTACGCCGCGAACACGACAGCCCGCTCCGAGTACAAAAGCCGCACTACCGCGACCGCACCGAGCACGGCGCAACTTAACATCACCACTGCAACTCCGCACACGCGATTTTTTCTTTCATATCGAAAATGACCTCATAAATATTGCATACATTTTTTATAATATCCCATTGACAATGCTTCAGCCAATTGTTAAATATTTAAGTTATAAGAATCTACTTTAAATATAACTATTGTTTTAGATTTAGTTTATAAATTATAGCATTCTACACGTTCACTTAATATCGTCATATATAATGTCAGCTGATGAGCGATAGATTGGGAATCATTAAATCGATAAAAATGGAAACGGTAATTGAAAGTACACATCCCTATTTTGTTGGTAGGTGCGGCAAGAGCGGCAACTGGAGTTGCGCAATTGAGCAAACAGCTCGTCGGCGCCACCGATTGCTTTTACTTGGGGGCACTAACTGTGCCAATTCAATTAATTCTACATTGTAAAATATTTGCTTTTAATGGGTTCTAACTATGTGTTAGAATTTTAAAACCAATTTTAGCTTTGTTAGAATAGACGAATAAATCATTTTACATGTATTACACAACCTACCTATGCAGTGCGCCAGGTATTGGTCAACACCAAGGAAGGCGACCGTGGTGTAGAGGTAGTGCAATGGTTACGCAAATCGAGAGCACGGGTTCGTTTGATACCACTTGCCAGTATCAATGTATCTTTGAAATATGTACTTTGGTTATCCTGTTTCTATAATACAAGCATTTCGGTATAGAAATGTTAATAAATATTAAGTCCAAAAAGTCCACATTCACCAATACATTCCCAGTAGGGAGCATAGTTATATTTATGAGTTCTGGAGTCTACCATTGATATTTGTTTAATTAAATGGAGATATATGTCTTTATTAAGTAATGGAGTCTACATAATGAAGAACAAATACATACATACTGGTAGTTGTAAGTAGGTACTAAAACTACTAAATAAATAATTGTCTAATGAATACCAAAGTGACACGTGTCCATAGCTTAATTATTACATATTAAAAAATAAAACGTCAGTTGAATGGCGGTTTGCGCGTTTTCGTTGCAGATTGTGTTTATTGTGCCAAAGTGTTATTTAAAAGTGAATTACTGTGATAATTCGTTAAATAATGGCCGAAAGATTGGAAGATCTCAATTTGCCCGTAACTGTGGTCACTAGAATAGTAAAGGCTGCTCTCCCGGAAGGCGTAGCAATCACGAAAGAAGCGAGAACGTGTTTCGCGAAAGCTGCCTCTGTTTTTGTTTTATATGCAACTTCAGCTGCCACAAATATAATGAAGAGTAAAAAGAAAAAGTCCCTGCAAGGCAATGATGTACTAACAGCAATGACAGAGATTGAATTCGATAGATTCATTGAACCATTAACTGAGGCGCTCGAACAATACAAATTAGCAATGTCTGAGAAGAAACTGGCTGCTGGCAAAAAGAGAGAGGATCAGGATGACGTAGAAATTATTGAAGAGGATTAGAAATAAGTTTTTTCTGTATATGAAAGTGAAAAATGAACTTAATGTGTTACAAATTGATGTTGACAAGCTTGATTTTAGTTATTGTTTGTATGTAAGATAATAAAAGGTAAATAAAACAAATTTACTTTGTGTTTTTAATTTATTACCAATTGGGGGAATTCATAAACCAGGAACAATTTTCAAATAAAATACTCAATATTATGTATTATTCTAAGTAAATATACAATTTTCATGAAAATAAATTACATATCTTAATATATTTCTTTTCATTAATTCTTTGCTCTAATTATATTTTTGAGTATATTTTCAATATTTCTCTTTTTATTTTAAATTCTACTTTTATAATTAATTTTAATAAAGAAGATTGAAATTCCTAATAATAAGAGATAACTACAAGAGATTTAAAGACATAATTAAAATAAATTCTAAATAGATTTTTTATTATTTTACAGAAGGTTTAATATTAAGTTTAAAAGGTGAAACTTTATGTTTACTGATTATATAAAACTGTTGAATGCAAACAGAGGAATTCATGTTTTCTCTGTTCTTTAATAAATTGTGAAGTATTTGAATATACCATTAATAATTATTTCTATTAAGTTTATACAAACCACACATTTACGCAGTGAATGTTGGTGCAAAAGGAATATTATATTAGCCAAAATTGCGTCTCTTAATATACTATGCTTTTTAATTAAATAAACCAAAGTGACAGATAATTCCTATTGGCACCTCTTTTTGACACACGTAAGTGAGATACATACTTATATGAATCAGCTGTCATTTTTGACCATGAAATTAAAAATCTTAGTATAGTTCTTGGACTCCCAATGTCAGCCGTTAGTAAGTTTTTGGAGCAAATGTCAATTAGTGGGGTCTCACAATAGTCGGTTGGGTATAGGGGAAAGTAAAATGGTGAAGGTGAGCGCTGATATTGTAAAGGCCTTAAACCTACTTTCTGGTCACATTAATATTGTCATACCTCTGTTTCCCTCTCATCCAACAAGCTCTATATAATAAGTAAGACATATAACAAATATCTGATAATCAAAAATAGCATCAAATGCTTAAAGTTATATTTTATTATTTTTCTCTTTTTAATAGACCTTTTTAACCAGACTTATTATTTGTATTATTTTTTTATAAAGTTTTTCTCTCCATTCTAAATTGAAGTCTTATTTAATTTGTAATTCATTTGAACACTACGTCAATATACCTATATTACAATTTGGTTAACATTATATAAAGCCTTAGAGCTATGCAAATATATAAACTATATATATGCAGCATAGCAGGGAATTGTGCTGCTTGCATTCAGCACTCTGTGATAGCAGCCACTTGCACTCCAGCTGGTGTGCAACAATGATAAAAAGGAAAAATAAGCTGGATAAAGAATAAAAACAAAAAAATAAAGGTATAAAATAATAAGTTTATTAATGGGAATTAAATTAAGAAAATAATATATTTATGTATAATAATAATAATTTACAAGTTGTTATTGATACATTATTTGATATACTTGGAAACTTTGCATACATATGTTTTAGTATTTTTGTCATAATTACAATGAATTTAGTCTTAACTATCAGTGTCGAGAACTACCATACAGAGCTGCAGACAACAGTGGCATGCATCCCCTATGCCTGCCTGCTGAATTTGGCAACCATTTCAATACATAAATACCACACTAAACATATATAATTATATTTTTATCACATTTTCTAATTATTTTTTCTCATTATTATAAAATAGCATTGCTATATATACACACTTCAATGTTTATATATATCCTAATATTACCACATCGGACACATGTTTAGAAGGAATGGGGGAGAGTGTAGTAGGGTTGATTGTGTCCAGAAGAAAGATATCAATGCGGTCCGTCCTTAAACCATAGTGAGAAATATCACTTTATCGTATTACAAGTCAATTTATTGAAGTGGACAAAAGGTGTACATCATGATAGCAGGTGCAGCAACTGTAAAAGCAGTAAGCATAATATTAAAATGGCAGGTGACATACATTTGGTAATAACTACGATTTAAAAGAAGTACAACCAATCATCCATCATAAATACAATCGTGGTACAATGCAACCGCCATCATGATTTACACACGACAAAAGCTGATCAGCATGACAGTTCACATTTATGTTACAACTATTGTAAACTATGTCTTAAAACACGGCCATGATGAGGACAAGAGCTTCCACAAATGTGACTGTAAAATTAGCGCTTTGTGGAGACAAGTGACCAGTAGCGGTTAAGTGCAATCCAAATACTAATTGGGATAACAAGGCGACCGTGGTGTAGTGGCCGGTACCAATGTATCTTTGATATACATATGTACTATGGTCGTTCTGTTTGTATGATACAAGCGGAATCGAAAATGATATAAAGCTGAAAATAGATTTTTGAAATAAGAATAATTTAGTTTAATTTCAGCATCACGCAGACAACTTATAGCTTGGCTTATGTGAATTGTAATTGCGCAATTTGCACATGGACTAAACTTTATGCTGCTAAATGCAGTAAAGTATCCATTCATTTACATGTGTGTGTGGGATTCATAGTTTTAACAAATAAACCAATCACTGGGTTTACATTGAGTATTTTTAATATTTATCATGTAATAATAATTTTTATATACAACCAAACGAGTATGGCAACCTTTGTGATTGTGTGGCAGTTGCTAATGCGCTGAGACCCTCTACAACTAAACAAGACGTGATGCATTCAAGGAATCGTTGCTATTGGTCAATGCAGTGTTACGTCACAGTGACATCATCGCGTCGTGTGACGTCACATTAAAAGCGTCTAAGCCACTGCCGGAGATAGTGCATAATTTGCAACCTATAATAATCGAATCAAATTGTCACGCCTTTTTCCCACAGGGATAGGCAGAGACAATGGAGCGCCACTTACCACGATCCTTACACAGCTCCCTTCACATCCACAATTCTCTTCATACAGCCTCTGTGGTTATGGGCACTAGGCAAACCACAGAGCCTGTATGAAGCACCTAGCTTTCTAGAGGATGTCTCCGATTTGGTCGGAGAATCACTCTCCTGGGCCTGCCCTTGTTTAACGCATAAACAATATATAAAATACATTTGCATTAAACTAAATTATTATAAAAAAAGAAATATACAAATAATAATAATATTTAAATGTAATATAAAATGAGGGTGTCAATATAAAAAGTGAGGCTAATTAATTTCTATGAAATATAATTAATTAATGAATGCAACAGAATGCGTGTCCGCATGTTGAATAACTCATAATGAACAATTTAATATTAACAACATTAGTCATATATACATAAAGCTCTGTCTTTTTAAACATTATTAGTAAATCAAATTAATAATCTAATCCACATGGAACCATTATTATTTGTGGCTCAGCAACTTGGGAGGCAGTGAATGGCGGCCCTTACTATCAATTCATGGTATATGAAAATGGTGGAATTGTGTCTTGATCTGCCTGATGGTAAATACGACGGAGGTCCAAGAGTGCCCACGACTGAAAACACCGTGACAGTTTGGCACAGTCACCGTCACTATGCCGGCCAAATGTGCTTCTTTGCGCATCGCTTGAAGGACTTTTAGTTCGACTGCCGATTCGGTCGACAGTATGCGGATGCTTTGCCTGACCTGTGCGTGTATCACGGTTGTAAAAAGACGAGGTAGGAATAAGGTTGAAGAGCTTCTCGGAACATTCTCCGTGGTATAGGCGATAGAGGACGCACAGAGCCGCCATGTCTCTGCGTAGTTGCATGGGCTCCAGAGTTCGCGTGACCTCTGCATCACCTATAATTCGGACAACTTGGCGCTGCAATGAATCCAGGGCATTGAGAAGATACTTGGCAGAGCCGTCCCAAAGGTGCGAACAGTACTCCGCGCAAGAGCGAATCTCAGCCTTGTATAGAAGCAGGCGAAGCTCTGGCACGAAGAACCGCCGCACCTTGTTCAGGATGCCAAGCTTACTAGTAGCTGGATATTCAAGTCACTGCGAAGGGACATCCCCAAGATATCTAGTCTACCTCCCACCACTGCCTACCACTTATATCAATAGGTCGTAGTGATGTTAAAAATAATAATAAATGCTTTTGTTTAATAATTTTGTTAGTTACATAATAATATTAAATTTGATAATGAGCATTTAGGCAGAGCCTACGTGCATGCTTAACAATATATATAATCTAAACATCTTTAGTCCCAGCCTACATAAGTCTAAAACTTATATGTCTAATTTCATTCATTGATTTATAATAAAAAATATAATTTTAGTCCAACATAGGCTCAGCCTAAGCGATTATTTACATCGGCAATAACACGAAATATTACATTAAAAAGTCTATACGATGTGTTAATGAGCTGCCTTTCCTAAATTATACATTTATTTTATTACAAAACATCTCCATCTCTCTCTCTAACACTATAATAAAAGAAAGAGACAACTACACATCAAAACGAAAATAATAATCTCATTTACTTTAATAAAATAATAATAAAACATCTTAATATTAAAAACAATTTGGTATAAACAAAATGCATTAATTAAATATATATATAAACCGTAGCACTAAGACACTGTTTTACTATATATAAAACGTGTTTTAGCACATTAAATGGTGTAAATTAATTTTGCTGAAAACTCGTCAATAAATGTGTCTGTATATATTTACTACAAAACATACTATTTATATATTGGTGATAACACTCCGCCTGATATTAAGGCGCCTGCTACTACAGTTATATTAATGCAAGTAGCAGTCGTATTCACTATGCCAGCTCAGATACAAGATGACCCCGAAACGCGACTAAGTCACTTCAAGGTCTATATACTTTTTTTATATTGTGACACGACATCTGACCTCGTCCCGCCTGATGATAAGCAAGAGGAGGTCCAAGAGTGACGACGACTGAAAAAACCGAGTTAGTTCACGGCTGCCTCAGTCGCCGTCACTATGCCGGCCAAAGTATATAGTTGTGTGTATTTTAAAATTAATATAATTATATTTATGTCTCATTTGAAACTGATAATAAGTGTCAATTTGTCATTCCCACAGGGATAGGCAGAGACAATGGAGCGCCACTTGTCACGGTCCTAACACAACTCCCTCGCTTCTCTCACATCCACATTTCTCTTCACTGTACAGTTATGTTTTTTTTCCTATTTCTTTGTCAAAGTGTGTTTCCATCTACCAGTGAATGTAGTTTTGACCATTGATCGTGGGATGGCATAGTGGTTGGTGCTACTTGTAAACATTTATATATGCCAATCGGATCACTAACAAACTTTATATCAGGCGATGTGTGGTCAATAGTGAACGAATTATAAAAAACTATATATTTTTTTTATTGTGACTCAACATCTGACTGACCTGTCTGGTTTACCATGATGGAGGTCCAAAACTGCCGACGTCTAAACAAACCGTCTCAGTTCACGGTTGTCTCAGACGCCGCCACTATGCCGGCCAATATCCAGTTATACTTGAATATTTTGTCTATAACTCAAATTGATATAACCCAGTCAATTTAAAAATATCACTGTTTTAAATTAGTTTCAATTGTAAAATGTGACTATTTAATTTTGACGGGTTATGTCAAGAAACCAGCCATTTTAAAATATGAGGAATAATTTAATTGCTAGGAGTAAAAGGCTATTTTGGCAGTGACATGGTAAACAAATAGGCATAATGCTGGTTATATTAACGCCATCATTAATGTGGGGATGACAGTGATATTGGAAATAACACTACTAGTCGACCGCCTCGTGTTTGCGGTGATGTGACAACGCGACTTACGTTGCCGCCTAATCTTGTCCATTAGCTAATATTGACTTTTTACAATACAATCAGTTGGCAAGCAAGACGACGTTCAAGAGTTGTATTTAGTTTTTTCTTTCTTCTTGTTAATGGCTTTTTGGCTTCTTGTTAATGGTATTTAACTTGCCAGTGTCAAAGTAAAAATATATGGTTCAATGTTAAAACATTGTCAAGTAAAGATGAAGATGAACCACGCGAGTGATTCATCACAAGATGACGATGATAGTGAGGTTGATGATGATTGTTTTAGTAAAGCGGCGGAAAGCCTTTACTAAAACTTCGGAAGGAGTCTTGGAGGGAACACGAAGAAACACGTTTCACAGCTTTAAATTACTTGTTTATACTTGATCAACTTAAAAATGATTACTGGGGAACAATTCCACCATTATTACACATTAATATTTATGAAAAACACAAGCTTTTCAAATAATTCAAAATTGCGCTTCCTGTCACTTGCAGTTGCCCGCCAAAAAACCTTGTATTTAGTTTGAAATGTATTTAACTTTGACCAATTACTACATTCTGTGTTGAAATAATTTTATAGGCTATTAATTTTGGAAAAACTACGAAAAAACCTTGTTTCATTTAATGGGTAAGTAATTGTGGAGCCTCCAGACCTACCTAACCTAACAAGTGAATGCGGTCGACTAGCAGTTCAATGTAGTGAGTTATTGAATTGTTAATATTAACTTGTAATCTGTTAGCATTGTTATTAGCGGAATAATTTTATAACCTAATAAATTATAACACGACCTAATGTAAGAGAGACGACACTAGTGTACAGTGACGTCATTCACAGCCGTGTGCTCTTAATACGATGACGTCATATTGCACACATCACCTTTATTTATATATATATAAAACTTACCATTTAGATTTTATATATTTGTTAGTAATATCTTAATCTACTTTAAATTTCGAATACATGAGGACATATAAGAATGACGTCATATGTCATATCATCGAGTAAAAGGTAAAACTCAATAAATTACATTTTTACTACTATTTGGAGCAAATCTATGACGGAAACTGTTTGGTGGAAAAAAATCGCTAAGTACAAACAACAATGATCGATTCGCAGCTAAAACAAAAATAAACCAGCTGCACGCTACGACAGACGTTTTGTTAACCTGTAAGGTTCATAAAGAATCGTATAAATTATTAATTACGTCTGACGGAGCAAATTGTTGTTCTTTATTGTCACTATAAAAAACAGAGTGGTAGGCAGTGGTAGCCAGTCTGCCGATCCGGGGTAGTACCACCACTTACAAGTACATACCGTAAAGTGATTTGGTCACGTTTCGGGATCAGTGTGTAAGTTGCCGGTTCCATCTAGGCCGGCATAGTGGATGTGATTGCTACTCAAAGTTATTGAATTGTAGTAGCAGTGACATTCATTCATGGACCACACTTCGGCTTAACAACAAGCTAGGTGCTGTCATATGTCAAGTCACAATAAAAAAAATCGCTCGTTCAAACGTACTTATTAATTAATATGAAACTTCATGAACAGCGCAAACGTCAAATCGTCCACATAGCTGGCCGCTGGTATAGCTTATTAATGAGTTTTACCTTTTATTTGACGATATATAACGGTGTCATAGACGTGTGACGTCATAAATTAACGTACCAAAATGTCTTATATACGTCATAATATTTCATCATTAAGTGACGTCACTCTACTTTGACGTCATAAGTGACACTTCAAATTTACATGACGTCATATATTAGTAAAGTAACCTATGTTGGGTCATTATCGAATGTTGTAGTGACTATATCAAAGAATGTTATTATATTGATATAGCGATGACGTCACACGGTTGTCGCGCGTGATATGACCGCTTCAATATGACGCTTCGTGTCCAGCCAGTATGTAGAGGTCGCTGCCATCGTCCCCGGACATGGTGCTGCTCTGTTGGCGATGCGACTCGAGAACAACCACTCTGAAAACAATGAAAAGTAAATTAATATTATAAAAGAGCAAGCAAACCGAGAGCACAAGTTCAAAACCACTTGCGGTATATTTGATATATATACTTTGTTTGTCCTGTTTCTATGATACAAGCACTTTATTACCTTAGTAGGTGACCACCACTTATAGTTATTGAATTATAGTAGCAGTCACCTCCATTAATGGACCGCACTCCAGCTTAACATCAGGCCCAGATGTGCGGCCGTTTTCCTTATAGAGTTGCAAACGTTTCTTCGTTTGCCTGATGGCAAGCAAGGGGAAACCTGAGAGCCCACACAACTGAAAAATCCGAAAAACCTTTAGTCTCACGTAAACAACATCAGTCACATACAGTCGCCACTACATCCTGACCGGAGTTGCTTTTCAACGCATCGCTTAAAGGAGTCAAGGTCATTCGATAAACTGTTAAAGCATTCCACTTGTTCTACAAAGGACGTGTATGGGTATTGCGGGTATAAAAAGACAAGGTTAAAGAGCTCCTCGGAACATTCTCCGTGGTATAGGTGATGGAGGCAAAATAATATTAATGAAACATAATACATACTTGTCGTGCGGCAACAGCCTGTAGTGCCTGGTGGGGTCCGTGACCTCCTGCGTGACCTCCGCGGTGACCAGTGACCTCCCCTGCACTCCATGCCGGTGGAATGCGAGCACAGAGTCAGCCAAACACACTGAGGGACATTAATTAATAACATCAAATTGTCACGCCTTTTTCCCACAGGGATAGGCAAAGACAATGGAGCGCCACTTGCCACGATCCTGACACAACTCCCTCGCTTCCTTCACGTCCACAATTCTCTTCATACAAGCTCTATGGTTATGGGCACTAGGCAACCTAGCTTTCTTAAGAATGTCTCCGATTTGGTCAGCAAACACCTACCTGGGCCTATATTATTAGAAGATAGAATTGTGGATGTGACGCCTATGGAAAAAAGGCGTAACAATTTGATTGATTGATTTGGCAACAAACAATTAACCTAAAATAAATATTACAATAAAAACGCCAGAGGCCCCGATTCTGTAAATACACCAAGGCGACGTAATTGCGTTGCGATTTGGCATTCTCGCAGGTGACCAATCAACGTAGTTCACCTATTCATTTGTCGTTCGCTGATTGGTCACCTGCGAGAATGCCAAATCGCAACGCAATTTCACTGCTTATTCGTAGCTCTAAAATCCGACAACCGATGCAGAAGAAAGGTTCCAGAGTGGAGAACACGGAAGACGCAGCGTAGGTGGACTGACGACATAATGAAAGTCACGAATAACTGACAACTGGCATCTTGTCGTTCGGAATGGCGTTCTAAGGAGGAGGCCTATGTTTTGCAGTGAACGTCTTCTGGCTGGTGATGATGATGATGAACGTCGGGCTCTAATCGATAGCGTGATTGGGGCCCTCGTATATAGTGCCATAAAGTCATATATAATAAATAATACATACGTATGCTATCAATTGTGAATGGGAATTGTATTCTATTTAGTAATTTCTGCTTCTCCTGCCCACCCCCGTACTGGCTGTTAGGCAATGGGGATATTATGTCCACCACGTTCTCGTGGCACACCAACACCTGAAACAAATGAAAACATTATTATTATTATACATTATCTATGATACAAGCACTTTAGTAGCCTACTAAAGTGCTTGTATCATAGAAACAATACGACCAAAGTACACATATCAAAGATACATTGGTGAAAGCAAAAAATCCAGTCAAGCTTAGTCGAAATTAAATCTAAACTAAAAATTTCAATGTGCCTTATTTTAGAAGTAAAAACTTCTTAAGCGGCGTTGTGTGATGTCGCACTATTTTGTGATGGGTAAAAAATGTTAAACTCGCGACAGGACACGTGAACTGATCGAAGAGTTTTGGCGGGCAACTGCACGTGACAGGACGCGCAATTTTAAATTATTTGAAAAGCTTGTGTTTTTCATAAATATTAATGTGTAATGATGGTGGAATTGTTATCCAGTAATCATTTTAAAGTTGATCGAGTATAAACAAGTAATTTAAAGCTGTGAAACGTGTTTCTTCGTGTTCCCTCTAATACTCCTTTCGAAGTTTTATTAAAGGCTTTCCGCTGCTTTACTAAAACGATGATCATCAACCTCAGTATCATCTCATCATCTTGTGATGAATCACTCGCGTGGTTTATCTTTATATTATTTGACAATGTTATAACATTGTCAAATAATATATTTTGACTTTGACACTGGCAAGTTAAACACTAAAGCCATAGACGAGAAGAACAACCAAGACGAAACAAGACGAAAGAACCTAATCGAAAACTCGTAAGACGGAGGGACGCCGCGGCGTAGGAGAGGAAGTATTCCCCTCTCCTTCTACCGCGCGGCGAAAATGTATGCCTGCGCCTGCTGTTTCGTTTAGGTGGCGCAGGGCGCTTGCGAAAATGTGCGTGTGTGTTTTAATTTTTAATGTAATATAAATTGTCATGTTTGTGTGCGATAGCGCAATAAATGAATATTGTATTTTACCACATAAATGATAGTACTTTTATACTGATTGCAAAATTATTTCCTAACCATCACAAAATATCAAAAATGCACAACGTTAATATTTTCAGTTTTCACTTCTGCCGGCACTCCCAGAGTGCAACCAGTTTTTTTTAATATTTTAATTTCAGCTGATTGATAAATAAGAACTCGATAAAAATACAACCATTTTTCTATCCAAGAGAATTAAACGTGTCTGTGCTAAATCGGGCACAGGTTCGAATGTCGGTTGCGAACGTGCGAATAATTTGTATTGGATGTGTATGCAATAATATTGGCAATAGTGAATACGTACATGGTTCTTGTTAAGTTGCCTCACATCGCTCAGCGTGTGCAACTTCTCCGGCCTGGGCAGCAGAGTGCCACTCTGCGCCAACAGCTCCTCCGAGTGGAACCAACGGGCACCTGAGAGGATAAGTTCATTGTCTATTATATAAGAATACGCGTAATGTTCCGGGTTTGGTTTCCAGTGGGAGCAAGGATTCGTTAATAAAAAAAGAGGCAGGAGTTTGCTTCAGGTCTGGTTGTCAAAGTGTGGTAGATAGTGGTGCCTCACCACTTACAATTATACAGACCGTGAAGTAACTAAGTCATGTTTCGGGATCAGCTTGTAAGTTGCCGGTATCAATTAGGCCGGCATAGTGGAAGCAAGTGCTACCCCTTTATTATTAAATTATTGTAGTTTTTTTAATTTATTGTGATTCTACAGATGACAGCACCCCGCTTGATGTTAAGCTGGAGTGTAGTCTATGAATGGATGCCACTGCTACTACAATTCAATAACTGTAAGTAGCAGTCGTATCCACTATGCCGGCTTAGTTGGAACCGGCAACTTACAAGCTGATCCCAAAACGCGACCAAATCAGTATTTATTATTATTAAATATTCCAAATGAATGCAAGTGGGAATTGAACCTAGTACTTGAAGTGTATGTGTCATTTGGTTGTGTTTACCTGAGTTCATATTGAGCAGCTCCAGCCTGAGCGGGTTCCTGGTGGCGCCCACGCACACGAGCGGGTACTCCAGTTCCGGAGACACGATCAGCTCAAAGCAACGCACAGGAGTTGGCACCACACACTCCAGGGTCTGCCAACAAATTATATACATTGCAATATGTCACATTTGAATAGTTATTCGCCTTTCACTGAATCATTTATTTATATAATGTGCTTACATCATAGAAACAGGATAACCAAAGTACATATATATCAAAGATACATTGGTACCGGCGACTAGTTTTGAACCCGTCCTCTCGGTTTTTATAAAGCTCTGAACTGTTATCACACAAATACTCGTGTTGGTGGGATAATTCTAGAAAAACGTGCCGTTAAACTAGCTTTTCATTTTAGCATTTTTCCCGTGGATGCGGACGCCATGTTATTTTATTATTTATTTATATTTATATTTTACAAACAAACAAAAAACTGATGACGGAGTAATACAATACATACTCGTATATAAGCGCGCTGTTTCACTGACAGATTATTGAATGCGAGTTGAACGCAACAAGTTCAGGCGGGTTCGCTTTCGACTATTAATTGAATCAATAAAAGTTAAAAGGTCTTTAACTTTTGTTGAACCAATATTTATTTCTTCAACCTGATTAAAAGTCTGTTCAGACGCGTTTGCCTCGTGAAATCGCTGTGTTACCGATTCGAATTGAAACAATAATCGATTTTTATTTTATAAAATGGCGCATACATTATGTCAAACCAATTCGAAATTTGAATAAAGCCAAGGCGAGTTACCTGTTTAATCATGTTCGTGATTCATTTTGCGTGCGTTTGGAATTATTTTATTTATTATGACCGATAATCTTATTTCAAGACCTGTTATAATCTTTCCTTGTTTGTTATGCAGAGGGCACTTCACTATATCAACGGTAATCTATTGTTATTATGTGGGTAGTTGAAGAAGTACGAGTCAACAAGCATAGCGGCTGCGTCCGCGTCGGCAGTCGAATACAAGCCATGAAGCATACTATACGCTTGTTTTATTTATCACATCACCAGACATAACATCTATGATGGCTGTTTTGACGTCTAATTCGCTTTTGAAGTGTCGTAAAACGGCCATCATAGCGAGCTGTTGGTATAAGTGGACTTTACCGATATTACTGTAAACATAACTCCGAAGAAAAAAACCGGCAATTCGTAATTCGTCAAAGAAACCGTATAGACAGGGTATAGTTTACGGTTACATAAGTCACAGGAGCTCATTTTCTGTCCCTATATCGCCCATGTCCGAGAGCCAGCGGGCCGACCGCGTAACTCAATGACAATGACATGGCGGCTCTGTGCGTCCTCTATCGCCTATACCACGGAGAATGTTCCGAAGAGCTCTTTGACCTTGTTCCTACCTCGTCTTTTCACACCCGTAATACCCGCACAGGTCGGGGAAAGCATCCACATTTTGTCGACCGAATCGGCAGTCGAACTAAAAAGTTCGGTGCGTCTTTTCTTTGTAGAACAATCGACAAGTGGAATGCTTTGCCAGCCCACGTGTTTCCTCCCTCCTATAACCTCAGATCCTTCAAGCGATGCGTGAAGAAGCACCTTTGGCCGGCATAGTGACGGCGACTGAGGCAGCCGTGAACTAACTCGGATGTTTCAGTCGTCGTCACTCTTGGATCTCCTCTTGCTTATCATCAGGCGGGACGAGGTCAAATGTCGTGTCACAATAAATAAAAAATTCGCTTCTACAGTTGAACTCCATTAATGAGCTTCAAAATTAAAATTGCAACTGCGCAACACACTAAGAATCGATGTTCATTTTCATTAACAGTTCAATCTCATTGTCTTAATGAATAAAAGTTGTTTTTGACACTAACAGCGAACTTTTTGACAAATGGGAATGAATTTCATTGTCATTTCCATGCCTTATTTATATATGGCGTATGGTGTACATTACCTTGAGCAGCATGAATTTCTTGAGTGGATCATACCACTGCATGAGGAACAGTCCCGCACTGGTCGCCCCGCACAGGTACTTGTAGCCGTTGTACGGGTTGCGAGTCACCGTGCATCTTATGCAACCTGGAACATAAACACGTATTCTCTTATTCATAAAAATAGCGCTATTGGAGGCTTACACTTATATCTCATTCATATACGCTCAATAAAGCGCTTATAACTAAAATAGGTTTATTAAGGGATTGTGTGTCGTCTGTCAAAGAACCTAATAATTATATACAGGCCGCGCAATTTTTTCTTATTTTTTAAGTTTGTGTCTTGAATATTAATATGTAATAATGGTGGAATTATTATCCTGTAACTATTCCACCATTGTGTTTTATCTTTGTATTCATTTTTACTTAAAAATATATTAGCAAATAATGACAAAAAAGTCACGGTTGGCTGTACATAATGCGGTGCTTGTTCCTACATTAATGTATGGAAGTGAAGGTTGGGTGTGGCAGAAGAAGCATAAAAGTAGAATTAACGCTGTAGAAATGCAGTCGTTAAGGAGTGTATGTGGAGTGACGATAGCGGATAGAATGAGTGAAAGTAGATTGACGAAAGAAATTAATAAAACTGATGTGGATGGATGCGTTAAGCAAAGCAGACCCAGGAGGATGTTCTCCAAACAAATCGGAGACATCCTTAAGAAAGCTGAGTTGCCTAGTGCCCATAATCATAGAGCTTGTATGAAGAGAATTGCGGGTGTGAAGGAATTGAGTGAGTTGTGTCAGGATCGTGGTGAGTGGCGCTCCTTTGTCTTTGCCCATCCCTGTGGCTAAAAGGCATTGATAAATGTGTTTGCCATGCATATCATACCTCTTGTGTCTGGCACCCTTGTGCTGAGTGAGAATCTCCTTGGCAACAGCTTCGGTGGCAGCACCCGCAGCGACCTGGTCGCGCGCGCCGACATCAACGGCAGCAACTCGTGCCTATACAAGTATTGGCTTTTGCCTGCCAACACACAATTGTTATTATTATTAAGTAGGTGGCGCTGCACAAACAACCAATCACAACTCTTGATGTAATATCGATTTTTGGAGCATCATGAAACGAAAAAAAAAGGATATTTTCTAATTATTTAGATGCGACATCTGACCTCGATGGTAAGCATAGAGGAGGTTCAAGAGCGCTGACGACTGGAATAACCGAGTCAGTTCCCGGCTGCTCCAGCCGCCGCCACTATGCCGGCCTAAGATGCGTCTTCAAGCATCGCTTGAAGGATCCAAGGGCATAGGATGGAGAGAACACATGGGCTGGCAAAGCATTCCACTTGTCAATTGTTCTACAAAGAAAAGACGCAAAGCAAAGTAGTACTCTGCGCAGAAAAGTGCCTAACGCAACATAAATTAATATCACCAATTCTGCTAAATGCTGAGACTCCAAACAATATGCAGTTACCAGCCAACATGGCGCCTACGCAACATGTAACACGCTATGATTGGCTGAGATAGTTTGGAGCCATTTCAAAATGATACTTTTGCGCACGTAAATTAGGCTAACACATAATCCTCTTCGCTCATCTTACGTGCAGTTAAGAATTTCTAGTTCGGCAGTCGAACTAAAAAGTTCGGTGCGTCTTTTCTTTGTAGAACAATTGACAAGTGGAATGCTTTGCCAGCCCATGTGTTTTCTCCATTCTATGACCTTGCGTGAAGAAGCACCTTAGGCCGGCATAATGACGGCGACTGAGGTAGCCGGGAACTAACTCAGTTTTCTCAGTCGTCGTTACTCTTGGACCTCCTCTTGCTTATCATCAGGCGGGTCGAGGTCAGATGTCGTGTCGTCACAATAAAAAAATAATAATAACAATAAAATGTTACCTGAGAGTGACATGAGCACATCTTTGATGACGTGCAGCCATGCGGTGCGCCTCGGACACAACTGGTCCATCGCAGTCTCATGCAGCTCGTTCAAGTTCAACGTGTAGATGCCCTCCTCAGCACCTGACAAACATATTTATATAACAGTACCCTGCTTCATGTTAAGCTGGAGTGTAGTCCATTAATGGATGCCACTGATACTACTATGGCGGCCTAGTTGGAACCGGCAACTTACAAGCTGATTCCGAAACGTGACTAAATCACTTCACGGTCTGTATACTTGTAAGTGGTGGTACTACCCCGGATCGGCAGACTGGGCACCACTGCCTACCACTCTTAAATATAGATGTAAGAGAACAATACTAAAATATATAAACTACAAGCGATTCCTTTTACATTGATGTTCAATATGTATTTAGACATCTCGTCGCATACTGTGAATTGTGATACGGTACTGTTATCTGTCTGTGGACAATTTATTTCTCCCATTCCACAACAACTATAGTAGCTTAATATAGAATTTTTATATTTTTATTGTGACGCGACATTTGACCTCGACTCGCCTGATGATAAGCAAGAGGAGGTCCAAGAGTGACGACGACTGAGAAAACCGAGTCAGTTCCCGGCTGCCCCAGCCGCCGCCACTATGCCGGCCTAAGGGGCTTCTTCACGCATCGCTTGAAGGATCCAAGGTCATAGGATGGAGAGAACGCATGGCCTGGCAAAGCATTCCACTTGTCAATTGTTCTACAAAGAAAAGACGCACCGAACTTTTAAGTTCGACTGCCGATTCGGTCGATAAAATGTGGTTGCTTTCCCCGACCTGTGCGGTATAATAAAAAATAAATATTATTAAATAGAGTAGCAACTTTTGCTGATGTGTCTATTATTAACATTTGTGATTTACTTGGAAGTAGATTTCAGCTGAATGTCATTGTGTCCGGCCCAATGACATTCAGCTGATGTCATTGGGCCGGACACAATGACATTCAGCTGACAAACTTTTTTCATTAATCCACGGATGTTATAGAATTCTTTATTAAATACCAATGTGTGAGGGGGTGAAATGCGGATGAATGCACCCCAGCTCCTAATCTCCAGCGTTTGTGATGAAGGAGGGCACCGTAAGGTTTTAGCCGGTACGAGAAACCAGGAGTATCCATGAGTATTTCCCCACGAAAAAAAATCTAAGGGTCTAATGTGTTTTACCAATTAATATGTGTTGGTCCCTCGTGTCCGGGTGTATCCACGACGCAGTGCAATTTATGCGCAACGGACAACCGTTGAACACCTGCAACAAAAGTAGTATAGCAACATTACATCGCACAAATTATATTAATAAACGGTGTTCTCCTATAGCTCCTTACTTAAGTAGAAAACAAACATGAAATCACCATTTTCCATGCTATCTAACTGAGGTAACTGTTTACTAATGTTTCATTGTATATAATAAAACATACACAATGTAACAAATACACAAAAGTTATTAAAATCACAAACACATATATGCATGATTTTTATCAAAAACCATTTATATGGAAATGGTAAATTCACAAATGACAAATGTTGTGCCCCAATAATAGTAATAAAAAATATATATATAATTTTACAATATTCGTATTAATTCGCGTCAATATTTTTTTTATTTTATTGTGACACGACATTTGACATCGACCTGCCTGATGATAAGCAAGAGGAGATCCAAAAGTGCCGACGACTAAAACAACCGAGTTAGTACACGGCTGTCTCAGTCGCCGTCACTATGCCGGCCAGAGGTGCTTCTTCACGCATCGCTTGAAGGATCCAAGGTTATAGGAGGTTACCAAGGTTTTTATCATTAATCCGTCATTATGGCGAAAGTTTGTTTACAACTTGTGCCAAGTAAGGAAAAATATACAGTAAAATATCATTGTAGTAGTGATCTGATAATGCGCAAGAACTGGAAGTCCTATGACAAACATTTTTTTTATATTGTGACTTGACATATGACAACACCCCGCTTGATGCTAAGCCAAAGTGTGGTCCATGAATGAATGTCACTGCTACTACAATTCAATAACTGTGAGTAGCAATCACATCCACTATGCCGGCCTAGATGGAACCGGCAACTTACAAGCTGATCCCGAAACGTGACCAAATCACTTCACGGTCTGTATACTTGTAAGTGGTGGTACTACCCCGGATCGGCAAACTGGGTACCACTGCCTACCACTCTTTGATAACCAGACCCGAAGCAAATATCCATCTCTCTTTTTTTTATTAACAAATGACAAACAAAATATGAAACAAAGCTATGAAACAAATATTTGCTCCGACCGGGAATCGAACCCGGGACTTTACGCGCAACAAACCAATCGCTGAACCGTTCGTCCACGCCCGTCGTCAAAATGTTTTTATCTTCCCTTGGTACGTCGAACAGACTTGACATCAAGATGCTTTTTACCTTAGAGAAGCAAGCGCCCATGAGTACTTTGGGCGTGGGGGGAAGTCCATTGGGGGCTGGACGAGGTGGTGTTGGCCTCCGCCGAGCACGACGAGGAGGCACGGGGGGCACTGGGGGCGGGGCAGATGTACTACAACCTGAAACTAATGAGACATTTTAAATTGGTAGGCAGTGGTGCCCAGTCTGCCGGTCACCGCTTACAAGTAAACAGTAATCTTAACCTTGTCTAGCACAGGTCGGGGAAAGCATGCGCATTTTGTCGACTGAATCGGCAGTCGAACCAAAAAGTTCGGTGTGTCTTTCCTTTAAAGAACAATCGACAAGTGGAATGCTTTGCCAGCCCATGTGTTCTCTCTCTCCAACTCCCTCGCTTCCTTCACATCCACAATTCTCTTCATACAAGCTCTATGGTTATGGGCACTGGGCAACCAAGCGTTCTTGAGGATGTCTCCGATTTTGGCCATAATATAATATGCTAAAACTCACCGTCATTGTCCAATTTGTGTTTGTCCCTCTGGCTGTCAGACAAACTCCTCTGTCTGGTGTTATTCTTGTCCGCGTGTTGGCCATCTTCAACCAAATAGAATATCTCGTCCACTGATGATGTCTTGCGTTTGTTCTCCATTTCGCAAACGCAGAATTGGCTCAGATCGATGCCCGCCGTCACTGGCTCCGAGTTGTGCCGGTTGTGACGCTTCCTGGCAAACGACAACACTAAGTTACTACAGACATTTAATAGGGGACCGTGGTATAGTGGTAATAATATGGTCCCAACATTTTTTTTCTACATTTCTATAATAATTTTTCCTTCTACCAAAGTGCTCTTGTATCATAGAAACATGCCAAAGTATGTACTCTTGGCGTGATGAAGAGAGTTGTTGGTTTGGCTGATTTATTTGTGATATTTTATAATTTTATTAAATATTGCAAATAAATGTCAATAATAAAAAAGGGTTAGTACCACCACTTACAAGTATACAAACCGTCAAGTGATTTTGTCGCCTTTCAGGATTAACTTGTAAGTTGTCGGTTCCAACTAGGCCGGCATAGTAGAAGTGTTTACTACTTACTGTTATTGAATTGTAGTAGCAGTGATATTCATTCATAGACCACACCCCAGCTTAACATCAATCATATGTCGAGTCACAATAAAAAAAGTTCGTCTGTATTGAGGGAAGTCTCTGCTTATGTTAATGACTCTTGGTCGTCTACCAGCTTAGTATATAAATATATAATACCTATGTTCCAATGTGTGTCCTTTGTTGTTCTCGTTCATGCTGATGTCAATTCTGGTGCAGACGTCCTCGCCGCCATTCTCAATCTGCAGGCTGTTGGCGATCTGCAGCGCGCGGAAGTTGCTGATGGAGATCTTCTGTTTGTTGCACTGTTCGCAGTATATGATGCCGGAGTCCTTGTTCGAGTTGGAGCAGTTCCTGTAGTAGGACAATATGTCGCCGTTCGTGTTGCACGTCTCGCACGAACACTTCGCCACGGAGCGCTGCAGGTCGCTCAGCGTGTTCGGGTGCCTCGCGTTCGGCTTCGGGCACAACCCGCACTCGCAGTTGCCATTCGTGAGCCCCTGCGCCGCCTCGCCCTCCTGGTGGTCCGCGTACATGAGGTCCACTTCGCCCATGCGCCGGCACAGCGGGTCCTCCTGCATGCCGCACGTCAGGTTCTCGTATATGTTCGTTGTCGAGTTGTTGAGGAACTTCCTCTTCAATTGTATCGATTGTGAGAGATGCTGGTCATGGATGGAGTTCTCGTTGGTGGCGTTCTCCGCGGTCATTGGGAGTGTTGCCCTTTTAGACAATAATAACAATTATTCATATTATTACGATTAGTTTTGCTATGAATAGACCAAAGTGACAGATAATTTCTGTTTGCAACTCAAATAGAGTGAGAAACATATATAAAACACCTGTCATTTTAGTGAACGGAATTAGAAGTCCTAGTATGAGTTATTATTGAAAATGTTTTGTGGTCAGGTATAAAAACATTTTAATCATATTGAATGAGTTAATAATAATTAAGTGTGGTACAGAAAACCCAATCGGCAGTGTGTTTTATGGCACAACCAATATTGATTAGTATTGCCCGGTTACATTATTTGTAAACCTGGTATAGATGACGTCACATCGGGGCTCTGTGTGAAATTCAAAAAAATAGGTAATTAACAGATAACCACAGATTTTTTTTACAAATTATGTTTTATAATAGTTTTTTTATCATAGATAATGTGAGACTATACATAAAGTGACGAATATAACAAATATTATCATCGCCAGCATAAATATCATCGTCGTCGCTGTCGCTGCTAACCATACTGACGCAACGGAGCGACCGCGGAGTGGTGGCAGAGGAATGGTGAGAAGCTTTATATTCCAGCGAGGTCTACAGATGATGTGACCGGGTAGTAGTGTTTTAAAAGCTTAAAGTGATGTTAGATGCAATTATTTCATATACATATACACTGAGGGGAAAAATTATTGGTTCATAAAAGATTCAAAATGTTTTAGTGATTTTCGACAGGCTGTATTTCAGTAAAAATGGGCGTATCGACAACAAACAAAATCATTTTGCAGCTACAAGATTATATTTGTAAAATCTTTTAGAAATTTAGTAAATCGTAATAAATTGGATCGCTTAACAACCGCAACATTAAAAACAAATTTGGACCAAACAATTATTTTCCCTCAGTGTATTTATTTTCTAAATGTTATAAGTAATTGTAATAAGTGGTTTTATAATTATATATATTTCATAAGTATGCTCAGAAATGTTAAAATTCTCAGTGGTGGTGCTTGGGAGGTGAATAAAAATAATAATTATTTAATATAACACATATTCATATAGGTTTCGCACGCATCGCTGCATTATATTATTTCAGTTATATATTATTTCAGTGTTAAAGGGCACTGATGATTAATATACACTGAAAAACTAAATTTATGACACTATGCCGGCCAAAGAAAAAGCGACCGAAGCAACCGTGAAATCGTCTTCGCTCTTGGACCTCCGCTTGCTTAGCATCAGGTAAACTGGAGGTTAGATGTCACAATAGTAAAACTAATAGCAAACAAAATCAAAACATAAAAGCAAATCCACCATTTTCACTAACTCGACGCACTTTTAGAACATTATTTATACAGCAAGAGGTAGGCAGAAGAGCCCAATATGATGATCCAAGGTAGTACCACTACTTACGAGCGTACAGCCGCGTTTTGAAATCAGCATAAAAGACATAACAACTGATCACGATTTATCTGCTCAGTTGCTCAAATAACCACAGGGATAGGCAGATACAATAGAGCGCCACTTGCCACGGTCCTGACACAACTCCCTCGTTTCCCTCACATCCAAAATTTTCTTCATACAAGTTCTATGGTTATGGGCACTAGGCAACTCAGCTTTCTTGGGGATGTCTCCGATTTGGTCGGTGAATCCACATCAGATTTATAAATTCCTTTCGTCAATCTACTTTCACTCATCCTTTCCATTTGCCCAAACCATCGGAGCATTCGTTTGTCAATCCTTGTCACTACAGTCACTTCCATACATTAATCTGGGAACAAGCACCGCATTATGAACAGCCATCCGTGACTTTTTATCCGGCCAGTTGTTATGTTTTAATAAATAGGTAGTTCAAGAGCTCCTACGACTGATAATACTAATTCAGTTCACGGTTGTCTCAGTCGGCGTCACTATGATTCTTTTGTAGAATTGGTCAGGTACTGAATATTTTTTAATGTTAAGCTGGAATTAAGCGAAGACAATCAAGATACCACTTTCAGATTTGTAGCAACTTTCAAGCAACGCAACTGAGTCACTTCCCAGTCTTTACATCTTAAACTTTCGGCTACAATCATGGATTTACTAATAAATAAGCTTACATAGGGTGTGCAACATTGAGAAAAGATATGCGCCCGCATTCTCATATACAGGATGCGCTATTCCTACTTGTCCCACTGATAGTATTACTGGTGGTTCCACAAAATAAAGCAATTGTTCGACTAGTTCTACTATTTAAAAATTGCAATAGAATATTGCATCTCAAATATTCTATTTATTTAGTTATAAAGATGGATGGGTGGATGGATGGAATTATGAGTGGTACAAAAGTGCAGCAATCCGCTTCGCCACATGTAACCCGGCGGTGTGAGTTTGCTGATCCGTCGGACGGAAGGGCCCCCGTACCCTCCCGGAAGTGATCGCCTGGACCCCATATCCGATCACCATTCGGCTAGACGACTCACCCCGGGATTATGCGCCGCATGGTGGGGCAGCCTCCCTCCGTGGTTAGCGGTGGGCTCAGGCCCCTGTACTGTGCGGCGGGCGGCCAGCGGTTAGCCGTTGCTACGGGTCTCCCTGGCCGACGGGTCAGCAAACTCTCACCGGAATACAGCAGGTCAACAGGATGCTACTGTCCCTAACCGCATCCACAACCCCCAACGCAACTGGTGCTACACAAACTAGTCCCCGAACGCGACGTGGTCACTATGGGGGGATTTGCATCTGTGTAGGGTGTTAATTGCAACCAGCTGAGGACACTTAATAAAGCGGAAGTGTTCTCTCCCACTCGGTGAAAAGTGGGATTTGAATATAGAGCAACAATGATTATAATAAATGTGTCCAAAAGCCTAAATAAGGCCACCATGTTTTAAAGTTACATTTTTCTTTTATTAAAGTTATTTTTTTCTTTTATTATTTATATTTCTATAGTAAGCTACCAAAGTACATATATCAAAGATACATTGGTACAGGCAAGTGGTTTTGAACCTGTGCTCTTCGGTTTGCGTAACCATTGCACTACCACTACACCGCGGAAAATGCCAATTGTTGGTTATCCTATACAGCAATTAAAATGCGTGACAATTTGAATTGAATTAAAATTTTGGATAATGTTAAACAGGTCTTAACATCGTATTTTCTTAAATTTTGCGCGAACATTGATTATTGAATGAAACCAATTTTATGCGGCTTAAAACCAAAATAAACGCGATAGTAAGCCGCATAAAATTTGTTTAATTCAGGTCTTAACATATTTTAATTACTACAAAGTTTCGGCCTTGCTGCGAATGAAATACTGAATTGAGGAAATGAATAAGGGGGTGGGGGACAATGCAATATAATTTATTTCCGGGTAGTCCCAGCAGTAGTACTATCAGTGGCGTGTATCATCTACAGTGTGTTTCTAAAACGCATGCACTATATAATATGTCCACGTGCATTACCTTAGCATTAACTCTTCGTCAATATATTGCAAGAGGCTCCTAAAACAAGAAACATCATGTACACAAACATACAAACTAACATACGAATTACAAAGACATAAAAATACTATATATTAAATTATAATTCATTTCAAAGAATACTAAAATATAAACTTGGACAGCAAATCACATTCAAGTGAAATAATTATAAAAAAACTCTTGTAATGTTTTCAATATATGTTTTAAAATTGTCTTAGAAATTTATAATAGTTTTTTTTTATTATCCTAAACCAAAGATGGCGAACCAATGGCACGCGACACTATATTTTGGGCACGACGCTGCAATATTTAGGGGCACAACTCTGCAATATCTTGGGCATTCATTATGCACTAGGAAAAAAGTATAAAATAGATATTATATGAGGAGCGAACGCTAGTGATCCCTGTGCGGTGACAGAGGTGCGCGCGATTTAGCGTCTTATACTATTTACTTAAGGTCGAAATTGGCTCGCTGTCAAAATAACTTAATTATTGTGATACGAAATCTAACTTAAACCCGCCTGATGATAAGCAAAAGGAGGTCCAAGAGTGACGACGACGGAAAAACCTGAGTTATCCACATCTGCCCCAGTCGCCGTCACTATGTCAGCCAAAGGTGCTTCTTCACGCATCGCTTGAAGGATCCAAGGTTGTAGAATGGAGAGACTTTGCGAAGCATTTCACTTGTCAATTGTTTCACAGCAAAACGACGCACCGAACTTTTTAGTTCGACTGCCAATTCAGTCGATAGAATGCGGATGCTTTTCCCCGACCTGTGCGGGTATTACGTTTGTGAAAAGACGATGTAGGAACAAGGACTTAAAGAGCTTCTCGGAACATTCTCCGTGGTATAGGCGACGGAGGACAATGAGTTCATTAAACATTTCATTAGAAAAATGTCACATTGATACTTAAAGGTTCGCCATCTTTGTTTTAAGCTATACATACTATACCTGCATTGTAACCTCCATTTACTTCAGCAATATACAAACGTGTCATTTTGAACTTTATGATCACAATAATAAAGATCAATTTCACACTAATTTTATATTAATACTGCTGAAGACGTTCATGCCGCCTCATATATATATATATATATATATAATATTAAAACATGCAAGAAAAACAACACATACAAACAACATACGAGTAAAGGCGACCTCAGGTGTAGTGGTAGTGCAATGGTCACGCAAACCAAGAGCACGGGTTCAAAACCACCTACCAGTACCAATGTCTAGGCCGGCATAGTGGATGTGATTGCTATTCATGGACCACACTTCGCCTTAACATCAAGCGGGGTGCTGTCATATGTCGAGTCACAATAAAAAAAATGTATGTACTTGCATCATAGAAACAGGACGATTAAAGTACTTATATAAAACATACATTCTTACTGGAAAATGGTTTTGAACCTGTGTTCTAGGTTTGCATAACCATTGCATTGCCACACTACACTACGTCTTATAACAATTAAAATCACGTGCGTAAACATAGGAATGCGGGGCCTTGGGTGCATTTAGAATAGAAAAGTAATAAAAAAATTACACACAAACACAATAAAAATGAGTTTTGGCGGGCAACTGCAACTGACAGGACGCGCAATTTTGAATTATTTGAAAAGCTTGTGTTTTTCATAAATATTAATGTGTAATAATGGTGGAATTGTTATCCAGTAATAGTTTTTAAGTTTATCAAGTATAAACAAGTAATTTAAAGTTATGAAACGTGTTTCTTCATGTTCCCTCCAAGACTTCTTCTGAAGTTTTAGTAAAGGCTTTCCGCCGCTTTACTAAAACGATCATCATCAACCTCATTCTCATCATTTGATGAATCACTCGCGTGGTTCATGTTCATCTTTACTTGACAATGTATTAACATTGAACCATATATTTTTACTTTGACACTGGCAAGTTAAATACTAAAGCCATAAACAAGAAGAAAAGAAAAAACACAATAAAAATAAAAATGAAAAACCATTACCCAAAACGTTGTGCTACAATTTTTTATTATTCACCCAAAATCAAAACCAAAAAAACGCGATAGTAAGCCGCATAAAATTCATTTAATTCAATAAATAATAACAATTTATATAACACCTGCTATAGTGTTAAAACTGGTTTATCCAATTTTGGAAATGCTTTAAAAAAAAACCTTTTTTGTTAGCCACAAAGAAAAACCAATTGCGCAAACCCAATGTTTGTTAATATTCTTAATTTTGTATTGTATTGTACCTTAAACTCATTCCCATAATATCATCACCCGTCACCTTCCGAGACCACTTGCTACAAAACACATTAAAACATATACATATAAATAAAAAATAATAGGTACTAAAAGGCAGAAATTATTTTTGGAAAGAAAGGAAAAATAAGTCACAAATCTATTTACTATAATTTAGTTAATAAATTAGTAGTTATCTTTTCTTTGTCTTGTAATTGTCATGGTCTCTGTCTATCCCTGTGAGAAAAAGGCGTGACAATTTGATTGATTGAAATTAGTAACAAAAATCATATAAAAATACCCACGCGTCCAATATGACAAAAAAAGATACAAAATTCAAAAGGAATGCGAATTGACGAAAGGAATTTATAAATGTGGATGGATGCGTTAAACAAGACAAGCCCAGGAGTCAATGCCAACCAATTCGGAGACATGTTCAAGAAAGCTAAGTTGCCTAGTGTTCATAACCATAGAGCTTGTATGAAGAGAATTGTGAATGAGAGAGAAGCGAGGGAGTTGTGTCAGGATCGTGGCAAGTGGCGCTCTATTGTCTCTGCCTATCTTTATAGCAGGGGCAATTTGATGATTGATTGATTTATTGTGTAAGCGATCGATAGCTTGGTGGTGTTAGCAGTTGTGCATTAAGTGACAGATGTCTATTTCGATCCCCAGTTGAGTAAAGTGCATGCGTGGATCTATACAATTTTCATAACAATTAACGCACTTAAGACAAGTATTAAACATGTTTTATGTTAATTTAGCATCACAACACTATGTTAAATATGTTTTGTGTACATCTCCCGGCAGATAAAAAGAGCATTGTATTGTTAACAACTTACTCTCCGTTTTACACATGTGTATAAAATTAAAAAAATATGTGCACTACTGTTTAGATAAGCGGACTTTAGATAGCTCTTCTAATCTGCTGATCCTTAAGGTGTGATACCGCCGGTGACTGCAGACCGCAGACCGCACTAATTGTGTGTATGAGATTGATTCCATGCAAGGCGACAATCAGCATTTGCTAAGTCATACATTATTAATATGATGTTTGGAAATAATATTAACGCGGCGGTTGCAGACTAGTGTTCGCCCTGTACGGAATCAATCTCATACACACAATTGGTGCGGTCTACAGTTTGCAGTCGTCAGCGGAATTACACCCTTATAACTCAGCGCTCTTTTTTATCAGCCGGGAACTATAGTAAGACCGATGATGTTTAATGAATATAATATAAACAGATGTTAGCAACTCATACAATGGAATAGACAATACACAAATAATACTAATACTTAGTTAATAATAATGGCCCAAATTATGTGCAAGAATAAATTGTTAATATACCTAAACTACAAAAATATATTTGTAAGTAACTTAGTCGCGTTTCGGAATCGGCTTTAAAGTTGCCGGTTCCATTTAAGCCGGCATAGTGGAGACGACTGCTACTTGCCAGTTAATGGACCGCAATATAGCTAAGGTGCTGAGTGATATTTCTGGTGCCACAATAGCAAGAAACCGATGAGCAGTGTGCTGAACAAAATGTCAGCATGGATCATTTATATTACATGTGATCTGATAGTTAATAATAATAATTCTATGCACTGTGTTTTTTCTTATTTGGCACAACTAGTAAACAAACATGAAAAAAACTATTTCCCATGCCCTTTGACGACAGGTGACGACAGGCGTGGACGAACGGTTTATCGATTGGTTTGTTGCGCGTAAAGTCCCGGGTTCGATCCCCGGTCGGAGCAAATATTTGTTTCATAGCTTTTATTTGTAATATTTAATAATTACATTAAATATTGCAAATATTTATTAATAAAAAAAGAGATGGATATTTACTTCGGGTCTGGGTGCCCAGTCTGCTGATCCGGGGTAGTACCACCACTTACAAGTATACAGACTGTGAAATGATAGTCGCGTTTCGGGATCAGCTTGTAAGTTGCCGGTTGCATCTAGGCCGGCATAGTGGATGTGATTGCTACTCAGTCATTTAATTGTAGTAGCAGTGGCATTTATTCATGGACCACACTTCGGCTTAACATCAAGCGGGGTGCTGTCATATGTCGAGTCACAATTTAAAAAAAGGTAACTGATTACTACTGTTTCATTGTATAGAATAAACATACACAATGTAACAAATACACAAAAGTTATTAAAATCACAAACACATATATGCATTATTTTTATCAAAAACCATTTATATGGAAACCGTAAATTTACAAATGTTGTGCTCCAATAATAATACATTTTCACAGTATTTCATAGATAATTTTTTTATTGTGACTCGATATATGACAGCAGCCCGCTTGATGTTAAACTGGAGTGCTGTCCATGAATGAATGTCACTGCTACTACAATTCAATGACTGTGAGTAGCAATCACATCCACTATGCCAGCTTATATAAAAACCGGCAATTTACAAGCTGATCCCGAAACGTGACCAAATCACTTTACGGTCTATATAGTTGTAAGTGGTGGTACTACCCCGGATCGGCTGACTGGGTACCACCGCGTACCACTCTTAATTTTTTTATATTTGTATTGACTCGCGTCAGTAGTAATTGTCTTTTATAGTTAATCCGCCATTATGCCGTAAGTTTGTTAACTATTTTAGCCAAGTTATTCCAGTCGTCGTCACTCTTGGACCTCCTCTTGCTTATCATCAGGCGAGTCGAGGTCAGATGTCGTGTCACAATAAAAAAAAAAGTAAGGTAAAATGTGCATGAATACATACTTTTCGCTGGTGGGCAGTGTGTCCTTGTCCTTGCAGAGTGGGTTATGTTTGGGGCACGTGAGCAATGTCTCCAATGACCAATCTTCCATCAATGGCTTCTTGCACACTGCAATATTACATTACATTTATTAAGGAAGCACTTTAAACACGCCAAAACTTTACAAGAATTAAGGTGTGATTCCGCCGGCGACTGCAGACCGCACTACTCGTTTGTATGAGATTGATTCCGTGCAAGGCGACATTAGACTGCAGCCGCCGCATTAATATTGTTTCCAAACATCATATTAATAATGTATGACTTAGCAAATGCTGATTGTCGCCTTGCATGGAATCAATCCCATACAAACAAGTAGTGCGGTCTGCAGTCGCCGGCGGAATCACACCTTAAACATAATAACAATAAAATAAATAAACAATCGTAATACAACTTACGGCTAACAAGATCAAATAGAAACAAAAAATATGTATGGACAAGGCCACTTGCAAGTTGTAACAGAAAATAAAAAACAAATACCTATATTGTATTTTCTTACATTTTGCGCGAACATTGATAAATGAATTAAACAAATTTTATGCGGCTTACTATCGCGTTTATTTTCTGTTCCCGGTTTAATTCAATTTTTGTAAAAATAACTGACGTTGCCATCTGGTTTGGCAGTTTGCTGGACTTGTTTGTGTATTATGGGGTCCCAGGTGTTAGACTGCCAAACTGCCAAACCAGATGACACTGTCAGTTGTTTTTGCAAAAATTGAATTAAACCGGGAACAGAAAAACAAAATATCCAACGGGGTAGTTTTGAAAACAATAACAGCATCAACCAATAGGACGACCAACACCCCAGTCACTCCGTGACCACGATGGCTGCAAAGCTCACGAAACGTCGGAATAATAAAGAATTGTAAAATCAAAACCAAAATAAACGCGATAGTAAGCCGCATAAAATTTGTTTAATACAAATACCTATATAATAATTAAAAACAATTTCAATTGATCACATTGTCATGGCTTTATCCCACAGTGATAGGCAGAGACAATGGAGCGCCACTTGCCACGATCCTGAAACAACTCGCTCGCTTCCCTCACATCCACTATTCTCCTTATACAAGCTCTACTATTATGGGCACTAGGCAACCAACTTAGCTTTCCTGATGATGTCTCCGATTTGGTCACAATAAAAAAAATTACCATTTCTCTTAAGCGTATCACCTTGCTCCGGCTCCCTTGCGAAGTCAATCACCGTGGGTACTGTCAACTCGTCCGCGTCCAAATCAACGATTGGCGAGTCATCGTACACGCCAGACCTGCGGGGATATAAAATTAATAACATTAAGGTAATCATACTTACAAGTATACAGACCGTGAAGTGATTTGGTCACGTTTCGGGATCAGCTTGTAAGTTGCCGGTTCCACCTAGGCCGGCATAGTGAATGTGATTGCTACTCACAGTTATTGAATTGCAGTAGCAGTGACATCCATTCATGGACCACACTTTGGCTTAACATCAAGCAAAGTGCTGTCATATGTCGAGTCACAATAAAAAAAAAGAATGCCTGATGTTAAGCTGGAGGGTGGTCCATGAATGGATGTCACTACAACTTCAATTCAATAACTGTGAGTAGTAGCCGAGCTAGTTGAAACCGGCAACATACAAGCAGATCCAAGCGACTAGGTCACTTCACGATCTGTATACTTGTAAGTGGTGGTACCATCCCGGATCAATATACTTGGCACCACTGTCTACCACTCTGCCGGCCAAATGTGCTTCCATGTGGATCTAAGGTTATAGGATGGAGAGAACACATGGGATGGTAAATCATTCCACTTGTCAATTGAGATGCTTTAGCAGCCCATTCGTGGATCGTGGGTGAGCCGTTACCTTCTATTGTGTTGATTGGTGTCATCATCGAACAATCTAATCCTATTGATTGCCATGTCATCGTTGCTGAGTGACGTGTGCACGAGGCTGCGCGGGCGCACGTGATTGGTGGAGAGGTGCGAACGCGACATATTGCTGCCCGCTGATTGGTCAGACACGATGCGACGACCGCGGCCTGTGTGCTTCGAGGCTATGCGCTGGGGCACGCCAGGCACTGTCTGCAATATAATTATAAAGTTAACATAAAACATACAAGCATTGTGACGGCGACTGAGGCAGCATTAAACCAACGTGCCTTTTTCAGCCACATGCACTCTTGGGCCTATTAGGTAAATATTGGCGACAGGCGTAGCCGAACGGTTAGCGATTGGTTTGTTGCGAAAAAGTCCTGGGTTCGATTGCCTGTCGGAGCAAATATTTGTTTCATAGCTTTTATATGTAATATTTGTTAATAAAAAAAATGGCGAATATTTGTTTCGCGTCTGGTTATAAAAAAGAAGTAGGCAGTGGTACCCAGTCTGCCGATCCGGGGCGTGGGTACCAGAGAATTGTGAATATGAGGGAAGCGATGGAGTTGTGTCAGGATCGTGGCAAGTGGCGCTCCATTGTCTTGGCTATCCCTGTGAGAAAAAGGCGTGACAATTTGATTGATTGATTGGGAATGGAACCCGTGACTTTAAGCGTAACCCATGTGGCAATGCTGCTCACCCCGTCCTCGTCTGCTTCCTGATTGTTGCAATGGTTCGGTGGATTGGAATATTTCTGCAGCAGCTCAATCGCTTGCCTCTTGCTCATCTCCATGCCCATGAACGAATGCTGCAACAAATCATATATATACATTACAAACATATAGCTTGTCTAACTATAAATGACGCGCCCCTCCACTTTAATAGTTTATTTAAATGTGTGAATGCAAATATTACTAACTATACTACTAACTATCTGGCCTCGTCCCGCCTGATGATAAGCAAGAGGAGATCCAAGAATGACGACGACTGAAACATCCGAGTTAGTTCACGGCTAACTCAGTCGCCGTCACTACGCCGGCCGAAGGTGCTTCTTCACGAATCGCTTGAAGGATCCAAGGTTATAGGGGGGAGAGAACACGTGGGCTGGCTTCTCCTTTTGTGTCTAACCAGCAGCTGAATGACCAATTACAATTGCATTTTCGGTGTGTTGCATTCATATTTTATATTTTCTCGTATGCGCAAATGCGGTGGAGGGGCGCGTCATTTCGGCTTAGACAGACTATACCACATTGTCAAGACTACATTTTTTTTTCTGAGAAGCATTGCTATATTTCATTCGTACATATCAGCGCGATTAAGTGGTGGACCCCCCGTAAAGCAGGTCATCCATGAGAAATAGAATTAAATCCAAAGTCGAGTGAAGCCCGACTTTGGAGTCAATGAATATGAGGTATGCTGGGGTTCCTCAAAGAGTTGGCTACGAGAGGGAGAGGGGCCTCTGGTGGGCGAGGCTTTCTGTGAGAAGAGATTTTGGAGTGGGGCGATACTACATTCCAAGACAAGGAAAGGCTAGAATATTGGAAAAACACTTTTTTCATTATTATTTATTTTATTGTGACTTGACTTCTGATCTCGATGGGAAGCAAGAGTTTGTTTACGGTTGCCCCAGCCGCATCGCTTAAAGGAACCCAGGTGAGGATGGAGAGAACACAGGGGCTGGTAAAGCATTTCATTTGTCCAACATTTTAGTTCGTCTGCTGATTTGGTCTAAAGAATACTGATGCTTTCTCTGACCTGTAGGAGTATCACGGGTGTGATGAGTCAAGGTAGAAGCAAACCTGCACAATTATACCAGCTCTATTTAATTTAATATTTAACAACACTCCGCCTGCTACTACAGTAACTCGCAAGTAGCAATCGCATCCACTTGGAACTGGCAACTTTGAAGCTGATCCTGAAATGTGACAAAGTCACTTCACTGACTGTCAACTTGAAAATGATTTGTACTACCTCGGGTCGGCAGACTGGGCAGATGTCCACTTTTAATAAAAACAAGTGTCAAAAGTAACTCCAAATCCTACCACCAGATGCCGCCACCACTCACCTGTAACAACTTTTCAGCGGTGGGCCTTTTCTTTGGGTTCTTAGTGAGTGCCGATTTTAGGAAATTATGAAACGTGGGCGTCCATTTCTCTCTGTCCTTCAATGTTGGCGGTTTGAATCCAGATTTGGACATTAGAAACAATACGCGCATTGGATGCAATTCGAACATAGGCGGCTGCAGTTCCGCCAATTCTGAAAATACATACAAAAAATGTGATCAAACTTTCATTTCTATACTAAGCTACTAAAGTGCTTGTATCATAGAAACAGGACGACCATAGTTCATATATGAAAGATACATTAGTATAGCTTGTCTAACTATAAATGACGCGCCCCTCCACTTTATTAGTTTATTTCAATGTGTGAATTTATTTATTACTAACTATACTTCATCAGCGTGCTCCTTCTTTTGTGTCCAACCAGCAACTGAATAACCAATTACAATTGCATTTCCGGTGGGTTGCATCCATATTTTATATTTGCTCGTGTGCTTAAATGTAGTGGAGGGGCGAGTCATTTCGGCTTAGACATACTCTATCGGCAAGTGGTTTTGAACCCGAGAGGTTTACGTTACCATTGCACTACCACTACACCGCGGTCGCCTTAAATGCTATTCTCTATAAAAATATTACAGTAACTTGCTGTTAATAAAAATGAACATTGATTCTTAGTGTGTTGGGTGGTCGCTTTAATAATTTTGGAGCTCATTAATAGAGTTCAACTGTCAAAACGAAGCCCATTAATGAAGTTCAACTGTCAAAACAAAGCCCATTAATGGAGCTCAACTGTCAAAACAAAGCCCATTAATGGAGCTCAACTGTCAAAACAAAGCCCATTAATGGAGTTCAACTGTCAAAACAAAGCCCATTAATGGAGTTCAACTGTCAAAACAAAGCCCATTAATGGAGTTCAACTGTCAAAACAAAGCCCATTAATGGAGTTCAACTGTCAAAACGTAGCCCACTCTCATTCACATTGAGTTACGCAGTAGGCCCGCAATCCTCTATGTATATACATACCGATAGCGGTGATGCCGCACGCCCATATATCACAGAGCTGATTGTAACCACCTTTGCGTTCCACGGCAGCAACCTGAAACATACGTGGTGGAAGAGGATCAAAACAGTGGCAGGCAGTGGTACCACACCGTAATATCCGCACAGGTTGGGAAAAGCAACCGCATTCTGTCTACCGAGTCGGTAGGTGACGGTGCGTCTTTTCTTTGTAGAACAATCGACAAGTGAATTGTTTTACCAGTCCATGTGTTCTCTTCATCCTATAAGTATAGTATAACTCCTTCAAGCAATGCGTGAAAAAGCACATTTGGCCTGCCTAGTGAGCCGTAAACTAACTCGGTTTTTTCAGTCGTCGTCACTCTTGGTTCTCCTCTTGCTTATCATCAGGCTGGTCGAGGTCTGATGTCGTGTCACAATAAAAATCTGCTTGAAAGTTGCTGGTTCCAACTATGCCGGCATAGTGGACCTGACTACTACTTACAGTTATTGAATTGTAGTAGCAGTGGCATCCATTCATAGACTACACTCCAGCTTAACATCAAAGGGGGTGCTGTCATATGTCGAGTCATAAAAAAATAACTGCAGCACCTTGTTCAGTATGTGACAATAAAATTGCCAGCTTCTATACCCCAGTTAGACTAAAGTAATTACAAATGTTGTATTTATTATTCGACTTGCCTGATGTTAAGCAAGGATAGGTCAAAGAGCACCACCGACTCAGTTCTTAGCTGTCTCAGTCGCCGTCACTATTGTGCTTACCTCCGGCGCCATCCAATATGGTGTTCCAATGAATGATTTCCTTTTATTGATGGTGGCTGTGATTTGCGCCGAAACACCAAAGTCCGCCAACTTCACGTCGCCGCACTCTGTCAGCAGGATGTTTGCGCCCTTTATGTCCCTGAAATGACACACGTTCACAAGAGTGACCTCGCCTCATGTTAAGCTGGAGTGCGCTCCATTAGTGAAGGTAACTGCTACTACAGTAAATTGACTAAGCAAGCATTCACATCCACTATAACGACCTAGTTGGAACCGGCAACTTATAAGCTGATCCCGCAACGCGACCAAGTCACTTCAGGCACCATATATCGCCAAAGTAGGCGATTGGTTATCACACCAGTTTGTTACCTTCGAGTGCCGGTTCCAAATACGCTGGCATAATAGGTGCATTGCACTAAACAAAGGACATCATTCATTTTGTATGGGGGCTTGTGCTTGATTATAATATTATAATGCATATACATTTTAATATAGTTTAATGTACCAAGATTACAATGCAATTGGAATATATCCTTTATTATGGATAGTTTGGGTGTGCAAAATGAACTATATCTATGACAGTTCAAAGCAGAACTGTTAATTCAGTCTTTGTGATTGACAGACGATACAAAATCCATATCTTATTTTCCAAATAACTCAATTGCACAGCAATTAAAAGCAAAATTGTTATTAGTTTTATTAACACAAGTATCGAAACTACCATTTAAATATTTTTTCATCATTGGACATTACAAAAGTAGTACAAAGAAGTCCAAAATGAATGATGTCCTTTTATGTGGCTTACTATCGCGTTTATCATTTGCCAGTAGAAGCAGTCACCACTCCAGCTTAACGGTGTCTATATATACATATGTATGTATGTGAATGCTCACCTATGCATTTTGCCCATGCTATGAAGATAGGAGAGGCCCGTGAGTGTTTCGCGGCACATGTACGCGATCTGCAGCTCAGTCAGTGGACCAGTCACGTGGTATATGTCCTGCAAAACACACATAAACACTCTTATAGTGCAATAAGATCAAAGCAGGGCCGGTCGATTCCCGGTCAGAACAAATATTTAGTAATAAAAAAGATTTGCAGTGGGTCTGGTTATCAAAGAGCGATATGCAGTGGTGTCTAGTCTGCCGATCCGGGGTAGTGACTTTGTAAGTTGCTGGTTCCAACTAGGCCGGCATAGTGGATGTGACTGCTACTCACAGTTATTGAATTGTAGTAGCAGTGGCATCTATTCATGGATCACACACCAGCTCAACATCAGGTGGGGTTTTGTCATATGTCGTGTCACAATTTACCAAAGAACATGTACACATACTTGCAGACTGCCACCGCCGCAATACTCCATTGATATCCACAGTTTGTCTCTGCGCAGATATGAGCCATAGTATGCGACAATGTTGGGGTGCCTGCAGTCCTTCATCATCAGTATCTCCTGTTGGATGATGGCGAAGTCATCGCCGGGCTCCAGCTTTATCACTTTTATTGCCGCTAGCTCGCAGTTCGCGTTCAGACGCTTCGCCTGCAAATAAATACATATAATCAATGATGACAAGGCTCTTCAACCAGTGTGTGTTGCCAGTGATGACATATGGCACTGAGACGTGGCCCCTTAAATGTTGGCCTGTTGGAAAAGCTCAGAGTCGCTCATCGGGCAATGGAGAGAGCTATGCTTGGTGTTTCTTTGCGCGATAGAATCCGGAACGAAACGACATAGCTCGTAGGATTAACGAGCTGAAGTGGCAATAGGCTGGAAAGAGAGGTTCTAGAGTGGAGACCACGAACCGGAAGACACAGCGTAGGTAGGCCTCCCACTAGGTGGACATAGAAAAAGTCACTATTAACCAGTGGATGCAACCAGTCTTGCCGTTCGGAATGGCGTTCTAAGGGGGAGGCCTATATTCAGCAGTGGACGCCTTCTGACTGATGATGATAATGACGAATGAATGATGGACAACAAGCTACAAGCTTGCTACTTCTGACTTGCCTGATGGTGATGAAGCAAAGGTCAAAGAGGGCCGACGACTGAAAAACACTACCCAGATTACGATCGCCCCAGCCGCCGTCACTATGCCGGCCAAATGTAAAGGCCATCAAAGATACATTTTATTTTATTTTCTTTTTGTATACAAATTTAGTTCATAAGTGTGTATATTACTAACAATTTTTTGGGCCTATGTAGTCTGACAATAAATGATTTTTTTTATTGGTACCGGTGAGTGGTTTTGAACCCATGCCACTCGGTTTACGTAGCCATTGCACTGCCACTACACCACGGTCGGCTTTTAAGGAGTTGAGGATGTCTAAAATTTACCTCCTTAATAATATCTGTTAGGAAGTTATCTAAAAAAACAAAGAATCTAATCCAACTACTAAATATATGTATAATTGGTTTATTTCGGTGATTATAATTTGCTTGGAACAACATTAATATGAGCCGTTAATTGGGGCCCCATTTGAAGCTGGCTTAAATGTCCCCAATTGCATTACACAACTCAGTGACCTATGAGTATGACTAATTGTTATAGAATTACTCACTCATAGCCTGATGTTAGGCTGGAGTGTGCTCCATGAATGCTACTACAGTTAAATAAGCAATTGTCACGCCTTTTTCCCACAGGGATAGGCAGATACAATGAAGCGCCACTTGCCACGATCCTGTAGTGTATGTCCTGGTCAGAGACACAGACATTGTCTCGTGTGCTTGTACGTGAGCGGTCAGACGTCAGAATTACCCTAACCGGGGGCGCGGGCGGACGTGCTGTCACTTGATGTGGATGCATTGGCGAGCCAGTGATTCACATAGGAAAGAGCGGACACTACACTGACCAACTCCCTCGCTTTCTTTACATCCACAATTCTCTTCATACAAGCTCTATGGTTATGGGGTAGTCAGCTAAGGTTACCCCACTTTCATGATTCATTCAGGGTCTGCCTTGTTTAACGCATCCATTCACATGACATTTATAAATTTTTTTCGTCAATTTACTTTCACTCATCCTTTCCATGTGCCCAAACCATCGGAGCATTCAGATGTCCTCTTAACTATATATTTATAGTTATAAGGAATTAATTTATTTGTATTTATCTAGAGTTATGTTACAGTGGTTACGTTATTATTATTTGCGGTTGCATTATGACAAGCGGCCGTGGTCTGGTGGTAATGATAGTCTCGCAACCCGAAACGCACCAGCTGAGACTGATATTTCAATTTCAATCCAATGATGTTAAGTAAAATAAGGTAGATACGTTATATACACGAGTTTTAGTGTTCGCAAATGGCACGAGTTTGAACGATCAACCACGACATAAGTGGAAGTAGGACGGAATGATAGTTATAAGGAGCGAAAGAGAGACAAATATATGTTGCTCAACATCGCGACACTGAGATAGTTTTATTGTCATATCAACGTTTATTTTTCAATATATTTTATTTTAATATTATACATTTCTATACTAAGCTACTGAGGTGCTTGTATCATAGAAACAGGACGACCAAAGTACATATATCAAAAATACATTGGTACCGGTGAGTGGTCTCGAACCCGCCGTGCCACTTGGCTTACGTAGCCATTGCACTGCCACTACACCACGGTCGCCTTAAAATTCAATATCACTAATTAAATTTATAAAAATCATTACAATATGGCTTCATTGTTAATCGCGGTAGGCATCACTTGCCGCGATCCTTACTCAACTCTCTCGCTTCCTCTCATATCCACAATTTTCCAATAATACATCTCGCTATGTTAATCTTTTATAATGATTTTAAATTCACACGCACACACATAACAAAAGTGAATGAAGAAAAATAAACACTATAGTGACGTCACCCATAATATAATATAATAAATTTGTGAAGTTTGTCTGTCTGTTTGAAAGCGCTATTCCCCGGAACTACCAGTCCGATTTAAAGAATCTTATTGCTTTTAATTGCCTAAATATTGAGGTTATAGGCTGTATGTAAATGTTGTATTATTCCTGATTCTTGAGAAACTGATGATAAATTCTCTCCGATAAGCAAAACAATAGATATAAATATAAGTGTGCAAAAAAACTTTTTGCTTTATATCTAAAAAAAACACTATAAAAGATACAAATATAGTGAATAAATTGAAGACTGGAGTACCTGATGATGTACAATAAGAATGCAAGGGAGGTAAGTGTGAAGTCGAAATTCGGGTGAAACCGCGGGGCAGAGCTAGTCTGGATATAATGACGTCACTCTAAACAATATGTCAGCCACATGTTTACGCGTTTAATTGAGTTTTATTTTATTCTGTACATTAACTAAATATATATATATTTTAAAACATTCTCACTTACAAATTTATAGACTGAAGTGACTAAATCGCATTTCAGGATGAGCTTGTAAGTTGCCAGTTTCAACTATGCAAAGGCATTCCATAGCTACTTGTAATTGTTTAACTGTACCGCACTCCAGCTTAACATCAGGCGGGGGTGCTGTCATAATGTCGAGCCACAATAAAAAATACTTTTCCTAAACAAATTCTTCTTAACGGGTATTTATTTAATTTTCAAGATTCCGTTATATAGACATACATAGTGACGTATGGTGGGTGACGTCACTATACTGTTTATTTTTCTTTATTCACTTTTGTTAAAGGAAACAGACCGTGAAGTGATTTAGTCACGTTTCGGGATCAGCTTGTAAGTTGCCGGTTCCATCTAGGCCGGCATAGCGGATGTTATTGTTACTCACAGTTGTTGAATTGTAGTAGCAGTGACATTCATTCATGGACCACACTCCGGCTTAACATCAAGCGAGGTGCTGTCATATGTCGAGTCACAATAAAATAAAAAACAAGTCAAGCTAATAAAAGCGTGTTAAAAACAGGGGTCCGCAGTGCCCAGAACCATAGATTGTGAAGGATGTGAAGAAGGCAAGAGAATTGTGTCAAGATCGTGACAAGTGGCGCTCCGTTGTCTCTTCATATCCCTGTGAGAATTAGTGTATGCAATTGACAATGACGATGATCACAAATAGAAATTGCCTCAAAGAGAGAATTTCCAAATGCCTAAAGCATAACTATTTATGCAAAGAAGCCATTAATTAAATCATTGCTACAACATGACCTTAATTACATTAATTAACTATTCATTTGTATTAATTGATGAACGACGTGTGGCGGGCGACTGAGGCGACCGGAAAATTAAACAGTCATGGCACTGTTCTTGCATGCCCCTTGCCTAGCATCATCATACAGTCATGGTCACTATACAACAAAAATGATGGAAACGAAAATTACTATTTCATCATCATCATCATCAGTCAGAAGGCGTCCACTGCTGAACATAGGCCTCCCCCCCCTTAGAACGCCATTCCGAACGACAATAAGCCAGTTATTATTTAAGCTAGAAAAATCACGCCTTCATTCCTACATGAGTATGATTTTTTTTTATTGTGACACGACTTCTGTCCTCGACCCACCTGATGATAAGCAAGAGGAGGTCCAAGAGTGACGACTGAAAAAACCGAGTGAGTTCCCGGCTGCCCCAGCTGCCGTCACTATGCCGGCCTAAGGTGCTTCTTCACGCATCGCTTAAAGGATCCAAGCTCATAGGATGGGGAGAACACATGAACAGGCAAAGCATTCCACTTGTCAATTGTTCTACAAAAAAAGACGCACCGAACTTTTTAGTTCGACTGCCGATTCGGTCGATAGAATGCGGATGCCTGTGCGGGTATTATGGGTATGAAAAGACGAGGTAGGAACAAGGTTAAAAAGCTCCTCGGAACTTTCGCCGTAGTATATGCGATGGAGAAAACACAGAGCCGCCATGTCTCTGCGTAGTTGCATTTACCATAATCCTCATTGGGAATGTTATGGATATGAAATTTCGGATATAGGAATGATATTATACCCGTTTTAGATACGATTACGGATATGTAATTATTGCAGAACATCCGATAGTTTCAGATGATTTCGGTTACGGATATTAGATTTTTAAGAAATTTTAGGAGTTCTATCATAACATGTTTCATTTAGACTCCCCTATCCCTATCTGAAATCATCCGAAACTTTAATAACGGATTTAATTGTGTCGATTCACAATAAAAAAATAAATAAAAAAACCATTGCCGGATTTTGGTGGAAATGGGATCATAGACGCAGTGCGGTGTCTATTGTGTGTTGTCTGTGGGATTAATCATCAATTGTGATCATCATACATTAACACAATCATGTGAAAATAACAATTGTTTAATGTAAATTGTAATACATCAGGCAGCTGAAACCAACAAATTCACAGTCATCAATGCTGTTGGACCTTCTTTGCATACCATCAAGCGAGTCCAAATTCTTTTTTCAGTCTTAATAAAATAAAATATGTTCACTCATTTTTTTCTTATTGCGGATTGACATCTGGTCACCTCAACCTGATGGTAAGCAAGGAGACACCAAGAGCGCAGAAGACTGATAAATCCGATACAGTTAACGGTTGCTTCAGTCTCCATCACTATACCAGCAAGAGATGCTTTTTAACACGCTTTTATTAGCTTCACGTGTATGTATGTAACGGAATCATTGAAATTAATATTCACCCACTTCTAGACATCTAACTAATATGAAATTTTTTACACATATTAAAAACCAATGACAATACATTAATATCACTATATTACTAAGAGTGGTAGGCAGTGGCACCCAGTCTGCTGATCCGGGGTAGTACCACCACTTACAAGTATACAGGCCGTGAAGTGATTTGGTCACGTTTCGAGATCAGCTTGTAAGTTGCCGGTTGCATCTAGGCCGGCATAGTGGATGTGATTGCTATTCACAGTTATTGAATTGTATTAGCAGTGACATTCATTCATGGACCACACTTTGGCTTAACATCAAGCGGGGTGCTGTCATATGTCGAGTCACAATAAAAAAAATAAAAATCAACAAATAGCATGTATTTTAACTATAGTTTTATTTGTATGCTAAAGTTGATTATAGCACAGTCCCATTGTACCTTTAATAGATTATTATTTAACATTATATCTATTACTTTATTGCATCAACACCTCCCCCTGTTGTCGCTGCCTATCCCTGTGGGAAAAGGCGTGACAATTCGATTGATTGATCAACACCCAATATAAACAACCTTTGCAACATCACAAAGGTTTGCCTGCCAGGGAATGCCAAGCAATAAATATTTAAATCAATGAAGATTTACATATATCTATCTGTATATATCAGTAAGATATAAAAATCCTTTTATATATACATATATATTGCAATAACAAATATTTTCCACTTGAATATATAATCTAAGTTATCTCTTATCTAATATTTATTATCATTCAAGGATACTTGAACTTGAGACATGTTTATTATTGCTGGGGTGGGCAGATAATTATTCATGTAGGTCTCTATCATATTATGGGGATAAATTCAACAGTGAAGTGGTGTTTGGGATATAAGGAACACTAGCACTGCTAACATTTCTATGAGAATATGATTTCTATTATTATGGAACTCAAGCAGATTTTTTAAAATTTACCTAACTTGTTTAAATGCTTAGAAGCAATGTGGATTTATGAAAGAATATGAGATCTCAATAATGGTATTGATGGACCCAGGGCCGTCTTTACCCGGGGGTTCAAGGGGTGCGGTGCACCCGGGCGCACAGTCCTAGGGGGCGCATGCCGACCGCGATAAATTTCGATAGGTACCTACTACACTGAGACCATGCTTAAGACGGCCCTGGATGGACCTGGATGTTCTACAACTTAACCACTCTCACCAGAGGATAGACAGAAGCATTCTCTAAATATGCATTGTGTATATCATGATTTCCCCTCCAATATAAATTACAGATGCAAATGGCAATAATGGATGCAACAAATTGTAATATTGTGTATTCATTTTAATTTCATATTTATTTATTTATTAAAGGTGTATACAACAGAACACAACCTTTACCTGAATTTATTTGAACATAATTTAAAAATCAATGTTCTATCCCATTACTGCATACACACAGCATCAACAGTTGTAATTGACGGTAACAAAAAAAAAACCAACAAAACAAACAAAGACAGCAACCAAGACAAGGACAATAACAATAACCATATATATAAAATTTAAAAAAAAAACCAATTAAATCCCAATACATATTTTCTAAATAACTAAGATTAACAGATAAAACTTAACAAATTGATACGAAGCTATTATAGGTTTACCGGGTGGCAGACTTCTCGAGGACATCGGTGACGCCCCTTTTAAAGGACGAGAATTTGGGATTAAGTATATCTAATTTATCCTTATGATTATTTGCCATTTCGTTGTATTCCCGACACATTCTCACATATAAAACAAATCTGTTTTATTTTATTAGTGAGTGTATGGTTGGGTGTAGTTCACTCGATATTTTGCGCCTAATACATTAAAATGAGTTGTGCATCTGAGTACTTTTTTTTTATTTTTTTATTGTGACTCAACATATGACAGCACCCCGCTTGATGTTAAGCCAAAGTGTGGTCCATGAATGAATGGACTGCTACTACAATTCAATAACTGTGAGTAGCAATCACATCCACTATGCCGGCCTAGATGGAACCGGCAACTTACAAGCTGATCCCGAAATCCACTCTTTGATAACCAGACCCAAAGCAAATATCCATCTCTTTTTTTTTATTAACAAATATTTGCAATATATAATACAATTAAATATTACAAATAAAAGCTATGAAACAAATATTTGCTCCGACCGGCGATCGAACCTGGGACTTTACGCGCAACAAACCAGTCGCTAAACCGTTCGTCCACGCCTGTCGTCATGTCGTCATGTCGTCATGTGAGGTGACAGATTGAGAGTCCTAGTGTCAAGCTTTTTTTTCCCAGTTCCTACTAGGCCGGCATAGTGAATATGACTGCTATTGAATAGTAGTAGCAGTCAACTGCGGCACTCCAGCTCAACATCAGGTGAAGTGCTGTCATATGTTGAATTACAAAAAAATCTAACTCGCAACTGTACAAAGTCAGAAAACATTGTAAGGGAAAGAGAAGAAGTACAACTGTTGGGAAAAATGCAAGTTTGAACATTTGAGGAATGCATTTTATTGGTTAAATAAAATATTTAATAATATATATTTAAATATATATTAAAACATTTAATATATTTAAATCTATGACTTTTCATTAATGCCAATTTACGAAAGAATGATAATTTCATTATTGTCACAAACAATATAAAAAATCTATAAACCTTTTACCCTTTAAATAATAATAATAAAGTAAAATTAATTTTAGCCCGTAAAAATGTGGCACATTTAGGGGGCAGCAAAATTTAAAAAAAAACTAAAACAAATCGTTATTATTTGAACCTGAAATTCATATTTTTGTTGTACCTATCATTGAAATTCCTAAATAAGGGGGTGGCAAAAAATTTTTCCGCCCCCCGCGGCTGACTCCCACGCTACGCCACTGATTATCTTCTTACAAGCTCTACGATTATAAGCCATCCAGCTTTCTTGAGAATGTCTCCGATCCAATCTTTCTACGCCTGCTTTGTTTAACGCATCTATCAACATCAGATTTATAAATTCCTTTCATCTATTTAAAATAATATCTTAATTCTATAGTTATCACTATTAAACCAACACTTTGAATATAAATATTATATTTTTATTTAAATGAAATGCAAATTAATGTGTGACCTGTTGTGCTTTCCTGATGTAAATTTAATACAATATTCTGTTTGCATTACATGTTTTATAGAAAATAATGTATTCAATGGAGATTTAAAACTTGTATTTGCAACTATGGCTCATTAATACTAATTACAATGAACACATAATTATTATATTAATCATTCCTACATAAATAAATTATTATTCTAATATTTTGTTTATTAACACAAAAAGGGTGTGAACATAACACTTCATTATATTTTCGTATCTAATACAACTTGCATGTGATCTCTGTTATTACGTATGCTGCTAATATCATTAAATAAACAGTAAGAGATAATGATTAATCGAGAGCCAGTGCCTAAATCATAGTTTCGTCGCCAATGGACAGGGATGCATTTGCCCGTGAAATGTGTCACTGTTTTCCCGTGCAATCGTATTCACAATATGAATGCCATTGGCCTGCGAATGTTGTGTTGTTGAAATGTGTAATTATGTGCATTGCATGCCCCCTACCTTGTAGACATCGCCATAGGTCCCGGACCCAATTCTCTGCACCAACTCGTATTCATCTTGAGGGTTTCGACGCGAAATATCTGAACTTAACACACCACCACTTTGCGCCATAATCAAATTTAAACACTAATTAAACATCTATTCACACTTTCATCTCATTATTTTCACAGTTTTTGCACAATTTTGTTGATAATTATTATTTTTCTGAGACTCAACTCTACATTTTTCATATGACGTTTGACAACAGTTTGCCACTCTGCAACTTTTATTTTATTTTTCACACGGCAGTACTAAGATGTTTTCTTAATATATTTTAAAGCATTGGTGTTATTAATATTAAACTCAAAACTGTATATAAATAATTTAAAACCCTCATATTACCTCATAACCCTCATAATTCCGCCACCTATTTAATTGTATGACTATTGATTGCAGGACTACAATATCCAGCATGGTGACGGCAACTGAATCCACTGAGTTGACTTTTTCAGTTGTGAGCACTTTAGGATCTACCCTTGTGTGAACATTGGGTAAGTAAGTCGAGGTAAAAAGATACTATTGGAGATTAGGCTTTAATCACACGCGTCAAGTAGAGCGGTGAGACAGCAAATGGTACTCGTATGGCGATGGTACTCGGGTGGGTGATGTAGGGGAACAAATTGAATAGAACATTCAATTCCCAAGCAATTGAATCAAACGCCGTAATGAAAGCAATCTAATATTAAGCTGGAGTGTGGCAAATGAATGGAAGTGACTGCTACTACAGTGAAATAACTATAAGCAACAGTCTCATTAACGATGCCGGCCTAGTTGGAACCAGCAACTTACAAACTGATCCCGAAACGCGATTAAGTCACTTTACGGTCTGTATACGTCTTGTTAGTGGTGGTACTACGGACCTACGTAGACCTAGGTACTACAGAATACGTAAACTATGTATTCTAAACCTATGGGTGGTACTATCCCGGATCGGCAGACTGGGCACAGTCCTGAAGCAAATATCCGCCTTTTTTTTGAAGCATGAATATAATTTAGAGCTGTCAATTTATGGTCTCACTTACTGGACCTTTTTAATTTAATAAAAGAACAAGCATGGTTCTCCAGAGGGTTATGTCATGCTTCTTCAAATATGGTATTTGAAATAATGACGGGGTTTCTCTATTCTATTTTTTTTGCCCATATATAGTGATGTGGTGGTTTGCCAATGTCACAATGTAGTTTGGACACTTCTTTTGGGTATAGGGTGCAAGCTATTTGCATTTAATGTTATGCACTTACCAATAAATTAAATAAAAAAACAATTGTATTTATTCTAATTAAAACTTTAATTTGTCCTAGGATTAAAGACTATAAACCTAAAATTAAATATTACTAATTTGTTTCATTAACAATAACTGTCATTATATTAAATAACAAAAAGCACATAAATAATAAATAATTAAATACTATGATTTATTAATGCCTGAAAATGGCCTCATAACAATTAAAAGAAATAAACTCGTAACAATTAATATTTTGTAGGCGTTTATTTTAATTCTTAAACTTATAAAAATATATTATAATTCCTTACTTATTATAATATTTACACAAACTTAACATCTCTAAATAAAGCAACGTGGTTTTAATATATTCTAAATGTATATAAATAACAAAATACTGTTTAAATTAAAACTCTTATCCGACTATATAAATGGATTCAAATGGTAGTAGGTACTTACTATTTATGGTAAATACGAAAAAAACCTTTATATTATAACGATATTTTAACTGATTTTTAAACAAGAGGTTGCCTTTTTCTTTATCTATTATGGCTTAGATACTAGTCTTATACCGCGTTCTCACCGGGCGATTTCAGTTGATCAATATTTGTCGTTTAACAAAAATTATATATATTAATTGCTTCAATTTGGTTGAAAGCCTGTTCAGACGGTTCAAATCTCGAACGATTTCGCAGTTGATCAACTCAAATCGCCTCGTGAGAACGCGGTCTTACAGCCAAAAAATAAATTCCGTTTCAGTGCTACCAACATTTCAATCAAGGAACCTCACAATCTTGGTTTTGACTCGTGATAAAATAATTCCTCTGACTTATTGTTTATTATGTTCATTGTGATTAACAGGTAAACCATCTAAATCTACTTCAGTGCTTGGCACCAAAGGTGGTTTGAAGCCACCATATTCAATTCTTAAATTGGCAACTTTTGGTGTGCGATCTGTGCGCCGTAGTTTAAATTCAACCAAATAATTTTGAGGCACATTATTATTCCAATGACTATATTTCTCAACAGGAGGCGGCCCGTAATATTGTTCGGGGCCTGAGTTTGTCACATAGCCTATGTATTTATTTAATGTTGGCGTCTTTTTGAAATTTATTTTACTATCTGTAACGTTGTGTTGATATGTTGATGCGTAGAGGTTGCCCCATGCGGTGCTCTGGACGGGGTTTCTCCTTTCTTTCTCTTGCAATGCTTTGTAATATTGTGGGATATGATTGGCGTGGTGTGCCAATGGATGTATTATATGTGCGTGCGGTTGAGATTGCTGCGCTTGAACTTTATTATTAACATCAGGCAAAAAGTAATCAGGCCTCTCAAATTGATATGGCAGTCTGTATGGTACCTTCACTGGTATATGCACAGGATTTTCAACGGGATAAGGTACTTTCACCTCAACTGGTACGTGTACAGCGTATGGTACTTTTTTCTCGACGATCTTTTCAACGGGATAAGGTACACGCTTTTCTACCGGGTATGGTTTATCAACGTAACGCGTAACGACAACTGGTTTCTCGACTATCTTCTCCACAAACTTATCGACTGGGTAAGGAACTTTTCTCTCAACAATTTTCTCATAAGGAACAGGATATGGTACTCTTTTCTCAACTATTCTATCGACTGGGTACGGTTGCGGTACGTGTACGTGAACGGGTACTGGTTGTGGTACTGGTATATGAATTGGTCTGTCTATATATTTCGTAATAGTAACAGGTTTTTCAACGATTCTATCTACAGGCACAGCGACTTTAGTTTCAACCGGATAAGGAACGTGTACTCTCATCTCATACGGAACCGGATAAGGCACTCTTTTCTCAACTGGATAAGGCACTGGTACTCTTTTCTCTACTACAGTCTCATACGGTACTCGTTTTTCAACTTCAACAGGCACTGGGTAGGGCCTATCAACTGCCACAGGATATAATACTTTTTGTTGTACTGGTACAGCTACAGCGGTAGGTACGGCTACTGGTTGAACAACTTGTTTCTCAATTACTCTATCAACTGGATACGGAATATGTACGGGTCTGTCCACAAATACTTTAGTTTCAACAGGGTATGGCACCTTGACCTCAACTGGTACTTGTCTCGTAACTTCAACTGGATAAGGTTGAGGCCTATCAACATATTTAGTAACTTCCACTGGTTTTTCAACTATTTTCTCAACAGGCACAGGTACGTGTATATGTTTTTCAACTTCCTTAATAACCTCCACTGGCTCTGGGTACGGTACTTTCTTCTCAATAAATCTGTCAACATATTTGGTAACGGGGACTTCTTTTTCTATTATAATTGGTTGAATTATTTTTTCACCAAAATTATTATCGTATGCAGTCACATATTCGTGTCTATCATGATTTGTTGATTGTGCTTGTATTTCGGAATCAGTTTTATTTTGCTCTTCAGCATTGCGCTGGGTTTCCGATTCGTTGTCGTCTTGGCTTTCATGTTCTTTCATAGTACCAAACAAATATAACTTTTTATTCATATGTTGTTGGATCTTTCTCGAAGACTCGAGTGCAGCACTGTATTGATCATAAAGTGATTTAGTGATTGTGAATGGTTCATTGTTATTGTTGTCGTCCCATTCATGGACAACAACATCATTGATGTGTGTTATTTCTAATGGTATTGATTGTTGTACTTCAACTGTTGTTGATTCCTTGTCTGGATTTTGTACCTCTGACACAACTTCACTGTCTGACCCTTCGTGATCTTCAACAGTATTCATATCAGTTTCATTAGAATTAAGTAATCTCAAACCGACAGTAATTGCTGCTAAATATTTCTGACTAATAGGGCGTGGTGTAACTTCAATTGATTTGTTATCTTGTAATTGATTATAAGAATCTTCATCTAATGTATTTTTAACACTCCGAAGCTCATATCCGTCCTCCAAATAAGGAACAATAGTTGATACGAAATTGTTCATTACTTGTGCTTTATAATCGTTAACAGTTGAATCTTGAACAACAATTGGTGTTACAAATCTATAATCATTTGCCTCTGGATGTGTTATTTCACTATCGACTATATTGCCCGCCTTAGCTTTTCCAGTTACTTTACTTTTAGCAACGTTTGGATTTGGTTGCAGGTAGTTATTATGTGTACGTGATTCAGCTTGTGCATTTGTTCTAGCTTTAACGAGATCATCATTATGCACTAAACCATCCTTTTCAGCTGCGTGATTTATTGTTAATAAATCTTCGTTTGAAATTAGGTCTTGTGTCGATGCAACTAATTTAGAAATGCCTTCTTCAGATAATTGTATCGTTGGTTTGAGAAAGTAAATTGTTTCACTTCTTGAATTAGGTCTATTATTCCTTGAAAGTATTTTGTTACCGTATTTACCATTATAATTAGTATCTTTATATGATGGAATTACAACTGTCAATTTAGATGTTGTTCGTTCATAATCCACACTTGGCTTTGGTAAATATTCTTTGCCTCCGTCTTCAGTACAATTGTGACCTTTGAATACTTGCACAGGATCTTCGAGGGGTTTGTGTTCGATTTCGTGCTCGCGATTAAACTCTTCAGCAAGAGGTTTTGAGCCGTCGTTTTCGTTTGATTTATTAATTTTATGTTCAAGTATATATTGTGTTAGAGGGGTGGGCAGTGGTGTGTAGTAGGGTGCATATTCGTTAGTTAGTGCATTGTGCAATGTGTTAGTTCTGGTTTCTGGTGATGTGAATTGTTGTTGTAAAAGGTATATTTCAACTTGTTGTGCTCCTTCCTGTTGCGTGAGTTGTGTTGCAAGTGATTCGGTTGCGTTCAATTGTGGCACATGATTTTGCTGCGATAACTGAAATAGTAAATAAATTAACGTTACTTTCTAAATGCAAAATAAATAACCCAAGAATATTGTGGAAAAATATTATATTAGTATAAATTGTTTTGTATTATGCAATCTTATATAAAAGGCGAGTATAATGACGGCGACTGTAAACTGAATGGTTTCTTTCGTCCATCGGTTCTCTTAGACTTGCTCTTACTTAACATCGCGGGCAAAACGAGTTAGGATGTCGAGTCTCCGTATATAAAAAGGAATATTTTCCTTCGGGCAAGAGTTACTGGTATTCTAATTGATTGGCTTAAGAGGATTTAGATGGAATATTTCATTGAGTGAGGGAATTTTAGAATTGCAGTTTAATTGTGGTGGTTATATGATAACACCCCGCCTGATGTTAAGCTGGAGAGTGCGGCTCATGAATAGAAGTGACTGCTACTACAGCTCAATAACTGCAAGTACCGTTCTCATCCACTATGTTGATGCAACCGGCAACTTATAAACTCATTCCAAATCGCGACCAAGTCACTTCACGGTCTGTACATTTGCAAGGAATGGATATTGGAATTTCATTTTTATTCCCATTGAAGATGGGCCGACCGCGCATTTTCAATTAAATTTATTCCCATTTGTAAAAAGTTACGCGGTTGCTGTTAGTGTGAAAAACATTGTTTATTCATTCGGACAATGAGTTTCAATGAGCTCGAACTCTTAATAAAAAGGTTCATCGATTCTCAATGTGCTGCGCTGTCAAAACGAAGTTCATTTCCATTGTCATTGAGTTACGCGGTCAGCCCGCAGTCCCCGAGCGGAGAAATATCCGCCACTTTTTTTTATTAACAAATATTTGTTAATCTTCAATTAAATTAATAAATATTACAAATATAAGCTATGAAACCTATATTTGCTTCGACTGGGATTTCGCGGCACGTGTGTCGTCATATTGATTGATTGTTATAAACTGACCTGATTATGTAACAATGCGATGGCTGGTCTCCCCAATGCGAATGTATGCTGGTGGTTGTGATGCTGGCCGTGCGTGGTGACCGCGACAGCGCCGTGGTAGCCGCTGCCATCCGCCTGGTAGTTCACACGATGCTCACTGCCCACACCTGAAGTCTGACAACAATTCATATATATATTTGCACTTACATGTATAGTTGAAACGATGTGCTTGGAAAACAGATGAAGGATATAAAAAACATTCTATAGTAAATCCAGAGATTATTTTTGAGTAAATCGTCTGCAGGAACATAATATATTGGCCAGCATAGTGACGGCGACTGACCCAAGGTGGGTTTTCAGTCGCTGGCACTCGTGGACCTTGCCTCGCTCACCTCAAGCAAGTGCAGGTCAGATTTCGAGTCAGAATAAAAAAAGGATTAACATTGGAACAAGATTTGCAATACATAAATAAAAAATCTCTTTATAAAAATCAATATAATAAAATTAATTGAAATTAAAAAGAAATGAGATAAAAGATTAGGAGCGCCGATGACTGAAAAAAAAAACCAATTCAATTTATCTCAGTCGCCGTAACTATCTCAGCCTTAACTATTCATAAATTTTATTCATATGTTCATATATTTTTGAGTCGTTCGCACCTCTTGGACCTATCATGCTTACCATCAGGCAGGTCTAAGTAAAATGTAGTGTTACAATAAAAATCACTATGCCGGCCAATACGATAACTGTGATGAGTCGTGCACATACCTCAGGCAGTCGCACGTAGTATTGTCCAGCGGTGATGGTCTCCCCGCCATTGGGCGGCGTGCGTTGCTGCCAACCCCATTCATAACGGCCGCCATTGCTCTGCAACTTTACACACAATACAATTGACACAGAATGACATGTGGCTGCTAAAGGTGGCCCAGCAGAAGGCCCGGGTTCCTATAATCCGGTCGGAGATAATATTCATTTCATAGCTTTTAATTATAATATTTAATAATTATGTCAAATATTTGATAATCCTTTATTAAGAAACAAATAAAATTAAAAGTATATTAACCATTGAACTAACATTACTAGCATACGTTAGTGATATTAACTATATTTAAATAATATCATCTAATGACGTCGCATCAGAGATAGTACCAAGGAGACTGGCAATATTTCCCCTTTGTGACAGCCTTACTGTCTCCACACTTCTCCGTCAGCCGCTTGGACAACTCCTTAGCCAGGCGCTTGGCTGAAGGTCACCAAAGGCCCATCGTCTCGACCCCAAACGGCGCAAATTCGTAACCAGCACCGAGGTTAGCGGATTTGCGCAGCTTGAGTTTCTTAGCAGGAATCGCCACATTTCCCGCGCTTAACGAGCTCGCTTGGATGTGAGATGGGGCTAATGTGTCTATACAAGTCGCACCGACCACGAAGTGACTTAGTTGTGTGTAGGTTTTAACTTGTAAGTTGTCCGTTCCGAGTAGTGCTGGCTTATGTCGAGTTGCATTAAAAAAAACATAATGGTACCTAAAATAAATGTTATAACATTAATTGTAACATTTTTTTCACATATAATGAATGTATAATGTATGTGTTATGTATTATTGTATAACGGCAATTAAGTGTAAAGTGATTAGTTAGTTGGCCAAGTGCTGATCACACACTTTCACGCGGAGAGCACCAGTTGCGGTGCAGCGCTTACATCAATATATATATATTGCTGGCAAGCGAACACACATATTATAATTATAATATACTATATAATAATAAACTTATAAAACACGCTAATATGACAATTTGAACTAAAAAGTAATAAATAAATGGTCAACAAAATGAGGTCCAAAAATGTCGACGACTGAAAAACGAGTCTGTTCACGATTGACTCAGTCGCATCACCACGTCGGATTAAAAAATATTCAATAAAATTATTGTATTGTCATCTGTTTTTAATTTTCACCCACCACTTAAAGTGGGTGAAAATGATATATTCCGTTACATAGTCACATACACACAAGTGAAGCTAAGTAATAAAAACAATTTAAAATGTGTAAGATCAGTTATAGACAATGACTTGTTCACGTAAACTGCACCTTATAATATAAAACACATAATGAGCTCTGTGGCGGTAACGGCGCGTTTGTCCTTCGCCTTTGAAAAAAGGGCTTTCGCAATGCTACTAATAAGTTCTGCAGAGCAATTGACGATCACGCCATTTGTACATTGCATGCACTCGTTATGGCGCGACCGTTGCCAGTCTGCCTTACCCTGCAAACGTTACGAGTTTATAACAGCCAACAGTCGTCGCCACTCTTGTTCACCATCAGGCAAGTAAAGGTCAGATGTCGTGTCACTTATATAGATTTCCTAACATTACATAATATAATATTTTTGGTTGTCGTAGGTATGTTTTTTTACAATATCCTTATGAAGAATAATTTAAAGATGGCGTCAACTTGTAAGTTAGTTATCAATCAAAGCCAGCTATATATATGCAATCGCATATACATTATATATACATATATAGTGACTTGCGCCACTCGTTTGTCCACTTGCGCGATGTTAACGCGTCCGCATCCACTAACAATAACATCTCTATATATTGAACACTTCCGTTCAAAGTGAAAGTACATTCATCACTATAACTACTACCTATATATATATATAACACACACACACGTATATATACATATACGACATAGTTTACTATTAATACTACACGAATCAAAATAATAAGTTGACGAAACAATAATAATAATAACGTAAATATTTATTATTTCAGCAGTTGCAAACTAATATGACAGCCATTAAAATATTATTGTTTGGTTATTTCATTGTACAATATTAATACGGTGTAATACATAAATGGGCAGTTCATAATGATGAAATGGCCGGTTAGGTTAGGTTATATTTCCTTAGGCCGGCATAGTGACGGCCACTGGGACCGTTCGTTCATCGGCGGTCACGGACCTCCCATCGCTTACTTTAAGACAGGTCGAGGCCACAATCTATCATAATTTTCAATAACCAAAAATAAACGCAATAGTAAGCCGCATATATTTTTTTTAATTCATTAATTAATTTAATGCACCCACAATCCCTGTTCACTATCCCAAAGGTTTGCTGGTAGAAAATGTCATTAGACATTAAACTCGCCTATGTACATGTGTTTTATTATAATGTGCAATAAATCATTTATCTATCTATCTATTAATCAATGTTCTACTATGCTAAACCTGTTATTGAATATGCATTATGTAATTTAGAATTTACCAAAACTTACTACAATAAACGACTAACACCTTAAATGAATGCCTTCTTTAATATCATGCGAGATATTTATTAAAAAGACTACCTTCGTTCATACAAAGAGTATGTTGTATAGAAATATATAAAGAATAGCGATTGTGGAGGAAACAATAGTGTTGTGTGAGTTTGCCTCTGTGTGTAGCTCCCAGGGCCGGATCTACCATATGGCTTTTTGGGCTCCAGGCCGGGGCCCCCAGCTAAGAATAGACCCAAAAATAGACGATAATGCGAAAAAAAAACATAATTTTATAAAATTAAACAGATCGTAAAGTTTGCAGCCCTGCAAATCCTGCGATTAATCAAACCTATTTAATTCAAGTCTACGTTCAGGTGTTGGTACTACGAACTGACTTATTTTTTCTTATGCTTTGAGTTATTAGCTGGGCCCCTAAGTAGTATTAGCCCAGGACCCCCTAAACTCACGGTCCGGCCCAGATAGCTCTCGGCTGATAACACGAAGAACGCTGCACGTCTGCGGTTGGAGCAAGCTCAGGCATCTATTCTGTCGTGCGCATTCTAAAAAAACTTCATTAATTTTGGGCTCTTTTTGTACTACTTTTGTAATGTCCAATGAAAAATATACAAATGGTAGTTTAGATACTTGTGTTAATAAAACTAATAACAATTTTGATTTTAATTGCTGTGCAATTGAATTATTTGGAAAATTAAATATGGATTTTGTATTGTCACGCCATATTAACAGTTCTGCTTTGGACTGTCATAATTATATGAATGAGTCACTATTGTTTATATATATATATAAACGATTTAAATTATTTGTACAATTATTCACAAACAAACTTGTCCGCTTATAAAGCGGAGTGCAGTGACCCTTAATTGAATGCAAGAGGCAGCTCCACGATGCTGTCTTTGCCTTTAGCAGGCAGAATGTAGTAAAAGTGTGCGCAGTGGTAAAAAGTTGTCCAAGGGAAAGTGTTGCTGTGAGTTGCTTAGGCCCTACCTACCTATGCTGCACACACCGGTTGTTATATATACATACACCTGGGCTATAAATAACAATTGCGGTGTTGTAGATATTGTGACTCGACATATGACAGCACCCCGCCTGATGTTAAGCTGGAGTGCGGTCCATAAATGGATGTGACTACTACTACAATTCAATAACTGTGAGTAGCACTCGCATCCACTATGCCGGCCTAGTTGGAACCGGCAACTTACAAGCTGATCTCGAAACGCGACAAAATCACTTCACGTTCTATATACTTGTAAGTGGTGGTACAACCTTGGATCGGCAGAGGGGTACCACTGTGAAGCACCTACTTAGTGAAGCAATTAAATAAAAAGTCAAACAATTGTAATAAGTGATATTCTGTGAGTTGTGTTATTATTAGAATACAATGAGTTCACATAAATATAGTTTTATGTTCCGGTTTATTAATTATAACTCACATTTTATATAATAGTAGGCATCCCATAACCGTAGAGAGAATTGTGGATGTGAGGGAGTTGTGGCAGGATCGTGGCAAGTGGCGCTGTGTTATTAATAACATATATATATATATATATATATATATATATATATATATATATATATATATATATATATATATATATATATATAAATGTGTAATGTTTGCTACTCACCGTTTGTGATGAGCAAGTGTTGATAATAGTGAGTGACGCCACGAGTGACCATAAACGCTGGAAATAAAGAAAACATAATTACATTCGTTTGATATAATTGGGAAAACATGCGTTAAGTAGAAAATGGGCCACACAATTATTGTGATATGAGCTGCACAAAAATATTACTCATATAGGAAAATAATCGAAGGGAAAATTCGAAAATTCATAAAAGTATTATTTATTGTTTTTACTTTATTTTTCTCCAAAATTCATACGTTTTTTCATGAATTAGGATAAAATCTAAACATTAGCATACATTTTTTAATTATTCAATTTCTATTACATCTAACTCTGTAACCACTTTGAAGTTCTAACTCTGCTCGGAGTCCAACTCACACTTTTTTTCTAATAAAACTCGACATTCGTCACCACTCCAACATTCATTATTAGATATTAAATTGTTATTACTGACTTGGTTATTATTAAGTCACTCCTCCTTGCAGTGCCAGATTAAGGCATGGGCAACATAGGCTAGTTGTCTATGGGCCGCCACCACACCTCAAAAAAACGAAGGCTCGAAAACCTTATACGAAAATAGACGAAAAACTTATTTTTTTCTTTAAGCGGAAAAATTTAACATTTAAAAATTAACTGCAAACGATCTGAGGGCCTCCACCACTTGGGCCGCCCAAGTCTAAATCCGGCGCTGGCTCCTAACCATTAAGATATACTTAAGGGAGGTTATCCCATTCATCGAAAGTGTGCGAATCAGGTTTAATAGCATCCATGTCTAGTAGGCTGCACATTCTCGTATTCTGGTCTTGAGATATTAATTGATGTCATTGTCCTCGATTATAAGGGTTTGGTGGAAAGCTCCTGTTTTGCCATATTGGAGTTACGACGGCCCAGGACATTGGTCAACCACCATGCTGCACGTGAGGGAGGATAAGTTGGAGCATATACATTGGTCCATGTAAACGCAGTGGCGTAGCGTGGAAGTCAGCCGCCCCCTTATTTAGGAGTTTCAATCATAGGTTCAACAAAAATATGAATTTTAGGTTCAAATTTTTACGATTTATTTCAGTTTTTATAAATTTTGCCGCCCAGGGCGGGCCGCCCCATTCACCCTCGCCAAGCTACGCCACTGTGTAAACGCCAGACAGTTCTCTGTGTCGGCCGCCAAACAATTCCTAGTCAATCAACTTATATAACGTTCTTGTTTGCTGCTTGCAATTCTTGATTCTAACTGAACGAACGTCTGGCTGATCCTCCGAACACCAGTATGTTGATAGCAACCTCAGGCGGCGCTGCCCACTGCACATTCTAGCTGTCACACCCGCTCCGTCTCAACGTAGTTCCGCATGACGACAGGCGTGGACGATCGGTTTAGCGATTGGTTTGTTGCGCGTAAAGTCTTGGGTTCGATCCCCGGTCGGAGCAAATATTTGTTTTATTGCTTTTATTTGTAATATTTAATAATATTAAATATTACAAATAAAATAATATTAAATTGTAATATTTTAAAATTTATATATTTTATTGCAATATTTAATAATATTAAATATTGCAAATATTTGTTAATAAAAATAAAAGAGATGGATATTTGCTTCGGGTCTGGTTAACAAAAAGTGGTAGGTAGTGGTACCCAGTTTGCCGATCCGGGGTAGTACCACCACTTACAAGTATACAGACCGTGAAGTGATTTGGTCACGTTTCGGGATCAGCTTGTAAGTTGCCGGTTCCATCTAGGCCGGCATAGTGGATGTGATTGCTACTCACAGTCATTGAATTGTAGTAGCAGTGGCATTCATTCATGGACCACACTTTGGCTTAACATCAAGCGAGGTGCTGTCATATGTCGAGTCACAATATAAAAAAAAAACAATATTTGTTATTCAAGGCGACCGTGGTGTAGTGGCAGTGCAATGGATTGGTTACGAACCATTGCACTGGTCCTGTTTCTATGATACAAGCACTTTAGTAGATTAGTATAGAAAAGTTTAATATATAAATATATTTAGTGAAATAAATCTAAATAATCAAAATTATAACATTATATTACCAAACCCAATGATACAAATATTATTTAATAAGAAAAACGTATTCTGAATAATATTGTTGTTTCCGCCCGGGATCGAACCGGGGGCCTTGTGCGTGTGAAGCACACGTGATAACCGCTACACTACGGAAACGATGTAATTGTCATGCGAAATTAGAACCACTATATTAACACCATTATCTTTTCATAAAATGACCAAGTTCCAATGGCTTCATAGGCTCTACTGATCATTGACGCAACACTGCGAAGTGTCATTTCAGAAGATAACGATCGACTAAGTATCTACATTTTATTTATTTAATAAATAATCTAAAACATTCACACACACACACACACACAGGCGTGCGATGTATGTTTTGACCTGTGCAACGTCGGGTTACGCATCTAGTTTCCATATAAAATGGGGGTAGTAAGTAAGTTGTGAATGAATGTGGAAGTGACGCCGCCGCAAACCGCAAATGGTAATAGCATTCCTAATAGAAAGTGAGTTTGTGTGCAGAGCTACAACCACTAACAAGAGAACATAACACACAAACATCCATCATTATCAAACATCCGTGGAGATCAAATCTGCAGGACTCTTCTGCATGTATCCCCTTTACCTGCCAAATTCCTACCACTTAGAAGGTAGAACTAGCAAGAAAATGAGGAAAGTAACCTAATTGTCATTAAAGAGAATTAAATATGTTTTTTTTTTTTTATTGTGACTCGACATAAGACAGCACCCCTCTTGATGTTAAGCCAAAGTGTGGTCCATGAATGAATGTCACCGCTACTACAATTCAATAACTGTGAGTAGCAATCACATCCACTATGCCGGCCTACATGGAACCGGCAACATACAAGCTGATCCCGAAACGTGACCAAATCACTTCACGGTCTGTATACTTGTAAGTGGTGGTACTACCCCGGATCGGCAGACTGGGTACCACTGCCTACCACTCTTTGATAACCAGACCCGATATCCATCTCTTTTTTTTATTAACAAATATTTGCAATATGTAATACTATTAAATATTACAAATCAAAGCTATGAAACAAATATTTGCTCCGACCGGGGATCGAACCTGGGACTTTACGCGCAACTAGCCAGTCGCTAAATCGTTCGTCCACGCCTGTCGTCAATGATTCCGAATGGGAGGTTTCACCCGCATTTAAGAAATGTTTCTCGTAACGTGAAATTCACGTTGAAGTGAATTTATTTAAGTAACCTATAAGTAACAGGCAGAAATATTTTTAATAACTACTTACTTTTCATTTTTCGAATGCGTATATAATTTGGAATTTTATCAAATATAAGTACGACCGAATAGATACGCTATTGCAGTCTTCGAGCGATACCTATACTTACATATCAGTAAGGTCATACAAAGCAAATGCCATTATCAGGTGTTCAAATTGAAAACAGCCTAGCTAAATGCTTTCGTATTAGCTAAGTTTGTTTTTAACTCAGATCACTTCAAAGTTCTTAAATCTCTTACAGTTTTGTTGTTCTGAGAGGTTCTGACAACAGATTCTTTAAATATAGGATACTTATATAGCCTATAACATCATGAATTGGGCTAACAAATGCAAACATAATATTAGCGCGTTCCAACAATGTACCATTTAGATGTAAAAGACTGTGAAGTGTGTTAGTCGCGTTTCGGGATCAACTTTACAGTTGTCGGGATTCAGGTATCCTTCTGAATGGCAGAAGCCAGTCCAGATCTATGAGACGCTGTGCTTTGAGCTGATATTATTAAACACACAAAATCAACTCACCATTTTGTGTTGATGCAACTCTTCACCAATTAATATTACTTTTTTCTAACTTATAATGATTATCTGAAATTAAAAGAAAACAATCATTTATATTTATATCAAATCGTAATAAGCTTTTTTTTTTATTGTGCCTCGACACCTGACTTCGTCCCGCCTGATGATAAGCAAAAGAAGGTCCAAGAGTGACGATGGCTAAGAAAACCGAGTTAGTTCACGGCCGCCTCAGTCGCCGTCACTATGCCGGCCAAAGGTGCTTCTTCACGCATCGCTTGAAGGATCCAAGATCATAATTATGACATAGGACAAGTTGATCTGTTAGTCTAAAGACAACTTGGAAAACCTATTGAATGTCAAGTCGCTTTGTAGGCAGACATTTTATGTTCAATTGCTCAGTTTGACGATCCGGTATAGTACCACCACTTACAAGTACAAGTATACAGATCGTTATGTGATTTAGTTACGTTTGCTTGTAATTTTCAACTAGGCCGGCACAGTGGATACGAACGATACTCGTAAGTTATTGAACTATAGTAATCGTCACCTCCATTTATAGATCGCACTCCAGCTTAATATCTATTTTTTGTATTTCACTATTACATAAATAAATAAACTATCACACCAACTATGCCGGCCTGATCTATGATCGCTCAAAGAATCATTAGTCCCATAAGAGGTGAACTGATAGGGTGATAAATAATTGTGAAACAAAGAAAAGATTGTGGTATAGATGTAAGGCTACTATAGTGCAGTGGTCACGCGAACTGAAAGCACCCGGTTCAAACTACGGAACATATGAATAAAACCTAATTTATTTTATTTATGAGTTTTGTGCTTCAAAACCGCCGGTAACATTGTATCTTTGATATGTGTACTTTGATCGTTCTGTTTCTATGATACAAGCACCTTGGTAGTTTAGTATAGAAATGTTATATAAAGAAACTCGAGATGTGTGTCGTGTGCTTTCTCTGCTGATTGCATTTGGTGAATTTGCGCAAAACACAAACTAATTGTAATGAGCCCTTCGTTCGTGTCACAAATATGTGAAAACATCGTGTTTGCGGTCTGCGGTCAACCATTCTAGACATATATATATACAAAGTGCATTTACTTATGTTCTAATAACGTTAGATACACATTTGCTATTTTAGGTAAGCACAGTGAATGTGATTTACTTTACCATACATTTTGCATCATTGAGGGCATTGAGAAGATACTTGGCATAGCCGTCTCATAGGTGCGAACAGTACTCCGCGCAAGAGCGAATCTCAGCCTAGTATAGAAGCAGACGAAGCTCTGGCGCGAAGAACCGTTGTTCAGTATGCCAAGTATATTGTTTTTTGATTGATATTTTTGCAGATATATTATATGTGAATAAAACGCAAACATACTTAATTGCATAATGTGTTTGTTAAATTACATAAACTTAATGAAATTAGTAATTTCCCCCAACAATAAACACTTTTATATTCGTGTACAACAATATAATAATAATAGAAGAGTGCGTGGGATTATATTGTATTGTTTATAATATAAATGATATTAGATAACCTTTCTTATGACACCAAACTACATCGACCAATGTAGGCGACTGTCAGGCAACACTCAACTTGTGCGGCTTTGTTAGAATCTCCCCTTAGTGTCTACACAGCGCAGAGGTTCGTTTAATGCAGCCTTACCCAACCTAGGGTCCGCAAACAAAACAAGAAAATACGTCAGCATTTTTCAGTTTTAAGATTAAATAATGTGTCAAGTGATAGGTGGCTAGTCTTTTACATACAAAAACACTGCATTGGAGTTTAATTGTGATTTTGGGAATAAAATAAATTAACCTATGTAAGTACTGCAAATAAGTTTTTTAGGGGTCCGCGGATCATGGTAAGGTTGGTTTAATGATATCAGCATTTATTTGACGACATATGTGGCGCATTGGTTTGTAACGCGGAAAAACTACAAAATCGACCACCAGTTGTATATTCGATATTTCGGAGATTCGGAGCAAAATATTTGTTTAAATATTTTATTAATAATTTTTAATAATTATTAAATTCGTTTATATTCTTAAATATTCGTTGGATTAAATGCGCCTTTGTTACACTTTTAAATCTTTGTGCCGTGAACATAAAATCTTAGATGATGCATGACATGTATTATGTGTATACTTATTATTAATAGTAAAAATATACTAATAATGAAATGCGCGGACATTTTTTGCCACAAATGGAACGCAATCTGATTTATAATTGCAAAAAAATGTTAAATGAGTCACGCGCGCGAGTTGCCATTACTTATAAATATATCAAAATGTGCAAAGCGGAAATTTAATATTAAAACATACTTTGTTATAAATCACAGACGTTTGTTGTTGTTTATTGTTTGTCTATTATTGATTGTGCGTGACATGTCATTGAGCATTTTATGATACGTTGCATTTGCCAAGAAAAGGACATTGATGAAACAGATTTATAAATTAGAGTTAAGAGGGAAGATAAAACTGAAACGACCCACAGAATGTTTCTACAACAAATCCGGGACATTCTCTAAATACAAGCAAGCCCTGATTGTGTGAAGAGAATTGTGAATGTGGCCAAAGGTGTGAGGATCGTGGAGGCGCTCTACTGTCTCTGCCTATTGAGAATTGAGGCGTGATTGTTATTGTAGGAGCATACTCAATATCATATTAGTCCGATTGAATATTGATGTATTAATAAATTGAATATCTACGTTAACTTTATTTGGTTTGTGAACATTGACGTCCGCATTTTGATAATAATCATTGTGATTATGTGAAATGTATTGATGGCACAAAAACGATGAATACCATGACATACATAATTTTAAAAATAAAATTATAAAAAACTTAGGAGTGTTGTAAAATATGTATTTTTTATTTTAATAAATACAATGAAATCACCATATTTCCATGAAAAATAAAAAGGTAATGATTTTCATAACATTTAATATACGTTTTTTTGTGTGTTTGTAATGAATCGATTGAATAATAATGCATTAAAATGTGTACACTTTCATAATCATAGAAGTGTTTTATTGCGGAAATGTGTCGCTTTCGTTTGCGCACTCACAAATCAATTGGCCGCCATTGCGCAACGCACGCTCTAATAACATGTTTTTAATATAACAACAACATTCAATTAATCGCCATTATGTCACACCACATCATTCATAATCCAATCACTGTTTATATATATATAGCAATTTATGTAATATTATATGTTGTGTGAGAGGATTCTCCTAAATACAAACACACTCCATTCTTACTCTACAAGGGTACAGTCAGCAGCAGATATATCTGAGCACGCAATCTGATCAAAAGTATCTACACATTCAGGATTATCAAAAATATCTACACACTCACTTGTCAAAAATATGTCAACAGACAATTCAGTAAATTTGTTTTAAAATATTACATATTATATGAGTGTGTAGATATTTTTGACGCACTGAATGCTCACATTAATATGACAACTAATGGTGTGTAGATATTTATGATCACACTGCGTGCTCAGATATATATGCTGCTGACTGTACATCTCCATTTTATGTAAGAGTGGTAGGCGGTGGTTCTTAGTCTGCCGATCCGGGGTAGTACCAACACTTACAAGTATACAGACCGTGAAGTGATTTGGTCACGTTTCGGGATCCGCTCGTAATTTACAGTTATTGAACTGTAGTAGCAGTCGCATCCATTCCAGCCTAACATCATATTATGTCGAGTCACAATAAAAAAAAATAACTACATATTTATTACACTTTGCCTAATATGGGACTGAACGATGGTTAATTCAAAATAATAATTTGCGACTTCTTCAACCCTTGAACAGAGCATTTATTGTTGACATTACCCCGCGATAAACTCTCGTATCGACAACATAGATCTTCAACCTATCATCCACAATTGTGTTTGTCACAAGGAGATTCTTTTCTATATTTATTTGTATGTGGTGTATATTAAATATATATTAATATACGTAATATATAATGAGCGTTTGTGTGTGCGCACTGAAACACGTAATTTCTTAATTGCTTTATTATAGTACAGTTGTGCGTGGATGGGCATCGCAATGGCCGCCGCTCTATCTACGCCGCAGTGAGAGTGAATGCGTGAAGATAAACAAATTGAGATTATTAAAGTTAAACATCACTTGGATGCTAAACGCGCGTCATATAATTACTCATTATTATTATTGTACAATGAACTTGTCACACATGCTGCATGTGGTTATGTCCTCCACCATCTTATCACATTGGGTGCTTCAAGCGATGATGGCAATTGAAGGAGTTGCCCATTGCTTACCATCGGGCCAGACCTCATGTCACATAAAAATAGATACATTTCCATAGATCCAGTTCTTGTTGACTTGCCGATCTGAGAGGATCCATGATCAGTTTTTTAGATCCAGAATGTTTTATTTCATCGCACTAACTTTTCTACACGTAGTTTCCTACAGTCAAGACGAATCTAATGAGTTCAAACTTAGTAAACCTATTAAGTTTACATTGGTACATTGGCGTGTCAAAGTTTAGGTCACAGATATGTTTAAATGTAAAGTACCTAAATACCGATTATGCGTCAAAGATCGCTACCGCGGCTAACAAAACAAGCTAATGACCTTGAAACCCCTGATCTGATCTTCATGAATTGTAGCTAAGAACCATCTGGATCACGTCAGCTTTCGAACAAAAAATTTGCATCGTAATCGGTCCATTCGTTTAGGAGCTACGATGCCACAGACAGACACACAGATACACAGACAAGTATAACTCTTTTGATTACTTTTAAAATACTCTTTTTGAGTCAGGGGTTAATAAACCCTAATTTCGTTATTAGTTTTTTTCAAATTAATTTTTTAATCACTTTTCTAATTGTTTTCATGCTGAAAAATCCTCCTAGAACATTTTTCTAGACATCATTATGAATCGAATGAGTTCGAATCGTTTACATTTTTAGGAGCTTTATCTCTAATTTCACACGTTTTTAAACTTGTTGACTAGACTAGAGGGAATGCAAAGAGCATTCATTACAAGGATTTGGGTAACGCACTGAAAATTATGTTCAGCAATAGAATATTGTATGCGCCGCATTGAACCATAAACAGAATTACATCATGTCAAACAATGACATACAAATGTTCGCGTGGCTTTCATGGCTGTTAAAGAAGTGCTCATATATATGTTGTTTTATATATTTACATATTAAGCTACTAAAAAGGCTTGAATGGTGGACCAAAGTATAACATAATTGCCGTGGTAACTTGGTTTGTACTATACCACTGAACCACAAATACTAACGTACTAATAAACTTCATAAAACAGGTCTCATTAATGCTTTCATCAACAAAATATGATTAAGAGTTGGATTCTCCAAATTGTTGACGATTACGTGTATTAGACACAAATATTAAGGGTAGGTCCTTCGTTCCGTTGGCTGGACAGCGTTCCAGAAACTAGAGAATGTTTCCTCGTCCTAAATACTTCAAAGCGTAAGATTGGTATTCTACGTAGTATACAGATTGGATTGTGACACCGCCGCTTAGAAGTGTGCAGACCGTGAAGTGACTTTTTTAGCGACATTTGACTTCGATCCGCCTGATGATAAGCAAGAGGACATCCAAGAGTAACTACGACTGAAACAACCATGTTAGTTCATGGCTGCCTCAGTCGCTGTCACTATGCCGGCCTAAGGTGCACGCATTGCTTGAAGGATCCAAGGTTATAGGATGGAGAGAACACATGGACTGGCAAAGAATTCCACTTGTCGATTGTTCTACAAAGAAAGGACGCACCGAACTTTTTAGTTCGACTGCCGATTCGGTCGACAAAATGCGGACTAAGAGATCGGATTGAAAGTCATCGGTTTCAACTTATACAGTAGTTTAAATGCACTTAGCTATGGAAGTAGCAGAACTGAGAAGACTCATAGCCTATCGGATAAGCCTAGCTGAAGCAGAGATATTGGCTCATTAAATGGAGATCACTGCAAGGACTGCAAAGTAAACCATTGGATTTAGGCCACTGTGCACTTTGCTAAGAATGAACATAATTATGAATGCAATCAAATCCGTTTTAACTTAATTAATAGTCATCAATAAATTAACATTGAGTGACGTAAAGCAATTTAAATATAAAGTTTCGTTTGAAATGCATTATGTAAATTATGTTTTCAAACGGTTTATATTTGATGTAAAATGATATAATAATACAAATATCACTGAATCAGCTGAAACATATTTAACTGTTATGAAAACCTTTACCATTAAACATATTTGATGTGTTGTTGCTATTATTATTATTTATAACAATAAATGTCAAATAATTATTAGAAATGGCATTTTATGTTTTATAAGTTCCTTTACATTTAGCCCAAATTATTCATTATTATTTGCATAACCAAATACAACGGTTTGTTTATTTCCGGTCGCAGCGAACTGAAATAATGCTTGCGCGGGAGTTCAATTTTTGTAACTGAATAATAAAATTGACATATTCCTAACATAATGCATTTTAATATAATTGCAATGCAATACATAGACAGCTAATATTATAATTAACTCACCAAACAATTATTATTATTATTATTGTACACTCAATTTCATATATATATATATAATTCACTTATATGCAACACTTGTTTGTTGAATGTGGAGTGTTGTCCGCTCCATTGGCGATGTGCGACTGAGTGTTGGCCCAAAAGCTCTCCATTGCAATTGCGTGGAAAGGGAACATTCACTCGCTATGCACAAATATGTTCACGACCACACGATTCACGTCGGGGTAGGCTGGCCCTGTGGTCACATTACATACAATATTTCAAATACAAATATTTCTTATCACTCCCGAAATACCTGCACAGTTCGGGGGAAGCATCCGCATTTTATCGACCGAAGTTCGGAGCGTCATTTCGACAATCGACAAGTGGAATGCTATGCCTGCCCATGTGTTCTCTCCATCCTATAACCTTGGATCCTTTAAGCGATGCGTGAAGAAGCACCGTTGGCCGGCATAGTGACGGCGACCGTGAATGCTCTGTTTACGCAGTCGTCGGCACTCTTGCACCTCTTCTTGCTTGCCATCAGGCGGGCCAACATCAGATGTCGAGTTACAATAAAAAAATAAAAATACAATGTTTCATCCGCAACGCTGAACGCCATGTTGCCAACGAACAGTGTTGGATTATAAAAGTATATTTAAAAAAGTGTGTTAGGTGGCTGAGTGAATAATATTGCCTATTCTACTGTTCCGGGGTAGAACATTCGCTTTCAAGTGTTCAGATCGTGTAGTGACCAACTAGGCCGGCATAGCCAACTAGAATGCCGCTTTTAGTTATTTAGCCGTAGTAGTAGTTACCTCCATTCATGGACCACACTCCAGCTTAACATCAGGCGGAGTACTGTCAGGTAACTAGTGATTTAAAATCCATATTTACTTTATTAATAAGGGAAGGTGGGCATTCCTCGTATTGAAATACATAAGTTACAAATGGACACTTGTGATAATCAATATGTCTGCCTGCACTTGGTGGACATTATGAAAAATGTTGTTTGTTATAATTATGAATAGTTTCACGAAGGGTGGTGGGCTGGTGTCCCTGTTAGAAAGCACTTTCTCTAAGTGAAGTGATCCGCTTTAGGGCGCCGCAACATCTCATATAACCGGCTTCACTCTCCGTTTGATACACTTTCCACTATTACATTGCACTCGCCGCCAGCGCAAGGGTGGGCAGGCGCCTTGGACACATTGCCAGGATTATAATTACATAAACATATCCTTGGCTCAACAATTTGTAATATTCATTCCTGAATATACTACACGTGCTTCGTATTACATTGAAAGAGGACACATGTTTAAGATACATTGTTGGTACAGGCGAATCATTTTAATCGGTATCTTAATATTGGTGACCATTTCACTACCACTATACCACGGTTGTTAATACAGAATGTTCCGCATTTCAATTCAGAAGACTTTATTTTATTATTTGAACATAAATACAACTCTACAAAATTCAAACAATTATAGATTGTGTGACATTTTATTTTGTGTATGACTAGTCCAAGTATGTCCATAATAATGAATTCACACATTTTGTAATAATCGCTTTGTTGAATTGCAATCCTAAGTAACAATCGCAACATGAAACTTAACATGCAACTCCCAACACCACATCAAACATTATCATCATTTGTCACGCCTCAATTTCCACAGGGATAGGCACTCACAATAGAACGCCACAATTCACTTTATACATACTCTATACTATATTTATGTAATTCATGTAGTATATTAATTCTAGTATATTAATAGGTATACGAGTAGCTTTGTAAAAGTATAATAATAATTTCCCATGGGCTGATGAATTCATTCACATTATTTGATCTACGTCATATTTTACTGCGTATAGTCTGCTTTGAGTAAGTGTTTATTGTGCATAGCTCTTCGTGTGACATAGCTGAGGCAAATCGGTATAAAAGCAAACAAATAAAATTAAATATTGAATAAGTATCCATTTTTAATATTGGCCAAACTCCAGTTTATTTCATAAACAGTCCATACTCATCCCATGCAATAATAATTACCCAATAGTCATTTACTACCTCTCACGCCACTAATGATGTTTGCCCAACTGTCACATTCACATGTCCCAACTAATTACTATATATTGCCAATGCATCGACATCGACTAATTACATTTTAGTTTATGTCTACATTTCTCCTCACATCCAAGTTTGTGTGTGTGTGTGTGTGTGTGTGTGTGTGTGTGCGCGTGTGTGCGTTAGGATGGGATAATAAACATTCACACGAGTTGTCAATTCATTATGAAATGTTGCCAATGGAAAAATGCACTCACTCGGCATAATATGTTATTAAGTTATATAATATAAAGCATGCCTAACAATTTCACTTCACACTAAGATAACAAACATGCGTGTATCATAGAAAGAGTGGTAGGCAGTGGTGCCCAGTCTGCCGATCCGGGGTAGTACCACCACTTACAAGTATACAGACCGTGAAGTGATTTGGTCACGTTTCGGGATCAGCTTGTAAGTTGCCGGTTCCATCTAGGCCGGCATAGTGGATGTGATTGCTACTCACAGTTATTGAATTGTATTAGCAGTGACATTCATTCATGGGCCACACTTCGGCTTAACATCAAGCGGGGTGCTGTCATATGTCGAGTCACAATAATAAAAAAAACGATTCACCAAATTCTACATATATCAAAGAAAGATTGCATATAAATACAAGTGTATGCTAATGTAATGGAGATGTGGTGATCTGTTCCAGTCTCATTTGTAGCATGTTTTGCATTATATTATAAAGAACACAATTAAAACAATAAATCATATAAAAATCTTTAAAATTATACCTAATCAGTGGCGTAGCGTGGGAGTCAGCCTTTCGGGGCGGAAAAAAAAATGGCCGCCCCGTTATTTAGAAATTTCAATCATAGGTACAACAAAAATATAAATTTCAGGTTCAAATTTTAACGTTTTTTTTTTTTAATTTTGCCACATCCTAAATGTGCCACCTCCTCCGCCCCCGCCACGCTACGCCACTGAACCAAAAATAATTTAATATAAATATCATTGACATTACATCCAATGGCGAATGAATTGCAGTCAGATGTCGAGTCATTATAAAAAAATAGATATAGCACTGTCTCGTAGTACAATCAGCCACAAATACAATTAAAATGGCGACCGCGGTGTAGTGGCAGTGAAATGGCAGAGCCGAGTGGCACGGGTTAGGTCGAAACCATCCACCGGTACCAATGTATCTTTGATATATGTACTTTGGTTGTTCTGTTTCGATAATACAAGCACTTTAGTAGGTTAGTATAGAAATATAAATAGAGATATTTTAAAAAAATATATAAAAGCAAGATTTGTATTAAATTAAAAACTGAAATAAAAAATATTAATAATAGCCATCTATTCTTTTTACCATTATATCGATCTTACGTATTATTATATATGTAGATATAATCGCAGCTATAATAATAATGATTATATGTGCGGAGATCGTATGTAATCGTTGGGCAATGAATGTAAACGGAGTTTAACATCCCTTTGGGCTGCACTTACCACGATCATCATGTAACACTTTTACTTTTATGTGTGATGCCAATCAAGTTGCCGCTGCCGGCTGAGAACACACACACACACACACACACACACACACACAAACCGCTGTACTACAACTAAGATAAAGCCGTCGCGGCGTACAAGTATAAAACGTTAATTAATAAACTGCTGAATTATTTAATAATTTGACACCCATCGCACATACATTTATCGTAACAAAATTGCCGCTTTATGTAATAAAACTATGTAAAAACAATCAATCAATCAAATTGTCACGCCTTTTTCCCACAGGGATAGGCAGAGACAATGGAGCGCCACTTACCACGATCCTTACACAGCTCCCTTGCTTCCTTCACATCCACAATTCTCTTCATACAGGCTCTGTGGTTATGGGCACTAGGCAACCTAGCTTTTTTGAGGATGTCTCCGATTTGGTCGGAAAACACTCTCCTGGGCCTGCCTTGTTTAACGCATCCATCCACATCAGATTTATAAATTCCTTTCGTCAATCTACTTTCACTCATCCTTTCCATGTGCCCAAACCATCGAAGCATTCCTTTGTCAATCCTTGTCACTACATCTTCTTTCAAACCACATCTATCACGCAGTGTGCTATTCCTTATTCTATTCGCTATCGTCACTCCACATACACTCCTTAACGACCGCATTTCTACAGCGTTAATTCTACTCTCATGCTTCTTCTGCCATACCCAACCTTCACTCCCATACATTAATGTAGGAACAAGCACCGCATTATGAACAGCCATCCGTGACTTTTGGGACATTATTTGGCTGCTCATTCCCTGCCAAATAAACAACCCCCAACATCTTCACGCCCCCCCCCCCAAACCCCTCCAATATGAAAGTTTTTAAAAATATTAACGTTTGCTCAGCGGGCATTAAAATCCCCACCACTAATGAGCTTGGAGTGGATTTCACGAATATTCGTGGAATCCACGCCAATCTCAGTGCCGTCCACCACCACCTTGAGACGGCACGGCCTGCACTGCTGTTTCTGACGGAGACACAGATAAAGGACCCGGTGGACACTTCATATCTACAATACCCCGGCTACACGCTTGAGGAAAGGTTCCTAGCGAAAGCCGGGGTATGCGTGTTCATCCGGTCCGATATCTGTTGTCGCCGTCTGCTTTACTTGGAGGATCCTTCCCTGTCCCTCCTATGGGTACACGTGGACCTGGGTTCTCAAGCCAAGGTCTACGGGTGCCTTTACCGTTCCCACCACGGGGATTCGGAGACAACCCGGCTCTTCGAATTTTTAAGCCGGGCGACAGACGAAGCGCTGGAGCGGTTCCCGACCGCTGAGGTTGTAGTCTTGGGGGACTTCAACGCACACAACGAGGTGTGGTTGGGGTCCCAAAGGACTGACCACGCAGGAAGGGCCGCTCATGCTTTCGCTCTTCTGCATGACCTGACACAGCTGGTGACCCAGCCCACCCGGGTACCAGATATTGTCGGTCATGCCCCCTCTCTTCTAGACCTTCTGCTGACCAATCGTCCGACCGGGTATAAAATTTCGGTCAAGGCCCCCCTAGGAAATTCTGACCACTGCCTGGTCGAGACGACAGTGCCGCGCGCCGTGCCTCCTCCTGCCAGGAAGGAGGTGCGACGTTTGTGGCACTACCGGTCAGCGGATTGGGAGGGAATGCGAAATTACTTCGCTTCGCTCCCTTGGTGGCAGCGCTGCTTCAGCTCCGAGGACCTATCTACGTGTGCCTCGGCCGTTGTTGATGAGATTGCACTAGGGATGGAATATTACATTCCATCCAACTGTGCATCTCGCAACGACCGGAGCAGGCCTTGGTACAATGGTGAGTGCGCGGTTGCTGTATCAGCAAAAAACGCGGCTCACAGTGCCTGGGTCAAGGGTCGAACAAATCATGACCCTCGCGTGGATGAGTTGAAAGCAGCTTTTAATCGTGCCACCAAGTCTTGTAAGAAAGTCTTTAGAAGAGCGGAGGCACAGCGCGTTTCCAGGATTGGCGAGAGTCTATTAGCGCACCCAACGGGTAGTCGCAGCTTTTGGAGTCTCGCCAAAACTGTGGAATCTAATTTCTGTCGTTCCTTACTGCCACCGCTGAGACAGCCTGATGGCTCACTGGCGCATACGGCAAAAGCGAAGGCCGATCTCTTGGCTGAGCTCTTTGCCGTTAATTCACGGATCGACGATCGTGGTGCAAGGCCACCCACCTTGCGTCCATGCGGGCATACGATGCCTGATATCCGTATCAGACAACGCGATGTCCGCATGGAGCTACGATTGCTCGATATCCGGAAGTCCAGTGGGCCTGATGGTATCCCAGCGCTTGTGCTTAAAATGTGTGCAGCGGAATTGACTCCCGTCTTGACGAGGCTGTACCGACTCTCATACTCGTCGGGCTGTGTGCCTCGGGCTTGGAAGGGGGCCAATGTGCAACCGGTCCCGAAGAAAGGTGACCGTTCGGACCCTGCAAACTACCGTCCGATAGCTGTAACCTCAGTGTTGTGCAAGGTCATGGAGCGGATAATTAATAGCCGCCTCATGGCCTACCTGGAGGGTCATCAGCTGATCAATGACCGTCAATATGGCTTTAGGCCGAAACGGTCAACTGGTGACCTTCTGGCGTATACCACGCACGTCTGGGGTGAAGCGTTGGACGGTAACGGAGAGGCCCTTGCCATCGGCTTGGACATCTCCAAAGCGTTTGACAGGGTCTGGCACATGGCCCTTCTTTCCAAGCTCGAGGCATACGGTTTACCTGACCGTCTGCGTGGCTGGATAGCCGACTTCCTGCGTGGCCGCTCCATACGCGTTGTTGTGGATGGCAGCGCGTCACGTAGGGTGTCGGTGAATGCTGGCGTTCCTCAGGGCTCTGTGCTGTCGCCGACCTTGTTCCTACTGCATATCAATGACATGTTGGACCTTGGATCCAACATTCATTGCTATGCAGACGACAGCACGGTGCATGGACGCTACACTGCCCGCCCCGCAGCCGGAAAACAGGAGATAGCCGATATGAGAGAGTCTGTTGTAGCGGGGCTGAATCGGGTTCTTGATTGTATTACCCATTGGGGCGACGAGAACCTGGTTCAGTTCAACGCAGACAAGACTCAGGTATGCGCGTTCTCGACGAAAAAATCCCCGTTTATCCCCCTTCCTTCTCTTCGCAACATTTCCCTTGGTACTTCGGACAGACTGGATATCTTAGGGATGTCCCTTCGCAGCGACCTGAATCACAGGGATCACATTGAGCGGGCTATTAAGACCACCTCCCGCAAACTTGGCATCCTGAACAAGGTGCGGCGGTTCTTCGCGCCAGAGCTTCGCCTGCTTTTATACAAGGCTCAAATTCGCTCTTGCGCGGAGTACTGTTCGCATCTTTGGGACGGCTCTGCCAAGTATCTTCTCAATGCCCTGGATTCATTGCAGCGCCGAGCTGTCCGGATCATAGGAGATGTAGAGGTTACGCGAACTCTGGAGCCTCTGCAATTACGCAGAGACATGGCGGCTCTTTGCGTCCTCTATCGCCTATACCACGGGGAATGTTCCGAGGAGCTCTTTAACCTTGTTCCTATCTCTTCTTTTCACACCCGTAACACCCGCACTGGTCGGGGGAAGCATTCACATTTTGTCGACAGAATCGGTAGTCGAACTAAAAAGTTTGGTGCATCTTTTCTTTGTAGAACAATCGACAAGTGGAATGCTTTGCCAGCCCATGTGTTCTCTCCCTCCTATAACCTTGGATCCTTCAAGCGATGCGTGAAGAAGCACCTTTGGCCGGCATAGTGACGGCGGGTGAGACAGCCGCGTACTAACTCGGTTGTTTCAGTCGTCGGCACTTTTGGATCTCCTCTTGCTTATCATCAGGCAAGTCGATGTCAAATGTCGCGTCACAATAAAAAAAAAAAAAAAGATGTACAACCCGAAGGGACCTTGGAGTGGAAACTTATTAATAAATTGTTTTTAATTTTAATAGTAGGTAATCTGCGTCTTTCCTCGAGGTTGTTATCAAGAGCCGCATCCAGTTCACGAGCCAACAGTTTTTTTTTAACTTTATTGTGACTCGACATATGACAGCGCCCCGCTTGATGTTAAGCCGAAGTGTGGTCCATGAATGAATGCCACTGCTACTACAATTCAATAACAGTGAGTAGCAATCACATCCACTATGCCGGCCTAGATGGAACCGGCAACTTACAAGCTGATCCCGAAACGTGACCAAATCACTTCACGGTCTGTATACTTGTAAGTGTTGGTACTACCCCGGATCGGCAGACTGGGTACCACTGCCTACCACTCTTTGAAAAACCTCACGTCAATCAATCAATGTCACGCCGATTTGGTCGGAGAACACCCTTCTGGGTCTGCCTCGATTAACGCATCCATGCACATCAGATTTATAAATTTCTTTCGTCAATCTACTTTCACTCAAACTACTATTATTATTTTTAATGAATCTAAAGAGACCCTTCATTATTGCACGCCGGTGTACATGCGCAAACCTTCCCCACTGTGTTAAAATCTTGCCAACTTACGTGACGCGGACTATACACCCCTAACGACCGCATTTCAACTTGCTTCTCTTGACGACAGGCGTGGACGAACGGCTAGCGAGTGGTTTGTTGCGCGTAAAGTCCCGGGTTAGATTCCCGGTCATAGCAAATATTTGTTTCATAGCATTGATTTGCAATATTTAATATATATAACTGCATCAGCTAATTATATTTATGTTACATTATTAAGAATCAGCGCAAGAATTTGTGTTGAATCGATGTTTTGCGTCATTACGCTCAATGCACTGACTGGAAATACATAATTTGATTGTAATATATAAAGGCCGGCATAGTGGATACGATTGCTACATGCAGCCCCCTATCAAGCAAAAGGTGCACTATATTGCCATGGCCAATCCATTCGAGGAAGGGTGATCATGTACCACGGACAAAAGCATGCCCGCTACTAAGTGCATTAACTATATGCCGGCCTACCTGAGTTTCAGCAACTTTTGAGCCGATCCTGCAACGCGACTGGGTGGGCGTGTTTTACATCTGGATGCAAGTGGGTGATTGTGTTTGTAAATAAAAGTCTGTTGTTTATGTAAAAATGGTATAATTACAAATTAGAATTGTCAGTCGGGCGCACACGCACACACACACGCACACATCAGTTGTGCGGCCGACGCACACTCGCACACACGTCCATATCAATCTATATATATATAACATACACACATGACACATTCTCATGCTAATAAATATATTTTAAGTGCACTTCATTATTTATATATATATAATAATAATAATGGGAATTTATAATTCCCCGCGACCGGCATTAAATTAACAATTAAAATTAACAATATTTGGCATAAAGGGCTCGTTCACGCACACACGCAAACGCACACACGCGCACGCACATACATATACACACACACACACACACACACACACATATATACATATATAACTTGGTGGAATATTCTCTGCGATGATATATGGGGTGGCAAATATTTCCTATAAAGTTCAAAGCTGTTCCTAAGTTAACTTTCAACTAGGAATTCTATAGTGTTTTAAGTACATATTTAAGGTGAACTAAATAGAGAATAAAAATAGAAACTCCTAGTGTGGCTTGAGATTCAGAAAGAGTAGAAAATTGGTTAAATGGTTAAAATATTTAGACAGGTAGTTATATTTTTAGTATTTAAATATGTCATAAGTGATTATGACATATTGATTGAGCGTGGAAGCACGGATTACTGTAAGGCATGCGCGGCCGCTTCATGTCACGCCATCTTCAATGATAACATTCGTGAGTGAGTGGCACCAAACAGAGGAATTATTATATTGTTCCACTTTATAAACATTAACTTAATATTGATATTACCTCCATGGTGGAGTTCATGTTCAGATTAGGAATAACGCAGAGCTATTTCAGAAAAGCATAACCTTAGTGGATATTTACATGTCCCAGGCTTAGTATTTGCCACACCACCATAATCCACCAATACCCCATATATGTGTGTGTGTGTGTATATATGTTGTTATAAACTAATATGAAACACCCCGTGCCCGTGCGTGTGTGTGTGTGTGTGCTTCTCACACAATATATATATATATATATATGTATATATAATAGTTGTTAGCTGATGATCATCGAGTTGTTGTTTGTTTGCAAAATTGTATTAATTCTAAATAATAATAATAATAATAATAAATAGAAGGTGTTTGTAACAATCTAATGGTAAAGTGGTAAAGGGCGCGCGCATTATTCAGTCTATTATTAATAATAATAATAATATGGTCTAACTACAATTTCACTAATGCTCCTAATGTCTCATCTGCGTCGTCGTTTGCTGCCGCGTTTGTTGCTGCGTCTGCGCGCCGCTCTCACGCCGATGGCCGGTTTCTCTGTGGACGATGCGGTCGCGTCGCCGTTCACTTGCAGCGGCGACGTGGACAACTCCATGCGGCGGCGCATCGCTCTCGTTTGTACGTTGCACTGCGTGTTCTCCGCGAGTGGTTCGCTGATGTGCGCGTAGGGCCGCTTCCTGCCGTTCGTGGGCCCCCTCGCCGCGGCCATGCTGGGGCTCTTGTCGTTCTCGATGCTCTCCTTTTGTTTGGAGGCGGTGTGCTTGACGCGCGCTGACCGCCGCGGCGCACTGCCGCTGCTGCCGTTGTTGTTGTTGCTGCGTAGTTTTCTCTTCTTCCTGGGCGGCTCTTTGGTCGCGTTCGCGTCGTCGAGCAGCCGCTGCACCAGTTGCCGGTTGTCCGTGTCCACGTATATGTATGTGTCGAGTTGTGCGCGGCTCTTGGTGTATGTCTTGTGCGGCGTGCGGTCGGGCGTGGGCGGCCGCGTGCGGGCGCGTATCAACTCCAGGTCCTTGTCGATGGAGGAGCGCCTGTTGTTGGCGGCGGGCGGCGGCGATTGCGGCCGGCGGCTGCTCGCGGTCGTGCGCCGCTTGTATAACTCCGCCTGCGTCATGTCCTGCGAACATAACAACACGTTACTATATATATCACATTGTGCGATGTTGTGGACGCACGTTTGTTTTATTGTAACTGACATTTGCTGGTTATCAGGGCGATGTCCGAGGGCTAATAACCGACTTAGTTGGCGGTTCCCTCAATAGCATGAACAATCCAATATTATGTGTGGAATAAACACATGTTGCTATGTATACGCATATACATAGCAACATGTGAGCAGTTATAAATGGAGTAGTTGTGCCACCATATTAACAACTTTCCATCACTCACACAAATATTCATCATATCACGTGAACCAAAGAATTTGGACTTAAGAAATAGAAGGAGCCCTAAAATAGCTACAAAATACAACCGTTTTTACTATTTTCACTTATGGCATTAAAAATAAATCACAAGGGGATGAATAAACGTTTTACATTCGTAATTTAGAGTTTCGTAACTAATTTGCATGATTGACAACCTAATTTGACACAATAACAAATGACATTAAAATACTTTAAAAAAGGATGACGGAACAATTATGCCGCTACTCTTACTACCACGTGACTTTTAATTAGGCAGTATTAAAAGTCAATCACAATTACAAGTGGTTGTAAAGGAATTGAAGTACAAGTAGTTGTCTCTTTCAGTCACACGTGGTATAAACATAATATAAATGAGACAAATAACAATAAATTAGTTCTTATTTGAGCACAGATTCTATTCTTTCCAAATTCTTTGACGTGAACTAAATATGCACCGATATCATCATTGACACAAGTCACAACTGAGCGCCATCTATTGTTGATGGCGAGAACTACTACTTGTGACTTTTGCTTGAACTCTCCATCCGTATGCATGTATATATATATATATATGTACCTTAATAATATAATTATGGTGCAGTGCGTCCATGAGCTCGGTGGCGCTCATGCGGCTGCGATGGTCGACGCACAGCAGGCCCCCCAACAACCGCCGCGTCTCCAATGACACCTTGCGCCACACGCCGCCTGAGAACGGAGCAACAATTACATTCATGTGAACAATCACAATTGCTTAGAACACCAAGTCACAGCTTCAATTCAATTAAATCATTCCTTTTATTTGTAACATTAAAAAATTAAATTCAATAATAATATTTGATTCAGGTCTGGTTGTCAGAATGATAGTCGGTCATACAAGTGTTAAGAGAGTGTAGTTTCGATCGCGTTTCGGGATTAGCTGGTGAGATAGACGCGTGGTACACTGTGCTAAACGGATTCACTTACGGCTCGCACCACGCAAACAGCACTCTTACATGCTGGTGGTAAGAGTTATCTGGCAACAAGTCTCATGGAGCATATGTGGGATAAACTTAAAAGACAGCTTAAAGAAAACTTCACAAGCGCAAAGAGCAAAGAATAATTCAAAAACGCTCTCAAAAAATATTGTCCATCATATGGAAAGTGTTCCAGGAAGAGCGCGCGAGGAGTAAAGGAGGCCAGGTATCATATTAAATTCTATCCATTTATGAAAACGTACATTAAAACAGTAATAAAGGAAGTTTACTGTTAAATGTTATTGTTCTATTAAGCGATTTAGTCAATTGTTGTGCTTAAACTCATCTGAACTTTATTATTTTAATAATATTAATAGTAAATGAAGAGGCCGTGTGGTGTCGTATAGCTCACCTTCCATATTGAAGTTGCCCTCCCTTATCCTGTCCATGTAGCTGTGCACGGGCTCCTTCTTGCTGAGCGGCTCGAACGGCGCACTGCCGCACAACATGTAATACTGAAAGTGTACATATGCGTATAGTAATCTGCATTATACCTAACCCATTAGCACGTAGACTTGAGAGGGATCAGGTGTTTTTATACAAAGTAATAAATAATATCCATAATTCTCCATTTCTCTTAAGTAACATTGCACTGAGATGTCCCCGTAAAGGCTCACGTTATATGGACTTGTATAGTTTGCCATTTAGAAAGAGAAATTTTATTAGACATTTATTTTTGTATCATGCATGTGGTATGATTCTGTAATATTGATCCTTTTAATCAATGTTTGGCCGGATTTAAGAAGCAGGTACGAGAAACAATTCAGATTGAATTTATTAATGAATGAAGTGACTTTGCAACACTATTTCCTTTTTTTCTTCATTTCCTTTCTTTGATAGCTTAAGTAATTGAAAATATATAAATAATAACACAATGCAATACCAGTATAGCGCCGAGGCTCCACATGTCGCACTTGCTGTCGTAGCCCTCCGCTTGTGTGTCGCGCGCGCACCGCAGCACCTCGGGCGCCGCGTACGGCAGACTGAAGCAGGGCGTCATCATGCGCTCGCAGTCGGTGAGCCGGCGCGCGAACCCGAAGTCGCAGATGCGCGCGTGCGACGCGACCAACGACGCGCTCGTCAGCAACACGTTCTATATTAAACACACATTCATGTTATAGTCATTTATTATTTGCCGTACTATGGTGCACGCAGGCGGACTTAATGCTAGTTAGCATTCTCTACCAGCCAACCTTTGGAACAATAGAAGCCAGTCCAAAATGTGAGCAGAAGGAAGATTATACAGAGAAAAATATAAAACATACATACATATACATATAAATACATTTGAATATATAAATAAATACACATACATATATACATACATATTATATCCACCTAAGATGTGAACTTATTAGCCATATTCAGCTTCGTGAATGTGTTGAGGAAGATCATTCCACAACCTGGAGACAGTAACACCAAATGAATTGGAAAGGAACGCAGTGTGATGGGGAGGAATTGCAAGGATAAGGTTGTTAGAGGAACGAAGGGTTTTGTCGTGGAAAGAGCTGGGACGTGAAAACATTTCTTTTAAGTAATTAGGAGTGTCCGGTTCAAAAAGAATTGTGTAAAGAAAAGTAAGTGACCGGAGATTCCTGCGAAGTCGAATCGGCAACCACTTATATATATTCCACTTGGACAAAAATGTGAAAATAAATAAAAACACAACATATGGAAAAGTAGATGCATACATTGTGAATATTATTATGAAACCACAACCCTTTTAGTGATCCTGGCCGATTATTGTAAAATATGTTTATGTAAAGCTTATTTGATTACAGTATAACTCCATAATGTGACAATAACATCAATAACTTTTTACATTTACCTTTGTTTGTCGTGGCAAAGTAAGAATAAACATAAGGGACATTTTGTTGGTTATTTTACTTTTTAGCTACATCTGTAGGATCCTTTCATACATCCTCACATACACACACATACATACAAACATACTTATTCACACATCTTATATTTATAACTAATTATATTTAAATATTTATTTTCAAGTATTACATTAAATAATATTCGCATATTTAACTTAACCAAATTCGTGCGCGCAGTGGAAACACGACTCCCGCGCCGTCGCACACAACTGGTTACGGCAGTGAAAGACCGCTCGCGTACCGAGGAACACTGCTCCGCCGACTGTCTCAGTAATATTTGTATTTGTGAATATTTTTGTATCTTAAATCTTAATCTATCATTTCATATACTCTCCTTCTTTCTATTTAATGTGGACTGTGTGTTATGTATTTTGTTATATTTGTGAAATTGAATATTAAATTACTTTGAACTATAATATTCGGACTAATAATTCAAACACCACACACTACCCCATACATCTTATGGACCACACTTGCGTTTTTTACATTATTTTATTTTTTTATTGTGACACGACATCTGACCTCGACCCGCCTCATGATAAGCAAGAGGAGATCCAAGAGTGACGACGACTGAAATAACCGAGTCAGATCCCGGCTGCCCCAGCCGCCGCCCGCCACTATGCTTCTTCACGCATCGCTTGAAGGATCCAAAGTCATAGGATGGAAAGAACACATGGGCAGGCAAAGCATTCCACTTGTCAATTGTTCTACAAAGAAAAGACGCACCAAACTTTTTAGTTCGACTGCCGATTCGGTCGATAAAATGCGGATGCTTTCCCCGACCTGTGCCGGTATTGCGGGTGTGGAAGGACGAGATAGAAATAAGGTTAAAGAACGCTTCGGAACATTTTCCGTGGTATAGGCGATAGAGGACGCTCAAAGTTATTTTTTTATGTTTTTTTATTTGATCATAAACGTTTTGATTGTTCATAAAGTGTTTCGTGAAGGGACCAATCATAATAATATGGATATATGTATAGATGGGGAACGAGTTAAATAGATTCGGGGGCTGAGTTGCGGTGGGGCGTCAAAAAACCCCCGCCCGTATCTTAGTGGCCGCTATTAGTGACGCTCATAGCTCGGCGATGTCATTTAATATCGATAAAAACGTGTCCGTATTTTCTATGTTTGATTATTGAAAAATTAGTAAGTTAATTGAATAAAAGAGAGTCGTCATCCGTATGCAGGCGGATCAATATGTGTGAAAAAGAAAAAAACATGCAGTCACTATTCTCAAAATTAAATTAATATATAATTCATTAAAAATTGTTGCTGTCTAATGTTTATACTTCAATTTAATACACATTTATAATTTTTAATAACTAAATCTATTTGCATGTCGAGTAAAGTGTGTGTTTATCGTTATCGACATTTTGCATGTTACTTCACTATTCATAATAGACACGTGATCATGACGTCACAACTACATTCCTAGCGCGTTTATTTAGCTCGTTCCCCGACCGTATGTGATATATTATTTTCATACAGTGTGCTTTTATCATATAAATGGTATGTATGAATTATTTTATTAATGTAATGTCATTTATGTTGCGCCCTAGCTCATCTGAATAGTGGCCATATTAATGGTGTTACCTCCGGTTTGAGATCTCTGTGCACGATGCGTTGCGCATGCATGTGCTGCACGGCGGTTGCCAGTTCGGTGAGGAGCCGCAACGCGACCTGCTCGCCGCCGCTCGTGTTCAGCAACCCGTCGGAGCACAACTGCCGCACATCGCCCGCGCACAACTCCATCACCACGTACGTGTACGCCTGCAACGCATATTCAACACACACTGTCACGTCACACACGCACACACACACGAATGTGCCATGTCACACGAATGTGCTTTGTCACTCACCGAGTCGTGCAGCACCTCGTACAGCGTGACCACGTGCGGAATGCCCTGGCAGGCGCGCAGCAACTCAGTCTCCTGCTTCATGTCCTTCTTTATTGTACTAATTATCTGCGAAAACAATCCGTTTAGTATGAACTTGTGCCGTAATATAGAATATATATATATATATTATACGTGTGTATGTGTGTGTGTACCTTAACAGCATATTGATTTCCGTTTGCTTTGTGTATACACCTCCTGCAGACGGAATAGGAACCATCACCCAATATGGCGCACGACTTGTCCAACTCATACTTCTGGAAGAACGGCGAGTCCTGACAACATTCACAAAATAATTAATCACACTTTTTAAAGTGGCAACACTCCGTTGTCTATGGTTCACTACACAATTAAGTAATAATAATAAAAGTTTATTCTTAATTACATAAAGTAAGAAAGCATTGAACACGTACATAACCTTAATATCCGTTGTGTGCATGGCAACACTGACAGAGGGCGCTGCACACACCACATCGCATGAAGTGCTTTAATATAAACGTATGCGTACCTTCGCCATGAATCCTTTGATCACCTCGTGTGCACCGCCGTTCGTCCGCAGCCAAATGTCCTCAGAGATGATATTCTCAGAGAACACGATGCTCGGCGCCACGTACGAATAACCTGACAAGCACACACACACATATATATAACAGTTGTGTCGGCCGGCATAGCGGGGAGTGTGGCTATTGTATATACCTATGAACAATTTGTCATGATGCTTGGGCGGCAATGCTGGCGAGTCCATGGGCGTCATGTTGGTGAATTCGTCGGCGAAGTTGGCCGTGTCGGCGGCGTGCGAGAGCGCCGGCACGAAGGGGGCGCGCACTTCGCGGCGGGACACCGACGACCAGTCCAACTTCTGAAACATTAAACACACACTTCACTCCACTAAACCATCATATAATACACAAAATAATTATAATTATTGAATTTCCATAAGACATGGCGATGAAACAATTGAGATATAAAATGAAAAGGAAATGTACGTATTGTGACAGCCAATTATGAGCAATTAGAATGACTCACTCTGAAGAATGGATGCCTCTTGAGCTCCTCAGCATCACCGGGCCCACCGCCCAGACGTTTGCGTGGGTCCTTCACGAGCAGCCTGCAACATGCGTGATCGCTGTTATATGTGATTAGGTTGCGTTGCGGGTGACGATCGTGCGAAGGGATGTCTACGTACTTGTTAATGAAATCGACGACCTCCTTGCTGGCGTCCCGCGGGTCTGGGTAGCTGCAGCGCACGATCCTGCGCGTGATCTCCTGCTGCGTGTTCATCTCATCGTTGACGGTGAAGGGGGACGCGCCAGTCAGCAGCTCGTATGTCAGCACACCTACCGACCACCAGTCCACCGCCTGCCAATGCACACACACTCATTAATATGACACAGCACATTTGTGATGCCTTCACTGTGTCTTGCCAAAGGGGATGTTACGGAATGGGCTGCTAATGCATTCCACTTGCTAATTGTCTTAATAATAAATAATGCGGCCAACAGGTTAGTTTGACTGTATACATTAATGGCGACGAATAGGCGTTGCCATAATGCATCAGGGGAATGTGTGCAACATTGAGGCAGGTATATGGTTGATGAGGCTCTTGGAACATACTCCATGTGTCAGTCAATCAATCAAATTGTCACGCCCTTTTCCCATAGGGATAGGCAGAGACAATGGAGCATGCCACGATCCTGACACAACACCCTAGCTTCCCTCACGTCCACAATTCTCTTCATACAAGCTCTACAGTTATAGGCACCCAGCTTTCTTGAGGTTGTCGTCTCCGATTTGATCGGCGAACACCCACCCGGGCCTGATTTGTTTAACGCATCCATCCACATCAGATTAATAAATGCCTTTCGTCAAACAACTTCTACTAAATATAATAAATAGTTTATTAAAACATGTTTTATTGTTAAAATGTGTGTGTTTTAATGAATGTCTAATTGTTGCTGAAATGCGAACTCCATTTAGTGAGTTAGTAGGACAAGGCCATTGTTTAATAATTACGATATTTCTCCTACAAACGATTCACGGCTCACTGCACACAGGGATAGGTTGGAATCTATCCACGATTCTCAAGTGTACGATTATGTACAAATTTATATTTTAATATTGTGCAGTATATTTTGTGTTAGTCTCAAAGTGTGGCCATTAATATATAATATATATATTAGATCAATTGACAAGTGGAATGCTTTGCCTGCCTATGTGTTCTCTCCATCCTATGACCTTGGATCCTTCAAGCGATGCGTGAAGAAGCACCTTTGGCCGGCATAGTGGCGGCAGCCGGCATCCAGGAACTGACTCGGTTATTCCAGTCGTCGTCACTCTTGGACCTCCTCTTGCTTATCATCAGGCGAGTCGAGGTCATATGTCGTGTCACAATAAAAAAAAAATGGGAGGGGGGTTGCAGTTGTCCCAAAATGGCGCATCATATTGTCATTGCAATAATAATAATAATAATGTTAGTTTTGTTATAAGTGGCAGTTGTTAGATCGCGGCGGCGGCGGCGGCGGCGGCGGTGGCCTCGTACTTCAAGGTGTTCGCCCAACCGCAATGCATTATCACCTCTATTGCATTATGATGATAAGCGTTATGTTCGCGTGCATGTCACATTAACTTCCTCAACATGTCCACTAATAATAATATTATATGTATGTGTGTCATCCGCATGAATGTGAGAGGGACAGCATGGCGCATACGAGTGCACTCTTACTGCAAACCTTGAACGTGAAACATATAATAATGTGTTGTTGTGATTGCCGCTCGCTTAGTCACAATTGGTGTTGCATGCACTTCATACACAAAAGGAGGTCACCGCCACTCGAACGAGGTCAAATATTACAACACATCGCTCATGCACGTTCTCACATTGACACACAGCCGCAATCAATGTAACCCCATTATCACTATGCCGGCCTGCGCCAATTGACAACTACGCATTGTTAATACCTATATAATGAAACACGTATGCATGGCCCACTTCAACTAACCTCATTGGCTTAATCGATTATAATACAATTACTACAACACACACACACACACACACACACACACACACACACACACACACACACACGCACACGCACACACGCACACGCACACACACTCACACGCACACACACAAACACTTATAAGATCTAATTTTATTTTATCTTATTTACTCTAAATTTATTTATTTAATCCCACCCATCACACAATTTCACGGCTCAATTCCCACAAGGATGAGCAGTGGAGCGCCACACTTCACGAGTCTGCCCCAACTCTCTTCACACGTACTCTATGGTCATGAGCACTGCAAACATCTGCTATTTAAATAATGTGGTGATGTATCTATATCGCATTTCCTTAATTAAATCATATTAATCATATTTATTTATAATGTGACATTATTTATTTTATTATTATTGTGACACGACATATGATAGCACCCCGCTTGATGTTAAGACAAAGTGTGGTCCATGAATGAATGTCACTGCTACTACAATTCAACAACTGTGAGTAGCAATCACATCCACTATGCTGGCCTAGATGGAACCGGCAACTTACAAGCTGATCCCGAAACGTGACCAAATCACTTCACGGTCTGTATACTTTTAAGTGGTCGTACTACCCCGGATCGGCAGACTGGGTACCACTGCCTACCACTCTTTGTTAACCAGACCCGAAGCAAATATCCATCTCTTTTTTTTAAATAAATATTTGCAATATTCAATATTATTAAATATTACAAATAAAAGCTGTAAAACTAATATTTGCTCCGACCGGGGATCGAACCCGGGACTTTACGCGCAACAAACCAATCGCTAAATCGTTCGTCCACGCCTGTCATCTAAATTAATATGTTATTAATTTACTATTTATATTATTTTAAACATGTCGTATGTTATCCTATAGCTATAGTTCTTCATACCCCTGCACACTCATACTCTTTGGCCGTTACAGTTATACTAATAGTTATACTACTAGGCCGGCACAGTGGCACTTACAGCACATATAGAAATGGCACAGGATTGTCTCACATTTGGAAAGTTACCATCACAAAATGTCACATGATACTGCAACAACCAGGCAATGGTTGAGGAAATACTACATAGCAACCAATATAATAATAATAATAATAATAATAGTACTCTTAATATTCATAATAATAAAATGTTGTATTCTATGCACAGATTACAGTTGGCAGCTCTACCTGGCCATGCATACGGCGCACGCCATTCTGACACTTAGTGCGATGCGAACACGGCTCACAATGGCTCGCCAGCGGGGGTGATACGTTTCACTTTTGTTACTTTCACTGCTAACGGTGAAACGGCCAACGCACACCAAACACAACCCTATTGCGAATGCGATTAAGGTGCACTATTGTGTGAATGCCGGCCGTGGCCAATTGCGGAATAAGTGCGCTTTCTTAAAAAAAGAAGAGCCAACATCAAAAAGGTTAAAAACACATTCATTGCCAACAATGGCCATTTTGCATTAATCTAATTATTAAGCAAAGGCGCACACACACATGTAAACAATAACGCACTAACAATCAATTATAGGAATAATACATAATAGTGATTAATCATAATTTAAATGGAACCATCCTACCTACACATTGGTAGGCAATATCTGCTACCCACACTGCCGATCCGGGTAGACTGGGTAGTACCACCACTTACAAGTATACAGACCGTGAAGTGATTTGGTCACGTTTCGGGATCAGATTGTAAGTTGCCGGTTCCAAATAGGCCGGCATAGTGGATGTGATTGCTACTCAGTTATTGAATTGTAGTAGCAGTGACATCCATTCATGGACCACACTTCGGCTTGTCGAGTCACAATAAAAAAAAACAAATTGGCCATATATATGCATAGGGTTAACCTCTATCCACGTTTATAACATCGCTAGTAACGGCCATCTATTGAGTTTGTTTGATCAATGCAAACACCCCCCACCACCACCACCTTTGCGTATACATTACACACGCACACACACGCACAACTGCTGCTTGCACTCAAATGTTCTCAGGCCAAGTCATACATATCGCATATATTATTTATAACATTATATTATCACACACACGCATATGCGCGCGTGTGTTAGAGTGAGACAGCGCCGCGTGTGTCTGTTCGCTCGCACGCGCACTGTAAACAATAATAACAGTCAGCTGAGTGCGCCACAAATCGACGAAAGTAGGAAAATGTTGCAAACAAACATATTGTAGCAGAACACGCCTCAACACACCCGCCACGGGCTGATGATGGTTCACATTATTATGTCACACGAATTATGGAGCGCCACATTCCACGGCCCTACTAACACAAACTCTGGCATTTCCTTCACATCCACAAAATTCTCTTTACATTAGCTTTATAGTCAGTGTGGGTACTCTTAAACAATCATTTATTAATAAAATTTATTGGAATCTTTGAACATATTTATGCAAATATTCATAATTATGTTCTCTCTATCCTCTAACATTGGACACTTCATGCAAAGTGTGAAAAAGCACTTCTGGCCGGCATAGTGAATGTGGACCACATTCGTCGCAGCTCATGAACCTTTTCTTATTTGTGATTAGCCAAGTCGACGTGTCGCTTTGCATTGTGTGTGTGTGCGTGCGTGTGTAGCGGGACACTTGTGCGTAGGGTTGCCAACTTTTTTGACAAAAAAAAACGTATACCATTGTTTGAATAGGATAAAAATAAAGTATTTGGAAGAAAAATAAAGTATTTTTCAAATTTTATGCCTTAAAAACGTATTTTGTGTGCTTTTAAAATGCTAACAATTTTTTGCTATTTTTAAATATTTCAAAGCTTGTTTGACAATCATCATTTAAAGGTCATCATTCATTTTGAGCTTCTATGTACTACTTTTGTAATGTCCGATAATGAAAAAATATACAAATAGTAGATTCGATACTTGTATTGATAAAACTAATAACAATTTTGCTTTTAATTGCTGTGCAATTGAGTTATTTAGAAAATAAGATATGAATTTTGTATCATCTGTCAATCAACGCTACATTTGTTCTGCTTTGAACTGTCATAATTATAGTTAGATGATTTTGCACACCCAAACTATGCAAAAAAAGGATATATTCCAACTACATTGTAATCTTTGTATATCAGATTAATTTGCAATGTTAATACATTTAGGCCCAAGACCCATACAAAATGAATGATGTCCTTTATATACTTAAATATACAATTCGTTTGCTACGCAATCGAAATAAAGTATTTTCACATACTTTATTTGCATGCAAAAGTATAAAGTATAATTACCAAAAATAACGTAAGATACGTTATTATAAAGTATGGTTGGCAACCCTACTTGTGCGAGCAATAACGGTGTGTCATGTGGGTTAAGAACACATTTTCGTATATAAGGGCGGCATAGTGGAAAGTGTGCTTGGTCCATTCACAAAGCTGTTGGCCACACATATTGCATTACCACTGCACCACGACGGCGGGCTTATATTATTTGTGATTGTGTGAATGTTCCGCTCCAAATGCCACAAGTTCGCCAATCGGCTTTCACCTCCACGCGCACAAGCACAACTCCATCGCTTCCTTCACATCCACATTATTTCACCATCAATATTATACATGCTCGTAAGTCAATTATTATATTTAATGCGGTACGTCCATTGCCAAAACGCATGCTTAGTGAAAGCAGCACAGCACGCACCACTGCACAATTATACATCTTATATTTTAGCACAATAGAGTGCAAAGTTGTGCGAACACCAATTCATTAACACACAACTCCTGTTTCTACATTCACACACAGAGCAATGGCACAAATGGGAGCCACCAAACACACCAAGCATAGCTTACCACACTGCACATACCACCATTTAATGCACCACGGCAGGCATAGTGGCAAGTCGCACACAATAATAAAATCACCCCGTCACACCACCCACAGGAATAGGCAGACAACACCACCATTCACTTCATACAGACAATATATATATACATATATATCATAATAGTGACTCGGCATATGACAGCACCCCGCTTGATGTTAGACTAGTGTATGGTCCATGAATGGATGTCACTGCTACTACAACTCAATAACTGTGAGTAGCAATCACATCCACTATGCCGGCCTAGATGGAACCGGCAACTTACAAGCTGATCCCGAAACGTGACCAAATCACTTCACGGTCTGTATACTTGTAAGTGGTGGTACTACCCCGGATCGGCAGACTGGGTACCACTGCCTACTATACATGCGCAAAACGCTTCCATCAAATGATACGGAGTGATATGTATATTTTTTCCATCGGAACTAGTTCACTCATCTAGTTCACTAGTTCATCTAGTTCACTAGTTCATTTAGTTCAAGGAAGCGCATTTGGTTAGTTCATTCGGTAAAGAAAAGCTGCAGTTGTTCTGAGAAATCAAGATATCCTTTCTATAGAATTATTTTAGATCATACACTTCACAAATGTACACAGAAACTATAATAAACAATAATTACAATTACCAATTCGCATAATTTAAAACTGCAAATATTCGTTAGAAAAATACGTTATAAAAAGACGACGAGTTGCTGCTCTCTTCAACATACTTTCATACCATTACTCGTAATGCACGCGGTGTAAATATTTTCTTGTGCACGCGGAGAGCAATGGATATATAAAATATAATTTCACGGTATTACGCGAAAATACTAGGTACGAGTAACGAACGAGGTACGATTCCGTACGAATGTACGATGTGTTTATATCTCGTTCCATCATAGGAGTGGTGAGTGAGTGGATATGCGATGCATGACTCGGAACTAAAGGAGCTAGAGACACGTTTGAATTTGCAGTGAACTAGTGAGTGGTGTAGTACCAGGATCGGAAGTATATCATTTTAGTGACTCGTTCCGGAACTACCCAAGTCTACTGCCTACCACACTTAAATATATATATATTTAAATAATACGCTTGATTATATCAATAATGATTGTTGTGTGTTGTCTATATTATTATTTTTCCACTCAATTATATTTAAATCTCATTCGTCAATCACCTTCAATGTGCTTCATAATCATCTTCTTTCCAATCACACCTATCACGCACATCTAATAAGTTATATTAATTGTATTATTATATTGTTGTCTCACTCTTTCGCGCGCGCACGTAAATGAGGTGGATGTGTGTTCCTCTTCATTCACCTTGTGCAATGTTATGTGCGTTCCAGGAGAATTTCTGCTAATATTAATGTTGTTGTGCAATGGAGTGTGGAGTGTCATCCAAATTATGTACACACACACACACACGGCTATATATATATATATATATATTGAGTAGCACATGTGCAGCCATGACCTACATATCGTATGTGTGTGTGTGTGTGTGTGCGTGTGTGCTAATTCAGTTGGGCAACTTATCTCACACAATGTTTACATAGGCGGTGGCGGCCGCCATTTTTGTTATATTCGAAAATATTATAACAAATTGCCACCAAAATATAGTCAGCGCGTAATATTCACGCTATGGCGAGCATGGTGGTGAGTGTCGCGTATGTGTGTGTTTGTGGTCACATGCCACTGATAACATACGTTATCTACGTGCGTTACATTGTTGCTCACTTATTATATATATATATACAAGCCTCTGTTATTTATAAATGCTTTCATTCGTTAGCATTTTACACTTTTAAATATAAACATATCATTTATTAATACATTATGATACTAAATATGTTTGTATCATAGGAACAGAACGACCAAAGTATATATAACAAGCCACTACACCACACTCACCTAATATTATTTAATTATTAATTTCATTATTATGTTTCTAATTTCTATGGTTATTTAGTATATAATGTTGCCTTATCACTGCCTACACCTAAGACTGTGTTGTGTCGTGAATGTGAGTGTGTTTAATAATAGTGATTGACCTCAATATTATGACACACGCTCGTGTTCGGCCGTTCATATATACAAACAGCACAATCTATTTATATATATATATACTTACGATGTCATGTCCGTGTGCGCCGCACCTGACCACCTCTGGCGCCATGTACTCGATGGTGCCGCAGAAGGAGTACGCGCGCGACTCCGCGCCGGCGAACTCCTTCGAGAGGCCGAAATCCGTGAGCACGATGTGCCCCTCCGCGTCCAGCAGTATGTTCTCCAGCTTTATGTCGCGGTAGATGATGCCCAACTGTACACACATATATCATTTATTAAAGGAATGGGTGCCCTCCGTGGCTGAGGGTGCAGCCTGATGGAGTATGTGCGTGTAATAATTACCTTGTGCAGTTGCTCCAAGGCGAGTATAATTTCTGCGATGTAGAGACGCACCTCGTCCTCGGTGAAGTTCGCGCGCTGATACAAGTGCGTGAACAACTCACCGCCGGCGACATAATCTGCAACACACACACACACATATGTGCTGAGACACAATTATGTCAAAGCACCCTGCCAACATCATTGAAGGCAAGAAATACCACAGCTTAACAAGCAGACTGCAAACGGCTATAATAGTGACCGAGGCAAACTATTCCCTTACATGGCAATAGTAGTAAACAAACTTTCGGCATAATGGCGGATTGACGATAAAAAAAACAATTACTAGTGACGCGAATCAATACGAATATAAATAAAAACATCTATGAATTACTGTGAAAATGTTTTTATTATTGGGGCACAACATTTGTCATTTGTGAATTTGATGATTCCATATAAATGGATTTTGATTAAAAATTATGTTTTTATTTGTGTGATTTTAATAATATTGGGAAATGGTGATATTCATGTTTGTTTACTACTTGTGTGAAGTAAGAAAAACCCCACTATAGATTTTATGACATTCGTCAGCGTTGTTGGAGCTTCCCTTGTTTATATGATGAGGCAAATGGAAGTCGCTGCGTTGGCATAACGTGAACCAGGTCATGTTTTGTTATTATTGACCCACATAATATTAACAGTAATATATTATAATCATCATTCGAGCATGTCACATTACCGCACTCACCTATTATCAAATGTAACTTGGAGTCAGTCTGGAATGCGTAGTGCAGCGTCACCAGGAACGGACACTCGCGCACGGCCTCCAACACCTGCGGCACAACATGGCACATCAGCACACACACACACACACACACACACACACATACATATATATAGATGTATATATATGCAATGGCAATATATATACCTGTCTCTCAGTGCGTATGTGTTCTGCGGTCTTGAGCTTCTGCACAATGGAGGCCTTCTTGAGCACCTTCATGGCGTACAGCTTGCCCTCGTCCACGCCCACCTTCTTGCGCACCAGAAACACTTTGCCATACGCTGCAACAAAGCACGCACATTAGATACATAATACAAACGGTGGATAGCCGTAGTAGCAGTTGCCTTCATGCACAATATTCCTTAGAGTTATAGCAATATTTTGTATGATATTGGCAAAAAGTGGAAGAATATCACAAATAAAATACAAACACACCATTTTGGGTGTTTACAAAGAGCAAGCAGCATTTCATACGTAGACTGCTACAAAGCGCAGTGTACAACGCAGTGGGGAGCTCTCTGCGGGACGGGTTTTCCTGTACCGCTCCAGTTAAGCGCTACGCCTGTAGAAAGCCCAACGGCAAGAGACAACATACGCTACAATAGATATTCTACATGATATTATATGAGCTGAGCTTTGTTGCTGCTAATGTTGGCATAGGAGTGATTGTTCACATGTTAATGCTCCAGGGCCACGCGAATGTACTTCCCCAACTTGCACGTCCACATGTGCCAAATGATGCCAAGGTCACACATTTTTTTTTTATTGTGACATGACATCAGATCTCGTCCCGCCTAATGATAAGCAAGAGGAGGTCCTAGAGTGACGACGACTGAGAAAACCGGGTTTGTTCACGGCTGCCTCAGCCGCCGTCACTATGCCGACCAAAGGTGCTTCTTCACGCATCGCACACATATTGGGGAAATATTTAATTTTTACATAATTTAATCACAATTGGAATTTCACAGCCACTTAATGGGATTGTACATTTGTAATGTTTCTTTAAATTAATTAAAATATTACAACTAATGTATCAATGATACATTGGTAGCCAAAACTGGTTTTGAGCCTGTGTTCTTAGTTTCTGTGTCTATTGCACTGCCACTACACCACGGCCGCCCTATGCATATGTTGTGGGGTGATTGTGGTAAGCAAGGAGAATACCACATGTGTAAACTAAAGGGACAAGTGATAAGAAACCAGAGGTGAAGAAACACAAGATATCTCTTTTTCACATCACTGCATGTGATGGTATATTCAATCAATCAATCAAATTGTCACGCCTTTTTTCCACGGGGACAGGCAGAGACAATGGAGCGCCACTTGCCACGATCCTTACACAACTTTCATGCTTCCTTCACATTCACAATTCTCCTCATACAGGCCCTGTGGTTATGGGCACTAGGAATTCTTAAGGATGTCTCCGATGGTATATAAAATTTAATAAACGCTAAAACTATACTTTGACGCGGAGTAAACGCTTAGTAATTTATTATAGTAAATGTAAGAGACACGCGGGACGGTCGGCAATGATCTTTGCATTTATTATTATTTGTAGCGACCGCTACATGCTACCGCTAGATGGCGTTGCATGTGTCCAATATCTCGCATACGATTTACCGACAAAGTAATCAATATACAGCGTGTGGGGGATTTTACGACAATAAATTAAAACAGCGTCAATATTACTTCATAGGATACTTTAAAAAATATCAAATAAATTCTAACATCAAAATTTAAATAATTATTTTTTCAAACAAACTTAATACCATAAAAATATAAAAAATAATAAAACACCATTAATGTACCTATGATCACTGACCTGTGATAAGAGCGGCAACAGCGCACTTGTCATTGTACCTACAGTATTCTCAAATTAATAATGCGCATGCTGATTTTCGTACTTGTGGTATTCCCGGAAACACCTGAATCATTGAATCGTAAGAGCCCTAAACAATGCACTTGCATTTTGCACCTTGTTGCAATCGAAAACAATTCTTCCGACGACGCTCGGGGAATACGACCGTTGCCGAACATTGACATAGATTTCTATGCGCATTATCACTTTGGGAGACCTGCACGCCTCGGGGACTTTTGGCGGCATCCGCCAATAATGATGAACAAAACTAATCACAAAAAGCGTCGCACAATTAATTCACTACACAATAAAAAAATCTTACGTAAGGACGCGCTACGTCACGGGCGCTGCGATTCACTGACTGACCTACTTAAATAAAGTTTAAACAAAAAGCGACTAACATAGAAATAAAACAACATATTGTTATCTCTTTCGTACATACTCAATTCTCAATAGACATGAGTGTGTAATAAGTAGCTTCTTCAGTTAGCATTATTTTAAACTGCATAGGTAGGTTAAATAAAAATAAGTATGATGATCAGGGTCCTTCACCTGTGTCATATGGGTCAGTAACAAATACAGCATGTAGTAAAATTGCAAAATGAAAAATAATGTCTGGTGGCTAAAGTAATGGATATTTTTGAATGATTTTTTAAATGTGGTTTGAGAACATCATTAGCTATCCGGGTTTTAATTTATTGTCGTATTATCCCCCCGACACTGTATATGCACTCCAACGAGAAGACGTCACCCGGCTAATGAGCCCTGTACGGCTGTACGCATCACCCGTACAGCTGGGAGTACTCCTTTACTTTTCTAACATAGTGGAATAATGCTCCGCTATATATTCATAAATATGTATATATATAAATAATGGCCAATATAACCGCATGTTTGTTAACACAATGTGCAATTACTAACAATATACAACATCATCTCAAAGGTGGGATATATCTGCCTGCGCTGTGATGATCATTCGGTTGTTGTGTTGTGTGCGATAAGAGAGAGTCACGTGTCCATCAACATTAACACTAAGACATGCGCGCGCGTGTGTGCGTGTGCGCACAAATATTTCCTATTATCAACAATAAGTTTATTTACTTAAGCGTACATAAATATTATGCATTAGACCACAATTACAACACACACACGCACACACACACACACGCACACACACACACACTGACCCACTGGTCAGTGTGTGTGTGTGTGCGTGTGTGCCATTCGCGGGTCACTTGAACGTCATAAACACGTCACAGATTATATATCGTATACCATCATATGGCAGTTGTTGGCTGATGTTAAGCGGCGACTGCTACTACATTTCAATACAATAACACCGTGTGTGCATCTCCCCGCACCACCACCACCACCACCACCACCACCACCACCACCACCACCACCACCACCACCACCATCGTTCGAACCTATCCAATGCCTATGCGCTATTATCTCTTAAGCGAACGTTCATCACTTCAGTGAGCTTTTACTCATGTGATGAGCGCATTACGCGCATGATTAGAGCCCCAATGAAACAACAGCCTTCCTGTGTTGTGGCCGGCATAGTGATCAGTTGAAAGCAATCATATGAAAACAACATCGCACAAAATATGTAATAATAATAGTGACACACACAGGTGTGTTTATTTAGTAAACATTGTGTGTGTGTGTGTGTGTGTGTGTGTGTGTGTGTGTGTGTGTGTGTGTGTGAGCGAATGTCATTGGCCTGCCTGCCCTTGCGCATTACAACAGACACACACCACTCATTATAATATAGACGCGTACATTGGTCGATGTGTGTCTATGATACCTTTCAATTACGCACAAATATATCATTTTGTAATTAATGTAAATGTTCTATAAGCTTTTGTAAACCAAATATAATCTTCTTTCTGAATTTTAGTTCACACATTTGAGCAACATTCCTTGGTATACAATAAATTGCTGAGCAATTTGTGTATGATTAATAAAGTGTCTATGATAATGAATGAGGTATTGTGATAATCTATAATAACAGCAATCGCACCTGTCTCACTTCATTGTCAGCAATGTCAATGAACTTTGCCCAATAATAATAATTGTGTGCGTTATCAACACATATTACACCAAATGCAATAAATGCAAGTATACAAGTATGACGACAGGCGTGGACGAACGGTTTAGCGACTGGTTTGTTGCGCGTAAAGTCCCGGGTTCGATCTTCGGCCGGAGCAAATATTTGTTTCATAGCTTTTATTTGTAATATTTAATAATATTAAATATTACAAATATTTGGTAATAAAAAAAAGAGAGATGGATATTTGCTTCGGGTCTGGTTATCAAAAAGTGGTAGGCAGTGGTACCCAGTCTGCCGATCCGGGGTAGTACCACCACTTACAAGTATACAGACCCTGAAGTGATTTGGTCACGTTTCGGGATCAGCTTGTAAGTTGCCGGTTTTCATCTAGGCCAGCATAATGGATGTGATTGCTACTCGCAGTTATTGAATTGTAGTAGCAGTGACATTCATTAATGTACCACACTTCGGCTTAACATCAAGCGGGGTGCTGTCATATATTCTACACATTATGTCTATAACAGCATTATAGTTCAATGCAATATTTTAATAATCCAGGGACAGTTGGCAACGCTCTACTTTATAGTAATCTAGGCATGTACAAACATTCGTTAATATAATTTAGGATTGGCGTACATATTGTGAGGTAGGCAGGTGTGCGTGCGGCAGATGTTTGTCACTCGCATACGAACAACATCGCACACATTATAATATATATGCTATTCGCCATATTAATAATAATAATAATAATGACACCTGATACACTTATGTGGTGTAAGCAGGATGGGTGGCAGTGGTGGGTCAATGCACTCACACACACGCACACACGTGAGCACATATTTTTTGTGAATGAGATGCGGGTAACTGTAAAGGTATTATAATATATATATATATAATAAACCATGTGCATATGTTACTTTTATATTATCATTTCTATGATAATATATATATATATATGAGGCAGTGGTGGCGTTCCTGTGTAATAGCACCACTTACAATTTGCCGGATTCCAGCAGGCATAGTGGATATGAGTGTGAGTAGCAGTGGCCTATGAGTGGATAGGCCGCACTCCACATTAACATGAGGCAAAGTATATTGTGCGAATTAAATGTTTCATTGCGAGAGAATTGTCTTTTATGTCACCTACGTCTCAACATTACGTTCAAACACAACATATTAATGTATATTTCATATATTATTATGTTTCTATGATACCAGCAGATTAGACATGTTAAAACAGTAAAAATATTAGTAAAAACATTATAGAAACTACATGGCAAGAAAAGGCGAATGTAACCGAGCGAGGATATAAATGCAATTTGGTCATTCCGTGTGTATGATACGAGCGCATTATAAAAAGGTATATTCACAAACACTATAATGAATGCAGAGAGATTATGGTAACTTATGGTGAGGTCCTTCACCTGTGTGTGAGTTTGTGTAGCATAGCTGAGGCCGGCATAGTGGATGGAGGTAATAAGGAACATAGTTGTAATATTTGTTACAATATAATATATGTTTTTAGGGAAACACTGCGGTGGGGGGTGTGCCATGAGGTCGCGCAAGGACGGAACGTTCGGGTAACGACCGTTCGTTTCGGCTGCGGTCACCGACCGTATTGTTATCGGGGCGCGACTCGCCCAATTCATACTGAGCGAAAATAAACACTATTCATTTTAGACACTTAATATAAATATCCCTGATAGTGTAGGCCGGCATAGTGCGCACATGCCACTCACATTGGGATACATTGTTTTCATGGAGTTTATTACAAAGTAACTATTAGGGGACCATATCACTCGCAATACTTGCAGCTTAGTGACGCGAGTCAAATGGAACACGATACAGAGGAATGAGAGAGAGAGAGAGAGAGAGAGAGAGAGAGAGAGAGAGAGAGAGAGAGAGAGAAGAGCAGAGCATGGTGTAATGTGTATGCGCTATATAGATGGTAAGCAAACAGCAAGTAAGTGAGCAATGGCAGCAGGATTTGGTGCCCTCGACGTATTCTGAGGACTTATTCCAAGTTGAGTTGTCTCGGCTGCCGGGACTTTTGGGTCAATACTCGAGATGTCAAGTGTCTGGAGGTCTTAGAACTTTTACTAAATATAATTTTGGGGTCGCGGCTACACATTTCTAAATTGTAATTTTCCAACTTTATTATCTTCTTGTATTCTGTCAATGATGGGTGTGAGTGTAGTTTGTGGCTCGCTGATCGTGAAACGCGATCAAGTCACTGTGTCGGTGTGTATACTATACTTATAAATGATACAACACCGCTGCCTACCTATGTCAACATCCACCGCCGTGTTGTTATTGTGTGTCACTTTGTCTCTGCCTATCCCTGTGGGAAAAAGGCGTGACAATTTGATTGATTGATTTGTGTTAAATGTTGATTGCACGCTAACTCCATTCTACGAGTGTCGAGGGGCGGAGGCACTGCTATGGTGGGTAGCAGGGTGCGCTAATGCACTCCCGCCAATGATGGAGACGCTCATTTGAACACACACGATGGGGCTCTTCTGCATCACTTCCACCCCTGGACCATGTGACCATCGCCCAATGGAGTGGCATCCAAAATGGCCATTCAACAGAGGCGAACACATTTGTGTCTTAATTTTATTATTAATACTAAAATGCTTGTATCATAGTAACAGGACAACCAAAGTGCATATATCAAAGATACATTGGTAGTGGCATGTGATTTTGAACCCGTGCTCTCGGTTTGCGTAACAATTGCACTGCCACTAAACCACCTCGCCTTTTAATATATAACGTTAACTCATCAATAATAGCGTACACCCAGTGGGCATTAAGTCTGCCTTACGTAGACATCAAATAATAAATAGGTTTTATTAATAAATAAATGAATAGAATAAACATAATAATTTATGTTTTACGGAAATATATTAATAAATGTGTGTGTGTGTGTGTGTGTGTGTGTGTGTGTAAACGTGCCCTACCAACAATGATGTGCGTGATTGTTAATAATAATGTGTTAAATGCAATTTCATTACTAAAGCACAATATCAATGTGTCGTCCAGTTCATATGTGAAAAGCACGTCCAAGCTAACATTCCACAAGCGCACAACGTGTACGGCTAACGGCAAAGGCCTCTGTGGTATCAAAGAGTGGTAGGCAGTAGTGCCCACTCTGCCGATCCGGGGTAGTACCACCACTTACAAGTATACAGACCGTGAAGTGATTTGGTCACGTTTCGGGATCAGCTTGTAAGTTGCCGGTTCCATCTAGGCCGGCATAGTGGATGTGATTGCTACTCACAGTTATTGAATTGTAGTAGCAGTGGCATTCATTCATGGAACACACTCCAGCCTAACATCAAGCGGGGTGCTGTCATATGTCAAGTCACAATAAAAAAATTAACAAATAAAAATCCACAACAGAGCGCACAACACATATATTGGCGGTGTTAACATCAAATTCACAACATCACACATCCACGTAATCAATATAATAAATTCAGCCCACACGGATGCTATCACCCATTGATGGCCATCCAGCTTAACATCAGACAATATGGGCGCAGATTATATTAATACTAGCTGTGCCCGCGGTTTCACCCGCGTAAAGTTTGGTTTATAACACAGTCATAAAAAGGAGGAGGTTTTCAATTCGACTTTTTTGTATTTATAACTCATATAAAATGATAGACGGAAATAAAAATAAATATATATTCCAAACAGTTAAAACTATAGTCAATTGGAAACTATAGTAAAAAATATTTTATTTTAATTAAAAGTAACCGATGTTACTTCTTAATAAACGTAATAAACAAACCCACATTCACATTTATAACAATAGTAGCATATGCATATAGTAACAGAAGGAAATAATAATAAAGAAAAATTTCAAATAGCTGAATTTATAGTCTATGGAAAGTATAGTGTATAGTCTCCATAGTACAGTTGATTGGATTAGATGTTGACGTGACAGTCGGTAATACAGTGCGATGGTATTATAGTACTCAGGGTTTGAACCAACGCCTTAGATGCAAGGCGTTGGTTTATAATAAGAAAAAAATTGACAAAACTTTTTTATTTTCGTAAAAAAAAAATGTATACTATGTTACTTCTGATACCTCCAAGAATATGTGTACAAAGTTTCATGATGATCGGTTGAGCAGTTTTTGCGTGAAAGCGTAACAAACAAACGGACATTCACATGTATAATAATAGTAGGATAATATAATATAATAATTTGTTTTCGATTCTCAACAGCTTGATATATTTTCCTTAGTTTATCCAAAAGAAATTTCTGAATGCACGCTTTTTGTATGGAAAAATCATTTTCTTTTATTTTATTTATTATAAAAGAATTTTACTAAAATAAAAGTAGCCTAAGTTACTCCTTATTACATCAGCTACCTGTCAATAAGTCCCGTCAAAATCGGTCCAGCCATTCCAGAGATTAGCCGGAACAAACAGACAGACAGACAGACAGACAAAAATTGTAAAAAATGTCATTTTGGTGTATGTACCGTATATATATTTATATACATGTATTAAAAAACGGTTATTTCAATATTACAAACAGACACTCCAATTTTATTATATGTATAGATAGATTACATGCCAATGATAATGCAGTGCAATTGCACCTCGCTCGCAAGTGACCAATCAAAGTGACCTATTCATTTGTTGGTCGCTGATTGGTCACGAGCATGTCAACTATTGTGGTGCTGGTGGTGAGTGAGTATATGTACTGCATATCATGTGGGCCCCTTGTATGCTCTGTGGGGATCTTGTATGAAAATAATTGTGAATGTGAGGGAAGTCGGGGTTGTTTCAAGTGGCGCTCCATTGTATCTGCCTATCCCTGTAGGGAAAAGACAGAGACAATTTGATAGATTAAATAGTATTATATTTCAAAATTTAACCTTAGAATTATAAATTAATTTTTAATATTTTTTTAAAATATTAAAAATAGGTGCCAGCTGTCCTGTTCTTCTAGGGCATGTCCTAGTTTGTGAGGAACTTCCTGGGGTTTTCATCATAAAATAATAATTTCTATTATGAACACTTTATTGTAAATTGGGAATGTTACTATTGTGAGTTTCTTTCATAATATGGATATGGCAATCCTAATATAGGTTCATAATATTACTGCATTTATTGCCGCCATTGAGACAGTGTTGCTAGTAATAAAATTGCACCACACATTGGTTGGAATTTGAATTCCCACATTTCCATTTAACTAATATTCTAAATAATCACATAAGCGTGACATCCAAGTGCAGGTGCTGACAGCAACTTATAATAGGAACACATAGGACAACTTTTTTATTTATTTATTGTGACTCGACATATAACAGCACCCCGCTTGATGTTAAGCCGAAGTGTGGTTCATGAATGAATGCCACTGCTACTACAATTTAATAACTGTGAGTAGCAATCACATCCACTATGCCGGCCTAGATGGAACCGGCAACTTACAAGCTGATCCCGAAACGTGACCAAATCACCTCACGGTCTGTATACTTGTAAGTGGTGGTATTACCCCGGATCGGCAGACTGGGTACCACTGCCTACCACTCTTTGCACTGACATCTATGGTAATATTAAGTTTGCACTATTATAACTTTTGTCATAGTACATGCAGGAGTTGTTGGGTTAAATCACTACGATTGTGGGGTTAGTATGCAACTTAATATTGTTTTATTGTGTCAATATCCTGGCACAACTTAGTACACATGAGCTCTATGATGACACAACAGTGACACAACATTATAATGCAACTGCCACATTATTTACTTTGTAATACACTCACCTCCTGTTCCCAATACTTTGAGCAGATCAAAATGCGACATGTCCACTTTGGAGGCGCCATTTAAATTAACTGAAACAAATACATTCACATTAAACCAATGATAAACATTTATTACACAAAGTATTCAAATATATAAATTTTAACTAATTTAGTTATGAACAATTAATTTACTAAATTGTGACTATTTTAGATTTTATGTTTTAATCATGTGTTTTAACTTTTTCATTATGTTTTTATCTTTAAATGTATTATGTTTTTTTTTACTAATGGTGGTGTATATCTGTAATAGGATTATAACTTTATGATTATTAAATGTAAAACCTAAATTTCTAGTATAAGTGGCTTATAATCTGTTGTTGTACTTAAATAAATAAATATAAACAAAAGTAGTAGCATAACATCACCAATACAATGGCCCTGCTTCATTCACAATCTCATCACAAGAAACAATCATTCCCACTTTATCATTCCACTTGCCTTCGGTTTAGAAATCATTTATCATGTGTTGAATTTGAAATAAATTTCATAATATCACTCATCACACAATTATTGCAATTACTTATTATAAAGTGTTATGTTTATAAATAAGTGTTGATTCTTGTTATATTATTAACACCTTAAATTAGATTACAAAGGGCGCAGGCCACAACCCCCTGAGGGGTTGTATGTGATATTATTATTAATTGATATGCGAGCAGCTCATTGCTGATATGCCTATATCACGCACTGGTTAAAAGTTCATAAGTTTATTTAATTATCACCATAGTCTATATCTATAGTCCTTAACCACTTGTCCAGTTTGTTTTTGAAAGTGTTAACAGTTGGGGATTTCAATAATAAGTCATCCGGCAGCTTGTTCCACATATTTACAATTTTATTGCTTATAAAGTGTTATACCAAATTCGGATTGCAGGATTGTCTCATGAGTTTCATTTTGTAATCACGAAGAGGAAATGTAGCATCTCAACTGCCTGTTAAGATTTATCAGCTTTGACTTGATCTCTGAGACTTGTCACGTTAAGATATTTTAGCCTCTGGTCATATGACTTCTTCCTTAAGCAGTGTGGGTGTTTGGTTGCACGCCTATGTACGCTTCCAAGAAGTTCGATGTTCTTATTGAAGTATGGGCTTTATGGCTCAAATCCCACAGGAATAGGCAGTCACAATGGAGTGCACAACCTCCCCGCATATGCACAATTGCCTTTACACTAACTCCTTGGCTGTGCTCACTGCAGCTTGAAGATGCTCTCTCTCTTATGTATTAGGATTCACTAATATATGTTAAGTAACTTAACATTGGCAATGAGAAATAATTTGTTTTTAGTACTTAAATATATGTTATAGTAAAAGTGATAATAAGTGGTGAAAATGATTGCCACAAGTGTATTTAGGTTTTGTGTACTGGGGATTGCAATTGTTATAAAGAAACATTTTAATTTTTCATGGAGGCAAAACAGGCAAAGGGCTTTATTTTACTAAGTGTGTGGCAATGATCTATATGAATTATTATTATTAGTAATATTGAGGTGAAGTTCCTCAGGAGGAAGTAGTGGCACTCTTGTGCTTTTCATTTTAGTCCAAGGCCTACTCAAATTGTAGAATCATGATGATGAGAATATGACAGCACTCCAGTTAATATTATAACTTTGTGTGAATGAACTTTATGTGACAGGTTAGTATGTGTGGTATGAGTGCGGGACAACAATTTGCATAATAGTTTATTACAAAAACCTAAATTAACATACAAAACCGCTGTATGACACTACTCTCAATCTGTTAATATTGAACATACAGCAGAACCAATGGAAGTTAACGTTGTGCATAAAAAGAAGAAGTTATACTGATTTAGGTGTGGGGCTAGTCACATGTGTCATTTGTACAAATTTAAGGAAGCAAAATATCTTAGGTGTCAAAATAGGACATATTGCGAAGGTGTGTTCACAGAATAATGCCACAGATGTGAAAGAAATAAGGGATGATGATGAAAGTGATAGACTCAATGGTTTGTTTGATGGACCACCTATGAATATAATCATGTTGATTAATAATGTGCCGGTTTATTTTGAAGTGGATTTGGGGTCTGCATTTACTATAATTTCTGAAATACAAGCAACACAGATATGAAATAGAAGAATGCCAGTTCATGAATGTAAATTAAATTGACAGACATGAGCATTCAATAGAGTAAATGTGCTCGGCAGTACTCAAGTATTAGTTGAGTATAAAGGTATATAAAGAAAAACGGACAAGATAGAGTCTCTTGGGAAAAAAATGCTTTGAAACTGTGACCTAGAAACAGGAGGAGGGCAAAGTACTATTATACAATCACTACACCTAACAGAAGGCTTCATTTTTTTTGGCCGCATAGTGATGCAGGCAAATAGAAGGCACATTAAGTCACAATAATAAAATAACTATACTTATTAATTATCAAATCACATTTTTTTGCCAGTGATGATACATAGAAAGTAGTTTGACAACTTATTAAGTGTAAACATCTGTTGCAAGGGAAGGCAGCCAGTCCTGTTGGCACTTCAAGATACCTGAAGAACTGCCAGCATCATCCATGTCCACAGGAAACAATCATTCCAAACGAAAGTCAAATAAATATTATGATATCACAAACAAAAGAACAACAAATAGATGCAGAAAGAAAAATTCAGCAATAACCTTACTTATTTAAAGGCCTCACAACCTACTTTCCTGTCACAAGTCTAGAACACTGGCTTCGCTCTGCTGCCGGCCATGCAATGGACTCGGCTTTGCACTCCATGGATGCTAAGAAAAGGACATCATCCATTTTGTATGGGGACTTGGACATAATTATATTTTTGTTGCATAACAGTTGCATATAAATTTTAAAATAGTATAATGTATGAAGATTACAATGTAATTGGAATATATCCTTTATTATGCATAGTTTAAGTGTGCAAAATGATCAAACTATAATTATGACAGTTCAAAGCAGAACTGTTCATATGGTCTATGTGATTGACAGACGATACAAAATCCATATCTTATTTTCCAAATAACTCAATTGCACAGCAATTAAAAGTAAAATTGTTATTAGTTTTATTAACACAAGTATCGAAACTACCATTTATATATTTTTTCATCATTGGACATTGCAAAAGTAATACATAAAAGTCTAAAATGAATGATATTAGGATTCCTTTGCTCATCAAGGTTCTCGGTTAACCTACAAAGTTGCTACAGTTTATGAAAATGAATCACAAAAGCTTTGCTCCATTATTAGCCATAGCCTTTAACTATATCACTAACAACGAACTTATTCTGCCAACTGTAATTGATCATTTATTGCAATTCCATTGCACTATGTTTATAACACATATAGTATTTGTTACTGCATGGACTATGCTTCACAGTTTCCAAGAACCCCTGCGACCCTTAATCATAGACTTATTCTATTAACTTCTAGAACATGTTGGTGGTTAATAGGAGCTTGATAACATTGAACGATCAGTCTGAGTTATTGAACATCATACCAAACAAAATGGTATGCAAGTAGTGTGATGATGAAAAGCCTCTCAGCAATTGGTCCCGATGGCCATTGCCAACTAACAATGCATGTGTATCACGCACACAACAACAATAATGAGTTGACACATCACCCAAACACTTTCACCTAATTGCAAGCGAACAGCTGTTATATAAGTGAAGCGCACCTTTGCTTTTGCGACGGATCTTGCTCGTCTCCACGAGGTACCAGTCGACGGAGTCGTGCGCGGTGGCCGGAGTGACCAGTTGCACGTCGCTGTCCTGCCTGCTCCTGCGCTGCAAGGCAGGCCTGTGCGCCCGCCTGCGCCCCACCGGCGAGTCCATGCTGTCCCTAGAGTCGCCCTCGTAGTAGCCAGACTCGTGCTCCGGTTTCTTCTCCATGCTCACAACATGACTCCAGCTACTATTGTGACACGACAACACCGCGTGCGGATTATCACAACACGCACCACAAAACACCACAACTGTATGGAACGCGACGCACTCTCACGATTATATACACTCTTATATTACAATACAATTATATCTAACAAACTATATTACAAAATTATACAAAAACGCAGTCCGCGAGCGACGCGTCCGCCCCCCCGCTGCGATAAAATAACTGAAACTAATTATATTGAAAAGCAAAATAGAAACCGTGCGAGTGAGTGCGCCGCTCTCCCACCACTCGCGCAATACAAACGAGGACACGCAGTACACGACGCGCAACCAGATAAACTCGCGATACACACGTGGCACTTTAATAAGGTCGCCCGATTCTAATTTTAGATACGCTTTACCAACTTCATCATATTTAAACAGTGTAAATAGTGCATTTTATGAAGAAATAGATTTCAAATGTATTTGGATGTGGATGTAAGGGAAGTGAAGGAGTTGTGTCAGGATTGTGGCGCTCCATTGTCTTTGTCTATTCCTGTGGTGAAAAAAGCGTGACAATTTGATTGATTGATGTAAAAGAAACGAGAGTTATAACATATTCGTGGAAAGTGGCGCCCTGTTGTCTCTGCATATCCCTGTGGGTATTAAGGCATGACAATTTTATATGATTTAGGAAGTTTATCAAATAATATGTAATCTTATCATTTAAAAATTTTAAAGTAATATTGAAACTGTGATTCTGTACCATTTTACATAAGCCGCTTACACATATTTCTTATTTATTTTGTATATTTGTAACTATTTTTATTATTATTGAGACTGAACATAGATATGACAGCACCCTGCCTGTTAAGGTCGTGTACGGTTCTTGATGGAAGCGACTGCTGTTAAAGTTTGATAACTATACTAGCAAGGCCGAGGTAATCCGACATTAAGAACTGATCCCGAAATGCGACTGAGTACTAATACCAATCCCGGTACAGTAGACTGGACACAAATTGGACAAATAAAAATCATTTATTATTCAAAGATAGTTTACTTTAGGGATGGTAGCAGTGGCGTAGCTAGGTAACCAAGGGCCCTGGGGCAAATTAAAAACTGGGGCCCCACTGCTATGTAAACTCATTAGGTTTTATCAAATAAAAATATGACATATACAAATACTTTAAAAATGCTAAGCTACTTAAGCTCTTTTTTGTGCACTGCAGGGCAGGTAATTAAGCATTAGTACATAGAATTATTTTTTTAACCGTAAGTCTTAACTCGAATTCACAATAAAACGCACATCGTTAATTAATAAAACGCACATATCACTATCCGTCAAATTGACAACACTGCCAACTATGTACAGAAATAATTTAGAGGAATTCCCTAGGCATAACTTTTGAATTTCTCTCAACTGAGTTATGATTAAAGTGGGGTTGCAACCTGTCGTACTTATTTTGAAAATGGGAGAAATTTCCAAAAGTTCAGTTTGATCGAGATTTCTGGTAAGGATTCAAGGGCCCCTGGGCACTGCTCCGCCTAGCCCCTAGGCAGCTACGCCGCTGGATGGTAGATACAAATAGAGTCGCTATGTTGCGCCTAAAAGGCAGACAATTTAAAAATAACATCGAACATAGTAATTAGGTTAATGTCAACATATTTTAAATATAACCAATGCAAATTGCGGTACATTGTTATTCTCTAGAATCAACATTCAGGGTCATTGCATCGGAATATTTTGCATATACTATGCGGCGTAGTTTGACAGCCACGAACCAACAGAGATACCTTTATCTGATTATCTGTTGGTAGGAAAGAGACGGATTTAGTGGACGAAAAAGAAGAGGTTCACTTTGTCCCTTTCTATTTCCAAGGAAATAACTTTACTTTGAAGATATCGTAGGTATATTATATTTAAAAAATCCAGTTCATTATCTACGTAAAATATAATTTAGTAAAGTAATATTGTTGCGGGCTTGGTTTGTACAGATGGCCAAGGTTATCACCGAATAGGTGATTAATCATATAATATGGCTACTTCATTTTGAGACATTCATGCATTAGGATTATATAGCATTTTGCTAAAATGGCTGCACGACACTGAACGGCCATGCCCGCATATACAGACAGGGATGAGACATATTTGGCGCCCTTTAGCGCATGCCAGCCAACAATCAGCTGTTTTATTATTTTGACAAATTCTCGTTTCAGCGCATGCGGTTTAGTGGCAGTCTACGGGCGATGGTGTCATGGCGCGACATTTGACCCCGACCTGCCTGCTTAGCAAAGAGAGCTGCATCATTTTAGGGCAATCCGTGTATCATATTGTATTGCAATGCCGTTGTTTGACTATGATTATGTATTGTGCCACAAATGACCAAATGCTTTTAGACAACAATAGGAACAAACACATTAAGACTCTTAATCATGAACAACGAAATAAATATAATTTCAATGTAAACACATTATTAATTAGCATTCTTAGGCACTAATGGGTTTGGATGATTCAAATAATTGTGTGAAAGTGAACCAACCACTCCTGAGTTGCAATCTGTTGTCAGCGCCATAAAATGGTAACAGATTAAACAACAGAGTGACGTCATCGTGGAGTTATTCGTAAAAGATGGCCGCCATATTGATGCATTCATTATAATTCACTAACGAGCGCCGCACATAATTTACATCACTAACAATAATACGTAGCAATTCATCATCCGCCAGAAGACGTCCATTGCTGAAGATAGGCCATTCAGTCGCATCCACCGGTTATTCGTGACTCTCACTATGTCATCAATACACCTGACCGACCCACTAATGCCACCGCTGGCTGCCAGGTACGCTCAGGGTGTTCATCAGAGTCCATGTTTTTGAATATTTTTTACTTCTATTTTTATATTAGGCTACTAAAGTGCTTATCAAAGAAATAGGACAACAAAACTACACTTATCAAAGATACATTGATACCGGCTAGTGAACTACCACTACACCACAATCGCCAATTGATCCAGCACAGAGGTCTGCTGCGGTTATGAGTGTTGCCATTGTGGGGCGAACGCTGTGTATTGTTATCGTAATAATAAAATAATATAGGACTATTGTTGCCAATAAGCCTGACATAGTGGTGATAGATCGACTAGAGCGTCGTACAATGATTGTGGATGTAGCGGTCCCTCATGACGAGAACCTCGTGAAAGCTGAGAAAGATAAGCAAATAAAGTATCTTGATCTGGCTCGCGAGGTTGTCGACATGTGGGAGGTGGATACAGCAATTATTGTGCCAATAGTCGTCACTGCCAATGGTTTAATAGCCAAGAGCCTCGATGAACACCTAAAGAGGCTCTCGTTAGGTAGCTGGATCAAGCGTTTGATTCAGAAAGCGGTACTTCTGGACGCGGCGCGTATTGTTCGGAGGTTCCTTTCTCAGGAGCCATGACCACCGGTGGCTTGGACCCTGTTCCCGATGCCGGTGGACACTTATTCTTTATTTTAAAAATATAAAAAATCTGAATAATATAAAATAAATGGTAAAATAATAATATTAATTAATAATAATTAGCACACGTATTTGTATTTAGTGAAACCGGTTTTGGCAAAAGTGATAATAATAATTCAACAATACCTATATCATAATTATGATATGAACATGGTGCTCCATACATTGCACGTGGGTGATCATAATGCGAGCCATAAGCAATGCACACTCTACGGTTGGTGCTAGTTCACATGCCCAATGGCATAAATGTTCCATCAGATATACAAGTTGTGTTCTTGATCGAACACATAAATTAATATACATTTGTATCTCTTTCCTTTCTCATTCATATGGGCATTATAATGAATCTAATGGATAAGGTTTGTACCTGACATATAAACAATTAGCTATAATTGATTCAATCATCAGTGGTGATTGATCATCGTAGGACAGCAATCAGTCAATTTGGGGCGCGAACAAACGACATACATAGCATATTATATGTACCTACCTAACATGAATTACATAATTATTATATGTCTATAACTTTATAACAGTTCCAGCAATTATAGTAATTATAGTTACCTGTTTGCAATAATGAAAGTATAAACAATAGCCTGCTTGCTTACCTGCACTTTCCACTCAATGCGCGACAAAACACTTTTGAAACTATTCTTTGTCTACAAACCGTTACTAAGAATGCCATTGAGGTGGCACATCCCTTTATTAACAATATTAACACGTCTTAAAAAGTCATTTGGCAATGAGCTTCCATAATATCTGATACTTGTAATAGCTACAACCGTGAATGCAGTGAAGCACTGGTAGGCTTTAATGATGACTTGATGAGACACCGGTTGGCACCGACTCAGCAAGTCTCGCAACATTAATTTCGGTGAGTGTACAAAAATAAATGTGAAATAGGAAAAACAAAACAAAATTGAGCCTACTCGCAAAACCTCTAATTTCGACCAATATATTAAAATGGTTATAACCTTTGAACGGCTTGATTTATAAATTAAAATAATATAAATTATGTATAATATATTTGAAAAAAATTTAAAGCTATCTTTCCCTAAGCATCTTTTCCCTGGACTTTTCGTAGAAACAATACGTATTTGAAGAGACATTTAACAAATAGAACATAAAACCTAAAGACATGTTTTGTTTTCCCATAGTTATTTAGCAAACTTCGAGGACTGAGATCTTCAAAACGGAACAACATATCGACATAGTGATTCTAATAGCTTCCATATTGAGCATAGTGGTCAATCTTACACTCAAAACATGTAACATTTAAAGTACTCAAAGCACCCAAGAGGGGACCTTTGATATGATCATCTCCAGACTACTGGGGTATCCTAGAAGTAGAGACAAAATAATCTTAACAATATTTAATAAAAAATCGGCCAAGTGCGAGTCGGACTCGCCCATTAAGGGTTCCGTAGCAGCAAGTAACATAATATTAAGACTTTGATCGATGTTTTATTAATAGTGTATTTTTTTAATTAATAAAAAAAATTATTGATGGGTAAAAATTATAATTAGGTACCTAAATGATAGGATTTAGATCTAACTACGAGCTCGTATATGCGAGCCCATATAGGGTTGTGATAGCTAAACAAGCTAATATATATTTCAGTTTGACAAGATAAAGTTTTATTCTAATATGAGTAGGTACAGTATTCCCAAATTAATAATGCGCATGCAGGTCTTCGTAATTGTGGTATTGCCGGAAACACCCGAATCATTGAATCGTAAGAGCCCTAAACAATGCACTTGCATTTTGCACCTTGTTCGAAAGAAATAGGAGTCAATATCATGTGTACACAATCAAAAACATTCTTCCGACGCTCGGAAATACGATCGTTGTCGAACAGTGACGAATTATGAAAAAATTTGACGTAAACGAAAACAGTGAAAAAATTTCTATGCGCATTAATCGTAAGAGCCCTAAACAATGCACTTGCATTTTGCACCTTGTTCGAAAGAAATAGGAGTCAATATCATGTGTACACAATCGAAAACATTCTTCCGACGCTCGAAAATAAGACCGTTGTCGAAAAGTGACGAAGATTTCTATGCACATTATCATGACATTATCACTTTGGGAGACCTGTATGTATTTTATGTATTTAGATGTGAGGAAATGAATAGAACATCTTAAAACTTATTAGGTTGACGTTTTATAGTAAGTATTTACCTATTTCTAAGCAGTAATTGAGTTTAAAAGAATAATTTCGATGTAAGTAATCAAAATAATTTTTATTCAACTAAAACATTATGAAATCGTCAACGTACTATACTTATCATTCGCAAATGTATCGAAAAATTAGCTCCGTGCGCATGATGCTTCATCAACGTCGGCCCTCGCTCTATGTGGTCTCTACCTGCCCGCTTGGGTTAGAACAGTCGGCAACCTGCCCCCCGCGCGCTTCGCACCCCTATTTGTGAAGCCACGCCCCCGCGAATTATAATAATTATTTACTTAGGCACCTATTATAGATTTATCATTAGAAAATAATAGCTCACGGTTAAGGCATAAGGTTTATGTTTATGAAATTAAATGATTTATTATTATTTTAATATTTGAGTTGATTGAATGAAAGGTATATTGCGGTTTACGATTTATGACGTATTAAAAAAAAACTACTTACTCGATCTTGTTCAAACCAATTTTTGGAGGAAGTTTACATGGTAATGTACATCATATATTTTTTTTTAGATTTATCATTCTCTTATTTTAGAAGTTACAGGGGGGGGGACCAACTTTTTACCACTTTGGAAGTGTTTCTCGCGCAAACTATTCAGTTTAGATTAAAATGATTTTAGAAACATCAATATCATTTTTTAAGACCTATCGATAGATACCACACACGTATGCGTTATATGAAAAAAAAAATTTAGAGATTTAGTTCTAAGTATGGGGACCCCCAGAATTTATTGTTTTTTTTATATTTTTGTGTGAAAATCCTAATGCGGTTCATAGGATACATCTATTTACCAAGTTTCAATAGTATAGCTCTTATAGTTTCGGAAAAAAGTGGCTGTGACATACGGACGGACAGACAGACAGACAGACAGACAGACAGACAGACAGACAGACAGACAGACAGACATGACGAATCTATAAGGGTTCCGTTTTTTACTACGGAACCCTAAAAATGATCCATCATTATGAATTTGGTATGCAAATGTAACTAAGTAAAACTAATTAAATTTTAATAACTATATCTGTGATACTTTCTCATTCTTCGACACCTGAGCACGCGCCTTTTGGTCGTTTACATATTTGGGAGCAAGCTTATATCATTACATTTTGTTCTAAATAACGTTTTTAAGTATTTGCCCTTATTATAATGTCGGAATCTAAGCGAAGTGATGACGAAACATATCGTCATCGAATTGTACGAAAAGGAAGCCGCATTTTGGAAATGTTCTATTTCGATGTAGTTAGCATCCTTCTTCGCCTTCATTCTTTTAAGGTACCGTTACACGTTTTCTAATATGAACTGCTACTTTAAAGTGTATTGACTCAGTCGCGTTTCGGGATCATCTTATAAGTTGGCCCTATTTGCAGTTATGCAACTAAAGTAGCAGTTGCCTCCATTTATGAATTGCATTTTGCCTTATCATCGGGCACTATTTGTTCACCATGTTGGTCAATTAACAAATGTTGGATGGACGAATTTAGTTTGTAAGCTGTTTATTCGTTTAGCAATTATTGCAAGTGAGTTAAGTACTTTTGTGAATGTCAGCAACTCTATAATATTATATATAGGAAACATTGAAAACCATACTTGAATGTTTATGACATCAGCATTTGAAATACATTACCATAGCTTATTTCATGCGTAACGGTCTGATGCTGCACAATGACACTCTCCTTGATGCTGTCCTCGAAGTATTCGTCGAAGTGGTTCTTGTGGAAGAATTCGAAGTCAACGGCCGCTCGCTTCATAGTTGGCGTGAGGCTCGTCCTCTCCACTGAATACTGCAGTTGGCGCGCAGTGGACGGTGACGTTGTCTCGTAGACGGGCGACGGCTTCACGAACACGTCGCGCTCGCATTTGCCCAAGCTCAACTTCAACAGGTTCGGCTTCTTCCTCATCAGCGGCGCGCTCGACACCACGGTCACATTCTCACCAATCATGGAATGGTCCACGCTCACCCGCCCCTCCATGCTCGGCGTCACTTCGCTCTTCACCAATGACATGACTATTACTCGAATATATCGCAACAATTCGAATGACCTTCACAAATTAATCGATAACAACATTCGCACATCACTAGCCCCACTCACGCACGCGCACTCGTCTTGTTGTTCCTCACATTAATAATATTAGAGTATGTATTAAGCAATATAACTCTATACACCATCACCACCACCATCACCATCACCATCACGACCGGCAGCGGCGTCCATTACCAGAGCAATCAGATTGTAACAAATTCAGTGTTATCTCAATTTCTATAAATAGCATAACACAGAATGCGCGCCATGCACATATTAGGTGCGTATGTATATGTGAGTGAGGGCACGCGAATGTATGTCGCTTGTTATTGTTATATTGGAAGGCACTCGCGATATGCCGGCCGGTGTTGCTTTATTATGAAATGGCGCGCGCGTGAACACCGCCGTCCGTGTGTGCTCCGCGTGCAAACTAACGCGCGCCGCAACAACAAATAATAATCACCCATATATAGCTACATCGTATCACATACAGATAATGCTATGTCCCTCCAATCACACAACACCGCACACTGTCAGCAATAAACATCACACAAATAATAATAATAATAGCATCATGGCGACAACGATGCATACGTATAATAGAAAACAAACGAGTTTCCCCAATCGCGGAGTGCGTTGTTTTTGATAACAACCGGTCTTACAAAAGGAGGAAAATACAACATAAATAATATCATCGAATGTTCCAAGAACCACCATCGAAAATACGAGTAGGTCAGGGCATCGAAGCATTCATCTGTTATGGGTAGAGTGCGGGTCGCCACATAAGATGGCGCTGCCTTGGGTGGTTCGCCTGACTGGAGCGAGCTAAGTAAGGCAAGCCCTCTCAACAAACGGGCCACATATAGGGACCTGAGAATGCCAACGTCAGCAAGTTACGGTATTGAGGGAAAGCGGTAGAATACTCGTGCTTCGCCAATTTTGGCGTTCAAAGGAAACGGTGTGGGAAGGGGGGAGGGTTGCCAATAGAACTCGGCTCTCCCCCCCTACGCTAAGGTTTTATCTTTTAATAGACAATTAATTTAAATATATGGGGGACTATGATGGATGGCTCAATTATTAACATGTTAGATGAGGGATGCAGTCAGTTATTCACGTATCAACAAACAGTGTTTAATAGCGGGTGAAATCTCTGGTAAAGCTGGTAGTTACCCATTTAATTAAAATTAAAACTAAAGCCGGCCTTATTGCAAGCCACCGTAATGTTGACATCAACCACTACCTGATAGACCATGCATCAAGGCCTCTTTACTGGCAATAATACAAGTTGCTTGTTAAATAAATTTTATGCTATCCTGATAACCCGGCATAGTAGCGGCGGATGGGGCAGCCGGGAACTGACTCGGTTATTCCAGTCGTCGTCACTCTTGGACCTTCTCTTGCTTATCATCAGGCGAGTCGAGATCAGATGTCGTGTCACAATAAAAAACATAATTATTAATAGATAGCGCCTGATCTTGTAAATGCCAATATCATTACAGCGCATTGTCAGTTGAAATTGTATCGCTTCCGTGTTACATGTTTACAAACCGAGTACAATCCGATGTGTAGAAAAGCTCAGTGCGTTTCACCACTTTGGGCGCCAACTTCACAGACTGCCGGCGCCTGATTTTAATGAATATTTTTCGGCTGTTTATCTAAATTGCTGCCGTATTAAACGAGATTGGCAATTTGTATTTACGGCACAACGCAGCACAAACCGAGCACAACTCGTTGCGTTAAAAATTAAAGTCGAATTTAACATTTTGGGTGCCAACTTCACAGACCCTGTAACCTGTAAGCGGTGTGTGAAGTTGCCACCCTAACTAAGCGCCACGACGGGGCCGCTGCCCTCGGCAGTTTGTGCCGGGTGCCGCGGTCGGTGGGCCGTCGAATACCACTCGGTCGATTCGTTCGTTTGAGAGAAGAAACGAAGAAAAGAATCTGTAATATCAGTGTGTCTCTAGTACATTTGTGTAACTAGTGTAAAGCTAATAGTATTTTATTTATTTATTTAAATCTCTATATCAATCAAATTGTCACGCCTTCTTCCCACAGGGATAGGCAGAGACAATGGAGCGCACTTGCCACAATCCTGACACAATTTCCTCGCTTCCTTCAAATTCACAATTCTCTTCATACAAGCTCTATGGTTATGGGCACTAGGCAACCTAGCTTTCTTAAGGATGTTTCCGATTTGTCGGCAAACATTCTTCTGGGCCGCGTTTAACGCATCCATTCACATCAGATTTATAAATTCTTTTCGTCAATCTACTTTCACTCATCCTTTCCATGTGCCCAAACCATCGAAGCATTTCTTTATCAATCCTTGTTACTACATCCTCTTTCATTACTCTCATCAGCTAACTCTACTCTCATGCTTCTTCTGCCACACCCAACATTCACTTCCATATATTAATGTAGGAACAAGCACCGCATTATGAACAGCCATCCGTGACTTTTGGGACATTATTTGTCTGTTCATTGTACTATGGATGGCACCATTCACTACGTTACCCTTTTACACTCTTCTCTCAATATCTTCATCACACTTCCCATCCCTTGTAAATACTTCCCAAGTTTAGGGAATAGGTTAGGTTAGGTTTTTTTATTATTATTTTTATTCAATATAATCCCTCTGACAAGTGTTTCTCAGAGATCCTGTATATCTTGGCATTTTATAGCGCACTCCTTTCCTGTACTTGTTCTAGAGAAGAGTGCACTTCTAACTATTTTAATATTAATTTATCCTACATCTGTATACTTACATTATATTTACATTTATACTTACAGTTCTATCTAATCATACCAACACCATGTCATTTGCTAGAAAACATTAAAAACTTAATCTAACTTATTACCTATTGTATACTATTTCTAATTCATATTCTATTTTTTACTTATGCTTATAATGTATATTATTTACTATATACTTACATCATAACTTACTTATCCTATTTATTTCTATTTATTACAACTTTACATATTTTTATACAATAGTCTATTATTGCAGTTCTTTTTTCATTACTTTCCATTAATACATGAATGCTTTTATCATTTATTGTTTCACCCAGTTTCTGTTCCACTTCAAACCTGTCCGGACCGTGTACGGGGCACTCAAACAGAACGTGCATGACCGACTCCTCCACACCCGGCTCACAGACGCACGATGGGCTCTCTTTACACTTGAACCTGCTCAAGTATGCGGAGAACCCACCGTGCCCAGTGAGCACCTGTGTCATCACGCCGGTTGGTTTCAGCTGTCTCACGATTCTAAATGGCCAGTATGGCGTCGGGGAGGAACATTTTTGTGCCAGTAGCCGTTTCACCGGATCCATACTCACAAACTTTCATAAAGATAAAACATTATCCCATACAAAATTGATCGTTTCAAATCAAAACAAGCGTGCGTTTAGAAGTTTATTTTGTAGTGACTAAGGAAAATACCTCAAGCTACTTGATGTTGAGAATTAAAAAAACATATTGTCAATTTTGGCATATCAGTCAATCAGTATAAAAAAAACTATTGCTGAAAAACCTATAATAATTTTATTAAGAAGAAAAATTAATAAGCAGGCCTAAAAAAAGGCACGCTCAATGTTACGAATGAGAGAAAACAATAAGGTGAGGCACCTTCACCAATAATGTCAAGCATAATTTTAATCTGCCAAAACTTGAACTTATAAAATAAATAAATAAATAAATTAATAAAGACGATGACGATATAAAGGAAGATAAACATAATAATAACAGCTCAGGTGAATTATGAAATGCTGAAACAAGAATCTTTTTTATAAAAGAAAAAAATGCATAAAAGGACTGATGTAATTAAAGTTTACAAAGACGGTTTGCTGGAAGTTTAAACTAATTCATAGTGACGAGATTAATAGTTTTAAATATCCCCATAAGAGAGAGACATGAGATGACCTAACAGGCTGGTGTAAGAACTATCATTTACATATCAGATGGTACATTATAATTATAGGTTTTGAATGCATTATCTGCAACAAGAAATGGACGCATTATGAGGGCACCTCCGAAAATACATTTAAGAAGACATCTATTTTCTTTGATATACAACTTTATTTATTTCTGTTCTTTGCTGGGAGGATGTTGAGAAATAAAAACAAATTGTACATTTTGGCATATCAGTAAAAATATATTGCTTAAAAACCTATATTGTTTTATTTATAATAAGAAACAAATATATTAATTTTCTCAATTCACAACAACTTAAGTTAAGCTAATCTGCATTCATTCACTTTTAGGCGGTACGAAGTTCGCCGGGTCAGCTAGTTTATAATAAAAGAATTTTTCTAAAATAAACGTAGCCTAAGTTATTCCTTATTACATCAGCTACCTGCCAATAAAAGTCCCGTCAAAATCGGTCCAGCCATTAAAGAGATTAGCCGGAACAAACAGACAAAAAAAAATTAAATGTTATTTTGGTTTATGTACCGTATATATATTCATATACATGTATTAAAAATACATTATTTAATTATTTTAATATTACAAACAGACAATCCAATTTTATAGATAATGAAATTAATAGTCCTATTCCTACTCGAGGCCAAAAAATAGTACATTATATTGTGCTGCACATATATATACAATCAATCAAAATGTCACGCCTTTTTCCCACAGGGATACACAGAGACAATGGACCGCCATTTGCCACGATCCTGACACAACTCCCTCGCTTCCTTCACATTCACAATTCTCTTCATACAAGCTCTACGGTTACAGGCACTAGGCAACCTAGCTTTCTTGAGGATGTCTCCGATTTGGTCGGCGAACACCCTCCTTATTTTATTATTTATTATTGTCACTCTACATACACTCCTTAACGCCCGCATTTCTACAGCGTTAATTCTACTCACATGCTTTTTCTGCCATACCCAACATTCACTTCCATACATTAATGTAGGAACAAACACCGCATTATGAACAGCCATCCGTGACTTTATTTGGATGTTCATTATAGTATGGATGGTATGTTCACTACGTTACTCTTTTGCACTCTTCTCTCAATATTTTCAACACACTTCCCATCTCTTGTAAACATACTTCCCAAGTAAACAAAGACTTGTTCCACTTATTTTCCGTCTATCATTATCTCACATTCTGTCGTTTCATCATCTCTTTCCAAAACCATTACTTTAGTTTTACTTACATTCACTTTCATACCTTTCTTTTCTTATTCGTCATTCATAATAGTAACCATTTCCTGTAACTCATACGCCGAAGATGCAAGGATAACTTGATCGTCGGTGTACAAGAGACATTTGATTCTCATTCATTCATTCATTCATTCATTCTCAAACCATACTTCCTTTCACGCAACTCTATTAGACATTTATATACGAGTACTAAGCTACTAAAGTGCTTGTATCATAGAAACAGGACAATTAAAGCACATATATCAAAGATACATTGGTACCGGCAAATGGTTTATAACCCGTGCTCTCGGTTTGCGTAACCATTGGTTTGTCATCTTTCAATCTCGAGTTCGATTCCCTGTCGGAGCAAATATTTGTTTCATACTTTTATTTGTAATATTTTATTGTGACTCGACATATGACAGCACCTCGCTTGATGTTAAGCTGGATTGTGGTCCATGAATGGATGTCACTGCTACTACAATTTAATAACTGTGAGTAGCAATTACGTCCACTATGCCAGCCTAGTTGGAACCGGCAACTTACAAGCTGATCCCGAAACGCGACCAAATCACTTCACGGTCTGTATACTTGTAAGTGGTGGTACTACCCTGGATCAGTACCTGGGTACCACTGCCTACCAGTCTTTGATAACCAGACCCGAAGCAAATATTCACCTCTTTTTTATTAACAAATATTTGCAATATTTAATATAATTATTAAATATTACAAACAAATATTTGCTCCGACCGGGAATCGAACCCGGGATTTTACGCGCAACAAATCAATCGCTAACCGTTCGTCCACGCCTGTCGTCAATATTTAGTTAGATTGTATATTGTTTCTTATATAACCTCTCTTTTTAGGGTTCCGTAGTAAAAAACGGAACCCTTATAGATTCGTCATGTCTGTCTGTCTGTCTGTCCGTCCGTATGTCACAGCCACTTTTTTCCGAAACTATAAGAGCTATACCATTGAAACTTGGTAAATAGATGTATCCTATGAACCGCATTAGGATTTTCACACAAAAATATAAAAAAAATAATAAATTTTGGGGGTCCCCATACTTAGAACTAAATCTCAAAATTTTTTTTTTCATCTAACTCATACGTGTACGTGGCCGACGTTGTTGAAGCTCGTGAGCACGGAGCTAATTTTTCGATACATTTGCGAATGTTAAGTAAATTAAGTATTGCACGTTTACGATATGATAATGTTTTAGTTGAATAAAAATTATTTTGATTACTTACATCGAAATTATTCTTTTAAACTCAATTACTGCTCAGAAATAGGTAAATACTTACTATAAAACGTCAACCTAATAAGTTTTAAGATGTTCTGTTCATTTCCTCACATCTAAATACATAAAATACATACAGGTCTCCCAAAGTGATAATGCGCATAGAAATCTTCGTCACTTTTCGACAACGGTCTTATTTTCGAGCGTCGGAAGAATGTTTTCGATTGTGTGTCGAAATAGGAGTCACATGATATTGACTCCTATTTCTTTCGAACAAGGTGCAAAATGCAAGTGCATTGTTTAGGGCTCTTACGATTAATGCGCATAGAAATTTTTTCACTGTTTTCGTTTACGTCAATTTTTTTCACAATTCGTCACTGTTCGACAACAGTCGTATTTCCGAGCGTCGGAAGAAAGTTTTCGATCGCGTACACATGATATTGACTCTTATTTCTTTCGAACAAGGTGCAAAATACAAGTGCTTTGTTTAGGGCTCTTACGATTCAATGATTCGGGTGTTTCCGGGAATACCACAATTACGAAGATCTGCATGCGCATTATTAATTTGGGAATACTGTACCTACTCATGTTAGAATAAAACTTTATCTTGTCAAACTGAAATATATATTAGCTTGTTTAGCTATCACAACCCTATATGGGCTCGCATTTAGATCTAAATCGTAGTTAGATCTAAATCCTATCATTTAGGTACCTAATTATAATTTACTCATCAATTTTTTTTTTATTAATTTAAAAAATACACTTATTAAAACATCGATCAAAGTCTTAATATTATGTTACTTGCTGCTACGGAACCCTTAATGGGCGAGTCCGACTCGCACTTGGCCGATTTTTTTGTTTATTGTGATCGACATCTGACTTCGACCCGCCTGATGATAAGGAAGAGGAGGTCCACGAGTGCTGACGACTGTAAAAACCGAGTCTTTATGCCGGCCAAAGGTGCTTATTTACGCACGTAATAAAATACTTTAGAACATTAGGGAGGGTAGTTTAATAATTTATCTTACATTTAATTATATAACTCAATAGTTATGATATTTTTAAAGGTAGGTTAATAAATATTCGGCATTAGGGAAGGTAGTTTAAAAGCGTTAATAGTATATCTTAGATTTGATTATATGACTCAATAATTATACTATTTTTAAAGGTAGTTTAATATTCTTAAAGAGAAATAAAAGAGTTAACTATTTAACAAATCAATGTAATTCAAATTAACTATTATCACAATCATTTAAATTGCACATTGACGACACATAAAACAATTTAGAATAACACTCTCACTTAAATCTATTAACTATTACAATTTTACTATTAATTTTAAAATACAATAATAATTAGGGATAGGCAGTGAGGGAGACGAGGACACGGGAGCACCAGTATATAACGTTATACTTAACTTCGTCTCTTAAGAATGTATCGCACAAAAATGGTGGCGCGCCAACAGGACTCGCTTCTTTTATCTCGTCTCCCCCACCAGTTCAATAAGCCACGCTGCTTGTTTGCTGGTGTTGCCGCTTAAAACACTTTTTAAATAGAAGTGTTACCATATAATAATTTATATATTAACATGGACAATATTTTGTGGTGGTCTTTCTATTTAAAAACATTTAAATAGAAGTGTGCCACACAATGATTTGTTTATATTCAAATATGATACAATATGTAACCATAGATATTTCCACATCTCAATCCATTTTAATAAATATTTATACATATAAACTACTATAAAACCCCATATCTAACACGGCCATTCTGATAAGTACTTCGTTCTCGAAGTACCTACTTTAAACATTATATAGGATAAAGAGGAGAAGGAATATTCAAGGGATCCTAAAGTCAAAGTCCTCACTTTAGTCAAGTGTCCTTGTCATGTCATGTCATGTCATGTCTTGTCATATATTTTCTCATGGCCATTTGTCTCGACATGCCAACCCCACTACTCGCTGCCAATAGAGAACAGGCTGACACCAGACCAAATGACCGCCAGCGATATTTTTCTCATGGCCAAGTGCCTCGACATGCCAGCCCCACTACTCGCTGCCAATAGAGCACAGGCCGACACCAGACCAAATGACCGCCAGCGATATTTTTCTCATGGCCAAGTGCCTCGACATGCCAGCCCCACTACTCGCTGCCAATAGAGAACAGGCTGACACCAGACCAAATGACCGCCAGCGATTTTTTTTTTTTAACTATTGTATTGACTAATTTTAATAAGTCATTGATACAATAGAAATACTAATTATTTTAAATTAAGCAATCACCATTTTATTTACAAATTTCATAAATTATTAATCTGTAATTCAAAAAATTATAATATATTATATTACTTTTCACTTGCACCACTATACAAAAAACACTGGTCTTATAAAATAACTTTGATATTATTATCATATCTACTTTCAAAATTATAACAACAAATGAAAATGGAATTATAATAACAGCATTCAAATTAAATGGCTCATAAACCGCAAAACATCGCTAAATTAATCGTCATTGGGCCATTGACCTGGCCAGTAGCGCAATTTATCTTTTGACACAATGAGTTCTCTTCGCCTTCTGCCACGCAAGCCAAAACGATCGTTGTCTAATATGGATACTATTTCATAAGGGCCTCTAAACTTAGGTTTTAATTTCTGATTACGCCTATGATCTTCATAGACATAAACAATATCACCTATATTGTATGTTTTATTATTACGACGAACAATATCAAAACGATCTTTAAACTTTTGAGCTATTTCTTTAAGGCGGGTTTGTGCAATTTCCCGATCTACGCGGACATCGTAATTTTGTTCTATATTGCGCCCACACTCGTTAAGACGCGCCTGAATACATGGTATGTTGGCATTACGACCGATTAGCAAACGAATAGGAGAAAACCCCGTTGATTTTTGGATAGTTGTATTTAGGGATTGCTGCACTTTCCACAATTCGTTCGGCCAATCTGACAAGTTGGTACATTTGGTAGCTAACATATTAATCACAGTAGAGACATATCTCTCCGCTTGACCATTGCCTCGTGGAGTGCCCGTGGCTATCATGTGATGCTCAACGTTTAATTCTTGAAAGAATGTACTTATTATATTGGAACTAAAGTTTGTACCGCGGTCTGTAATGACTAAAGATGGAGTGCCAAACAAAGTAATTGTTTCTCGGAGAATTGGAACTATCTCGTGTGCACCTAGCGATTTTAGCTTTTTTAATATAGAAAATTTTGTGAAGCCATCGATAATTAGCAAAATATATTTATAACCTTCTATAGAAATTGAAAATGGTCCAGTGCAGTCTAAATGGATAGTATGAAAAGGAATTGCAGCTTTGTATATAGGATGTAAAAAGCCTTGTTTTGGACCTGAATGTCCTTTCCGCTCTATGCATACTAAGCAGTGGTACAAATATTTCTTTACGAATGCCGTCATAGATGGAAACCAAAAATTCTCTCGTATTTTATCAATAGTCTTATAAAATCCTACGTGGCAATTTTCATCATGAAAAAGTTTTAAAATATCTAATCTACTAGGCTTTGGTACGTATAGTTTTGGAGGAGTATCTGAATTAATTTTGTAACACAATAAGTTATCTACTATCACATAGTGATTTTCATCTAAAACACCTGCCTCTACCTGACTCATCAAATCTAACGTTTCTGGGTCGTTTTGTTGAGCTATTTCTAACCAAGATTGCTGGTCATTTGATATTAAGTTTACCGAATGAATGGAAGCACCAGATTTATTTCGTGTATCCCTAATGGAATTTTCAACCGGATTACGGCTGAGGAAATCAACATGTCCGATGTATTTGCCCTTTTTATAGACAATTTCGAAGTCAAAATCTTGCAAAAATGTCCACCAACGTGCTACACGTGGTGATAAGTCTTTCTTGTTGGCCGTAGACTTAATTGCATTGCAATCTGTTATAATTTTAAAATGGATACCTAAAAGATAAACCCTAAAGTGTCTTAAAGCTTGATATATTGCCAGTGTTTCTAAGTCATAGGAGCTGTATTTAGATTCGGCAGGAGATGCTTTCTTACTAAAATAAGCTACAACTTTGTTAACATTGTTATGTTTTTGTGAGAGAATTGCTCCATAACCCAAGGAACTGGCATCTGTAAACAATTCCGTCGGTAGGTTTGGGTTATAAATACTAAGTAAGGGTTCAGACGTTAAGCACTTTATCACATAATTACGAGCTTCATCTTGTTCGGATTTCCACTCCCATCTCTGGTTGTTCTTTATTAATTTAGTTATACTGGATGTACGGGTTGAAAATTCGGGAATAAATTTTCTGAAGTAGCTGGCAAGACCCATAAACTGACGTACTTGCTTTACGGTTTGAGGAATTGGTGAATTTAATAAAACATTAACTTTATTAACGCTCGGTCGGACCCCTTCTCGTGAAATACGTCTACCTAAGTATTCAATACTATCAACAAAGAATTTACATTTATCTATATTTACAGTGAATCCGGATAAACTTAATGCATTAATTGTTTGTTCTAAATATAAGATACCTTCGTCAATTGTAGAGAATGGTATTAGCAAGTCGTCTATATATACTAATAAGAAATTTAAATGTTGTACAGCCTTACTAATAGCTCTTTGAAAGACTGATGGGCCATTGCAAATACCGAACGGCATTTTCAAAAATTAATAATGGCCATCCGGTGTTACAAACGCCGTATATTTTATCGAACTGTCCGCAATAGGAATCTGATAAAAGCCATTTTTCATATCTATAGAAATGAAAAAATTTGCGTTCCCCAATCTGTCTATTTGGTCGTCGATAAGCGGGAGGCGGTACCTATCTTTTTCAATTATTTTGTTTATAGCACGGTAATCAACACACAAACGGTCTTCACCGCATTTCTTTTTTACTAAAATAACAGGGCTGGCATACGAAGAATGGCTTTCTCGAATTATATGTTTATTAAGTAAATTCTGAACTATGTCATTAACTTTAATTCGTTCTATAGGTGTTTACGCCATAACATAAATTAAAAAATAAATCATTTCGCTGTCATTGTATTTAAAAACATTCCTTTCCATCCCTTTCTTATGCGCACCAAAATATAGCTTACTCGCCTCGACAAAAAACAGAAGAGTTTTTTGTCGGAAGTTTTGAAGTTTATGAAAATGAAGAAATGTAATTGTGAATAAAAACACAAATTTAATTGAACCGCGCCGCCCAGTTAATCTGAGAATAAAATTAATAAAACCGCATAATTATATTAAAATAAATAATTAATTAAAATTATAAGGTTGTGTGCATGAACTTTGTGACAGTGATCCCGGGGCTCTTCTTCGAGGTTGAGATTCACAGAAGCAAAATCAAGTAAGTGCGCATAATCCTTCCTTTAATTCCTAAGAAAGCAGTCCACTTAAATATCCCGCTCATCCTATTATCCCGCACCGCGCCTTTTCATATTTGGTCCTTCGAGCCGGATTATTATACTTATTATATTATAATTCCTAATCCTTTCCTTACTTTATTTATGTATGTATATTATTTCATAATACATATCTAACCCGCGCCCGCCTTGGTATAAATATAATTAGCCTTGATTTCCATAATAAATATGGCTTCATCTAGATCTATATCTGATGATGATATAAAACATCAAATTTACTTATCTAGGCGCAATTCATTATTTGCCCGCCTACAAACAATCTATGATTGTTCAAACGCCGCAGACGTGGAATTATTCATAGCATCATGTGTCAACTTAGACAATCTACGTGCTGAATTCCATGATACTGTAGAAAAATTAAACATGTTAACTTTAAAATTAAACCCTGAATCTTGTATTGATGAGCAATCCTTCACAGCCTTTGAGGATCTGTACTGCAGGACTAAGCATAGGTACAATTCTAAATGCACAAATGTGGTGAAGTCTGAGAAAGTTCCTGCTGTTCCTAGACAACACACCCGTTTACCCCCCATCGAGTTGATGTCATTTGATGGAGATATAAAGTCATGGCCCATGTTCTTTGCAAGTTTTAAGGCCACGGTTCATGACAATTCATTGCTCTCAGATTCAGAGAAATTATATTATTTAATGGGAAAGTTATCCATTAAAGCCCAGTCTGCATTTGCTGGCACCACCCCTTGTGGTGAAAACTATAATTTAATAATAAAAAGTTTAATTGATAAATATGAGGACAAGCGAATGCTTGCATCATCTTACTTGAATCAAATATTTAACCACAAGTCTTTCACTTCAGCATCCATTACCAACTACGAATTATTTCTTAATAAATATGTAGCATCTGTAAATGCTTTAAAGAACCTAAAGTTGAATGACCTTGCAGACTTTATGTTTTTTAATATTGCTCTTAAGTTGTTAGATTGTGATATTATCCGTTCATTTGAAATGAGTCAAAGTAATGTTGAAATTCCATCATTTAATAATTTAGTTCAATTTGTAAAAGATCAAATGAGAATTTTACAAAATACTGGTTTGAGCTTTCAAAATAATGTTGTAAAGAAAAATACTCATACTTCTTTTATTGATAAACCAATTAAGATTCCACATCAACAAACCTTTGTTGCTGTTGCTAATTCTTATAAATGCTTATGTGACAATATTGTACATGATCACTTATATAAATGTCCTGCATTTAATAATATGAATGCAAATATTCGCTTTAAAAATGTTAAAGATCTTAATGGTTGTATAAATTGTTTAAGTATTAAACATAAATCTTCCAATTGCCATTCTAATGCAGTTTGTAGAATATGTAAACGCAAACATCACACGTTGCTACATTTCGATAATCAGCAACAAGGTTCGAACTATGTGTCTCGAAATCTAAACGCTGTCAACGCAGCCACCGTAAGTACTCCGCTCACAGCATCGTCTTCTCTCTTTCCCACTCCCGAGATATCGCAGCCGTCTAACTCTCGTGCTACGCAGGACGCGACCGTCACCACCGCGCTGGCCTCAAATGATATATCTTTTTGTGCAACGTCCATTGCGCGCCCAAGTGCGGACGCCAATAGTACAATTATGCGCGAGCCGCAATGTAATGCGCCCGTCACTGTTTTATTAGCTACGGCAGTTGTCATAATTCAAGATTCGAACGGCAAGGACCACGAAATACGTTGTCTTTTGGATAGTGCATCTCAGGGGAATTTTATAACATCTGAATGCTGTCTACGATTGGGACTCAATAGGTACATTGATTCTAATCATAACTTAAAAGTAAAAGGTATTGGTGGTACAGAAAAGTCTGTTAAAGGCTCTGTAGCCTTTCAATTTTCTTCGCGTTTTAACCCGCAAATAAAATACAATATTTCTTCGCTCATAGTAGATAAAATTACTGAAGATTTGCCAACCGCTATCATTGATATTTCTGCTATGCCCTTCTTACAAGGGATACCGCTCGCCGACTATAGGTTTGATAGACCTGGTCAGATTGATGTTCTAATTGGAGCTTCATTATTTCCGCATTTATTACTTCCTGGTAGTATTATAAATAATAATAATAAATGTTCGCCTCCCGCGATACAAACCGTTTTAGGTTATGTTATCATGGGTTCTGTTCCCGTTCTCCATACGCGTGGTGGAACGACACTGACCCATTGTTGTGCAACTGAAGCTGACGTGTCAATGGAATCTGTTGATACAATGCTCAAAAGATTCTGGCAGATAGATGAGTCTCCAGTTTCCGCGTCACATGAACACTCCCTCGAGGAGTTGAAATGTGAACATTATTACCGCGAGACCACTGATCGTAATAAGGATAGTGGTCGTTATACTGTTGCGTTACCATTTCGCGCAGATAAGTTTTCTCTAGGCGAATCCTATGACAACGCTCGCAGGCGTTACATGTGTCTGGAAAAGAAGTTAGAAGCTTCACCCGCTTTCCGCTCGGCTTATAATCATATTATTAATGATTATATTTTTAAAGGCTATCTAACTCTTGTTCCACAATCTCAATTAAATGATATTACCGCTTATATTATTCCGCACCACGCAGTCATTCGCTTAGATAAAACTACTGCAAAAGTTCGCTCCGTTTTGGATGCGAGCTGTAAAACCAGGACAGGTGTATCGCCTAATGATATACTTTATACTGGCCCTAATTTACAGGGTGATCCACATACAATAATCTTAAACTTTCGTTTAATCGCCGTCGTATGTTCCGCCGACTGCAAACAAATGTTTATGCAAATAGATGCATGCGATCGTAGTTTCCAACGTATTATTTCTAGATTTAATATACATGCTACGTTAACAACTTACCAGTTTACTAGAGTTTGCTTCGTACTAAGATCTAGCCCTTACCATGCGTTACGCACTGTACGTCAGTTAGTTGAAGACGATGGTGGGTTACTTCCCAACGCTCGTGAAATCGCTTCTAAATTTTTATACATGCATGTTATAAAGTTCAGTGCTAGTTCTGAATCGCAAGCTGCGCAGACGTCACGTGACTTTATCAACTTGTTCAAGCGAGGGCAATTCGATCTAGTCAAATGGACTATTAACTCACAAGCTGTTTTAAGTAAATTACCCGCTTCACATGTTATTTCTAATCAAATTAAATTTCACAAATCAATGTCAATCGCAACTCTTGAGCTGTGCGCAGCCGAGTTACTATCGCAGACGCTACGTCGCGTTCGAAACACTTATAATCCGCGCTATAATATTTCAGCAATTTATGCATTTATCGAATCCAGAGTAAAACTCTGCTGGCTTCGTTTCTCGCCATATCGCTGGCAGACATTTGTTGCCAACCGCGTTGTTAGAACTATAGAAAACATTCCATATGATTACTTCTATCACATTGTTGGTAGGGAAAACCCCGCAGACTGTTTATCTCGTGGTCTAACACCCGCTAAATTATTGGACCGCTGCCTTACTTTGTGGCTACACGGGCCTTCTTGGATGAAGTTAGATTCTCCAGAGTGCCCAACAAATAAATTAAATGATTCCGAAGATAATGCAAATATTCCTAAACAAAAATTGCAAGAGCCTTTAGCACATCCCGTAATTTCTAATAGGGAATCAGTGCTTCAGCTTTTAGCTCAACGCACATCATCATGGTCAATAAAACTCTCGCGTAGAGATAAAATTACAGCAGAAAATTTTGTATTCGCCAAGTTGACATTATTACTAGATGTTCAACACAGGCATTTTAGTGAAGAATTTTGTAAACTAAAGGAAAATAAAAATGTTTCAATTTCTTTATTAAAATTATCAACTTTTGTTGACAAAGACTTAGGCGCCATACGTGTTGGAGGCCGTTTAGGTCACCTCGCTAAAAATTAAAATTAAATACTCCTTATTATATAATTTTATAAATATTAATTACCGCTCACGTTTTCAAGAACATCTATCTGAAAGCCGCATTAATTGGAAGTTTATTCCTACCGCATCGCCTCATTTTGGTGGCTGCTGGGAGTCTATGGTGATAGTTGTAAAGACTCACTTGTTTCGCTCTATTGTACAGCAGATCTTATCAAATGAAGAATTAGTAATTTTAATTCAGATAGAATGTGTCTTGAAGTCCCGCCCTCTGACGGTTCTCAATGCAGATCCTTCAGAGCCGACCGCATTAAGTTCACATATCTTATTATGTTTGTCACCGCAAAGTTATATTTATCTATTAAAGGCGACCCTTTAAGGCGGGGGGAATGTTTACGCCATAACATAAATTAAAAAATAAATCATTTCGCTGTCATTGTATTTAAAAACATTCCTTTCCATCCCTTTCTTATGCGCACCAAAATATAGCTTACTCGCCTCGACAAAAAACAGAAGAGTTTTTTGTCGGAAGTTTTGAAGTTTATGAAAATGAAGAAATGTAATTGTGAATAAAAACACAAATTTAATTGAACCGCGCCGCCCAGTTAATCTGAGAATAAAATTAATAAAACCGCATAATTATATTAAAATAAATAATTAATTAAAATTATAAGGTTGTGTGCATGAACTTTGTGACAGTGATCCCGGGGCTCTTCTTCGAGGTTGAGATTCACAGAAGCAAAATCAAGTAAGTGCGCATAATCCTTCCTTTAATTCCTAAGAAAGCAGTCCACTTAAATATCCCGCTCATCCTATTATCCCGCACCGCGCCTTTTCAATAGGTGCTAGTCGATAATTTATGATTTCATCCTTTCTTAACTTTATATTTAACTGTCCAGTCAGAACAGTTCCAACATTACCGCAAATAGGTAAAACGTTAGAATACTTATCGAATATATTTAAAATTCTAATTTGTAGATTTTTTTGGAGATGAGAAATCTGAGATTTTAGACTATTCAGTATATCAACTGAATCAACGTCAAGCATGTTAATTTCTGGAAATTTAACTCTTTGAATTATTTTACTACCCGTACAGTCGGTTATAATTTTAATATCAGGGTGATAGACCACGTTTCTACCAATAAGAAGATCATATTTGATATCAATATCACGTCCTACGTGAATATCTAGTTCTATACAAACATCAGAAAACTTCACCGGAACAGTAATTTTCGCAAATGTTTGTATTCTTCCACCACCGATACCGTGAACATACATAGAATAAAGTGCCATGTGGCAATGTAGTCTTTTTGCTAAAGATTCCTTAATAATGCTGCAACTAGCCCCGGTATCTATAATACACTTTATCTGTACATCATTAATCGAAACGTGAGTAAATTTTAAATTTAACCGATTATATAGATTATCAGTAGTATTTCCTAGTCAAATTTGTTTATTAGGAATATCTAACCTAGACTCTTTTTCAGTTTTAAGTTAAAAAAAACAAACAGATTCATCATGGCCAACTTTCTTGCAAATAGTACAGTTTTTAATATTTTGTGAGGTATCTATCTGTCTTGTGAAACATTTCGCCTGAATATGGCCTAATTTGCCACACTTGAAACATGCTTTAGGTTTTATTTCGTCGTTAGCTTTAAACCTTTTAATGCTGCTGGAACCATAAGTAACGGCACTTAAATCAGATCGCTTCCTAGACTTAACGTAAGCAGAGAACAAAGAAATCAGTTCTGACGTTGTATTTACGTTGCTGTTAAATGATGCCATTTTTACATTATCATCTCGAATACCACCACAGACTAATTCTATTAACCCTTTCCGTACGGCGCACGCCAATTGGCGTAAATTTTTTCCTATTTACCGTACGGCGCACGCCAATTGGCGTGCGAACTAAAATGACGATATCTTCGCGAAACAAGTTTTGTTGATAATGTCATTTCTATACAAGCTTATATACAATGTTCTTAATAATATACTAGCCTTCGTTTTGTAAATCACGATATTTAAAAATATGATCTTTTTTATCTACATACGGCAAACGTAAATCAGAAATTGACAACATTTTGTCTGAACATGATAATGAAATAATATAATTAAAATTTATGTTCCTCATAAATATCGGTCGCATTTATTGATGGATAAATATAATGGCAGATAAATCATAACATGTCCGAATTTGTTTGAAGATGATATATTTTTTTGCCAGGGATCTTATACAAAGTCGTTATTATTGAATAATAATGACTTTGTATTTATGCATTTTAATGTATATTAGTATACCGTCACGGTATTATATACTTTTTTTTAATGTGACTCGACATATGACAGCACCCCGCTTGATGTTAAGCCAAAGTGTGGTCCGTGAGTGAATGTCACTGCGACTACAATTCAATAACTGTGAGTAGCAATCACATCCACTATGCCGGCCTAGATGGAACCGGCAACTTACAAGCTGATCCCCAGGACACCCCAAGGACACCCGGGCGCAGAGTCCTAGGGGGCGCATGCCGACCGCCACAAATTTCGATAGGTACCTACTACACTGAGACCACGCGAGCGGAGCCTTGACTTTCGCACCCCGGCGCAGAATATCCTTAAGACGGCCCTGAAAGCACCGCTTCTTTTCACCCGAATACGGCGAAGCACCCGATAATTGGGAATGATTCAAACATAATTTTTATCCAAAACTACTTGAAATACGTATTTCATTATAAACTTGTTAAAAATTATAAAATTATAAAATTTCATATAATACACTTGTTCAAATTATATTTACGTGTGTAACACAATGACATAAGATGGAACCTCTACATATTAAAGGCGGTAGGTTAAAATCTTAACAAATGATCTTTTTAAAGCGGATCTGCAAAGGTTTACCACAAAATTATAACCCCGAAAAAAATGTAAGTTGTTTATTTATTACACAATAAATATCGAATAGTTTGCACATAACAGTACTCGGGTTTAAGATTTTGAGCTTACTTTTTATTAACGTAACTTCTCTAAAGGTCTTGGCGTGAACTTGTAACTGTGAACGTCATTGCCGCTTCTTTTTAACCCCCGACCCAAAAGAGGGGTGTTATAAGTTTAGCGCGTATGTGTATCTGTGTGTCTGTCTGTGGCATCATAGCTCCTAAACGAATGGACCTTGCGGTTTTGTTTGTTTGAAAGCTGACGTGATCGAGATGGTTCTTAGCTAAAATTGATGAGGATCTGATCAGGGGTTTGAAGGTCATCAGTTCGTTTTGTTAGCTGCGGAGAGACGCATAATCGGTATTTACTTTTCAACATATCTGTGACCTCACGTTTGACACACCCATGTATATGAATATATGTGTGTTTTAACTGGTACCACTGAGCTACTCTGATGATAAAGCTCGAAGGTAAAAGATGAGTAAATCAACAAGAAATAGAACTATTGTGCTTTAACTAAAACGTTTACTTACTATGAGCTTTTAGCTGGGCTGTTATCAAATTGAGGACCTAGAGTACTGGATGATGATCAGGATGCAAGGGATATTTAAGAGATATAACTACGAGTATGGTGGTGCTATGACTAAAGTTGTTTTTTACTATAAGGCTTAGCTGAGCTCTTATCAAATTAAAGAACGTGTTAATGTAAAATTTCATGCAAATCCATTTAGTAGTTTTTGTGTGAAAGAGTAACAAACATCCATCCTCCCATCCATCTATACTCACAAACTTTCGCGTTTATAATATAAGTAAGGATTAGTATACCGTTGCGGTATTTTATCCTGGGGGGGTTTCCTGTGGTAGTGACTTAAATTATCCCGACATCAAGTTCAATGCAATTACGATTTTCATGAAGTTACCTCGGGTGCCGCAAACATTTCACAATGGACTCACTAGGCGAGTTGGCGGCATTACATTTTGAATTCAAACGACTCGCCAGGGGATATATATGTAAAGATAAAATTGAAGTTTTTGCTATTTTCGTGGTCGGAATACTTTGCGCCCACATAAAATGAATTATTCCGTAATGACGTATTAAATTACACAATTGTTTTAAAAAAAAATATTATTAAATTAAAAATTAAACAACTTATATTTATAACCAAAATTATTTAAATATAATTTACCATAGATGATAAATTGACAAAATGTTTACCATCTATGGCGTAAATAAAATCTTTACCTACGATCGGCGCACGCCAATACGCGTGCCAGCGATAATAGCGGGCCGTACGCGGGTATAATCTGCGTTGTTGAGCGTCGTGTTGAAAGGGTTAATTGAGATTCAGTAAAAGAAATTTTAGTATTTTTCAAAAGTCTAATCTTCTCCCTGGCATATTCACAATAAGATTCGGCACTATCTGACGAATACGTAACAGCTTTATGCATTTTTTCGGAAAGATTTTTCTTCTCTGGATATAGCGACGTAATTTCGCTTCGAAAGTTATCCCATGACCTGCCTTCTGAAGGCTCCCAAGTTTCATACCATAATAAAGCAGAGCCTTTTAAGGCCTTACCGGATTTTACAATTTTTGTCAAACCACTCCAACCAAACTCCTCACCGAGCTTATCTATGGCATCGCACCAAGCAGCAGCCCCGCTGTCACTAATAGCTGGATCAAAGACCGGTAAAGAGACGTCATCTTGTCGTCGATTATTAGAAAGGGCGCTCTGAATCACCGTCAATAGTCCTTGAATGACTGTTGGGTCCATACTGTATTACAACTAAAAAAAAAACAAAATATGGATTAGTGTTTAATTTTAGGTGTCTTGAGTTATCCCACTTCTGATAATAAAATACTTTAGAACATTAGGGAGGGTAGTTTAATAATTTATCTTACATTTAATTATATAACTCAATAGTTATGATATTTTTAAAGGTAGGTTAATAAATATTCGGCATTAGGGAAGGTAGTTTAAAAGCGTTAATAGTATATCTTAGATTTGATTATATGACTCAATAATTATACTATTTTTAAAGGTAGTTTAATATTCTTAAAGAGAAATAAAAGAGTTAACTATTTAACAAATCAATGTAATTCAAATTAACTATTATCACAATCATTTAAATTGCACATTGACGACACATAAAACAATTTAGAATAACACTCTCACTTAAATCTATTAACTATTACAATTTTACTATTAATTTTAAAATACAATAATAATTAGGGATAGGCAGTGAGGGAGACGAGGACACGGGAGCACCAGTATATAACGTTATACTTAACTTCGTCTCTTAAGAATGTATCGCACAAAAATGGTGGCGCGCCAACAGGACTCGCTTCTTTTATCTCGTCTCCCCCACCAGTTCAATAAGCCACGCTGCTTGTTTGCTGGTGTTGCCGCTTAAAACACTTTTTAAATAGAAGTGTTACCATATAATAATTTATATATTAACATGGACAATATTTTGTGGTGGTCTTTCTATTTAAAAACATTTAAATAGAAGTGTGCCACACAATGATTTGTTTATATTCAAATATGATACAATATGTAACCATAGATATTTCCACATCTCAATCCATTTTAATAAATATTTATACATATAAACTACTATAAAACCCCATATCTAACACGGCCATTCTGATAAGTACTTCGTTCTCGAAGTACCTACTTTAAACATTATATAGGATAAAGAGGAGAAGGAATATTCAAGGGATCCTAAAGTCAAAGTCCTCACTTTAGTCAAGTGTCCTTGTCATGTCATGTCATGTCATGTCTTGTCATATATTTTCTCATGGCCATTTGTCTCGACATGCCAACCCCACTACTCGCTGCCAATAGAGAACAGGCTGACACCAGACCAAATGACCGCCAGCGATATTTTTCTCATGGCCAAGTGCCTCGACATGCCAGCCCCACTACTCGCTGCCAATAGAGCACAGGCCGACACCAGACCAAATGACCGCCAGCGATATTTTTCTCATGGCCAAGTGCCTCGACATGCCAGCCCCACTACTCGCTGCCAATAGAGAACAGGCTGACACCAGACCAAATGACCGCCAGCGATTTTTTTTTTTTTTAACTATTGTATTGACTAATTTTAATAAGTCATTGATACAATAGAAATACTAATTATTTTAAATTAAGCAATCACCATTTTATTTACAAATTTCATAAATTATTAATCTGTAATTCAAAAAATTATAATATATTATATTACTTTTCACTTGCACCACTATACAAAAAACACTGGTCTTATAAAATAACTTTGATATTATTATCATATCTACTTTCAAAATTATAACAACAAATGAAAATGGAATTATAATAACAGCATTCAAATTAAATGGCTCATAAACCGCAAAACATCGCTAAATTAATCGTCATTGGGCCATTGACCTGGCCAGTAGCGCAATTTATCTTTTGACACAATGAGTTCTCTTCGCCTTCTGCCACGCAAGCCAAAACGATCGTTGTCTAATATGGATACTATTTCATAAGGGCCTCTAAACTTAGGTTTTAATTTCTGATTACGCCTATGATCTTCATAGACATAAACAATATCACCTATATTGTATGTTTTATTATTACGACGAACAATATCAAAACGATCTTTAAACTTTTGAGCTATTTCTTTAAGGCGGGTTTGTGCAATTTCCCGATCTACGCGGACATCGTAATTTTGTTCTATATTGCGCCCACACTCGTTAAGACGCGCCTGAATACATGGTATGTTGGCATTACGACCGATTAGCAAACGAATAGGAGAAAACCCCGTTGATTTTTGGATAGTTGTATTTAGGGATTGCTGCACTTTCCACAATTCGTTCGGCCAATCTGACAAGTTGGTACATTTGGTAGCTAACATATTAATCACAGTAGAGACATATCTCTCCGCTTGACCATTGCCTCGTGGAGTGCCCGTGGCTATCATGTGATGCTCAACGTTTAATTCTTGAAAGAATGTACTTATTATATTGGAACTAAAGTTTGTACCGCGGTCTGTAATGACTAAAGATGGAGTGCCAAACAAAGTAATTGTTTCTCGGAGAATTGGAACTATCTCGTGTGCACCTAGCGATTTTAGCTTTTTTAATATAGAAAATTTTGTGAAGCCATCGATAATTAGCAAAATATATTTATAACCTTCTATAGAAATTGAAAATGGTCCAGTGCAGTCTAAATGGATAGTATGAAAAGGAATTGCAGCTTTGTATATAGGATGTAAAAAGCCTTGTTTTGGACCTGAATGTCCTTTCCGCTCTATGCATACTAAGCAGTGGTACAAATATTTCTTTACGAATGCCGTCATAGATGGAAACCAAAAATTCTCTCGTATTTTATCAATAGTCTTATAAAATCCTACGTGGCAATTTTCATCATGAAAAAGTTTTAAAATATCTAATCTACTAGGCTTTGGTACGTATAGTTTTGGAGGAGTATCTGAATTAATTTTGTAACACAATAAGTTATCTACTATCACATATTGATTTTCATCTAAAACACCTGCCTCTACCTGACTCATCAAATCTAACGTTTCTGGGTCGTTTTGTTGAGCTATTTCTAACCAAGATTGCTGGTCATTTGATATTAAGTTTACCGAATGAATGGAAGCACCAGATTTATTTCGTGTATCCCTAATGGAATTTTCAACCGGATTACGGCTGAGGAAATCAACATGTCCGATGTATTTGCCCTTTTTATAGACAATTTCGAAGTCAAAATCTTGCAAAAATGTCCACCAACGTGCTACACGTGGTGATAAGTCTTTCTTGTTGGCCGTAGACTTAATTGCATTGCAATCTGTTATAATTTTAAAATGGATACCTAAAAGATAAACCCTAAAGTGTCTTAAAGCTTGATATATTGCCAGTGTTTCTAAGTCATAGGAGCTGTATTTAGATTCGGCAGGAGATGCTTTCTTACTAAAATAAGCTACAACTTTGTTAACATTGTTATGTTTTTGTGAGAGAATTGCTCCATAACCCAAGGAACTGGCATCTGTAAACAATTCCGTCGGTAGGTTTGGGTTATAAATACTAAGTAAGGGTTCAGACGTTAAGCACTTTATCACATAATTACGAGCTTCATCTTGTTCGGATTTCCACTCCCATCTCTGGTTGTTCTTTATTAATTTAGTTATACTGGATGTACGGGTTGAAAATTCGGGAATAAATTTTCTGAAGTAGCTGGCAAGACCCATAAACTGACGTACTTGCTTTACGGTTTGAGGAATTGGTGAATTTAATAAAACATTAACTTTATTAACGCTCGGTCGGACCCCTTCTCGTGAAATACGTCTACCTAAGTATTCAATACTATCAACAAAGAATTTACATTTATCTATATTTACAGTGAATCCGGATAAACTTAATGCATTAATTGTTTGTTCTAAATATAAGATACCTTCGTCAATTGTAGAGAATGGTATTAGCAAGTCGTCTATATATACTAATAAGAAATTTAAATGTTGTACAGCCTTACTAATAGCTCTTTGAAAGACTGATGGGCCATTGCAAATACCGAACGGCATTTTCAAAAATTCATAATGGCCATCCGGTGTTACAAACGCCGTATATTTTATCGAACTGTCCGCAATAGGAATCTGATAAAAGCCATTTTTCATATCTATAGAAATGAAAAAATTTGCGTTCCCCAATCTGTCTATTTGGTCGTCGATAAGCGGGAGGCGGTACCTATCTTTTTCAATTATTTTGTTTATAGCACGGTAATCAACACACAAACGGTCTTCACCGCATTTCTTTTTTACTAAAATAACAGGGCTGGCATACGAAGAATGGCTTTCTCGAATTATATGTTTATTAAGTAAATTCTGAACTATGTCATTAACTTTAATTCGTTCTATAGGTGCTAGTCTGTAAGGACGATAATTTATGATTTCATCCTTTCTTAACTTTATATTTAACTGTCCAGTCAGAACAGTTCCAACATTACCGCAAATAGGTAAAACGTTAGAATACTTATCGAATATATTTAAAATTCTAATTTGTAGATTTTCTTGGAGATGAGAAATCTGAGATTTTAGACTATTCAGTATATCAACTGAATCAACGTCAAGCATGTTAATTTCTGGAAATTTAACTCTTTGAATTATTTTACTACCCGTACAGTCGGTTATAATTTTAATATCAGGGTGATAGACCACGTTTCTACCAATAAGAAGATCATATTTGATATCAATATCACGTCCTACGTGAATATCTAGTTCTATACAAACATCAGAAAACTTCACCGGAACAGTAATTTTCGCAAATGTTTGTATTCTTCCACCACCGATACCGTGAACATACATAGAATAAAGTGCCATGTGGCAATGTAGTCTTTTTGCTAAAGATTCCTTAATAATGCTGCAACTAGCCCCGGTATCTATAATACACTTTATCTGTACATCATTAATCGAAACGTGAGTAAATTTTAAATTTAACCGATTATATAGATTATCAGTAGTATTTCCTAGTCAAATTTGTTTATTAGGAATATCTAACCTAGACTCTTTTTCAGTTTTAAGTTTAAAAAAACAAACAGATTTATCATGGCCAACTTTCTTGCAAATAGTACAGTTTTTAATATTTTGTGAGGTATCTATCTGTCTTGTGAAACATTTCGCCTGAATATGGCCTAATTTGCCACACTTGAAACATGCTTTAGGTTTTATTTCGTCGTTAGCTTTAAACCTTTTAATGCTGCTGGAACCATAAGTAACGGCACTTAAATCAGATCGCTTCCTAGACTTAACGTAAGCAGAGAACAAAGAAATCAGTTCTGACGTTGTATTTACGTTGCTGTTAAATGATGCCATTTTTACATTATCATCTCGAATACCACCACAGACTAATTCTATTAACCCTTTCCGTACGGCGCACGCCAATTGGCGTAAATTTTTTCCTATTTACCGTACGGCGCACGCCAATTGGCGTGCGAACTAAAATGACGATATCTTCGCGAAACAAGTTTTGTTGATAATGTCCTTTCTATACAAGCTTATATACAATGTTCTTAATAATATACTAGCCTTCGTTTTGTAAATCACGATATTTAAAAATATGATCTTTTTTATCTACATACGGCAAACGTAAATCAGAAATTGACAACATTTTGTCTGAACATGATAATGAAATAATATAATTAAAATTTATGTTCCTCATAAATATCGGTCGCATTTATTGATGGATAAATATAATGGCAGATAAATCATAACATGTCCGAATTTGTTTGAAGATGATATATTTTTTTGCCAGGGATCTTATACAAAGTCGTTATTATTGAATAATAATGACTTTGTATTTATGCATTTTAATGTATATTAGTATACCGTCACGGTATTATATACTTTTTTTTAATGTGACTCGACATATGACAGCACCCCGCTTGATGTTAAGCCAAAGTGTGGTCCGTGAGTGAATGTCACTGCGACTACAATTCAATAACTGTGAGTAGCAATCACATCCACTATGCCGGCCTAGATGGAACCGGCAACTTACAAGCTGATCCCCAGGACACCCCAAGGACACCCGGGCGCAGAGTCCTAGGGGGCGCATGCCGACCGCCACAAATTTCGATAGGTACCTACTACACTGAGACCACGCGAGCGGAGCCTTGACTTTCGCACCCCGGCGCAGAATATCCTTAAGACGGCCCTGAAAGCACCGCTTCTTTTCACCCGAATACGGCGAAGCACCCGATAATTGGGAATGATTCAAACATAATTTTTATCCAAAACTACTTGAAATACGTATTTCATTATAAACTTGTTAAAAATTATAAAATTATAAAATTTCATATAATACACTTGTTCAAATTATATTTACGTGTGTAACACAATGACATAAGATGGAACCTCTACATATTAAAGGCGGTAGGTTAAAATCTTAACAAATGATCTTTTTAAAGCGGATCTGCAAAGGTTTACCACAAAATTATAACCCCGAAAAAAATGTAAGTTGTTTATTTATTACACAATAAATATCGAATAGTTTGCACATAACAGTACTCGGGTTTAAGATTTTGAGCTTACTTTTTATTAACGTAACTTCTCTAAAGGTCTTGGCGTGAACTTGTAACTGTGAACGTCATTGCCGCTTCTTTTTAACCCCCGACCCAAAAGAGGGGTGTTATAAGTTTAGCGCGTATGTGTATCTGTGTGTCTGTCTGTGGCATCATAGCTCCTAAACGAATGGACCTTGCGGTTTTGTTTGTTTGAAAGCTGACGTGATCGAGATGGTTCTTAGCTAAAATTGATGAGGATCTGATCAGGGGTTTGAAGGTCATCAGTTCGTTTTGTTAGCTGCGGAGAGACGCATAATCGGTATTTACTTTTCAACATATCTGTGACCTCACGTTTGACACACCCATGTATATGAATATATGTGTGTTTTAACTGGTACCACTGAGCTACTCTGATGATAAAGCTCGAAGGTAAAAGATGAGTAAATCAACAAGAAATAGAACTATTGTGCTTTAACTAAAACGTTTACTTACTATGAGCTTTTAGCTGGGCTGTTATCAAATTGAGGACCTAGAGTACTGGATGATGATCAGGATGCAAGGGATATTTAAGAGATATAACTACGAGTATGGTGGTGCTATGACTAAAGTTGTTTTTTACTATAAGGCTTAGCTGAGCTCTTATCAAATTAAAGAACGTGTTAATGTAAAATTTCATGCAAATCCATTTAGTAGTTTTTGTGTGAAAGAGTAACAAACATCCATCCTCCCATCCATCTATACTCACAAACTTTCGCGTTTATAATATAAGTAAGGATTAGTATACCGTTGCGGTATTTTATCCTGGGGGGGTTTCCTGTGGTAGTGACTTAAATTATCCCGACATCAAGTTCAATGCAATTACGATTTTCATGAAGTTACCTCGGGTGCCGCAAACATTTCACAATGGACTCACTAGGCGAGTTGGCGGCATTACATTTTGAATTCAAACGACTCGCCAGGGGATATATATGTAAAGATAAAATTGAAGTTTTTGCTATTTTCGTGGTCGGAATACTTTGCGCCCACATAAAATGAATTATTCCGTAATGACGTATTAAATTACACAATTGTTTTAAAAAAAAATATTATTAAATTAAAAATTAAACAACTTATATTTATAACCAAAATTATTTAAATATAATTTACCATAGATGATAAATTGACAAAATGTTTACCATCTATGGCGTAAATAAAATCTTTACCTACGATCGGCGCACGCCAATACGCGTGCCAGCGATAATAGCGGGCCGTACGCGGGTATAATCTGCGTTGTTGAGCGTCGTGTTGAAAGGGTTAATTGAGATTCAGTAAAAGAAATTTTAGTATTTTTCAAAAGTCTAATCTTCTCCCTGGCATATTCACAATAAGATTCGGCACTATCTGACGAATACGTAACAGCTTTATGCATTTTTTCGGAAAGATTTTTCTTCTCTGGATATAGCGACGTAATTTCGCTTCGAAAGTTATCCCATGACCTGCCTTCTGAAGGCTCCCAAGTTTCATACCATAATAAAGCAGAGCCTTTTAAGGCCTTACCGGATTTTACAATTTTTGTCAAACCACTCCAACCAAACTCCTCACCGAGCTTATCTATGGCATCGCACCAAGCAGCAGCCCCGCTGTCACTAATAGCTGGATCAAAGACCGGTAAAGAGACGTCATCTTGTCGTCGATTATTAGAAAGGGCGCTCTGAATCACCGTCAATAGTCCTTGAATGACTGTTGGGTCCATACTGTATTACAACTAAAAAAAAAACAAAATATGGATTAGTGTTTAATTTTAGGTGTCTTGAGTTATCCCACTTCTGATAATAAAATACTTTAGAACATTAGGGAGGGTAGTTTAATAATTTATCTTACATTTAATTATATAACTCAATAGTTATGATATTTTTAAAGGTAGGTTAATAAATATTCGGCATTAGGGAAGGTAGTTTAAAAGCGTTAATAGTATATCTTAGATTTGATTATATGACTCAATAATTATACTATTTTTAAAGGTAGTTTAATATTCTTAAAGAGAAATAAAAGAGTTAACTATTTAACAAATCAATGTAATTCAAATTAACTATTATCACAATCATTTAAATTGCACATTGACGACACATAAAACAATTTAGAATAACACTCTCACTTAAATCTATTAACTATTACAATTTTACTATTAATTTTAAAATACAATAATAATTAGGGATAGGCAGTGAGGGAGACGAGGACACGGGAGCACCAGTATATAACGTTATACTTAACTTCGTCTCTTAAGAATGTATCGCACAAAAATGGTGGCGCGCCAACAGGACTCGCTTCTTTTATCTCGTCTCCCCCACCAGTTCAATAAGCCACGCTGCTTGTTTGCTGGTGTTGCCGCTTAAAACACTTTTTAAATAGAAGTGTTACCATATAATAATTTATATATTAACATGGACAATATTTTGTGGTGGTCTTTCTATTTAAAAACATTTAAATAGAAGTGTGCCACACAATGATTTGTTTATATTCAAATATGATACAATATGTAACCATAGATATTTCCACATCTCAATCCATTTTAATAAATATTTATACATATAAACTACTATAAAACCCCATATCTAACACGGCCATTCTGATAAGTACTTCGTTCTCGAAGTACCTACTTTAAACATTATATAGGATAAAGAGGAGAAGGAATATTCAAGGGATCCTAAAGTCAAAGTCCTCACTTTAGTCAAGTGTCCTTGTCATGTCATGTCATGTCATGTCTTGTCATATATTTTCTCATGGCCATTTGTCTCGACATGCCAACCCCACTACTCGCTGCCAATAGAGAACAGGCTGACACCAGACCAAATGACCGCCAGCGATATTTTTCTCATGGCCAAGTGCCTCGACATGCCAGCCCCACTACTCGCTGCCAATAGAGCACAGGCCGACACCAGACCAAATGACCGCCAGCGATATTTTTCTCATGGCCAAGTGCCTCGACATGCCAGCCCCACTACTCGCTGCCAATAGAGAACAGGCTGACACCAGACCAAATGACCGCCAGCGATTTTTTTTTTTTTAACTATTGTATTGACTAATTTTAATAAGTCATTGATACAATAGAAATACTAATTATTTTAAATTAAGCAATCACCATTTTATTTACAAATTTCATAAATTATTAATCTGTAATTCAAAAAATTATAATATATTATATTACTTTTCACTTGCACCACTATACAAAAAACACTGGTCTTATAAAATAACTTTGATATTATTATCATATCTACTTTCAAAATTATAACAACAAATGAAAATGGAATTATAATAACAGCATTCAAATTAAATGGCTCATAAACCGCAAAACATCGCTAAATTAATCGTCATTGGGCCATTGACCTGGCCAGTAGCGCAATTTATCTTTTGACACAATGAGTTCTCTTCGCCTTCTGCCACGCAAGCCAAAACGATCGTTGTCTAATATGGATACTATTTCATAAGGGCCTCTAAACTTAGGTTTTAATTTCTGATTACGCCTATGATCTTCATAGACATAAACAATATCACCTATATTGTATGTTTTATTATTACGACGAACAATATCAAAACGATCTTTAAACTTTTGAGCTATTTCTTTAAGGCGGGTTTGTGCAATTTCCCGATCTACGCGGACATCGTAATTTTGTTCTATATTGCGCCCACACTCGTTAAGACGCGCCTGAATACATGGTATGTTGGCATTACGACCGATTAGCAAACGAATAGGAGAAAACCCCGTTGATTTTTGGATAGTTGTATTTAGGGATTGCTGCACTTTCCACAATTCGTTCGGCCAATCTGACAAGTTGGTACATTTGGTAGCTAACATATTAATCACAGTAGAGACATATCTCTCCGCTTGACCATTGCCTCGTGGAGTGCCCGTGGCTATCATGTGATGCTCAACGTTTAATTCTTGAAAGAATGTACTTATTATATTGGAACTAAAGTTTGTACCGCGGTCTGTAATGACTAAAGATGGAGTGCCAAACAAAGTAATTGTTTCTCGGAGAATTGGAACTATCTCGTGTGCACCTAGCGATTTTAGCTTTTTTAATATAGAAAATTTTGTGAAGCCATCGATAATTAGCAAAATATATTTATAACCTTCTATAGAAATTGAAAATGGTCCAGTGCAGTCTAAATGGATAGTATGAAAAGGAATTGCAGCTTTGTATATAGGATGTAAAAAGCCTTGTTTTGGACCTGAATGTCCTTTCCGCTCTATGCATACTAAGCAGTGGTACAAATATTTCTTTACGAATGCCGTCATAGATGGAAACCAAAAATTCTCTCGTATTTTATCAATAGTCTTATAAAATCCTACGTGGCAATTTTCATCATGAAAAAGTTTTAAAATATCTAATCTACTAGGCTTTGGTACGTATAGTTTTGGAGGAGTATCTGAATTAATTTTGTAACACAATAAGTTATCTACTATCACATATTGATTTTCATCTAAAACACCTGCCTCTACCTGACTCATCAAATCTAACGTTTCTGGGTCGTTTTGTTGAGCTATTTCTAACCAAGATTGCTGGTCATTTGATATTAAGTTTACCGAATGAATGGAAGCACCAGATTTATTTCGTGTATCCCTAATGGAATTTTCAACCGGATTACGGCTGAGGAAATCAACATGTCCGATGTATTTGCCCTTTTTATAGACAATTTCGAAGTCAAAATCTTGCAAAAATGTCCACCAACGTGCTACACGTGGTGATAAGTCTTTCTTGTTGGCCGTAGACTTAATTGCATTGCAATCTGTTATAATTTTAAAATGGATACCTAAAAGATAAACCCTAAAGTGTCTTAAAGCTTGATATATTGCCAGTGTTTCTAAGTCATAGGAGCTGTATTTAGATTCGGCAGGAGATGCTTTCTTACTAAAATAAGCTACAACTTTGTTAACATTGTTATGTTTTTGTGAGAGAATTGCTCCATAACCCAAGGAACTGGCATCTGTAAACAATTCCGTCGGTAGGTTTGGGTTATAAATACTAAGTAAGGGTTCAGACGTTAAGCACTTTATCACATAATTACGAGCTTCATCTTGTTCGGATTTCCACTCCCATCTCTGGTTGTTCTTTATTAATTTAGTTATACTGGATGTACGGGTTGAAAATTCGGGAATAAATTTTCTGAAGTAGCTGGCAAGACCCATAAACTGACGTACTTGCTTTACGGTTTGAGGAATTGGTGAATTTAATAAAACATTAACTTTATTAACGCTCGGTCGGACCCCTTCTCGTGAAATACGTCTACCTAAGTATTCAATACTATCAACAAAGAATTTACATTTATCTATATTTACAGTGAATCCGGATAAACTTAATGCATTAATTGTTTGTTCTAAATATAAGATACCTTCGTCAATTGTAGAGAATGGTATTAGCAAGTCGTCTATATATACTAATAAGAAATTTAAATGTTGTACAGCCTTACTAATAGCTCTTTGAAAGACTGATGGGCCATTGCAAATACCGAACGGCATTTTCAAAAATTCATAATGGCCATCCGGTGTTACAAACGCCGTATATTTTATCGAACTGTCCGCAATAGGAATCTGATAAAAGCCATTTTTCATATCTATAGAAATGAAAAAATTTGCGTTCCCCAATCTGTCTATTTGGTCGTCGATAAGCGGGAGGCGGTACCTATCTTTTTCAATTATTTTGTTTATAGCACGGTAATCAACACACAAACGGTCTTCACCGCATTTCTTTTTTACTAAAATAACAGGGCTGGCATACGAAGAATGGCTTTCTCGAATTATATGTTTATTAAGTAAATTCTGAACTATGTCATTAACTTTAATTCGTTCTATAGGTGCTAGTCTGTAAGGACGATAATTTATGATTTCATCCTTTCTTAACTTTATATTTAACTGTCCAGTCAGAACAGTTCCAACATTACCGCAAATAGGTAAAACGTTAGAATACTTATCGAATATATTTAAAATTCTAATTTGTAGATTTTCTTGGAGATGAGAAATCTGAGATTTTAGACTATTCAGTATATCAACTGAATCAACGTCAAGCATGTTAATTTCTGGAAATTTAACTCTTTGAATTATTTTACTACCCGTACAGTCGGTTATAATTTTAATATCAGGGTGATAGACCACGTTTCTACCAATAAGAAGATCATATTTGATATCAATATCACGTCCTACGTGAATATCTAGTTCTATACAAACATCAGAAAACTTCACCGGAACAGTAATTTTCGCAAATGTTTGTATTCTTCCACCACCGATACCGTGAACATACATAGAATAAAGTGCCATGTGGCAATGTAGTCTTTTTGCTAAAGATTCCTTAATAATGCTGCAACTAGCCCCGGTATCTATAATACACTTTATCTGTACATCATTAATCGAAACGTGAGTAAATTTTAAATTTAACCGATTATATAGATTATCAGTAGTATTTCCTAGTCAAATTTGTTTATTAGGAATATCTAACCTAGACTCTTTTTCAGTTTTAAGTTTAAAAAAACAAACAGATTTATCATGGCCAACTTTCTTGCAAATAGTACAGTTTTTAATATTTTGTGAGGTATCTATCTGTCTTGTGAAACATTTCGCCTGAATATGGCCTAATTTGCCACACTTGAAACATGCTTTAGGTTTTATTTCGTCGTTAGCTTTAAACCTTTTAATGCTGCTGGAACCATAAGTAACGGCACTTAAATCAGATCGCTTCCTAGACTTAACGTAAGCAGAGAACAAAGAAATCAGTTCTGACGTTGTATTTACGTTGCTGTTAAATGATGCCATTTTTACATTATCATCTCGAATACCACCACAGACTAATTCTATTAACCCTTTCCGTACGGCGCACGCCAATTGGCGTAAATTTTTTCCTATTTACCGTACGGCGCACGCCAATTGGCGTGCGAACTAAAATGACGATATCTTCGCGAAACAAGTTTTGTTGATAATGTCCTTTCTATACAAGCTTATATACAATGTTCTTAATAATATACTAGCCTTCGTTTTGTAAATCACGATATTTAAAAATATGATCTTTTTTATCTACATACGGCAAACGTAAATCAGAAATTGACAACATTTTGTCTGAACATGATAATGAAATAATATAATTAAAATTTATGTTCCTCATAAATATCGGTCGCATTTATTGATGGATAAATATAATGGCAGATAAATCATAACATGTCCGAATTTGTTTGAAGATGATATATTTTTTTGCCAGGGATCTTATACAAAGTCGTTATTATTGAATAATAATGACTTTGTATTTATGCATTTTAATGTATATTAGTATACCGTCACGGTATTATATACTTTTTTTTAATGTGACTCGACATATGACAGCACCCCGCTTGATGTTAAGCCAAAGTGTGGTCCGTGAGTGAATGTCACTGCGACTACAATTCAATAACTGTGAGTAGCAATCACATCCACTATGCCGGCCTAGATGGAACCGGCAACTTACAAGCTGATCCCCAGGACACCCCAAGGACACCCGGGCGCAGAGTCCTAGGGGGCGCATGCCGACCGCCACAAATTTCGATAGGTACCTACTACACTGAGACCACGCGAGCGGAGCCTTGACTTTCGCACCCCGGCGCAGAATATCCTTAAGACGGCCCTGAAAGCACCGCTTCTTTTCACCCGAATACGGCGAAGCACCCGATAATTGGGAATGATTCAAACATAATTTTTATCCAAAACTACTTGAAATACGTATTTCATTATAAACTTGTTAAAAATTATAAAATTATAAAATTTCATATAATACACTTGTTCAAATTATATTTACGTGTGTAACACAATGACATAAGATGGAACCTCTACATATTAAAGGCGGTAGGTTAAAATCTTAACAAATGATCTTTTTAAAGCGGATCTGCAAAGGTTTACCACAAAATTATAACCCCGAAAAAAATGTAAGTTGTTTATTTATTACACAATAAATATCGAATAGTTTGCACATAACAGTACTCGGGTTTAAGATTTTGAGCTTACTTTTTATTAACGTAACTTCTCTAAAGGTCTTGGCGTGAACTTGTAACTGTGAACGTCATTGCCGCTTCTTTTTAACCCCCGACCCAAAAGAGGGGTGTTATAAGTTTAGCGCGTATGTGTATCTGTGTGTCTGTCTGTGGCATCATAGCTCCTAAACGAATGGACCTTGCGGTTTTGTTTGTTTGAAAGCTGACGTGATCGAGATGGTTCTTAGCTAAAATTGATGAGGATCTGATCAGGGGTTTGAAGGTCATCAGTTCGTTTTGTTAGCTGCGGAGAGACGCATAATCGGTATTTACTTTTCAACATATCTGTGACCTCACGTTTGACACACCCATGTATATGAATATATGTGTGTTTTAACTGGTACCACTGAGCTACTCTGATGATAAAGCTCGAAGGTAAAAGATGAGTAAATCAACAAGAAATAGAACTATTGTGCTTTAACTAAAACGTTTACTTACTATGAGCTTTTAGCTGGGCTGTTATCAAATTGAGGACCTAGAGTACTGGATGATGATCAGGATGCAAGGGATATTTAAGAGATATAACTACGAGTATGGTGGTGCTATGACTAAAGTTGTTTTTTACTATAAGGCTTAGCTGAGCTCTTATCAAATTAAAGAACGTGTTAATGTAAAATTTCATGCAAATCCATTTAGTAGTTTTTGTGTGAAAGAGTAACAAACATCCATCCACCCATCCATCTATACTCACAAACTTTCGCGTTTATAATATAAGTAAGGATTAGTATACCGTTGCGGTATTTTATCCTGGGGGGGTTTCCTGTGGTAGTGACTTAAATTATCCCGACATCAAGTTCAATGCAATTACGATTTTCATGAAGTTACCTCGGGTGCCGCAAACATTTCACAATGGACTCACTAGGCGAGTTGGCGGCATTACATTTTGAATTCAAACGACTCGCCAGGGGATATATATGTAAAGATAAAATTGAAGTTTTTGCTATTTTCGTGGTCGGAATACTTTGCGCCCACATAAAATGAATTATTCCGTAATGACGTATTAAATTACACAATTGTTTTAAAAAAAAATATTATTAAATTAAAAATTAAACAACTTATATTTATAACCAAAATTATTTAAATATAATTTACCATAGATGATAAATTGACAAAATGTTTACCATTGTTGAGGTAGGAGCTGCTTGCTGCTATGTTGTAAGAAAACCAAGTTCAAGTTTTAACAGAATACTTTATTATTGTACTTTAGTCTTAATATACATTTGGTATACATTGAATCGGTAGCGGTTGCGTCCCGTTGCACTCGCAGTGGATTTGCTCTTGCGGTCGAAAGATGGCGCCGCGTAGTGTGAGGTGCGGCGCCCAATACGAACAAGGTACCGCGCTTATATAAAGGGCGCTTGTCGAGTCTGCTTCAATGGAGCGCGCGCGGCGGCGGTGTACGGCTGAGGACTTCACAACCGGTTTCAACTAAGCGGAGGCCGAACCGGTTTCGGGCGTGCGTCGGCGTCGAGCTTGCTGATGGCGTCAATGTTGCAATTTTATATTGTAGTGCAGCTACAGTGCTCCCCCCCAAGCGTAGCGTACGGGTGGTATGATAACCCGTCCGGATTTAGTTGTCGTCACAGGATTGCTTGGTTTTGTAGGCGTATTCGTCTCACTGATAGGGGCTTCAATATCTTCATGGAGAACATAGGCTGGTTTAAGACGGTCGATTGAAATGTTGACAACTTTTCCGGCCATTTGCAGCGCGTAATATTTGTCATATCTCTTCACGACACGATGAGGGCCTGAGTACGGATGTTGCAATGGTTTCCGTACAGCATCTATTCGTACGAATACGCTATCGCAGGTGTGCAGGTCCTTGTGAATGAAAGTCTTCACGATCCTGCCATGCGTTCGTTGTACCGGCTTCAAGTCGCTTATGGCCTGTCGAAGTCTTTCTACATAATCGTGTGTCATCGGCGTGGAGTTCGAAGTGGGGACGAAAAAATCTCCGGGCAAACGAATCGTGCAGCCGTATGTTAACTCTGCAGGGCTAGTGTTTGTATCGTTTCTAACGGCTGCGCGAAGACCCATAAGAACGGTTGGAAGCTCTTCGGTCCATGTTTTTTTAGCGCAGAGGCGTGTCATGAGTGCTGTTTTAAGCGATCGGTGCCAACGCTCGACTATCCCATTGCTCTGAGGGTGGTATGATGTTGTACGAATCTTCTCAATGCCGAGCAGTTTAGTTAAATTTGTAAAAAGGTGACTTTCGAACTGCCGGCCTTGATCCGATGTTAGAAAGGCGGGGCAACCGAAACGCGCTATCCATGTTTCATAGACTACTTTTGCTATGACTTCTGCGGTTATTTCGAAAACTGGTACGGCTTCAGGCCATCTCGTTCGGCGATCGATCATCGTTACGATATATCGATGGCCCTCCTTAGAAGTAGGTAACGGTCCCACTATGTCAATGTGCAGGTGCTCGAAACGGTCTCGTTGAGGAAACTCTGCGATGTTGCTCAAGGTGTGTCGTTGAATTTTGGATGCCTGGCATTTCATGCACGTTTTTGCCCATGTCGCAACGTCTGTGTTCATCTTCGGCCAAAAGTATTTTTCTTGCATTGCTCTCCTTGTCGAACGAATGCCAGGATGGCTAATATCGTGTACTGCGTTAAATGCGGTTCGACGATATTCAGCTGGTAAGTACGGGCGGAGTTTTGAATTTGATGTTTCGCAATATAACATTCTATCGGAGTTCGGAATTGATACCTTCTTCATACTTAATCGCTCGTTGTTCATCAGCAATGTGGTAAGTGGGTCCTTCTCTTGCGCATACGAGACTTGATGGTAGTCGAGTGTGCCGGGACAGCTGATGGTCTCTATACGTGATAGCGCGTCGGCTACGATGTTATCTTCGCCGCTGATATGGCGTATATCCGTAGAGAACTCACTGATAAATAATAGTTGTCTCGTTCTTCGAGGAGTTTCACTGCTTGATGGTGGTTTTGACAGGGCATAAGTGAGCGGCTTGTGATCAGTATATATGATGATCTCGCGGCCTTCAAACATTTTTCTGAAATGTTTTACTGCCATATATATTGCTAGCAGCTCGCGGTCGAAAGTGCTGTATTTCTCCTGTGCACTTGTAAATTTTTTAGAGAAATATCCTAGAGGCAGCCATATTCCATTCATTTTTTGCTGCAACACAGCACCTGCGCCTTTATTCGATGCGTCACACATAATTGACATCGGCGCTGAATGGTGGGGATGAGCAAGCAATGCGGCGTTTGATATGCTACTCTTGCATGCTTCGTACGCTTTTGACGCGTCTTCTGTCCATTGTATCTTTGTTTTGTCCTTTTTCTTGCAGTTATGCATGTATGCATGAAGTGGTGCTTGAAGTGATGCAGCGTTCGGAATATTTTCGCGGTAGAAGTTTATCATACCGAGGAATCGGCGCAAAGCTTCAATATCATCTGGCCTGGGATAGTTTGTGATGGCTTCGATTTTTTCTTGAGGAGGTCGAATACCGTCTGCTGATACAATATAGCCCAAGAACTTGACTTCATCGCGGCCTAGGACACATTTTGATGGGTTAATAGTTATTCCAAACTTGTTAAGGCGTTGCAAAACCGTGCGCAGATCTTCAGCGTGTTGATCTTCGTTTGCTGACGCTATGATGAGGTCGTCAACAAATGGGAAAACGTTATGCAACCCAGCCAATACTTGGTGAATGAAGCGTTGGAATGTCTGTCCAGCATTTTTTAGCCCGGGACACATGCGCGGGAACTCATATAACCCGAATGGCGTTATTATTGCAGTTTTTTCGATGTGATTTTCGTGAACGGGTAACTGCTGATACGCTCTGTTGAGGTCAATAGTTGAAAAAATCTTCATGCCGTTAAGCTGGTAGGTGAAATCGCGTAATCGTGGCACAGGGTAGCGGTCGGGCGTTGTAATTGAGTTCAGTCTTCGATAGTCCCCGCACACACGAATGTCGCCATTCTTCTTAGGCACGACATGAAGTGGGCTCGCCCACGGGCTCATGCTGGGTCGACATAACCCCTGCTCCATCATAATCTCGAATTCTTTCTTGACTGCAAGATAGCGATGAGGCGGGATCGGACGTGCTTTAGCATGTAGTGGACGGCCTGTGGTTTCAATATAGTGTTCGACGTTGTGCTTCGGACAATTTTTCATTGATGACGGCCTCGTAATATCCGGAAACTCCGCAAGTATTCGGTGGTATTTCTGTGCTACATCTATGGTCCGTATTGTAGGCTCCGTGGACGTACAGGGCGTTGCTCGTGTAGATAGCTTTGTCTGCTTATCTACAAGACAGTGGCCTGCGAGGTCAACTAATAGTTTATGATGACGTAAAAAATCGGCTCCTATAATCGGCTTACTGACAGCTGCCACTATAAACTTCCATCTGAATGGTTTTCGCAACTTGAGGTCGAGTTCGAGAGTCTTTTCGCCAAACGTAGATATAACACTGTTGTTCGCAGCATATAGGTTAAATGAAGTCGGCGTTGTGTTGGCTCCCTTCCGTTTCGGTATTACTGATATGTTTGCTCCGGTATCAACGAGGAAAGACAACTTAGTGTTCTGATCCGTGATGAATAGACGGTGTGGTTTAACCCATTCGCCAGATCCCGTCGCAGCCAGCGTGGGTACTAGTTTTCCGTGTTTTTATTAACGTTGAAACTGCATGGTGGTATACACTTCCAAGCTTCTTTTCCAAAACGACGATGAAACCGACAGTATCTGTTGCTTTGCCCGGAGAAACGCGGTATAACTTGATGATACGTTCTTGTTTGTGCTCTGCAATGGCAGCGAGGCGCTGCTGCAACGCGATCCACATTAGTTCTTCGCATTTTCAATTCGGCGATCTCACGGCATAAGTGCTCGATCTTCTCATGTATGTCATCATTTTGTTTAGGAACTGGCGCACTGGTAGACGGCTGTGGTTCAGATACGGCGTTGATTTCTTGGCGCGATTGTTCGTATACTCTGTCTGCAACATTCGCGAGCTCAGTAAGGCCAGGGTCCTTCATAATGCTCTCGCTGACCGTGAGTGCAGCGCGGACCGCCGGGGGTAGATGGTTCGTCCACATGACACGTAGCGCCGCATCTGTGAAGTTGCGCTTGGCGAGAGTTTTCATACGACGAAGAAGCTGTGATGGTTTCATGTCACCTAATTCCAGCTCTGATAATAGTCGCTGAGTTTCGCGTTCTTCCGTTTCGCCATACACCTCTATGAGCCGACACTTGAGTGTTTTATACTGGTTTTCTTCTGGGGGGTCCAAAAGTATATCGCCAACTTCGTCTAAATCTTGTCGTTCAAGTTGGCCAACGAGGGTTGCAAACATGGCTTTGTCCCCCTTTTTTTGTGGAGATGTGACTGTCTCAAACTGAGCAAACCACATTTTGATCCGGTCCCTCCAGATAGTCGGGATTCGGATAGCTGTGGACACCCCAGAAACTTCATTTTCTTGAGTTGAAACTGTTTTTCCTCCTTGGTCTTTTGTTTCTGACATCTTCTTTAGTCGGGGTCACCACTGTTGAGGTAGGAGCTGCTTGCTGCTATGTTGTAAGAAAACCAAGTTCAAGTTTTAACAGAATACTTTATTATTGTACTTTAGTCTTAATATACATTTGGTATACATTGAATCGGTAGCGGTTGCGTCCCGTTGCACTCGCAGTGGATTTGCTCTTGCGGTCGAAAGATGGCGCCGCGTAGTGTGAGGTGCGGCGCCCAATACGAACAAGGTACCGCGCTTATATAAAGGGCGCTTGTCGAGTCTGCTTCAATGGAGCGCGCGCGGCGGCGGTGTACGGCTGAGGACTTCACAACCGGTTTCAACTAAGCGGAGGCCGAACCGGTTTCGGGCGTGCGTCGGCGTCGAGCTTGCTGATGGCGTCAATGTTGCAATTTTATATTGTAGTGCAGCTACACCATCTATGGCGTAAATAAAATCTTTACCTACGATCGGCGCACGCCAATACGCGTGCCAGCGATAATAGCGGGCCGTACGCGGGTATAATCTGCGTTGTTGAGCGTCGTGTTGAAAGGGTTAATTGAGATTCAGTAAAAGAAATTTTAGTATTTTTCAAAAGTCTAATCTTCTCCCTGGCATATTCACAATAAGATTCGGCACTATCTGACGAATACGTAACAGCTTTATGCATTTTTTCGGAAAGATTTTTCTTCTCTGGATATAGCGACGTAATTTCGCTTCGAAAGTTATCCCATGACCTGCCTTCTGAAGGCTCCCAAGTTTCATACCATAATAAAGCAGAGCCTTTTAAGGCCTTACCGGATTTTACAATTTTTGTCAAACCACTCCAACCAAACTCCTCACCGAGCTTATCTATGGCATCGCACCAAGCAGCAGCCCCGCTGTCACTAATAGCTGGATCAAAGACCGGTAAAGAGACGTCATCTTGTCGTCGATTATTAGAAAGGGCGCTTTGAATCACCGTCAATAGTCCTTGAATGACTGTTGGGTCCATACTGTATTACAACTAAAAAAAAAACAAAATATGGATTAGTGTTTAATTTTAGGTGTCTTGAGTTATCCCACTTCTGATAATAAAATACTTTAGAACATTAGGGAGGGTAGTTTAATAATTTATCTTACATTTAATTATATAACTCAATAGTTATGATATTTTTAAAGGTAGGTTAATAAATATTCGGCATTAGGGAAGGTAGTTTAAAAGCGTTAATAGTATATCTTAGATTTGATTATATGACTCAATAATTATACTATTTTTAAAGGTAGTTTAATATTCTTAAAGAGAAATAAAAGAGTTAACTATTTATTTATTTTATTTATTTACATTTTAGGTGTTAACTATTTAACAAATCAATGTAATTCAAATTAACTATTATCACAATCATTTAAATTGCACATTGACGACACATAAAACAATTTAGAATAACACTCTCACTTAAATCTATTAACTATTACAATTTTACTATTAATTTTAAAATACAATAATAATTAGGGATAGGCAGTGAGGGAGACGAGGACACGGGAGCACCAGTATATAACGTTATACTTAACTTCGTCTCTTAAGAATGTATCGCACAAAAATGGTGGCGCGCCAACAGGACTCGCTTCTTTTATCTCGTCTCCCCCACCAGTTCAATAAGCCACGCTGCTTGTTTGCTGGTGTTGCCGCTTAAAACACTTTTTAAATAGAAGTGTTACCATATAATAATTTATATATTAACATGGACAATATTTTGTGGTGGTCTTTCTATTTAAAAACATTTAAATAGAAGTGTGCCACACAATGATTTGTTTATATTCAAATATGATACAATATGTAACCATAGATATTTCCACATCTCAATCCATTTTAATAAATATTTATACATATAAACTACTATAAAACCCCATATCTAACACACGCATCACTCGAAGTATCCAAGGTTATAGGATAGATAGAATATATGGACTGGTAAATCCACTTATCGATTGTTCTACAAAGAAAAGACGCACCGAACTTTTTAGTTCGACTGCCGATTCGGTCGACAAAAAGCGGGTGCTTCCCTCGACCTAAGCCGCCATGTCTCCACGAAGTTGTAGGGACTGCAGAGTTCGCATGACCTCTGCATCACCTATAATTCGGACAGCTCGGCGCTGCTATGAATCTAAAGCATTGAGAAGACACTTAGCAGAGCCGTCCTAAAGGAGAAACAGTACCCTGCGCGAGAGCGAATCTGAGCCTTGTATAGTAGCAGACGAATCCCTGGCGCGAAGAACTGCCGCACCTTGTTCAGAATGCCAAGATTGACTCGAGTCAGTTTTACAGAATCAACTTGGTAAGTTCCTCTAGGTGACTGCTAATTGCAGTTATTTAGTAGCAGTCTCATCCATTTATGGACCGCACCAGCTTAACATCGAGCCACAATAGAAATGTATATAGACCAGGTTTTGTAATAAAAGCACATTGATTAATTCGTAATTCTATACAGTTTTTATTTGCTTCATCTTATTTTACATAGATATGTTATTTTATTTGTATATCACAACTACTTGTATAATACTAGCTGTTCTCCGCGTTTATCAACTGTGACTTGTAACTTTAGTACATTACAGGACCCCTTGTATTCTCATGTATGTAGGCATTGGGGAATATTCTCCTCATTTTCCACCTCCATCTCTTTCTGATTATCTGAAAAAAAAAATAAGTTTCATAATGTATAGGTTTAAATATATTTTTGCCTAAGAAAGTTTAGTAGAAGCGGTATACATCCTGGCAGATGTTGGCAAAAAGAGTGCTGACTGTTGACCTACTCTTTGTATCAGCCGAGTGTAAGGATCTGCTCTGGACGACTGTGGTGGAGCAAGTCCGGCTATATATACAGACGTCCACATAATTATTGATATACCTAGTAAGTAGGTTCAGAATTTACTTTAATGCCAGCACTCTACCAGTATATCCATCTTCTACTAAATTTTCAACCTGGAAGAATACACTTGTAATTGGCTAAAATTCTAATCAAACAAAATTGTTATGCCTCAATTCTCACAGAGATAGGCAGACACAATGGAGCGCTACAATTGTTTGACCAAGATTATTTTCATATAATTGTTGAATATCATTGTTGAAATTAAATATTCAGTTATTAATGTAATGTAATTATATAATAAATATAATCATTATACAAATAATAACAGCATGCAACATATAAAAATCGGCCAAGTGCGAGTCGGACTCGCCCATTAAGGGTTCCGTAGCAGCAAGTAACATAATATTAAGACTTTGATCGATGTTTTATTAATAGTGTATTTTTTTAATTAATAAAAAAAATTATTGATGGGTAAACATTATAATTAGGTACCTAAATGATAGGATTTAGATCTAACTACGAGCTCGTATATGCGAGCCCATATAGGGTTGTGATAGCTAAACAAGCTAATATATATTTCAGTTTGACAAGATAAAGTTTTATTCTAATATGAGTAGGTACAGTATTCCCAAATTAATAATGCGCATGCAGGTCTTCGTAATTGTGGTATTCCCGGAAACACCCGAATCATTGAATCGTAAGAGTCCTAAACAATGCACTTGCATTTTGCACCTTGTTCGAAAGAAATAGGAGTCAATATCATGTGTACACAATCGAAAACATTCTTCCGACGCTCGGAAATACGACCGTTGTCGAACAGTGACGAATTATGAAAAAAATTGACGTAAACGAAAACAGTGAAAAAATTTCTATGCGCATTAATCGTAAGAGCCCTAAACAATGCACTTGCATTTTGCACCTTGTTCGAAAGAAATAGGAGTCAATATCATGTGTACACAATCGAAAACATTCTTCCGACGCTCGAAAGACCGTTGTCGAAAAGTGACGAAGATTTCTATGCACATTATCATGACATTATCACTTTGGGAGACCTGTATGTATTTTATGTATTTAGATGTGAGGAAATGAACAGAACATCTTAAAACTTATTAGGTTGACGTTTTATAGTAAGTATTTACCTATTTCTAAGCAGTAATTGAGTTTAAAAGAATAATTTCGATGTAAGTAATCAAAATAATTTTTATTCAACTAAAACATTATGAAATCGTCAACGTACTATACTTAGCATTCGCAAATGTATCGAAAAATTAGCTCCGTGCGCATGATGCTTCATCAACGTCGGCCCTCGCTCTATGTGGTCTCTACCTGCCCGCTTGGGTTAGAACAGTCGGCAACCTGCCCCCCGCGCGCTTCGCACCCCTATTTGTGAAGCCACGCCCCCGCGAATTATAATAATTATTTACTTAGGCACCTATTATAGATTTATCATTAGAAAATAATAGCTCACGGTTAAGGCATAAGGTTTATGTTTATGAAATTAAATGATTTATTATTATTTTAATATTTGAGTTGATTGAATGAAAGGTATATTGCGGTTTACGATTTATGACGTATTAAAAAAAAACTACTTACTCGATCTTGTTCAAACCAATTTTCGGAGGAAGTTTACATGGTAATGTACATCATATATTTTTTTTAGATTTATCATTCTCTTATTTTAGAAGTTACAGGGGGGGGGGACCAACTTTTTACCACTTTGGAAGTGTTTCTCGCGCAAACTATTCAGTTTAGATTAAAATGATATTAGAAACGTCAATATCATTTTTTAAGACCTATCGATAGATACCACACACGTATGCGTTAGATGAAAAAAAAAATTTAGAGATTTAGTTCTAAGTAAGGGGACCCCCAAAATTTATTGTTTTTTTTATATTTTTGTGTGAAAATCCTAATGCGGTTCATAGGATACATCTATTTGCAAAGTTTCAATAGTATAGCTCTTATAGTTTCGGAAAAAAGTGGCTGTGACATACGGACGGACAGACAGACAGACAGACAGACAGACAGACAGACAGACAGACAGACAGACAGACAGACAGACATGACGAATCTATAAGGGTTCCGTTTTTTACTACGGAACCCTAAAAATGGCCAATATTATAATTAATAGTCCAAGCATTAAGTAACATCACAATGAAGCCTTATAGTAGCAAATTTATCAATCTATCACACCTCAATGCTCACAGATATAGGCAGACTGTGATAATTTTCATCATCATCATCATCAGTCATTTGCACACTGCTCTCCCACCAATTATTATTTAAAATTATTTTTTTAATCTTCAACAATACTGACCACGAGTGCTACTATGTACCAATTGGAGTGACCTCATACGGTTCTATGTACAATATTTAATATCACTCCAAATCTTGTTACGATTCCATCAAAAAGATAACCTAACCTAACCTAACCTAACTCCGCTGGGCAGTGGGCATAGGAAAGGGACGATATATGGACTCCCCCAAACCGAGACGCATGCTTAGCGATTTTTACCACAATTTCTATATTTAGCGCCATCTGTTGATATAATTCTTCTACACCCCGAACACTTAGCCATTTGTGAAAATAGTTTCCGTATATACCACAAGATGGCGTGTGCAAAATCAAAACAAATGTTTTAAGGTTAAGGTGATTACTTGACTGTTTAGTACAACAGTCTTTCGCTAGATGTCGCTAGATGCGTATTGGTCAGCGAGATCAATCATAAATCTATGCTACTTATTAGCATTGAACAAATATAATTAATATAAATATAGCATATTACTAGTTATATTATTTAAATAATACTAATTTCATGACGTTTTATAAACGTGTGGTTTAATATGACTAATAAATAAATAAATAAATGTATAAAATGACCCTATAAGCAAAAATAAATTTAATTAGGTTTAGGTTTAATTTAATTATTTCTTATTTGGCTAGTAGCGGCCTAAAAGAATGAAAATATCCAAGATATTTAAAAGCATAAACTTTTCGTATACTCATTTTCAATCAATTAATCACGCCTTTTTCACACAGGGATAGGCAGAGACAATTAAATAGTAACGCCATCTAGTGAGTGTACTACACAGATTGTTGTAATCGATGTAATTGATTGATGTAACCACTTACGCTATCTACCGGTAGGCGGCGCCGCATCACATCACAAACTGTAAGCAGCGCCATCTAGTGTTTACTAAAAGTTTTACATATACTTTTTACATGTAAAAAATATAATAAAAACGTATAAACAAAAACATATACGCACTGCGCTAGCACTAGTAAAGAACATGAGCTTCTTCGAGAGCATAACATTCCACCGAAAGAGCAAAACAAAATCAGAGTGTAGTGGTAATTCAACTCCATCGATGTTCAACTCTAGTCAACAAAAGATGAAGAAAACTCTAAATCGATTATTATTGACCAAACCTCAAATAGTTTTCCCGATATCACACTTAATAAGATCAACAATTAGCATCGATGTCCTGACAATTAGGCAGGAGCAAGGTTAAGGAGCTCCTCGGAACATTCTCCGTGGTATAGGCACACACCTGAGTCTAACCGTTATATTATGGTCCGAGGGAGTTGTGTCAGGATCGTGGCAAGTGCCGCTCTATTGTCTCTGACTAAGAAAAGAGGCGAAAAATATTGAATAATATTTGCTATTCTTTAAAAAAAAATAGTTTTTCAAATTAAAAAACCTAAAAAACCCAGAAACCTAAATTAAATCATAGTGCCAATTTAGTATGTGTTGAATAATAATAATATTATAATGTATATTTTAGGAGATTTAGGAGAAGCCATTCTTCATGAAATATAACCTATAACCTAAAAATATATTTTTTAGATTATATCCATATTTCTCGAAAAATAAAAGAGTAACAACTTTTTCAGCTTCTAATACTTAAAGTAATAGTTTATACCTATTGATCGGTTATAGATATTTATAGACAATTTAAAATTTCACCCGCTGGGGTGGCGTTGGTACAAAGGAATGGCCATTTGTGGTCTCTTAAAATTATATATAGTATTAAAATCAAATAAGTATCTAAAATATTATCTGTATTTAAAAACTAAATTAAAAATATATTTTTTAAAGTGACATTGAATGTTATTTACAATGGGAATATTTGTTAAAGATTAATTAGTAGTTTGTGTTTTCTGTTATAGAGTTCGCCATATTTGGAATAAAATAAACTAATATAATATAACAAATATAGATAAAAAAAGAGAAATGATATAACAAAGCTAAATATTAAATATGTTTTTTAAAATAGTATTATGTGTTATTTACGATGGGGATATTATTTAAATTATAATCAGTACTTTTATGTTTCTTAGTTTCCTGTTATAAAGAAGGCCATTTTTGTTTCGCATTCTTTATATTAGGGATGTCCTTTTTCCCATTGAGTGTAATTCCATTTAGTTAAATCGATAATATCGATTATTTGTTAAATGTTCTTTTTGTTATTGTAATATAATAAACATTTTGAAGACAGATGTGGCGTTTTGGTTAGCACACCAGTCTAACCAATCCCAGGTTCGATTCCCGAAAAAATATTTGTTACAAATGTTTTATAATTTGATTAAAGAGTGGTAGGCAGTGGTACCCAGTCTGCCGATCCGGGGTAGTACCACCACTTACAAGTTTACAGACCGTGAAGTGATTTGGTCACGTTTCGGGATCAGCTTGTAAGTTGCTGGTTCCAAATAGTGGATGTGATTGCTACTCACAGTTATTGAATCGTAGTAGCAGTGACATTCATTCATGGACCACACTTCGGCTTAACATCAAGCGGGGTGCTGTCATATGTCAAGTCACAATAAAAAAAAATGTATAACATGCTATATGAGGGCGGGCCGATAAGTACTTAGCCTCATCGCCTGATGGCACAACTATCGCAAGATAAATTTACTGTTGTGTAAAAGATTCTCGTAGACGCCTACTTTTAAAATTTCAGCCGAATCAGATTTGTAGTTTTGTTTTGACCGCAGGTGGAAGAAATCGAGTTCGCGGATTATAGAATATTGGAAAAAGAACCATATCGGTCAGTGATTCGTCATAAAAGACGTAGTTATCTCAAAAGACCGCGTAAGTCATAATCCTGCATCAAATTTTGGGAATAAGAAAGCTGTCGGCGTGATGGGTGCCGCGTTTGCTCACGCCAGACAACAAACGCAACCGTGAGACCATTTGAGATCAGTGTTTGACGTTGTTTAAGCGCAATCCAAAAGAGTTTCTGCGTCGTTTCGTGACTGTCGACCAAATATGGATCCATTGGTACACACCAGAGACTAAGAAACAGTCGAAACAGTGGACTTTACCCTGCGAACGTACTCCGAAGAAGGCGAAAACTGTCCTATCAGCCGGAAAGGTGGTGGCCTCGGTTTTCTGGGATTCACAAGGTGACATCGACTACCTGGAAATGGTTGAAACGGTAACAGGGCTCGATTGAGTCGAATAAAATTGGTAGAATTGAGCTACGAACTGCTGCTCCATCCACCGAATTCTCCAGATTTGGCCCCGCGCGACTTCTTTTTGTTACCAAACTTAATAATTCACTCGCCGAGCATAAATTTAAGTCGAATAAGAATTTCGTTGCCGCCTTTTTTCAGACGGGTTAAAGAAGTAAGAGCATCGTTGGATCAAGTGTATGGAGCTAAAAAGTATGTTGAAAAATAAATAGCCAATTTTCCAAAATTTTCTATTATCTTTTGTAGGCTAAGTACTTATCGGACCGCTCCCGTATATATTACGTATCATAAAATATGATTACCAAAATGTTAAAACACTCCCAGACATTTCCTGCCGGCCAGAACTGCAGCCAGACAGTTTAAAGATCTCAAATAACCTGATAGAATTAGCATTATTTTAGGTTTTAATTTATTTTTCGTTAGATATTGAAGTTTAAAATATATGCTCTTTTGGACTTCAGTTTTGGCGCAGTAGAAGTGTGAGGAAAGCTAAGAACCGAAGATGAGTAGAATAAGGTTGGTTTAACCCATATATGTTAACCCACCTACTCATTTTGTTTTAATGTAAAGTTTAACTCTGGTAAGTGTAGTAGTTTTAGAGTTATTTGTAATGAATCGCATTTTCTGACAGAATTTTTAATATGAAATACAATTATCTAAATTATACAAAAATATACAAATAATTATCGGCAGTAGAACTATTTAGTTCGGTGCGTCTTTTCTTTGTAGAACAATTGACAAGTGGAATCCTTTGCCAGCCCATGTGTTCTCTCTATCCTATGACCTTGGATCCTTCAGGCGATGTGTGAAGAAGCACCTTAGGCCGGCATAGTGGCAGCCGGGAACTGACTCGGTTATTCCAGTCGTCGTCACTCTTGGACCTCCTCTTGCTTATCATCAGGCGAGTCGAGGTCTGATGTCGTGTCACAATAAAAAAAAACAATTTTAATACTATATATTTTGATGAAATGTGTCTTTTCTAAGCATTAACATGCACACATGTCATTAATATCAGCCGTAGACATAAAATAAATCAATATCGAAAGTGCAATCGATAAAAAAATTCGTGTTTTATCAGGACAAGTACAACCCTATTTGGTATATAATCGATGTTTTGTTTTAGCATATAGTTTTCGTTTTAGCAAGCGCTCTATGTGGTCTGTGCATTTCATTTTGTGTAAATATCTGGGTAATGCGATTGATTTTTTGAGAAACTATTTAAACATATCGATTAAAATATTGGTATTAATATGAAAATACAAAAACGTTGAGTTTCTTTATAGTGAAATTGTCAAAATGGCGAGTTATTCAAATCGCAAATATTAGGAGCTGGTGCGCGTGTGATGTGAAATTAGTGTTTAATTTGTTAGTAATGTTCTGCGCGTTTGTGCCACAGGGATAGGCAGGCAGGTGAAAGTAGAATAAAAGAAGTTTGAAGAGCTTTATTTAGTATGTGAGTATTAGTTTTATTTATTTTTTATTATTACTCGACATCAAAATATGGCATATGACAACACCCCACCTAATGTTAAGCTGGAGTGCGGTCCATGAATGGAGCTGATTCCAAAACGCGACTAAGTCACTGGCCACCACTGCCTACCATTCCTATTGCTAGTATTAAACTGTTGTTTATTTAATAATCTCGATAATTTTTAAACAGCATATATATATATTAATCAATCAATCAAATTGTCACGCCTTTTTCCCACAGGGATAGGCAGATAAAATGGAGCGCCACCTGCCACGATCCTTACACAACGCCCTCGCTTCCTTCACATTCACAATTCTCTTCATACAAGCTCTATGGTTATGGGCACTAGGCAACCTAGCGTTCTTGAGGATGTCTCTGAATTGGTCGGAGAACACCCTCCTGGGTCTGCCTCGATTAACGCATCCATGCACATCAGATTTATAAATTTCTTTCGTCAATCTACTTTCATTATTGGTTTTTATTATTATATTTTTTACACACACTTATTGTAATTGTTATTTTTATATCATTACTATAATACACTATAAAGTGGACTATTATTTTTTTAAATACTAACCAAATAATTATACGCCACACTGCGCGCGCGAGCGCCGCACCATTGACGGTGTCCGACGATGGCGGTGGACGGCGGTCGCCTCCGCCGCCTCGGCGGTCCGTTCAAATATGTCCTATGCGTACGAG